>OZ024818.1:2699691-5399383 GCA_964017055.1 Chloromyia formosa | reverse complement strand
TGCCAACTCTCTCGGATAATAGAGGGTTCGGATAGTGGAGGTTCGGATAATCGAGGTTCCATTGTAGTTTCAATTTTTGATATACATATGTATTTGATTTAAAATCCAAGTTTTCAACCTTGGCGTCCCTGTGTGCGCGTCGCGATCTTGAAAAAAATCAAACTGTTGGAATTCGACCCTTTTTTTCAGTTTTTTGCTTACGAGTATAACTTTGTTCTACATACGGTCAGGTCATACGTGTAATTCTTTTGGCAAAGAGTATGGATAGAAACTTCCGGCAAGTTCTTTAGCAGTAACAGATGTGAGGTTATTCTTCGTTTCTGAATGCAAGTCAGAAACGTATCAATTCTTCATATTTTTCGAGAAAGTACTCTAGAACAAACTTATGAGTAAAAAAACTGAAAAAAGTGACAAATTCCAAGGTTTTTTTTTTTGTTTTAAGATGACGGCGCGCACAAAGGGGCCCCAAGCTCGAAAACTTAGACTTTACATTAGGGAACCAGTCTATGAAACATACCAGAAAATCGGAACTACCAGAATAATTGCAAGCGAGAATCGCTAATTACACTGGCCTTCTATTCCAGAGCAGGCAAATGTTCATCGGGGGTCGTATACGACATTTTTTATTTTGACGATGTCCCGCCCAGGGAGAGTAGGTTTGATATATGTCGTAATTTGAAAATGTTCATTTCATTTCGTTCAGGAAATATCACATTATCATAAATTCCACGTGTAGTCAAGCTACTACGACAATTTTTCAGTTTGAAAATGAAATAATGAACGCGAAAAATAGGGCTTGGATAAATTAAGTATCATATTTCTGAAAATTTTACGTGAGTACCTTAGAATTGTGTTGGTATTAGGCTTATTATCTAAATTCATGTTAGAATTTGTGAAGGGTCTGCCAACGTGAAGATATTTTTTTTTTTTGAAGTGGGGAATTGGCGACTTTAATGGGTTTTCTTTAGCTACGAACGACACGTGGGTATTTAATATTTGAAACTTTATGTTGCTGGTACTTATTTCTTTTTAAAGATGTGTTTGTGGATAGACACAAGCAAACATTTGTAGTTTGAGATGCGTTAGAGGGAGTCCTTCTTTTTGCTTTACCAGCCAGTTGATCCCGGCATGATGTGGATTCTGGCATCATCTATATTCATTTCGTACTAATCGGGTTTGAGCCCTGGATCAGTTGAAAAATTATGTTTTTTGTTTCCCCGGGATCGGGTCAGCCCAGCAACTGGATAAGGAAAATATTGTTCTGAATCGAAACCTTACTTGCTGCATTAAAAAGAAAAATTATTACTCAACTTAGGTAAAAAATGCGACATCATGAAGGATGACAGACAAATTTGAGTGGTTCACTTTAATTTTGCCAGTTTCGAATTTTATTAGTATCATATCCTTTATAATCCTTACGTGTAGAATTTTGTATCCATTATATACTTCTCTTTGGTATTTGAAGCCTTCTCTGACCTTTTTACGAAACTCAAATCTAAACTCGGAAATCATCTATATTTATAGATGTACCTATATTTACATGCTCGTTCAGCGACATTATAAAGTATTCGTTAGATTCCATGAAGCTTAGAATGCATGGGTATTTCCAATCCCATTATAATGCTACCTACAAATGGCATTCAAATCTCATTAAGAATTTACCTCGACCTTTTTTGGATGTACCCGTAGTTTTCGGGAACATTTTGATGGAGATTTGGCATTTCTGCAGCTGATGAAAACGCCTTTAAATTTTCCACTTGTTTGAAAAGAATCTGGCATGCATTTATGAAAGAGGAGTAATCTCTGGAAGTTTTTTCTTCGTTGGAGCCTTTTTCGTTTAGGAAAATATGGGAAGAAAGTTTTAAATGAAAGAACCTGAAGTGAGCATGAAGAAAGTTTTTAAATGGCTGTGAGAAGTTTTTATAAAATTGGAAATGGTTTAAGTGGAGAAGGTCGTATCCGTACTGTTTCGGCGAGTTTTTACAGCATTACTGAGATGCAGCGAATAATAAAAGCCTAAACCTTAAATTGTCTCGCTACCGCTAAGTCGAGACGATTTGATTAGATGTACGCGGATTCAAATCCCCAACGCGACAGAACGTGGCTATCCAGCCGTCGGAAATTAAGCGATAGGCTGACAACGTGTAGAAGACAGTAGGTTAGGTTAAATAGTTAAATAAACAGAAGAATAAAATGCGCACATGCTGAGTCAGTTCGATTTCATTCGTGGACAATCATCTTGAAATTACTACTTTCGTCCTTGCGTCCTATTCAGTTAATAGGATAAATGCATTGTCCAATTAATTACCATAAATTTAGTGCAATTCGGTACATTTTTCACTGACACGCGTTAGATTTGAACAAAAATAGCGGATCGAAATACGGTACTAAAACATGCGGTTACCAAGGAATTTCTACGCGAATGGCACGGGAAATGTTAGGAAAGATATAAAGGACTCACCATAAAAGGATCCGGCTCGACGGACCAGTAAATGTAGGATAATAATGCTACCTCGGCATTAGGTACTTTATGATCATGCTCGCACTTCCGTTTCGGAGAATTCCGAACACGGCATAAGATAACCTAAAACTGGTTTTGATGATGTAACCTTCATGGAACTCTTTGTTTAGCAGCATCAATCGCGCAAGCACCTTAATAAAAGGTGGTGGTTTTTGTGTTGCTTATTGCGCAGTTCGACCGCTTACATATTAAAACGGTCTTATAATTATGCTCACAAATATTGGAGGATGATTGATTATCGGTGTAATCTGGACGGTGGGAACGACTTTACTCTCAGCCTTCGTCTTCATTTTAGCTCGATATCCGTTACAAATGGCGCAAAATGTGTGTTCGGTGTTATTTTTACCTAATCAATGAAAACGAAATGTACAATCGATTGGGTGCGACACAAGACACAAAAACTGAAAACTTGTTGACCATATTTTCTGGTTATCCTAATCTACCTTAAGACTGCCACAATCTGCAGTAGAAAAAAGGCACGCGCGTCTCGCTAGTGACAAGTCACGAAAACTGCAACCTTTTTGGACCGTACATCTAGGTTATCTTAATCTACCTCAAGGTTACCTCATGGCTTTTTATCCTATGTCAGAAAGAATTTACAGTGAAAAATAATCGTAAAAGGTTGAAAGTATGCAGTGCGCCCAACGCGGGGTCAGAGTAACTTTATCTAG
Source organism: Chloromyia formosa (assembly GCA_964017055.1). NCBI lineage: Eukaryota > Metazoa > Arthropoda > Insecta > Diptera > Stratiomyidae > Chloromyia > Chloromyia formosa. The sequence goes on along the minus strand of OZ024818.1, from coordinate 5,396,191 downwards.
TCAATGGAACACTGTAGGGGTGAGGGTTTCGAATCATTTCCCGAACAAAAATGTGGCGCCGATGGCATATTCCCTCCCACCGCTAAATGCTATCTACGTCACTGACGCGTTAGTGTTGATTTAAATTTTAAAAGTGACATGACGTTGGCGAATTAGGTGGCACTCTCCCGAGTATATTAAGTGGTGGCGTTTATCAAAAGTGTTGCTTGATCGCCAAAATTAGCACAACGACCATCCTCATTATGCCCAAATTACCAATACCGAGTGCCAGGCCGAGACGGTTAGTGTAATCAGTACAATCATTACAAGGCCCAATAAAAGACGAGACTAAAATGTCTGATGGCAGGATTGATGGAAAGTTTGACGGCAGGCTTGATAACGTGATTGATGGCGAGTGTGACAGCATGTTCGATAGCAGAATTGATGGCAGGTTTGACATCAGATTTTATAGCAGGCTTAACGGCAGGTTTGATAGCCGGATTGATGGTAGGTTTGACGACAGATTCGATAGGTGAATGGATGGAAGGCCTACGGTTGGTTTGACAGCAGGATTGATGGCAAGTTTGAGGGCGAATTCGATAGTAGGATTGAAGGCAGGTTTGATTACAGGCATGGTGGTAGATTCGGAAGCAGAGTTGATGGCCTGGTTGACGACAGTTTGTTTAAGTATCAGTGAAAAATATCAAGTTGGTGATATTCCACAATTTCTTAAATTCTTAAAATAGCTTCAAAGGCTATAGAATTTAGATCAAGTGGATATGACTATTCGTGTGATATTTCAACCCATTTTCCCCTGGATTTTTATTTAAGGATAACATTAAAATTAAACAATTAAACTAACTTGCGGCAGTAACACTTTTACACTGTTAAAACTTAAAATATGCATTAAAGTATTGTAACTGTTTTTCCGAATTAAGCTTCCCTTACACATACGCGATTTGTTTCTGGCGATTTATTCGCTGCAGATTCACAAATTTGTTTACATATTGATTAATGGCGTTGCTCACACAGGTACGAGTTCACAGCTGTTGTAATTTTCCGGCGCTTTTTTATCTCTGCGAACCATTCGCTTTTCTAGGGCTACTGTTGATTACTCGTATTTCATGGATCATGAGTGAAGTTTTATCGAATTTCGCTAGCGAAGAAATTGCATCGAAGTCAAGGTAAATGCGAGCCAGCAGCGAATAAATCACGTCGGTGTGAGGGAGGCTTTAAAGTTTCCATATAGTGGTCCAGATCTCTTATTTATTGCCTCATATGTCTAGCAATCCAACGACTATACGATGTTAAATCTGTATAAACTCCAGGCATCTGTTCGAGTCCACAACTGTTCTCAAAGGATACAATACCATCCAGGACGGGACAATTGTCTATATTAGAAATAAGTGGACCACCAGAATCTCCTTGGCAGGCATCTCCCTTAAATACTCTTTTGGCGCACAGCTGACCATCAGAAATAGTCATATTTCGACGAGCAAATTTCCCGTGACATGCGTCGTGGTCAAATAGGCTCATCTCCCGTTTACTACTGATCAAACTTGGTTGAGCTAGAAAAAAAGAAGAAGATTGAATTATGCATATGAAAAATGATAGGCGACCTCGTAGTCCTGTAAAATACATACATCCGATGCTGGTAAACCTATGTCCTGCAGATACTTTTCTGGCATCCGGCTTGTGAACCCATCGCATACAGATTGGTTGAATGTTCGAAGTGAATTGAGTAATGGGATTTTCAAGTCGTATCAAGGCTATGTCGTTTTGCGCATACGGTTCGTTGAAATTTTGGTGATATACTACGTTTGCTATTCTGCTATCAATTCCTGGGTCCAAGCAATTTCTGCCACTACATGCTATATGTGCGAGGTTGTGCACTCCTAATCTGATGAATGATCTTCAAAGCAAATATTTATAATTAAATGTGCGCAGTTTTAAGGTGTTAGTTAGAATTAATGCCAGTCCTGCTGTTAAGCGTGCCATCTGACCTGGAATACATCATGTTATACTCTTAAACTTGCTGTCAAGCTTACTATCAATTATGCCATCAGGCCTGCGATCAATGCTACCGTCTGGCTGGCCATCAGGCATGCCATCAATCTCGCTGCTAGGCCTGCCATCAGACCTCTTATAAAAGCTGTCATTAGTTCTGCTATCAGAAAACGGATAGCTGATCTGATAGAAAGCCTGACGGTCGGTTTGATAGTAGGTCTGATGGCAGGCTTGACGGCAGATTTCATGGCAAAATTGATAGCAGACTTGACCGCATGATTGGTATTAAGCCCAACGGCATGTTTGATAGCTGGTATTACGTCTAAGAACCCATTAAAAATTAATGTATACATAGGTACTTACAATTTGCCCGATTGTTTTAAGATTGGCCCTGTCACACAGTGTGCTGCAGTCAAAACGTGAGATTTGCTCATCAGTGTTCCAGAACAAGGAAAAGAACTGTTTCCATTTGCGTCAATATAATGCAAAAGCACAACTTGAGGAAATTCATTTACGACTTTTGGCTTCCACCAAGAATAAATTGGATGAGTATTCGTATGATTTATTGGACAACACTCGCTTAAGTCGGAGAATAGGTCCTTGTAGTTGTAATGTATTAGGTCAAATGCGGAGATCTGTCGAGCTAGATATTTATATAGATTTAACGATTTTTATTTCAGATAAATTGATCAATTTAATTATTTAATGGCGATATTGAATTTAAGTGAATATTATGAAAAAGCATAAATAGAGTAGACTGTATCGTCTAAAAAGATTTTTAGCAGGCATAAATGAGGAAACTGCCCTCGGGGATTGATGAGCTTTGGGCCGCGCGCAGAAGAAGCTGTAATGTGGCGAACTTCCCAGTGCTTGACTCTGATTTGTTTATATATTGTACAAAAACACCTAAATCGCAAGGGGTACGCCTGAGTCGTGGAGGATATTCTGTGAACAAGGTGAGCAATCCAGCGACAGTTCCAGACTATGGAAAATTTTATCCACTGCTTCAAACATACTAAGATACCTCTTGAAATAAGATGGAACTTTGACGACCTCTAGTGAAGGAACTATCGGACTCGGTTTGATACTCACTTCTCTGCAGTGGCGGATTTACATTGACCGCCGCCCTGGACAGGAAAAATATGCTGCACCGTTTTTACTACCTACTCTTACTTAATTGCCCTAACCCCTTGTGGGGCATACGCATAGTGCGTCGACTGTTCCATGTGGCGACGTTGACGTTTAACCATTGAAGATACGCTTGGTATTGCTCCTGTGTCATCTGTTTTGAATGAAAATTTAGAGCCAGAGATAAGAAAAACTAAAGACTTTATAAATCCTTTTTTCTTTACCTTTTATTTATTATTTTTATTTATTTTTATTTTTTATATAAAAAATATGTACATACACACAATGGACTCTTAGTTTCTAAGGATTCCTTAAGTGTGAGATTACAGCCGATTTCCGCTTTAAGTAGTGAGGACCTAAAACCCATACAGGACGATTTGTTGTTCATAAAGCGGAAATCCCTTAAGTGCTCTGAATTTCCACTTTAGGTGGTAAGAATCAAGAAGTCTCACAGGGGGGATTTGTACTCGTAGTTCCTAAAGCGGGAATTCTTTGAGTGAAGTTTCGAAATGCATTTCCCCTTAAAGCGTCGAAATAGATACGGATTTTTGGCCATTTAGTAACTGGAAAACCGTATCGATTTGGTTATTGGCTTTACGATGTACTAAACACGGTTTTATTGCCATTTGAGACGACAAATGCATTCGAAAAACGTTTCGATGTGTTCTCCTCAAATGGACTAGACCGATATGGGCCTTTCGCCATTTATGTACTATAAAACCGTCTCGATCTCGTCCCTGGCTTGGGAACGTACTGAACACGGTTTTAAAAAATACGCTACCCGGTTCTAATATCGTTTTTTTAGCATGGTTTTAATAGTTTGTAGTACTAACCACTAAAACACTGATATCGAAAAAAACCAACTGCTGGTTTAAAAAACCAGTAGTGAAAAATGGTACTCAAAACACTGGGAAAAAACAGTTGGTAGGTACTAAGAAAACAATACACACAAAAATAGTACATATTAAAAAAACCGGAAAGGCCGGTACGTGAAAAAACTGGTTAGAATTCCGGAACAAGTACCGGTACTGCAATTTGAGTACCCAACAGATCTATGCTGCGTCATTCCTTGTATCCTTCGGATTCTTATTTATTATAGGTCAACGAAATTCAAAAGGAGCCGCCGGTAGCTTACTGCGTTGAGCTACGTCGTCACGTCGTGGCCATGGATGTTTGGGTTGTCTTCCCCCTGTGGTGTGGAACATAACAATAGGCTACAACCTTTCACGACTTGTGGCAGGTATGCGGGTAAATGTCCGAAACCAGTTTATGGTAATGAATGAAGAGGCAACCACATAGGAATAGTTCACCCGCTATGCCCCACTAGGGGTTAGGGCAAATAGTGAAATTGAAAATTTCAATTCCAGCAAATTTTTAATTCAAGATCGCTTTTTTTTAACACGGTATAGATATAGTAGTCCGGATGGCGCAACGGTTAGCACGTTCGCCTTCAACGCACTGGGCCCCGGTTCGATTCCGGGGATTTACGTGTCGGATTATGAGCCCACTCAGCTGTTAAATGAGTACCCATTATGGGGTAAATAACTCGGTTGAGCGTATTGCTGATCACATACCTCTGCACAAAAAAAAACCGTCACGATCTAGAAAAATGAGATGATGCTAACTCATCTCGAGGCCGTGGTTCAAATTGGACTGTTGCGCCAGTTATTTATTTATAGATATAGTATAAACATACACTACCTGAATTAAAATGAGATGTGAAAAGTATGAGACAATAAACGAAACTCGATAAAAACGGAGAATTCATTTTGCCTTTCTTCAAAATTCACTGGCACAATTACTGAAGTTATGACACGCTACTTGGTATTTATACAATTCAATTCCATTTATTTGTCATCAAATTTCCCGAGTGAAAATATAAAATTATAATTAGCAACTGTTTATAACTGTTGGAGTGGACCGAGATTCGACTCATTCAAGATTTAAAATCACAATGAATGCACATATTTGGTCAGTCAGGTTTTTACACAAAACAACATTGTAGAAGATGTTTCTGTTTTATTGAGAATCTATCCATGTAGAATCCAAATTGTATATTCCAGAATCCAGATACATACGAGTGCATACTTCACGAATTTATACTGGGTGTCCGGAAACTGCAAGGTAAACGCACTGCCACGTGAATTCCCAAGTGATTTCCAGCAAATAATATTAAGGGTAATTTTTTCGAATCCTTAAACTTTTAGCTGCCACAGGTATTTACATTTTTCTTGAAAGTCCCCCGCTTCACACGACTAAAAATTCAATATCTAACAAAACAAAACAAAAATTTTAACTTAAACATTTTTAATAATTAAACGATTTGTCCGATTTTTATCAAATAAATTTTATATTTTAGAGCAAGATATTGACTGCGATTATCATTTTATTTGAGTGTCCTGGTTGTTGGAGTTTCCGAGATATTGAGTTTTTAGTCGTGTGAAGCGGGGAATTTTCAAGAAAATGTACGAGTATATGCCTGTGGCAGCTAAAGGGTTAAGAATTCGAAAAAATGTCCCTTCATATTTTTTCCTGTGAGTCACGTGGCAGCGCGTTATTCGGCAGTTTCTGGACACCCTGTATAGCTTTCTACTACCGGTTGACAAGAGAGACTGAAATTATTTCTCAATATTTTTTGCCTCTGTTTAGCAGAATATATTCTTTTTTATATTGCAATTTTTTTTTTTGCAATGGTAAGTACAGTGACGTACTGTGGAAATTCCTAATAATCAAGCGGTTGGTAAACATTAAGACCAACATGCACGTGGACGGCTAATCCATAAAGAAACTACTAACAATCTATTCTTTGGCTAATCCGTCCGTCCGGGACGGCATTCAACTTGCGGTCGATTATTCTCGTTCGCATTGAATGTGTCACACTCGACACTTGAGCTTTTGCTCAAATTATGCAAATTCGAAACAGTCACCTCACTTGTGGAACTGTGTTAGATAGATGACGTCATTTCTATACAACATTGTTCTGCATAGTGGGTTGTGGCTCATGACGGTGGTACAGTGAAATGGGATGCATTTTTATACCCTTCACGGATGTGATAAGGTATATTAACTTTGTCATGAAGTTTGCAACGCACAGAAGGAAGCATCTCCGACCATATAAACTACTATATATCTGGAAGTCTAAAATAACCGGTCAGACAGGCCGTTCAATTCGACTGAATTTCTGTCTGTCTATTAGATACCCATGGGGCCTACTGAGAGACCAGTTACGGTACCTATTGCGACACCAGCCACGCTATCAGACCAGCGATTCCTTTTTTCTGACCTCTACTATACACTATTAAATACTCATTATCCCTAATGCCCCAAACTGAATTTCTCTTTTCAATCTGATTTGAATGGCCCTCTTCTAAACTATTCAACCGACTACACATTTCGAAAATCACTTTAAGTACATATCAGAAAAAAAAATATCATTTTCGCCTGCCGCTCCAAGTATGTACACATTATCTCCAACCTCAACAACAACCCCAAGTCTGAAAAGAATTTAATTTGAAAAACCACAGAAACAAACGGCTCTCCAGGGATGAGTTGAGCCGACAGGAAAATCAAGAAAAAATATCATTATTTTCCTCTGTATTCCAGAATTTTTGTCCTTTCCACAACAATGTCTGTGTCTCTGCTCTGTGTAGTTTTGTATTTAAACAACTTCGTTACGGCTCCGCATTGACGGAGAGTGAATCTCACAATTGTTTTGTGGAAAACATATAAATTCAGTTTTATATATGTAGATGTCACACCTGACAGGATTTAAATTTTCTTTTGCTCGTCTCAGCCGGAATAGCTGACACTTCACTTAACATTCGGCTTGAAGACAATTTTTTTTCTTGTTCTCGTTTCGCTTCGTCAACAAAACAGGACGTGGCAAAGTTCCAGAAGTGGGTACAACTTTGAAGGAAGCGAAGAATACTAACTTGATAGAAAGGAGGCCAAGCTCATTGCAAATGGTAAACTTGTTAAAGTGGTAATGAATACTCGACTTAGGTAAGAGGGCTTAATAAATATTTGAAGTTGGTAAATGTTTATTTAATAATAAAAAAGTTGTTTTGATAGATAATTTAATTGAGATAAGTTGGTGTATCACGGTAAATATACTGTGGACATTTTGCTCTTACACGAAAACAGGACCTTTCAATTCTTGGCAAACAAAGTCGCTGAGAAATATTATGTAGCTACAGGTTGACATAAAATAGAACAAAAAATAAAAATCTGTTTTAGACTAATTAGCAAAAAAACATTCCCCCTCATTTGCTACATCATAATCATAAATAAGATAGCCTGGAAGTCCGCAAAATGACACAAAACTGCTAGTAGTATAAAATATGTATTCTGTGGAACGTTTTCCGCGAAAACAGGCGGGAAAATAGTTTTCTTGCTACAAAAAAAAAATTGTTTAGAAGAAAACCAGTGGAGCATAATGCGTCATGCATAAATGGGATATTTACAGTTTTATTCCACATTTTCATCTAAATGTTTTAGCTACTCCTACAATAGCGGTAATTCCTAAATCGGGAGCTTAGTTCTGAAGGGGTTGTTCAGTAGCCGCCATCGTTTCGCAACGATTGCGATTGGGTAAATGTCTTCTGAGAAGCATCAACTCAGGTGAACGCGCTGCGATTAAATATCATTTCATTGAGTAGAAAATATATCTGCTCACTCGGTTAAATATGTCGTGACAACAATTTTGACAGTTCACAGTCATATCTGCGCCGTCAATTTGCGTTTGTGAACATGCACGCCTTAACTGTGTAAACGATATTTCGGAAAGAGTCAAGCCAAAAATTTCACTGTAGATGGTTCGTGCTGTTTATAAGACCCAAAATCCATGACTGAACGGTTGCGCAACCTCTCGATAAGCACCTGGAGTTTTCGGCACCACCTAAACTCTCCCGAATAAATCAAATGAAAATCAACTAAATTTAAAAATTCAATCTTATTACATGAAATTAATGTTATGCTTCTAAATTTGTCATTATCCAATCTTTGTATGCTGTAACATTGGTGTAGATCCCTGGCCAATTTTCAAGACCACATCCTCTGCCAAATGACACGATACCGTCCAGGTACTGACAAGAATCAACATCGGTAAAAAGTGGTCCTCCCGAGTCGCCATCGCACGTATCCTTCTTAAAGCCACCACCAGCACATATTTGTGCATCGCTGATGTTGATTCTTACCCGGGCGTAATTTTTCCTACATTCTTCTGGATCAAAATATGGAATGTCCAGTTTGTTGCTTATATTGCTTTGTTTAGCTGAAATGAAAAGAAAAAGTATATATCTGGTTAAGAAAAGATACACAAACAACTTTTAATTTTACCTTCAATAATTGACAGTTGACAGCACATATATTACCGGAGGGGAAAGCATATGGAGGAGAAATCGGAAAAGCCAGATCCTGATTCGGCTTTCGGAACCACGACCATTGATACTTAATTTTTTTTTTTCAAATAAACAACCAAGGGCTTTCGAATATTAAATACGGCGGAGGGGGAAACATAAAGTTTTTAGAATAGTTTCCGCTCTGCCACTCTCAGTATTTCAGCCATAATCCATCCAAGCGTATCCTTATCACAGATTATTTTCAGTTGTCTCCCAAGAGTAGAAGAGCTCCTTAAAATCGGCTCCGTAAAGTCGAAATCCTGTATGGCTCACCGTCGATTCCACTTTTTATTAGAACCAACGTTTTTTTGGAACAATTTTTATGAGGCGTACAGGCTAGTCTCCTGATGGAGATCTATCCATTAGAAATTGCGGTTTATGCATTAGTGGGCGTTGTCGGTCTACTGGGGATGGCTATCTCTTAAGCACGGAGCGAGAGGAGCTCGTTCCAAAAGTCCTTTGTTTTAATGTACATACTTGTATTTTACGAAAATGTTTCAGAAATATTTCACCAATGTTGTTCTTTACAACTCAATATCATATTCCACCAATGATTTGGAGGGGTTAATTCATGTGAAATATCCCGAAATTTTTTTTTAAGTTTTGAAAATGTTAACTTACCGGTCAACGTTCTACCCCATCCAACAGTAGTAAACTTATGATTTGCCTCAAATTCTAAAGGGGGCGAATCCGGGGTCCAACGCAAACAAGCCGGTGATACCTTACTGTTAAATTCTTTAACCGCTGTCGACAAACGTATCAGTGCTATGTCATGCATTTTATGTTTCGCATCGTATCCTCCGTGGGCGATTGCATAGCCAATATCCATCTCAAGCACACCATTATCGCACACTCCTCGCTCACATTTTGTTTCTGCAATATTGTGTTCTCCCAAACGAATTTTATAGCTGAAAAATGTCGGAGAACCAACCAACTTTACGGCACTATCAATGATAACATGATTGATCCTTACAGTTTACCGGATTCCTTTAAAATTCTTCCTTGCACGCAATGTGCGGCGGTTAGAACATAAGAGTCACTAATAAGTGTTCCGCCACATGAAAACTTGGTAATTCCTTGGGGATTGATGTATTGCAAAAGGGCTAGTGACGGGAATTCTCCGGGTGTCGTATGAATTCCACCATAACCGAACAGGACAACGCCATTTCGGCAGCACTCCCATTTCGGCGGCAGAAGTTGCGGCTGTAGTGCATCAGTTTGCGCTGTAACGTTACGTTTTATGATTAATTTCCGGGAAACTACAATATAATTTGATTTGCTTACCTGGTGTAGAGAAGTAGTTGTCAAAGTTGGAGTGTGGAACACGGTGGCCAAAGGTATTCAGCTGCAAGCAGAGAAAGACTGCTAGAAGTTTTTGCATGATTGATACCACCTGGAAAGAAGTGGAGTGATTATTGAAGTACTCGTATAAGTTGACCGAGCTTGTTGGTTCGTTGTTATATTCTAAAAACAATTTCAGATTACGATTTTATACACGTATTATGTCTGCGTTGCAATTGAGCAAGCAAGAGTTCCTAAAATATGTTGCGCCCTTGTGCTACAACAGGGACATCATCATCCCTTTTTCGCTTATAACTAATCCATTATCGATTAAAATTTCAATGGCATGTGGGTTCTACGCCCTTCAGAGAACCCATCAACATTAAGACTGGTTTGAAATTAATTGAGAGTTCTTCTAAACAAAATTTTAGACAATTCTTCCTCCTTCCCACCCAAATTAACACTCTAGATCCGCGCCTGGTCCTCAATTACAGCCATTTCTGAGAAAACAGCCCACATGGTATCATCCTTAAGGTTTTGTACAAATATTGCTTCACTATCGAAATGTGTCTTGGTTTATCCATTTGGCCAATTTTTACTAAACTTGTTTGCATAAAGTGATGCCTCCACGGAATCAAGATAAATACTCAACTACTACTCAATTGCCCTAACCCCTTGTGGGGCATGGCGCGTCAACTGTTCCATGTGGCCCAGTTGACGTTTCGTTGGCATAAATTGGTTTTCAGAGAATGCAGTTGCCAGCATACACCTCCACATCCATGGCCACGAACGTTGTCGTTGACGGGATTCGAACCCGAAACGCCGGTAGTCAAACATGAGACTGATGCCTCAGCACACTGCGCCACCGGTCGCCCCAAAATTTAACTAATAAGTCTGTCACGAGGACTTACCGCAGAATGCAACACTATGAGCATTTTGAACTACCGAACCACGAAATTATTTTGTTTATCTTACTGCATATCTTACACTTTGGTTATGATTGAACATGACCAAAAAGGAAACCTTTGATTTCAATCAATTTAATAAAGCGCTTATCACAGAGTACACTACTTCAAGAATTAAATGCACGACGTCTTTTTATCACTTTGTTCGTTTATTACAGAAATTCTCAATAAATATTCTGTACAGTACGATTACAGCTAATTTATATCGTCAAACCTGTAAGTACGAGTATCTAAAAATGATTTTCGATTGAAAATGGCTTTGCAATTTATCTGAAAGGTTGAAACAATGTAAACCGGTTAAGATATGCATTTCATCACGCATTTTTTTCCGGTTGATTCATCTTAAACGTGCCATACACGCAGCGATCGATCGGCCGATCCGTCGCTCGATATCGATATCGGCCGATGGATCGGCCTGTGTATGCGCTTATCGTTGACGATTTTTTTGACAGTTCCATATAATTTTGAGCAGCTGATATTTTGTGGCGATCCATCGGCCGATCGATCGGGCGACAAATCGCTCCGTGTATGTGGGGTATAAGACGAATAAGTGTACTGTAAATTTTATGCAAATTTACTAACTGAATATCATATGTAAACATATAAGTATGTATATAGTTTATTTTTTACGATGTTTTGCGACAGTGAGAAGATACCTGCATCCGTAACCTTGATAGGTGGAATTAATTCATTCAGTTAATTACATTGCAAATGTACGATTCTTTTCGTTTTCCATGAGATATTATATGAGTTCAGTTCTAAAACAAGATACTATGTGTATCTGCGTATATTCGTTTTATACAGTCAATGAAAAAAGTTAACGCAAACCGGGTTTGTATCACGGTTTCACAGCTTATGCTCAAACTGATAGAACACACGTTTCGTTCGGCCTGTACAGTCCGAATCCGGACTTCGGAAATCTCGAAGTCCATGACTGCCCACTTTTCTTCCGAAATGTCTGTATATTCCTTGGTATAATGACTCTTTTATTTAATATCGTTCTGTGGCTAAGCCACTAGTCACACGGGGAGGAGCGACTGGGATATTCGGCGACTAAGAGATCTTGCCATATGGAATCAGACCGTGGCACTCATACTGGGAGACTCCAGTCGCAGATACACGGCAACTGCTCGACCGGAGACTAGGAGACTCGGCATGCCAGTCTCCGAGTCGTTCAGTTGCTTGGTCTCCTTCATTTTGCAATGCGCACAGGATAAACGTACATACGGAGGGACACATACAAAGTCCGGAGGTTACTGAGTAGGTTAATGGATACTCGAAAATTCAGTAGCGGTCGTGTGGAAATGACAAGTGACTACAGTTTCGAGTCCCCCACCTCCCAGTCGCGCCGAGTATCCGAAACTTGATTATCGTTGTGTGCAGAGCCTTATGGTTTTTTTTTTATGTTTATGCTTAGGGGATACCCTTTGATGCGAGAGCAAAGCCACAGGTTAAGGCGCTTAGGCAACGAACGAAAAATAGAAAAAAACCAGGCCGAAGCTTCGCTTCGGCCCGGAGTCCGAAGCGTATATACCCTAGACTTGTACAGACCTAGTGGAGATACCAAAAGTACCAATTGGCAACGACCATATGCATTAAGAATGGGTCTCCTATATGGCCAGTTCATAGGAGAGGTTGGCACTCATTAAGAAAGATCTTGAACATTCTCAAAATCAATTAACTAACTAACCCATTCTACAATATTTGTCGAATTTTTCAAGTCGCTAGCTTCATTCTATCGGAAGGTATTGCTTATTTGAAGTTTCACTTGTAGAGGAGGTAAGGGTTCCTTAGGTCGGATCTTGCTCATCATTGCCACCAACCAATTAGATCACCCTACAACCATTTAAACAAAATTTCAAGTCTCTAACTTCACTCTATCGAAATTTATCGCTTATTTAAAGTTTCGTTTGTAGGGGAAGTAGGGGCTTCGTTGGTCGGATGTTACCCAGCTTTAATGCCAACTAACTCAATCTCACTTCGAACATTTGACCAAAATTTCAAGTCACTGGCTTTATTCCATCAAAAGTTATCGCTTATTTGAAGTTTCATATGTAGGGGAGGTGGGGGTTCCTTGGGTTGGATCTTGCCCATATTCAACACCAACTACGTAGGTCTTACTAGCAACATTCCACCAAATTTTTAACTCGGTAGTATCATTCTATCAAAAGTTATCGCTTATTTGAAGTTTCATTTGTAGGGCAGGTAGGGGTTGCTTGAGTCGGATCTTACCCATTTTCAATACCAACCAAGTAGATTAACAACATTTTGTCAAATTTTCAACTCGCTAGTGTCATTCTATCGAAAGTTATCGTAATTAAAGGAATATTGAATTTTTTTAAATTTGCAGGGGAGGTAGGCGTTCCTTTGATCCGATTATGCCCAACTTACTAGAACTCAAGCATCTTCTCACCCCAGGGTTACATGCCAAAAATCAGGCGTCTACGTCAATTGGTTCAAGAGTTATAGACAAAAAACCCGAAAAGTAGGGTAGTACGGGGCTCTTTGTAAGAAAATTACCGTTAGTTTTCAACTGATCGATTTTATTTTCCCAGGAATTTATAAGATTACCCTCATGAGTAATCTACCAAAGCTAGAGCTTTTCATATTTATTTAGTCGGGAGTTAGAGATACATTTAAGTATTTTACATATGTAGGGGAGGTAGGCGTTCTCTTGGCTCGATCATGCCCATTTTCAATACCATCCAACTATATTACACTACCAACATTTGACCAAAATTTCAAGGCTCTAGCTTCATTCTATCGAAAGTTATCGTGCGAACGGACAGACAGACAGACAGACAGACAGACAGACATGGCTTAATCGAATCAGGAGGTGACCCTGATCATTTATATATATACATTGCTATACCTCCGGAGCCTCCTTTAAGGTGTTACATATTTCCGTCGTGACAAAAACAATATACCCTATACTAAAAGTCTAGGGTATAAAGATATAAAGTATCTACACTGCATGCAGATACATCGGAACATGGATATGTCTATGACTACCGACTGCGTGGAACCTGTTGTGTTGAAGATATCGACGTAAGTTTTATAAAGATCCCAGTATAGTTATACTGGATGAAATCATTCGAAAAAACACGGCCCACGCTTTCGGTAGGCATAAGACATATCCATGTACCGATGTATCTGGTGGCAGTGTAGATACTCGTCATAAATTGTGCTTTGCTTTGTCCTGTCCGCTCGGGCTCCTTTCTCTCGCGGGATCGTTTCGTTTTCGTTTGCATCGCGTGTGTGCAATATTCACCTCCTCTCGTGCACCCTGTTCCATCTACCCGTTCGGTACAGTTTGCAGACTGCAGCCTATCGACATTTCTCTGAGTAAGTTTCTGCTAATCGCAATCACGCTTCCCACCATCTTTTCCCAATCGGACGTGTATTGTGTTTGTGTATCTATTGCAAAATCGCTCCCACACTATCCGCCTCATCCCGCCCCTTTAATCAACAGTCCGGGTCCGGCACACACAATCCGTTTCTCAAGTAACGCGTGCCACTCTATGCGATTGTGTCCGGCAAACAGAAAGGGAAACTAACAAAAGTAAACAAAACATTCAACACACGCACAAAGAGAATGCACAAGAAAAATTTTGGAATTTTTGCAGAAGGGGGGCATTTGATCTTCTGCAGACCTCTGAATGTACATCATGTCACGATGAGCTGCCCGGAACTATAACATGCTGCGACGAATATTTCTCTATTTCGGGGCTTGGGAGATTTTAACTCGAGCAGTACGAATCCGCCATTTTGTTCTATCATATCTTTATTGCACGTGTGGTGGGGGCCCACATTGTGGACCAGTCAGACCTCAAATCGCCGCCATTGCAAATGCACAAACACAGACGCTGGATCACCCGATTTGGCTCGAATGAACTTCATCCGCTCTCGCTCATCTTCGGGGGGCGGGAACTATGTACACTCTCTCAAATTGCGTCTGCGCATGTCCAAATGTTAGTCGAAGTGACTACTTGCTACTTTTTCTGGGACCCTAGTGATTCAGATAGTACAACACGGGCTATTTTATTAAATGATGAAAGGGAATTGACGGAAATTGAAGGTCATTGAAAGTCCTTGGACGTCCTTGACCTAAATAATGAGTAAAAATGGAATTTCATTCATTGTGACCTCAGATTGGGTCTATGCATTTGCATGTCGGGAGTGCACAATTTGTTTAATGAAATGGTGAGAATGAGAATGATATGAATGAATGAGAGGAGGAGGTCAGCTGCCCTGAGTGAAATTTCACATACATTCAGAGACCATAAATTGCGTGTGAGCATGTCGAGCGAGGAGAGCAGACGACTTCTTGCGACGTGTTCTGGGGGCCTAGTCAAGTTAGGTAGTACGGAGTGTACTCTATATTTTTGAGGATTTTGAATGTATGGTATGGTGTGTATGAAGGAGTTTTGATTATGGCGTCGCGTTGACTGAGAGCGTGGGACAGAGAGCACAGAGAGCGCCTGTTCACCCGTACACTATGTTATTTCTTGCCGTCCACAACGTCAACCTTTATCGCTATCAAATCAACATCCCAACATGTACACACAGGATCCCCGCAAGCGCGCCGCCCGCGCGGATCTACAAGCAACAGCCATGCACAATGCCCACTTCACTCAAACGACATGCACAACCAGAAAAGAAAAATTTTCAATGGGCTTGTTTCCTCTTCTGACCCCCGAGTAGAAAAACAGACATTTCGTGTGACGGACAGATTTTTAGGATGACCCCCAGCTATAAGACATATCCATGTCAAAAACTTTAGGTACGCGAATTGCCGAGACGGTCCTCTGAATATATACTCCATAGTCCCCGTTAAAAGGAGGTTTGGAAGTATAGGGGAGAGATGTCAAAGGTCTTTTTCCAGTTTATGTTTGTGAATTATTGGCGTCGTTCAATGCAATTTGTCATGAGTAACAATGAAAGTCAATGAGCCCTTATACCTTCAAAAATGGTATTTGTTATTCGCAGCTATAATTTATATACTTGTACATATCTAATAAAAATTTAGTTAACTCTTATTTGTGTACAGCATCTCGACGAGATCAAAACGTGTTCAAAATAGCAAACATTTCGGAACATTTCAGCTGTATCCAAATCTTTGGGGGGTTCTGTAAATTCATACTAAAATAATTTATTGTTTGGAATAACTAATAAAACATAATATGATATTGTATGTTTGACACCGTGAGGATGTCGCTTATCATATATCTTCTCGTGAAGTGTCACGATCATGACGATCATAAAATAATGGTAATGCAAACTCATCTCAAGATCTAGGTCTATTCCGGATAGTTGGTGGAGCAAGTTTTTATTCTAGTGAAAACACGAGGAGAATTCGTAATTAGCACTCTCGAAATCCGGTACAACCATGAGCTGTACGAACTGTACGATGAGCTGAAAGTTTCGAGAATGGTCAAACTACAACGACTTCAATGGGCAGGGTATGTACAACAAATGGACAATAATCGCATGGCAAAACGAATGTGAAAAGGACGCATCAGCGGTACAATACGAAGAAGAACGAGAGCTCGTTGGGAAGACTCAGTAGATACTGACGCCGAACGACTGCTTGGCTTCCGAAATTAGAGGATGCGGTCACTTGACCGAGATAATTCCAGGACATTGATCCAGGCGGTCAAGGCTCGACGTCGGGCTGTAGCGCCACAATGATGATGATGTTCTTTATTTTTGCTGGTTATATTGCTCGGATAACAGAGAAGCTTGCATAAAACCTAGTAAAGGATTTTTCCAATGATGCTAATTCATTTAATTGAAAATGATTCTCATTCAATTCCAGCCTAAAAATGAAAATCGCGCACAATCATGTGCTCAGAGAATACTTCAAATACTCGTAGATGTATGGAAACAAATTTTCGTATACATACTCTTATAACATAGGCCAGAATTTAAATTATCAAACTGCATGATTTTTGATTGCCTTAGGCGACTTTCACACGGAACGCACGAGACACGAGATTCTAGCAGAAAGCACCAGTGGCGAGCTGAATTTTACGTTGCATGTGAAAGCCGCCTTACTGCTACTGATGATTCAAGGTAAAAGGAGATGAGTCGACAATAAATTGAAGAGCAGCATGTTGCAACGCTTGTATGATTAAATCTTTAGAGGAGCTGTCTGTACGCTGTAGAACGTGAGAACAATCCTTTGGGTAAATGTGGGTCAGATGAAGCTGTTACACCGTCGAATGGATTGCTGGGGGTTCACGAAAGTTTTATTATGTAATAATTCTATTCTCCATGTTTATACGAGTATATGTACTAGTGCGTATATTTCAATGCTCCCACAATAGCAGTTATTGTTCTCTTTCCTAATTGTCGGTCTACGCTTTTGCTATGTCTGTATTGACTTCCCGTTGATGGATCGATGGTTGCGTTACGAAGATTGAAAAGACAGAATGCGGTTAGTAGGAGAATTTGTATTTTTGTTTCATACGACGCAATTACAGACATTGTTTAGGTTTTTATCACAACACCTATGCATTTCCTTCTGTAGGTTCAAACTCCTTACGGAATTAGCATGACATCAAACGATTGAGGTTGAGGCACATGCCAACCGAACAGGTAAATTCAAACTAGGTATCCGGTAACAACCGATCTTTATACAATAGAATGAAATTATTCTTAAAAGCATCTTCAGGTATACGTCAGTCAAGCTCTTCTCACGGCAATAATTTAATGAAAATCTCTTGGTTTTGATTATGTTCCTGCTGTTGATTTATTTGTTCAAAGAAATTTGTAATGAACCGCGATATGTTCAAATTCCATGGTTTTATATTTTCGGAAAGTTTGAAGGAGATGGGTTCTAGAACAATAATACAACATATCACACACATTTCAGTGGATTGGTTGATTAATGCTATTGTTTCAACAGGGAAAGCAAAAGAAAACCACGACTCGGCAGTTTCACATACTCAACTTTACATACATCTTCGCCTAAGGGGTGATGAAGCCATTTTAAAGTGTTAGGAGATATTTTTCAGCTTCAATGGGTAAATGGTATAGAGGAGTAAGTTGTGGAAAATTTGAGACCCAGTAGATCCTTTTACGATTAACGGTAGTCCAGCTACGATCGATTTCTGGAATGTGTTCAGCTTAAACGCATGTTATCCTTTAAATCCCTCCTCCCAGGATAACGATCCTGATTCCCAGCCGACGTTTTTTATTGCTTTTGTCGACAAAACAAGTGCTTTGGGGTTTAAATTGACAAAAACCCGTCAGATACTCGTTTAAAAAAAAATTTCGTGTTTTTCCGAAAATTGCTTAATTTTGAAAGACTGTATCTTGTATGATAGCTGTTTTAATAGTTTTTGACAAAAAAATCAATGCTTCCGTACTAAAATAGGTGAAAAAAAAACTTAGAAAGGAGTTGATTATTTTCAGGATTTCAAGAACTTTCGGTCCTCCGTCGAGGCCAAAAACTTTTATCTCATAATAAGACCACAACCATATACAACATATCAAAAAATCAGTTCTACCATATTTGATGCAAAGTAACACCCCTTTTAGACGACAACTTTACTGGCGTACTACATCTCAACTCAAAAACTGAAAATGAACAAAAATCTTTAAATACCAGTTTCATTTCCAAAGATTTGTCACATAGTCACATTTGAGTGATTCAATAAATACCATAAGCAAATTCTCCACTTCTCACAATTTTCAAATCCCTTCTTAAAGCAGTTAATTGAATAGTTAATCTGTGCTGATATTACTTCCATTTACCTAATTCCAACATTAGAAGATGAATTCTCAGCATTCCTGCTTCCGTTTAAGGTCTTTCTTTCTTTTTCTACTTGCACTGAATACGAAACTTTCACAGCAGGATATATTTTAGATAAGAGGAGACTCTTGAATACCACACAGAGATTGTGAGGATTAGGGACATCCCCGATGAGAGATTATTTTATTTTAGCCATTCGAAGAGCTAAGCTTCTTCTTTGCATTGTAAGCTGTATTTGTCACGTCAAGTGGAATACGATAAAACCTTCCGGGTAGGGTGGGAGGGGTCATTGTTTCGATTTATTGTTGAGCATTCTTTTTGATGCGAGGGAAACAAAAGAGGCAAACGGATGTGCAAGAAGCCGGATGTTGACCGGATTGAGTGCGGGAGTATGAATTTAGGGAATATCCAATGTGAATATCAGAGATTTTAGAATATTTATCTCTTTATTCTTTTTTCCTGTTAATTGAATCATTTTTGGGAATTTATGTCCAAATTTTGTATTTTATAGTAAAGTTCATGCGAATTCGGAGATGTAGGTACTATGCGTATATTACCCAGACACGTTTTGAGTGTTTCCCGGTATTCATGGAACAGAATCAATAAAAACTGTTATCCATGAAATTACAAACTTCCAAAATGACCAACTCATGCAAAAAATCACAAAGCGTTCTTTTGTATCTTGCTACATTTCAATACATTTCCTGTTAAGTCCTTTATCTTTCCGTCAATGTAACTAACACCCGCACATCTTCAGTCTCCTAAATTTTAAAACAATTACCCAATACTAGGGATAGGGAAATCCAAATATTACCAACTATAATTAATCCTTTGATCAAAATAAACACTGGACGGATAATTTTTCCAATGGTCTGAATGCAGATATTTTATATTTTATGAATATGGATGGCTCTTTGGTGGAAGGTAACAAATGGGTCATTACCTTTTTAAGGATTGCTGTCTGTCTCAAGGAGAAACCTAGACTCATCATGGAAAGGTTAGAAATAAATTAGCCGTGGGGTTGAGTGTTTGACACTCTGTTGAACTTTTTCTACCCACAAAAGGATTTTCATCGACTCAAGATGAATAATTCAATTTGGTTCGGGGAAAAAATAAATTGCTGAGCCTATTTCAGAGAGTGACATTTTATGTCATTGTTGTTTTTATTTCAAAGAAATCGTTTTGTTGGGATTCAGTAACTGAGAATCAAAAGCACCTATTTTAAGGTTCAGAGAAACCCATTCTTATTTTAAGGATCTGTGGCTATTTGTATTGCGTGTTAATGTGCATTTAAACTAGGAAATATTGTTTCTCTTATTTCGAATTTACGAGTATCATTTATAGCAAGAGTCGACAACCAGCAACCCTCCATAAGTTTCTGTGCATCCCCCTTGGCAACAACGAATGAAGTATGTACAAAATGTGAGCATGCTATGCTGTTAACACATTCAAGTGTATCCTTGTAGGTTTTAGAAATATGTGAAGTCCTAGAGTTGAGGGTTGAAGACTCCTCACACTTACAATACATTACCACTAACATCACTTGACTGGTTACTTAAGAAATAACTACTCTGTCTACCGGTGCCTGTTGTTAATGAAACAAAAGGAGCAACGTTGATCGACACTTTAGGCCCGTCCCATTAATTTTGATCCATTTGCTTCCAAGTTGTCTGTAATATGCTTCGAAAAATGTTGTCCCCAAAGAACTAATTCCTTAGGTGTACATCCGTGAGTAAATGTCCCTTTGACATAACTTTGAATTGTCTTTTAGGACATTATGTTTTTCGGTTCTTTAGGTCCGTTTTATCCTTTATATCCTATAGCTTCCTTGCGTTCAGAGGGTAGGTATCATCACCCCGATCCAAAAATTATCTACGTTTGCTGATATTAGGTTTAGTTTCGGTTTCGATTCATGCCCTGACACGCTCGGTGTTCATGTTTGTTCCGTTGCCGCTCTACGATCCTTGGCGTGAACAAAGAACTTCCTGTGAGTATTAATAGAACTGCGCTCCGAGCTTATCAGTATAAAGACGGCATGGATAGGAGGTGATAGCAACCACGTCCGAATAATAGATATACTATCGAAACACAGGCACAGAAATTGACATGTTGACGCTCCCACGCCCCTGCATGGATCAAGGAAATTTACCAAATAGCCTGAAACGCTTTCAACAGGAATTCAGTGCATTTGTCTTTTGACACCCGGCCAAAAAATATGCATCTTACCTAGATATCACTTCATTGCCAGGAATATCTTTCTTTCCTGACGAAAGCACACAAAATGCCATCACCCTGACCAAAGGATTCAAAATGTCTTCAAAAGTACCCATATCTACCACTTTTTTATTTGTGTTTCATTTCTTGACCAATAGAGTCATTTTATTCTGACGCACACCTGCAGCAGGATCAAAATATCATCGTATTATAGCCAACGGGAATTGCCTGGAGGAGCGATTTTTAAAACTAATTAGGTGAGTAGCGGCTAGCTTGTTTTATTTTTATTTCTGTATCTGAGGAATGGGGGAGGGTGTTTTGAAAGTGCGAATGACTGTCGATAGTTAAAACGATAAAATTTCAGACAATTATTAGATAGTGTCCATCATTTCGTATCGATTTTCGACACCAAGCTGTTCTTTTAACATTTGACATTTCAAATAGTTTGTTGAAAACAATACATCATACAGGGTAAATTGCTTGTTCTATTATTCAACCACTTTTTCCAACCATCCATTTAGAATATGTTCTCATAGCAGGAATGAAAAATTAAAATAATTTGAAAGGTGAATGGAGTGCATCTAATTATAGATTTATTTGTTGAGTGGTTTACTTCTATATTGAAAAGTTATCTACAAAAGTTCATCTGAATCCTCATCTATTATTTATTCAATTATGGTTATTATCCACCGGTGGTCTGTGTAGAACTTAACACAAATTATGAACATGAACAACGAATACTTTTCTATATCGATTCGACCTACACAGATAAAAATCTAAGAATATCGTGTGAGTTACAAATACCGGGAGAGTTGAATAATAAGTAATACATGGAGCTTTGAAATTAAAAAAGGAAGCTTTTTAGCAGCGTTCCTTTCACCCGGAAAAGGTGCATTCCCAAACAAAAGGATTGACCCGTCTAGGATCCAGGTCTTGTGTTGGATCACATCAGGATCAGATTTGAAAGTGAATTGGATAAACGTCAACTATTCTTTCTCGACAATTCGCCCATACACATTTCTATACTGATCCCGCGATTCGCCTCCAAGCGGCGAATTATATGTATGATGGCTATTTGAGTTCGCCCGTCATTGATCCAGGCCGTTCGATTTATTCTGGATCTTAGTACGAGTGTCTCGAACATGGCTAATTTTACAGTCTTGTTCCTATGGAATTGGCCTGGTTGTGATTGGTCGCGAACGGTTCGGCTCGATGGTGTGTGGTGATCCTTAGAATTGACATTTCTTGATGATTGATTTTGCAAATCGTTTAAGGTACGGCGGCATTTATTTTTGCTTTGAATTTTCTGCGCATGTGCACTGGCATCAACGCCAACGACTAAACAGCTGAGCATTTGACCTGTATTTGCCAATACAAGTTGGTTACTGCGCATGTCCGATGACGTCATCCTGTCCGGCTTCAGCTCGAAAATACATACTCAAAGCCTCGCCATTTTCAAATTGATATGACGTCATTCATCGAAGCTTCACCTCGCGAAATCATTTGCGTGTGATTGGAATGGAAACTAAAAGCATTATTCAACGCGGCTCTCAACTTTTAGCACTGTTTTTAGTTTTTATTCAGGGCTAAAAGTTGAGAGCCGGAACGCCAGGAATTGAGCCTGGAACCCGTTGTATTCAAATCAAAATTTTTAATCGGAAACGTCAGGTTCGTTTTCAGTTTCCGAAAAAAAAATAAAGGATAATCTCCCCATTAGAATTTTTTCCATATCTGCCGGTTCCATGAGCCCACGCTCCTGGGCTATTAATCATATGGTTTAACTGAATGATTTACGAATATGATTAATTACTGACAATGAGAACACTAAATTACAATTGACGTAACTAGTTAGACTTGGATATGTATCTAATTTGTAATTGAAGTTATCGGCTATTTTTTCTATGCATGCTTTAAATTGTAGCCTTCACATTATAGTTATAAGAACAGATAATAGTTTCTCATCATATATAAGTACAAATGATAGGTACGAGGATTTCAATTACTAGAGAATTGGTTCAAATGGCCATAATTACCTACAGAATGCGTCACTATTTTTTCAGTACCGTATTCCATGTTCACTGAAACTGGAAACATTTGATAATTTCCTAATGGCAATAGGGAAATAACAAATGCTGTGGACTTTATAGAGTGTGAACTTCCAGTCCACTGGCTAATATGACCATGATGGAACAGAAGTGCTATACAATCTAAAAAGAACTAGTGTGTAGTTTGCAGTAACTGTTGAAAGTACTCTGCCGTTATAAAAGGATAAGGGTCACAATTTATTTTAATGAAAAGAAGAAAACACCGAACAGTTTAACTTTTAACGAAGTTGTGCTGCCGGTATCCATTTTTTATCCAGCTTGATGAACATGGTTCCGTGTGTTCTTCTTTAAGTTTTGTTTCGAGGAAAAAAAAACACAAAGAAAAATTAAATTGAATTGATCGAGCGTTAGAAAGGCTTTTATTATTTTTTTTCTTTCTTCTTTAAGTTTTGTTTCGAGAAAAAAAAACAGAAAGAAAAATACAATTTCAAAGAAAATCAAAACAATATACATATTACATTAATTAATGAATAGATAACTGATACAAAACTGCTGCACCGTTGTCTCCCCACTCTTTCAACGTACATCCTAAAATAAGAATATCTTGTGTAGTAGCGTATTTTGATTTTATCATAGAAATTTCGTTTGGCTCATGACTACCTACTTTCAATTGAATTAGTATAGAAGCAAACAGCAACCACAACAGGCAAAGAAATCAATTGTTTATCAAAAGGAAAAATAGTTAGAATAAGTTCCGCATGATTAAGATTTATATATTTGTGCATTGTTCTCCTAGAGAAAAAAAAACGATATCGTTTTCTTGACATTCAATTTTTGCCTAGTTATGTCCAAAGTTTGAAAATTTCAACCAGGAAAAACAGAAAAAAAAAATATTAAAAATGTCAATGAATTTTAATGACGTTCTTAACATGTACCTATAAATATAAAGTAATCAATAATGTAAAATTAGTATCGGAGAGAAGAGAAAAAAAAAAGAAGAAAAAGAATAAATATGAGGTCCAGATAAAAAAGAATCTTTTTGCTTCCTGACCCCCTTCCTGGGCCCTCACTTCGCTTTCTCGTTTTGCTTTTGGTTCGCTTAGGGGGCTAGGAAATTAAGCGCAGCCTAGCCCAATGGAGGGGAGGGAGCGCGGAGTCCCTAAAACATCAAGGGGCTCCCGTGTTCGTCGGGGGACTTAGTCATCTCCTGTCGGTCGTACGCGTTTTCAGGTATTGTTTTATGTTTAGGTACGGCTCGTCTGTCTAGGCACCCGGGCACGCGCGTGATTTTTGTTTTGTAACACTGCGAGGCAGGTGTGACCCATTCACCCCACCCCGACTACCGATAGCTGAGCTAGCTATCCAGCACGCGCGACTGGTCACATTTGAGGAAGTCTTGGCACTTAGGTGTCACGCGCGGTCTGCACGACCAAAGTATGACTTCCGTCCTCATGTAGGCTTCGGCCTACCAGGCAGAAATGTTACACCCCTTCCATCTCGACATCACTTGATCTAATCAAGAGCTTCAGGCAAAAGTTGGTGCTTTGAATGTTCGATCCTCTTTGGCTTAATACTTGAAATAAAAGGGATCAGATGATATAAGCAATGCACGAAATATATCTTCGTTAGTTGCAAACCTACTTAATTTCCTGGATTTGTGTTATCTAAATTTTCGAAAATCTCTGCTTCTCGCGTAGATCGCTGGCCTTACAGCGGTAAAGCCACTATTAGGCAAGACGCCAACTACGATGCGTGTCGCCCGGTGAAATAGAAATACTCCGACTCTTTAGATTGTTTTAACATTTAACCCTGAAGTCTGTAAATATAACTAATGAAATGTCCAATCTGTTGCATAATTTATAAAATTACATTCCCTCCAAATTGAAATAGATCTAGCTGACGCCACTCTCGTAGATACTCGTAAATCAAATAATCAATAAAGTAGAAATGGAAATTCTCGATGACAGCTTGGTGATTTCAGAAATTAACTAAAGGAAAATTTCCATTCGACATCATCATCGAATCAATTTAATTTCCTCCGGCAAAATGGAAATGGGATTTCCGGTATACAGAAAAATATTCTTAATAGTATGACGGTTTTCTGTTGTTTTAAGGCCAAGCATTGTAAAAAAAAATTTGGGTCGCCTAAACAAATATTTTCTATTAATTAAAACGCCCTGAAGATGCAGTTGTTCACTTCAAACTAATTACAATGTTTTTCTTTTGTTTCGTCACCTTCGCGCTGCTGACATTGCGGATTTTGAGTGGCCGAAAATTCCTGAGAAATTTAAATTCTTCATATCTGAAATAGGACGCGGTCACTTGGCCGAGATAATTGGAGGACGATGATCCAGGCGGCCAGAGCCCGACGCGACGTCAAGCAGGTGTCGTGTCAAATGAAACGTCATCAAAATAATCCCAATCAGCCAAAATTCTGGGATTCTCCGCAGAAAACACGCCGAACACTATCAATATTTTGTGTCGAAAATAGATTGAGAGTCGGGATAGAATTCCTTTATTTATGTATTACGATGAATCGGTCCTGAGCATTTTTCAATCTTTCTCACAGATGAGTAAAGGGTAATTATTGCCGAATGGGATGCAATAATTCCTATGGAGAATTATAGGCGAAATCCAGACGAATGGGATACGTTTTTGCATCACTTTTTCGAGTATTTCATCAACTACTCGTTCTTAATGAGTATTTCGAAGATTTATTGAAGAATATAGTTAACTAACTCTTTGGTGTATGGTTTTATATTTATTCAATTCTCTTCTAGACTGAGAGTTGTGGCAGGTCTATGCATAGAGAGTTGATTTTCACTCAAGGTTAAGGGGCCGAACCTTATCTCATGCTCTTAGATATTTAAAAAATTTGGTGCTCCCTCTGTAAAAATAGATCTATGCCACTGATCCGTCAGCAGCACCAAAGCAGCCTGATTACAAAACCCAATCAAGGGGTTGTGCTTAGGATCACCACGGGAAGTACCTGGAGCAGCAATCACAGAAACGGACATTCGAAAACATATACAGGATGCATCGGACTATATGCCTGTCGATTATAATTATAGAAATCAAGATGAAATCAAGTACACCCGGTTACATTCGGCTCCGCGCGAATATAACCGAGTAATGTGTCCATACAAATGTTCACGAGCAGTTGGAAGTTCATTTAACTATGTATGAACTTTAGTTGTTTTCCCAAATCCGAGGGGATCGCCCCCTATCTACGGGCGACCGGTAGCTCAGTGCGTAGAGGCGTCAGTCAGTTGTCTGGCGGTCGGTCGTTGCGGGTTCAAGTCCCGTCCACGGCATTCGTGGCCATGGATGTTTGTGTTGTCTTCACCCTGTGGTGCGGAGCGTAATAATAAGCCACAACAACTCCTGATTTATCGCAGGTAGGCGACTAAATGGTAAAGGGAGGTGCATGCTGGCAGCATGCATCGTCCGAAACTGGTTTATGCCAACGAAACGTCAGCTAAGCCACATGGAATAATTGACGCGCTACGCTCCACTGTGAGTTATGACAATTGAGTACGCCACTGCTTGCAGAACCAATTTTTTTTAACAAATCATCATTTTCATTGTTTAGTGGTGATTATAAGAAATTCTTGTAATCCAGGTTGACAGCCGTAAAAAAATTTCTACGAAATTGTCAATATGCTCCAGCAAACCGTATTAATGGGTTCAGTTTTATTGCAAGCCGCCGTTTTGCAATTAAACACGTTGTACGAGTACATATTACATCGCGTACATTACAAGAGCGTTATAAACCTTGAACTTTAAGCTCTAATTACTGCTAGAGTTTTATTTGCTTTTAACATTGAAAGGTAGCTAAGTGTGCTTTGGATGAATTTGTACAACTTGTCGACTTTTGGGTCCTTCGACAACACATGATCTCGTGGAATATCGACCTCGTTCCGAAGAAAGCAGATTTGTACTATGGTACCAATGGAGTGGAAATCCGTATGATGGAGGAACGTAAATGACACAGACGGTGGGGTAAATTGTTGCAAATGGAGCTCTTGTCGTAACACAGAGTAAACAGACAGGTGACAGGTTCTTATTGAGCAACACTCAAGAGCCTGAGTACGAATATATATAAATTTTACACGAGATGTGGTAGTTTGGCACAGAGAAAAGGATTGAAAGCAAGTTTCGAAGAGCAGGTTGGTATATGTAGGGTGTTAGACCAGAATATATTACTTTGGATATACATTAATACGTATCAGTATATTGCTCCCTTCGTTCAATAAACGGAAGAAATGGTTTGAGGTGATATAAGGAGCAGATTAAAGTGCTGAGTTGACTACTTCATGATATGTATTATGAGGTATGTGAAGTAAATCTTTTGATTAATCGCGCATAAGCACATAACTACCATATTTTTAAGAATGAAGTGAGTGAGTGGAATCTAAGTCGTAATGCGTTACTTTAGCTATTCACTACCACAAAAATGATCAGCATTAAATAAACACTACCACTGTCAAGAAGACAAGAAGAATTGTACTCATCACACCATAATATAGTGCAGCCATTGTATCCAGGGGCGTAGTTCGATCTAGCTCGGAATACTAACGAACTGGCCTGGTCGGCTGTTTAACCATTGAGATTAAGGCAATCCCAAAAGGGACGAAACCAGGGACAAGAGTTATTTATTGTTATTTGTTATTTTTGTGGTAGTGGATAGCTTAACTAAGTCATTACGACTTTGATTCATTCTTTATGTGAAGTCAAATAACTATATTTCGTGTGTTTGCTGTTGTTGTTCATTCTTTTACGGTTTACTCCTTCATTTCATGTGAATATAAAATTGATTAGTTTCTTCCTTGCGGCAGGGATTGTCGATATATACTCGTACAAACAGACGGCGATGTAAAATTAGTGCCTTTTTTGAAATGTAAATGACAGAAACTGTCATTGAGGGAATACCGATTCGGGCGGCGAATCGTCATAAAATATCGGCCGATGAAAATTTCATATGTTAAAAAAAAAGTATGTCTACGATAGACACATACACAGTGTGGTTCATCGGATGATCGGCCGGCCGGTAAATCGCTCAGTTGTTGTGGCCTTTAATGGGCAAATTACATGCATTCGGATAAACGGGTAGAAATATTCTGTCGATCAACTTTTGATAAATTTTTCCCATTCGCAGTCAGTTCAGCGCACACGACGTTTGACCTTTTTCGCAAATTATGCAAATTCTATATAGGCATCCTACTTCTAATCATTTGTGGAATAAAGCCATCTAGTGTTGTGTGTGGTAAATGCAAGCACAAAGCTCTAAAATGTCCGCTTTCTGCAACAATGCCATACGGCGGAACGTCCCTCGCCTACAAACCCAACACACTTTTGAAAATACGTTATACGTTTGTACGTCCGTCCGTCGTCCATCTGCATGTAAAATGGCCTTAAGGAGAGGAGATGGTGGAAAAGGGATTTGGACGACGAATCATTCTGGTTCACTGGTTCGCCAGATTTCGAGAGTATTAGATTAACAATTTTTTTTTGACTCTTCAAATAGATAACTGGCGCAACAATCCAATCTGGACTATGATTTAAAGATGAGTTAGCATCATCTCATTTTCTAGATCGTGACGGTGTATTTTGTGCAGAGGTGTGCGATCAACAACACGCTCTACCGAGCTATTTACCCCTTAATTTGGTTCTTCATTTGACAGCCCAGTGGGCTCATAGTCAGTCGCGTGAATTCCCTTTTTTTTTATCGAAAGATACCTCATTCAGTAGGAATAGAACCGGGGCCCAGTGCTTAGAAAGGGATCGTGCTAACCGTTGCGCCATCCGGACTATTTTTTTTGACACAATGATGAAAACCAAATTTTGTATCTGAAGTTATACGTAGTTTAACTCAAAATATCTCTTCGATGATGGTCTCCTGAAGTCATTGAATAATTTTTTTTTTGATGTACCACAAGTACATCACGTGTACTGTTCCAATAGTTGAGTCGGATATTTGCGATTTGTCCTCCGATCAATTCTAATTATCCGTTGGACACAATCGTAATGAAATCGAACCCCTCGAATGCAATTTTAAATTTATTATATTATTTCCCCGTTCCTTTTCGAACATTTCAATTTCCAAGCACTCCAATTACAATGCCCCTTTACGCTCCGTTTTAATTGTATGTTAAATACAAAGAGCTCAAAATCCTCTGACACTTCGTGTAGCACAAATTGGCTATCTGGGCGAGAGAAAATGAGAGCCGTTCTCAAAGGAGCGTCATGAATAAGTCAGTCCTTAATATCTGAGGACGAAGCAATAGGATCAAAACTGCACTTGCAGGCCATTAAAGAGTGGAAACAATAAGAAAATGAGGAAATGCCACAAAGTGCATAATGCTAATCAATTCATTTAATTTTACAGAGAGTCGTGGCGGCTTTACAGAGACTAAATGTATTTGATAGAATTGAGTGAGTGTTGGAAGGAAGCATTTCATTGTGCTTTTGAAATAGTTGGCATTTCTGGGTGCAGCTTCGATATTCGAAGAATATCGACCAGCTGGCCGGCTCGTATCTGTAAGGTTCCATTTTCAATGAATTTACCGCATAAATCGCGGTCAATATCATTAGTAGCATTGGTTATGTTGACTTATGTAAGTTATCAATTATCTACGGGCCTCGGTCTTCACTTCGCTATTTCCAATCCTGCACGCCGAGCAACTTCCTACTGTCTTCTCGCAATGAGTCCTTCCAGCGCTCCTTAGGTCTTCCACGCGCACTTACACCTTTGCCGGTGCCAGCAAAGGCCTTTTTGAGGATTCGGTGTTCGTCCATTCTTTGCAGATGTTTGTTTTGCAGATGAATTTTCGCAAATATGAAGGCATCAACTGGGTTCGTAATTTTTGAGAGAACTGGTATTGGATGTCGAACCAATATCATAGCAGCGCTTTTCTAATCCAGCGTGGAGCCTATACTGAGTTCACCAATTGTATCCATAAGTGTGGTTGTCCTACAAGATTACATAAACAACAAGGAAGCCTTTTTATGGTCCGGACTCCAATTTGACATTCAATCTAAGTTTCCAGAAGCCTGCCAATTAAAACATAATTGGCAGGTGTGATTGGTAGGCATAGAAGTTAAACCTGACTGTAAGCCTTTATCCATCATATATGAATGACGTAATGAATTTTCATTCTGACGTAATGTACCCTAGCTTTTTAGTATGTATTAGCAATCAATTAGCATGATGTCAAACAGGAAATTTCATTATTCCTTGTGAACAGACCAAATCACATTTGCATTTTAATGAATGAGCCTTGTGGACAGGTAACATAAAACAAAGCAAATGAAAACCTTATCTACATATGCCGGATGTAATCGTATGTACTCAAGCTGCACAAATTAATACTCGTATATCCTATTAATCCTGCGAGCGTAATTCCATACGTACTTTGGCATTTACTATAATTTCAGGTCTGCGTTGGATAATGGGTTACATATCGTCTTGCATCGTTGCATCAATGGAGGCAGAACCCTGTTATCATCCGTACATGTTGATAGCTTTGCATCTCAATTTCCATCTATTCAGCAAAAGGACTCAAAAATATTTCTTTTAAATCTACTACTTTCCACATAACTAACATTACAATATTCAACACGTTTCCACTGCAAAAAATGGATTTGCAAATCTACAGAAGCATGCTTTAATGATTTACATTTGAGCTGAGTCTTTTTCTGCACTTCCATTTGATGAGCTCATAGTAAAATTTGCTTTTTACGTGTTGTGAAAAAATGCTTTGACATCAAAGAAGCCCACATTTCCATACCATTCAACATTCTCCGGAGATGAAACATTACGATAAATGGATTCACATAATTTCAGGATGTGGATTCAATGGTCTGGAATTTATTCGTGTCAAGTCGTCATTTTATCGAGTGGCATTGCACTTTTTATATTTTTGGCTACATGTAAAGTACTCGTACAATGGTTATGGATAAGTTCATTAACAACACATACAATTTGTCTGGCATTGAGTTATTCAGTGACCGTTGGTCATTTCGTTGTGTGTCCTTTTCGGGCTATTTTTAGATACCCTAGAAACGTGGCCACAACAGACGATAACGTAGCTGTCCTTCTCTTGTTTTTTTTTTTCTTGTGGGGGTTGAAGCATAATTCGCCATTTTTTGTACACTGTACAATTTTCTTTTAGTTTGTTCGTATAATTTGGGTCGCTAGTTATCTATATGTTCATCAGATAATTAATTGAGGTTTTAAAATGTTATTGCTTGATGTGATATTTCGTCCTTTAGTATTATGATTAGCGTGACCAACTTTTCTCCAGCGAATTTCGGTTCACAATACTAAATCGAAACAAGCATATTTCCCATGAAAAATCAAATGTTCCCTATATTCTTATATTTTATATTCACATGTAATGCCGGGTTTCCACCAAAGAGACAGTTTTAAAAAACAGTTTTGTTTTCAAAAACACAAACAGAAACAAGTTTTGTTTTCTGAAAACAGTTCTGTTTTATGTAAACAAACTGTTTCAACTGAACAGACTGGTCTTGTTTTATGTTCTGTTTATCTTGTTCCCAGAAAATGTCAGACAACGAGGATTTTATAATTGCACTCAGTTAACTGCTTCTTGTTTGAACACATTTTAAGTTAAAAAACACATAAAAAGTAAAGTTTATATCACTTCAACTTTTAAAATTACAACTGATAACTAACTGTGTAGAATTGTCGCAGAAAACAAAAGTGCGTGTTTCAACCAAGCAGACAAAAATACAAGAACAAATGTGTTTTCCTTTGATCTGTTCTAGAAAACAAAAACATTTTCCCATTCACGATGGGAAAGTGTTTTGTCTCCTAAAACAGTTTTTAGGGACACAAATGTTTTAAAAACTGTTCAGTTTTTACAGAACATTTGTGTTTTTGTTCAGAAAAACAGTTTTTGTTCGTGTTTTTTCAAAACTGTCTCTTTGTTATAATCTGAAAATCATACACTTTTCGAGGAAATGGCTTACAACAAAATTGAAGTAGAGAATATTGTTACAAAAAGGTAAGATATAATTTTTCCATCTGGCGCTAGAGGGCGCGCAGTACATAATTGTTTGATGGAACGCTCCGGGGTCAGAGGCTAACCGTAGCTTGCTGGGAAAGGTTCAAAGATGGGACAGAGTTGCTATTTGTGGGGCTTTTAGCACTACTTCTTTTGAATATGCTGCTCAACCGGTTACCTCTCAACTTTTTCTTGAGAACAAATGGTCGCAAATTGGGCCAGTGGTTTACTTCAGGTTCTCGATCCGATGCTATTCTGTATAAAGTAGATATTCCGGTAATGAGTTAAGTTAATGGGATGAAAACGCGATGCATATGTCCTTCTCTGGCAACAAGGAGGAACCCGTCGCTTCGATTTCCTTTCTTCACTGACCTGAATGACAGCTAATTTACTTATTTATTTAACATGTATTACAAAAAGGGAACTAAATTCCCAAACAACGTAACATGAAGAAATTTTTGAATTTTTTAAATTTTAGTATAATAAAGAATATAGGAAGTTAAAGAAAGATTAATATTAGCAGTTAAAACATGAAAATAAAACTATAAGGGAGTATAAAAAAAACACTAGAAATAAAAAATGTTAAAGTAAGAACTATAGAATAAAGAAGAAAAAATTAAGCAAAATATTAAAATAAAAAGCAATCGTTAAACACTGTGTACAAACAATTCAAGTTTTTGTAGCAGAATCCCTTTGAATGCGAAAAGAAGAAGTGTGTAGAGGACCAAGCTCAAATCTGTCGTATTGACCCATAGTTAGTGAAAAGATAAACCAAAAGTTCCAAAAAAGGAGGTTCAAAAACTGCTACTGCTGTATTATAGGATGGAGTACGAGAAATAATGTCCATTGAAAGTGATGAATTCAGAAGCCATGCAGGAGGCTTGTAAAGAAAGCATTGATCCGGAAAAATTCTTCTTTTATGTAGAGATACTAAGTTTAGTAAATTACGATCGAGGTATGATCGATACGGAATATTGAATTTGAAAATTAAGGTTCGGGTGAATCTCCTTTGTACGAATTCTAATAAGTCGGAAGAAACAGAGATTGAAGGAGATCAGACGACGGAGGCATATTCTAATACGCTCTGATGTTGATGATGCAAAAAACATCGCTTCATTGATTACGATAGTCGGGTTATGAAACCCCGGTGGTAACACAACAGAACCTGTTGCGGTCCACTTGTGATGTGTGTGCGCACAGCAGTCCTTAATCTTAACCTAACCCTCGATCATAGTCCAGCTGCTATTTTAGCCGCTCCCATCATATCGACTGTAATGGACTTTTCCCTAAACTCTCTTTACGTAAGCACAAGTTCATCATTCCTCTCTAAACACATCGTCACGGGTATCATCTGTGAGCTGTCAAGTGTCAAAAGCATGGCTACAACATGTTCAGAATAACTCTCAGAGCTACCCGTACACGTGGTGATCACATAACTTTTATTTAATGTACCGATTGAGTTCTTACAAGACTAAATACACCCCAGAAGGGACACTGTTATGCGTTACACGTTATGTTTCAGAAAAAAAAAAGATACGAGTATGTTCAAGATTTCAAATATGGACTATATGTTCTTCAAAAGTTACCTCCCAGGAGAGAGATAAGAGTGCTTCAAAACACATATTGCATTACATGATGTAATACAGTAGAGGTGAAACATTCTATGGTTATGATGCGATACTGTTGTATTATGCCCTGCAGGCGCAAGTTAACTTTATGAACTCTTAATACGGTTTACTCAAGCTTTTAATAAAAAAAACTTCAAGGAGATTTTGACCTGCCTGGTTGGATATCATAACTTTGTAATGAATGTTGTATCACATGAGTTCGTGATATTTAATTACATCAGTATAACCTATTATGGGCAGATGAAAATGTTTGTAAACCAGGTGGGTGCTATAGTTTTCTAGTAACTAATATTATTGTAGAAATAAATGATATTTAAAAGAAGACTTTTGGAATAAAAGTTGTGTAACAATTCTTATCTACTGTTTCTACACTTTTCGTCTCTGATGTTTATGCAGTATGTATGAGCACTGAGTTGAGTGAAAAGACTTGAACGGAACTTTTTATTAACAGGGTATGTGGTAGACAGTAGGTCGCATGCAAAAATACGAACATACACTCAAAAGTGGAGTGTGTTGAGGGATATTCTGAGTGTGCGATGTTCTGTGAGTGGGGTGGAAAAATTCGTATGTACATATAAAACTATGTAGACTCTACTCAGAGTGAACAAAAATATCGAATTGATTGTTCATTCTCTATCATTAGCCGGCCATGCACACACGTTCCATCATGTGGAGACGTTTGGCACCTGGAATGGTAGGTGATACGCGGAATGACAGAACGGGAAGAGGTCTGTGAAGTTTGCATCCTCACATTAAAATAAAAATTAATAACTGGCGCAACAGCCCAATTTTAGACCAAGGCCTCGATATGAGTTAGCATCATCTCATTAACTGGATCGTGACGTTCTGTTTTGTGTAGAGTTTTTTGATCAGTAACACGCTCAACCGAGTTGTTTACCCCAAATGGGTACTCATTTAAAAGCCGAGTGGGCTCATCGTCCGACACGTAAATTCCCTTTTTACCGAAGACTACCGCATTCAGTAAGAAGCGAACCGGGGCCCAGTGCATAGAAGGCAAACCTGCTAACTGTTGCGCCATCCGGACTACTCTCATATCATATTTTTTAAATTTAAACTGTGCAGTTCATTTGCCCATCGTAGGCCCACGTTTGCCCAGGAAAATTTTTTGTTTGCTCACCCTTGCAAAAAAAGGTATTAATAAACCATTTATTTCTGACTGATTTTTTTTTTCTTTAAATTTCCACCCAAAATGTTCTTTTGTTAAAAAAAATTAAAAACTTTGTTCTCACATTGGGCGCCACATTATATTTAAATTGCGCAGTTCTGATGTCCATCGTAAGCCCTGGTTTTCCCAAGATGCAATTTCATTTGTCCACCTTTGCGACGTGGCGTCGGGCCCTAGCCGCCTGGATCATAGTCCTCCAATTATTTCGGTCAAATGGCCGCGTCCTCCAATTTTGGACGACCAGCAGTTGTTCAGCGTCTTAATCTACTAAGTCTTTCTTACGAGCTCTCGGTCATCCTCGCAGCCTTGCTCCGTCGACGCGTCGCCCATTGAATATTTTTTTTTTCAATCATCATACTCGTAAATTGGTCCTCGTCACTTTGACTGTTAGGTTGGTATGGATTGAGAAGAAAAACACGTAATACTCAAACCAAGAGAGGACGATCAAAACTTTCATTTTAAAAATGAAAACATTAATTATTCTCACTGCTAAACGCTACTTTCAATTTGCTTTGCTCTGAAAATCCCAATAAAAGTAACCATCAAAAGCATAAAATTCAGACATTTACAATTTCGATGGCGCCGCGCATTGAATTGGGTTTACAAATTTAATGCGCATCATAAAATTCAAACTTTTTCTTTTCTCCGAATGATTTTACGCACATTTTCACTCATGATTACATTTTTATGGGTGCCAGAATGCGGTTTAATGGGATTGCATCCTCATTCTTCCACTAATTCTTTCTCATTTTTAGAAAATTGCTCGTTCACAGTGTCCTCATTAAAATTTGAGGGCTAATTAGCGTACACCCTCTCTTTTCTGAGCTTATGCAAATATTGCCAGAGTTTCGAACAAAATGTAAATTATCTTTATCAACTGTTTGCACATTGGATGTTTTCTTTTAGTATAAACAAAACAATAGTGGGAATATGATATTATGCGAATATATCCATTTTTGGAATGTCAACAGTAATAATTATATGTATATAAAATTGAATGTTTGCCGTACACATGTCCTTAATGGGCACCTAAACTACTGGACCAATTTAGATGGCAATTTCACAGTTTGTCCTTATATGTTCTGTGAGTGTTTAGAGAGTAATTTGAAAAATATTCATTAAGTACACCATATCATACGGACAAAATACCATTCTTAGTCTATGAGATGCACAATGCAAAGAAAAACAATTTGAACTGCCACTTCTTATGCTTCGTTTACATGTGAACGAAGAGATAGGAACGACTCAAATGCTCGTGAATTCATGTTGGCCGTGTATGAAAAGAAAGGTATCTTTTTGTTGTTGCTGCTTTTCAATGAAACTTTTCAATGATCCATGTTTTGCTCAATGTTCACGTTCAAACGAAGCATTAGAAAGGTGAATATGTCGCGGTTGTAGCTTTCATGTTGGTTAGTCGAATGCGTCATGGTGCATTCCAATCAGTACTGTTTCAAGCTACCTTCGAAGGTTTCATTTTTGTGTGCTGTTTTAGTATGAAGTGGCGATTTGATCGCATTAATGCGGAGGCGTCTGATGAGACGTGCCTCCAATTAGTGTTCGGAACAGGCGAACATTCTTGTGGGTCCCCTTGGGAGGAATTTATCTACTCAAGAGGTTGATCGCATAAGATCGTTAAGGGCGGCGGCATGCTGAGAACCATTTACAATAACTTGTATGATATCGATGACTGCCACCCAATCAAATGTCTGTGAGTATAATTTCAGTTTTGTGGCTGACGTAATATTATCACACAATTAATGTAAATAAGCTATTCGGGAAAATTCACCAAATCCTAAATTCCCATTCAATCTAATCAATCAAGCCCACAAACTACTACCGGTATGTAACATAAATCATCCCCGCATTAATTCTAAATCCTGGAATATTAAATTTAATATAAACTGAATGTCATCATATTCCGCCCAAAAGCCCACATACAAAATGGGTCGTGCTCGTTGTGTCGAGCACTCCTGTAGGGAAAATTGGAACTATACAAATCGACAGTCGTTTCCTGAAATGAAACTTGCAATTTGTAGGCGACTCGCTCGGGACTTTGGTGGTATTAACGTCAGATTCCGGGATAGGTATGTAACATGATAAGGTGAAAAAATCCGGTCACCGACACGGCGAACCGTAAATATGACGATGAAATTCAGGACAAAATGTTATGAATAAAACATGTTGGTGCGATTTAGGAAATATTTTGACTTTTATTGAGAACAATTTGCCCATGAATTGCCTTTAGTTGGAATTCAAACGGCAATACGTATACCGTATTGTATATATAAGTTGCATTATTCTCTCGCAGATGTTCTGGAATTGTGTTTTCCAAATGAGGATACCTTTACATTGTTGAAAATTGAGATGAAGGAGGAGCATTTAAGTTGATGTATACGTCAGAGGCTTGCTACAGAAAGGAGGTAGCTCTATTTTTGAAATTTAAATTTTTAATATACGGGCCAGCCACACTATTAGACATGCCGCAGGAAACGAGGTGTAGTGACTTATTGGCACTTATACTCGTACGTTCAAGCACAAAAGCTATTTCGGACTGCAACAACTGCTTCAACTCCGGATCCTTGTCCTGCGCAGCAGCTAACTCCGTAATATGCCTTTGACTCTGTCAGGAAAGGGTGACACTCCATTTTTGCTTATACGATGTCCTAGGTAGTCGATTGTGCTTTTAGCAAAACGGAATTTCTCCAAACTAATTTCTAACCCAAAGCTTCTTAGGTGATCGAAAACTTGGAGCGTGTGCTTGACATGTTCTTTTTCATTATTGGAGAATATCAGAAGTCGTCGATATAACATTTGACAAACGATATAACTTGACGCGTAGCCGCGATCTCGTCCGAAACTTCATTGGTGTTAGCCTTACTTAATGTAGCTAACTTGTCGACTTGCAGCGCAATTTGATCGAGGTCGGAATTATCGCTCAGAACCAAAATTACTTGCATTCTTCCACTCAGTTGACGGATGAAGAGATGTTTCAAAAGTTCGTCACTGCATTTGCCATTTGTCAGAAACCTCATCTTTTCCAGAAAAAGTGACGGCTTTTCCTCATGAACCTCCCCACTGAGAAGTTTATTTAGTGAGCTGCTTTCGCTTTCAGCGAATAAGGAGATGATTCGTTGCTTTAATCTGTTGTATTTTCCAATTTCAGGAGGGGGGGAATGATACTCGCTACGCTACTAATTGCTGCAGCTTAAAAGGGAATTTTATTCAAAGTTGTAATCAATTGAATAACCGAACGCAAGATGTACACATTTAACAATGAGTATTTTCAGTATATCTTACCACGAATTAATGAATACATATCTTGAATATGATCGCGATTTGGATAAGTGTTTGGAATCTATTTCAAGGAACCATATTTTCGTGGCGCAAGCAGACCTGGGCGAAATTCGAAAGGAGCCCAACAAACGCTTCATTCCCCATTCATTCATTTAATAAAAAATGAAACGAAGCTAATCGAACGAAATCGTATTATTTCAGGAGAAATAAATTTTAGCTTGAAAACACGTATTCTAAATCATGTTTCGATTCAGAGCATTGTCCATGTTCTTCAACAGGATATTCAAGAGGCTGTGGACGTCCTGAAAAGTCATTGAGGAGTCTTGTAATAGCGGTAAAGTAACTCAAATAAATGAGCAACACCCTGAGAAGTTAATTGCATTGGCAGCCAACAAAAGGCGAGAACCTGACAATTTAGTGCAATCAAAGCTTTAGCACTGATATTGGATGCTTCACTATCGCATGTTTATATTTTATTAAAAATAATTTACTAATTAATTACTAGCCTTAATAATATTTTTAATTTATTTTTATATTAAAATCATTACCGATTTCATTCCGTAACAAATAAATTCAGCATCTCAATATTTTTTCTTTTGATTTTTTATTTACCTTTAATATAGAGGGAAAAATAAAGAAGATGGGACTATTTTTTTCGCCAAAGTCCAAATCGCGCAAACACTTACAGTTCGACTGCAGTTCACGTCTATTCGTAACTACCTTAAGCGAAAATTTTAGTCTATATACGAGTACAATTCAAGCATTGGATTTTCCCATATAAAAGTTCCAACTTTAATGGTAAATATTTACGAAACGGTTAAGTGCTCGCGGAAAGGACTTCAGATTCGCAAGAATTGCAATAAAATAAAAATACTAAAGAAAAAATTATAAAAGTTTACTCTGGGAAAAATTTACTCTGGGGAAAGGAGAACATCTTTCTCCTGCAGTCGTCCAAATATAATTTTCTTCACTTACATACATCCACTGAACATATTTTCCCATCACCGAACACTTAGGGCTAATGTCTCGCAATTATCCTTACCACTCTCTATGGAACAGCTTATGAGAAAATTTATGAATTCTGAACACAATCTAAACTGAAGTGGTGCTAATTATGTCATGAAGAACTTCAGTCGTCCTTAACATATTACTAGGAAATCAGATCAAATCAACCATTTATGTTATCAATCCTGGCTAGGATTTATCTGGACTAACAACATACGCTTTCAACATATACGCTTTCCCTACAACCCGCCAGTCATTAACGTCTCGACATTCCTGTCATTACAGATGAAAGATACAGTGTGTTAAAAGGATGACTTAATGAAGTGTCGGGACGATCCGGATCAGACTATAAGCACGAGCCATAAATTATGGTCGATTTGCAACGAGATATTATGTAATCGAAAAGGAAAAGGGATGAACTCTTTTGGATGAAACATATGTATATTGTGTAGGCATGGTGACCTTTAGGATTGGAATGTGTGTAAATGAATGGCGTCATATATTTAGAATACACATTATGAAGATTTGAGATATTCAATATGTCTACAAAGGTCTACTTTAATTCTGTTGTTGGCGTTTTTGATGATCCCTGTCAACACTCACCGCGTGTGAATATAACTGAAATGTCATGAACGAAATTGTTTTTTTTCTTTCTGATTAGAATTTATCAATTTTGTCGGTTAATTTCATGATGTCACGGACATTCGTGCCTTTTTTTCAGCTATCTTAATGAGCTTACTAAAGATTATATAGTAGCGATGTTCGGTACAATGATTGCTATACTTTTGTCGTCCGTTCATTGTTCTGTCACGCATTTTGTATATTTTGTGTGGTGCCCTTAAATTGCCCTAGGACAAGTTTTACAGGGTATAACATTTACACGAAACTACACTACACGTGTACAAAACATGTATGTATGTAAAATACCATGTACGCGATTATGTGTACAATTTTCCTACTTCTACTGTTGTCAAATGCTCATTACTTCCGTTTTAATGCCGGAGATATGGAGCACTAGGTATTATTCAGAAATATGTTTCAGGCGTATCTGAAAGGATTTTCTTGGTAGATAAATTAGGCTTAGTCGAGTGAATTTTGCCATCCGTGAAGCATGAAAAAATTGAGCCTGCTCCTTGGAGCACTAAGCTAGTTAAGCATTTTGTATTGTAGAATATTTAAACGGAGTGCATTCCGCATTTAAAAAATAAGAAAATACTTTTGCGAACCACGGCATTTGTTGCCATGACTGCAACGAAAATATTTTTGACGAGGATACTTTTGGCTCGGTGGCATCGGTCTCGGCTAGACCAGCATGTTTGCGTGGGTTTTTGAGCCAAAGCGGCCTGGTCCTAGATCAGCCACATGGATGAAACATAGAGCAGACATGGGAGAAGGAGTTATGACGAGGAAACGAGTGTGCCAATCCTTCGGAACACGGAAGTACCCAAATTGAGGAAAGACGTAGTTATTCATTGTTTTAATTCCAGTGTAATTCACAAGATATAGCCCAGGAATATTGTAATTTTCGCCCAAAAGGAACTAGGAAAAAAATTGCAAACAAGCTGGACTTTTTTGTGAAGCTTTCTAATAGTGCCCCAATAAAACCCTCAAAAGTTTAAATTTAAAGCGATGCCAGAACATTTTTTATAGGTGTTGAAAGGGGGTGAAATGGGGTTAAATGAGGTTTTTCGCGATTTTCGCGAAAACTATCCATCTTTCAACAAGTAACGACGAATTTGTACCTGGATAAATTTACTACAAAAATTATTTACGACTTGTATTTTATTCCGTAGATCAACTGGTCGTATAAGGCTTGAGGTAATAAGTGCACCCCAATAAATGATGTTTATATATGTACATATTTTAACAGTGTATAATAACAGTATTTAATGTGGCATAAACCGATACTTTAGAAAAATAAGTTTGAAACGGTCCAAAAGAGTCGAGCATAAATTCAATAAAACCGAAAAATAAAGGGCTACGCCCGCAATTCGAGGGTTTTGTAGTATCCCATGCCAATAGGAGATGAACTGTCCTACTCTCTGAGATGCTTAACCAATCATATTAAGTCGAAATTGCAAATTGCAAGATTGCGTAAAAAATATTAAAAATAAATTGTTTGAATAATTAAAGAAAGTAGAGTCAGCGATCAGTCTACCTCCCTCTCACTCCTCTCCCACCAATCTTTACCATTTTAAAAATGGTTAACTCTAATTCACTCTACGAATAACAATGTGCAAGTCTGTAGTACTCGTAGTACTACTATGTAGTACAAGATGTCTTTTATGTGCATTTTTTGTATGGATGGATGATATCAAAATGTCCAATTTGAAATGAATGTACTATACTATTATTAAATATTAGTGATTGTTACGAAACATAGAGACATTATTACCCATGGTGTTGATTATCGTTGACCACCAATATTTTTGACCTTGGATGTGTTTGAGGGATGCAGGGGTGTGCTAACTGTAACTATAGAAATATACTATTATTAACCTTTTTTGAGAAGATATCAAAATCCCATTATTTTTAGTTTTCTGTACTAGTTGAAAGCCACCTTTCTGCAAGTTTTCATATTTGTAAGTGTAACGGTCTCGAAATACAAGGGGGGTGGGACAAATTATGATCTCATATTTCCCCCTCTACCTCTTTTCCCCTTTTTTCAAATTTGATGAAAATGCCAAAAATCCAAATGTACTCGGCGGTACCTTTCTCATGATACTCCACTTGCCTATACTTGCTGACGATGATGCTAATATTCTAATTATCAATACTGCTGTACAGAATCTCAACAATCACTAGGCGTGTTTTTTTTGTAGAAAAAAAAGCCTAATGAACGTTAGAAAATTACCCAGAATTCATGCATTTGCTTACGAATATTTTCCTTTATTTCTCCTACATTATATTCCATTTAAAATTCCAGACAGGCATGTTTGCAAGACTGATTATACGATTCACTAGGCGAAAGCCTAGGGGCATTTGCGTGAATGCAAAGGACGTGGAGAATACGTAAGTTTGTTGTGATATGGGTACTCATCGTCACTTTTGATTTCTTTTTGCTGATACGACGGACAAAGTTTCGAAATGTATTTATGTGTTTTGTTGAAAGCGTATTGGAATATCGATTTTATTGTTCGTAGTATATCATTTAATTTAGTTTCGTTTCCTACCTTCTTACCTGGATGGTAATTAAGTTTCGCCTTTGGCATTTAATTCAATTATAGCAGAAGAATAGAAGACTATTCGCAATACTCAGTGTTGCCCGACTAAACAAAACGATGGGGAGGGGGGTAATGAGTGCCCGATAATGTCGGCAAGAGTCGGTTGACAAATTCACAAAATTGGTGACTGTGTTCTGAAAGATTGCAGCGTTTATGCGACGTTTTAAGCTCCAGCACGCACCCACTGAGCGCACCCATTTCACATTCATTGAAAACGAACGTGGTCGGTGAAGAGTGCGGATGGGAAAATTCTACGGAGAAGAGGCAAACGAAAAGAAACAATACGGAAAAAACGATTTCACACGCAGGGAAAAATAAATAAATAAAAATCAGTTTTCGGACATATTAATTCCACCCATGGGATAATTTTAGGTAAGGTCAGCATCCCTTGCGTCAGGAGTCCCTATTCTTAGCATTGGTTTCCTGGATATCCTCATATCTTTATGATCACAAAACTTACGTTACGTTTAAAAACAAGCCTCTGCAGCTTTGTGGCCTGCCTTTGGTGTTTCTCAGAGACCGCTACTCTTTTTATTTTTAATTTTTCATTCATTTCCGATCCTTAAAAAACTATGCTTACTATCTATTCGACAGTAGCTTGTCTTAATGATTGCATAGCTCTCCAATCTGATTAAGATAATTTATCTTCTTGGCGCCATGCTGCTGCATTAACTACAACACACACGAACCACGATCGGGTCCCTTGTATTACCTCAGGGGGCTCCTAACCATACCATCTCGCTCATTGAACCAGCTAGTGCTGATGAAACGATGGAGTTGGGATGGGCTCCAAGAAATTCCCCTCTCCTTCCTGCAAGAGCGGGTGAAAAACACACTTCTCTTCGTCCTCATCATCGCAGTTTCTGCAGACATAATCATTTCTTGAATTTCCGTTGGGTTGACATCAATTGCGGGCTCTTCATTTGGTTGCTCTGACATTTCTCATCAATTTCCAGTAGAGACTCCGGTTACATTGATGAAGGGAACAGCAAATTGTATTGCCGCTCTAAGGTAATAGGCGCGTTTCTTTGTCGCAGCGCTGCCACTCGCTTTGGGCTTTTGGTTCTTGACAAATGTACTGCGAAGATTTCTTCACTTTTTTCTTGCATTCGGCCCGCTGTAATGGATAAAAAACATACCTATGTAGTTTGTACGGATACTTATCAAATTAGCGATATATTAGCCATGACAAGATTGGCGGGCATTTCAATTGGCCCACGTTAGGCGCCAAATGCTATCGTGCGAAATATTAGCAGCTGTCCGACTGACTCGGGAGACGGGTCGTGTGCGCCACACGCTCGGTATTTACCGACTGCTGGTTTCGGCTATCGCGATAAACGCGAACTTCGCGAGTCCTTTGAGCCTAATTCCGTGATGGTTTTCCTTAATGCACTCACTTGCACTTTCCAAGAAACATTATAATTTATTACTATTAAACCTGCACTTAATTACAATTTAAAACGAAATCAATCGGCCGACGGTACTTCACTACCATATTTAACCTAAGCACTTAACCTATCTTATCACTACCTACACCCTAGGCTACACTATTGGTGGCGACCACTGACTAACCTGACCTTTGTTTCGGGGACTTCCCTCAATCTCCTTCGCTTTCCTCGGACTTGCGCCGCTCCATCGTCTCAAGGCATCTGGGAATTCTCTCGCTATCTTTTACGAAGTTTTGGGATTCTACTGTTGTCTCAAATTAACGTCTCGAAATTTTCGTCCTTTGTTCGAATTCTTTTTGTTTTCGCAGCCAAAGAACAAAGAGGGTTCCCATTCAATTTTTACTAGCTTCGTAGCCTTTAGTAACGGCCGAAACACGCAATATCGTGGTTACGTTGAACATGCTCATTTGCCAACATACGTTTGATTTTGAAAATTGAGTTCAACACACCGCAAAGCCCGTATTTACGCTGAACGCGACGTGGTGACAGTCTATATGAGCTCACCGCTAGTAAGAATAATGTGTAATTCCTATAATTTCACTTTCCTTTTTTTTTGTTTTTGCTTCTTTTTTCAATTGTGATTTTTTTTTAATTATCGTTTTATTTTGTTCCTTCTGTTATCATGACTTCTTCCTTTTGCTGTATTATTGGGAATTAGATATCCTGTTAAATAAATATGTTCGATAAACATTCTAATAGCATGTGGAAATCAAAATGAGAAATTGACTCTTGAATAGTCCTACTTTCTAGTTACTTCAGCGCCATTGGTTTGAATTTGATGTTCGTTGAAAAGCTCCCTTAATTGTTGAAAATCGAAATAGATGTCTCCCTAGGCGCTTGAGTGCTATTCGAGACAACATAAGGGTGCTCATCGCT
The DNA here is from genome assembly GCA_964017055.1 of Chloromyia formosa. Classification (NCBI taxonomy): domain Eukaryota; kingdom Metazoa; phylum Arthropoda; class Insecta; order Diptera; family Stratiomyidae; genus Chloromyia; species Chloromyia formosa. Next base: position 5,351,724 of record OZ024818.1, on the reverse strand, counting down.
TTGGCGTCCATTTATGTGGACATTCATCATCCAAGTAGCTGTTCATTTTAAATGCTATTGGAATGTCGGGTTCGATTTCATCTTACTTTTGACCAACAGAAAGTGAATCAGTAAACCTTTAATATTCAGTGCCGTGAACCCTAAAATAGATTCCCGCCAAAAAGCGCCTATAAATAGTAACTGAGATGGAGAAGCTTTCCCGTTTATACGGCTATTGTCCTGATTTCAACGTGGTTCTGGAGCACATGTTTCACGCCAAGCTTTTCGTCGCATAACTCCCAAACACGAGGTATCCTCTCTTTTGGGTTCTGCAAAGGGAGTCTCGACGCCGAAGGACTCAATGGTATTTGTTGAAGCTTATATGTTACCACCGCTTTAAACACTGCACGCGTTGTACCATTGTAGTAGTTCTTTAAGGCGAATTGTTTTCCTTCTTGTTTTCCACCACTTTTTTGGGCAAATGCTGCCAGCCAATGTTACAATGTAGGCGAGTACAAGCGAACGGAGAAACCGACTTCTTTTACAAAACGAGGATACTGGTACAGATGAAGTCCTTTCATCGTGTCCTCGTGACCGGTATTCCTTTCAGTCTATCGGGTTCGTATTTTGCTCTGAGTGTCGGAGCTCGACTTTCTCCCATATTGCGGTAGAACGCGTACGGTTGGGCTTGAGCAGCGGATGGACAGAAGACAAAAAAGCTCGTTTTTTTTTCGTGCCAAATCAGTTATCAACAAAAATGTTATCCAGTCGGTCGTAGTGAAAGCGATACGCGCTGCCGGAACATTTAACTTTTTGCGAGTATATAGGGCATTTCCGCTGCTTCGTTCGGGATGTCGTGCCTGCAGGCTTGAAAGTCGGGTTATCGAAATTTCGCTCGGATCGTAAATTTCTTCCTCGGCTATTGTTATCCATTAAGGAAGCTAAGAAGTTATCACATTGAAATTTCAGAAGTAAAATATTTTCTTAGCTTACGACTAAGGGGAGAATTAGGTTCGGTGTTGTGCTGTAAAAATGGTTACTTGAATGGGTTTCTGTTATCCCCGAATGTACGAAAAGGTTATCGAAAACATGATACATTTGGTAGTAAAAATTAAGCATTAAAATGTTGATAGTATTTCAATGAAGTGTAAGAGTGGAAAAAAATAGTGTTGTTGGACGTGCTTTAAAATCCTTTCGGTGCCAAACCATACACACGACGGCAACAGCTGCACCATTTCGATTTATCTAAAAAAGCTGAAGAAAGCATCTACAAATACACTCGTTGCACATTTTCAAGGACTGTATATCTAAACATGGATTAATATCAAATAGCAGCCAGGGTCATTTATTGTACAAAGTAAGTAAAAATTCAAACTGCCAAGCAGAAAATTTGAGAAAATTCCGGTACAGTATACGACCACCTCTTCATTTATCACCCTTTGTGTTGCGATGTCCTTGAGCTTGTTTTCAACCTTGGTATTTCCTTATTGTTTTTTTTTTCTGGAGATCCAGAGGAAAGACTTTCCATTAAATGTACACTTTTTTCGCTATGATTTTTAATATTACGTGCTGTGGTTTGCAATGAATATTTTGACGGGAATCTACATGTGAACAATGTTGGGACGAGGTGCTACTGACCGCACGTCTTTTATGCTAGAGAAGACCGTAAAATTGTCCTTGGAAAATTATTTCGTTAAATCGACTATGATATATAGGATAAGCATGCTAATAGCAGGCTGAGTTTTTGAAATGGTAATTGACTGGAATATAAATTGGGGCTATTAGTACGCAGCATTTGCTGACGAAATTCAGCAAGAGAAGAACAGAGTGAGCAGTTGAATCCTTGGAATGTTCTTCAATGTCGTCGTTTATGTAATCACAAGGGACAAATGTCAGAGAAAGTGCGTTGTTGTTGTTGTTGTATTCTGTTGCAATTCTATCTCTGTCAAGTGCAATAGATTGTTGGATTATAAAACTGATAAATCTTAACGATTTAGTGAGTGATGACGCGTCCGTACAGTATTGTTGAATTTGAATGACGCGTTTATTAATTCAGTGGCACGAGCTTATTTGCAAATCAGCATTGTAAATGCAGACTTCTGAAACGACTGGGAACTGCAGCAATTTTTAATGGATTGGTGGAGTAATTTTCTGGTTCACAAATGATGATGTTTTTTTTTGTACTTGTGAAGCAACGATAAGTGAAAATATTCTGTGTTTAGGCCTAATTAAGCTAATGAAAACCAGCTGCTGGCCTGTCGACGCTTAGATACCATATGCAACTATCGTTTAATTTTTAGCAGCGTACTGTGACTCAACAAAAATGTGGTAAAATAAAATTAATGAATGAATAAATGAATATTAAAGTCAGGAACCTGGGGGGAAAAACGGCCTAGGTGGAAGGAGAGGAATTTTTGTTGGCTCCTTTATGTTTTTAGCGTCTTTTACGTGAGTGTGAAGTTTTAAAAAAGAGTTGAGTCAAAGAACTGACAGAACAAGAAACGAAATAATTTTTATCATCTATTGTCGTGTCGAATATTTTGTTCTCCTTTTTAGGGTTTTGTATAAAAACAAAACCCTTATGAAATCGGTCATGCGTCCGTCTGTCCGTCTGTCTGTCTGTCTGTCCATGAAATATCTCACGAACCGCTGAAGCTACATGCATGAAATTTGGTGGAAATATGTAGAAATACTATAATTCTCTGGAGAAAGCGATGCGTCGTAATAAGTCAACTTTAAGGGGGGGTCCCCATAGAGAAGAAATGAAGGTCGAAATTTTTTTTCATTTGGTATAGGCAAGTGGGGTATCGTAAGAAAGGTACCGTCGAGTATATTCCATTTTTGGAATTTTTTTCAAATTTGAAGAAAGGAGAAAAGAGGGAGAGGGGAAAATATGTGGTCCGAGTTTGTCCCCCCCCCCCTTGCATTTCGAGACCGTTATAGCTAGACATATGAAAATTTACAGAAAAGCGGCATTTCACTAGCATAGAAAACTAAAAATAATAGAATTTTTAAATCTCATCCAAAAAGGTTAATAATAGTACATTTCTATAGTTGCAGTTAGCACACCCCTGCATCCCTCAAGCACACCTGAGGCCAAAAATATTGATTGCTAATGATAGCTTACATCATAGGCAATAATACCTCTAAGTTTCATTACAATGACATGATATTTAATAATAGTACATTGACTTAAAGTTATGCATTTTGACACTATCCATACAAAAAATACCTATACACTTACCGGCCTCACGCATAGATACGGATATGCGTGTACTACTTGCATGTTGTTTTTCGTAGTGCGAATTGCAGTTATTTAATGAACCAACTTTGGAAGGGTGAAGATTGGTAATTGGTGATCCTAACAATAACTATTCACACAATTAATTTTTTTAGGGTTTTGTGTCTTAAATCTTACAAAATCGGTCAAATACCTGTCTGTCCGTCTGTTCATAGAATATCTTACGAACGGCTGAAGCTGCACATATAATTCGGCGAGAAGGTCTAAAAATGCTATAATTTGCTGGAGAAAGCGTTGTGTTGTAATCAGTCAACTTTAAGAGAGAGAGGGGGGGGGGGGGTCCACATAGAGGCGAAAGTAAGGTCAATTTTTTTTTATCCACTGGTATAGCCAAGTGGGGTGTCGTGAGAAAGGCAATGTTGAGTACATTCCATTTTTGGCATTTTCTTGAGATTTGTAGAAAGGGGAACAGTGGAGGAGGGAAAAATATTAGACCGTAATTTGTCCCCGCCGCCCTGAAGCCGTTACACAAGTTTGCAATTTGCAATGTCGTCATAACATGAATGGTTAAGCATCTCGAAGAGTAGGACAGTTTATCTCGTATACATATGTACATATCTATCTACAGCTTCTCGTATTAAAACTATTACTTTGAGAGGTGACAGATGCAGTCTTTTTGTGAATTGGCATGTAAGATACTATATCATGGGTAAGACATTTAATTATGGTGTTTTTATTCAGCTGAGTGGTACCAAGAAGAGCAGGGAGCCAATATTTAGATACCAAGATAAGCGCGTGCTACAAAACCCTCGAATTGCGGGCGTAGCCCTCTATATTCCGGTTTCATTTTTATTGTGCTCAATTCCCTTGAATACAAAAAAAAGGGTTTATTTTCAAGGATCACATTAAATTTCTATAAATTTATATCAAAATAAGCTCCGTACGTTTCGAACTTTCCCAGATAAAGCCCCTCAAATAGTGGTTTTTTTTGCCAGGACGATATGTCCCCGATCCGTTCTCAGCGTCACATAATGAATCTACATACCAAATCTGGTTAAGATCAGAACACAGGAGAAGTGCCCGTACAAACGAACTAACGAACATACATCATGCAGCGGGCTGTATACCCTTCCATTATATTTCTTTTTCTATGGGACGGGCCAAAACCGATAAAAAGAATACTTGATCTTTGGATTTAAATTCCACTACTAATTATTTTCAAATCTGTTGTATTTCCACAAAAAAAAAACAAAATTTTCAGATGGATCTAGAATGATTCTTTTCTTTTTTTTTATACTGCGAGACGACAGAAAAAGAAAAGAAGAAGAAGAATTATACTAAAATCATGAAGTTTTACTGTAATTTGCGTGGATGGGTTGACGTCGTCCTCGGCAAAAAATTTAAAAACATTCTCGGCGAAATAATTATTTCTTGAGAACAGGACAATTCAGTATCATGAAACAAGAGATCTTTTATGGGGGCACCGACAAAAAGAAGTAAATCATCTTCATAAAGCTACTACTTTTTAGAGGAGGTTGTTTTTTGTAATTTCCGACAATCTCACTGATGAAAGCTAACGCTGGTTTCCGCTCAAGTTCCTTCCTCGGCCTGATGTGGTATCTATAGCGGTCAGATTACTTTCACATTTCTTCAGTTTTATTCAATTGACATTATTTCAAGGTAGTAGCCGACGATTGTTCCCTTCACAAAGAAATTACCGCACTGATTTTTTCTTAAGCTAAACTGAGTGGGATTATCTTTAGATTAGTGAAATGAAAATGAAAAAAAAAAAATTAAACGTTTCAAGCAATTCATGTAAATTATGCAACATTATCTCTACTGTGCATATTTGCCTGGAGATTTCCGGGAATCGTAAGATTGAGTCTAACTCAAGAAGTTCTCATTTGAAATACAGAATCAAAAGTTTCAACAATTGCTCCTTAAGTTGAAAACAATTTCATGACGTGACATGTAGTGCTGTCGAACTCCAACCTCCAACTCGAACTCGAACATGGTGCAAGTAGGCTGGTTTTCTTCAGGTTTATGTAAAGTGTGTGTGTGGCTTAAGCTATTCAGAAGACATTTGTACCAGGTTCGTGTTGGAGTTCGACAGCGTATGGTGACACTAAGACGTATGAAGCAATATACAGCACGATACAAATTTGTCAATTTGTTTTCTTAATATTTCTACTTTGGTTGGATCTTTCGGGTAGATTCGCGGGCGTTTTTATGTGGGTACAACACTCAACTTTTATTTCTTGATATAATCTATAAAGCGCAAGATCATCCCGGTTACCTTTAGAGTAGTTTTTATTTAAATTATGTAGAATGTGTCTAGGTTTAGCCATCCATAAAACACTTCCAAGTGTTTAATCTAAACACCACAGCTGCACGTTGGGTCTACTTATACATTTGAAGTTTGCTTCTTCACCTTACACCCACGAGGCAATAATGTTCATTTCAAACGACGAGGATAACCATTAGGATATATCATATTCCCCGGATATGGCTACGACGGACAACATCTCGGTGGAAATGAATAATACATCCATAAAATCCTTTCAATTCAATTGTCACTATACAGGGTGTCCCGTTTCAGATGGTGAACACTCTAATGGTGGGTAGAACTATTCATTTGTGGAAAACACCAAAATGGACACTCTACCTTTAATCGTTAGAGAGTTATAGCATTTTTTTGTAAATTGTGTCAAAAAGCTAGACTTGTAGAATAGAATCAAAATTTGGTACTCTCCCGGTCCCGAAATTTCACCTCACTTTCTGAAACTACATATAAACCCGACTTTTTCCCGGTTGCCAAATTCATCATCATCATCATCGTGGCGCGACAGCCCGACGTCGGGCCTTGGCCGCCTGGATCATTGTCCTCCAATTATCTCGGTCACGTGACCGCGTCCTCCAATTTTGGGAGCCCAGCAGCTGCGCGGCGTCCACACCTACTGAGCTCTCCCAACGAGATCTCGGTCGTCCTCGCAGTCTCGCTCCGTCGACTCGTTCTGCATTCATTACTCTCTTAGGCATGCGATCATCGTCCATTCTTTGTACATGCCCTGCCCATTGAAGTCGTTGTAGTTTGACGATTTTCGAGACTTGCAGCTCATCGTACATTTCATACAACTCATGGTTGTACCGGATGCGCCATCCATCTCGATCGCAAACAGCCCCGAAAATTCGCCGTGGAACCTTACGTTCGAAAGTGTCTAGCATGTTTTCGGAGGCTTGAGTTAGGGTCCATGCTTCGCAGCCATAGCATAGCACTGGTCGTATAATGGTTTTGAACACGCGGAGCTTCGTGTTTCGGTGCACATGTTTCGATTTCATTATGGGGAGAACCGAGCAAAAAGTCTTATTAGCTAACTGTATCCGTCGCTTGATTTCGTCAGTTTCGTTGGCGTCCCTTGACAGGTTGCACCCCAGGTAGATGAAGTTGTTCACGAACTCGATGTTGAGGTCCCCCACGTTGATGCTCGGTTGTGCAGGTGTCCTTGTCACCGATTGCATCATTATTTTAGTTTTACCCTCGTTAATACGTAATCCAACTTCCTTTGCAGCGGTATCGAGCGTATGCAGAAGTTCTTCTGCGTCAGCCAATCTTCGGGACATGATGTTGATGTCGTCGGCGTACGCTGCTAATTGTGTCGACTTGATGAGCAGCGTCTTGCTGTTGTCCATATTCATGGCCCGAATAACGTGTTCCAGTGCTAGGTTGAAGAGCGTCGGTGCCAGTCCATCGCCCTGTTTCAAACCAGTGCGTGTTTCAAATAGATCAGTAAGTCTATTCTGAATCCTGACTTGTGAGACGGAGTTGGTCATCGTCATCTTTGTCAGTCGCACTAATTTTGCTGGTATACCAAATTGCAGCATAATGTTGTTCAGTACTCCACGATCGATACTGTCGTATGCCTGCTTGAAGTCGACAAAGATTTGGTATACGTTTACGTTGTATTCCCAGCACCTCTGGAGTATCAGTTTGACTGAGAAGAGCTGATCGGTTGTGGAGCGACCAGGTCTGAAACCGCTTTGATATTCGCCAATGACTCGTTCTGCGTACGGTTTTATTCTATTTTCCAGAATTTTCGTCAAAATTTTATAGGACGTACAAACTAGTGAGATGCCCCTGTAATTCTCACACCGCAATTTATCTCCCTTTTTATGGATTGGACAGATGATGCTTCTGCGCCAATCGTCTGGGATCTCCTCGTTCTCCCATACTCGCAGGAGTAATTGATGTATGGCATCAACTAGACTCGTTCCACCGAATCTTAGCAGTTCAGCTGGTATCTCGTCAGCGCCCGGCGCTTTATTTCGTTTTAGTGACCGCAACGCGAGATCAACTTGCTCTACTGTCGGGGGTTGAATGGGTGGGCCTAGATCAACAATATCATCGAGAGCTTACTGTGTGGGGATGTTAGATGGTCGGTTTAGAAGCTCTTCAAAATAAGAGGCCCATCGTTTGTTAATCATCCTTGATGGTACCCTTGAGTTCTTCCCAGAACCCATGGACGCCTGTGTTGCTGATGTTGTGTAGCATAGGTGATAGTTTTTCCTCAAGGGCGGTAGTATACGCCACCGCTGTAGCATCACTCAAGAGCTTATCAACCGCAAAGATTTTGGGAGGGCTGATTCTTGACTGGTGCACTGAGGAGATTCTACATCTGTAGGTCGTCTTCACCAAGTGATGATCTGAGTCGCAGTTTGCTCCTCGATAGGAGCGGACATCCATGACACTAGACGCCCATCTCCTGCAAATGAGGACGTGGTCAATTTGGTTGACGGTATGTGCGTCTGGAGACTTCCAGGTCTGCTTGTGAATGCGTCGATGCGGGAAACACGTAGAGCTTACGACTAGATTCCTGCTGCAGGCGAAGTCGATAAGTCGCTGGCCGTTATCGTTACATTCTTCATGGAGGCTGTGGCCTCCAGAGGTCCCCCGATGCCAACTTTCATTCCCGACTTTCGCGTTAAAGTCTCCCAGCAGCAATTTGACGTCGTTTGTTGGAAGTGAGTCGAAGAGAGTTTCAAGGCGGGCGTAGAACTCGTCTTTTACTGCGTCTTCTTTAACTTCAGTGGGGGCATGCACATTGATGAGCCAGAGATTGAAGAATCGAGTCTTGATGCGAATCGCACACAGCCGTTCATTTATGGGTTTGAAGTCAGTAATATGCGGTTTGAGGCGATTGTTCACTATAAATGCTACTCCAAACTCCTTGCGGCCCGATGGTTTGCCACTTGTAAAAATTGTGTGCGATTTCTTGTCATTAATCTCGCTGCCAAGCCAATTTGTTTCCTGGACTGCAGTAATGCTCAGTTTGTACTTTTCGACCTGTTGAAGGAGGGCCTTCTCGGCCCCCGGTTTGTTCAGGGAGCGTACATTCCAGGATCCGAAAGAATAATCCTTTATTCGTTTGCGTGGTCGTCGTTGTTGATCCGTCCAATCCGAGGCTTTTGTTCCAGGTTTCTTGACATGGAGTGGTTTTTACAAGGACGAGTTGTCAGCACGTCGCTTAACCCCATTCGGGGGATGGCCTCGGAGATAGCTGCTTCAGATGGTTTAATAAACGTGCTGGAGCCCACACAACTATGTAGCAGGTCCAACTACGCAAGTCATTCCATCCTACTAGACCTGAGACGCTTAGGTGTTTGTCAGCCATTCAGGCTACAGCTATCTGCCTTTTCCAAACTGTCTTATCGCTAAGACATTGGCCGTCAGCGAATTGATACACTGCCGTTACCAGGGGGCGCCCACGCGGAGGACTATGGAAAAGGTCTTTGCCCCCTGCCAAATTCACCGTTCTAAAATTTCAAAATTAATTTTTCATCGAAATTTTTTTTTTTCAAATTTGATATCACCTGAAACGGACGTTACTGTAACATTGAGCTCCCTTGATGCGAATAAAATTGCTAGTTTTTCGTTTGATTCATGGGCTACATGGTTATGACAATCCCACTTTTACCCTCTGCCGTCAGAGCTTATCGATTATTTTTTGGCTTTATTTTCGTTTTTCTTTCCGACCCTGCAAGTCAACACGTAAATTACATGGATTTATCAAGAACTCAATAAATTGCACAAAATATTTAAGCGTATTACTGGCCCATCGATTGCAAAGTCGTTACTGTCTAGAATTTATCTCATGTCACTATCGGAGCTTATTGGCATTTTCCGCTCTTATTGCTGTCTTTAATGTGGAAGGATGGGGTCAATTTCGTGTTTAACGATAATGTCGTACTGATTTATTCGAATTATATGTGCATACTTAATTGTGAAAATGTCCTTGACTGGCGAAAATAGCTTTAATATTGAACAATGTATAGTTAATTTATGAGCAGCGAATAAAAATTAATTGTTATTCATGTATTTAGGCTTCAAGATTGAATATTTTATTGATGTAAGTGTAAGATTCTGGGTCCCTGGTTCGAATCCTACTGAAGGTAGTAGTCTTTTCGATGCAAAGAGGATTTACGTGTCAGGCTATGAGCCCTCCACTCACCTGCTGAAACAATAGCTGCGTTTTTTTTTCAACATTCTTGATCAGAGCAAAACAAAAATTGAACGAATTACACTAACAAAATTGTTCCATATAGAGCAGGTGGTTAGCGTTATGCGTGCAATTGTTGTTCTGCTTTTGATTTGGACTGCCAAAAAACGCAGCTATAGCTTCCTTGTTCCAAAAATCGCGTGAGTGATGGAGGGTTCATTGGACTGTTGCACCAGTTATATATTTTAAATCATAATCAATGGTATGTCCCTTGTACACTACAGGAGATTTGGATAAATCTCGAGATTTATGCAAATCTACCCCCAAATCTCCAAGATTTACCATACATTTATTAATCTAGATTTCGACCGAGATTTAAGCCAAATCTAGCTGAAATCTTGTCGAAATGTTCTGTTTTCGCCTGAAAATATGCTTTTCACATTTCCCCACAATTTTTTGTGGTATGACTAATCTAATCTGATACGGTAATCTTGGTGGCGGAAGAAGAACGGATGTTGTGCACGGGTTTCGGGATTTGCAAATCTATCCAGATTAAGGTGTGCATATAACGCCTAATCGAAAATCTCTTTAAAATATTTTTTTTTGTCCTCTTAAACACGGGACCAAGCGATTTTGTATGCGACCAGCTATGCGACTGTTCTTGTAGAATTTATCGAAGGAAACAAGTCAAAGACGTCCTTTTCAAGCAGTCATGTGCTAACCGGATTGAAAAAGTATACATATTGAGTACAAGGATATTAATTCAGACTTGTCGCGTAAATTGTATTAATTAAATAAAAATCATCTCGAGCATGAACTAAACTGGCACCTTTTGACTCTTGAAGGACAATCACGTAGACTCACAATTTTTCTCAAATTAATTCAATCTCATTAAAAGTGAATCTTCCCTTATATCCTTGACCTTATTTTGCAAGAATATGAGCTTGTAAATTCATTAATTTAAGCCACTACGAAATAGGCTTTCGTGTCAAAGACAATTTCAGTCAAGCAAATAAATGCCGAGCCTTTTTATAGCTAGCTATGTCTTCCAGCGCACCGTGAAAACTATAATGTTCTCTATTCTGAGTTTTATTTCGTCATATACATACCCCTAGATATATTTTTTATTTTTATGTCATTATATACCCAAATGATAATAATCATAATAAAAAAAAAAACAGCAAAAAACAATTTTATTAAAACCAGTCGGAAACACCTGGATCTGATTACGATGAATCATGAGACGCCATTTTTATTAATTTCGAAATTTTGCTCTGTAATATGATTAGAATAAGCACCAGTCTGGAATAAAACATTATGACGTACATAGAGTAGATAATGATAATACGATTATCTTCTTTCTATCTGAAGGATGAGATAGCAGCTTTTACATCATGGAACGCTAAAAGCATTTCTTGTACGAATGTATTTCACTCTTTGCTAGGTTGCATGACCATGGGACCTAAGCATGATTCTGAAGTCTGGAATATGAAAAGAGAGTCTACACATGAAAGAAAAAATCCTTGACACTGCTTATAGATATTGTAAACGGGTTTGATAGACTCACACATTTGCGAAACATTCTTCGTCCTTTGTTCTGCTTCATTTGAATATTTTATCTTTTTATGCGCTTCAAGTGCACACAGAATTGTCAATTAAATGATACTCGTTATACGATACATTGTCAAGCACTTAATAAAAATATTTGTAGTGGCGGACACCTGAAGGAAATTGACCTAAAGATTGCCTTTTGGGTTGTAGAGGGTTGTGCAAAAAGCTATAGCTCTAGAGCAGAGGTCGGTAAACTACGGCCCGCGAGCCAAATCCGACCCACGGCAGGTGTTTATCCGGCCCGCGACTTTACACACTTTTACTTTATTTGCTTGTACATATTATACTCGTGTGTGTGTTTAGGAATACTGGTTGATGGGAGACCCGACTGTTTTTAGGGTTTTGTATAAAAACAAAACCCTTATGAAATCGGTCATGCGTCCGTCTGTCCGTCTGTCTGTCTGTCTGTCTGTCCATGAAATATCTCACGAACCGCTGAAGCTACATGCATGAAATTTGGTGGAAATATGTAGAAATACTATAATTCTCTGGAGAAACCGATGCGTTGTAATAGGTCAACTTTAAGGGGGGGTCCCCATAGAGGGGAAATGAAGGTCGAATTTTTTTTTTCGTTTGGTATAGGCAAGTGGGGTATCGTAAGAAAGGTACAGTCAAGTACATTCCATTTTTGGAATTTTTTTCAAATTTGAAGAAAGGAGAAAAGAGGGAGAGGGGAAAATATGTGGTCCGAGTTTGTCCCCCCCCCCTTGCATTTCGAGACCGTTATAGCTAGACATATGAAAATTTACAGAAAAGCGGCATTTCACTAGCGTAGAAAACCGAAAATAATAGAATTTTTAAATCTCATCCAAAAAGGTTAATAATAGTACATTTCTATAGTTGCAGTTAGCACACCCCTGCACCCCTTAAGCACACCTGAGTTCAAAAATATTGATGGCTAATGATAACCAACATCATAGGCAATAATATCTCTAAGTTTCATTACAATGACATGATATTTAATAATAGTACATTGACTTAAAGTTATGCATTTTGACACTATCCATACAAAAAATACACCTACCGGCCTCACGCATAGATATGCGTGTAATACTTGCATGTTGTTTTTCGTAGGGCGAATTGCAGTTATTTAATGAACCAACTTTGGAAGGGTGAAGATTGGTGATTGGTGATCCTAACAATAACTATTCACATAAATTTTTTTAGGGTTTTGTGTCTTAAATCTTACAAAATCGGCCAAATACCTGTCTGTTCGTCTGTTCATAGAATATCTTACGAACGGCTGAAGCTGCACATAATTCGGCGAGAATGTGTTGAAATGCTATAATTTTCTGGGGATAGCGTTGGGGTGTAATTGGCCAACTTTAAGAGGGGGGGGGGGGGGGGGGTCCACATAGAGGCGAAATTAAGATCATTTTTTTTATCCACTGGTATAGCCAAGTGGGGTGTCGTGAGAAAGGTAATGTTGAGTACATTCCATTTTTGGCATTTTCTTGAGATTTGTAGAAAGGGGAACAGTGGAGGAGGAAAAAATATTAGACCGTAATTTGTCCCAGCCGCCCTGAATTTCGAGGCCGTTAGACAAGTTTGCAATTTGCAATGTCGTCTTAATATGAATGGTTAAGCATCTCGAAGAATGGGACAGTTTATCTCGTATACATACAAATCTATCTACAGCTTCTCGTATTAAAACTATTACTTTGAGAGGTGACAGATGCAGTCTTTTTGTGCACGGGACGTTGTCGATCTTTTGAGTCTTTGGGAGTTTGGTGCAAATGCACCACCAGTAGTTTTCTGTTTTGCGTATATTGGTTATTGCGGGTTGTAGTTTTTCCGAGTTTTCTTATTGAGTTTTTTTTTTCGGGCAGACGTGCGATACCTCCTTGTACGTTGATGGAGGAGGCCGATGACTGCCGTGTTGAACCACCCCGCCACTCCCGACAGCTGAGCTGGTCTGCCAGCGCACGTCACGGGTGGTCATCGGGGAGGGTCTTTTGTAACCTGTTGTGGTTTCGGGCCTTTACGGCCATCTCAACCCTCGTCCTCCGGTCCCTATCCCTACAAATTGGCATGTAAGATACTATACCATGGGTAAAACATTTAATTATGGTGTTTTTATTCAGCTGAGTGGTACCAAGAAGAGCAGGGAGCCAATATTTAGATACCAAAATAAGCGCGTGCTACAAAACCCTCGAATTGCGGGCGTAGCCCTCTATATTCCGGTTTCATTTATATCATGTAAGTAAATTATTAAGGCCACATGGATATGTAGGCCTTAAGAAGTTTGTTTGCACTGAAAAAATACCGAGCATACATATCTGATGCTGGTATGAACAGAGTAGTCCATAAATCTGCGATTTTTGGGTCGGAAGTGAAATGCGAACCTGAAGTTTCCCAATAAATGTTTTGACGAAAGAACCGTTTTTTGACCAAAATAACGAAATTAAAATTTGCAGGGTCTGTCCAAAAGGATTACCCAATCGTCCTTGATAGGAGTCCCACCTGTGGACAGCTGTTAAACAGCGGTCGACCATGATACCAAGCCCTATATGGAAACAGGAAAAGGCAGAAGAAGAAACCTCTGATATATGCTAACGAAAAGTCAATTAGTAGTACGCGCTATGCCTCACTATGAGAATATGAAGCACTCTAATTATAGTGATTCCGTTTTGAGGCGAAAATTGCTATGACTATTCACCCCAAAGCAAAGTTGAACTATCGCTCCAGTTTTGGGCTGATAGTTATAAACTATTTTCGTCCCAAAAAGAGACGAACAATTGCCTCATACTTTATGAACTCTTGCCATGTGAGACGTAATCTGGAACTGCCTAAAGCAGAAATTCTGTCTGGGATTTCCCGGAAGAGATTTCATTTTTAAGTAGTACGTTCGCACGGAAATTCACTCTGGCAAATCTCAAAAAGTTTTCCGCTTAAAGCAGTAATAAAGTCAATGGAAATTCACTCTGAGAAATCCTAAAAAACATCGTCACCCTTAGTGGATTTCCACTTTAGGTGGTACGAACCCACGGAAATTCATTCTGGAAAAACGCATGACAGGATTACTGCTCTAGACAGTAACTAAATTTTTGGGCGATTTTTCGTCGTAAAAAAGGGTTTTGGCCAGTAGTTAATTTGGCACTTGCCCCATATTTTATAAACTTTTCTCTCAAAATTTTGCGAATTATTTCCCTAAATCGCGAATAATAGTGCACAATAAATAATCGCCCCAAACTCATACAAAATGTTTAGGGCAATTGTTAATTTAATATGTGGGCAATAGTTGCTGAAACGTTAATTCTAAACCTCTTCGTGTAATGCATAATCAACATTAACATCGTTTGTAAAAACACATAAAAAAGATTTTGAATACTTGACTACTGACTATCATAAAGGATTAGGTAAAATGCAGAATCACACATTAGATGCGTTCTTTTTGTACCGAACAGATCAATGCAGGACAAGCCGCGAAAAAAAAAACTATTCAGAGCAGATCAGAGCAGGACAAGCGGCATACAACAACACTCGAAAACTTCGACATTTCAAAACGCGGAACTACACAACGGAGTAGAATTCCTGCACTACCCTTCTATCCAGAGTAACGCAGTTCAAATTGTCGGGGTACTTGTATGGTGTTGATCTGTTCTGCTCTGCACGGCTTTAATAAATTCTCTAGTCAAAACGGTTGAAGTGTGCTATTCAACAAGCTTAGAATGTTCACAAAATTGTAGAATTTACATGGAAAACATAGTCCCAATTTTCGAAGTCATTCATTGCATGCACGTGAGATGAATTTCCAAAGTGGAATTTCCACAGGGTGTCCGACAATCACCCCTCTCCGCCATGCGATTTTCCATGAAATTTAGAGCAAAGGACAGAACAATGTTGTTGCCTCCCCCCCTGTGGTGTGCGGGACGTAATAATAAGCTACAAGTCTCCCAACTTTTCGCAGGTGGCTAAAGGGGAACAAGAGGTGCATGCTGACGACGTGCATCATCTGAAACTGATTTATGTCAACGAAACGTCAGCTAAGCCACATGAAATAGTTGACGCGCTATGCCCCACTATCGGTTAGGGCAAATGAGTATTGCGTTTTTAATAATTTCAGATCAGCGGAGTTCTCGACGCTATAACGCATAAATAAGCTCGCTCTCTCACATTGTAAGGGCTGTAATTGTTAAAACTTAAGAAATTAGGATTAGACAATGTTGAGACGATTTCAACAAAATAAAATAAAGGCATGGGGAATCTCGTGGCGGTGAGTTTATGCGGTATGCTCTGGACACCCTGTGTACACCTTTCATATAATATACTCGTACGTAAGCGAAGCATTTCATTTAAACAAATATGCATGAAAGGATATGGTGAAAAAGGAAATTTCCTATGAGTGATTCCTGGGTAGCAGTTGTTTGGGAATTAAATGAACGATATTGGCTTGTTAGTATAGCAAAGTGTTTTACCTTGCGAAATGGATTTCCTATTGGCAACCGGAATACGTGGGAAGTGTGAATCATTAATCATCAATCATTATTAATAATAATTCATATTGTGCAGTATTTTCACTTATACGAGTAAATCCTTCGACCGGTAAGATTAAAGTAGCCAATTCATGAAAAGTGGAAAACGTTCTTTTCCATTAATTCGATTTATCATTAGCCGGGTGGGGTTGCTGATATTTGCAAAGAAAAACAACGAGCCAGAATGTGAATAGCTTTATCGTAAATGCGAGATTAGTGTGATAAATTCACCTAGGCCCTCCACTCATTACTCGACTCGACCTCTGCTCTTCCTCGACACGTTCTCGACATTCTATCGACATGACGCTAAAACCTTTCTGCTTTTGAGTGATCGACACAGTGAATTATTTCGAACATGACATGATCATAAGAATGGAGTTTTGAGTACTTTGGGACACTTTATTTGAATTGGAATGCTGAGATTCGTGTTAAGATCTAATTACTAGTATGGAGGTCTTGCAACACCTCGTCGCCAGTGCAAAGAAAAATCCTACATTTATATACATATATATTTCAAACGAATTGATGTGTGTGTTAGCCTATGATGCATGCTCTTGAATTGGGATGGTTTAACACAAATTCCTAATAGCTGCTACACGTAATAGCCCCGCGCATTGATGACCGCAATTGCTCTCAGATTTATTTTCGTCTGCCATCACAAGCCATCGTCCCGTCTATACAATAGAAATGGCTTGAAATTACCAGTGATGGGCGATTGTGTAAAGCACGCTTAACATAATTTTTTCTCGAAACTTATTGCCTTTACGTAACACGTGGAAGTCAAAATCATGCAGCCAGTATAATACGGAACTTTTCTATTTAATAAGTAGCCATCATCTGACTCCCCAAATAGTACATTCTCCGGTCGATGATGTCTTATTAAATATGATATAATACAATCCATTTCCCGCCAATCGGATGATATTTTCCCATTAATCTTGTTAACAATGGAAGCGTGTCTCGTAATCAGGACTCGAAATAATCCCCATGTACGTGTAGATCCAGATGAAATAGTATTGTTGGTTAACAAAACTACATGCTCCTAAATTCAAAGCAACTTATGAGTGTGTACGCCCCAATTTTGGACCGAGGATAACATCATAATCGTATCAACGATGTTGAATGTGGATAATCGTATCTAGGATGTTAAATGTTGAACTGATAATTGGATGATGTGTCCTGGGGCAAAGTGCTATTTGTAATTTTTGGTCACTATAGACTGCGTTATTGTAAATCCCAAATAATTGCACTCATGTAATTTCAATTGAACCGTAAATGAAATTTAACCCGTAAACGATATTTAACCAAGCAATTTTCAGGTACGCTAATACTCCTAGATAGCGATTACATGGTTATCCACTTCATTACATTTCGAGCATTCTACCAATTCATTGTTACGATATCCACTTTGAACTCGAGTGAATTGCTCACTACTTATAGGCCACCATTGTCGATTTTATCTGTTTTAACAACACCACAGCCCTGCTAATTAAGTCACGATGAAAACATCAATGCGCTCAGTATGAAGGCCTGAACGAAAGTCATTCTGACTATAATATTAGCCGCGGGACTAACATCACTTATGTAGTTTCCAAGCGTATAGTGAAATCATACATGACATATGTATAAGACTTCCGTTGACGAATTCATCAGGCCGTAGCTGATGAAAGGCGTGATGAGTACCATTGATGAATTAATTTAGCTTAGCTAATGAAACAATGGTCATGAAGATTTTCATCCAGGCCTCCATAATGACGTTTTGACGTCTTCAGCATGACTTGGCAAGCAGGGAATGTTCTCGTTGATTTCTTTGTTGAGATCTCTCTTTCCAATGGAAAATGAGAAAATATTGCAACTAATGATTTATTTGGTAGATTATATTTTTTTCATCGAAGCAGTCGAGAGTGTGAGCAATTCGGAAAGATACATAGCGAACGAAGTGGGTATATTTTAAGAATAAAAGTATTGTGTGCCATTGCTAACCAGTCAATAAGTCCATTTAGCATTGATCCCCACCCAAAAATTGTCAGCATAAAGCCAAAACACAATAGTGCTAGGGCGCTGGTTTCATCACCCGATAGACTGCACTCTTCAGGAGCTACCTTAAGTCTATCGGGGAGGTAGTTCGACCAAGCCCAAAAGTATCCCCTGCGAACCATCATCCACAAGTCGACATTTTTTTTTCGCGGAGAAGTAGCGGGGGAAGTAAATCATGCAAAGATATGCGTGTAGACATAAAATACATATTCCACACATCGACTTCAATGAGCAAGGTATATACAACGAATGGACGATGATCGCATGCCAAAGAGAGTAATGAACGCTGAACGAGTCGACGGAGCGAGACTGCGATTGCGAAGACAAGGAGTAGCATAAGATTTTCCAGGTTAATGTCGAAGGCTACTAAATGGTCAGGATATGTATGCAAGCGACATGCATCATCCGATACTGGTCATGTTCAAACGAAACGTCAACCAATTTACTCGCGGTATTAACGCAAATCGTATATTTTAAGGAAATTCTCTGGTGCCGAAATATGGCAATGTGCTCATAAATAAATATTGCAGAATTTTAGCGTGCACTAAAACTGTCAATAAAAAAAAAATTGAATAACAAGATAAATCTGTTATTGGAATACAATATTGTCACGGCATGAAAAATAATACTCTCACGTACAAACTTATTTCAATGAGAATTAATTAAGTCCTGAATTCTGACTAGCTGCCCATCCTTCTCAGTAGACCTCCCAATTCAATTGTCCGTTATCCAATTGTCGTACCATCAAAACAATCAACAGCTCGATTTTATAACCATTTTATTATTATTGCCTGATGGGGTTTTATTTGTCAATTGGATGCGACGTGGATTTCATTACAGCCAATGGCCATATTGGGAGTTGTATGCTAGCAACTGTACCATCCGAAAAATATGCTATCGAAACGTCAGCAAAGCATAGATGTAGAGATGTTGACGCGTCCATGCCCCGAGGGGGTCGAAGCAATTAACAACAACAACAACCAACCATATTGGAATCTCTTCGAGAAAGAAAATTTGTTAGATACCCTTGATCACTTCAATTGGCTTCGCTCATTTTCGTGTTAAGGGGCAAATCCAATAGCAAGGAAGCGCAACTTCTTCTTATACGTATATTGCTCTATAGATACATTTTATGGTCGGTACGTAGGTCACGAGTCAATTTTCAGGCAACCTAGAAAATAATTTGGCAACAGGATAGACAATGTTGACTTTTAACATATAACCAAAAAGGTTGGCTCTGGTGATTTTGAATTTAATCTGCCCTATACTGAAGTAAAACAAAATCGCTCCTACCGTGTAACGTACTCATTGCGATTTATATAAAAATAAATGTATATAACAAAATCTCCTGACAAAAAAACACTCTCATTGTATTTATGAGGATCTAGCCCGTTTCGCTCTGCATTTTTTGTATTTTTGTAATTTATGAGCACACACTGCGGTTATCAAAGTCATACTTGTAAAATATGGCAAAATCCCCTAGGAAAGGGACTAGAAAAAATATACGAGTAATACGTTTATACGAATTCATAGCCTTGGAACTGAGTTTGCACACATCTTGGTGGAAAAAGAAAAACAAAAGCCCCAAATACGAGTGTAAACCGTAATATGAGTCGAAGAACATTTAATGGACCATTAAACATTATCGTCTTGACACACTTTTTCTCAAATACTAATAGTTACCCTTATCATCATCCTTTCAGACAAAATATAATACGAATATCAACTGCCCTGGCATTTCGCATTGCCACCCATAAGACTCTTTTCCATTTCCCTTGAAGAAGAGCATTGTCAAAAGGCTCTTGATGGTTAGATTGCGAAGGTGTGCCCCGAAGATTTATACGAAAAAAGCTCCACAATACATTCCTTTACTAAAAGCAGTCCATATAAAGGTATATTATAGCCAGCGTTCAGCCTTCAGGACCGAGGCAGACTTTGAATTAAACCAAAATGTGGGCACACCGTAATCTTCTTCACGCGTGACATGTTATGAAGTATAGCGGAAATAACCCCAGTGTTCTGACATTTTCGTATTTCAGTTCGCGGCCATGTATTCGCGTTAAATCAATACAAATGTTAGTAAATAAATGGCCTTTTAATGTTGTGAAAATTTAAATGTATTTTTATTTTTGGCGAAGTCGAACGTGCTTACCGTTTTGCCATCCGGACTACAATTAGAATATTTAAATACATACATACAAATGTACTTTCAGGAAATATTCTCAAATATGAATTTCAATTACTGAACAAACAAGAGTCTAATGTCAATGTATGTACGTACGAATACGTACAAAGGTTGTTATTTTTTTCCCGGGAAATTTCCCATGCAAATTCACCTCCGCAAATTATTTCTCCCCACTTTATTCAATGAAAATAATTAATGCAAATCATGCTAATAAATTGAAGTCGCTTATACGCGAAATTTGTATAAAAAGCTTCTGGTTAGCATTAATGTACAATATTATATTCGCATCAACCATTTCACCATTCACCGCACATTGTCGGCCGTCGTTATTGTCGGCCTGATGAAAAATGAAAAAAAAAGGATCAAACAAGCATAGCATAGCATTCGTGGATTTGGCACTGCTCAAATGAGCTTCTCAACGAATATATCGCAGTAAAGCAAATATGTATTCAGCAAATATTTCTAAACAGCATCCGTTTCGACTGGTATCCTTCTTCCGTCTTTATTTTTTTCAGTGGCGGTCTCGGTCCTCGCATTCTCTCGTTCCACGCCATTTCCATATTTTGTGTAAGGGTAAGCACCCCAAGTATGACACAACGTCGCATTGCTGTCATCCAAAAGCTTTCAAAGATTATACTTTCCTGCGACTAGGATATACTATCCTGTGACCTGACTCCTTGAGTTTTACTAAAGATAAAAATTGTCTTTGGTCGCATTGGGCTATGCCTAGCTATGAAAAGGATTACAACAAATACTGGGGGGAAAAAAGTTGAATGAATTATTTTCGGTCAATTTGAAAGCGTCATGACCTTAACCCGTGAAATTTAGGGAGTGCTTCCGTTTCGTCGCAGCGAAAATTGTAATGCTTAGTCTTTTGATTTTCCTTTTTTTTTGTAAATATTTGAATTGGTTCCCCTTTTTGCAATAGTAGAATTAGGAAGCGAGTTTTTCGGGTTTTGAATAATGATCATGGAATTAATGAAAGTTGTAATTATCAAGCAATGGTTGGTTGGTTCAAGTGGCGGCAAATCCGAAAAGGGAGAAACACCCAATTAGCTATAGGGTGCGCCGTTTTGATACCACAAGCCGAGAAAAACCGCTGAAATTAACTCCGTCCAGAGGGTTAACCGGGGCTCTTTGTTAGATCCTACTGTGGAGCTGAGGAAGCGAAGTACCTCCACTTTTCCAAAGGAGGATATCTCGAATATGTCTGTGAGAAAGGCTCGATGCCGCACCCTGGCTAGTGCTGAACATTCACAAAGGAAGTATATTATAGTCTCCTTCTCTGCCTTCTCCTTGTAACTCCGTTGTAGAGGATACCCGTCGTGCCCACATGTGCTTAGAAGTGCTGCACGTCCTTAGTGAGCTTCATCTATTATTCGCTGACTTTATGTAGTATTTGTGTACTTTCCTCGTGGTTGCACCAAGTGGCGCATAGACAACCACTACGTAGGATCTGTTCAGAGCGGAATCTAGCCACCCGAGTTGATCGGCTCGCTTGTTCCCTTCCGTGACCCGGCACCCAGAGGAAGGTAACTATATTGAGGCTATCCAAACTGTTCAGCCCTTAACGGTATTGTTTTACTATTTTTTCGTGACATTTTCGCCGTCTCTAAGGCATTTGTAGCATTTGTGGCTGTCCGTGAAAATTGCGATATCCTTTGCGGCTACCGTGTTCTGCTTCAGTATCTGAGAGGCCGCTCGTATTGCCAGCACTTCCGCCTGAAATACACTAGCAAAATCATGAAAAACAAACGACTTAGTGACTGTGAGGCCGTCCAAGTGCTTACAATCTACTACTAGGGTACTACTTATGATATCATTCACCACTGGTAAAAATTGCCCTGAAATCAAGATTACTATAACCTCCGCACACGCGGCTATGTTAACTCTCGACTTCTCCAGTCTTCTAGGGACGCCGTCCATTACTAAAATCTTTAGCAGAGGGAAGATCACGCTGCACTGTGGCATCCCTCTGCATATTTACGCAGCCATCCGATTCGCACAGGTCAGACTAGATCATCCTGGTACTCAGCAGGCCCGGTGATGTATTTACTACTTTGTCTTAACTCCCAGTGGGGCACAGCGCGTCAACGATTCCTGCGCGCAATCGTACTTCAGGTCAAAGGGGTGCAACTCCCCAAAACGACTTACCCAGCACCTTACACCCTTTTGCCACAGATGGACGCCATGTGATTTTAGAACACTTTCTTGGTCGGCCTTGGTTGGATATGGGGTTCCATTTCATGGCATGTAAAGCAATGTAGTAATCATCCTTCTATAATGTGCGACCTGCCTCTTTGCCTTCGTATCAATTCGCCGATTGGCATCTGACCCGTACGCTGACTTAGCTTTTCATTCGATACTGTTTCGGACCAGAAAATTTTTAGGATTCGACGTAGATATGAGTTGACGAAAACTTGAAACTTTCTCGTAACTCTTACCGAAACCTTCCATGTACTGCTCCCATACAAAAGCACAGACAGTACCAGGGAGCGAAACAGGCCCAGCTTGGTTTTGATGCTAAGACAACTGCTCTGCCATATTTTGGACAGCATGCCATATGTGCATAAAGCCTGGTGGATATGACGAGCGATATCTTGCTCCACCATCTTCGGCAACAATGCTATCCATGTAGACGAAGCTGTCCACCTTCTCCACAGGCTGCCCGTTAATATTGATGGGAGTAGATGTAGGTTTTCGCAATGGTGGGCTAAGCACATTGGTATTGTTTGTATTAATCTTCAGCCTACCCCAACCTTGCTTACCTCCCTCTCAAGATTGCGGGCGGATTCATGATTCTGTGGGAGAGTAGGCATATGTCGTCCGTGTAGTAAAGATGTTTTAGATAAGTTGTTGAAGTCCATTGAATTCCTCTGCCTGATCCGGATATGGCTGCATGCAGTACATTGTCGATCACTATGAGGAATATGATTGGTGAGAGGATGCACCGCTTCCGAACTCCACTCAGAATCTCAAAGTCCCCTAACCTTACCATTATACAGAACTCGACATTTCGCGATTTAGGTCATAGGTTGCCTTAATACTAGTCACAAGTTTCTCAGGGATGCCTCTCTTGCGTAAGGGCGCTCATATAGAATCTCGGTTTACACTATCCAAAGCCTTCTCGAAAACGATGAAACGAGTTTTCTGACGGTAAAGGAGTTCCATACAGCTTTGAATGTCATCTAATGCTGTAGCCAAACTAACCTTCAGCTCTTTTCTTTCAACAATCCGCTGCCATGAAGCGTCGGACATCCAGAGGTCTAATTCCGACTTTGTTTCAAGGATAGTATCTGCGCAGTCAATGTACGCATCTTTTTATGGCATCCCAGTTTTCATTTATGTCACTATCTGTGTGACTAATTATCTCAGCTGCTTTTCGCGCAAGATGGTCGTTATATTGTTGTAAAACAGGTGGATTTAGTCGAGCGGTATTGTATTTGCGGTGCCTGGATCTTTCGTCGCTAGGGCAGCGCATTGCTGCAATAGACAATCGAACATTGTGCCTATGCTGATAATCAAAATATAAGCCAAATCGCTTAATTGAACCGAAGCCAATCCAAACCACATATTTTGATTAATTATCGAAAATTCGCAGAAAACATTTTGTTCTATCCAGATGACGTATAAGCTAACCAATAAGCTGAATTATTCAAACCTTTGACCCTCACTTCTACGAAAGTTAGTTGCTAAGTTGTTGATGCATAGGAAAAGGAAATTTGATCAAAAACTTTTCGTTATTGATTCTTCTTATTTGAAGTTACGTCTTTTAGTCAAACACTTACGATTTCATCAATATACTCAAACACGTGTCTTTAGATATTTATGTACATACATATGAATGGGAACCGTATATAAAGGACGAATGTTTACGAAAAATCCCATTTAAGCTGATTGCCTCCTGAAATTGAATTTCTTTCAGGAACATATAATCCAATTTGTAACAATTTCGAAAGGTAACTCTTTCTGTTGCTATAAATTTGTTGATGCAGCCATAGTTTAGGTTTTACTTTGACTTTTCATCCTTTCATAAATGTTTGTATTTGTAGTAATCATCAATCGTAGGATAACATTTCATAATTCCTAGCTAATTTATCTGAAGAAATTTTGTTGCAAGGATGTTGCTGTATTTACTACTTACATTAGCTTTAACATGCACAAAAATTAATAAAAAAAAATATAAAACCTTCTCTGGTTTCGTCCACTGTGATGCATAAGTCGTGAGCTTTTCGGAGAAATATGTCATTTCGTGAAATTGCTCGGCGAAGTCGTGCAAAAGGAATTCCCGCTTCAGAAACTCCAAAGATTCTTATATCACCTAAGCTTGGTACTAACCTTTTCATGCGAAAATGTTGCACTTATCTCTCCCACGAAAAGTGATAGTGTAAACTTGCGCACAACACATATCCGTGGCGCTCTGCACGACACTTGAACTTCCCTTCTTACTCAAAAGACCGATTTTTAAGCGAAATCAAGTGCAAAGTAGTTGTTTTCGCGTGAAAATTGCTCATAATGATATGGAGACTTCGAATGAAATATGTTCGTACTGAGAGTGCGAAAATTTTTCGTGCGAACGAAACTTTTGATAGTTTTTGTAAGAGATTTTGTAGGAAAAACTGATCTTAGTACTTAGCTTAAAGCAAAAAAGGACTCTGGAGCCATATTTAAGAAATCGATATGATTAATGTTCTATAGTATTTGCCGGGCAATTTCACGACGACGACACACAGCTCTTGGTAATATGTGCTCATACATACATACGTACATTCAAGCGAGACATTGAAATATTTCATTCGGCCTGAATACATATTTTGTAGTCCAAATAGATGAAAAAAAAGGACACGATAATATCCTTGGCTACATCCTCATCCGCTGAATATTACTGACTAAAATTAAAATGACTTTATTCCATTGTACATGTTTATAAGATATGAATCTGTCCATTCGTTCATTTTATGGTATATAAGGACGAAATTCTGGATACAATTCCTTTTCAGCAGACTATGTAGTACGATCAAATAATACGGAAGATTTGTATAGTATATATTTGTATATTTTTTTGCCAGGTCCTATATGAAAACAACTCCTTTTCAAATAATAGCAATAACCTAGAAAAAGCGACGAACACTAATAGCCATATGGGCTTATTCTCTTACCTTCTGCCACTAGTGGTTACCTTTTGTGGAATCCTTTTGTTTTGGCTTACATTCGATTCGTTCATTTTCTCGCTATTTGCACGCACAAATGTTTCTATGAATGCCACGGAACTGAATTTCGGGCAAAGGACAATATGGAGACTTCCAGAAATGGCCAAATCGAAGAAAAGAAAGCCTCATAAATTGAGTCCTCTAAACTGTTGACTCCTCGTGTGTCCTGCCTGGAATATAAAAAAGATGAGTAAATAGGCTTGAGAATAGCCATTTTCAGTGTATGAAAGCAATCGATGGGGTGTTAGAAAAATGTTTGGGCCGACACGGCCGGTGTCTATTTGTTCTTATTAATAATGCGACGTGTGTATGTCCCGCTGGTAATTGGAGAAATATTTATTTCTTATTTGGCTTGGAGGTGACTTGATGTCGAAAGAAGGTTGTTACTTGGCGGTTTGGTGAGGAGAGAGAATTATAAAAGTGTTGTTTTCTTACTTACTCTTTATGTCTTTTTTTGGGAGGATGCTGAATCGGAATGCGAGATTTGGCCCTTCGATAAAATGTGCGCTTTATCCCCTTGAGGCAGCACGAAAATACCGAGTATGTATCTTAGCAATTTTACACTTAAAAAGCTGGGTTCACACTACCCAAAACGGCCCATCTTTAAGAGTGGGGTAGGCAAAAACTTATTACTGGAATGATCTTCTCTTGCTTCACAAATAAGTGGTTGTCAACTCCAGTAGCCCATAGAACGCACGCTCTGTGGAAAACAGTTATATGCATTTCTAAGCGTATCTCAGAGTGGATTTCCGCTTTAGACAGAACCAACATAAGCATCATAATAATAGCTCCGCACACATAGAATGACGAAATAGACATGGGATTTGATCAAAGGCGAAAAATCCTTCCAAAATCAGAGTCAGCTAAACTCATGCATTTTGAGGTCATGTAACGGACGGTTTGGTGGGATGCCCGCGGGGACGGAGCCTAAGGTAGCATAACGACCGTTAAGGTCAGGCCGTGCCATCTAGCGAAGAAAAAGGTCCCTCAACGAGCTAAGCAGTGGCCTATGCTTGCTGTAGCTCAGTTCGGGAGATGTGGGCGGGGTTTTCGCCGCTCGTTGCCCCTGTCCTTTACGTAGGCCTGGGGAAGACAACACAAGCAGGGGAGATAAAAATGGGGAATGAAAAAAAAAAATAGTCGATAAGGATGGAATGGTTGGCGGACGGATCAGACGCCCACGCGGTCGAATCTGAGTAATGGGACCCTCGGGCTCTGGTTACGTACCACCGACAGATTCTTACTCATCAAGTGCTGCCATAGATCTGCCGCTGGAAGCAGCACTACCAGACCATAATATGGTTCATTACAGGTGGTTCATTACAGTCATTCAATCAAAGTAAATTTGTTCAGCACAAATTTTGTGAATTAACATTTCACCCCAAATTGTCGGAGAAGTGACAGTTGCCTAACTCGCGTACCTAATTTTTGGACGGTTTCTCCAACGTACGTTTTGTAACAATCGGCTCAATCGATTATATACGACGCTGATTGTGTACACTATGTATTCTTCTTACTTAAGCCTCATTTGGATTTTTGTAAAATAGAAGAACGACCCTGATGATGGGCTTATAGCTCGAAATACATTGGCCGAAAAAGAAACTTGAGTCATTCATCACAAGGAAAATTTCATCGATTCCTACAACTACAACAACTTAGGTTGTACATTTTGTCAACCTTTTTTATAAAAGTATTGAACCTATTTTTAGCAGTGCACTTTAAAAAACTGTTTTGTTTTTTTGTTTATAAGTAAACAAAATTTTCTTTTGGATGATATGAGTATTTGAATTATATTTTAATCGGTGTCCTATTCTGTTGTGTCTCTTATCTGTCTAAACTGTCTCTTATCCTGGGAACCGGTCTCTGACAGGGTCTTGACCGCCAGGTTCCGGACCAAAATGAGGAACATCTCAATAATACAATGTTATGCCCCTACTGAACCCGACAATGTCTTGGCAAAAGACTCCTTCTACGAAGAACTAAACGCCGTTCAGAGCAGAACACCTAAAGGTGACATTATAATGGTTATGGGTGATTCGAATGCGAAAGTTGGCGCTGATAACTATGGGCTCAGACATGTGATGGGGAGACACGGTCTTGGTGATCGTAATGACAACGGTGAAAGATTTGTAGAGTTCTGCAACTTTCACAGTCTCTTCATCGGTGCTACTATGTTTGAGCATAAGGACCACCACAAAATCAGTTGGTCCTCTGTTGATCGGCGCAGAACACAAAATCAGATCGACCATTTTGCCATTAGTAAAAGATTCAAGAGTTGCCTCCTGGACGTGCGAAACAAGAAGGGTGCCGATATTGGGATGGGAAGAGACCATTATCTTATGATCGCTAATGTTCGATTGCGTATTGCAGCCGTGCGCCGCCCCAGCGACGAAAGATCCAGGCCCCGCAAATTCAACACCGCTCGACTAAAAAATCCAGCTGTCTTACAACAATATAATGACCATCTTGCGCAAAAAGCGGCTGAGATAACTAGTCACCCAGATAGTGACATAAACGAAAACTGGGATGCCATAAAAAATGCGTACATTGATAGCGCAAATACCATCCTTGGCCCAAACCCGGATTGCCGGAATAAGCCCTGGATGTCCGACGCTTCATGGCAGCGGATTGTTGAAAGAAAGGAGCTGAAAGTTCGTTTGGCTGCAGCATCAGACGACAATCGAAGCAGCATCGAACTCCTTTACCGTCAGAAAGCTCGAGAAGTTCAGCGTAGTGTGCGACGCGATAAAAGAGTTTATGCCAATTCTCTTTGAGCGTCAGCAGAAGAAGCCGCTAGAAGTAACAACTTAAACGCCGTATACGGTGTCATCAAGGAGTTTACAGGTGGTCGTAACTCCTGCCAACATCCGGTGAAAGATAGTGATGGAAAGCTACTTATCTTGGAAGAAGATCAAATGAGGCGGTGGAAAGAACACTTCGCCGCGGTCTTGAACCGTGTAACCTCTGGTGAAGTTTCCCCCTCATATAGATAATTTAGCTAACCATCAAAATGTGCGTATACGGTCCACTGCCCCGACTAAAGAGGAAATAGTCACTGCAATTATTGCACTAAAACGAGGAAAGGCCGCCGGACTCGACGGTATCCCTGCCGAACTTTATCAAGCAGCGCCAAGCGTAACTGCCGATTTGCTGCACCCACTTGTTGATAAAGCGTGGAATACAGAGACCTTTCCCACTGAGTGGAAGGAAGGTTTGATCATCAAACTTCCAAAGAAGGGTAGCCTCACAGACTGTAATAATTGGAGAGGCATTTGTGTGCTTCCTGCCGTTGCCAAGATAATAGCTAAAATCGTCCTGGAAAGACTAAAGGCCCACTTAGAAAGCACAATTGATGAAGAGCAGGCTGGCTTTCGATCCGGATTCTCCTGTGTCGATCACATTAACACCTTGCGAATCATCATCGAGCAATGCGCTGAATACGATTCTACGCTTCACTTGCTTTTCATCGATTTCGAAAAGGCTTTCGATAGTGTGAACCGGGATTCTATATGGGCGGCCTTGCGCAGGAGAGGCATCCCTGAGAAGCTTGTGGCTATTATTAAGGCAACCTATGACGGCGCTAAATGTCGCGTTCTGCATAAAGGTAAGGTGTCGGGGGACTTTGAGATTCGCAGTGGAGTTCGGCAGGGGTGCATCCTCTCACCGATCCTATTCCTCATTGTGATCGGCGATGTGTTGCATGCAGCCCTATCCGGACTCGACAGAGGAATTCAATGGACTTTGACATCTTATCTACAACATCTTGACTACGCTGACGACATATGCCTACTCTCCCACAAAATCATGGATCTGTCCGCAATGGCGTTAGATCTCGAGAGGGAGGCAAGCAAGGTTGGGCTAAAGATTAATACCAACAAGACCAAGGTTCTTAGCCCACCGTTGCGAAAAAGAAATCCGACACCTATTGCCATCAATATTAATGGGCAGCCTGTGGAGAAGGTGGACAACTTCGTCTACCTGGGTAGCATTGTTGCCGAAAATGGTGGTACGGAGCAGGACATCGCTCGTCGTATCAACCAGGCTAAACGCGCATACGGCATGCTGTCCAAAATCTGGCAGGGCAGTTATCTCAGCATCAAGACCAAGCTGGGCCTGTTTCGCTCCCTGGTACTATCAGTGCTTTTGTATGGGAGCAGTACATGGAAAGTTTCCGTAGGAGTTACCAGAAAGCTGCAAGTTTTCGTCAACTCATGTCTTCGTCGAATTTTAAGAATTTTCTGGCCCGAAACAATATCAAATGAAGAGCTAAGTCGGCGTACGGGTCAGATGCCAATCGACGAATTGATACGCAGGCGAAAATGGCAGTGGATAGGTCACACATTGCGGAAGAGTGATAACTGCATTGCTTTGCATGCCATGAAATGGAACCCCATTTCCAACCAAGGCCGACCAAGAGGGGGTCTTCGAATCACATGGCGCCGATCTGTGGCAAAGGAGTGTCAGGTACTGGGTAAATCTTTTGGGGAGTTGCGCCCCATTACCCAGAACAGAGTACGATGGCGCGCAGGAGTAGTTGACGCGCTATGCCCCGCTAGGGGTTAAGGCAAAGTAGTATTATCTTTCACTAAATAACTTAAAGGGAAGCGCAGGAGAACTTTATTTCTAATAAGGCTCCGCATATTATCACCCTAATGGATTTTGTATACAAAAAGAAATTAGCCGTTCTCCCAATAATATTGTATAGGCTAAGTTCAAAAAAGAAAGCGGAATCGCAACTTGCTGTGTCAGAAGTATCGAAGCAGCATAGAATCGGCTTGTTGTATAATGAACAACAGTCGTCACTAGTTATCCATCCACAGTTCAATTTCATAGCTAAAAATTGACAACCGACAAAAAATCGGAGCGGGGAAATTTTTGTGACACAGCATGTTGTATCTATCGAGAATGCTACCATAAGTGTCTATCCTGAAACTAAATCAACTGGCTCAACGACAAAGGCTTCCAAATGAGTTAGCACCCAAAAAAAAAAAAAATAATATTTAACACGAAATTTTAATATTTAAATGTACCATCGCTCATTAGCTATTTAACTATTCGGTAATAATGAACGCGACAGAATACGGTCGAAGTATTATATAATTTCAGAAAAACTTTCCCTTAAAAAAAAAACATGTGACAATGCCCTATTCCGGTTGTATGTCATCTGCAAAATGAAACTTTTTCAGTATTCCTTCTTCCCTTCCACAAACTTGACGAAGGCCCTAAAAATCTAATCTGACTTTTCGGTCCTGCACACACCAACGCAGGTGTGTCAGCAAACCTTTTCCTCCTCATCCTTTTATAAAATGATAAACCTAAACTTCAATAGCGATTTGTATTCGGTACACATGTGAAAAGTTTTTCTTCGAATCGATCCAGATATTCATATCAAATTTCACGTTTCATCAATCCAGGAAAATTGTTGTTGCTGTTAAATAATCCCTACCCGTATTTTTGATTCATATCAAATATGTTAGGGTCCTTTCAAGCCGACATCGTCGTATATCACGTACCGGAATTTTCCAAGAACTGTTTAAGATTCGTTTCATTTTTTTAAATTAGAAAACTCTGTCATAAAATCAAATTCTATTTCAGAAGGATAAAGGACGACGGAAGCACATGGACTTTGCACATATTATACGAGAAGTAACTGTTACAGCGTTGATACGAACCGACCGACCAAACAATGGAACATTCAGAAAAGATTTTAACCCGTGCCACTTTCAAAAGGATAATGTTGGGGGTGGAGTACCGGCGAATGTGTAAAAGCTTTTAAATTGGAAGTGTGCATAAATGTTACATTTGAGTGTAATACGACCGAAAAGAAATCCGTGCAATTGAGTACCGTGTCCTAGGAGAAAAGTAATCGGATGGCTATATAGGTGACTGTGCTTGTGAGTTTGAATGTGCACGGGAGACCGCACCGACTATACGCTATCGTATATCGGCACGGGTCGTGATGTAATATGAGTAAATTTCATGTAACGTACAGTGCCCTTGGAATGTCTGACGACAACACATCAGCTTCTGTTCAATCTGGACGTACAGGTCGGAATGTTAATTTCCCACCGGATACCCTGTCCGGCCTACGTGTGGCCACACCACGCCGTGGATCCCGATTCTTTCAGCGTCCACGTTCATTGTCCGTATGGAGCGATATCAGCCGGAGTAGTATGCGTTTGGATGAACGGTATACATTAACGTCACTTAATTATATTACGTACATGTTCCTTTTCAGCCGCATCTGTGTGAATCCTTTTTGTTAAACGAGAGGATTGCAGTTAAAAATCACAGCTGGCGGAGAGCCTGTCGAATGAATTAGACATTAGTTGAGTAGAGAGGTTTTTGAATTATTAATAATTGGATGTTTAATGTGAATTTCATTAAGGGCCGGGTGTACAATCGTCGTTTAAACGGCATCTGTTCCTTAAACTGCCGTTTCACCAACTGACTCCGATTAGGTCTGATGTACAATAGCTAAACCACTGTTTAAATCTATCGATTAAATGTAAACGCAGTTTAAAGTTAAACAGTCGTCGGTGGCCGTTTAATCAATGGGTTAGCCAATTGTCATTCTGTCGTCGTGCCATTCTGTCGTTTTGCGACTGAAGTGTAGAGTTTTAGTGCGTGCACATCCAAACCCTCGCGGTAATTTTGACGTGGTACAAATATCAAAAACATTAGCATAGTCTGAGCTCGTGAACGTAGAGTTTTCGCTTTTCAGAAATAAAAGTTGTCGGAAATGGGTTCATTAAATTATCTGTGTCTAGTGTTTTCACAATTTCCCAAATCCTATTATTATTCGCATATTTTCAAAATTTGAGCACTCGTAATCAAAGAATATGGGCTAACATTTAACCATCTAAATTATTTTCTCGGTGAACATGCATGCGGTACATCGCGATCACTCTCCACAAACCAGCCCGGTACGCGGTAGTGGTACGGTACAGCGGTACAAATTTACATGGCGGTGTATGCGAGCTCTCACTGCATACGATACGCGGTATACCGCTGCGACGTTGGGGTATTGCAGCGATACACTTTGTGTACCGCGGCAAAGCTGCGGTACTAAACTTTTGCATCGCAGCCGGCACTATTGATCGCTATGTACCGCAGCTGGCACTATCGATGGTACCGTGCTCGTAACGCGGTGGTTTGAATGGGCACGCGGTACACTGCTACCGCTGAGTACCGCTGTACCGTACCGCTACCGCGTACCGCGCTGATTTGCCGCGGTGCACAAAAGTGTATCGCTGCAATACCCCAGCTTCGCCGCGGTATACCGCGTATGCAGTGAGAGCTTGCATATACCGCCATGTAAATTCGTGCCGCTGTACCGTACCGCGCTGGTTTGTGGAGAGCTTAATACCGGCTGCGATGCAAAAGTGTATTTCTGCAATTTCGCCGCTTCGCCATCTGATTTAAGTGCTCCCATATACCCCAATGTAAATGGGTACCGCGCTGGTTTGAAGGAACCTGTGAACGCTGTGCGCTTTTATCCTTTTGTTTCAATTGGCTTCGATGGCAGTCATTTGCTGGCAAATGCGCTAGCCATTTACCCATTCATATTTAGTGTATACGTAATGCTTCGTTTCCACATGAACGTATTCGGACGCATTTTAGAAAATGCAATAACAACAATAAGGGCATGCGTGCTGTCTTTCGAGAGCGCGTCGTATTTGTTGTTATTGCTTTTTCCTAAATGCGTCCGCATGCGTTCATGTAGAAATGAAGCATTACAACATCGAAAACAAAGAAAAATCACACACGCAATTAAATTGTCCTTTGGTTTGTCGTGGTTCTCAAACTTTGTTAAACTGCTGTTTAGTCACCATCAATTGGTTAAACGGCTGTTTAGCTAAACGTTCGTTAGAATGTATTGTACAACAGGCTAAACACGAATCGTTGGTTAAACGGAGATTCAAGTTTAAACTATTACGTTTAACTAATTCTCTGTTTAAACTATGAATTGTACACCCGGCCCTTAGAGGATTACTTTATTATATTATGTACATATATGTATGTACGTAGTAGTTGACGCGCTATGCGCCACTACCGGTTAAGGCAAAGTAGTATGTAGTACCATACTCATACTATAAATGCAATGTCTTTCATAGACCAGTTGGATAAGTTTTCTAGGAAAGGCTACCACGTCCAAATGAGCAATTACTTCAACCAAAATTGACAAATGAAAGGGACTGGTAAATCCTACCAGATCGTGTTTCCTTTCCGAGAATTCTATGCAGTAAATGGCCTCTTGCCTATTTCGTTATGAGGTATAGCGTATTCTGCTGGCCCTATTAAAATGTACTTTAAGTATTTTCCAGCAACACGGGTTAACACGCCTAGAATCCCATTTATAATCATTACGAACAGTCCCCACACTTTCCCATTTTTTTTACTCAAAGAAAAAGGATCCCTCTAATTCGTAAACTACTTTACAAGATTCACGGGCTTTTGCCAGTCTAGCACAACCATTGTTTGCCTAATCGTCCGTGATGCTCCGAAACAATTTAATACCACACCACAATGACTTGTATAGCTTGGGTCATTTGCCTCAACCTTGTTGATTTTTTTCGGTGTCCTTTTCCGTCGTTCATAGCATCCTCACCAAAATCAATGATTTAGGTTTGCAGGATATTTTAAGTTTTACGACGGGAATAAAATTTCCGGACAATCTCATCGTACTTTGTCTGTATATCCGTTTCGCCAGAATAATGTTTAACTTGTGCTCTTTTATGCCATTTATCGAAAGGGACGCTAGATTATATCGTTGAATAGCCAAAGCTCATGGTTATCAACGAAATGTAATAAATTCTGTAACTGGCTGCTATCATTTTGTTTTAATCGGTTACATTATAATGGAATATATTCATGGTTGCATTGATAATAATAAAACCGACCAAATGTAATAATTTTGGATTTTTCTCCAATAGAAAACTGTTGTTTCCTTTATACTGCAGATTTTTATTTTTATGACCACAGACACGTGTTACGGGTGCAACTTGCGCCATTCGTCAGTTCATGTTTCACAATGATTTCGTACGCAATTTTTCTTCTCTTATATTTCAATCAGTTTATCCTACAGTGTTAATTATTTCCATATGATGGCTTACTTAGCTAGATGTACATACTCATTTGCCCTAACCCATAGTGGAGCATAGCGCGTCAACTATTGCATGTGGCTTAGCTGACGTTTTGTTGGCATATGCCAGTTTCGGACGATGTATCTCTTTTTTGAAATGGCAAGAAGAGTGTAGTTTCCAACCGTGAAAAATTGAAGCTTTCACGACAGCCTCGTAAATTTGCTTTATTCACTTTCTGATGACCATCGAAATAACTGTGAAAAGAATAAATAAAATACAATAGTATTATGGTAAGGCATACTGCGAAATCCCGATTGTTACAGCTTCTGTGAATGGTATTCGAATAATACTCGTGTGCCGTGTCATATTTTCGGTACAATAGTGCGATATACCCTTTCGTCTTATGAGTTTTATTTACCTAGCGAACGGCGAACCATTATATTGCGGATAATAATTCACGGCGAGTTGTTATTTGCTAAAGACTTTTATTATCAAGCGTGACATAAAAGACTGTCTCATAAACTTTTATGTCCCATAATACTGAATTTTATAGATTTCGGGACCTCCTTGACTATATAATGCACGTACATATGTCACAAGACGTTTTGTATGGATATCTGTCGACTTTATTTCTCCATACGGTCAA
Source organism: Chloromyia formosa (assembly GCA_964017055.1). Classification (NCBI taxonomy): domain Eukaryota; kingdom Metazoa; phylum Arthropoda; class Insecta; order Diptera; family Stratiomyidae; genus Chloromyia; species Chloromyia formosa. The sequence goes on along the minus strand of OZ024818.1, from coordinate 5,316,760 downwards.
TGATAGATACTTTACTTGCAGGCAATGTATAACCTATTCGAGTTGGAACGAGGTACTAGTTATTCTTTTCAATATGTTCGATTACCATACATTTATAATAGAGTGCAATTGTCATAATGTGGCTGAACAGGTTACCACCAATTTTGGTGTATACCCTCTCTTTAAAGAACGTACGAAGATATCACGCCCACTTATTAACTAACCACATAATCTGTACACGTTAAAGTTTGCAATCACAAAGGTCGCTGGTTCTTTAGCAGTCTGGATGTCCCGACAAAATACGGCTTCTGTAAGTACCGCCGGACGCACGGACTGCTTCGGCATAACATTTCTTTTGGCCGAGGACATCCCCTCTATCAAACCTGGCCAGATCAGTCAATTTATCGAGAAAAGTCGGCTAAATCATATGATCTAATCTTCTCGATAGAATGGGCTTCAGCACAATAGACCCATGGTCGCAGTGCTTGTGGTTTCAACATGATCCACGGCCCTCCCTCCCAATCTAATCTAATCTAAGTACCGCCTTCATTCGGTTCTCTTTCTTGAACAGAGCTTACTTCTTCTAGCTCCGCCATTATTTGGTATATGTCAACATAATTTTATTTAGAACCTCCCAAATGGATGAATTTGAAAAAAAAAATAGCAATCAATCAATCTCATCGAATACTATCAATTCAATTGTATCTTTCATTTCCTTTACTCTGTATCTACGTCAACGACAACGACCTACGAAATGACGTTACGACAAATCATGAAATAACCATACCAATACCAGACTGTGCTGAATGTCGTTATACTTTCTGAGTATCTTGCGGAAATTCATTTTTGACTTTTAGTACAAAATGAGAAATTTGAACTGAGTTTCATGCTGAGTTGCTTCCTATACAAGCTTCTTTGATATCTCGGAAAGAATGTTATATCAAACCGATTCGATTACCTTTTGAATGAAATTGAAAAGATTCGGTGTATTGAAATTCATACATTACATCCGCATAAGATTTTTACTTTGATTTTTTTTTCATTTAATATCACATTTTTATTTTGTTTTATGCTGGAAATTAGGGGAATCGCGGGAATTCTTTGGTTATTGACATTTTTGTTATAAATTAATGTGTTACAGTGTTTTTTTGAATATATAATAAAATTTTAAACAATTTAATGTTGTAGTTTGTAGTCCGGATGGTACAACTGTTAGCATGTTTACCTTCTATTCATTGGGCGCCCATTCGATTTCTACTGAATGCAGTAGTCGAATGTCTAAGGCTACCTTGTTTTTTTTAAACACAGTCAATATTGCTTGAAGAAACTATTTGGGGGTCGTTTGGGTCACTGATTCAAAATCTGAGGTCACAGCTGCAAAAAAAATCACAAAGTGGGCGCCCAGAATGGTTACACTTTTTTCAAACACCGCCAATTTTGCTGTAAAAGCTAGCAAGGTCTTTTTTGGGTCGCTTATTGAGACTTGCTCATAACAGAATTGCAACGCTGTCTTCAAGAGAAATATCCGATCTGGCTAGCTAGAACTAGAAGGTAATTTTGGGTCGCTAATTCCAAATCTGAAGTAGAAAAAAAAACAGGCTCATAGTAAATGATACAAAGTATCTACACTGCATGCAGATACATTGGAACATGGATATGTCTTTGGCTACCGACTGCGTCGAACCTGTTGTGTTGAAGATATCGACGTAAGTTTTATAAAGATCCCAGTATAGTTATACTGGATGAAATCATTCGACAAAACACGTCCCACGCTTTCGGTAGGCATAAGACATATCCATATACCGATGTATCTGCATGCAGTGTAGATAATTTGTATCATTTTCAAGACATACCGTCCCGCATAGTGTACAGGAGAATACAAATTAGCCAAACCGTTGCCCCGTGTGTGGATCAAGCGATCATACACTCTACATATTGTATATGCGCCTGTGCTTCGTTAGTACGTAAATCCGCGATCGATCGCGTCAAGCCGCGGTCTAGCTAAACACACTTACTATTAGTAGATACTTAGATAGTATTCGTCTAAGTCTAAAGACGGTAAGCGCGACAACACAATTTTATTGCATTAACGTTTACGTTATCCGCGCTGCACAAACTGCATCATTTGCACTATTCTCCCCACTAAATCAGAATTGTGCACTGTTAGTTGATATATCATCGATCGTGATAGTACGCGGTATGCGCGATACAAGTACGGTCGTAAGTTCCTTACATCTCACGGGAAAAACACGTTGGTGACCTTGATGACACTGATTTCAGTCGGCTGGATGGGATTGGCCATCACAAGAAAGGGGTGGATCCGCCGCGGAAGTGTAGTCCAAGGTCCGTGGAGCAAGCATTTCTTTCGCACTGTCGCCGATGACGAAGCCACACCCATCCATTGAACTTCTTCGGCTCAACCGTCTCTCCATTGCGTGCATACGAGTGTGTGTGTATGGGTGTGTGTGTGTGAAGTTGAAGCTCTTTCCCGACCTACCCCAACGATTTTCTTATTGAGTCAGGTTAGTGACGTAATTGATGAAAACAAAAAGATTGGAGTGAAGGAGAAGCCATAGTGCTGTGCACGAGTGAGGGAGACAGGTTGTCTGGATGTGGCTGGTGTTGGAGCAGATTTGAATCACGAGGGGAAGGCAGTTGAATGATGTTGACTTGCGTTATGGGTGCCTGGTTGTTTAGTCAGTTCATGACGCGATATTTTTCGATTTTCGTGAGTTCCCTTTGATGACTGACTCGGATTGACTGAGGATCGGCCACTACATTCATATAACTCGCAAAAATTTTCAATGGGCTTGTTTCCTCTTCTGACCCCCGAGTAGAAAAACAGACATTTCGTGTGACGGACAGATTTTTAGGATGACCCCCAGCTATAAGACATATCCATGTCAAAATAGGTTACTACTACTACGCATAGTACGTCAACTTTTCCCATGTGGCTTAGTTGACGTTAGCATAAACTGGTTTCGGATGATCATGTCGCTAGCACGTACCTCCTGCCCATTTAGCCGCATACCTGCGACGAGTCGCGAAAGTTTGTGACTTCTGTTACGCCCCACACACTACAGGGAGAAGACAACACAAACATCCATGGCCACGATGTAGACGGGTCTGGAGCCCGTAACAGACCGGCAGCATGAGACATCAGACTGACGCCTGAAGGCATTGAGCTATCGGCAGCTATACAGAATGGCAACCCTACTCAATTGCCCTAACCGCTTGTGGGGCATAGTGCGTTAACTGTTCCATATGGCCCAGTTGACGTTTCGTTGGCATAGACTGGTTTCGGAGAATGCAGTTGGCAGCATGCACCTCCTGCACATCCATGGCCAAGAAAGTCGTCGTGGACGGGATTCGAACCCTAAACGCCGGTAGTCAAATATGAGACTGATGCCTTAACGAACTGCGCTACAGGTCGCCCCAATGTGAATTCGGTGATTTTTGGTTTTTTAATAATTGTTGATTTACTCAAGAGTTCACTCAGTTTTTAATGTATGTAATTAGCTATAATAAATAAACTATGATTAAATTTTTAATAGATAAATTTATTGATCTTCTGAAAACTGGCAGAGAAAAATTCTTGTGAAACTGTGATTTACACCACTTTTGCACCCTGCAACGGGTCAACATATTAAATTGTTATTAGATTACAGAAAATGTTTCATTCTGGGTACGATGGTTACTATTATAAGTACGCTTTTGCCTAACCTTCCTTAGTGTATTTTGGAGTAACATGGATCTACCAGATATTAAATCGACCTAAGAATGAAACTCCATCTCACAAAAAGAAATTTTTTTTCACAATCTCAATCCCCACACTCGACGTACAGCCTGATAATGACAGAAGTGAAAAAGGCTGTCCAAACTCAATATGGCATATTCTTAGAAGGAGGATGTGAGTGAAAATTAATTACATTGAAGGAAAGCAGATGGTGACGAAAATTTAAATCATCTAAATGGCTTTTTACACGCTAGAACAGTCAGTACTTAGATCACGCATTAGACCACCTATTAGACCTACCATTAAACCACGCATTCGACCAAGTAGACTACGACCACGCATTATATTGAGCAACAGACCCGCCATTAGATCATGTATCAGAGCAGCTTAATATATGGTTTAATTCGTGGTCTAACGACTGGTCTGGTTGGTGGTTTAATAGATCACAGATTGTCTAATGTGTAGATTGTCTAACGTGTAAAAGACATTCAAAGTTAAAAAATATCTTCCGAAAATGTTGCATTAAAATGCGAGTGTACATCTTCTTACTCTAATTAATTAGAGCCTAGGAAATTAAACGGGCCTTGAGACACAAACCAGAATTGAGTTAAGTAGTCGAGTAATGTAATTTATTCAACGAATCTGAAGAATTTCCTTCTCGAAACGATTTAATAGACGTGGAGATTTATCGTGAACGGATGTGAGATTTTTCAGGCTGCATATTTTCTCAAGGCAAAAATTTGGAATCGGGAGTTTCGTTGGCCCTACTTTTACCGGGTATTATTTATAAATATAGTACGAGTAAATCTTAAATATATGATGAATTCGCCCCATATTTATGTATGATGTATGTACGTTTTTCAGATCAATTTCACTGCTTGAGGGAAGAAGCTTGAAAAAAAAGTGCTAACACTCTAAAAAGTAGAACAGTTCTTCATTTTATCGATGATATACTTACTAATATTATGCATACAGCCTACTGCATACACGTATCCCAAAAGTTCAAAGAAAAATTATACAAAGTATCTACACTGCATGCAGATACATCGAAACATGGACATGTCTTATGCCTACCGAAAGCGTGGGATGTGTTTTGTCGAATGATTTCATCCAGTATAGCTATACTGGGATCTTTATAAAACTTACGTCGATATCTTCAACACAACAGGTTACACGCAGTCGGTAGCCAAAGACATATCCATGTTTCGATGTATCTGCATGCAGTGTACCTATAGATACTTTGTATCATTTCCCACCAAAAGCCAATAACCTGTCTTCCAAGAACCGATTCCTGATAAACCCGCCCCAAATCAAACTTAACACCCCCTTTAAGAGACAGAGAGACATACCCCATTGAAAGCTAACGTCTCCATATGAACCGGATACACCCGTTCTAATGAGATTGAACACCCAACCACATGAGACAGATAGACACGCCCTATTGAAAGTCAACATTTATGCTGCTAATACATCGTACCGTATGTGGAGATTTTGTTCTATGTTTATAGCACGTAGTATAAATCCGCCATTTTGTTCTATATATGTATTTATTGCACGTGTGGTGGGAGCCCACATTGTGAACCAGTCAGACCTCAAATCGCCGCCATTGCAAATGCACAACCACAGTCGCTGGATTACCCGATTTGGCTCGAATTAACTTCATCCGCTCTCGCTCATCTTCGGGGGGCGGGAACTATGTACACTCTCTCAAATTGCGTCTGCGCATGTCCAAGTGTTAGTCGAACTGACTACTTGCTACTTTTTCTGGGATCCTAGTGATTCAGATAGTACAATGGGTGCTATTTTAAATCGGCCACTACATTCATTCTTGCCGTCCACAACGTCAACCTTTATCGCTATCAAATCAACATCTCAACATGTACACACAAGATCCCCGCAAGCGCGCCGCCCGCGCGGACCCACAAGCAACAGCCATGCACAATGACCACTTCACTCAAACGACATGCACAACCAGAATAGAAAAATGTTCAATGGGCTTGTTTCCTCTTCTGACCCCCGAGTAGAAAAACAGACATTTCGTGTGACGGACAGATTTTTAGGATGACCCCCAGCTATAAGACATATCCATGTCAAAATGTTGTGAATTCATCATACGAGTACAATGAATTTATTTGTAAATAATTTATTGTTTCTATGGTATGCTGAATATTTCACTTTTCCATTCACGCCTACACACATAAATTAAAAGGATAAACTCCCGAGAGCTGACAGTGGAAGGAAGTGGTCATTGTTATTTCGGCGGACGAACATTTATGAGCAATAGTATGAGAGAATTGCCTGTTTTTGCTGTTTTTGCTTATGACTTTTTATCGCAGACAAAAGCGCCCTGAGTGAATTTGATTTGACATTGATTAATTTTCTTTTTTATAAATTACTTCGTGAATTACACGAAACTTTTCGTAAATGTACTGAGTTTTATGAGACAGATAACAATCAATTAATTATATACATGGGAGTTGATATTTATGAACGACATGAAAAGAATTTTTGAATTTTATTGTTGAAGTGAGGGCTTGACATCCTGAAACGAGGGAAAATTACAAACGATGGAATTTGATATTTGTGGAATGTATTCCGTTGGTGGGACGCGATTCTCAAGGCACCAGGTATGGACAAGGATTTCAAGCTTATAAATTGCCCTAACAGCAATGCGGATGACACTGGTGTGGGGTGCTTATTGGAAAACGGAACCAGGAGACGTTAGTCATGTTAGGTTGTTAACGCAATGCTATTGGAAATAAGATAATATTTATTTTATGGCCTTCATGGCTATACTCATTTGCCCTAACCGATTAGCCTTGGTTTTCATCCGATTGAACTAATTTTTCTAGAGAAGTATAGTAAGGTGCTGCTTACAGTCTTTCACCCGAATTTGGCCTGCCTACTTATATTCGGTGGGGTCATACTGGCAAGAAATTATGAAATACGCGACAAGCAGTTGTAGAGCAATGTGAACAAAATCCGTGACTTGTCTGTATTTTTTTGGAGCTAAATCAGTCCTGGTTTATCGAATCGATTTTCAATTTGACAATCGAACGAACTAAAATCGCTTTTTTTTAATTTTCCCAGAAATGCATCGTTATCAACTTATGTGCGAAAAACTGATTTAAAAATTGTTTTTTTTTTTCAAACTAAATACTCTGTATGCAAAGATTGAAGAAAACTTTATATCAAATAATCGGATATTTTACTTTTATCCTTGCGACCAAAAAAAGTAAGATAAAAGTAAAAAACTAAAGAAGATAAAACATCCCATAAATACCGTCAAACAATTTTCCAGGTGGTGCAAATTTCGATTTAAGCTTTCTGACTAAGCCTTTGTCGATTTCTAAGATAATCTCAAAAAGTGCCTGGCATGCACTTCGAGAAGCCACTTTTCACGACGGGGCGTTTCGCCTGAAGTAATCGAAGTGATTAAAGCGGCAGAGATGAGGCGCGTCACAGTAACAGAGGATGGTTACTCACAGAAGCGACTGCTTGGGTCAGAGACAATCTCTTTCTATGAAGACGACCCGTAAAGAGCTCGCAGATAATTCTCACCCAAGGGATTCTGCATATTCTTAGAAGCTCAAAGCTTCGATTGGGTGTATACAAAAAGTTTGGCCTGTGTGATACCAGGGCTATTGTCCCAGTGCGTATTGGTTACTGAGTATTCACATTTTCGGATGTGCCGTCTTCGACTACACAAAGGAATTCCATAGTATCTCTCTAGACCGACAAGGTAGGCTGTCGAAGCCCTCCTGGCCAACTTGTCGGCTGTCTGGTTCTCTGGAATACCGGCGTGTCAGGGGACACAGTAAATGGTTATTTTGTTTGCTGAGCCTAAACTTTGCCAGGCTTTAATGCCACTAAGCACGAATTTCGCCAAGATGGAGAAATCGCTTATTGCTTTGGTGGCCACCTGGCTGTCTGTGAAGACTGCAGTATTCCTTTCTCGGTATCCGGCTGCTAACCATAAATATTTGCGGACGTCCCGATTCCATGAGCCGCCTGAAGTACCGTTACATACTTTCCCATAAGGATGAATTTCTTGCGAGACGGGCTTGCGACACCCGCTTCTGTACCATCTACAGTAGATAGGTAATCCTCATTTGCCCAGTTTGCTTGCTCTGGGTTTAGTTTGGGGAAATTGTGGCATGCTTTTGCCTGCCTGCTGTTTTTTTCGCCTCCGGATAGCCCTCGTTACTGTGAGACATGCCAGTCTCTGAATCTGACCCAGTTTTATTTGTCTATTATTGGTGGTTGATTTTTTTCACCAAACAATCGCACCATATCCATTTATTGATCTAAAGGGGACTACAGACCTTCAGTTTAACTGCGCAGATATCTGTGCTAATATCTGTGGAAAAATCTGCGCAGTTATCTGAACTGAAGGTGTGTAGGCTACATTCGATTTTCGCAAAATTAGTTCAGATATTTTGTACAGTTCTATCAGTTTTGTCGAAGTGTTCACATCGTACGTGGCTGAGCAAGTATCTTTTTAGTGTTCCCGACTATTCTATATTTCCTGTGTTGTTGGTGTTTTACTGCGATCTATCGTATCTTTTATGGTATCTTTCTGTGCTGGACTTACTGATGAACGATGCGCTGGGTTTTGGTGGATGTGGATGAATGTATGAAAGAGGGGAATGTAGTAGAGAACAGGGTGGCCATTCTGAGATGGGTAACCCCAATTTTTTTTTCTTTTTTGATTTCAGATTCGGAATCAGCGATCCAAAATTACCTTATAGTTCGAACCAGCCCGACAAGTATTTCCCGATGAAAACAGGGTGTCCATTTTGGGGTAGGCAACCCGAAATTTTTTCTTCTTTTTTGACTTCGGATTCGGAATCAAAATTATCTTCACTTGAAACATACTCGCACAACGTTCACATTATAGTGAAACTACACATATACGAACATGACCGCGAGTGCTACTCGCACAGTTAAAAATCTCGGTATTTTTTTTAAACCTGGTCTTGGACTACCACCATTTTTAATAATTTTAATTCTATAATCTAAACCCTTTCAAAGTTTGCTTCTATTTTAAACCAAATTTGTAATAAATTCTAATACAATTCAAAGTTTACTTCTATTTTAAACCAATTTGTAATAAATTCTAATACAATTCAAACCTTTTTGTGTTCTTTTTGTTCTCGCATTAGTTTCTAATCTAAGTTTAATTAAAAGGTAAACCCCACAAAGTATATTTTTTGAGTCTCAAGTCTCACTATAACTACTCGCAGTCAGCTCAAAATATTATGCTGCGTGACCGAGTGGTCTAGGTCGCAACTCTACAACACGGAGTTCACAGGTTCGATGCTGCGCCATGGCGAAAAAAGTTAAAGATTAGCTGGCTAACCTGCGATGGGCTTAATAAAGGATTTGGAAGTTTAGAAAATTGAAAAAAAAAATAATGGAGAAAAAACTTAGAGGAGTTAAAAAAACGCAGTAAAATTAATATTTTTTCATAGATAATAATATCTGTAGATTAAATTTTAAACCAACAATTTGATTAAAAAAATAATGCCAGAAAAGTTTAATATTTAAACCAGTGAAGTTTACGGAAGCAATTGTAATACTTTCATTTTATTAAAATCTAATACAATTTTGGTGTCGTCATATATGTAACCCCAATTAGCATTGATAATAGACCAGGATTTTTAACTGTGAGCGTAAAAGCACGTATCAAGTCTGCTACAGACAATGGCCGATCGCCATGGTTCGAACTACAACGTAATTTTCAGTCGCTGATTCCGAATCTGAAGTAAGAAAGAAAACAAAAATTTGGGGTTGCCCACCCCAGAATAGACACCCTGTTTTCGTGGGGAAATATTCGTCCGATCGGGCTGGTTCGAACTCTAAGGTAATTTTGGATCGCTGATTCCGAATCTGAAGTCAAAAAAGAACAATTTTTTTTGGGTTGCCCACCTCAGAATGATCACCCTGTTTTCATGGAGAAATACTCGTCCGAACGGGCTGGCTCGAACTACAAGGTAATTTTGGGTCGCTGATTCCGAATCTGAAGTCAAAAAAGAAAAGAAAAATTTGGGGTTGCCCAACCCAGAATGACCACCCTGTTCTCTAGTACATTCCCCTCTTTCATACATTCGCCTACAAAAATTCCGCATTTCACAGCCACACAAATCGCAAACCCGAAAAAAATACATTGCAAAAAAAAGATACATTGCCCAAGAAAAGATACATTTCTACACAATTGGCCGTCCTCAATCATCCTCTCACCCAAAACGAAACATTCACATATCAGTACGAGAGCGAAATCTCTGTACAAACTAGTGGTTTCATGGTCATTGTGAAATTTAGTAGAAAACTGATAAAACTGAACGATAAACTGTGTAATCTGCGCAGATTATCGTTGCAAAACAGGGTCCGAATGCACAGATCTCAGATCTGCGTAAAAATCTGGCAAAACTGTGCAGTTCACACAGATTATCGTTCAGACATGATGTCACACGCGATAAACTGAAGGCGTGTAGTCCCACTAACAGTTGTCTTATAGATCCATAGGATTATACGAAAGGGTTGTTTCACAAATTTTTCCTACAAACTGAGTAAAGACCCGTAGGGCTTTGATAGCTTTGTCAGATATTATCCGCTAGGCTGGCCACATTATTGATAAACGTCTACCATGCTTTCAGTCTCGCAAGATCACCGTACGTTCCATGTGAATGTGATGCAAATTCTTCTTTTTATGTGCTTTCTAACGCGAAATTGATTGCCATTGTAATGGATAATACCTGCGGCTTTAAATCAAACAAAAAAAAATCTTGTCAAAATAACTGTTAATTTAAAATAATTGGAAACTTCAATACCAACCTCGGCAGAGTAGACGACAGGTTCAGTATCATCTTTCACTATCCTATTTGTTTGGGTTCAGTTGTTTTAATTATAGAATTAAATTAGGAGAAAATTGATCATTACACATTGCTCACAAATTTCTGGCTTATGTTTAACCTTACTTGCTATCTATTTAACGATACCACCATATTTTCCAGTGAAATTTCCGAGATTCCTTGAACAAAAACATTCCTCTTGTGTAATCCTCCGCTTTAACTACAAACGAAATCATTCTATCGAACTCTACTAATCCGATTTACGTCGAGGGCCGAATATATCGTAACACTGAAAATCGTTTTCAGAATAAGGATTCTGTCAAAATCTAAATAACACTATATCTGCTGATACATCCACTACGGAGAGAATATACGAAATTCTATAACACCACACTTTTACGAGTAGGTCGTATCTGTAGCCCACTGCTCTAATTCCAGAGCATCTTCGCTAATTACTTCGGAGGTATTACCCCGGATATTTTATCGGAGACGTGCATGGACTTTAAATTCAATGGGTGCTACATTTCTAAGAACGTGACCTTAATAAAATCCATCTGGGATAATTATTGAACATACTTGTATTCCTCACAGTATCAGAGATGGGACTTATAACCCTAAAGGCTTCAGCTTGAACGGATGAAAGTAACCAGAAATGAGATGATTTATTCAATATATGTATAAGAAGCAGGATTAGATGGAATGGGCGGCCCAAGTAGTTTTGCTCTTAATCTGCTCTGATGTTCCCAGATCGTATACGGCATCGAGGTAGAAGATAACAAGAGTGGTCATTTTACCACCCATACATGTTTTGTGCAAAAAAATTTCTTCGTCCCCTACCTTCTTCTAGCAACTCGACTGTCAAATCCGCGGTCCCACCACATGGACGATGATTGCCGATGAAAAATACTTGACAGCCGAGAAAGAGAAAGTGATTCGTGTCGGAAGGGGAAAATGAGCATTCGCCATTGGCTTGGGATCATCAGATGGCATAGTGTGCATTTGTCACAGTGTGCGTAAATGTGTACCAAAACTGTTGCCTCATGTCCACTCTTTATCTTATATTTCTATGATATACGGTGAATTCTCCATGTTGACCTAGGTAGTGTGCGATGTGAGATAGGGATCCTTGCTTGAATGTTGATAGCATTAATTATGCATGGAAATTAATTAATGTTGGCTTCGATGGTTCATTGAGGTATAAAGGAGATACATGCATAAAATCCGAAATTAATGCGGCATTTGTTATCTAAGTGATAAGTTTTCACAAGACGAGACGATGGTGTTTATTACTAAGGCTTTTAACCATCACTTTGTATTCGGTAAACATGTTTATTTTGTCAGTAATCTACTTAAGGGGTTTCATTTCAACGATCTCCAAAATAATTAAATGTATTGTATGTAGATAAATACTATTAAATACGGGTTTAGTTTTGATTAGATCTAAGTGATATGTACCGTACCAAAATTCCAAAAAAATACGCATGTAATCAACACGTCATTAACCAATATTGCGGCGAAGACAAGCCGCACTTAAATGCACATTTGTGTGAAATCACTAGATAAGAGGAAATGTATTTTCTAAACGAAAAACGTAACGAAAGTAGTCGCAACGAAATCCAATCTACGAGATGACATAGAAATTGTGCAAATAAAAATATCTCTCTCATCTCTTCCTCGTCTTCAAGTACAAGAAAATCATCTTGTTAACCAGAATCATAGCAAGCTTTTCTATCTAGCGTCAGAGGCCTCCGAGGATTTTCAATTTCCAACCGTTGTGAAGTCTTTCGTCAAGGCCATGGTATTATATGCTTTCCTTTTGCCATTGAAGAAATGCCCAGATTGGTCGTTTGAGATAAGGGATACGTTCAGGAAATGGCAAATGCGGAAGCCTATTTTGCGGCGGGTGGTCGTAAGTTTTACTTAAAAAGAAATTATTAAACCAAGAGTTGTTGCTGATGATTTTGCTTTGTAGCATTTTTCTGTGCTTTTTGGATTGGGGTCACGATTTTCAAGGACGGAAGGAATTACTTTTTTTGTTTTTTTTTTTTTTAAATTTGGAATTAAATGTTAAATGTTAGTTTGATAGGTGACAATGTCACAGATCATACATCTGCAATAATACATGACAGACATGGGGCGACCGGTAGCGCAGTGTGTTGGGGCATCAGTCTCAAGTTTGACTACCGCCGGCGTTTCGAGTTCGAATCCCGTCCACGACGACGTTCGTGGCCATGGATGTGCAGGAGGTGCATGCTGGCAACTGCATTCTCCGAAACCAATTTATGCCGACGAAACGTCAACTGGGCCACATGGAACAGTTGACGCGCTATGTACCACAAGGGGTTAGGGCAATTGAGAGAGAGAGAGAGAGTATAATACATAACTAAATTTAACTGTTAATTAGTAATTAAGACGACTTCGGTGAAAAGGGCTACCATAAATTGGCTAAGTGGTAGCATTTGCCAAACGACGAAGATGATTTGGTCGAAATTTGACCATGGCTGCTCTGCCATACCCATACTGCGGACACAAAACAGGTAAAACATTTGCAGGGTATAGCTCCGTGAAGCTGGCACCGTCACATTAAAATTTTCAAATTTAACTTGTAAGCTTCATTTGCCCTTTGAAGGCCCACGTTTACCCAGGAACAATTTTCGTTTGGCCGCCTTTACAAAGTTTTTAACAAAATATTTTTTTTCAAACTGGCAAAAATCATGATTCTTTTTTTTCAAAATTGAGAATTTTTTACGTTATTCCGTTTGGTCAAAGCTAGCTCAGGATTGCCCACCCAAAATTTTTGTTTGCTCACCCCTCCATTTTTTCTTATTCGAAAAATAAAAATGTTGATCCCATTTGGACGCCACATTTTACATCTTCACCCTTTGGCTTGGTAAAAGGGTTACCTCGGCCCTTGGTATCCGCTACATTCCGCGAACTTTTTGACCAACCGTGCTTTTATGCTTTTGACAATGTTTATACTGCCATAAATAAATTAGGCTGACACTGTTCATTGAAACGTAGGTTGTCTGCTTGTCGGAAAATCCTAAATGTTCAGAAAATCGTATATTTAAGTTCTCCAGGGATTTCAGTATTGAATTCTATCTGTGGTGTTTTTATGTGATTTAGCTTTGGCTATGAAATTTGCATCTATATGCACTTATAATAATTACATAAATCACACTGATTCATTCTTTCAGTTGTTAAGTATGGGTCGGAGAAGCAAATTTTTTTCGTGATTATTTTATTGTAACATGGATATGTTTTTGGTCTGGGGGTAGCTTTGGTAATAAATTGTACGTTACGAGCATTGCATCTGTACATGCCGACAATAAAAAGACTACCTACACTCGTCGCTTGCTTGAGAGCAAACCGTGAACTAAAACAAGAGTTAACATGAGTAATGAGCAATCTTGTTAGCCTTATTGAAATTAACCGCACGAGCAAGTCACCAGTAAGAGGTCAGTGAATCCTAAGTCAGTCGAAATACTAAAATTTTATGTACGTTCAAAAAACAAGATATTACCTAAATTCCATAGTTTCGGGAGTGGATTTTTTGAATTTTGCAAATGTCCACTTTATGAATTTTTCGTTTTGCTTTGTACGTGCCTCAGGCTAATCGCCACGAACCCTGCAATTATTATTAAGAAAACTGTACAAGACAAAGACAAGCCCTCGTATGAGTGGTGGAAAGACTATTACTTAATTAAAAAGGCTCTCTAACTCTCTAATTGCCTTGATCCCTCCAGGGGCATGGGCGCGTCAACATCTCTAGCATTTCTATCCCTTGTTGACGTTTGAATAGCATATCTACTTTGTGCAGGTGCTACCATGCACCTCCTATCCGCGCCGTCTGTATACTGACAAGCTCGGAGCAATGTGAGAGTTCTATTAGTACTCACAGGCAGTTTTTGATCGCGCCGAGATTTGTTCTTCGAGCTCTAGTTTAGTATCGTAGAGCGGTCAATGAACGATTATGGGCACCGAGCGCAACAATTAATTAATTAATTAATTAAAAAGGCTACGCCACAATAAACCTTCTATGGTCGCAGTGACTACCTTTAGGGTCAGTAGCCTGTACCTACTTCTATTCTCTTCTACCTACATAATATACTTTGGAAAGATCCGTAATTTCACCCGCATCCTTGAATATTTAAATATTTCTACTATCCGCTCAAATCACATTCGGTTGTTCTTGAATACTTAAACCACTTTTTAATTTCCCCATTGTGAATTTTGCCATGTGATTCAATAATAAAAGTTGATGTGCTGCTCTGTGCTTATTACTCGTCCCGTGTCTCTATGTTCTTGTCTGATGATCTTTGACGTTATTAATTTGGAGTATCAAAACTGACGTATTCCAATAAATTGCATTGACACTTTCTTACCCACTGTCTAAGAGCTTCACTACAGCAACCACTCATTCATCATCCGCTTAAATAAGTTCAATACTCGAACATATAATCATTGGTGATGTTTCTTTGCATACAGAATAGAACAATTACACTAATCACCAAAGTTGTTCATTTTTATGTAAATTTTTTTTAAGACTAACACACACAGACAGACACACCCTAAACTAAAACCGAAGCGTATATACCCTAGACTTGTACAGACCTAGTGGTGATACCAAAAGTACCAATTGGCAACGACCATATGCATTTAAAGTGAGTTTCCTATATGACCAGTTTATAGGGGAGGTTGGCATACATTCATGAGGATTTTGGCCAGTCTAAAAATCAATTAACTAACCCATTCTACAAATATTTGTCGAATTTTTCAAGTCGCTAGCTTCATTCTATCGAAAGTTATTGCTTATTTGAAGTCTCACTTGTAGGGGTGGTAGAAGTTCCTTGGATCGGATCTTGCCCATCATAACCACCAACCAATTAGATCACCCTACAAACATTAAATAAAAAGATGTCAGGTGTCTAGCTTTACTCTATCGAAAGTTATCGCTTATTTGAAGTTTAATTTGTAGGGGAAGCAGGGGTTTCATTGGTCAGATTTTACGTATTTTCAATATTAGCCAACTGGATCCTACTACAAATATTTGACCAAAATTTCAAGTCGCTAGCTTTATTTTGTCGTAAGTTATCGCTTATTTGAAGTTTCATTTGTAGGGGAGGTAGGGGTTCCTTAGGTCGGATCTTGCCCATTTCCAATACCAACTAACAGAATGTTAATACCAACGTTCTGCCAAATTTTCAAATCGCTAGTGTCATTCTATCGAAAGTTATCGTAATTAAGGTAATATTTAATTTTTTAAATTTTGTAGGGGAGGTAGGCGTTCCTTTGATCTGATTATGCCCAACTTACTAAAAACCAAGCTGCTTCTCACTTTAGGGTTACATACCAAAAATCAGATGTCTACGTCAATTTGTTTAAGAGTTATGGGCAAAAAACCTGAAAAGTAGGGTAGTACGGGGCTCTTTGTAAGAAAATTGCCGTTAGTTTTCAACTGATCGATTTTACTTTTCCAACAGAGTATAAGATCACCCTCACGAGCAATCTACCAAAGCTAGAGCTTTTCATGTTTATTTAATTGGGAGTTATGGATACATTTAAGTATTTTACATATGTAGGGGAGGTAGGCGTTCTCTTGGCCTGATCATGGCCATTTTCAATACCAACCAACTAGATCATACTTCCAACATCTGACCAAAATTTCAAGGCTCTAGCTTCATTCTATCGAAAGTTATCGTGCGAACGGACAGACAGACAGACAGACATGACTAAATCGAATCAGGAGGTGACCCTGATCATTTATATATATACATTGCTATACCTCCGGAGTCTCCTTTAAGGTGTTACATATTTCCGTCGTGACAAAAACAATATACCCTATACTAAAAGTCTAGGGTGTAAAAATGCTCGCGGTTCTGTTCTGCATCGTTTCTTGGTTCCCAGCAAAAAACCGTACGCCACGGTAACGCGTACTACCCGAAATAGCTATGCTAAATAGCCATCCTGGCGTACTTACCATTCTCACTAAGCCCATAGGCTTTCCAAGAGATCCATGGCGCGGGGGGGGGTTCGATGTTCATGATTTAGGTAAGCCAGGTACGTACCCAACCTAGTTAACCACTTTTTATGCAGGGACAGTAATGCTTATTAAGCATTATTTGTAAGTAATTCTATATTAGTCTCGATGGCGTATGTGGTAGCGTGATGGGTTCTGAAGCACAATGACCTGAGTTCGAGTCCCAGTCGGACTTGCAAACACAACAATTTGGTTTAAATGTTGAAAAAATTTGAAAAAAACAAAATCTTAGAAAAACGACCCACCCGTAAAATCAAATAGGCATACTAACCGGATGTAGCTGATTTTTTTTTTCGTTTTTTTTTTTTACTTACGGCGAGTATTTAGGGGACTAACTTAGGAAAGGAAAATACGGTAGTGGTCTACGTTAGTTACATTGGGGGGCACCGTTGGTTGGAAAAATACCTGTGACATTGATGATTTTTTTATTTACCCGCTCTTCAACATTTCGTACCACCCATGCGGGGGCTACGATTTTTATGTTTTGGTTAACCAGGTACCTATCCTACTTGGTTAGTCACGCTTTTTGCTGGGTTATTATTCTGCTTTGTTCTGCCTACAAAGAAACACGGCAATTGAGAGCAGAAATTATGACTTGAGAGTCGAGCGTGGCAAGCCATCCTTCAACTTCTGCTCTATTGCACTATTGACATTTTAGTCATCAGTTATCACCGTGTTTCACACTAAAGTTAATTGGAGGGTGGTGTGAGGTGGTTGGGTGAGACGGTGGTGGATGTGGAAATATTCGGCATATGAAACTCGGCAAAGCGGATTGTGATTGTAATGGCAGATAGGTATGTGAATTAATGAAAATGTGCTTTAAATTATATTTGGTTATCATAGTGGTATGCCGGAACCAATTTGTGGTAGATGTTGATTAATAAGTTAAATGCTAATATTGAACTAACTAATTATAAAATTTATTAAATATTTAATCTAAAAACGCCGTCGCCAGACAGTTTGATTTTCGGTTGAAGATTTAACATAATAAATTAATTTAATTAAGGCGCGTTCTTTTGTACTCCACTGTAGTTCATTCGGGTTAACAACACGCAATTACAACCATACCAACCTGAGTTAACCTGAACAGCTCTACGGGTTAATAAACTTGCACGCGATAGTTATATCAAGAGATGGCGCTTGCTTCACTAAATGGCGTATTTATTATGGAAAATTAGAAACTTTTTTAGTTTAATTTAATTAAATATTTAATAAACATATCATATATATTTTACCGGATATGATCCATATTTTTAATATTGCGAGCACAGGAATTCCCCCAGAATCGTCTACATTCGGTGCCTTAAGGAGTACCTAAGCTCGAAGCTCTTTACCTCCCTCCCTTACGGGAATGGCGTTTTCTCTGACCGAAGTCAGAAGGATGACTACTTTGGAACATGCACTTTCCTCAGAACCTTACCATTATAGGCTGCGACCTAGCTTAGCCGACTTAACAATAACTCACAGCCACCACGAGTCCAACACCTTGATGGGCCAGTACCTTGGTACTGTGGGCACACCCATCCCCATGGTTCATTTATTGCTACTGACTTCTCAAAAGCCGGAATGATCTCACCGTTCAATATCCTTACGGAATATCTTACTGATTAAGTTGTGCATCACGGGCTCAGTTAAACCCACTATCCCCAAGAGAGTTGAATGTGCTTCCGTTCCTCACGTACTAGTAAGCATTCTCCTCAGTCGGGGATAGTGCTTCCTTTCGCATCACAGGTCGGCACCATGTTCAGGTACTAGGAAGCCAATTGACTAGGTACGTGGGATTGTCTAGCCCCAAAGCAGTATAGGAATCAGTATCTCTTACTTTCCACCAATCCACACCTATGTTAGAATCAGAGCTTGGGAAAAACCGCAAAGCCGTGTCGTCATCAAGTCTAGGAATCGGAATACTGGGAGGACCCCAGCAACCTTTCCGCTTCATGACACCTATAGGATTGCTCCAATAGGAATCGTTCAAGATACTTTTCAGCCTATATAGCCCCTTTTCGTAGTTCGTTATGCGGGGACACCACTCCCCAGGTGTCGTATAACGACGGACTCAAGAGACCATCACACAACACCGGTGGCATCATAACGACGGACACCACTAGCGAGACCGTCAATCAGCCACCTTAACTTCATAACTAAGGTACATGGGGTCGTCAGTCCCCAAAGGCATGCATAGGGATCAGCGCCAAGGCCCCTTTACCCTATACACCACCTCCTTGCGTAGCTCAGGTCCGTGGGTTCGCTAAACCCAAAACACCATAAGTCTTTCGACACAGTGGGTGTCCCCTGCGAGCACAGTCAAATGGAAAACTTAATTGACGCCAGGAGTCCATCGCACTTTGACACTCAACCGAGTAGTCAACTCAGGTCGTTTTTTTAAACGCCGTTTAACCTTCACCCGAATTAACCTGCACTGGAGTACTCGTACAGAAAAACGCGCCTTTAATTTCGCTATTACTTCTATGTATTATTATTTTGCTATTACTCTGCGTTAAGTGAATGTTCATCACTCTTTCCTTGTTACGTAAAAAAAAATGTAAATTTAACGTCAAGGGATGAAGAAAGAACACGATTTCAATTTGATTCCCAACGAACTGTTAAGTGCTTGCCACATATAAAAAGTTGACAAAGTTAATTTGCATAAAATTTGCTTGCAGGCATTGCTGAATTGGTGCATGAACTTGCGGGAATGTCTTTGGAAATTATTTTAAGTTTATTCGAAGTTGGGGGAAAATTTAAATTGAGTACTTGCTACAGAACATTTTCGAAGCAATAGTCCTAGGGCCGTTTTCACAATGTCTGGTTTAAGTTTATCCTATAAACACCCATTCTCGAGCTAAAAACTTATCGGATGATAATTCCAAACAGCTAAGATGGGCTGCTAAGATTCTGACAGCTGGAACTGTTTACGTTTGCACATTCAAATGAAGCAATTAAACTGCTCACAAAGATTAAAGTTCTGAAAATTTATTCGATGGAAGATTATTTGGAAACAACTCAGCCGCAAATTAATGCTGACAGACGGCACAGACGTCGAATAGAATATAACAGGCGGCAGAGCTCCGCCAAGAAAATCAGCCTTGGATATGCTAAGGTTTTATTTAGTGTCCTCGATAGCTAACTGGAAGTTTAACCAAACATTGAGAAAACGGGCCCTAACTAAGTGCGACGATCGTGTGCCTCGCAAGACGGATATTAAGAGACAAATTGAGCGGAGCAGAAGACACTGTTTGGGCATGGTCTTTGGTCGCTTTATATAAGCTGTCTCTTGACTACTTCGTCGCCAATGGATCTGGCGACGAAACCAGCTTGTAGTAAATAGACAGCTTTCATAAAATGACTAAGGAGCATGTCCAAAATCGGCCGCTACTCCGCTCGATGCGATTCTGAGCATGCACACATTAGTATTATGCCCTTAAGGGTGATTATTTTCAATGCGAACCTTAGAGAGTTTCTGGAATCAAATCCAATCCAGATAACGCAAACCATTCCGTCCTCATAACATATCTATCAACTAGACCATTAGGTAAACAAGATATTATTTATGTTAGTAAGTTTCTTCCTGTTTTGACTTTATATTATGTATATTAACCAATTGCCATTTATTTTCAGGTAAGTGCACAAAGACCCATTTCATGGAGGTTTCGTTCTGGTAAGTAAATACCACTCAACCTTCCATGGAACCAAGCACAATGTCCGGTTCTTGTGAAGCACAGAACTTCCATAAAATTTAAACATGAGTTGAGTGCTTCACTTCATGGGAGAACATTATCTGAGAATTACAGCCATTTGGATGTGATAGTGCTACTGTCTGTAACGTTATCATGTGACAAATTGCTAAAGGAGGCAATGTTTTTCCGTGTCACCAGCTTTCCATGAGTTAAAATGAAATTTCCTCACTTTCGCAACATACAAATTACATCAAATATTCATGAAGTAAAAAGCAAAAAATACCGACAGTGGGCGTTAATAATTGTCCGGTTTAATGGCGGATAATTAAAATAAATTAAAAATAACATTGGATGTGGAAGAAAAGAGGAATGTTTTAATGAATAAATCAATGAATCATTTAAAAGCATAGTCTGAGTAGTAGTAGTTGTCAAATCAGGACCTAGTACTTATGTAATGACAAATGGGTGTAACGCTCCTGATGGTAAATATTTTAGTGGTAGATAGTACTGTTGATTTGAGGAAAATTAACGTATTACATGGTCACTCTCTCTTTCACCGTTACAGAGTTATATCATTTTTCGTGAATTGTGTCAAAAACTGGAATTGTCGAACAAAATCCAAATTTGCCACTCTCTCAATCATGTAGTGAAAGCGACTCCGCTTTCAGAAACTACATAAAATTTCATACAAAATAACATTTTTCCGGCTGCGAAAAACATAAATACTTCAAAGTACAAAATTGGTGCTATCTAAAACTGAATTTAAAATCACCAAAACGTTCTCTTCAAATCAATAACAAATTCAAAAATCCACGATGATCGACAAAAATTTCTAAATAAATGTCAAATCAACGGCGAGTCTTACATTTAATTCGATTTTGGGTAATTCTCGAATTAATTAATTCCAATTTTATTTATTTTACTTTTTTTTTGTTCGAAAATCGTCATTATTGGCGAAAAACAAACCGAAATAGAAAAAAAAGATTGTTTACAAGAATCCAATGGTCGTAAATTACATTATAAACCTTCAAAAACATTTCCGTTAATTTTAAAAATGAACAAAAGTCGGCAAAAATTGCGGAGGCAAGTTTAAGATTGCGGTCGATTCGATACCATCGAATAAAAGCACCGCCTTTGACGATATCTGCGTATACTCAGACATATAGACCCAGCGATTCTAACTCAAATGAATTTTTTTTTTAATCTAGATTACTTATATACGAGTATATAAATTATATTATTTTTCTGCCTCATGAGCACAGGGGTGGAGGATGGGAGGGGGTCTACGCCAATTATCCGAACAATTATGACCAGTGCCAGCCCTAATGAAATTGATGTCCGGAGCAAGAGCCGAAAATGGCGCCCCCTTTTTTGTTAACAATATTTTAAACACTGTAATGGTTTACAAATATTTCAAGTTTGTGAATGAAATAGAACATACAATTAGACGGGATTTTATTATTAAGCAAATCAAAAGAAATTCAAACAGAATATTCCAAACAAAATGTTCAATATTCACAAAAAATTAACTTTCCGTGCTTTCGTCTCCGTGAATTGCTTAATTAAAGCACCTAAACCCGGTCGAATCGTTCTCTATTGATAATAATGCCAAAGGATTCAGTCCTTTCTGTGCTAACGTTGATGATACCTTAGGTATGTTTTGATTGAAAAGCTTCGTTTTCTACTCGCGACAGTAATTGGCAACGTTAATGTTATACAAAGTAAAATCCAGATGTTAGGAAAGGTTCCATTCAAATTCCCTTCCACTATGAATTGTACGTTGAGTGTAGAGAAGGTGGACGAACACGCGTTACACAAACAACAAATAGCTTGTTGTTTATGTAATCTGTGTTTGTTACACTGATATATATGCAAACAAAAAGGCCTGCAAGAGAATTTGCGGCAGAAGCTGGTGTCTTCCGCCAAAGATGGTTTTATGGCTGTCTACACACCTGTGGTGCGACCAATTCTCGCAAAGGGAGCCCTGATATGGTGGCCAACTCTTCGTCGAAAGTACAATATTGACCTATTGAATAAAGTATAAAGGACTCGCAGTCACGTGAGCTATGTTCCCATGCCCAGCGGCCACACTAAATATCATCCTAGGTCTACGTCCTTCTCCTCCCCCTCCCTCCCTACCCACAAATAGAATTTAACGCCGCGTGCAGCGCTGTCAGACTAAGAGAGTCTGAATGTTGATCTAACAAAGCTTATGGGCATAGTAATACACTGGAATACTGGCAATAATAATGTTTTATTTTTATTTAAATCCATAATACAACTTTACACCTTGGTTGGTTAAAACTCTTGTTTAACGAATTCGTACAATAACTTTTGAAATTTATTCTGTGACTTTTCAGACTTAATAACATTTGTAAGAATAAAGTGGAGTGGGTCATTGCGAGTCTAAGTCAAAAATGACTCAAACTCGCTCTCCACTACCACACAAAAATTATCAGCTTTAAGCCAATTCATCCTCCTGTCACTTGGTTTCGTCCACACCATGGATCCACTCTTCAGTGGCTTCGCCCGGTTGTTTCAACACAGTCGGCATCTATTACTTATATTGCGTTTTTTTGTTGCGAATGATTCATTTTAACTAATATAATACAAAAAATGAATAATTCGCTATACTACGCAGATTAAGTCTAGCTACTGCTAATTTTGCCTCTGCCTTTAGATGGATGTGAAGCGGCGCAAGATCTCAAGAGCTGCCGTTAGACAGCTACGAATAGCCCCAGTAACTGTGGGATATGCCCGTTTTTTTAATTTTTCCTAATATAGTCATTGCTTCCTTGGTGGTAGCTTTTTTCCACCAGATGATAACTCCATATTTAATTATGGTTCTTACAATTGACTGCTCGTTCCCCAAGCCATACCTACAAACTGCCTGCAAATCCACTGAGCTTTGGTGGCCTTCTTCAATATTATTCTCTGGTGTGCCGACCATAGTAGCTTCTTGTCTAGAGTAACACCAAAACACTTGACGGTATCCGCCAGGATAACTAGGGAGTTTTACATAGTAGGGTAACTCATTGGTGTGATGTTTTTTTTCCTATATTGACTACATTTCTAGAACTATAATCGTAATCACGTTTATATTGAATATTCAACTTAATGTTCTTTTCCTCTGAAGATTCTCGAAAGAGCGAAACGCGGCAGGAATAATAGAAATCATGGTGAAGACAAAAACAATTGAACTTTAAATTAAAATATTTAAATTGACCTCCTCTCGAAATACTTGATTGATAGATGAATGTGACACAAGGTTAAGCGTCACCGGAATACATAAACCACATATACATAACAACACCCAATAACACCCACCGATCAATATTAAGTGGAATATAACCTTGAACTCTAATTTTGTTTTATCTTCAAATGAAATACATTTCTCATGTTCAGAGTTCAAACAACTAAACCCTTTACCAATTCGAATATGCCATCCCCATCCATTTCACTCCACCCTTTCGCACATTAGGTATTTTGTCGACGTAAGCGCACACGGATGTGTACATGACACTCACAGCAGAATCAGATCTATACTACTCGTATATAAGTTTTATTACCATATATCCGGATATAACGGAAAAAGGACTAAACCATGTCAACTATATCCTTAACTTAACCCTAAATATTCTGTCCACTGCCCTAATGGACTTCGAAATGGATTCATATCCAGTCGACCATCCAAAAGCCTATGCCATTAAAAGAAACACATTGCTCGTTTTGCGGCCAAACAAAGGAAACCTAAAAAATCAGACTAAACACAAGATATGATGAAATAAAAAAAAAACGCAATCCTGCCTCCCTTTATATGCTTGATTGAAAAAAATATGCTATGAAAAAGTATAACGTCAACGTGGCAAAAATCTCATGCTGCTTCCTCGAAATTACTTCATCCTTTGATACATTGTAAAAATTCGTGCGCCCGCGTCTCTACCCCGACAATTCGTTACCATATCCCGATGATGACGACCTACATTAGTCCTGTTTCAACAATTTCCATACACTTTACCTTGGCTCCAACCTGACCTTTCTTAATATTCATTGAATGGAGGAATCGTGGAGGCACAGAGCTTTGCCGTCATATGCTCCTGCGGGGAAGGCCTGGATTTATATACATACGAGTAAAGTTGGTGAAAGCATATGGGACTATTTCGCCGGAGAGATATAAGCTCCATTGAGAAAATGAGGAGATTTCTGTTGGATGAAAGCTCGGAATAGCTTTAGAAGTTGTACGGATATCGTCAATTAGTAGGTGTCTGTGTTTAAAGTTTGCCTAAAACAATAGATGTCGTTGGGTAAGCTTACTGTGGCGTCTTGACGTTTCAAATATTCACCACCAGAGAAGTTATAAGGCGCGTTCCTTTGTACTCGAGTGACGGTTAACTCGGGGGAAGGGTAAGCGCCATGCTTAAGAACGTTCCGGATTAACTATCCGGTTACGTGTCAAAGTGCAATGGATCCCTGACATTAATTTAGTTTCTCATAATTTTCGATTATGTTCGCGAGATTTAATATAAAGAACATAGCAGGGAAATGTAGACCGGATGGCGCAATGGTTAGCACGTTCGCCTTTTATACACTGGGTCCCGGTTCGATTTCTAATGAATGCAGTAATTTTCGATAAAATAGGAATTTACGTTTTGGACAATGAACCCACTCAGCTGTTATTTATGGGGTAAATAGTTCGGTTGAGCGTCTTGTTGATCAAACACCTCCAAACAAAACAAACCGTTATGATCTAGAAAATGAAATGATGCTAACTCATCTCGAGGCCGTGGTCTAGATTGGACTCTTGTGCCATTATAAAGTCGCTCTGAAGAGATATTGTTTTTTTTTTCACTTTTCTGAGTTTTTTTTTTATATTTTCCTTTTTTTTTGAACAGTGGAAATAGGGGGAATTTTTTTTCCACACGTCCTATGAAATTGATGGTTCGATGGAAGTTTGGTCGTGGTTGTGCTCGTCAATGGGTGGCGACCTTGCATGCAAGTATACAACTATTCCATGATTGCCCAATAGAGAGTTAGGACGTTTCGGGTATTTTGGAAACGTAATGGGAATGTTTAACTATTTTTTTTAGTAATAAAATACATAATGTTTGCTTGAAACTTATTTTCAAGCAAAGCATAAAAATGTTTTTTTTTTTCAGCGGTTTTTCGGTGTTTTTTTTAATTGTTTGAACTGTTGCGTTATTTTTTTGGGCCACCCACTTCTATCACTCAATATGTAAAATACTTTGATAAAGTTTACTTCAAATAGAATGCCCATCTATAATTAACATAAATCTCCCTTTTTAATTTGAGATTCTATTTTAACAAAATTTGTTCAGCTCTCGTTTGTGCGCAGAATAGTTCATAACTCGTATGTACGTTGCACATTGGAGTACATGATACTCACAGCTCTTAAAGCATCTTTATCTCAGCTCACTATGAAGTTTGAGCAAACAGTGATACTATACATATAATCCTTCATGATGAGATGAGATTCTCATCATTTTCTATGTTAATTATAAACGCAATATTCATATGGCCCTTTATCATTTTCATGAGGGTTCATGAGCCTATTTGTATCTTCTGTCTACTCGACGACGCGACGGGTAAAACTGAAAACAATCAACTCGGTTGTATGATGCACAAGACAAAGTGCTTTTTTTTTGTTATATTCATATAAAATACCATGACCTCCCTTGATTATATTTTTTAGTGTCAAGTGGTCGTTAAAATGTAGATGCACTTAAGGACCTCTCACACTTACAAATTGCCCAAAAGAAAAAGGGACAATGGAAGAAGAGCAGATAGCTTTATGAGTATACCCTGAGCCTGTCTTCTTTTTATCATGCCCTGAGCCGTTGCGAATATGCCTAAAGAATAGACTTTATGCAGAAAGTATTCTCACTTTTATCTTTCCAACACTGCATAGATTCTTTTTCTGACTAAATATAGTTATTAACTTTCATGCTAGTTTTTAGTTTGTGCGATCATTATTATGAGACTTTTTGGGCACGTTGAAGAAACAAGTGTACTGGAAGGTAACAATGAAAGAATTTCTAATTGGGTTGTTTGAAGTGGGCAACTGGGAGCAGCAGTGTATGGTATGGACCAAGGCGTATGGAGGCGAAAGCTTAGAGAAGCCATATCTCCCAGCGGATAATATGGCTAGTAAGTAAGTTAAGAGGTTTGTTGTACGGTATGAATGCTTTAGTTAAAGTGGACTACGTCATTGCATTTATATAAGCCCATTTACATTCTTGCGAAGTACAACGAGAAAGGGCGAGGCACGAGAATGAAAAGATGCTGTTCGCTTTGTCCTCGTGGTTCCTCGCATCGCCTCGTCCGACTTCGCTCTGGAGGCGAAGAGACGCGAGGCACGAGTAAAGATTAGCCATTGTAAAGATACCACACTTCATACAAATTAACGCAGTGTTAATCCTCATAATGACTTTCTTCCAAGCCTGCATAATGAGCGCATTGACGTCTTCATCTGACATGGTTAGCAGGGTGTGACAGATGCACACTATCGCACCTGACTACAACCAGCCAATAGTCAATGCTTGTTTTCTCCTTCAGCAACGAATTTTATCCGCGGCTCTATACAAGTGACAATCGACTGAACCGGTTTTTTTTAGACAGAAAGACCTGTTGGGCGTCGACAGTAGAGTGACTCTGACTAAAGGCATATTGCTTGTCGGGGGATTAACCTGTTTACTGAGGAGAATCCTTAGATTGTGGCTAAAATAACTCTTCCGAGAAGCTTGCTTACGTTTGAAAGCAAGGAGATGGGCCTTGTGCTCCTAATATCACGTTTCCCCGTTTTTTTTTTGGGAATGGAAAAGTTTCGAGCCTCTTTCAGAAGGCAGGGCAGTACCCAATATTATGGCAGTTGTTAAATATGATGGCCAATAGTACAAAGAAAGAGAAGGGCAGTTTATGGAAAAGAAAATTCGAAAGAACTTTTGAGTTCGAACTGTTTGGCCGTGGCCGCGAGTGCAACAGGGTTAACAAAAGTATCATGCTTTTCAGTGATAGGTATCTGATTGGAAGTTTAGAGAGAAACTAGTAATATACTCGTAGCTATCAATTTGCTCTACTATAAACCTTTGAACGGTCTCGTTCACTTCACGGGTGAAGAAGGCGCCATCACTGCAATGCTCACCACTGAAAATTGCAGAGGAATGCTCAGCAACTGCATTTGCCCTAGTTTCACTATCCGGGTAGTGCTTACCATTTTGCGTGTAAACAAGAGCTCGAGCCTTCCTATTTTTTTATTTCTCTAAACATGTTCATACCCGGAGTGAGATTTTTTAGTCTGTTTTCGAAAGTGCGGTTGAAATGTGCTCTGGTTTTTGCCAGAAAATGAACTGGCTGACGTTGTTTCACCTTATATAGACCAACCAACACAAGATGGGTACGACTAGGCCTGTTCCTAATACCGGGATCCCGGTTTGGTACCGGTTTTTTTTCAGTACCGGTACCAAAAACTAAGAGTACCGGTATCCCGGTTTTGTTAGTACCGGTATTGAGTACCGGGATCCCGGGATTTGAGTACCGGTTTTTTCAACCATGCGCCGGTTTTATTCGGGATCCCGGGATCTACCGAGTCTTTTCAGTACCGAGTCTTTTCAACCATGAGCCGGTTTTATTCGGGATCCCGGTACTCAGTACCGAGTCTTTTCAGCAACGAGTCTTTTCAGTACCGAGTCTTTTCAGTAGTATCGAGTCTTTTCAGTACCGAGTCTTTTGAGTACCGAGTCTTTTCAGTACCGAGTCTTTTCAGTACCTGGATCCCGGTACTCAGTACCTGTTCCTTTCAGCACCGAGTCTTTTCAGTACCTGTTCTTTTCAGTACCGGGATCCCGGGATCTGAGTACCTGTTCTTTTCAGAACCTGATATTCAAATACCCGGGATTTCATAAAAGAAGACACGTTCATTGCCAAACCGAGTCTTCAAGTTTTAACATTGAAAATGTTCACAGAGTCGTGCATTGTAAGATTTTTCAGATACACATCGTAGTAGTTAGTACGTACATTGTACATACATAATTGATTTATATGAATGAATAGGTTTTGTTAGGATTGAGACTGAGCCCAGAGTATTTATTGTATTGGGAGTAGGATGATTGGGTATAATGTGAATATGATATGCATATGAATATTGTTAGGATTGAGACTGAGATGAGAGTATTTGTTGTATTGGGAATAGGATATGTAATTGGGTATGGTATAAATATGAAATACATATGAACGAATATGTATATGTACGTATGTACATAATATAATAATACATATGTACCAACAAATCCATCATATGTAACATACACCAAATATAAGGGGCATTCATGCTCACATCGTAAACATCGTATTTGTCGCAAAGTTGTAAACTTTTGTCATTTTTCTATGGGGATAAACGAAGTTTACGACGAATACAACCGTTTACGATATTTACGACAGGGAGCGTGAATCCTCCTACTTCAAAAACCTCTCGCAAGCAAGCCAATGCATAAACCGCGCACACAGCAATTACATTTACATCAATGACCAATAACTAAAATCAAAACACCCGAAAAACCTCCAACTCCAAGCAATTATGTCATTGACCAATGCAACGCATTATATTTTTATATTATGTACATACGTACATACACATATTCGTTCATATGTACATATTTCATATTTATATCATACCCAATTACATATCCTATTCCCAATACAATAAATACTCTCATCTCAGTTTCAATCCTAACAAAACTCAAAATCAATTATGTATGAACAATGTACATACTCGTATATCTATGTGCGTACTAACTAACATACTATACTACGATGTGTATCTGAAAAATCTTTCAATGCACGACACGACTCTATGAACATTTCCAATAACAATTTCCAAAAACCTGAAGAATTGGTCCTGCAATGAACGAGTCTTTTTTATGGAAAAGAACAGGCACTCGAATCCCGGGATCCCGGTACTGAAAAGAACAGGTATTGAAAAGACTCGGTACTGAAAAGAACAGGTACTCGAATCCCGGGATCCCGGTACTGAAAAGAACAGGTACTGAAAAGACTCGGTACTGAAAAGAACAGGTACTGAAAAGACTCGGTACTGAGTACCGGGATCCCGGTATCCCGGTACTGAAAAGAACAGGTACTCAGTACCGGTACTGAAAAAAACCGGCTCATGGTTTAAAATACCGGTACTGAAAAAAACCGGTACTGAACGAATACCTGTGAGTACCGGGATACCGCTTGTGGTACCGGTACTTGAAAATATCAAGTACCGGTACTGAAATCTCAGTACCGAACAGGCCTAGGTACGACTCATATTTTAACAAAAAAGCTACTACTGATATTAAGCTTAATGATATGATACTGATCCTGCTTGGCCGCCAGAGGCATTTGTACCCTGATATTTGTTTAAGTGGCAGCTTTCGATGTCACACAACATATATGGCTCTTAACACCCACCTGGCTCTTAATACGCCGCCACCCTTATCAGTCGGTATGTGACCAAGATTCCCCGAAGGGGACCCAACAAATGTTCGCCAGTTTCGAACACTAGAGCCTAGTTCTTCTTAAAAAAAAAAAAAATAAAAAATAAAAATTTAAAAAAATATATGCCGCCCTAAAAGTGCAGACAAGTTTTCAGTGATTCCATGAGCTCCGACATTCCAATGCGAAATCATGTACGTAACGTAACATTCATTTTCGCATATATTTTAAACCATAAAATATTAATTTCACAAAGGGACTGGCATAATTGTTTCGTGGCTTTGTGACAATCATCTGTCTCATTTCTAGCGGATTACCATATAAGCAAATCGATAAATCCATACCTGTCTCCATTTCAATTTCCCAGAAAACACACTTTTGATTTTTATTTTGAACAGTGGGATTTACCTTTAGAATTCCTGGAGGAGGAAACTCATATACTCGTACGTGTATAGATTTATTCAGATTTGCAGATATCGCATATCGATCTTTTTTTTAAGAGCATATGTACATATTAGTATGTAGGTATGTGTTGTATAATAAACAATAACGATCCATATACTAAAATGGGGGAAAATAATCCCGACATTGTCAAGCTTTTTATGCAGTCTCATTTTGAAACATGTCACATTTATGTATGTTTGCTTCATATCTGATAAGAATAAACTGTTGATGATAAACTGTCTATTCAAGTATCCAAAGATGAAATCATTTTCAACAACAAAATGAGTAGGTAATTTCGGTGAAAACCCTTTCGGAAAATCTGTAATTGTCTGTCTCCAACACACACACATAATTCAAAGGATGCCTACGTTCTCTATTCTCTGTTCGTTCCTTTTGTAGCACACATGCGAATGTGTTCATTATCATTGAAATGAATTTGCCTTTTGTTTGGAAATGATGAGCTGTTAATTTGATTTTAATTTGACATTATTACGGTAAATGGCTTTTTTGACGATCATATCAGTTTTGATATCAGTTTCGTTATCTTTTCTCCATATGTTTTCAATCAGTTTTGCTATCTATTTTTCCATCCGCTCTCCATCAGTTTCTCTATCCATTTTGCCCAACTTACGTTCTCTATGAGTTTTGCTGGTACTCCATCATTTTTTTTTATGGAATCACCGTTCAGCTCAGCCCGGTTTTGCCTGGAGAAAGCTTTAAGGTCCAAACACACAGTGCCCGTACCAGGGCAGCGCCGTAGAAATGTAAAATGTTGTGCACCCGTGAATGAGTCAGTGAGAGATCGCAACAGTGTCGACACGGTTTTGTTTTGAAAACTCATTGCGACCGTGTTCGTGGTTCAATCTTCAAGTTCGAGCCGGAATTCCAGCTTGTCTTCGCGCTTTCACTCTGATTTAAGACGGCCTAATAGTATATGCACAAGAGGCAAATAAATCCTGATAGATTTGAAAATCACGAAATCTATGCAATTCGGAAAAATGATAAAAATCCAGGATTTAAAAAAATTAAAACAAACAATTTCATTTCATGGAGGTACACACACTAAACTGTTGCTCTGAATTTAGTAGGATTAATTTTAAAAGTAATGGTGAAGTATTTGCTAAGATTAGGATTAGTTTATTTCAGAGTTATTGCTTGCGTAGCTCTCGAGTTATTGCGTTTTTAGCAATGTGAAATCGACATATTATTCTTGGTTGAAATCGGACCACTACGTCATATAGCTGTCATAGGAACGACCGGTCCTAAAATTCGTCTTTGAAGAAAAACTTCTTTATTTCTAAAGATATCATCTTCAAATTTCACATTAATCAATAGTATGATATCTTTAGTGAAATCACATTCCCGAATTTGGTTGAAATCGGACTTCTCTATCATATAGCTGTCATAGGAACGACCATTCTAAAAGCAAATTTTATCAGAAAAACTTTTTTATTTCTGAAGATATCTTTATGAAATTGCATATTACTCAATCATATTGACTGCTAAGCCACGTTCCTACATAAATTTGGTTGAAATCGGCCGACTATTTCATATACCTCTTATAGGAACAGTGAAATCGGAACAAGTTTTACTACTAATTTCCAAGTGGCAAATGTACCACAAAACACAACGAAGGTATGATACCCTTCACGCGAAGCCAAACCACGTTCCTAAATTTGGTTGAAATCGGCCCACTGTACCACAAAATACAACAAGAAAGCTTCGCGTGACCATTTCAACAAATTATGGGCCAAGCATGCTTTCAAGTGTAAAGGTAGCTATACAAATTCACCAACTTTGAAAAAGTTGTGTTTTCTTAGTCTTCTTGAAATGAACTTCAAACCCTATAATATTAAAATAAAAGTAATAGTGTCATAATTTTTTTCTGCTATCTGGAAAAGTTCAGTCAGTTTGTACACAACTCTTCTGAAATCTAAACAATTTTTAAGGGCGAATGGACAACATTTTCTGCAGAAACTACTGCAGATATGTTTATTGTTGAGCACCTGGTTCTTCTCTCACTCCAGCATGAAGAAAACTTTAAACGAGCTGTGATCCTGAAAAATGGGTGGCCAAGAAAAAGAAAATCTTGCAAACTGAGACGCAGTTTCTTATCAATGTTATATCTTCTGGTTTTGATGTAAAACAAATCAAAACAATCTCGACCAGGGTAAAAATTTTCTACGAAACCGCAAAATTATGGGAAATCTTGACGTTTTAATAGATATACTTCGCCTCGGGGATTTAAAAGGAAATTTTAGGAAAATTAACACCGCCCCACACACCACGCCATCCTACACAAGATACTTATAGGTCATTTCAATTCCTTTCGTGTTGAATTTATTTCGGTGTCATAACAAACTTTTGCGCCTCATCACTTCGCCAAGAACTTTTATTGCACAACAATTTTCGAATTCAACACCATGATCATGAAATTATCGCCCATTAACTCAATTAATTACCAAAAAGTTAATTAGGACTGAATAAAGTCCACGGACCTTGCCCACTAAAAATGTGGGTAATGACGCTTCAATCAGATGGCATCCCGACAGGATTCCATCGGGGACTTGAAAGGATTTTGTGCTTTCTTTATCACAAAGACCGTCTCCTTTTTCTTGTTAAATTCCAGGTCCTTCTTTTTTATCATACGTACTTCTTGACATGGCGTTAATTTGCTTTTGTTTTGCTCCCCCTGCCCCCTCTCTCTGTGTTGGAGTGACTGGAAGATTCAGTGTGATATTATGCTCAAGGGACTTACGCTTCCTTCCTCGAAAAAATTCTCTTTCGTTTTGTTGGCTGGCTATCAAAATGACTTTGTGGGTCAATTGGGTTTAGGAGATTTGTGTCAGTGTGAAAGAAAGATGACGGAACTTAGTTACGTTTGATGGGACAATGGAATGGAGTTTGAAGATGTGCTATTGTTTGGTCCTTAAAATGATTTGTTTTGTTTTGCAAAGGATGTTAGTTTGGAGTTGATTTTTTTTGAAATGATTGTAGTGGGCCTTGGGGACGTGTACTCGTATAATTTAAAAATTATATTGCGCCTGAAATTGAATGGGTTAAATTGGAACACATATTTATAACTTGAAATCAAACAGAAGGAAAAGGCCGTGGTATCATTTTTACGCCCACACCATGGCAAGAATGTTTACCTCAACCAAACCGTTGTACCACCATTGCTAGCGGCTTGATTGGGTTAGCAATGGTTCACGATCACTGCCGTTTCAGGGGGCGCTCATGAGGAGGACTATGGAAGAGGGTTTTGAAAGAACTTGAATGTGTATCTATTTCCTATGACCCTCCATTGCAGACCGGAGAACGCTGACCATGACTGGGGCTATTAGAACTACCCCGTCAGCCGGGCTAGACATGAAGCTCGGCTTACTCAATTCCCTAGCCCCTTGTGGGGCATAGTGCGTCAACCGTTCCATGTGGTCCAGTTGGCGTTTCGTTGCTTAAAACGCAAGCTTAAGGGCAAGTTGTACAAAACGTCCCGCACTTATGTATGCGATTGAATGCTGGACTATGTACCAGACATACGAAAGACTGCGACCAAGATGAAAATGGTACGGATGTCAACCGGCGTGACCAAAAAGGATCGTATCAAAAGTACCTTCAATTTTTTTTTTGAGCCACCGATCACTGAAAATCACGAAGATCGTCCTATGGATAGGTATTGCCATATTCTAAGGCGTCCACCTAGGAACCTAGTCATGAGGGCACTATCAATGAATGTTCGACTTGCTGGACCCAAACCCCGAGGCAGACGGAAACACACGTGGATCGATTCGATGAAGAAGCGAAGTGGTCTATGTGGGTTTTGCGGTGTCATGGCAGCCTCTTTACCTAATTTAACCTTACCTAAGCTATTGCCATAGATTCGAAGTATTTCGTGAGCGCCATATTAGTAGGAGTAGTAGTACAATTCCAAAACCCCTTAACCTCGAATCTTTTCTTCGTAATAATTGCAAACATTTTGCTTTTTGTATCTAAATTTAAAGTAATGAATAACCATTTGACAATCCAATAGAATATAAAATAACCGTAACTTTACAGAGTCACCCAACTGCCGTATCCATTAGCGGCCTACAATTTTAGCAAACTATGGAGTATAATTTTGTAATATTTGAAAGTTTGAATAAATCTCTGTATGTGTTTATTCATAATGGTTTACGTAAAAAAAAACTAACATCAACTAACCTAACTTATGAGGTGATAAAAACTTCCATCAACAATATGCTTTAAGACTCCTTAAACTCCAACTACCTCTCTAATAATCGTAACAATGAATCGTTAAATTATGAATACAAAAAGCCGAAACTTTGCTGGCGGCTAATTTAAAATGACATTTTAAAATGTCACTCGTGTGCTTGTCAGGAGTATCCACAAACTTTTCTTATTATCAAACACTGTTTCACACCCCTACTTACCATGAATTTTGCCGTTTCATCCATTTACCTCAGCTTGCGACTGCTACTAGACTTTTCCTATGAAAGTTTCAGTAGAATCGGTTACAATACTGTATTATTCATCGAAATACAAATTAAATCAATAAGCCACCCGCATTAACTAATCTGGCCTGCTGCTTCCGTTGAATTGTATTAACTTATCGGCTGAGCATCAAATGCGAGCATCCCTTTAGCAGGGTGCCGACCAAAGGCTTTTGCGAATTTCAATAGTCTACCGTTTCCGGTAGAGAAAGGCCTAAGTTCGACCATACAGTAGTGTACAAACACACTTTACTCAACCTATCGAGAATAATCACTTCCTCAGGCTGTATCGCAAGAAAGGACTTAGTGCTCTTCGGTTGATACGGGCCATTGTTAAAGCTGTTTTCCTTCATTAATTTTTAAGCTCACGTGCCGTACATCATTTCCGCCTGTCTTCTGTAAGGATGAGAAATTGGCGCACGGATTAATTTCATAAATCTACTCCGTAGCGTATTATTGTTGGCCGAAACTGAATTATTTAGCAAAGTCCGAATTTTGTATAGTACAGTTGTTCTATTTCTGTGGGTCATAAAAAGCAAACTATCATGTTTTAGGAAGGGCCAATTGCTGTAATTAAAAAGTTGCCTTTTTCTAAACCTCTTTCAATAACGACCAAATCGCCGTTTTATATCCGCGATATACACCGTCAAAGACTAACGTTCTGTTCGCCACAACTGCCAGCAACGGAATAAGAACCATCCTTCCAAGTTGCCAATTTAAAAATAGACTTCCCATAAGGACATGCGCTGAGCATATCCTTTCCAAAAAATATGGAGAAACATGGAAAGTTTCTCACAGCTTTCGATTTTTGGAATCTTCCTTAAACGGTTCAACGTTTCCCCCGATGAAATTTAACCGGCATTTCCACTCAAGACTTTCGTTATATCCTTTGAACAGATTTTTGTCTCGTTGCATTTTCCAGGAAAAACAGATTTTCCGATCGTTGCCGTTGACTTTCCAATGGATACGCCACTGAACCGTTATTTTTCACGAAATCAGTTTGTTTTCATTCGTTACGCGTTAAACATGCCCGTGTCTCGTGCAAGCTAGTATCCGCTGTTTTGAAACGAATCACGAAGAGTATCGTTGATTAAAGATCGCCGGCATATAATAATAATTCTTATTAATCCTGCAATCTTATTTGTGAGTGAATGTGCTTATTTTGCCACCAAGTGCAGCGGCAAGAAATCAGTTATCCTGGTGGTGAATTAAAGGGTGTACGAGTATATTTCTATAAATATGCTGTAGAGAAGTACGAATGAAATTTTTTGTGGAATTTGTGAGTTTTTATATAGTGAAAATATTGTAGATTATTGGTTTGGATTGATTTAGATGAAAGTGTGTGAAACTTTGCGTTTGTGGTTGGTGCCGATTTAAGCGTGAAGGTTTAGTAAAGTGTGGATGTAAAAAGTCTAGAAAAAACAACAATAATAAAAACGAAAAACCAATGGATAAGAGATTACACCGAAGACATCACAGCACTCTTTGGATTAATTGCTCTGCAAACTACATATTTCATCTTTCATAGAAACTTATAAGGTAATTTATCTGATATTTTATAATATTAATTTGAATCCTTGACCCAACAAAGATGCCAGGTAAATGTTAAAAGTACCACTTGAGATACGGTCATTTTAAGAAGTTAATGGTTTTCGGTACAAAAACAAATAAGCAGGTAAATTTCCTATCCGAAACATAATCTTGGTATTTCGGGCTCCCATGGATATTGTTTGAAGTTTGAATTTAAAAAAGGTTGTCCTTGATGATAACAAATTTTGATCTTCTCCTATAAAGGAGTTTCTTATATTAAAGAATACATTTTTTACAATGAAACCCATTTAAACTGGAACGAATGGGGCGGCATTTCCGATAACCAAAATTTTAGATAACCCATTAAAACTATTCACGGCAACGATAACTAAATAGTAAAAACATAAGGCGCATTCACTTCACCCGGCCTCAGATCCAAACAAAGTGACGGACTGGCGTTTGATCCGCTTAACTTGCTTTTCATTGATTTTGAGAAGGCTTTTGATAGTGTGAACCGAGATTCAGTATATACATAGACGCTCTATGTATCAACCAGGCTAAATGCACATACGACATGCTGTCCAAAATCTGGTAAAGCAGTTATCTCAGCATCAAGACCAAGATTGCCTGTTTCGCTACTTGGTACTGTCTGTGTTTTTGTATGGAAGCAACACCTGGAAATTTTCCGTAAGAGTTACTATCTACTTCAAGTTTTCGTCAACTCATGTCTTCATCGAATTTTAGGAATTATCTGGTCCGAAACAATATCAAATGAAGAGCTAAGTCGGGCCAATGGAACCCCATTTCCAATCAAGGCCGACTAAGCGGGTGCCCTAAAATGTCATGGTACCGTTCTGTTGCAAAAGAGTGTGAGGCTCTGGGTAAGACGTGGGTGGAGTTGCATCTGTGCCCACAACAGAGTACGATGGCGCGCAGAAGTAGTTGACGCGCAGTGCCCCAATAAAGCAAAGTAGTAGTATGGGATCTAATCGGATCAAAGATGAAATTAAATTGGCAGAATGGTATCACATTTTTCGACAATTCGTCCCTTTCTATTTATATATGAGTCGAAAGCTAAGTGAGCTTTTTGATTTCGCTCATCGCAGATCCGTGGCCTTCGACTCGCTCTGGATCAAATTCAAGAAAAATGAACTACGACATATTTCTAAATACATATAACAAACTTACTGGTATACGTTTGGAAAACGAAAATTTCATGCCGAAATAAAATAGGAAAATTATTTATTCGAAAAACAATCGAACCATCGAGCCGTCCTTACCAAGAGCGAGTTGACTGGTAGGTGCTTTAGAAACACGAAAGACAGATTTTCGCATTATATGAAACCTATTAAATCATTTTTTTTTATCGAAATTGAACTGGAGCCATGAGTTAGCGAACGTAATGCTACATTTCTATTTCACCGGGCGACGCATCGTGATTAGCGCCTTGTCTTGTTGGTCAAAGACGGGAACCTATATGTGTCGCCGGTGAATTAGGAATATTCCGACGTATTAAGGCAAAAAGGGTTGCCAGGTTGGCGTTTGATATTTAGAGGTAATGCCTTCTTGCAGCTAAATGAACAAAACAAAGTTCACGTGGTCGCCGCTGGTAATTTTGATTATAATCGAAGGCCGAGCTTTGTTGGTCCGGCTATTTACAAAACGTGGTTCAAGGTTCATTGCTGCTGGTCAAGTTTTAGGACACAAGCCGGCGAGAAATGATTTGAGAACAGCTGTTTCATATATCCTTACTCTGGTCGACTTCATTATTCATAATATCTCGGCCATGATTTTGTTCCTCTAGGATGTTAGATATGTCCTAGATCCCCGGGATAGTGAACTGTGCCCATCGGTGTAGGGTGACCAGGGGCAGAAATCGTCATTACTGCATTACATTACTTATATTCGTCGGGTAAGAACTGTTGCATATGCCTTACCCTTGCATGCGAGTTATGCCAGGCTTACTCGGGGGATTTAAATATAGAATTGAATTAAAAAAAAAAACAAAACCTGCGTGGAGTCGGCGTGAGAACTCCGAATATAAACCCAGCCATTGACCTCACACAACGGAACTGGCGGAGCCAAGACAAGTGCACCAGCCCAATCACCATCGATATCAATATACGCGTGGAGAAGCGTGGCGCATGCCGGGTCCAGCAATGGCGAGTATCAGCCAAAGTACACCCATACACTCCAATGCTACGGCAAATATTATCAGCAAAGGACACGCGGACGCGGAGTATACCAGACAGAGTAAACCCCCATCGTCCGATGCGGCTTTGGCGGGAGTAATGGTAGTGGCCAATTATAGCGACCATAAATCGTCGTGCAACTGGCCCAAGTCCGAAAGCACGCAAGTGAAAAATCGCTACCAATGCAATGCAATGGACATTTAAGCAGTATCGGTATCAGGATGAGACCGCTCATACTGCCAGGCGTAATAATGCGATAACGCAGATTAATTTAAATCGATTCAAGTGTGCCTATTAGTTCTCCTTGAAGAAGAACATAAGGTTTTCATGTGGACCGCGGATCTTACCGTGCTAAAGGTGGAAACTTCTATAGAGAAGCGCTCTACATCTCCGACCGACCCGCACCAACCGAGCAATATATTCACCCAGCCCTGACATCAAAGCCTTTGGAACGTTACAGATTTACGATTTTGATGACAATAGCATTTAGAGAGAATTTCCAAGATTTCTTGAGTGCGGATTCGATATAAATTTCCGCTTTAACCTAGGTACTAAGATCAGTTTTTCGTACGAAATCTCATGCAAAAACTATCGAAAGTTGCGTTCACACGAAAAATTTTCACTCCCCAAGTACTGACATATTCCATTCGAAGAAAAAAGTCTCCTCATCATTATGAGCAATTTTCACACGAAAAAAATTGCTTTGCACTTTATTTCACTTGAAAACCGGTCTTTTGAGTTGAAGCGAAGTTTACGTGTCGTGTAGGGAACCGCGGTAATGTGCTGTATGCCAGTCTACACTGTCACTTTTCCGTGGGAGAGATAAGTGCATCATTTTCGCATGAAGAGGTTAGTTCCAGCCTTTAGATGGTAAGAACCTAGAACCCACTTGGGTGATTTGTTCTTCCTAAGGCGGAAATTCCTTGAGTGTGGTGAAAATTCTCTCGAAATGTATTGAATATAATCAATTCTCTTCAAATGTTCCAACTTTTACGTCCAACCTACCAAAAATCAAATTTAAATTAATTTTAGTGAGAATATTTTAAATTTGAAATTGGCGAGTATCTTCACCTCTACCAGCCACTAATTTTCGAAATAGCAGATAAAAGGATTAAATTTCGATTTCGTCGTTTAAATCAATAAATGTACGAATGATGACCGTGAACAAATTCGGTTAGGCCAGCTTCAGCCCAAAGTCAACACATATTCTACGTTATCAGAGGAGTTAATTACTTAGCTAGTATTATGTTGCAAGGAACGACGCGTTACAATGTCCCAGAGATAAATCTCCGAACTTCTATCCCACGTAGATTGAAAATACCACGTAACTGGTCTTCAGCAGATTGAATGCTACATCGCTGGAAACATGTCATTATCAGATGCACATAATGACGAAATTCGGGTAATGGTTTCTGCTTGACAGGATGATGAGTCCCTAAAATAGATATGTGGTCCCGAACGCATTATAGATGGTTGGCATGGACATTGTAATAGTTTAAGATTAGGTTTGCTTTGATTACACCGAGTTCAAGCACATTAGTAAATGCTGTGTTGGCAACCGGATATGCTTCTGACATAAATATCTCCGACGAACCCTTACTGTCAGACCACATGCGGATACGGTTTGAAATTTCGGTAATGGCTGAAAGACATTTCCCGCAACGTACCGACTGGCCTAAAAACGATCGGTTGCTAACTTTTATTAATTGTAAGGTTGACTTCCGGGGCCCTGAGTCTCAGAAGAATGACTATGAATATCACATCAGCTATCCTGACATCTTACGAAGAAATTATTCTGTCAGGACGATTGGGAACTCCTTTCCGTTGTGAAAGCTCTCTTTTAGGAAAAAGTGCGCTGACAGCACCACCACCTTCCCGATGAAGCGTATACTCTCTTGCAGAAGGGTCAGCATTGAAGTTGCAGATTCCACTTCTCACAGCAAATGTTACGGAGGGCAACCCTCAGGGAGCTGTACCATCCCCCTGATTTAATGCATCATCGTGGGCAATTTGATGTAGAAATTATCCTCGATGGAATTTTTGACACAAAGATATGCAGACGATCTGGTCATTATCGTCAGGCGCAAAAATTGTTGACATCATCCAGAGAGCGTTGAGCGTAGTAGGCGCGGAGCTACGAGTACTTTGGCGGTATTGCGTTCATATTAATACTTTTTGTGGCTGATGTGCTTTTTTTGGCAGGAAGCTTTTTCATCATCGTGGCGCGACAGCCCGACGTCGGGCCTTGGCCGCCTGGAAGCTTTTTACAACAGGGTTATTTTTTGGGCCATATACCCTACACCTTATAAGGTCTAGGGTACTAAAATCTTATAAGGTTTTTGGTATAAGACTAAGAAAGAAGAATCAGCATTACGACAACGAAAAAGAGCGTGTGATATAAATTCCTTATCGAAACATAATAATCACAATTGCTAACGGCAGCAATTTGTGAGTTGAGTTTGTTCCAAGTAATCCATAGTAGGTAATAATCATTTCATATAATCATGTAATTATGATTAAATCTACCGCAAATTATCGTCCATGTTCTAGAACCGCAACGAACCCATGAATATGGAAAAACTCAGGGTTCTAATAATAAAGCACTTCGGAAAAAAATCGTTATCTTTCATATATGATCCATTACTACATAATAATTGTCTAATTTCATCTGTCATATTACAATGTGTAGTACACGAACTACGAGTATTGTAACCACCCAATTCACGAACCAATCAATACTATACGAATATTTTGTTTGCAGGAGTTTAGGGACCATCTTTACTGCGTAATTCATATTTCATAATAGTCAATTACTGAAATCGATCGAATAAATTATTTAGTAATGGAAAAGTCCTTGCCCTTTTATGAAGGCTTATTTCCAACGTTCATGTGATTTACGACAACTCATATTCGAATATGTGTATCGTAAAAAATACTGCTGGCTAGGCGCTAGGTTCCATCATCTACATTTTCGTAATGCGTAAGTAATACCGTAGAGGATAATTTGATTCAACGTTGTTATTAAATACGGGTCATATTATGGTATATGAATATGGATCGGAATTCAATTGTCGTCCCATAAACAGCTTAAAGAGATCGAAAGTAAAGTAGGGGTAACTTCTTCCTGGTCGCACATAATAACAACTTCTTAGATTAACAATGCATAAGTCGAACCAATACGAGCTCAAAGTTCGTCTTCATCCATTTTGAACGGCAATCAAAATATAGGTAATGTAATGCGTTTTTTTCATCCATAATTTTTAATAAAATAATTGGCGCAACAGTCCAATTTGGGGCCAAGACAACGTGATGAGTAAGCAAGCATCATCACATTTACTAGATCGTGACGGTGTATTTTGTGAAGAGGTGAGTGATCAGTAACACACTGCACCGAGTTATTTACCACAAATGGGTACTCATTTAACACCTGAGTGATCTCATAGTCCGACACGTAAATTCTCTTTTTTTTTATTGAAGACTACTGCATTCAGTGGGAATCGAACAGGCGCACAGTGGCCGAAAGTCCCAAAAAGCTGGCCTAAAGTCAAAAAGTGAATTTTTTGACATGGATATGTCTTATAGCTGGGGGTCATCCTAAAAATCTGTCCGTCACACGAAATGTTTGTTTTTCTACTCGGAGGTCAGAAGAGGAAACAAGCCCATTGAAAATTTTTCTATTCTGGTTGTGCATGTCGTTTGAGTGAAGTGGTCATTGTGCATGGCTGTTGCTTGTGGATCCGCGCGGGCGGCGTGCTTGCGGGGATCTTGTGTGTACATGTTGAGATGTTGATTTGATAGCGATAAAGGTTGACGACGTTGGGGACGGCAAGAATGAATGTAGTGGCCGATTTAAAATAGCACCCATTGTACTATCTGAATCACTAGGATCCCAGAAAAAGTAGCAAGTAGTCAGCTCGACTAACACTTGGACATGCGCAGACGCAATTTGAGATAGTGTACATAGTTCCCGCCCCCCGAAGATGAGCGAGAGCGGATGAAGTTAATTCGAGCTAAATCGGGTGATCCAGCTACTGTGTTTGTGCATTTGCAATGGCGGCGATTTGAGGTCTGACTGGTTCACAATGTGGGCCACCA
Organism: Chloromyia formosa; assembly: GCA_964017055.1. Classification (NCBI taxonomy): domain Eukaryota; kingdom Metazoa; phylum Arthropoda; class Insecta; order Diptera; family Stratiomyidae; genus Chloromyia; species Chloromyia formosa. Next base: position 5,274,231 of record OZ024818.1, on the reverse strand, counting down.
CCACACGTGCAGTAAACATATAGAACAAAATGGCGGATTTATACTACGTGCTATAAACATAGAACAAAAGCTCCACATACGGTACGATGTGTTAGCAGCATAAATGTTGACTTTCAATAGGGCGTGTCTATCTGTCTCATGTGGTTGGGTGTTCAATCTCATTAGAACGGGTGTATTCGGTTCATATGGGGACGTTAGTTTTCAATGGGGTATGTCTCTCTGTCTCTTAAAGGGAGTGTTAAGTTTGATTTGGGGCGGGTTTATCGGGAATTTGTTCTTGGAAGACAGGTTATTGGCTTTTGGTGGGAAATGATACAAAGTATCTACACTGAACGCAGATACATCGAAACATGAATATGTCTTTGGCTACCGACTGCGTGTAACCTGTTGTGTTGAAGATATCGACGTAAGTTTTATAAAGATCCCAGTATAGTTATACTGGATGAAATCATTCGACAAAACACATCCCACGCTTTCGGTAGGCATAAGACATATCCATGTTTCGATGTATCTGCATGCAGTGTAGATACTTTGTATCATTTTTTCTTGAAACGGGGTTTTGATATCAGTTGTTGTCCGAGTGAATTCAATTTTTAGAAAGGCTTTTAAAAAAAGTTCCATGAGGTTCCACTCTGATTCAACCTGAGTTCTTTAGTTTATACCTACCTTGGACATAGTAAAAATCTAGGTGCCCGCAACTGCCCCTAAGAATTTTAGAAGAACTTTCGTGGATGACTCTACCTTGCCCAGTAGAGCTAAATCACAAAAACCCAAATTAAAGTATCCTATTAATATCATATTAGGTTGAAACTCGTTACCTGGGGGATTTTAAGGTTGCTGATTGCAAATTTGACGTTTAAATTATGGAAAAAGAAATATCGGGTGCTAAAAGGCAATACTGTTTTCTATAAATACGTTCTTGCTAAAAGCTAATTTCCGGGGGTTTGTGGGGTCGCAAATTTCCATGGGGCGCCACATAGAAATTTGTGTTTGCGACCGGGATTCGCCGTTTGGTTTCTCGGGTCTCTTCGCAATTCTCAGCAATGTTGCCTTGAAGGTATATGCAGTTGTCTACCCATTTTTTGATCTACTTATCCGGCTTTTTGCATCAGAACCTACTTTTTTTGACGAGTTAATTAGTAGATGCTGCCTGATCGAGAGCTTGCAGCGTTTCGTTCGATTCCTTGGATTATGTTTACTTAATGTTATTGTCATTAACTATTTGAGTGACTGACAGCAGAAGTGTTTTTATTATGTCCACCGATAACTTTCTGACGTGGTCGCCAGCCACATTAATCTAGTGCACAACCTTAGGTTGCAAACCCCAGCTCTTACCAATTGCTTTCCCACACGTGTAAAGAGCAATATTAATTTTCTATTGTACTGCTCTGTACACATGCACGGTTGTATCCGTTTGGCTGATATCAGCATGAGAAATAAAGAAACCATGCAACATAGAAAACGTGGCTACAGTGTATCGGAAGGATGACGTTGATTGACATTTCGATGCGGGACATCCTGTATACCATATATCTAAATAATAAGCATTTTCAAGGACTATGCTGGAATGTTACGAGCGATTTCCTATTAGTTAAACAGGGTGCTAAGTATAAGGTCGGCACTGAGTCCGACTCGGTTGTTAAATGTGTCGGTCAAGTTGTGGTAGGACTAGCTTTGGTTGGTACCAAAGTGCAACATTATGTTATCTAGTTTCTGTTGGCAATATGTCTCGAGTCACCGTGTATATGGCGATTTTGATCGCGCATCAGCCATTTTTTGTCAGTTCAGCTTGTTTTTTTTTTGCGCGTCAATGGCTGCTTCGAATCCTTCGAGTGCTGAGGGAGTCCGTGGTGGTTCTTCATATGATATATTCAGGACTGAGTAGTTCATAAAAGTATGACACTCATCTTTTGTTGACCTCCTTGCGATAGGGCCACCTTTGTCGTTGCAAATGGTGGTCTTCGCTTGAAATCCATTTTTCATAGCTTTGGCAATTTTATAGGCTTCTCTGGTTTTAATTCTTTCGAGGCTTTCGTCGATGCTTCGCAATTTATTTTCTTTTTTTTTCAGTTTGTGATGTCAGCGCCTTTTCGCAGAATTTGTAAATCTCTTTTATCTGTCTTGATCATATCGTTGCGAATTCTTTATATGCCTCATACTTTTTTTCTCACTGCCGCCAGACATCCATCGTCGAACCAGTCCTTCCACCGAGGTTCGTACCCTAGGACTTGTTCTGCGATCGACTTATCCTTGGTCAAATTACATATGTCGTTCACTAATGTTGTTATGGTGGTATGAAAGAAATGAATGGATTTCCCTTTCGAGCGTCGATACGTACTCCTGATTGCAGTTTCTGGATATCGAATTTTCAGAAGGGGTTCGTTAGAAGTGCTTTCAGCATACGATAGCGATATTTAATTTTGACAAGGTAGTAATCAGAGTTGAAGTTTGTTCCTCTGAACAGATGTACGTCGAGGAAGCCCATCTTCGCTGGTTGAGGACATGGTATGGTTTATCTGGTTGGCACAGTGATCAGGAGATGCCTTTCCCTATCTACGATTTTTTCCGACAAATCGATTGCAATTCGTTTTTTAGAGGCAGAAAATGAATTGAACATTTTCAACTACTATTCCTCAAACGATAATATACGATTTTTTTAAAGTTCAATGTGCATACCGAATTACACTTTTATGAGTATGGGTGACGTGCAAACTTCAAGTGATGTTTATTTCGTGTAAGGTACGAGTACAACCGTCAGTACCTGCACTCAGTTTGTGTAGTGTGTGAGTAAGGAAATGAAGTAAGTGCTTTTTTCGCTCGTTAGAATATTCAATGATTCTCAATGCACGTGAGTATTTTCCCTCTACGTATAGCCAAGGAGCGACGTCGGGCCCGGCCGTAGCGTTTATATGACGATAGCTCTCCAGGCACACATCAAGGGATTTTCCAGCATTACGAGGTAAATGAAAATTTCTGAAAAAGATACTGCATCAAGTATTCGAACAAGAGTCAACTGTAGCGAAAAACCCTGGAGGTAGTACTAGTTCGACACAATATAGAGAATAAGTGCGCGATTATTTTCTTTGCAAGTACAATACATGATCCTCCTATTATTATTGTTATAAGGTTTTCCACGAAGGCTTTATAAAAACTATTACTGTTGGAATATTTATTTTGTTTTAGTTTCAAGGTACAAGTAAGCGGACCTGGGACTCGAAATAAATCATCAAACCATCGTAAATGCAAGTATTCCACTTCGACCTACCTACCATATGCGTAGACAGAACATAGAACATAAGTAAAAAAAATTAAAAAAAAAAAGGATGGCTAAAAACCGTAACCACACCGGAAACCATTGAAAAAGTGCATGATATCGTTGTGGACGATAGGCGAACGAAAGTGAGTGATATAGCTGAGGCCGTGGAGATATCGGAAGATAGGGTGCGAAACATCTTGCACAAAGAATTAGAGATGCGAAAGCTCTGCACAAGATGGGTGCCGCATTTGCTGAATGCGATCAAAAGCAAATGCGCAAACGATTTTCGCAGCAATCTTTGCACCGATTCAATCGGGATCCGACCGATTTTGTGCGGCGATTTGTCACCATGGATGAGACTTGGGTCCACAACCACACGCCAGAAACGAAACAGCAGTCGAAGCAGTGGGTGGAAGCCGGTGATTCAGCGCCAAAGAAAGCGAAGTCGATCGCATTAGCCGGAAAGGTCATGGCCAGCGTGTTTTGGGATGCGAAAGGGATCCTGTTAATTGATTACCTTGAAAGAGGCAGAACAGTATGTAACATACTCCAAACTTCTTGACCAGCTGGATGCCAAAATTCACTAAAAGAGGCCTGGCTTGAAGAAGAAAAATATCATCTTTCACCAGGACAACGCACCTGTACACAAAAGTGCGTTGGCGATGATAACTGGTGGATTTGGGGTACGATTTGCTCGACCATTCCCCCTATTCTAAGTGTGTTGAAGTCAAGGGTGATTATGTAGAAAAATAAAATCATTTTTTAACTTGAAATGGCAGTCTTTCATTGTCATGCCGAGAACTTTTCATCTTACCCTCGTATATCTCACAAAAAATATATCTCAAGTTTACAGGATAAATTCCAAGGGCGAAGTATGTTTAATCTCCGATCTAGAGTCCATTCCAGTTGCTTACATTATTCAGTTTTTTTTTCAGCTATTGGGTTTTTGGTAATTGACATTGGCGATTTCGGAACAATCCTATAGCTGTTGAGATGTTGAGAGGTTAAGAAATCGAAAACAAATTCAGAATATTTTAATATTTTAACATGAGAAATTTCGTATTGCGTTATACAATATATTGTTAGCATATTTAAAACAGATAGTACGACCATGATTTAGTGGATCGGATTTAAGGAGAACATATCATCCTATCTAAGGCCGAGTTTATTCAAATTGCGGCAGCCGCTGTGGTAACCGGCGTGGAAGCCGCCGCGGTTTACAAACTTACACTGGAATGCAATCTCGGCGCTCACTAAATCGCAGTGGCTCCCACGGCGACTTGTTCCAATCAATTTCAATTCAATTTAAATTTGTAAACCGCAGGCGCTTCCGCAGCTTCTCAACTCGGCCTAGGATGCTGTAAATAGACTGCACCTTAAACTCCAAATTGTCTTTCTAAAGATTAAATGTTCTGTGTCATCTCAAATCCTGATGATACTTGGACCATAACATAATCTAAATATAGAAACGGTAGTCCATAAAATCTACAACATAAATCCATATTATAATTTTTATCATCAGAAGGACGACAAATGGCATAATCCAGTCCTTTTATATCCTATGAGATTCTATCAAATTTAATTGTTTCCCTTTTTCCACGAAGAATGAATTTTGTAAATAATTCATGAACTAATGAAATTTGTGAGCACGAAACTTCTACAGTTATAAGATTTGTATAATACAGTGGATTGCTTTGGCTTAACAGATTTTGGAATGATTAAGTTTGTGCGTCCTTGGAATTATGTTATTTCTTTTAAAATGGTTTACGCTGAATTTTTAATGAACGTCCACGGTGTTAAACATTTTGCTTGTCTCACTAACGATGAATAATTGTCGTAAAGAGTATATTTCCGAAAAGAAAGAACTTAAATTGTTACCATCCGATCATTGTTTCCGAGGAAAATAAAAAGAAATATGTTTGCCAAGGTGACAGGTGTTCTGGGTATCCGTAAATATGACCATATGTAAAGAGAATTCCTTTGACCTACAATGCAAAGGCTACCATTAAAAGGTTAGCAAACATGGACCTTGTTCCCGAAAAATTGGCACCTTACATATCGCTCACCCACAAGAAACATACACATCCCAACGATTGATGAATTGAGAAAAGAGTGGTAATAGCAAATATTATCACTCTTTTCCCAAAATCAGCATTTTTGAGTTGTGTATATATATTATATACTCTGGGGGATAGCCGAAGCAGACCACTAACGTTTGGGTCCCTTTTCGCCCCCTCCCGGTCATCAGTGGCTTCCAGATGTCGACTGATAATTGTCGACCTCTTTCTTCATCACTGAGTCCCGTGTTATTGCTAGCATTTGTTTGAAGCTGAGTTCACTCATGGCTTTTACACTTATCGTGTGCCTGCCTGTGATCCTCAACCTCGTGCTAGCCAGTGCTGGACATTCGCACACAATGTGTGCTGCCGTCTCGGCCTCCTCCAGGCATAGCCTGCAAACGTCATCTTCCCCGATTTTCATCTTGGCCAGATGAGCCTTAAAATTACCATGCCCTGTGACCAAGGCAGTTATCCAGCTTAGGGTACTCCGTTTATAACTAAGTACCTTTCTCGCTTCCCTGCCTAAAGGGCTGGTCATTGCATTCCGAGCTTGTTTGCAAGTGACTAGCTCCTGCCATCTTTGTTGATGCATGGAGTCCATCCACTTCCCAACCTTCGCTCCAATCATGCCGTTCCCCAGAGCAACTCTGGGTTCTGGGCCAATGAAAGTTGCCGCAGATCCCTGTTTTGCTAGGGCATCCGCCGCCTCATTTCCTGTTGTACCTATGTGTCCTTTTACCCACATCAGCGTAACCTCATTTTCTGAGGCACACGTGTTGAGCTTCCGGACACACTCTAGTACCAGTTTAGAGTTTATGTTCGTCTGCTGCATGCGTCTGATCACCGATTGGTTGTCCAGTGCAATAAGGATTTTCTTCCCCCGCACCTGACCTTCAAGCAAGTGGTCCAACGCATGCAACAAGCCAAGCATCTCTGCCTGGTATATGGACACATACTCTCCTAGACTAAGCGCACATGCTAGGTTTAGCTCTTCAGAGTAAACCCCCGCCCCCGCTTTACCGTCCATTAAAGATCCATCAGTAAAAATGCTGATGTCATTGTACATACACTCATTATGTATGTTTCCATCTGCAATGTGAGTCTTGTGTAGTCTTTCAACTACCCTACGTCTACTCATGCCTTCTACCGGCATTAGAGTCTCCCTGACCTCATCATGAATAATGTCTAGGATGCTCTTATGACCGCTGCTAGTTCCAAAGCGATGCCACATGGCATCCCTTTCCATGCGTATTGCCGAGTTGTGTAACTTTTCTTGTAGTATCTGTATCTGCTTTAGAAATTGTTTTGAAAAAAAAATGGATTCTGTAAAAGTGGAGAAATTGCAATTATCGAAGAAGATGACGAAGAGAGATTTAAGTCCTTAATCTTTACGTGCCGGTCGAAAGCTAACATAATGGGGGAACTTTTGTCAACTTTGCAGAATTATCAGTTAAAAAGTACCGTTACAATATTCCCTTGTAAATTTTCGATGAAAAACCTATAATGAAATTTTTTCAAAGTTTGGATAGATGTATTTTTAAAGTAACGGTGAATTGGGCAGTTGGGAAAAACCCGTTTTATATGAAATTTTATATAGTTTTTAAAAGTGTTGTCAAATCCCAGATTTGATGATTGGGCAAGTGGTAAATTTTAATTTTGTTTGGCGGGTCACGGTTTGTGATGACAATCACAAAAACAGTTATATCTCGGTAACGGTTAAAGATATTTTTCATCAAACAAACTGTTGAACAACCCCTATCAGTATTGCCTACCCAGCGCGGGACACCCTGTATGTTTTTTAAATCAACAGCATCTTCTTAATATCCGTTTTAAATTATTTTTAATTCAAATTTTGATCTAAAGTTTTTTCGATTGGAGACGTTAAATCGAGGTTCGACTGTATATAGTGCAATAAGTCTGGCCAGACACATGTAGACAGAAGGGTTAATAATAAGCAGTTTCATTCAGAATTAAATACAAAGTATTTTTTCAAAGATAATATATTCATGGCTTAATTGACGTTTCGTTACAATAACCTGGTTTCGGACTAGCACGACAACTCAATGCACTGAGCTACCCGCCTCCTTTTCAATCAATACACATGGTAAAAAGTCACGACACCTCGGAGCTCGGACTTTATCATTATGTTCCGATAGTAATGAAAATAAAGCTAACTCTACAAATTCGATCGTCCATAGACTTCTACTTAAATTACAAACAGCTTGTGGCAGTGCTAAAGTTTCCATTCCACTAATTCCTGCCACTAACTAATTAGATTGTTTGTTAAAGTTATTATGATACTTCTAATCTTTTCTGACCAATTTTTAATCGATTATTTCCACCTGCTTTGCCATTCGGCCTAAGTCCCCAAATTTGTTCAGGACAATTTCTCTAATGAACGGTGTCAATCATGAATTTTATATCAACCTGTAAGACTGTTGTCTGTACTATAATTATACCTTTAATAAAAAACGACGAAAGAAAATCATCCCAGGGCAAGTTAGGCGAGTGAATCGTTCGTGACAATATTTCATCGATTTGACAGCGAAACCTATTTGGACTGAAACAATAAGGATCCTTAACACCTTGTCCCAATATTTGAATAGTGACTTTAGGGGTAAATCCGAAATATATACTACCCAACAACATCTCATTTAATATGTCCTTTCATGAAACCGTGACCGGTGTTTCAAGGGCTCGTGGGAATTTATTTTAATCATGGGACCGAGACCGTCCAATATTTATAGCTAGAAGGATGAATATAAGAAGCGACTGATAGCAGAGTATTTCCTTGTAATTTGGGTCAGCGTTTTGTGATACTTCAAAGTGTTTTTCTTATCCTATTTTACATTCCAATGAATAACAAGAATTTTGCATGTAGATTATAATTTTGAGGATTTGTTTTATATGTTTCATCTCGTTTAACTGGAACACTATATCACTATGATTGCATTTGATTGATAAGAAGTTAATTCCATTTAAAAGTAGCTTATCACTGGGAAACGTCCATTAAGATGTCCTATACAAGACTCAATCTAATTCGATCATAACGAACAGGACTTCTCTCAGCTCATCTCATGCCAATGCTTCGCAGTCGCACGTCTTGCGTACTCGTAGAGAATACCATTTGCTATTTGCTGGAAATGTTAGTATCTCATCTAAATCTTGTCCGATTAAATTTAGACAAAGTGAATCGACCATCGCACATCACATAACAAAGGTGTGAGATACGATTTTTTTTTTTTGGTAAATTTACGGAATTGCTATTATGCTACGATGTTACTTACAAATAAATTCAAGCCGATTACACGATATCGATCAATGCGGTGCGGTGGTTTCGCAAACGAAGGCAATAATCTTTTATTGAGATTTTTTCGACCAGATACTTTTTGGATTACTGTTCAATATACACAAACTTTAATCTATAGCCGCAACCATTTATATATACATGCAAAGAGACGGAGTTTTGGACTAGTCCTTCGAAATGTTGGTATATCGAATTCTTTCGACGTGTACGAGCCAAGCCAAGGCCAAATGAATAATAAATTGTGTTTGGGACGAAATTGGTGGTGGCACAGAGAGACTCTCCATTATATTGTTTACGACCTTACAGAGTTTCAGATTGTGTTTGCGCACTGGGTTTACCTATTATTTATGAAACTGCTCCCAAAACACATCACATCGTAGGGTCTGCATTAATTTGAAGCTGTTAACAAAGAACGTATGTAAATTAATTCGCAATATCCTTTTCAGAAGAGTACCTACTACATTTGCTCATCCCAAGTGTGTTCCGTTCGGTGTCCAGTATTATCAAATTCTGTATTCTGTTAATTCTGCCAAATACATTTTATGAGATTTTTTTTCAAGTTGGATGTGAAAGTTATGGACGTCTGCTGTGCAGGATGGCTCTGTAAATTGTATGCATTTTAGTTAGTGGAAATGGAGGAAACATCCTTTCAGGATCTAATTTTGAATTATTTTCCACTTTTTCTTGCAAGAGGCAATGAAATTATTTCTTTACTCTTTTAAACTCTCTGTGACATTTCTCGGGGTCAACGTCAGCAAAAGCAAATTCATCTAATTCCGCATTCTAATTCTACTCTCACTTAAATTAAATTAATTAAAAAAAAGTTAAGGCTCTTTTATTGGTTCTTTCATTACTAAGTCGACACTCTCCAATTTAGCGTACAGGGTATGACGGATTGTAGAGCACTTTATTTCTCGACGCCACTTTACAATGTGCATTGTGTGATTTGGAGCTGGGCGAACTGGACGTCGATGAAAATAGCAATTACAAATTCTTGATGGGTCGAAATTCTTCATAATGTCCATATTTATTTATTAATCATGGTTAGGGTCATGGGACTGCCGTGTTTTCCATAGCACACACAGGCCACAACAAGGTCCGTTGTGTTACCACGGGGGAGATCGTCGTAATCATTAAACCAGCCGGAGCTTACAATTGAACGATGAAATTCCCCAACATCCATGTTGCCTAGGTCCCCCTCGTTAGTCTTAGAACCATCCAGCCATCCTTGTATATTTTCACGGGACCTGTGTAATGAACCATATTCTGGTCTGGTTGTGCTGCTCCCACCGGCAGATCGAAGCAGCACCTGATGAGTAGTGATCTGTTGGTGGTACGAAACCAGAGGCCGAGGGTCCTCTTTATACCCGGACCCAGGTGCGACCGCGTGGGCGTCTGATCCGTCCGCCAAACATTCCATCCTTATCGACTATTTTTTTTATTCCCCATTTTAACCTCCTCTGTTTGTGTTGTCTTCCCCAGGCCTTGGAATTTTTCTTAATTTGTAAAGGACAGGGACAACGAGCGGCGAAAACCCCGCCCACATCTCCCGAACTGAGCTACAGCAAGCATAGGCCACTGCTTAGCTCGTTGAGGAGCCTTTTTCTTCGCCTGATGGCACGGTCCGACCTTCACGGTCACTATGCTACATACCTAGGCTCCATCCCCACGGGCATTTTCGGATGCCCACCAAACCGTCCGTTACATATTTGGCGCCAATACCCAATTTCGAAATACAAATTCAGAAAAAAATTCAATGCAATCAACTCTTCAAGAAAAATTTCTATTCCGTTTCTTTCCCAATCTTTAAATCTGTTATCTAACAATGGACTGAATTTGGTATTTGGGAATGTTTTTTTTTTGGCTTTCTATTTACTTTAAAAGTGTCTGCGAAATAAAAACAAGTTGTTCCTGAATTTCCTTTTCCATTGGCCTAGCGTTAATCACGGTAATTATTCATTCCATTCATAAATAATATGAAATTAAAAGCCTTTTCTGACCCTTTTCCCAACCATTTTAAGATCTTCTGCCCTACATACTTCGTTGTCATCAACATCATCATAACCATTTGGCTTACGTACTTTAGTAGCATTTTCAGGCGCAGTTTCTCCGTCGGAAAGTTTGACTTATACTCGTATTTGTACCGTCATCAAGAGACTTCAGTCAAAGATTTTCTCAGATAAAAAGAGGAGTCGTCATTGCTATCGCTCCACTCTCATACTCTCCATTAAAAGGAGGTTCTTCCCAGCCTTGCTAAAATGTAGGTTTGTAAAATTGTCAAGAAAATTTATCTTTCCTGACGTGTCTTTGAAAAGCGCTGTTTTCAAGGGTATCGCAATTAAATAAATGTCAGCCTGCTATCGCTAAACTGTTTTTGCTAATTTTCAAGATGTCCAAATGAAAGTCTTTTCAGCGAATTTCTATGATTTAATCGTGTTTGCTTTGTAATTATTTTGTGAATAATTTGCTCTAACATTAATGAGGTGGTGAAATTAAAACAAACTTAACACGAGAAATTTTCTGAGAGGGAGCCTGTACCTTTTTGTGATTTTCAATATTTTTAAAAGGACCAAATCAGGTCAACAATCATTGAAGGAAAAATAAGCTTTCCTGCCACAAGGCGAACTATATTATTTTATTATTATTGTCAATCTCAACGATAATTATTCCATCACCTTTGACATCCTCCTACTGGCACAGCTTCTACTGTCAGTCACTAAACAAGTAGCGTGTTCGTATCATCTAAAGAACCAGCTAAACAGATACGAGTATTCATTGAAGGCGAAATATATTTTTGAAGCGTGAAAATGTGTGGAATCTTTAAGAGGCCGAGCAAATGGGACATGGCGGGAGCAAAGGAAAACACTTTTAGGGCTATTAAACATAGATTGTTCTCGGAGAATGTGGCTGGCCTTGTATACGCAGAAGCTAATTTTCCGGATAGCATTTTAAATGTCTGAAGAGCTGAGAGGGTGTAGAGTTGCACGCAAAATGATATTTTTATTGCTCTCATTGCGATAAAACACATAGGTTTAATGGAATTTGAAATTGTAATGAATTTGTCATAAGTTTTTATGCTAAAACGAATGGCTTTCGGTGACCGGCTGTAGATACAATAACGACTGTTTAATGGCATAGAGAGATTATACTGAAACTGTTCAGGGAGTGGGTAGATTTGAGTGGAACTATCCGGACTTACAAGTAAACTGTTTAAAAAAGAATCAATTACTATACATGTGTTTGCAATGGAGCTCTAAATTAATTAATTCTAATCCAAATTTAGACAGAAAAAGAAATTTACGCATAGCAGCCTTCCCAGATATCGAGCTTTCAACAAAGTCACTGTAACGAGCATTAATAATGACATGACCCGGGTTGACCCAACCCTGACGACATGGCGTCGGATTTGCTCAGCAACAGCAAAATCGATCCCACCTTTTTAGGGGTCAAAAAAGAGAAGATAGTTAGCACAGGAACACCGCTGCGAAGAATATTATCCCCTCCCTTCTGGATCCTGACGGTCGACGAAATACTAGATAGGATAAGAACCAGCGGCCTTGAGGTAGCGGCATATGCCGGTGACATTGTGGTGCTTGTGAGAGGCGAGTTCCCTCAAACCCTGTCGAACCAATTTTTTTAGGGGGGGAGATTTCAAGGAGTTCCATACAATATCTTAGTTCTTTTTTTTATTTACGGTGCCGTGTTCCTCCTACTCTTAGTCCTCAGTATCACTAAGCAACTATTCGTTGGTATAATGAATGGTACTAGTATTTACATAGATATTCTGTTCATTCATAATTCATTCAAAATACCAATTTACTTTCCATTCCCTTTGGAATATGAGAGATTATTTAGCATAACATCTAAAGAACAGAGCTAACTATGCATATTCCTAATTGACGGCTTAACATAGTCAAACTCCCTTTTCTGCACTAGAAACTTTATACAACTCTCCCAGATTCAGAGAGAAACATGAAAACTACTTGGTTCGAAAACACGCTTTCTTCAACAAAGTTCTCTTGTCGACTACGTAATTTCTCCAATTAATGAACAATATCCAATGAACAGGGTCTTGTCTTACAAGGGATAATTCTGCGACTCTACTTTCAATCCTGTCGAATGGAATAAATCCCTAATCCTATCAGCAAAATATTATCACGGTGGTTTCTCCCCATTATCTCCACTTTTCTTAGTTTAATTGGAATTTTACTAGAACAAGCTCTCATCCTGAAAGAGTCCCTAGAGATGTGTCCTACAAATCGTAGATTGAATTTGCAACCGCTCAACTCAATTTCAAGGATCATATCGGTTGTATTTATAGTACGGGGTCTTCTGCCAATGTGGAATAGTGTACCTCGTGGATATGATGAGTCCCGGAATTATTTGTTATACGTGTTTTATTAAGAAATTCACACTTGGTATCAGGCCCGGATCTACCAAATGTGCGGACTGTGCATTTGAACAGGGTGTCATGATGTAGGGGCATCAAATCTCCAATATAACTAAATAAACTTTACGTTTAAGAAATCAAAAGGTAGCCTTAAGTTGAGGCCTAAAAATGTTTTTTTTTTTTTTTTTTTTTTTGAGACTAACGGCATCGTACACCTGTCCGAGTCCGATTGCATATTTCAGATTTACTGACTTGATAAAATCACACTGACCCTGCATTGTGCGCCGAATATTTTTATGGTTTTGTGTTCAGATGCTTTTACATCATAGACAGAAATAGTTTCGACATGGATACCCTTTCGAACTATCGGTGTCGAGAGCTTACTCCCAATATCGAATCTGGAATTCTCGATCGTTGTATTGACCTTTCTTTGGTAGGCAGCGATCTTCAATAACTCTTCCGTTGATCAAATCTTTCGTGACGTATCTAGGCCCTGCTTATCCTATTTCAACGGTCAGTGGAGAAATGGAATTACGTTTCCAGGCGCTTAAGCCTCCAGATAGGTAGCTCATCGACAAGGAATGAATCTGTACTCTTACGCCAATTTATTTTGTCAACAATTTTTTTCTAGGCCTTCGATAGGGAAGGACTTGCTAAAAGGCGTCAGGGGACAGTAAACTAAACATGCAGGCGCAGAGATTTTGAAACGGGCCATTCTGTGTACGAGTATGTCTAACATGCTTTTTTAAGGACCATTTTAAAATGTCACGAGCAAAATTTTCTGTTAGTTGAACAGGGCGCTAACCTTGCTAAAGCCGGCACTGTTTGGTATTAACAACAACGTATTGTACATACATATATGAGTACCAGGAATGGCATTTGTTGAACACTCACTTTACTTTCGGACTGTAGTTGGTTGACTTGACTTGAGTTGGATGAGATTATGAACGGAAAACATTTTTGGTGAACTCAAAACTAGAAAGCAGGAAAAAAGGGAATTTCCCATAGAATCAGCAATCAGGAAAATTTAGGCAAACAATGCAACACGTAAATACTTCCAAATAAAATTGATGGTAGTAACTGATATACGAGTGTTTGTAACTTTACTCCAATCAGTCCAAAGGCTATGCGGGAATTGATTCTCATTTTTTCGTGTTATTTGTCTGCTTCCGAAAATATGTTACACTGTTCACGTAGCAGCAATGAAGATAAGATACCAGTTATGCCTTGTATTTTGTTGAGAAGTTTGTTTTAATTAATTTAGATAGAACATGGAAGCCATGCGACATCTGCTTCCATTGTTATGAAAATTTAGGAGTCTTCGACTGATGGCCATGACTAATTTTCTTGAGGTTTCTCTGTATGTATTTAGGATATATCATGTTTCTGGGAATTATTTTGATTACGTTTTATTTTTTCTAAAATTTTAAAGACTCTTGTCGAGACACTTTGGGACTCTTACCAGAAATCGTTTTGTTCGTAAAGTGAAATATTTTATCACATTTTAAACATATTTGAGGAATGAGCCACTGTCCATAGAAAATGGCAAGGCGTCTCAAATTACTATCCTCCTCCTCCTCTCGACCCAGTTATTTTGTTCGTATAGGTATGAGTCAAGTAATCGGATCAAGTATGTTTCACGGTTTCTTTTGATTTGAAACATTGAACATTTAATTGATTGTTAAAGCGGCTGGGAGTGATTTTTGGTCAACGATTATGTTCCATGTTTGGGGAATGTGTACGTGCAGTGAAAATTCAAATTTATCCTGTTCATGTATTTTATAATAGTGACAATTCAATCTTCTACCTTTTTTACGGGTCGATTTTACGATCCGAAAAATATCTGGCAAATATCGTCGCTCATTAGACTCGATTAAGGGCTTTTACACGTTAAGCCAACGACCCGTTAGACCACGCATTTGATCGCGCAATTAATCACGAATCAGATCAGCCATTAGACAATGTAGCAGAGCAGCTTAATAGGTCTAATGCGTGGTCTAATGACTGATCTGATATGTCTAATATGTGGTCTACTCCGCGGACTAACGCGGCTGGTTGGTCTAATGTATAAAAAGTTCTTTAAACTAGCCAATTAAATATTAACAAAATTAATATATCCAGATTAATGTATCTTAAAAATTTGAAAATTCAACTGTTATGTACACACTCGTACATACCCCTCCTCCATTCCGGAAACAATTACGACAATGTCTGTTCAACTTAATCCTGTAAACAGCACTTAATTTGTAGAATTCAAACAGATATGGACACAATGGATGGAGATTTACGTGAAAACTTTTCTAATATCTGGAAGACTTCAATAATGAGAGTACGTACTTTGCCAGTGAAAATTAAATTTTCAACAGGTTGCAACAACCACAGGTTTATCTGTAAAGTAAAATAATTAAATGTAGTTATCTATAGATCGCTCGACGTCGTTGTTTGTATAGCCTTAATTAATTTTCTCCAGCTATCGACTAGTGAAAATTGATACAATGATTTTGAAATATGCCTGGAGCATTTACTGCCCTCTTTCAAACTTACCGAGCGTACTAATTTTGTATTAAAGACAAAAAGTCGATTCATTAACTTCTGGCGTAATCATAATGAAATTGCCTTCACGGTAATTGAAGATTTTACCTGGAAAAAGTAGTTAACTTGTAGATTTTGTTTTGAACGGCACTTACTCGAATATGGAAAATAAAAAGTGCCCTTTTTGACGTATTTGCGATGGAACGATTTTTGACGTGAATATGTTTTTGGTTTAGTTAGATACTGGAGAGTGCCATTGATAAGGACGTACTTTTTTAGAAAATCCGTATGTAAGCTGACAATTTTAGATGCTCTGTGATGCTAGTTCATACTTCATCTTCTCTAATTCTACCCATCAAAGTTTCATAACACATTGCGAAAAAATAATAATATTAATTTCATATCCATTTCGACATTGACCCATAAACGTCGACAAAAGTCCAAACACTCAATTTAATCTGTTTGCACATAAACTTAATTTTCATTAAGCATAATGAAGAGAAAATCCACAAAGGTATGAAAAGACCTTAGCACCTTTCACGGGGATCACACTGAATCACATCTAATCATAAATTTCCTCGGGCAAATTCCAAGAAATAACCAACCTCCTTTGCCGAAGCAACAAAGTACTGAGCAAAAAAAATTAAATTTGGACAGATTTTCTACAACAACTTGTAAATGGAAAAATATCATAAAGTCATTTTATCTCATTTGGCTTCAAGTGTCGACAACTTTGCATTTTCTACACTCGAACGGTATACTGTAGAAGTGTCTTATTAGCGGTGTCAGGGACGGCAACGATGTCGACACGAAAGTTGAAAATGTGAAAAGTCAACTTGATGGTTCAGCCCCCCCCCCCCCTCCAAAGTTACGGGTTCTATGAATTTTCAAAGTCTACACTGGGTTGTCGACTTCGTATGATTGAGAGGAAAATGCCTGATTCAATAAGCACACAAATATAACATGAGAGCCTAAATTTAAAATACGATAAAGGGATTTACGACTGCGAGTAAAGGGAATCATCTGCTCGACATCCTGTTGACGCGAAAATTAAATTGCTGTGATTAATTTAAGCTTGGAAGTTGACAAGCACTTTGGGAGCCTAAATTGTGTCACAAACGCCAAGTTGAAATTTAGTTCGCACTCTGTTGTCGGTGAAATTGTGAAAATCCATGTTAATCCAATTGTTTTTGCATATTTGAATGCAGAGTTTTTTTTCGCCTTTAAAGAGAGAATAGGATATCCGTACATCGGGTGACGTAGGAACAACGTCAAAGGAAATATTAAATTGTTTACATTTTGATTGGCTCACAGATCCACTTTAGCCTTGGGGAACCGGAGCAAAATGCATACCTAATGTAGGGGAATATACCATTCTAAATAATCTGCCAATTTTGCAAAATGTAGACTGCATCTGGAATTCCAAAATGACATAATGTCAACAAAAGTAGCGGTTCAATCTAAAATCGACGCCGTTCCACAAAAGCTTTCCGTTTGGCGAGGATACTCTCGACAGTTTCCAGATAATTGACAATAGTTTCTCACTTATCTCGCTAGATGAGTGATAGTCAATGTCGATTAACTCTAGTTAAATGAGAAATCGGAAATAAGTGAGAATTATCGTCTTCGCGTATCTTTGGTATAAATCTCGCTGAATTCGTCTTCATTTCGCTAAATCAAGTCACCCCGCTATAAGCTGACGTAACAATCATTTGACAAACTAAATCTCTTCTCCAAAAATCCCATGTCGTGTCGCAACTTTCAAATCTATCTAGATTTGAGTATGTGTTGTGCACTGAGCATCAGTTATTAAAGTAATCGTGCACCAAAATTAAGTAACGTAGTTTTGATACGAATGTAGTTTCACATTCTCCGATCTGGACTGGAGCTGGGCCATCAAATGTGAACAATTAAAAGAAAACTACCGGACGGTCCAAATCCAAATTTTCTGTGGTCGAAGCCAAAATTTCCCCGTGGCATCCATAGTGCGACCGGGCAAATTTTGGTTTCGACCAGGAAAAATTTGGCTTTTGGACGTCCGTGAATGTTCACCGTCAGAAGTTGTTGTCTACTTGATTGTTGGATCAAATAATCCAAAATATAATTTAAAATGCATATATACGCGGCAACCCTTCTTCTTCTTTTTAGATTTTGTGCTGATCCTTCAGTGTACCAACTTTTCTCACCATTAGACGAAATATTTTTTTCATTGACGTAGGAGAGTAGTCAACAAATAGCCCTATTATTCCCCTTTGTTGTTGTCGTGGTCTGTGCCTAATTGGGGTTAGTTTTCATTCTCGTATAATTTTTTTCCTGTGCCCTTTTTTCTTCTTTTTTTTACGCAACGACAACGGCACAGACAAACTTGACAATGTAATGGAAGTGGCTTTTCAGGACACCTGCTTTTACTTTATTTTATGATTTCAGAAATCTTATAGAGTCAAGTGTTGAGAAAGTAAAATGAAATTTAAGTAGCACAATGAGTCTTTTGAAAGTTGGCGTCATCTGCTGGGTTTAAATGTGTCCGTATCTTAAAATATTCGGATCGGAATGAGAAATATGTATAGAAATGGTTTGGATTATGACAGAAACCAGAGGATTGTAGGATAGGATCATTTGTAAATTTCTAAGAGTAGTTGAGATGTTTAATGGAGTTTTTTCAAATTTCGAATATCATCGAAAATGTTCGGTTCTTGTCACTTGGAATGTTTAAAGAAAATCTCTTCATTGAATCGGTCTACTAGGACGACGAGTTGCGCTAGGCAGATTTGCTATAAATGGTAACGTGGACACCCGACGATGCCCAGGTGGATGGAAGCAACTTGACAAAAAGGTCCAGTAGAGCCAAAAAGCCGAAACACTCGGTATTTTTTAAACTTTAGTGAACTAATGTACATATGTATAGCTGAGAACACCACCGCCACAGATAGAACGATTAAATATTCGATGAATTCAGAAAAAAAACTAGGAAAAGGATGGTCGACCCGACAAATGACTATCAAGTTTGAATTTCCGAATCAATCCTCGATTCGTTAAACGTACGTTTTGCTATTTATATGCTCCGATTTGTTTGGATACGATGGCGTTTCAGACAAAACCTACAATAAGAGCCGGTGCACTTGGACGTCAAAAGTTATTCCGGGAAGTCGCGTCATTTTCAATCCTCTCTTTATGATACCTATCGGCGTTTAAGTGCACACGGGGTGGTAGGACGCAGTGTCATGCAAACCTCATTCCAGAAAATTTTTGTACAAAAATGTTAAGATCGAATTGTTGATGAGCATGTCCATTCATGCTTCATAAGTGTAAGCGTGAATACCCACGCTACGGTGACTATTTCATTTCATACCGCACCAACACATGATCTTGGAATTTTTGTTCAATAAACTGTATGAGATTTGCTTGAGTCTGTATCATATTAGCCCGGCCAGACTCTGTCGAACACGAGCTTGGAATTTGTGTGAAGTGTTTTGAGCCATTGGGATGAAATCATGAAGCAGCGCTTAAGGAAGGGTAATGATAGAAATCTAAAGAAACTTCACACAAATCTAAAGAAAATTGTCCACTGTGACCGTGTTCGTGTTCAAGCTCGAGTGTATGTGGACGGGATTTTAAACAGAACTTATCTGCAGACGTAGCATCGTTTGTGTACTGGAGTGTTCTCAACTGTTGTGTACTAGTGAAACGTTGGAGAGAGAAAATGACGCGGAAAGGAGCAGGAACCAGCGGCAGCCCCGATGTTTATCCAGGTAGGACAAGTGACGCCGATAACCATCGGTGTCCCTTGTGCATTGCTTCTTTATTCCCAATGTATTTTTTCCTATCTTATTGAAAGTGTCGCGGCGTCCCGATTATTTTGTAACATTTGTCTTGGTTTGGAGCTAGACTCAAATGAGGACGGAGGCAGAGGCCTTGGTCGTTTAGACCGCAACAAGCATCTAAGTGCCGAAACCTCCTCAATTGTGACCAGAGGTGATGCGTGCTGGATAGCTAGCTCGACTATCCCTAGTGCGGGCAGGGTATTATAGGGTGCCTACTGCAACTACATTGATACAAACATTTTCGCACACATCGGCTCGAGTGCCTAGGTAAAACGCGGCGTCCCTAACTGAACCACAAAAAGAAAAAAGTTTAATGCGAACGAAGCTCGACTATAACTAGCGCGGGACCCCCCTTATGGCGTTTGGGCTCCGTGCTTCTTCTCCGACGCTGGGTTGAGCTGCACACTTTGCTCAACCCTAACTGGTGACAAATTACGCCGAGAAAGTGGAAAAGTGGAGATGAGTCGTTCGGAGATTCAGGAAATAAAAGATCTGGCTGTATCACGTTGAACGGACATCTGAACTTTGCGATTTGTTTCCCCATTTTTTAGCCTTCAAACGTTACGGTGTCATTAAATTTGCATGATTTTTTTGGCCCGCCCGCGACGCTAAATTCGTATAATACCAACACAACATGGGGCGACCGATTTCTCAGTGCGTAGAAGCATCAGTCTCATGTCTGACTACCGGCGTTTCGGGTTCGAATCCCGCCCACGACGACGTTCGTGGCCATGGATGTTTGAATTTTTTGGATGTTGTTGTCTTCGCCCTGTGGTGCGGGGCGTAATAATAGGCCACAGCATCTCCCGACTTGTCGAAGGTAGGCGGATAATTGCGGGAGGAGAAGCTGCATGCTAGCAACTGCATTCTCCGAAACTACTTTATGCCAACGAAACGTAAACTGGGCCATATGGAACAGTTGACGCGCTATGCCCCACAAGGGGTTAGGGCAAATTGAGTAACACAAGATAAAGTAATTTATAATTAATGAATTAACCAAACAATATAACATGTTTTTTAGGTAATGCACTTGACATACACTTCAAAGTGATTTCACTTTACAAGGATTCATATTTTGAATTTCATCATTAATTTACTTCCTCTGGTCTAATGAATTTCGTGGTTTATTCTTTACTCCCTTATTTATAATAAACAATAGTCTTTGATGTGGTGAATTTGTTTAGTTTAGGGTGTGTAAATACGAAATTGCGATCTAACTTGTAACTTAATCGAATTTATTGCGTTTCGAATGATTCCCAAAAATGAGCGTGGGTGCCCTGCGATTTGAATTTGCCCGCCAAGGCATTTCACTGTTGAGCATACTTCAGCAATTAGTAAGGATTAAGTGGCGAACTAATCAGGGACGCAACTACATTGTGAAACTATTTTAGGCAAATTGTTGCGGTTTCAAAATTGCCACTTATTCCGACCCACTCAGCAAGTAAAATTAATGGATGCCTCCTACCAGGTATTTTCTACGATATTAGATTTTAGAGTCTTGGAAAACGTACATTCCGTGGTTCTCAACTTAGCGTCTTGAAAAGTTTTCAACTTATTGCGTTCTTCGTTTATTTTGCGCATCAAACCGAAAAGACGCTATCGTTACGATCTAAGAACTCTGACCCAGTTTTTCGTGGTATGCTTTGATTATAGCTCTATTGCATGTTTTAGTCTTCATTTTTTATTTTGCAAGGTTTTTCTGGGGATTCGTTAAACGTACGATAGGTGTTCAATTTCAAAGAATACAAAATGGATCGAAAGAGCTGCAAAGTAGCAGGAGCGAATCAATCATCACTTCTCAGTAGCGCCAAGAGAACGCCACTCCGAGTGTTCTCACACGGTAGCTGCGATCGGTAGCTGCAACCGGTACAACTGTACTACTACTACTTTTCCTTAACCCCTAGCGGGGCATAGCGCGTCAACTACTCCTGCGCGCCATCGTACTCTGTTCTGGGCAATGGGGCGCAACTCCCCAAAAGACTTACCCAGTACCTGACACTCCTTTGCCACAGATCGACGCCATGTGATTCGAGGACCCCCTCTTGGTCGGCCTTGGTTGGAAATGGGGTTCCATTTCATGGCATGCATAGCAATGCAGTTATCACTCTTCCGCAATGTGTGACCTATCCACTGCCATTTTCGCCTGCGTATCAATTCGTCGATTGGCATCTGACCCGTACGCCGACTTAGCTCTTCATTTGATATTGTTTCGGGCCAGAAAATTCTTAAAATTCGACGAAGACAAGAGTTGACGAAAACTTGCAGCTTTCTGGTAACTCCTACGGAAACTTTCCATGTACTGCTCCCATACAAAAGCACTGATAGTACCAGGGAGCGAAACAGGCCCAGCTTGGTCTTGATGCTGAGATAACTGCCCTGCCAGATTTTGGACAGCATGCCGTATGCGCGTTTAGCCTGGTTGATACGACGAGCGATGTCCTGCTCCGTACCACCATTTTCGGCAACAATGCTACCCAGGTAGACGAAGTTGTCCACCTTCTCCACAGGCTGCCCATTAATATTGATGGCAATAGGTGTCCGATTTCTTTTTCGCAACGGCGGGCTAAGAACCTTGGTCTTGTTGGTATTAATCTTTAGCCCAACCTTGCTTGCCTCCCTCTCGAGATCTAACGCCATTGCGGACAGATCCATGATTTTGTGGGAGAGTAGGCATATGTCGTCAGCGTAGTCAAGATGTTGTAGATAAGATGTCAAAGTCCATTGAATTCCTCTGTCGAGTCCGGATAGGGCTGCATGCAACACATCGCCGATCACAATGAGGAATAGGATCGGTGAGAGGATGCACCCCTGCCGAACTCCACTGCGAATCTCAAAGTCCCCCGACACCTTACCTTTATGCAGAACGCGACATTTCGCGCCGTCATAGGTTGCCTTAATAATAGCCACAAGCTTCTCAGGGATGCCTCTCCTGCGCAAGGCCGCCCATATAGAATCCCGGTTCACACTATCGAAAGCGTTTTCGAAATCGATGAAAAGCAAGTGAAGCGGAGAATCGTATTCAGCGCATTGCTCGATGATGATTCGCAAGGTGTTAATGTGATCGACACAGGAGAATCCGGATCGAAAGCCAGCCTGCTCTTCATCAATTGTGCTTTCTAAGTGGGCCTTTAGTCTTTCCAGGACGATTTTAGCTATTATCTTGGCAACGGCAGGAAGCACACAAATGCCTCTCCAATTATTACAGTCTGTGAGGCTACCCTTCTTTGGAAGTTTGATGATCAAACCTTCCGTCCACTCAGTGGGAAAGGTCTCTGTATTCCACGCTTTATCAACAAGTGGGTGCAGCAAATCGGCAGTTACGCTTGGGGATGCTTGATAAAGTTCGGCAGGGATGCCGTCAAGTCCGGCGGCCTTTCCTCGCTTTAGTGCAATAATTGCAGTGACTATTTCCTCTTTAGTCGGGGCAGTGGACCGTATACGCACATTTTGATGGTTAGCTAAATTATCTATATGAGGGGGAACTTCACCAGAGGTTACACGGTTCAAGACCGCAGCAAAGTGTTCTTTCCACCGCCTCATCTGATCTTCTTCCAACATAAGTAGCTTTCCATCACTATCTTTCACCGGATGTTGGCAGGAGTTACGACCACCTGTAAACTCCTTGATGACACCGTATACGGCGTTTAAGTTGTTACTTCTAGCGGCTTCTTCTGCTGACGCTAAAAGAGAATTGGCATAAACTCTTTTATCGCGTCGCACACTACGCTGAACTTCTCGAGCTTTCTGACGGTAAAGGAGTTCGATGCTGCTTCGATTGTCGTCTGATGCTGCTGCCAAACGAACTTTCAGCTCCTTTCTTTCAACAATCCGCTGCCATGAAGCGTCGGACATCCAGGGCTTATTCCGGCAATCCGGGTTTGGGCCAAGGATGGTATTTGCGCTATCAATGTACGCATTTTTTATGGCACCCCAGTTTTCGTTTATGTCACTATCTGGGTGACTAGTTATCTCAGCCGCTTTTTGCGCAAGATGGTCATTATATTGTTGTAAGACAACTGGATTTTTTAGTCGAGCGGTGTTGAATTTGCGGGGCCTGGATCTTTCGTCGCTGGGGCGGCGCACGGCTGCAATACGCAATCGAACATTAGCGATCATAAGATAATGGTCTCTTCCCATCCCAATATCGGCACCCTTCTTGTTTCGCACGTCCAGGAGGCAACTCTTGAATCTTTTACTAATGGCAAAATGGTCGATCTGATTTTGTGTTCTGCGCCGATCAACAGAGGACCAACTGATTTTGTGGTGGTCCTTATGCTCAAACATAGTACCACCGATGAAGAGACTGTGAAAGTTGCAGAACTCTACAAATCTTTCACCGTTGTCATTACGATCACCAAGACCGTGTCTCCCCATCACATGTCTGAGCCCGTAGTTATCAGCGCCAACTTTCGCATTCAAATCACCCATAACCATTATAATGTCACCTTTAGGTGTTCTGCTCTGAACGGCGTTTAGTTCTTCGTAGAAGGAGTCTCTTGCCAAGACATTGTCGGGTGATCGTTACGGGCTCAAGTCCCGTCCACGGCGTTCGTGGCTGTGGATGTCTGTCGAATTACCAGTAGCCCAGTTTAACCAGGTTGAAACGTAATTTTGCTAAGGCTCAAAAACAACCCTGTTGTAAAAAGTTTCCCGCCAAAGAAAAATTCATCAGCCTCAAACAGGATTGATATGATGACAATATCGTCAAAGTACCCGTAGCTTCGAACGAGAAATCGGATGTACACTGGGATGTATTACACCACATATGTATGTATGTCCATTTCCGATTAAAATAAAAATATCGAATCTTTTCTAACCTTTTTGGAACCGTTTCGTTCAAACAGTACAGATGAAACCAATAAAAAATTCAGCCGTATAGTAGTTTTTCACAATTAAAACCACTGAAGCCTATACGTTCTATAAAATAAATAGTGAATATTTTTTATACTCTTTTGATCCGTTAAATGATTCGATAGGATGCGCTAGCTCGATGGACAGTGCGCCGATTCACCAAGCAGAAGGTCGCAGTTTCGATTCCTGCCACGGGCCCATGCGAATACGCCCGCTTTTATGGCTGGTATTCAATCGACTCAGCTGCGAATGGGTAGAATAATTCCATAAAAATGAATGGAGTAAAGGCGAAACGAGCGTGATACTGATCCTTCGATTCCTACTTATCATCATCCCGTTAAATCGGTCTCGGAAATGGAATGCTCTACTAAACTCCGTACCCCATGCTCCGCTACGGGAAAAAAAGGAGCAAACAAATTATTCGATAGACATAACTTAAAAGTCAACATCATAAAAGTTTTCTTACTCCCTTACTTTTCATTCACAATTAAACCCAAAACTTTCAAAACTCTACCAAGTCAATACTAGTCAGCGGTTTTTGATTGAAAAACTTTTCGGATCATAGTAATAATTAACTTTGAGTCAGGAATTACAAAAGAAATCCATCAAGTGAGTGGGACTCATGGTGAAAGTCGAAAGCCGAAAAGGATACAATAAAGTTTTTCATAATTTCATGAGACGCCAATGGGAATAGTTTTCGTCTGGAGACAATATGAATTTCACTTAATATCGAATAATGCCGGACTTATTCCTGAGAGATTGCGAAAAGGAGTAATTAAGGTCAGACCATTTGTAGGACTAATCCACTAAATAACACTAATTCAGGTGCCCAGGACATATTATATTGAAACTATACAAAGATGTGTGTATCGCTATAGTAAGCATGTGTACATGTAGAGAGGATATTTTGTTATTCGAGACCCAGGGACAGTGCGACATATAGGGATAGATAGCTGAGCTGGTATTCATAATTATGTACTAGCTGCTCTTGAATAAATTAATAAACTAAACGGGAGTTCCTGGTGGAAATGTGGATTGATTTTAGTTGGGTCGTCGGCCTTTTTAGGAAAGTGGGCCACTTTCAAAAGAAGTATGTTTCCAAGGGTAATAGCTGAGCCTACGTAATAAATTTCTACATTCAATTTTGTTCCGAATACTCAAAGGACAGAAACAAATTTTATTTAAACCATAAATTTGGTCCAGGAAATCTAATTTCATGCATGTAACAAAATTTCTCAACGTCATTCGCAAACAATCGACGATTTCGAGGTTCAAGCGATGTGCCACGTATCCAACTAAATTTTGACTTAGTTGAAAACTCGATACTGGCAAGTCATTGAAAAACTTTACTAAATTAACTCTCATTGTCTGGCGCTACGGTTAATATACGCTGGTTGATTCGTGTTGAAAAGTTTTGAAAACTACTCTGGACTTAGAGACATACTAGTGGAATTTACGAGCCTTTTCCCATACGAAGTATACGCAACGTGCTTCTGTTCTCATGAATTTCATATTTAATGAGTTGTTAACAATTGTGTACGAGTTTTCTTATATTTCAGTTGGATATGTATGTACATACTCGTACATAACTCGGATAATAATTTTCAAGTCAATATTAACTTATACTTGTACTTCTACAGCAGTATCCTTGAACGCGGCTCAGCCTTCGATTAGTAGTACTGGGATACAGTATGTAGTAGAATGTGGGACGTAGTAGTGGTATTCGTACGTGATTTTTGGTACGTTACTGGGAAGAGGACAAAACTATGGTTCACCGAGTTTAACCTCTCATGTGCAATGTAATGAGCTTAAACTACAAGTCAAATTTTCCATTGTACAACTCACCGAATTCATGATTCCGCCATTTGAAATTTAAATAACTCAGTCTAATTTGTTTATATTAAACTCAAACGGAAATGATCTTAAGTTTCTGGTCATTACTGCAGAATGACTTGTCCCCTTCCGTCATACACATATTATAATTTAATCCAATTCCTTTAGCATGGTTTATTTTAGCCATGTATCCGAAATCAACAAGCATCTTGTTTTTTTCTTCTCACTTTGTAAATTTAGCCTCAAAGATCAGATGGGTTTGCTGAAATTATCATATGAAACATTTGGATATATTGGTGTTTGGGGTTAGAACCTAAGCCTAATACGGGTCGCTTTTCCTTTACACATACAACAAATGTGCTACAAATTTCCAAAAGAAGGTATCTGCATAAGCGGAAATATAAACTGGAAAAGTGAGGTTGAGAACACAACGAATTAGAGTAATACCAAAAACATCTCACGGAAATTCCTTCTTTTTGCAATGACGACACTGTCACCCTCTCTTCTGATATCACTCATTTGGAGAATGTCTCAGCGCCCTCCATTCGTGACGACACGTTTCAATTGGACCTTAAAGAGGACATTGACGTGACTCTAGTAGAGATATGTTGCTTCGATTGTGTGAGTAAATCCGTACAAATAGCAAAAAATATTTAGTTCCGTTGCGGGGCTTGAACCGCAGACGACCGTGTTTCGAGTAGCAAAAAATGTCCGGTGCGTTACCGCGCTAAGCTACAAACGCATACTAAGTTGGTGTGCAGAATGAAACCAAGTGTCGCAAAAAAAAATTCCAATATTCCCTTATAGCTTAGTTGACGATGCATTTGCTAGCATGTGACTCCTGCCTATTTAGCCGCATACCTGCGACGAGCCGGGAAAGATTGTGGCTTATTGTTATGCCCCACATGACGGAGAAAACAACACAAACATACATGGCCACGATGTGGACGGGACTAGAACCTGTGACTAATCGGTATACTGAGACATCAGACTAACGCCTCAATGTACTGAGCTACCGGCTGCCCCAAATGACATCTTAGCAGCTATAAAAAGGGAGGATCATCTCTGAACACATCGAAAAGTCAAATTGAAGCCTCTTGGTCGCGCAAAAATCGAACAAAAAACCCTTCAATACCAACCTATCTGATGGAACTTTATGGGTCGGGAGTACCTCAGGCCAGAACTGACGGCATTTGGTTAGGTTAGGTTGTCGAGGCTGCTGTACAGATCATAGTATAGACCATCACTGGGACCGTTGTGATACATCGACATATCAAAACCATAAAGGTCTAGTCGTCGAACCATCCAGGGCTGGCAATGAAGCGATGTCGATGACCACCACATACGTCTTTCAAGCCATAGAAGTACCTGAAGTAGAGGGACCCCAGACTGTCCTTTCTTTCACCGGCCAAATCAGGGCAAGTACATAGGAAGTGATGTATAGTTTCATCCTCCTCCTCGTCCTCACAGCTTCTGCAATAATCTTTGTATGGAAGACTTGGTGCAGTTGGGCTGCAAAGTGATTGGCTATGGGGATGACGTTGCCATTGCCATCTCGAGAAAAATCCCCAGTATACTCGATGAGATTTTACGGAATACTCTCTCCCTGCTAACTAATTGGGCCGAAAATTATGGAAATAACATCGAAGAACAGCTTTCGTAATTTTTAAAGAATGGAGAGATATCAGCAGAAACTAACTCACTTTCTAAGTATTCAGATATGAGTTGGGTTGCGGTTACAGATATATGTACACACTATTTAAAAAAAATATATCAACGTTTTCAACAATTAAGGTTCGTAATGATATCGTTTTATCATATTCGCTATCTCATACATCATCATCTCTAGATCATCCTCGCAAATTGCATCAGTTTCTTGAAAACTCTCCAACTTACATTGATTTTTATTAGAATTACCTCGAACTTGAATTAACCGTCACGACGAATTATAACTTAAGTAATGTCATATGGCACAGAGTGTATTGATTTAGTCACTAATCGACTTTAACTCATACAACTTTTGGTTTGACAGCAAGCCCTTGAATGGATTCTCATTAATTGCACTTATAGGTTTATGAAAAAAAGATATCTCATGTCGAAACTTCGTCGTTAGATACTTCAAGACAGTCATTAATTCTAGATATGGTTGACTGTTAAGTAATATTACGTGTAATATTGAGAAGTCTATAAAGACATACCTAAATACTCTTTTCTTGTAGATTGATATTTTGGGACACGAAACTTAATTCAATAATCGATTTTATGTGATGGATAGTTGTAGTAGAAGTGTCACTATATGTTTTCATTCATCTGTGTAGTTAATTGAATACTTGGGCATTATATTGTTCATCCTTGAGGTTAAAATTGAAACTTGCTGACTAAGGGCTGAATTCTTAATGTACGGTTAACGTTTATCCTATCGATAACACTAACCGCTAATTTGTCAGAACAAGCAGCCAAACAGCTGATTACAGTTGTTGAGATTTTAACAACTACCTATACTTGTGCTCATTCAAATAAGAACAACAAAACTGGCTATAAAGAACAGAGATCTGGAAATTCATTCGTTGGAAGAGGATTTAGATCAAAATCAGCTGCAGATGGATGCTGAGAGGCGGTACAGATAAAAAAAGAAACGTACAGATATCAGAATACCACCAAAATAATCCGCGTTTGTCCAATTCTGAACGCGCGTTTGTCAAACTTTTTGCCTGCATTTCTCAAGCTTTGAGTGCTAACAGCATATTAATAATTGTTTAATCGGACATTGAGGAATTGGCCCAAAGTCTGCCCCGCTTATCAAATTCAAAGACTATTTATACACTCTTCGTGCGTGTGACTGTAAAACATTTAAACAATACGGTAGTTATACTGTCGGTTCATGTATTTTATAAGTGAAGAAATTTTGAGGGGTGTGCAAAACATTATTTTTTATTATCGATACCGGTGATTTCTGTCTCCCGCCAAACAGCTGGGTGTCAGTATCTCTGCAAGCGTGGAAACCCCCGTTGCCACTTTCGAACTGTGTTCGGTGATCGATTGTCTCTATGCCAAAGGCAAAAACCCTACTGAAATCCACCGGAAGATTGGTTCAATATACGGCATAGGTGCACTGAGTGTGCAAATGGTGTGTAGCTTTTGCTGAGGGTCGTCAAAAGGTCGTTGATGAATTTTAGTCTACTAGCAACGTTCACAACCAAGACAGCATTCTTCCCTCCTGCATTTGCGCTGATTAAATTATTACTTTTCCACACGCTCTGCCCAAATCGTCTGCAATAACTGCACAAATGTCCAACTCTCCATTAATCATCATTAGAGTGTGAAATTGCCGGAATTTTTGAAAACCGTAGGAGTTATCCTGCGAATTGTCCGCACTGAAATGTAGGGTTGTTTTCACTTTAATTTTGGCTCGAAAAAAAAAAATATGTAAAAAACGCAGAAGCCGCAATTCAATTGAATTTCAAAGGCTGACATAGTCAAGAGGGTTGTCAAAGCCAAAGGAGCTCCATGAAAATTATCCCCTAATTAGCTTTTATTCATATAGAGAGTCTCGATTACAAACCTCCATCAATAACCATCTTGACTCATGATTTGTGCCTATTATGATTATGGCATCTAAAAGGCTCCTTGACATGACATGACATAATACTTCAGTTATGTTTTTTTTTTTAAAAGAAAGTGGCGTAGAGGGTCGTAACATCCGCTGTTCATGGAGTATCCGTACATTCAGTGAAGAAGACTTTGACAGTGTTTGTAACTATTGTTTCATTGTGAACACTATACCAGTGTTGTACAAAGCCAGTTAGATAATCAATGAATTGGATCTAGGACGAAAGTGCTGGGTTGTTGGGAGTGTTGAATTGTTTGTGCGTATATAGTGCTAAATTTCACTCTGTACTGTGGAAAAAAGAACTTAACAATTCGGCGTTTATAACGCGCTCCTTTATGGGGAGATGTGTCCCATTCACAAGTTGTACAGGATATGAACGGGGAATTCGTTGGCTACATTTGCCACGAGTTTCTTGAAACAAACAACAGAACCAACAAATGCCAAGGCTGGCGTAGCCACGCTTTCGATACTCCGAAAAATAAAACAAGTTAATTGTACCTGGACAGGTAAATATGGTAGAAAAGCAATTGTTCTTGTTTGTTAGTCATGACGTGTAGGATTTTTGTATGTTTAGTTTGGGTTCAAGGTATTTGGTATTATGAGTGTGTTGGGATCGTAATAAAAGCAGTTGAAGATAACAGATACGTGCTTCACTTCAAATTAAATGACACAGCAACAAGTGGTTATAGCATTTTGCAAAATATTTATATTGTGATAGGAAATTAATACAACGTTGTATAACATTTTCAGGTCAAACAAATAAATTTCCGATTCCACTAAATAAATGGACGGATCAAATGGACCTTTTTTCCTTCAAGTTAACATATCTACGAAGCAAATTGCTAAATTTTCTATTGAAATTGCCCTTGATATCCAACATAGAGTGACCCCATCGGTGTTTGTGAAACTCTGAAGGGTATCAAAACACTCTTTGACTAGTTTCGATGAGAACTTATGAGGGGAAAAAACCTCAATGGCTGCCTGAATGTCAGTGCAGATAACGATGTTAGCGGCATTAAACTTCTTGTGAGCATTTCTCCGACACTGGTCTCAATAGCATGGACCTCGGCTTGAAAATCGTTGAGCCAAATGCCCATAGCGATTGGGATCCTGGTGTTCGGTCCAAAGACCCCAGCACCAACTCCTTGTCCTGTTCTTGACTTACCAATAAACCACATGATACACCTGGGTTCAGGGTAATAATTGCCTATATCATGCCAGACAAGCAAGTATAGTATGATTCTCAAAGCCCCAAGTCTTTGTACTTTCCCCAGCTGGTTGCATTGCCGCTATGATTGCCATCTACCATACACATATATTGTTTGATAGGATAAGCCGTACTACTGCAGTATATAACCAGTACACCACTTTCGGTTCAAGGCCTCAGTTTTTACCTATGGCGTTCCTACACGAGTAAACCGCTACAGTTGCCTTCTTCGCTCGTTCTAGAATATTCAGTTTCCATGCCAATTTCTTATCGGAGATTAGTCCGAGGAACTTCGCTTAATCAGCATTTTGACATCCTAAAGGGCAGGTTCAACAGGGGTAATTTTCATAGTGAAGAGCAAAAATTAGGCGTTTACTCGACGCTGCAGATGCCTGTCCATGAAGTTGGAATACATAAGGCATTCTGGATTTCCTACTTAGTACTCCCGGAAACTTGCCGAAAATAGCAACGGCAACATCGTTTGCATAGGCAGTCACATGATCCACAATCTCTTCGAGTTTCAAAGCAGTCTATTGACCGCTAAGTTCCAATGAAGAGGCGACAGTATCCCGCGCTTGGGGTTGCCATTAGAGAAACTTCTACTGACCGATAACGCGACGTCCCAAAGTAGTTCGAATAATCCTGGATGTGATTAGTAGGCCAATGAATTTGCAAGTACCCTGTTATCGCTTTATGTTATTGAAAGCACCATCAATGTTCAAGAACACGGCCAACGTATACTCTTTGTATTCTAGGCGGGATTTTTCAATGCAGCTAACCACAAAGTGTATAGCTGTATCAACAGACCTTCCTCTCCATTAGACATGTTTCGATGTATCCAGAAGGCGTGGTGGGATGGTGTTAAAAAGATGGAGGTCGATCAGTCTGTCTAGGAGTTTAGGCAAGGTCGAAGAGAGGCTCATTTGTCTGATATCATTTGGACGGGGATGCGAGCTTCTGCCCTCTTAGGAGTGTTAAAAATAATGAACAATTAATAGACGCCAGGAGCCGACTGCACTTCGACACTTAACCAAGTAGTTGGCCCGGGACGTTTTTTTCTGCACGTCGCTTAACCTTTACCCGAATTAACCTACACTTGAGTACAAAAGAACGCACCTGTTCCTAAAACTTTCCTAACTAAACTTCGTACTTAGACTGTTAATTTAAAAGTCTTGACAACTTGTGAAACGAAATTAAATCTCAATTGTGATATCATCAGTCAAGTAGTACGTCGCATACACTGGGAAACAATTTATTATTTAAACTCAACTTTTCAGCCTATATGGAAGAGGGATACTCGTATCGTAAAAACTTTTTTGGATACAAGATAAACAAAGCACATGCACAAGGACGATATATACTATGTATCTATATTACACACACTTGAAGGTGTTTAGCTTCATAAGAATAATAGTCCAGTGCACAGCGAATCTTAAATAGATATATGTACGAGTATTTCCACTACGGTTTGCTGAATTCTTTATGACGCGATGGCTGCACTGAGTCAGTGCCTAGTCAGCGCTCCACAATGGCTGACCAGACAATTGTGATTATTTTAGTGTTTTAGAAACGGCATGCCGGCTGTCGCATTTGTGTAATGTCATGTTCAGTTTGGCTTTTGACAGAAAACTCGAAAATCCTTCCTTTGATGACTCCCAGGTGACACACAAGATACGGTAACAGCTTTCTTTCGCACAATAAGGTTTAACAATTGTGTTAAAAACACGATTATCAGACAAACACAACACAACCGAGGTTAGAATCGAAGTTGCACAATTGTCGCAAATGTCAAATATTGCGCTGAGCCAGAAAAGCGAGAAAATTTTATGCTGACCAAAAGTGAAAGCGCTTAGCTCAGCGAAAGGGTTTCTACGACAAATCACCATGAGTGCTGCTTCTTAGTGCTGACACAGCGCTGGCGTTTTAGGAACGCAGCCAATTTGTAGGTGTCGGAAAGTTAGAAAAAGCATTTTACATACGTTACAAAAGGAGCTGTTCGAAAAGGGGCGTTAAGAGGGGAAAAATCGTATGTTGGGTGTCATATCAAAAGGGATGTTCAGTACTTTCCATTTTTGATATTTTTATTTTTCTAATTCTGTGCTATGTGTACAACAACTCGTCGTTGGACCTTGGCCGCTTGGATAGTAGTCGGTTAAATTGTTGAGGCAATTCGAAGAAAACTATCCACACGACCAAGATTCGACGACGACGCGACGGGCCGTTCAGCCAAAAAGATGAATGTGCAGAATGCCAAGTTGGTTGAAAATTTTGAAAAATAGGCCCCTGGTACGAATTTCAACCGTGTCACACTATTTTCGACGCAATTGAATTATTAATTTTCTAGACGAGAAAAGAATACTTTTTAATATGAGGAAACTATTCGAAATCCACTAATTTTTCTTATCACAGTTGAAGTTGGGGAGGCCGGTAGCTCATTGTGCTGAGGCGTCTGCCTGATATCTTATGCTGCCGGTC
The DNA here is from genome assembly GCA_964017055.1 of Chloromyia formosa. Classification (NCBI taxonomy): domain Eukaryota; kingdom Metazoa; phylum Arthropoda; class Insecta; order Diptera; family Stratiomyidae; genus Chloromyia; species Chloromyia formosa. Next base: position 5,240,889 of record OZ024818.1, on the reverse strand, counting down.
AGCTGCGGGCTTAAATCCCGTCATGGCCAGCGGCACCGACAGCGGCAGCGACAACTGCGAAAACAGATCTGTATGTTGGCGTTGTTGCTGCTGCTGCTTTCTTCGTTCAATCTGGTTTCGGCACTAGATCTGGTTCGGGCATTACTCAGTCAACTATGAATGATTCTATAATCAATGTGTTGGCTTATGTTATATCAGAACTAATTAATTTTATCCGTTACTCAATCCATATCATATCAACTGTAGGTTCGTTTTGTATATGATGGTCACCTACTCGTACATATGTAGTTTTTTTCTGCGCAATGACTTGATTTAACCAACGTCAGATCCGGTATAATTACAAAAACGTCATCTTCTGCTGTCACGTATTATGTGCTCCAGCAGACTTCACCAACTTCAATTCCCTTGACAACTTTTATATTGCCACGAACTGTTGTTCATACATACGAGTATATGCGTATGCCAGCATGTATCGATTGAGAGAGTGAACCGTATAAACTGCTCAGAATTTTCCAACATTTTATAGGATTCCCTACAGATTAATATATTTTGTTGGCAAATTGTGGAAGTACAGCAAGTGAACCGCAGTCTATTCTATGTGCATTTCCGATGTTGGGGAAACAGGATAATTGAGTGAATGTAACGAAAAAAAAGTGCTGTTCGGCTTGATCGATAAACCAGGATGTCCGAAAATTAGCGCATAAACACACTGCCACGTGATTTCCTCATGCAATTTCCAGCAAAACATATTAAGAAACATTGTTTTCATAACCCTTTAGCTGCTACAGACATTGACATTTTTTTTTCTTTAAGATTGTGTAACACAATATTTTTAGAAAAGCGGCGCTAGCTATATTAAAACACTTAAGAAAGAAAAGTCTATCACAACAATAATGTACTTTGTTCTAATATTTAAAATTTATCTTGTGAAATCGGACAAACAGTTTAATTGGTAAAGCTTTGTAAGGTTAAAATTAAAATTTTGCTAAAAAAAAATGTCATCACCTTTTCTCGAATTTCCCTCTCTCTCTCTAATTGCCTTGACCCCTCAAGGGGCATGGGCACGTCAACATCTCTAGCATTTCTATGGCTTATTGACGTTTCAGTAGCATATCTACTTTTCGGAAGTGCAGTTGCTAGCAGTTGTTGTTTTGCCAGAAAGCAGTCCAACTGACAAAAGCTGCCCGAGCCTTGTTGATGGGAGACTGTACATCAGCATCCGCTCCACCAGCTACTGTAACTACGCTTCCGAAATAGCAGAAATTTTCAACTTTCTCGACTGCCTGCCCCGAAACACAAATTCCACTTTGCCTTCCTGGATCCAAGCTCAAGTACTTAGTCTTGGCAGCGTTGACTTTAAGCCCCTGTGCTAGAAGAAACTTATTGATTCCGAGTAGTTTCCTAAAATTTCGTCAAAAATCATTTTTCCAATTGGAAAAAATGTGGAAACCCATTGAATCTAATTGAGGTGAACTGAGGTTAAAATAGAGTGGAACATCGTGAAATGAACGAAATTTTTCTACCAATCGCTAGATGCGTCATAAATAAAAGCTTTCCTTGTGCGCTATCCAGGTCAGGATCGACCCTCGATAAATTACTGGGTTAAGCGCTAATCTATATAGGGTAGCATTGTTGTTGTATTGTTATTTCACTAACCTGTACAAGATAAGAAACGCAAAAGAACGCGCCTAATATTATAATAAAAACTTTTGCTTACATTCGCTCTTAAGCGAGTTGCATACCCTCGCTGAAATAAATATGCTATGTTGGTTCGCTTTTCTTCACTTTAAGTGAATTATAAAAGTAGGCTTTCATTCGCTTTTTGGTGAACCTTCGCTACGCGATATGCTGGAATTTATTAATTATATAATTTTTAGTAGTGACATGATTCGACCCCGAAACATGGTCAATTAACAACATCAATGTGATTACGTACCACCTCTAGAAAATTGCCGAAGTAATTGACTTCGATAAAAATTGATGCCGTATCATCCAGGTGAAACTGAACGCCAGTGAATTCCTCCATGCCTTCATATCTGTCAGAACCTACTCGTTAAACTGACAGAGAATACTGATGGAATTAGAGGTGATTCCATAGATCAGATGACCGGAAGGTAGAGCCTCTCAGTTATATTGAAAAAAGGAACTCTCTGTTTGTGTGTAAGTGCGTGATTGTTTATAGGTTCGGAACGAGGCGAGAGATGTTCTCCAATTCTTTCGAATGGAAAGCAACGACCGGCGGACACTATGTACATCTTTCATGGAGAAACGGTTACGGTTCCAATTCTCAGTCACAATTTGATTAAGAGCGGTAAAGTTGATTGTTTATCGTATTTCGTAGTTCAGTCGTGTGCATGAGTTTATGGTAGGATTTCTCAAGGTAATATTGGGTGCGTTTTTTCTTCGACTCTTTTGGCTGTAGGTTAAGGTAACAAGCATGCATTACACAAATAAAAATTTACATGATTCTACCCCGGTAATTTATCTAGGGTAAGACTTACACTGGGGCGGCCAGTAGTTCAGTGCATGGATGCAAAACCGTCTAATGTCTCATAATACCGCTTTAGCGGACTCAAATCAGGCCGCGCCGCACCACAGCCATGAATGTTTGTGCTGACTTCCACCTATGGTGTGGGGTGTAAGAAAATGTTTCAAAATGCGGCTAAATGGATAGGAGGTGTATGCTAGCAGCATGCATTTCGCAACCAGTTTTATGCTAACGAAACCAATTGGTTCGTTGTTTGTGGTGAACTTTACACTCGATAGAGGTGAAGTTGTACTTTATTTAGACTACATCTGGGCGTAATTGGATTATAAAGTTCCTAATTAAAACAAAATTGGACACTATTCAGAATCAATTAATTTCTCTTATCACAGTTGGATAATATCCAATATTATGACAAGCATGCTCGCTTAAATTATTTAATTATACTATACAACAATAAATAAAATAAATAACTAGCGCAACAGTCCAATTTGAACCATGGCCTTGAGATGAGATAGCATCATCTCATTTTCTAGATAGTGACGGTATGTCTTGTGCAGAGGTGTGTGATCAGCAACACGCTCAACCGAGTTATTTGCCCCATAAATGGGTACCCATTTAACAGCCGAGTGGGCTCATAGTCCGACACTTAAATCCCCTTTCTTATCGAAAACTAGGAATCGAACTGGGACCCGGTGCGTAGGAGGCAAATTATACGTCAACGTATAGTTCAAATTAGTCCGGATGGCGCAACGGTTAGCACGTTCGCCTTCAACGCACTGGGCCCCGGTTCGATTCCAGGGATTTACGTGTCGGACTATGAGCCCACTCAGCTGTTAAATGAGTACCCATTATGGGGTAAATAACTCGGTTGAGCGTGTTGCTGATCACATACCTCTGCACAAAAACCGTCACGATCTAGAAAATAAGATGATGCTAACTCATCTCGGGGCCGTGGTTCAAATTGGACTGTTGCGCCAGTTATTTGTTTTTTTTATAGTTCAAATTTTATCCCCGACTCAACCCATTTTATATAAACTTCATGCTTCTACCCTATATATGTATGTATGTCACCGAAATTTTCTTTATTATTGCGCAATGACTTCGCCTAATCTGCACTGGAAAGAGTCACAAAAAATCACACCTATTGACTGAATATTGTTCGGTTATTGTTGGGTCATATTGACAGAAAATAGGTCATATTGTCAATAAATTAAGTAAACGGTAAAATGAAATATTATTTTGAAGAAGGAAAATAAATTTGGGATTCATGAATCATAACAAAGTACCATTCATAAATAAATTATACCATTGATTCCTTGAACTTGAACATAAATATGGGTTTATGTTTGACTGGAGGTCAGAGCATAGGCACGTAGATTTTTTTTCATTCGTCGAAAGTGATTACATTTGGTGAAGGCGACCGTCCATGCATCTTGTGTAGTTATCTTACAATAAATATTTTAAATTATTATTTCAGATTTCAAATGTAAGTATGTTGTTTACGTCCTTTCGTTCCATTGAGTGTAAGGTTTACAGTAGATAAATTACCAGAGCAAAAACCCTAGCGAAAAGCTTTCTGAGACAAAATGAGAGATCTTGAACAGTTCAATAAAAAGGTTAGCTCAACCTTTTCATATCTTCTTCTTAAAATAAATAACTGGCGCAACAGTCCGATTTGAACCACGGCCTCGAGATGAGTTAGCATCATCTCATTATCTAGATCGTGACGGTTTTTGTGCAGAGGTATGTGATCAGCAACACGCTCAACCGAGTTATTTACCCCATAATGGGTACTCATTTAACAGCTGAGTGGGCTCATAGTCCGACACGTAAATCCCCGGAATCGAACCGGGGCCCAGTGCGTTGAAGGCGAACGTGCTAACCGTTGCGCCATCCGGACTACATATCTTCTTCTTACTTACTTAAAAAAGAATAAAAATAGAAAAAGGAAAAAAGTCTTTGTTTTTTTTATGTACAATCTTGTCCCTTGAGGTTCGTCATAACCGAGGTTAGGACATCACCCTAACCCGTTGTTAAAAAACGCAACTGCAGATACGTTATCAGCAGTCCCTTTCTGACTCAAGCGTCCTTTCGTATGCAGAAGTGTAATCTCATTGAAGCAACATCAGAAACGCTTATCTGACTCAAACAAGCCCTACTGGGTATTCAACCGCTACGAGTATTGAAAATGGAACAAACCCCGTCGTTGTCAGAGAAATTTTACCTCCCTAAAAGGACACAGAGACAATGCGGTTTTCCCATGGTTATACTTTCAAATATCACAGATGCATATATGCAATTGAAGAATTGAAATTTTGCAGTCATGCTTGTCAACATTATATTATATAGTATTCAGTACCAACTTTCAGTTGGTAGTACATGAAATTCAATTTACTGCTGAGTGTACTCTCAGCTCCAAGTACGGCCACATTACGAAAATGAAGACGAGCGCTTAGCTCCCGAGTTCGTATGGGAATATGTAAATTGAATGATGCTCGGGCATCCGAGGTCTGCAAATAACTGGAACAGGACGAAAACCGCATAATAGAAATGCAGTATGTATGCATGACACAAATTGAATGACAGTGGTCACAATGCTGTCCCTACTTTGCATTAATATACGACCAGTACGAGTATACACTGTAACTACGGCGTTTGTTAATTAATGCTGCACAGCTTGGCTGATATCAGCTTTCAATTAAATGGATTAATATTCATAATTTTGGTGGATGTTGTTTACGCTAGCATATTTAATGTGAGTGTTTGAATCGGTCAGGGGCCTTTGGGGATTATTAGTCGTCTAGATAGTTTCCGTTTACTGAATCAAATCTATTATGTGGATGGATGACGTGCCGTGGCAGGGTGCTTTGACTATATTCCCAGGATACTATGCTGTGGATACTAATAGCCCAGTTACATTCTCGCGAAGTAGCACGAGGCAGGGCGAGGCACGAGAATATGCAAATTTGGCCCGCCTTGTGTTCGTTGTTTCTCGCCTCGTCCGACTTCGCTCCGGAAGCGAGCCATTGCGATGCACGAGCACAGGACAGCTCGAGCGCTCCATGTTAACAGTTCACACTCTCGCTTCGTTGCGATGTTGCGGTCACATACGCGCAGTGGAAAATAATGCAAGTACTGTACTATCATATTTGGGCGCTTTTGTGAATAGTTTCTCGTCACGTGTGGGGTTCGGGGTTTGAACGATCAATAATGTGCACTACGGTGTGGTGAAAGTGTATTTAGATCTTTTCCTGAACGGCACCCCTTTTTCATGAACACTACCAATCTTGCTGGAAATAGCTTGTAGGGGATTTTTTGAGGCGCTAATTGCGAATCTGAAGTCCAAATGGCAAAAAACAAAATGGGGATGCAGAATGGCAACACTATTGTATTTTTAAAAAATACGGCCAATTTTGCTTGAAAAAACTAGTAGAGGGTTATTTGGGTATCTGATTGTGAATCTGAAGGCAAAATTGCAAGAAATCATGAAAATTAAAGGAGATTCTGAACGGCAACCCTTTTTTAAGAAACACGGCTATTTTTGCTGGAAAAAGGCGATACGGGGTTACGCGAATGGTTTCGCTTAACCTTAACGCAAGCAAACGATTTTGGATGGAATATGTAATGGTTGGTAAAAATTGAATTAAATTAAATGCTCTTCGCAAGTGCGCACAATATTTACTAGTCATATTGGAATATTTTCTAGTTTAACTGAATTTTTTGAAACGATTATTAGTTCTAGGTCTCGTAAGTATTTTTTATTTATTGAGGTTATATCAAAATTGGAGAAGCAAGGGTCTTTGTACTGTCCCTATTAATTGGCAACCCACTGACATATAGTTCAGACATCCGTACGTACGTATCTCTTCAATTATTTTCCATTTGACACTACCAGTCTCGGTGGTGTTTAGATCCAATTACGTAAAAGCCGTCTGACAATAAGCGTCCTTCAATTATTGCAAATTAGAGGGCGCATTTGTTATAATTAGCTGTGGAAATCCAATGGAAGATATTGTGTTGGAGCTATTTCTCTTCTTGCTATACGATTGAAGGTTTCATTCAGCTTCGTGGGTATAATCAACATATTAAGTTGCAATCTTTGTCTGTCTTCCTCGAGTGTTTAATTTACGGAAAGGATTTTAAATTGAATTGAAATTGAGAGTACTATTATGGGTGAGAATAAACAGATACGCTGGGAGAAACAACAAATCCCCATTCAGAGAAAATCGTAATTGGATTAAGAAAATTACTGAATAATTAAAGGTAAAGTACTGCGCTAATATATGTCCAGTGAAGTAGTTGCCCATTTACATAAAATGTATAATTGTTACACTTCTGCAAGTTTAATGAGTACTTCTCGCTTGCCAGAAGTAGCTACTAGTTGTCTAATTGTCGCTATGTCGAATTCGAATCACTTTAGATGATTTTTGATTGATAAGGCTGGAGATATACTACTTCGCGGATCGTTGACTGTATTGTACGTTTGGTTGTGCACATAAATGGAAAATCCTTTTTGGGGAGTTTTATCATGGCTACTCATAGTATTCTCCAACCCACTATCAGTTTCTATGATTAAGTTCGAGGAGACCATTTTTTATTTAAGCGCCCTATTGTAAATATTGATTCGACTCTCAAATTTTATACTAGATTTTATTTTGAGAATAAATAGAGCAGCTATCAGTACAGGCCACTATTGAGACAGATTCTCAGCAATGAATGTCTTTAGTAATCTTCAGGAAGAATATGCACTGCCTTTGGTTCTTCGAACGATCCGGTGAACATCTCAGATTTACGTAGCATTTGTTCGTAGCATTCTTGGATATATTTGAGCTGTCGGATAGCCAGGAGTTGGCACCGACGAACTTAGACACTTCACTAAGTGAGTTACACAGCACAAAATAAAATGTTTGCAAACTTTCACATCATGGGATTTCACGACATTCACTGTTTTCGTGGAACTCCCTGTCGGGTGATGGTGATTCCATCTTTTAGGTTATATATCGCGTTTGTATCTCTACACTAAATATGATCCCGGAGACCATATTTGCCAAGTCACATAACGCGTACTTCTATTTACTAGTATTAAAGAGAATAAACGTCAACTCGTTAACTTCAACTAGGGAACATATTTTTTTTTCTTGATACTAGATTTTTTTTCGTATGATCCTCAATTTTCAAAATAATCAGGGAAAACTGGAAAAAAGGGCCTTTGCCCCCTCTCGCCTACACTTCCGGACCCATCATCATCGGGTACTTTTGAGCACACATTCAATCGACTGTCTTCTACAATCCTGCTAAATTTCAAAACAACACGATTCATTTTTCCTATTTTTCGTTCCTAGCCTGGACTACAATTAGCAATTGAAAAGTTGAATCTGTTCGGTAATAGCAATTGAAATTAATTAAAATTAACCATTCAAGAATTCATTATTTTCGAGCGTGTTTCCCATTTCCTTTATGAATTAATTATACCGCAATTATTACATCTGTCTAGCTGTTTCGTCTGCTGGTAGAAGACGTGCTTGTACTCAACATTAAAGCGTGTTATGAACAATACCTGTAGTTTTAAGTTTATATGCTTACATTTAAGGATTTTGGAAGTAGTAGCTGTTGTTGTTAATTTTAGTTATATTCCTGATTTTTTATTTCAGTTTTTTTGTTTTCTTCCTCAAATAAAAATCGATTTGGTAATATGGGATCGTTTATTGTGGTTTACCGGAAATTAAAGCTTCATGTCGATTTGCTCTATCTCAAGATCAAATTTTTCTTCCGTTAATACGTAACAATCGGAAATTTTCAAATCTAAGTCCTTGAGATTTATATGCCGTTCGAATTTTGGGGGCATCTTTCGTAGAAATTGCAAACTTCTGGTTGGGAGTACCGTTAAAAAATCGACATTTAATTTTTCTATAAAAAAAGTTAAATTTCTTCAAGAGAAATCTGTTTTATTCTATATGAGACTTTATCTAATTCAGAATTTATGATTAGGTTTTCGTTTCAATTTCCCAGGGACTGACAGATTTTAGTTTTTGTCGGTAAGTCAAGCTTATTAGCACAATTTACAAAAAATGCTATAACACTGTAACGGTTAGAGACAGAGTGTTCATTTTAGTATTTTCCACAAATGAACTGTACTGTCTACCATTAACTTGTCCGCCATTTGAAGCGGGACACTCTGTATAATATAGATATATAGATATTTAAATACATATATCTAGGTAGTGGAATGCCGCATAACAGAAATTAGCCAGATCAGTTACTCATTTGTATGCATCTGGTAAACGTCACATAAACATTAATCCCAACCCATTCCCAACCACCTTGCTATTGCATGCCCACAATCATACCCCATTGCCAAAAAATGGTCACCTGAAAGCTGCAAACAGATTCCAATCCCAAGCTAATACCAATTTATTCCGGATCAACGCTCCAATTTCGGAAACTGAATTCGCAACTTAATTTTCTTTTCGATTACCTTTGAATTAATCAGAACTCCTGAGTGTTTTTTTTCTGGCTGCAATCTTTCCTGTGCCAATCCTTAACCCCGCCGTAACTTTGTACATTATAATCAATCACATGCTTACAGGGAACCAATTATCCAGGGAATATCATCCATCTTTGCGAGAACAGCTGCAATACGAGTAATAAGTTGATCTGATCCCGCTCTGGAATAAGTTATTTCGATTGGACATTGGATTAGCCTTTTGAAAGGAACCTCCCGGCTGGCCCCGTCCCATAGATACGGTTGACGAAAACTTTTACTCTTAAAAGGATTTTTCACTTAGGCAAAACTGTCAAGTTATGTATTGACAGTGCGGTCGGTATGCGATTATGTATGTTCTACTTATATCTACTTGGCCTCATGAGGCCAACACGACAAAGTCGAGGCATTAAAGGCACACAAGAAAAGAAACTGACTTTGGAAAAAATTGAGAAAATCTATTCCCCCGTGAAATGAAAATCAATTGTTGCCGGCGACTTTTTTTCCATTCTTTGATACGCTTGGTGACTTGGTCTTATGATATTGTGTAGGAAGAGTTTTCATTCTTCTTTTGGCTCGGCTTTTTTTTATATTTTGAATTCAAAACAATCGTACTGTGAAAATGGGTTTTGATTGATTTATTTCAGGCATATAGATACCGGCCTTATATCTCTACCCATGTTTTGTGGCCGTGAAGATGACGCATTTTTATGCCATCTTGAAATGTCAAATGTCATAGCTTTTTGTAAAGGATTTTAACAGGATTTGCTGTTTTGATATTCCGTTTTTGAAATATTGCCCTTTTTCAGCTGTGTAAGTTCGAGGACAGGATGTACTTTGTTTGGTTTCATAAAAAAATCCGCAAGCGACCGGAATTTTTCCATCAATATATTTTAGTTACTGTGACTTTTCTTTTTAAAAAATTAACATGACTTTGGCAGCTAAAGGTTTAAGAAAAAAATCGTTAATATTTTTTGTTCAGATATGAGAAATCGCTTGATAAAAAACGCGGCTAATAAATTTGGGAGAAAATGATAAGATTCTTTTTTTTCAATTTCTTAGAGAAACAAGGCCGAATAAATAATAAATAAATACCCTAGACTTGTACAGACCTAGTGGTGATACCAAAAGTCCCAATTGGCAACGACCATATGGATTAAAAGTGGGTCTCTTATATGGCCAGTTCATAGGGGAGGTTGGCACTCATTCAGTGGGATCTTGACCATTCTCAAAATCAATTAACTAACCCATTCTACAAATATTTATCCAATTTTTCAAGTCGCTAGCTTCATTCTATCGAAAATTAACGCTTATTTGAAGTTTCACTTGTAGGGGAGGTAGGGGTTCCTTGAGTCGGATCTTGCCCAGCATTCCATATACCAATTAGATCTCCCTACAAACATTTAAACAAAATTTCAAGTCTCTAGCTTCATTCTATCGAAAGTTATCGCTTATCTGAAGTTTCTTTTGTAGGGGAAGTAGGGGTTTCGATGGTCGGATTTTACGTATTTTCAATATTAGTCGACTGGAAACATTTGACCAAAATTTCAAGTCGCCATCTTTATTTTGTCGTAAGTTATCGCTTATTTTAATTTTCATTTCTGGGGGAGGTAGGGGTTCCTTAGGTCGGATCTTACCCATCTTTAATGCCAACTAACTCAATCTGACTTGCAACATTTTACCAAAATTTCAAGTTGCTGGCTTCATTCTATCAAAAGTTATCGTTTATTTGAAGTTTCATTTGTAGGGAAAGTGGGGGTTCCTTGAGTCGGATCTTGCCCATTTTCAATACCAACAAAGTAGGTCTTATTAGCAACATTCTTTCAAATTTTCAAGTTGCTAGTATCATTTTTTCGAAAGTTATCGTAATTAAAGGAATATTTAATTTTTGGAAATTTGTAGGGGAGGTAGGCGTTCCTTTGATCTGATCATGCCCAACTTACATAATCTTAAGTAGCTTCTCACTTCAAGGTTACACGCCAAAAATCAGGTGTCTACGTCAATTGGTTCAGGAGTTATAGACAAAAAACCTGAAAAGTAGGGTAGTACGGGGTTCTTTGTAAGAAAATTCGTCGTTTCCCTATACTATAAGTCTAGGGTATAAAAAAGGTGATCCCGAATTATTATAAACATAATAACTGAATAGCTATGACTTGGAACTTATCTATTCTCAGTGAACATTTATCTGGCATCTTGGCATCCTTTCAACTGAAAACAAATTAACATTTAAACGATATCGTGTATTTTATTTTTCAGGACCATCCGTATTCAACCTATTCTTATGATTAGAAAATAAAAAAAAACCTAACAGCAAACCTTCATCGTCACCGTCTTTAGAAAAGAAGAGAAAAAATCATTTTAATGAACTGATTCAAACCGATGAAAGCTCACTTTGTGGACCAATGCCTACCTAAAGAAGAACGTATCTTTATATAACATTTTTAATATCAAACAATTTTATACCTACTTTTAAAAATCAAGAAAACAGCAAAAATTGATTTTATATCACAAGTGGCCAATAATTATCAGAATATTTTTGAAATATACTTCTTTTTATCTTCGTCCCAAAAAACAGTATCATTAAATTCAGAGCTTTAATTAAGATGTAAATAATAAATGTAGAGATAAATGGAAATTAATGTCAATTAAATACGCATTATATGAAAAAATAAATAAATAAATTATGTTTAAGCTGTGAAATCCGACATCCACATTTATTTAGTTAAATCCGAAATTAATACAATAACGACACATAAGCGAGAAATATGTCGACGTAGTCCAATAATTATTTAGTGATATTTACACGCGTAAAAGTATACCTATAATTGATATATGTACATCTAGTTTATAATTGATATATAAAGTATATGCGAATGTAACAGCCAATTAAGCGTGAGTCCGTGTTTAAATAATAACAAAACGTATCGCAAAATTTTATTGATTTCGGTGAAATTACGAAAAATCAGGTAAATACATTTAATCTGATAATGTGATTCACTTTGCACGTATTATAACGCATCGAAATGCAAAATGTTTTTCAATGTATACCTATAGTATCTATGTCGTAATGTCGGAATGAATCTTTCTTTTTTAAATACATAAATTATAACTGTCACTAAGTAACGATGTGCGTGCTTTATGTGTATATGTGTTCGTCCTGATTAATTGCATAACACAAATAAGCACAAATGGCAATTCGACAAAGATGAAGGCTAATCGAAATACATACACACCTGCTCCGTATTTTCTATTTTCTTCTCGAATCGTTTTTATTTGTAAGTTTAGATGTTTGAAGTATTTTTCAATGAATTTTTAGCATTAAGTGAAATTAAAATTGAATTTTCCGTGATCAAAAGCAGTCCACGAAATTGAAAATATCGATTGTAATTACATGAACTTCAAATCCAATTTCCGTTCGCTTGTTTTTAGCGTTCAGAGAAAATAAATCGTTCATAGAGAAAATATGAAAATGGCATGAAGTTTGAATCTTAGAACATAGAGGCATGGAATGAGCTTGTTCTGTATATCTCTGGCTCCAACATTTGGCGAATAAGTCGACAGCCAGCCTACTCGGTTGTTGTTTGATATTGACATAATGTTGACTGTTCTGTCGAATTGTGCTTGAATAAAAGTCAATTCTTTTCAGATTATCGACAGTCAGCCTACTCAGTTGGCGTTTCGGTATTGACATAATGTTGACCGCATGGTCGAATTGTGCATAAACAAACGTCAATTCTTGTCAATATTTAAATTTCATAATTACTAAACGGTGTGGGCTCCCAAAATTGGAGGACGCGATCACGTGACCGAGATAATTGGAGGACAATGATCCAGGCGGCCAAGGCCCGACGTCGGGCTGTCGCGCCACTATGATGATGATAACTAAACGGTCTACTGAGTTAGCTGACTGTCGATCACATGTCGACTTAGTACCCAGATTTTGGAGCCACTGTTTCTATGGAGACATACAGAACAAGCTCATTCCATGCCTCTATGTTCTAAGGTTTGAATGGGTGGGTGTACTAACGTAAAGTTTTATAATGTCAATTGATGTTATTTCCCAACTAAAAGTGTAATAAAGTCAATTGACATTATTTCGTTTTCAAAATTGAACTACTTAGTGCAATAATGTCAACTTATTAAATAAGGTCGTAAAATTATATGGCGAAAAGTACGGTTTTCTAGTTGTTTGCATGGCTGTTGCACCTCGAGCGTGCGAAGCTAGCGTTCATGTTTGTGCGATACAATTCCCGAGGATTTTGATACCTTAAGCGTAGAGCGAGCATATCGAGCGCAGCCCACAAAAGAGAACATTCCACTCAGAGTGAGCAAAGCGGCATATTTGTACGGTACTAAGGTTTGTGATCCCTAAGCCCACAAAAGAGAATCAACAATCTACTGTGTAAGATTCGCTCGCAACGCTCGCTCCGCGCTTAAAGGATCACAACCCTCAGATTCGCATAAAAAATAATCGCTCGCTCTGGGCGTAACAGTCTCTTGTGTGGGCTCCGCTCGGTACGCTCGCTGCACACAATCGCAACCCTTAGTATCATATAAACATAAACGTTCGCTTCACTCACTCAGGGTGCAAAAGCCATGCAAATAGATAGAGATTTTCAAAAGTGAAATAATGTCGATTGACGTTTTTTCACTTTGAGAAAATTAAATAAAGTCAATTGACATTATAGCATTTGATTTTATTACACCCCACCGCGTGAATGTTATGATACGGCTAAATGGTTTAGTCTAGACGTTCGTTCGCTGATAATAGGCTAGGATATGGCATCAAAAAAAAAACAAACTACGGTTTTTGCATTATCTTAAAATCCATTTCGGAAATTTCAGAGCTTCTTCTAATCGGGTAAATTAAAATTCCTTCAAAATAACCTACACATTCTCTTTAAAACATAGTAGTAGGTCTATATACATCCTTCCACTATAGCTATCGAGACTATCGATTTTTTTTCAATTTCTAATTTACCCATACATATTTGATATCAATTATGCTACCTTTCCAACTATTCACCATTTGGAAATTCGATATACTTGATAAATTATGCATACAAATAAAAGAAAAGGACTATGTCTAGCCTTGAATCGCATTTCACTTTCATTATAGCTTTGAAACGGAGCTACCTTCGACTTGTCGATTGTGCTCAATTATCAAAATTAGTCTCCCACACCTGGCCCTGAAATCTCTAACGAAATTAGTTTGACCGCACTCAGGCATACCCTTAGTGACAAAGTACCTAATTTTCATGAGCTGGAATTATTAAAATGACACGTTAAGTTAATTCATATATATTTGTATCTGTGTCATGCACCTGTGAAATCTTAACGAGGAAAAGAGAGTAGGTTTGAAATTCACTGAGTATGAGACATTTATTTTTAGTAATATTTTCCCTATACTACGGAAGGTCAGTAGGACAAGTTCAGTGAACAACTGCTTTTGGTCACGCGATTTATGGTTGTCTTTTTTTTTCTCTTTTTGTTGGGTTGAAATTGTGTAGATGTTAATCTAAATATTATTATTAGAGAACCTATGGCACATCTACATTAATTTATTTGTTGACAAACAATTTTATGTAAATAGAGTACATAATCCTCTTCTATCGTCCTCCTCCAGCAGTACATGGAAAGTTTTCGTAAGAGTTACCGGAAAGCTGCAAGTTTTCGTCAGCTCAAGTCTTCGTCGAATTTTAAAAATTTTCTCTCTGAAATAACATAAAATGAAAAGCGAAGTCTGCGTACGGGTCAGATGCTACTCGGTGATTTGATGCGCATGATAAAATTGCAGTGGTGTGGTTGACGCGCTATAATCCGCAAGGGGCTAAGGCAAAGTAGTAGTAGTAGTAAGCTCGGAATAACGATGTCTCATTAGTGCCCCGCCCTAGGGAAAAAAAAGTTCAAATTGAAATAGCAGTTTACTGTATCACGAAAAGTATTCTGCATTTATCTATGGAAATATTAATGTTCCAGGCATCTTGACTCAAACTACTTAATGCAAATACAAGCGATATTGATCTAATTTGCACATTAAAATATCTGTGAGGATTTTTCTGAAATAATTTAGTAAATTGTTTCAATGACCACATAAATTTCGCCACATCCTCTTCTATACTCGTATAGGAGTACATCGCTAACATGTCCATTGTATTACGTTTATTTGATCAACGTGGTATTAATTAATGCATGGAATTCATAATAAAATGTCCGATTGTTTGCAAAATTTTATTTAGAACCACGAGCTTTTGTATTAAATAATCGTTACAGCGATCTTTTGAAAAAATATGTTTGGTGAGCAATGAAAGGGGAAACCATTGACTGCCGATGAATGAAATTGGAAACAAACGAGTTCAATTGAAATCATGTTTGTCTGCCCCTGATCCCGTCATAGTACGGAAATGCATCTACGTCCGTTCGTCTTTCGCGTTCATCTATCATTTGGCTTTAAGGCCATGTTTATGCCCATTCACATAACAGAAGCCATGTCGCCAAACTGCTCAAACTTGGCTAGTCATAAACATAGCCTAACTGAGAAAGCCAGAGTTTATTCCAATTAAAAATAAACTAAACTTGAAAACACCTTTAATAAACTTGAATTATCCAAGCACTTGAAAGCAACGACAAACTTTCGTCGTTCTATCATCTTCAATGTTCCCAATGTGTCAATATAATTCCTCCAGTTGTCTGCTGTGAATATCTTGTATTTCAACGAAAATCTTACAGTGGATGCAAACAACTCTTAAGAAAGTTGCATCGTTTCATACGCTACTACGCTACCTTTATTGCGTTAAAGTACATAATTACGTCGAAAATGAAAATTTCCGTCCTTGTCTACTATTTCGCGGTTCTCTTACAAAATATCACATCATTTTCGTCGCTCTTCACCCACTCAGCCAAGTCCTGTTTTAAAATACACTTGTTTAAGAGTTTTCAAAGTTATTTCTTCAAGAAAAAGTTTGCGTTCTTTATTACGGAATACGAATGCCATATTTCATGTGCGGCCAAGCATAAAACTCAGACTCAAGCAGCGGCTGTCGTCCTCGTAAAAATACCTACCTTAAAGCTAACAATTTTTATCAAGCTATTATCCGTTTTCATAGTCGTATCACCTGAACAGCGTCGGTGATGTTCCATTGTAAAATGTAACCTCCATGATTTCATCGTTTTCATTGGTACTCGGATATAGGTTGTCCCGATTCCTTTTTGTCCCTTCCTATTTCGCCCACAAAACTGTCTTCTGCATCATTGGTTCAAGATGTTTATGGCGATTCAGACAAAGTGTTTTTTCTTCTTTTTTCGGCTTACAAGAAAATCAGCTTATCAGAATGCCAGTAATCCACTTCAGAAATCCGATTTCTAGGAATTGTAGGTAAAAGATATGAGCTATTGTGTAAAAAGATCGATTGCTTATACAAGAAAAAAAGGTTTAGACATTGCCAGCACGTTTCACCGCTTCAATGAAGAGATAAACTTATCGTTTGACTGTAAGAATAACAAATTTTTAGTATTCATGAAGTAGCCTAATTTTTGGGTATTGATTGCCAGAAAGCGATTAGTCGGATAAGCCGGATAAGTCGGATAAGCCGAAAAGTCAGGTGTATTACAATATGATATGGGGCGACCGGTAGCTCAGTGTAGAAAGGCGTTAGTCTCATGTCCGACTGCGGTCGTTACGGGTTCAAGTCTCGTCGTCCGTGGCCACGGAAATTTGTGTTGTCTTCGTAGCGTCTTTTACTACAACAACTGCTGATTTTGTGATAAATGATATTACAGAAAAATTGGCTGACCCCAAGAACGGAGGTGTTGCCGCACAAGCGTTAACAGCAATGGCCGAAGCAACCAAACTCGAACATTTAGTTTCAAAAGTTCTGACGTTTGCATTTGAACAGAAATCGCCTGGCGTAATAATAAGCCAAAACATCTCCCGATTTGTCGCAGATAGGCGGCTAGATGGAAGCTGGAGATGCATGCTGGCAACTTCGGTCGTCCGAAACTGGTTTATTGCAACGAAACGTCAGCTAAGACACATGGAATAGTTGACGTTCTATGCTTTTTCATGAATTTGACGATGATTTGCGAACGAATACAGCAGCGAAACTGAAACTTATTGTGCGATTACTTTGGTCCAAATTACTATATTTCTAAAACAAAAAAAAAATACAAGCTTGTGAAGCTGAATTTTGATGACGTAATCTTTAGGAGAAACGCGAAATATTTTTTTGACGCAAATAAATGTTCTGATTCTCCAACAGCTACAGATTTGAGTAAAGTATTCCCCTTTCGTTTCGAATTGGATGCGAAGAGTAGTAGATAACTTCAACTCTGAGGCCATTTTTTTTTATGGGACAAAGCGCGCCAACTATTCCCACTGATTTAGTTGACATTTTGTTAGCATAAATTAGTTTCTAGTTGGTAGACCAGTGCGTTGAGGCAAGAGTCTGATGTTTGTTTCATCATACCGGTTCTCGCGAGTTCGAGTTCCGCCGTTACCGTGGATGTCTGTGTCTTCCTCCTAAGGTTTGGGCCATAATAATAAGCCAAAGCCATTCCCGACTTACAAAAATGAGACCAAATGATCAGGAGGAGTATACTAGCACCATTCATCCAAACCTGTTTATGTTAACTAAACGCCAATTATTCCGCTAAGAAGGAGTTGACGCGCTTAGTGCCTACTACGGATTAGTTAGAACAAATAGTAATAATCCTGATCTTATGATTCCTCTATAATAATGATACAGAAGCAAACATCGGATGAAAGTAATTCAATTTAATTTATTTATTAATTAATTTACTAACTTTTCTAAATCCTGTCATTGAATATGTCACATTTATTGTATGTATGCCGTAGGTTCAAATATTTTCATTTGTACTTCTAAAAGCACAATTTTAAATAATGAATGTCGATTAATTGTAAAGAGAAATTAAATATCGTAGAAAATATTAGTCGTTTTAACGTGTCTATGTTATCCTATTACATATACTAATGTTATTTAAAAAATGTATCTCTTTTTAATCGATATCTCTGCCCTGGCCTGAAAAGCAGAATGTCTATGTTTTTCTTTCGACTGCATAATCTCCAGCGTGCGGAGGAAAATAAACGCAAAAAGAATGCAGAACGCCAACGACAAAGACGTGGTGCTAAAGTCTTTAGATGTGTCAGCGATTCGGCTGGCCATCTGACTTTGGCACCATCACGGCTCTTCGAAAAAACACCTATGAGCCCTTCCGATAGTCTGGATGAAATAGCGCTGCAAATTCCAAGGTAATTAATAATTGTATAATAATAATTGAAAAAAAAATAATAAAATGGGAATTTTCAAATATTATGCGGCTTTTGAATTTTTTTTAAAACTGAATTTTGAGTGTCTTGAAAATGTAAATGAGTATTTAGAAATCAAATAATTAAGCATTTGTTTTTAATGGATATTATAACAAAAAGCTCATCAACTCTTTAAAATTATCAGGCGCGGATACAGAGTGTCAATTGAGGGTGTGGGACCGACTGAAGAATTTACTGCCTACATTTTGTTGTTGTATCGTAGTGGGTACATCGTAAAAACTGGCCTCAGAGTGCATGCCAGGCACTCTCTGAGATTATTTTAGAAATTGATAGAGACTTAGTCAGAAAGGTTAAATTCAAATTTGCACCACCCGGAAAATTTTCTAACGGTACTTATGCGGTGTTTTGTCTTGCTTTGGTTTTTAGCTTCTATCTGAGCCCACGTGTGTTGCGTGATTGAATGTGAAACATCTAATTATTTGTTATCAAATTGCCTTCAATTTTTCCGTACAACAAAATAGAGCATATCCTCCCAAACTTTGGGGAATATTTCCCGGTTTTGTGAACTGTCCGAAAATAATCACCCCTAAATGATTACGTTCGGCCCCATTTTTGAAGGGACACTTCATCATGATATATCCCCAGGAACGCCTGAGCTGGAGGTCAGCGGCACCACTGCCCTTCCAATAATTTCGTTGAAGGAGCCAGTAGTGCATCATCCCTCCACAAATATTGTCCTCACTTATAAATTGCCAATACTTACCAAATTATTGTATGAGTGCGGTTCAAATATGATCGAGACAAACGCTCTAGACGGCGCGCCTATATGTTTTGAAGGTTGCGGCTTGAGTATGTGATAGCTGGGTCCCTTACAAATAGTGTGGCTTAGTTTTCGTCGCGAACGCACGTTTCACGCGCGTGCTACGATCACGAGTGAACATCAAGTGGCGACTGCAGTTGCGCAACGCATTGTCATTCGTTTTTTGGTGTGGGAAGGCGTTAAAAACACGGAAAATCTCAATTCGGTAGTGAGTGCCTGAGTAGGTTTGCTGTGTTTAAATGGGCCAAAGCGTTCAAAGATGGCCCGTCGAAAATGAGCCGCATGATCGTCGACCGCGAACCAGCATCACAACAGGCAACATTCGCCTCGTAGAACAACTCATTTTGGAGGACCGTAGGATGAATGTTCGAAACATTTCGGCTGAAGTCGGCATTAGTATTGGTAATGTAGAGTCTATCATCCACGAACACCTTCAATATCGCAAAATAACGGCGCGATGGGTTCCCAAACTGTTGAACTTCGCGCGCCCTCATACAGCGCGTCTCACGTGTCTGAGAAGCCATCTTGAATCCATGGTTATAGTGGAAGATAGCAGCTGCTCTTTCTGAGAGGGTAATGATATTTTTTTTTATAAATGCCAGACATTAGCTTGTCGTCATACGAATTGCCTTGGTCTTTCTCCATCCGGCTAAGATAGCTTCAACTCCGCTGAAGCATTTCAGCAGGTCATATAACAGTAGACTACTGGGTTTCATTGCTTGTGGACCTTAATCGCTCAGAGCCACTGTCTCACCTGCTTCAATTAACGCGTACATTCGAGTTGAAAAATAAGTTTTTTAAATACTCTAAAACTCTTATACAAAAAGTGGCATATTCAATGATTTATTCGGAGGTTTATTAAAAAATGATATTTTTCGGATTTTTAAAGTGCTAAATTTCCCCCTGTTCCCTCCCTTGGATCTGCGCCTGAATTTAGATTTTCTTCTTAATATGCAAAATTCACCTTTTTGAACACAAAAACAGTACCTCGTGCTATCGGCAAAATCTACCCATTGAATTCCATTATTCAAAGTTTTGCAATTGCCGTTTTCAATCAAGGCTCACTCCTAACTTGCAAACACTGCACTTAATTAGAACTGGACTCCTCGACAAACCCAAAGCATTGAATCCGTTTCGAGTTTTAACGGTAGCACAAAGCAAACGTACTTTTTTTTGCTGGGCATAATAAAGGAACTTTTTGTATTCGCATTGCTTTCAGGTAACTTCATTCAAACTGGTGAAGCGAATTTTTCCTGCTTTTCGTACCGATGGTTTTTGTATTTTTTTTTTCGTCCCTCCGGAAACATTCCAGTAGGCGACACCTATCCAACGAAAATTCCTCTATAGAAATGTTGAGGTGTTAGTCCAACTTGCTGCCTTTTTATTTTCCCATTCACTGGAAAACCTTTCTTTTCACTTTTCATGTAAAAGGTGCGGAAACGACAATGCTGCATTGAAAGTTCGTGTAAAGGGCGTGACGAGGAATCTTTAAAAACAATTCGGGACTAAATTTCATTATACGCTGAAGAACGTTTATCGAGAACACAGTTTCCCCGGAGTGGATCGATATAACGTTTGTTTTACCAACGCCGTCGAGGGCTGTACGTGTACCCATACGTGAAGTTTGTTCGGGGGCTCCTTATAAATTCAATTTAAAGGTTTCATTGAAGTTTTGAAAGATTCCCTTTTTTCGAGTTTCGTAGGCAGAATTACAAATGATTTGTTGAGTTGTAGGTTTTTGTGGTTCAGTGCCTTAAAAACGGAAAAACAAAGGACAATTGAATTACGTTGAACAAATGGACAAATTAAATTATTTCTTTTTATACAAGATACAGTCGCCATGCACCATATAATTGCTTCTATTTCGTAAGATATTAGATAGTTTGGAACTTCAAAATTTTTCGCAGAATATCTCATCTCCTTTGAAATCCTCTTTTGTTCGGCAAATCGAAACATGAATTTTCCACCCTAATGACACATCAGATCGTATTATAAATGTTTTTTTTCTGCCGACTTTGTGCCAACCACCATTGATTGCGTTACTATAAAGGAACAAATTGGCATTTGTGTTGATGCCTACAGATATGAAATCCTGGCTGGTAAATGTTATTAGATGGCGAACTTAAGTGTGGGAAAGATTTTGAGAGCCAATCGTAAAATGTTAAACTGCTTTCAGATAATTTTTATTACACGATATAGGAAGTTCTTTCGTGCGTATTGACAATATGGGCCCTTTTGATGTGAATTTTGTCGAATAAAAAGTTACATAACTTGGCGGATGAAAAGCTATATTGAATTGGTAATAAATTTCAAGTGGGATTTCAATAAGACGTATTGGAATAGGCGCGAGCGAAGGATGGGTGATAAATTGAAAATAAGTAAATATTTTAGAATGGAATGTTATGAAGTTTTGAATGTTTTTTTTTTGGCTTTAAGTTTGTATTGAAGTGGAACTTTTTGTGGGAGAAAAAATGAGCTTTGGGCTTTCTTAAACGGACGGTGTGTGTTAGTGTGCTTTTAGACAATAACCTTATCATGGACATACTCCGAATAGCAAGAACAAACATCGGATACTGCAAAACAAAAAATTTTGGGGAATCTCACAGCTCGGTGTATCACCTTCTAGGAAATCCGTTACAAAGAGTTTACTCCTATCGCGCGATAAGAAGATTGACTTCGAAAACTGTTGTTTATAATTATTATATTATAAATATATTCGGCGCGTTCTTTTGTACTTAACTGTAGGCAACCAGGTTAACAACATGCAAATACAAAAATGCGTTAGCCTAGGTTCAGCCGAATAAATCAACGGGGGAGTAAACCTGGGCCGGAGAGATATATCAAAAGATGTCACTTTTTATTCGCTAAAGTGGTAAACTGATAATGGAGACGTAGAAATTTTGTAATTTAATTTGACTTTTTTTAAATCGAGCTCATTGGTGAAAAGGTGAAACATTAGTTTGGCGGCTTTGTCGCGCTCGGTGCCCGTGATCGTTCGGTCACCGCTCTACGATACTAGGAGGTGCATGCAAGCAACTGCACTTCCGAAAAGTTGATATGATATTGAAACGTCAACAAGGCATAGAAATGCTAGAGATGTTGACGCGCCCATGCCCCTAGAGGGGTCAAGGCAATTAGAGAGAGAGCCAAGAAGTCACTCACGTGGGATTTGTAATTTCTAAAGTGCCAATTTCTTGAGTGCAGCTTCAGAGGGCATTTTTACTTTAGGTGGTGGAGCCAAGAAGCCCCACTCGGGGTTCCTAAAGCGGAAATTCCTTGAGTTCGGCTTCAAAGTACAATTCCGCTTTAGGTTTCAATATAAATCTCCTTATAAACTCCGTGGTCCCTCGGCTTATTTGCAAATTTTACGTCGCAATAAACCAAATCTCAAGGAAAAAGTACAAAAATAAATAAAATAAATAACTGGCGCAACAGTCCAATTTGAACCACGGCCTCGAGATGAGTTAGCATCATCTCATTTTCTAGATCGTGACGGTTTTTGTGCAGAGGTATGTGATCAGCAACACACTCAACCGAGTTATTTACCCCATAATGGGTACTCATTTTAACAGCTGAGTGGGCTCATAGTCCGACACGTAAATCCCCGGAATCGAACCGGGGCCCAGTGCGTTGAAGGCGAACGTGCTAACCGTTGCGCCATCCGGACTACAAAAGTACAAAAAATCATGATATTTAAAGAATAACGATTTTTACAATTTTTTATGATTCTGTTGTAAAGTCAATGCTCCCTCAACTTGTTTATAAGTTGCAGACCCCAATAAATCTGCTGTTAAGAGGAAAACTGAAAAACCTACGATTTTCAAAAAATATCGGCTTTTAGGTTTTTTTTTCAACGACCCTGTTATAAAGACGAGGCTCCTTCGACTTATTTGTTTAACTTTAAGCCCCAATAAAAAAAATGTTCAATGAATAAGTGTGAAATAATATGATTTTTATAGAATAACGCTCTGGCGTTTTTTCAAGGATGTCGCTGCATAGCCAAGGCTCCCCCGACTTCTTGTGAGTTTCTTGACCCAATGAACCTATTTTCAAGAATAAAACTTTTCATGTCATTTTTCGCAAAAGCCAAAGTTTTACCGGTGTAAATATCGCAAATATTTTAAGGCCCGTTTTCTCAATGTCCAGTTAAAATTTAAACTCGAGATAAAATTTGTTGTTGTTGTTGTTTTCCCGTGTAAAAATTGACGGATGGGTACGTTCAATGTCTGTTTAGCTGGAGTTTAAATTTTAATCAGACATTGAGAAAACGGGCCTGAATCTAGCAAACACAATCAAAAATGATAAAAATAAAATGACTTCAGTGTTAACCTGCAACTTTTTTTTGCACGTCGGCTTAACTTACAAGTACTGGCGTACAAAAAAAAATGCGCATATTATAATACTCGTATATTATCTTAGTTTGTGTGTTTCATATTATTTTGACTTAGGCCCTTTCCTCACTTGTCCGTACAGTAGCGGGATCGGCATGCTCGTTATACGCGGTACCGAAAAATTACTGAGCGCCTTTATTTTAATGAGTGTTTCTCGATTGTCTCGAAAGTAGCGGGTGCGGGGAGGGATAGTTTCGTTTTCCCGCGTCGCGTGAGGAACATCCAGTGGTCGCTCGGTATTGACAGAAATAACGTTGCACAACAAATTGAATTGAATACTGAACAATAAATGCCGTAAATATACCTTCTGGCTGGTAAATGAAATCAATGCGGAATCGTTTCGGTGTACAGAGCGTACTGTCCCGCGCTGCTGCCGTACCGACAAGTGGGGAAAGTGCCTTTAGCGTACGTTAAAATCCCAGAAAAGAGCTTCGGGGTCCAGTACTTGTTTCACAACAAAGCACTGACGAAGGGTGCAATTTGCACCCGAAACACGTGTCTATGGCAATGAAAATAAATCTGCATTATAAAGGCAATAATTTTTGCTTTTTTTTTTCAAATCTTTTACTGTCTTTTTTTGCGATCACAATGACAAAATCGCCTTAGGGAAATAAAAAAAAGTACTGTATAACATAAGTGATTACGACTATATTATTTTTTGGAAATATTCAAAATAACTAAATTTTATTTCGTCCTGATATTTTGATTGAGATTCTAATTTATCTAATATATTTTCTTGCAGGTGAGTTCCCATAGTACTCCGCTTTGTTTAAGAAAATATACACGGAGCCAAGTAAGTAAATAAGTCATAATATGTACAGCATTATCACAAAAGGAGCATACTAACCCTCGAGTAGGCCAATTTGTTACTTAGCCCAAATTTTAAATTTTTGTTAAGTCGGAAAACAGTTTTATTCAGAGGACCCGCCGCATCAATTGTGCCAAATTTCAAAACTACGATTTTTTTTTTCGTAGTAGTAGTAGTTATTTTTGCAAAATTTTCAGATTTGTTAGTACCATTGTATTGTAAAAATTAGTCAGTACCATTGTAAAGGGGCGAAACCAAAAACATTAGTATTTGCTACTAAAGCTGCTAGTTGGGATTTGTCATAACAAGCAAAATTTCAACAAAGTTATACTCAATTGCCCTAACCGCTTGTGGGGCATAGCGCGTCAACTGTTCCATGTCGCCCAGTTGACGTTTCGTTGGCATAAACTGGTTTCGGAGAATGCGGTTGGCAGCATGCACCTCCTGCACATCCATGGCCACGAACGTCGTCCTGGACGGAATTCGAACCCGAAACGCCGGTAGTCAAACATGAGACTGATGCCTCAACACACTGCGCTACCGGTCGCCCCAAACAAAGTTATGAACAATTTTATATTTCGTCGATAAAATAAGTATTAAACATACAGTCTGCGGTAAAAAAAACTGTAAAAAATATAATTAAATAAACCCTTAAAATTGATTTTTTTATTAAAAAAAAAAAACATTCGAACTGGAAAACAAATACACGATGTAAAACATAGATAGATAGATAAATATAAAAATTCGAGCTACTTTCCCAGCAGGAAGGCACTGCGACCATAAAGATCTATTGTGCCGTAGCTCATTAATCCAAAAGACCGTCCACCCTTCTAATAAAGGGCAGTAAGTCTTTAGCAGGAATCAACCTGAATTCTGCAGTGCTGATAGTAGCCTGCCCGAGGAGTGACATCCTAAAACGCGCGATGGCGGGACATTCGCACAAGATGTGCTTGGTCGTTTCCACGTCTTCCAGACAAAGACGACATTCAGTCTCGCTTGACAGACCCATCTTGTTCAGGTGATATCTGACCAGGTGATGGCCAGATAAGTACCCCACTAGGAGTCTTAGTTGGGTTCTACTCATTTGAGTAGTACCCTTGTGACTGAAGGGCATTATCAGCTCCTTTGATTGACGAAGCCCTGGAAGGTTATTCCAGTACTGTTGACGCAATCGTGCAAACCAATCTGTGATCCGCAGTTTGGCCGAGGCCAGTCCAAAGCCACAGTAAGGCTCAGGTCCATGAAAACGACTGGATGATTGTAAAACATTGTTGGTTGGTTGTAATCTTTTGATATCCGTCTTCAACTTAGGATTTCCCTTATAGGAAACAAATGAACTAAAACAGCGAAAGTCCGTAAAATCGATTAAATAATATTTCGAAAACTCGTTAGCCGATCTTTTTGAAAAAGGCGGGTAATATTGTACCAAAGTTTGACAAAAATCGATTGTATTATTTTCAGAATATTGCATTTTGAAAACTTATCCCACTCCAAAAATAGGCTAATTTGTGGATTTTCCTTTGTCAATATCTCAAAAGATCACCTAATACGGCGGGAAATGAAATCTAAATAGATGACCTTACCTTGCAAAAGGGCAGTAGTTCTAATTTTTATATGCTATGAACTAGTGATGGGCATAATGACTCTTTTCACTGTGCCAGCACATAAGCTCTGACTCTTTCCAATGAGTCGTTCAAAAAGAGTCATGCAGAGAGTCTGAAACTTGGGTAATAACATATTCAATAAAAGTCGTAGATGTGCGATCCCAACTTTTTTTTCTCTTTTTTGACCCCAGATTCGGAGTTGGCGACCCCCCCCCCCCCCTCCCCCAATACCCTTTAGTTCGAGCCAGCCCGATCGGACCACTATTTCCCATGAAAAGGGACTGCCAGCCTAGGATGGGCGACTCCAATTTTTTTTCACTTTTTCGACCCCAGATTCGGACTTAGCGACCCCCCAATACCCTTTAGTTCGAGCCAGCCCGATCGGGCCACTATTTCCCATGAAAAGGGGCTGCCAACCTAGAATGGGCGACCCCAATTTTTTTTCTCTTGTTTGACCCCAGATTCGGACTTAGCGACCCCCCAATACCCTTTAGTTCGAGCCAGGCCGATCGGACCACTATTTCCCATGAAAAGGGGCTGCCAGCCTAGGATGGGCGACCCTAATTTTTTTTTCTCTTTTTTGACCCCAGATTCGGACTTAGCGACCCCCCAATACCCATTAGTTCGAGCCAGCCCGATCGGACCACTATTTCCCATGAAAAGGGGCTGCCAGCCTAGGATGGGCGACCCCAATTTTTTTTCACTTTTCCGACCCCAGATGCGGACTAAGCGACCCCCCAATACCCTTTAGTTCGAGCCAGCCTGATCGGACCACTATTCCCCATGAAAACGGGGCAGCCAATCTGGGGCGGGCATACAAAATCAACTCGCACAAAAAGATTCGTTCAAAAAGAGCGATACAAAATCGAACCGCACAAAAAAATTCGTTCAAAAAGAGCAATACAAAATCGAACCGCACAATTGACTCTTTTGACTCTTTTTGAACGTGTCGCTCTTTTTGAACGTGTCGCTTTTTTTGAACGTGTCGCTCTTTTTGAACGTGTCGCTCTTTTTGAACGTGTCGCTTTTTTTGAACGTGTCGCTCTTTTTGAACGTGCCGCTCTTTTTGAACGTGTCACTTTTTTTGAACGTGTCGCTTTTTTTGCACGTGTCGCTCTTTTTGAACGAATCTTATTGTGCGGTACGATTTTGTATCGCTCTTTTTGAACGAATTTTACATAGAGAAGGGAGAAGGGGATAGGCAGGGAGAGGGCTGAGGAGCATCCAAATAGTGGGGATGGATGCTCCTCAGCCCGGATGGGGGATCTAAAGGGGGTCAAAATGGTGTCAAAAATGCGAAATTCCTTATATTTTAGAAGTTATGGCCACAAAACAGTTTATTTAAAACTAGGGTATAGTAGTGGTGTAATTGCTTGAAACAGAATGATTTATGGGATAAACTAAATAGTGGTCGTGTGAACGATCCACAACCCAAGGCAAAAGCAGTTCACTTTCCAGTCCACGCTCGATACAAGCATGAGATCGAAAGCGTGCCACGATGTCACGTATTGGCCCCGTCAGAACGCTGCTTTACACTGTAGCTGTAGTGGAAGTGGGCGCTATGGGTTTTTGTTTGGTTTCATCTAAAGTTGAGCTTGAGATGATGATACGTAAGACGAATACTTTTGTTTTAGAATGTTGGGATTGTTTTCTGTATTTGGAGAAACTTGGCTGTGCGGTGGGACGCGACGTAAGTAAATTATTTTTGATATGTTTGCATTTGCAGTCAGCATGGGTTGTTGCGTATATATTTAGAAGTATACACAATGCGTGCATTGCATACTGCATAGAGATGAATATGAATGGATTTAGATGGGATTGCTTTGGTAGTTAATGATGGTGGTTTTGCTTTTAGATAGATACTGGGATGGGATATGAGTGAATGAATGTATTGTAGTACATTATATGTATTGAGAAATGAGCGTGGATTGGTTATGCGTTGGATAATATTTATGCGATGGGCTAGTTTGGGAATTAATTTTACAGTGAGTCATTCATAAATTGAACGACTTGAAGGCTATGTCGTTGCGCCGAATCTTTCGCTCATCCTGTTGAGTCGTTCAAAAAGAGCGACTCGTTACTGTGTTACACATCACTACTATGAACCATGCATTAGAAAAATGTAGATTGTTAAAAGGAAAGAAAAACTTTGTTAAATTCGTGATAATATAGCTCGATCATTTTAAGATAAAATGTGCAACTTTGATAGCGTGTAACTCATATGATACTATATTTACAGAAACACCTTTACCGATCAATATCTGATGACGCCTACATGTGATTTTGAGTGACTTTTTAGCCTATGTTTAAAGGAACGTGTACACAAAAATTCAGCTTATTGTCTTAAATTTCGAGGATGAATCCTTATTTCTCTGGAGTAATTAGGTATTCCCGAAACCCAGCAACTACAAGTGAGGCACAAATTCTAATAGCAAATCCCACTTTGAACGTTTGATATTTTCTTAGTAGTATGTACCTATTACTTTCATAAGAATATTAGTATATAGTAATAATTATATATAATTATAATAATTATGACTTAAATGCCGCGACAAAAACATGTGAATTTTGAATTGTTCTTCCTCGTTATTCCTTGAGCACTACACGTGTACTGTACTCGTACATATTAAACAAAGGTAAGATACAAAATATTTGTTATATTGTTGATTTCACCCCCACAGCAATGTTTCATTTATGACAATTTGTTACACGTACACTCAATTATCTTTATTTATCGTGTAATAACCGCTTAACATTTACGCACTCACCATTTGTTTCATATGCTCCTTGATTTTCTCATTTCCGACCGCTGGATCACCCTACATGCTACACCAACGCCCATCCGTTTTTGGTAAACATTTTCCCCAATTAGACCTTTGATAAATTTTGAAAAGTTGCTAACAGGTTCACCTGAACATTGGCCAGTTCTTGAAATCCTTGTAATATTCATAAGTCCTTCATTAATACCGAAACGTGACTCGGCAAGATCCCATCAATAATTGTTTCGAAATGGAACACGGGAATTCTGTGAATTCTGTCACGTGTTCCATGTAATATTTCACTGAGGACCCCATTCATGTAAATATGGCAAAATGTACATTAGGACACAACAAAAAGGATTCAATGGAATTATTTATGGGCATAAAAAGACCGAATAATGCAGTTGTACGCTCCTTGTTTTGGTGGAACAAAGGTTTCGAGGAACCGGATGACTACCGTCTTTCACGATACTATTTTTTTCTGGTTCTGGGTTCTAAAAGTGAGAAATGTGTGTGTGCGAAAAGCGCTATAAAAGTAACACCCAAAACGGATTCGGGCAAAAAAGGATACAAATCAAAAAGAATGGCATACGTACCGACAAGATACTTAATCTCTCTGTAAAGGACATGGTTGACAGATTTATTGCAATTGCGTATAATTCGGATGCTGTTGTTGGTAAAGTTTATTGCCAGGGTTAAGCTGTTCATTTATACGATAGGGCGGAAAGTTGATTTTCATAATGTGCTTCGTATAAATGATATGTGATTAGGTGAGTACACAAGCTAAACTAAAATCATTTCGAAAGCAGGATTCTTTCTTTTCCGGTTCAAGGATTTATGTAACAGTTGATTGCTACGGGATGGCTTCAACTATGGGGCGGCTACCTCACTAATTGTGTAGCATTTAATCAACAACCATTGCAATTAAAACTTCACCTAAATTCTTGTTTATGTTGCAAAATGTTGTTAATGCAAATAAAAGGCTTTTAATTGGTTCCCATTATGGTCTCCAATCCTTTCGATTAGTTATGCCCTCCTATCACAGTCAACACGACTTTCAAGATAGAAATGTCGGTAGCACAAAAATGAACTGTGGGGTTTTGTTGGGACTAGTTAGGAGGTAAACATACAAAAACTCGCCGGACCTGCCAAGACCCAAGAAGGTGCCAATTTTCCGTTCAGCGTAGCAAAAAAGTAAATGGATAAAAATTAGAGCACTAAATCCCCTATAAAATGGCCATTATTTTTTATATGTTTTATAGTTTAAGAGGTCTATGCATCTCAAAGTCGCAAATTTTCCAAAAGGAATCCTCTTCCATAGTCCTCCTCGTGGGCGCACCCTGGAACGGTAGTGGTCGACCATTGCTAGCCAAGTCAAGCCGCCAGTAATAGCGGTGCGATGATTTGGTTGAGGTAAACATTCCCCCTGTGATTTGGGGTGTAAGAATAATACCACGGCGTTTTCCTTTCCCGGCTTGTTGCAGAAATTGACAAACAAAGGATAGCATGTGTATCCCAGTAACTTGCACTATCCGAAATCTTCGATGTGCTTACGAAATGTCCACTATGCCTCGGATAAGGACTGACTCAACGATAACGAATTTTGACTATCGTACCTTTGTCATTCAGATTGGATTCTGGAATGTGCGTATCCAATCAAACCGTACATTCTTGCAGGACACATAAGTGTTCCATCAGAATATAGCGTTTGCAAATGTCAACGACCCGCAGTGTGATATAATGACAGAGTTGTCGTACGTGAAATTTCCTGATAGAGAATTCGAATTATCATTTGAAAAAATATTTGATAATTGACAATCCGAATAGGCCATCAGAAAAGTCATTCAATACAGATCTTTGGCGAAAGAGTGTGCTTCGCTTGGTAAATCATGGAAGCAGATGCGTCCCATTGCCTTACAGAGTATGATTCCGCGCGGGAGTGGTGGACGCGCTATGCCCCAGTAGGGTTAAGTCAAAGTAGTAGTAGGCCCGGAAACTTTTAGTATATTTACCTCCTAACTAGTCCAAACAAAACCCATAGTCCATTTTTGTTTAACCGACATTTCTATATGTATAGACCCCCAGTATGAGCGTTCATTTACATACTGAGCTATTCAGTGAAATTGCATGCACGTGTATCAGGCAAACAACATCAAACTCTTCTCAATATGTTTTTCCAACAATTCACAACATCCCGAGTAACCGGAAAATCGAATGCACCAGAATAATTGCATTAACTTCTGCTAGTTCTCGAAATTCATCGGGTACCGGGTCAACTGTTGCCTGGAGAAAAATTACTCGGAATATGAAGTTCCGACGATTGCACTCCAACAATGTGCATTCTGCAAAGCAGTTGAATTGCAATCGATCCAATTCCTTTTTATTGCTACTTGTGCGATTTGATATTGAATGGCAATAAAAGTTCACATGAGCATGCAAATATGCTGTACAAATACATAAGTATGCAACCCGGTCAGTTTTAAGAGATTCTCAACCAAATGTGAACAAGATCAGGTCAGGCAAAATATGAAGTAATAATAATGAAATAAAAACTGTTTGTGTAAAATGAAATGGAGTACTCGTACTATCAATAATGATTCTATGGAAACCTGTCAAATGTACTTCCATACATAATATTTCGTTGGTTAAGTACTAAAATCTCAAATAGCCTCATAGTTTTTTATCTATCATTTTGAATCGAATTCCACTATGATAGTCCTTAGGAGTGCCGAAGGCTAGCTTGTTTTTTCATAATGCACAAAATTTCGTTTGTTCTTTCTGACATTTGAAAAGTTTTCCTTGAATACCGAAAAGCAGATCTGCTTGTGTCGCTGCTGCTGCCCTAATAAGTCACAATGACTCAGCCTCGCTATCAACTACTGCAACAGATAAGATCAGCTAGAAGCTAATTCACTCTGTCGATTGTACATACACTGGATATCGTTTATAACGACATCGGTTATAACGACGTATTGGCTATTACGACGAAAACGCCAGGTCTGGCGACTCCAGAAACTCTTGTAATGTATTTTTGCGTGGGTATACCGATGACGGTTATAGCGACTGATCGGTCTTAACGACTCAATTTTCTGGGACCAACAAGCAAAACGATCGGATATAGCGACGGTTGCCTCTCAGAACTCTTAAAGACCAAATAGACTGCATAGACGGCCCGCACAAAACGGTCATTCGACAAGTCGATTTCCAGACATCAATTCGACCCATTTTCTGTGTAGTTTTCAACAAAAATGTGGAAACGTCAGTTTTCAAGTATTTACAAAAGGGATTAAAATTATTTTCAGATCTATCCCTCATTATTTCCTGCTAGAATCTGAAATTTTCTGGCGTATTAATGTAAAGAAAGTCGACATCAATGTGTTAGTTCGTCGTACTTCTTTTTATCTTAGTACTTTGAAATGACAGATCAGTTAACCTCTCATCATCTGTGAATTCGGAATTGAAGTGGCAAAGTAAGATTAACAACTTTCAATATCGTTTCGTGTGTTCACGG
This sequence comes from Chloromyia formosa, assembly GCA_964017055.1. Classification (NCBI taxonomy): domain Eukaryota; kingdom Metazoa; phylum Arthropoda; class Insecta; order Diptera; family Stratiomyidae; genus Chloromyia; species Chloromyia formosa. The sequence continues at coordinate 5,208,741 of OZ024818.1, read as the reverse complement.
GTAAAGTTTAATTTTTTACTAATAGAATATGATGTGAATTAGAATGTAATAGTGTTTAGTGTTGATAATAAAGAAAATATTAATTTCCCTGTGTTTACAGACAAAAATAAATTTTGTTTATTTCTACGGGCCACATCAGTTTGAATTCCTACGGGCCGCATCGATACGTACGTAAAATAAAATATCTTATTATCACTGTTATCAGCTTGTTTCTTTTTTTTTACTTAAGAAACATTCAAAATAAACGGCTCGAACACATAAACCTCCTTTTACCAGTCCCGGCCACAAATGTGTATAAAAAGTGGCCCAAAACATGCGTCTAATCTAAACAGAAGGAGAGCTTTGTCAACCGGAATGCTTGCAAATAGTGAAACAGTTGCATTTATCCATAAAAATAAATTCCGTAGTAATTTAGTGACAAATAGAACAGCGGATGTATTTCTAAATCACCCGACCAAATGTTGCACACGGTTATCTATTGTGTTGCTTTCATCTTATCTATAATCTCGAACATTATCCGAGATCAAATCTACCAACGTCACAAAATTTCACTTAATCAAATATATATTTCTTTTTTGTACCCACTTCATGTGTATGTACATGTATCTTGGCATTTTATATTTTATGCCTTTCCGATATCCTCCAAAAGAAATCATTTGAAAAGCCAATCACGTTCCAATATTTATCTTTTTTCTTTCGAGGAGTCGAAATAGAGAAAAAGCTTGTTGGTATTGCTGTTAGCATCCGGTTGCTTTCTTTTGTTGGATTCGCTCAATTTTGTTTCAATTTATCAGCGTAAATCTTAGGATTTGGGTCACAATAAGAGCCGAGAGGAGGAAATAATTCAAGTTCAGAAATCAATGAAGTGGTAAAGCTACACCATTAACTCTTGATTTCCCATTCTCTAGACGTAAGAGTGCAACACTTACACCGAGGATAATACCAGGGGAATTGTTTTGATTGATGTTTTCCATATTATTGTTCGCAAAAGTAGGTTTTTCTCAGCTAGATAGCAGAGTCTTTTAACTTTCAAACTGTGACAATAAAGTCGCATGACTTAGTATTAGCATATATAATCTAACCAGGATACCACGCTCTTTGTTTTCTCGGTAGCCGTGAGGTCTCGGTTGTCACTCTACGATGCTGCACCTAGAGAAGCAGAGGTTCAATCCTCTGCCCGTTAATAAAAAACTGCCTACCCTACCCTACTACTATTAGAAGATGGCTCGGATGAGAGGTGCTTGCTGGCAACTGCACCATCCGAAATTTATATGCTATCGAAACGTCAACAAGGCATAGCTATGCAATAGATGTTGACGCGCCCATATCACTGGAGGGGTTAAGGCAATTAACAAACTAGCCCAGCACGTTATAAACATATCGGATAGTTAGAATTGGGACTAATTTGACTCTACTTGCGATGTGGAATGGGGCTAACTAGTTCTAACTGTCACCGCGAATATTGACGTTTTATCGGGATCGTGTAATCGTTTTGATTTAGTTTGCCCATCATTATATGTGAGAATCGATTCTTTGGTGTAAGTTTTGATCATAAGAATTTGATCGAGCAAAATACTCCTTAAAACAAAGTAACAAGCCAACTGTTGACATCTATCATACTTAATACAGGCCTGTATAAACACAATAAGGGCTTGTACTAACCCTAATGCAGACTTGTTAATTCTCGTATTAATACGACGGTATAAACGCAGCCATTGGCATAAAAAAGCCATTCCTATCCTCTATATTTTCTAATGCTCACCTTCAAAAGGATACAATTTAATTAACAGAAGAATGCAGACATTTCAATGTCATTACTTACAATAATACGTTTTTGTCTACAGCAAGTGCAACGTCATCGTTTCACAGCACCTAGCCTTTTACAATACATTCTGAAACAACAGTGATATTGCAAAAGCCCCTACCGAGCTCATGAATGTGGATGGTGGACTCACACTTTTCAAATAAATTCCATCTCCGTACAACGTGTGAAATATTGGAATACCTAGAGACGTTTTGTCAGTTATATTCCAGGATGTAGATTCAGGTCTGCTCTGTAGATGTATCCTCTTGGGAAATTCGTTTACTTACAACTCATTTCGCCTTTTGCTTCGATTTACTGACAGTTTCAACATGTACTGGGCTTTTCTATTACTACTTGAGATACGTAGCAACAATTATGCATGTTCGCTCAAGCTGTTTCGCCCGAATTCATTAGAAGTGGTAATCTGCGGAAACCTAATATCTTCCTCGGAATTGTAAGAACAAGAGCTTGAACAGGGATTAATTTGTTCTAGTCGACGACATGTTCACCGAGCTGATGATTTAGTCTGCATTTAATTGACGGCAAATTGTTGTGGTTGGTTTAGTGGATGATTGGTGAATACATTGGAAATTGATTGCTATTTTTAAAAGAGTTGGGGAGGTCGTTCAGGATGATATTTAAAAATAGGTAGATTGGCAATTATTACGGCTTAAATCTTACTACTACTCAATTGCCCTAACCCCTTGTGGGGCATAGCGCGTCAACTGTTCCATGTGGCCCAGTTGACGTTTCGTTGGCATAATCTGGTTTCGGAGAATACAGTTGCCAGCATACACCTCCTGCACATCCATGGCCACGAACGTCGTCGTGGACGGGATTCGAACCCGAAACGCCGGTAGTCAAACATGAGACTGATGCCTCAACACACTGCGCTACCGGTCGTTCTTGGAAATATCAAGAAATAAAATCGTTGATATGGAAAAAGCTAAATAGTTTTTTTTTAAATATAATGAGTCGATAAAAAAAAAATTTTCGCATCTCTTTAGATTCAACTCGGTCGTCCTTCGACTCCAGCCACAACAGTCTTTCTTTATTTGAAGAATGTCGGCAGGTTTTAAATCCCTTCGGACAACTTTGATAGCTTATTACTCTGGATCTTCAAGTGACAGTGTTACTGTCACCCCTCTTCATTTGCCTTCTGCCTTCACCATTTTGACTTTGTAAAATGCAGAATTATTGCAGTACGAGTATCAGTTGAAGCTACTGATTTAATTTGCTAAGTAGTTCAAAGCTGTAGACAACTTAGTTTCCGTTCCGTTTCGGACAAAATGAAAGAGCTTTGGTTAACAACATTTATGTTTCTTGAAAATGTTTATTGGCCAATGTGGGGTCAGTGTGATTTTAGCCAGTTAATGGAATGTGCAATTGAGTGGTACCGTAGGTCGCAAGACACAAAAACCGAGATCTTTTTAGACCTTACCATAAGCTACCTCAGGGTTACCTTAAGACTACCCTAAGGCTACCTTCTACTGATATTTTTGATGCTACATCACTAAAAGTTTACTGTAGATAAAAAAAAACGTTTAAGAAGCCTAGAAGAATGTGGCTCCCAATGTGGGGTCGATGTGATTTTATTTAGTCAATGAAGTAGAAATAGCTAATTGAACAGGTGCGTGGTAACATTTATCAGTAAACGCGAAAACCAACACATTTTAAATATTACTTAGAACACCGTATGGTTTTTTTTTCATATACATATCGTAATATTAAATTAGGAAGGATATTTCGCGCCGTTGCATAATGACAGTCTATTGAAATAAAAAAAAATGGATTTATTCTGAAAAAGCTGAAAATACAACAGATTTTTCTTTAAAATGCCCTTGCACATCGATGCTGGCAAACATGAAGCTAAATGTGAAAACAATGAAGTGTGCGTAAAGCACGTTCGTAATATGATATCCGGGATGGTTCAAGTGATCCTTCTTGGAAGGGCGATTCAATTTCCGCAATGAAGCAGTTCTTGAGTACCATTCATTAAAAACTTGTAATGATGAAATCGGCTGTCGACAACCAAGATATTTCAGAAAGTATTTTGTTCTTATACTTCCTGGAATTTTCTTATAAACGATGCAACTTTATATAATATTATCATCAGGTCGAGCGCTTATAAAGTGGTTTTAAAAGTGGTTTTGCAAACCTAAAGTAGCTTAGCATACTTGAAGTTTGCATACTCTAAATATTGAGTAGTTTTCAAGTTGAGTTGTAATAGTCATCACCCGGCCCCAACTGAATATTTTTAAAATATCACTACGTTATCCTCCTCAGCGACAGTATAATGAAAACCCACATTAGGTGGAGTGTGTGGTGTTTAATTCTGTAGTATACGTAGTAAGAATTAATAAGTGTCCAGAAAACTTAAAATGAATCTAATCGAGTTGAAACCGATTTGGAATGGGACTACTTCCTTATGGCTTACTTCGACATATTATCCGCCGGGGTATATGGCTTCTCAAAGTTTTCGCCTCCATACGACTCGGCACATACATTGCTGCTTCCAGTTTGCCACTCTAAGCAGCTTTCAGCATCATTGAGAATCCAAGTTTCGCGTCCGTGGCATATGGCAGGGCGAACGATTGTCTTGTAGATTAGGAACTTCGCTTTCCTATGAATAAAGCTGTTGCTCAGCAGTCTTAGCACCAAGCACCTTTGCCAGCTGAATTCGCCGTTTGCTTTCTCGGGTCTGATCGCTATTCTCTACAATGTTGACTCCAAGGTATTTGCAGTTATCTATCCTTTCGATTGTCTGATAGCCTTGTTTTACTTTCGGCATATTTAATCTTCTTGTCAACGTTTCTTTCGTCAGAACCTTCGTTTTGGACTTGTTAATTTGAAGACCAACTTCTTTCGCTGCCTGATTGAGACCTTGCTAGTCATGGTTGACAATTTACGAACCTACTCTTTTTAACCTACTCCGTACACCGGACTAGATCGACCTACTCCGCAATCGAGAAATGATCAGTGTCGGAGTATGAAAACGCATCCAGATCAAATGGTTCCTGTAAGTTCAGGTCGGAGTTGGTGCAGTTGAAAAATGAACAGTGACTAGGTCTAATACTTCCGTCTGTCGGTATCAGAGCATGACCTGACCTGTGAGGAGCAGTCTGACATGGTCATTCTGGTCAGTTGGACTAGCTTTAGTGGTATACTGTTGGTCAGCTGTGAATCTTCCGGATCGGAAGCTTCCTTGATATTCAGGGGCCACCGGTAGCTCAGTGCGTAGAGGCGTCAATCTCATGTCTGAATACGGTCATTAAATGTTCAAGCAAGTTTAATTACAATACTTCGAAGAAAATATGAGATATAAAGACTGTCACTGAGAAAATATTCGACCACTACTGTAATATTTCTATGATGAAATATCTTTATATTTCCATGTACCGAAGAAAAGTTTTGGTACAGAGTACAAGAGGTCGAAATTTCGGCACTGTACCGCAAATGTACTTCTGCTCAACCTAAATCCTTATGACTGTTATATTAGGGCCATTTCATATCATTACGTGAATGCCATTATGTCGTTCACATGGAAACGAACTGTCCATTGTTTAATTTGCTCATATTCCTTTAATTGGTGGCGAGATTATGGCTCTGTGGTTTCCGGCCGGGTTTTAGTAATTTTCATGACAAATGTAAAATGTCAAAGGCTTTTGTACTTTTAATGATTCATGTCAAATGAGATGATATTATTACTACAATAATTTGCTGAAACTAAATAGCATACAAATAGAATTTTCTCACATGCTGGCTTTGTGGGGGGTTTACGATTAGGTATGGTTGTGTATAATGCGCGCTGCTGGTGAAGGTCAGGCTCAGGTGCCACAGCAGGGAGTAGAAGTAGTTACCAGCAGGTTGAATTTTGATTAAAATGCAACCCGAATAATACTCGTTTAAGTAATGTCAACAACGAACAGGTATGAGCACTTAGATGAATTCATGTGCTTTTCATATCCTTAGTCGGTGAAGGTAGACTCGCTTTGTGTAGGAAAAAGCCGTTCACTTGAAGTTTCATAATATTAGAATTGAAATGGTTTCTCCATGTATTGTGTGTAACACATTTTGCTAATTAATCCCAGATTCGCCGAATACTTTGTTTAATTTGGGTGTGATTTTGCCGATGTGTGTGCTGCTAATAATCTATTCTACTCCCCCAGAATGGTAAAATAGCACGTAGTGATCCCACTTATAGGCCTTGTTGCTAGGTTTTCTCCTTTGAGCTCATGAACCATAGATGCACTAATTTTTCCCTCCGAATTTAATTGAAATTTTTTACAATGGGATAGTTTCCTTTAGAGAAAATTTAAAGCTCTATTTTAGACTCCAGTTCCAGTGATCCGTTTTTAGGGTTTTGTATAAAAACAAAACCCTTATGAAATCGGTCATGCGTCCGTCTGTCTGTCCGTCTGTCCATGAAATATCTCACGAACCGCTGAAGCTACATGCATGAAATTTGGTGGAAATATGTAGAAATACTATAATTCTCTGGAGAAAGCGATGCGTCGTAATAGGTCAACTTTAAGGGGGGGTCGCCATAGAGGGGAAATGAAGGTCGAAATTTTTTTTTCGTTTGGTATAGGCAAGTGGGGTATCGTAAGAAAGGTACCGTTGAGTACATTCCATTTCTGGAATTTTTTTCAAATTTGAAGAAAGGGGAAAAGAGGGAGAGGGGAAAATATGTTGTCCGAGTTTGTCCCCCCCCCCCCTTGCATTTCGAGACCGTTATAGCTAGACATATGAAAATTTACAGAAAAGCGGCATTTCACTAGCATAGAAAACCGAAAATAATAGAATTTTTAAATCTCATCCAAAAAGGTTAATAATAGTACATTTCTATAGTTGCAGTTAGCACACCCCTGCACCCCTCAATCACACCCTAGGTGAAAAATATTGATGGCTGATGATAACCAACATCATAGGCAATAATATCTCTAAGTTTCATAACAATGACATGATATTTAATAATAGTACATTGACTTAAAGTTATGCATTTTGACACTATCCATACAAAAAACACACCTACCGGCCTCACACATAGATATGCGTGTACTACTTGCATGTTGTTTTTCGTAGTGCGAATTGCAGTTATTTAATGAACCAACTTTGGAAGGGTGAAGATTGGTGATTGGTGATCCTAACAATAACTATTCACACAGTTAATTTTTTTAGGGTTTTGTGTCTTAAATCTTACAAAATCGGTCAAATACCTGTCTGTCCGTCTGTTCATAGAATATCTTACGAACGGCTGAAGCTGCACACATAGTTCGAGAATGTGTCGAAATGCTATAATTTGCTGGAGATAGCGTTGTGTTGTAATTGGCCAACTTTAATATGGGGGGGGGGGGGGGAGGGGGGTCCACATAGAGGCGAAATTAAGGTCAATTTTTTTTATCCACTGGTATAGCCAAGTGGGGTGTCGTGAGAAAGGTAATGTTGAGTACATTCCATTTTTGGCATTTTCTTGAGATTTGTAGAAAGGGGAACAGTGGAGGAGGAAAAAATATAAGACCGTAATTTGTCCCAGCCGCCCTGAATTTCGAAGCCGTTACACAAGTTTGCAATTTGCAATGTCGTCTTAATATGAATGGTTAAGCATCTCGAAGAGTGGGACAGTTTATCTCGTATACATACATATCTATCTACAGCTTGTCGTATTAAAACTATTACTGTAAGATACTATATCATGGGTAAAACATTTAATTATGGTGTTTTTATTCAGCTGAGGGGTACCAAGAAGAGCAGGGAGCCAGTATTTACATGCCAAAATAAGCGCTTGCTACAAAACCCTCGAATTGCGGGCGTAGCCCTCTATATTCCGGTTTCATTTATACATCGCGCCGTGATAATATCAGATGGCTAAATGGCAGTGCCTGCAACGTTACGAGGCAAATTTGACCCATGTTCAATCCTACCTAGCCGCTCCTCAGGACTGTTGATGCTGGAAAAAAGCATCTCAGGAACGGGGATACTTACGGGGTTATTGCCAGATTATTGAGTTGCTAACCACCTTCGGCTTCCTTACAGCAATTATCACAGAAGCTGTAAAGACTAGGAGGAAACAATAGAACACTTCCTGTGCGCCTGCCCTGCTCTGACCGGTAGAAGAAAGGATATTGATGACTTGAAATAAGTAAGTGCTGATTATCTACATCGCTTTATTGACAGCTCTGGGTCGTTTGACGATTAGTCTCTCATGGTGTTTCAGCTTATGAGGTATCACAAAGGAAGCAGTGGGAGTTTATGTGTGCCCAGCAGCCTTTTTATTTAATCTATACATCGCGCATCATTTCACGTTCAAAATAACCCGGTTTTTTTTTCGAATTTTTTAATGAAATTTTATACAGGCACTCTTCGAGACCTAGAACGATGAATTGCATCATTACTCAATTGTGTATATCTGTGAATGCGTGGTTTATTTTAGATGTTGTAGAAGGGACATGTGAACACGCTGAAAATCTAACCCCGTCTGGCTAGCTGTCAGTCATGTTTCTGCTGACTCTCCTCTTATCGCTCGAACCACCATATGGTGGCAAAGCAGGATCGCTCCATTACTACCCCAGAAATAACATTGCCGCGAAACAACTTGGTAGCTCAATGACAGACAGTGATGTAGAGGCTGGGCGTGAAGAGACGGCAGTTGAGTGTGTCAATTGTAGGCTGCGGTTGAGTGCACCGTTAGCAGAGTGCTGTTGACTGTGCCGTTAGCAGGCTGTGGCTGGCTGAGCTGGATAACACAATAGAGCCTGGAGTGCATGTCATCTGGCATCCCAATTCCAGTGCTTCAATTTACAGATGACGTGGCGGCTCGGTACAGCGGTTCATGATGCCGTGGGTGAGCTACGGGATATGGCGGACCGATGCTTCAACACACGGTCGCCCGTCTTCAAATTGAGTATCAATCAATTATTTTGTCACACACATAAATTTTTCCAGACCCCTATGACCCCTGTCATAGTGAAACGCTTTGCTCTGAGAAGCGTAACCATACCGATATCGACAAATATGTCATATTTAAATATTCCGAAATTTCAAGCTGGCAAACAACTTCGTCGATATTTCTGACAGGAGATCTCTTTATACCTATAGAAACATTCCTTTTTAGCTTCAACCAGATTATTCCAAGATTTTGAGCTGCTTAGACTTAGAACTAATGAATCCATAACCAAAATGGTTGCATTTATAACTAATTAGATATTAAAAAGGGTACAACTTCCCTCGAATTCAACATTGAAATCATTTTATCTCATTTCAACTTACCAGTAAATATGTAATCTTCAATCTGAATATTGTAATCCATACTGTAAACATAGGAATGACTACTGCAGTATTGGTGTATCAGATTCCGAACTATACCTACTTGTATATGTGTAGGTTTGGGTTCCGTATCAGGATTCGATCCAGTGTGACCTAAAAACGTCGAACAGACCCTCTAAAATATTAATGTTGCTTGAAATGTAAATTAGGATTAAATGTTCTCGTATATACAGATTCGTAGTTTTCGGGAAACCATTTTGAAATGGGGCATATTTGATAGGAAACAAAAATACGTTTTAGTATTTTGTATTTTATCTGAATGATTGTGTGTATCTCTATAATGACACGAAATGGGATCTGACGCAAATTCGAAATGTTTTTATTGACGTTATTACTGACATTTATTTTTGGGAAAATATTGTATATCTGCGACCTACATTAGTGTACTAAGAAGAATAAGGTGGATGGTTATTCATTTAGGATGGGTTGCTGAATCATTCAGTGCGTTTGCTAAAAATATACTATATGTCTGATACGCAGAAACTTTTTAGGACTTGAAGCATAATGTAGACTTTTAGTCACAGAAATGGTGTCGCGGAGCTGTGTCTAGACGCTCGAGAAGATTGTTAGTTACGCTCCTCTTTCACATTATACGCGATTTCGTTTGCACCGGCTAAGACCGAATCGACAAAAGTCCGAAAGAGGTGCATATTCATCGAAAGAAAAAAAACTTTTCCAGTTTGGACCTCACAGTTTAACCAATACCAGCCAATCAAAATTATAGTATGTTCTGCCAAAAAATCGTCAACGCTAGACGCATGCACTTTGCGAACTATTGCATCTGACAAAGACGTATGAACGTATTCGGTCGCTATCCGCGCAACGTGAAAACAGTGGCAGTTCACGGCTGCTATTCGGCAATTTTTCGGATTTAAGCCGTAACCGTGTAGTTTTTCTTTAGTTCAATAAAACTAATTTTCGGTCCGATTCAACTAGACTGGCTTAGACTGGCTAATTTTTTCGAGAGGATTCATCATTATTGGCGAGTTCGGTACGAAACAAGATGAGACGGACATGCGAGTATACGAACGAATGCTTTCAGCCAACTCTATTAATTTCGTGACTCGGCAATTACAGATTGTGTTGGGTTGAGAGATATTGGATTTATTTTGGGTAAATTTTCGTCTTTGCCAAATATAGTTACTCTATATTTGGCAAAGACCTATTCCGCGAACATTCAAATTTGTACATATATAATTTTTCTAATATACTTTATTCCCAGATAAGATGAAAGCTCATAGTGGCAAACGAAACTTTAACAAAAATGGACTCGCAAAAGAAGCTGTGTTGTAATGATTTTTTAGAAAAATAAATCATTACATAACAGCGTCTTTTGCAAGACCCCATTTTTAAAGTTCTGAGCTCGAGCAAATTAATGGCATCTTCGCGTTTGGTTGCAGACTTGCCTATGGCTCCGTGTAGGACTAATCCCATTTCGAATTCATGTATGTATTGGGATTTGCAATGTACACAATCGAATAACAATTTAATTTGGATGATGCGGGCCAGAGTTTAATTAAGCGATAAGTTGATCTCGTCCTTTGTGTTCCATTCTACGGATTTGAGCTGGAAACAGTTCACGGACTGTAAATAGCCCTGGATTTTGGAATGCTAGACTTATGACTTTGAAACAAAATATTCTAATAATTAAACTGGAATATTCGCTGTCGTGCTATATATTGCCTATACGAACAGGAATTTGATTTGGCCGTCGTGAACAGCGATTATAACAACTTTGCCCGATTTTGATTTGAGATCCGGATCTAGAGGTGCCGATCAATGATTTTGAATCAATGCGTCGGCTAGAATCTTACTTGAATATTCAGTTCATTTATATTTATTTAAGAAGGCGGCGAAGTTTTCGACTTGTCATTTTTGTCTAGTGCTTTTACAGTTTAGTTTTTCATAAGCCATCCTGGGAACAGCGAGTCAGATTTTAGATTGAACCTGAAATGCCTCTATGGAAACTAAGAATTGGTTAGTCAAATCAATTATCCGTGATGAAAACAATCCATCATTCGAAAGAAAATACCAAGTAAAATGTGTGCGCAGCGTAACTCCGCTCCGCAGCGCGCTAGACCACAAATACATGTATAGGAACCTGTCGATGCCTTTAGCAATGTACTTGTCAGGGAATGGATGCATAGTGCCTACTTTCTACCTAAAAATGTTTGCTTAAAATGCCGGGTTCCAAATTACCAACCCATCCATATCATCTGTCAATTTACCTCCATACAAGGCCATCGACGATAAACTTAATTATCTTATATCGCACGATTTCATGCATAAATGTGCCACCGATAAACATGCAACAAAAATGACACATCAGGAATTCACTGGTTAATCGGAATTGGATAACTCGCGAAATCCCTGAAATTATTAAAATACGGCAAACGAAATCACTGAATATATTTATTCATGAAGCTGGTGGAGCGAGAGCACATAATCTGAATTTAAAATTAAATTATTCTCTTATTTTGCTTCGGTTCGATGGCCGAAAATACTACGCGTGAACGTAGAATAAATTGAAATTATTAAAATATCCTGTGGGAATTCGGTGAAGAGACTCAATCAAATGAGTGAATAACTCCCATACCTATACGTGTTGTTGTTTTTTTTTTTCTTTGTTTAATTTTTTGCTAAAGGACATTTTTGAAATTGGTCAAATTGGTTAGTGCTCCCAGCTTTTTATTTTTCGATAGGCTTATGAAGTGCAATGAATTTTTTTCTGTTTTCTGGGATTCAATTTCAATTATCATGAGCACACGGCCACATGAGCGAACAAAAAACGAGCGCTGCTTCGTGATTTCCAAAGTCCTTTGTAGAATTACATTAAGTTCAACAGGAGAGTTCACACAAAGTACTCCCGGACAAACCCAGCATCATGGATGAAATACGACCATCATCATCATCGAGGCGCAATAAACCGATGTCGGGCTTAGGCCGCCTGGATCATTGTCCTCCAGTTAGCTCGGTCCTGTGACCGCGTCTGCCATTTTTGGAAGCCCAGCAGTTGTCAGCATCTAATGAGTCTTCCCAACGAGCTCACAGTCTTTCTCGTAGCCTTGTTTCGCTGATGCTTTTTTCAGTATTTTGTTAGACATGCAGTCATCGTCCATTGTACATGCCCTGCCTATTGAAGACGTTGTAGTTTGATGTTTCTCGAAAGCTCCAGCTCATCGTACAACTCATGTTTGTACCAGATGCGCAATCCATTTTGGCTCCAAAATTTCGGCGAAGGACCTATCGTCCAAATGTGTTGTTTTCGGAGGATAGAGTTCCAGGTTTCGCAGCCATAGCATAGCACAGACTTTATGATGGTTTTGCATATACGGTGCTTAGTATTTTTGTGCACATGATTCAATTTCATTATTGAAAGTACCGAGAAGAGAGTTTTACTTACTAGCTGTATCCGACGCTTGATTTAGTCAGTTTCATTGGCGTTCTTTGACAGGTTACTATCCAGGTGTATGAAGTTGTCTACGAATTCGATTTTGAGGTCCCCGACGTTGATGTCCGGTTTTTCTGTTGTTGTTCTTGATTGTATTATTACTTTTGTTTTGTTCTTGTTAATACGTAGTCCAACTTCTCTTGCAGCCGTGTCATGATTATTTAGAAGTTCTTCTGCGGTGGGCAGTTTTCGAGACAGAATGTTGATGTCGTCTGCGTATGCTATCAGCTGTGTCGACTTGAAGAGCAGTGTACCGCTGTTGTCCGCATTCGTTACCCGAATGGGGTGTTCAAGTGTCAGGTTTAAGAGCGTCGCAGCCAGTCCATCGCCTTGTTTCAGTCCAGAACGTGTTTCATTGAGACCAGTCAGCCTGTTTTGAATCCTGATTTGTCAGACGGAGTTGTCATCATCAACATTTTTAGAAGTATACCAATGTGCTGCATGATGTTATACAACACACCACTATCGATACTACAGTATGCTTGCTTAAAATAAAAAAAAAATGATACACGTCAACTTTGTATTCCCAGCACTTTTCCAGGATCTGCCTGACCGTGAAAAGCTGATTGGTTTGTGCATCGGCGAGGTCTGAACCGCCAATGATTCGTTCAGCGTACGGCTTTATTCTATTTTCCAGAATTTTTGGTCAATATGTGTTTTGTATGACATGCAGACTAGTGAGATGCCTCTGTAATTCTCAATTTATCTCCCTTTTCGTGGGTGAGACAGATGGTGCTCCTACGTCAATCCTCTGAGATCACCTCATCCTTCCAGATTCACAGAAGTAGTTGATGTATTGCATTTAATGGACCCGTTCTACCAAATTCAGTTCAGCTAGAATGTCGCCTGCACCCGGCGCTTTACTTGGTTTGAGAGACTTCAGGGCGAGATCTTCTCCTACTGTCGGGGATTGTGTATAATAGGAAGGATTGAATGAATCGAAATTTTAACTTTAAAGAGACTTTAATTCCATAGCCATTCAATTTACCATACTAACACCCTTAACCACATGGCTGTCCGGACGTTTCGGCAAATGTCTAAAACCAATTTATAGGCAATGCGAAATGCCAACAAATTGATGAATCTGAACACTACGGAAGTGAAGTCCATTTCCTTGTTTATCACATACGTTTTGTACATTTGTCAGCAAACGTATCGGGTCAGTTTCCCGAGATTCTGATGGGTCGTCATTCAGTTTTATTGTACGTAACCTAGATATATGCATAACAGTAGTAGGGTTTGACTAATATTGTTACAGCAAATTTGGGAGTCTATTTTGAACCATCTGGTCATGGGTGTCATGATATATCGTCAGTTGAGCTCATTAAACTGAACTTGGCAAAATTCAAAAAGTCATAAGCTAAATTGAAAGTTATTAATACTGTGATCCTTTGGGTTAAATTTCTGGTTACGGTGGGCATGGACCATAAATTTAAAGTCTAAGCGCAGTGAGGATGAGAGTTTGTTTACGCCTGCATGACTCCTGGGTAATGTTATTGTGGGGTTATTCCTTATGGTAACTGTCGTAAGCCATCTACCTTTTCCCACAGTCACACACATACTGGTTGATTTTCAATTCATTAATTGCATGACTTATTAAATTATTCATTATTAGATTGACGGTATTAGATTTAGTGATCTATGACGGATTGTTATTTATGCATAAATTTGAGGTTGATAATTAGGTTAGAATCTAATCGGGCTTAATGTAAATTTTTTAGGTAAATTGCTCCCGAGAATTGATTTTAACCTTTGATGATTACCTACAACTATTGTGTATGTCTATAGTTTTTTTTATGTTTATGCTTAAGCTTAGGGGGTACCCTTTGATGCGACAGCACAGCCTTGGCGGGAAGGAAATTAGGGTAGTGGGGCTGGGATGGGTTGAGTTTGAATGAGGTACCGGTGTACGTTTCGTTTAAATTTTTGCAGATCATAACTGCAGGGGAAAACAAAAGATGGTAGGTTGTTCCACATTCGTGTTGTTCTGGATACAAATGAATCATAGAATTTAACGGTACGGCTACTACTGAGTTTAAGAAAATGAGGATGGGCACGGCAGGCTAGCTGGGTATTACGCGAAGGAAGAGCAAGCTCAGGAATAAGACTGGATATTTCGGCAGAACAACGGCGGTTGTAGTATCGATAAAAAAGTGATAACCGACATTTCGCCGGTGTTCAAGTGTGAATTTATCACCATTCATCATTATTGTGGCTCAAAAGTCCGACCGCGAGTGCAGACGTATATTTACCTAATACATACCTTATAGTCCAAGATCCCAGGGCCGCCAGACGTTACTTATTTTCTGAGTAACAAAATGTGTGGGATTTAGCAGTGTTAGTATGTACTTTGAACATATGCATATTTGTTAGCTTGGGCCGACGGCCAATTTACAGCTGCAAGGTGCCAAAGGTACGTAAAAAAATTATTAACTTTTCTTAAATTCCGAGTGCTGATTTTTACGTATGTTTTACAGAATATTGTCAAAAGTTAATAATCAACACTGCCAGACACTTCCCGCCGGCGGTTATTGCCGCCAGACGCTTTAAAACTCGCAAAAAAAATTAATTTTACTAATACTCTGATTCTTTATTTTTATATATGATACTTAGGGAACTATTTCAAGACTTTTTGTAAGCAGCCAGACCAATCCAAGGGGCCAAAAATCGCCCAGACACAATTAAAATGTCGCTGTCAGTATGAGAGCGGTGCATTTCTAGCAAGAGACTTGTCTCCGATACCCAGTGGAATCGAAAAGTTTTCGATCCTATAGGGGTTCCATTCATCGGTTTGCCTCCGAAGCTGGAAAAATTTAAATGCTTTCGATTATATGCCGACCTTTGTCATCGGTTTTTCTCTGATGTGGAAGAAATCGAAATATCTTCGATCATGCATCGATTCTGGTAACCTGCCTGAAATTTGAATTCATTTTAAAGTATCTTTGGCGACGCATGTTGTCATATCATCAAATACGGAATATGTTTTGTTTGTTTTTGTTTTCTATAAACCTGGTGTACAGTCCGCCGTTAAATGAAAAGTACCGTGAAATCAATACAAAATTTTAAACCGGCCTGAAATTATTTTTCCGTGAAAATTTTCCCGTGAATTTGAAAAAACAAACAATAAATAAAAAATAAATAAATAACTGGCGCAACTGTCCAATTTGAACCACGGCCTCGAGATGAGTTAGCATCATCTCATTTTCTAGATCGTGACGGTTTTTGTGCAGAGGTATGTGATCAGCAACACGCTCAACCGAGTTATTTACCCCATAATGGGTACTTATTTAACAGCTGAGTGGGCTCATAGTCCGACACGTAAATCCCCGGAATCGAACCGGGGCCCAGTGCGTTGAAGGCGAACGTGCTAACCGTTGCGCCATCCGGACTACGAAAAAACAAACAATAAATATATTAATTTTAGATCATTGTGTAGTCAGTTCGAAAGCACATAGATCATGTGCGTTCGCATGGAGCGAGCTTAAAGAACCGATGCTTATTTGCTACCTTTTGTGTTATTTATTTTTAGACTGCATATTTCCTTTCTTGTGTTACTGATGATGTGCACTGAAGAAATATGCCCTTCTTCACAACGTCTACCTCGTAATATGATTATAATATTTACATTGCATTTATCAATAAGTATTGACATAGCAGAATAAAAAAATAAAAAATATGGCAACTCGAAAAAAGGGAAATTTTTAGTATTTTTGTTAGTAAATATAGTACATATTTCTTTATTATTATTTTTTCTAATATATACTTATTCAAATTTCAATACCATTTAAATCCACTGTCTATTCTGACGAACGTCTTCTTCTTGTTCAATTTGCACATAAAACATCATTCAATTGTTCAAGTCTCATTAAAGCACTAAAATGCTTTTCGCGGTGACATCTATAGTAAAATCGCATTTAGCATAAAATGCATTTGGCTTCTAAACTTCGTTACATATCCATTTAAGTGCCACGTCGTCAATTCATAACGAACTTTCGTACAAGCAGACCGAAATCAAGTCAAGTAGTGAAAAGTTGACTGATGACAACGTTTACCGTTACAAAGCGTCAAGATAAAAGCACTAACGTGTTTATACATCCCTGTGAAGTGTGTGCTTCTTAAAATATGATAGGTATACCTATACATATGCGTATGTATTTCAAATACGTGTCTGTAGAATCAAGTATGTACGTTTGTACTCATAAAAGCTTCTCCGGTGAATATAAAATATAGCAAATATAAATTAATGGCGGGAAATATTCAAAAGGACATCACTATCAAGCTTTTCGAGAAAAAGCTCTTATACAAAAAATATATGCATCCATTATACGGTTTTGTAATACTCAAAAATTGTTATACATTCTGGCTAGCTTTTTGAAAGCTATGTAGATAAATGTCCTACAAAAAGGCGGTAGTTTACGTTGGCCAATCCACACAAAAGCTTTCAAAAGCTCTTATACATAAAACTGTCATGCGCACTCCTTTGGGGGCTTTTCCCCTATTGTCAAAACATGTGGTACACGAATGCAATTATTGAAAATACAGATGGAATGACATCACTTGTTGTTCTTGTATAACAGTTGTGATAGCAATCGTGTTTTGGTTAGTCCTTATCGAAATGCCGATGTGAATGTTTCGCGGGACGTCTGTCGAATTGTTCACGAATCGTTGGGTTAAATCATAACAGAGGCATTTAACGGTTTTTTATTTGATTTTGTGATAGCACGGTGCGTATTTGTTGTGAAATTATTAAATTCAAATTAATCGGTTGATATGAAACCGAAAGTGTCACTGCGAAAAAGAAAAAGGCTACGTCATTTGTGCGTTGTGTTAGTGTAAATATAAGGTTATGTCAGTTTTGAAAATATTTCACCTGCAATAATAAATATAAAAAAATGGATGTACAAGTATAGAATTTCGTTTACAAATTCAGTGCCAGTGTGTTATTTCCCGTCACAAAGGAGTGTACTCATAAAAGATAGTTGCAATGTTATTTGCCTATGTAAATATCAGATGACACTGTCAATCATATACAAATTAGTCCTACGTCTTAATTTCCATCTACGTTTAACAAAAGTGGTAAATGAAATTTGAGAATCGAATTTATTTATTTATTTTTTTAATTGAATAAATCATTTATAAATGCCAAAAATGAACGACAAATTGATTGCAAATACACGCACACACATACACAGAAACAAGTCAACATACAAATTAATTATTCAATTCGGTCTGGTAAAAATTTCCAAATGAATATGCAAATGCAATTTAACTTTTTGATGAATTTCCATTTGTGGGTAAACGTTTGGTTTGGAACAATTCTTGAAATTGAATTTACAATTTACAAACTACGTTAAGTATACTCGTACAATGTTCGGACAAGTCGTCGTGCATTAATTGATTCATTAGAAGCATGAGAATGTCAGGAGTTAACGTCTTAACTTATTCCATTTCACAATTTTCTAAATTAATTGGATTTTTTTGGGAATTTTCATATATATTATTATTTTTAAAATCTGTTGATAATACGGGGGAACAGCATTTTGTTTATTTCGATTTGATATTCATTTCTAGCTAATTTTTGGTCGTAGAATCCGGAAATGCTAACCGTTTTTCTCCTATGCGTCCAGTTTTTGAGATACAGGGGGCTCAAATTTTGGCCCCCATACAAACCTTCCCTTCATTGAAATCAAAACAAACGAAACTCGTTACAATTTTTTTTATTTATAATTGATTTTACATCTTAACAATATTACCTAAGAACAAAAAAAAAAAAAAATAGGGGAAAAATTTTCGTTTGTAGCTTTTCCTGGAGTGTTCAATTTCAGGACAGTCCCGTTTTATGCTCCAACAATAGTCCGCCATCATATTCGCATCCCATCTGCCTTGATATCGAGTTTCCATGATTTTTAAATCTTGATGAAATCGCTCTCCCTGCTCATCACTCACAGCTCCAAGATTTTCCGGAAATCCATATAGATGACTGTGTAAAAAGTGGACTTTGATGCTCATATTGCAGCCAAGCCTTTGAAAACTGTCCAATAGTTGCTCGACTACTATCGCATAATTCGATGCACGTATATTGCCTAGAAAGTTGTTCACTATATTCTTAAATGCCAGCCATGCTGTCTTTTCATTTTCTTCCAATGATTCAATAAAATTTGTATCTCTAAGAAGCTGTCGAATTTGTGGACCGTCAAATACACCAGCCTTTATTTTTTCGTATGATAGCGCAGGAAGTGCCGACAGAATATACTTCTGTTGGTAAGGCTTTCACAAATTATTTCATCAGGCCTAGTTTTAAATGCAACGGCGGGAAAATGATTTTTTGTTGATCCACAAGCGGTTCATGAACAATATTCGGATCACCAGCCTTCAGATCAGATCTCGGGGGCCAATTCCTTTGTGTCCAGTGTTTATCACGAGCTCTGCTATCCCACATAGACAAAAAGCACGGATATTTTATGAGGGATCCACCATTTATCCTGATTGCAAATTGGAGTTTTGAAGTAGGCAAGATATGCCTGGTGAACAAAGGGGCCTATTTTTGTCCTCTGACTTAAAAATGTATAACTGCCACATATATAGCAAAATGAGTCCGGAGCGTTGAGACACTTTCGACGAGGGATAGTAGAGGCTTCCATTACACAAGTGAAGAGCACAATAATAGAGTAATATACTGGAACAGAGGCTTTTAAATACATTTTTTACATAAAAGAGCCTTAAAAATGGCCGAAGAATTTCACAACTTTTAACAAACAATCCAGGTAGCGAGAAATTACTTTTTTTATTGCTTTTAATTTTATTGTATACAGGTACTAGAAGGTCCTGCACAAGGATGCAGCCCCGTAGCTTTTAAAAAAAGTTGTTTTTTAAGGGGGCCTTTTGTAATTTTCCGTTAAATTAAAAAACAAACGATATCTCGAAAACCTGATGTACCTATAGGGGGAAAACGGACTGCATTTTTGGAATCAGCGAGGCCGTTTTACTATAAATTAGGTGCAAAATTAAAAAAAAAAAAACAAAAAAAGTGTCAAAATTGTTCTCCCGTGTAATTGATGTCGTGGTTTTTGAGAGATCTGGTTCGTTTAGCTATTACATCTATATGAGGTCAGCCAACCGATGATTTTCTCTTTAATCCCGATTCCTGGTAACTGGACGTTTTTTTTTACTGTATGCTTGTTGTTTGGTTAAGAAAACCTTAAAGTACAATACTTAAGTCTTTATAGTTGATATTAGAAGTTTGTTACTTTCAATATTATGCTTTAGCAACCGTTCATATAGTAAGAAGAAAAAAGGTGCTAAGCTGCAATCACCCGTTCCGCTTTTAATCGGATGATAGTCATTAACGAAAGTACAGTAAAATTTGGATATAAATAACACCGGCTAAAACGAACATTCGGTTATAAAGAACGAATTCCTAAGTCCGGTTTCAAATCCTAAAATATGCTTATATTTGTGTTTGGTTATAACGAACCCGGCTATAAAGAACATTCGGCTGTAATGTACCACGTCTATGGCTATAAGGCTTCTCTCGACGCAGTTTTAGTCGAACTTGTTGAATTCCCATCGCCATCTCTGAAAAGTACCCGGGTATTCTTAGCGAGGAAACGCAGCATGCGCTATCTCTGCTGATAAACTGGGCTAGTAGATACGGCCTAAGCATCAACGTTAGCAGAACCAATATTGTCCTATTTACAAGGAAACGATGGGTAATATTTGCGTTTATGGACTTACAAACTAACTTCCTTGTCCTTATACTAGACAGCTGAACTGGATATCGAACATTAAAAAGCGCACAAGTAAAGCCACCGCACCGCTCTATTCGTGTACGAAGGCTATAGGTAAAACTTGGGGTCCCAAACTCAAGATATTGCATTGGTTCAATGCGACGGTTCTGCGCCCCATAATATTACTTCGAGTGATGGTGTGGTAGAATGCCCAACAAAAGCCAAAGTACAGTGAACGGGTTGCTTCGCGATTAGCGGAGCTATGCGTACAACCTCATCTGCGGTCATGGACATGATGCTTAACCTGTTGCCGTTCGATATTCTTGGGAAGCAAATAGCGTTAAATTCAGCCTTTCGCATTGGGAAGGTGGTGGACAACCTAAAGTACTGGTCACTCAATGATCTTGAACTATGCGGATATCCCAGCATCAACAGATTACTTCTCACCAAAGTACGTAAAGAACCACACAAATTTGATTCCACCGCGGAGTCTGTGGGAAATGGGGCCCCGCCTTTATGGAACTTGCTGAAAATATATACAGACGGTTCTGAGTCTACTTAGTGTGTGGGTGCTGGAGTACACTCTGAGGACCTCAATCTCCATATGTATTTTTGGCTACCTGAATACTGCAGTGTTTTATTCAGGGGAAAGTCTTCGCGATTGAAAGGACGACGGTCACTTGGCTGAGACTACATGTCATATCACGTGATAAAAATCATTATCTTTACAGATAGTCAAGCTGTGTGTGTCTAAAACCATGTCGGAATGCCGAGCTGTGCTGGATATCGAGGTAAAGCAGCTTTTCTGATAGTTGCAAGGTTGATCAGCTCAGCCGAAGGACGCTACCGGCGTGACGCAGCAAATCAGTAGGCAGATCGCCATTCAGCTATCTTTGGTGAAATCCAAAATAAAATCGGCTGCGGTCAGGGTATCCAACCTTGGCGGTGCACATGAGCTATATAAGTAATCAGGGCACCGCATCGCGTCCTTTCCAATCCTATCTCTTTGATAGCTATCGGCGTTTCGCTGCATACGAGGTGATAATACGGAGCGTCAGGCTGGGAAATGTTCCATGTAGAGGCTGTTTTGAAAAAAGGAAAAGGAGTGGACACAGCTGCACACGTGCACTGTCATATTGTCAACTACGTTCTAGTGAAATGGTGAAAGACATGGGACAGGGACAAGCGGCAGCCCGATACCTACTGAGGTAGGTCGAGGGCATCCGATAGCTATCGGCGTCTCTTGGGCATTGTCCCAATACAATAGGGAGCGGGGCAAAACATCCCCTTCCATAGTCCGCCTCATGGGTGCCCCCTGAGACGGCGGTGGTCGTTGATCATTACTAAAGAAGTCAACCCGTCAGTAATGGCGGTGCGATGTCTTGGTTGTGAAAAACATTCCCCTCTATGGTGGGGGTGTACGAGTGACACCACGGCCTTTCCCTTTGATGGCTTGGACTGGATGTACTATATGCCAGCAACTTGCACTCTCCGAAATCTTCTATATGCTAAGGAAACGTCAACTTTGCCTCGGATAGGGATTGGCTCAACGGTTACAACTTTGACTATGATTCAATACAGTGATTAAAATTAGTTTCTGCAAAGTGTGTACCCGCCTGCACAATTTATCATAAGGTCCCCAGAGCACCTGATTACTTCATTTCGAGAGTGAATTTCTACGGTATAAATTCAACATCTTAGGAGTTAGTGAGATAAGACGGTGGAACAGCGGAGAATTTATCTCTTTAACGGGTAGCACTGTAATGTTGTATTCCGGAAGAGCTACCCATAGTGGTCGTGAGTCAGGTGTGAGGCTCGTCTGAAGCAGAGCTCTACGAAACTGTATCTTATTCTGGGATCGATTTGCCGACAGAATCATGACCGCCAGGTTCTGGATCAAAATGAGAAACATCACAATAATACAATGTTATACTCTAATCGAACCCGACAATGTCTTGGCGAATGATTCCTTCTACGAACAACTAACCGCCGTCCAGAGCGGAATATCTAAAGGCGACATTGTAATGTAATTTGTAATTTGCAATTTGGCTAACTGCCGAAATTGGACTTTGCAGTTCGGAGTGGAGCTCGGCAGCAGTGCATCCTCTCACCGATCCTATTCCTCATAGTGATCAGCGATGTCTTGCATGCAGCCCTATCCGGGCTAGACAGAGGAATTTAATGGACTCTAACATCTTATCTATAACATCTTGAGCTGACGACATATGTCTACTCTCTCGATTTTAATTATAACTACGGTCCTAGTAGGATATTTAATATTTATATTATTTTCTAATAATCGTACAAACCGATTCTTACTTCATGGTCAACCTATTGAATTAATTTGAACATAAAATCATGGATCTGTCCGCAATGGCGTTAGACCAAGTTTCTTAGCCCGCCATTGCGAAAAAGAAATCCTAAGCCTTTTGCCATCAATACTGATGCGCAGCATGTGGAGAAAGTGGACAACTTCGTCTACCTGGGTCAAGAGTGAACTGAATTTGTTTATCGACCGTGTTCAAGGATGTGAAGAACGCATCCATTTGTTCATCTGATCCTGTTAAATCCACAAGAATATCATCTACACATCTGTACCAAAAGAAGATATTTTTTCGGACAGGGTGGAAGATATAACTTTTCTTTCGAAGTTATCCATGTAGATTTCAGCTAAAAGGGGGCTTAGTGGGGAGCCCATAGGTCAACCTGTACGTTGTTTCAACCTCTCACTTTCGAATTGAAAATAATTTTCTTAAAGACACGCCTTGATTAGGTTCATTACGTCACTTTTCTCTAGTGGGCAATTGTTTTTAGCGTTTAAATTAAATTCAACTAAGGCAGGACATTCGCTGGACGGGATGTTGGATATTGGATACATCGAATGAAACGAGTTTGAAAAGTTCCTTTATAGGAGACACGGCATGTAGTTTCGATGTCAGTTCCACGGAATTTCGGACCCCGTTCTTTGGTTCGAAGTCGGAAATCTGACGAATTTTATCGTTAATTGTCTTTGTTTGAACGTATGCTGGTGCTGTGTTCTAAGGAACTAATGTGCGACAGGGATTTAACCTTTATCAAGCCATAGGTCTTAGGAGCTTCGACATTCATTGGGATAACTGTCCGTCTGTCATATTCCTTGGCAAAGAGGGTGGAAGCCAGTTTGCTCCTGCGCTGTCCTTTTCCTGGTTGTTCAAAATAAAACAAAAAAGGACTTCCACGAAAATTCAAAGAATTTCATATTTCAACAAGGATTAACAGATAAATAAATATCATTATCAAAAGTCAAAGACATTTAACTCTCATGTAGAATTCAACAAGAGGTCATAGCTATTAAATTGAAATGTTATTTTCATACTGAACTCCCACATGCAATTGACCTATGTCACAACAAAACTTCTATAAATCACAAAACGAAAATCTAAAAGAAAAAAATAGCAAAATAAAAATAGAAATTTATCTTGTATTTATGCAGATTTATACAGATACTCTGTACATGTTTCATCCGAATTCCTTAAAGGATATCTGAATTTATGTTTGTTTTTTGTCCTATACACTGGATGGATAAATCGATTTCAAGGATAATTGGATTTTGTTGATAAGTATCCGATCAAAAACAAGTGGACCAACTCAGCAAAGTAACGGCCCGATGAAATCTTCAAAGTTTTAGAAGTTGAAATCTGATGCGACTTTAAACAGATTACCAATGTCAAATCGCCTCGTCTGGAAATGGTTAATGAGTTTATTAATGATACTTGACCGAAATTATTAAATTTTCTGCTACACAGTATCAAAGTATAAGTTGAATCGTAACTGTTCAGTCGAGATTTAAGTGATTGTTGTCATTAAAATGTTGAAGAACGAGAATTCAAGAAAATTTTACTGGATAATACAATGTCTGCATGGTGTTGCAAAACTCAGGTGGAGAAAAGCATTTTATTGATACTAAGGGTAAAATTGTATTCTGTGCTTTCGAAATTAAACGAGATTTTACGAAATTTTGACGAAGCCAGTGAGAGGAATGCTGGTATGTAGTTAAAGGTTTTATTGCGTTAACTTTGATGATGGGATACGGCAGAAAGGGAATATTTTTAGCAAATTTGTTTTTAATGTAACACTGTGGCAATGCAAAGTAACGACACCGAACAGAAGAAGAAGAAGACTGCATCGAAATTGGAACAAAATTCCTACATGCAGCTTATTACTAATCCGCGAAAGGATATACGAGTACTGTATCAGCATTATCAAATTTGAGTATCATTAAACCGGAAGATAAGAATACTGAGTCGCTTAAGCTCGATTGACTTTGTTTTGGACTTTTATTTTTTATTCAGGCTTGCACTTGGCAATGTCGTCTTAACATGAATGGTTAAGCATCTCCAAGAGTAGGATAGTTCATCTCCTATTGGCATGGGATACTACAAAACCCTCGAATTGCGGGCGAAGCTCTCTACTTTCCGGTTTCATTTTTATGTATATACAGGGTTATTGGTTAAGTCAACCTATTCCTTGTAACACGTTATAATAGGGTCAAAATGCAACAAAATGAGGCCATAAATGTTAGACCGATTTTCAATGGTCACTGAGATATTTGAATTTTTAGATTTTTTTGAAATAACCTAGAATTTTGCCATTTAAAGTATAAAAAAAAACTACTAAGGTAATGGGTTAAAACTTATTTTTGAATTTCAGTCAACACTATAGCTGACATTTCTTAATCATTTAAAATTTTAAAAACCCATCACAATTCAAAATTTTTAATTTTAAATAAAAAAAATTTTTCTTAAAATTTTTTTAAGTTGATTTTTAATGTAGTATTACTAAAAAAAATTATATGGCACGGAGTCTGCAGACCACTGAAAAAACACTCGTATTGTCAGCTTTCCAAAAAGGTGTCAATGTCAATATAAATATTTCAAATGATTGAAAAAACTAGCTGCAACTTGTTCGGGGACCATCATTTCGCTTGATAAAAAATGTAACAGAAGCTATGGTATTATCAGAATTCTTATAAAAAAACGCATCATAAGATGTAAGCAGATATGAACGAGACGAGTGATTTGATGGTCCCCGAACAAGTTGCAGCTAGTTTTTTCAATCATTTGAAATATTTATATTGACATTGACACCTTTTTGGAAAGCTGACAATACGAGTATGTTTTTTCAGTGGTCTGCAGACTCCGTGCCATATAATTTTTTTAGTAATACTACATTAAAAATCAACTTAAAAAAAATTTAAGAAAATTTTTTTTTATTTAAAATTAAAAATTTCGAATTGTAATGGGTTTTTAAAATTTTAAATGATTAAGAAATGTCAGCTATAGTGTTGACTGAAATTCAAAAATAAGTTTTAACCCATTACCTTAGTAGTTTTTTTTTTATCTTTACTTTAAATGGTAAAATTCTAGGTTATTTCAAAAAAATCTAAAAATTCAAATATCTCAGTGACCATTGAAAATCGGTCTAACATTTATGGCCTCATTTTGTTGCATTTTGACCCTATTATAACGTGTTACAAGGAATAGGTCGACTTAACCAATAACCCTGTATATATTGGTTTAAGGATTTTCTGATTGCGCATTTCGGACCCAGTCCTAAAAATAGGCAATTTCGTTATTTTGATCAAAAATTTATGTATCAAAATATTTTTTCGTTGAATTTCAGACTGGTTCAGCACAAAAAAAAGCAGTCATTATTTACATTACAATTATTATTTATAAAAAGCATAGGTTGAAAACGAAAATGTGACATACGATTTGTGATTTTGCTTTGGTTTATAAAGCGCAACGACATTGCCAATAGTTTTGCTACTTAAAATTATTCCAAATACTTACTAAGCTATTCTTAGCGTGGCAGTATCGGATCGCAAGTATGTAATAGCACCCGGAAATAAGGCATACCATAGTTGTTCATGCGAAATACTGCATAGGAGATGACGTGTGTATGTTTTTGTACTTAGGTGTACAACATATTCAGGACCATCCCATTGCTCCGCTGTTAGCTTGTACGTGAGCCCCTTAACTACGATTTTTTATAATATGCCGCAAGACCAGCCACGAGGCCTGCTGTGGGATCTGCCCGAGACCTGCTGCAAGACTTGCTGCAAGTCCTGCTGAAAAACCTGCTTGAAGACCTGCTGCGAGACCAGCCAGGAGAACTGCTGTAGGACCAGCAACGATACATATTGTGACGCTTGCCCTCAGGAAAACGAATTGCTGGTCTGATAGTAGGCCTGGCGGCAGGTTTCACATTTTGTCCCGTGGCTGGTATTGCAGTAGGTCTCGTGACTGGTCCCGCAGAAGACCTCGTGGCTAGTCTCACAGCAGATCTCCTAGCTAGTCTCGCAGCCGATCTCGTGGGTAGTCTTCCCGCAGGTCTGGTGTAAATAAATAAATAGTACTTATCCGTATCAGCTTCAAGCTATAAAAGTAATTAAATTTTAAATAGTACTCTTCAAACAGTAATCTATCCATACTCGGGTTAACGCGATGTATTAAAGCTTTTCAAAGTTAGTATACTTTGACCATGTCAACCCAGTGTAACATATCCCTCTTAATTACATGCTCTTGGTATTTCAGTTGCCAGTATAATCGGTATCAACATCGGTGTGTTCTTCTTTTTCTGAATATTGTGATTTTTTCGAGTAGATTGCACAGAGATTGAAAAATTGTAGGGTAAATGCAGGAAAGTAAGAATCAATATTTAATAAAATCCTTTTTCCTGGTATGCGAGTACGCATCATCGCATGTATGTATTTTTCAAGTACCTTTTGATACCGTACTTATTTTTATACACATCTTATGTCAACGCGAACGTCAATGACATGCCACTTTAAATGTGTGTCAATCAGCTCACCCAAAAATCTTCACTTTACCAGAAATCGTTTCAGGAAGTTCAATGTAGGGTTGGATGTAGGCAAATACGAGTATGTTGTATTCTTTATTATGTATTTGACAATATACAAATATCCACTGAGACATCTAACAGACTGACAGCTAAGGGTGAAAAAGCTAAACATGTGCATTCAGACAGACATTTGCTTCAGTATGAACATATACACGAATAGGTACATATTCATATATGTACGTACATTTAGATATATTGCCAATCAAACTCCATAAAAGGTAACTTTTATTGAATCTATTTTGGTGGTACAGCTACGTAAGGGGTGCCAAATGTACATACATATATTCAAAATTGATGTTAGTTGAATCGATATATTGTATTTTTGACTGCACTAAATTGTTCTCTCTACATATTTGGAGGGAACATTATCCATTCTTTGCATAAATTATAAGAACTCTCACCAATTCGGGATTCGGAAGATTTTTGAATAATTTCCATAGCACAACAAAAATCATATAAAGTCGTTAGGTGTTGAGGGCGACCGGTAGATCAGTGCATAAAGGCATAAGTCTCTTGTCTGACTACCGGCATTTCGGGTTCGAATCCCGTCCATGATGACGTTCGTGGCTATGGATGTTTGTGTTGTCTTCCGCCTGTGCTGCGGGGCGTAATAATAAGCCACAGCATCTGCCGACTTGTCGCAGGTAGGCGGCTAAATGGGGGAGCAGGGAGCAACGAAATGTAAAGGTTATGTATTGTCTTACCTGGACGTAATGTGACGATCGTTACGTGACTCTAAATTTATTCATACCGAAAAGCGAACATATAATGTCGAAAAGATAAATCTATGTTCTTATATTTTCTCCCAAGATTTGTTGTCCTGTTTTTAAAGAAATTACCCAATCAAAGTCCTTGTGGAATAACTAAGTGCCAACAAAATGAGTAATGCTTCCGCTCCAATACTCAAATTTGGACATGTGTTACATGCTATTTTTTATGCAGGTATAATTTGAAGTAGTTTTCTTTTTCCTTGAATGGCATAATAATATAAATAATATATAATTATAACGTCAAATTAACGGTAGCTAATGTGTATATATTCTTATTTCCCCAATCAATTTTGTTAGTAAATGGACAAATACACTAATTCACTGCGACCCAATTTAATGGTGCCTCTGGCAGTCTTTCCGGAAGCGATTCCTACTCATAATAGTCATGGAGTAAATTGCCGTCTATTGTAGGGAAGTTTTTTGTCCTCTAACTAGACCATAAATACAGGAAATTGGAAAAAGAAAATTATATATGTATAACCTAAATATTGTCAGCTGAGTATGGCGACATTTCAATAGCAATATGTCTACTCTAGTTAGATAATTTGCGCAATTTTTTCGTTTTTTTTTTCGAAATAATCCCCCCTTTTGGGAACATGAATAGATTGCACAAATAATCAAATAATAATACATAGTTAGGTTGAAGGAAATATTAAAAAATACAAACATATATAATAACACATATGTATGTGTCCTTTGACGAAAAACGTCGAGCTTTCGGTCATGTCCATGTCATACGGTGTCTAATGGGACCATCACTGCATGAGAGAGGAGATTAAAACAAATCATGCTGTATAGTGCTTGTCAGACTAGATACAAACTATACACACATCCCTTTTGTATCTCGAAGCATTACTGATAGTGTCAGTCAATAAATTTCATTTATCCGAAAACAAATTACTATATTTTCCGTCCATACACGCTATGCACGCCAAACTTAAAGTGGATCATCATTTGTTCTCATTTTTCAGGACAATCAGTTCTGTAGCAGCAGCAGTCATTTGTACTAAAGCAAAGAGGATTTTTTTTATTACAAGCGGATAGAAGAGTTATTACTGTCCATTGCTGGGTAATGGAAGTTGTGAAGCGACTGAAAGATAACCGTGGAGCCTTCATATTTTAAAAAAGTGAGATGTTACGAGTAAATATTCATTTAGCAAGAATCCGCTAACTTTGAGCTGACAGTGTCAAAGCATTTCTTGCCCCAGATTTCGTCATACTGAATGGCGTGTGCGATAGCTCTAATGTAGCCAGGACTAGGCTTGGTGTTGAAGCTTAAACTGATAAATATGTTAAACGAGCCTACAAGATCGAGGGCATTTCCTCAACCTCCAAGAATCTATTTACAAAATAGTTTATTCCATACATTGGTACATGTGGGGAGGGTCAGTGAGTTGAAGGAGGCATCAGTCCGTTATATCATCATACCTTCTATGCACGGGTTCGTATCTCGTCGTGGCCATAGAATTTTGTATTGTCTTCTCCCTGTGATGTAGAGCTTAAGAATAAGCTACCATCTTTTCCGACTTGTCGTAGGTATGCGGCAAAATAGGCAGGAGGTCCATGCTAGCAACATTCTCAGAAATCAGCTAACGCTAACGAAACTTCAACTAACCCACATGGCAATAGCTGACGCGCTATGCCCCAGTAGGGGTTAGCGCAAATATTAAACAACTACACTCCTAGTTATACCATTTCTCCAAATGCCTTCGCATTGACTTGGAGATGTCAGCAGCGTGTGTCCTATATACTACTCAATTGCCCTAACCCCTTGTGGGGCATAGCGCGTCAACTATTCCATGTGACCCAGTTGACGGTTCATTGGCATAAACTAGTTTCGGAGAATGCAGTTGTCAGCAGCCTTAAAAAAGAATCTCCAAAATGACAGAAATTAGTACCAAATCATTTGTTTTCGGCATCACTGGTGGCAGTCCCAAAACTTTCCACCTCCTTCCCCTCCACACCCGCATTTGAGTGGCTGCGAAAAAAATCGGTTGGTCAGAAATTTAAACAGATAAACAGTTTTATCTCCCATGGCAGTTTCTGAAGCAAAACGTATATTCTTACCTAATAGTAAGTAAACTGATGACGAGTATCTACAGTACATTCAGATAGATCGGTACATGGGTATGTTTTATGGTGGCTGAATGCATGGAACGTGTTTAGTCAAAGATATTGACGAAGGTTTTATCAAGATCCCACTATGGGTAATTATACCAGATGAAGTCATTCGGCAAAACATGTTCCATGCATTCTGTAGCGATAAGATACATCCATGTACCGATGTATCTCGATGTAGTGTAGACACTCATCATCAATTCACTAATTATGAACTACTAGGTACGAGGACTGAGCTGGAGACTATTTTCATCCTAAATCTGGACCTTTTAATTTCATTCAACGACAATCATTCGTTTGATCTCACACTAAACAAAATTTTTAAAAATTCATTATGTTGATAAATGCGGGACCTTGCGAAATAGGCTATTTCCGCACGACGAGAGCATTTCAGAGCTTTGTGCTTGCATTTACCATCCACAAGATGATGACTGGTGAGAAACTCAATGTCGCTCATGGGGAAATAGATCTTCGGAGATCGTCGTCGAACATATCCATGGTAAACTATGCATACATTGTGTGCGTAACATCGTCACTGTGAATAATGAAACTTAAAAGTTGTTTGCTTGCAAGTACTCCTTTCGACAAATGATTACACTATAGGCATCTCAAATAGAATTTGTTTGCACAATATGAGAAAAAGCTCGAATATGCCAAATTTACCACGAATGAGAATAATACTCATTACACTCACCTAAATTAAACTTTACTAGCTGGCAATTCTGCGAGTCTGGTTAAAAATCGTGACATCTAACGTGACGGACAAATTTTCAGAATGACCCCCAGCCATAAGACAAATGTCGAAACCATCATTTCATATAGAGTTCCATGATCCACGGATCGACTCTAAGCATCGAATGCTTCTGAAACTGCGCGTTACAAGAAAGCCATTACAATCCCAATTTCAAACCAATTGTCGACCGAAATCTACTCGGAAAAGGTATGAAATGTTCTGGCTAATTTCGAATTCTCGTTAGTTATGTTGATATTCGCTCTCGGTCTTACCATAGCAGTTTCCTGAAATTCTGGTGAAATCCAACAACCTCCCACGGCACGGAGTCGTCTCAAATTTCAATTTGATGATGTTTGTTTCTTTGTAATGCATGATATTTTTCAGAAACCCAAACATACCCGTTAACTAGATTATACATACATTCATTGCTTTGCGTTTGCAAACCATGCGGCACGAACCCTACTTTTTAAACCGGATTACTCTTTCGCTCCATCATTATTTATTTCATGCCATAATACCGCAGTCCCAACCATAGAAACGAAGCGACAGAAGTGTCAAAACCACTCAAAATGATAGTCATTCAATTGTAATGTTTTTTCAACTACGAAGCACCGTAAAAACAACAAAAGGAAAATAAAATCCCCCTCTCGAGACAAACACCAACCATTTTTCCGATGTCTGCCGCACCTTTTGATTACACAATCCCACCGAAACGTGATCTTAACATCCTGAAGTGTTGTCGGGTAAAGAATGTTTGCCCAACGTCAAATGAATGATACACCTCAATTTCCATGATGCCTTCGTCCTGTGGGATTGTTTAAAGCCGGAAAAAAAGTTTCGATGTTGCCGGTAAACTTTGCAGATTGAAGGACACCACACTGGGCGCTTGTTTGGGGCTGAATTCATTAAAATTATTGAAATTGCGTGAGTTCGTTGCTTGCGTTACCTTTTCGGTTCGGGTCAAAGTTTTAGAGTAAGACGTGTCTACAGGACAACATCGTAAATCAAAAACAACCCAAAGGATTCAGACACATGTGGTTCAGGCATATAATACTCGTACATACTATGTTTGGTTCGAATTAAGTTTCGGCCAAGTTTTTTCCGTCATAAACACCCCTTTTGAGTGATTGAATTTGGTCAGCTTGAGGCCATAATCAGAGAGAGATTGCAATATTGCTACGTATGATAACCCTATAATGTGGTTGCATGATGTTTCGAGCAAAATAATGTTTAAATAAAGGGATTAATTTGAATCGTTTACCTATGCCATTTTTCGGGAACAACAATTTGACCGTATCATGAAATGGCTATTTTACAGAGCATGCGCGATGCGTTATGAAGGGTTTTCACACTGCACGCGATACGATACTATGCACGCGATGATGGATACGTTGGATGCGATGACGAGTGCGATGGAATATGTGCTATGAATGTGACGGATGTGCGATACTCAGTTGCCCTAACCCCTTGTGGGGCATAGCGCGTCAACTGTTCCATGTGGCCCAGTTGACGTTTCGTCGCATAAACTGGTTTCGGAGAATGCAGTTGCCAGCATGCACCTCCTGCACATTCATGGCCACGAACATCGTCGTGGACGAGATTGGAACCCGAAACGCCGGTAGCCAAATATGAGACTTATGCCTCAACACACTGCGCTACCGGTCGCCCCAAGTGGATGCACGATGGGATAGGTACAATAGAAAAGTTGGATGTACGCGATGTCTTTAATTTCAATAACACATTCGGTTCGAGAACATATCATTGTCTATTTCTGGAAATTTCCCGGATTCTACGTTTCCATATTCACTCAATCAGAAAGCGCTACCCGTTCTCGCACAAAATGGCAACAACAATTAATCTAGGAGCCCACTGCAAAAAAAACCTTCGTCATCTGTAACCTGCTGGAAAAATTTACAAAGACACTTCGTACAAGCCTCTATATGGAACCACCAGTCAGCCCAACAATTAGCGGTTCCATATTGGAGTAATTAATTATCGTTCATGTTAATTTTCGGGTGTAATCTTCGTCATAATGTAACCGATTGGAATTTACACTAGCTGTACGAAGATTACGAAAACGTACGTCAGCATTCTCCCGACCGGTTCCGTGACCCATGCTGACCGTCTGAAAAACGCTAAAAAAAATATTTCCTATCTTCGTCATCGAGTAAGCGGATGAATTTATATGGAAATTTTAGATCTTGAGTCTCTCGATACAAAAACCTACGTCAACATACTCCTGCCCGGTTCCGTCCGTGACCCAAGCTGACCGTCTGTGCCCACCTTCCATGATTTCACAGGTAGCGATTACACCTCTGCGTTTCATCGCAAGGGTAAAATACGACCGTGTCAAATATTAGAAAAAAAATATTATTTTCCAAAGAATATTTTCCTCCCTTTCCGACGAATCAGACAGCTCATTTGCGTTTGTACACTAACAAGAAAACTCTAGAGCAGTTTGTGAAGAAGGTGACAAGTTTTCATTCTACTCTAATTCCACCGCGTTTTAAATCGTTGCAGGAAAAAATGTAGCGAACAATATTTATATCTTCAATGTGGCGCAAAGTGACTTCGCAGACTTCGAATTATTTAGAGAGAAAATATCAAGAATGCGTTTGTTGTAGGCTTCGAGGTCTAATTGGTTTGCGAGTGAAAAAACGCTATTGACAGTTGACGATATTTTGGAGTCGGCACTGCAAAACGACGACCCAGAATCACTTGACGACATGGACTGTAACGTCGGTAGCTCCGATTCCTATAGTGACCGAGTTAGATGTAATATTATACGTGTAATCAATAGTTCTATCGCGCTCGGTAGCCGTGGTCGTTCCGTCACCGCTCTACTAATCTAGAGCTCGGAGTTCAAATCTCGGCACTATCAAAAACTGCCTGTGGGTACTAATAGAACTCTCACAGTGCTCCGAGCTTGCCAGTATAAAGACGGCGCGTATAGGAGGTGGATGCTAGCAACTGCACTTCCGAAAAGTAGATATGCTATCGAAACATCAACAAGGCATAGAAATGCTAGAGATCTTGACGCGCTCATGCCCCTGGTGAAGGCAATTAACAAAGAATCAATAGTTCTAGAAATATTGTTAGCATATTTTGTAAGAATATATTAAGAATAGTACTTTTGAGTTATGCCCGAGCTAGGTTGCCGGCAGAAGCAAAACAGTGGCAGGTATCTTTGATATTTCAGTCTTGAATGCGTTTTTCGTATAGAAGTGAACCTAAACTGACAAACGACTCAAGCGAAAAGCATGCAAATTTCTTCATGAACTCGGACTTTCTATAGCAAAGCCATGGTAGAAAGAAGTGGTATGCCACGCGCAACGAGTAGCTCGACCACGCGTTCGAAAGTTGTAATAAATGGATCATGGATCTGACTTTTTTTGTTTCTCATCCATATGCTTTCCCATCCGGTAAAACATGTGTCATCAACTGTCAATTTTTGGATCTGAAAGACATTCCCCTCCGGTAAACATGTACTGTCAAGTTTTGGATCAGAATATTTTGCAGATCCAAAAATTGACAGTTGGCAGCACATATTTTACCGGAGGGGAAAGCGTATGAATTGAATTTGAAAAAGTCATGCCCATGATACATTTATCAGGGGTTTCGAAAACCCGACCATTATTCCAAATTTCTGATCAGTCGTGAATTTCGTGATAATTCACCAGTTTATCCATCTTAACTTCACAGGCATTAGCTGCGAGCCTCTACAAGATTCCGTGATGCCTCACCAATTCTATCGGCATAGGGAATTCCGTCCAAATGGTCAAAGGCCCCCCCCCCCCCCAAATAATGGCGGGTCCAGATGTTTAGAGTTGTTTAGAAGAAAAAATATACAAAAGCAACAATTTGCACTAAAATATTTACTGCTTCTGTACAAAAGGAGTTTGTAAAGCCAAACATAATCGAAATATTTGCCTAAAATGTGTCGAAGATAAACTAATTTTATATATTAAATCCGTTTACGGACAAACATATTTGAATTTATTGTAATTTGTATTCCATATGCGTAGAATTATACGCGCAAGGGAAGACAATGTACGTTTTTTTAAGGATCAAATGAGGGCTAATTTTTATTTCGTGCCAATTCAATAAAAGTAAGAGTCGTTATGTTATCGATCCAAGTTTTATTAAATTATCTCGCTCCGAAGTCCAAGATTTTTTACTTTTTCCAGAACATGTCAAAAATAGCGAAGTGAAAATATCTCAGCCGATTTCATTGATAATTTTAGGAGGATAACTTGTTCAAAATAAAATTATTTTCAATTCTGCTGTTCTTGATTGATCAAGTAAAGTAGTTTCGGGAAGCATGTTTTATCCGAATCCTTGTGGGCGTTCATTTTATTTAGTGATATAACATAATTGCGTTTATTGCAACAACTAATCTTTCTCCCCCATTTTTGTCCTGTCTGGAAAATAACATTTTCACGTTTGTCGAAGGAAGTCTTCGATGATTGATCCCTGACTTGTCCTCCATCGTATTCGTGGCGAAAATTGCGTTTTTTGTCTCCTTTGATGGCTTATAGATTAGTTATGATGTAGTATAGTTGCCGTTAATATCGCAGCTATATTGACAATCTAGGCAATTTTCAAGGAAACTTGAAACGTTTATTACTCAATCATGCTGCAGCTGAATAGCAAGCGTCGAGGATACGACTATAACAATGTGAACGTTAAATTGGTTTATGGGCGGGCTAAATCTGATTAGAAGAAGCGCTTAGAACTGAATTACCGTCGTTCGAGCTGCATCGGAAGAAGGGACATAATAGACGATAATCAATTGTTATTGAACGTTAACTGCTGCGACTATTGATTGAAACTTTTATTAGCAATATTTTTTTGTTCTGGAGAATTATTATAGCCGCATCGTTGCAAAGTAAGGACAAATTGAACGGGCGTTGGTTTGATTATTTGCTTGTTGAATAAAATACGGAAAAGTCTTTAAATTCTAAATTTCCTGAATATTTCTATATGCTGTCACTTTTTTCAAATGTTTTTTTTTTCAAGTGAAATGAAGAAGAAATGGTTTTTGAACGTGGAGAAGTACATATGGTATCCTTTTTAAAA
Organism: Chloromyia formosa; assembly: GCA_964017055.1. Lineage (NCBI taxonomy): Eukaryota > Metazoa > Arthropoda > Insecta > Diptera > Stratiomyidae > Chloromyia > Chloromyia formosa. The sequence continues at coordinate 5,172,830 of OZ024818.1, read as the reverse complement.
TGTAACGTTCTGTCTGCTGGATGACATACGTCCGTTAATAAACCAAACTTGTTCACGTTCCGCTCACATTCACACCCTGAATAATTTCATTTTTGAGGAATGATAAAATCGGTCTGATTCCGGTAGTTCAGTGCGTTGTGGCGTCAGTCTGTTGTCTCAATGTACCGATTATTCGTAGGTTTCAGCACCGCGCGTCGCGATCATTATTGTGTGTGTTGTCTTTCCCTTATATTGTTGAGCGCATATAACTACAACCTTTTCCGACTTCTTACAGGTATGCGGCTAAATGGGTAGGAGGGCCCTGTTAGCATCATGCATCGTCCGAAACCAGTTTATGCTAACGAAACATCAAATAAGCCTAAACTAGGATTAAGACAAAAACCCCGTTCGGTGTTAATTGACCGTGAATTATTGAAGAAATAATGATAACCCAAAAGCTATTTCCGACGTTAGACTCCACATAGGCGGATTGGAACAAAAAACATCTTAAGAATAATAAAATTATCATATCCTACTATCGGTGTAATTTCGCTCCGCTCGTAAACGACTTCAACAACCTGTCAAAGGACGTCTGCGAAAAAGACGAAATCAAGCGACGGATATAGCTAGCGAATAAATCTTTTTTCTCGGTCCTTTCAAGAATAAAATCGAAGCATATGCACAGAAATACGAAGCTCCGCATATACCTACAAAACCATCATAATACCTATGTTGTTGCATGGCTGCGAAACATGGACCCTAAATCAAGCATCCTTAAATTTGTTTAACGCGTTTGAACGAAAGGTCCTTCGGTGAGTTTTCGGAGCAGTTTGCTACCAAAATGGACAGTGCATTCGGTACAACCATGAGCTGTACGAACTGTACGATGAGCTGGAAATTTCTTAAATCGTGAAGCTACGACGACTTCAATGGGCAGGGCACGTACAACGGATGGACGATTAACCGGAACGCTAATAAAATATTGATAATACGCATCAGTGGAGCAAGGCTGCAAGGAAGACGGGGGGCTCGTTGGGTGATTCAGTGGGTGCTGACGCCGAGTAACCCGAAATTTTAGGACGAGGTCACTTGACTGAGATAATTGGATGACAACGATCCAGGCGGCCAGAACCCGACATCGGGCTTTAGCGCACAATGATAATGATGGTGCCAAGTTTTTTCTTGAATATTTTTCTAATCCGAAGTAACCTCATTATAGTGCTATATTTAATGAATGAACATGCATCCTGTAGGCGGGGTTGGCTCGCCCAGTGGGAAGAAGGAAGGGGGCGAATATGCTTGGTGGTTGATAGACGATGAATCTCTGTTGCGTGAAAATTTTCTCTCCCTTTCGTTCCGTTTTCATATTCTGTTTCCCTGTCCTTTCTAAAAAAAAATCCACACTATCCCTCAAATATTTTGCCTGCATCATTAATATTTTATCAAGTTTATCACTTTCCTCACAGACCAATGGCTATAAATCGATCATTTTTTTCACTCCTCATTCACGACTGTGTGATTTAATTATAATTGACAATATCAATAGTCGCGTCTCTATCAGCCACATTCTTATTATTCCGAAAAATCAATACGGCTATTACTAGCTTTCCAAGTGGCAGCTCAATAGAGTCCATCACCTTTCAATTGTACACCAAAAAACTCCAACGAACACAGTACATCGCAATGATATATTATTGTTCGTTTGTTTTTTAGGTGTCCTTCTAATCAATCGAAATTATCTACCCCAAATCGAACATGCACCAGTAATTTACTCAGGCTTTTTCTCACGATTTTCAAGTCTCCCATTCCCATTTCCCTCCTATCAAGCTTCTGCCTACGCCCGAAACAATTCTTTCACATTTTCCTACACGTCTTCCTTGTTGGCGCAACCTATTCGGGTGCAGTCTATCATCCATTACCATCAATTCGATAAACACGTAAGGAGCATAAGGAGGCAACTCTACCATTTTTCATCGGAATTGAACGGAATAATCGATCTTCAATTATTATGAAAGATGGAAGGAATATTTCAGGACTGCGTTTTTTTCGTTGATTTCTCATGAAATTGGTATCCGAAAAAATTACATCGCTCCAAGGAGCAAGGTATACACATTTAATCACATTCGGATAGAAAGGATAGAAAATGTTTATTTTTATTTTTTTTTTACGAATTGGAAATGAGTGAGTTACATGTTTATTCAGTTGGTCAGTTTTCTAGGACTTATTAGATATTTCGGACTGATTCACCCAATTATTTTGCTCGGGTGGACTAGAAAGGTTTTTTTTCATGGTCAATGATCTTGATCCTTATCGGAAAGATATAATCGTTCTGCTCATTTGTCAAGATATTATAAAGTACAAGGTGTGTCAAACGAAAATTTATATTTGACGCGTGGATATGAAGAAAAGGGAAATATCTATCGAAAAAATCCTTATTAATCCATGGGCGGCCGGTAACATAGTGCGTTGAGGCGTCGCGGATTTTTCAATAATAATTCGGGGGGCATTGAAGTAGTTGCTATATGAATAGCCCTCGCAAAAACCAGCCTGTTCATCGTCCAGTGTGCGATCAACTGTATGCCTGATCCGGTTTACAAATCAGTTTTGCGACTTGCGGGGAGGAGGCAAATTCCACGCCAATTATTACAATCCTTCAGGTTATCTTTCTTCGGGATCTTAATAATAACGCCCTTCTTCCATTCTTTAGGGAGAGTTTCGGTTTCCCAACACTCTTGGATAAGAAGAGAAAAATATTAGCAGAAGCATTGGTGTCTGCCTTAAAAATTTCAACCGGAATTCCATACATCCCCGGGGCTTTACCCACTTCCATTGATTTAATAACCACAGGTACTTCCAGCTTAGATGGTGTGCTGGTATCAACTCTGGCTATTTGCGGAATATTTTCTGCTTCTAGTGAAGATGAGTTCGAAAGTTCAAAGGTGTTGTTGAGGACCTTAGTGAAGTGCTCTGTCCACCGTCATGAACAATCAGTGTCCAGTAGACGGAATGTTCAGTTGCAAAACCTTTGCCAGCTAATGACTTGATAAGTTTTGTAAAGGGTTCCACTGTTACCTTGGTAATCTGCTTCCTCTGCCTTTTCTGGTAATGCATTGATGTTGTTGCATTTTTCCCGTTCTACGCTTCTTTGCACGGAAAATTAAGTTAAATTAATCGAATTTGAGTTCACTTTTTACAGTGTATAGTCACTACCGCGCTCGCAAAAGTTTAGCCACACGAAATAAATGAGTTCTTAGCGACGCTCCATTTATCATCAATTGTAGGGGTCTCATAAGCTGATGGTGCATTAGCTCTTTCGTGCAAAGCGGTGGAACGTTTTGTAAATGAATCTTTTCTTTAAACTTTTGCAAATTAAAACGTGGCAAGATTCTTGCACTTTGAGGGCGATGGACCGGTAGCGCAGTGTGTTGAGGCATCAGTCTCATGTTTGACTACCGGCGTTTCGGGTTCGAATCCCGTCCACGACAACGTTCGTGGCCATGGATGTGCAGGAGGTGCATGCTGGCAACTGCATTCTCTGAAACCAATTTATGCCAACGAAACGTCAACTGGGCCACATGGAACAGTTGACGCGCTATGCCCCACAAGGGGTTAGGGCAATTGAGTAGTTACTGTATTTTTGCGACAATAAATTAGTGATCACTGCCAATATCGGCACGCCGCTTCGACCTGACGACCAAGAGACAAAATTGTCAAATTTAAGGCCATTTCATATGTCATATTAGAAAAACTATTGATTCATCCTGGTTTAACCTATCTCTCTATTTCGAATAAACAGGAGAAACGACGTCATGTCAATCCTGTCACAAATTCGTCTAGGATTCTTTGAAAGCTTTGAAACCCGCTCCACCGTACAAGGACTTTATGAAAATTTAATGGTATCTGACCTATTTTACAGGGTTATGCATCCAGTTTGTATTAACGATGGCTTTGGGTATTTTCGAAAGTAAAGCATACTATATATCGTAGTGGATTGGTTCACACGATATAGAGCACATTCAGTTGGCTGCAGGTAAAAATAAACTAAAAACCAACTCCTTCGAATTTCCACTACAAATTTATCGATCGTTAGTTATAACGTCTGGTTGAGCAGCCACTTTGCACGAGAACAATAGACATCCTTTGCCCTCGAGACTTCGTTAAGGAACGTCTTCAACTATTCATTGCAACTATAGCGCCACAACACCACTACATATAGGTGTACGACATTGGTGGACTGGACTCGGAAAATATCGACACTGGAGTAAAACTGAAGAAAATCGTTGCTTCCAATGACTTTATGTTGTATTTTCGAACATCATTGACATCGCTATAGTGTTGAGCTAACAAAGTTAACAGTAGCTTTCCAATCCAATAAATCAGACAAGAGATGAAAGTTGGGAGAAAGTTTCCTGGATAACGTATAGGGCGTAACTAAGTAAATTGTGGCTACGACAAATACACCAGTCTATCGAACTAAATGCATGACAATATTTAGTTACAATTAATGCAGAAGATGGAGAATGTGGTCATGTTCATTGTGGTCATAGTGGGGGTAATGAAGACAAATATCAAATATACGCACTCGCTGAAACTAGTTAAAATTTCAAGAATTTAGCGTGATGACAGACACGAATATTGGTTTTTGGTGTTTACGAATGAATAATAGAAAATTAGACAAGTACAAATGGTTAGAAGATGGTTGTACAAATAGACTATCGATTTTTTTTTACTTAGATAGGTGTCCTTAAGGGAGCTATAAGCGAACACTTTCGCAGAGTAGATGGCGACGAATGCGGGTGTTCGCCTCAGTGCACCGCGGAAATCGTAGATCACTCGGCTGTATTGGTCAACCTAGATAGCCCCTAAGTTTTGCTCTAGCCAGTCGTCGCGAACTATAAGACCGATTCAGACTAAGTTTACGCTTAACGTTAGATCTGTTGACAACATTATAATCTGCACAGATCGTCAACCAGTAATTCTTCCAGCTCCCTGTTAGATATGGGAAGACTCTCCAACATTTCCCTATGTTTTATACCGGGCCATACTGGTTATAACGATTGCGGTCCTACCTTCTTCAACCACAACTTGATAGCTGTGATTGCCTCGTTGGCGTAAATTTCGATATATTCTCGATCCTTAGCAACAACAACGACCGATATATCATCTTCAAATCCAACTTTTGTCACCTCTTTAGGAGCGGGAAAGGAGGAGTGGTGGGGGTATGGGAGAGGGCCAAATACGGATCCGTGGCGAACACCTTCTGACACGTCATATTGCTTAGGTCCTTCGGCAATCTCGTATTGGAGAAATCGATTTGAGAGGTAGCTTTTGATTATTCCCGCCAGATAATCTGAGACTTTAATCTTATATATAATAAAATATATGTCTGCAACTCGCGGATATCACAAACCTTCTGATGATTTTGTTGATGACACTCATCGAATACTTTATCAATGACTCGATTTCAAACTTCGCAAAAATATTGGAAAATATCGTCAATTAATTCATTGGTGCATGGTTTGATATTTTACTCAAATTTCTTTTAAAATTATGTTTGCGGTGTGTATTTGAAAACAAAAATGGGATACGAGATGGAACGACGTAAAAGAAGCAAAAAAAAAAAACGACGCATTATATGAACACCCTAGTGCCTCACTCCTTCTGAGTTTCATGCAGAGGTAGTAGAATACATACATAGATTACATACGGATTGGTTGTGTGTCTTTGGCTTGGTATATACACTCCGGTCGACTGAAATAAGGATAGCCGCAACGAGATTAATTTTACTCAAAGTTTTCCGTGCTTTATATCTAAGAGCATTTAGTTTCTATTATGAAAGGTTACTGTATTGCTGTATTGTTTTTCTGTTAATGCGAATCAACTTATCGTATCCTTAACCCATCGACGATGCTGATTAAAACCTTATTTTATTTTTTCACGAGCGACGATGGAAGCTCCCTTTTGCTGCTGGTCACGGTAGTCAATAAATAATGAAATTTCAAATACTATGGAAATAAAGCGCCCCCAAAGTACTTAAAAATCAGTCATAAAATGTTCAATTTTTCAGATTAGTGTTTGCATTTAAAGTTCTATAACTGCCCAAAATTTTGAAATTATGATAACAAGACTATGACTATGAGTCCACTCAGCTGTTAAATGAGTACCCATTATGGGGTTAATAACTCGGTTGAGCGTGTTGCTGATCACATACCTCTGCACAAAAACCGTCATGATCTAGAAAATGAGATGATGCTAACTCATCTCTTTTTATGATAACAAGATGTTCACTCGATTTGATGACAGTAAAATGCGGATTAAATTATTGACGGAAAATTACTATGCCACGTGTGTGAAAATTCAAGGTAATAAACCCTTTCCGTTATGGATAAATGAAGGATAAAAAATCATTTAAGTGATAAACTATCCATTGAATGTTCGTACTGAAAAGTGTATGTTTACCTCTGCTGGAAATTCCTTAAAAAAAAAATAATGAATAGAAAATTTTATTGTTTTTGCCATGACCGTGATGTGTGCATGTCCCTTGATATTAGCATGTCCATAGTTTATTCTACTCTACAGTCTACATCTACACGCATAGACCCCCAAGCACGCGTTCACAAATGTTGGCTTAACATAATACGAGTATAATACAAGGATACACATGTTCGTACTTTATCTAATTAGTTCGTTTCCCTAGAGGAAGCCGTGTCGAACGGATAGCTTTACTTAATAATACTTTTGTTGGCTACACTAAAACAAAACGTTTAACAAAAATTCAACGAGCAATATTCGTAATGCCTTTCCTCTTTAACCTCAACGTTTCTCGCCACATATCATGCATCATTTCTGTTTAATGATACAATTTAGTGAAAGTGATAAATATAGTGTTGTTGTCAGTCTTAAAGGTTGCGATCGTTATAAAAGTTTTTAATGAAAATGGAAAAGATATTGAGTCGGTGCGGTTATTGAAAGTACAAAAGTGTTATTTTTATGGATCCAACGACTGTTCTCACGGACCAGACATCCAATGGATAATCTTCTATGCAATATGGCGAGTACAAGCAGATACTCGTCCTACAACTGTCTAACCTCGTGGGATTCGTATGACAAAATCCCAAGGTAATGTGGTAAGCATATGTTACATACATACACGCATATCAGCCTAATTAGCATTTTATATTTTTATTGTACATACTAGTAAATATACAAAGATATCAAGATAAAAGTCATGGGGAATAAACTACAGCAAAAATATGTTCATTTTGTCCACAGTGTGTTCAGTTGAAAAAATTGCCAATGCTTCAAATTTAGGGCAATTTAAATACAATCTATCCACTAGTCTGAAAGAACAAGAACGTTTGCATTAAAAGTCCATTTACAATTTTTTATAAATTTCTTTGAGTAGACACAGTCCAAGGATGCCACCAAAAAGAACCCCTCGTAATTTATTTAATAGACAACTTAATGATACTTAATGAGCAAATAAAAATCATCTAATAGAAGTCAATGTCCGTGTCCATACTAGGGGCTGCAATGCCCAGTATCGTTTTGCAAGGAAAAAAATTCTTGCTTTTAAGGATAGAATTTAAAATAGAAACAATTTGAAAAATCACGAATGAAAAAAACACATTTCCAGTCCTTATTTTAGTCTATTTTAAATACTGAGTTTCTGTCACAATTTTTTTACGAAGCATAGTACGTATTTTAATTTGAACTGTTGGATGGAAGCAATCTCAAAAATTCATCAACATTGAAAGTTTTCGAAATTCCGGCTCTATTTTCTTACGTGTGGTTTTGTTTGGCATTACATACATGATTACTTACCCACTTAATAGCCATATTATGGGATGGGGGATACGGCTTACTTAATAGCCATATTATCGGATGGGGGATACGGCTTCTCCACGTTTTCGCCTCTATACGTCTCGGTCCATGCGCTACCACTTCCAGTTTGGAACTCCAAGCCGCTTTCTGCTGTTTTCTCGGACGGCCACCTCCCGTCGTTTTTTCGAGATTTTTCGTATCTTTGCACGTCTCGACAAATGCCTTCTTAGGGATTCCATGGTTATACATTCGCTGTATGTGCCCGCCCACTGTAGCCTTCGAACCTTGGTGAATATTCAGGCCTCTGGTGCGTCAAATCATCATCGTGGCGCGACAGCCCGACGTCGGGCCTTGGCCGCCTGGATCACTGTCCTCCAATTATCTCGGTCACGTGACCACGTCCTCCAATTTTGGGAGCCCAGCAGCTGCGCGGCGTCCACACCTACTGAGCTCTCCCAACGAGATCTCGGTCGTCCTCGCAGTCTCGCTCCGTCGACTCGTTCTGCATTCATTACTCTCTTAGGCATGCGATCATCGTCCATTCTTTGTACATGCCCTGCCCATTGAAGTCGTTGTAGTTTGACGATTTTCGAGACTTGCAGCTCATCGTACATTTCATACAACTCATGGTTGTACCGGATGCGCCATCCATCTCGATCGCAAACAGCCCCGAAAATTCGCCGTAGAACCTTACGTTCGAAAGTGTCTAGCATGTTTTCGGAGGCTTGAGTTAGGGTCCATGCTTCGCAGCCATAGCATAGCACTGGTCGTATAATGGTTTTGTACACGCGGAGCTTCGTGTTTCTGTGCACATGTTTCGATTTCATTATGGGGAACCGAGAAAAAAGTCTTATTAGCTAACTGTATCCGTCGCTTGATTTCGTCAGTTTCGTTGGCGTCCCTTGACAGGTTGCAACCCAGGTAAATGAAGTTGTTCACGAACTCGATGTTGAGGTCCCCCACATTGATGCTCGGTTGTGCAGGTGTCCTTGTCACCGATTGCATCATTATTTTAGTTTTACCCTCGTTAATACGTAATCCAACTTCCTTTGCAGCGGTATCGAGCGTATGCAGAAGTTCTTCTGCGTCAGCCAATCTTCGGGACATGATGTTGATGTCGTCGGCGTACGCTGCTAATTGTGTCGACTTGATGAGTAGCGTCTTGCTGTTGTCCATATTCATGGCCCGAACAGCGTATTCCAGTGCTAGGTTGAAGAGCGTCGGTGCCAGTCCATCGCCCTGTTTCAAACCAGTGCGTGTTTCAAATAGATCAGTAAGTCTATTCTGGATCCTGACTTGTGAGACGGAGTTGGTCATCGTCATCTTTGTCAGTCGCACTAATTTTGCTGGTATACCAAATTGCAGCATGATGTTGTACAGTACTCCACGATCGATACTGTCGTATGCCTGCTTGAAGTCGACAAAGATTTGGTATATGTTTACGTTGTATTCCCAGCACTTCTGGAGTATCAGTTTGACTGAGAACAGCTGATCGGTTGTGGAGCGACCAGGTCTGAAACCGCTTTGATATTCGCCAATGACTCGTTCTGCGTACGGTTTTATTCTATTTTCCAGAATTTTCGTCAAAATTTTATAGGACGTACAAACTAGTGAGATGCCCCTGTAATTCTCACACCGCAGTTTATCTCCCTTTTTATGAATTGGACAGATGATGCTTCTGCGCCAATCGTCTGGGATCTCCTCGTTCTCCCATACTCGCAGGAGTAATTGATGTATGGCATCAACTAGACTCGTTCCACCGAATCTTAGCAGTTCAGCTGGGATCTCGTCAGCGCCCGGCGCTTTATTTCGTTTTAGTGACCGCAACGCTAGGTCAACTTCCTCTACTGTCGGGGTTGAATGGGTGGGCCTAGATCAACAATATCGTCGAGAGCTTCCTGTGTGGGGATGTTAGATGGTCGGTTTAGAAGCTCTTCAAAATAAGAGGCCCATTGTTTGTTAATACCATCGGTGTCGCTGATGATGTTTCCATCCTTGTCCTTACAAAGGCTAGTCCTGGGTTGGTAGCCGTTCTTAATTGTATTTACTAGTTTGTACGCTTGTCTAGTGTTCCTATTAGCTAAGTTTTCGTTAATGTTCAGCAACTGCTCGTCAAAGTATTTACGTTTCTTACGTCTAATTATTCTATTCGATATTCGCCGTAGCTCGTCATATTTTTCTCTTCTGGCTCTGGTTCCTCGTTGAATCCATTGTCTGTAGGCCTCTTTTTTCGCGTCAAGTGAATTTTTGCATTCTTCGTCGAACCAGTCATTTCGCGCTCGCCGGGCTTTATATCCCACGACCTTCTCTGCGACATCCTTGATGGTACCCTTGAGTTCTTCCCAGAACCCATGGACGCCTGTGTTGCTGATGTTGTGTAGCATAGGTGATAGTTCTTCCTCAAGGGCGGTAGTATACGCCACCGCTGTAGCATCACTCAAGAGCTTATCAACCGCAAAGATTTTGGGAGGGCTGATTCTTGACTGGTGCACTGAGGAAATTCTACATCTGTAGGTCGTCTTCACCAAGTGATGATCTGAGTCGCAGTTTGCTCCTCGATAGGAGCGGACATCCATCACACTAGACGCCCATCTCCTGCAAATGAGGACGTGGTCAATTTGGTTGACGGTATGTGCGTCTGGAGACTTCCAGGTCTGCTTGTGAATGCGTCGATGCGGGAAACACGTAGAGCTTACGACTAGATTCCTGCTGCAGGCGAAGTCGATAAGTCGGTGGCCGTTATCGTTACATTCTTCATGGAGGCTGTGGTGGTCCCCCGGTGCCAACTTTCATTTCCGACTTTCGCGTTAAAGTCTCCCAGCAGCAATTTGACGTCGTTTGTTGGAAGTGAGTCGAAGAGAGTTTCAAGGCGGGCATAGAACTCGTCTTTTACTGCGTCTTCTTTAACTTCAGTGGGGGCATGCACATTGATGAGCCAGAGATTGAAGAATCGAGTCTTGATGCGAATCGCACACAGCCGTTCATTTATGGGTTTGAAGTCAGTAATATGCGGTTTGAGGTGATTGTTCACTATAAATGCTACTCCAAACTCCTTGCGGCCCGATGGCTTGCCACTTGTAAAAATTGTGTGCGATTTCTTGTCATTAATCTCGCTGCCGAGCCAATTTGTTTCCTGGACTGCAGTAATGCTCAGTTTGTACTTTTCGACCTGTTGAAGGAGGGCCTTCTCGGCCCCCGGTTTGTTCAGGGAGCGTACATTCCAGGATCCGAAAGAATAATCCTTTATTCGTTTGCGTGGTCGTCGTTGTTGATCCGTCCAATCCGAGGCTTTTGTTCCAGGTTTCTTGACATGGAGTGGTTTTTACAAGGACGAGTTGTCAGCACGTCGCTTAACCCCATTCAGGGGATGGCCTCGGAGATAGCTGCTTCAGATGGTTTAATAAACGCGCTGGAGCCCACACAACTATGTAGCAGGTCCAACTACGCAAGTCATTCCATCCTACTAGACCTGAGACGCTTAGGTGTTCGTCAGCCATTCAGGCTACAGCTATCTGCCTTTTCCAAACTGTCTTATCGCTAAGACATTGGCCGTCAGCGAATTGATATACTGCCGTTACCAGGGGGCGCCCACGCGAAGGACTATGGAAAAGGTCTTTGCCCCCCAATATATGCGTCAAATATTTCGTACAATTCATGGTTGTAAAGTTTTCGCCATTGATCTCCTGCGCACGTTGCTCAAATGATTCGTCAGAGAACACTCCTTTCAAAGACATTTAGCATTTTTTCCGACGACTGAGTGAGGTTCCAGGTCTCGCAAACGTGGCATAGAACAGGACGGAAGATTGTCCCGTAGAATTTCGGAATTTCGCTTTTGTACGAATAAAGCTGTGGATTTGTTTTTATTATAATATTTATTTGATTCTATTTATTGCCAGCAGGAATGCCGTGAGCTATAGTCAACACGAAGAGCTCAAAAAAAAAACAGGTTTACTGCGGGCGCAAAAAAGAAAGTTTATCGCGTCGCCCCACCCCACGACTACGTTCAAGATGTCTTATCAATTATTACCCCTAGATACACAACACTCGTCAGAAGATTTTTTTTCCGAGAACACATCAACTGACATATGAGTAACTGGAATAGGCCCCTCTTTTCCAATAGATCTAAATTTAGCATATATAGTATAGTATGTACGTAGTAGTGATGTGTAACACAGTAACAAGTCGCTCTTTTTGAACGACTCAACAGGATGAGCGAAAGATTCGGCACAACGACATAGCCTTCGAGTCGTTCAATTTATGAATGACTCACTGTAAAATTAATTCCCAAACTAGCCCATCGCATAAATATTATCCAACGCATAACCAATCCACGCTCATTTCTCAATACATATAATGTACTACAATACATTCATTCACTCACATCCCATCCCATTATCTATCTAAAAGCAAAACCACCATCATTAACTACCAAAGCAATCCCATCTAAATCCATTCATATTCATCTCTATGCAGTATGCAATGCACGCATTGTGTATACTTCTCAATATATACGCAACAACCCATGCTGACCGCAAGCATATCAAAAATCATTTACTTACGTCGCACCGCACATCCAAGTTTCTTCAAATACAGAAAACAATCCCAACATTCTAAAACAAAAGTATTCGTACGTATCATCATCTCAAGCTCAACTTTAGATGAAACCAAACAAAAACCCATAGCGCCCACTTCCACTACAGCTACAGTGTAAAGCAGCGTTCTGACGGGGCCAATACGTGACATCGTGGCACGCTTTCGATCTCATGCTTGTATCGAGCGTGGACTGGAAAGTGAACTGCTTTTGCCTTGGGTTGTGGACCGTTCACACGACCACTATTTAGTTTATCCCATAAATCATTCTGTTTCAAGCAATTACACCACTACTATACCCTAGTTTTAAATAAACTGTTTTGTGGCCATAACTTCTAAAATATAAGGAATTTCGCATTTTTGACACCATTTTGACCCCCCTTTAGATCCCCCATCCGGGCTGAGAAGCATCCATCCCCACTATTTGGATGCTCCTCAGCCCTCTCCCTGCCTATCCCCTTCTCCCTTCTCTATGTAAAATTCGTTCAAAAAGAGCGATACAAAATCGTACCGCACAATAAGATTCGTTCAAAAAGAGCGACACGTTCAAAAAGAGCGACACGTTCAAAAAAAAGCGACACGTTCAAAAAAAGCGACACGTTCAAAAAGAGCGACACGTTCAAAAAAAGCGACACGTTCAAAAAGAGCGACACGTTCAAAAAGAGTCAAAAGAGTCAATTGTGCGGTTCGATTTTGTATCGCTCTTTTTGAACGAATCTTTTTGTGCGAGTTGATTTTGTATGGCCGCCCCAGATTGGCTGCCCCGTTTTCATGGGGAATAGTGGTCCGATTGGGCTGGCTCGAACTAAAGGGTATTGGGGGATCGCTAAGTCCGAATCTGGGGTCGAAAAAGTGAAAAAAAATTGGGGTCGCCCATCCTAGGCTGGCAGCCCCTTTTCATGGGAAATAGTGGTCCGATCGGCCTGGCTCGAACTAAAGGGTATTGGGGGGTCGCTAAGTCCGAATCTGGGGTCAAAAAAGAGAAAAAAAATTGGGGTCGCCCATCCTAGGCTGGCAGCCCCCTTTTCATGGGAAATAGTGGTCCGATCGAGCTGGCTCGAACTAAAGGGTATTGGGGGGGTCGCTAAGTCCGAATCTGGGGTCAAACAAGAGAAAAAAAATTGGGGTCGCCCATTATAGGCTGGCAGCCCACTTTTCATGGGAAATAGTGGTCCGATCGGGCTGGCTCGAACTAAAGGGTATTGGGGGGTCGCTAAGTCCGAATCTGGGGTCAAAAAAGAGAAAAAAAAATTAGGGTCGCCCATCCTAGGCTGGCAGCCCCTTTTCATGGGAAATAGTGGTCCGATCGGCCTGGCTCGAACTAAAGGGTATTGGGGGGTCGCTAAGTCCGAATCTGGGGTCGAAAAAGTGAAAAAAAATTGGGGTCGCCCATCCTAGGCTGGCAGCCCCTTTTCATGGGAAATAGTAGTCCGATCGGGATGGCTCGAACTAAAGGGTATTGGGGGGTCGCTAAGTCCGAATCTGGGGTCAAAAAAGAGAAAAAATATTGGGGTCGCCCATCCTAGGCTGGCAGCCCCCTTTTCATGGGAAATAGTGGTCCGATCGGGCAGGCTCGAACTAAAGGGCATTGAGGGGGGGGGGAGGGGTCGCCAACTCCGAATCTGGGGTCAAAAAAGGGGAAAAAAGTTGGGGTCGCACATCTACGACTTTTATTGAATATGTTATTACCCAAGTTTCAGACTCTTTGCATGACTCTTTTTGAACGACTCTTTTTGAACGACTCTTTTTGAACGACTCTTTTTGAACGACTCATTGGAAAGAGTCAGAGCTTATGTGCTGGCACAGTGAAAAGAGTCATTATGCCCATCACTAGTACGTAGTGATGGTAGTGAAGTTAGAGAAAGTCAACGTTTTCTAGCCTGTGCACTTCCACAAAAATCGCCGTTTGACGGTAGATAATTCACGTTGCCTTGTGGTCATAGCAGCAAGTGACATGTTTTCACAACTTTGAGGGCTTGTAGCCATCTGCATCGGTTCCCAGGCTTGAAACCCTTAGGTGCTGTTGTCTTCATCCACCACACACACCCCAAGCGAGATGTCATAGGTATTAAAATCGAAAAAAAAACTTAAATATGCCTTGGCATTACAAAATTCACGGGAACATTTTTACTTTCATACCGATGAGTTCTGTGAAGATAAAGCGGGTTTAAGGTTTGTTTTTTTTTTTCGATTTTTATGTACATATATGGAGTTGAAAAATGCCAGCATCCGAGAAGTCTCAACCTATATGCGTTTCCTTTTTTTTTAACAGAGCTGTTTTGGAACTAGATTTCCAGTATTGAAAGTATTTTAGAATGGTTGAAGTGCTCATCGTCAAGTAATTTCTCTTTTTCTAAAAATTTTAGTTTTGCAGAACTCTTTCTGAAACAATTAAGACCTCTAGAGCTCTTTGTTGTCCATTTACTTAAAGCATTGAAAATTGGAATGTTAAAATGATGCGACGTGAATTTGGCACCCAAAAATTTTGTTAAAAATAATCATTTTTTCATTTCATTATTTCACCTTTAATAGCAATAATTATGCGAGAAGGGAAGGGGGACAAGAAAGAACAATTTAATTTTACAGGTTTCTTTTTCTTACTCGCAATAACAATTACTTTTATCCACTCTGGAAAAAATGAAATCTCTGAAAGAAGGCACATCATCCAAAACGTACACGTTCGTGTATTTGAGTATGTATTTTGATTTACGAGTATATATCTTTACCATTCTTTTCGTGATAATATAGGTATGTATGACGTAGCTACTATACATACATACATATATACGTAGGAATGAAAATGCGTATCAAATCTCCTCCTATGACTTAATTTAAATTTGTAAAATGTGTTACAGTAAAATTTATCTAAGCGTTGGTATTCATGAGATCTCTTTAAATACGAGTTCATCTAGTGAAATATGAAAATTTTTGTTTGTTTGTGTATTGTATTGTAGTAACACAACAACGTAATACCGTATTTAGATCAAAGACGCCTGCCTCTAATATTTTTGTGGCAAGGACTGTTTTTTTATAACTGGTGCGGAAATCACGTTGCCGGCAGAATCAATCGCAGCAGCAGAGGCATCAGTAGCGACATCGGCCGTGTCTTGGGTGATTTGGTTTGCGAGCCTAATTGAGCAGCGCAAAATGCCATATCGTCTTCCGCATAAATTGTGACTTTTCTCACTATTTTGCAAAAATGGGCTATTGTGAATGTCGAAAACATTTTATAACTTTTAACAACAAAACAAAGCCTTCGTTTGACACTATAATGCATAAAATTTTGTTTTTTTCTTCCTGACATTTTAAAAGTTTCCCCGGCATGCTGATAGATCCCGTCACTGAAGCAGCATTTTAGAATCTTGCACGAGAAAGCAGATCTGCAGATGCAGATGTTGCTGCTGCTCCAATGTAATTCGCTTTGAGGCAGTTCGCACATTCTAACTTGACAGGTGAGCGCCGCAGCTGCTGTTGTTACCGGTCCGATTGCTTCTGCCGGCAATGTAACTTCCGCATGAATTTTATTTATGCCTCCAACAGACAATGGGCCATGATTGGCAATTGGAAGCCAATTACCAAAACATACCACCATCGTTATCCGTCCACAGCTTAAGTGCAAACTCATAGCTCCAATTGTGCGCATAAACAAAGTCATAAATATACATAAACACGTCAAGTTTCAAATGAAGTCATAATTAAAGTACAATATCTCTCCTTGTGTAACTAAAGGAAACTTCCAAAGTCCCAAAAAATAAACCCGGAAAAAATAGTCTGCCAAATAACTTCCGCTCTGAAATCACATTTCAGATAACCAACGAAAAATTTAAAAGTATGTACGCTACGAATGCTAAAGTAAAAAGTTGATTTAGTCGCGCCATAATGCAATTTTCAATATTCAATTTAAAAGGACTAAGAGGGCGCATAAATTGAACTTTCCATGGGAAACGAAAAGCTCGTCTCGCATATAATTTTGATGTGTCGGCAACTCAAAGGAATTTTTTTTATGACACGCAGTAGCATCGACCGGGGACTAGGCTAGAAGTACTGTGCTGGAACTGAGGTGCCAAGTTGGCGGTCTTCAAAAGTTCTTTATGGAGCTATACGAGTACACAGTTTAGAACCAAACATTTCTGAATGCATTATACGTACGTATGTGTATGAGGAGCAAAAGGGATATCTCAAAAGAACTTGATTATGTGGAAGCAAAAGATAAAAAGTATGAATCATCAAATTGAATACACAAATCACACGAAATTCGCAGCGAAGTTTTTTTTTTTTGAACAAAAGATAGAGAGTGATGTAATTTAAAATATAAAGGCGAGAAGATGCAGTTCCCTAGGGATTTTTAGATTTTGATGAATCTGACATTCAAGACAATTTAATATAAAATACAATTACCGATTTAATTTCAGCGGCAAATAAATGATATACTAATTGACAAGTGATACATTCTTGGTCATTTTTTTTACATATATATCAGTTGAAAAAAGCTTGCCGAACTTTTTTTAAATTATAACTACTCTCGCACGTCAAGCCTATGAAAATTGAATAAATTATTACTGTATTATTATATAGCGTGTCTCGCTTTGCAAATGTCTACACAGCCTCTTCACATAGGTCTGCAGCTCAGCTTCCACACACATTTTCTTCCACAAACTTGGTCCAACTGCGAAAGATCAGGAATATCATCTTTCCCAGACTGGTGCATGTTTAGTGCTTTATGGGAATTGGGTGGTTTCGCAATACCCCAAATAAAAAATAAAAAAAAAACTTGAAAAATAAAATAAATTTCAAGAGCTGTCGTCGTAGCGCTTCTTCAACGAACCAAGCCAGAAAAATTCCAAAACAATTTGTTTAAACTTTGTCTAAACTCATATTAATTTCAGTTATTCATATCACATCCTGCGAAAGGTATAATCCATAGCCATATGAGAATTTCTACGACGGAAAGTTGTCAGTGCGATATCCATCCTGGAGCGTAGGTTTGTTAATTATAACAGATACATTACACACGCTGTCTACTAATCAAATGGTTCCGAAATGCTTCTTTGTTTGAGTATTAAATTTTTCACAACTTCTCTCCTGCCTAGGCACAATGTCCTAGACCTAGTCAATAGCACCATCCTGGTGGGTTGAGTTCCTTACGAATACACCGTCATGGGTACAGGATAAAATTACTAGGAAGCATTAGATGTTAAGTGGAAAACACCTCAACATTTTACGTAATTGGATTTCACTCCGGCAAGATTATATGTCACAACAAAAGCAATATTTCGCAAAGAGGTAATTTAATCAAAGTCCCATTAGGACTTTCTGATGATGAAGGAAGAAGTTGTCTTTCATGGCGTTGAGGGAAAATGCTTTCATTCAACTTAAAAGCCAAAATTGGACTATGGCTTGTAGCGGAGAAACAATTTAGGTTTGACAATTGAAAATTTCCGAGGGATTTGATGATAGATTGAGTTGCAGTTTGATAGGTAATACGAGTATTTGTCATAAATGCTTTGAGGCTAAATTTCCGCGCAAATTTGTCATTCTATATTTTAAGCATTATTTGAATTTAGTTGAATTTTATTTTTCATAATTCTATAGATAGAGTATCTGAGCACTACTAGGTGGAAAAATAATAATAATAATAGCCGCGTTATTTTGCAGCTATCCGGGTCAAGGGTAGTTAACCCGAGTTTTTATGAAAAAGACGATGTATCTGACCCATACAGGGTAAAAGCATGTATTTGACATGAAATGGATTTTGTCTCAGATGAAGTTTGGATTTAAAGTAATGGCGTAGTCCCACTCTTTGAAAAATATAAAAAATGAAACCGGAATATAGAGGGCTACGCCCGCAATCCGAGGGTTTTGTAGCAAGCGCTTATTTTGGTATATAAATATCGGCTCCTTGCTCTTCTTGATATCACTCAGATGGATAGAAAAAACGTAATTAAAATGTCTTACCCACTTACATTTTACATGCTAATTCATATTACGTGATTGTAACGAAACTTAGAACATATTATTGCTTAAGGTGTTGGTTATCGTTGGCCATCAGTACTTTTGACCTCGAACGTGTTTAAGGCGTGCAAGGGTGTGCTAACTGTAACTATACAAATAAACTATTATTAACCTATTCTGAAAAGATATACAAATTCCACTATTTTCCATTTTATATGTTTTTCGAAACCCACTTCCTGTAAGTTTTCATAATTCTAAGTATAACGGTCTCAAAATGCAGGCAAGGGGGGGGTCAAATTACGAACTAATATTTTCTCCTCCCCCACAGTTCCCCTTTCTATAAATTTCGAGAAAATGCGAAAAAATAGAATGTACTCATCATTACCTTTCTCACGACACCTCATTTGCTTATAACCAGTCGATAAAACAATTTGACCTTAATTTCGCCTCAATGTGGACCCCCCCCCCCCCCCCCTCCACCGGGTAAAGTTGGCCAATTAAGACACAGCGCCCCCAACCAATCTTTACTCTTTCAAAAATGATTAATTAAATAACTGCAATTCGCACTACGAAAAACAACATGAAAGTAGTACTCACACCTATGAGGCCGGTTGGTGTATTTTTTGTGTGGATAGTGTCAAAATGCCGAACTTTAAATGAATGTACTATTATTAAATATTATGTGATTATAATGAAACTTAGAGATATTATTGCCTATGATGTTGGTTATCATCGGCCATCAATATTTTTGACCTCGGGTACGTGTAAGGGGTGCAGGGTTGTGCTAACTGAAACTATAGAAATGTACTATTATTAACCTTTTCTGATGAAATTTCAAAATTCTAGAAATCTAGGTTTTCTACACTAGTAAAATGGCGCTTTTCTGTAAATTTTCATATTTCTAAGTATAACGGTCTCGAAATGCAAGGGGGGGGGGCAAACTTGGATCACATATTTTCCCCTCTCCCTCTTTTCCCGTTTCTTCAAATTTGAAAAAAATTTCAAAAATGGAATGTACTCAACGGTACCTTTCTTATGATACCCCACTTGCCTGTACCAAACGAAAAAAAAATTTCAACCTTCATTTCCCCTCTATGGGGACCTCCCCTTAAAGTTGACCTATTACGACGATTCGCTTTCTCCGGCGAATTATAGTAATTCTACACATTCCTACAAAATTTCATGTATGTAGCTTCAGCCGTTCCTGAGATATTCCATGGACAGACGGACAGACAGACATTTGACCGATTTCATAAGGGTTTTGTTTTACTACAAAACCCTAAAAACATTCTACTACATCAAGAGCATGCATTGAACTTATCAAATGCAACTGTGAGAGAAGAAACTAATTGATTACGAGTAGCTTCCCAATATTTTGACAAAAAGACACTTTTCCAATTGGTAAAAATATGGAATCCCATTGAATTTAATTGCGGTGAAATGAGGTGAAAACAGAGTGGAACGAACTTCTTCTAGCAACCGCTAGATGCGTCCTACATAAAAGCTTTACTTGTGCGCTCTCCAGGGTAGAATCTGCATTCGATAAGTTACTGGGCTAAGCGCTAACCCATAAAGGATAGGATTGTTGTTGTATTGCGTGTTCACTAACCTATACAGGTTAAGAAAAGCAAAAGAACGCGCCTATAGCGTTATGGGGAAGGAGCCGGCAATTTGCCAAAGTCACCGTGAAAGTCCGACAGGACAAGAAGCGAATGCTCCACAACGAGCTACGCGACGGCACACGCCTGCTGCAGCTCAGTTTTGAGAGATGTGGGCGGGGTTTTTACCTGCTGGTTGCCCTCGCCTTTACACAGGTATTCCATATGCCTTGGGGGTAGACAAAACAAAAAACATTGGAAAATGTTCAATTGGATTTACATCATGCACATTTCTGATTGCGACAGTCAGCTGGTCGACATGTGATATAATGTATCTGGTGTTGAATCAACTGATGTGCTGAAATATCTAGAGGCTTTTACTTCTTCCACAATAAGCACGTGTACATTTGAGTTAAAATTTTAATTATTGGATTAAACTCAGTTATCACCTGAAGCAGTATTACAAAATCCAAATAAACAAAAAATTAAAATTTTGGAAAAATGTATTTCGACGTCCTCCTTTTGATGATTCCCTAAGCACGTGCCTCAATTTCCTAACGGTAAATCCAGGGCTGTGTAGGGTTGAATTTAGTTCTTAGAATTCTATAGATGGAGTATCTGCAGCAAATTATACCAAGTTATAATTATTCCAAGAAATTTTGCGACTAAGGACATTTTCTAATCAATTGACCGAAAAAAAAATGTTTGGCTTAAAATAAACTCTCCTAAACTTTTCCATCCACCGTCCATCTACCACATTCTTTTAATTAAACCCCGGCGAAAAGCTAGCCAATCTATTTAGGATATTCCCTTGTGCACAATGTGTGTACATGTTCATATTGAGTACCAAACAGTTTGGTGTTACTCCTGCTACCGCGAACTAAGTAGAATTGAAAGTTCAAGCCTGAAATCGCATGGGGATTGAACGAATAAAAAAAAGCAAGGAAGTTTTTGTGTTGCTCTATATGGTTCGAATATTGTGGGTATGCCGATGAAATATGTTCTTTGCTTTGCATCGTACTAAATATGCTATTTTTATACGAGAAACTATGTCATATTGACATAATAGGCGTTTTTTTTTCAAGATTCACATAGAGCAGAGCAGGTTAATTACACTAACAATTTGATCTGAGCTGCTCTGGATAAAACGTCAGTGCAAAAATGCTGCTCGGTTAAGTAGTCAGCGTTTTGAAATGCAGGCGGCACAGGTGTCGAAATTTTCGGGCAGTTACAGTTTGGGAAAAACATAAAGTTCATTTCCTGTCAATAAAGTGTTCGTTTTGTGTAATTATATGATTTTGTATGTTTACTATATACAAAATAACTTTACTGCCTAAAGGACATTTGTCCGATTGTATATACACTCTCTCTCTCTTAATTGCCCTAACGCCTTGTGGGGCATAGCGCGTCAACTGTTCCATGTGGCCCTGTTGACGTTTCGTCGGCATAAACTGGTTTCGGAGAATGCAGTTGCCAGCATGCACCTCCTGCACATCCATGGCCACGAACTTCGTCGTGGACGGGATTCAAACCCGAAACGCCGGTAGTCAACATGAGACTGTTACCTCGACTCGCTGCGCTAACGGTAGCCCCTAAAATATAAGTTGACGTTTGAATTCTAACTAAGCCAAGACACACTCCTGTTTTCGTATTCGCTACCCTAATTTGCTCTCGATCGTATTTTTTTGCCTGCTCTACTCTGCTCTGTTCCAAAAAAAACGCACCTAATGTCTATATAACCGAAACCAATGCATGACATGATTCCATTCAGTTAATTGGCTTGATGTAACTTGATCCTTTAACCGAATTGAGATACGTGTGGATTCCGATGGCGCACTAAATAGTATTTCACCCCAAAGCAATTGATTGAATCTATCATCCAATTACTGTCAGTTTGCATGTTTACCATGTAAACAACAAATCCTGAAGGCTCCATTAACCCACTTCAGCCTAAATGCATCATCTATTCGTCTACTTAAGGAGAAAGCAGAGCACACAACAATGAAGATAACATGTTCACAAAACCCAGTATGGCTCATTCAATTTTCGATAGCTTGGTTTGGGAACCTGTAGTGCGTTGAGGCATCAGTCTCATGTCGTTACGGGTTCAAGTCCCGTCCACGGTGTTCGTGGCCATGGATATTTGTGTTGTCTTCCACTGCGTTAATAATAAGCCACAACATCTCCTTACGTCGCAGGTAGGCGGCTAAATGGGAGCAGGAGGTGCCGCATGGAATAGTTGATGCGCTATATCCCATTAGGGGTTAGGGCAAATGAGTAAGCTTAAATGAAAGAAACGACCAACTAATTGGCTTTCGGCCTTTAAGTTATTGTATATTTTATTTATTATAAAATAGTATTTTATTCAGAATGCCAAAAAAGGAGAATTCCTTGTTTATTTTTTACCCGAATAGGTAACGATTTCGGAAAGGATGAGAATGAAAAATAATTTTTAATATTTTGTAGTGCCATATAATAATGGAGCAAAGGCGGGACTTTCGTCATAATGACCATGTTACCTTTCAGTTTCCTTCTTCTTCCCATAAAAACGGTCTCTGAAATGAAATGGTCTACTATATTTCGTAACCCATGTTTCGATTCGGAAGGGAAAAGGGAATACTTCACTTTTTACCCTGACTATCACTTCTCCCTTGCTGTATAAATGAGTTTCGTATGAACGTACCACGGAGAGTACAAGTATGTTATATATTTTAATGCATTGTAAACCGAATATAAGGTGGACGCTTACCAATAATCATGTCAGCATAGTGAGTGGCGTATCGGATGTGAGGGCCGTCAAGCCCGTGATGTTAGAAGGGATCTAAAATTTGAAACATGAGAGAAAAATCGGTCACTTTTATAAAAAAAAATATGGGTCAAAAGCTTCTCAAGAATGGAAGAAATATAATACTTCTGCACATATACAAAAGCCGACAGTTTCGATAGCGCGTAACATTGAACATAAAAATTTCGATACGAGTACTACAAATGTTCTTATACAACATTCCATTTCCTACTTTTGGTTTTCAATTTTTCATTTGTCCCGGTATAGGAATCGGTCCTTACTCGATTCGGGCCCGGCTTCGTCTGATTGCAGACATAGTAACACCACTGATCTGGGTCGTATGAAGATGTAAGGGCCAGGTGACTTGTCATATTTCAATAGTATACAACTATAGTATATGTACTCACCCTATAACGAATTTAAAATGAAACCGGAATATAGAGGGCTACGCCCGCAATCCGAGGGTTTTGTAGCAAGCGCTTATTTTGGTATATAAATATCGGCTCCTTGCTCTTCTTGATATCACTCAGATGGATAGAAAAAACGTAATTAAAATGTCTTACCCACTTACATTTTACATGCTAATTCATATTACGTTATTGTAACGAAACTTAGAACATATTATTGCTTAAGGTGTTGGTTATCGTTGGCCATCAGTACTTTTGACCTCGAACGTGTTTAAGGCGTGCAAGGGAGTGCTAACTGTAACTATACAAATAAACTAAAATATTATTGACCTATTCTGAGAAGATATACAAATTCCACTATTTTCCATTTTATATGTTTTTCGAAACCCACTTCCTGTAAGTTTTCATAATTCTAAGTATAACGGTCTCAAAATGCAGGCAAGGGGGGGTCAAATTACGAACTAATATTTTCTCCTCCCCCACTGTTCCCCTTTCTATAAATTTCGAGAAAATGCGAAAAAAAGGAATGTACTCATCATTACCTTTCTCACGACCTCATTTGCTTATATCAGTCGATAAAAAAATTTGATCTTAATTTCGCCTCTATGTGGACCCTCCCCCCCCCCCCCCCCTTCCTTCTACCCGGTAAAGTTGGCCAATTAAGACACAGCGCCCCCAACCAATCTTTACCTTTTAAAAAAATGATTAATTAAATAACTACGAAAAACAACATGAAAGTAGTACTCACACCTATGAGGCCGGTATGTGTATTTTGTGTGCGGATAGTGTCAAAATGCCGAACTTTAAATGAATGTACTTTTATTAAATATTATGCGATTATAATGAAACTTAGAGATATTATTGCCTATGATGTTGGTTATCATTGGCCATCAATATTTTTGACCTCGGCTACGCGTAAGGGGTGCAGGGTTGTGCTAACTGAAACTATAGAAATGTACTATTATTAACCTTTTCTGATGAAATTTCAAAATTCTAGAAATCTAGGTTTTCTACACTAGTAAAATGGCGCTTTTCTGTAAATTTTCATATTTCTAAGTATAACGGTCTCAAAATGCAAGGGGGGGGGGGGACAAACTCGTATGACATATTTTCCCCTCTCCCTCTTTTCCCGTTTCTTCAAATTTGAAAAAAATGGAATGTACTCGATGGTACCTTTCTTATGATACCCCACTTGCCTGTACCAAACGAAAAAAAAATTTCGACCTTCATTTCCCCTCTATGGGTACCTCCCCTTAAAGTTGACCTATTACGACGATTCGCTTTCTCCGGCGAATTATAGTAATTCTACACGTTCCTACAAAATTTCATGTATGTAGCTTCAGCCGTTCCTGAGATATTCCATGGACAGACGGACAGACAGACATTTGACCGATTTCATAAGGGTTTTGTTTTACTACAAAACCCTAAAAAAAAGAAATTTGCGTGGAATGAGAGATTAACTCTTTGCTCATCGAGCTACCACAGCTGTCTTCTTCAGAAAATAATTGAGCAAGTATCGAAACCCTCGTTAAATACTTGGAAAATGTAAAACAGTCATCAGTTACTTAGCTGACGACGTCCTGATGAGTTTATCAATTACTTTCATACTCTTGAAGCACGCCGTGGGTGGTCATGTACATATTTTCAGCAAGGACGCGTGATTCAATAAAGGTGGTTATGCAAAACAAATGGACGTTTGTAGCAACTCCTCCGCGAAAAAAAATGGTCTACTGATAAGCGATGGTTAATGGTATCTTCCACAGAATACGACCATCCTTACTCAGACACTTAACTAAAAACAGTAGGGGTTGTCAAAGCGTACATATGACAAAATGATCACGTGCTGGGGAAATTATTTCTGTAGGCAAATTATTTAATGATTTGATTGCAACTGACTTATTTATTTGGGGTTATTTGAGAAGCAATACGTCCAGTGAAAGAAAATCTGTTTAGACTGCTCCTTTTTCCAAAGCTGACACTGTGATCGTTTAAATTTAAGCAATGGATATTATTGTTAATTATGTAATAAAATAGAAAAAACAATTTCTTAAGGAACATAGTTGTAAGTATTTGAAGTCATCGGGTAGTATGGGGCACTCTGTATATGGACGCCCCGGGACCAGATTTTCTCTTGACGACCCCTTCGGATGTACTCGTACAATTAGAAGTTACTTAGTCCAAATGCAGGCGGCGCAAGTGTCAAAGTTTTCGGACAATTTCAGTTTGGAAAGCACTTGTGTGCTCATGAGTTCATACGGATGCTTTAGTGTCATCTCACATTTTATCAAAAAAAAAAAAAAAAAAAAAAGCAGAAAACGAAAGTGTTAATTTCTTCACTTCTTTCTTTCTTCTGTCTTAGTGTCACCATACACTGTCGAACTCGAACCTAGTACAAGTGGACCGGTTTTCTTCACATCTACGTGAAGTGCGTGTGTGTGTATCAGAAGACATTTGTGCCAGGTTCGAGTTCGAGCTCGACAGTGTATGGTGACACTTACACATACATACTCGTATTAGCTCGATGGATA
Source organism: Chloromyia formosa (assembly GCA_964017055.1). Lineage (NCBI taxonomy): Eukaryota > Metazoa > Arthropoda > Insecta > Diptera > Stratiomyidae > Chloromyia > Chloromyia formosa. The sequence continues at coordinate 5,147,167 of OZ024818.1, read as the reverse complement.
GATAGTCGTTGGATCCACGAATTAACACATCAGAAGCTATCGCGTCAAAACGAAGATAAATTATTGCCCCAATTTTTTGTTGACAGTCCATATTTAATTCTCGACCTAATGGGAATCTCATCTTTAGAAGTAATAGCATACACCCTAGATTCGACTTTCGTTGGTTCGTATTGCTTAAGGTGGAACTCTACTCTGGGATGTGCGCGTAATGCTTTAAGCTGAAATGCCTTTTGAGATTTAACATCGTGGATTTAGTACTGCCTAAAGCACAAATTAACTCTGTGATATACGCTGGTACTATCTTAAACGGAAATCTACTCCTAAAAATACCAGAGCAAATTTGACAACTTGATTTCTAAAATCATATTCCATATATTAAATTAGAATTTATTGTGTTTTTGTTTTCTTTTTACTATCATCAGTAGAACGCAGTTAGGTAGATGATCACTTTCGTCAAGTTCACAGAAAATGGAATAAATAAAAAATACTCTTCCATCTTCTTTTAGTTGATGATGTAAGATCTACAGGACATCCGCAAGTTTGCTTTTATCTCCAATCAACATCTTTCAAGATGTTCAAAACTGAATGAAAAGAAATCGCAAACTTATCTGACGACAATTGATAGGCCTTCCGATACATTACTACAAGTATGTTTATCTACGTAATTCACTGTGGTATACATATTTATATAGTAAAAGTCTAGAAAACTTCCGACGTTTCCGTCCGACTACACTTTTCAAGCTAACAAGTCTGTGCAAATCACTTGAATGGCTCCCTAATTGTCTTCGAGGTGGTGTCCATTTTCCTAATGGATAAGAAGGCATTTCTATTTGCCATTGGTTCGTTTTCCCACTTGAAGTTCCATTAAATTTTCAAGGATTTCTCTTTGAAGTCTTTCTTGAGAGGAAATTGAAAATAAAAATAATATTATTAAATTCGAAGGACGAATTAATTGTTTAAATTCTCTTATGATATCCGAATAGACAATTTAATAATTTACATTAAAGTATTGGTAGGATATGAAGGACAGACGTCTAAAGTATCCTGTGGGAATTTATAATTCCACCTCAACTACTGAACTACTAGAGCTAGCAACCAGACGGAGGAGTTGACCCAAATCTGCATAAATGAAGAGATAGACCCCACGAGGAGACCTTATCCGATATGGTAAAGCCGGGTAGGTGCAGAGCAGATGCTTTCCTCCTCCTCTTTATCTTCGTAGCTTCTACATAAATCGTGATGTGCAAGTCCATCCACCATGCATTTTTATTTTACCTGCGCAGAGCATTTGGTGTCCAGTGTCTCCTAAAGCGTCGATTTCTATAACGCGAAACGTATCACTCGTTATTGCAGATTCTACGGTACTGTTAAAGGCATTATGTTTCCCTTAGTCAGGACGAGAGAACCTTCCTGTGCATGAAGTGAAATGGAAGCCAAATCTTGCGAAATGGGTGTTTTCGGGAGAGACGAGATGAGACGAATGCACTGAAGTACTGTTGAAGAGTCCTTGATTAGGGCAAATGAATAGTCTAGAATGCGACGTCTCAGCCATGCCAAAGCCTCTCTGCAATCGTCAAGACCTCTGCTTTAAAAACGCTGCAGTGATCTGGTAAACGAAAGCATATATCAACTCTAGACTCGTACAAGTTTCCCCAATAGACACTGTCCGGGACTGAAAATACAGCTAGGTATATAGATGGGCTTGTCGATAAGATTTTCGGTGTTTCGAGGTCTCGCTCATTCTGTCAAAGCATCTGTTGAACAGCCTCCACGAACTGCGTTTGACTTTACTCCTTCTTGTATTCAGATCCAATACGATTCCATCCTGTGAGTCATCGTTATATTAACTGGATAGTGGACGAGAGAGCTTGCTGCTGACAAAGCGTTATGCAGAAAAAAATAATCTAAACTTAGACATCTAAAGCATTAATCATTCTTGAAATCTCAATTCGACCCAAATAGTTAAGTATACTCTTAGTCTAGTTTCGTACACTTCCTGACTTAAAATTCCGTTAATTTATTAACATTATTTGTCTGGCCTCTGCAATGTATATTTAAATGTTAAAGTTCTCTTTCAAAATCCTTAAATTCCATTCCACTTAAATTTATAAACCACAACACTGTTTCAATGAGATGGGTGTTTTGCCTATACGAATATTGTAAGTTGAGCCTTTTGTGATGCAAAAATATTCCGTCATTGATGAGATTACAAGTACGCAACATTTTACGATAAAAGCTCTCAATGAAGTTAAAGGAGGACTTTGTGAATCCTTTGTAATTTTTCGAGTTTGATACAAGGGGAATGCTAAAGGAATAATTAGATTGTGGATTACGTGCTTTCTCGAATTAGGGAAATATGATGGAACTTGGTACATAGACTAAAAGTCGATTGCGATTCCGAGAATAAGTCGTTGGGATTCATTGAGGGAATGTGATTGGAATCAATTATGAAAGAAATTGATTGAATGAATATACGATAAAATCCATTTTCATAAACGGATTGGTATACATTGAAGATTTGATTGATTGAAGGATCAGAATAGATTTATGTACATACGTGAATGTTTTGCTAATAGATAATTCACGAATTATGAGTGAAATGATTGGGACTCGGGTGTAGGCAAACGTAATTTGTAACATGGGTTGTTTTGTGAACAATTTATTCATTAAACGCTTAGCACGCACTGGGATTCTTTGAATAGATTACGTCTCGCCAGAATCCCACGTTTCTCGACTCATTGTAGCCGTGAATTTTGTATGTATTTTGCTGAAGGTGTTTACTAATTGATTGCGCTGAAGCCTTTTGCTTTTATTACACTGTAAAACAAATCGGAATAAATATAGTATTTTGATAACTATCGAAATACTCGTGCCTCCTCTCTTATGGAACAGACTATTTAACTAATATGATATAAATATTTACACCACCCATTGGAATAATAACAAATTTTAGCTTTTGGGTTGGTATTTTTTGTAACCATATTTTCTTTTACACCAGGTATAGGTATTATTTTTTAAACACCTATCGTGCGGTGTATTCCAGAAGTATTAATTTACCGAATGGATAGAAAAAGTGTCTTATCCAGCAACTGGTGTTAAAAGGAGCCAAATATTTTTTTACTGTGTAGCAACGTTACTGTTGCCTCCTGATACATAAATAGCAACCTACGTGATCTTATATGAAAAGGAAAATTGAGAAGGACAAGTAAGACGACCTCGAGACATAAAATTGGAAAGCATTATGTTTTCGTCACCCATTCTAAAACCACTGAATAGAAAATTCTTGTTCACAGCCTTAAGTTCCAAGAAGTACTTCAAATTCGGATGACATTATCGGGAAAGTCTGAGAAGTCTTTTCACTTCGACGAAATGTTATGAAAAGCCCCATAGACATACAAAGGAATTAAGAAGTGTATATTGCCTACAAAGTTAATGCTCAATGATGTTCACTTGACATTTATAAACCTCAGGAAAATGAAGTGAACAAAAGCAATTTCCAAAAAAGTACAAAGAATTTCGAGGAATTGTTATTTGATAAAAAATTGGTATTATTATAAAAGGACTTATTCTGTGATGTAATTAGGATTGAGAAGCGTGAAAAAGCCATAACGCCCCGGCTGAAATGGTATGATTACACTATTGCAATGTAAATAGAAGCACATAGGTAGGATGACGATTACTCAACTGTGAGCAGCTTAATTTTGCTCATTTTTTTTCGATTGAATTAGTTCAATATTATGGATTTTACGCATATGAAGAAAATATAAGATTATACGGTTCTTCTTTTCAGGATCTGAGTTTTGAGTATCATTCAGGTTTAAAGAATCAGAGACCTTTAACCATTTCCTATCCGACGACTGAAACGATTTACGGGCAAATAAATCCTACACGACCCGGATAATTAGACGCTTGTAGGAATAGGAGGTGCATGCTAGCAACTACTACGTTGACTTCACCCCTTGTTGGACATAGCACGTCAACTATTCCTGCGCGTTCGTACTCTATTCTGACCAATGGGACGCAACTCCCGCCACGTTTTACCCCGAAACTCACACTCTTTTGCTACAGAACGGCGCCATGAAATTTCAGGATACTCCCTCGGTCGGCCTTGATTGGAAATGGGGTTCCATTTCATGACATTCAAAGCAATGCAGTTACACCTACGTATCAATTCGTATATTGGCATCTGACCCGGACGCCAACTTAGCTCTTTTTTCATTTTTAAAATTCGACGAAAACGTGAGTTAACTTAAACTTGCAGCTTCCTGGTAACTCTTATGGTAATATTACCAGTTGCTGCTCCCTAGCAAAAGCACGGAAAGTACTAGGGAGCGAAACAGGACCAGCTTGGTATTAATACTGAGATAATTACCTTACCAGATTTGGACAGCATGTTGAATGTGTACTTAGCCTAGTTGATATGACGAGCGATGTCCTGCTCCCTACCACCATTTCCGGCAACAACCCTACCCAGAGAGATGAAATTGTCCACATTTTCTACAGGCTACCCACTAATATTGATGGCAATATGTGTAGGATTTCTTTTTCGCAACGGCCGGGCGGACTAAGAACCTTGGTCTTGCTGATGTTAATTTTCAGCTCAACTTTGCTTGCCTCCCTCTCGAGGTCGAACGCCATTGCGAACAGATCCATGATTTTGTGGGAGAGTAAGCATATTTAGTCAGCGTAGTCAAGATGTCGTAGATAAGATGTGTAGGACCATTGAATTCCTCCGTATAGTACGGATAGGGTTGCATGCAACACATCGCCAATCATTATGTGGAATAGAATCGGTGAGAAAATGCGCCCCTGCTGAGCCCCACTTCCAATTTCAAAGTTTGCCGACCCATTACCTTTATGCAGAACGCAACACTCGGAATTTTAACGAGACCATTACCAAGTGACGGTTTTACTTTTCTTACTTTAATCGATTGGATGATCCTTGTCTAGCAACTCATCTGTAGCCTCGTCCCCTTGAATACCTTGGTTGCCTGGCACCCAAAACAAAAAAAAAATCGGTTTGTGGTTGCCAACAATTGAAGGACTTCGTAACACTCCTTCACCAGTCTCAATGAGATTTTAAACGAAGAAAATGTCTTTATATCTGCTTAACTTTGAATTGCCTTGACCCCTCCAGGGGCTTGCTTGGATGTCTGAGTAGATAACAATGTGAGCACTTGGAAGTCCCTTTTGTAATATTACCCTGGCAGAGGCCTCAATGGCATTTCATAATGCGGTAGTTTTCAAATTCACTCTCTAATTGAAGAAATCGTGCGTTCTAAGGACCTTTCTGATCCATTGTCCAGAAGAGTACGCACATTCCAGAAACCAAACTTTGTCATTGTACGATAAAGCCAAAAGTCGTCACTCTCGGGTCAGTCCTTATTCGAAGCATAGCTGACGTTTCGTTAGCATACATAAGTCTTCGGATGATGCAAGTTTCTTGTGTTTATTCGCTTTCTACGATATGCCGGAGAAGGCCGAGCTAATATTCTTACATCTCACACCACTGGCCCACTGGAGGGGATAAGACAATTAGTAGTGGTATGTCAACATTTGGCTCAGTTGTCAGTAATGAACCCTTAAATTATTATTTATTCCAAATAGTTCATGAGTTAAAGTACTCATGTATTATAATTTATTAATAAAACCAGCAACGCTCTCACTTATTCTCATTGTGAAATATATGTCATTTTCAACTCAATGACACCATTCGCAGCGAGGCGGGTCTTCTTCAAACTTGCCCATTATGATTACACCTGAATAAATGATCACCTACCAAAATTAGTCATATGCTGGAATCTAGAACGCTACCCTTACTTGTATTTTGAAAGTCACAAGTCCAATACATTAGTCACTACACCTGCAATAACCATTGCGTGTAAGAGCTTCCTTTTGGAGGAAACAGCAAAAAAAAAGCACTCGTAGGTGTATACGAGTATATGAAATGACAGTGAATAATGTACGTAGGAACACTCCATATGGAATTGGCCCCAATAAGTCAAAAACAAATGGGTATGAATAAAAGTTCCTTCCTAGGAATTTGGGCGATCTTGATGCCGCATAAAACAATTTCGTAATGAGTTTTCCCCATTTATTATTGTACATTTTCGTTCACCGAACAATAGTGTTTTGAAAAATTACGTCTAGACAAATAGGTTTCGCGGAAAGCGTTCAGCTGTTCGGGTAATCCGGAAGAAAGGAAATATTCAAGAGAAAAGAACTTTCTATTGTTGAATTGTTAGGTTAATAAGGAAAACTTGATTATTTTCCGGAAATGATTGTGCGATTTTTCCGAAAAGAATTAAGGGTTTATCTGAACCGACATTAATTTTTCTAGAACAATTGAAAATACAAAAAAAAAACTGGTTGAAACCGATAAAACATCAAGCACATAATTGTTTTGGTTGCCGTAGCTGGAAGATGAGAGAAAAAGCCGCGCTCCTTTGCGATCCTTGCTATGCTAGGACCCGACACCAGGCACTGGGCAACGCTTTTCTCGTTAACCTGACAATGTGCCGGGGAGCTGTACTTTCTGAGCTCCTTCGGTTGGATCTAGGCATCCTTCCATCTCCTACTAATCTAACCATCTTCCTATAATCGATTTTCAAGAAGTTTGTGGTTACAAAACTGCGCATCGGCGCTAATTGGCCTCTGACAAATTGGTGTTGGAGTATATGCTAGCAACTGCACCAACCGAAATTTATATGTTACCGAAATGCCAAGAAGGCATTGCTAATCTAGACATGGCGCACATGTGAGAATAAGCAGTTGGTGGAATTAACTCAAAGGCATTTGCATCAAATATGTATATCTACGAAAAAAGAATGCTCTTTTGGATGTCATAGAATATTCCATGGAATACTATCTACTTAAACTTTTAATTGTTTCACCCAAACAAATTTGTAACTCTGTATCCTCTTTTTAATTTATTCTAGTCTTTCAACACGTCTACATTCCACCATTTTATTTGCAGTGTTAAAAAGTTTTTATGGTGTTATAAAAGTTAAGTGTTGAAAAATCTTCCGTCGTCAGTTGGTTTGAACGCTAATATGCATCATCCAAATTTGCCGAAACAAAAGTTGAGCATTTTTCCTTAATTGTTTTGCTTATTACGAGCGGAAGGGTGTCTTTTTGGTAGACATTTACACTGCTAAGAAAAATTTAGACATTTAAATATTAAACTATTGGTATGCAGTTGTGCAGTGTAGATGTCGCTCCCAGGGTTGCAAGGTTGGGGAAGTTAGACTCCAGACCGGGCGAAATTTCGCTAAAACCCGTTCATGAGGATATTTTTGTTGACAAAATCGACACGCATTTGGCACCTTCAACATTAAGCTCAAATTAAAATTTCATGGATACAAGTGGATTAGTATTTTCCATATTCCCGTATTTTGACATCCATTTCAAGACATCCTTGAAGCGTTTTCAAAAGTATGGAATTATATGTGGAACCTGACCTTCTTTAGCTATTTCTCATAGTAGTGACTCATCCTTGCTTTCCATATCCTTTTTCGATGGTCAACGGGGAAAGGGAATCGTATTATAATGGCGTTAATGTCTGTAGAATCACTTTGAAACCTAAGAACATACCCATAGCCATCGACAGAAAATGATTGTGTACTTTTATCCCAAGTACGGGGATTGAACCACAAACAATGATAAACTCCGGTGTTGGGACCGATAAGTGTACGTCGAGGTGAAATGAGGTCCCACGTTAAACATCAAGTCAACGCTAACGGTACACTTTCTGACCCCACGTTGAGCGTCATTTGCAACAGCGACCGACGCAGAAGTGACACCACGCGACCCCGATCACACTGTGGGTAGCCGACCTAGCTATGAAGCTCAAGTGCATATTGGCACCACTAAAATATCCTGAATAGTCTAAACGACGACGACCCAGCCCAAAGCCAGCCTCAGTACTGACATTTCTTGAAGAAAAGAGTGTTTCGAAGAACGCAGAGAGCCGCTAGTTCAGTGCATTGAAACGCTAGTCTGATGTCTCCCCGGTTTAGAAATCCCGCCTTAGCCATCGATGTTTCTGTTGTCTTCTCCCTTTGGTGTGCGACCTAAGAGTTAGCCACAACCCCTTCAGATTTATCGCAGGTATGCCAAATGGGCATCGTTAGAAACCAGTTATATACTAACAAAGCGCCCACTAATCTTTTCAGTAGGAGTTGACGCGCTATGTCCACTAGGGGTTAGGAAAAATTGTAAACTGCTTCAACCCCAAGCTGTAAAAGACCGCTTTATTCTTAAATCCTGCAGAATAGATAGAGGGATGTCATGTAGTTTAACAAAAATCCCACAATTTCTTTTGTCTACCATCCGTCTACAAAACTTCATCATTCACTGTGATGACATTTTCATTTCTTGCACAAAAAGTAGCTCGATTTTGTAAAACTTGTAAAACTTTTTTAATGAACTTGTATCTTGTAAACCCGCAATCTAAAATTATATCGCCCTTTGTATATAGAGAAATCACCCTTGTAATGGTTTTCAGTGGTATGGAAAACACGAGTAATTATAATTTTAACCTTTATTTAATTAATCCCCATCATACCCCCTATTTAATACAATAGAATAATATTTGAATACAGAATACTCTCAACGGGATAAAACTTTTTGTGGGAGAATTAAACTATAATTACATTAGGAAAGTCTCAATTTTGCCCAAGGTTAGTCCTTGGAATAATAATGTGTTGTAAATGGCAGCAAAGTAGTATTTCCGGGTGATTTTTTTTTCACTGTTCGATAGCTGCTGTTCTATTTTGAAGGGTTTTGTAGAGAAAAAAAAACAGATAGATACTTATGTATATAATGGCGCAGTCCTTCTGCACAGATAATTACTCTCAAATGCCTAATGTAATAAATTTGTTAGGAATATGGAAAATTACTAAAGGTCAATTTTCTTGCATAAATCCGGCACATCTTTCCGGTTACGGTTACGAGCACGCATTACAGAAACAACAAATCGCTTCATTCAAGCCCGGTTAGACTCACGGTCGATAGGGATAAAGACGTACCTTTTGTCTAGGCTAACAAGCTGGAGAGTCAAAATTTTGTACTTTTTATTTACTTTAAAACCATTACATTCTATAATTTCTAAAATTAACGGTTGACATCGAAGGAGCAGAGAGGACTCTAAAAATGGGCAGCTAAATTTAAACGTGGTCGCACGTCCCTCGAAGGCGGCCCACGTAAAGGACGGCCAAAAACCGCAACCACACCGGAAACCATCGAAAAAGTGCATGATATCGTGTTGGACGATAGGCGAATGAAAGTGAATGATATTGCTGAGGCTGTGGGGATATCGGAAGAAAGGGTGTGAAACATCTTGCACAAAGAATTAGAGATGCGAAGGCTCTGCGTAAGATGGGTGGCGCATTTACTGAATGCCGATCAAAAGCAAATGCGCAAACGATATTCGCAGCAATCTTTGCACCGATTCAATCGGGATCCAACCGATTTTGTGTGGCGATTTGTCACCATGGATGAGACTTGGGTCCACCACTACAGGTCAGAAATGAAACAGCAGTCGAAGCAGTGGGTGGAAGCCGGTGGTTCAGCGTCAAAGAAAGCGAAGCCGATCGTATCTGCTAGAAAGGTCATGGCCAGCGTGTTTTGGGATGCGAAAGGTATCCTGCTAATTGATTACCTCGAAAAAGGCAGAACAATAACAGGCGATCATTACTCCAAACTTCTTGACCAGCTGGATGCCAGAATTGGCTTGAAGAAGAAAAAATCATCTTTCACCAGGACAACGCACCTGTTCACAAGTGTGCGTTGGCGATGGGAAAACTGCGGGACTTCTCCTGATTTGGCACCCTCAGACTTCCATCTGTTCCCAAACTTGAAGAAATTTTCTGGGAAGCGCTTCGCATCCAATGAAGAAGAGAGAGCCGTAGATGAATATTTTCACAGGCTTCTAGATCCTCACTTCCGGGAAGGAATACTGATGTTGCAGAAACGCTGGACCAAGTGTGTTGAAGTCAAGGGATATTATTATGTAGAAAAATAAAATCATTTTTTAACTGAAAATCGCAGTCTTTTATTGCCAGGCCGAGAACTTTTCACCTTACCCTCGTAACAATGTCCCCGATAATTCGGGATAGACGGCCGATGCAGGCAGTTATTTCTGTAAGCTACGTGTACTTAACTTTTCTGGTTTAAATATTCGGAATTTGCACAAGCCAATAAGATCGAGCAAAATAATTTTTGCTGGTGCAACAACATTTCAGACGGATAATCCAGTTTATCTCCTGCGAATAAAATAACGATTTTGTGTAATTAAATGGAATGACAAAGAACAAAATGATTCCACCGCCCCAATAAAATCTGTTAAGTTGGAGCCAGACGCTCTGACACATTTCCATACACTCGCAAATAGCAATTTCCTCCGTTTGGCTAGATACTTCAGATAAAATAAGCTTGATTAACTATTCCGACGATAGTCAGATGTTGAATAAGTTTCGAATCATTTTAAGGTTAAGTAGACTATCGTGATAAAAGTCTTTCTCTTCGTCTAAATGTTCAACCATAACACTTAAGTCCCTTATTCCCATCTTACAATATTCAGTGCGTACTTATACAAAATTCAGAGAGCTGCAGGAGAAGAAAAATGGAGATGACCTTTTTCTACGTCAATGTGGCTATCTTTATTCGACCGTGAATTACTGTCCGCAGTATCTATACGATAAATTCTATTTGGTGAAATTGTTCGCAAGGGACCATTGAGATTTTGTTTTGGACTTTCACATTTCTTGTACATAAGGACAAAAGCATTTTGGCATCCTTAAAGCTTTAAAAGAATTAAAAAGTCTTTGTTCTTTCGTATGTCCTCCTTATGTATCTGGTAGTTTTTATGCAGATTCTTCAGACGCTCTAATATTTATTATCCAAATTTTGCAAGGACGGTGATTTCAAAGTGCATATCATCTGTGACAGGACAGCGAGATTTTACTATTCATTCACAATTTGTACAAGATACGAAGATTTCGTGATATATTCTTAAGGTGCGAAACCACTCGCGAAACTAATAATAAATAACTGGCGCAACAGTCCAATTTGAACCACGGCCTCGAGATGAGTTAGCATCATCTCATTTTCTAGATCGTGACGGTTTTTGTGCAGAGGTATGTGATCAGCAATACGCTCAACCGAGTTATTTACCCCATAATGGGTACTCATTTAACAGCTGAGTGGGCTCATAGTCCGACACGTAAATCCCCGGAATCGAACCGGGGCCCAGTACGTTGAAGGCGAACGTGCTAACCGTTGCGCCATCCGGACTACAAACTAATGCGCGACGCAAAATTGCGCGTAGTGTGAACGTATTTCTCACCCGAAACTGTCAGACTGGTCACGGGTGAGTTTTTGGTGAGTTTCCTCGCGCAACACTTTCGCGAGTGGTTTCGCTAAATCTAAACGCACTTTTATACCACGCTCAGCTAACATTGCTCATCAACCACTATTAAGATGCTGCCTAGCGTAAAATGAATATCAAGGCCATACTTGCCACATAACAGGATGGAGCTCCTAAAAATACATACTCGTATTAAATAGGACCATTTCCCCCTAGGGGTTATCATTCCCTAGAATTTCCCAACAGACGTATTGTCGAAAAACAGAAGTCATTTTTATGCCAATTTGAAAATAAAAGAGACCATTTTGATGTTATCATTTCTTGTCAGTGGATACGTTGAAGCTGAACGAAATTCGTTTTGTCCTCATTGTATTCAATACACCCACCCCCAAAGAGGTTTGAAACAACAAACGAGATTTAATCGTCGTAGGCATCTTTACTAAATATCATGGTCGTTGAGGCGTAATAACATTTCACGCAATCATCGTTTTTATATGCGTGTTTTTTGAATGTAGGCATCAATGGAAATTGCATTTTTTACGATCGCTCCTTCTGTTTCCCTATTTAGCCATTCAAAACTCGCCAGCATGTTTGAGGCAATTTAGGGAATTCAACCCACTGGAATGAGGTGGCAAAATGAAAACAAACACTATATGAGGGGACTTCGATTTCAGTCAAGACGAAAGTAAATCAAATTCATTTAGTCCCTAATTGAAGTCTGTTGGCTTTATATTAGAGTCCATTACAGCCTCTCCTGAGGGTGTCTGGAAATGCCTGATGCTTTCTTATGATTTTGAAGTCTGAAAATTGTCTTATAATATCTTCTGGAAAATGGCATTTGAAATTAGGGTTTTGGAAAAGGAAAGTGTGATGCTGACACTTTATTTGATTTCGCACAAATATGAAGTTGGTAATTTAGGGATACACGATGGATGGACATGCTCGTCAAATCAACGATGGCAGTTTACTTTTTACCATTTATCTTTGGTTTTTCTCTTTGTTGTGCGCTCATTTTTCGTACAGCTCTAACCTTAGCTAAGCTTATGAAGTATGCAGAAGTACAGCTGCGTAGAGTGACAGAAGTACCTTTGTCAAAAAATTGCGTCGTCTATTCGACGAAGCATATATTTTATGTATGTAAAATAAATCATTTATAATTCGCAACAAAGACGGAATGGAAGGGTATATCACCAAATCGGTCCTCCGAGATTAGTGATTTATGATGAAAATTCTAATTTATCTAAAATAAATAAATTTCAAGAAATATTCAGAATCTTGGTTAAAGTTGCAAACAGTTTTCAACATGTCATTCAATTTGCTTCTACATAATTTGAGAGCATGAAAACCGTAAGATGTCTTCTTCCTTCCTTCGTGCATGTTCAACTTCCATAATTTCTCATGAAATAATGCACACTAATACAATTTTCAAGATGGTAGATATGCAAGAGTAAGTTCAATTTGCCGGAGCACATTTGACCACAAAACTTTACTATCATCATATTTCCGAACACGCCTTGTAATCGTTTCGCTTTCTATGTCAATTACATTTGCTAGACATATATTGCCTCGGCTGGAATTCGATATCTTTGAAAGTTTTCCATCAACAATAAGATTCACTGACCAGAAGGAGGTTTTACGAATTTGCCAAGGGTCAGCGAAAGGATAAAAGTTCAGGAGCACGCTTAGCGTTTCATTGCAAGTTTTCGTCGAAAGTCAAGTGAAAAGTGGATTTAATAAATTTGTTTTTCATTATTTCACTTTAGGACTTAAGTTGGTTGAGGTTTATTGTGTCGGATTTGATGTTATTAAAAATTAATTTCCAAGGAAAATAGTTTGCTAGCAGATTTTCTTTATCCATGAATGCGGTTGTCGTGTCGTGACCAGTCCGGGACAAGTGTGAATTAAACAGGGAGCACCACCCAGAAGGGAGTTACGCCAGCTTAGTTCTTGTTGATCTGGCCAACATATTCTCACTAGAAGACAGGGTTGATCGTCGGGCTTGAAGTCGAGGTTGAGGACTGCGATTAAGTCCCGCGATCGATTTTTGTACCTCCTCTATATGTATTGATGCAATCGCAGCTTTGTAAGTCTTATCATCAAATGGCTCTCTTTTATACCCTTTCAGTGTATATTATACTATTTTATATGTATTGCTTACATAAAATAAACAGAGTTGCTAACGATTTTTGTGCTGAAATCAGTAGGTTCTTGTTGACGAAGAAGGTGTTAAGTTCAACAAGGCAGCTCGCACATGTATGGGATGTCATTGCCAGTATAGGCATAATAGAACAGTCGTCAGCATAGGAGATGATCTGGAGTCCATTACGCGGTGCTGTGAATCCAGATCGATAGATGTTATACAGGATTGGAGATAAAACATCACCTTAAGTGATACCTTATTTGACCCTCCTAGGTTTGGATTTCTTGTCCCGGAATTCCGTGTAGGACTGTATGCGAGCCCAGTAATTAGCGATCCATTTCTTGATTTGAGAGAACAACAATGTACAATCAATGCCGTGACAGAAATGTTAAGTGGCCGAAAAGTCAAAAGCCACCTGAATTGCTCTGTGACATGAACGAGGCTGATTTACATAAGCCTCTATGGATTTCCGATGTGATGGCATCCAAGCTTGTTGTCGTGCTGCACAATATTCCTGAAGCCATGTCAATGATTGGCTAAATGGGCGTGGATCGTTAGTAGTGGTATGAATAGCGCTTAAAGCATCTTGGCAACAGATGAGAGCAATGATATGGCGCGATATGATTCACCTAAATTTACCTTTTTGCCTGATTTTGATATGGGTATCAAATCTTCAAATCTTCCATATTTCGGGAACAACTAACGATAGTAGTGATAGGTTGAGGCTGGTCGTTAGGTACTCAATAACTGGAGATTCAATATTCTTGTGCAAACACATGCAAAAAAAAGTTTCGTCAGGTCCAGATTGACTCGATATGAGGAACAAGATTTTCCGATTCATACTTAAAACCGAATCTGGGGATAGATGGTTGGTTGTATCGAATAAATACTTTCTTCTCCTGGAGTCAAAGATGATCAGGAACTGGAACTCGCTTCGGCTCGCTTCCTTATCGCTACTACAATACAACCGCCGTTGCTCTGATGATATAACCAGTCTTATTCCTGAGCTTGCTCTCCCTTTGCGTTGCAAACGGCTAGCCAGCCGTGCCCATCATCATTTTCTTGAACTCAGCAGTTATATATATTGAAAAACTTAGGTCTCTGCATCAGTCTAATAGGGCTAAGAAATCAAAAAACCAACAAAAATATTTTTTGTTCGGGTTCGAATTGATTTTTTTCATATACAAATTGTGTATTTCGCAATTCATTTTGAGCTATAAGCATCTTATTCAAGCCATTTTTAAACACACTCCTAACTTGACCCCTCTTCATCTGCTATTCCACAAACATTTAAAGGCAATATATACGAGTATGTGTGTGTGTATTTCAATTGCCACTGAAATCCAAGAGCAACTTGAAAGATTTTCAATCGACAATACCATGTCCAAAACTTTTATTAATAGCGGTTCTCAATGAACGTTTTGACCTCACGCATATTTCTCATTGCTCACTTCTTCTTTGTCCCAGCATCTTGGACAACGAGTCCTTCTACGTTTTCGGGACGAAATCTTATCAATCTACATGGGTCGATGCGTTCACACTGTACGTCTACAAGGAAAAAAATGTGAACGGCAAATTGAACTCCGCATACTTGAAAAATGTTTTTGTTGGAGCAGAAAATCGTCAGCCAATTGGAAAATCATCCCGGTGGAAACAATTCATGAATATTTCAGTAAGGATTCTCTCTATTTGCTCTTTTTTGGGCGTAATCCTTCTCTAAGATCTATCTTAAAGAGCCGGGTACGCCATAATCATGCCAACGGTTGCGGTAAGCCATTGGTAATAATCCCGATTCGAAATTCAAACCTTTTCCAAGATCTCTCAATCGAAGACCGTGGTCATGATGATGCCATAGAATCTTTTAAGGAGATTTCATTCGATTCAACTGATGGGACGATAGTACACTTTTGCCAAAGCGAACTTCATTCGTCTTGGGATAACACTTGTCGTGGAGAGACAACATTGCGAAAAAAGAGATAAATTTACCGCTAAATTGAATACAGATATTACTGGTTTAAGATGGTTAATGTGATTATGTTGAAACAACACAATGCTCAATCGAGTTGGTGAAGATGTTTTCTCAAATCGATAAATGAAGGGCATTGACATGTGTGCTTATAGGAAGTGTTGCCGTGAATCAATTTAGAGCCCCAATTTTTACGCATCAGTGAATTTATTTGTTGTGGTGGAACAAAATAAAGGGCAATTCAATCAACGATAAGAATGTTTATCGGTCCGTTTAGCTAACAAGGAAACATTCTTAGGTGTACGCCTCCAATTTAGCAGCGGGTGTAATATGTTAATTTACATCAAAAATGGTGAGATAGATTTTTTTCGGAAATGTATTTTTAAGGAGTAAAACTCACCACCAAAGTTGACCCCTTGTTGTTTTTCACAGACACAAAGTGTATTAAAAAAAATTCCCTACCAAGACTAAAGAAGTAACATGTTGATTTTCAATTGCAATAATGAACATGCATTTAGGGATTAGCTTTTTTTTTCGCAAACGCAAAGACATGTAGACTATTTTTTTAAACTCTTTAGCTTTGAAAACGTCAGTTAGAAATATGTGAAACCTAAAAACCACCACAATGAGGGATCAACTTCGGTGATGAGTTTAACCCCTTCAAAAAGTTTTTTTTTTTCTGCAAAAGAAAAAAGAATACATGTTTCATCATTTTTGATGTAGATTAACTTATTACAGCCGCTACTAATCGGGAAGCGGACACCTCGGAATGTCTCCTTATTCATGCCCCCCCCCCCCCCCCCTAGACTTAGATAAAACCTGAAGATCAAATTAAAATTTACGGGGAAAACTAAATTTGAGTTGCAATTTTTTTGATCACTTTTCCCAAAAAAATACACTACAAATAAATTACTGCAGAGCTATAGTCGGTACCCATTTTTGCCAAAGATTTAAATTTTTACATATTTCTGATTGCTCATAACAGAAAACCAATAGGAGTTTTGTCAAATTTAACATAAGTGAACTTTTCTTTTTTTTCTTGACCGATTTTGATGAACTTTTTTAGTTATGGAGTCACCTGGATGGTTCTTAGCTATAACTGGACTTCGTAGGTGGCGCTGTTGTCGAGATCAAGATTTTTTTTTGTTAATTTTCCGATCAAATCGTTTTTAATATTTTTTTATCTTGTTCACAAAAAAAAATATAATCCCAAATTTCCAACCTCCCAGCACCTCTCAATATTTTTTAATTCAATAATTTTTTTATATAAATGATTTACTAAATAACTTAGCGTTTCATTCATAACTGACCATTTGAATAATCTGTGACTTACGCATCAATACTTGCACAAGTTTATAGCGTCGTAGCTTGACATTGTTTTGACATTTCTATTTCGGATTGCTGAGCTCTGATATGTTCCGTGTATTGTTGTTGTGTGCGTACTGATTATCTGTGGTAATATGTATAAACACAAAAAAAAAAATAAAAATAATGGTATGATTACAGAGTCGTAAGAAAAAAGTGTGAAAAAGTGTGTATATTGTGCCACGTTTTAAAGTTTGGAAAAGGAACGCCTAGAATGTGATGCCCAAATGGAAAAGTTCAGCAATTTGTAGAGCTACCACACGCGCTTTCAAAATATTTTGGATGAGATCCCCTATCAAAATATTTCCTCCACATTTTAGGAAGTACAAAGCTTGCTTCCAAATGACATCGTTTGGAGTAAAAAGAGTTGTTAACGAGGGTGGATTCATACCAACGTTTAAGGCAAGGTAAGTGGACCGACTGCTTCTTCTCCCGGCCAAGAATTCAACGTCTTGCAACGTCTTCATGGGCAACGAAGAACACAGCAAGTCGATCAGCGTTTACAAAAGATTCATGGAATCTTATGAATTGTTGTCTCCAAAGACAAGCGGATGCATTAGTACGTTCATTCCGAATCGAATTGGATCGAATGAAAATGAAGGACATGCAAATTCGAATATTCTATATGATACGAAATAAACCCAAAGGAATAATGCGAGTGCAAAAATGGGATGAATGGTAGCGCTCTCAATGCTCCATTCCCCCGTTAAAGAATGTCCAAAACTACTGAAATAAGGGTCAATGGTATGAGTGTAGCGAACCCTAAGACGGAAAAAAAATTTAATCGTCCCTAAAGTCCGTTACTGTTACTAAATCGATAATTTTGTGTTGCTAGTGAGAGCACAACAAATCACCACTAACAGTTTAATTCAAACTGCAGATTTGATAAAAGAAAAAAAATACGGACCTGGCCACCATGGAAAAATGTCAATAGATTGTCTTGTAATTCGCCAAAGTAATTTCGCTCACGTAACAAACCAGTCTATATAATTAAGATAGGGGTGTTGAACGAGGTTTAAGTCTATGGACAACAAAAATTAGAATACATTTTGTGGCAAGATTACTTAAAAAAATCCCAATGAGTGCAACAAACTTTCAGACTTTTGATGTATTTGTTACGGAAATTTATTTATTTCATTGGGTCATTTACTTTTTTGTTCCGAAAATTTATTTATTTATTGCGGAAATTTACGCACTTGACCTGCGAATGATATATTTCTTATTTTTTATCTTATATACAAGTAATAAAAATATAAGCCATTTGGAATATTTCCTCTATTATATTATATTTAATTCAAGCAAACTGCTGTGCGACATCCTACGGCAAACACATTTTCTTAAACAAAAAAAAATTAATAGCAATACAAGACATCATTTAATATCTCTTGTTTCTACTTTTCTTCCAGAGTTCGTGTTGAATACTACGTAAATGAAAACACATTCAAAGAAAGACTGCAATTATACTTCATAAAAAATCAGAGATCAAGTAAGTATTTGGGTGTTCGATTATTTATTTTATATTTGGGGTTCATCAAGAGATCGAGATAATAGATCTATGAAATTCAAGTAAAATTCGTACTCCATGTCTTTGATGTACCGGAAATCTGAACAACTGGCAAAGGGGTTCAGTTACCCTGGTCGGCAACCTACTAGACTATTAGAGCGCTTTTCATCTTAACGTCATCGTATCTTCATATCGGACGATTTTGTTTTTCGCAAACTATTATCACAAATGTACCATACGAGCTTTAAAGTTCAGAAGCGTATACCTGCAATACTCAACGTGAAGTTTCGACTGTGTTGTAACGTTTAGGCTTTAGTCGAAGTTCAGGTTGCTTATTGTGCATGGTAAATGGTGGTATTCTCAGCATAACCGGCACACATGACGCCGGGGAAATAGCTGATCACTACTGGGAGTGGGCTCGATGGCATAGCAACCGGTCTTGTCGTCAACCTTGCATCGTAGCTGGACGTGTCATCGCTGTGTGTTTAGCCGTGGCCTCATTGTAACGGTTATCGAAGTCAGATGAGTCCGGAAGCTAAAGGCATGGTCGTTCAGACCGTCCCGGACTTCGAAGTGTCAAAACCTCCTCAGTGGTGGCAAAGTTTGGCACGCACTATATAGCTAGCTCGGCTATCGGTAGTGTGGGCGGGGTCCGTTGTTACCACTACTACCTCGCTCGACGTTACAAACACAAATCCCACATGCCGGCCCGAGTGCCTTAACAAAACGGGTAAATCCCTAACTGGATCGATATAAAACAAAACTGGCCGACGAAGCCTGAATTGCGTCCCAGGATCTAGGATGGAAGCTCCCGGATAGCGTTGATGCTCCGCGCATACCTCGCCATACTTTAGGCACAAATATTAAATCGCGGCGTGGGTTGATGTGATGAGAATCGGACAAAACGGCACTGGTTTTTTTGTGATTATGCGAAAACTCGATTCAATTTGATAGAGTATAAGGTCAAAGAGAATAGATTTTGGCAGCACGAGATGTTGAGATAAATTGGGAAATAAATAAATTTCCAATGAGTGGTGAACGATTTTCATGGAATGAAAACTAACGGAGTTATACTTCCCTTAACATAATCGTCACATATTACGAGACGGACGAATTTTCAGGACGACCCCAGCCATAGGACACATCCATGTCAAAAGTCTACAGCAACTACACTCTACAGAAGAATTTAGCTACCTCTTGAATGCGGTCAACAGCGGTTCAGTCATTCAAATTAAAAGAATCTGCTGCGGAAGGGACAATTACAGCAAACTTGTTCGCTTCTAAAATTATTTGTTGCATTCCATTGTGACGGTCGGATATGTGTCAAATGACTGCCCTCTACATTTTCCGAGTCCCAAATTTCCCGTAAGTGAGTACTGGAGTACTTGATTGGCACTGTTTTTTAATTCCAAAAACGTTATAAAACGTTTAAATAACTCTCCATCGTGCACATATCATATTACAACACTCAGCTTGTCGATATGTGATATATCTATCTGATGCTGCATCAACTGATATGCTGATGCTTGTTTTGTAATATATATTGTATTTAACACAAAAAAAATTGTGGCTAACACAAACGCCTTCCAGTCACTATACTATACTTTGAGTTTGAGGTTTTGTTTTATCACTTTTTTTTACAAAAAATTATGGACATAAATATTTACTAATCCTCGAGTATTCCTTTTTTTCAGGTCTACGAATACGAATCGCTGATCTATTTTTTAAGCTCCTAACGTGTGTTCTGTACATTGTGCGTGTGATAACAGATACTAATCCGACATTTGCTACATGGTGAGTAACTTGTTACAAGGGCTTAAGTCTAAATGTCTGGATACATCCTGTAAACAACCTAAAGGACATTCGATGCTCCATCGTATCGTCGCTATAATCTTACTGATAACTATCTTTGCTTTCGTTTCTCTCTCGTTTGTTTTTTTTATCAACGAACAGCTCGGGATGTACGGTTGGCAATAAAACCGAGTTTCTGGAATCAGCTCTGCTGACAGAAGAAGCCTTCCAGGAAAATCCGATTATTAATTGGGATGCCATACTATGGGTGAATCGTCCGACATTTCTATGGGCAATACAATTAATTTTAGCATTAGTATCACTTACCGAGGCACTTTTACTGACGTACTTAGGATATAAGGTGAGCGAATGAGTGAATCCCTTTTTTTTTTGTAGTAGATTATTTGATTTTGTGATTACATATTAATCTTGTCAATTTATTTTGTCCCAATTTTTATATAGGGTAACATATGGCAACAGATTCTATCATTTCATTTCATACTTGAATTAGTAACGACAATACCTTTCGCATTAACGGTAAGATGAAATTTTAAAATATTGTTAGATATTGTGTGTCTTACAAATGGGAGTCTTTTTTCTCTTTATTTCAGATATTATGGCCGCCTTTAAGACATCTATTTATACCAGTTTTTCTAAACTGCTGGCTGGCGAAAAGATCGCTACAAAATATGTTCGTAAGTACAAATGAAAAAAAAAATACTTAGAAATCAAACACGGTACGCTCGTACTGTCTAAAGCGGACTACCACTCTGGGCAGAGCCTCAAGTGCATTACCGATTTAAGGCTGGTATTAACATTTTCGTGTGAAGATTTCCGTGTCCAAAAGCAGCCGATGTTGTGTCGCAGCTAGAGATGGTATGCTCTTTTCATACCTGCGATTTTTTCACCGCTCTTTTAAAAAAGCAGTAGCATATTGTAATTGAAAACTGAAAAGAGCTGCGATTGGAAGAGCAGAAATAATGAGTACTGCAAACTACGTATTATTTACGGTCTATCGCCAATACAATTCTCGCCACTTCGTTTTAGCTCGCTAGGATCGCAACGCAAGGTTTTTGTTTTTATTCGTATCTCTTTTCTACGAAAACAAATTGAAAAAAAAAAATTCGGGCGAAATACCACGAGCAAAAAAACCACGGGCAAAAAAACACGGGAAAAAAACCACACATTAAACCAATGTGAAAACACTAACAACGCTATACGCCACGAACAACAAAAACAATGCTGTACAGAAATGAATTGAATGCGAGCATTCTTGCATCATCTACGTTTCTTGATAGTGTCGGCGCCAGAGCCCGACAATCATTTCGCGCGCACTACCAGCTCTAAACTCGCCGATCTGCTAACACACAGCTCGCAATGTGCTCCTGCTCAGTTTCGTTCATCAATCAGCAATCTTCCGACAATCAGTATCAGAATTTCTGATCCGATCTCAATACCAGGATTTCTCATCAGCTATCTTCGAGCAGTACTGCTCGTCGGAAGAGCTGATCGGAACTTAGCGCTTTGCGTTGCGAGCTGTTAGCAATCACTATTTTCCATTCCTTTTCAATAAAATCACTGCTATTAGAAGAGCTGCTCTTTTTCACAGATATTGAAAAAGAGCAATCGCAGTTATCACTGCGATTGAAAAAGAGCAGGTTTTTGCCATCTCTAGTCGCAGCCACTAAAAGCATATATAAAGATTAAATGTTTGATGATATATAGGTATTATGATTTTTTTTTACTGGGGAGGTTGCATATGAAAGTCAAATATCGGTGAATTTCGTCGTTTTGTATGCGAACGGATCTCAGAGCCGGTAAGTCGAAGTCGGTAGCTTGACCTATCGTCCCTTTTAGCTCATCCGAATTAGACGAAATCTGGCTGACAACCACTTCTGCAGGAACTTAGTCGGTATCATTCTCATGAATACATCCAGCAGCAGGGTTAGTCTGTTCTATCACACAATACCATATCGGTCAACATGTTCCACACTGTACCCGAATTGTTAGGTTGCCTTCGCATAATTACATTAAACCAGATCCCATTCGCATCAAATCCATTTTATAAGTTCACGGCTATCTCATTAGATACACAACACATCCACATTAATTTTTACAACCTTTTCGAATACTACGCATCCCAATATTAGCATTCAAATCGGAACATTCAACTGCAAACATACCTTATTCAATTTTTAATCAAAACTTTCCAACCATATTTGCAACGTTTCACTTTGCCAATTTCGCCAGGCGAATCCTTTCAGAAGCACTAACGAGTTTACTCGACTTCAAATCCTTAAGGCGCAGTCTGACGCACTGGCAAATTTCCCATATTCGTGCCATATTTCTATGCTAATGTGGTATGTGACATGTCGGGACGACCGGTAGTTCGGTACGTAGAGGCGTTCAGTCTCATGTTTGATCACGGTTGTTACGGGTTCAAGTCCCGCCCACGGTATTCGTCGCCATGGATGTTGTTTGTGTTGTCTTCACTCGAGGGTGCGGGGCGTAATAATAAGTCACAACATTTCCCGACTTGCCGCAGGTAGGCGATTAAATAGAAGCAGGAGGTGCGCTGCTGGCAACGTGCATCGTCCGAAACTAGTTTTTTGCCAACGAAACGTCAGCTAAACCTCATGGAATAGTTGACGCCCTATGCCCCATTAGGGGCTAGGGCAAATAGGTAGTAGTAGTAGTAGTATGTCCCATATTTTTTCTATGCTGCCTTATTTTCATATGTCGCAAATGTTCAATAATATGCATTTTTTGGACACAAAAATACCGCAGCGTAGAAAATATATGGAGACTATGCCTGCATTCAGGAATCATCATCGCTCCCTGAGCGGTCCTTCTCCTCTTGAGCGCTGTGAAGTGCTACTGTCCCAATGTCTGGTGAATGCAATCGCTCCATGGAGCCGTTGCTGAGCAGCTACTTTTCCTTTTGAGCGAAAATTGTCCACGCTCCCTTGGCTTGGAGCGTGATACATTTTTGTTTTCACAATTCGCATCACAGATGGTGCGCGCGTCATATGTTATTTGTTGAGTGTTTGACAACACAACGTCCTGCGTGTTATTTTACGGGAATTTTGCAGCAAAATTACAATTAAAAGGTGAGTGGTATTTCAATTAATTGTATATTTGTATAACCAGGCCAAACCAAACAATTTAAACAGACAGCCGTTATCCGTTTGTTAGACATTTGCCATGTCAGCTGATTGTCTCAAATTCGATATGTAGCCGGTGTATTCACAAAACAGGTGTGTGACAGGGAGCAGTCGCTCCGTGTGACATGGAGGGGAGATGTCGCTACGTAGCTGCTCAATGTTTTGTGAATGAGCCCTATCTAGATAAGCACAGAAATATGTCATGAATGTGGAAAATTCGCCAGTTCGTCTGACTGCGTCTTTAGGACTCATTTCATTTGGAATTCAAACCTTATTCATAGCATGCCCCGCCATTGCATTTGAATTCTCAACAAGTAGTTTAATTCTAATAAAGTCCAGTCTAGCTGCGATGAGTTAGCAATAAATGGTACAAATTATACACAACGGAAATGAAAATATTTGTAGTGGGATTTCAAGTTGATTCCAAACGGAAGCAGCTAACATAGTTGAAGGCAATTAAACAACGATAGTATTGTTGGGCCAAAGAAAAGATTTTAAAAGTACAATAGTTAGAAGCCAATCAAAACTTTATTTGGTTTGCCTGGCTCGGATGCAGAGTGTCGATTTGCAGGAGAAGCAAGGGCCGAGTGGTCCCATTTATCTGATGATGTGCCGGTGGGCCGTTCCATGCTTGAACATATGTAGGTTCGAGCTCATTATAAGCACCTATCTCAACGAGAGCTGGCTCGCATCAGAAGAATGATTTTTTTAAGTGACCGCAAATAAGAGCGTATGCAGACGACATTAATATCACGTCTCGAAACCTACTAGCCGCTTAAGAACTACCTCATAATCTTGATACGGCTGAAAAATAAGTTGAACTACGAATTAATGAAGACAAACCAAAAACAATTTTCGTATCACGAAAAATGGCGCCAGCGCAACTGAACGTCAACACCGTGGACCTCAGCATTGGGTTTGTAGACGCTTTTAATTATGTACATGGGAGGGGGAGCTACCGAAACGACAGATACTGCTATCAAATAAGACTTCATTACGTCCGTTAAGCTGACACCCCCACAATGAAAAATCGAGATGTGATGATTAATGCTCAACTCAAAATTTTAATGCTCCAGCCGAACCGCCACAATTGATTATTTTATATGGAGGTGCTAGTGTGACGTCAAGCTAGCACCCCCACCTTTTTTTTTAACCATATTTGTATCAACTTCCAAATAAGCGTATAATAAAAGCGTAAGTGCTAATTTGGTGCCCAATTCCCGAATCAAGTGCTCGTGGATATTTGTGTGCGCTCATTGCCTTCCATTTGTCGATCTTCTCTTGTTTCTTTGCCTCTGAAATGAGTGCGAAGTGAGCTGACTTGCTCATGGTGTAAGTTAGCAATATCAATTAAACCTCTACCTCCTATGTCACGAGGTAGACACATTCACATTTTGGATGTAGCATTTGGAATTTGGACATCAGAATGGCATATAGGTTGATCGCACTTATTTTGTTCCTTTCTGATAAATTGAATTTTAACATCAATTTCACTCAGCCAACAGTCCCCCTCTCAAGTTATCAATACTGGTGTGTTCACCATGTGGAAATCCATGTGGGACGGGCCAAAAGTGCCGATGAATATCACCGCTCTTTTTGTGTAATTTCTTGTAAGTGAATGGGCTCCATTTGTGAAATTAATTAATGTTAATTTATCATCAAATGAAATTTTAGAACGAAATAATCGAGACTGATGCACAGCACTTACGTTATAATTTTCAACATCTATCCTGCAAGTCATTTTCATACTTATTAAAACCTAACAAATAACGAAGGACTCGTTTCTGAGATATCTTGAATACCACATCTCAACAATGTCAACTGAATGCATAGAGAGAACATTTGTATCAACAATTCCTAGTGACACAAATGTCATCACCAGGAAAAAAAGCCATCTGTAAATGTCAACCGCCTGAAATCCCTTCTTTCACATTTCCACTTTCAGAACGATCTTCATCGGGCCATGCAGAAATCTCAGTCTGCCTTATCACAGCAATTGACAATTCTGTCGGCCACTTTGCTGTGTCTTGTATTTACCAGGTGAGTAATTTTCTCGGAATTCACGAAGCCATTATGATTCTTCATTATGACCTGACGATGATAAGACAACATCTTAACTGAGTGATTCTGTGTCCTGCTTGCTCACTTTTGTGCTAACCTTATTTATATATCCTTTACAGCGTCTGTGGTATACAACACTTCCAGCGAGCTGGACATCGCCACCTGAATTTGTTCCAGAGCACATATTACGTGGTGGTGACCTTCTCCACGGTGGGCTATGGCGACTTTGTTCCGGATATTTGGCCGTCACAGCTCTACATGGTCATCATGATTTGTGTCGCGTTAATTGTCCTTCCGACTCAGGTAAGTGCTTGTGGAAGAAGCGTATGTGCGAATGTTGTCCGGAGAGATTTGTTATTGCGATGGACGAAGGACAAATGTTCAATGATATCCCACATGGGAAAATTTATCAGTGACTTGTTTATTTATTCAGTTGGTTAGTTGTCCCCATACTGAACGCAATTAGGGTTAGAGTGGGTATTAGGTATGTTGGGATTTGGTAGACCTCTGTGAATATCAAATAAGTACAATATATTGGAAATGTCACACATCATAAACTAAGTTAAAGCCAAATAAGTCCTTTAAACGAAACTGAAATGACCTGATTAATTTTTAAGGGCAATTTAAGATTTTTTTTTTCATTTGTATAGAAAATTACAATGCAGTTAATTTTGTGCACAAATGTAACAAAATGTTTTTCTTCGTAACATTTTTATTCAATTATTTCCTTCAATCTTCCTTCAAGGTGTTCTCTTCCAGCCTTGGAATTCTTGTCATATGCATTTAACCGCACGTCTTCATTTGGATTAAGTGTTATTTTTATGTGGATCCAAGTTAAGTTGTTTGTCTATTGGGCCATAACAGATTTAACTCTCCTCTGCATTCTATTAACAACGTGGCTAATAGCGTCACCAGGCAAATGATCCCATTGTTTCGGTGATGAACCTCTGTACCTATGGAAAGATACTGAAGTCAACTTCCTGAGATCTAATTGGTCTCTTAACCTTGCCCCACACGTGTTCTATGGGCTTTAAGTCTGGCGACTGCGTATGAGAAAAGCAGGTCAGGTAAGCGTCTCTTAAAAAATTTGCTAGTATATTTGAGGATCTACACAATTGACTCCAATTCGGATAAATCATCCTTATCTATCGTTCCGACTCACCAAATGTAGAAAGCCAACCAAAAACCCTAGCGGATGGTCGATAGATAACACGGGAGAACAATTTTGACACTTTTTTCTGTTTTTTTTTTTGAATTTTGCACCTAATTTATAGTAAAACGGCCTCGCTGATTCCAAAAATGCAGTCCGTTTTTCCCCTATACGTCAGGTTTTCGAGATATCGTTTGTTTTTTAATTTTACGGAAAATTACAAAAGGCCCCCTTAAAAAAAACAACTTTTTTTAAAAGCTACGGGGCTGCATCCTTGTGCAGGACCTTCTAGTACCTGTATACAATAAAATTAAAAGCAATAAAAAAAAGTAATTTCTCGCTACCTGGATTGTTTGTTAAAAGTTGTGAAATTCTTCGGCCATTTTTAAGGCTCTTTTATGTAAAAAAAATGTATTTAAAAGCCTCTGTTCCAGTATATTACTCTATTATTGTGCTCTTAACTTGTGTAATGGAAGCCTCTACTATCCCTCGTCGAAAGTGTCTCAACGCTCCGGACTCATTTTGCTATATATGTGGCAGTTATACATTTCTAAGTCAGAGGACAAAAATAGGCCCCTTTGTTCACCAGGCATATCTTGCCTACTTCAAAACTCCAATTTGCAATCAGGATAAATGGTGGGTCCCTCATAAAGTGTGCAGGTGCTGTGTCACACATTTGAGGTCCAGGACGAAAGCAGAACGACTTCAGTTGCCATTTGGTGTGCCAATGATATGGCGAGAGCCCTCAAACCACACAAGTGATTGTTACTTTTGTTGTACTAAAACAACAGGGTACACACACAAAAACAAAAATAAGATACAGTATCCCAATTTAGAATCGGCGAAAAGACCAGTTGCTCATTCTCCTGAAGTTCCAGTGCCAGTATATCAAGTATCTCCTTCGCCTTCTTTGGACGTGGACGTAAATATGCTTTTAAGTCCGTCGACATCATCACTCTCCGAACTCAGCGCTAGGAACCAACCTAAAGGATTTAAACAGAACGAGCTGAACGATCTAGTGCGCGATCTGGGGCTTTCTGTAAAAGCTTCAGAACTGTTAGCGTCTAGGCTACAGGAAAAACATCTCCTGGAACCAGAAGCCAAAGTATCCTTCTATCGTTCCAGGGAGGCCTCTTTTCTGCAGTACTTCCGAACCGAAAAAGCATTTGTCTATTGCCACAATATCTCGGGATTGATGAAAGAGCTGGGAATTAATTCCTACATACCGGCAGATTGGCGATTGTTTATCGACAGTTCCAAAAGAAGCCTGAAATGTGTTCTGCTTAACAATGGAAACGTATTTGGTTCCGTTCCAATAGGTCACTCCGTTTGTTTACGCGAGGAATACAACGACATTAAAACGGTAATGGACATAATTAATTATAACCAGCATAAACGGATCATATGTGTAGACCTCAATATGGTTTGCTTCCTTCTCGGTCAGCAACGTGGATATACAAAATATCCGTGCTTTTTATGTATGTGGGATAGCAGAGCTCGTGATAAACAATGGACACAAAGGAATTGGCCCCCGAGATCTGATCTGAAGGCTGGTGATCCGAATATTGTTCATGAACCGCTTGTGGATCGACAAAAAATCATTTTCCCGCCGTTGTATATAAAACTAGGCCTGATGAAACAATTTGTGAAAGCCTTACCAACAGAAGGCAATTGTTTTAAGTATATTCTGTCGGCACTTCCTGCGCTATCATACGAAAAAATAAAGGCTGGTGTATTTGACGGTCCACAAATTCGACAGCTTCTTAGAGATACAAATTTTATTGAATCAATGGAAGAAAATGAAAAGACAGCATGGCTGGCATTTAAGAATATAGTGAACAACTTTCTAGGCAATATACGTGCATCGAATTATGCGATAGTAGTCGAGCAACTATTGGACAGTTTTCAAAGGCTTGGCTCCAATATGAGCATCAAAGTCCACTTTTTACACAGTCATCTAGATGAATTTCCGGAAAATCTTGGAGCTGTGAGTGATGAGCAGGGAGAGCGATTTCATCAAGATGTAAAAATCATGGAAACTCGATATCAAGGCAGATGGGATGCGAATATGATGGCGGACTATTGTTGGAGCATAAAACGGGACTGTCCTGAAATTGAACACTCCAGGAAAAGCTACAAACGAAAATTTTTGCCATAATTTTTTTTTTAGTTCTTAGGTAATATTGTTAAGATGTAAAATCAAAATTTATAAATAAAAAAATTGTAACGAGTTTCGTTTGTTTTGATTTCAATGAAGGGAAGGTTTGTATGGGGGCCAAAATTTGAGCCCCCTGTATCTCAAAAACTGGACGTATAGGAGAAAAACGGTTAGCATTTCCGGATTCTACGACCAAAAATTAGTTAGAAATGAATATCAAATCGAAATAAACAAAATGCTGTTCCCCCGTGTAATTCACTGTAAAGAGGGGCAATTTTTTCAATAGTGAATGTATAGGTATACCATGTCGACTTCACCAACAAGCTGTTTCCGAGGTCTAGCTAGTTCATGGGAACGAAAATCAGCACGTTTTAAGAATCCACGAAAACCTCCCTAAAACGCTCCGGAAGGCAATAGCCGCCCAACTTGTTTTCGAGGATAGACTTATAATTGTTATGGACTCTGTTCAATTTTTCGATAACTGGGGCATTTTCAATTCGTGGATATCCGCAGTTTTAAGGTTGCGCCTTTATGACAAGCGATGAATCCTCCAATTCCAAGTGACCGATAAATAATGCTTCTGAAAAAAAAGGGAAACAAGAAGGCAACGAATTGAATACAATTGAAAAAATAAACAATTTATCACGAACCGATAAAATCGAGACATGTGTTGTCAACATTTTGCCACAACAAATGTGGCATTCGAATACGAGTGAATTTCGAACAAAAGAAATTTGGCGGGGTTAACCATGGCAAAATACGAAGGTTTTGAATTAAAATCTTCTTGAGAGGTTACAAGGTGAATACGATAGCTTACAAAACCTCCAAAAGAGCAGATATCCTTCAACAAAACCGCAAATAAACTCGTAAATTGGCTCGAAATTTCCAAGAGCTCATAAACTCCACAAAACCTTTATAACGTGTCTCCAGTATGTGTTAAACGCCCATTTTGACCAAACTGCTACATTAAGGACCGGTTTTTTTTGCGGAATTCTGCCGTCTGTACGATTCAAATCTGTTTGTATTTGAAGTAATTACTCACCTTTCCAGTCATTTAGTTTCTTTTTTCCTGACCACGTTTCGTTTTCATTTACCACGCGTTCAAAGCGTTATAAATAGGGATGAAATTTTTTTTTCGTATGAAACAAAATATTTTACTTTGAAGAGCTATTATAACAATTAAACCGTTTGTCCGTTTTCACGAAATAACTTTTGTATTTTAGAACAATATAGTGGCTGCGAAAAACTTTTCATTTGAGTGTTCTAGCTAGTGCAGTTTTGAAGATATAGTGTTTTTAGTAGTCTGAGGAGGATATTTTCACAAAAATATAAATGCCTAAAGCAGCTAACAGGTTAAGATTACGAAAAAGTGTCCCTTGATATTTTTTGCTGGAAATTACTTGGGGAATCACGAGGCAGTGCGTTTATTCGGCAATTTCCGAACACCCAGTATATGTATACAACAGTACGAAGCGTGGTAAACGTCTTTTCAATTACGAGATCATTTTACCGGATATAATGCGCTCATTAATTATTTTGCACGTTCTTCTCCCCTTCACTACATCAATTTTAATCAAATCAGTATGCTAATCGGATCTGAACATAAAGCATCAATTCGAATATTCCAGGAGAGTTTCGAAACGCAAACACCCCTTGCCTGACAGCTCCACACTTTTCTGTTCAAACTACTTAACTGAATAAATTGATCCATTTGAAGAAATTTAGTCCTATTCGATGTTGCGATAGTCCTGTCTGAGTGCTAATGGTCCCATATTGTCTATGTTTTCATCCCAATAGATCGAATTTTACGCTTTGAGGTACACTCCCAACCACTTGGATAGGTTCAGGCTCAGAAAGGAGTCCATTTTATTAGAAATGATATCAAATCAAAAGTCCGGTTGGGATTTGAATGGCATTTTCAACAAAACTCATCAGAAAAAATAACGATCTTTAGAATAGGTCCCGAAAATTTTTAGTAATATATTCGAAACTTTACTTTGAAACGTTTTCAAGTTGATACAGTTTTCTCTATTAAATAGGAGTCAGGAAAAATGACTTTTAAAATACGAGGAAATTAATATAGGAACTTTGAAAGGAAAAGAACATCAAAGACGCAATATAGCGAAAATGGTAGAATCCATCGAGTGAGAAATACTTTGGATGCTTATCTCAAAGTGAGATAAAACAAACGGGATGCCATTCCCGGGCTTCGATTTATACCGGAGGAATTAGTATTCCTGATTCTGCTCTATTGGCGCCAAAAATTTAGGCATGAGAAATTTGGTTTAACTCTGTGTAGAATTCGGAAGGATTCTCCTTACTTCTTCAATATTCTTTTGTAAGACGAAGCATGAAATAGGGCCAATTATTACCACAAAGTGAATTATCTCATGCAACCGATATCCTATTGTGCTCCTTATTTTTATTTGACGTAAAGAGAATCCTTCAGAATCCTGAATAGAATAAAACCGAAATCCTCATCAGTCAATTTTTGGCGTAAATAGCGCAGAATCAGCCGATATCCTCTGAACACGGGGTTGTCCGCGGGGACCGAGCCTAAGGTTTCCATAATAACCGTGAAGGTCGGGCAGTGCCATTTGGCGAAGAAATAGGTCCCTCGACGAGCTAAGGAGCGGCCTATGCTTGCTATAGCTCAGTTCGGGAGACGTGGGCGGGGTTTTCGCTGCTCGTCACCCCTGTCCTTTACATATATACAAAATTCAAAATAGGCCTGGGGAAGACAACATAAACAAATGGGCAGAAATAAAAATGGAGAGTAAAAAAAGGGAACGATAAGGAGGAAATGATTGTCGGACGACTCAGGTGCCTTCGGGCACGTAGCTTGGTTCAGGTCTTGAAGAATCCTCGGCCTCTTCCCTCTTCCGACCCTCCCATCCATGAGGTCCTATTCCCGCTGGGTAACAATTGAAAAAAAAAAACACGCCAGTCACCACCTCTCCGTCCAAATAACATCTTTCTCTCTTTTCGAGATATAGCGTGGACCTATCCAAGTGATTGGGAGTGTATATAGGTATGAGAGAACAAAATTTGTTCAATGGCAGTAAATTTCCGAGACGAATATGAATGGTCAGTTCGGCTTTTATCATGTCAATAATCGAAGAAAAAACTTTGACATCATATTACGTTTTAATGGGTTTATATTATCTGACATAATTAGTTCCCCAATTAAATTACATCATAGACTTTTGTGGCAGCGGACACCTGGTAATTGGGCACTAATACAACGTGGGAAGGATTGTACTAATGAAGGCTGTGTTCAGTGTTCTTCTAAAAATAGAATAACTCTCGATTTTCCAAGAATACGAGTAGTATGTCTGGGAGCCTACTTTCACAAAAGTTATCCGTTCGGATAGCCAACTTTTAATTGCGTCAGATATTAGGATGTCGAATGACAGTGGTCAGCACAGAAGCAAGTGAAATTTCTTAGATATGAAAATTTAATAAAAATCGTTATTTAGATAAGGATGGCTAGGAAAAGTGCGAGAGTTCCTAAACACAACCAGATTTTTCTCTCTCTAATTGCCTTGAACCCTCCATGAGCATGGGCGCGTCAACTAGCATTTCTATGCCTTGTTGACGTTTCAATAGCATATCTATTTTTCGGAAGTGCAGTTGCTAGAAAGCACCTCCTATCCGCGCCGTAATTATACTGATAAGCTCGGAGCACTGTGAGAGTTCTATTAGTACGAGGGTTGCCTTTTATATTTCGGGATTAGAGAACAAAAACAAATATTAATCATTGAAAATCGCTTTATTGTTTTTCAAAATATTCCCCATGAAGATCTGTACACTTTTGCATGCGTTTGAACCAATTGTCAAAGCACTTTTGCCACTCTGATTGAGGTGTCTCCAAAACATGCATTCTGAACGCATCAACCGCTTCTTCAGGTGTCGAAAAACGTTGACCTCTCAGTTTGTTTTTTACGTACGGGAATAAAAAGAAGTCATTCGGTGCCAAGTGAGGACTATACGGCGGATGACCCATCAAATCTATGTTTTGAGTGCTCAAAAATGCAGTTGTTTGAGCTGATGTGTGAGAGCTCGCATTGTCGTGGTGAAGAGTGAACCATCTTCGGCGGTTGGTTTTCCTGATTTCTTGGAAGACAACTGGCAAACAAATGGTTGTGTACCACTCAGAATTGACTGTTCTGCGTTGTTCTAGTGGTACGGTTGCGACATGTCCAGTTTTTTCGAAAAAAACAGGCGACCATTTGCTTGGAAGTGCTTCGTGCGCGAACAACTTTTGTTGGGTTTGGCTCATCTTGAAACACCCATACAGTCGACTGCTGTTTACTTTCGGGCTCATACGCGTAAATCCACGATTCATCACCTGTCACGATGTCATAGACGTGTTTCGAAGCACCGCGATCGTATTTTTTGAGCATTTCTTTCGACCAATCGACACGAGCCTTTTTTTGAGCGATTGACAAATTGTGTGGGATCCAACGCGAACAAATTTTTTTGACAGTCAAATGTTCATGCAATATTGAATGAATGCTGGTCCCACTAATGCCTAAGGTTGTCCCAATCTCACGATAGGTCACATGACGATCTTGCAATATCAGTTCGCGCACAGCATCAATGGTTTCCGGAAAAACAACTGAATTTGGACGACCTTCACGAAATTCGTCTTGGAGTGAACTACGACCTCGATTGAATTCACCATACCATCGATAAACACTGGTCCTTGATGGAGCTTCATCGCCAAAAATTGAATTCAGTTCATCCATGCACTGTTGCTGAGTTAATCCACGTCGAAAGTTGTAAAAAATAATCGCACGAAAATGTTCACGATTGAATTCCATTATTTGGCCGAGATTAATCTTTTAAGTTACTGTAAAAAACACAAATAGCGCTCGTATGTCAAAACGTTCTGAGTACGTATATAACCTCAAAAATGTCAAACTTTACGATAGAGCTGTCAGTTGCCAGATTTCAACACTAGGGTTGTCCAATCCCGAAATATAAAAGGCAACCTCCGTACTCACAGGCAGTTTTTGATCTCGCCGAGATTTGATCTCCGAGCTCTAGATTAGTATCGTAGAGCGGTGACCGAACGAACAAACCAGATTTTTACCTGATGGGAAATATTAATGTTTAAAACTGTTATCATCATCCGGGAATACTGTGCCATAGTAAATGTCGCGAAAAAACAGTCACAACCAACCGTACACTTCTACACATCATTATTGCTGAAAGCTAAATAAACTCTTCAGAATATACTATTTGCCCAAACCCTTAGTGGGACATAGCGCGTCAGCTATCCTCTAGTGGCTTACTTGACGTTTCGTTAGCATAAACTGGTTTCGGATGATGCATGTTGCTAGCATGCATCTTTTGCCCATTTAGCTGAATACCTGCGATAACTCGAGAAAGGTTGTGGCTTATTGCTACGCCCCCACCACAGCGAGAAAGATAAAACATAAAATCCATGGCCACGACGGAATTCGAACCTGCGATTAACCGGTATGATGAAACATCAGACATCATCATTGACGGCTAAATGCACTAACCTACCGGCCTCCACAATAAGTATAAGTTGATGAAAAAATAAAAGTTCTATAACGAAGCCTTTATAATCGGTTAGAGATACGAGTTTACATATCAATTACGAAACCAGACACGACTCCATCCGCGACAATCAAATGTCAAAAGTGTCATATACCTACACGATATCTACATTTTCACAAAACATTCAATTCTCCAATGTTATCTTCATTCTGTTCTTTTACAGTAGTACAATATTATCTTCTATGTGCAATTTTCCATATGATCCCGTCAGATTCGTTCTCTTCTATTGCAGTTCGAGCAGTTGGCTTTCACGTGGATGGAACGACAAAAGTTGGGCGGAAGCTATTCATCGCATCGTGCTCAAAGCGAAAAGCACGTTGTAGTGTGCTCGACTACGTTGCACGCCGACACCATAATGGATTTCCTGAACGAGTTCTATGCTCATCCACTCCTTCAGGACTTCTATGTCGTTCTTTTGAGTCCCATGGAACTTGACACGACCATGCGAATGATCCTTCAAGTGCCTATATGGGCTCAACGTGTCATTTATATCCAGGTAAGTTACGAATTGATACTTTGACAAGTATCGTTAAATTATTCGCGTTATCGTAGGTCGATTTTTCTATTTTCAATTCGCCTCTGTATTTTTCTTCAATATAACGAATTTGATATTGATAAATGGAACAGTTGTTGTAAGATGAGACGAAAATGGAATTTTATGTTGAAAAGTGTATGATGTGCACCATGTAATGGAGGAAAGGATTAATTAAATTTAGAAGCAGAATAAGTTGAAGTATTGTAAAATATAATACGAGTTGAATTGAAACCCCCCAGTTTCAGTAGATCTCTGCTTTCGATTAGACCAGGCTAAACACAAGCACCATTCTGTTCTTCGTTCAACTAAATTTGAACGACTTTTTCTGATTGATTTTTTATTTAATTACTAAAAAACATGTGTGTAATCAAAATATTGTATTGTGTTGCTTACATTGTCTTCTCTATATACGAGAATCAGTTGTCTACGCTGTTGTCTACTCTGTAGCGTAGATTTTAATAGATTAAAAGGAAATTGCACAACGCTGGCTGTATGTAGTGGATGGAGTGTGGTCAAGAAGAATTTAAAATAGCGCCATCTGGAGGGATAGTAGTAGCTGTCTATTCTCTCAAAGAATGAATGAATATGAATGTTCCCATCATTTACGCTGAAAATTCCATGCTTAGGATGAATTTCTTGTAGAGCTTTATTCATTAGTATTGATACAATGGGGCAGATTTCCTTTAGGCAGCAACATTATTTTGTATAGTTACTATTCCATATAATTAAACAAAACGAACATTTTATTGACAGGAAATGAATTTTATGTGCTTCCCAAACAGTAAACTACCCGAAAATTTCGATACCTGCGCCGCCTGCATTTCAAAACGCAGACTACTTAACCGAGTAGAATTATTGCACTAACCTTCTATCCAGAGCAGCTTAGATCAAATTGTTAGTGTAAATGTGTAGTCTTAACCTGCTCTGCATAGTTATTAAAAAACGCGCCTATCACTGATTTTTGAAAAAAATATCCGACATATTATTAAAGAACAAAGATGATAATTATCAGGTGAAAAAAAAGTAAAAATTGTAAGAATTTTATATACACGAGTAACATATTGTTGAAGTGTTGATTTTACCAACATCCTATAGTATTACTTTTCATGGCGAAATATTAGAAAGTATTTTTGAAAAAAATGTATTATAGGTATCCACTTTTATAGCAACTCATTGAATTTTTCAGGGATCCTGTTTAAAGGATGGCGACTTGGCGCGAGCGCGTATGAATGAAGCTGAAGCCTGTTTCATACTAGCGGCAAGAAACTATGCCGACAAAACTGCTGCCGATGAACACACAATTCTGCGATCTTGGGCTGTGAAGGATTTTGCTCCTAATGTTCCACAATATGTACAGATATTTAGGTAAGTGTAGTGTTAACCAGAATGATGCAGGTTTTCAACTGTGTACTGAGAATCACACGCAGACTAATGGAGATCGATTAAATTTTAATTTATGCAATTTCCGAGATTGGCCTAACTACAAATTTCAAACTGAATACACAATTTACTTCCTAATTCCATATACATATTCACACGTTCCAAAGCTCATCGCTAATAACCCTGTACCTCAATTAAAGCATTAACAATTTATTCGTTTGCTTTTTCGTTGCAGGCCGGAACATAAGTTACATGTGAAATTTGCCGAACACGTTGTGTGCGAGGATGAATTCAAGTATGCACTTTTAGCGAATAATTGCACCTGCCCGGGCGCTAGTACCTTAGTAACACTTCTACTACATACCTCACGTGGCCAGTAAGTATAGCCAGATTAAATAATATCAACTAAATGTAGTTCGGCGTCAACGCGAACAGCAGATTCCTGGGAAGTGAAGCGAAAGAGTACACATAGAATTTGCATAATGTGATACAAAGTTCGCTTCATAAGGACAAACTTCTTTAAGGTATAGTGTAATCAGAAGCATGTGGATAGATAACTTTGTGAAACTTTCAAATGACGGTCTTCGTTATCCGATATCATATTCTTGGAAACAAAGTTTTGATAACTTTTCAATATCGTTTATCTGCCTAGTTTGTTTTTGAAAGACGTAGTTAATGGAGGACGAAAAAGTCGCTGGTCTAGGATATTGTGAGGATAATTTTTGGAGATTTAAAACTGCGGAAAAAAATTGTATCTCTCCAGCAGTCACATACTTGTCACAATGTGCGGAGGACCGAAAAAGAACTATGTGGACTTAATTTAAGAAAAACTAGAAAATTTGCTAAGAGTTTGCAAATCGGATACACTGATGTTTATAATAGACTCTTAGTCCTTAGCCAAAACATGCAGCACGATTTGGCTTTAAATTTAAAAGATAGGATGCTGGGCTCCATGGAGTGGATTGATGGACAATAATGATGCGGATGGTAGCATCTCGATCGCTAAATGGAAAAAAGAGGCAGGTAAACTGGCTTCTAGCTTCCTTCGATGGATAATGGAAGAATTTCCTGGACATGCCTCGAAGTGTAACGATGCCGGCTGGTTTCAAGGGCGGATCGAATTCATGCAGTTTGCTAACTAGCGTGCGTGTCGTCGTGACAAAAATCGTTGCACAAAGTAGCGAAATTTCGCGTTAGCGTGGTCATCTTTGTAGATGCTGTGGTCAGATTTTTATCGCGACGAAAATTAACGAAAATTACCAGGTCATACACAACGCAGATTTCTGAAATAAATATTATACCAGCTAGTCTCTGATAATTTGAATATAAATTTAATAATAAAGTAAAAATAATTATCGCTTTCCTATATGAGTGCCCTCGTCCTCGTATATATGTGAGTCTTAGAATGTTTATTCAAAGGAATTCAAATACAAATGATTTTAAAGTAAAAAGTAATTCATTTAATTCAAGTTTAATGCGCGTACTGCTGCGCCGTCGACGTCTAGAACAACACTGCTCAATTATATTGTCTGGTGCAGAATTACTGTACTCTGCTGCTGTTGTGGTGTTAGTGAACTCTACATATTCGGCCATCCTGCTAATCATCGGTCCCCGATGATTCCATAGTCCATAATTTCATGTTGTCGGCCGATGATGTTGTTTGCTTGGGTCCTTCGCCAAATCCCACCTTCTGCACGTCATATCGCTCCTTTCCTCCGCACCGCATTACCTTGTAAGGACCTAAAAACTTGTCCTTGAGCTTTAAACCGACACCAAACTGTGTCCTCTTAATAGCGACCAAATCGCCTAATTTATACTTCGTCGGTGGTTTGCGTTTCTTGTCGTAGTGACGTTTTTGCTCTGCTTGCATCTTTGCGATAGTTTGACACACCTCCTGTCTCAATTCTTCTCGTTGTTCGCCAAACTCTTCTATCCACTCCGTTTGTAAAAGTTGCAAGATTTCGTCCTCATTCTTATTTCGCATTTGAGTTCCAATCATCGCCTCAAACGGAGAAACACCAATCGTTCGTTGGTATGTTGAATTTATACATCTTTGGACACTATCCACATACTGATACCATTTGGATGGTTGATTTTCGCAAAGTTTCGTCAAAACGGAAATTATTATTTGGTGTTCTCTTTCGACTTGCCCGTTCCCGCGTGGAACACCTGTAGCAATCGTATGGTGTTCGATACTTCTATCTTCGCAATACTGGTTGAACTCAGCTGATGTAAATGTAGCAAATCGATCGGAGATAATTCGATGTGGATTACCAAATGTTTTACTCTGTTGCTCCAGTTTGTCTATAACTTCCTTCGTGTTGGTTGTTTTGACAGGATACAGCCATGTAAATTTAGAGAATCCGTCGACAACCACGAACAAGTACTTGTACTGCTTTCCAGTTTGAGACATAGGCCCCAAATGATCTATATGGTATGTTTCCAACGGTCGATCACCTTTCGGAATGGGATGTACATAAATATCCTTCTTTCTTTCCTCTTTTCTTCTCGGCTAAAATGCATCTGACGGGTATGTCCTTTTTGGTGATTGTACGTTGAAATGCTGCGCAATCGGTGACCACTTTGAATTTAAGGCCCAACAAATACGGTCGAAATTTCCTCACAGCCACAACTATTGCCAATGCTTCCAAATCGTACGAATGATAAGGTCGTTCAGCGTCCGTAGTTGTTCTGCTCATATAGTATACAGGATGGAAGCTACTCTCGTTTTCCCACTTTTGTAAGAGCACTGCAGCTATTCCATCAATAGATGCATCCGTGTGTAATTCGGTCAGTGCCGCTGGGTCATAAATTCGGAGTACCGGTTCCATGGTTAATACATCTTTTAATGTTTGAAATGCTTTCTTTTCTACTTCGCCGAACCGAAATTCACTATTTTTCTTCAGAAGGTTGGTTAGCGGCTTGGCTATTCGCGCATAGTCCGGGACAAACTTCCGGAAATATCCAGATAATCCCAGAAAACTTTGTAACTGCTTCACTGTAGTCGGCAATGGGAATAACGATACTGCTTTAATCTTCTTCGGAGAAGGTTTTAATTCGCCGCCGCTAACGATATATCCCAAGTACTCCACCACAGGTTTCATGAATTGACATTTTTCCCATTTGATGTTTAGCCCATTTCCGGAAGCCACTGCTAATGCTCGTGTCAGTCGATCCAGTGCTTGATTTTCGTCTTCAGCTGGGATTATTAAATCGTCGACGTAGTTGATAACGACGCCCTCTTTGATCAGTTCGCGAAAAACATGGTTAACGAATCTCCCAAAACTTGCAGGGCTGTTGCATAATCCAAAAGGAGTTTTGATAAATTCATATTGTCGTCCGGTTGTTACAAATGATGTATATTTGCGGGAATCTTCAGCAACGGGTACGTGAAAGAACCCATTCTTCAGATCAATTGTTGAAAATACTCTCGACTTCGATAGCTCGTTTAATTGCTCCTCCATTAGCGGCATTGGGTACGGATCCTTTACAATCTTCCTATTTAATGTGCGATAATCCACGCAGACTCTGTAGTTTCCATCTTTCTTTTTTACGATTACCACCGGACTGCAATATTCAGAGTTGCTTTCGGTTATAATACCATTTCTCAGCCATTTCGCCAACTGATCGTTTAAAACGTCTCTTTCCAACGGCGCTAAATGCCTTGGTTTATGTCGAACAGGAATGTCGTCGGTCAGTATAATTTTAGTTTCGATAGGCGTTTCCACTTCGGTTTTGGGTAGATACGTTTTGACTAAATCTTCTATTTGTTTTTTGTATTTAACATCCACGTCTAGGTCCTGATTATTATTCGTTCGAATGCACATTAAACTTTTAATTTCCAGGTCGTTGCCAATTTGCATTTTTCGGAACTTTATTTTGTTGCTAGCAAATAAAACCTCTGTCTGTTCAAGCAGCTCGGTTCCCAAGATAATTGGAACAGTCATTACATTTGGAGCAACTACGTAAAATGATGAAGTGTAATACTCGCCATCGATTTCGACTTTCATTTCGGGGATCACTTTCATAGGTCTCAGGGAGTGACCTCCTAATCCGACTAGAGTCCGATTTGTACTTTTTCCTTCATAAAGTTTTTTGGTTGGTAGAAAATCTTCCCGTATCAAGTTGACTGAGCTTCCTGTATCGACCAATGCTGACAAATTGACACCGTCTACATTCACGTTGATTAGTGACTCGTTATTGCCCACGACACGTACTTCTCTTCTGTCTGCAGGATATATTTCAACTTTTGGGCAATCTTTCGAAATGTGTCCATATTCTCGGCATTTGTAGCATTTCGGACCTTCGCTTTTTCGAGGACACGCTTGCGATTCATGATTGAAACCTCCACAATTATAACACCTTCCGTTTTTCGGTTTAGCTTTCGTCGCCATTGAAAATGCTTGCGATTTCGGTTTAAGCTGCGTCATAATCCCTTTTGAGCTCGTGGATTTTTTTATTTTTTCATATTGTTCGAATTTTTCTTTGAGTTCGTCTATATTTCTGGCACCCCGAAGTATCAGCTTGTCTGACGTCAAGTCCTGCACACCATTCACGATAAAGTCAATTAGTGCATCGATTTCAATATTTGCTCGATTGCCTATAGCTGTCATATCGTACATATATTCGCGACAACTTTCGTTTGGCATTTTATGCTTGTTTTCTAATAGAATGTGGACGTCTCTACTGTTAGAAGGTTTCCTGAATTCATTCTCTAGCAGATTTTTGAAAATTTTCCACGATGTCACCTTTCTTTGCGTCGCAATGAACTTTTTCGCCGCACCCGTTAATAACTTGCGGCCAAAGATTAAGAGTT
Organism: Chloromyia formosa; assembly: GCA_964017055.1. Lineage (NCBI taxonomy): Eukaryota > Metazoa > Arthropoda > Insecta > Diptera > Stratiomyidae > Chloromyia > Chloromyia formosa. The sequence goes on along the minus strand of OZ024818.1, from coordinate 5,106,177 downwards.
CTCGGTCGGACCAACGTGCCGTGGTTCCTAATTCTTCGATGTTATTCAACCACTGTTCCACTGAATCATCTGCGTCGCCGTTGTACTTTTCGAGAGAATCTTCCACGTCTCTGAACGTGAGTCTTTGTTTTGAAATGCGGACTGTCTCCGTACTCCCATCGTCGTCGCTGTCCCAATCGCTGCCGTCGCCATCGTCTTCTGCGTTTTGGTTTATGTCAGTCTCGTCTTTCATTAGTATTGACATGAGACGAAACTTTAAATTTACTTTGTTTCCTTTTGTTTCTTCATTTTTCTTTCTGAGCTCCTCTTTCAGTTGTTGTGTCGTCATCCTGTCGACTTCGTTCAAGGTGAGCTTTTCACTCATCTTTCTTTTCTTTTTACGCTCAGCACAATGAAGTTTATCCGTAACAGTAATACAATGTTCTTTTCGTCACTGTTCGCCACACACAATGAAAGTTTATCCGTAACAGTAATGCAACGTTCTTCCCGTCACTGTTCGTCACACACAATTAAAGTTCTCCGAAACAGCAATATGTGCAATGTTCTCTCCGTCACTGTTCGCCACACACAATGAAAGTTCTCCGATACAGCAATACGACTTTCTTCTCGCCACCGTTATTTTTTCAGAAAATTGCTGATTCCACAATTGCGCCACTGTCTTTTAGATATTGAACAATTTCATTGGATCCCGGACGAGCCCCCATAATTTGTGAGTCTTAGAATGTTTATTCAAAGGAATTCAAATACAAATGATTAAAAAGTAAAAGTAAAAGTAAAAAGTAATTCATTTAATTCAAGTTTAATGCGCGTACTGCTGCGCCGTCGACGTCTAGAACAACACTGCTCAATTATATTGTCTGGTGCAGAATTAATGTACTCTGCTGCTGTTGTGGTGTTAGTGAACTCTACATATACCTATATACTTTTGAAATCAATAGAATCCTATCCTATCTCTTAAAATCATTAGAATCCTGTCTACATAGAAGCCGATTTCCGATTCAAAAAATTTCCACGCAACAATTTATCCGCATACTCGTACATTCTTTGGCAACCCCTTGCCCGTCTATGCGGAAATTTTCTTTCCTTATCTACTCTAACGAGTAGTTTTCTTGGCTATGTGCCTGCTTAAAAATATTTTGAAAAAATTGAAAGGATGGGTCCAAATTCAACTTTTTTTTTTCAAGAAAAAACAAATCCTCGTCATACATATAAACATCCTTTTATGACATGTATCAAAACCAACACTTTTTTGTTTTTTTGAATTCGCAGTCAGGTGTGAAAAGGTCTAATGGTTTCCATTTTTTTGTCTGTTTTCATTTTTCCACTTAATGCTGACTTTTATTTGTCTCGTTACAGAGAAGGTCAACAATCACCGGAGGAGTGGCATCGACTTTATGGAAAATGCTCAGGAAATGAAATTTATCATATCGTTCTGGGTGATAGTCGATTTTTCGGTGAATATGAGGGAAAGAGCTTTACCTACGCTAGTTTTCATTCACATCGAAAGTAAGTAGCCCCGCCTGGAAATATCATCTGTAGAACAGAGAAATGGGGGGCGACCGGTAGCGCACTGTGTTGAGGCATCAGTCTCATGTTTGACTACCGGCGTTTCGGGTTCGAATCCCGTCCACGATGACGTTCGTGGCCATGGATGTGCAGGAGGTGCATGCTGGCAACTGCATTCTCCGAAACCAGTTTATGCCAACGAAACGTTAACTGGGCCACATGGAACAGTTGACGCGCTATGCCCCACAAGGGGTTAGGGCAATTGAGTAGTAGTATGATTCCAAACAATATACATAGATTAGATTTGATTAATCCTTTGATAAGCGTTTACAATTTCAATCTTTTAAAACTCCCATAGTATTTCAGGTACATACATTTCCGAGACGAAAAATAAATATTCGCTACAAATGAATACATTTCCGATCAAATAAATAAATTGCCGGATCTAAATAAATAAATTTCCTGAACAAATAAGTGAATTTCCGAATCAGATTAATCCATTTTCGGATCAAGTCAATAAATTTTCATGTGTCCTAAGTATAGGTTTCCTATGGAAAAATTATCGATCTTGGAAATTGTTTAATTTGTTTCGTCAATTCATTTTATTGGTGTGAAAGTTAGTTATTTTAATGGAAAACATGATATAGTGGAAATTGATTTATTTGATCAGGATATTTATTTATTTGATTCAATTTATTTATTTTTTTTTTCATAAAGAAATTTACTGATCTGTTTCGAAAATTTATTAATTTGATTATTTCATTCGGAAATTTATTTATTTGTACCAAATATTTAATTATTTGCATCGGAAATTTATGGTATTGACCTAGTAATTGCCTTAACGCCGGGAGTGGTACATGGGCGTTTCAACTTCTATAGCAATGCATTGTTGACGTATTGATAGCATATAAATTTCGGATGATGCAGTTGCCAGCATACTCCTCATGTACTTGATCTAAAAATGCTATACGAGTATAATTGTTTTCTTTATCCTTTGCAATAGGTATGGAGTGGCTTTAGTTGGTGTTCGTCCGGCAGAGCTTCCTGAATTCTACGAGGATACAATACTATTGAATCCCGGTCCTAGACATATTATGAAAAAAGATGACACTTGTTATTATATGAGTATAACCAAGGAAGAAAATTCAGCCTTTGTAGTTAATCAAAATCAAACAACGACACCGGAAACAACAAAAGATGGTTTGTATAAGACAATCAAAATTATACGAGTGTTTACACTTAGACATCAAGTTAGTATTATTTGTTATTCTGTTGCGAATTAAATGCAAGCAAAACATTATAAAAACAGAAAAAAGAAAAATATCTGAAAAGAAACATGAAGTACTAAGAGTTTAACGTTTTCGATGTTTTCTATTGACTGTTGCTTTTATGATTTTAGTTTATTTTCAATTTCCTGTTGGCATCGATCTATAGATATTTCTAGATGCAAAGCGATAGTTGTTTAACAATGGGAAACATAAAACATTTAACAAAATGAAAATTAATTTATTAATATGAAGGGCAACATTAAAAGGATTTTTCATTTCAAATCTCATATCGGTTTCGGATTTTCTGTTTTGCTTTTAACATAAGTTCGTATTTGTCAATATTTGTCGTTTTCAAATGTATTAATAAGAAACAATCTTTTTTGTTTCTTTGTCCATTTTTTATTCAAATTCACTAATTAATAAATTAATTTAGTTAGAACAACAATAAACAACAACACCACCACCATGACCACAGTGAATCCACAAATGGCACCAGTGCCGTCTGTTTGTGTTCGTGTACCACATAGTCCTAGTTTAAACTCTTTTAACGGTACATCAATCCAAAGACATCCATCTGACAGTGATTTTACAACGTTATCCGTCCGTGAGTGTGCCTAACCCTTTAGAAACAAAATACTATATACCCCTTAAAAGATGGAAAGATAGTTTCTTTTGAATCCTCTCTTCCGCTAGATACGATTTTATCCATTTTTGTCAGATTTTTATTTCAATTCTTATTTTTCTTGTAGATGAATGCTTTGAAGGAACATATGTTTGGTCTTCTGAATATTTTGCCATGGTAATTTTATTTGGAAATATGTTGCCTACGCTTAAGGCACTTTAAATGTAAACACAATGTACAACTGACGACTCAAATTTCCGACCGATTTTTTAAGGATGCTGAAGTCACTACTCGTACTCCAATGCATTTTTAATTTTTTGTTTAGAACCGGTATTAATTTCGACGAGTTTCGGTCAGTTTTTCAGTGCCACTTTTTTAAACCATATACGTAGCTGCATTGATTGTCATCCAACCGTACAATCTCTCTCAATCGGTTGCAGACAACTCGCTTGTAGATGTTCAATGTGTGAGATGTTAATTTGATTGCTCTATAGTTGTTGAGCTTGCGCGTGTTACCCTTGATGCTATCGAATGTCAGAAAGAAAATTTACCTGAAAGCGTCAGGCATCGGTTGCCCTCTTCTAATTTTGTTTAAAAGAACAAGTAACACATTGCTGAGTCTTCAACCAGCAGCACTGCTTGCGAGTCTTCAACGTACTTTGGCACCTGAATCTCTCGACCGTTTCTTCTCCTTTGGGCTGCAACCTTATAAACCCTGACATTGTCTTTAGGTTTCTTTTGCAATGACGATCTTTTATCCGCAGTTATATTTTCCAATTCTTCATGGAACTTCTCAGCTGCCATTGCCTTTCCTTGAACCACCTTGCGCTTTACTTCCCTCCGGCATTTATCATATTCCTCCCCAAGTTGAATCTCCTCGGCTTCACTGCTTGATTCGCATATTGTCCAAGCCTTTTATGTACACAATGCAATGTATTACATTATTGACCACTTTATCAATTTTTGCTTATTTTGCTTGGCACTTCGTTGTAAAAGCGAAACTTAGGGAGGGCCGGATAGGAATATTAAAAAGGGGGCGGGGGTAAAAAAAAGATACAAGTATCTACACTGCATGCAGATACATCGGAACATGGATATGTCTATGACTACCGACTGCGTGGAACCTGTTGTGTTGAAGATATCGACGTAAGTTTTATAAAGATCCCAGTATAGTTATACTGGATGAAATCATTCGAAAAAACACGTCCCACGCTTTCGGTAGGCATAAGACATATCCATGTACCCATGTATCTGGTGGCAGTGTAGATACTCGTCATAAATTCTGCTTTGCTTTATCCTGTCCGCTTGGGCTCCTTTCTCTCGCGGGATCGTTTCGTTTTCGTTTGCATCGCGTGTGTACAATATTCACCTCCTCTCGTGCACCCTGTTCCATCTACCTGTTCCATCTACCCGTTCGGTATAGTTTGCAGACTGCAGCCTATTGAAATTTCTCTGAGTACGTTTCTGCTAATCGCAATCACGCTTCCCACCATCTTTTCCCAATCGGACGTGTATTGTGTTTGTGTATCTATTGCAAAATCGCTCCCACACTATCCGTCTCATCCCGCCCCTTTACTCGTAATCAACAGTCCGGGTCCGGCACACACAATCCGTTTCTCAAGTAACGCGTGCGACTCTATGCGATTGTGTCCGGCAAACAGAAAGGGAAACTAACAAAAGTAAACAAAACATTCCAACAAACGCACAAAGAGAATGCACAAGAAAAATTTTGGAATTTTTGCAGAAGGGGGTGGGGGGGGGGGCATTTGATCTTCTGCAGACCTCTGAATGTACATCATGTCACGATGAGCGGCCCGGAACTATAACATCCTGCGACGAATATTTCTCTATTTCGGGGCTTGGGAGATTTTAACTTGCGCAGTACGAATCCGCCATTTTGTTTTATAATATGTTTATTGCATGTGTGGTGGTGGCCCACATTGTGGAACTATGTAATGTACACACTCTCAAATTGCGTCTGCGCATGTCCAAATGTTAGTCGAACTGACTACTTGCTACTTTTTCTGGGACCCTATTGATTCAGATATGTAGTACAACGCGCGCTATTTTATTTGTTTGGATTCCAGCCATTTTGAACATTTTGGAATTTTTGCGGAAGGGGGGCATTTGATCTTCTGCAGACCTCTGAATGTACATCATAACATATAACATCCTGCGACGAATATTTCTTTATTTCGGAACTTGAGAGATTCTAACTCGCCTAGTATAAATCCGCCATTTTGTTCTATATGTTTATTGCACGTGTGGTAGTGGCCCACATTGTGGACCAGTCAGACCTCAAATCGCCGCCATTGCAAATGCACAAACGCGTTCGCCGGATCACCCGATTTGGCTCGAATGAACTTCATCCGCTCTCGCTCATCTTCGGGGGGCGGGAACTATGTACACTCTCTCAAATTGCGTCTGCGCATGTCCAAATGTTAGTCGAACTGACTACTTGCTACCTTTTCTGGGACCCTAGTGATTCTAGTGGCTATTTTATTAAATGAAGAATGGGAATTGGCGGAAATTGAAGGTCATTGAAAGTCCGCCCGTTCACCCGTACACTATGTTATTTCTTGCCGTCCACAACGTCAATCTTTATCGCTATCAAATCAACATCCCAACATGTACACACAGGATCCCCGCAAGCGCACCGCCCGCGCGGATCTACAAGCAACAGCCATGCAAAATGACCACTTCACTCAAACGACATGCACAACCAGAAAAGAAAAATTTTCAATGGGCTTGTTTCCTCTTCTGACCCCCGGGTAGAAAAACAGACATTTCGTGTGACGGACAGATTTTTAGGATAACCCCCAGCTATAAGACATATCCATGTCAAAATTATAAATTTCTCAAATAAAAAAAGGAAACATTGTTAAACAAATGTTTAATAACTTTGGACCAAACACATGATCTTATAGGTCAGTAGTCTTTTTAGTGCAAATTTTTACCGATTTTATTTTTATGCTTGCTTTGTAGTGGTAGTAGGTAGGAGGCACATTTTATTTTCATAGCAACCATTTTCGTGTAGTTTGAACCCCAAGTTACCAAATTATCTTAAGGATACGGCAGATACGATCATTTTTTTAAACTCATTACTTAGTATTTATTAAATCTTTTTGGATTAAACTCTGGCTGATATGTTTCATTTAAAGGTTTGAAATAAGGTTGCTAGTTTAAAAGGATTAGCAAAATTAATCTCCGCAGAAATATGGAAATTTTCCATCTTTATTCGAGCATAACTCTACGTTTAATTTTCTAATCTTGAAATTCTACTCGGAGGTCCTTTTTCGGTTTCTGAATATTAAATTAATGTAATCCAATTACACCATCGATAATTCCCGAATGCAGACAGCCTGAAGTACGTAGTATGACTCTGAACTATTTAGGTCTGAGGTGTAGATTTCAAAGCAATCACGGCGCAAAATTTAATCAGCAAAATCACTTACTTGTAATGGAATTAATTCAACCCGTATTTACGGAATATGGCATGGAATAATGGTTTCAACTCGATTCAATTTTCATAGCGAAAAACCATGAAATTAAAACTATTGTTAGTAGGAAACCCCTTCCAGGCCGCACAGCTATATTTCACTACAAGAAACTAGCTTTATTTGAATAGCACATATGTGTGAATGTGGAACAACGATTTGCAGCTGGCAGTCTGAAGATTCACGACACAATTGAATACCATTTTACTTGCAAAACTTAACTGATGAAAATTTAATTTTGCCTTTGTTTGCCATTGATTGCATTGCCTATCGTTTTACCCTAGTTTTGTCTTGCCTACAGCCTTCGCAATTTCTTCATAAAACGGAATATTTACACATTTTCCGGATCTGGATGTCGTTGACATATACTGAATGTAATCAGGAAACCATGTTCTTGATTTATTCAGTTATTCTTATTGTAAAAAGATTTTAAATATATCCAGTTGCCTTGGCGTGACGACTATGTTCCTTGTTAATTGCCTTTGCCTCTTCAGGGGGCCAGCGGGCGACCGGTAGCGTAGTGTGTTGAGGCATCAGCCTCATGTTTGACTACCGGTGTTTCGAGTTCGAATCCCGTCCACGATGACGTTCGTTCCATGGATGTGCAGGAGGTGTATGCTGGCAACTGCATTCTCCGAAACCAGATTATGCCAACGAAACGTCAACTGGGCCACATGGAACAGTTGACGCGCTATGCCCCACAAGGGGTTAGGGCAATTGAGTTAAGACTGCAGGTCCTTAGTGACTCCTGAATGTAGATCAAGCTTCAACGATTTATTCCTGCTGTGTCTGACGGTACACTAATGTCACCTCTACAGCACATCACACAAAAGATCTGGTCAACTACAAGGCAATTAAATAGAATTTAAAGAATTACTTTAACAGAAATTATAAATTATACGAGTAATTGTAATCACAAAGCAAGTTCACACGAAGGACTATAAGTAAGTGATATTTCAATACCCTGTTGGTCTTAATAAATAAATTTTGAAGAGAAAAAATGAAAATTCCATTTCCCCGATTCAACGAATCCGCGAACGATTCCAATAAATCACAATACGCCCTGATTTATTATTTTGCACTTTTGTCAGGTAAAGGATGGCATTCTTAACCCGACCGCACGTTAAAATAATTCTCGACACAGACATTTTGTTATTCGGCTTAGGAACTTCTTTTTCAGTAAAATCTTAATTGTAACTTCCAGGGATGGTAACGATTTCACAATGGTGGTCGTGGTAGCTATAAATAATTGCTATCGAAAATGCTTCTGCTGAGAGTATATAAATCTTTCAAGTTCCAAAACGAAAACATTTTTCGTTTCATTGCATTGTTGAACTGCTGAAGTTGGCCAACTCAGTTGGGAGTTTAATAGAATGGAAACATCTTGTTTTATTGGGGTTTTATACTTGTAATACAAGAAAACCCTTATACTATATAATCGGTCAATATTATAATTTGCTGGAGAAAACGATGCGTAGACCAAGTTTAAAAGGGCAGGTGTCCCCATAGGGGCGGAAATTAAGATTAAAAATGTTGGTCGTCTGGTATAGGGAAATGGGGTCTTGTGACAAAGGTACCGTCGACTGCAATCTGTTTTTGGCATCTTCTTTAAAGTTGAAGACAGGAGAAAAGAGGGAGGGGGGGTATGAGATCATAATTTGTCCCCCCGCCCTCCTTGCATTTCGAGACCGTTACACTTAGAAATATGAACACATACAGAATATTGGCATCTCACTAGCATAAAATAGAATGAAGAAGTACAGGTATTTGCCCACCATTATCACTGTGACCATGGGAGATCTGTTCTGCCTTTAAGAAAATTATAGCAAGAGATCCTCCACCATTCGTGCAAAGGCAAACCTGTTTTTTTGCAGGGGTATTTATAACATCTGCAGAGCTTGTGACAATCCGCCTGAAGAACATAAACCTTGCCCGTGCAATCGCTGGACGTTCACATAAAATGTGATGTGTAGTCTCGACGTCCTCCAAACAAAGGTCTCATATCGAGCCGCTCGAACACCAGCGAAATGTCGGTGGTTTATCATTTTTTTGTCGCTACTATAACCGCCGTTGCTCTGACGAAATATCCAGTCTTATCCTGAGCTTGCTCTTCCTTTGCGTAACACCCGGCTAGTCTGCCGTGCCCATCCTCACTTTCTTGAACCCAGTAATAGTCATACCGTTAAACTCTATGACTGATTTGTATTCAGAACAACACGAATGTGGAACAACCTACCATTTTTTGTTTCCCCCCGCAGTTATGATCTGCAAAAATTCAAACAAAACGTACGCCGGTACCTCATTCAAACTGAACCCATCCCAGCCCCACTATCCTCTCGCATCAAAGGGTATCCCCTAAGCTTTAGCATAAACATAAAAAAAAACCTGCAGAGGGCTTTGTTTGGCTGATTTCTGACTTGACATCAAAGAATATTTCCCAGGTTGTCAGGCTCTTATTTGAATTAATATAAAAAGCAAATTAAAAAACCACACGTACCAATAACGTCGTTCAATAATAATCTATTACTCAAACATGTCAATATCTTATACGAGCATAAGTGCATAGCACTAACGTACATATATCCTCTCTACCACCTACTTTCCCACGATTCATTCCTATGTGGATCATTTTCACACTCGTAGCCCAGAATCCATTAGCATCATTTTCGCTTATCATTCGTAAGGAAGCAACCTAAAGACATTAACCCATCACATGCGTAATTTCCTCCTGCACTTCCCGGAAACATCTTATACCGGGGCACTGTGCAGTCGCTTGCCTAAGCCAATATTGATTCTTCCGTCGGGTTTGCGACGAACCGCCCCCGGGACGTATTCCTTGTAGAGTAAACTGCTTCTTTCTAGCTTCCATAGTCTCCCTTCAGTTTTTTTCCTTGGATTTAAGGTTTTGCTACTTCTGTTTGCATTTCGAATTTGCCCTATCGCCTGTAATTTGGATAGACATGTTGTCTTGAAAAGCATGTATGTATGTGTTTCTATTTACTCCGTATTTTCTCCGTATTATTATAGTAAAAGTATCGATTGTTTAGTAGCATTCTTTTTGCGACAATTATCTGGATAAACTGAACAGCTCCTTTGTTGAGATACTTTCTGAGATTGGCTCTTTGTTTTGTTTTCCCTATACACAGCTACCGAACATGCAACGTCCGTTGTGGTATCCGAATCGAAAACCAACATCAAGGAGACAACGGCAACAACAGTAGTGGCGGCTACACCTACCACTCCAGCAACAACAGTAACAGCAACAGCTCACACCACTGTCTCGACAGGGAATCACTTGGACGTGCCGCAACAAAGCAATCCTAATCTTCTTAGTCCTGATATTCTGAATCAACGAAGAGGTAAGGCTAAAAATGAAGAGGTTCTGGTGGTGTGCGAAATAATGCCATTTAGCTATGACAAATTTTTGTTTTATTAACGAAGACATTGTTTGCTGTGTAGACAATGAATTCATTGTTCACATGAAGCTTGCAGAGCATGATGTCACGAGGATCGTCTGGATTATTATGGAATTTAAATCATACACATGTGGAATTTCGGATTTCAATTAGTGACACGAGTTTTGTAACGATAACAATTTATTTGAAAAAAAAAAAAATACAGGAAGCGCTACATAAAACAAAGCGTCGTCTTAGGTCATCGTTCTTCTTCTCTCACTGTCATCTCTCTCATGTGGTTGTAACTCATTCTCTGGCTGTTGCTCAATTTCAAAATTCAAAATTTGAACACCACATCTCGGCCATCCTGCTCTATGCGCTGCCCTTGGCAGCGTTGCTGTTTTCCTCGTCTGAACCATCGTCGGAATCAAAGTCGTCACCCATATCCGAATCTTTATCGCTCGGATATCTTTTCATATGATCGACTGCTGTAGTGGTTTCGCTCGGTCCTTCATGTATCCGATATTTTCAACACCATATCCATTTATCTTCACTCTTGTAACCCGTTGCGGTCCCAAAAATTTCCTATGCACCTTCAAACCTCTTCCAAACTGCGTCCTCTGAATGGTAACAGTGTCACCAATCTCGTAAGTACTGGCTAATTTATGTCTTCGGTTAAATGCCTTTCGATTTTCGCCCTAATCTTCTTGATGTTTCTAGTAGTCGCATAGAAAATGCATAACACTCTCCTCCTCGCTTCCGCAACTCCGACCGAATTCGTTGTAGAAGAGCCCAATCCTTGCATGATCCCTAAAAAGCCTGGTCGTACGTACAGGGTCTAGTCTGGGCCACAGTGATCTATTGCAGTACCACTCGCATCGAACATTAGTCCTCCTGTCCACCTCGAGTTTGAGTCCAAGTTTGGAGATGCCCATGGGCATTCCAATGTATATAATGACTCTGAAGAATTACACAAGTTGCTCCCCTTGAGCCAACTCGTCTGCTTTCAGGTTCCCCTCAAAGTCTCTGTGACCCAGAATCCAGCACAGAGTGACGTTAAAGTAATCCCCCATCTCCAGGATGGCGGAACGGCATTCCTCTACACAATACAACATTTCATCGTTGCCATTTCAACACGACCGTAAGTGCCATGACTTCCGCCTGGAAAAAAAAATACATCTAGCTTATCAGAATTTACTCCTATACCCACTCCTCTGGTACCTTTGCCACCATCTGTGTATATTCCAATGGAATCGAGCCGCGATATCCCATTCTGCTCCCAATAAGTTCGTGAAGGAAACAGGCTAACATGGTTTTTACCAAAGGTGTGTTTCGGTGAAGTATAGACAGTGACTCTCGGAATTCCTGGTTTGCCCAACATTCTTGAGTGCCCGATAATTGAAGCTGTCGCATAGCCTGGATTCCCCAAGCCGAACCACTGTACATGCAGGTATGTAACTGTTCGCCATATACAGTCATTTCCACAAGACCGTATACCTCACAAAATAAAAACAAAATGTTATTTTACAAGTAAGAAATTTTATTTTTTATTGAAAGTAAATACAAAATACATTTTCGCAATTATATTTAATACATGGTCCAATCGCCGTCACTATTGATTATTGACTGGCATCTTCGGTGACAACTTTCGGCCAATTTTTCCGCGTAGTCTGTCGATAAGTTCTTCCAAATTTTTTGTAGCGTTCGCCTTAAATGTGCTTCTCCTTTTATTTGCTTTCCTTGAAGCTTCTCTTCCCAAAAATTTTCAATAGGATTAGCATCCGGCGATTGCGAAGGCCAATCAAGTACTTCTATGTTTCGGATCGTTATCTTCTTGTAGAAACCAATCGGTGTTGTCGTTGCCATATAGCATCCTAGCAGACTTCAATAATCCTTTCTTGTACAAAATGATCATCCTTTCAGCAGTAAGAATTCCGGTAAACGTTATTAATTTTCCGAAACGGCGTGCAGAAAAGCATCCATAAACATGGACCTTCACAGGGTGTTTAACGGTTCGGTTCACGACAGCTTCTCCTTTTTGTGACCACACTCGTCTCCTGAACGTATTTTATTTACAGCAAAACTTGATTCATCCGTAAAGATCACGTTGTCCCAATCACGATCGATGTTTTCCTTAGCCCACTCTACACGTCTTCGCTTCTGGTTTTCGGTAAGTAATGGTTTCATCAAGGCATACCTGGTTTTGATGTTTTCCTCTTGTAATCTTCGCCGAATCGTATTCAAGGACACGTAGATATTCTTCTTCGATAACATTTCCTTTGCTTGCACTAAGGTAGTAACGGACGGATTTTTCTTAAAAATATCAATGATGGCCTTATCCTGGGTTTTTGAAGTGCTTCGGGTTTTACCTCTACCAGGTAGATCGTCTACATTTCCAGTATCTTTAAAACGCTTTATCCACTTATTCACAAACTGTGTCGAAACTTTCAGGTACTTTCCGGCCGATGCAGGTGTCATTTTTGGTCCTTTCGGATGACTTAAATACTAAAAACACAGCTTCGAATCGTTTTTTGTAAATCGCACTCATTTCACTTGACGTCTTATCACTCTCCTACTTGAACTTAGAATGACCAAATTTATACAATGCGAAAAAGAGGAAAAATGCAGGTAACTAAAAGTCCCCCACCACTCTTTGAGAAATGGTGCATTAAAAAGTTACAAAGTATACGCTCTTGTGGAAATGACTGTATATTCACTGGTGACAAGTTGAGAATGATTCCCAGGGCAACTGACGGAGTTCACCTCATTGTTCTGCATATGGCCATGCTCGCTGCCCTCTAGATGCTTCCTAGCAATTTCCGGTTTACCAAAGCGCTTGATCTGATCAATCAGACCAACACTGTATGTATACCTATACATCAATATTGGTTGGCTTTCTTACAAGAGTAAAGTGCTTTTGTTGTTTTGTTCACCCTTTCCTGAATGATAAGTTTCCAGTTCTGTTTCCTGTCTAGGATTAGTCCCAGGAATTTCTCCACCAGATCCAGCCTCGGATCACCCATCACAAGAGTCGCCATAGGCGGGATGTTTTCCTGGTGAAAAGGACTAGTTATGTTTTATTTGGACTCAGATTGACCCCATAACTCGTTGTCCAGTAGTAAAGTCTGGAGGAGGAGGGCATTTTGGATGATTTCGCTGAGTGCGTTCAGAAACTTCTCAGAGATAGCTATCTTGAGGTCCAGTTTTTCTAGGTCCCAAGGCAGTGCATTGACCACAATGGACCACATAAGTACGGTGTTTTATGAGACCGCGTACACAGCGATTACTAAGTAGTTTATTTATTATTATATACTATGGGGGATAGCCGAAGCAGACCACTTACGTTTGGGTCCCTTTTCGCCCCCTCCCGGTCATCAGTGGCTTCCAGATGTCGACTGATAATTGTCGACCTCTTTCTTCATCACTGAGTCCCGTGTTATTGCTAGCATTTGTTTGAAGCTGAGTTCACTCGTGGCTTCTACACTTATCGTGTGCCTGCCTGTGATCCTCAACCTCGTGCTAGCCAGTGCTGGACATTCGCACACAATGTGTGCTGCCGTCTGGCCTCCTCCAGGCATAGCCTGCAAACGTCATCTTCCCCGATTTTCATCTTGGCCAGATGAGCCTTAAAATTACCATGCCCTGTGACCAAGGCAGTTATCCAGCTTAGGGTACTCCGTTTATAACTAAGTACCTTTCTCGCTTCCCTGCCTAAAGGGCTGGTCATTGCATTCCGAGCTTGTTTGCAAGTGACTAGCTCCTGCCATCTTTGTTGATGCATGGAGTCCATCCACTTCCCAACTTTCGCTCCAATCATGCCGTTCCCCAGAGCAACTCTGGGTTCTGGGCCAATGAAAGTTGCCGCAGATCCCTGTTTTGCTAGGGCATCCGCCGCCTCATTTCCTGTTGTACCTATGTGTCCTTTTACCCACATCAACGTAACCTCGTCTGAGGCACACGTGTTGAGCTTCCGGACACACTCTAGTACCAGTTTAGAGTTTATGTTCGTCTGCTGCATGCGTCTGATCACCGATTGGTTGTCCAGTGCAATAAGGATTTTCTTCCCCCGCACCTGACCTTCAAGCAAGTGGTCCAACGCATGCAACAAGCCAAGCATTTCTGCCTGGTATACGGACACATACTCTCCTAGACTAAGCGCACATGCTAGGTTTAGCTCTTCAGAGTAAACCCCCGCCCCCGCTTTACCGTCCATTAAAGAGCCATCAGTAAAAATGCTGATGTCATTGTACATACACTCATTATGTATGTTTCCATCTGCAATGTGAGTCTTGTGTAGTCTTTCAACTACCCTACGTCTACTCATGCCTTCTACCGGCATTAGAGTCTCCCTGACCTCATCATGAATAATGTCTAGGATGCTCTTATGACCGCTGCTAGTTCCAAAGCGATGCCACATGGCATCCCTTTCCATGCGTATTGCCGAAAGCGCCGCCGTTTTCTTTATAAATAAGTCCAACGGCGGCAGTCCCAGCAATGCCTCCATTGCTCGCGTTGGTGTGGTGCGCATTGCACCACATATGCTTACGCAAGCTATCCTTTGTACCCCATCTAGCTTCTGTTTTGTGGTATTCTGCATGGCTTTTGGCCACCATACCACTGATGCATAGGCTAGAATAGGTCTTACCATCATTGTGTAAATCCAGTGTGTCGCTTTAGGTGAAATTCCCCACCTACGAGCACACACTCTCTTACATTGATGCAAAATCCTTTTCGCTTTTTGGATCTTTTCATCAACGTGAACATTCCAAGTTAGTTTCGCATCTAAGGTAACTCCTAGATGCTTCACTTCCTTGGACACCTTGATTTCCGAACCAAAAAGCCGTAAGGGAGTTATCTCTATGTTTTTCCTCTTACGAGTAAAAATCATAGTGTTTGATTTACTAGCGTTTATGGTTAGCTCTTGCTCATTACACCATTCTTCGGTTACTTTGAGAGCTTGTCCCATGCAACCTAGAATTGTGTCCATGAACTTTCCACTGACCGTGAGTGCCAAGTCATCGGCGTATCCTACAGTGTGTACGCCCATCGAGTCTAGTTTCCAGAGAAGACTGTCCACGGTGATGTTCCACAGTAGAGGCGAAAGAACACCTCCTTGTGGGCATCCTCAGACTACCTTACCCCGTATTCTGTCACATCCACTGCTAAGATTTACCGCCCTCTGCTTAAGCATAGAGTCGATCCACTTAATTATAATGTAATCAACCCCCCGCTCAAACAGGGCGTTCCTTAGTTTGGTAAAGGAGATTTTATCAAAAGCACCCTCTATATCCATAAAAGTAGACATAGCGATCCCGCCATTGTTAATCTCTCTCTCTGCAACTCTAACAAGTTCATGTAGAGCGGTTTCCGTAGATCTGCCTGCTCTATAAGCATGTTGGCACCTACTCAGAGGACTATACATTAGCGTGGTGTTCTCCAGGTAGTCCACCAACACCTTTTCCATTGTTTTCAACAGGAATGATGTAAGACTAACCGGCCTGAAGGACTTTGCCTCTGTATAGTCTTTCTTTCCCGGTTTAGGCATGAAGACCACTTTAGCCTCCCTCCATGCCTTCGGGATGTAGCCTGCTGAAAGACAGGCGACGAATATATTCCGGATCCTATCTAGTAGAGCGCTCATGCCCCACTGTAATAGTGCCGGGAATATTCCGTCCATTCCAGCCGTTTTAAGAGTTTATAGCACTTTTGACTCCATTTGGAGTTATTATCCTCTCAGCTTCTTGTTGACTTACCCCACCAGCTCCCATGTTAGTTTGAGGCCATGGTTGGTCTGACTTGAAACTTCCAGGAAAATGTACCTCCATCAGGGCCTGCAACGTTTCTTCCACTGTTTCTGTCATGGAACCATCAACTTTGCGTATCAGCCCCATTTTCGAAGCAGTGTCTTTCGATATCATCTTCTGTAATCTGCATACTTCCGACGTATCCTTCATGCTAGAGCAGAATTCCCTCCACGTATTTCGTTTCCGAAGACGTAAGGTTCTTTTCAACTCCCTCTTTTTATCCTTGTATAGTTCCCAAGAGTGAGAGTCTCTCTCCCTCATGTAACGGTTAAAGGCTTTCCTTGTCTCTTTTTTCATGGACTCCAGTTCCCTACTCCACCATGGTGTTGGGTCCTTTTCGTCCACTACTGTGGAGGGACAAGCGTGTTCGAAGGCGCGATTAATAGCGGAGTTCAGTTGTTCCACTGTTCGCTCTATCTCGACCGTATTCCGAGGTATTCCGTCTTGAATATCCTCGACTTGTTCCAATAAATATGTCTCGTACTTAACACGATCAGTATTTTTTGGCACTCTTATACGTTTGCGTTCGCTACTCCGTTTTCTGCCATACAGAATTTCAAACTGGATAGCCCTGTGATCAGACATGGTTAGCCTGTCCACCACTCTCCAATTCTGAACTCTGTCAAGCATATTAACAGAGCTTAGGGTAATGTCGATCACTTCAGCTCTTCGTGCATCCACGAAGGTGGGAGCGACCCCCTTGTTTGCTACCAGCAGATTGTACTTTTCCACAAATTCTAGCAGCTGCTGTCCTCTGGGATTGTCATCTGTGCTGCCCCACACAGTGTTGTGCGCATTGGCATCACAGCCTATGATCAGGGCCATATCTCTTTCTTTACAATACCTTACCAGATTTTCTACTTCCTCTGATGGAGGTGGTTCTGGTGCATCATAAGGGAGATATGCTGATGCAATTAGGAATGATCCTGCACCACTGCCGATCATTACTACCGTAAGATCAGGCGAGCAGAGATGCATCATTTGTACTGCACGTATTCCATGACGCACCAGGATGCATGTCCTTATTTTACCGTCCACCTGTGCATGGTACAGATTTGCGGTTTGTTGTGACAAACCCCTAATTTTGTTTTGTAAAATCCAGGGTTCCTGTATCAAAGCTATGTCCAGTTTCTCTTCATCAAAGCATCTCGTCATCATCGCTGATGCCGCTTTGCTGTGATAAATATTCAGCTGGCACACAGTTAGTGTTTCTTTGTGCGGTAGTTTAGTTTAGTTTGCTGCGTGCGCGGTCTCATAAACCGCCGTGTGCTCTATTTTTCTGACTAAACTATTTAGTTTTTCTGCGAACTTAAAAATTTGCTGTGGGCGCGAGCTCATAAGTGCATTGATTGAGTGATTTACTTCCAACTTACCCATTGCTCTTGAAATAGCCTGAGGTTTGACGTTATTGAAGGCACCCTCGATGTCCAAGAATATCACCAAAACGTACTCTATGTGGCTTAAGGATTTTTCAGTGTAGCACACTATCGAGTGCAGCGCAGTGTCCACTGATCTGTCTTTCCATTAGGCATTCTGGGAACTGGATAAAAGTCGAGACGGAATTGAATCTTCTTTCTAGAATTTTAAGCATTGGCCTTAGGTCCTTCGGCTGCGTATGAGAGCTTTTACCGGCTTTGGGAATGAAAATCACCTCCAGTTTCAATCACAACCGAGGCATGTATGTTAGTTCCAAGCAGGACTTAAAAATGCAAGCAACCCATGGGGTGATAATATCTGCTGTATGTTAAAGATCTCGGAGAATTTCTTCCTTCGAAATAATTGCTGCATGGCGGGAAATTCCCCACCGGGTCTTCCACCGGCGCATCGGTTGGACTGTCTGGGAAATGCGTATCCAGCAAAAGTCTAATTGTGTCTTTACTAGCTCTCGTCCGGCTACCATCTGGATCCATTAAGAGGCTGGGTGTAGAAGGATTTGTAGCTAGGATTTTACGAGATCTGGTAGTATCACTAGCACCTTCTAATACGTTCACGGAAAAATCTCCATGATACCACACATACATGAAAAAAATTTGTTTTCAAATCGGAAAAACTTTGAAGTCAAATGTTTAATACAATCTCTGAGTTATACCACAATATATCTTTTTTCAAGTTCAGTCAATTTCAGTTAATTTCAATAAAGCAGAAACACAAACTCCCCGGATATCAGACAATGTAACGCTAAATTAAATACATTTCCACTCTATTAAGAAAGATTATGCTGTGTGTAGAGAGAAGAAATATATTAGCCCATCAAGGAAACCATCAGCCACGTGTAGCCTGTAAATTAACAAAACTCATGGGCGTGTGTTCGATCCCCGGCGCGTCAATAAAAACTGTCTGTGTATATTATTAGAACACCCACAGCGCTTCAAGGTCGTTAGTTAAAGACAGCTCGGTCTTGAATAGTAGGTGCATGCATGCATTAAAACGTCCAAAGGGCATAGTAATGCAAGAGATGTCGATGCGCCCATGCCCCTGGAGGGGTCAAGGAAATTTACACATGGGCGTGTAAGTGTCGAAGCGAATTGATGCAGATAACGGATTTTGAACCTACGAGTTAGATTGGCCTTCAAACATCCTACTTTCTTACGTTATAACAGTGATAAGAAATTAGGAATATTCTGACGCCACCACGAAATGGTATTGGAACTCCGAACAAACGATGATCCATTAATTATAATAAATTATTCATTAGTATACCCATAAACCCGTGAAAAATTAGCTGAAACATGCAAGAGGACGAACCTCTTTTTGTATGTTGGTAATTGTTTGTACGGAGGTTGCCTTTTATATTTCGGGATTGGACAACCCTAGTGTTGCAATCTGGCAACTGACAGCTCTATCGTAAAGTTTGACATTTTTGAGGTTATACGTACTCAGAACGTTTTAACATACGAGTGCTATTTGTGTTTTTTACAGTAACTTAAAAGATTAATCTCGGCCAAATAATGGAATTCAATCGTGAACATTTTCGTGCGATTATTTTTTACAACTTTCGACGTGGATTAGCTCAGCAACAGTGCATGGATGAACTGAATTCAATTTTTGGCGATGAAGCTCCATCAAGGACCAGTGTTTATCGATGGTATGGTGAATTCAATCGAGGTCGTAGTTCACTCCAAGACGAATTTCGTGAAGGTCGTCCAAAATCAGTTGTTGTTCCGGAAACCATTGATGCTGTGCGCGAACTGATATTGCAAGATCGTCATGTGACCTACCGTGAGATTGAGACAACCTTAGGCATTAGTGGGACCAGCATACATTGAATATTGCATGAACATTTGACTGTCAAAAAAATTTGTTCGCGTAGGATCCCGCACAATTTGTCAATCGCTCAAAAAAAGGCTCGTGTCGATTGGTCGAAAGAAATGCTCAAAAAATACGATCGCGGTGCTTCGAAACACGTCTATGACATCGTGACAGGTGATGAATCGTGGATTTACGCGTATGAGCCCGAAAGTAAACAGCAGTCGACTGTATGGGTGTTTCAAGATGAGCCAAACCCAACAAAAGTTGTTCGCGCACAAAGCACTTCCAAGCAAATGGTCGCCTGTTTTTTCGGAAAAACTGGACATGTCGCAACCATACCACTAGAACAACGGAGAACAGTCAATTCTGAGTTGTACTCAACCATTTGTTTGCCAGTTGTCTTCCAAGAAATCAGGAAAACCAACCGCCCAAGACGGATCACTCTTCACGACGACAATGCGAGCTCTCACACATCAGCTCAAACAACTGCATTTTTGAGCACTCAAAACATAGATTTGATGGGTCATCCGCCGTATAGTCCTGACTTGGCACCGAATGACTTCTTTTTATTCCCGTACGTAAAAAACAAACTGAGAGGTCAACGTTTTTCAGCACCTGAAGAAGCGGTTGCTGCGTTCAGAATGCATGTTTTGGAGACACCTCAATCAGAGTGGCAAAAGTGCTTTGACAATTGGTTCAAACGCATGCAAAAGTGTACAGATCTTCATGGGGAATATTTTGAAAAACAATAAAGCGATTTTCAATGATTAATATTTGTTTTTGTTCTCTAATCCCGAAATATAAAAGGCAACCCTCGTATATGATCCACTGTTAAAATCAACTGGATAAATGAGACTACTGCAAAACTTGCAGGGTCCTTATTATGACACTACGAATACATGGTGCAGCTATGCGCTGAAGTAGCACCATATCCCATGACAATGTTCGAAATCTCATGAATTTTTCATATTACAGGTAGCAGGCGTCCATCAATACTTCCCGTTCCGGACATGTTTACATCGTCATCGTTCAGTATATTGGGCAATGATGATGGGGAGGAGGGTGATGAAAGCGAGGATGAGCTGGACGATGACGTGCCATGGAGATCGCCCTCTGAAAAAATTGCGTAAGTAACTAAAATCGATACTAGTAGTAGATACTTAATATGAGTAGTATTGTCATGGCCCCTCAATAAGTATCATTATGGAAAATCATAACTGTTCATCATGAGAATAAAACACGTTAGAGCACTTGAAAAAATATCACATTTGTTACATGTGTAGGTTTAGGTAATTTTCAGTACATGTACCTGTATATTCGGTCATTCTTTCATACAGTTCGCCATCATTCAAGCACGCAACCCTCATATTAATGTAATGCTGCTTTTTATTTATTATTTGTATATTAAGCATAAGCAATGTTTTCAACAACACAGCAAAATTTATAGTTACCGTTAATATTAGTGAATCCAAAATGTAATACTATATATTTGTATCTGTACATACACTTGAACAACACTTTCACGTCACATAGTATTATGTAAGAGCCTCGTCCAAAGGAAGCAGACACCAGACAGACATGGCTGCTACTAGCACAATGACGCGTTCGGTAGTCGTAAGTTCTCGGTCTCCACTCTACGATTCTTCATGTAGAGAAACATGGGTTCAATACTCAGCGCGTCAATAAAAGCCGCTTTCGTTTCACCGGATCTCAGGCAATTTTCACACAAAACGACAAACCGGTTTTATGGTATGGGATCTTGTAATAACCACCTGTCAAGACGTTGCTCAACGTTATCGCCTTCGTCAGTGGTACAGTTTCTTGGGAACAAACTGCTCTTCCAAAATGACGGCGCCACCAGGCATCATTCGGTTTTTCCATAAGCCTAATGCCTATCGTCGTGTAAATTACGCGAAACCGTGTCCAAGAAAGACATTCATTAGCGAATTACATATCTTTAATCAAAAATTATCCTCAAATGTGTTGCTATGCTCCGATCCGGTTCTACAATACCAACGGCACAACACAAAAAGCACTCTCGAAGTTTCGGAAGTCGGCGTGGCAATACCATCTTCCGAAGTTTCGGAAAGTGCCTTTTATGAGTTCAGTGGAAAAAGAACAGGAGCAGTCAAAATTGCATGTGGCAGTGGAATGTCGGCCGTTCGTGCGATGCGGGTTTCGCGTTAGGAAAGTGGCAGCGGATTGTAAAACTGCTTCTGTTCGTGCGTTCAATGCCCTCAGGATGTATTTCAAGCAGGTGTAAAGCGAGGCTACGGGCCGACCGACCATTGCTCGCTACGGAAGGGTCGCGCCGCAACAGGTATTCGCCATTGAATTTTAATTTCAGTCGGCCAAGTTCTATGGACTGCAACCTACGATGAATGGCCAGTGGTGTTCAACTCGATGCTATGTATGAGCGGGAGCACTAGCCATTTGAATAAAGCGGTTCGTTTTCTTTATCTTTAATTTCGGTCGGGTTAGATTGCAGTTTGTTATCGAGGCACTTCTGAATTTTCCATTCGTTTAGGGTGTTTTGAGTTAACTTATGAAATCCGTGTTTGTCCGTGTACCAATCCCTGGAATAGGTTTATTGAGTGCGTTCAGAAGGTGGCAAAAGAGCAGAAACCGCTCGCGAGCAGCTCCGCAACTGCTCGGTTTGGAGTCTGCACCTGCTGAACGCTACTTCACCAGCTGACCAATCGACCAGCTGAAAGCTGACTATGATAATTTTAGACGTCAAGTGCCGAAAAGTGGAAAATACATGAATCCAACGCTGTCCATTACAAAAATCACGAACAACGAGAAAACAAATTCAAAAGCACCCGAAAACCAAAGAACGAGAAGCCGAAAACGGCGAAAACACAACAACCAATTTGATAACTGTCAAAACTCGGAAACTCGCAACATGAGCGTGAGGTTGAAAAGAAGAAGAAGAACCTGAGCACTGATCAGTGAGCAGAAATATTTCTTGCTCGGTAAAATTTGATCATGCTCACCCGAGCAGAAGTTGCTCGGTCACTTCTGAACCCCCTCGTTCTGAACATGTTCGCTGAGCGGAAGTTGCTCAGTTCCTTCTGAACGCACACATTGCAAAACTTGTTCCGATTTCACTGTTCCTATGAGTGGTATGTATATGAAATAGTGGGTCGATTTTAACCATATTTAGGAATGTAGCTAAGCAGTTAATATGATTGAATAATATGCCATTTCATAAAGATATCTTCAGAAATAAAAAAGTTTCTCTGATAAAAACATGTTTTTGGAACGGTCCTTCCTATGGCAGCTATATGATGTAGTGGTCCAATTTCAACCAAATTCGGGAATGTGTTTTTACTAAAGATACTATTGATTAGTGTGAAATTTGAAAACGATATCTTTAGAAATAAAAAAGTTCTTCTCACAAAGACGAATTTTTGGACCGGTCGTTCCTATACTACTTTGCCTTAACCCCTAGCGGGGCATAGCGCGTCAACTACTCCTGCGCGCCATCGTACTCTGTTCTGGGCAATGGGGCGCAACTCCCCAAAAGACTTACCCAGTACCTGACACTCCTTTGCCACAGATCGACGCCATGTGATTCGAGGACCCCCTCTTGGTCGGCCTTGGTTGGAAATGGGGTTCCATTTCATGGCATGCAAAGCAATGCAGTTATCACTCTTCCGCAATGTGTGACCTATCCACTGCCATTTTCGCCTGCGTATCAATTCGTCGATTGGCATCTGACCCGTACGCCGACTTAGCTCTTCATTTGATATTGTTTCGGGCCAGAAAATTCTTAAAATTCGACGAAGACATGAGTTGACGAAAACTTGCAGCTTTCTGGTAACTCCTACGGAAACTTTCCATGTACTGCTCCCATCAAAAGCACTGATAGTACCAGGGAGCGAAACAGGCCCCGCTTGGTTTTAATGCTGAGATAACTGCCCTGCCAGATTTTGGACAGCATGCCGTATGCGCGTTTAGCCTGGTTGATACGACGAGCGATGTCCTGCTCCGTACCACCATTTTCGGCAACAATGCTACCCAGGTAGACGAAGTTGTCCACCTTCTCCACAGGCTGCCCATTAATATTGATGGCAATAGGTGTCGGATTTCTTTTTCGCAACGGCGGGCTAAGAACCTTGGTCTTGTTGGTATTAATCTTTAGCCCAACCTTGCTTGCCTCCCTCTCGAGATCTAACGCCATTGCGGACAGATCCATGATTTTGTGGGAGAGTAGGCATATGTCGTCAGCGTAGTCAAGATGTTGTAGATAAGATGTCAAAGTCCATTGAATTCCTCTGTCGAGTCCGGATAGGGCTGCATGCAACACATCGCCGATAACAATGAGGAATAGGATCGGTGAGAGGATGCACCCCTGCCGAACTCCACTGCGAATCTCAAAGTCCCCCGACACCTTACCTTTATGCAGAACGCGACATTTCATAGGTTGCCTTAATAATAGCCACAAGCTTCTCAGGGATGCCTCTCCTGCGCAAGGCCGCCCATATAGAATCCCGGTTCACACTATCGAAAGCCTTTTCGAAATCGATGAAAAGCAAGTGAAGCGGAGAATCGTATTCAGCGCATTGCTCGATGATGATTCGCAAGGTGTTAATGTGATCGACACAGGAGAATCCGGATCGAAAACCAGCCTGCTCTTCATCAATTGTGCTTTCTAAGTGGGCCTTTAGTCTTTCCAGGACGATTTTAGCTATTATCTTGGCAACGGCAGGAAGCACACAAATGCCTCTCCAATTATTACAGTCTGTGAGGCTGCCCTTCTTTGGAAGTTTGATGATCAAACCTTCCTTCCAATCAGTGGGAAAGGTCTCTGTATTCCACGCTTTATCAACAAGTGGGTGCAGCAAATCGGCAGTTACGCTTGGCGCTGCTTGATAAAGTTCGGCAGGGATGCCGTCAAGTCCGGCGGCCTTTCCTCGTTTTAGTGCAATAATTGCAGTGACTATTTCCTCTTTAGTCGGGGCAGTGGACCGTATACGCACATTTTGATGGTTAGCTAAATTATCTATATGAGGGGGAACTTCACCAGAGGTTGCACGGTTCAAGACCGCGGCGAAGTGTTCTTTCCACCGCCTCATTTGATCTTCTTCCAAGATAAGTAGCTTTCCATCACTATCTTTCACCGGATGTTGGCAGGAGTTACGACCACCTGTAAACTCCTTGATGACACCGTATACGGCGTTTAAGTTGTTACTTCTAGCGGCTTCTTCTGCTGACGCTAAAAGAGAATTGGCATAAACTCTTTTATCGCGTCGCACACTACGCTGAACTTCTCGAGCTTTCTGACGGTAAAGGAGTTCGATGCTGCTTCGATTGTCGTCTGATGCTGCAGCCAAACGAACTTTCAGCTCCTTTCTTTCAACAATCCGCTGCCATGAAGCGTCGGACATCCAGGGCTTATTCCGGCAATCCGGGTTTGGGCCAAGGATGGTATTTGCGCTATCAATGTACGCATTTTTTATGGCATCCCAGTTTTCGTTTATGTCACTATTTGGGTGACTAGTTATCTCAGCCGCTTTTTGCGCAAGATGGTCATTATATTGTTGTAAAACAGCTGGATTTTTTAGTCGAGCGGTGTTGAATTTGCGGGGCCTGGATCTTTCGTCGCTGGGGCGGCGCACGGCTGCAATACGCAATCGAACATTAGCGATCATAAGATAATGGTCTCTTCCCATCCCAATATCGGCACCCTTCTTGTTTCGCACGTCCAGGAGGCAACTCTTGAATCTTTTACTAATGGCAAAATGGTCGATCTGATTTTGTGTTCTGCGCCGATCAACAGAGGACCAACTGATTTTGTGGTGGTCCTTATGCTCAAACATAGTACCACCGATGAAGAGACTGTGAAAGTTGCAGAACTCTACAAATCTTTCACCGTTGTCATTACGATCACCAAGACCGTGTCTCCCCATCACATGTCTGAGCCCATAGTTATCAGCGCCAACTTTCGCATTCAAATCACCCATAACCATTATAATGTCACCTTTAGGTGTTCTGCTCTGAACGGCGTTTAGTTCTTCGTAGAAGGAGTCTTTTGCCAAGACATTGTCGGGTTCAGTAGGGGCATAACATTGTATTATTGAGATGTTCCTCATTTTGGTCCGGAACCTGGCGGTCAAGACCCTGTCAGAGACCGGTTCCCAGGATAAGAGACAGTTTCGCGCGGCTCTGGTTAAAAGAAGCCCCACACCTGACTCACGGCGACTGCCGGTAGCTTTACCGGAGTACAACATTACAGTGCTGCCCGTTGGAGAGATGACTTCTCCGCTGTTCCACCATCTTATCTCACTAACTCCTAACATATTTAATTTGTACCTCAGAAATTCACTCTCTAATTGAAGAAATCGTGCGTTCTGGGGACCTTCTGATCCATTGTCCAGGAGAGTATGCACATTCCAGAATCCAATCTTTGTCATTGTACGATAGCTAAAAGTCGTAACCGTTGAGTCAGTCCTTATCCGAGGCATAGTTGACGTTTCGTTAGCATATAAAGATTTCGGATAGTGCAAGTTGCTGGCATACACATCCTGTCCTTTGATTGTCGGTTTTAACGACAGGCCCTCAAAGGGAAAGGCCGTGGTATTTTTTTTTCACACCCCACACCACAGGGGTACCTCAACCAAATCATCGCACCGCCATCACTGGCGGCTTGACGTTGGTTGGCAGTGGTCAGTGACCACTGCCGTTCCAGGGGGCGCCCACGCGGAGGACTATGGAAGAGGAGTTTTTGCCCCCCCTCGTTCCTATGGCAGCTATATGACGAAGTGGTCCAATTTCAACCAAATTCGGGAATGTGTTTTTACTAAAGATACTATTGATCAGTGTGAAATCTGAAGACGATATCTTTACAAATAAAAAAGTTCTTCTCACAAAGACGAATTTTTGGACCGGTCGTTCCTATGGCAGCTATATGAGGTAGTGGTCCGATTCCGTTGGTTCTGACACATATACAGCGTGCAATAGAGAGAAGGCTTTGTGCAAAATTTCAGCTCGATAGCTTTAAAACTGAGGGACTAGTTTGCATAGAAACAGACGGACAAAGCTTAATCGACTCGTCTCATCATACTGACCAAGAATATATTGTATATACAATAGTTTATATGGTCGGAGATGCTTCCTTCTGTGCGTTGCAAACTTCATGACAAAGTTAATATACCCTATCACATCCGTGAAGGGTATAAAAAGTTCAGTGCAAAGACGGTAGTGATGTAATCATTAAAGAGAGAAATTTATTTATAAGTATTACAAAATATGTACCAGGACAATCCTGAACAATACTAACCCGTAGCCAATAAGTATACGTTGTCCAAGCGAATTGCAATAGAAGAAGTAGAATCAAGATTGCATAAATGTATTTTTACGGCTAGATCGCGAAAATTTGTCCACGGACTTCCCATGGGCCCTCCTGTTCTCCGCTTTTGACGCGTTTAGTTTCCCCCATCACTTTCCGAAGGGGATTGAGCATTATTGCGCAATTCAATCCAAGATTTGGAGAGGGAGCGCGGACCCTCATTGCCCATGTTAGTTGCATGGACGGCTTGGAGATTCCTCGACCAGTTTTTTTTGTTTTTTTTGTTTTTTTTTTTGTTGTATCGAACCTGCTAGAGACTTTCTCGGTTGTAAATGTTGCAAATGTACGCAGCGAGTCGCTTCCGAAATATTTGTATTTACTTCGAATAAAAATTTATTGTAGTTGGAAGAGCTACTGTTTTCACTTAATTAGGCTACAAGAATCGGAAACAGTTAGTCATTTGTTACTATGTTGGCGCTGCGATTCACGGTAGGAATAGCCATATCAGTGACACAGAGAAAATGCATACACAGGCATCACACTGTGACACAATAGGTGCCTTTTTTCGTACAACGGACTAGGAGGCTTTCACACGTAACGCGCGATACACGAGATTCTAGCAGAAAGCAATAGTGGCTATCAACAAGACTTCCCAAAGTTACTAGGCGGATATTCTATTCTATTCTTCGGAGCATTCTGAATCAAATTCCTGGCATGCAGATCTGCCTAAGATTATATGACCTCGGAGTTTCGGCAATAAATTCTTAGCCCTCATCCCAGACCGCACAGTATGGGATAATGACTATCCGTTCGCAGATTCTGGATGTATCATGTGGTACGCTGATGGGTCTAAAACAGTACAGGGATTGGTGATGGTGTCTGTGGGCCAAACACAGGATTTCAATCGCTATGGGTGCCTGGCCCAGCGTTTTTCAAGCCGAGATCCGTGCCATAAAGGTCTGCGTCAGGATTATTCTGAAAAAAAAAAAAAACTTAGAGGCGCTCACATTGCTATCTGCACAGATAGCCAGGCAGCCATAAAGGCTCTCTTTTCACACAAGCTCTATTCAAGGCTGGTGAAAGATTTTCATTAACTTCTTCAATGTCTGGCGGCTGACAACCAAGTCCTTTTATTTTGGGTGCCAGGTAATCAAGGCCTTTAAAGCAATGAATCGGCGAATGAACTTGCCAGGCAAGGCTTAACATCAAATTTTATCGGACCGGAACCATATTGTGGCCTTGGCCCGGCTTCAGCCAGGACTATCATAAAGGAATGGTCTGACAAGCTACGACAGCGCTATTGGGATGACCTTCCAGGGCTGCGGCAATCAAAGGAGTTAATTAGACCCTTCAACTAAAGAGATACTACCCACATGAGTTGGAGCTGACCTGAGTTTAATTGTTGTGGCTACCTATCGGGCCATCACTGGGTTAGATATCATTTAAATAAGATGGGCTTATCCAGAGAGATGGAGTGTCGTCTCTGTTTGAAGGACATTGAGACCACATATCACCTTTTATGTGAATGGCCAGCGATTGCGCGGGCTAGGTTAGCGCTACTCGGGCGGATAAATAAAAATTTGGGATAATAAATGTATCTTAGTTGATTTTTCATCAAGCATTATAGTATTACAATATATAATTTTATATTAAAAACACCTTACTGACATTGCTATTATTCAAATTTATTGTAAAATAAAATTGAATAAGGCAGTAAGGTGTTTTAAATTATAAAATTCCTGGACTTTGCGGTTAATTGTTTTTATCGTTTTTAACATAAAACTTGCTAATTGTAGTATTGTTAAAGCTGTAGTGCTTAGCGTTCGTCATTCCATATTCATCTGGCTACCGCCTACCACTCAAATAAGTAATAATTCATATGATAATATTCGATTTGCTTATTATGCATCACAAGTAAAAGCTACCGGATATAACAACACATCGTTACAATATTAATTTCTAAAACATCGAAATAGATACTTTTTACTATGAATAGCCATACCATACTTATTTTCAAAAAAGAAGCCGTAATGTCGCTTTCAAGCTAACATTTGTCACTTGCTTTCAATGTATGCAATTTTAATTTACAATTTGATCGAATTTAAGTAAAATAGAATAAATAAGTTCAAGAAAAAAAAACAGAAGTGATAACCTATAACCTCTATATACCCGTATATCATCCCCGATTAAACATAATTGTAGCGCCTTCCGTGGTAATTTTTCTCAATTGCGAACTTATTCGCTTGTAATGAGCTCTTCAGATGAATCCAATCATTGTTGTAGTACGGCAAATGATAGTCAAAAAGCTACAACAACTACACCAACATCGATAACATCATCATCAAATCACTGTCCACCTCCTGCATGGCATGCAGACTGTTCCCGGTAAGTGATATCCAGATGGAATGGATAAAAATACAGAAAGCGTTTTTTCAATTAAATAGCAATACAAAAAAATAACAAAGAGCTGTCTAAACGAACATTATGTTACAAAGAAAATTGAAAATTTTATTAAACGTGGTTATCGTTCAATTGGGCGGATTTAACTGGTTATATTTCAATAATAAAAAAAAAAAGATTTTTCGTACGGAGGATATTTTCGTAGCCAGCAAAATTGACGTTAAATGACGAGTGTACGGATATTATGTTTGCATTCGTATTTTCGGAATTAAATGTTGTAGAAAAGATCAAAAAATAAATATTTAGTAGCGATAGCAGCATTTTAGATATTGTATCAAGCATATCGGTAATTGGGACAATAAAGATATTATTTTGAATAACATTTCAGTCAAGTGAGCTTACAAATACAATGAGGTCATCATTTAGATTATCAGCAGCGATAAATGAAAACATTTGAGTTCTTATGACGTATTAATTTTAATTTTTCGAAGAATTTTGCCCTTGAATTTTCTTATACTCAAAAAAAAGGCAAGACGTTTACAAAAATTCAAAATTAAACGAAGTGTTCCAAAATTAGTTTTATGGGAAACAATAAAAATAAATATTTCGACGATCTAAATCATGTTTTGTTTGTCACAAATTAATTTGGCGAATTAATGATTTAGTCATTTTCTAACTGGAGGCAGCTTCTGTATTTGATATTAATTACAGACTGCGATGAAAAACATTTTTCTCATAGTACACCAATCAAAATACAGTCAAAAATCAATCAAATGTTTTTTTTTCTATTTTTTAACTAATGTTATGGAACACTATACAAAAAATGTCTGAGAATTAAAATGACATTTGGGCAAAATCTTTCTAAACTAAGAAAAATCAACTTTTTTGAGTTTTTGGGAAATATTTTGAAAACAAAATTTTTCTTTGACGAAATTAAAGATAATAAAGTGTGCAACAGTTTTTCTGTGTCTTCAATAGTTTTTGAGATAATCTCATATGAAAAAGAATATGATTCAAGAAAAGTTTTAAATTTTTGAAAAAGCATATTTAATTTTCTGAGGGCGTTTTCTTGGAAATTTTCGAATGTACAGAGATTTAATGTTCCCGAATAAAAGCAAATTATTAAAATATTTCAGTAGAGTACTTATTTTAGGAGGAGTAGTCCGGAAGGCGCAACGGTTAGCACGTTCGCCTTCTACGCACTGGGCCCCGGTTCGATTCCTACTGAATGCGGTAGTTTTCGATAAAAAGGGGATTTACATGTCGGACTATGAGCCCACTCAGCTATTAAATGAGTACCCATTTATGGGGTAAATAACTCGGTTGAGCGTGTTGCTGATCACACACCTCTGCACAAGACCGTCACGATCTAGAAAATGAGATGATGCTAACTCATCTCGAGACCATGGTTCAAATTGAACTGTTGCGCCAGTTATTTTTTTTTTTTACTTATTTTAGGAGGCATTGAACAATGTTTTCGTTGGTCTTACACAAACTAAATTAGTTTTGCGACTATTGTCCCTACAGAGATTCAATGTATCTCCAATTGAAGCTAATTAAATTACCTGAAAACTCATTTCTACTACATATAATTATCAATACATGTATGTACATCACCATGCCCAGAGTTTTCATTTCTCAAAGAAAATTGCCATTTTGTGAGGTGCTTTGGCTGAAAAGCTGCGCGTCACGTACGGAGATGATTTTATTATTTAGTAAGTATTAGGAAATTCAAAATATTTTCTAAAAACCAAAAAATGTTTTTTTTTAGATACTGCTTGAAGTTAATATCGTAGTTTCTTAGGGCTTTGAAATACATAATGTTCCCTGAACTGAACCCACATAAATAGAAAAAACATTAAAAAGTTTGGGGATACAAATAAGACTAATTTGACTGGGTTGTAGACACGAGGCCGGCCGCGCCGCCACGCCGAGCGATTGCAAACGGATTTTAAAATTTCAGAACACTTCTCGCAAGCTTAGGGTTACCAGATGTCCTCTTTTAAGAGGACATGTCCTCTTTCTTTTCTTTTTTTTTTCAAAATACATATAACAATTCGTCTTCCTTTATCATGTACCCATGACATTTCATAATTTTTTTACTACTTATTAAATGGGAGCACAAGATAAATTAACTTGTAATAGCCACAGCTCCGGCATAAGGTAGAAAGGACGTCAGAACTTTGGTAATTGCCGGCATTTTCGAGCTTTGTGTCAATGAATGATGAAGATTAATCGTGGGAATTTCTAGAAGAAATTTTGCTCTTATTTGAACGTAAAGAATAAAAATTATGAAGATAACTAAACGTGTTTCTTGACCCTCCACCACACCAACAAAGGCTAGTTGGTCTTTAGCAGGAGTTTCCTGATACACATAGCGCTTGTGGTGCCCTGCCCTGAGACAAAAAGCCGCATAGGTACCCTTAGAATTTTTTTTTCGGTGGTGCATATTTGAATTTAAGCTTTCTACAAAAAAAAACTCAGACAGTACCTGAGATGCACTCTGAGTCTACCATTCGCATGGGGTTTAAGGGAAGAAGAACGCCGAGATCCATCAAATTTAAATTTATCTAAGCTTTATTTTTCCTTGAAAAGAAAGAAAACTCTAGAACATCGCTAATCAGCTAACTACTAAGCCTCTTTCCTTTAATTTTTACACTTCCTTTGCCATGGTTTTATTGCTCCCTAAATACCAATATGCTTATAAATACATACTAATTTTTTTCCTTAGTCTGTTCCCTTATTTGATTCGTTATTAAATCGACAATATAAATGTAACATCCTTACGTGACTCCTAAATTATTTCTACGAAAATTCAAATAATAAAAAAAAAATCTACATCAATTGTAATAATTTCAATTCGAATGAAAATCATAAACGAAATCAAAATATCCTCCGGGCAATAAAAAAGTTATTCTCGTGAGCCTGTCCAGTTTATTAAATAGCTTCAATTTCAAATATTGACTTTATTGCGACCGTCACAAAAAGGACAATATACGCTTGATGATGCATCATAAAAATTGCGAAATGGCTTTGTTTTTCCAAATTTGATTTGTATGTTGCATAAACTAATAAAGTGCTTTGACGGTGTGTGTGAGCGCCTTTTTGTCTGCAAAAATGTTAACAATTTCCATATATATAATGGCGATTCTGTCGAGCTCTGACATGACAGTGTCGTGAAGATCAGGTTTGAATGTAAATTAGCTCTATTTGCTAATGTTATATTTAATAAAAAAAAAATAGCAAACGCACTCAGAAAAAAAGTAAGTGGCTTCCATAGGGCTCTTTTAATTGGCCTTTGAATATTTTTTTCCATTTCTCTTGCTTTCAAAACCTCTGTGAATGTTTTTTACGAGTACTTTGAATAATTTAACGAATTTTCTCCTGTGCACGATGAACTGTTTTAAATGTGTTATTTACGTTAGATGTGTCCATTGATCCAGAAAACGGATCTTAAGTCAATCAGGATATTTTCAATTGGCTCGTGCTTTTGAGAGCCCAAAGGAAGAACAACCAAAACTATTGCTAATTGACTGAAATTTATATAACTAATTTTTTCTTCTGCAGAATCGTCAAAGGATTTCCACCTGTATCGCCTTTTATTGGAGTCAGTCCAACGCTGTGCTACTTGCTCAAGGAGAAAAAACCGTTGTGCTGCTTACAACTTGCTCAGGTGAGAGATATGTTTTAATTTGTGTTTCGGTATGGGTAGATGTACAATTATTTCATGTTCGAATTTCGAAATTCATGGTCCATTTTTGACCCTCAGCGCCTCAAATCTCCGGAAATTTTTTTTTTAATAGTTTATGACCAATCATATTTTTTTTAATTCTGAAGTTATCTTTATCATCGATCATATGAGAGGCATAGTAACAAAACCGACTATATCCACTTTTAAGCGATATTCGCAAATTTCGTAAGTTACATGCTTACACTTTGAGTTTGAATTTCCAGCCAAGCACAATTTGTTTTAACGCTTTATTAGAAAGTTATATATTGGGATGGGAAGAGACCATTATCTTATGATCGCTAATGTTCGATTGCGTATTGCAGCCGTGCGCCGCCCCAGCGACGAAAGATCCAGGCCCCGCAAATTCAACACCGCTCGACTAAAAAATCCAGCTGTCTTACAACAATATAATGACCATCTTGCGCAAAAAGCGGCTGAGATAACTAGTCACCCAGATAGTGACATAAACGAAAACTGGGATGCCATAAAAAATGCGTACATTGATAGCGCAAATACCATCCTTGGCCCAAACCCGGATTGCCGGAATAAGCCCTGGATGTCCGACGCTTCATGGCAGCGGATTGTTGAAAGAAAGGAGCTGAAAGTTCGTTTGGCTGCAGCCTCAGACGACAATCGAAGCAGCATCGAACTCCTTTACCGTCAGAAAGCTCGAGAAGTTCAGCGTAGTGTGCGACGCGATAAAAGAGTTTATGCCAATTCTCTTTTAGCGTCAGCAGAAGAAGCCGCTAGAAGTAACAACTTAAACGCCGTATACGGTGTCATCAAGGAGTTTACAGGTGGTCGTAACTCCTGCCAACATCCAGTGAAAGATAGTGATGGAAAGCTACTTATCTTGGAAGAAGATCAAATGAGGCGGTGGAAAGAACACTTCGCCGCGGTCTTGAACCGTGTAACCTCTGGTGAAGTTCCCCCTCATATAGATAATTTAGCTAACCATCAAAATGTGCGTATACGGTCCACTGCCCCGACTAAAGAGGAAATAGTCACTGCAATTATTGCACTAAAACGAGGAAAGGCCGCCGGACTTGACGGCATCCCTGCCGAACTTTATCAAGCAGCGCCAAGCGTAACTGCCGATTTGCTGCACCCACTTGTTGATAAAGCGTGGAATACAGAGACCTTTCCCACTGAGTGGACGGAAGGTTTGATCATCAAACTTCCAAAGAAAGGTAGCCTCACAGACTGAAGAGGCATTTGTGTGCTTCCTGCCGTTGCCAAGATAATAGCTAAAATCGTCCTGGAAAGACTAAAGGCCCACTTAGAAAGCACAATTGATGAAGAGCAGGCTGGCTTTCGATCCGGATTCTCCTGTGTCGATCACATTAACACCTTGCGAATCATCATCGAGCAATGCGCTGAATACGATTCTCCACTTCACTTGCTTTTCATCGATTTCGAAAAGGCTTTCGATAGTGTGAACCGGGATTCTATATGGGCGGCCTTGCGCAGGAGAGGCATCCCTGAGAAGCTTGTGGCTATTATTAAGGCAACCTATGACGGCGCGAAATGTCGCGTTCTGCATAAAGGTAAGGTGTCGGGGGACTTTGAGATTCGCAGTGGAGTTCGGCAGGGGTGCATCCTCTCACCGATCCTATTCCTCATTGTGATCGGCGATGTGTTGCATGCAGCCCTATCCGGACTCGACAGAGGAATTCAATGGACTATGACATCTTATCTACAACATTTTGACTACGCTGACGACATATGCCTACTCTCCCACAAAATCATGGATCTGTCGGCAATGGCGTTAGATCTCGAGAGGGAGGCAAGCAAGGTTGGGCTAAAGATTAATACCAACAAGACCAAGGTTCTTAGCCCGCCGTTGCGAAAAAGAAATCCGACACCTGTTGCCATCAATATTAATGGGCAGCCTGTGGAGAAGGTGGACAACTTCGTCTACCTGGGTAGCATTGTTGCCGAAAATGGTGGTACGGAGCAGGACATCGCTCGTCGTATCAACCAGGCTAAACGCGCATACGGCATGCTGTCCAAAATCTGGCAGGGCAGTTATCTCAGCATTAAAACCAAGCGGGGCCTGTTTCGCTCCCTGGTACTATCAGTGCTTTTGATGGGAGCAGTACATGGAAAGTTTCCGTAGGAGTTACCAGAAAGCTGCAAGTTTTCGTCAACTCATGTCTTCGTCGAATTTTAAGAATTTTCTGGCCCGAAACAATATCAAATGAAGAGCTAAGTCGGCGTACGGGTCAGATGCCAATCGACGAATTGATACGCAGGCGAAAATGGCAGTGGATAGGTCACACATTGCGGAAGAGTGATAACTGCATTGCTATGCATGCCATGAAATGGAACCCCATTTCCAACCAAGGCCGACCAAGAGGGGGTCCTCGAATCACATGGCGTCGATCTGTGGCAAAGGAGTGTCAGGTACTGGGTAAGTCTTTTGGGGAGTTGCGCCCCATTGCCCAGAACAGAGTACGATGGCGCGCAGGAGTAGTTGACGCGCTATGCCCGGCTAGGGGTTAAGGCAAAGTAGTAGAAAGTTATATGAAAGCATTTGTCGGTTCTAAGGCGGAAATGTAGGGTCTGTGGAGAGAACTTTGCGAAGTGTGGAGGCTTCACCGATATAAAATTTTTAAATGTTATAACTTCTTTCGCCGCTATAACATTACGCCCCAGCCACGCCATGGCTTCCTTGATCGCCAAGAGCTCCGCCTGGAAAATGCTGTGATGGTTTGGAGACGGATAGATAAGTCTACCTTCAGTCGATCGGAGTAGACGCCGCGCCAGCTCCAACTCCATTCTCATCTGATGCAACTTTAACATTTAATTTCATTTCCTCAATATCTTGCAAATTCGATATCCTTGGAATCGATTATAACATTGGAATGGATGTTTAAGTAATCCATCGCTGACCTATCTTCAATATTAACCCCAAGAAGTAGAACTGAAAAGGTGTGTCCTCTTCGGTAGCTTTTCATCCAACCATTCGAAGGTTCAAACAAACAGATTCACTGATTTTGTGATATTTCTTGACTTTTGTTTTTGGTTCCGAAATAGGCAAATTTTTTAGCCAATTGGATTTACGTGTCGGGCTATGAGCCAACTCGGCTGTTAAATGAGTACCAAATTGGGGTAAATAACTCGGTTGAGCGTGTTACTGATCACACACCTCTGAACAAAACCCAACGTCACTATTTAGTGATTGACATCTCTAGGCCTTGGTTCAAAATTGGACTGTTACGTCAGTTATTTTTTTCATCGATCTTATTTTATAAGAGGACAATTCCCGGCTATACAGGTTCTGAACGACCAAATTATCCCTAGTTTGGTATTCCGGGTTCGCGTTTAACAGATTCCATCTTATACAGGTTCAAGTCATATGCAATGCATAAGTTAATGCTCGGGACATCCGTTCTTTTTGGGTAGCCATATTTCCGGTTTATAAAGGTTCCGGGCTGAATATGTTTTACTGTAGTTGGAATGATTCGCACTTTTTCACCCCGAAATATTGTTATGATACACGATGCATGTTATGAAATTACCCTCTATCTCTATTGGATACGACACCGAATACCAGTAGTGAACTTATTTCACATGACATAAAAAGAGGCATCAACGCCAAAGGACCCTTTATCGATCGACTCGTGTCATATACCAATGTGAAGTACAAAAATTCGATTAACTCGCTTCGACGAATGCTCCACATGAGAATGTACACCTGAAATTATTAAACATTTCGTGAAAGTCGTATTCCATTCACCGAGTACTTCTACGTTACTGGGACCATTGTCCGTTCACGTTTATAGTAGCATTAACCTTTATCTTTCGTAAGGACGTGTTCAACCCGACTTGGATTCATAGCGTCACTATTCACATGCTATAAACGGAATAGTAGCATGTCATTGACGGACTTATGAAGCTATGCGGGGGTTCATTTCATTTCATGCAATCCGTCCTTCGTAACATACGTTGAATAGCGGAAGTGGGTCGTGACATGGCCGTAGTACAAAAAGAATGATGTATTGAATTACTTAGGTAATAACTAGTATTACCTTTGTGGTATCAACGCGTTATATTTCCACAGCAGAGCATTCTGTCTAAAGGGCTTTTATTGATTACTGAGAGTCCTTGACACAATTTCAAAATGGAGCGGCCGATTTCTCAATAACAACGTTTAATAAATATTAACGGATTAAATTCAGTTTAACAAATTTTAAACTTATATTATTTTATACTTATTCTGTTCAACTAAATCATTTGTATTTTTTTTTTCATTCTTCAGGTATGCGAGCACTGTAGCTATCGTAATGCCAAGGAATATCAGTGGCAGAATAAAACAATTATTCTAGCAGCGGACTATGCTTCGAATGGCATTTATAATTTCATCATTCCACTTCGCGCTCACTTCCGTTCGAAAACCTCATTAAATCCCATCATCCTTCTTCTAGAGCGTAGACCGGATGTAGCCTTCTTGGATGCAATTTCGTACTTTCCATTGGTAAGGCTGAATATTATTAATTTATTAGATATCATTCGGAAGATGAGTAGCTCATCAAATATTCTTTCAACTTTTTTTGTACTGTCTATCCATTACGGTTCGGTTCTTGGTTGCCGATTATTATTTAATAAGCATATAGGCACAAAGAGACAAAACAAAACTTAATGGATTTTATTTGAATTGTATTTCAATTCCAAGAAATTTAATATTTCGGACCGAGTTTTCGCAAATTGACGGGCTCGGTAGCCGTGTTCGTTCGGTCACGGCTCTACGATGCTACATCTAGAGAACGGAGATTCGATTCTTGGCGCGAGCAAAAAACTGCCAGTGGGTACAAATCGAACTCCCACTGCGGTCCGAGCTTGTCAGTGTAAAGACGGCGCAGGTACGATTACTAACAAATTTTTCGGAAATTGAATTGAATTGCAGTAACCCAAATTACGTATTAATGCTAGCAAATCACCTATTATAAATGGAGTCCTTTGCAAATTTGTAGTTGAGTGTTTCTCTTGTGGGAACATCTCGCCCGTAATTTAATTTATCGAGTAGCAAATATTTCAGCCAGACATTATTATTGATTCATGGTAGCAGCTTACCAATGAACGTAATCGGGTTTCGAAGTATGTACGTACATACATATATTATTCAAGATCACTTTAGGAGGTGCAGTGAAGTCCTCCTACTTTTACTCATGCGATTTTTACGAAATGGATGTAATAATTTTCTGATATACATATACATACATTATATAGAGTAGACTCAGAGACCTATGGTGTCAAACGTAGGTATTATGCCACTTCCTTTCTCTTTGCCGGCATGTCGTAGCAGGCGACTAAAAAGGATAGATTGTGTATGCTAACAACTTGATTCCTCGGAAATCTGTTATATGCTAACGAAACTATTCCTCGGATAAGGAATGACTCACCGGTTACGACTTTTGGCTATCGTTCAAGGACAAAGATTGGTTTCTGGAATGTGTGTACTCTCGTGGACAATGGATCAGGACGCACGATTTTTTAGATGATTTTTTTTGTTACTGCAGGAATCGCCCTGGAGGTAAAACAAAATCGCAACAAGCACGATTTTTTTTTAAATTAGAGAGCGAATTTCAGCGGTATAATTTAAAAATCTTAGGAGTTAGTGAGATAAGATAGTGGAATAACGGACAATTTATCTCTCCAACTGTAGATAAATTGTCCGCTAGTTTAGTCAGAAAAATAGAACACACGGTGTTTTATGAGACCGCGCACACAGCGATTACTAAATAGTTTAGTATCAAGCTGTGGTGGGAGAAGTTGAAAATCCGAAGCCGTCCTCATTACCAATCGCAGAAAGATAAATCCTCTGAGTGTAAGAGCCGGAAACAGCATTAACACCTCCAAGCCTGTCATTAGGTGCTTGGGGTGATGATTTACGCGAAGCTGACATTCGGAGAGCATCTCAAGTCGTTATGTAAGAAAGCGAAAAATTCTACTGAGGCTTTGGCAGGGGTAATCCACAATATGGGAGGCCCCACTCAGAGTAGGAGGCTCTTACTATCTATTTTATAATTATCAGCTCTATCCCGCTGCACGCGTTACTAGTATGGAGCGGTGCTCTTAATCGCGCTTGTAACGCACAGAGTATCAATTCGGCACATAGGAGTTGTGCACTCAGAGTCTGCTGTGCATACCGAACAACAGCTCGATGGCCGTGGTCGTTGGATCATCGCGCTACGATACTAATCTAGAGCTCAGAGTTCAAATTTCAGCACGATCATAAACTGCCTGTGAGTGCTAGTAGAACTCTCACAGTGCTCCGTGCTTGTCAGTTTAAAGACGGCGCGGATAGGAGTTGCATGCTAGCAACTGCACTTCCGAAAAGTATATCGACATGTCAACAAGCAACAAGATGCTAGATATGTAGACGCGCCCACGACCCTGGAGGGATCTAGGCAATTTACAGCATACCGAACAACAGCTGATGAGGCGGCCTCGTGGTTGCTGGAAATATCTCAATAGACATTCTGGCAGACAAAATGTTCAAAGTTCTTAAAGGTAGACGATTCGATTCATAGGAAGTGCCATAATTATGGCACTTAAGTGCCACGGTGGAACAAGGAAAGATGGGGATCTATGTTGAAATGGCAACAGCGTTGCAAGGATACGACGAAACGACGTTGAATGCACGCAGTTATCCATTAAATTGATACGTGGTTGAACTGAAAACACGGCCTTACCTTGTTCTTAACCTTAGAACATACAGACATGGAATGAGCTTGTCCTGTATGTCTCCATAGAAATAGAGGTTCCAATATCTGGGTACTAAGTCGACAGGTGGTCGACAGTTAGCTTACTCAGTAGACCGTTTAGTAATTATGAAATTGAAATATTGACAAAAAGTGACGTTTGCTTATGCACAATTCGACAGAACAGTCAACATATGTCAATATAAACAACTACTGAGTAGGCTGGCTGTCGACCTATTCACCAAATGTTGGAGCCGGAGACACTTAGGCCGGCCGCATCTTGGACGTAGGCAAGGCAGGGCAGCGCAGTGCGCACATGGCATTGTTGTTGTAACAATTGTCAAAATCTGATTTTACAACAACAATGCCATGTGTGCGCTGCCCTGCCTACGTCCAAGATGAGGCCGGCCTTAAAGCAGCAATTTACTTTAATTTTTAAAATAAACACTTCATTCGTTATTATTTACAGGTGTATTGGATGCTAGGATCAATAGACTGTTTAGACGACTTATTGCGTGCCGGTATAACAGTAGCCGAAAGTGTTGTAGTTGTTAATAAAG
Organism: Chloromyia formosa; assembly: GCA_964017055.1. Lineage (NCBI taxonomy): Eukaryota > Metazoa > Arthropoda > Insecta > Diptera > Stratiomyidae > Chloromyia > Chloromyia formosa. The sequence continues at coordinate 5,066,145 of OZ024818.1, read as the reverse complement.
AACTATCCAATTCTGCTGAAGAGGATTCATTGTCTGATTGTAATACAATCGTTTCAGTTCAAAATATGTTCAAGTAAGTTAAGCTTTACGGATCAACGAAAAATCGTTTTACATTTTCTGGAAAATACTATTCTTTTCACGTTGATCATTTCATTATAGATTCTTCCCAAGTATAAAAAGTATAACAGAACTATCGCAAAGTTCAAATATGCGATTCATGCAATTTAGGGCACACGATAAGTACGCACTGCATCTTAGTAAAATGGAAAAGGTGAGTAGTGGAATAGAATTCATAATAAAATATAAATAATATTCGCTAGGATAGCACGGTCATACATTCTCTCTAATAGCCCATTCACATTCTCGCGGAGTAGACGAGGCGAGGATGCCCGAGACAAGGAACCTGGGGCGACGTGCGCATTCACAATCTCGCCTCAGTACGACTCACGAGTATTTTCTGGCTGTTTCGTTCTCGTGCCTCGCGTCTCTTCGCCTCCGGGGCGACGTCGAACGAGGCGAGGCGATGAACCACGAGGACAAGGCGAGCAGCATGTTTACATCCTCGCGCTACTTCGTGAGAGTATAAATGGGCACTTAAAGTTTCTAAGAAAACAGCTCTTCCCTTTCCGTGTATAAATTGTTTTGAAACAAATGCTCCAAAGTGCAATGCCAGGACATAAATTCTGCTGTGTTTTGACGGGTTTACGGCTACACTGTTTAACCGCATAATTTATACTGACACTCCTTTATAACTTATGGCATATGGTATTAAAGTTTTACTACATAGTGCACTATTTCTCCCTTTTTAATTTATTTTCTAGCGCGAAAAAGAGCGAGGTTCCCATATATCGTACATGTTCCGTTTGCCATTTGCGGCCGGATCCGTTTTCAGTGCATCCATGCTCGACACACTCCTGTATCAGGCGTTTGTAAAGGATTATGTAATAACATTTGTTCGATTACTACTGGGAATTGATCAGGCTCCGGGCAGTGGTTTTCTCACATCGGTAATAAATTTACGTTTTTCTCCATTTGTTTTGTGTGCAATTTAATTGAAAAAAAAATCATAAATTAATTCAGTATTTAATGAATGTTGGGTGTCGTTAACAGATGAAAATTACCAAGGAAGATATGTGGATACGAACATATGGACGACTTTATCAGAAATTATGCTCGACTACATGTGAAATTCCAATTGGCATTTATCGAACGCAGGACACGTCCAGTGCAGATGCATCACATGTGAGTAGTTCACCAGTAGACAAATGGGGACCATTTTCAGCTTTTGGGAAACACTGTGTGCGATTGCGACCATCGGTGAGTCCATAAATTTTACAGTATTTAATACTATAATAATGCAAGAAACAACATAATAATTTAATAATAATTTACACATAAATCAAAATGATGATCAAAAGATACACAAAGATCACATTCTCATCAACAAACTTTTTCTATTCGAATTTTCTTTGATTTTTTCAATTCGTCCTTAGTTCAATCAAATATTGCAACAATTATTATCGTTATCTGCTAGCGTTTTCCGATTTTCCTAAACTTTATTTTTGTATACTAACGTAGCTTGAAACTTACTTCACATTTTAAAGGTCAATACGATGAATTCTCGTATAGACTAATAGAATACTATAGAGATGAAATGAAAATAGTTCAGAGATATTTCAATAGTTGAGATAATATTTTTCTATTTGATTGAATTATTTTTTTATTTTATTTTTTTCTCTATTTTTTTTTTAAATTTTTTTTTGATGAATACAAATCCAATTTGAATTTAAAAATGTAAATACAACAGAATAAATGTTGTGAAAATTCCTTAAGAAAATCCACTAATTGTCTTCCGGACCCTGAATTTCAGTCCGTTTCAATTGTTTGTCTTTCTTCTTATTTTTAAAAGACCAGAACTGTCAATCTCTGACACAAATAAAGTAATCTGTTTCAACTGTTTTTCTTCTTACTTTGAAAAAAAAACACACAAATAATGTAACCTCAAATTTTATATAATTTCAACTTCTTTGTTAATTTCGTGAAACTACGTACTGAAAAATTCAATGAACACTATTCTGTCTCACATTTATCAAAACTCTTATTACTTTCAAATACTTTATAAGCATTGCAGTAATTTAAAACCTTTCTATTCTACACACTTTTTGCTTTCTAAACTACAATAAAAAATTTACACGTTTTTTTTAAAGTGCTTACGTTATTATTGGATGAATTTTCATGTAACTCAACAGTTAATCATTTATTTGTTACTTATAATAACAGTTATGTTTTCATTACCAGAAGTATTGTCTCACGAGTAAATCGGACATTTAAGCTTATGGCTTAAGCTGATTATTTTAAGCTTACTGATCTTTTGTATGAAGCAATATTTTTCCTAAGTAGATTCATACGAAGAAATTGTTCGAAGAGTCCTCATGGAGAAAGCATACGTGCATAGTGTATTCCTTATTTACATAGGAAAATTGTTTTCCATTTTTTTATTCTTTTTTTTTTCAAAAATAGCGAAGAAAACTTTTTTTGATTGAGTCTCCTCTTGAACTGCGTTTCTTTATGAACGGGTCCTTTAGGCCTCAGATTTCAGCACCGGTTTTCGGTTTTTCTTAGCACTTTTATTGCAAGCGGTTTCCCGGTATTTTCGGTTTCAGTACCAGCATTTTTTTTACTATGAGCCTGTTTTTTGGAGTACAGGTTTTTATACTTTTTTTTATACCCTTCACGAATGTGATAGGGCATATTAATTTTGTCATGAAGTTTTCAGCGCACAGAAGGAAGCATCTCCGATCATATAAACTATATATATTCGTGGTTTAAATATAGCAGTTCTAAGAATACCAAACCAACCTCCAACTCTTGGTTTAACAGAGATTGCAAAGAGGCTATAAAGAGAAAAGAAGCGGCATACCGTGCATACAAACAATGCCCCTCTGTCGAACTGAGAGAAGTTTACAATTCTACGCGTAACATCTGCAAATCAGTCATAAATAAGGCTAAATTCCAGTTTGACAGCAAAATTAGGCAGAAAGTGTTCGTTCAACGGAAAGGTAGCAAAGGTTTCTGGTCACTCGTCAAATCTGTGAAGAATAACTTCACCTCCTCTTCTATTCCACCACTGGTATATGATGGCAAAATTTACAGTGAACCGCAAGACAAGGCCAACCTGTTGGCCGAAACTTTTGTTGCAAACTCTTGCCTACTACCCACTACTCAGAGTCCACCAGCCATACCCTTATGTGATTCACACCAGAGACCTTTGCATTTCCGCACTAGGGAAGTATTTAAAGTACTCTCAAAACTCGATGTATCAAAATCGGCTGGACCTGATGATGGCATCTCCCCCTTAGTTCTCAGACACTGCGCTTCCTCACTAGCCAAACCTCTCCGAAAACTCTTTTACCTGTCCTACGCAACAGGAGTGTTCCCATCATCGTGGAAACTAGCTCATGTCCAACCAATCCCCAAGAAAGGAGAAGCATGTGATCCATCTAACTACCGACCAATAGCACTAACTTCGACCCTATCAAAAGTCTTCGAAACCCTTGTTAACAACCAACTAATGAGCTACCTTGACTCACATCATCTCATCAATGATCGGCAATATGGTTTCCGGTCTTCGCGCTCCACCGGCGACCTAATGACATACCTCACCGAAAGATGGAATCGCTGTATCCACCAATTTGGCGAAGCTAAAATCATTGCCCTCGACATTTCGAAAGCTTTTGATAGAGTCTGGCATCCGGCTCTTCTAGCTAAGCTCCAGGCTTTTGGTTTGGACCCAAAATTAGTTAAATGGATCGAAAGTTTCCTTCACGACCGTTCGCTTCAGGTCGTCCTTGATGGAGTTAAATCAAATTGCCATACCACCAACGCAGGGGTCCCCCAAGGTACTGTCCTTTCACCAACACTCTTCCTTCTCTTCATCAATGATCTTCTCAGCGTGACTTCCAACTCAATCCATAGCTTTGCAGACGATAGCACCCTCGACTACACTTACTCTTTCAACTCTGTAGCTGACTCTCGCCGAAATTCAACATCTATCAACAGAGATCGCATGTTTGACTCACTGAATGAAGACATTTCAAAAATTATTGTATGGGGGAAAGCGAATCGAGTAGAGTTTAACGCCTCAAAAACTCAATGTTGTCTACTTTCCAATAAGCGATGTGCTCCACCTACCGCCCAACCCATTCTTGTCGATGGGGTCAGCATTCCTGATTCGCCCATACTGAACATACTAGGTATTAACATCTCCAGGAAACTAAATTGGTCCGACCACATTTTTTGCGTTGCAAAAAACGCAATGAAGTGTCTGGGCTTTCTGAATCGTTGTAAAAGATACTTTTCACCATCTGATCTGGCTCAAATTTACAAGGCTCATATAAGACCGAGACTTGAATTTAATTCCCACATATGGGCAGGCGCAGGTAGAACCGCATTATCCGCGTTAGACAAAGTTCAACGGAAAGCCTTCAAGCTTATTGGCGAGGAACCCATAACATCTAAAATCGAACCGCTTGAACACCGGCGAAGTGTCGGCTGTTTCTCACTCTTCTATCGCTACTACAACCGCCGTTGCTCTGATGAAATAGCCAACCTCATTCCTGAGCGTACTTTTCCTTTACGTAACACCCGACTAGCCAGTCGTGTCCATCCTCATCTTCTAGAACTCAGCAATAGTCGCACCGCCAAATTCCATGACTCGTTTGTATCTAGGACAACACGAATGTGGAACGATCTACCATCTTTTGTTTTCCCCCGCAACTATGACCTACAAAAATTTAAACGGAATGTACACCGTCACCTTATTCAAACTCAACCCATCTCCCCACTACCTTAATCCCTTACCGCCAATGCTGTGCTCTCGCATCAAAGGGTTACCCCCTAAGCTTTGGTATAAACATAAAAAAAAAAATAACAAGAAGGCTATGTACAAAATTTTAGATGAGATATATTTAAAAATGAGAGACTAGTTTGCATAGAACCAGACAGACGGATGGTCAAAGTTTAATCGACTCGTTTCGTCGTACTGACCAAGAATATACAGGGTGTACCGTTCCTGATGTCAAATACTTTAATGCTAGAAAATAGTGTTTATTTAAGGAAAATTAAGACCTGGCATGAATAACTCTTTCTTTAACCGTGACATAGTTATAACGTTTTTTGTAAATTGTGACAAAAAACTTGACTGGCCGAACAAAATCCAAATTTGCCACTCTCCCAATTATTTAATCCGAGATTTGACCTCACTTTCTAAAACTACACAATTTTTTTTTAAATTTGGCTCAACTGATGTGGAGAGTCCTCTAAATATATGCTCCAGCGTTCCAGTTGATAGGGCGTCGGGAAGTGCAGGATAAAGGCGGTTAAAAGTAGTTTCTCCGGTTTTTCTTGAATATCTCTGTTTTTATTGCTGACGTCGATATATCCCACACTTCCCAATGCCCTATTAACGGGAACTTTGGAGCATATATTTGGAGGACTCTCTATCATCAGTTGAGCCTAATTTTAAAACTACAAGATTTTTTTTTTCCTATTTTTCACTCGTAGCGTGGACTACCTGTTAAGTCAAGGTAGAAGCAAATTTGTTTCTTCTTACGACCATGTTTTTTTTTCCTTTAATACATAACATGCGCAAATTTTCAAATTTAAGTCCATAAAATTTATATACCGTTCGAAAGCTTACACTATGGGACAACTTTTGTCGATTTAACAGTTTTGTCAGTTCAAAGTACCGTTACAATATTATCTTTTGAATTTTCAATAAAAAATCGATTTTGAAACTTCTTTAAAGTTTGGAAAGTTGTATCTTTGAAGTAACGGTGATCTTTGCAAATGGGAAAAAATCTATTTATATGAAATTTGATGTAGTTTTAGAAAATAAGGTCCAATCTCGGATTAAATGATTGGGAGAGTGGAAAATTTTGATTTAGCTCGTCAAGTTTTTTGACACAATTTATAAAAATCGTATAACTCTGTAACAGTTAAAGAGAGAATGTCCACGTCCGATATTAATTTTCCTCAAATGAACAGTACTATCTACCATTAAAGTAGTTACCATCAGGAATGGTACAACCTGTATAGCACCCTAGATTCATTTTTGGGAAGAAATTTGTTAGTATGATCCCAACTCGAAATCAGTGGAGTGAGGGCGAGTTTCCGTTGACGGGTTCTGACTCGAAAACTGGCTGCGGGGTGGGTGCGGGCGTTTATTCCGATCAACTTAACCTAAGCCTATCTTTCCGACTCCCGGATCATTGTCATCATCATCCAGGCGGAGATAACTATGATTTTTAAGGCTGTGACCTGGGTGAGGCGGAATTCCGAAACCCCTAAGGATATAAGAATCTATACAGATAGCCAAGCCACAATCCCTAGAATCCACGCTGTTAACATCTAAAATAGTAACTGAATGTCGTCCGACGGGCGAGCCATAGTGGTTTTTGGTGGCAACTTCCACGCTGATGAACTCGCCAGGATAACGAGCGCGGCTTTGCGGAAACATTATAATATTTTCTTGCCCATCATCCATGTAGATTTTACTTAAAATCTTAGACTATCATTAAGGAGAACGCTAGGTAGTTGAATGGCGGCACATGTCATGTAACTAGATCGTTGCGGCCTTGCCTTAACTCTGTACGCTCATCGCAACTGATATTTTTGAAAAGGCAGCTCTCAGCTCTGTTGTGGGGGTGATTACTGCTTTATAGAGGAGCATGCTAGGGGGCTCTGCCTTCGTTTTAATTATTTTTGCAGAAGCTGTGGAGATGCTGATGGGGAGGAAAGTTGACTTTATCTCCTCTGCTCTTGTGCGGCCTTCGCTAGTAAGAAGAGATCAGCTCTCGGCTGCTATTTTCGTTGGAACTTGAATATCTGGAGAATGTCGGTATCGGTTGTTTTCTTTGTTTTATCACCAGCTCAAGCTGGTTTAATAATTGGTTAGAGTTTTGTGTATTCTATAAATAACGCAGTGAACAGCAAGCACCGCACCTCTTGTCTCAGGTAAGCGATGAATACACGATAACGACATAGCAATAATGTAGCCATTCATAATGGAAACTAAATTTAGATATTTAGGATATTTTGATATATGTAAAAGAAACTATTACAGGGGGTCTTTAGTTTCTAAAATGTATCCCCAATTTTTAATTTTTGATAGCACTGCTATTTTGACTATATAAAAGAAGCTATTAAAAGGGGCTCTTTCGTATCCAACGTCGACCACCAATTTTTCTTTTTGAATCTATCGACCACCAGAAATTTCAAAACGATCCCAAGGAGTTGATATCGACCACTTTCAGAACTCCTGAACTAGACCTACATCTAATGTTTGACGAAAGTTTCAAGTCACCAGCTTCCATCGAAAGTTATCTTGCGAAAGGAGATTCAGAGACATAAACGGACATCGCTAAATCGAATCATAAGACAACCATAGTCATTTCAATTTATGTACGAGTAACACTTGAAGATGTTACATTTTTCTTTGTATGTATAGGATATACAAACATAATTTTATGCATTCGTTATAAAATCAACAGATATGCTCCATCCAAATGAGTTCTTCGGACAATTTCGAATTAGTCATAATTGAAACAATTCCATGTTACACAATTTTCAATATTTCTTATGCTATAAAACTCATGAAATACACTATCTTCTCGTATCGTTTCTGATAACACAATATCTTTTCAAGCTTTTTTTCTTTTTAAATTTATTGGGTTTGATTTTTCATGTTTAATGTCTTTCCCTTAATAGTCACAATGTCAATAATCTTAAAAATAAAAGAAAAGAAAAACAAATATATTTTTGGGACCTGGTAAATACGCACACGCACGCAGTGAGTCTCTTATAGCAAATCTCGAGAAATCTATTAGCTTAAAACAATAAGAACTTCCATCTTAATCTCATCTATTCGTAACTATTCATATTAGTTTTCAACTAGTTCTTTGTTTGCAGTTTTTGTCTCTAGTTTTTGTTATAACGAATTTGTTGCTAAATTTGAAATTGATTTTACTGTTGAACAAAATAAGAGACTTGTGGATGCACAACTTGTATTTTTAATATTATTTTTTGTTATTACTTATTTTTATGATATTTAAACAAGTAAAAATGTTTAACAAGAAATCAAACTACACGTATTTCCTTTATAAATTTTGCTTTTTTCCCTTGTTTTCCTTGGAAGTTTGCATCAAGTTATTGTGTGCTTTAGATGTTACTGAACAAAAAATCTGTGTGTGACGAAAAATGAGCTTAGGCAACAAAATTGATCCAAACGATGTTGTAAATGTTCACGACGTAGACGTTAAAAGGACGAGTTAAATGGTGTTTGGTCAATGTAGTGTTATTTCAGAGTTTTATGCTGTGCAGTATGACGCATATTTGTTGCTTCAGCTTACGCTTTGTAGGAAAACATGCAGCTATACACCTGTTATTTTACTATACACTTAGAGCATTCTTCCATTTTACCAATTAACTTCCTCACAGGAAAGCCTTGGGCCGCTAAACTGGTCGGGAACAAAGTTCCAATCTCTCAATCTGCTTTGAGAGGCAAATTCTATCCTACAATCCAAAAAAAACCGATACTGACATATTCGAATGCAGATACGTGAAATCTATCCGAGGATAGATTTTAGATGGTCGTTTCTGTTCCCTACTCTTTTCAGCTTCAATCTAATTCATATCAGTTTCATTTCAGGTGCGTTTCGCTGCACAGCCCCCCCATTTACCCAAATTGAAAAAATACAAATGTTTCAAAATTGGGGTAGGGGTATAAAAGAAGGTTCCGCTACACCCTTACCTTACCCCCTATAAAAATAATTAAGTATTCAAACCCATGCTAGAGTTACGTGCTAGTTATGTGCGGCATTTAAAAAAATTTTTCGCGTCAATTAGCGCACCAAGCGAGGAGAGAGAGTTTATTCTAAATGGCCCAATGGAAGCATAAATGGATGAAACTCGAAAAGGAATTACCGAAAAATTATCTACGAAGACTCCACATGAAATGTTCCGCTGCTTTTTCCACGACAATCTTATGAAGTTGTTCATAGATCAAACCAATTTATATGCGGCTCAGGACAATGTCCAGTGGTCGGTTTCAAATTCCGAAATGCTCCCATTCATCGGTATTCTGATGCTCACTGTGTTTCATACAGTTCCAAGATGGGATCTACCATATATTGATCTGTTCAACCAGAGTTCGGTGTGAAAATGGTCAGATTGTCGTTATCTCGCAACAGATTCCGTGAACAAAAAAAATATATTCTCATTTGGTAGACAACAATAACATAGATGCGTCCGATTGATTTGCCAAAGTTATGTCTCTTCTGAACATGGTGAACCAAAGATATAGTATATGCAAGGGAATATTTTTGCTACCTATTTGAGCATCGACGAGCAACTGATACCATATTTTGGTAGACATTCATATAAAAGTGGCACGGATGCCAAATTGAAATGTGCAAAGAATTTGAAGATGCACGAGCATGTAATCGAAGTTCTATGAGACGAATAAAATTTTGGTTGCTCGTTGGCAGGACAATGCGGAGGTTACCATTGCCACCAAGCACGTTCCTCGGGAACCACTGGCAATGGCAAAACAATACGACCAGAAAGAGAAGACAAAAATTTCAATTCAGATCCCGAACGCTATAAAATAAATACATGGGACCCGTCGACGTTCGTGAGAAAAAATAGTGGTGGATACCTCGGCTGAATACTGTCAACAGCTTGGTTGTAAACGCTTGGAAAATACACGTCATGGTGTACAAAGAAAATAAAAAATTAAAAACGTTTACCATAATTGAATCTTTAAGCGGAAATCGTTCGTGAACTTATGTTCACTCAGCAGCTCGAAACTACCCTAAATCCGATGAAGTCTTGGATCATGAAACCCTCTCTCCCAACCTGCCTAATTTTAATCAGCATGGTGCGGCTGAAGATGCACGAGCATGTAATCGAAGTTTTGTCGTTGGAGACAAAAACAAGAAAAGAAGAATGCGTTGCAAGGTCTGCAAAAGCAATTCCATTTTCGCTGCTTAAAATGTAATGTATCACTAAACCTACGCCAGCATTTTGAAAAACGTCACAGAAATATGAACAAATAAAAGGAATAAATAAAAAGAAAAACGAAAAAAAAAAAATTTTAATTCAAGCTCATTCGCCGCCAATGTTGCATATACGCAACAGATTTTTCCAGTGAAAGGGGAAAACTAATTTTAAGTTGTTCAATTGGAAAACCTTATTCGCACACCTTTAAAAGAGTTTCAATTTTTTTCAATATTTCGGGTACCGACCAAACATGGGTTAAGAAAAATAGTATGAAAATGAAACTGATATGAAACGGATATGATCGCTTAAATAAGCCAGAATAGAGATGCAGTGCGATTTAAAGGGCGTTTTGGACACAATGTCAATCCAGCTGTTAAGCTTGCCATCAGGCCTACTATCAAATTTGCCACCAGGTCTATTATCAATCCTACCGTCAGGCCTGTTTTCAAACCATCTGGGACCTGTCGGCAGGTTTGATACCAGGATTAATGGCAGGTTGGGCAGCTGGACTATCATTACGTCTAAGAACGCCTTTAGTCATCTCATCTTTTTTGAACAATTCAATTTGAATGAGGACTCCTCTACTTTGTTAAAATTAATATTATTATAGTATAACCATGCAGAATTACAGAATAGAATATCAACGAAAAAAAAAGAATTTCTGTGTATATTACTTTGATATTGCATGATGCTTTCTCGCACTTTTGTTACAACAAGTTTGTATTTAAAATAACATTTAAAGTTATTATTTTTTCATTTTGTTTGTGGTTTGCGTTTTTCTAATTTCTCTCTACCTTCTACGCACAGTGTATGTACTACATTATATCTACATGCTGTTCATTAGATTGATTGCTAGTTCGCAAATAAATATTTTGATCTCCGATCATTTGGCCTTCATATCTCCTATATATAAAATTTGATGGCGCCAGTGGGGTATCCAGAATTTCATCCATTTACTTGCTGACTTATAAGCTACGTCGACCACGGTGGGATGCGACTTCTGAAAATCGTCGCCTCCATTCACCTTGGTCCTAAAATTGCCATTTCCTTCCTACTGTCTTCTCGCAGTCCTCCCAGTACATTTTTGATCTTTCACGTGCTCTCACACCTTTGCCGATGCCAACGATGGCCTTTCTGGGGATTTGATGTTCGCCCGTTCGTTGCACATGACCTGCCCACTACTGTTTCTTTATTTTCACAAATATCAAGGCCATCTTTTTTCACACTTGCCGCCACCTAGATAGGTATTATCCGAGCGCCATCCAATTTTATATTCAGGAAGTTTAGCAAAACGAAATTTCTAGCCCTCGTCGCGGCGATTGAAAACTTAATTTCAAGCGATCAGTGTAATGTCCAGACAAGTATGAAACCAAATATGGAAGTGAAATTCAATAATAATCTTTTCGATGTTTTATCTAAATCATGATAACATTTTCCATCTGAATTTTTTGAATGAATATCGTTAATGTTTTTGTTTTAAATAAGAAAACAAAAGGGGTATGATAATTTTATTATAATTTGCTTAAACGCATGTATGATTAGTATGACGAGGAAGCCGGTACGCCAGATTCAACTAAGGACAGCAATGAAGGCCTACGTGGTGTTACATACCGTCCACCAATACATCATAAATCTACTACGTGCTTGGGCGGTTGTACCGACCGTAGAGGATCATCCGTAAGTATATACTAACAATTTTTATTTAAATAAACAAAACCAAAAAAAAAGAAGAATAAAAGCAATTAAGGAAGGACTTTTTTGATTTTTGATCATGACGCCAATCGAGTCGTTTTCGTGCTAACAAAAAAGTAATAGTTTAAAAGAAAAATATGAAGAAAAAAAAAACATTCTGAGCGCAAGTTTTAATAAACTAATAAAGGTGAAAACCTGTATTTTTATTGTACTAATAGCATTGTAAAACCCGGCGACTGATTTCCCTTGGTCTTCCCCTATGCATGTGATATCTTTTGTCGTGTAATATACAGGATGAAAAGCGCCCACAGTTTCCGAGCTGAGATGAAACTAGTTGGTACTACTGCCCGGATGTGTATTTCGAAAACCGTGTTCAAAACGTCCTCAAGCGAGCGACGAGATCCAGACGGCCCGTCCATCGCGCCGCGTCACCCCAGATATTTATATGATGGACGGGTGTATGCAACAATCCATGTTGTGCGTTAGCCCGAGATCTTCCCCTGGTCCGATCTTAACCAACTTCGGTATGTAGCTTCCTTGAGTAACCCTGGTCTCAAAACTGTGGCAACGAATTCTTTCATCGACTGGACTTACGGTATATTCGGCTGTGATCAAACAAGAGCTACTCGTCTAAGTCTTTTCAAGATTCACTCTTCCAGGCTTTTCGCATGGTCCGTCCGATTACAACGAAATTTGACACTTAGCTTCCTTGGGCTACAAAAAATAACACACGATGAGATTTTGGCCCTGCTGACCTTCTTCACATTAAAGTGATATCTAGACAAGATACGACACGGTTTGTTAAGGCGGATGCACTACACTGCTCAATGTATTTTAAGTACTTTGGTGAGGGAAAAAGAACATGTATCCATTGCTCAATAGATATTGTACCTGTTGCTCAATAGAGATCAATTAAATGATTGGGAGAGTGGCAAATTTTGACTTTGTTCGGAAAGTCAAGTTTTTTGACACAATTTACAAAAAAGGCTATAACTCTGTAACGGGTAAAAACAAAATGCCCACTTTGGTGTTAATTTTCTACAAATGAACGACACTATCTACCACTAAATTATTTACCATCTGAAGCGGGTCACCCTGTATATGCTTTTTACTTTTATTTAAGTGGTTCATTTTGAATTTGAGGTGTATTTTTGAACTTTTGAAATTTAAATAATTTATTTGTGTCCTAAGAAGAAAAAGAACTACAAAACATATTGAATTAAGAGACTTATATGTTGAGACAGTAAATTTATGTAAAAACAATTTTAATCTGGTTTTTCAGTCATTTTATTAGTAATTCTTTCTCTAACATAAGGTGGTTAATTTTGACTGTGACTCACTGTATATATTGTAGTTTATATGGTCGGAGATGCTTCCTTATGCGCATTGCAAACTTCATGACAAAGTTGAGATCACATTCACATTCGTGAAGGGTATAAAAAAAATGTTATTTTCTCTCAAAACACATCGTCAATATTACGGAAATATTTATTTTTGTTGACGGTTTTGTCGGTGTTTATGTTTTGTTGAAGTCGGCGGTATAAAAGCGGTTTTCACAATAAGCTACTCCCTCTTTACATTTCTAATTCTTTTTAAACTCAAGTGATAGGCCAACATCTGATATTTACCATATTCAGTACCGGTCGGTATAAACACTCCACGAATTCGAACTAAATCTATTTTGATCTAGTTGATACTCCTTTTAGTCCCACGGTATAAACATGACCATTGTTTCAGATTTTAATGCATTCTTGTCCCACGTTTTCTCGGCATACTCTCAAAACAAAAATTTCCGCATCAAAAAAAAATTAATTTCCGGATTAAATAAATCATCATCGTGGCGCGACAGCCCGACGTCGGGCCTTGGCCGCCTGGATCATTGTCCTCCAATTATCTCGGTCACGTGACCGCGTCCTCCAATTTTGGGAGCCCAGCAGCTGCGCGGCGTCCACACCTACTGAGCTCTCCCAACGAGATCTCGGTCGTCCTCGCAGTCTCGCTCCGTCGACTCGTTCTGCATTCATTACTCTCTTAGGCATGCGATCATCGTCCATTCTTTGTACATGCCCTGCCCATTGAAGTCGTTGTAGTTTGACGATTTTCGAGACTTGCAGCTCATCGTACATTTCATACAACTCATGGTTGTACCGGATGCGCCATCCATCTCGATCGCAAACAGCCCCGAAAATTCGCCGTAGAACCTTACGTTCGAAAGTGTCTAGCATGTTTTCGGAGGCTTGAGTTAGGGTCCATGCTTCGCAGCCATAGCATAGCACTGGTCGTATAATGGTTTTGTACACGCGGAGCTTCGTGTTTCTGTGCACATGTTTCGATTTCATTATGGGGAGAACCGAGAAAAAAGTCTTATTAGCTAACTGTATCCGTCGCTTGATTTCGTCAGTTTCGTTGGCGTCCCTTGACAGGTTGCAACCCAGGTAGATGAAGTTGTTCACGAACTCGATGTTGAGGTCCCCCACGTTGATGCTCGGTTGTGCAGGTGTCCTTGTCACCGATTGCATCATTATTTTAGTTTTACCCTCGTTAATACGTAATCCAACTTCCTTTGCAGCGGTATCGAGCGTATGCAGAAGTTCTTCTGCGTCAGCCAATCTTCGGGACATGATGTTGATGTCGTCGGCGTACGCTGCTAATTGTGTCGACTTGATGAGTAGCGTCTTGCTGTTGTCCATATTCATGGCCCGAATAACGTATTCCAGTGCTATGTTGAAGAGCGTCGGTGCCAGTCCATCGCCCTGTTTCAAACCAGTGCGTGTTTCAAATAGATCAGTAAGTCTATTCTGGATCCTGACTTGTGAGACGGAGTTGGTCATCGTCATCTTTGTCAGTCGCACTAATTTTGCTGGTATACCAAATTGCAGCATGATGTTGTACAGTACTCCACGATCGATACTGTCGTATGCCTGCTTGAAGTCGACAAAGATTTGGTATACGTTTACGTTGTATTCCCAGCACCTCTGGAGTATCAGTTTGACTGAGAAGAGCTGATCGGTTGTGGAGCGCCCAGGTCTGAAACCGCTTTGATATTCGCCAATGACTCGTTCTGCGTACGGTTTTATTCTATTTTCCAGAATTTTCGTCAAAATTTTATAGGACGTACAAACTAGTGAGATGCCCCTGTAATTCTCACACCGCAATTTATCTCCCTTTTTATGAATTGGACAGATGATGCTTCTGCGCCAATCGTCTGGGATCTCCTCGTTCTCCCATACTCGCAGGAGTAATTGATGTATGGCATCAACTAGACTCGTTCCACCGAATCTTAGCAGTTCAGCTGGGATCTCGTCAGCGCCCGGCGCTTTATTTCGTTATAGTGACCGCAACGCGAGATCAACTTCCTCTACTGTCGGGGGTTGAATGGGTGGGCCTAGATCAACAATATCATCGAGAGCTTCCTGTGTGGGGATGTTAGATGGTCGGTTTAGAAGCTCTTCAAAATAAGAGGCCCATCGTTTGTTAATACCATCGGTGTCGCTGATGATGTTTCCATCCTTGTCCTTACAAAGGCTAGTCCTGGGTTGGTAGCCGTTCTTAATTGTATTTACTAGTTTGTACGCTTGTCTAGTGTTCCTATTAGCTAAGTTTTCGTTTATGTTCAGCAACTGCTCGTCAAAGTATTTACGTTTCTTACGTCTAATTATTCTATTCGATATTCGCCGTAGCTCGTCATATTTTTCTCTTCTGGCTCTGGTTCCTCGTTGAATCCATTGTCTCTAGGCCTCGTTTTTCGCGTCAAGTGAATTTTTGCATTCTTCGTCGAACCAGTCATTTCGCGCTCGCCGGGCTTTATATCCCACGACCTTCTCTGCGACATCCTTGATGGTACCCTTGAGTTCTTCCCAGAACCCATGGACGCCTGTGTTGCTGATGTTGTGTAGCATAGGTGATAGTTTTTCCTCAAGGGCGGTAGTATACGCCACCGCTGTAGCATCACTCAAGAGCTTATCAACCGCAAAGATTTTGAGAGGGCTGATTCTTGACTGGTGCACTGAGGAGATTCTACATCTGTAGGTCGTCTTCACCAAGTGATGATCTGAGTCGCAGTTTGCTCCTCGATAGGAGCGGACATCCATGACACTAGACGCCCATCTCCTGCAAATGAGGACGTGGTCAATTTGGTTGACGGTATGTGCGTCTGGAGACTTCCAGGTCTGCTTGTGAATGCGTCGATGCGGGAAACACGTAGAGCTTACGACTAGATTCCTGCTGCAGGCGAAGTCGATAAGTCGCTGGCCGTTATCGTTACATTCTTCATGGAGGCTGTGGCCTCCAGAGGTCCCCCGATGCCAACTTTCATTCCCGACTTTCGCGTTAAAGTCTCCCAGCAGCAATTTGACGTCGTTTGTTGGAAGTGAGTCGAAGAGAGTTTCAAGGCGGGCGTAGAACTCGTCTTTTACTGCGTCTTCTTTAACTTCAGTGGGGGCATGCACATTGATGAGCCAGAGATTGAAGAATCGAGTCTTGATGCGAATCGCACACAGCCGTTCATTTATGGGTTTGAAGTCAGTAATATGCGGTTTGAGGTGATTGTCCACTATAAATGCTACTCCAAACTCCTTGCGGCCCGATGGTTTGCCACTTGTAAAAATTGTGTGCGATTTCTTGTCATTAATCTCGCTGCCAAGCCAATTTGTTTCCTGGACTGCAGTAATGCTCAGTTTGTACTTTTCGACCTGTTGAAGGAGGGCCTTCTCGGCCTCCGGTTTGTTCAGGGAGCGTACATTCCAGGATCCGAAAGAATAATCCTTTATTCGTTTGCGTGGTCGTCGTTGTTGATCCGTCCAATCCGAGGCTTTTGTTCCAGGTTTCTTGACATGGAGTGGTTTTTACAAGGACGAGTTGTCAGCACGTCGCTTAACCCCATTCAGGGGATGGCCTCGGAGATAGCTGCTTCAGATGGTTTAATAAACGTGCTGGAGCCCACACAACTATGTCTATGTAGCAGGTCCAACTACGCAAGTCATTCCATCCTACTAGACCTGAGACGCTTAGGTGTTCGTCAGCCATTCAGGCTACAGCTATCTGCCTTTTCCAAACTGTCTTATCGCTAAGACATTGGCCGTCAGCGAATTGATACACTGCCGTTACCAGGGGGCGCCCACGCGGAGGACTATGGAAAAGGTCTTTGCCCCCCGGATTAAATAAATAAATTACTGAAATGAGTAGATTGACTTCCGTTGCAAATAAATAAATTTCTGAATTAAATCAATTTTCAGATTTTGATTTCCATATTACTTTTAATATTTAACTGCCACCAGATAGATCGATTCCCTTTAGCTGAAACCTACTTAGTAGCTAACATAAACATTTGGATTTGTGTTGATATTTTAGTTCTTCGCCATACCAAAATCCACAATGATACCATTATTAAATATTTTCAGCTTGAAATTGGATCATTCGGAAGTAAATGAGCATTACATCTGGCCGGTTTTTATCTATTAAACGTATAAATCACTAAAACGACTTTCCCAGGACATGGCATTTATAAAGTACTTTTTTGATATGTGAAAGTAACTATAACGTCCCCAATGATGTGACTTTATGGATACCAACTTTTATGTCCACCATAAAGTCGTCATAATAAAAACTAGAGTAAAAATCAATATAAAATCCAAACGAGGGTAGTCTGCATTCGTAGCGACGTTTCGCTGCTTGCGAAAATGACGTCGTCGGAGTAATGATATTATTCCGCTAATTTAGTTAGCTGCAGTATTCAATCGCTAAGTATATTACTGGCCCTTTCACGCTTATATGACTTTTTAGTGAAATAATAGCCCCGTTCGATTCGTTTGAATTAAATTAATTCTCATACAAAACTACTGACTGGCCTTTGATCCAGAACTCGGCATGGGATCACATCTGGATCAGAGTTGAAAGTGAATTGGTTGAGCGTCAACTTGTTTCTCTGCAATTCGCTCTGTACGAGTACATTTGTATTTACGAAGTCCGCGGTTCGCCCGACAAGGGACGCAGGGAGTCATCTGTATGATGGAGGTGACTGTTTGAATTAGCCCGCCACTTGATCCACTCTTTCGTTTCAGAGTTCAACTCTGTCCGGTTGTCGTGTTCAAGACTAATATTACTATTCCGAGCCAATGCAAATATTTATCCGGGTAATGTTGACATTGACATTCATTCAACATCATGTTAATGCATTTTTGGTGTAGGCAAATGTATAGTATATCATTACAAGAATTGATGCATAATCATTCATCATCAATATCATGTATTCTCATGTGCAGTGTACTTCATGAAATGAATGTTTCACGTGAAATATATACGAGTATACATATTTTGGGTGATGATTGATGGATAACTTATTACTATGACACGCGCATGGATATACACGAGTTCATCAACAGTACTAAGAATTTAAAGCAGATGAATGCCCGCTACCTACTTGGGAATTTTTAATTTTTACCCTATTTCATGGGGTGGTAATGCTAACTTGAGTTATTAAAAAAAAAAACACGAATTTTCACACCTAATTAAGCGCCCCGGGCACGTGGGGCCAAAATTCTGCCAAAAAGAATTCACACAAACCCAACTGACGAGGACAGCCGCGGGTGACGAGCAAAATTTTCCCAAAATCACAAAAATGTTCCTCTGGTCGTTGTCTTAGCTAAATATTCCCAAGACTGGGTAAGAGGAAGCGACCAAATCCCAAGTAGTAGAAGAATGCAATGCGGGTAATTCCAGGTAGTAAAGGGTGTGGAAATGCAAGGGCACAGGTTGCGAATTTACGCGATCCCGTTAACACGGCTTCACATGCAGAATACTAAAATCCAAACAAATTTACACTAATTCCAATCGCGCACTCAAAAAAAACTCGTCACTAAAAATGAAACATTTCGAATCAAAAGATGATTTTTGGAAATTTCTCTTGCATGCAAGAATCACTTATCGATACGTTTTCAATCGGAATTTCTCCTCGCCAAATATTGTATATGTATGTAGGAATTAGGACCATTCAATTAAATGAAACACACTGAATCAATTAGGACCGAATCTTTTTATTTCCGTAACAAAATCTACACTCTGACGTTCGTCTCGATGGGTTCGTAACTCTTCTCTGCGTCCTCGTCTTCATCCGTTCGCGTCGTTTTTTTGTCTTTTTCTCGTCTCTCCGTCCTTGTTCCGTTCTCGTCTGTCTGTATATGGTCTGTCCGTACAGGGTGTCTCTTCATCCACACATATCCCACACGGCCATCCTACTGGTCATTGGACCCCGATGACCAAGGTTTCATCATGTCAGCGGCTGTTGTCGTGTTCTGGGCTCCTTCTCCTTTTCCAATACGCGTAACATCGTAGCGATCACAAGGTAGAATTTTCGTTACTCGGTATGGTCCTAAAAATTTCGGCTTTAGTTTCATTCCTACGCCGAATTGTGTCCTTTGAATCGCAATGAGGTCGCCTATATTATATTTTTTCAGTTTCTTGAAGTGTCGTTGGTTTTTGTGGCGTTGTTCTTGTTGAACCTCTTCTATATTTCGTTTCGCGTCGTTTCTTAGTTTTTCACGTTCGTTGTCGTACGCGGCTATCATTTCAGAGTCCAATATTTCTTTGATGTTGATGTTAGTATTTGCATCACGCATTCTCGTTCCAAACAGAATTTCAAATGGCGTATGTGAGATTGAGCGCTGAAAAGTTCCATTGATGTATTGTTGAACCATACTAACTTTACTGTACCATTTGTCGGGCTGATCTAAGGATATCTTTGATAATGATGGTATAATAATACTGTGTATCCTTTCCACTTGGCCATTTCCACGTGGTACACCAGTAGTTATGCAAATATGTTCAATATTTTGCGTGTCGCAATACGATTTGAAATCCTTGGACGTGAATGCTGCTCCTTTGTCTGTAATGATGCCTAGAGGATTTCCAAAAATTAATTGCTGTTTTTTCAGCTTCTCAATCGCTTCTATTGCACCCGTAGACTTAGTCGGGTATATCCACACGAATTTGCTGAAGTCGTCGGTTATAACTAGTAAATATTTGTAGCCCTTGTTGGTTGCGGTCATCGGTCCCAAGTGATCGATGTGATACGTTGATAGCGGTTTGTCTCCTTTGGGAATGGGATGTAATTCGATTTCTTTCTTCCCCTTTTTTCTTTCAGCGATGATGCATGGAATACAGTTGTCGATGTGATTCCGTAATTTCTCCGTAATATTCGAAATGTAATAATCACGCTCGATTATGTCACGCATTTTCTTCATACCGGCATGTCCATTATCGTGGGTTCGTTGAATTATATCCTTTTCCATGCTCGTTGGTAAAACGGTAAGTTCGTCCCCGTTTATCTGCTTCGTTAGAACTCCATTTCGTGTAACATAGTGGTCGACTTCTCGTGTTTGCAGTGTTTCTATTATCGATTTCAGCTGATCATCCTTTTCTTGAAGTCCTTTAATAGTTGCAGTTAACGTTTCTTCGATAATCATCACAGGATATCTGCTTAGAGCGTCTGCATGTTTTAAACGTGTTCCAGGTCGGTGTTCCAATGTATAGTCGAATTCTTCGAGATACATAGCCCATTGGATTATTCGTCGAGGCAAATCGGTTTTACTCATCGTTTGTTTAAAAGCTACGCAGTCGGTGACTATTTTGAATTTCATACCTAGTATGAAAACATGAAATTTCCGTAGAGCATGAACAATTGCCAGAACTTCCAATTCATACGATGTGTATCTTCGCTCGCTGTCTGAAGTTTTCTTGCTAAGATAATAGACTGGATAAAATTCGTTGTCGTCGTTGCACTTCTGCAGTAATACAGCTCCGTAGCCGTCGATGCTCAGGTCCGTGTGAACTTCTGTTTCAGCATTGATGTCGTATATTCGTAATACGGGAAAACATGTAAGTTGACTCTTCAATGTATTAATAGCGTTGACTTCAGTTTCTGTGAGTTTCAATTTCTTGTCGTATCTATTTCGTGTAAGTTCGGTTAACGGTCGTGCGATAAAGGCGTAACCCGGTATAAACTTGCGGAAGTATCCGGTTAAACCTAAGAAGCTCATCATATCCTTAATTGTCTTCGGCATCGGGAAATTTTGCACGGCTTTTACTTTGTCACTTGATGGAGAAATATTTCCGCCATGTAGTCGATGACCAAGAAATTCCACTTCTCGTTGAAGGAGATTGCATTTCGCCCAGTTAAACTGCAGTCCATTCTTAGCTGCTACAGTTAGCACTTTTTGCAATTTGTCGAATGCTTCGTCGTCATTTTTTGCTGGAATTATGAGGTCGTCCATGTACAAACGTATGGTTCCATCGCGTGTCAAGTCTTGAAATACTTTATTGACGAACCGAATAAATACTGCTGGAGAATTACAGAGTCCAAACGGTGTTTTCAGGAACTCATATTGTGCCGATGGCGTTACGAAACTTGTATACTTGACGCTTTCTGGAGACACCGGAACGTGGAAAAAACCATTTTGTAGATCCAGGGTAGAAAAAACTTTCGCTTGACCGATATCGTTTATTAGATCCTCGATTAACGGAACAGGATATCTATCCTTGACGATTTTACGATTTAACTTACGAAAATCTATACATACACGTAATGATCCATCTTTTTTTCTTGCCAAATGTACAGGGCTAGCATAATCAGAGTTTGATTCACGAATAATACCGTCGTCAATCCACTTTTGAATTTGTTTGTCTAATTCGCGTTTTTCCAGGGGTGCTAATCGTCTTGGTGGCATGTTAACCGGAATATCATCTACTAGACATATTTTCAACCGAACTGAAGTTTCCACTTTACTGTTGGGGTGATAGTTCGCCACTAAATTCAAAACGTTATGCTTTTTGGCGCCTATTCGAGGAAAACTTTCCTCCACACTATCTATAACCATTGCGTCGAACGGATCAGCGATTTCTTCGACACTAGCATTTGAATTTTTCACAATAAACTTTAGTTCGTTTTTGTTTATTTCCACGCGTCCACTTGACAAAATGTCTGTACCTATAATCATATCGAAATTGGTCGAGTAGTCTGGTAAAACCGATACACTTGTGGAAAACATTTCGTCGTCTATTTGCAATTTCACCAACACAGTTCCAAGAATTTGAATATGCGCGTTTCCGATCCCCGTTACAGTCTTAGACACCTCGGAACTTTCGAATCGTAAATTTAGGTTTTTCGCCACTGTTTGCTTTATTATTGTTAGTACACTTCCGGTATCACACAAGGCTAAAATATCCGCGTCATTTATTTTGATATTTTTCGTGTAATGTGGTCCAACACTAACCGTGTTTATCATATTTGATACTTTGCACGGTTGGGCATTTATTCCGTGCACTTTGCTGCACACCTCGCACCGAGCACGTTTTTGAGGCAAAGGGCACTCCCGAGAAATATGTCCGGTTTTTTCACAGTTGAAGCACTTTTTTCGTTCTGCACTTTTTGTTGCTTTTCACGATTATTCGTTTGTTTGCCAAATTGTTTGATGTTTTCGTCATATTGGCGCAAACAATCAAGTAAGTCCCGCAAACGATAAATTGGCATAGCCAAAATCGATGTTATAAATCGATCGTCGTTCATGCCTCGTATTATATATTTTATGAGAGCACTGTCCGCGATTTCACCATTTGCCGCGATTCCACACATAACATGAAAGTACGTTTCATCTGACTCGTTTGTTTTACGTTTATTATCGCGTAAACGATCGTGAATGTCAACATCATCGGAAGAGCTCGGAAAAAAGTCAAGCAATAATTCACAAAACGAAAACCATGTTAAGTTTGTGATATCGATGCGACTGTACCACAACTGTGCGTTTCCTTTAAGTCTTGTTGGCAATACAAACAAGAGAAGTTTTTCATCAAAATCGTATACTCGCATCAGTGTGTTGACGCGTTCAACCCACTTGTATGGGTTACTTCCAGTCTTATTACCAGGGTCGTATGCTGGTATTATTTCTTGAAGATCGCGTGGAGTATACATTTGTTTTGGGTATCGTGACTCATTTTCGATACGTGTAGAACACATCGGTTCGTCTCGTGCACTTCGTGTAGATTTTACGTCTTCTTCCGCGCGTGCATTCGCTTTCAGCGATTATGTGAGTTGCTTCTTCGATCGACATGGATGATGGTATTCGTGTCTCGTTCGTTTTGTGAGAGCGACAACGTATGCTCACACAAACGAGCAATTAGCTCTTCCCGCTTTCCGTCTGCGTCTAGGCCGTGTGCCAATAACGCGTCACGTAATGAGTTTACCGTAGCACGTTTCATCCTGTCTTCGTTAGATTTAGCTTCACACAAGTGTCCTTCACTGAGAGGGTTTTAATCTATTCCACTAACGTTGAATCACTTTCGTCGGAATCGTTATCGTTTTTTTAGGTCTGTGAAGTTGGCACCTCGAGTTGATTTTTTTTTCATACAAACTAGGTAAATCGTTTGCCCATCGTTAGCCCACGTATGCCCAGGAAAAATTTTCGTTTGCCCACCTTTAGAAAAAAAGTTATTAACGAATGTATTTTTTCAAAGGTTGGGAGCCACTGAAAATCAAAATTTCGATTTTTTGGGATTTTATACGCTGTATCGTTTGCCCATCGTTAGCCCAGGTTTGCCCAGCCTTTACTTTCGTTTGCCCACCTCTCAATATTTTTTTATTCGCACATCAAAATTCCTGTAAAAAATAAAAAACGCAAATTTATAATTTTAACATCGCAATTTGTGCAGTTCGTTTGCCCATTTTTAACACAAGATTGCCCAACCCTTAGTTTCGTTTGCCCACCCCCCAGTTTTTTTTTATTCGCACATCAAAATGCTAGTAAAAAATAAAAAACGCAAATTTAAAAATTTATTCGCGCAATTTGTGCAATTCGTTTGCCCATCGTAGGCCCATGTTTGCCTAAGAAAAAGTTTCGTTTGCCCACCCTTAGAACAAAAGTTATTAACAAAACAATTTTTCTGGGGGGAGTCGCAAAGAAACAAATTTTAATATTTTCCATATTTATGCGCTATTTCACGCCGTCTCGTCTGTCCATCGTTAACACAGAAATGCTCAAACTTTACTTTCGTTGCGCACCCCTCAATTTTTTTATTCGCTCATCAAAATGCTTGTATTGTAAAAAATAAAAGACGCAAATCTGAAATTTTATTCGCGGAATTTGTCCAAGTCGATTGCCAGTCATAGGCCCATGTTTGCCCAAGAAAAAGTTTAGTTTGCCCACCTATACAAAAACAGCTTTGAACAAAACAATTCTTTCGGGGCAAGTCGCTAACAACAAATTTTCAAATTTTCCACATTTATCCGACATTTTACGTAATTTCGTGTGCCCATCGTCAACACAAGATTGCCTAACCTTTAGTTTCGTTTGGCCACCCCCCAATTTAAATTTAAATTTTATTCCTGCAATTTGTGCAATTCGTTTGCCCATCGTAGGCCCATGTTTGGCCAAGAAAAAGTTTCGTTTGCCCACCCTTAGAACAAAAGTTATTAGCAAAACAAATTTTCTGCGCCGAGTCGCTAACAACAAATTTTCAAACTTTCCATATTTATGTGCCATTTCACGCTATTTCGTTTGCCCATTTTTAACACAAGATTGCCCAACCCTTAGTTTCGTTTGCCCACCCCCCAGTTTTTTTTTATTCGCTCATCAAAATGCTAGTAAAAAATAAAAAACGCAAATTTAAAAATTTATTCGCGCAATTTGTGCAATTCGTTTGCCCATCGTAGGCCCATGTTTGCCCAAGAAAAAGTTTCGTTTGCCCACCCTTAGAACAAAAGTTATTAACAAAACAAATTTTCTGCGCCGGGTCGCTAACAACAAATTTTCAAATTTTCCATATTTATGTGCCATTTCACGCTATTTCGTTTGCCCATTTTTAACACAAGATTGCCCAACCTTTAGTTTCGTTTGCCCACCCCCCCAGTTTTTTTTTATTCGCTCATCAAAATGCTAGTAAAAAATAAAAAACGCAAATTTAAAAATTTATTCGCGCAATTTGTGCAATTCGTTTGCCCATCGTAGGCCCATGTTTGCCCAAGAAAAAGTTTCGTTTGCCCACCCTTAGAACAAAAGTTATTAACAAAACAAATTTTCTGCGCCGAGTCACTAACAACAAATTTTCAAATTTTCTATATTTATGTGCCATTTCACGCTATTTCGTTTGCCCATTTTTAACACAAGATTGCCCAACCTTTAGTTTCGTTTGCCCACCCCCCAGTTTTTTTTTATTCGCTCATCAAAATGCTAGTAAAAAATAAAAAACGCAAATTTAAAAATTTATTCGCGCAATTTGTGCAATTCGTTTGCCCATCGTAGGCCCATGTTTGCCCAAGAAAAAGTTTCGTTTGCCCACCCTTAGAACAAAAGTTATTAACAAAACAAATTTTCTGCGCCGAGTCACTAACAACAAATTTTCAAATTTTCTATATTTATGTGCCATTTCACGCTATTTCGTTTGCCCATTTTTAACACAAGATTGCCCAACCTTTAGTTTCGTTTGCCCACCCCCCAGTTTTTTTTTATTCGCTCATCAAAATGCTAGTAAAAAATAAAAAACGCAAATTTAAAAATTTATTCGCGCAATTTGTGCAATTCGTTTGCCCATCGTAGGCCCATGTTTGCCCAAGAAAAAGTTTCGTTTGCCCACCCTTAGAACAAAAGTTATTAACAAAACAAATTTTCTGCGCCGAGTCACTAACAACAAATTTTCAAATTTTCCATATTTATGTGCCATTTCACGCTATTTCGTTTGCCCATTTTTAACACAAGATTGTCCAACCTTTAGTTTCGTTTGCCCACCCCCCAGTTTTTTTTTATTCGCTCATCAAAATGCTAGTAAAAAATAAAAAACGCAAATTTAAAAATTTATTCGCGCAATTTGTGCAATTCGTTTGCCCATCGTAGGCCCATGTTTGCCCAAGAAAAAGTTTCGTTTGCCCACCCTTAGAACAAAAGTTATTAACAAAACAAATTTTCTGCGCCGAGTCACTAACAACAAATTTTCAAATTTTCTATATTTATGTGCCATTTCACGCTATTTCGTTTGCCCATTTTTAACACAAGATTGCCCAACCTTTAGTTTCGTTTGCCCACCCCCCAGTTTTTTTTTATTCGCTCATCAAAATGCTAGTAAAAAATAAAAAACGCAAATTTAAAAATTTATTCGCGCAATTTGTGCAATTCGTTTGCCCATCGTAGGCCCATGTTTGCCCAAGAAAAAGTTTCGTTTGCCCACCCTTAGAACAAAAGTTATTAACAAAACAAATTTTCTGCGCCGGGTCGCTAACAACAAATTTTCAAATTTTCCATATTTATGTGCCATTTCACGCTATTTCGTTTGCCCATTTTTAACACAAGATTGCCCAACCTTTAGTTTCGTTTGCCCACCCCCCAGTTTTTTTTTATTCGCTCATCAAAATGCTAGTAAAAAATAAAAAACGCAAATTTAAAAATTTATTCGCGCAATTTGTGCAATTCGTTTGCCCATCGTAGGCCCATGTTTGCCCAAGAAAAAGTTTCGTTTACCCACCCTTAGAACAAAAGTTATTAACAAAACAAATTTTCTGCGCCGAGTCGCTAACAACAAATTTTAATATTTTCCATATTTATGTGCCATTTCACGCTATTTCGTTTGCCCATTTTTAACACAAGATTGCCCAACCCTTAGTTTCGTTTGCCCACCCCTCAGTTTTTTTTTATTCGCTCATCAAAATGCTAGTAAAAAATAAAAAACGCAAATTTAAAAATTTATTCGCGCAATTTGTGCAATTCGTTTGCCCATCGTAGGCCCATGTTTGCCCAAGAAAAAGTTTCGTTTACCCACCCTTAGAACAAAAGTTATTAACAAAACAAATTTTCTGCGCCGAGTCGCTAACAACAAATTTTAATATTTTCCATATTTATGTGCCATTTCACGCTATTTCGTTTGCCCATTTTTAACACAAGATTGCCCAACCCTTAGTTTCGTTTGCCCACCCCTCAGTTTTTTTTTATTCGCTCATCAAAATGCTAGTAAAAAATAAAAAACGCAAATTTAAAAATTTATTCGCGCAATTTGTGCAATTCGTTTGCCCATCGTAGGCCCATGTTTGCCCAAGAAAAAGTTTCGTTTACCCACCCTTAGAACAAAAGTTATTAACAAAACAAATTTTCTGCGCCGAGTCGCTAACAACAAATTTTAATATTTTCCATATTTATGTGCCATTTCACGCTATTTCGTTTGCCCATTTTTAACACAAGATTGCCCAACCCTTAGTTTCGTTTGCCCACCCCTCAGTTTTTTTTTATTCGCTCATCAAAATGCTAGTAAAAAATAAAAATCGCAAATTTAAAAATTTATTCGCGCAATTTGTGCAATTCGTTTGCCCATCGTAGGCCCACGTTTGCCCAAGAAAAATTTTCGTTTGCCCACCCTTATAAAACATTTCAAGCAAAACAATTTGTCTGGGATGAAAAAAAAACATCAACAAAAACGCCAAAAACAAATTTGGCCTTTTATACGTTATTTTCCGCTATTTAGTTTTCTAAGCATTATGATTTGGTAGTAATATTTTGTTGAACTCATTTCCACACCACCCAAGAGGTAAAGCTCACGGCGCGCATTTTTTAGCGTGGTCTCCCCGTCAGGCCTTATCCACAATACTAACA
The DNA here is from genome assembly GCA_964017055.1 of Chloromyia formosa. Classification (NCBI taxonomy): domain Eukaryota; kingdom Metazoa; phylum Arthropoda; class Insecta; order Diptera; family Stratiomyidae; genus Chloromyia; species Chloromyia formosa. Next base: position 5,038,777 of record OZ024818.1, on the reverse strand, counting down.
ATATTAGACACGGGATTAACCCGTACTCTTAGGAAACGTCAAAACTCGAGGCACTTTATTAATGTAAAGATGAAGCTTGAAAGTAGAAGGCTTCACTATTCGACAGTTTTGTAGTGTCCAATGCCAATAGGAGATTATTGTCTTATTCTCGGAGATATTTAACCATAATTGTTAAGACAAAGTTTCGAGCTTGCGTTAAGAATTAAAATTGTTTGAATAATTATAAATAACACAGTAATTTGGTAAATAGATAACTGTAGCTGATTCTTATGTACTTTGCTACTCTAAAGACAAATATGGCCACAAAAATTTCCCAACTGGCTCAGTTTCTTAGTCATTTTACATTTATTAAAAAATGTTCATAATGATTTGTTACTTAACTTAATCTTACTTATATTACAATTTTTATTAACAGTATCCGTAAAAGAATACCTGCTCAAAAGTTCCTAATTACATTGTTTACTAAAAAAACGACGTATAGAATTATACTGCGAAACTTTTGCAGGATAATTTTTTTTAACAACAACAATTAACAATGTAATTATTAACTTCTAAGCAGGTATTTTTCCCTGTCAATAAAAATCAGGTTATATAATTTAGATTAAATTTGTAATTATAATTTGTAATTTTATTATAATTAATTAAACTCGGATTAATTACACCATTTGTTAAGGCGCTGAAGTGTGTGGCACTCCTTTCATGTACTTGAAAGACTGGGATGCTCTGGGATGTAACATGTGCTTAAAAATACATTTTTGGACTCACACTTGGACGTTTTTCCTGAAAATATCGGTGGTATTAGCGATGAGCACGGTGAGCGAGTCCACCAAGATATCTTGACAATGGAAAAACGTTATTCGAGAAAATGCAATCTAAATATGCTTGCAAACTATTGCTGGACACTAAAAAGATATGCTCCTCAAGCAAAATATAGGAGAAAATCATTAAAAACTACATTTTGATTCTTTAGATAAAATTAGATTAATAAATAAAGCATTCAATAAATAAATCATTTACAAATGTGTGATCTTTTTTTTATTTGTTATTACAAAAAAACCTTAACCGTTGCAAAAAAATGTTATGCGGATTAGAAATCAGAGCACAATATTATATTCGATAATTGATAAAAGGAAAACCGGACCGAAGGTTCGGCCCCGAGTCCGAAATGTATATACCCTAGACTTGTGCTGACCTAGCGTTGACGCCAAAACTTCAAATAGGCAACATCCGTATGCATTAAAAGTGTGTTTCCTATATATGGTCAGCTTTAGCAGAGGTTAATCGATGAAGCTACGAGGAAGGAACAGTAGTTCCGCCATTTGAGACGAGTGAGCACTTTTTACCACTACTTTATAGGAGAAGAAGGATCTTGCCTAATCATAAAATCAACTAGCTAACCCTAACTACAATTATTTGACCAAAATTTCAAGTCGCTAGCTTCATTCTATGGAAAATAACCGTTTATTCTAATAACATTTGCAGTATCATTTATAGGGTAAATAGGGGTTTCTTTGGTTTAATCTTGCCTAGTTTCAATATCAACTAACAAGATCTTACTACCAACATTCAACCTTCACTTCATTCTGCCGAAAGTTATCATAGTTAAAGGAAATCAATCCAGCTCGTCCAATTGCCATCAGTATCAATGGACAGTTTGTGGAAAAGGTGGACCTATTCGTCTACCCAGGTAGCATTGTTGCCGAGAATGGTGGGACGGAGCAGGACATGACTCGTTGTATTAACCAGGCTAAATGCGCATTCAGCATGCTGTCTGAAATCTGGCAATGCAGTTTTATCAATGCTGGGTTTGTTTCGCTTCCCGGTACTGGCCGCGCTGTTGCATGGGAGCAGCACATAGAAAGTCTCCGTAAAGGTTACCAGAAAGTTGTAAGTTTTCGTTAACTCGTTTGTTCGCTCAATGTAGCAATTCGTTTGCCCATGGTAGGCCCATGTTTGCCCTAGAAAAAGTTTCGTTTGTGGAAGACAACACAAACTCCCATGACCACGACGTGGGCAGGGTTTGAACCCGTGACTTACCCTTTGTGCGAGACATTAGGTTGAAGCTTTAACGCACTAACCTAGTAGTCGCCTGTAGTCCACAAATTAAATATTCCCCGTTTTCACGAATAGCAAAATTTCAGGGTTAATTTCAGGAAGCCTTGTTCCTCGAATGGGCTTTGATGTTCTCAGAAGATCATCTTTCTCAGCCCACGCCCCTACAACGTTCCTACTATAGGCCGTGTAGTGGCCTGGTTTGTGGCAAATAACACCTCCTAAAACGAATTCACTATCTCCCGCTCTAATTTTCTCGGGAACATTTGCTAATGGAACACGTTGATTGTATTTTGAATAGTTAACTGACAGGAAAATTTGGGTATCAATCAAGAGATAAGGACCTTCCCTTATTGAGATTGTTTTCTGAGCCAAACACTGTTTGCATTCTGTTTTCTTTTCCATTAAGAACTGAGAAAGGAATTCCTTTAAATACACCCCAAAGTTTAATCCCTTGTCGTATCCATCCAGAATTAAAATCGGCTGTTTTCGCACTTTTGTTTTGCAGTTTTCACATGTAGTAACTACTTCATAGCTTGGTATATCGACAAATAGTTCAGAAATCATTTTAGAGCAGCTACCGAAACAGTCTAGGAACCCATTATCGATTTTGAAGACCATAGATAAAATTTCTGCTCTAGTATTGTATAATGAAGAACTAATTCCTTCAGTCGAATATTTAGCTAAAAATGAAAAAATAAACATATCTGAATGCAAATCGACGTGATCTTTAAAAAGTGAGTAGTTGCCATAGCAATTGGACAACACTTCAATCAGCGAGTCAAACCCGCATGTATTTTGTACATAAACAGTTGTCCCCTTTATAGATGCGGGTTTACACTTGTTGCCGTTTTGGAGGATCTCGCCTTTTCGTGTTCGTAACGGTCTCTCATAAGCAAGATCAATTTCCGGAAATGCTTTCAAGTATTTACTTTTTCTGCGATTATTAACTGTTTCCAGGTTTTCTCTGCTATCTACAGCAGACGGAAAAGTTGAAACCAGGCCAGAGTTACTCTGTTCAAACTGACTAAACTCGCTAGTTGGATCATTATTTCCAGCATTTGACCAATTTGAAATTGGAGAAATTTCAACGACAGTTTCGTCAATTTCTTGTTCTTTTTCCAGAGCTTCCCGATTTAACCCAAACCAATTTTCCTGCGATTTTAAATGGTCAAAACCTTGATTTTTTGGTTTATCCCGCAAATTCACTGTCTCCTTTTCATTCTGAGACTTTAATTTTGCCAGGCGTGGTTTGATAGTATTGTCGCCTGATTGTAATTGCCGTGCGCGATTTAATTTTGAAAGACTTTCTATCGAATTGATATGCTTTATTACAAACTTATCGGCACGCAAAGGCTGATAATCAGGGCCTAAATCGCTATTTTTTAAAAGGTTAAAGTATGCCTCACAGTGAGCTGATGTTGCAACAGAAGAAGCCTGCGTAAAGTATGCTGTCATCACGTTTGTCCATAGAGGGAAATGCTTTGCAAACCTCATATAATGTTTCACTATCCCTGGACAATAGAAAGCATTAATACTTTCTGTTTCTCCCATTTCATCAATTTCTGTTTGAGCTTTTTCGTGAATAGCATCAACAAATAGAGAAATATCATCATTCTCGATGTCATACAGATGATCATACTCTCGTTCATCTGAATTATTTTCGTTGCTTCCCTGAGAATAGGAAAACGATTTGATTTTATCAATCAAAAAACTCATTTTTCGGGAGCTTATGACGTTTTCCCCAGTAACATTTGTCCCTTCATACTCACTTCCAGCTACGATAAGGAGAGCTAGCAAAATTTCTTCGAAATCTTTGATACTTTCGCAAGTTGACATTATTCCCAGGCATCGAACATAAAAGTCTTTAACTTTGTAAGGTCTTCCATCGAAGACTTTCTTTCGGCAAGCTATCTTGATCAAATGAGCAATGTCAATCCTTATGAAACACCTTAAATTCTGCGCCATATTATGACGTAACCAACGATAACAATCAAGAATGTATGTAACTAAACTCTTTTCATTGAAAGCTAAGCAAGTTGCATTCAAAAGTGCCATGGAGTAATCACATACAACTTCTGGGGGACAAGAAACTCCATCTCTCAAAATTTCTCGAAGCCAGTAAGTTATAATATTTGTATCATGCTTCTGTGAAAGCATCGAAAAAAGTGGTTGAACCCCATTTTCTGTCGGTATTACAATTTGATACAGCAACGTTAATCTTTTTTCTCCATTTATAGGAGTAAGTGATTTTACAAGCCCTCCAGTAGCATCTAACTCTACTTTACCGTATTTTTTAATCGATTCTTTATACAAATGCACTTGCATTTTCGACCAATAAAAACAGTAAAACTTATCTCTACAAACTTCTTTTATGTATCCTGAATACTTTCCCTCATACTTCATTTTACATAAAGAGTCGACAGCATCTAGGTTTGGGCTAATGCCTAGTTGCCTATTTATAGCCTCTTGCTTAATTTTTCGAGTCGTAGCTCTGCGTGGTAAGTAAGGTGGCTCGGGATCACCGAACGAAATGCCTTTTATTTCTTCGTTGAGCCAAAATCGGGGCTTTTTATACAATAGTTCTTTGCCTATCAATTGACGTGCATAACTTTTTACAGGACGCCTTGCATTGTGAGGGACTCCCCTCGTATCAAATGTCACGATATTAAGAATAATACCATCGCCAGAAGCTGGTTCGTGAATACAGCGAGCATCGAATGTAGCTCCGCATTCTTTGCAACTTCCACGAATCTTTAAAAAGGATTCCGCTTCTGGAGATTCATGCACTTTACCGTACTGAAAAATGTATGCGCAAGGTATTTTCGTTTTTAGGAAAAATTCTTTTGCCACCAAATTTGTCCACCCAGTTTTCAAAACTCGATGAGCTTCGTCGTAACCATTTTTGTTGCTGTATACCCTTGAAACTGGAGAAATGCTTTTCCATTTGTCTTCCGAAAGAACTAGGTTAGTGAATAGAGTAGGGCATTTGAAATTCAACCCTTTTAAGCTACCACTTGGGAGATATTCTGAATTCGATTTTGAATCAAAGGTAACATCTGAATTAGTTGTTGTGTCATGACAAGTATCGGTTTCTATTTCGGCTACGGGAATGCCAAAATTTTTTTTTAGATCGATTAGCAAATTCCAGCGATTACATCTAACATACGAATTAAGGGTTTCGTATGAAATTGATTTTCCAATCGATAAACAAACGTTTTTCCATACACATTATTAAATTTACTGAAAAATGTTTAAATTACTATAATGCATAAGTTCAGAAATAAGTTCATTGCTTAAAAGCTTAATAAAAATGAAAAAAGTGGTGTGTGCCAACCTGATGACCAAAATTTGATTCTTATTTTTTGAATTACTTTTCGAAAAAAAAAAATATAAAAAAATATTTAAAAATGGAGAAACAATACTTTTTGTTTTATTTAACTGAGAATTGAATCGGCCATAACCAACAATAATTTTATAATTTTAGCTCTTTTAGTTTGTCTGGAATTGAGCCGAAACCACTTACGCGAGGGGCTGTGCTAACCTGATGACGCGCAGTATATTTTATTAACCTTTAATTTGATATAATGACAAATCAAAAAAAAAATCAAAAATGAAAATCGGGGAAAATAGCGTAAACATTGCTCACTATGTGTGTACTTAGTAAAAACTTCCACTAGTACCGTTAATATAACATGAACAAACAACAATATTTTAGATAATTACATTATAAATTTATAATATGTAGTTCGCCTACGTACACTTCTTAATAATTGGTGTTAGCACAAATATTGCCGAATCGCGAAATTTTAAACTGGACCAGGAAATTAAGAAACCGAGTAAAAAAGGATCATAAAGGATCTTTTTATAACTCTGATCTCATTAAGAAAAGCGTATAGGATTTTTCTAACAAACAACGCAGCAGTCGTAAGGTAGTGACTATGTGATGAGGAGAAATATTGGTAATTCCCAAATTTACCGTTTCGGCACCAAAACAAGAAATGTATGTATGTATGTATTACAAAACCCACCTAAATTTGTATTTGCTACAAATGAGCAAACTTGTTCCTTTTCCACGTTTTTGCAATTTTCCAAGATAATATTTATCGTACGAAAGTGGTTCATTAATCAAGTTAAAGATAATTGAATTATCTACAAATTTATTTTTAATAAGTTTTTTTTTCATGGACTGAGTCGTTTTCACGATATTTGGAAAGATATTGCAAAAATAACGAAAATTTTGGATTTTTTAATAGTTTTTGAAGAACTGCTCCTTGAAAAGTTGTCGACGTACAGAGCTAAATTTAATATCAAATTTTAGCAAAGCTAGTGTACTTTAAAGACAATGTTATTGACTTTTTCTATGGGGTGTATACTTTTAGAAATATGGGTCAAAACCAAAAAAAAGGGGCGTTATTTTGGTCAATATCTTAATTTTTCATTCGAATTTCTATTGGCGAACCTCAGATAAATACATAAAGGTACACAAAAATCAAATGGTTTGCAAAACTTTCCACCCCTTGATTTTAAAGTTCCTAATGTAAGGATATTATATCACGATTAGCCAGCTATTAGTCTGGACCCGGCCAGCATTATCTCTTCACCGCGTGATTCCTCATGCAATTCTAAGCAAAAATATTCAGGGTATCCTTTTTCTATTTCTTAACCACGCAAAGTCCTATGTAAAGAAGTTTTTAAGTTATCTCGTTTTTAGTAATATGAACTCGCCAATTATTTTAAGGCTGTAAATGGCAATAGCAGCTAAGCGGAGTTAAGAAATCGAACAAGTGTTCCTTAATATAAGTATTTTGGATAGAATTTCATGAGTAGCGTAGTGGTTAGATAATACGTACACTAATAGCTGCGTGCCTTAAAAACAAATAATTTGAGGGTATATGATTTTAAGCCATCGCATATTAATTCGGACAGAGCTAGAATATGAGTGTGCTGTTCTGCTATAATACGAGTACTCACCCAAATAGAGCTCTTTGAATGACGATAATTCTTGGAGTAAATACCAGGTTTTGTATAGCAAATCACACAAAATCACAATTAACAGTAAATCAACCACCAAACGCACTGTTAAAACAAATCAACCACCACACTTGAATTTTCACATTCGAATAAGACCATGGTCTTAACTTTTGATGTGCTAGACCATGCCTCAGTCCAAAAAGATATTATCCTTTTGGTCCCATATACAAAACCAATGTAAACAAATGCCGAGGAATAAGTACCATGCAATTATGGAAAATGAAAACAATTCGATATTGAATTCGTTTTGTTCAGTTAAATGTTGACATCTTTTACCAATTCAAAGTCATAACTCCGATCTAAAAATGCATTCAAATTACTATGCACTCTTATAACACATATCACTATCACTTTCATACTCTTTATACATTAACTTATGCAATGCACTGGACACGCATCCTTCTCTTTGTTTATGAAATTCAAAATTCGATTGCCTATTGGATTCGACCATTCGTATTGACAAAGGAAGAAAGATATTGTGCTGTCAAGTGTTTTCGGTCCTTGAATTGACTTTATGAGTGAGACTGGTTACTATCTAAAAAGGTAATTTATGAACATTTACCCATTACACGATATACTCTAGTCGATTTTTGATTAACACAAATATGGAAAATTTGAAAATTTGTTGTTAGCGACTCGGCGCAGAAAATTTGTTTTGTTAATAACTTTTCTTCTAAGGGTGGGCAAACGAAACTTTTTCTTGGGCAAACGTGGGCCTACGATGGGCAAACGAATTGCACCAATTGCGCGAATAAATTTTTAAATTTGCGTTTTTTATTTTTTACTAGCATTTTGATGAGCGAATAAAAAAAAACTGGGGGGTGGGCAAACGAAACTAAAGGTTGGGCAATCTTGTGTTAAAAATGGGCAAACGAAATAGCGTGAAATGGCACATAAATATGGAAAATTTGAAAATTGGTTGTTAGCGACTCGGCGCAGAAAATTTGTTTTGTTAATAACTTTTGTTCTAAGGGTGGGCAAACGAAACTTTTTCTTGGGCAAACATGGGCCTACGATGGGCAAACGAATTGCACAAATTGCGCGAATAAATTTTTAAATTTGCGTTTTTTATTTTTTACTAGCATTTTGATGAGCGAATAAAAAAAAACTGGGGGGTGGGCAAACGAAACTAAAGGTTGGGCAATCTTGTGTTAAAAATGGGCAAACGAAATAGCGTGAAATGGCACATAAATATGGAAAATTTGAAAATTTGTTGTTAGCGACTCGGCGCAGAAAATTTGTTTTGTTAATAACTTTTGTTCTAAGGGTGGGCAAACGAAACTTTTTCTTGGGCAATCATGGGCCTACGATGGGCAAACGAATTGCACAAATTGCGCGAATAAATTTTTAAATTTGCGTTTTTTATTTTTTACTAGCATTTTGATGAGCGAATAAAAAAAACTGGGGGGTGGGCAAACGAAACTAAGGGTTGGACAATCTTGTGTTAAAAATGGGCAAACGAAATAGCGTGAAATGGCACATAAATATGGAAAATTTGAAAATTTGTTGTTAGCGACTCGGCGCAGAAAATTTGTTTTGTTAATAACTTTTGTTCTAAGGGTGGGCAAACGAAACTTTTTCTTGGGCAAACATGGGCCTACGATGGGCAAACGAATTGCACAAATTGCGCGAATAAATTTTTAAATTTGCGTTTTTTATTTTTTACTAGCATTTTGATGAACGAATAAAAAAAAACTGGGGGGTGGGCAAACGAAACTAAAGGTTGGGCAATCTTGTGTTAAAAATGGGCAAACGAAATAGCGTGAAATGGCACATAAATATGGAAAATATTAAAATTTGTTGTTAGCGACTCGGCGCAGAAAATTTGTTTTGTTAATAACTTTTCTTCTAAGGGTGGGCAAACGAAAATTTTTCTTGGGCAAACATGGGCCTACGATGGGCAAACGAATTGCACAAATTGCGCGAATAAATTTTTAAATTTGCGTTTTTTATTTTTTACTAGCATTTTGATGAGCGAATAAAAAAAAACTGGGGGGTGGGCAAACGAAACTAAAGGTTGGGCAATCTTGTGTTAAAAATGGGCAAACGAAATAGCGTGAAATGGCACATAAATATGGAAAATTTGAAAATTTGTTGTTAGCGACTCGGCGCAGAAAATTTGTTTTGTTAATAACTTTTGTTCTAAGGGTGGGCAAACGAAACTTTTTCTTGGGCAAACATGGGCCTACGATGGGCAAACGAATTGCACCAATTGCGCGAATAAATTTTTAAATTTGCGTTTTTTATTTTTTACTAGCATTTTGATGAGCGAATAAAAAAAAACTGGGGGGTGGGCAAACGAAACTAAGGGTTGGGCAATCTTGTGTTAAAAATGGGCAAACGAAATAGCGTGAAATGGCACATAAATATGGAAAGTTTGAAAATTTGTTGTTAGCGACTCGGCGCAGAAAATTTGTTTTGTTAATAACTTTTGTTCTAAGGGTGGGCAAACGAAACTTTTTCTTGGGCAAACATGGGCCTACGATGGGCAAACGAATTGCACCAATTGCGCGAATAAATTTTTAAATTTGCGTTTTTTATTTTTTACTAGCATTTTGATGAGCGAATAAAAAAAAACTGGGGGGTGGGCAAACGAAACTAAAGGTTGGGCAATCTTGTGTTAAAAATGGGCAAACGAAATAGCGTGAAATGGCACATAAATATGGAAAATTTGAAAATTTGTTGTTAGTGACTCGGCGCAGAAAATTTGTTTTGTTAATAACTTTTGTTCTAAGGGTGGGCAAACGAAACTTTTTCTTGGGCAAACATGGGCCTACGATGGGCAAACGAATTGCACCAATTGCGCGAATAAATTTTTAAATTTGCGTTTTTTATTTTTTACTAGCATTTTGATGAGCGAATAAAAAAAAACTGGGGGGTGGGCAAACGAAACTAAGGGTTGGGCAATCTTGTGTTAAAAATGGGCAAACGAAATAGCGTGAAATGGCACATAAATATCGAAAATTTGAAAATTTGTTGTTAGTGACTCGGCGCAGAAAATTTGTTTTGTTAATAACTTTTGTTCTAAGGGTGGGCAAACGAAACTTTTTCTTGGGCAAACATGGGCCTACGATGGGCAAACGAATTGCACCAATTGCGCGAATAAATTTTTAAATTTGCGTTTTTTATTTTTTACTAGCATTTTGATAAGCGAATAAAAAAAAACTGGGGGGTGGGCAAACGAAACTAAAGGTTGGGCAATCTTGTGTTAAAAATGGGCAAACGAAATAGCGTGAAATGGCACATAAATATGGAAAATTTGAAAATTTGTTGTTAGTGACTCGGCGCAGAAAATTTGTTTTGTTAATAACTTTTGTTCTAAGGGTGGGCAAACGAAACTTTTTCTTGGGCAAACATGGGCCTACGATGGGCAAACGAATTGCACCAATTGCGCGAATAAATTTTTAAATTTGCGTTTTTTATTTTTTACTAGCATTTTGATGAGCGAATAAAAAAAACTGGGGGGTGGGCAAACGAAACTAAGGGTTGGGCAATCTTGTGTTAAAAATGGGCAAACGAAATAGCGTGAAATGGCACATAAATATGGAAAATTTAAAAATTTGTTGTTAGCGACTCGGCGCAGAAAATTTGTTTTGCTAATAACTTTTGTTCTAAGGGTGGGCAAACGAAACTTTTTCTTGGCCAAACATGGGCCTACGATGGGCAAACGAATTGCACAAATTGCAGGAATAAAATTTAAATTTAAATTGGGGGGTGGCCAAACGAAACTAAAGGTTAGGCAATCTTGTGTTGACGATGGGCACACGAAATTACGTAAAATGTCGGATAAATGTGGAAAATTTGAAAATTTGTTGTTAGCGACTTGCCCCGAAAGAATTGTTTTGTTCAAAGCTGTTTTTGTATAGGTGGGCAAACTAAACTTTTTCTTGGGCAAACATGGGCCTATGACTGGCAATCGACTTGGACAAATTCCGCGAATAAAATTTCAGATTTGCGTCTTTTATTTTTTACAATACAAGCATTTTGATGAGCGAATAAAAAAATTGAGGGGTGCGCAACGAAAGTAAAGTTTGAGCATTTCTGTGTTAACGATGGACAGACGAGACGGCGTGAAATAGCGCATAAATATGGAAAATATTAAAATTTGTTTCTTTGCGACTCCCCCCAGAAAAATTGTTTTGTTAATAACTTTTGTTCTAAGGGTGGGCAAACGAAACTTTTTCTTGGGCAAACATAAACCTCCGATGGGCAAACGAATTGCACAAATTGCGCGAATAAATTTTTAAATTTGCGTTTTTTATTTTTTACTAGCATTTTGATGTGCGAATAAAAAAAACTGGGGGGTGGGCAAACGAAACTAAGGGTTGGGCAATCTTGTGTTAAAAATGGGCAAACGAACTGCACAAATTGCGATGTTAAAATTATAAATTTGCGTTTTTTATTTTTTACAGGAATTTTGATGTGCGAATAAAAAAATATTGAGAGGTGGGCAAACGAAAGTAAAGGCTGGGCAAACCTGGGCTAACGATGGGCAAACGATACAGCGTATAAAATCCCAAAAAATCGAAATTTTGATTTTCAGTGGCCCCCAACCTTTGAAAAAATACATTCGTTAATAACTTTTTTTCTAAAGGTGGGCAAACGAAAATTTTTCCTGGGCATACGTGGGCTAACGATGGGCAAACGATTTACCTAGTTTGTATGAAAAAAAAATCAACTCGAGGTGCCAACTTCACAGACCTCGTTTTTTTTTAGTAAATTGCATTACTCGTAATTCGATTGTCTTTCACACGCGTTACACACTCCACTCGCTGTGTTTATTGCTTAGGTTGAGCCCCCATGTAGGAATTAGGACCATTCAATTAAATGAAACACACTGAATCAATTAGGACCGAATCTTTTTATTTCCGTAACAAAATCTACACTCTGACGTTCGTCTCGATGGGTTCGTAACTCTTCTCTGCGTCCTCGTCTTCATCCGTTCGCGTCGTTTTTTTGTCTTTTTCTCGTCTCTCCGTCCTTGTTCCGTTCTCGTCTGTCTGTATATGGTCTGTCTTCATCCACACATATCCCACATGTATTAGGCCAGAATGTGGGTAAATGTGAACGACTGCCGACACATTTTGTCTAATATGACAGAGTAATTTAAGTAATATTTAAAATTTGCGCTCAGATTTTTTTTTTAAATTAGATTTAGATTTTACATGTAGAACTTAGATACAAACTATAAAATAGCCGCATACTTAACAGACTCGGAATCAGTAAAGAATATGCACATAAGTAACACTAATAAAACAAATAAACCTATGCAAACCTATTCAGTAAAGGTACGTACAAATCTTAGAAATTTACTCACTCAGAGAATCACAGCAGTGGATACTCGAACAAAACAGATGTTTATGCTACCTTACTATTAGTTTAGATTGCATTTTTAATAACTGACATAACATGGTTAACTTCATTTATATACGTTATTTTATTCAAAAGAATTGAAAATGCATCGTATGCTAGAACTATGTGACTAGTCTATCTATATAATAACTTTATTCTATCAAAACAAATTCAAATGGATTCGATATGCTTTAGAGTTTCTTTGTAAATAATGTATCAAGTCCCAACATTTATAACGAAAACTGTTACTTTTGAAAAGAAGCTTACTTAGATACTTCATTAGAACACACATGCGGCTTTATTAATAAAATCTTCCTTCTATTTGGATTCAAGAAAATTTAATATTATTTTTTTCCTGAAAATCTTTTTACAGTATTCGATAAATATGACGGACGAGGCCCGCGATAACCACGCCCAACAAATTGAACGAGCTGAAATTGCAAACCTGGTGCGTAGTCGAATGGAGTCGCTGAATCTTCCAACTATCGATTATGACGATGTAAGCGAAAAGCGCAATCATCTGTCATATGTTATCATAAATCCTAGCTGTGATCTAAAACTCGAAGAAGGTGATGTTATGTAAGTACAATTTGTTGTTAAAGTGTGATTTTTTTGAAGCGCTTCGCTTTGCTATGGTTTCCATGAATATACAATAATTGGCAATTGTTGATTTGATATGATCATGGATATGTGACAGCATGGATCGAATTGGACAAATATTATTTTCAGAAATTCGATAATCTACTACGGGATACACATAACATAATCGACTTTTTGTTTGAAATCAAAAAACATTTGGTACATACAATTACTCAAACTCATTAACAGATATCTGCAGGAAAAACTAAAAAAATGTCCTTTTTTCTATTTTATTTTTATTTATTTATATATTTATTTATTTATTTTTCACAGTCCTACAGTTTATTTAGTCATTTGCTTAATGACTGGCTGAAGATCATTGGAAATATTGTATTTCCCAACTCAATAGTCGTCCAAATAACAAACTCTTGAGGATTTAAAAAAGCTATTATAAGACTCAAGGAAGACTCTCCGCCACTTTCATAATGTAGCTCTTGTAGCTCGCCGGGCTACCGCGATTTTCCCGGGGCGCCTCGTTTTTGGGGACGCCTTTTCTGGGGCGGCAGACTACTTCCGAATAGATCAGTCATGCTTTATTCTCGGAAAATTTTTTCTGTCGAATTTCAAGAAACGTTGCCTAATTTCCTCCTTCAGCAAATGATTATGTTTTTCGGGACTGGGGATCAAAAACAATAATTCAACTTAACCTTATTTTGTATTTTCTAACTGCAGGGTAAGTCGGTGACATCTGATTTATAACATTTGCCGGTCACTAGCTAATACCTTACGAAGCCTATGTTCTATGAAAAGACCAGAAATGGGATGTACATGACATATTGTCTGGACAGATAGATAGACAATCTATCTGTCCAGAAAATATGTCATTTACATTCCATTTCTGGTGTTTTCTTTTACATAATTCAAATTGATTGAAATGAAGAAAGAGTGCAAAATATAAGCCTTTTTGAGAGTGAGGAAAATAAAACTTTAAGAACTGTTAAATAACAACCATCAGGTTTCGCTGAGCTATCCGCTACGGAATTATACGACAAACACAGCTTTACATGTCAACATTAAAAAAAAAACTTACTCGTATCGTTACACATAGCTTTACATTCAAGAATTTCATATTTTAGGTTTGTGCAACAAAATTTTCTAGCGGTGCTTAGCCAATTGCTCTACTTCTCCAAATCTAGACATTAATCTCTGTCGATCAAAATGACTAACACATTATGCTCTTTTTTCAGCTATCTTGTAAGACCGTCACCATTTTCGGCACAAAAAACATTCGAACGGCACAATTCACGTCGAAAATCGAACATATCGTTCTGTTCGAATATTAATTTGGGAGCCGCATGCGGTCCCGGCGGTCCCGGATCGAGACGTGGTTCCGGTCTAGGTTTAAATACACTCCAGAGTGTTCAGACACTATCTGGGTATGGTACCCCACGCGGTACACCGCCTTTTACTACTACATTTAAATCAAATTCTCTTTCTCTACCCGACAGTCCTACAGTGGTTGGTCAGGCGCGCGGACGTAGCAATTCATTAAGGGTTCGTCGAAAAACCGAAGCGAAACATTCCCAATGAAAGATTGGGGGTGTTTTGCGAAATCGTGTCTGAAATTTTATTAATTTTCTTAACATTTTGTTTGCAGATTGATAACGATATATTGTTGAGACGTTCGAGTTCATTGAGGCAGGGCCTGCCAAATGTCGGGGTGAGTGGTAGAAGAAAGTCGTCGTTGGAAGAGATTGGTATAAGTCATTTTACGACGCTGATGCAAGCCACTAATCACACGAATCCTATCAAAATTGCACTTAACGGAAGTATAGGACTCGAGGTAGGTATATAACAGTTGTCAGCACTTGTCCGCAGACAAGGCTTTATTTTCATTATTTTCTTCAAATTTGAAACATATGGAAGTCTGAAGGTGCCAAATCAGGAGAATATTGGGGATGGTCAAGCTAATCTTACCCCTTATGCCGCAGTTTTCCCATCGCCCACGCACACTTGTGTACAGGAGAGTTTCCCTGGTGAAAGATGAATTTTTTTCTTCTACAATCCAGGCCTCTTCTCGCGAATTTGGGCATTCAGCTGGTCAAGAAGTTTGGAGTAATATTTGCCACGCTGGCCATGACCTTTCCGGCCATCGACTTCGCTTTCTTTGGCGCTGAACCACCGGGTTCCACCCACTGCTTCGAATGCTGTTTCGTTTCTGGCGTGTAGTGGTGGACCCAAGTCTCATCCATGGTGACAAATCGCCGCACAAAATCGGTCGGATTCGGACTGAATCGGTGCAAAGTTTGCTGCGAAAATTGTTCGCGCATTTGCTTTTGATCGGCATTCAGCAAATGGCACCAATCTTGCGCACAAGTTTCGCATCTCTAATTCTCTGTGCAAGATGTTTCGCACACTTACTCCCGATATCCCCACAGCCTCCGCAATATCACTCACTTTCATTCGTCTATCGTCCAACACGATGTCATGCACTTTTTCGATAATTTCCGGTGTGGTTGCAGTTTTTGGCCGTCGTTCACGTGGGTCGTCCTCGAGGGACGTGCGACCACGGTTAAATTCAGCTGCCCATTTTTTAACGGTTGGCATCGAACGAGCAGAGTCCCCATAATCTTTTGTTAACTTCGGATGAATTTCCTTAGGGGTTAATCCATCCAAAACGAAGAATTTTATGACCGCACGATATTCAAGTTTCTCCATTTTAACGAAAAGCACGTAAGACGTAAGATTGGCTGACGCAGAAGAACTTCTGCATACGCTCGATACCGCTGCAAAGGAAGTTGGATTACGTATTAACGAGGGTAAAACTAAAATAATGATGCAATCGGTGACAAGGACACCTGCACAACCGAGCATCAACGTGGGGGACCTCAACATCGAGTTCGTGAACAACTTCATCTACCTGGGTTGCAACCTGTCAAGGGACGCCAACGAAACTGACGAAATCAAGCGACGGATACAGTTAGCTAATAAGACTTTTTTCTCGGTTCTCCCCATAATGAAATCGAAACATGTGCACAGAAACACGAAGCTCCGCGTGTACAAAACCATTATACGACCAGTGCTATGCTATGGCTGCGAAGCATGGACCCTAACTCAAGCCTCCGAAAACATGTTAGACACTTTCGAACGGCGAATTTTCGGGGCTGTTTGCGATCGAGATGGATGGCGCATCCGGTGCAACCATGAGTTGTATGAAATGTACGATGAGCTGCAAGTCTCGAAAATCGTCAAACTACAACGACTTCAATGGGCAGGGCATGTACAAAGAATGGACGATGATCGCATGCTAAGAGAGTAATGAATGCAGAACGAGTCGACGGAGCGAGACTGCGAGGACGACCGAGATCTCGTTGGGAGAGCTCAGTAGGTGTGGACGCCGCGCAGCTGCTGGGCTCCCAAAATTGGAGGACGCGGTCTCGTGACCGAGATAATTGGAGGACAATGATCCAGGCGGCCAAGGCCCGACGTCGGGCTGTCGCGCCACGATGATGATGATGACGTAAGACGTCTATTGCCAAAATTCGTGTAAACAAACTACTTGAGAGAACAAGTTGAAACTTGTCATACGAACTAATGACACGTGCATCCAGGCAGGAAACATAAATTTTTGTTAGTTGTAACGGTATTTCTGTTTCAGGCCGAGAACTTTTCACCTTACCCTAGTATACTATTAAGGCCCGGTGACTTATAATGTGGAAAACTATTGATGAAATCTGACCTAATTAGTAAAAAAAAAGATATTTCGCAAAAAAAATTTCCCGAAGCCTGTAGTGCACACGATCATATGGTCAAGGTGATTTTTTGCAGAAAAACAAGTCAAAATTTGTCATAGTAATTTTCCTTTTATCAATGTCAAAAATGTGACATATTTAAGAGAAATAAAAAAAAATTAGTCACGCCATCAATAAGAGTCTGAATTTTAGCCTTAGCATCAACGTGAAGCTATTCATGATGCTACTATTAATATTAGCTTTATATGAAATGGCCCTTGCGTAAGTTCTAAGAATTGCCACCCTATTGGATGGTGGTGTGACACTTTACCGAAATTCTCGTTGCACTTTTACATCTTCTTATTAAACTACTACTACAACTATATCTACCATTCCTAGGTTACGCCACCGGAGGAACCACTTCCCGTACTTGGCGTGCCATGCGTTGGTGGGGTGAATCCGTCAACGCTTGGCTCAACATTAGGCGGGTCGTCTCTTGGTATTAGTACCGCCGACATGGGTAACTCATCACCACTGCAGCTGCCTCAACAAGAACAATCCCAGTCCGCCGCTCCTTCGCCACAACATCTGCAGGGGACGATTGTATGATATAACCTAATGTGGGGCCGTAGGCTCCGCTCAGCAGTTTCCAAAAATAAATGGATTTAATACCAGTCACCCAGGGGAAAGGGATCTGCAAAGAAACTATCGAAACATGATACATGATAGACAAAGATAAGTAACGAAATTCAACACAAATAAGCTAATTAGCGCTAACATCAAACAGACAACCGATGTATACATGTACATTATATATCTTTTTATTATAGCAAAAATTTAAATTTGTAAAAACAGATAAAAGAATTAACATCAATATGTGAAATACATATATACGATTATATAATTTAAAAGTCTTGTAAATTTTCGGAAAGGATAGGAATAATACTTGAAAATGGCTCTATTATGCACTTTCGCTATAATCTAACATTTTTTTAATCCATTCAATTTTCTTGATGAAAGCCATTGAATATCAATTAACGACCAAAACGTCACCAACGTACCTTTTATGGTTTTGCCCCCAATAAACCATGCTTTATCCTTACATCAACTACAAGAAAACCTAAAGCTTTAAAAAAGTAAATATTTTTTATTCCGAAAAAAAATGCCTTTATTAACTGCACTTTCTACGAGCTCCTCCTTATTAAAGTTGTTCATTAATGAAATTGTTTAATAAATTTTATTGAAATTTGGCAATTTTATTAAAACAAAAAATTGGCCTCTTATGCCAATTTCAGATATATGTAATATGAATTTCTAGAATGGCAACTAAGTTTGGATGGAAAATTCACACTTTTAATTAAATCCGTAGCAATTTAGCAAATAAATTTCAAATTCTACAATTTTTAAAAAAATAATTAAAAACTAAACAAAAGTATCTGATATTCAGTGAATATTAGATTTGAAGTGTTTTGGGAACAAATTTGTAGAAACAAATGTAGTTGTATAGTGTAGCAAAACAATATTAAAAGATATATATATATATATATATATAAATAGCAACAAAAGTACATATGTATATGCAAATATTTATTTATTAATTCTTAGTTACGAAAATCATATGAAATAATAAGAAATGTTTGATCGGATGTTTGCATTGCATATAGATTTGTATACATGTTATATATCTATGAATACCAAATAGCATAAAAAATAAATATGTATCATCACTTTATAGAATCCTACAGAAAGGTATTACTGTATAAAAAAAACCGTTAGAATTTACAATAGTTTTAGTAATGTACAATTATAATTAGAGAAATTGTTAGAAAATACAATACATGCTACTCAATATTTGAAGAAGTAAAACAGGTACACGTCAACTGCCCGAGTTCTAATCTCTTTCTTTAGTTAATCCGACACGTGGTCCATGGGATTTATGTCACTCGATACAAGCAATTTCATTATTAGTAGATCAAGGTAATCTTTATACTTCAAATGTTGACTAGTATAAAAACAAACATATAGGGAATGAAGTGAGTTCATCATTAATACTCTGTATTTTATTTAGTTTGTTTTCTTTTCTGCACATAAATAACATGTTTTCTTAATTTCGCATTCTAGAAACACTTTTTTGTCTATAATGCTCAGTTTTTGATAAATTCTTCTCATTTTTTAGCGCGCTTTCCATATATAGGCCACAAAATAGAGACCAAATAAGCGGGGTTAGCGTGCAAAAGGTGCGGTAGCTCTGAATTTTCAATATATTGTATAAATCGGTGGGGTGGTAAAAATCCAAGTTTGTGTCACTCTCCCCTCTGTCCTCCTCCCGCCATTTTGGAAAAACTGGTACTTTTATCAGTTTTTCGTCTGCAACTCCGTTCCAGTCCATTTTAATGCAAAATACGTAAAGTTCATTTTTTGTGGAGCGCAAAGTTTCCTTCAAATTTCTGTTTCTCTTCTAGGAGGTGCATGCTCGCAACTATATTCTCCAAAGCTAGTTTATACAAACGAAACGTCAGCTGAGCCACATGAAACAATTGACGCGCTATGTCCCATAAAGGGTTAGGGCAACTGAGTAGGTTAACACCACACAATTACACTAACAATTTGATCTGAGCTGCTCTGGATAGAAGATTAGTGCCTGAATTCTACTCGGTTAAGTAGTCTGCGTTTTGAAATGCAGACGGCGCAGATGTCGAAGTTTTCGGCAATTTACAGTTTGGGAAGCACATAAAATAATAAATAAACATAAACAGAATAATAAAGGAAATTCATCCGATTGTGTCTGTGCTAAGGATTTAAGTTTTCTCTTGAAATTTGAGTTGACTTTTGAATACTTAACTAAACTAAGACACACTCCCAGCAAAGACATGCCGCTAAACCTACTCTACTCTGCTCTGTACAAAAAATGCAACTATTAAGGCCTTAACGGATATAAAAGTCCGAGAGGATATAATGACATCAAAGGCAACTCAAAGTCATGTCAAAAGAGACGGGCCTAAAGTGCTCGATCACATCGCACTTTACTTGACATAAGGAAGAATGGAATATCGGCAGAAATGTTTAGATCATCTCCGTCGCTTAAGTACAGTCATTTCCACAAGACCGTATACCTCACAAAATAAAAACAAAATGTTACAAGTAAGAAATTTTATTTTTTATTGAAAGTAAATACAAAATACATTTTCGCAAAAACTCCTCTTCCATAGTCCTCCGCGTGGGCGCCCCCTGGAACGGCAGTGGTCACTGACCATTGCCAACCAACGTCAAGCCGCCAGTGATGGCGGTGCGATGATTTGGTTGAGGTACCCCTGTGGTGTGGGGTGTGAAAAAAATACCACGGCCTTTCCCTTTGAGGGCCTGTCGTTAAAACCGACAATCAAAGGACAGGATGTGTATGCCAGCAACTTGCACTATCCGAAATCTTTACATGCTAACGAAACGTCAACTATGCCTCGGATAAGGACTGACTCAACGGTTACGACTTTTAGCTATCGTACAATGACAAAGATTGGATTCTGGAATGTGCGTACTCTCCTGGACAATGGATCAGAAGGTCCCCAGAACGCACGATTTCTTCAATTAGAGAGTGAATTTCTGAGGTACAAATTAAATATCTTAGGAGTTAGTGAGATAAGATGGTGGAACAGCGGAGAATTCATCTCTCCAACGGGCAGCACTGTAATGTTGTACTCCGGTAAAGCTACCGGTAGTCGTCGTGAGTCAGGTGTGGGGCTCCTTTTAACCAGAGCCGCGCGAAACTGTCTCTTATCCTGGGAACCGGTCTCTGACAGGGTCTTGACCGCCAGGTTCCGGACCAAAATGAGGAACATCTCAATAATACAATGTTATGCCCCTACTGAACCCGACAATGTCTTGGCAAAAGACTCCTTCTACGAAGAACTAAACGCCGTTCAGAGCAGAACACCTAAACGTAACATTATAATGGTTATGGGTGATTTGAATGCGAAAGTTGGCGCTGATAACTATGGGCTCAGACATGTGATGGGGAGACACGGTCTTGGTGATCGTAATGACAACGGTGAAAGATTTGTAGAGTTCTGCAACTTTCACAGTCTCTTCATCGGTGGTACTACCTATATGTTTGAGCATAAGGACCACCACAAAATCAGTTGGTCCTCTGTTGATCGGCGCAGAACACAAAATCAGATCGACCATTTTGCCATTAGTAAAAGATTCAAGAGTTGCCTCCTGGACGTGCGAAACAAGAAGGGTGCCGATATTGGGATGGGAAGAGACCATTATCTTATGATCGCTAATGTTCGATTGCGTATTGCAGCCGTGCGCCGCCCCAGCGACGAAAGATCCAGGCCCCGCAGATTCAACACCGCTCGACTAAAAAATCCAGCTGTCTTACAACAATATAATGACCATCTTGCGCAAAAAGCGGCTGAGATAACTAGTCACCCAGATAGTGACATAAACGAAAACTGGGATGCCATAAAAAATGCGTACATTGATAGCGCAGATACCATCCTTGGCCCAAACCCGGATTGCCGGAATAAGCCCTGGATGTCCGACGCTTCATGGCAGCGGATTGTTGAAAGAAAGGAGCTGAAAGTTCGTTTGGCTGCAGCAGCAGACGACAATCGAAGCAGCATCGAACTCCTTTACCGTCAGAAAGCTCGAGAAGTTCAGCGTAGTGTGTGACGCGATAAAAGAGTTTATGCCAATTCTCTTTTAGCGTCAGCAGAAGAAGCCGCTAGAAGTAACAACTTAAACGCCGTATACGGTGTCATCAAGGAGTTGACAGGTGGTCGTAACTCCTGCCAACATCTGGTGAAAGATAGTGATGGAAAGCTACTTATCTTGGAAGAAGATCAAATGAGGCGGTGGAAAGAACACTTCGCCGCGGTCTTGAACCGTGTAACCTCTGGTGAAGTTCCCGCTCATATAGATAATTTAGCTAACCATCAAAATGTGCGTATACGGTCCACTGCCCCGACTAAAGAGGAAATAGTCACTGCAATTATTGCACTAAAACGAGGAAAGGCCGCCGGACTTGACGGCATTCCTGCCGAACTTTATCAAGCAGCGCCAAGCGTAACTGCCGATTCGCTGCACCCACTTGTTGATAAAGCGTGGAATACAGAGACCTTTCCCACTGAGTGGAAGGAAGGTTTGATCATCAAACTTCCAAAGAAGGGTAGCCTCACAGACTGTAATAATTGGAGAGGCATTTGTGTGCTTCCTGCCGTTGCCAAGATAATAGCTAAAATCGTCCTGGGAAGGCTGAAGGCCCACGTAGAAAGCACAATTGATGAAGAGCAGGCTGGCTTTCGATCCGGATTCTCCTGTGTCGATCACATTAACACCTTGCGAATCATCATCGAGCAATGCGCTGAATACGATTCTCCGCTTCACTTGCTTTTCATCGATTTCGAAAATGCTTTCGATAGTGTGAACCGGGATTCTATATGGGCGGCCTTGCCCAGGAGAGGCATCCCTGAGAAGCTTGTGGCTATTATTAAGGCAACCTATGACGGCGCAAAATGTCGCGTTCTGCATAAAGGTAAGGTGTCGGGGGACTTTGAGATTCGCAGTGGAGTTCGGCAGGGGTGCATCCTCTCACCGATCCTATTCCTCATTGTGATCGGCGATGTGTTGCATGCAGCCCTATCCGGACTCGACAGAGGAATTCAATGGACTTTGACATCTTATCTACAACATCTTGACTACGCTGACGACATATGCCTACTCTCCCACAAAATCATGGATCTGTCCGCAATGGCGTTAGATCTCGAGAGGGAGGCAAGCAAGGTTGGGCTAAAGATTAATACCAACAAGACCAAGGTGCTTAGCCCGCCGTTGCGTATCAACCAGGCTAAACGCGCATACGGCATGCTGTCCAAAATCTGGCAGAGCAGTTATCTCAGCATCAGGACCAAGCTGGGCCTGTTTCGCTCCCTGGTACTATCAGTGCTTTTGTATGGGACCAGTACATGGAAAGTTTCCGTAGGAGTTACCAGAAAGCTGCAAGTTTTCGTCAACTCATGTCTTCGTCGAATTTTAAGAATTTTCTGGCCCGAAACAATATCAAATGAAGAGCTAAGTCGGCGTACGGGTCAGATGCCAATCGACGAATTGATACGCAGGCGAAAATGGCAGTGGATAGGTCACACATTGCGGAAGAGTGATAACTGCATTGCTATGCATGCCATGAAATGGAACCCCATTTCCAACCAAGGCCGACGAAGAGGGGGTCCTCGAATCACATGGCGTCGATCTGTGGCAAAGGAGTGTCAGGTACTGGGTAAGTCTTTTGGGGAGTTGCGCCCCATCGCCCAGAACAGAGTACGATGGCGCGCAGGAGTAGTTGACGCGCTATGCTCCGCTAGGGGTTAAGGCAAAGTAGTAATCGCCGTCACTATTGATTATTGACTGGCATCTTCGGTGACAACTTTCGGCAAATTTTTCCGCGTAGTCTGTCGATAAGTTCTTCCAAATTTTTTGCAGCGTTCGCCTTAAATGTGCTTCTCCTTTTATTTGCTTTCCTTGAAGCTTCTGCTTCATTAATCCCCAAACATTTTCAATAGGATTGGCATCCGGCGATTGCGAAGGCCAATCAAGTAATTCTATGTTTCGGATCGTTATCTTCTTGTAGAAACCAATCGGTGTTGTCGTTGCCATATAGCATCCTAGCAGACTTCAATAATCCTTTCTTGTACAAAATGATCATCCTTTCAGCAGTAAGAATTCCGGTAAACGTTATTAATTTTCCGAAACCGCGTGCAGAAAAGCATCCATAAACATGGACCTTCACAGGGTGTTTAACGGTTCGGTTCACGACAGCTTCTCCTTTTTGTGACCACACTCGTCTCCTGAACGTATTTACAGCAAAACTTGATTCATCCGTAAAGATCACGTTTTCCCAATCACGATCGATGTTTTCCTTAGCCCACTCTACACGTCTTCGCTTCTGGTTTTCGGTAAGTAATGGTTTCATCAAGGCATACCTGGTTTTGATGTTTTCCTCTTGTAATCTTCGCCGAATCGTATTCAAGGACACGTAAATATTCTTCTTCGATAACATTTCCTTTGCTTGCACTAAGGTAGTAACGGACGGATTTTTCTTAAAAATATCAATGATGGCCTTATCCTGGGTTTTTGAAGTGCTTCGGGTTTTACCCCTACCAGGTAGATCGTCTACATTTCCAGTATCTTTAAAACGCTTTATCCACTTATTCACAAACTGTGTCGAAACTTTCAGGTACTTTCCGGCCGATGCAGGTGTCATTTTTGGTCCTTTCGGATGACTTACTAAAAACACAGCTTCGAATCGTTTTTTGTAAATCGCACTCATTTCACTTGATGTCTTATCACTCTCCTACTTGAACTTAGAATGACCAAATTTATACAATGCGAAAAAGAGGAAAAATGCAGGTAACTAAAAGTCCCCCACCACTCTTTGAGAAATGGTGCATTAAAAAGTCACAAAGTATACGCTCTTTTGGAAATGACTGTAGGTGTCCAAAATGCGTTGAAAGTAGTTACTGAACTCATAATTCTCCTGCCCTTCTATCTATATGATAGTATCTAATTTTGCATTACCGGCCTTAACTATTTTAACGCCCTGTTCAACTAATAGAAAATCTCTGCGGACATTTCAGCATAGTCTTTAAAAATGAATGTTAGACATAGAGAGAATGACTGTCTTTATCAAAGTCGATTCTTAGTTTACTGTCCTGTATGTAATTATACGATATGTCACATCTCGATTTTCAGTTGAAGGGGTACCAGCTCAACGGACGCGGCGATTTTTCAACATTTCCCTTTGCGCGGTGCCTGGCTATAGTGGCTATGTGTGTGACTGCAAGGCAGACGAACTGGTTCGATCAATGAGGTGAGCGAGTGTTGACGAAGCACTGGCATTCCTCTTGCTGCTTACAAATTGATTGTTGAAGATCTGGCGTATGCCAGGGCTAACCTTAGATGGAGCAATGACAATACGTGTCACGTGGCTAGAGAGATCCTCTGCGCTACTGATGCTAAACAGAAATCATCTAAGAACTGTCGTGCGGGTTATAGCTGGACATCCCCTAATCGGGGAACATGCCAGGAGACTTTGAATTCCTCACAATAATTTCTGCAGGAGCTGTGGGGACGAGGAAGAGGAGGAATGTAGGTCTCACCTTCTGTGCACCTGTCCTATCCTGGCGACCTGTAGGAGAGACTTGTTTGGCTCCTACTTTTTAACCAATCTGGACGACCCGAAAGAGATAAATGCTGGCTTCATCGTTTCATTGTTAGTTCTGGCTGGTTCAATGATTGAGACTGTTTCAGGTGGCTGAATGTAAAGGTATCACAACACACCCAGTGGCGGTTTAAGTGTGTTACAGTTAGCAGTTACATTTATTTATTAATTTCTATAACGACATTAACCGACAGCTGTTCTTACAGCTAAATATTATTTACTCACTTTTAAGACAAATGTTGTATCTATAATGTAAATAATAGTAGTAAATAAACACGAACTACATTGTATTAATTAATAGACAAACAAGAAACAAATACAACGCTTTGGTATACTGTGAACGCTTTACTACTAAAACAAGTCCCTCAAAAAATACATTGAATTAAAAATGTACATAAAAAATGTATAAAGCAGCACCACATAAAAAAAATAACAATGTACTTGTATTATAGAAACACTGTCCTATCTCCATTGATAATTTCTATATTGTTAAAAATATAATTAGGAGCAGTTATTGAAACAAAAACCGTTTTATTCCATACTTTAGAATAGCGAAAAATATTCACTACGTTATTTTGTAAATTATTCTTTAATAATAATGATTAACGACAATTTGATAAGTAAACTGTTAAAATGTTATGTTTATACTCTATAACGGATTAAGGTATAGGGTATATTGTTTTTGTCATTTTTTTGTAATTAAACTTAAAAGCATTTAACTTAAATTAGAATTTTAGTTCTAGCAGAAAAAAAAAATTGAAAATAAAGTATTTTCATTTCGAGGGATATTCAGACACTTTTAAACTATTGTCAATACTCGTAAATTCCAAAGTTCGAAAGGCAAATACAATAGAAATGGAAAGTATGAAAAGACAATATTAAGTTTTTACATAAATAGGCACAGACAAGTTATAAAATTACTGGAGTCTATATCGTAGTAACGTGCACAGTTTAAAAATAACCTAGAAACGTGGTTTGCAATATTTCAAGCTAAAATTTCGATTCAATAAAATTTCTCAATCTTTTTATAGAATCTTTTCATTTTTTTTTTTTTATTCAAACTTTTAGTCTCTATTTTATGCTCAAGTATTAAAATAAATGTATGAATAAAATCTTACTTAGTAAGAACTGTATTCTCTGACTAAATAAATGGCCTTAGATGAAAATGAATGAATGAATGAATTGAAATGAATAAATCGATAACGTTATTAAAATTTCAATTAAACGAGAGACAAAATGTAGTTATTATGCGTTTTATTGTGATTATGATAAAAAGAAATACTAGACTACAAAAAGGAAATTATAAAATAAAGGCGTAAATAAAAGATAAAAAAAATCATTATGAAAAGCAAACTGTTGGTTTTGTCATTATTTAACAAAGTCAATTCATGCAGACATTTGTTCGAGTAGCAGCCATCTATAGCATTGCGAAAATCGTCCCTAAAACTAAAATATGTCACACTCAAATAGTAATAACTCGGATACTAAAGGAGATGTAAACAATCGGCAAACAGTTACAAGGAGGGTTATGACAATTACAGTGCTGCGGACTGCTTGTCGCTAGTTCCATTTATGAATTGACCTCGTACACATGAAAAACATACAATTGCTTTCCTGAATGCTCAGGTTGGCTCGTTAAGAATCGAGCTGGGTGAGGAGGACCGTATGAGACTCATCAACTTAATGGGTCGGACTATCCTCATTTTCGGCTGAGATGCCGTGGATCCCGCATCTGATTTCGTCTACCAGTAGACCACTTGTCCGGCGCTGCCTTACAGTTTACCGGTAGAAGCAGCACGATCAGATGTTATTTACGTTGTTAAGCAGAAGATGCCCAAACCATGTATGTTGCTTGGCGGGTGAACATCTGGTCGTGCTGCTTCTACCTAATGAATGTATGTCATGTATTTGATGATCAATAGATATTGTATCAGCTTCTCAATAGATGCTTTATTTGTTGGTCTGCAGATACTGTATCGCTTGCTCAGTAGATGCTAATACTAATCTACTACTACTACTGTTGGTCAATTGATACGATATATTTTCGTTAGTAGACACTATGTATACTCAATTGCCCTAACCCCTTGTGGGGCATAGCGCGTCAGCTGTTTTATGTGGCCTAGTTGACGTTTAGTTGGCGTAAACTAGTTTCGGAGATTGCAGTTGCAAGCATGCACCTCCTGCACATCCATGGCCATGAACGTCGCGGTCGTGGACGGGATCTGAACCCGATTCGCCGGTAGTCAAACATAAGACTGATGCCTCTACACACTGCGTTACCGGTCGCCCCATCTGTTGGTCAATTGATACGATATATTTTGGTTAGTAAACACTGTGAATACAAACTGTGTTGTTTTTTTCGTTAGATGTTGTATCTTTTGTTCAAGAGATACTGTATCTGTTGGTCAACATTTACTGTATCTGCTGGTTAATAGATACTGCATCTGCTGCTAAATAAATTAATCGGGCGAAAAGGACAACATTTTTCAAAGAAAATTCCAGAGAACTTAAAGCAAATGGATCAAAATTAAAATGTATTTTCATGGAACGGACTGGAAGTGTCAATGAACATTATTGCTCTTTTTGGTTCATTTTAATAAACATACCCTTTGCAGCTTGAGGGTTGGGAATTCGAAAAATCGGGTGTTGTGGGGAATCGCATGGTGAAAAGTTTATGCTGTTATTTTCGGACACACTTTAGAGACGCTGCCTTTCAATTTGCTTTATCCATCACCAAACCAAATGTATACATTATACGACGTGAACTGACAGCAAACTGTCGGAATAAACGTTCTTAATTAGACTGAAGCCGTTCGATACTCAACTGCCCGTTATCGGCCAGGAAGCGTGGGTTACTATAAATTGGGTAACCCAGTCTCAAAATTAAATAATAAAGAAAAGAGGACAAAGGATTCGATGTAGGCAGGCATATCATTCCAGAAATTCTATTCATAGACTCTCGTGCTCTCGTCTCAGGTCACATTTAATCAACGAAGTTGAACTGATGATTTTGACTCTAGGAACTGTAGTATTGATTTAATCTTATGTGCTTTGAATTGAAGGATTTGATGAATTCAAGTATGTACTTAGATAGGTACTCGTGCCCGAATGAGAATCCTTCAGTTTGAAATATGGCATGTATTTCGACTAATAGCAATTAAAACGTCAATAGCGAAAGATGTGCTGAGAGAATGATGTCGTGATTCACTCGTTTAAATTTATTGAAAAAGTGGAATTTGGTTAAAGGGAAAGGGGTTACTACCATTTGCCCTAATCCCTAGTGCGACATAGCGCGCCGACTACTGCCAACGTCAACTAACTAACGTTTTGTTAGCATAAACTGGTTTCAGACGGTGCATGTTTCTAGCATGCACATCCTGCCCATTTAGCCGCATACCTGCGACAAGTCGGCAAATGTTCTGGCTTATTATCAGGCGCCAACACCAGGGGGAAAACAATACAAACATCTATGGAAACGACGAAGACGAGATTCGAACCCATTGCCGACCGGTAGCATGAGGCATCAAACTCACGCCTCAATGGACTGTGCTACCGGCGCCACCGGTGGGAAGGCTGTAAGTGTGTCATATTAGTTCCATGAGCTCAAGTCCCACCTGGAATGTGGGAGTTAAGAGAAAGCCACACTACTAACTAACTGTTGAATTTGCCCGTTTAGTTCAACCCTTATCAAGGCGGTGGACAAAAATACAATGTTTTAAGCTTTGTTGCACATAAGAATGCGACCGGGTTCGCAACGTTGTTGAGGATATTTTTTAGCATCTCGCAGAGTGCGGCTAAATGAGTAGAATATGCGTGCAAGCTACGTACATCGTCCGAAAACACATACAGCCTTGGCCAAAAGTATTAGGCACCCCTTCAAAACACATGTAATTTGAAACGTGTGTTAAAATTGATAATTTCTTTTAATATTTACGATACTGGTTTGTCCAAACAATAATAACAGCAATAAATGATCTTCTTTGAAGAGCCATGAAACATCTGGCGTGCAAATTCCAAGAAATGGGGTATTTGAGAAATTGTTGATAACATTTTGTCAGTCTCCATTTGTTACTTATATTACGTTCCCCGTCAGCGGTATAACGGCTGTCCGACCGGCTCAGTGAGGAAGGGTCGTGGGCGCCACGTACTTTCAATTTACTTGAGCCGCCAGCGATTTAAACTCTTTTCGCGTCAAGCACGAACCCGCGAATTCCAACGCTGCACCACTGACTGGGAATCGTTTAAATTAAAACGCGACAATCTTCTCGCAAAACGTTATAATTTATGCACTATCTTCTCGCAAAACGTTATAATTTATACACTATTTCGGAACTTACTTACTACTTAGAATGGAATCGACCGGTCGCGATAACTCTACTTATGTTAACACTTAGCCACTAAAATTATCTTATCCTTAAGACTACCTACTATATAAAATTCACCTACCTAGGTGGCGGCAGCTAACACTATGCTAAATTCGTTTCCAACATCAATATCGAACTCAATCCTCCGTAGTCATCACCTTTCGTCGCTGCGATGTCGTCTCTCACTATGTGCGCGGTGGGACTTCCCCGTATTCGATATCGCCTTCCACTATCTCTTGTCTTACGTCACTGCAGCCGTTTCGTTTCCGTCTTTTGTTGTCGTTGCCAATTTGAACAAAGAGGGTCATCAGCCAGATCACCGAGGGGAAAAGAAAAGTGGTATCCATGTATTTTCAAATTTCCAATTATCCTTAAGAATCAACTAGAAACGGAGAACCCACCTTTTGTTGTCGTTGCCAATTTGAACAAAGAGGGTTCCCGTTCTTTTCGTCGGTCTTTTATAATGTTCCGAACACTCCCGTTCTCGAAACCGCTGCATACCCGAAGTTAGCCACTGCAGAATCCCCCAACCTTATCATCTGTCAAACCAGTGCATTTGTTTACAAATGCATTCCGTGGCTGCAGCTGGCTGTTCGTTTTGACCTTCGCGTGGTTGTCAGCTATCCGGACGTGTTGGATCAATTATCCAATTTGTTGGTCGAGTACATCCGCGGGAAGCAACTCGAGTGCGATCATCTGTGCCATACGCCGCATTACCCATCGCCTCACTCCTATCCGTCAATTACCTGATAATCGAGGATGTCGTGACGTCGGGCTCGAGTGTTTTGGGCACGGTGAAAGATCTACGAGCGAAGGGCATCCGGTCACGGACGCGGTGGTTGTTGCCGATCGGGAACATCAGATAAGTATCTCATATAATATAGTATTTATTATTCCCGATACTTTGTGGTTTTGTTACTTTCAGTCGGGCAGTTGGAGACCGCCGAGGCGCCGAGACACAATCGTCGGAAGTTGGACGCATCCGGTAAGTCATCCCCTATCCTACCGCCACCCCCCCTAATTGCCGCCGATAAATTAACCTGTCTATTCTTTTACTTACAGACTACCTGACTGTACGACGCAGCGAAACGAAAGTGCGACAGCGTAACAGGGTGAGGTTGCTTGTTTTTGTAATTTATTTGCAAACTAGATACTCTGTGCAATACAATATGCCTAAAACGAGTGAGCTTGGTATTGAAAAACGCTGTAGAATTCAGTTATTACATGAACAGGGCAAATCTCAAGTTGAGATTGCCAAGCGAGTGAAATGTTCTCGGTGCGCAGTGCAATCTGCTATCATGCGGTTTGCGGAGACCAGTTCTCATGAAAATAAGCCAAGAACAGGCAGAAAACGCGTAACTTCAAAACGCCAGGACAGAAAACTTGTCCGCGACTCTTTGAAGGAGCGTAAAAAAACATCTTCTGCGCTTGCTGCTAACCTGTCGGAAAACTTGGGGAAAGTAATAAGTGCTCGAACGATAAGAAGGCGTCTCGCAGAAGCAGGCTTGAAAGGTTGTAAAGCTAGAAAGAAGCCGTGGCTTTCAGCTGCCAACAAAAAAAATCGCTTGGAATGGGCTCTTCGGTACCAGCATTTCACAGCAGAGGATTGGGCAAATGTTCTGTGGTCCGATGAATCTAGTTTCCAGGTAAGCTTAATTATAACCTTTTTCAAATAACACTAACCGTAATTTTTTACGGAGGCCTCGATTTCAGAAAATTTTTCCAAAAAATTGAAACAGGTTTTTTGTATTTTCTAACAGGTATTTGGAACACCTGGTGTGACTTTTGTTAGGCGGCGCGTTGGTGAGGAATATCATCCAGATTGCGTGCTGCCTACAGTTAAACATGGAGGAGGCAGTATCCTGGTTTGGGGTAGCATGGCTGCTGGTGGAGTCGGCGAGATGTTCGTTTGTGAAGACCGTTTGAACAGTGAAAAGTACATAAATGTGCTGGAAACTGTACTAATGACTTCGTTAACGCGCATTTTTGGTGACACGAATCTACGTGGAGTCAAATTCCAACAAGATAATGCTCCTTGTCACAAATCGGCGATTACGATGCGCTGGTTTAGAGACAACAATATTGAATTATTAAATTGGCCAGCGCAGTCCCCAGACCTGAACCCTATTGAACACCTTTGGGGTATTCTGAAGCGTAACATACAGAAATACACCATCACATCAAAAGTGGCGTTAAAAGCAGCTTTGGTACACGAGTGGAACTCCATAAGTACCGTTGACTGTTACAAAGCTCGTTAGGAGTATGCCCAAGAGGATTGCTGTTGTAATAAAAACAAAGGGTGGACCCACAAGATATTAATGTATTTAGTTTAATTTCATGGATACATAATAATTTCGAAAAAAAAACTTTGTTTTTTCATTTAAACAAAAAAATATTCAGTTATTTACAGGGTGCCTAATACTTTTGGCCAAGGCTGTATATGATAACGAGAAATGTCAACTAAGCTTCTGAGGAGAGTTGACGCGCAATATCCCACTACATGCATTTTTCTTATGAGATAGATACATATGCAAGAATATTTACTAAAAAAATAAATCATTCAAACAAAGGAAAGTTAGGCCTCTTTGAGAGACAGTTTGTACCAGGACGAAAACTTACGCTTAAGAAAGAGACGAGCGAATTCGCATTTTTTAAATCCAAAATTATATAGATGAGAAGCAAACTAAGATCCTGGATTACTATTCTCATAAGTGCCGTGGTACCTACATTCGATTCGGAACCAGAAACAGCAAAAAACATCCAAATTTCAAGGCAATGTCACTTCTCGACTCTCAAATATACAAACGCAAATATCTCGGAAACTCGAGCAGCTCCAGGGTCAAAACTTGCACTTTTTCAATGGCTCCATTTCTTAAACTACGGCAGCTAGGGAGTTGAATTTTACCAACTTGTACCTTATCACAAAATAGAAAATTCGATCCCGGGCTAAAAACTGCAAAAAAACACTCAAAATTTCAAGGCAAAGTCACCTCTCGTCCCCCAAATATAAAAACGTTAATACCTCCTACACTAGAGCATCCCGATGGTCGAAACTTGCACTTTTTCAAGTGGCTCTAGCTCGAAAACTACGGCATCTAGAGAGTTGTATTCTGTCTTAAAATACAGCCTGTACTTTACTCCAAAAAGAAAAAAATCGATTCCCAACCAAAAATTGCAAAGAAAACCTGAAAATGTTAAGGCAAATTCATACCTCGTCCCCCAAATATAAAAACGTGAATATCTCGTAAACTATAGCAGCTAGAGGATCGAAACTTGTACTTTTTCAAATGGCTGTAACTCAAAAACTACGACAGCTAGAGAGTTGAATTTTGCTGCAACTTGGGCCAACTGCAGTATGCCAAATTTAGTTGAATGTATGAAAACAAAAAAGAATTGAAAAAAGCCGTGTTGACAAAACCATTTTAATCTTTGCTTATTTTAGTAATTAGGATTTTTTTTAGCAATCATTTCAGTTCACAGCAAATAACACATCTAGATACACATCTATTCGATGAAGTTAATGAACAAGTTTTCGTTATTACATATTTATTTTTTGATTGTTTTTTTTTTTAAATTAATTTAATTTCCCCGCTTCCGCATTTTTGCTCGCGCCAGGCAAAGTTCCATCAAGAAGCAAACTAGGCTCAAAAAATAACCCAATATTAAAAATATCCAAGCTAATTGAAGATGCTTCAATCCCAGCGGTTCCAAAACACTGTCAATTTCGCGCTGTGGATTTATAATCCCAGCTTTGACAGATTCATAAACTACTTCTGCAGTCCACTTGTAATCAAGTCCGGCAGAAGAAATTATGCTTAAAAATTTCCCCATTGAGTCCAGCATCATAAAATCATCTCTGGTCGCAAATCCTATCCACATATTTGGTAAAACAATCGATGTTTTGTGAAACAATGGTCTTCCGAGCTGATTCTGCTTAATATTAATAATCTGGTAAATGTCAGCTGGTACAAGGTATCCGTAAGAATTATTGAGAGTCCACAAACTAACTTTGTACGTATATTCGTCGACAACGTGAAAAATCCGCTTCCATTCTAATGGGACGAAAACAGCCGATGAAAAGTCATCGAGTGAATACTTTTCTTCAATTATTTTAATTTCGGATTTTTCAAAATCCTCAATAGTCTCGAATTCTGGACAATAAATTGTTGTGGTTAGGAAACTACAGAGTAAGGCCAAATAAATGTTTGTCAGGATGAAACCTAAAGCAAGTAGTAGAGTTCGAATGAATATTATGGCCAGGCTTGACGATTTGTCTGGGCCAATCGCTCGATAAGTCAATCCACACAAAACAGTATACAGTGCGTGCCCCAGATCCGATTTACCTTCAACTATGGTTCGACACAAATTGTAAGCCAACGAAATATAGATTGTTGCAAATAGAATAGTAAGCCAAACATTTGCCTTAAACGGAAGCGTCAAATATATGAACGATGGAATCTCTGATCTTTCAGGCATTATTATGGAATATACCAACAGAATCCTTCGCGATGTAACGGTCCCATTTTCAAAATTATTGATAGGAATAAAGTGCAAGCAAATATCGATTGTTTTGTTTTGCAGCATCATTCGCAGTGCCTGTTTCGAAAAATTGGTGTAGCCATATGGATTGTGAAAACTGCCATTGTGTGTTCTAATCCAAGCGTTGAAGATTTTAGCGTGTTTTCCTCCAATTTTGCGCTGGCCACTAGAGGACCTATATCGAAACACTCTAGGAGGATCGTTTTGAAATGTGGTTCGTATTGCAAATCCGTGCAGATTCCGAAGCTTATCCGGAAATGCCACTTCTACGTGCTTATAGTTATCTCTCATTGGTTCAGTAATTTTTTCGATAGCTATCGTTGGAAAGGGATTAACAAAATAGATGTCGTAGGGCAGTGTGAGATCGTCAAAATTGCCAACCAACATCAAGATATTTATCATTCCGTGGTGCCAACACCAATCAGCTACTTTTCGAATGATTTCCGGCGAAACGTCCGAATCCAGTAAAAATACAATACGCGATTGATGAAGCGTTCTCAAAGATATTCGCACCACTTCTAAAGTATCGTTCATGGTCGACTTTGTTAATATAACGAAAGATATCAGATTGCTGTTGACAAATGGTCGAATCGGGCCACTGGAGCTATTAGAAAACACAAGCCTTTGACTGAGGAACTGGGTCGAAGCAAGTCGTAATAAGGATTGACTCTTATCAGCAGACGTGCAGCTATTTGCACTGAATAAAGCAAACATCGGTGGATGCTGAAGGTAAGATTGAAGAGGACCATCTGTTAGTATGACTCCTTCAATGCATACAACACAAAGTATCAAACTTGGTAAAATTATTTTCATTGTGGACGGGAAAAGTTGCACCGACTGACTGCCGACAAGCTTCAATAAAACTCGCAATTGAATCTGCACTAAAAACTCTTTTATCGACTCATATAAATCAATTGAGTTAAAAGCTTTGCTATTACTTCACTACTCAATTGAATGGAAATCATCTGATCGTTATGATTTTCACTTAAATGCGGTATTCCATCGAACTCGATACATAATTTGTTACTTTTTTTTACTGTAATAAAGCATCGAAATTTCCTTCAATATTCCGATTCCTAAGTGGAATTTTCTATAATTGTTTGAGCTGATGAACCTACTATTAAATTTTATGGTTTTGTAGAAAAAAACAAAGCCTTATGAAATCGGTGAAATGTCCATCCGTACAGTGAATGAATGCCTGAAGCTAAATGTATGCATGGCAATAAAAAAGATTGCTGCAGAGGGATAGATAAAAAGGGGCGGGCCGTGGGTCGTGTTGAAACCATAAGCAATGTGACCCTGGGTTTATTGTGCTAAAGCCCTTTATACGAAGAGACTTAACTAGATCATACGATCCAGTCGACTCTTATTGATAAATTGACTGCTTTGGTCAGGTTTAATAGAGGGGTTGTCCTCGGCCAAAGGGAATGTTACGCCGAAGCATTCCATGCATCGTTGGGTAAGGTCTCATCATAAACCTCGCAAAAACAGCAGGTAGCATCTTGTCATATATGCCTTATGAGGCGTAACCGGCTGCGTCGGAGGTTGTACTCAGTTGCAGGTGCATTGGGCGAGAAAATTCGCCCGGCACATTTGCAACTATTTGTAACAATTCGACCCAGTCGGCTAAAACTCCCCCTTAAGCTAACATGTGCTACGTCTGTGAAGATCCGCATTGGAACCCCGAAACTAGAATGCGGTTGGATTGGAATCCAATCTCTCCGTTTCCAGTTGGATCGCGGGAAATTGAATTTCGACAGTTTTCGAAGCTCGAAGTTGCAATGCGGACGGCTGTTCACCACAGGATTGCGAGAAAAAAGTGGGTGGATGATATTCGAGCACAAGGTAGGTGGGAAATCCACGATAAATATAGTGATTAACTACCCTGATGGTGTAGGCACGTCACGGGATTCATTCATTAACGCCGCACAAAAGTAGACTAACCCTCTATTGAATAAATGGAAGATATAAACTGCCAGTTAGCTATCCGGGACACCAAATTAAGTCTAAGCGTATGCAACGCTCAAAATATGATAATGCAGTAAAAAGCTTTTGTTTAAGTTAGTGTACGTATTTTCAAAAAAGATAGGTGTTACTTTTTGCAGTACTTGTAGAGATATTTTGAGAGATATTAAACGTGCCATACACACACCGATCGATCGGCCGATCCGTCGCCCAATATCGATATCGGCCTGTATATACGCTTATCGTTGACGATTTTTTTGAAAGTTCCATATAATTCTGATCAGCTGATATTTTGTGGCGATCCATCGGCCGATCGATCGGGCGACGGATCGAATAATGAATGGCGGCTATTAGGCGAAGTTGACATTAGTTTTTCCTCTAAGCACATTTTTCTTCTGCTTTTTTAACGCAAACAAACGTTCATTCGGGCGATAGCCAACGATTCCATACAACTTCTGTGTATCTTTACATGTCGCCGCCCTTACTGATCTATCTATGTACATCGACAAAATAAATTTTTGGTCCAAATCTGTGAAAACGCACCTAACATATGGAGTAGCCCTTATCAACATTTCTGATACAGAATGTGTGGCCCACACCGAAATGAAATCCTAGCTACGTCATTACATCCAAAGCGGGTAATAAGGGATGGATTATTCTTTGCCCGATTCATCCAGATTCACTTTGTTCGAGCAGAAAGTTTCTGTTCAACTGGCTTGCGACACGGATTCTAAATCTTTCGGATCCAAGCGCTTAGTGACGTACTATATAATGGCGTGTAATTTAAATTTCACGCTATCAACTTGCTGCTGGATAACTGTGGTATTAACTACCTACACACAGCCCTAATCACCGCAAGCAAATGCTTCTGAGCGGTTCAGTAGATATATTGTGGAAACAGTTCGGGCTCGCAAACACTGACCACAGAAGAGAGAGTTAGAAGAAAATGAAAAAGAGCGAGAGAAACCAAGCAATTCCGTAGGCAGGGGGATGTGATGTTTGACATATCATGTGCTTCTACAATACATGGACCGGGCAGGTGTTCCGCGGCAGAGAGACAAAGTGAAATGTTATTGTTCACCAAGGGGAAGTATGAGGAGGGGAATGCGAGTTTGACATCTCATGTGCTACTGTATGGACCAATATGGACTGAACGGGTGTTACGCAGCAGAGGGCGTGTGACTCTCTGTTTATTTGGATGGAATTACGTCCAGATTTTAGTCTACAGTATATGTTGGCTTCTTCTCCTTTTATAAATATTTGTGACACTGACACTTGCGAGACTAGGACGTGAGATTACCACAAACTTGGAACACCATGCCGCCATTAATCCGTCAACATAATATTAATAGTCACAAGAAAAAAGCTGTAGGCTCAGCCATAATTGCATTGCCTGCAGCCAATTCAGAATATTTCAACCTGAAAAGTCGCTTACAGAACAAGTTTCCTGCACCGGCGGGGACGACAATTTTGTTAGTATAATGTGAACAACAGTGAAGAATATCAGCCAATTCAGTAAAATATGGAAGAACGGTCTATTGGGTATTCATCGCACTTAACGTAAGTACGTATTTCTGTATTTCTTTTTTAAGGAATATACTTAGGGGGCAGAACTCAACTGGTGAATTGCAAGTGAATTATTCATTATTATTATTACATGAATACTTCATTAGTATCCATTAAACTTCGTTGACCACTCAATCATAATAACATGCTTTTTCTTGAAAGGAAGTCAAAGGGACGACACTATAATTACGGTGTAATGATAGTTGAAATATTTCTGAAAGTGAAAATTTGTGTTCGTTTTTTTTTTTTTCAATTTTAGCGAAATTATACATTTGCGCGGCATTTTCTGATATAAAAAGTAACTTCAATAATGACTTATTCTACAGAATATTCCATTTCAAAAATCCTTTATATTGTATCTAAAAATTCATATTTTCCGATTGACAAACAAACTAGCTACATGGCTATTATGGCCCGTTTCACAGTTTTGTTCTTTGTTATAGTATTGACGAAACTAGGATTTTGTGCGGACGTATATGCAAGTTTGATTGGCAATAGTCCAATATACGTGCTTTTTTCAACTGAATCTAAACGAAACACGGATATGGATAAGGCGCTCCTTAAACGGATCTCGGATGACAGTTTGACGCCCAGAATGGTTGTGACGAACGCGTCATTTGGTGAAATAATCCCACACGTTAATACGAAATTAACAGCACTTATAACAATCGGCGATAAGAATTTTAGTGAACTGCTATACATGACTGGAGCCGCCTTAAAACATCTCAATCATGTCCGATTAGTGATCATTCTTCACTTTGATGGCGCCAGTGAAAGTATTGAGGAAGTGGCCAAGTGGTGCTGGACAAAAAAAATGATCAATACGATTATTGTCGAGGAAGTTGCAGCCAGGAGCACTTATTACAACTATGATCCAATCCCGACAATGGTCATAAGGAAACTGCCGAAAGACACACCAGTTGAGCACTTGTTCCCAAGTGAATCGAGAATATTCGAAAACTTGACAATTCGGACGGTGCAGAAATATGATCATCCCAGGTCATTCCAATACATCAATCGTAAAGGTGAAATAGTGCTTGGAGGTTATCTGGCTAAACTCCTAAATACCTGGATTGCGAAATATAAACTACAAAAGATAATTGTAGATGCTTCCAAGTCAGAAAATTTGGACAAAAATGAGTTACTCGAACAATTTATGAAGGATCAATTGGATGTAGTGCCTCATTTTGTGGGATCGCCTTTTATGGAAAATGCCACGTTCTCGAATGCTGTGCTTTATGCAAAAGTTTGTGTCATAGTTCCGCAGGGCATGCCAATCGCATCTTATCTTTATCTGTACATGATATTCGATTTGACTGTTTGGTACGTTTTTTGTGCTTTTGTCGTATATGGCACATTGACGGAGTTCATCTGTAATTACATAACTCAGAACAGGACGGATGTCGGTTATGCATTGAACAATGTGATATTGGCATTAACTTACCAGCCTGTGAATCCGAAAAACTTTAAGTACCGACCATACCTGGCAATACACGGACAATTGTTCTTCATAGGTTTCATTCTGACTAACCTTTTCTTGTCACTTTTATCCAGCTTTCTAACAGCGACACTTTTTGACACTCAGCTGGAAACGTATGAAGATATCGAACGATCTGGTGTGAAAATCTTAATCGAAGATTTCACTTATGCCGGCCTCATTCAGTTCGGAGTAATAGATCCCCGGTGGCAGAAGCTTTATCAGCCAGTCGACAGATTTACATTTTTGGATCATTTCCGACTTATGAACAATCGCTTTGGCTATTCATTAACATCGGATCGATTCGATATGATCGAATTAATCCAGAAACCGTTGAGCAAGCCTATATTTCATCCAACAAATATCTGTACGATATCATCATCCGTTGGCATGACAGTGAGGCGGGATGCTGTCTTTTTGAAATCGCTAAATAACTTCATTGGCAGGACGCATTCAGTCGGGCTGCATCGTAAATGGATCTCGGATAATATGCCGGACAGCATTGAAGCTGGAATTATTAAACCATTTCAAATGCACGTCGAACCATTCATTCC
This sequence comes from Chloromyia formosa, assembly GCA_964017055.1. Classification (NCBI taxonomy): domain Eukaryota; kingdom Metazoa; phylum Arthropoda; class Insecta; order Diptera; family Stratiomyidae; genus Chloromyia; species Chloromyia formosa. The sequence continues at coordinate 4,999,349 of OZ024818.1, read as the reverse complement.
GCTCAATGTTGAGCACTTTATATTATCGTGGCTGCTACTTTTTTATGGTAGCATAATTTCACTGGGGTGTTTTCTGCTGGAGCATTTAGTTGATTGGTGGGTGGAGAGACAAACGACGAAAAGGACTCCTCCCTCATATGCTGATGATTATTATCGGGGAATCGCTAGGATTATCAGGAGACGACCTTTGTACGGACGCGATTTAAAGTATTATAAAATAGATAAGTAGTGCTTCCCATTGCTAATGGAAATAAAGTGAAATATGTACTTTTAAAATACTGAGACACAGTGATATGATGATGATGATTTTAATAGAAGCATTTACCTGTTTTTCTTCATTTTTCGCACCATATTTCAAGCATTGTAATTCCATCAATGATTTTGTCAGAAATGAAAATAAAAAATCACTAACACTTTGTTTTTTTACAAGCCAACAAAATATATAATTACTCGTACATTCGTTTTCGTCCAACGCGTCTTGGACGCTTTTCAGCTGGTTGTGCACGTCTGGCATCTCTCATCCCTGCTGAATTGATCTCTATTTGTCCCTATAATCTACTGTTGCGATGCATTGTTTTTTCTCCAAATCAAAAGCATAGAACTTTTTAAAAGGATTTTTTTAATTGAATTTTCTATTAAAATCAGTTGAGTAGTTTGGCCGTGAATGCTTCCCATAAAAAGATTGGCCGATTAAATTATAATTATGTTAATATATTATAAATATTTATGTATATCCGATATAGATTGATTTATCCTCATCCTCGCTTGTATGTACAGATAAGCTCTCCTGCTTTTGAAATAACCGCCAGAAATGGCGTTAAAATTCCTAAAGGTATTTGCGAATTCGTGTAGTGTTGGTCTGTTATCAAACAAAGTACAAAACTTGCTTCTACCATATATAAATAGGAAGGACGTGATATCGCACCCACTGAAAACGTGAAGAACAAGCAGATTTTGAAATGCTGATTACTTGTAGGATGCTGTGTCAGAAAAACAACCTCTTCTAAATTTTCGGAAGTAATAGGGAAATCTTGAGCCAAAGAAGTCATAAGAACAAACAAATCAACTTTCTCCCCGATGATCTCCACAGCATCTTACTCTGGAGAAAGGCTTATTGCAGATTTTACAATAAGCATATTAGCATCTTCTTGCTACACATTTACATTGATTTGATTGAGTGTGTCCTTCCTTTTATAGTGGCGTAAACTAGTGTTGGAGCACCACTCTCACTTAAATTATATAAAAACCAGTCCGAAGCGTATATACCCTAGACTTGTACAGACCTATTGGTGATACCAAAAGTACTAATTGGTAACGACCATATGCATGAGAAGTGAGTTTTCTATATGGCCAGTTTATAGGGGAGGTTGGAAATCATTCAGGAGGATCTTGACCATTATCGAAATCAATTAACTAACCCATTCAACAAATATTTGTCGAATTTTTCAAGTCGCTAGTTTCATTCTATCGAAAGTTATTGCTTTTTTGAAGTTTTACTTATAGGGGAGGTAGGGGTTCCTTGGGTCGGATCTTGCTCATTATTGCCACCAACAAATAAGATCATGCTACAAACATTTAAACAAAATTTCAAGTCTCTAGCTTCACTCTATCGAAAGTTATAGCTTATTTGAAGTTTCATTTGTAGGGGAAGTAAGGGCTTCGCAGGTCGGATTTTACGTATTTTCAATATTAGCCAACTGGATTTTATTACAAACATTTGACCAAAATTTTAAGCCGCTAGCATTATTTTATCATAAGTTATCGCTTATTTTAAGTTTCATTTCTAGGGGAGGTAGGGGTTCCTTAGGTCAGATCTAACCCATCTTGAACACCAACTAACCCAATCTCATTTCAAACATTTGACCAAAACTTCAAGTCGCTGGCTTGATTCTGTCAAAAGTTATCGCTTATTTGAAGTTGCATTTGTAGGGGAGGTAGGGGTTGCTTGGGTCGGATCTTGCCCATTTTCAATACCAACTAAGTAGATCTTACTTACAATATTCCACCAAATTTTCAACTTGCTAGTGTCATTCTATCGAAAGTTATCGTAATTAAAAGAATATTTAATTTTTTGAAATTTTGTAGGGGAGGTAGGCGTTCGTTTGATCTGATTACGCCCAACTTACTAGAACTCAAGCAGCTTCCCACCCCAGGGTTACATGCCAAAAATCAGGTGTCTACGTCAATTGGTTCAAGAGTTATAGACAAAAAACCCGAAAAGTAGGGTAGTACGGGGCTCTTTGCAAGAAAATTACCGTTAGTTTTCAACTGATCGACTTGATTTTTTCAGAAGAGTAAAAGATTATCCTCGCAAGCAATCTGTCAAAGTTAGAGCTTTTCAGGCTTGTTTAATCGGGAGTTATTAATACATTTAACTATTGTACATATGTAGGGGAGGTAGGCGTTCTCTTGGCCTGATCGTGCCCATTTTCAATACCAACCAACTAAATAATACTTCCAACATTTGACCAAAATTTCAAGGCTCTGGCTTCATTCTATCGAAAGTTATCGTGCGAACGGACAGACAGACAGACAGACGGACAGACGGACAGACAGACAGACATGGCTAAATCGAATCAGGAGGTGACACTGAGCATTTATATATATACATTGCTATACCTCCGGAGCCTCCTTTAAGGTGTTACATATTTCCGTCGTGGCGTCGTGACAAAAACAATATACCCTATACTAAAAGTCTAGGGTATAAAAATACGGAGAATATGATGATAAAGCCACTGTTCTACAATGGCCAAATACGGATAGCTAGAAAAAATTATGAGTAATTTACACCAACGCACACGTGCAACTCAAAACAAATTTCTAGACTTCTTCTTCTTTCTCCTACGATCCAGATAAGGCTTGGTTCCTGATGTCACCGCTGGTGGTGCTCCTATCATGGACCGGTATCTAATCCCTACGAATTCTACTGTCAGCAAATTTCTACACGACTAAAATTAAATGACCGGCATACTGGCCGCATGATTCTCGTAGTTTTACTATTTATCACTAGTTGTCGCTTCTACAAAGACATTTGAAAGAAATTACGTGGGCAGTTTTGCCATTTGTTAAATAACACGTGTGTGTGCGACAGTATATATAATATATAAAATAAAATTTTATTTTTATACGTATGTAAACTGTAAGTCCGTACAATTAGTAGAACGAAAGATGTTTGCGGTTTGAGGTACACATAAACAGTAATTTTTAACTTTAAGACCTGTTGGTGGCATTTGCCACCACTTGCTAAATTCTATACTTATGGAAGAAATCAGTTCAAATTTGGTTCTGGAGTTGCTAGAGAGGTTCTAATCAATAATTAATAACAAAAAAATCAATTGTTCATGTTAAAAATTCAGGGCCGAAAGGGTTGAACAACATCGGTTAGAACTCTCTGCCAAATGATAGGATAGTAGGAATCATGCTACAGTAGTCCCTCGTTAAGACGAACTCGACGGGGGGAAAGAAATACTCAGTTCGTGTTAAATAAATACGTGTTATCCGAATTCGTTTAACACGAACTGGGTTCGTGTTATCCGAACCCGAATATTACACACATACTGCATCCATCTCCACGCAGTTAAACACAGTTTATATCCATTCTGTCCAAAAAATTTCAATGAAAAAATAGATCATGTACCTACAGAAAAAATATATTTTTTTTGATAACACTTATATAATGTACATAGGATACGATGATATAAGAATTTATATTTCTACCTGTGTTTCAGAAAGTTGGTAATTGTGGTTTGTTGGTAAGTTTTTGGAAATTGTCGAATGTACTCTCTTCTTATCTTGTCCAAATTGTCTTCAAAACTTACATCTATGTTTTCGGTAGGAGTTTTCGCAAGCCTTTGTAAAATCTCCAATGCCGTTATGACTTCACTTCTTCCTCTTCTTCTTTCCTGTTCTTCTTCGTCGGATAAACTACACACTGGTAAGTTTTCGTCCAGTGAAAGGAACTCCGAAAAAGTAAGAGCTACAGGTGGTTCAGTTACCACTACGAGTCTCTCCTAGTCTTCTGGTCCGTCGATCATGATTCCCAGGCTTAGTAGAGGCGAAGATGTTGGTTCAACTTCCATTGGATTGTCCGAGTTCACGGTAGTTCAAGCTTTTTTGAAACAATAAGATATGGTTGTTGGCGAAACGTTGTTCCATGAAGCAGTCATAGCTCTCATCGCTTGCAAGATGTTCCATTTTACAAGAGCCTGGTCGGATTCAATGGAAAATATGGCGTTTCGCACAAGTCGCGCTCTAAAATGGCACTTGAAACCAGCAATGATTCCCTGGTCCAATGGCTGGAGACGACTGGTGCAATTTGCTGGGAAAGAATACGACTTTTAGATTAGGCAGCTCCAAGCCGTAGATGTTATGAGCGCTGCAGTTATCCATTGTTAGCAGGACGTGTCGATTTTCCCCTGCCAGTTTCCTTTGAAATTTCATTAGCCATAAACGAAATGAGGTCGAATCAACCCAAGCATTTTGGTTTGTGTATTCAAATGCAAATTCTGACGATTTATTTTGTTGATACATCTTGGGTTTTGGTATTTTCCAATAATCCATAATTTCAGCTTTCCGGAGCCTGTAGCATTGCGACATATGACTACAGTTAATCGTTCTTTGTTCTTTCCGCTACCGTGGTACTTGTTTCCCTTAAAATCGAGAGTACGATCAGGCAGCAAATTGTAGTACACCCCTGTCTCATCCATGTTCAAAATATCTTTGCCGTCGTAGTTTTTCTTTACTTCTTCAAATTCTTTTAGCCATTCGCTTAAGTTTTTTTTCATCGACCTTGTTTAGTTCTCCGCTCACAACAAGAGACCTAGTTTTAAATCTTTTTTGGAATCTCCAGAGCCACCCATCGCTACATTTAAAATTTTCAAACCCGAGTGAATATTTCTTTAGCTTTTTCTTTAACTAGTGTTCCCGAAATCGGCACATTATTGTCTCTCACTTTTGTAAACCACTTCAAAAGTTCCTTTTCCACGTCCTCGTTCGTAGCTTTACGAAGCCGCTTTGATGAGCCGGATGATCCTGAAGCAATAGCAGCGTCTATTTTTTCTTTGTTTTTGATGATTCTCGACAAAGTTGATTTTGGGATGCTGTATTTTTCCGCTATTTTCATTTTCGATATCAAACCACATTCCACTTCTTCTTTTCTCTTTATCGAAGAAAGACGCGATAGAACTAGAGCGAATCGTCAAAGTAAACAGTAACGATAAAGGGCAGATCGCAAGTCTAAGCGTAAACAAAACTTCACGGTGCACAAAGAATCCTTGGCTTTTCTTTTTTTTTCGTTTCCATCGTCAATCACAAAATTCGTGTTAACCGACATTTTCGTATTGGCGTTACAAAATTGAGTTCGCAGTTCATGTTACCCGAATAATTCGTTCTAGCCGGTGATTTTTGGTTTGAAACCATTGGATTTAATGGGGGAAAAGAAATGGTTCGCGTAAACAGAATGTTCGTGTTATCCGGGTTCGTATTAACGAGGGATTACTGTATCATGAACAATAAATACAAACATTTATCAAGATTCTTTATCTTTTTATTATATTGTTGTAATATTAATAGTAAAATGTACAATCATTCATAATGTGATTCTGTTGATTTGCAGAAACTATTATCTTTGATTTCCTCTCGTCTTGTTCCACATTCTTTTGATATTTCTAGTCCTACCAATCTGAAGTTTGTTTTTTATTTTTATATTTAATAATAATCAATCAGTATATTAGTATAAAATGTTTTCTTACCATTATAAAAAAAAGTAAAAGTATATAATTTCTAAATTCTCAATTTTTTTTTCCAATAATTTTAAATGTTCAAGTATGTGTGTCTTCATATGTATATTATGTCGCAATTATAGCATATGCAATACAAAATTACAAATTTCATTCTTATTAATACCTACTAAGTATAATATGTTCTTTTGTATATTTTTATAATGATTATAATGTTGCCTTCAATGTATGTCAATTTTATTTTTCAATATCCTACTTCATAAAAAGGTTCCATTTTATTGTTCTTTGCTGTACTTACATAGTTATCGTGGACATGCTTGGAAATATAGTACAAACATCCATCAAAATTTAATACATTTTTGGATTTAAGATATATACTTATTTTTTATGATTACAATGTATAAGAGAAGCATAATCGATTTGAATGATAATGATCCTATAGCTTCTACGTATCTAAGATATTCTCTGTGCTCATCGTGTTGATTCTTTTTACCATAAATCTAAATTTTGATTTTTCATGGAAATTTATACAATGGGATACCATATGTCTACGGACTTTTTTTTTACTAGGAGGATTTTCTTATTTCACTTAATTTTCCGCATTTTTAAATATACACAAAAGTATGCTAATAATAGTGCAGATGTTTACAAGGTGTCGGCTGTTTTTTGTTGAATAAACATTTTTTTCCTTATTCTGATTGCTTTTTGTGTAATACTATCTGATTCAAATTTAGTTATTATACGTAGTTTTCCTTAAAATCTGTTGTTTACTAGTCATAGAAAAATAGATTTACAGATTGCGTTTGAATTATATAAATACACATATATTTCTACAATATTTCGGATTCAGATGGATTAATTTCTGTTCAGATTGTTTTCGAAAACTCAGCGGTGGATGGATATTCGTAAAATTATTTAAATTTGTAGGACATACTCGTATTATTTAAGAGTCTAGTAATTAAGTGCGTAGAATCTAATAAAACGGAGTCCAATGTCCATAATTAATTAAAGATTATACATTTGCGAGTAATATCTAAATAGTTTGCTATCAAACAGTATTTATATAATGATCATCAGACCGAGCAACTAAACCTGGCGGAACAAGGGGAGATCGTCAATTGGAATATCAAATGCTAATATAATTGTTAATTTGCGTAATCCACCATGAATGAATAAAAACAAGAAATATAGTAAAATTCAAATAAAAGGTTTACAAAAAGTGTAAAGATTGAATTCTTACAGGGGTGGTTTAAGAATTTTTTTTTTTGCTTCAGTATTAAATTCAAATAATCGCCCTAACCCTTTGAACCAAATCAATTGCTATAATTATAGTAAAAAAAATTCTAAGCGGATTCAAACCATTTGTATTACTATAATTCTGATATTCCATAGTTTCGAAAAAAAATATTAGAGAACCAGATAATCTCTATTTTAAAAATTTCCTGGAAGGAAACATGGTTGAACCTAAGCATTTGTCGCGGAGTGTATTTCGATTATGTTGAAAAACGGATACTATTGTATAATTTTGATTGAACTCGGATAATGAGTGCGTTCAGAAGGTGGCAAAAGAGCAGAAACCGCTCGCGAGCAGCTCCGCAACTGCTCTCGAGCAGTTCCGGAGCAGCTCGCTTTGGAGTCTGCACCTGCTGAACGCTACTTCACCAGCTGACAAATCGACCAGCTGAAAGCTGACGATGACAATTTTAGACGTCAAGTGCCGAAAAGTGAAAAATACATGAATCCCACGCTGTCCATTACAAAAATCACGAACAACGAGAAAACAAATTCAAAACCACCCGAAAACCAAAGAACTAGAAGCCGAAAACGGCGAAAACACAACAACCAATTTGATGATTGTCAAAACTCGGAAACTCGCAACATGAGCGTGAGGTTGAAAAAGAAGAACCTGAGCAGTGAGCACTGATCAGTGAGCAGAAATATTTCTTGCTCGGTGAAATTTGATCATGCTCACCCGAGCGGAAGTTGCTCAGTCACTTCTGAACCCGCTCGTTCTGAACATGTTCGCTGAGCGAAAGTTGCTCAGTTCCTTCTGAACGCACACAATGATTCTAAACTATTATTTGCTCGCATAATATTTGACATGGAGTTTTTTTTTTGTTTGATTAGGACTAAATATTGGATTCAAACCGGGTCTCCTTGACTTGAAGGTTTTTTTTTTTGAAAACATCCAAACATCCAAAATTGGATTCAAACCGGGTGTCCTAGGACCTTTGTATATATAAGAACGTATGGAGAAAGGCTAAACGAGGTCCTTGGAGGCTTTTTAGCGAACGGATCGAACAGTCCGGTGACGCCACTAGACTTTGCAAAATTATATAGCTCCCAATCACCCTCTGCACCCTCTGTATCTAGCTTTTTAATGATGGCTTCTAGACGTTCACGATCTCGGAAACAATTCGCATCTTGCTCCTCACATTCCCATCCTTTTGTAGATATGCAATTTTTGTCGCGGTTTCAGTTTCCGGTTAATCTAAAGAGATATCAATAAAATGCACTTCCGTTTTGTTTAAGAAGCGCGCGCAAACGATTTTCGAGGAAAATTATGTCGTGATGATTTTATAATTCCAATGATTTAGATGTGCATATACAATTTTAGTGAAGTGTGCTACAGGTTTCGCAGATGTATGCAATTATTTTATTCTGTGTATTCGCAGTGTCAATTTCAATTATTTTGGAAGTTCGTCCGTTTTCCAACTAAATTGGCAAGAGTCTGAATGCGTCTTTAGAATTTTTGCACAAAATTCCGAACGACCATGAACTTTTTATTCTATTCGAACTTATCAGCCAAATTTATGCATTTTGGGGTCTCTTGTCATGACGACGTTGCCACGTCAACTGATAACTTTTCATAACAGAAAGAGTTTGCTGCGTTTACGTTTTTAAACGTTCAATTATTCAGCAATTCAGATGCATATTAGAGCCCGCGCATACGGCAAACTTTTTAGCTCGCAGAAAAACTAAATAGTTTAGTCGGAAAAATAGAACACATGGCGGTTTATGAATCCGCGCACACAGCACAGACTAAATTATACAGTTAACGCTGTGTGCGCGGTCTCAAAAGCCAACGTGTGTTCTATTTTTCTGACTAAACTATTTGGTTTTTCGGCGAACTAAAAAGTTTGCCGTGTGCGTGAGCTCTAATCGGAAAATTTTTCTGATTTTTTTTCTATTTACATGCAACCGAATTGCTGAATAATTGCAACGTCTAAGAGCGTGAATGCAGTAAATGAAATCGCTGAAACGGTATCCGGATCAAATCCTGAAAAATCTGTGAGAAACCAATAAAAAGGATGTAAAAGTAAGTTGTAGAACGAAGGCCAACTTACGAGCACAATGGAAATATGTCAACCGCACTAAACTAAAACAACAATAAAGAAAAAAAAACAATATCTGAAAAAAATTATATAAAAAGAAAAAGATGGATCACCGCTGTAAAATGCACAAATTAAATATGAAATTATATTTCATAGTCACATCAAATGTACCCAGGTCTTGGTTTCTTTTTATCTGGCATTAATTATTCCACAAGACTCGTATGTAGGTGTCAGTGTATAAAAGACTGAAACTTCTTTCACATTATACGGTTTCGATCGGACAGACTAAAGCCGAAACTGCGATTTAAATATTCTATTTAGAGCCCATATATGTACACATAGGGGGCAAAAACTCCTCTTCCATAGTCCTCCGCGTGGGCGCCCCTGGAACGGCAGTGGTCACAGACCATTGCCAACCAACGTCAAGCCGCCAGTGATGGCGGTGCGATGATTTGGTTGAGGTACCCCTGTGGTGTGGGGTGTGAAAAAAAATACCACGGCCTTTCCCTTTGAGGGCCTGTCGTTAAAACCGACAATCAAAGGACAGGATGTGTATGCCAGCAACTTACACTATCCGAAATCTTTATATGCTAACGAAACGTCAACTATGCCTCGGATAAGGACTGACTCAACGGTTACGACTTTTAGCTATCGTACAATGACAAAGATTGGATTCTGGAATGTGCGTACTCTCCTGGACAATGGATCAGAAGGTCCCCAGAACGCACGATTTCTTCAATTAGAGAGTGAATTTCTGAGGTACAAATTAAATATCTTAGGAGTTAGTGAGATAAGATGGTGGAACAGCGGAGAATTCATCTCTCCAACGGGCAGCACTGTAATGTTGTACTCCGGTAAAGCTACCGGTAGTTGTCGTGAGTCAGGTGTGGGGCTCCTTTTAACCAGAGCCGCGCGAAACTGTCTCTTATCCTGGGAACCGGTCTCTGACAGGGTCTTGACCGCCAGGTTCCGGACCAAAATGAGGAACATCTCAATAATACAATGTTATGCCCCTACTGAACCCGACAATGTCTTGGCAAAAGACTCCTTCTACGAAGAACTAAACGCCGTTCAGAGCAGAACACCTAAAGGTGACATTATAATGGTTATGGGTGATTTGAATGCGAAAGTTGGCGCTGATAACTATGGGCTCAGACATGTGATGGGGAGACACGGTCTTGGTGATCGTAATGACAACGGTGAAAGATTTGTAGAGTTCTGCAACTTTCACAGTCTCTTCATCGGTGGTACTATGTTTGAGCATAAGGACCACCACAAAATCAGTTGGTCCTCTGTTGATCGGCGCAGAACACAAAATCAGGTCGACCATTTTGCCATTAGTAAAAGATTCAAGAGTTGCCTCCTGGACGTGCGAAACAAGAAGGGTGCCGATATTGGGATGGGAAGAGACCATTATCTTATGATCGCTAATGTTCGATTGCGTATTGCAGCCGTGCGCCGCCCCAGCGACGAAAGATCCAGGCCCCGCAAATTCAACACCGCTCGACTAAAAAATCCAGCTGTCTTACAACAATATAATGACCATCTTGCGCAAAAAGTGGCTGAGATAACTAGTCACCCAGATAGTGACATAAACGAAAACTGGGATGCCATAAAAAATGCGTACATTGATAGCGCAAATACCATCCTTGGCCCAAACCCGGATTGCCGGAATAAGCCCTGGATGTCCGACGCTTCATGGCAGCGGATTGTTGAAAGAAAGGAGCTGAAAGTTCGTTTGGCTGCAGCAGCAGACGACAATCGAAGCAGCATCGAACTCCTTTACCGTCAGAAAGCTCGAGAAGTTCAGCGTAGTGTGCGACGCGATAAAAGAGTTTATGCCAATTCTCTTTTAGCGTCAGCAGAAGAAGCCGCTAGAAGTAACAACTTAAACGCCGTATACGGTGTCATCAAGGAGTTTACAGGTGGTCGTAACTCCTGCCAACATCCGGTGAAAGATAGTGATGGAAAGCTACTTATCTTGGAAGAAGATCAAATGAGGCGATGGAAAGAACACTTCGCCACGGTCTTGAACCGTGTAACCTCTGGTGAAGTTCCCCCTCATATAGATAATTTAGCTAACCATCAAAATGTGCGTATACGGTCCACTGCCCCGACTAAAGAGGAAATAGTCACTGCAATTATTGCACTAAAACGAGGAAAGGCCGCCGGACTTGACGGCATCCCTGCCGAACTTTATCAAGCAGCGCCAAGCGTAACTGCCGATTTGCTGCACCCACTTGTAGATAAAGCGTGGAATACAGAGACCTTTCCCACTGAGTGGAAGGAGGGTTTGATCATCAAACTTCCAAAGAAGGGTAGCCTCACAGACTGTAATAATTGGAGAGGCATTTGTGTGCTTCCTGCCGTTGCCAAAATAATAGCCAAAATCGTCCTGGAAAGACTAAAGGCCCACTTAGAAAGCACAATTGATGAAGAGCAGGCTGGCTTTCGATCCGGATTCTCCTGTGTCGATCACATTAACACCTTGCGAATCATCATCGAGCAATGCGCTGAATACGATTCTCCGCTTCACTTGCTTTTCATCGATTTCGAAAAGGCTTTCGATAGTGTGAACCGGGATTCTATATGGGCGGCCTTGCGCAGGAGAGGCATCCCTGAGAAGCTTGTGGCTATTATTAAGGCAACCTATGACGGCGCGAAATGTCGCGTTCTGCATAAAGGTAAGGTGTCGGGGGACTTTGAGATTCGCAGTGGAGTTCGGCAGGGGTGCATCCTCTCACCGATCCTATTCCTCATTGTGATCGGCGATGTGTTGCATGCAGCCCTATCCGGACTCGACAGAGGAATTCAATGGACTTTGACATCTTATCTACAACATCTTGACTACGCTGACGACATATGCCTACTCTCCCACAAAATCATGGATCTGTCCGCAATGGCGTTAGATCTCGAGAGGGAGGCAAGCAAGGTTGGGCTAAAGATTAATACCAACAAGACCAAGGTTCTTAGGCCGCCGTTGCGAAAAAGAAATCCGACACCTGTTGCCATCAATATTAATGGGCAGCCTGTGGAGAAGGTGGACAACTTCGTCTACCTGGGTAGCATTTTTGCCGAAAATGGTGGTACGGAGCAGGACATCGCTCGTCGTATCAACCAGGCTAAACGCGCATACGGCATGCTGTCCAAAATCCGGCAGGGCAGTTATCTCAGCATTAAAACCAAGCTGGGCCTGTTTCGCTCCCTGGTACTATCAGTGCTTTTGTATGGGAGCAGTACATGGAAAGTTTCCGTAGGAGTTACCAGAAAGCTGCAAGTTTTCGTCAACTCATGTCTTCGTCGAATTTTAAGAATTTTCTGGCCCGAAACAATATCAAATGAAGAGCTAAGTCGGCGTACGGGTCAGATGCCAATCGACGAATTGATACGCAGGCGAAAATGGCAGTGGATAGGTCACACATTGCGGAAGAGTGATAACTGCATTGCTATGCATGCCATGAAATGGAACCCCATTTCCAACCAAGGCCGACCAAGAGGGGGTCCTCGAATCACATGGCGTCGATCTGTGGCAAAGGAGTGTCAGGTACTGGGTAAGTCTTTTGGGGAGTTGCGCCCCATTGCCCAGAACAGAGTACGACGGCGCGCAGGAGTAGTTGACGCGCTATGCCCCGCTAGGGGTTAAAGCAAAGTAGTAGTATATATGTACACAGAACGATCCGCAGCCAATTCATCGGACGACGGATCATCAAAAAATTCGGGCAATCAAAATGATATAACACTGTCAAAAAAAAATGTCAACGATACACTGTGCATATCACAAGGCGATTTCAGTCGACTGATGGATCGGAAGACGGATTGAAATAGTCGTAGTAGTAGTGTCATATCAGCATTAGCTATGGAAACACAACTACGGTGTGCTAGGAAGTGAAGTCAGTAAATGGCGCTGCACACAGTTGCCTGCTGTCGGGCGTTTACCTCCTGTACGATGCGGAACCGATCACACCAGGAATGAAGAAAGCAGCCACGAAAGTCGAGGTAATCATCTTCTGCGATGTAAACGCCCACGAGGAGACATGGGGGAGCACCGACATAAACGAAATAGGTAGGTACTTATTAAATTTCTAATCAAAACTAACCTCAACATTGTCAATGCAGGTAATACTCCAACTTCATTACCAGAACAGCTAAAGCAACTGATATTGCCTTGAAAACCCCAGATGGTGAACATCCGAGGTTGGCGAGTTTCAGACCTGTCTTCGCTTTCGGACCACCAGTGGTTGTGTTGGGATATTGGAAACCTGGACACCGTTACTAATTGTTTTCGGAGCCCAAGACCAGCATAGAGGAAGGTTTATTTGAGGAAAACAAAGGGACCTGAACCTCACGACACCAGGACAAGTCAGCAAAAAGATGAACCAACTGGCAGAAATCTTTGTATCAGATTTTAAAGACGTGTGCCCGGAAAACCCCATAAGGAAAAACGCCGCCCTATGGCTACCTTATGTGAGGTCCATCCCTAAATTACAAACGCCTCAACATCTTTGGTGCTTACTTCTTCCAACAGTTAGCAGAGGTGGCCAGTGCCGTCTGGTTGAGTCAGTTGATTAAATTTAACGGAGTGGTCACCTGTCAGCTCTAAATAGCCAGCGGAGAGGTGCACATGGATCCAGATCAGAGGCCTAATGCCGGCTGCGCTAGCGCCAACCCTCTTCCAAACATAACCTATCGCACTAGCGACTGGTAAGGGCGACGCGACGGCAAGATAAGCACCATATACATTGTATGGTTGCCGATGGTTGTTGTCCGACAGACGTAGCTCTAATAATAATAAACGCGACAATCTTCGGTTTAAAACCGCATAATGTGAAAACATCTAACCACATACACTACTGGGTATTCGGTCGCTGTCCGGGCGCCGGACCGGAATGCTACACGGCAAGTTTTCTTCGATTCTTAGCCATGACCGTGTAATGTGAAAGGGGCTATGTTCTTCTTTGATCCACTAAAAAAATCGCCGTTTCCGTTTTAACAGATCCAGTCGAAACCGTATAATGTGAAAGAAGCTTGACGTGTTACTCTATACGTAGCCTGACGTGCTCATCTTTGTTTCTGTTCCCCGATGGGTACATATTACAACTTTTAGGTTAACGAAAAAAAAAATCCGCAGCGATTTATTTTTGAAACATAACCAACATACTTTAAATTTGGCAGTGGGATAGAAGAATTATTATTTTTTTGTTTCACATTTGAAAGACCTATTAATTTTTCGCTTCAAATAAATGATGTTTCACACCAATATGATTATGTACGTTTATCTTTTGTGTTTTTAATTATTGTTTTTTATTTTTTATCAAATCATTTTCGCTTTGATAGCTTAGTCATTAAATGTTTATAGCTACAAACTAAAATACAAATGTAAATGATGACTTAAGTTGAGATTATACGTATATAATATATTTAATAAAACTTTATATGACTTACAAATAAGGAAAATGAAAATCATATACATAATACGAATATATGAGAGAAAGAAAAAAGAATTATAATATAAACAAACATTTAAAAGTCTGACTTTTCATATATAAGCAAATGGTTGTAATGTAAGGATGATCAATCGAGAGAAGAAAAGTAAACATGAAACATGGATAATCAGTCAAAAACTATCAAATTTGTTTTCTTTGTTTTTCGGACAAAATTTTACAATTTTTACCTCTTAACGTTAGTAGTATTTTTAAATTTTTTAAATTTGTTTCTTATGTCAGGAAGTTTTCAATGTTCCTTTTTACGATATTATGGCGATACGTATGGCGGCGGTCTTCTATAGGATGGTGTGACTGGAGATTTGCCGCGTTGCTCCCGTCCACCAACGACGACAGCTGGCGGCGGAACGTACTCGTCCACGTCGTTATCACCTGCAAATTCAAATCCAGATGAATTACAATTGATTTTAATTGCTAGAGTGAATAATGCCACTTACTATTGTAGGACGGTGGCAGTAGAGGAGGTTTTTCATCCTTCAAAATGATTGGTGATTTGTTACCAATTTCAGGTTTTTCATCCAGCTCGTCCTGGAAAATGACGGGAATGCCTTTAGAGCGGAAGGAACGACGCTCCTCTTCGTCACCTGAGAAATGAGAATGATGCAACCATTGTGCTCCTAATCGATGTTTATTCACAATTTTACCTAATTCCATTTTGCCTGTAAGACGTCGCCTGTGCAAAACACATGCAATAATTGAAGCCAACAAAAGCATGGCCAATATAATGACAGCGGGCACCACAAATGTGAAAAGATAATCGTCCGTGAAGGATGACGATTTCTTCTCTTCAGTCTTTTTCGGTATAACATCGACTGGCAAATTGTCTGTTGGAGCTGTTTTTAAAAAAAAAAAAACCATTATTACCATTTGAATACCACAATCAATGCATTGAAACTTACCCTGACACATTGCGGGCACAATATGAACATTCAGCAGATTGAATTCGTTGCCCAGAATCTTTTTGACTCGATCGCGAACATTCGAATCAGTATGAAGCCAAACATTACGAATACTTTCAATGTCCTCGTCACTAGGACATTTTAGTGGCGTTTTGTGCATGGTTGTATTGAAGAAGGAGACCATAACGTTGCCGGTGCTATTTAAGTTTTGAATTGCCTTCAGTTGAATATTTGAAGTGTTTGTATCACCGAAAATTTGTGCAATTCGTTCGAATAAACGACGTTGCGAGTTGGCATTGTTGAATGAATCGAATGTCGTTCCTAGCGTTAGTCTGGTGAGAACACTGTAGTCACGTTTTGCCGGCGATGAGACATACACGAGTAAGGCATCAGTAGCAGTGAGACCCTCGTGATCTTCGGCAACCTGTTGAAAAAAAAAATTTTTAAAGAATTTAAAAAATTCAACTATCATAGTTTGAGGATATATGAGGTTGTTTCCAATGCTCGTATAAACAATACCATTTTTTTTTAATCGTCACAGACCACAGGAGTCGTAGAGTTGGAGGGGCTGATGGGTCGATTACAACAGGATGGAATTCCAATTCTACACATGAAGGTTAGGTTCGGTTGGGTGGCAACCTAACGGCTCCGCATAGACCGCTTGGGTCCATAATGAAAAACGACAACAGTACCAAGAGAGACACGACAAAGTCATCCTCCAGCATGACAATGCTCGGCCACACGTCACAAAAGTGGTCACGGCGTACTTGGAAACCCTGTACTCCCCAGACATCGCTCCTTCCGACTACCATCTGTTTCGTCCGAGGAAGTTGAAAAATGGATCTAATCATGGATCGCGTCAAAAGACGCCTCCTTTTTCCGAGATGGAATCCGAAAATTGCCGGAGAGATGGGCGAAAATTATCGCTAGCGATGGAGAGTACTTTGAATAATACATCTGTAAGTACTTTTTGACAATTAAGCTTTTAATTCCAGGAAAAAACGGCGACGGAAGGGTTTAGAGGCGCGGGCCCATGACACCAGGGACCCATAAAATGAACCGAACAACACCTTAGGTCATGGTAAACTAGAAGGGGGAAGGATATGTCCTGATTAGCCGGTATTCCCCTGTTTGTACATGACTTTGCTAGTAGACTGGCTGGTGCAGCTCCGTGTCCGTTTACGGGACCTTTGGTATTTTTTGGGGAGTTTGATTTACAGACATCACCCGTAGGTTTTCCGTGAATTACTTTTTTTTTCTTTGGGTATATTTGGAGATGCCTCCTTTTAGTTTATTTGAATTTGCATTCGGGCGGACGTGCTATCTCTTTTTGCATGTTGATAGGGGAGGTCAGTGATTGCCGTGATCACACCCACCCCGCTACTCCTGATCACTGGACTGGTTTGCCAGAGTACGTCATCTAGTGGTCTCTGGAGACCTACGCCTTCGGTGACCTCCGGTCTTTAGGGCCGATTCCACCCCTCGTCCTCCGTGTTCCATTACAGCTGCCGTGATCACACCCACCCCGCTACTCCTGATCACTGGGCTGGTTTGCCAGAGTACGTCATCTGGTGGTCTCCGGAGACCTACGCCTTCGGTGACCTCCGGTCTTTAGGGCCGATTCCACCCCTTGTCCTCTGTGTTCCATGACAGCTTCTTCTCAAGAGTCTTTGTGGACGAGAATGGGAAAGCGAGTACTTTTCATTTACCCTGTGATTGTCCGACCTTAGCTAGAATGAGGAGGACAGTACTTAGGGCTAACTTTTTTACCGATGTAATAAATTTACCTCGCGAACATGGACGTTGATCAACTAAGTCCATTTGTCAATTTGTCAATGGATGCGACGGTCGGCACTTCTTTTGTGTGGTAATACAACGTACTCAGTAGTAGTATATGCATGTTTATATTATTTTCTGTGTTCAGGCAAATTTTCTTCTCTGTGAAACTTGACTATCGTGGAGTATCATGGGAGCCCTTTAACCTCAAAGCAATCCAACAATTTTGATGTAGCGCATGTTAGGTGCACTGTCACACAGAAAAATTGGAAGACCATTTGAGGCCGAAAATTAATTAAAATAAATAAATTAATTAAATGGGCGAAACACATAAGGTTGAGTTTTGAGTACACAGTGTCGTCCCTAAGTGCCACCACACACTGTCGAGCTCGAACACGAACCTGGTATCATACAAATGTCCTCTGACACACACACAACAGTTGACTGGGAGGCACTGAAGAAACACGAATGGCAGAGAGAATCGAATCTCTTGTCACCAAATCTGGCCAGAGTGGACATAGCCTATAAGGCAGCCACACACTGTCGAACACGAACATGGGACAAATGACCTCCGAATAGCTCAAGACGCATCCACTTCACACAAATCTGAAGAAAACCGGCTCACTTGTACCATGTTCGTGTTCGACAGTGTTGGCCGGGTTCCTAGAAGAGATTGATTTCGAACCCGTGAGTGAGAGAGATGTAAAATGTTGTGCATTTGTGATTCTTGCATCAGTCTTCTAAGACCTCGGTCATTGCGGCGATCGGGTGGAAATTCTGCTTTTGCAAGGGTAGACCTTGAGCGCTAGTAGTGCAGTCTTTTATTCGAAAATCGTCAAACTACAACGACTTCAATGGGCAGGGCATTTAAAACGAATGGACGATGATCGCATGCCAAAGAGAGTAATGAACGAGTCGACGGAGCGAGACTGCCTAGACGACCGAGAGCTCGTTGGGAGAGCTCAGTATAAGCGGGCGCCGAGCAGCTACTGGGTTTCCAAAATTGGAGGACGCGGTCACGTGACCGAGATGATTGGAGGGTAACAATCCAGGCGGCCAAGGCTCGACGACATGCCGTCGCGCCGCGATGATGATGAGTGCATTCTTTCATGGATAGAGAGATAGAGGGAGACAATATGTACAATGTTCGCATATTGAGAATCAGCCACGTAAACTAACCAACCAAATACAATCTAATATAGACAAAAATAAAACATAGCTTACCAAAAGATATTGCTCAGAACCATGATCACTATACTTTGGTATGCCGTAAAATTCCTGATTTTTCGAATCGAATTGCAGCCAGTTCCGTGGATCCAATGGCTTCCTATCAATAGTGAGTAGTGATAATTTCAAATCCGTACCTTCTTCCGGATCATAGAATGTATCCTGCAAAATACAAAAATAATTATAAGTAAAACGGTAGATATAGCCGCACCAATCAAATCCACTTACACTAGGAACTTTAAACACCAACAATTGATTAATCGTAGCATTGACACGATCGACTTGATTTCGCGGTACAGGTCCGAAGTTCTTTGTCATGTGCGGTGTTGGTTTCGGCTTGATAGCCGGCAATTTTTGACATGGACCAATTGCTTGACCGCTCACCGATATGGCTGTAATTTCCGGCAATAATGACTCGGTCAATTTGGCCGGTTCCAGATCATTGACTAAACTGTCCAAACGATCCTCCGGGCATTTTACATCGCGCGATAAAGTTTCATTGGCATAAATGAGTGTGGCCAAGCGTGGATCGGTGTAATTCAAGCGAACCTCACGCACCACTATATTCGACATACTGTCTTCGTTCAGGGTCTCCACAATTCCCTGGACCAATCGAATTTGCCAGTCGATATTTGTTCGGAACTTTTCGTTGAATCGAACTTGAATACTGATTTCGTGATTAACGCTACGATGTCCTTTGTGTTGTTGCACGACAATGTCGACTGTGTCGCTAACAGATGCATTTTTACTGTCGGTCGCGACTAATTTGAATTGCCATCTTGACACGGCATCTTCCAGTGGTCTGGGAAAAGTAATAATAATGTGTTGTTATTGTAAAGATCTGAGCAAGCGCAGGGACGAATCAACTTACAATCCATAAATTTCTTTGGTGTCCGGATTGAATTGAATCCATGAGTTTGATTTGAGGGCGTTACCAGCCTTGTCGAACAATTCCAGTTTGAGATTCGTTCCGTCTTCACTGTCGTAGAAGGTTTCAGCAGGAACTGTAAGTCTAAATGGCTTGCCGGCGGTAACTGGTTGCTTTGGAAGACGATTTTTAATGAGCGGTGGTGAATTTGTTGGTTCTGGTTCAATATATTCGGTTGTAGGTTCAACAGTTGTTGTTGTCGTTGGTTTTTGTGTTGTAGTAGTTGTGGTGGTTGTAGTTGTACTTGTGGTGGTGGTGGTGGTGATTGTTGCGGGTGTTGATTCAGTAGGCTGTAACAAAAAGGAAGAATTAGATCTTTAGATAATTTTATATTAATGAGAAGTAACGGGGGACACCCTGTGGTGTTGGGCATAAGAACAAGCCGCACTCTTTCCGGTTTGTCATAGAAGGCGACTAAATGGCCAGGCTGTGTATGCCAGCAAATTGGATCATCCGACATTTTTTCTATGCTAAAGAAACGGAAAACCCCTGTCGTGATGAGCATAAATTAATCGGCTATTTAAAAAACATTTATTTAACAAAAATCGCTTACTCATTTACTCAGAAAAAAAATTAATGACAGGAAAAAGAGCGATATTTATCGGCACTTAGGCCCGTCCCACTCAAATACATTTTCATCTTGATGCATTTGCTTTCAAGTTGACTAGATTTGCTTTGGAAAATGATACCCCCAGAGAAGTAAATATTTTGGTGAGCATCCTATGTGCCTATAACATAACTTTGAATTGCTCTTCGGGCCTTTCAATCCTTTATGTCCGTTAAATTTTTTATATCTTCGATGTCCCTTACGTTCACAGAATTGGCATCAACAGTACCCCGATCCAGAATTTACCGATATTTGCAAGGTTTCGTTTCTGTTTCACATCATGCCCAGGAAGGTCCTTTTGTCCTGACCAAACGACTCAAAATGTCTTCAACAGTACTCCAGGGCATTTGTCTCATCACCCTGATTCAGGAAACACCTTTGACTTAGACGAGAAAATTTCTGATTTTAAATCGCAGAAAGTACCGTTAGATAAGTCGTAAATCGGGCTGCGCTAAGGGTCGCATAGTAAATTTGGATAAGATCGAACCACGGGATGTGATCGGACAAACGCACAAACGTACAAAAAAATCCATTACATACCGTTGAGCCATCCTTGCAGATCGTGGTCTACTTCAACCCTTTTGGTCCAGAATAAGAATGGAAATGATCGGATCTGAGGCAAGTTGCCGAATCCTAAGGACAGTGTCGAAGCGTGGCCCTTATCCTTTGTCGTATATGTAATTGCAACATTGGATCAGCTCAGAGTTGTGCAAAATTTCTGTCTTTGTTGGATATTAAACCAGCGTATTGACGGGGTCCCGATTACAGAAGAAGAAAATAGTTGACAGATCGACTCAGAGAGGCGACTGTTTAGTCGCAAATATGATGAGATCAAATGGAACATTAGCACTTTTGACACATTTAAATCATCTAGTATCGACGGGCTATTCCCTGCCCATTTACAGCAAGGACAGTAAATGCTCATACCTTACCTCTTGAGAATCTTCAGGGGCAGCTTTGCACTAGGGAGAAAAGTGAGTCTTCATCCCTAAAATAGGAAACCGCCCCAAAGATGATCCAATGTCCTACAGGTCAATTAGCCCGACTTCTTTCATGCAGAAAGCATGGGAAAAATTTAGACTACCACATTCGGCTTACACTCCTTAGTGACAGTCCACTGCACGAGAGGTAGTATGCGTACCAACCGTGTAAGTCAACTGAGACCGCTTTGGACAGTATTGTGAGGGGGATTGAGCTGACAATATCGGCGAAGGAAACTGTTCTTAGTGCCTTCCTTGATATAGAGGGTGCTTTTAACAACACCTCGTTCTTAGCCATCGTTAAAGCTTTAAAGTCTAAGGCTGCGGATAATAACACTACAAATTGGGTGAAAGAAATGTTTTCCTCCACATTAGTAAAAACTATTATTGGAGACTGTACTCTCACAGCTAATGTCACACGTGGATGCCCACAAGGAGGGGTCCTATATCCCCTCCTATGACACATAGTGGTGGATACTTACAACAAAAGGATTCTCTGTTAAAGCATACGCAGAAGATTTGGTGATCACGGTTAGAGGTAAATGTGAAGAGGTCCTACCCGATATCTTTCAATCAGCGCTGCACATTGTGCAAGACTGGTGCGACGCCAACGGTCTTTATAATGAACCACATGTAATGCACCATATCCTAGTAGTGCTGCGTCCACCGGCAGATCGATGGCAGCACCTGATGAGTAATGATCTGTCGGTGGTACAAAGCCTGAGGCCGAGGATTTCATTACAACTGGTTCCAAATACCAGACGCCATCCGCCAACCATTCCATCATTATCCCCCCCCCCCCCCCCCCCCCATTTTTACCTCCGATGTTTGTGTTGTCTTCTCAAGGCCTATGCATTTTCATTAATCCGTAAAAGACAGGGGCAACGAGCGACGAAAACAACGCCTACGTCTCTCCAACTGGGTTATAGCAAACATAGGCCGCTGCTTAGTTCGTTGAGAGGTCTTTTTTCGCCAGATGGCACGGCCCGACCTTCACGGTCATTATGCTATCTTAGGCTCCGTCCCCACGGGCATTTTCAGATGCCCACCAAACCGTCGGTTATACCCATTCTAGTGAATGATCCAATGACTGTACTGTCGACTGTCGTGCGAATCGGAAGGCCGTTGTGGTTACATCATGCTTGAACTAGAAGAAGAAGAAAGAAGGCAGTTTAGCTTTTTTTCTGACATCACCACTTTAATGACACCCGCAAGGCAGCGTAGAGTGGACTCAGTAGATTTGTCTGGTTTATAGGCAAACTGTGTGGGGTGTAATGGATTTACCATAAGGAGAGAGTGCATGAGAGAAAGAGAGAGCTTAAATTAGATTTAGGGTCATCAATCGATCTGTTACCCATTTTGGGAATGAAGACCACCGGCTGTCCTTCAGGAGTGAGGAATATAGCCCAAGCAAAGGAATATAGCCCTGAGCAAAGCTGAGTCTGAAGAGGCTGTCCTTTCTGAAGAAGGGCTAGGAAGATTTCATCGGAGCTAGTCGACTTGTAGTAATTGCCTATCTGATTTTTTTCGTGTGTGAATATGTTCCTTGCAGCAATCTCGTCAGACCGACTGGCCCTATATTGGATATTGCGACTGCCCAAGTTGGTGTTTTGGCTATCTTCATCAACAATTGTACACCCATAGCAATGCGTAACAAGGTGAAGTTTTCCGGTGCATTCGGAACCTTCTGTAAGACTGCCGTTCGCTCATTTAACTATGTTCACTGAGTTAGAGTCTAGGCTAAAACGCGATATAGTCTGGCAACTTTGTTCGTATTTTGAACGCTTTCGCAGAAGTGCGTCAACTTTTCCAAGACTACGTTTCGTTAGCATGTAAACAGTTTCGAATGATGGTGAATTGATCGTATAATCTCTCTCGGATTTTACAATCATTTAATGATCTCCACTGTCCGGTGATAAGACAAGTGCTCTATTCAATGCTCAGGAGTACATCCATCTTTTTGATTTGTTACATCAAGTGTAATTGACGAAAATACAGCTACTTTTGTACAACATACTTGTAATATAAATATACTCACCAACGCTTCAGGAATATGAGGCACTGTTGTTTCGACAATAGGCAAAATTGTGGTTTCAGCACGTGAATCAACATCAGCTTTGTCGACTGCCCCAGTTTTTGATGCATTTGTTGACGTTATTTGAGTGCTACTATCTTCATCATCGGTCTAAATAAAAGAAAACAAAAAACCGTGTTGATCAAATATGTTTCATATTTTTGAAAGAAACTGGATGGCTACTGCCAAGCCTCTGTTCGCTCTGCCAAGAACCAAATTTGGAAAATTAAAATGTTTCTTATAACATACAAAACACCACTTAGTGAAGCTACAATGAAAACACTCAAATTTACATAGATATGTAATATGTTACATATAGATATATGTATGGATAAAATTTGTATACATATTTACTTATATAATAGTGTATATGAGAAAATAAAGAAAAATATTAACCGTTCACCTTTTCGTTAATTACAGAGTAAAGTGTAGTAGAAGTAGGAGTGTCGGTTACATCGATAATAGTAGGCCTAGACTGTACCGTACTTGCAAGAATTGAAGTAGTAGTAGTGGTAGTCGTAGTCGAAGGAATGCTAGTGGTAAATTCTTCAGTGTACGCTGGAATGGTAGATTCATCGCGATTTGTCTGCCAATAACAATAATAACAATGCGTGAAAGAACATTTTGTTTCCTTGTCTAAGCGACAGGTGTGCAAATTTCTTAAGCAGCAAGAAATTCGCCGAAAAAAATTTACTAAATAAAATACGGATTTATATGGGCGTTATTCTGGGAAGCAACATTTTATAATTGGCATATATGATCTAAATTGCTAGGCAAAAAGTATTATATGTACCACAAAAATCTTAAGGGACTAGCTCTTACCGTTGTGTTACTTTTTTTTTAATAATATAATAAATTATGATTACTACAATTAGCTCAAAACAAGCTACGATGTTATGACATAAGCCTGGACTGTTCGTTTTTATTCATAAGTTGTATTCATGCATGGGATAAGGTGGAGAGTACATAATCTATTTTTGGGAACTATCACTGTACATGAGAAGCGATTGAAACAAAACGGGGAACGTATTTTATAGACTAATCGGTGGCGAGAATTTGTTGTATTCAAGCTTTCTCTTAGCGGAAATACATATTTAAAAAAAAATCGCTACAAACGCTAACTATTGTAGTTAGCCCGGGGAATAAAGGCATACTGCCTTGCAAAAGGTTCAGTAGTTCTAATTTTTTGATATGTTATATAAGCCGGTCCCGTAGTTAAGAATCCAAGTTTCTGACCTCCCACCCCCTGTGCGTTCCCTGTGGCACCCCTAAAACCGACAAATTTCACGCCATTTTTCACTTTATTGCACATATCTTCTTAATTGTGAATCCTAGCGAAAAACTTTCTACCAGAAAGTTATAGAGCACCAAATTTCCTATAAATTTGATGCATTAGGTTTTCCGTCAAGCTGTTATCTTAAGAATTACGAGCTGTCAAAGTTGCACATTTTTGATAAAAACTATACGTTTTCGATGGTTTTGTTGGTTTTTTGTTCTATTATCTCGAAAACGGTACGTTTTCATAGAGAAAATTATCTTGAATAGTATTTGATAATATCTGTATTATTATGGTATAGTTTCAATTAAGCAATAGTTGAGGAAAGTTAAATTTTCATACGCTTATTTTTGTGGGGTTTTGAAGTCTCAGCTTGTTCCTGGTTGACTTCTTCAACAGTAGTTCAGTCGGATCATCTTCATAATCATTAATTATTATGTCCGCTTTGTTGCTACAGCTTTGTCCACAACAGTTTTTGCAAATTACAGAGCATTTTAGACCGCTCTTTCTGCAACTACAGGCCTTAGTGCAGCCTTTTTTGCACTTACATGAAATGGATTTCAGGATAGATTGAGGAGCTGGATCTCTGGTGGTTTTGATAGGAGCAAGTCCTTGGCTGTCCCTTCTCCATCCTCAGTCCAGAGGGTTTTTAATTTGGCTCTGCCATGTCTGAACTTGGTGATAAGTCCGAAAGATGTGGTACATAGCTGCATCCTGGGTCGGTGGTAGCTTTGAAAGATTCAACTTGTTACCTGTAGCAGACTTCGAGAATAGTTGATATCGCAAAGCTTCTAAGGTTTTTGTTGTGTCACCGCCATATAGAGTAAGAAATATACGCTCTCCTGCTTCAAAAATGGCCGAAACACTGGCGTTAGGATTTCTGAAGAAATTCGCAAATTCATGCAGGATTGGTTTGTTTTCAAAGAAAGTGTAAAACTTGGTTTTACCAAATCCAAACAGGGAGGACGTGGTGTCGCACCCACTGAAAGCGTGAAGAACAAGCAGATTTTGCGATGCTGAGTACTTATAGGATGCTGTGGAAAATAAAATGTCAGGGGACCACATCTTCCAGGCTTTCGGAAGTAAATAGGGAGATCTTGACCCAAAGAAGTCATGAGAACAAGCAAATCAACGTCCTTCCCGATGATCTCCACAGCATCATACTCTGCACCAAGGCTTATTGCAGATGTTACAATAAGTACATCAGCATCTTCAATCGCCTGCTTCACATTTATATTGTTTTGATTGAGTGTCTCCTTCAGGAGTGAAATAAAGCGAAGTTTGTTGTTTTCGTTCGCTAGGAACTTTTCCTGTGGCACTTGATTGATTGTTGTTCCATCAAAAATTACATCAACTGATGCGTTCACACTACACCTTTTGAACCTTTCAGCACTCTTTGTACCTCTTATCTCAGGATCCAGGGGATAACCATCAAAAATTACCATAACGTTTGCTCCGTAATGATCACGAATGAACTTCACATACCTTTTACAAATTTCATTGAAACTGTCAATCCTATTCCATATGACCTTGTGGAGAAGGAATTCACCGTCTACGACTGCAGTTCAATTGGGTAGAAGTTCGGTTGGTTGTGGTAATGGTGAAAATGCTGAATACAGAGATGATTTTGTACCCTCACTCATACCGTCTTCTGAAAAAAGGGACATTGGATAAGGAGCCAGTTCATATTTAAGAAACTCTTCCAAATCTTTCGGTGTCTGCTTTGCAATGCAAATTCTCTGCAAAAGTGTTAGAGGGTCAATTGCCGATTTATTTTCCCATACTTTCAAAAAGTTTACCTCAGATCCTAATGTCACTACTTTGTTACTCCTTTTCAGTTTCAAAGATCCAACATTACCACCAAAAAAAAGACAGGTTTTCGAAATTATTTCTGTATTGAAACTATACCATAATGATGTATTTAGATATTATTAAATACTATTCAATACAACTTTATCTACGAAAAAATACCGTTTTCGGGATAATAGAAACAAAAACCCGACAAAACAATAAAAACGAATAGTTTTTGTAAAAAATGTGCACTTTTGACAGCTCGTATCTCTTAAGATAGTAGGCTTGACGGAAAAACTTAGTCCATCAAAGTTATTGGAAATTTGATGGTCTATAACTTTCTGGTAGGAAGTTTTTCGCTGGGATTTACAATTAAAAAGATATGTGCAATAAAGTTCAAAATGACCGGAAATTTGTCGGTTTTAGGGGTGCCACAGGGAACGCACAGGGGGTGGAAGGTCAGAAACTTGGATTCTTGACTACAGGACTGTTCTATATAACATATCAAAAAATTAGAACTACTGAACCTTTTGCAAGGTAAGGTCACCTTTTCAGATTCTATTCCCCGGAGTAAGTTGATTGTAGGGACAATTGGAGGAAACGACCAAAGCTCGACATGGGGCCGACCTTCTGGATTTTTTTTTCGATAGTCACATTGTGATTTAGTCTTTTACAGTAGGTAATAGTAAAATAGTACGTCTAAATAAACTGAAATATCACAATTTAAATAACAAACAAGTTCGACGGAATGCAGGCATTACAATTTCCTCAAATTAATAGAGAAAAGAAAATGTTTATTGAAGAGACGTTTGTAACTTTAGTAACCCACTACAGGTGCATAATATTATTGACAAAAATACATCTACAAAATTTTTAAAAACACCAACACATACACACACCCAAACAATAAAAAGCATGCAATGACAAATGAACTATGAACGAGTGTGCGTGTAAAGCTGAAAGCGCGTATAAGATGCATTCAAAACATTTATTTACAAAAAAGAATCAATAGACAAAAATGAAGAAATGTAAATGCAACCTGACCAATATTACCTTTGTGGGCACGGTTGTAATAAACACACTTTGTACACTTGTCGGTTCCGTGACAGTGGTTCGTAACGTGGTCGTTACTGTTGGCGAAACTGTCGTAGCCGGCGGTGTTTCTTTAACCGATATAGTCGCTACTGTTGTTGGCGTTGTCGGTTCTTTTTCAACTTTATCCACTACCGTATCCGATAGTTTTGTGACAGTAGTCGGTTCAACGGTTGTCGTTGCCACCTTTGGCAATTCATCAACAACATGTTCAACGATGTAATCTTCATTGTCATTACTCTCGGCATCAACGTCATCGTCATCATAGTTATCGCCATTATCAGTATTGACAATGTCCTTTTCACCCGTGACTTTCTTCTTACTATCATCCAAACTAAGAACAGGTTCCTTGTGTGCTACTTTACTATGTATAAGTTCGGTTTCCTTTTTGATTGTCTCCATTTGATTATTATTGTTTTCGATCGTTTTCTTGATATCCGATTCTAATTTTGAAACGCTTTTAATTATATCTTCATCAACTATATTATTAACGGTACCCTTATTGGTAGTATCCGTGCCAGTATTGGTTGTAACATCGGCACTATCCGCTGTATTCGGTACGGGTTTCAATTCATTCTTTTTGTGTTTCGTATTCGTTTCGATGACATTCGTGTCGATTGGTAGTGTTTGTGCTGATTCTGTTAGTTTCTTACTATTACTATCTAAAGAGTTTGGCTAAGCAATGGAATAGAAAAGCAATGTGTTCATGATATTTGGTTCAAGTAATATGTACACGAGATATAGAATGTTAGTAGGGTGGTGGTGGATCGAAGATCGGTTTGCTTCGATCGAAATGGAAATGAGAAATGATATATTGTATATATGGGAAAAAGAAGGTAATGTGCGTGGATGCTCTATGTTCATCGATGGTGAAATTTTTTTCATGGTTAGATTTCTTATAATCTGAATTAACCCTTTATGATTTTGAATCTGATGATAGTTTTAATCAATTAGACGCGCACCCAACACTTAAGTTGAAGCAAAATATCTCAAACTAAACACGTAAGCGGATAAGGTGTACTTACCTTGGAAATTCCGTGGTGATGTCGGTGTGCATGAGTTGTTTCGACTGGAACATCAGTTATTGTGTCATCACTAAAAGTATGAAAATAGTAGAGTAAAAATAGCTTAGAAAAACAAAACAGCATTTTGCCATTAAAAAAAAAACGAATATTTAAACAAGGACGGAAGGATTTTGCATCAATGTAAGAGAGTGTGTGCTCGTAGGTGGGGAATTTCACTTAAAGCGATACACTGGATTTACACAATGATGGTAAGACCTATTCTAGCCTATGCATCAGTGGTATGGTGGCCAAAAGCCATGCAGAATACCACAAAGCAGAAGCTAGATGGGGTACAAAGGATAGCTTGCGTAAGCATATGTGGTGCAATGCGCACCACACCAACGCGAGCAATGGAGGCATTGCTGGGACTGCCGCCGTTGGACTTATTTATAAAGAAAACGACGGCGCTTTCGGCAATACGCATGGAAAGGGATGTCATGTGGCATCGCTTTGGAACTAGCAGCGGTCATAAGAGCATCCTAGACATTATTCATGATGAGGTCAGGGAGACTCTAATGCCGGTAGAAGGCATGAGTAGACGTAGGGTAGTTGAAAGACTACACAAGACTCACATTGCAGATGGAAACATACATAATGAGTGTATGTACAATGACATCAGCATTTTTACTGATGGCTCTTTAATGGACGGTAAAGCGGGGGCGGGGGTTTACTCTGAAGAGCTAAACCTAGCATGTGCGCTTAGTCTAGGAGAGTATGTGTCCGTATACCAGGCAGAGATGCTTGGCTTGTTGCATGCGTTGGACCACTTGCTTGAAGGTCAGGTGCGGGGGAAGAAAATCCTTATTGCACTGGACAACCAATCGGTGATCAGACGCATGCAGCAGACGAACATAAACTCTAAACTGGTACTAGAGTGTGTCCGGAAGCTCAACACGTGTGCCTCAGAAAATGAGGTTACGCTGATGTGGGTAAAAGGACACATAGGTACAACAGGAAATGAGGCGGCGGATGCCCTAGCAAAACAGGGATCTGCGGCAACTTTCATTGGCCCAGAACCCAGAGTTGCTCTGGGGAACGGCATGATTGGAGCGAAGGTTGGGAAGTGGATGGACTCCATGCATCAACAAAGATGGCAGGAGCTAGTCACTTGCAAGCAAGCTCGGAATGCAATGACCAACCCTTTAGGCAGGGAAGCGAGAAAGGTACTTAGTTATAAACGGAGTACCCTAAGCTGGATAACTGCCTTGGTCACAGGGCATGGTAATTTTAAGGCTCATCTGGCCAAGATGAAAATCGGTGAAGATGACGTTTGCAGGCTATGCCTGGAGGAGGCCGAGACGGCAGCACACATTGTGTGCGAATGTCCAGCACTGGCTAGCACGAGGTTGAGGATCACAGGCAGGCACACGATAAGTGTAGAAGCCATGAGTGAACTCAGCTTCAAACAAATGCTAGCAATAACACGGGACTCAGTGATGAAGAAAGAGGTCGACAATTATCAGTCGACATCTGGAAGCCACTGATGACTGGGAGGGGGCGAAAAGGGACCCAAATGTTAGTGGTCTGCTTCGGCTATCCCCCAGAGTATATAATAATAATAAACAAGGACTTGGTTACTTAGTTACGTGTAGGGGCAGTCATGATTTGTACACCGCACAAATACCATAAACGGGGCTCCGCCCGTGAACTATCCCCCCAACATATTATCCCCAAAAAATTGATGATAGAAGCCCCCTATGTGGGGAGGTTGTTAATAGTGACAGCAGAACTCTACAAATCCTTCACTGCTGTCATTTCGATCACCAAGACCGTGTCTTCCCATCACATGCCTGAGACCATTGTTATCAGCATCCACTTTCGCATTCAAATTTCCCATAACCATTACAATGTCACCTTTGGGTGTTCTTCTATGAACGGCGTTAAGTTTTTTGAGACGGAGTCTTTAGCCACGACATTGGCGGGTTCAGTTGGAGCGTAGTATTGTATAATTGTTAAGTTTCCGATTTTGGCCCGGAACCTGGCGGTTATGATTCTATCGGGAGACCGGATCTATCGTGCGGCTCTGGTTAAAAGAAGCCTGACTCACATCCCGTGCTTTTTAGTCGCCTTTTACAACATGCCGAGAAAGGAAGTGGCATTATTCTTACGTCCCACACCACAGTCAAATTTTTCCCCCAAACTAAAATCGATTTTTTTGAGAATGCTGTGAATTATACGCCCAAATTTGGGGGTATACTCGTACATATATCATTTGCAAAAAGCCCCAATTTCATACAAAATTATTGGGGGATATGACATCTTGTTTTAGTGGATATTTCATTTCGCTGGGATCACATCGAACATGCCATCAATTCGAGTATGTACCCGTCAACTTCTAGTTGCCAATTACGTAATCCTAACTTATCTACAGGTCCCACTAACGGAATCAAAGCGCGACAGTGGAACAGTTTTCAATAGATAGAGTGATTGCGATGCGGCTTGAAGGAGAATTTGTAAAGAATGTGTCGTTCGTGGTATCGGGAAAGTCGGGTTCCAGCTGGTTATAAATTCCTTTGTTCGAGCACATTCACCTCACAGATAACTTGGTAAGAAAGGTAGGATTCAATCCGCTCCGCTAATCCCAACCGACTGATTCGGTTTAAATACAAAAATATGCTAACCATCACGTGTACTTACTCGTAGTTATCGTCATAGGTGTAGTCGGTGTCATCATCGGGGTCAATTTGTCCGGATCCCTCTTCGTCTTCTCGTTTGAATCGCTGAACTCTGTAAGAAACATTGTCTTAATTGGATACGATTGCAGGTTACCGCAAATCAATTGACAAACCTATTTGTGATTTTCTTTTTCCAAATGACCCACCATCCGAATTCAAGTCCACTGATATCATCGATTGAACCATCGGTCATTTGTTGGGCAATTTGCATTGAAATTGGTTCGCCAATTTTGAAAAAACTTTGACCGCAACCAATCTGAAAAAAAAATAGTGAAATGAAGGAAGCAGACTTAGAAATAATATTCGTAATATTAAAAGGAATTGTGTAGAATAAAAATTAGAACTAAGCTACGAATTATTACGTATATATTGAGCTTCATCATTTTCATTTACACCATTAATTCTTTCGCGCAGTCGGGTCGTATGAAATAAATTTCTCCGCGTTATATAGCAAGACGTGGGTGATGCTGTCATATTTCTAAATTCGCTTGTCTTTTTGAACGCAAATCTTGATCAATGACAACTCTCACATATGTATATTATTAGGTGTACAACTTTGCTTCCGCCGTTTTCCGACAGACGGCTGCATCGGTGAGGGCTGGTCAAAATACGTGGTTCAAAAGTGTCACGGGCATGCCTCAACGTCGACGGCAAAACCGAATATTCACGGCGCCAAGGTTATGCTTTGCATTTGGTGGGACCAGCTCGGTGTGATATACTACGAGCTACTGGAACCGAATGAAACTATCACAGGAGATCGGTAACGAACGCAATTGATGCGTTTAAGTCGAGCATTAAAGGAAAAACGACCCCAGTACCAAGAGAGACACGACAAAGTCATCCTCAAGCATGACAATGCTCGGCCACAC
This sequence comes from Chloromyia formosa, assembly GCA_964017055.1. Lineage (NCBI taxonomy): Eukaryota > Metazoa > Arthropoda > Insecta > Diptera > Stratiomyidae > Chloromyia > Chloromyia formosa. The sequence goes on along the minus strand of OZ024818.1, from coordinate 4,967,517 downwards.
GTCGCAAAAGTGGTCAAGACATACTACTTGGAAACCCTAAAATGGGAAATCTTGCCTCACCCGCCGTACTTCCCAGACATCGCTCCTTCCGACTACCATCTGTTTCGTTCCATGGCGCACGCCACGGCCTGGCTGATCAGAATTGTCGTTCGTACGAGGAAGTCGAAAAATGTATATTTACAATGATGAGAGTCTCAAAGCAAGACAAGGACCAGTAAAGTCGATCAAATGAACAGAGCTGCCGTTTAAGAAATATCTGATTGAGAGTAAGAAACCTGGACCAAGGTTAGAATACATCTTATGTCAACTCACCAATCTATTTTTTAAGCAATTACGAGGTTTTTACTTTTTTTTTCAAAAACTATCCGACCATAATTAAAAACTAAGAGCGTGATTTGGTGTACGTACGTAAGCAATGCTGATGTGGATGCTTAAGGTATGTTTTCCTCGGAAAGTTCGTTGTGATCATAGCTCAGCGATGACCACTTAGTTTCAAACTTGAAGCTTATTATTCAGCTTGCGATTCTAATTGCAGTCGTTCGGAGGAGCACAATTATACCTATAAAACACACAAATAGTATTCCCCAGCGATAATCGCTGAGCGCTAATCAATCGGAAGAACTAGTAGTTTTAATTTGTTTTTCTATTTTATTTGCAGAGATTCTGAGTCGATAACACTGCGGCCGATAAGCGAGAAATTGTATCGAATTTTCAATTTCACAAAATTACAGAAAAGGTTCAACAACGCTACTGCAAGAGTCTAATACAAAGCGATTCCCAAATGAAAAAAAAACCGTTATGTTTTCAAAAGTGCTCGCATCTCTATCAGTGGAGATAGAAGTATGTTCTGGTTAGATTCTCAACATACACACATGATTTTTTTAGTGGGTGACGCACGACCGTCGTATCGCGATCAGATAACTTGTATATAGACGATGCGAGGGTCAGTATTGGATCTGTACATCCTATTTTGACTGAAAGTTTGGATCTCAGGAGAATCTCACTGAAGTTCATACAAGAATAGCTTTTTGATACAACTACTGCCGAGAGGATCTGCGTGGCCTTCGTGACGCGGTGAGACACAGTCGGTTGATTCTTTCAACAACGGACAACTAATGACTCGATCGCAATATATATGTACCTATAATAAATCTGTGAATTTTGAGTGTCTGTACATTTCAAATATTTTCCAAAAAAAAAAAAAAAGTTAACTGGGTACTCGTTTGTCAATTGTCTTGAACCCTCCAGGGGCATGGAAGCGTTAACATCTCGATCTCCAAAACGCTGCAGCAATCCGGATATCTAACGAGCCCCTACTCAGCAACAAAGTCTGCCCGGGCGGAATGTTAAAGAATGATTTTCAGTACTCCTACATCGACAATAATCGTTGATGCTTTAGCTTCTCTGCAACCTGCCTACACTAGTAACTTCTATTTTTGTCACTAGTGTAGTGTTGTGTGTAGTCTTTAGCACGAAGAATATTGAATTTCAATAGATGACCTTTTATCTGCTTTGTTTTATTATCCTGGAATATTATGATTTCGCAAAGGGAGGTATTTTTTTTATAGAAATGAAGGATAATGATTGATCTTATCTAACGACGGATTTATGAATGGAAAATAAATCTTTTTATTAATTTTTTATCTCGATTTTGGTCTGATGTGTAGGATGCCCTCACCCGCTCACTCGGCTCAGTGGATTAAATCTCTGTAATGGAAAAAAATAATTTTTCCATTCGGAGAATTTTGTCTGCCTTTGGATTTTTTTTCCAAGGCGATCCACACAAAATCGAATATTGACAGCAGAATAAAGAAACCCAAATCCCTACTGTGTGTGCCTAATTAAAAAATAAAACTCTACTTATTCCACAATCTCGTCTCGTGTCTAGTATTATACATTGAAACACAATATTCAAAAAAAAAAAGGAAAAAGCACTTACCATGAATTCGAGTTTTCCCAACGTCTTATCAACATTGTCGCCCTTATTTTTTCCTTGCTTTATCGACCTTTTTGACATTTCGCTGATATCTCTCCGAGAGACGGATTCAATTTTGATAAATTCCTAGAAACAGATAAAAAGGAAAGAAAGAAATGCGGTTCAGTTTAATTTCTCCTTTTTTGAAAGTTGAAAGGCTTTCCACTCATTATTCGACATGTTCTGAACCTTCGCACGACATCGATATGCTCTCGGTATCCAACATAAATGAAAGGGAGCCAATACATTGGTCGTCTTGACCTAGATTTGGATGCTGCTCGACCTCTGTGAAACTCGGACTCTACTCGATCTCTGTACGTCATCAGAATGATCTCGGTAAAGCCACGCAACAGAGATGACTTACGAAAAATATAATTGAAAGTAGAGTGTGTTTGTACATATAGGGCGCCACATACACAAATGAATGTTTTATATTGAATGAATTGGTTTTCGGCGTGAAAGTTATGTTTCCGCAGTACAATCATTGCGATGATGATGATTTTATATCGATGGCAAGGCGATGATGACTAAATGATAATGATAGGGCGAGGATTTTTGTAGGATCATGGGTCGGTGTCTATGTAAGGACCCGTAACTGAGACCGACGTGGCGTTACAGTTACACCGATTTCGTGACGATATTGACGACGTCGAGTAAAGGCCGAGCCGAGTAATGAGCGGAGCGAATGAGATGAAAAAAAAATATTGTTCTTGACTTACTCTAGGAACCCCGAAAAATTTTGATAACTTATTAAGTGCTCGCGTTTTCTTATTGTCAACAATATCATCCCAGTCATTCGATTTAAGCACTAGTGAGAGAATTATTTTGTTGTCGGTGTACGGGCAGTCTGACAATTCCTGGAAAGACAAAAAATAGACGAAATAGTTAATTTTCGGATTTAAGCATGAAACATGTATGAACCACTTGTAATGAACGTGAATCCTGGCAGTGCTGCTTCCACCGACAGATCGAAGGCAGCACCTGATGAGTACTAATCTGTCGGTGGTACGAAACCAGAAGCCGAAGGTCCCATTACACCGGACCCCGATGCAAGCGCGAGGGCATCGGAGTCGTCCGCCAACCATTCAATCCTTATCGCCCAATCTTTTTTAAAATTCTCCATTTTTGCTTCCCCTGTTTGTGTTGTTTTCCCCAGCCCAGGCCTATGCATTTTTGTTAATACGTAAGGGACAGGGGCAACAAGCAGCGAAAACCCCGCCCACGTCTCACGAACTGAGCTGCAGTAAGCATAGGCCGCTGCTTAGCTCGTTGAGGGGCCCTTTTCTTCGCCAAATGACACAGCCCGAACTTCACGGTCATTATGTTTACCTTAGGTTCCGTCCCCCCGGGCATCTTCGGATGCCCGCCAAACCGTCCATCACAAACATCAAGAGGGGTCATTTAGCCGTTAGTACCAAAAACCAACACTTGTTCAAAATTATAGATAAAAGAGGTTACTGTGGGTTTTGCAGCAACTCTTTATGTCCCCCTGGCGGATGCGGTAGCCAGCCATTTTTGGACAAGCGTTGTTTTGGTTCTAAACCCTTCGATTCAATAAAATTAATCAACATATTTACCTTAAAATAAGTATTTTTGTGAAGCGGTGAGAGACTTTCGACTTCTGTTTGTGATTCGGTTAGCATAACCTGAAATTTGCAAATTGACAAATATTATTAATAATTCGACGATAAAGATGAACTCCAACCTACCTGTAAATCATCTTCTAAACCTGTGTCGAATTGAAAATCCTTTTCGGCAATGACTAGCCAGTGGCATAGTGTGACTATTAGAAGGCATCTTAAGCTAAATCGAGCCATTGTAAAAATCTATTTGAGATTAGATTATGAGGTGGACGATCGAATATTCGAAAAAAATATATTTGAGTAGTGGTGTGGTCGGCCTATTTACAACATTTTCGTTTGTCCTGAAAATAAATAGAGAAGTTATATAGAATAGAGGTATGTAGTTTGTTTCTTTTGGGGTAAAAAGATGCAAATTTTCATGGCATTAAAAAAATTTTACAATCGTTTTCGTTGAGGTACTCGACTGCTAGAATAAGAATACTAGTGTGCAACAGAAGTTAGAAGGTTTTGCTTCCACTTCCTTTAACCACAGCGTTAGGTTTCATCATATTGGCTAGCGGCAGTGCACGCCGCTCTGGACACCCATCTATTATATGGGTAACCTTTATCTCTCTATAGAGACTGACTACTCCTGTCCTAAACACGCCTTTGACAGCAACTATATCAGCCTGATTCCCCCGAAGAACCTATTGGCAGATAATGCACTCTAAATTCCCCGACTCTATTCTCATCTCACGGGTATGTCGAACACCGACGAGGTGATTGGGGCGGGTATTATATAGTACTCGGAGGGATCGAGGATTACCTTATCATTCCACCCTCCTCACTTTTGCAGCGTCTTGCAGGCAGACGGCAGAGGTTTCGGCGATTTCAGAAGCTCTGACTAGGGAATCATGTCGTAACGCTGAGACATTACTATCTAACACGGACATTCAAGCTCGTTTACTTCAATTCGTTCTTACTACAATACATCGAGAACTTTTGTGAACTGTTGTCAGCCCATGCGAAGAGGGGTGATTTTTTCAATATTACCCTCTGCTGGATACCAAGCCAAAGAGGCTTTTTGCTGTTCATGGGAATCGTAAAAACATTCGCGTGAAAGCTTAGGCTGGGAAAAATTGAGTCACTCGTCCGGGACGCACGGAAGCACTCCGCAAGGTGACACACTGCGAATTTCGATGAAACAAAGAAATAAATGCACAAAAGAAAGTTGGAAAGCACACAGTGCGGTGCGCTGTGAAGGTTTGTGCTCGAGGCGCAGTTTCTGCAGATTTTAGAACTACCTGTAATGGACCATATCCTGATAGTGCTGCTTCCACCGGCAGATCGATGGGAGCACCTGATGAGTAATGATCTGTCGGTGGTACGAAACCAGAGGCCGGTTTTTTGGCCCGTCCCACATATTCATATGATGGACGGGCATATGCAATGATCCATGTGCGTTTTTTTGTTTGTGCATTAGTCCTAACACTTGCCGTGGTCCGATTTTAGCCAATTTCGATATGTAGGATCATTGAGTGATCCTGATCTCGGAACGGTAGCAGCAAATTCAGTCATCGACTGGGACGGGTCTAAAGTGCCGATGAACATCATCGCTCTTTTTATGTCGTTAGTTGTGGAGTAATGATGATAACCTATAATATTGACGATGCAATTCCAAGAAAACCAGCGAAATGCAATTCACTAAAAAATACAAATAACAAAAAAGATAGCATATTTTAATCAAAACCGCCAAACCGCAACATTTTCATATAATTTAGTCATATCTTTCAAAGTAAGTCATAGACCAACCAAAGAATGCATTAATCTGTTTTCGTTGGCCAAAAAAGACGATAAAGTTTTAGTTTTAAAATAAACAAACTTTGCTCATCATCAGTGCGGATACGAGTACATGTACTCATAGCAGGGCTGATTCATATGCGATATCTTTCATTCCTTTCATCGTTTCATCTCCGCTTTCTTGGTTTCTTCAAGAAGTGGCCTCAGCATCTTTGTAAAAGTCGAATTGTCATCCATAAGTCATACGTTGCGGTTTACATACATATAACAAAGGCAGCTCCTCTGCACTGAAGACGAAACTGCCCATCAAAGATCTGAAGAACAGAATTGTCAGATTTATTCTAGCATTTTTTTTTTTCTTTTTTTTTTGTACCACAAAAGATTTAATCATCACTAAAAGTACGCGTTTGTGAATATGACTAGATCTGGATACAATGTGCATATGGTAAGGATATGCCTCACAAATACGCAGCGAGCATTAGCCACGTTTCTTTGTAACCAAAACAGAACTACACAGGACCGATTTCTCAATGTCTTATCTTGTCTTAAAGTTTATCCTATCGATAAACGCCACCTATCCTCCAGTTAAATTTATCGAACGATAATTCCAAACAGTTGATACGAGCTGCTGAAATTTTGACAGCTATAACTGTTTTGTTTGCACATTCAAATGAGACAATGAAACTGGTCATAAAGAACAGAGTTCATTCGATGGAAGAGGATTTGAAACCAACTCAGCCGCAAAATTATGCTGAGAGACGGTACAGACATAGAATAGAACAGGCGGCAGAATCCCGCCAAGAAAACCAGCTAATTTTTCTACTGAATAATCACATTTTGAGCGTTGCATACGCTTAGGTTTAGTTTAGTGTCCCAGATAGCTTAACTGGTAGTTTAACCAGACATTGAGAAAACGGCCCATAGTCGGATTACACTAACAACAATGTCCCCGAAAGTGCTGGATGAAGAACTGGTGCAAGAAACAATGTTCTAAACGACTTTTCGGGTTGTAATATTTGGAATTTGCTGCAAGTAATGTAGTTTGGTTATGTAGTTTATGCCGATCATACAGTTTATTTGCTGTGATTTTCTGTAATTGAAAAAAAAACTAGTCGGCAGCCCAAATAAAATTTGAGAAACATTCCTAGTTGACCGTGCGACGCATACTGGTTCGCGTCTTTGACCGGGCTTTAAATTGAAATGATTTGTAGGCTCCGCTCGCTACACGGAGCTATTCCTAGTTGACCGTGCGACGCATACTGGTTCGCGTCTTTGACCGGGCTTTAAATTGAGATGATTTGTAGGCTCCGCTCGCTACACGAGCTCTGCGTCGTAAGATGTTACCCACAGTATACCACCGCACTAGAACGCTTGCTCTATACACCACAGCGGTAAGACCACTATTAGCCAAGACGCAAACCATGATGGCCGCCCGGTGAAATAGGAATACAAATACCCATACATACTAAAATTTAAAGGTTGTATTTTTACTGCGGATGTATTAGTATTTAAGTTTTCTTTTGACATTTGAGTTGAGGGTGTATTCCAATTTCACCGGAAGAATCGTCGTGGTTCGTGTCATGGCTACTAGTAACTTTACCGCTGCAGCGTTTAGAGCGAGCGAAGCAACCCCTTAAGCCGTGGAGCTCGGGTAGTGAGCGGAACCCATACAAGGAGAGAGCGAAATCTTCTCAATTAAAAACCCACTATTGGTCAAAGACGCCGATCATATGCGTCGCTCGGTCAACTAGGATAGGAATGTTCCGAGTTGATGTTTGAAGGACGGATCCAAGACATACCCCGAACCAAGGAAGTACTCCAATATTCCCTGAGTTCCCCTTTCACTGTTCTGCTTTATATCGTTTCTTTGCTGTTTATTAAGTTCTGTACTGTTCTGCTGAGAAAGAAACGCGGCTATTATTATGCATTTGTGGATCCAGTTTAAAATATCCGGCACCTTTCCAGTTTGCGAATATATTCACGTACACATATGTACACATATACAATTTATTCGAGGGATGGCAAATATAAATTTATTTGCAATGAAGATGATATATGTATGTTATGCAGACATGTGTCTTATACATAGAGTAAGAGTATAACGTACATGTGCAATGTTTATAATTTGTTGGCTTATGAGAACATGATTAAAACTAAATTACACATGGGAAAATGCGTCATTCAACATGACGCTATTGATTGAGGTTTCAAGGCGGATCAATTCCAGCAGTGGATTTAATAAATTTGAAACAATGGAATCGAAATCAAATTAAATCATTAGAAAAAAAAGAAACGTGAGGGAATAGACAAAATCCTACCTATGGTTTTCTTACACGAGTATAGTGCAACAGTTGTCTTAGCTACTCGTTGTTGAATATTGAATCTGCACCCCAGCTGCTTGCTGTCCAGAATGACCCCCAGACACTTGGCTTTGTCAGAAAGAATTGTCTTGCTACGTTCAGCTCGAATATTAGTTACCTGTGTTTCCTTGTAAAGAGAACAAGTTCTATTTTGGCCGGATCGACACTAGCCCCAGCTAGTCAAGCCCATTTCGTTAGGATTGAGTGGGTATTCCGCAAAATACCTCCAAGCACACAGCGAAACTTTTCAGAGATGGCGATGGCAATATCGTCTGCATACGCGATGACTTTACACCCCAAACCCACCAGGTCCAAAAACAGTTTGTTAACCGCCAAATTTCAAAGAAGAGGAGGAGGTGTAGGAGTTCCCCTACTGACACACACCGGCGTTCAGATGCTGGACCCAAGCGAGTACATATAATCCTAGATGTTAGTAGTTGGGCTATAAGCCGACAGAGTGACTAGTGGTCCATCTACACTCAGACCGGAGAAAGAATTGGTTATAGTCGCAGGTGCAACATAATTAAAAGCGCCATCGATGTTTAAGAATGCAACCAAGGTATATTCTTTACAGCCAAGAGACCTTTCAATGTATTAGGCTGGTGCAGATGAAAGGTCAGATTTTACAATGACATGAAGTTGGCTGCGATTTTTATATATCAAACTGCCACCAGGCGGCGCTAGTGATATAACATATTGAAGTATAAATACTGCTATCTTGGTTTATGAAGTCATTCCAGTTTTGCACTTCATGGCGATCGGTGAAAAAAAAAGAAAAAGAACATGGAAGTGAGTCAAAAACGGCTACTTTTCCTCTACGAATTTAATCTAGAGCACAACGCAACGGAAGCAACGAGGAATATCAACAGGGCATTTGGAACTGATACGATTAACGAACGAACCACTCAGTGGTGGTTCGAAAAATTTCGATCCGGAGATATGAACCTTCGAAATGAGCCACGTGGAAACCCAGGACCATCGATCGGTAACGACGAACTGCATGCATCAGTAGAGTCTGACCCCCGCCAAACCATAAGGGATCTTAGACCTGCGATGAAAAGTGGATTATAGTATCCGATAATCGTCGGCGATCGGCCCAATGGTTAGATGCCGATGAGGCTCCAAGACACATGCCGAAACAAAGCCTTCATCCAAAGAAAATAATGGTGACTGTTTGGTGGTCTGTAGCTGGATTTATTCACTATTCGTTCCTGCAACCTGGCGAAACCATCAATGGTGAGAAATACTGCGCTCAACTGGACGAAATACATCAGAAATTGACAGTTCAACGACCTAGGCTAGTCAACAGGAATGGAGTTATACTATTTCGTGACAACGCACGACCTCATGTATCGAGAACAACGATCCAAAAATTGAACGAGTTGCGCTATGAGACTCTTCCTTACCCGCCATATTCACCAGACCTCTCGCCAACAGATTACCACTTCTTTAAACATTTGGATCACTTTTTGACAGGAAAACAGTTTAACAACGAAGAAGGTCGGAAGCATTTTGGAAAAGGTCGGAAGCATTTTGGAAAAGGTCGGAAGCATTTTGGAAAAGGTCAAAAGCATTTGGAAAAAAGTCTAATGCATTTGGACGAAAGTCTAATGCATTTGGGAAAAAGTCGAATGCATTTGAAAAAAAATCTAAACAGTTTGGGAAATGCTATATAGTGGTGGATAGTTTGTTATGGAAGCTCACCTCGACCGATTCCTTCACAAAAGGTTACACTAATGATGGATCAATTTGAGGAGGTCTTAACCGACATCCTTCAAGCAGCACTGTGCATAGTACAGGAATGATACGCCAATGCTTTTCCAAGGAAGGTGCCTTGGAGCTAAATACTGTTCACCACCATGACATGAAAAACAATATTTACGATAAACAACATAACATTTATAAATGCACACACAAAATAAATAAAATAATTCGAAACTGAAAAATATGCAATACAAAATAATTTCCGGTATTTCAATATTGCGCCTGTCGCCGTCGTTGATGGAAAATGTTTACATTTGCAAAATGGAATTAATTTTAACTGTCGTTGCATTTTAAAAGCAAAAATACCCATGCGTTCAACTATCAGTTTACACAAGTTGAAAAATTGAGCAGAAAAATCAACATGCACAGATACATTTGTGTAATGTTAATGGATAGAACGCCAACGATGCTGACATGTATGAGTTCGGTGTGCTCTACCTTTACACCTTTGCTTGCACCTCACCTATCTGCTCTTGAAATGAGAACACATTACATCCACTTACAAATAATTGCTGGCACAGGTATTTATTTTGAAGATGAAATATACGAGTACACATACTTCTAATGAAAATCTCCAATTTATTCAAACGGAAATTATTGCTTGAACAATTTCAGCCTGGATAAATGTGAATCTGAGAGGGCGGGAAATGTTAAAATTCATTTTGAAATTAATTTCATATTTAAATTCAAAAACAATGTGCCTAACAAATAAAGATATTTAGGAAATTTGATGAATGTTTAGAGTTTTCTACTCTTATTTTGATTTATTTGTTTAGGACCACAGGACTCAAACTGCCTTCAACAGTAGTCTAGCGCATTCGTTTCAACACACTCCGTCATATGATACCCATCTTGCCTGTATGGTAATTCCAGGTTCGCATATCTGCTTTACTTTTTGATTTACGGTTGATAGTAAAGTGCTATTTCACTCGAAATTACCTTATATTACTTCATTGCCAAGAATGTCCTTTTTCTTAACCATGTGAATCAAAATCAATCAAATCAACTCAAAATTCCATCAACACTATTTCACTAGCATGTGCTTTCTTCCTCACCAAAGGACTCTAAAAGCCATCAATAGTAGTCTAGTGAATTCACCTCAACAAACCCAACAGAATATACCGTTAGTCCAGTCGATTGATTTTACTGCGACCGTGCCGAGATCAGATTCACCCAAGGAACCTATATACCGAATTTGGTTAAGATCGGACCACGGGAAGTGCTCGGACATACGCACAGCATGCATCGGACTATATGCTCGTCCACTATATGAAAATGTGGGACGGGCCAAAAATTCCCCAAGGATTTTGCGAAATTCTTAATTTACCTTATTCCGAGAATGAAACTAAGAACAGAAAACAATACTGGGCAGATTTTTCTGGTAATACAAAGAAAGCTTTAAAAATTAGTTTTTAAGGCGAACTCCGAATACTTCAACTCCGTTGAGTTTGCCGCGAGCAATGCAGTTCACTTATCCAGTTCGAGAAGCTCATAGAGTTTATTTCCATTTTATGTTAACGCCAAAGCTTAGGGGATACCCTTTGATGCAACAGCATAGCCTTGGCGAGTAAAGGAAAATTAAGGTAAAAGAAGAGAGATGGATTGAGTTGGATCAGATTAAATTAAATGTCGGTGAACGTTTTGCTTGAATTTCTGTGGATCATAACTGCAGGGGAACACATTCGGGTTCTGTATCGTTTTTTTTTTTTTGCTGTTCTAATATGTTCTAATCTGCTATGCAGCAAAGAAACACTGCTAATATTCAGCATAACCAAACGTTCGGACCAGCTCAAATATACTTCATTTGAAACGTCAGATGCATTAAACATCGGACCCAAATTAAAAAAAAAAAAAACCTCGCCGTCCGAACATGCACTAATTTCCAACAATTTATGTAATTATGTCCATGTTCAAATAAATCATAATTATACCATCATTACAAATACATACATACGTATGCAATAGTATGGACATGATTTGAATACAAGAACAATCGGAAAATTTTGTTAACATTGTTCTAAACTTTCCAAGTCGGAATCAACTTCAGCTAGTGTAGCTGTGCATATCTGGTCTAGACCATTGTTCTTCTTTTTATCTTCCATGACCCGTATATTAGAATTCCTTCAACGTAGCGACGATGGAACGACGCAGCCATTGTTCTTTTAAGAAGATATAAGTAGGTTTCATCGATATTTGCATACATCTTTGCAAACAATTGTTCCCAACTGAAATCATATTTAGTTCTGTTTTGCAAATCCTTTGGTAGGCGAATTTAAATTTTCGAGCTCCAAACGCATGTGTTAAGCTTTTATGGACATAATTAAGTGTGATTTCGTGAATATTTTAGATTCGTACACCTTCCTTCCTGACTCATCAAACGTTTCAACATAAATGCATCACTTGGTGGTGAGCTGTGAAACCTTAGGTTCACATTTGAAGCTTAGAGAAAGTGTTTAGTTTCCGTGGCCCAAGTTCTAGTTATAATTTGGCCCGTCCCATATATTCACATGATGGCCGGGCATATGCAATGATCCATGCTATGCTTTGGTTTGTTCGTTTGTGCACGCACTTTTCAATTCAGTTTGCTTGCAGGTTACCTGAGTGACCCTGATCTCGGAGCTTTAGCAGCAAATTCGGTCAGGCTGCAGGGTTGGTGATTGAATTTTCTCCGAACTGTATGGCGACATTCCCTTTCTGTTTCGGTGGATTAGAGAGGGCACGGACTGTCGACCATAGTTTGCTTATACCTGTGGTTAGGTTGCATTTATGCAGATGCGTACTCCATTTTAACCTCTTATGTTCGGCTACTAGTCTTAGAATTTCACAGTTCATTTCGTGAATTCTGGGATGGTCTGGGTTTGTCTCGTCTGCAAGTCTGTCGGCTGAGGTAGGAAAGTTGGGCCGAATTTTCGGAATGCGTCCTGCAGGAGTAAATTTCACAGCCGCTTTATTGAGAACTTTCCTGATATTGGGCTCGGCCTTACATACGTCGGTGGGAGTTGGCAGGGCGAGGAATTTAGCGCTAGTATATTCGGTATTCCAGTCAGCCTTGTTGTGGTTGACAAAAGTTCGATGATCGACAGATGCGATATCTGTCGGTTTGTCAAGCCTTATCACGATTGGTAAGTGGTCCGGTGACAGTGTAGGGCTCCCATTGTGTTTCGTTTAAAAGGCTAGCACTGGCAATCGTGATATCGCTGAGTCGGAGAGCTGGAACAGGTACCGGCAATACAGATGGGCGTGTCGTCATTCAATGTACAGAAGTCTGAAGCGTCAAGTTGTTCTGCAATGGAGATACCTCTGGCGTCGTTGTTAAGATGTGAGTGCCAGAGTTCATGGTGAACCTTAAAGTCACCAAGCAGGAGACGGTGTTGAGCAGTGAGGAAAGTGTTAATTTTTATATGGTAACCTAAGGGACAACTGAAAACCGTTGGAACATATATGTTGTAAATTTCAATATCAACATTGCCTGATTTTATGGCGATGGCTTGCGCTTCCATGGTGATTTCGTTGTTGGTGACATCTATTTCCCGGTATTGCACGGAATGGTGGATGATGAAGGCATGCCCTCCTCCAGCGTTGGTCAACCTGTCTTTCCTGATGATTATGTAATCTCCATGAGCGTTGAGGGACGAATTGGGATGTAGTTTCGTCTCCTGGATGACTCCAACTTGAATGCGATGTCTGTCCATGAATGAAGCGAGTCCGGCAATTTTGTTTTGCAGGCCGTTGCAGTTTAGTTGATTGTGTGAGAGCGTATCGAAAATGGCGATAGGTGGTGCAGGCGTAAGGTTGTTTAGTTGGGGAATCCTACTGGGTCTATTCGCAGGGGTCGTTGTGCTTGACTGAAAGCTCGTGTGAGTGCGCACTGGTGTAGGAAAGTGAGGCGTGTCTGACTAGCTCGCTGCTTACTGGCAGTAAATGAAGGATTCCAGTGCCTGTGATGGTTTAGATCGGAGCAGTTCCTCAGGTGACACCACTGGTCGTAGCAGTTGCCACTCACTGATGTCGCATTAGGATGCAGCTCTCTATTGCATACGCAACAGATCCAAGGACATGGGTTGTTTTCAATGCTGGCGCGGAGAAGTAGTATTGAGAGCAGTTGCGCCGAGATGTGTTGCTCCCAATAAACACAAAAAACAAATACAGCATGTAATACACAGATCATTCTTGCATTGAAGGGTTTTGGCAGCTCTTGGTCGTTGTACAAACGGGTCGCTCCGGTGCGTAGAACCGGCTGCCGCAGGAACGTTCTTAATCGCACAGTATCGCATAAACGCTCGCTTCGCTCGCTCGGCGGGCAATCGAGTTTTGATCAGTTTTAAACGTACCAAACATTCAGTATAAGTCATTTAAAAAAAATTCTGTAATTTGAAAATTTTAGAGTAACAAGAGCCTATTAAAATTTCCACCACTGTACGTGCTTACAAAAATTTCTTCTCACTAGTACCCGCACTTACTCCAATTACATATGTCCCTACAAAGCAAATTGCACTTCACACTTGCACGTTCTGCTGATTTATGATAGATCGTTTTAAAACGCAGCACTTAATATATTTTGCAGGCGAATCTTGTGTGGATAACTACGAATAATTAGTACTTACTAGTAATTTTATAAATATGCACATACGAGTACATATGTACATATCTTCAACTAATCAGCATGTGATTATAATTTTTCGATGACAAATCTTTTGAAATTTCTCTGTTTTACATAAACGTGTTATCAGGCTTCCTGTTGCTTTCAGCATTCGCTAGAATGAGTCTAATTCTGTGATCAATTCATCACATTTCTCTATCAATAGAAGATCTTCGGAAGCACTTAATATTGAAAGCGTTGAAAAACATTAATAATTCCCTTATCCAGAACAAAGTCACACTTTTTGTGGATTTTCCCTTTTGCCCTCCCATTACTCGTTATGGTTGTCAGCATTCGTTGTCATCGTCGTCCGCCCGGCATGTACGAGTACGTTGTATGTATGTCCAAACATCGCTAGCTGAATCATAAACAAATGTTTCATATTACCGAACCGGGATTCCAATATTGTCTCTTGAGTCACTCTTCTGAATAATAAATAATTCACTGTCCTTATCAGCAAAATGTTCTTTAATAATTATTTTGATTTTCTCAGTGTATAGCGCCAATTCAACGACTGCAAAAGAACACACTAAGTACATCGAAATATGACAACATTCGCAGACGCCAAAGATTCAAATATTATGCACACAAAAGCAACCACCACACTAACCAGAGATGGCAGCATTTATTCAAAATTGCCCAGATTCATTTTGCAATAACAGTCTGTTCAATAACCAAGCCGGTCATATTAAACATTCTGTAAACTTATCACGTTTCATTTGTCGTCTGTTGACTTGAAGATCGCCGGAAATTAATTTGAATGAAATGCATTAATCATGCACTAACGAACGCCCCATTCAGAGGACAAACGCCGCAAAAGAAAAGAAAATTGTCTTCGGATGAGCTCAGGGGCTCAAGACGTTTGCATTCACTCAATTTGTTCTGGGTAGTCTCCCTTTTATGGAGTGTATCCTTAATTTGTTTTGATTTCGGGCGGTGAGACTGAGAAGGTCAATGTTGTAGTTTATAAAATAATAGTTTACAAGTTTATGAGCAGTTGCATACACCACAAGCATATCCGTGAATACACATCATCGATTTTGTTTCGGCGAGAAACCACATCACGGTCCGTGAAGTACCACTTGACTACTAATCAGAATGTGCAAGGGTGTAAAGGTAGAAACGATCCATACAAATGTACGAGTATGCACCAGGTAAGTGAGGTGTGTACCGAGAGTCTTTCTTAGAATTTTTACCAGAAGGTATCGTGTCTACCACCCGGGTGTAAACTGTCCCATAGCTTCTGGGTATAGCTGACAGGAGGACGTCGTCGTTTTGCCACGAGTCAATGCACGATGCAATGGTAAATCCCTAATTGAGCCTCTAGTGTCAAGTTACCAACATTCTTAGACGTTTCGATTCTTTTCAAGTGGTAGTGAAGTAAAAAGAAACGGAACTACTAATGAGCTGGGTGATACATCAAGTATGAATGCCATGAATGCAGTAGGGCACAGTTCGAATGCAACAAATCAACATTTAAAGTCAAAGAACTAACATGGCTTGTAATTGTGTACAGATGTGTGCAATATCGATGATATGAATAGGGGAAAGTATTTGTTTATAAAATAAAGACATGGTGAATGAAACCTAGAGAGAGGAATTGTTGATTGCACACTTGATGACATTTTTATTCAGTGTTATATGACAAAAACAAATGACACAAAAAGAGCAATAATGTTCATCGGCACTTTAGGCCCGTACCATGCAAGTATATTTTAATCTTAATCCATTTGCTTTCAAGTTGTTCGTGATTTGCTTTGAAATATGTTGTCCGTATCGCCCGATACGAAAAATACTCATCTACCAAGAGAATGCACCCAGTCACATCAACCCATCTTGAATAGATATCGCTTGACTGTCAAGAATATTCTTTTTCGTGACCAAAGAAAATAAATACATCAGCAGTCAAGTGCATTCGCCTCAACATCTTCTGGCATATGATACCCATCTTGCCTATACATCACTTCATTGCCAGGAATGTCCTTTTACCCTCACCAAAGGACTCAAAATGCATTCGCCTCAACACCCTAAGTCGTATGATACCAAAAATGTCTTCAACAGTACCTGAGTGCATTTTTCTCATCACCCGAATCAGGAGATACCCATTTCTACCAGATATAAAAAGACTTAGGTGAGTAACTCTATTTTAAACAAATAGGATTTACCGATAGTCCTGTCGATGATCAAAATTGCACCTGATGAGTAATGATTTGTCGATGGTACGAAACCAGAGGCCGAGAGTCCCATTACACCTGGACCCCGATGCGAGCGCGAGGGCAACCATTCCATCCTTATAGACTCACTTTTTTTTATTCTCCATTTTTACCTCCCCTGTTTGTGTTGTCTTCCCCAGGCCTATGAATTTCTATTAATACGTAAAGCATAGGGGGCAATGAGTAGCAAAAACCCCGCCCACGTTTTCCGAACTGAGCTACAGCAAGCCTCCTAGTTGAGGGGCCTTTTTTTCGCCAGATGACACGACCCGACCTTCACGGTCATTATTCTACCTTAGGCTCCGTCCCCACGGGCATCTTCGGATGCCCACCAAACCATCCATTACAAATCCAAAATCGATAGGGGTTCCAGTTGAACGCTCCGCAATCGACCGCAATGCAAGTTGAATTTGAATATTACTCGCCCAATCCATCCAGTTTCGAATGCAGTTGCAACTACCGTCTGTCCGCACATGCCATGACAGAAAGTCAAAATCAACAATTTGACCCAAAATATGAAAACTACAGTCGGAACATGCATCATAAATCATAAAATGCCCAAAAAGTTGGGATGAAACTCCGAAGGAAGTTGGAATACGCGCTAAAAAGACTCCTGGCAAGAGCAGTGTGAAAATAGAGACAAAAGGAGGCGACCGCATTATAATAGCTACGTCTAGTCGGGGATGACATGGCATTATCATTATCACCAAAGCAAAAGTGTCGCTCCTTCCAATTAGCAATATGGGATACGAACTCTTGTAGAGCACTTATTTTTAATTTATTTTACAATTTTCAATGAGCTGCCTTTTCTGTAGATTTCTCACAGGACAATCGTGCCTTCAGGGACAATTGGATAGAATGGATATTGTATTGGATGCTAGCTGCCGATAGGGACGATGAAACAGCATATTATCCACTGTGGAGAAGAGATCAAGTTTTTACTCACCGGCGAGCATTTAAGCAATTTGTTATGTATGAAATTCTGGAATCGCAATACATCTTGACTTTAATACAATAGAAGCTTCAAATGCTATACCTTCTTTTGGGTCCTTTTTTATATGCTTACCAAAATCAATAATTTAATTTCGTGAAAGCAAGAGCCAAAACAACATTTACACATTGTTCTTTCGACTTTGACGCCTAGCCTAAAAAAGATTCATTATATAACGTCGGAGCTTGGACCCAGGGCACTTCTGAGATCCTATCGTGGGAATGTTTACAGTACAGGGACATATACGAGTATGTAGTTGGTTAACCGAAATTGCGGCGAATTTTCCACTGCAGGCAGACAGGTTGGCGCTGCCCAATGGGGACTCATTATCTCGACGAGCTTACGATAAATGATAAATGGAATTGCCAAATGCCCGGGTCCCCTTATCACCACAGAATAGTCCCCAGAAACTGATTTCCTGCATTTGAATGTTTTTTTTTTAATATTTTGTGCAACATTGAAATCAAAATGTATTTTAAATTGTTGCCTAAAAAGCTATAATAATTTTTAAAATACTTTTACTAAAACCACACAAACAGCCCTCTCGTATCAGTTTATACTCTCAATCTGTCATATAAATTATGTAATCATAATAATCATCATCTAGTTAAATACATACATCATGCACCACTAGATCACGGAATGCACATGATCAGAAATATTTATTAAATCCCATTGATAGTCTCTTAGAACAAATCTAGTTTTGATTGTAATTGAATACACTTAACTGTTGATTGAGTGTGATAACTATATATGAAAAGAAATGACGGCTGGTTCCCATGAAAAAAAAGAAATAAAAAATAAAACACAAAAAAAAAACCCTGCCTTTAGGTTCAGATCCATCAAGTCACATTTATTGGTGCGTTGCAACTGCAGCCGTAAAAGTGTCGTAATCAGCCAGCACTAAGGGTCAGGTCAATTAGACTTTTTGGGGTTCTCACAGTTCAGTTGATTCGATTAGTCACATGAAGGGCAAATGAGTTTTGTTGAGAAATATTAAAAGTTTTGCTTCATGAAAAATCTTATCCATTTTATGGGAGCATAACGTAAGCATGACGACATGTGTATCGTTTTTATAATTATTTTAGATTTCCTCTTTTATGGCACAAAAGGGCCGATATATTCTGATTTTTTTTTTTCTCTCCGCAAACAGATTGTACAGTCTTTCATTAGTCTTTTAACGACGTAGTGATTCGTTTTGTTTGCCCGCTTTTTTTTTCATAACAAAAATTCGGATAGTGCAACAATTTTTCGTACATAGTGAAGGGCTCGTTAAACTTTTTTCATTCGCGACCCCCATTTTACCACCGCAATAAAAAATAATAAAAAAATATCCAGTAGTAGTATTTCTGTTTTATAGCGACTTTATTCCACAAATGGTTATGAAAAACGTTTCTGTTTTGTCGCTTTTGGTTGACGAAATCGATACTTGTTTACGGTCAATTAGTCAACAGAAACACATATCGATTTCGCCATTGGCTTTGGAAGTAATAGATACGGCTGACGACTTACAATCCCGGCGCGCTGTGTCACCATCGCATTAATTGAAATGAAGCTCTGAATTATTTGATATGCTGGGCTTATCCACGAACATTTCCGTGTCGCTTTTAGCTCATCCTCTGCCAAGAATCTGTAGGTAGGTAATGGTCTGCTAAGAAAAGACAGAAACACAGGACTGCTAAAGAATTACTAGCCTTTTCATTGCCCTTCCGATAAGTCGACATACTATACAATACCGATATTACACATCAAGATCACGAACGAGCAACGTTTCGAAATTATTAAAATTAATACCGATATTCTGATGGTGGTCACAACTTTAAGAGCGATTACTCCAATTTTCGGTCGTAATAATCGTCTCACCAGACAGACTGTGCGTGATATAGTCGATAAATTCGAGTCAACATATTCCTGTGCCAGTGAGACAAAATGCACCGGTCGAAGTACCGAAAATAACGCAGCCGTAAGTGCTTCAGTTCAAAATGAGCCAAATCAGTCGATTCCACGCCGTTCAGAGGAATCGGGAATCTCTCAGTCCACATTGTGGCGAATTTTGCTTAAAGATATTTTCCTACACTCTTACAAGATAAACTTAACTCCACAGCTGAAGCCTCTTGATGATTTGAAGCGCTGAAACTTCTCCCATTGGGCTCTGCAAAAGTCAGAAGAAAATCCTCAATTCCATCCAAAAATTATCTTCAGCGATGAAGCCCATTTTTGGCTTGATGGCTTTGTCAATAGGCAAAATATGCGTTATTGGACCGGCATGTGCTTCAAGAGACTCCATTACATCCACAAAAAGTGACCGTGCGGTGTGGACTTCGTGCCAAAGATGTGATTGGATTGTATTTTTTCGTCGATGAAAATGATCGCCATGTTACCGGCTCTACGCACCTGAGCGACATGTTCATCAGCAACGGCCAAGAGCTGTCAAACCCCTTCAACGCCAGCAGACGTTGCAACAACAACAACAGCAACAATCGCTATGTTACGGTCAATGGAGTTCGCTATCGTTCCATGTTGGAAGATTATTTTGGGACAGAATTGGATGGACTTGACATTAGTGATTTGTGGTTCCTATAAGATGATGCGTTTATACCAACCACGTTAGAGGAGTTTAGGAACAATATCGAACGCGAAATTGCCAAGGTTCCGGTCGATATGTGTGGAAGAGGGGTGGAAAATTGGCTCCAAAAAATACTTGCGGTAGTTATACTAGTATAACGAGATCGAGTTCCATACTCAAATGTAATATGTATATCACCCCTGGAATAAATTTCAGCCCCATATCGCGATTATTCTGTTTTATTTAACGCCAATCGCCAATCGTCAATCGCGGCAATCAAAAACCGCCCATGGTAAGCGGCACTGAGCAGTCAAATGTTGTCCTTTCCATGAGCCTGAGTAAACCGCCAGAGCTTGCGGTTCTCTAGCTGCTCGAAAACAGCCGCCGTAGCTATGGAAACCGCCCATGGAAAATACTCGTACTAAACCGCCCATGGAAAATATTCGAATTAAACCGCCAGAACGTTCGAACGCTATGGCGGGGATACGAACGTAGCTCGATTCTTGGAAATTTAGTCGCAATGGAGTGCTTCACGGGTACGGAGCGTAGGTTCTGTGTTACTACAAATTAAATAAAAATGGCGGTTTATTCCCCTCAGAGTTTAGATTGCATGACTGTCCCAGTGAAAGTGTGATTAGATCGTGGGTTAGAAAGTTTGAAACCACTGGTTCAACTCTCAATTAGGAGCCAAGATGAGTTGTAACGTTAAAAGTCGTGCGAATTTAAAAATATTTGGCACGACTTTTTGGCCCACCCTGTATTAGAATAAATTATCCTCATGTAACCTGATACGAATGCAAAAACCATGAGGACAAGAGTCCCAACTCCAAACACCCTGCATATATCAAGATAAAATTGCACATATTTTTTCCCTCCATCGAATAATTTTATCTGAATGATTGATGTCTTCATGGATTTAGGTCATCGTTACGGTTGAAGCAATTCCAAAATCAAAAAATGTACGAAATTGTTTGTGATATCTGAATCTTCATCGGCATATTTCCAATCAATCCACACATGTTCCCTGTTTCAATTTGAACGCTCCAATAAATTTGTCGACAACTGCTTTAGGAGTGGTACAACAATTCGTATTTATCCCCGACAACCATCTCGTTTCCAGATGGCTAAAGCCGATATCTATTATCTAGCCGGCTGCGGACGGTAGAGCACAGGCAAAAATTACTATTCCATCGCCGCCCGTATAAATACGTACTCCTACAATAGATGATAATTATTATTATTCCATGGCATTCAATTCACATGGAGATTTTTAGCGGATTTCGCCACTTGTTTTATTTTAGGATTAATTGACGGGAAAACTGGGGTATAAGAAGGCGGATTGGCAAGGGAAAGTGTGAGAATGTTTGTTCCAAATGGATTTGCAAAAACTGACGATGATCAAAGCGATCAATCAGATTGGCTTTTTAGGGGAAGAATAATGAATATTCGTATGTATTACAAATTCATATAATGTACCTGAATGTGGCAAACGGTGGAAGTCTTTTCTTTCGATTCAAGGGTTTTGTGATCAAATTACCTGAAATGAAAAAGAAAAGACGATTAGAAAAAATAGTATAAATAACACACAATGGGTTCACAGAAAAGGAAAAAAAAAGAAAACATGTGCAAGATTAATGTGAAACATCCCATCGGACTATGAGTCCATTTCAATCGCAAAAACAGCAATAGTATTGTACATACATATCTCTTGATCAATATCTAAAAGTGAAAAATGGTCACTGGGATTCGAACTTGGTTCTTTCTGCTCGCACGTCCGATACGCCATACAGAGTTTTTTTTTCAGAGATTGTGACTTGACCCTAGTAACATTGTGACATTCATTCATTTTTATTTTTTTTTAAAGCGCTTAGAATAACCTCTTATTGCAAACTATCAAGGAATTTCAACAAAAGCGACTAAATTTGTGGTCCGGATCTCGCAACTGTTAGCCCATTCGCCTTCTATGCACTGGGCCCCGGTTCGATTCCTACTGGATGCGGTAGTCTTCGATAAAAAAAAAAAGGGATTAAGGGGGTGAATAGCTCGGTTGAGCGTGTTGCTGATCACACACATCTACACAAAACACATCGCCACGATCTAGTAAATGAGATGATGCTAACTCATCTCGATGACTTCGTCCAAAATTGGACTGTTGCGCCAGTTATTTATTTTATTTGACTAAATTTCTTATAATTTAAATTTTGAAGGAAAATAAAATTTGACATCTTTGGGGAATTGAACTCTGATCTCTTGCTTGCACGTCCCATACACTAAACACTAGATTGAAAAGCTTCCGGTGAATTATGTTCCTTGTGCATGTTTATCATACTAATGTTGCTTAGACTAACGTACACACACACTTATGTTGTTTGCGCATTAGTTAGATATTCCACGAATTCAGAGAAGTCTACACATAAAAAAACGGATATCAGAATAATATTCCAAATTTAATAATAGCTCAACCGCAAATTAAGAAGCTCTGTAAGTGGCCAACCTCGTTTTCGTATATATTTTTCCGTTAAAAGAAAACTAGGCTGAAACACGAAAACTTCCCGACCACTTCTCACTGCTGCTCAAGTACAATCCGCATTCATTCATTAGCGCCATCGTCCTTTTAATATTTCCATTAGTCGAAAAAAGGGGCAGCTTTCGTAATAATTGGCCTGGAAATAGCTTCCTAAAGCGAAAGTGGATGGATGTTTGTTAAGTTTGAACCAGAACGGCGCCAGGGACTCGTATCCCCATAGCATTTTTCCTACGCAAGAATGAATGTACACGTTGAGGAGTTGGTCTTCTTTCATCAATTTTTCGCCTCAAAGCCAAAAGCTTAACACATTGCGGAGGGTAACGTAATGCCTTTTCCTAATTGCTTTGCCTGTCAACATTCAACTTGGATATAAGTACGAACCGCAGCACATTCGAGTTCAGCAAGGCCAAGAAACTCACCAAGTAGTATGCTAGAGGTACTTGTATATACGAACGTATAGGTATCAATTTATGTGCATACGTAGGAAAAGTCATAGCATAATGAAAGCATGCGAAACAAATGCTAAGAAGAGACTCCACACAACAAGTTAGTAATGCAAACTTTCTTCCCGTTTTCAGTTCTTTGCCTTTGTTCCATAACTTAGTCGGTTCTTGTTGAGTTGACGTTTTTCAAGCGTACATTATGCACTTATTGTGGCACACTGCATTCTGGAAATATTCTGACAGTAAATTGTGGGGCGGAGTGTGAGAATAGAGTAGAACCTTTCCTGGCTTGATTAAATGGGCAGGGTGATGTATGCCAGCAACTTGCACTATCCAAAATTTCTTATATGCAAACGAACCGTTAACTAGTTGGACGCACTTGACCCCACTACGGGTTAAGGCAAAATAGTAATACAGGCAATAAGTAAGGAGTCCCCTTCTCTGAAGTCGATAAATGGGGTTCAGAGAGTATGGTACAACACTATTTATTCGAGTCCATTTCATAGAGTGCAATGAGGTAAGCGGTCAGTATCACGTTTGACCCTCCTTTACTTCATCAATTTTTATCATTGGCAGCTAGCAAGAAAACCGAGAATTCGAGTATTCCCAGGAAAGGGTTTAAACCCGCCACCTTTCGCTTGATAGATCGATCGGTCGATCTACCCATCGAGCTACCACGGCCAAAGTATATTTGCAAGATTGATGAACGAATCCCGAATCAAGACTTCTCGTCACTCTCGGACTTACTTACTTACTTGTCAAAAGCCTTCGACACAGTCCGCCACTCATCACTTCTATCCGAAATCTACTATTCATCACTTCCGGCACAAATTACCAAATGGATCGCTAACTTTCTCGCTGCCAGACAATCTTATACAGAATAAAATTGGAGTGTATCTTTACTAAACAGTCAATAAGTCAATAAAACCATTTAGCAATGATACCCACCCAAAAATCGTCAGCATAAAGCCAGAAAAACACAACGTGCTTTAGCTAGTTTGGTTTTGTTGACTGTGTAGCAATGGTACACTCCATTTTACTCTTATGCCTGAAAAAAGAGAACTGAGAATCTTATCCAGAGTTCTGGGATAGAAAAGCGAAACGTAGAAAGATTAGATAGGGTGTTCCTCAAGGAGGAGTCCTATCTCCCACCCTGTTTAACCTTTACTTCTCTGGACTCTCAACACCAGCTGAAGTTGGAGTCCTTCATTAGCTATGCCGATGACTGCTTGATCATAGTACAGGGAACATCATTACTCACATGTGCGAGCTGACTTCAATCTTTCTTTTACATGCCAGTCTCCGAATCTTTCCTACTATAGCCATACCTTCTCTGGTGGTTACCATTTAGCCCCATATTTAATTATGGGTCTTACAATCGCCTTACAGATCCATAGGACTATCTGAGGGAGACTCCGGATTCCGACTAGATTAGTTTTTTTTGTCTAGAGTAACACCGAGGTATAGTAGCGGAGTGTTACATAGTAGGACAGCTCATTGGTCTAATGTTTCTTTTCCTCCAAAAAGGAATGATAGCTACATTGGCTCGATTAAGACGTTATCATTGCACCATTTTTGTGCTGTGTTTAGCGCCGATTGGAGTATTTCCGTTAGAACTTCTTCGAACTTTCCCCTAACAGTTATTACCAAGCCATCAGCATATACTTGTATTGGAAACCCCATCGTGGTGAGTCTCCACAGCAGGCTGTCTGCTACGATGCACCATAGGAAGGAAGATAATACTGCTCCTTGCAGACATTTGATGTTCAAGTACAGTCTCCAATTAGTTAATTTCAAGATCTATTTTTATCAAATGTCTTTACACCCCAGGGCATTTTTATGATGTCTAATGACTATTTAAACGAAAGGGAAAAACTTCGTCAACATAGCCTAAACATACATAGTTACATTACACTTTTGCCGCTATTCAGCTCGCTGGGGATGCATTTGCTTCTTGGCGCTAAAGGACTTTCACCATTACCCAGGAAAATTCTGCCCCGTCTCCGTGATTTTGATTTCTATTCAGTGCTCCTCGCTCATCACATTATAAATTATTCAAAACCGATAAAATCTCATCTTCTTTACTCTATTCCTACTTTCCTCTTGTTGGACCTTTTCTTGCCAAATTCCAGTAAACTTCATAATTGACCTTCATAAATATCAAATTGTTGCCGCACTACAACCATAAAGAATCCGAAAGTAGCCCTGCAGACAGCCGTAAAAAGAAAAACAACTTTTGCCTGTTTCTTCGGAAGAATCAAAAATTTAGTTGTCTCTTTGGTATCATTCTTGCGGTCTCTAGTGTGCTTGATACGTTCTTGGTTAACCATAGTAATAAAACTTGCACAAGGCACAAAATACATGTAGGCATGTACATAAACATAATCAGTCTCATATGGCGAATTTGCGTTCTCATCACAAAATTCACCATTAAAGAGTTCAGCATGAAGCGCTCAATTGAATTGCTGACTTGCCTTTAATTCAAGACAATTGCGTCAAACGCATCATTTTAGAGCCGCCCGTTTCAGTTGGAATTAATTGAAATTCATTATTGGTGATGCGCTTGGCTTCGGTCTCCACTTAACCCCCTTTGGAGCACACACACCCCGTCCGTATCCGTGCACATACACACTACACTTTCCATTTCTCTTCTGGCACAACGATTGCGTTGAATTTAATGGGCGGTCATCATTGATAGCTTGACTTTATGTCCCTTTAACGACAACGTGGCCTACTTCTCTCTCGTCGTCCATATGGTCATGATTTACTCAGTGCTATGAAGTCATGGGCCATAATTGATTGGTGAAGGCACTCCTCCCAATTATTCTACATATCTTTGAGTTCAAAGCCACTACACATACTTTCCACCAGGCCTCATTACGCCGAGATGGATGAAAGTAGATTCCAGGACTAGGATTTTTGCATATATAGAAGCAACAAGGGTATATTTCGGACTGACGGTACTTGCTTTTGGCCAAGTCCTCGCACAAGGCTCCATCGTGGGTAAAATTACCGAAAAAGGCAACACGATTTTTTTTTGTTTTTCACAAAAGTTAAATTTCACATAAAATATTCAACGTGCGGAAATGGGAACAAGTGTTTCCCTGAATTTTTCATCACTTCATTCGCATCGACAACAACGACCGCCGTGACGGTGTGGCGCAGAGGTGGTGCTTTTCAAGGACTTGGCTTCTCGGCAAGACGCAGGTTATATGATTGAGTTTCCTTCCTATGAAGTATGAACTTATAAAGTATATGCATGAAGTTGGAAAAAGTCCCTAATATACATTTTGGGACGTACAAATTTTCTTATTAGCAAAGCTTATTTGGTCGAGTGCTCGCCCGTCTTCCATGGAGCTCATGGACGTACGTCGTCGGTACGTCTACGCATTATGGTAAACAAGGGAATGATAAGTTAAGAAGAATAATGAGAAATAGTCATTTAAAATATTGCAAACATTTAAGGCATGTTGATTATGCTAATGATTCTAACAAATCAAGGGAGCGGTATGTATGGCTAACAAAGAGCTTGAATGCTGATTATGCCTGTGCTTAGTCCTTGTGATTTATGTTTTATTGAAGAATTCTGTGGAAGTTATGTCTAGATTTTCCAACTTGTAGGCATGGCATTTTCCTCGTGGAAACGTTCCCACAACCATTAGGTTTTCACACAGAAAATAACGATTTTTGTTGTTTCTCAATTGGCCAGTTCTGAATTCAGGATAGATGAAATCGCCTTTGAGAGAAGAAAGAGAGAGAGAGAAGTCAGAATACAGCATCACTACATTGTTTGTACTTGCACAGTAGCAGTCTCTATACAATATGCTTTCAAAAAGGTCCTTGAGCAACTCATTACTTACATACTGGGATACTCGGTGACGCTTTTCGATAGCAGACCACTGTAATTTATCAGTAATGAAAAATCACGAGTGTATGATTTTCATCTCATCCTTCCCTGATACATGAACAGAAAATTTGTACAAAGGATATGTTCAGTGTGTAGAGATCTTTTTATAACGTGCGGTTTTAGAAGCGATTTTCACAGCGAAAGCAGCGGCGGTTTAGGAAAACCTGAAACCGCCTGGAAAACGCTTCTGAGGCCGCTCGTTATAAAAAGATCAAGCAGCCGGAAAATGCACGGTGGAGATTATTTTTCCTGGAAAAAGTGTTAATGCTGCTGTGTAGCCTAAGGGCCTAAGCCTCTTATGCTTCGCATTGAAAAGCACCAACAACAAAAAGATACCTTTCTGCTCTTACATGGCCAACATGAGTTCACGAGCATTTGAGTCGTTCGTTGTTGGTGCTTTTCAATGCAATTTTTCAATGTTCCGTTTTTTTTCTCGACGTTGACGTGTAAACAAAGCATTGGAAGTGGTTGATGCACTATGTCCCCCTCTTATACTCTTTGCCCTAACGACTAATGGGGTGAGTATATCGGGCCAACTACTCCTAAGAGGGTTAAGTTGACGTTTCGCTAGAATTAACTAATTTCGGGCGATGTATATTGTTAGTATTCACCTACTGCCCATTTAGCCGAATACTGCGGAAAAGGTAGTGGCTTATACTTACGTCCCGTACCATATTTGGAAGATTACACAAGCAACCATGGCCGCGGCGGCGGGACTCGAACCCGCGAAGACGGTAAGATATTAAACTGACTTCTCGACGCACTAAGGTATCGGGCCCGGTGAGACACGGCTTCAACAAGTCTTCGCGTCCATTCATATCGAGAGACGAAACTACAGTTTCGCAATAATTCCGTCTGAACCATAGCCCCAAACCCTTTTCTTTCGATGAAAAATTGTCCAAAATTTTGGTACTGCCTAAAGCGAAAATCCTCTTTGAAATTCGTCAGAGCGATTTTTCGTGGATTCGTAGTATTCTTAAATTATATCGTACTGACTACTGGCTTAGTACTGCTACTGACTTATAAAAGCGTTAGCTCTCTTTCATTTGCCAGAATGGGTTTTCGTGGGATCGTACTGCATAAAGCGCTCATCCACTCAGTACTAACCAATGAAAATCCACTCTGGGAAATTCCAAACAGGAAGCGGAAGCGCCACTTTGGGAAGTACGAACATACAACTCAGACTGGGGATATCAGCTTTAGGTAATACGAATCCACGGAAATTCGTGAAGTTCCTGCCGTATCGTAGTCCGGATGGCGCAAAGATTAGCAAGTTCGCCTTCTATGTACTGGGCCCCGGTTTGATTCCTACTGCGGAAGTTTTCGATAAAAAAGGGTATTACGTATCGGACCATGAGCTGTTAAATGAGTAAATAACTCGGTTGGGCGTGTTGCTGATCACATACCTCTACACAAAAAACACCGTCATGATCTACATCATCTCGAGGCCTTGGTCCAAAATTGGACTGTTGAGCCAGTTATTTTTTTCCTGCCGTATCGAGAGTTTGAAGCCACCTTCGGCATCGATGTAACAAACATCATATTTTTAATAATTCACCAGCGACAAAAAGTTTAATATTTGCCGGAATTTGTGAGACACAGGGACCCAACTGTCAAATATATCGGTACGAGAAGCTGTGTCGATCATCATGACCGATATAGGGCTGTTTTCACAATGTCTGGTTAAAGTTTATCCTGAAGATAAACGCTAACGGCACTCATCCTCCAGTTAGGAATTCATCGGACAATAATTACAAACATATCATACGGGCGTCTGTGATTTTGACAGCTAGAACTACATATTTACGTTTGCCCATTCAAATGAGACAATTAAACTTGTCACAAAGAACAAAGTTCTGCAAATTCATTCGAATGAAGAGTATTTGAAACTAACAGAACAGGCGGGAGAATTCTGCCAAGAAATTCAGCTGCTTTTCTAATGCATTAGCTGAGCTTTTGACGGCATTATCATACAATATTTTAAGCATTGCATACGCTAAGGTTAAATTTAGTGTCCGGGATAGCTAACTGGCAGTTTAACCAGACATTGAGAAAACGGGCCATGATTTGTTGTTGTAGTTTTCCCGGTTACATGTAGGCCATTTCCGCCACCATCATCGGTTGTGCCGGCTGTTGTTGAAGGAGATTTGACCGGATATATTTCAGAGGGGCCTGCCTACCTACGTTGATCGTCTGTTGCCTTATTTGGAACTATTTTTGGATATTAGTAGGCGTTTGGTTTTCTGTATGTTTTTGTATCTTATGGTCTCTCCATCATTCTGGAGAATGGCCAGACTGAGCGTGCCCACTAGAGGGCTATCGGTACCACTGATACGAATCTTAATTTGGAAATTTTGATCTCGTCATATCATATCTTTTATCAACAATTGAAAAAAGTCCCTATTTCCAGCAACTAGTGTTGCCATTCTGGATCCCCCACTTTTTTCTCGCAAATTTTGACTCCAGGTTCGTGATCAGCGACCCCTAACATTTTTTTCAGCAAGATTGTGTACCCAGATTTGTATACCTACCCGGACCTACCTACATATATTTGGTGACCTAGATATTTTTCTAATCGTACCTACCAGTCCAAGACCCAGGCCTAGGTCGAAAAGAGTAGGTCTGATTTTGAGCAGCAATGACTAGCGTTCAACGACATTTTAACATACATAGTACACAAACAGCGTGAACAACAGAAGGCCACTGAAACCGTGATATATGACATATTTAAAAATAGACCACCATCCATTTATTATCATTTTTAAACACTCTCGATTTCCTAACTATCGTTATTATACTCTGGTTATGGTTAAATTCACTCATCTTTCAATAATCTGCCCGCCCCCACACGATGAATTGATGTGTTTATCTTCCATCTTCACAACATGTATCCATAAAATATAAAAAAGGGTAGCCCATTCATGATTTAAACATCCAGGAAAATGAACTCTTGACATACCCCACACGTGCTACAACACACTCGTATATAACTTATTTATTGTACATACGCACTTACTCGAATATGGTTAGATGTTAGATGTATTATCTCAATCGATTTTATGGAAAATGGCTTACTCGAAAAGCTCTCCGATTTTGGAAGACGCCTGTTCCATGTAATCTAAACTTAGTGCGAATTATTACCATATTGGGAATTCACCATTAAAATGTTCACCCAAAATGACATGACCTCGGTCTGTGCCAGAAGCAGCATCCTCCTCTTCGGCCCCTCTTCCCAGATAACTCGAGCAAATTTCCATAATTTTATTAGACAGGCGTAATTTATCGTACCTCCATGAAATTAGGAATTTTGGTATATCGGAAAGATGATTGCTGCTGCGGGGCCTTGTGTGTATACGAGTATGTACATACATACTTAGGTGTTGTTTTATGTGCACGAACGAACACCTTGAGTTGGTACTTGATATGCAACATAATTTGCAAGAAAATCAGGTAAGAACTTAATATCGAAAATGCGCTAGTATGGAGTTGTGGAAGAAGAAGACAACATTATTAAAAATTGTACCTAGGCTTGAAGACATAACGGGCCGTGTAACTGGCCATCTATTAAAATACGGGATAGTCTGCAATTCTGTATTATGATGTTTATGATTGTACAGTAAAATATAAATATGTATGTACGTATGTACCTATGTACAAACATAATTACAAAACCCGGATAACTGAACAACAGTATCTGCAAAAATCAAACTCAGCATAATTCGACTTGGACCTTTAGTGTCGTTTTTCATGAGCGGTTTTTCTAGCTACCGGTTGGCAGTTTCCTATTTTGTTTTTGCGCAAAACTGCCAGCCGCTAGCTAGAAACACCGGCCAGGAAAAATAGACTTACATGAATGGTTGTTTGCTCGAAGCGGTCGGACGTAAACTGACAACCATCGCCATTAACTTGCGCTATCGCCCTCATCGGCGATTGAGCTATAACTAGTCAAGCGTTATCTACTTCTACTTATAAAATAATACCAAAAATATAATGTACTCGACGTGTCAACCAACCGATGATAAAATCTATGTGGTCATCGTAGCGACACGAACGCCGCACTATCTTAGTGGCGTGAATTTCAAGTGTAAATTTCGATTCACTGCCCAGCGAGGTGTCGTCACTATAAAAGTTACTCTCCACAACCGGTCACGGAAAATAGCACATACACAGGCATCTGAAAAAAAAGGCCAGAACCCTTGAAACGATAAAGATTAAAATGCAGCTCTTGGTGGAGACGAATGTTGAAAAAAAAGGCTAACCCTAGTAGTACAAAATATGTATTTGACGAACGAAATATTTGGATTCAACACCTTTAATCAGGCAACGAAAGGCTACAATGGGCAGTCCTTCAAAATGCGAAACATGAATCAACAGTGTATGTATGACTTAAACAAATAGTAACGACTACTTACAGAAACAGGTTGGCGTAAAACAAGACAAGGATATATTACTCTATAGTCTAAATAAGTAGACAGGGTGTCCCACTTCAGATGGTAAATACTTAAATGATAGACTGTACCGTTCATTTACGGAAAATTGGCACCGTTACAGAGTTATAGCATTTTTTTGTAAATTGCGTCAAAAAGCTAGACTTGCCGAGCAAAATCAAAATTTGCCACTCTCCCAATCATGTAATCCAAAATTTCACCTCACTTTCTGAAACTACATACTCGTAAAACGTCAAAAAAGTCAGGATTGGTTCCTTTAATGCGTATTATTCGAAAATTTTCAAATCCAAGTGTATCAAAGAAATATACCGTTAGAAAGCTTACACATTGGGGTAACTTTTGTCAAGCTTGAAAATTTGTCAGATTAAAGTACCCTTGAAATATATTCGTTTGATATTTCGATGAAAAATGAATTTTGAAATTTCTTTAAAGTTTTAACAGTTGTATCTCTGAAGTAACGGTGAATTTCGGAAACGGGAACAGTTTTATATGAAATTTTATGTAGTTTCAGAAAATGAGGTGAAATCTCGGATTAAATGATTGGAAGAGTGGCAAATATTGATTTTGTACAGCAAATCTAACTTTTTAACGCAATATACAAAAAATGATATAATTGTATAACAGTGAAAGAAAGTGTCAATTTTTCACAAATAAACGGTACTGTCTACAATTTAAGTATTTATCATATGAAGCGGGACACCTTGTATGTATGTATGTACTAGTCAACTTTTGAAGTGACCCACCTGGCACACCCTCATTTTTATACCCTAGACTTTTAGTATAGGGTATATTGTTTTTGTCACGACGGAAATATGTAACACCATAAAGGAGGCTCCGGAGGTATAGCAATGTATATATATAAATGATCAGGGTCACCTCCTGATTCGATTTAGCCATGTCTGTCTGTCTGTCTGTCCGTCTGTCTGTCTGTCTGTCTGTCTGTCCGTCTGTCTGTCTGTCCGTTCGCACGATAACTTTCGATAGAATGAAGCTAGAGCCTTGAATTTGGTCAAATATTGGAAGTGTGATCTAGTTGGATGGTATTGAAAATGGGCATGATCACGCTAAGAGAACGCCTACCTCCCCTACATATGTAAAATATATAAATGTATCTATAACTCCCGATTAAAGAAACATGAAAAGCTCTAGCTTTGGTAGATTACTCATGAGGGTAATCTCATACTTTCCTGGAAAAATAAAACTGATAAGTTGAAAAATAACGGTAATTTTCTTACAAAGAACCCCGTACTACCCTACTTTTCAGGTTTTTTGTCTATAACTCTTGAACCAATTGACGTAGACACCTGATTTTTGGCGTGTTACCTTGAAGTGAGAAGCTGCTTAAGATTATGTAAGTTGGGCATAATCAGATCAAAGGAACGCCTACCTCCCCTACAAATTTCCAAAAATTAAATATTCCTTTAATTACGATAACTTTCGAAAAAATGATACTAGCCAGTTGAAAATTTGAAAGAATGTTGCTAATAAGACCTACTTTGTTGGTATTGAAAATGGGTAAGATCCGACTCAAGGAACCCCCACCTCCCTTACAAATGAAACTTCAAATAAGCGATAACTTTTGATAGAATGAAGCCAGCAACTTGAAATTTTGGTCAAATGTTGAAAGTGAGATTGAGTTAGTTGGCATTAAAGATGGGTAAGATCCGACCTAAGGAGCCCCTAGCTTCCCTAGAAATGAAACTTAAAATAAGCGATAACTTACGACAAAATAAAGCTAGCGACTTGAAATTTTGGTCAAATGTTTGTAGTATGATCCAGTCGACTAATATTGAAAATACGTAAAATCCGACCATCGAAACCCCTACTTCCCCTACAAAAGAAACTTCAAATAAGCGATAACTTTCGATAGAATGAAGCTAGAGACTTGAAATTTTGATTAAATGTTTCTAGGGTGATCTAATTGGTTGACGGAAATGCTGGTTTTAAACTGAGAATTGCTTTGGGTTGACCCACCCAGTCCACAGACTTGAATCCCATAGAGCACGTGTGGGATACGGTATAGAGAAAGAATAGAGTCCAGGAAATTGACTTTAAAAACTTTCAAGAGCTACCGGAGGTCATTATCGAAGAATTGGATAACATGCCAGGTTATTGATAGGATACGGAGGAGAATTAATGTTGTTCTCATCCCCATTGAAAATGGCTGCCCTTCGCTCTGTAAATGTATTTCAGTACTACGCGTAATGGTGCACTTTCACCCTAATTTTCTACAAAATGCCACTTTTAAGGAAAAAAGATCCATTAACCCTTTACACCCCCAACTTTTCTATTTTGCATACTTATAAACCAGTATGTAGGATATAGGTTGAGTGATCCCAGTGTACTTGTAATGAATAGTGTCATAAAAGATGTTCTTAAGTGGCATTCAACGATTATGCTGGCCTTAAATAATTGACAAGAAGCATAGACTCTGATCTTTTGTCGTACATCCACCCATCTTTTTGTACAAACAAAACAACAACCGGAGATTGCGAATAAATACAAAGTCAAAGTTCAGAATGAAAAAAAAGACAGCTATTCACTTTTTTAGTGTATAGGGACCATGCCAGCTATGAAATAGCATGCACAGGAGGCAAAAATTGGAAAAAAAGATAAAAAGAAAAATCTTTTAAAATAAGTATACGGCCGGCATATTTAAGACTCTTCCCTCTAGCAGTTTTCTTAGCCTGTGGGTTTCTTTTCACTCATTTTACGCAGCTCCAGGAGCTCATCAACTAGACAGCATAAGAGGCTAAGTGTCAGTATCTATATACAAAAATATTTTGTAGTCAACGACTTGGGGGCGCAGAAAAAGAAGAAGAAAAAGAAGGGAAAATTGCATGCTTGTGTGAATAATCCGTCTTACTGCAGTGTGTAAATGACTCATCAGAGTAGTTTGCTTGCAGTGAAATGATGACCTTATCAGAGTTTTGAAGAAGATCATCCTTTGTTCGTGCGACTTTTTATGTACTTAGAAAAGTTTAGCAAGTTAAAATTAGTATAATTTGCCTAAAAAAATGCCTGATGCACACAATGGCCCATCACTGGTACATAATTGGAAACCAGAAGAACCCTCAGTAAAACGTCCGTTACGCTGGCACCGCCACCACCAAGTATCGCTATAAAGTTGAATACAGACTGCTCTGACGTGACGTGTTCCCACTTCACGTCAAGCTCCGTGGAGCAACGTCAGATATGAAGCAGTGTTCACATTGGTCTGAGGTGAAGCGCATGAAACTGCAACTTCCTGTGCGTTGCACGGCCCCCGGTTTGTAGGGTCGTACAGCACAGGATTTGCCCGAATGTAATCCATCAGCATCTCCATCTTTCGAAAAATCACATTTTTTTTATTAAAAAATGGAAAACAGGTCAAGAGAAATCAACTGAGTGTTCTGACGCCTTCCAACGACTGACGAAAAATCTAGAACTTTTGTAAGCTCCTGTCGCGTCATAAGGGGTACTGTGTCAGATTACATTATCTAACGCGTTTCGACTTCACGTCAGTCCAATGTATTGGCATTTTGTATCACACGCATTATGACCTGGGCCCACGTGTTCCCACGTCACGTCAAGAGTAGTCTGTATTCGCCCAGGGACGCCGGAACACCAATTTTGGCGAATCGGCAGGAGCAAACAAATTTCGGGCTCGAGCCACTAATTAGCACCTTATGCAACAGGTCTTATGTCGATACTTGGTGGTGGGAGTGCTATCGTAGCAAACTTGTCGGAAGATGGCTCACAATTACATTCGACGCCATTTGCTGACAGCCATCATCGCTACTAACCGCTATTAGCCTAAATATACGATGGCAATGACTTCCAAATGCCACTTGTGTGTACCATTTAGGTGGTTTAGATACAGCTAGTTTTAAAAGTGGCGCTAACTAATGCAACGACTTTCATTTTTAAGAAAATAAATTTGTTTTAGAGCTTTTATAAAATGCACTCACCTCTAAATTAATTGGAAAAATATCAGTTTTTTACACCTAAAAGAAAAAAAGACATAAAATTAGTTAAAGTTGTCAGCAGATTGAATATACCAAGGGAAAATAAATACGAAATACGAATAAAATTCAAGAAAGTAGCATATGTTCATCGTTACTTTTGTACCGACCCATGCAAGTACACATATATTTCCCTTTAAGTTGTTGATTTTTTGCTTTTAAAAATTTTGACCCCAAAGAAGTAAATCTTTTGGTTCGTATCCCTGGAAGAATGTGACTTTGAAATGAATTTCAATTGTCTTCGAGTCCTTCACTTTCTTCCAGTCTATTTTTATGTGCTATATGTTCGTTAAGTCCTTTATCCCCCTTCCTTTCCGAGAACAATAACATATGCAAGGTGGAACCTAAACCTGAAGCCACTGCATGCCCAAGAAGGTCCATTCGTCCTGACTGAAGGACTCAAAATGACTTCAACGGTACTCAAGTGCATTGGTCCCATCACTCCGAGTCAAAAGATACCTTTATG
The DNA here is from genome assembly GCA_964017055.1 of Chloromyia formosa. Lineage (NCBI taxonomy): Eukaryota > Metazoa > Arthropoda > Insecta > Diptera > Stratiomyidae > Chloromyia > Chloromyia formosa. Next base: position 4,931,852 of record OZ024818.1, on the reverse strand, counting down.
TATTGCCTGTATTTTACTTCATGCTAAAGAAGGTCTTTTTGTCCTGACCGAAGGATAAGAAATGCATTCAACTAGTGATGCGACATCGATAAGAAAACATCGATGTTAAAAAAAAAACATCTTTCCACACTGGAGAGCTTTAAACAAGTTTTTACTGACAAAATTAAATCCCAGCTAAGGCTATCATTGCACCCCACTCTTGCATGAAGTTGCACGGTTGAACGTATTGCTGATCACTCACCTCTGTACAAGACATACCGTCACAATCTAGAAAATGAAATGACGCTAACTCATCCCGAAGCCATGAATCGAATTGGACTGTTGCGCCAGTTATTTATTATCTACACGGATGACTCTAAAACCCACAGCGGATATATACTCGGAGGGCCTGACGATTAACTTATCATCCCGTCTTCCCGAATTTTGTAGGGTCCTGCAGGAAGAGATTGAATCTGTTCCGTTCTTACAACATCGAAAACTATTGAGAATTGTCGCTTAGCGCTTACGGTGATGGGCAGTCTTTTTTTATTTAATATCATTCTTCTGGTTTTTGAGGTAACTGCAAAACGGATGTGCGGAGGTCGCTTGGAATTTCCGTCTTCCTCACAATGACTACTGTATACGCTGCGAGAATATGGATGAGGAGGAGAGAGTGCATCACCTTCTATGTTACTGACCAGCTTTGACAAACAGGAGAAGAAAGTTTTTAGGTTCCTGTTTTTTCCACGAATTAAAAGCATATTCATCATCATCATCATCGTGGCGCGACAGCCCGACGTCGGGCCTTGGCCGCCTGGATCATTGTCCCCCAATTATGTCGGTCACGTGACCGCGTCCTCCAATTTTGGGAGCCCAGCAGCTGCGCGGCGTCCACACCTACTGAGCTCTCCCAACGAGATCTCGGTCGTCCTCGCAGTCTCGCTCCGTCGACTCGTTCTGCATTCATTACTCTCTTAGGCATGCGATCATCGTCCATTCTTTGTACATGCCCTGCCCATTGAAGTCGTTGTAGTTTGACGATTTTCGAGACTTGCAGCTCATCGTACATTTCATACAACTCATGGTTGTACCGGATGCGCCATCCATCTCGATCGCAAACAGCCCCGAAAATTCGCCGTAGAACCTTACGTTCGAAAGTGTCTAGCATGTTTTCGGAGGCTTGAGTTAGGGTCCATGCTTCGCAACCATAGCATAGCACTGGTCGTATAATGGTTTTGTACACGCGGAGCTTCGTGTTTCTGTGCACATGTTTCGATTTCATTATGGGGAGAACCGAGAAAAAAGTCTTATTAGCTAACTGTATCCGTCGCTTGATTTCGTCAGTTTCGTTGGCGTCCCTTGACAGGTTGCACCCCAGGTAGATGAAGTTGTTCACGAACTCGATGTTGAGGTCCCCCACGTTGATGCTTGGTTGTGCAGGTGTCCTTGTCACCGATTGCATCATTATTTTAGTTTTACCCTCGTTAATACGTAATCCAACTTCCTTTGCAGCGGTATCGAGCGTATGCAGAAGTTCTTCTGCGTCAGCCAATCTTCGGGACATGATGTTGATGTCGTCGGCGTACGCTGCTAATTGTGTCGACTTGATGAGCAGCGTCTTGCTGTTGTCCATATTCATGGCCCGAATAACGTATTCCAGTGCTAGGTTGAAGAGCGTCGGTGCCAGTCCATCGCCCTGTTTCAAACCAGTGCGTGTTTCAAATAGATCAGTAAGTCTATTCTGGATCCTGACTTGTGAGACGGAGTTGGTCATCGTCATCTTTGTCAGTCGCACTAATTTTGCTGGTATACCAAATTGCAGCATGATGTTGTACAGTACTCCACGATCGATACTGTCGTATGCCTGCTTGAAGTCGACAAAGATTTGGTATACGTTTACGTTGTATTCCCAGCACCTCTGGAGTATCAGTTTGACTGAGAAGAGCTGATCGGTTGTGGAGCGACCAGGTCTGAAACCGCTTTGATATTCGCCAATGACTCGTTCTGCGTACGGTTTTATTCTATTTTCCAGAATTTTCGTCAAAATTTTATAGGACGTACAAACTAGTGAGATGCCCCTGTAATTCTCACACCGCAATTTATCTCCCTTTTTATGGATTGGACAGATGATGCTCCTGCGCCAATCGTCTGGGATCTCCTCGTTCTCCCATACTCGCAGGAGTAATTGATGTATGGCATCAACAGATATTAAGGCTTAAGATTTCGCATGGCAAGTACGGCATGCAAAATTCTAGCAAAAAGCACCCAGCAAGCTTTCTATCATAACTATTGTATATATGAAGTTAATGTGCAATTTTCATTCAATCATGCAAAGCTTCATCGCCACTGGTGCTATTTGGGGAAAAATCGTGTCTAGTACGGATTTTAAACCATTTCCGCCACAGAGTTTTCTCGACACACCTACCACCTACTAAGGTTAAAGTGTAGCACGTTATCCCGTCAAAATATGTATATGTATTGTATTTATATATGTGAGATTACATGTAATTTATTCAAATGTGTGACCAAGAACGGTGGAGGCACTTTTTAAAATAACAAAAACAACAATAAAAAAACACATTAGAATTATCAATTCCGTAAACATTGTGACAACAGTCTAACAATCATTATATGCACAGGTAAATCACAGGTGTCTAACACTCTTGAGTTCATATCAAAATAAGATCAAAGAGAAGTAGGTCTATTTTCTTATCATTCGATAAGAATCCAACGTCATTAGATAAAGAATACCAGGTGTGTGATTTTTAACAGATATCAAAATATGTTTCGTAACTAATACTCGTAAAACGTTTATCGGGGGAAATTATTTTTTTTTGTGTTTGTCAAAGTTTTAGGGGATGACCCTGTCATGAACCACCTGTCCTGTAATGGACCATATCTTGGTAGTGCTGCTTCCACCGGCAGATCGAAGGCAGCACCTGATGAGTAGTGATCTGTCGGTGTTGCGAAACCAGGGGCCGAGGGTCCCATTCACCCGGATCCCGATACGAGCGCGAGGGCATCTGCGCAGTCCACCAACCATTCCATCCTTATCGCCCCATTTTTTTACTATTCCCCATTTTTGTTCCGATTTCATTGTTCCTATGAGAGGTATATGAAATAGTGGGCCGATTTCAACCAAAGGAATGTGGTTTGGCGGTAAATATGAATGAATAATATGAAATTTGGGAAAGATAACTTCAGAAAAAAAAACTAACAAAAACTTGTTTCTAGAACGGTCGTTCCTATGACAGCTATATGATAGAGTAGTCCAAATTCAGGAATATGATTTGTCGAAAGATACTTTTGAATATAATGAAATTTGAGAGCGATATCTTTTGAATTAAAAAAAGGTTTCTCATAAAGACGGACTTTCGGACCGGTCGTTCCTATGGCAGCTATATGACGCAGTGGTCCGATTCCATTGGTTCCGACATATATACAGCGTGCAATAGAAAGAAGGCTCTGTACAAAATTTCAGCTTGATAGCTTCAAAACTGAGAGACTAGTTTAATCTAACAATAGGTTAATTAAATAAACCTCTCCCACAAGCGAAAACCACACCTTTCCATCAATAGTTCAGTTTTGCCCAGGCCTCCATTGACCGTAGACCTCATGCTGGCTGTCTGACGGCGAATGACATCTGAAATTACTTATCGGTGTGTTATCACAGTCTCATGCTGATTGAATAAACAGAAGTAGATAAAGAGATAATTGAATTAACCGGCAATCATCCGTAGTCCGGCTCTTAGTGGGCATTTATCCATATACGAGAGTACGCGACGAAGGCCCATTCAGACGTATAAGGCTTGTTATCTATATGCTCCTGATCTGATATAATTTGGCAAATTACATTTCAGATTATTATTGGATTATGTTGCAATTCCATTTAATGTTATGTTAGTCATGATGGGGAAAGCGTCTCTTGAGTACAGGAAAGCTTGGACAATACGAACTTGGGGTTATTTTCAAGCGAATACCATGGGCAAACTTTATCTGTACTGCGGCGCGGCGCTTCGTAATTGATGAACAGAATAGGATGAATATTTCTACTATGCAATATAAACTGAAATGACCCCAAGAATTACTGATGTGATACGTGCATATTTATTATATATGTATGGTAAGGGGTGAAGCTTGGCCAGCCGTGAAGGTTCAACAGATGGTCAATCGATAAAATGGAAATGCATTTTCTTCGAAAGGGAAGTTACACAGTCACAGTGCATTTATTGATACGAAATGCAGTAACATATTTATCGCATATTCGGTGGAAATAGTATATACTCGTACATGTCCTTCACCTCTACAGGTGCGTTCGATTCAGACGGATTTAGACCATGAGTGAATCGAATGCCATGGATTTCAAATGTCATATATGTAACTTGCAATTGGAAAGTGATATAAATGCCACCATAATCTGCCTGCGGATCAAAGACCGGTCAATAATTTTGTATAGAAATTGATCCAGATCGATATGAAACGAACGCACCTATGGTCACCATGCCTTCCCCTGATACGATGTTCCAATTTCCGCAAGTAGCAACGTACAAGTTGTGCTATAAATAGTGTACAAAGTATTCGCGGAAAAAGAATTGATTGACTACAAATGACTTTAATAGGCCATCAGAGCCAGCCTGGCCGATTTCCTTTTTCCTCGTCTTTCAGCAATGTGACCATGGCCCGATTGTTAAGGGTGTCAATGGAAACACATTCCAAAACTGAAGGATATTTTTTTGGGTTATGGACTTGTTAGTCATTGACAATAGAACTCTTCTGCGATAGTCATAGCCTCGTGGATGGTAAGAATAAGTTATTTTTTGTGTATCCTGAAAGTTCTAAAACGGTCGCAAAACCGAAACATAAAGAAAAAGAAGAAGAATCTGCACAACTACGTAGAATGGAAAGATAAAGAAGCTCTTGCAATAGAAGTAAAACATCATAAAACAAAGTCGTCTATATACAAAACTCCGAATATTTTTACATGGCTAAGGACCTTATATTTACCAACCCATTTGAATATCCTCCTGTTATTCAAATTCAATTCTTCAAAATGTTGGTTCTATTTTTCATGTGACAAAAAATCGGACCAAATGGTCAATCAATTGTCTTCATGTTATTCAAATAAGAGTCGGACTGGTGCTGCTGCTGATTGTTTGTTGTGTATGTAGTTTCGCCTGGGCATATGTTATTGATTTATGCAAACTATTTGAGAGTTTTCAGATATTTATTGATTTATGTTTTTGTATTTTAGTTTTAAATGGACAAAGGTCGATTGTACGATGTAACCATTTAAACTATTTTTATGTGCCAATAAGTTTACAAATAGGGTCACTGGATAAATGTAAATTTAATGGACCTCCATTAAATAAGGACTAAAAATACCACCCTAAGCGCTATTATACCTAAAGAGTTTGTCGCATATATTATGTAGGGTGGCCCAAAATTTCCGGACACGGTCCTCCACAGGCAATTCCTCATGTAAATTCTAAGAAAAAAATATAACCTTCTAGCGATATTTACATACGGGCCGCTGCTGGGTTGGTGGGACAATGTTGACCTGCTCAACAAGGTGCAAAGGATTGCTTGCATCGGAGTCAGTGGACTCGGCGAAGTTGTCCACGTACACTTACTCCCCCTCAACCTACAAAAAATGTTCAACGTCGCATGTAGCGCGGTCAGACTTAGGGAGTCTACAAACTGGAAAGCGAAACCATAAGGGTATAGTAACCATATGGCAAAGTGTTACACCTGTCATCCCTAGCGGATAACGTGATAACGAGAATATCTCCAAGATGGTGAGTCACTTGATGTAATGGTTTTGATTTGTGAGCTAATATTTTTTTTTCGAGAATAAAGTTTACCCGGTGCTACGTGTGTGGGCAACTGTGCGCGCGCGAACCTACGTGTCACAATCACGCAACACGCAGAGTCTAGCCCTAAGCTTGGTCAAAGTGTGAAATAAGCTGTATTGGAACTGGACACGTTTTTATTGAGGTGATATTTATTTATTTTTTGGAATAGCCGTGCCCGAGACTCCGCCAGCAATCCGTTGAAATATGTATACTCGTATGTAATTTAGTTCACTGCAACAAGACTTCTTCAGCCTTCAGTCGTCCCATGCTTTTGGCGTATGACTGAGCTCACCGAAGTACACAGTTTAATCAGAGCTTTCACGTGATCAGCTCGTCAGCCGCATACCAACTGATGGGCTGACCGACGTATAACTTCAGCCTAGGCTTAAATGGACATTTTCACATGATCAGCCCGTAGTCAGCCCGACTGACCAACTCAATCCTTTCACATGATCCATGGCCGACCGACGCACGACGCACCAATGCCAAAAGCATGGCACCGTCACGGCTGACCGACGTACGGTCAGCCGGAATTCGACAATAAGTGGATAAAATTCCCGCCAGTTTTCGTCAACTCAACAATGCATTGATTTCTAGCCACACTCGAACTCATCGACCGATGGCTTTCTCAAGAAACGCGACTCATCGACACAATTGGCTCGCACATAAGAAATTGAAGAATTTCTATGAAATCGAAGCATTGTTAGGTTGACGCAAATTGGCGGAAATGTTATCCACTTATTGACGAATAACAACGAATGGACGATGAATGCATGCCTCAGAAGGCTGCAAGGAAAACCGAGAGATTGTTAGAAAGTCTCAGTAGATGAAGATACCGAGCAACTGTAGGGCGTCGAAAATTGGTGGACGCGGTCACTTGACCAAGATATTTGGATCCAAGCGGCCAGGGCTCGACGTGAGGCTATTGCGCCACGATGTTGATGATACGCTATTAAAGAACCGGCAGATCGAAGACAGCACCTGATGAGCAATGATCTGTCGATGGTACGAAACCAGAGACCGCGGATCCCATTACATGCGGACCCCGATGTGAGCGCCAGGGTATCTGCCCCGTCCGCCAACCATTCCTTATCGCCTCATTTTTTTATTATTCCCCATTTTTGCGTCCCATATTTGTTTTGTCTCCCCAGGCTTATTAAATTTTATTAATACGTAAAGGGGCAGCGAGCGGCGAAAACCCCGCCCACGTCTCCCGAACTGAGCTACAGCAATATAGGCCGCTGCTCAGCTCGTTGAGGGGCCTTTTTCTTTGCCAGATGGCCCGTCCCGACCTTCACGGTCATTATGCTACCTTAGGCTCCGTCTCCACGGGCATCTTCGGATGCCCGCCGAGCCGTCCGTTACAACTATTATAGTTAGACACTCACGAAAAAAAAAATCCAAGGAGGCGTCGCAAATTTTGTTCGCCTTGGGCCCCGCAATTCCTTGCGGGCTGTCTGTAATATACGAGTACATGCTCACTACGGGCGGCAAATACTCAAATTTACTTGCATTTTTCAATTGTATCTTCTTCTTTTTTTTGATTATGTGCTAATCATTGACTGGATTATCGTATGGTTGCAAAGTTGAAAGAAGTAATTATGAGAATTAAAGGCAATGTGGTCTACTCCCAATTACATACATACAAGAGTATGTACACAGAATAATAAGAAGTTACCAAATGCCGCGAAAGAATACGCCAAAGAGTGATGAAACAAGCGTTCCATCCAACCAGATGTGTTTCAATTTCTGAACAATTCCCGTTTTTATCAATGACGAAAAAAGATCGCATTCTCATCGCAATCAAGACAAGTAACATGCGAACTCGGGAAACGCAATTTAATTAGCAAATAAAGTTCATGAGAATTCACAATTGAATGGTTTTTTGAAACGATAAGATACAAGGTATAAATCTCCCCGCTTTAGAGGAGGCAGGAGGCCCGTTTGCAGGACGATTCACCACCAGATTGTCATAACTTACGACTACGACCATTAAATTATGGATCAGCCGCGAAAGAGCAATGACTTGTGGGCCAATAATTTTACATTTTATTTGAGAATGTTTCATCTTGTCGATTGCTCGACTAGTGTACTCGCATGGAAGTTTAAAATGCGCGAAGTGGAATCATCATCATCATCTTCTTCGTCAACAGCGTCATCAACATTTATAGCGAAGTGCAGCATAGTGCACAAAATCCACTTGAGCCCATGTCGTCCATTGGCGCGGCTTCTTCGAGCCTTACAAGAGAGATGAACTCTCCATTGCTGTTGCATTTCATTCCAACATTATCGAAGCATCTAAAATTAACCTCATTTCTATTTTCAATATCGGCTTAAGTACTTGAATCTTGAACGGGCGAAGAAAAACAGAGAAAATATGACTCGTGCGAGCTTCTTATAATACAAAGGCGGGCAGGCAGGCAAGAAAGTAGCAGCAACCAACACTTCTTTTTAGCTTCGATCTCACGTCCATCCGTATCCATACTATAAACGGGAGACTATGTAGACAAGAAGTCGTGTACATTTTCAGTGCATGCTTCTGGGTGTAATATATGATGCATATGCTGTGAAAATTTTCCATTTTTCCAGCCTCATCGATACAGGATAAGGAGAGTGAAAAACGTGGCATCCTAATGTGCCAGATACATAGGAGAAGTTGTCACTTTTTTATAGTCGTATGTTGTGGATGCCTTTTGGGGATATCCAATTCTGGGGGAAATTCGCTCCATAAATTTAATCATCAGATAAAATGTTCAAAAAGATGTAAAATATTTGGGAAGACGTCTATCAATTAAGACCCCCGCTTCTCGGCTTAAATAACAAATAGATCCTGCTACAAATTATGGACTTTATTTATGATAAGACACTTTTATCTTAGAGAAAAGGGGGAAACGACGGATAGTGACACATTCGTGCTTGTATTAGCACCTCTTGTATCTTACTTAGCGTTTTGATATTCAAATGATGCAGATTTCGTGGACTTTGCCAACACTATCTCGCCCATTTCGACTTAGTTCGTGAGATAGATGTTAGAAAAAGGTGTGAACAAGAAAAGCATGTGTTAATCTTACTACGAAAGGCTAGCGCTATGAAAAAGATTTAAGACCGATTTCTCAATGTTCGGTTAAACTGCCGATTAACTAACCAGGACATTGGTTTGTCAAAGCGAAAACTACCGGTCAAATATTTTTTTCACACACGCCGGTTAAATTACCAGGTTGACGGATGGCCGAGCCACGTAACTAATATCCATATCCCTGCATGATGCTGGTGAAAGCTAAATGACGAGAGTTCTGTGAGGTCAATACAAATTTATAGAACGAGTAACAGTCCCATCTATCCTCTTCGGTCCATTGATGAAGATGACTATCAGCCCGAATACCGCGCTCGGTGGCCGTGATCGTTCGGTCACCGCTCTACGACACTAATCTAAAACTCTGAGATCAAATCTCGGCGCGATCAGAAACTGCCTGTGAGTACTAACAGAACTCTTACAGTGCTCCGAACTTGTCAGTATATAGACGGCGCGGATAGGAGGTGCATGCTAGCAACTGCAGTTCCGAAAAGTAGATATGCTATTGAAACGTCAACAGGGCATAGAAATGCTAGAGATGTTGACGCGCCCATACCCCTGGAGGGGTCAAGGCAATTAGAGAGAGAGCCCGAATACCAACCTGAAAGATGCCGCACCTCAACTTCAATACGAGAAAGTATAAATCTGGGCAAATATCCGCAAAATAAGAACAACAAATAATTTCATCCTATTCTAATTACAGATATACTTATGTATATATCTAGATGGCGTTGATACGACACATTGGCTAAGTCAACGCCATCTTGATATACACGCCTGCGTTCAGCTGATTTTGACGGCTAAATTATGCAATTATTTCCTTTGATGACGCCACGTATGCACAATCCAGTGGTCGGCGACTGATGGCGGCGAGTCCCCGGTATTTGTGCGTTCCGAGTTTAGTTTTCCGCGTTCAGTGTTTATTTGTTAGTAAAATTTCATCTAGTGATCCGAGAAAACAAACACTTGCGCGATGAAAGTGTGTCGTGCGGTCAAAAGATGTGAACTGTTCTACGATACTCTGCGACTGATCCCCGGGGCTGCGGCTTCGACCAAATTGCTACGAGTGTCCAGAAAGTATGTTTTCAGAAGACTAAAATGCCGTCTGACGCAATTCCAATTGTAAACATATGTCGTGCCGGGGATATCGTCGTGTGCAATCACTGCCTTGGCAAAGGAATTACTGACATTTGAATATATAACTAACAAAGGAATGGGTATATGCCTGTCAAACCATACAAATTGACATCTTGAAAATGGGACGATCTTCTTCTTGAAAAAGTCGAGAGCTGGGAGAGTAAAGTTAACGGTTTTAAGATCACGTTGTGCATATGGCTGTCAAACGCTTTGTTCTAAAAGTGGCAAAAAGGAAATACGGTTGAATTCGCGAAAGTTTGGAGCCGGTTTTTGAGTGTAAAGAGCCGCGATTATGTAGAGAAGACACTAGTGAAATTTCCGGTAGGACAAATTGGTGCGGTAGTGAGTTGTGGTAAATTGAAATGCCTCGTCGGTGACTGCAAAAATAACCAGCGTATCCCTAAGACGGGGGTGTCTGCTTATAGGTAAAACATTAAATATTTAGATGTGATGTGCGCGTTACTTGTTTTTGTGAGTTTTCTGTCAGAAAACCGATATTAAAATGTTTGTTTTGGTTTCTGACTCCCCGCTGTATATATAGCTGTCAAATTTCCGCGTCCTATTGGTGGTTGGCATTAAAAGTCCCGTTCTTTCTCTCTCCCATGAAAAATTAAACGCGCTCTTCTCTCGTCCCATAAATTGAGCCTATGGGCCACTCCAGAAGTTCCTCTGAGTTACTGACGTACACGATCAGCTGAGCGCAGGCCTGTATATCTAGATGGCGTTGGCTAAGTTCATAACACACACCGGTTGGCCTACTCTTGCCAATTTGTTTTATGAATTCTCTCCAATGAGTCTCTGATGGACACAACATGATGTGCCAAATGCAATTTTCTCCATCACAAAAATTTCTCCGTCAATCGTATATTCTGACAGTTCAGAGATGACACCCGCGCTGTAGTTTTCATATGATCTTTTGTCAGTAGTCAGTTCTGAAGTGTGAAATTTGACAATTGATGGATGACTAGATGCGACTACTGTTCAGAATACAACAAGCCACTGCAAAGCTGCTTCGATACTGCTGTCACAGCATGCTACAATTCCTCTGTGTATTGGGAACTTAGCCAACGATATTTTTTTTTGCATTTTATGATAGGCTTGGCTGCTTTATTAATGCAAGCCACCAGCACCAGCACAATACAATTCAGTAGATTCAGTGAAAGCATGACAAAAAATAAATGAAAGAATATTAATCCAAGGATGAATTGCACGTAGCAATGCAGAATTGTGGACCGAAAAGACAATAGGAAATAATTTCGGCACGGTGACAGGGAGAATACTAAAAAGGATTCAATGAAGAATGCAAAATGAACCCGTTCCGTATAGATACGATGTACGCATACAAAACATGCAATTTTAATAATCAACTTATTCTTATTGCTTGCTGACGTCTGTCACTGTCACAAAAAATGTTAAAGTAAACTTTGCTTGTTAATGAATTCACTGAACACTACCCATCGTCTTTTTTTAGCCAAACGCCTGATAAGCTTCCAACTGATTTTAATATATTCATCTTAAAGGCTGGTCTGGTACTACCCTCTTCATGCGAAAATGTTGCACTTATCTCTCCAACGATAAAACGTAGTGTCAACTAGCGGTGGTGGCAACACCTGACGGTCGTCAGTTAACGTTGGTGCTAATACGTGACGACCGTCAGGTAGCGGTGGTTCCAGCAGGTGACGGCCGTCAGGTAGCGGTGGGGTCATTTGCTGACGACCGTCAGAACGTTGTTTCCGCCACAACGCTGCGAAAACATTGAGTTGAACTGTTGTGCAAACGGAATTGTGTTTTTAAATATAAAAAGGAAATAGTATTTGGTCCAATGAAATGGACGAAAAATTGATAGATTAATGTAAACAATGTGACGTCTTTTACGCCACCGTCACTTGACGGCCGTCTTTTACATCACCGTCACATGACATCCGTTTAACTGCAACTGAACTCATTGTTTAAAGCAATTTCGACATCTAAGAAAACGACCATGATATATACGAGTAGTTTGTAGCCCAGATCTTACAATGAAGCTTAGATCCGGATGTAGTGACCTAGCTTTCCGGTAGACATGTTGGGCATGTTAAGAGGAAGATAAAATGTTCGCTGGAATGCTACCGCGTAAGTGAATATCAATGGCCGCGTTTTGGCGAGCACTTCAAATTTTTCGAATGTCTCCCCCATTCATTTTTAATCCGGTTGAACAAACTGGGATCTGAAAATTTTTCCGGTCAATTTGTTGAATCGACAGCGGTTTTGACAATTCACAAATGATAAAGGCGCTCATCACTCCAATTTTAATCAAAAGCCGAGCCAGAAAACTCTGCTTAGTTCCAAAACGACAATTTGGGAAAAGTATGGGAAAATAGAGGTTTGGAATTGTACATATTTTGAGTTCTTCTCTCTCTCTCTCAATTGCCCTAACTGTTCCATGTGGCCCAGTTGACGTTTCGTCGACATATGTAAACTGGTTTCGGAGAATGCAGTTGCCAGCATGCACCTCCTGCACTCCATGGCGACGAACGTCGTCGTGGAAGGGATTCGAACCCGAAACGCCGGTAGTCAAACTTGAGACTGATGTCTCAACACACTGCGCTACCGGTCGCCCCAATTTGTTTGACAAGACTGCGGGATACTGTTTGCAACAACAAAAATGTTCTACGAATCAGGATCCGAGTCAAAGAAACAATGATTCCAGATCTACAGAATCTACTGCTAGCCAAAATGCGGCTATACGGTGATAACGGATCATTTCTCTCGACTTTCAAGTCAGTCATGATCTTATACACATACTCCAGTATGTACATATGTAAAATATATAGAAAAAAAAATCAATCATTTCAATAGTAAACGTCAAAAATGAATACATCACTCAAAACATGCGACACATGATGAATACACGACAATTTTTTTCAACGCCAAGAAAAGTGAATTTTCATGGAAAGCATCCAAAAATGGATTCAAAAATGCATATCGATAAGTGAAATGATTGAGTGAAGAATACCGAAAATAGATGCAATCCGAGATTCGGTATAGAAGAAACTATCATTTGTAGATACGACGACGCGACGCAACGGGACGTACTCTAAATGCATATTTCCATTTCCATAAAAGATCATTGCGGATGCAGAAACACTCGAAGAAAATGCATATGAAGAGAACGCGTGTTAATGTCATTCCGTGCAGACTTGAAAACTTTGTCATTCCACGATTTATGACAAATCCAGAAGAAATGTTCAAGTTACGCGCAAAGATTTAAGTGCAAAAGGGTGTGTGTCGTTAAAATTTAATGAGAATGTAAATTTAGACGACCGGATAGATATAGCTCCGAATATTTTTCAAGAGTGTGAACTCCACAGCTCCTAAGTCTGAGATGGAAATTAGTCCGACGATTCTGTGGAATAGAAATTGGCTATTTTGCAGATATTATGGGAATTGTCTTGAAGATCTACCAACTAGAAAGCAAAGAAAGTATTACTTGAGTAATGTGATCTGGATGAAAAAAAACTTTTATTAAAAATTAATTCTTCTGGAGACATAAGGGATAATAATTAATGATTAATGTATCCGGCGGATCTGGCTAGTTTCTGACTTTTGCGATTCTGGATCTAATAGATGTTAGGAAAAAGTGAGTCGCCACTATTCCTGTTTTATTCGTTTTAGATTGGATTGTTTCACACAATTCGAATGATGCTGATTTATTTTTTACCATGAATATAGAGTCGTACATTGTATGATTGCATGATGAGTATTTCCTCATGAAACAAGCAACCTCAAAATGTTTTTCTTTTTTCTTTTTTGACTTCAGGTTCGGAATCAGCGACCTTGTAGTTCTAACCGGCCCGATCGGACGAGTATTTCCCCATGAAAACAGCCAGGTCAGACGAGTGCTTTCCATCAAAATTATCCTAACCTGAAACTTACTCGCGTAACTTTCACATTATAGTGAAACTACACATATGCGATCATGACCGCGAGTGCCACTCGCGTAAAAGCACGTATCATAATTGCTTAGTCAGGTTCGATTGCCGTCTCTCCTAAGGAGGTCAAACGGCAAAAGACCACGGCGACCCGACTTCGTCCTGTGCGGAAGCATTGAAGAGCTGGCAGTGGTTGATCGATTGGATGTAGACGGCAGCATCACATTAGAAAATTGGAGGAATATCGAAGGTAGTCTAACCCTCACCTTCCGTAGCGTGATGGAGGAGAATCTGGGGCCACCTCCGGTCTGTAAAGATGGAGGATGGCATCAAGGACGGATTCAGATTATGAACTTTGCTGATCAACGTTCGGCGAATCTTTTTCGGATTGCCATCGGCAAGGCGGGTGGTAATAGTAACGTGTTGATGATTTATGTTAGTGCATGTGGAAGATTGGGGGGGCAAAAATTCCTCTTCCATAGTCCTCCGCGTGGGCGCCCCCTGGAACGGCAGTGGTCACTGACCATTGCCAACCAACGTCAAGCCGCCAGTGATGGCGGTGCGATGATTTGGTTGAGGTACCCCTGTGGTGTGGGGTGTGAAAAAAAATACCACGGCCTTTCCCTTTGAGGGCCTGTCGTTAAAACTGACAATCAAAGGACAGGATGTGTATGCCAGCAACTTGCACTATCCGAAATCTTTATATGCTAACGAAACGTCAACTATGCCTCGGATAAGGACTGACTCAACGGTTACGACTTTTAGCTATCGTACAATGACAAAGATTGGATTCTGGAATGTGCGTACTCTCCTGGACAATGGATCAGAAGGTCCCCAGAACGCACGATTTCTTCAATTAGAGAGTGAATTTCTGAGGTACAAATTAAATATCTTAGGAGTTAGTGAGATAAGATGGTGGAACAGCGGAGAATTCATCTCTTCAACGGGCAGCACTGTAATGTTGTACTCCGGTAAAGCTACCGGTAGTCGCCGTGAGTCAGGTGTGGGGCTCCTTTTAACCAGAGCCGCGCGAAACTGTCTCTTATCCTGGGAACCGGTCTCTGACAGGGTCTTGACCGCCAGGTTCCGGACCAAAATGAGGAACATCTCAATAATACAATGTTATGCCCCTACTGAACCCGACAATGTCTTGGCAAAAGACTCCTTCTACGAAGAACTAAACGCCGTTCAGAGCAGAACACCTAAAGGTGACATTATAATGGTTATGGGTGATTTGAATGCGAAAGTTGGCGCTGATAACTATGGGCTCAGACATGTGATGGGGAGACACGGTCTTGGTGATCGTAGTGACAACGGTGAAAGATTTGTAGAGTTCTGCAACTTTCACAGTCTCTTCATCGGTGGTACTATGTTTGAGCATAAGGACCACCACAAAATCAGTTGGTCCTCTGTTGATCGGCGCAGAACACAAAATCAGATCGACCATTTTGCCATTAGTAAAAGATTCAAGAGTTGCCTCCTGGACGTGCGAAACAAGAAGGGTGCCGATATTGGGGTGGGAAGAGACCATTATCTTATGATCGCTAATGTTCGATTGCGTATTGCAGCCGTGCGCCGCCCCAGCGACGAAAGATCCAGGCCCCGCAAATTCAACACCGCTCGACTAAAAAATCCAGCTGTCTTACAACAATATAATGACCATCTTGCGCAAAAAAGCGGCTGAGATAACTAGTCACCCAGATAGTGACATAAACGAAAACTGGGATGCCATAAAAAATGCGTACATTGATAGCGCAAATACCATCCTTGGCCCAAACCCGGATTGCCGGAATAAGCCCTGGATGTCCGACGCTTCATGGCAGCGGATTGTTGAAAGAAAGGAGCTGAAAGTTCGTTTGGCTGCAGCATCAGACGACAATCGAAGCAGCATCGAACTCCTTTACCGTCAGAAAGCTCGAGAAGTTCAGCGTAGTGTGCGACGCGATAAAAGAGTTTATGCCAATTCTCATTTAGCGTCAGCAGAAGAAGCCGCTGGAAGTAACAACTTAAACGCCGTATACGGTGTCATCAAGGAGTTTACAGGTTGTCGTAACTCCTGCCAACATCCGGTGAAAGATAGTGATGGAAAGCTACTTATCTTGGAAGAAGATCAAATGAGGCGGTGGAAAGAACACTTCGCCGCGATCTTGAACCGTGTAACCTCTGGTGAAGTTCCCCCTCATATAGATAATTTAGCTAACCATCAAAATGTGCGTATACGGTCCACTGCGCCGACTAAAGAGGAAATAGTCACTGCAATTATTGCACTAAAACGAGGAAAGGCCGCCAGACTTGACGGCATCTCTGCCGAACTTTATCAAGCAGCGCCAAGCGTAACTGCCGATTTGCTGCATCCACTTGTTGATAAAGCGTGGAATACAGAGACCTTTCCCACTGAGTGGAAGGAAGGTTTGATCATCAAACTTCCAAAGAAGGGTAGCTTCACAGACTGTAATAATTGGAGAGGCATTTGTGTGCTTCCTGCCGTTGCCAAGATAATAGCCAAAATCGTCCTGGAAAGACTAAAGGCCCACTTAGAAAGCACAATTGATGAAGAGCAGGCTGGCTTTCGATCCGGATTCTCCTGTGACGATCACATTAACACCTTGCGAATCATCATCGAGCAATGAGCTGAATACGATTCTCCGCTTCACTTGCTTTTCATCGATTTCGAAAAGGCTTTCGATAGTGTGAACCGGGATTCTATATGGGCGGCCTTGCGCAGGAGAGGCATCCCTGAGAAGCTTGTGGCTATTATTAAGGCAACCTATGACGGCGCGAAATGTCGCGTTCTGCATAAAGGTAAGGTGTCGGGGGACTTTGAGATTCGCAGTGGAGTTCGGCAGGGGTGCATCCTCTCACCGATCCTATTCCTCATAGTGATCGGCGATGTGTTGCACGCAGCCCTATCCGGTCTCGACAGAGGAATTCAATGGACTTTGACATCTTATCTACAACATCTTGACTACGCTGACGACATATGCCTACTCCCACAAAATCATGGATCTGTCCGCAATGGCGTTAGATCTCGAGAGGCAGGCAAGCAAGGTTGGGCTAAAGATTAATACCAACAAGACCAAGGTTCTTAGCCCGCCGTTGCGAAAAAGAAATCGGACACCTATTGCCATCAATATTAATGGGCAGCCTGTGGAGAAGGTGGACAACTTCGTCTACCTGGGTAGCATTGTTGCCGAAAATGGTGGTACGGAGCAGGACATCGCTCGTCGTATCAACCAGGCTAAACGCGCATACGGCATGCTGTCCAAAATCTGGCAGGGCAGTTATCTCAGCATCAAGACCAAGCTGGGCCTGTTTCGCTCCCTGGTACTATCAGTGCTTTTGTATGGGAGTAGTACATGGAAAGTTTCCGTAGGAGTTACCAGAAAGCTGCAAGTTTTCGTCAACTCATGTCTTCGTCGAATTTTAAGAATTTTCTGGCCCGAAACAATATCAAATGAAGAGCTAAGTCGGCGTACGGGTCAGATGCCAATCGACGAATTGATACGCAGGCGAAAATGGCAGTGGATAGGTCACACATTGCGGAAGAGTGATAACTGCATTGCTTTACATGCCATGAAATGGAACCCCATTTCCAACAAGGCCGACCAAGAGGGGGTCCTCGAATCACATGGCGTCGATCTGTGGCAAAGGAGTGTCAGGTACTGGGTAAGTCTTTTGGGGAGTTGCGCCCCATTGCCCAGAACAGAGTACGATGGCGCGCAGGAGTAGTTGACGCGCTATGCCCCGCTAGGGCTTAAGGCAAAGTAGTATGTGGAAGATTGGTAAAGGTGCGTTTTGCTAAGCACACTATCGTCGCAGATTATTCGCGATTAGCGATCAACCCATAGAGCACGGAACATTTGTGTCTATCTTTTTTATCGTCACCTGCGATCGACGCAGAGTGATGTCTAGCAAAACGCAGTATGAGGATATTTCATAACCAAAAGCTACGCAGACGCATTGGATATAATTGTTGGGATTTATATATGTCGAAATTCGCACAGCGATCATCACAATCACCGCTCTGAGGAACATGTACCTTGAATGTTTAAATATGAGGGCTGAACATGAACCATGGCACGTTCATGGAAAATCAAAAGCACTGCAACCATTTCATAAAGGACTAAATCCTCCGGTTAAGTGAACATCACACCGACGCGAAAAAATTCGCAAAGTTCCGTGGCGGATTCGCATCTCAACTCACTTCATATTGCTTCCAGGATGTTGTAAAAAAAAGGGTTTCGAAAACTTTTTAGTGATATACATACATACATCTCCTATTCTATTCTCCATTATGACTGATTGATCACAGACTGATTACAGGCAACTGCTAGCCCGTCAGCCGAAGGTGTGACAGGGGGACTAACATTTGGACCACCATGGTACATTTGCCGTAACTGTCATGCCCTAGGAAGTGCGACCTTTACCTCCGCGTGGTGACGGGTGGAAGCAGGCTGTTGGCAAAATCTTATCTTTGCCATCAGCGCTGACTAAACTTGGTCGGGCGGGGAGCGGTATCTCCCTTATAAACATACCCTAAATCCAAGGTGGAACAGCATACGCCGAGGGATGCATGGTCAAGAGGTTGCTTGGCCGCTAGTATGCGAACTCTGGATACCTGTCGACCTCCAGTTTTAAACCAGACTTCTGACGGCAGACCGGGTGATGTCGTCGGTGACTGTTTTTCCCGGATATTCATGGGATTCTATGAATAATAAAAAAGAAAAACAAAACAAACCAGAGTGTGATGCAACTCCAAATGCATCAAACACAGTTTCCTCTGAGCTGCCTACTAGCTCACTGCTCGACGGAGCCTCCAGGCCCGTTGTTGAGACTGTCGATGGACTGGCCGTTAAGCGATACAGTCCCTCTGAGTCGTCCTTGGACTTCTTTAGCCCAAGGAACCTCAGCGGCTCTCACCGAAAGGAGCGTCAACGAAGGGGGGACGGAGGCAACAGTTCCCGACAGGGCAAGCAAAAGTGCCTAGTCCAACGCTCGCTATCCTCGCAGGACCATGAGCGCCATTAAGGTGCTTCAAGCGAACCTGCACCACGCAATAGGAGCATCGGCCACTGTGTGCAGGTTATTCGCCGATAAACACGGGGTGGCCCGTGGCCGAATTTGCGGTCTAAACACAACAACTGGTAAGTTGATATATGATAGGTTAGCGGGTTGTCCGCGTGCGGCGCTTCTGATCGACAAATGCGTCAACTATTTGCCACTAACCAATTTTATTTCTAGAGATCTAGCTGCAGCATTGGTGGAGGTATCCACGCTCAACGGTCGTCAGAAAGTGGTAGTTGCGTCTGCCTACTTCCCATCTGACAATGTTGAGATTCCACCACTCGAGGTCCAGCAGCTCGTTGACTTCTGTCGACGTACAAACCGGCATTATGTGATCGGTTGCGATGCAAACGCACACCACACGGTGTGGGGTAGCAGCGACATCAACGACAGAGGTAAGCGCCTTCTTGACTATCTTATGTGTAAACATGTGAATGTCCTGAACAGGGGGTGCAAACCTACCTTTGTCACTGCGGCAAGGGCAGAGGTACTCGACATTACCCTTGCTAGCGGTTTCTTCTCCAGGTTCATTGCGAACTGGCACGTGTCGGACGAAGTGTCTCTTTCAGATCATAGACACATCAGATTTGACATCCTAGGACAATCTGACATTAGCTCGGATACTTTTTGTCCAAGGAAAACTAACTGGATTAAATTCCGTGAACTAGTTAGCTCCAAAGCGGAACTACTGGTCAGCCCCATAAGCACTACAGGGGAAATTGAGATTGCAGCTGAGGAGCTCAATGAAATTTTAACTTCCTCCTACAAAGATAGTACCGTTTCACGTTCGGTGGAGTCGGGGCGTAAAGTACCCTGGTGGAACGAGGAATTGGCCCGCAAGCGAGCTAAAGTTAGGAGGATGTTCAACAAAGCCAAACGCTTCAATAGGTGGGATGAGTACAGAACTGCTCTCACCGAGTACAACAAACTCATTAGGCATTCCAAACGAGAATGCTGGAAAAGACATTGTGATAGCATTCAGTCGCTACCGGAAGCGGCGCGCCTTCACAAAGCCCTTTCCAAAGACTCAGCAAACGGGGTCGGCCTTCTATTGAGATCAGACGGTTCGTATCTGAAGGTCCAGAAGAAACATTAAAGTTGCTTCTTCAGACCCATTTCCCAGGGTCCGTACTGTCTGATGGTGACCCCTGCCCAACTGCAAGGCCACAACGGGTTCCCGTAAGCCGGGCTCGCAGTTTATCGGGGGTCATCTTTGACATGGACAGAGTAAAATGGGCGATAGAATCCTTTGAGCCAGCTCCCGGAGTAGACGGCATTTTCCCCGCTCTGTTACAAAACAGCTTGGAGATCATAATAACTCCGCTAATCGAACTTTTTAGGGCAAGTTACACCCTAGGGTACATACCACAACCTTGGAGGAAAGTTAATGTGGTCTTCATACCCAAAGCGGGCAATAAGCCGGAACATATGCCCAAATCCTATAGACCGATTAGCCTTACTTCCTTCTTCCTTAAAACCATGGAAAAGTTGCTTGATTTGCATATCAGGCACAAGATGGAACTGTCGAGCCCCCTACATCGTATGCAATTCGCGTACACGAAGGGTAAGTCAACAGTAACCGCTTTGCATAGCCTTGTCAGTACAATCGAAAAGTCCCTCAGTGAAAAGGAAATCGCGTTGTGCGCGTTTCTTGACATTGAGGGGGCTTTCGATAATACCGGCTACGAGTGCATTTCCAGAGCACTGGAACTTAGGGACATCCCGCCCGCTACCATTGCATGGATAGATGCCATGCTCCGGGGACGGGATATTCACTCAACTCTAGGCAGTACATCCATTTGCGTGAATGCCGTAAAGGGTTGTCCACAAGGTGGCGTTCTGTCACCCCTTTTGTGGTCCCTTGTCGTGGACGAGCTGATTTCCATGCTTAATGAGCGCGGTTATCTTACTATCGGATACGTGGATGATTTAACTATCATAGTCAGGGGCAAATTCGAATCTACCATCACTGAGGTGATGAGGTCGGCCCTTGACATAGTTCTACACTGGTGTGTGGCTGTGGGCTTACATGTAAACCCACAGAAAACTGTCGTTGTGCCGTTCACACGAAAACGAAACATAACATTGGATCCAATTTCGTTAGGCGGCACGACCTTAGATTATTCCACTGAAGTTAAATGTCTCGGTAACTCTAGACTCGAAACTCACCTGGAATACTCACATAGATAATGTACTTGGCAAAGCCACACGCACAATGTGGGCTTGCAGAAGTTTCTTTGGACGGACATGGGGGCTCACTCCAAAGATAACTGAGTGGTTATACACCATGCTGGTGCGGCCTATGGTGACCTACGCAGCGCTTGTGTGGTGGCCGAAAACTCAGCAATCTTCTGTCTTACTGACGTGCAATAAGCTTCAACGCCTTGCCTGCCTTGGCATCACTGGAGCTATGCGCACTTGTCCTACGCCAGCCCTGGAGGCGATTATTGGACTTACTCCGTTGCATATATTCATTCAAGAATCAGCAGCTCTAAATGCTCTCAGACTTCGTTTAACTTCCGACGTGCGTAGTGAAGAAAGCGGTCACATGAGCATTCTGAATCAAATTCCTGACGTGCAGATCTGCTCGAGATCAGATTACATGATCACGGAGGTTTGCTTCGGCAGAAAATATTCAGCCCTCATCCCTAACCGCTCTGAATGGGTAAATGGCACACCCTGTCCAGACCCTAGATATATCAAATGGTTCACCGATGGGTCTAAAACAGAACAGGGTGTTGGTGCAGGTGTCTTTGGACCCAACACCAGGATTTCGATCGCAATGGGAGTCTCGCCCAGCGTTTTTCAAGCTGAGATCCACGCCATTGAGGTCTGCGCCAGGGTAATCTTGGAAACTGGACTTCGCGGCGCTCACATTGCTATCTACTCAGACAGCCAAGCAGCTATAAAAGCGCTCTCCTCATTTAAGGTCTCTTCAAAACTGGTGAAGGAGTGTTACAATCTCCTTCAACTGTTGGCAACCAAAAACCGAGTCTTCTTGTGTTGGGTGCCAGGCCACCAGGGCATTGAGGGGAACGAGGCTGCGGATGAACTTGCTAGACAAGGATCATCCAGTCGTTTTCATGGACCTGAGAGTTACTGTGGCTTTGGACTGGCCTCGGCCAAACTGCGGATCACAGATTGGTTTGCACGATTGCGTCAACAGTACTGGGATAACCTTCCAGGGCTTCGTCAATCAAAGGAGCTGATAATGCCCTTCAGTCACAAGGGTACTACTCAAATGAGTAGAACCCACCTAAGACTCCTAGTTGGGTACTTATCTGGCCATCACTTGGTCAGATATCACCTGAACAAGATGGGTCTGTCAAGCGAGACTGAATGCCGTCTTTGTCTGGAAGACGTGGAAACGACCAAGCACCTCTTGTGCGAATGTCCCGCCATCGCGCGTTTTAGGATGTCACTCCTCGGGCAGGCTACTATCAGCACTGCAGAATTCAGGTTGATTCCTGCTAAAGACTTACTGCCCTTTATTAGAAGGGTGGACGGTCTTTTGGATTAATGAGCTACGGCACAATAGATCTTTATGGTCGCAGTGCCTTCCTGCTGGGAAAGTAGCTCGTATTTTTTATATCTATCTACAGGCAACTGCACATTGCTCAACATTGTTCCACAATAATAAATTAAAACGAAGTTCAATACTTTACGCAGATAAGAGCCATGCATTTCCAAATCTCCACCAACAATAAAAAGTTCCTTGGACATTATTACAACTGTAATGACATTCATATATTACTATACTGGAACGCCACCAATTGCAATCAACAATTATTGATAACGGACGCGTTTAAGCCATAGCCTTTCGATAATCATTCCAACAAAGGTCATAAATGAGAGTCGTCCATTGATTTTTTCCCTTCACAGATATCGTGATGACTGGGCTGGAAAAAAAAAATATGAAAAAAAGAAATTGATTTGAGCTCATAAAATTGAATGTCGTCCGTTTCATTTTTCTTTGTATGGTCGATTTACGGAAAAAAAGAATGTTTAGATGTTATTTATATTGGGTCATATGTGCGGAGACGCCGATTTAGCCCTGCGTGTTTGGACAATCTTCTTTGAATTCCAAGAACATGCTCACTCATCTCATCTCATCTAGATTGCAGGCCCTTTTAGTTTTACAAGAGAAGTTTATTCTCTTTTGGAAATTGATAAAAGCCCCGATAACACTGAAAATAAAACATTAGGGACATTTAAGTGAAGAAATAACAAGCCAATCCATTCAGGGATAAGCTGACAGGATGAATGACATATAAAAAGAAAGAAACGGGAAATCACAAGCTTATGCAAAGTAAAGAGCGGAAAATGCCACCCGAGATAACGAAATTCCGATACGTAATACAAAATCGGAGAGTTCAAAACAAAACAAATCGAAAAGGACGAAAACACGGTACACATGTCAATGTATATACAACGAGTTGTATATTTCGTGTATGAATACTCGAATCACACTCGCAGACACGAAATGGGAACAACAAAGGGACAATTCTCTACCAGCTGCCACACTTTAAAAAGTCCCTTTCCCCTCGCAGCGTATTTTGCTAAAGGTCCTGCATGCATTCGTGCCTGTACAATGTCAAGCATTCGCTTGCGTGACAAGTCCGTTTATAAATCAATTCGTTTGTAAATTGCCATTGCTGCTATGTACTCGTATTTGGTTTGGGTAAAAGGATAATTAATACGACGAACCACTTGTCGCTGTTTGATTAATTCACGACACGAAAGCTTATCATGACACCATGCAAAATTAAATAGGTCGTCGGGTATTTCCAAAGGACTCCGGGAATTTCCATGTTGATTCGACATACTGCGCGTCATTTAAATGAAACGATGCGAATTTGATATTTGTCCGGGAGCGCATATAGGCGCACATCATTTGAAATATGAAAGGCTTAAATTGACTTACGCTGAGGAGAGTGTAAACACGCCAGACGAATAGAATTTTAATCGAGTCATAAACCAGAAAGTATGTTTACTATCTGCAAAAAGGGGATGTGAAGCTATAGAACATCGCGAAATCTTGCCTCAGGACATCTCTTTGAACCAGAGCCTCGAAGTCGGTGTCTTTTCAAGCAAAACCGCAAAATTCAAAGAAAGTCTCCCGGAGGACGATATACAAGCGCCAGATTTACTTTTTACTACACTAACCCACTTTAAGTAAACAAAAAAACTATCTTCGTTTTATTTTTAGTACAAAAAGTGACGTGGACAGCCATCGAGCCCACATGCCCAATAGGTTGGTGTGCTTGGAGAGTGTTTTAATTACACTAATTCCGAAATTATCTTTGCCTAGATACAAAACAGATTCATCGTAGAGATGGGCATCTGTCGAATACTTCCGCGTGTACACCGTCGTTGGAAAATAATAGCAAATCGCTTCGGCGAATACAGAATAAACTAAATTAGAAGATTCATGGACTGCTAAATATCATAAATTTACTCGAATGGTCAGGTTCATTTAAATAAACAAAATCATAACCGTGGATGGCACTACTACAATAACGACAACATAGCGACCGCAATAGTGTCATCGTCCTCATATGGCTTCGGCTGAAATGCAAAAAGGTATCTTTTCTCTAAATGCGTATTTCCATACAAAAAGGATTCGTATAAGTGTCACCATACACTGTCGAACTCGAGCACGAACCTGGTACAAATATCCTCTGATACACACATACACTTCACATAGGTGTGAAGAAAACCGGTCCACTTGTACTAGGTTCGTGCTCGAGTTCGAGTTCGACAGTGTATGGTGACATTAATACGGCTCGCAAACGATTCCTATCGCATGAAGGTGATGCAATTCGCCAATCAACGATACTGCGGGTTGTGAATTAACAGTCGCTTGTGTGAGCTTGGCTTGCTACGCTCGCTCCGCGCTTAAGGGATCACAACCCTCAGTATCGCACAAACATGAACGCTCGCTCTGGGTACAACAGTCCCATGTGTGGGCTCCGCTCGCTCCGCACTTAAGGGATCACAACACTCAGTATCGCACAAACACGAAAAAAAAATGGGGCGATAAAGCTGGAATGGTTTGCGGACGACTCATATGCCCTCGCGCTCACATCGGGGTCCTGGTGTAATGGGGGCTTCGGCCTCTGGTTTCATACCACCGACAGATCAGTACCCATCAGGTGCTGCCTTTGATCTGCCGGTGGAAGCAGCACTACTAGGATATGATTCATTACAGGTGGTTGTAATGAACCACAGGCTGACTAATCTCTTTTAAACACGTACTGGGCTGAAGCAAGGCAGCGCTCTTCAACCTGCCACTTGAACACGCCATCCGGGAATGCGGACCACAACCGCACATTGCCCTTCAAGTCGACGCAGTTGATAACGTACGCTGACGAAATCAACTCCACGTCTCGAAACCTGCCTGACGCAACTTCTAAATAGTCTTGATACGGCTGCAAAAGAAGTTAGACTACGCATTAACCAGGACAAATCCAAAGTAAGGATGCAATCAAGAATAAGGACGCCAGAACAACCGAACATCAACGTCGGGGACCTTAGCATCGAATTCGTAGACGTCTATTGTACATATACCTGGGTAGTAATCTGTTCATACTCAATACTCAATTGCCCTAACCCCTTGTGGGGCATAGCGCGTCAACTGTTCCATGTGGCCCAGTTGACGTTTCGTTGGCATAATCTGGTTTCGGAGAATGCAGTTGCCAGCATACACCTCCTGCACATCCATGGCCACGAACGTCGTCGTGGACGGGATTCGAATCCGAAACGCCGGTAGTCAAACATGAGACTGATGCCTCAACACACTGCGCTACCGGTCGCCCCCAATCTGTTCATGTTATTGTAGCAATGGTCAGAATTCGATGTGTTGTACATGCCTACGGTTCGTTGTCATCCCCGGTGTCGAAATATGTGGTCCACGTCATGAGGAGCTCCATTATAAGCAGGACAGATGTTTGAGACGTCCTGGTCAATGCGGGGTAGGTAGGAGTTCAATCGTGAACACCAGTTGGGCGAGTGTCGATCTCGTTGCTCTCGGAAGTCTTTCCTCTTTCGGAGATATCGTTGGTGGTATGGCCGAGACAACTGGATTTGGACCTAAGCCCACAATTTATTGAAGAACCTCCTACTGATGTATCGCTGCGATAGCTGACCTGTGTGCGACGCTATGAAAGGGTACCTTTTTGTACCTCTGGACATCTCTTTCTAGGTCCCTCCAGTCGCGCCTAACATGTCTGGGCGGCGGCGTCTTGTCCATGAGATTGGAGTTTGAGTGCTCACTTTGGTAGCAACCCACTAGGAATTGCTTGGCAAGAAGCTGTAAATGATCCTGGGGTGGCATCAGGAGACAGCCAGTAACAGTACGGAGAGCGGCATTTTGGCACGCTTGAATATTTTTCCACTGAGTATCACAGAGATTATGTGACCACACAGAAGCCGCATAGTTGGCTACTGATCTTCCGACTGCGGGTAGTAACCTTTCAAAGGACGACAATGAAGCTGACGATAGCGACGAATACTGCTAGCAAATAAGACTTTCTTCTTGACAAAGCAAGCTTGCGAGGAAGACTGAGAGCTTGTTGGGAAGACTCAGCAGACGATGACGCCGAACAACATCCATCTGGGCTTCCAAAATTGGAGGACGCAGTCACTCGACTAGGATAATTGGAGAATGATGATCCAGGCGGCCAGGGCCTTACGTCGGGTCGTTGCGCCACGATGATCGCAATGCTCACCTAAATACTAAAAAGTTTTGTGCAAAATAAGAATAATAGCATCTGAAGGATTCCTTCAGATCCTACAACACATTGGATTTAGTATCAGTCATAGCCACTTGCGGAAAAAGGCGACGTACTAGTATCAAATTTCTGAACAATCTGATACCGAATATCAGAGGAAATCTTAAGGTCAAGTAGCATGGCATCCCCACTTAACCGAGATAAAGACAATTGAAGCCGAAGGCACTCCATGGAGGGAAGGGTTTAAAGTGGATTTCCCTGAAATGGCTTCAACTATGCATGAGCGCTCCG
Source organism: Chloromyia formosa (assembly GCA_964017055.1). NCBI lineage: Eukaryota > Metazoa > Arthropoda > Insecta > Diptera > Stratiomyidae > Chloromyia > Chloromyia formosa. The sequence continues at coordinate 4,904,812 of OZ024818.1, read as the reverse complement.
TACTCACCATCCTTGCAAAGTACACAAACCAACGTCTGGCGAATCATTTCCAAAAAGAGAACAAAGTGACAGCCTACCCGGAACAACGCAATTCCAACGCTAATCGTCAAATGAAAATCCAATTCGCTCCCCAATGAAAGGGAAACTTATCACCTGCTCATGCAGTCGCCGCCTGGAAATAATTCATGGTCTCGTGGCCTCGCCACCCCGGCGTACGTACACACACATGAGCGTGTGAGAATCCTTTCCCGGTCGCCCGGCACGGCTGATGCTCCTGGTCGCGTACTAAATAAATGTCTCATGCAGACAGCAGAAGCAGCAGATTCGCACACGGAAATCGTCAAATCCCGTGACGGAGCCGGGGGGATATCAGAGAATCGATTTTGGTACGACGACCGGAGGCAGACAAAGAGCAGAGGCAGGGCCCGGGTGGATGGAAGTTTCGGGGAAGACGGCTGTGTGATACGAGGTGAGAATGAGTGACACCACTATGGCGCGACCGAGCAGCATGACTTCCTTTCCCGGCTCGACAATGGAGTGGTGATGCGGGCCAACTCGTGCCAGCCAGTAATACACACGAGTTGGCACCGGTCGCGCCACGGTTAAGGACCACAAAGCCACCGTCTGCCCTCTCGTCGCTTGCTTGAATTTATTCCAGGATGCCGAACAGCCGTCGTCTGTTTAGCGTGCGTACAAACGAACGGGCGACAAAGAAGAGGAAGACAGCGACCGGTCAGGAATTCAGGGCCACAGCACGCAGCAGATGAGGAAACTGCCACAAAAGGCAAACAAACGTGAACCCTTCTTCTTCCTCGCCGTCTGGCACGGGCGCCCTACTAAGCACTTGGCCCAGTCGTCACCATCGAACCGAACGAGTTTTCCAACAGGGGCCCCAACGCTCGAAGGCTCCCACTTGCAAGCGGCCGCAAATCAAATGGATCGGACAAAAAATAAATCGAAAAACCTCACACGAGTGCCCCGAGGGAGTTCTCAATGGTAGCGAAACGAGAGCAGAACGCCCTCCACACATTTCCATCGATTTTTCGTTGATTAGGTCCCGTCGAGTTCCAGCGGGCTCGGTGAAAGTTGTGCTCCCGGTACGGTGCCGTATGCACAATTTTGGGGATTGGCGGAAGAACCCTTCCGAGAGCAAGCAGGACCCGAGGGTGCCAGCACACAGCACTCCTCCCCTTCTTGTGCGCCCATCGATATCATTTGGCAAATTGTTCACTTACCAGCGATAGACACAGGACTCGTGACACAGACTGTGCGAAAACAATGAAAAAGGACAACTCCACACTCGGTCGGGATGGACCGCACTCAGCAGCCGCAATTGCCAGGCAAAAAAGGAAAACACGCAAACGGCGTCGGGAGTCGCAACAGCTGCAAACAAAACACCCGCACAAGTCGCGACCGGACGACCACAAATCTCTCGGCCGCAAAGCACAAAACCAAAAATGCACACAAACAACTGAAACTCAACAAAAGCGACCGGCGGCGGCGGCCCCACACTCGTCGTTTTCACGGGTGCAATTAATTCGTGGACATTTCAACGGAGTCCAGGCGATTTGATTTCACTCACAGGACTGGCGGTCGACGGTTTCCGGAGGAAAGTACCCAAAACACAATTGGAGGAGCACCCACCCGAAGCACAGAACGACAGACCAGCGGACAGACGTGCACTGTACGGACGACAATGACCCGACCGCGAACGGAGTAAAAGTACTTCTGCAGCAATTCGTTTGATGTCGACGACAGTTGGCTTTGACAGTGACAGTGACAGCGGAACTCTGCCGTGTGAAGGTGGCAACGAACTAGCTGAGTCCAATTGGAAATTAAAAAATGAAAATGGCTCATATGGCTGATAGGCGGAAGCCAAATGAACGAATTTGCTTGTTAAACCAATCATAAATGGATTATTACCCTTCTTACAAGATACTGATAAAGAAAATGCGATAAATTAATTTAAAAAATTTACAGCGTACATGCACACCAAGCCACCCGAAAGCATACCTTAATTTCTCACCAACCACTTCCTAATCATAGATGGCTCCTAAGTTGTTCCTTATCCCAGACACACTGTCACTGTATGTACGTCGCATTGGTTAACAGATGGCACCGCATGCGCTATAAAGCATGCGCCAACAGCACAGTAGGTGAATAAATTTATCTCCCAGATTTTTCAGATTTTTTTTAAAAAGTTTAAAAAAAATTATGGTTTCGCCAATATTTTTGAATAGAGTGAATTCTCTTAATTTTTGCGAAACAGGAATGTTCCCAGGAATGTTCCCTAAAGCCATATGACACGAAAAAAATAAAAATTTAGTTAAACGAATATTTAGAAAAAAAATTGTGCCACTAGCTTCTGGACTACGATGAGCAACATTTTATCGCGAGGAAAACAAGTCGAAATATGTTAACATGTTGTCGGATAAGTACCATCAATTATTTGTTTGGAACATAATGGTTTTAGCCTTTTTCGGAGAATTCTTTCTATTAAATTAGGGAGAATTTTCACAAAACTCAGGAAATTTCCGCTTTAGGACCGACGAATCCCCCCGGATGGGTTCTAGGTTCTTACCAACTAAAGCGGGAATAGACTACCTAACGCGAAAATGCCGGAAATTAAGGAATAGAAAAAAAATTCTCCCTAATTTAATAGAGAGAATTCTCCTAAAAAGGCTAAAACCATTATGTTCCATTTGTTTTTACCCATCCTGTAATACTCGTGCATAGTTAGCGTTTCAATTTTTGGAACATTCCTGTTTCATGAATATTATTGCATTTAGGGAGAATTCTTAAAACTCTTTCATTGCGGCATTTCTGCTATAGGTAGTCCATTTCCGCTTTAGGTAGTAAGAACCTAAAACCCACTCGGGGGGATTTGTAGGCTCTAAAGCGGAAATTTCTGGGGTTTTGTGAAAGTTCTCTCTAATCAAATGGAGAGAATTCTCCCAGTTTTTCCGAAACAGGAATGTTCCCTCGTATGTTTACTATTCCATTTAATTACACAAAACGGACATTTTATTGAGAGGAAATAGACTTTATGTGCTTCCCAAACTGTAAACTGTTCGGAAATTTCGACGCCTGCGCCGCCTGCATTTCAAATGTGGAACTATTTAACAGAGTAGAAATCCTGCACTAACGTTCTATCGAGAGCAACTCAGATCAAATTGTTAGTGTAATTGTGTGGTCTTAACCTGCTCTGCTCTATATGGATCTTGAAAAAAAAGCGCCTAGAATAAATAGTGTAATGTAACAAAAAAAAAAAAAAAATGGAATAAAAAATTTAAAAAAAAAAATGAATTTGAGTGAATTTGCGATCACATTGTGAATTTAATAGCTTTCCAAGCTTTCTAAAGTATGCTGACTGTGAACTAATATGGTACAGCTTCCTTAAAGTTTGACATTTCGATATAATATATCGATTTCGTGTGTGTATACAATACTGTGTATGTATTAAGAATTTTGTTTAAAAAAATTGTAAATATTTATCAATCTCCTATGGCTTGCTAATTTACTTGTATTATAAAGACAACTACTCGTAAATGATATTTTTGTGAAGTTTACATAAAGACAATTTTATAAGACACTGGCAGTACAGTCCAATTTCTGGACGACCCAATCGACTTTGCAGCCTCACCTGTGGACTTCTGATTATCAGCGGTGACATCAGGAACAAAGCACGTCTTAGTCAAAGGAGAATACTAAAAAAACACACGCGCCTATTATGTAAAAATAGCTGTTTTTGCTATTATAAACCTTAAGAACGATGACTGAAAGATTTAGTGGTTTCCTCTTGGTGTCTATGCGGATCAAAATACAATAATTAACCACTAAAAAAGGTTAATTATCTTTGAAATTTATGAAATTGTTATGTATGTTGTATGCTGAAAAGTATTATAGTTAAAAAAAAAGTTTTTTTTTTACTTCGGATCCACATAGTACATGAGCCACAGGATGAGCCAAAAGTCACACGGTGAAAGTTTGCTTCGCAAAGACATGCCGTTTCTTCAGGTCTTCGTAAGACGGAGTCATACTGCTGAAGCCACAATATAGACTTTGAACATGGGCGGATTCAGAGGGGGGTCATGGGGGCCCGGGCCCCCCTCCAAAATGTTTGGTATCCACATATAAAGAGGAATATTCGAAAATGACTTATAATGCCCGGCGTTGCTTTTTGTGGTGATCTTAGAACATGCTTCAGCATGCTGTTTAATCTGCTACTTCTTGACATTTTTGGTGAATAGGTGGCTGTACGGTCACTCGACTCCATGCCACTGACCAAGTTTACTTCAGGTTCTAGACACTTCTATTGACCACACTGTCATATATGCATGTCTGAACGCACCCTAACCAAACAATAATTATGTATACATTGCTAAATGTCAGTCACTCAATAAAGATACTTCGAATAGAGTGCACGTCTTGTTCCTGTCTTTACGCTCGAGTTATCACATGGTGTCAGAAGTGGTTTTAAAATTGAACAAAAGATTGAGTCAAATTAAGAATTAAAATAGTTCCTCTAAAAAAAGAATAATATCGCGTAAAGTATTATCCGATACTCATATTCGCAATTCGCAAAATACATAACCTCAAAGTAGTGATTTCTACTCGCGCAAGCTAAACCCAAAGCGATATTCACTCAACTTACGAGAACGTAGTACATAAAAGTCGGTAAAGTAAATATAATACAAAATGTCGTCGGGAATTAAACCACCGAAAAATTTGTTCGTGAATCAAGACGAAGAATCAAGTTTGGACAGAATGGAAAGAGGCGTTTCAGTACTACAGCATCGCTACGGAGTTAAATAAAAAAGGAGAAGAAATTCAGGCAGCTACATTATTAGCAACTCTAGGCCAAGCAGCTCTTCGGATAATAAACAATTTGGGTCTAAGCGCGGCGGAGAAAAAGGTATCAAAAACGATAATTGATAAATTGACAGACTATTTTGCGCCATCGCGTAATAAGACATTCGAGAGATATCAATTTCATAGGATCAAACAACAGCAAACAGAGGGGTTTGAAGAATTCTTACTGCGACTGCAAAACCAAGTGAAACGTTGTGGATATCGACAAGAAGATACAGATGAATTCGTCATGGACCAGATTGTAGTGGGTATAAAATCCGAGCAGACACGCCAAAAATTGTGGGTGGAAGACAGTCTGAACCTAGAAAAAGCGAAAAAGATATGCCGAGCCGCCGAGAGAGCAGAAAAAGAAATTAATAACTTGAACAACGAAGTTGTTGAAGTAAACAGTTCAGCGCAAATAAACAAAGTACATCGAAGTGAAACGTTTCATTGCGGAAGATGCGACAGAGAACATGGGAGAAAACAGTGTCCGCCGTTCACCAGCAAATGCAACAACTGTGGAATAAAAGGTCATTTTGCAGCTAGGTGCAGAGCGCAAAAGAAATATAGGGAAGCAGAAGCTAAATCTAAGTTCAAAACCGAGAAGAAAAAATCGGAGAAAGTAGCACCCGTTCAACCAGACGAAATACCTCACGCATACAAAGATCTCGTAAAAGAGGAGCTGGATAAAATGGTAAAACTGAAGGTAATTGAGCGAATTAAAGAACCAACTCCCGCTGTCAGTCCATTGGTTATAGTTAAAAAAGGCGAAAACAACCAACACATTCGCATATGCATGGATCCGACCGAACTTAATAAAAATATTAGGAGACGCCATTACCCACTAAAAACGGTAGAGGAAATTGCAGCAAGAGTGATAGGTTCGAAATATTTCGGCAAATTAGATTGCAATAAAGGATTCTGGCAAATTCCTGTCACAGAAAGGACGTCAAAATACTTAGTCATTGCGACGCCATGGGGCAGATACCGCTACCTGCGCATGCCATTTGGCATATCTTCAGCGCCAGAGGTGTTCTCACAAATAATGAACGAAACTCTAGAAGGCATCGATAATTGCGAGATAGCGATGGACGACATCCTCTTGTTCGCAAAATCCAAGGAAGAACTTCGGGAAATCACGAAGAAAGTCCAGCAGAGATTGAAGAAAGCAGGCTTCACGCTCAACCAGGAAAAATGTGAGTACGAGAAAAAACGTATACAATTTTTGGGACACATATTCACTAAAAAAGGGTACGAAGCGGACCCCGAAAAAATCCAAGCTATTTTGCAGTTGAAAAAGCCGACGAACGCCAAAGAACTCCAACGTTTATTGGGAATGGTGACATATCTACATAAATTCATACCAAATTTGTCAGAGATCACGGAACCACTTAGAGTTTTACTACAAAAGGAGACTTCTTGGTTTTGGGATGAACAGCAAGAAAAATCGTACCAAACCATCTTAAAAAAGTTGACCACTACGCCGGTTTTAGGATACTATAACGTCAACGAAGACGTTAAATTGTCAGTTGACGCAAGTTCAAAGGCTCTGGGCGCGTGTCTACTCCAAAGTGACCAACCAATAGCGTATGCAACACGTTCTTTGACAGCAGCAGAACAGAATTATCCGCAAATCGAGAAGGAGGCAACAGCGATAAGATTTGCGTGTAAAAAGTTCCACGAATATGTTTTTGGTAAAAATTTATTAGTCGAGACAGATCACAAGCCGTTAGAGACAATATTTAAGAAACCGTTGGTAAATGCACCTGCTCGATTGCAGCGAATTTTATGGGACGTTTTACCATATTCACCGAGAATACAGTTCAAAAAGGGAACTCAAATACCTATAGCAGATGCGCTAAGCAGAGATTGTTTGTCAAGTAGTGATCAACCGATCGATGATGAGTCCGAATACAAAGTCTTTGCTATATTCACAATGCCCGAAGGAACGAGACAGCAGTTTATTAAATTGACAGCTACAGATTTGGAACTTCAGCTAGTAAAAGCGATCGTTATGAAAGGATGGCCAGAAGACGAAAGGAAATTACCGAAATCCGTGCGGAAATATTATAATTTTAGAGAAGAAATTACGTACGAAGACGGATTATTATTCAAGGGCGCTAAGGTAATTGTCCCTAAAGAGGAAATCAGTAAAATCTTAATTGATATTCATACGGGCCACCCTGGTGTTAGCAAATCGCTAGCTAGAGCGCGAAATAGCTTGTTTTGGGTTGGACAAACAAAAGACATAACAGAGTTTGTTCAGCGATGTGCGGTTTGTCAAAGAACGCAAAGAGCCAAAACAAAAGAGCCATTGCTCCAAAAAGTCATTCCAGAGTACCCATTTCAAAACGTCTCAACGGATTTATTTCATTTCAAAGGAAGAGAATATACTGATAGCGGATCATTACTCTGGATTTATTGACTTTCAAGTACTGAAATCGTCGTCATCAGCCGAAGTAATATTACAAATGAAAAAATGGTTTGCTACGCATGGCATACCGGAAGTTTTGGAATCGGATGGTGGTCCACAGTTCACAGCCAATTCATTCAAGAAATTTTCCAATCGATGGCAATTCGACCATCGTATCTCCAGTCCATACTACGCAAGATCGAATGGATTTGCCGAACGCAACGTACAAACAGCCAAAAATATGCTAAAGAAATGTTGGCACGACAACACGCCGAGAAGCAACGAATTGGGTTCCCAATGCCAACGATTGTTTAGTCGTAATACTTGAAATTTCATCCCGACCGAAACAGAACAATTGAAACCACATATTATCAAAGGGGTAACAGGAGAACTGGCACGTTTACGGTTTCAACAAAAAGTTTATGCTGATAAAATATCATCTCCGTTCAAACAACTCGAAATTGGCGAAAAGGTTCGTATGCAAACGGGTCATCGAGAATGGAAGTCAGCAACAGTCGTCGAAAAGACAAGTCACCCAAGATCAGTTATTGTTCAAAATGAACAAGGGAAAAGATACAGACGCAACACTATACATCTAGATCGAACCAAAGCAACAATCCGTGAGCCAATCCAATCTATCGGAACATCAACCAACGAAGCTCCCAACTCATCTATCTACAACACTAATTCAGAGATGCTTATTCACTCGCCGAGTTTAAACAGCAGCCAAATCGAAAGTCCGCTCAACAATTCTAATTCGTCTTTCAACAAACCCAACGCTGAGGTTCCTATTCCCTTGCCTGATTTAAATAACAGCCGAATTGATAGTCAAATCAACAATTCCAAAGGAAACGAGAATAATTTGAATCAGCAACTAAACCAACAACAACCAGTAATCACTACTCGAAGTGGTAGAGTGGTTAAACAGTCAAATCGTTATTATTATTAACATAAAACAGCCAAACCGTCATTATTATTAGTGTAAAAAAAAAAGCCAAGTTATAACGAATTATATTTGTATATAATATGTCTATTGAATTATGTAAAATTTTGGCTTTATTAATTTTCTTCTTACTAATTTTATTTATTATTTTCAATTAACGTAAAGAGCATAAAATCAAAATGCAGAATTTGTTTAAATGAATTTATTCTTCTTTATTATAAACTTATTTTTATTCATTATGAATTGATTCTTCTTAATTATATTATAAAAAGGGGGATGTCATATATGCATGTCTGAACGCACCCTAACCAAACAATAATTATGTATACATTGCTAAATGTCAGTCAGTCAATAAAGATACTTCGAATAGAGCGCACGTCTTGTTCCTGTCTTTACGCTCGAGTTATCACACACACCTCTACCAAATTTGCGCTTCACAAGGTAGGCCCGATAAAATCACGCAGTCACGTTCATGGGCGCATTCGGGTGTCACGGAAAACAGCGTAATGCGCTGCACAGAAATAGCGAATTCCTAAGCAGCACAAACCAATTTTTCTTGTGACGCCCGAATGGTATGCTGGCTCACCTGTTGTAAATTGACATGCCTGCATTCACAAATCGGTAGCGCAACTTGAGTGCTCCTGTCTTTGTCCCAATTTTGCACTGAATTACAACAACAAAAATGGGAGCGCTCGGGTAGCGGTATGATTTGTGAATGCAGGCAGTTCGTTCGAACTGTCAAATCTCCGCTAAGCCAAGACAGCGAACAAATTTTGTGCTGCCTAACAGTGTTAGCGCCTAGCTATTTGCGCTAAGTTTAGCAGTGGTTTAGCGTAGAGATGGCAAAAACCAGCTCTTTTTCATCGCAGTGATAACTGCGATTGCTCTTTTTCAATATCTGTGAAAAAGAGCAGCTCTTCTAATAGCAGTGATTTTATTGAAAAGGAATGGAAAATAGTGATTGCTAACAGCTCGAAACGCAAAGCGCTAAGTTCCGATCAGCTCTTCCGACGAGCAGTACTGCTCGAAGATAGCTGATGAGAAATTCTGGTATTGCTCTTTGGAAGAGATCGGATCAGAAATTCTGATACTGATCGTCGGAAGATTGCTGATCGATGAACGAAACTGAGCAGGAGCACATTGCGCGCTGTGTGTTAGCAGCTCGGCGAGTTTAGAGCTGGTAGTGCGCGCGAAATGATTGTCGGGTTCTGGCGCCGACACTATCAAGAAACGTAGATGATGCAAGAATGCTCGCATTCAATTCATTTCTGTACAGCATTGTTTTTGTTGTTGTTGTTCGTGGCGTATAGCGTTGTTAGTGTTTTCACATTGGTTTAATGTGTGGTTTTTTTCCCGTGTTTTTTTGCCCGTGGTTTTTTTGCTCGTGGTATTTCGCCCGAATTTTTTCAATTTGTTTTCGTAGAAAAGAGATACGAATAAAAACAAAAACCTTGCGTTGCGATCCTAGCGAGCTAAAACGAAGTGGCGAGAATTGTATTGGCGATAGACCGTAAATAATACGTAGTATGCAGTACTCATTATTTCTGCTCTTCCAATCGCAGCTCTTTTCAGTTTTCAATCACAATATGCTACTGCTTTTTTAAAAGAGCGGTGAAAAAATCGCAGGTATGAAAAGAGCATACCATCTCTAGTTTAGCGCACCATTCGGAATACAAATCACGAGGCAGCACTTAAAGCTAGCTAGCAACCGTGACTCCCGAATGCGCCCAATGAGAAGAGACTGCTCTTCTGTTGTCCGATTTAGGCGGCTATTACCACTGCCATCTTTACTCTCAGGCCGGAGTGTCAGCTGATTGTCAAAGCACTAACGACATGACAAGCAGTCAACGAAGTGTGAACGCGTGCGGTCGCCCGGTGAAATATCGCGATAATTGTGTGTAAAAGTGAGTTTAGTGCCGGAATTTTAAGTGTAACTAAAAGAAGTGGCTATCAGTGCCGTGTGAAAGTAAAAAAAAACGTGAAGTGCCGGGAAATATCGAGTGAAATGGTGTATTGAAAAGTGCGAGGTTAGGAAAGTGCGACACGGGAAATTTCGCATTTTTCATTTATTTTCCGGCAATTCGGGAAGTGTGAATGGTACAGCACTACTCTGGGACGAATCCTCGGGCCGGTGAGTTTAGCGGAAACTCCCGGAAGTGCCCCAAAAAGTGAAATTCAAGTGGTTGTCAAATGACAACATTACAGGTGATTTCCGGCCTTTTCATTGGAATTCATAGGGTAAGTATGCGTTTTTTGTTGTGGTAGAATTTAAGTGGATTGATGCGCCCCAAAGTGTGGATTTTGACCACGATGTTGACGAACCGGACGAAAGTTTCACTGCTAGGCATCTAGTCCTGTCAGCTGCAGTGAAACTTTCGTCTGGCTCGTCAACAACGCGTTTAAAACCCGTATTTTGGGGCGCATCAATTCACTAAAATTTTTGCACAACAAAAAACGTATAATTACCCTATGAATTCCGATGAAAAGGCCGGAAGTCACCTGTAATGTTGTCATTTGACAACCACTTTGAATTCACTTTTTGGGGCACTTACGTTAGTTTCCGCTGAACTCACCGGCCCAAGGATTCGTCCCAGAGTAGTGCTGTACCATTCACACTAGCCAAATTACCGGGAAATTAACGAAAAATGCGAAATTTTTCGTGTCGCACTTTCATAACCACACTCATGTCTCGCGCACTTTCGAGCAGTTCATTTTGTTCGGAAGTTCGCGGCACCTTGCGTTTTTTTCACTTCTAAATATCAGTGACAAGCACTACTTTCAATTGCACTTCAAATCGCGACACTAAAATCACTTTTACGCACGAAAATCATCAGATTTCAAGAGGTCGACTGCACGCGTTTTTCACTTTGTTTACATATGGTTCACTGCTTGTCATGACGTCATTACTTTGACACTCCGGCCTGAGGATAAAGATGGCGGTGCTATTACACTATAGAAGTTCTTTGTCAAAGATAATTTATAAAAGTTTTTGTAAAAATTCTTTTAAGAAAGGTATTTTATCATCAAAAGTTCTTATATTACACTAAATAGAATATTTTATAAAAGTTTTATGAAATCTCAATGTTGTCGGTGTGTTGATACAACAGTTCGAAATGATATTGTTTTACAGTATAATGGTACGAGGGTAAGGTGAAAAGTTGTTGGCCTGACAACGAGAGACTGCGATTTTCAGTTAAAAAATGATTTTATTTTTCTACATAGGCTGCATTCATGTGAAAAATTTTCGCTACGGAACGCTACATCCCCTCCACTACACATTTGAGGAGACGCTACCTGTCAACATTTCTTTCGTGATTGAACCGCTACAATGGTGGTTATGTTAACATGTTGAAATCCTCTCCACAACTTTCGTTCACCAATTTTCCACTGCAAAACATTTCTTTGGCACTCACGAAACTAGGAAATATCAAATCAAACGACAAGAAGACAGTGAATTTACACAGGCGCGGATTCTATTTGCACTTTTGAGGTACACAAACGTCACAACCCACATACCAGCTGCAAATTGTCAAATGTAGCGGCTACATGCCCAGAGAGCGTAAAAGATTTCTGCTACCAAGGGGAAGTAATCGCTCCGGAGCGGATGGAAGGAGCGAATGCAATCACGAGCGGGAGAGGTAGTAGCGCTACGGAGCGCTCCGTAGCGATCCGGATAAAACGAGCGTCGTGAATGCACTCTATATCTCCCTTGACTTCAACACACTTGGTCTAGCGTTTCCGAAACATCAGTAGTCCTTCCCGGAAGTGAGAGTCTGGAAGGCTGTGAAAATAGTCATCTACGGCCTTCAGAACTTCTTCATTGGAAGCGAAGCGCTTCCCATAAACAAATTTCTTCAAGTTTGGGAACAGATGGAAATCTGAGGGTGCCAAATCAGCACAATAGGGGGATGGTCGAGCAAATCGTACCATCAATCAAGCAGTTTTCCCATCGCCAACACAGGCGAAACCGATTGGAGGTGCCGGCTTGCCGCGGAGCAAGGCCGTGGGGCACCACGCAAAACAGTTTAACAATGAAGCAGCTGTCGAAAATGCCTTCGAGGAGTTTCTTCGAACCAGAAACTTGGACTTCTACGAAACAGGAATAAATGTGCTTCTATCTCGGATCCAGGTTTTTGGCAAAGGGGGGGGGGGATCCAATTTGAAATTTCATTCTCCAATGTGTGGGAAACGGAGGTAATTTTTTTTTTCCTTTGTTCAGAGGTAATCAGACAGACGTTGGGTGTCAAATGCAAGAAGGAGAATTTTAGAGCGAAAATAAGAGTAGGCGCTAGGAGAAAGGATCTTTGCAAAGCTAACAACGAACATCATCTGAAGGACGAGTAATATTAGAAATATTAGACGGAAACATATTTTCCACCTGTGTACTTTATTGTGCCGAAACCTGAATAAAATTAAACGTGATGATTAGTTCAAGCCCCATCGTGATTTATGGCCCACCCTGTATAATAGACAGGCAGATGACCCATTCTTGCTGTAGCACTAACGCCGGTCACAAAATCTATCACTCGCTATAACTGTTACGAAAACGACCGCAGTCAACTTTCAACAATGAAGCGATTCACCGGTAAGGTAGCTCTAGTCACAGGCGGAACATATGGGTAATGCTTATTGAGTGAATTTTGTAGAAAAAAAATGTATCGAGGACTATAATTCGAAATTTCAGTATCGGTTTTGCTGTAGCAAAACGTTTGGCCGAGGAAGGTGCTAAGGTGATGATCTGTGGCCGAAAACAGGAGAGTCTGCAAGCCGCTTTGGACAAATTTCAAAAGAGTAATTTAGAAGTACATGGAACCCAGTGTCACGTCGGGGACGCAACTGATCGTACCCGATTAATAGATGAAACTATTGAAAAGTATGGCAAACTTAACATACTTATACCAAATGCAGCAGTCAATCCGAATCCGGCAATTTGCAATGCTTTGGACTGTCCAGAAAGTGCATGGGACAAGATTTTTGATGTCAATCTAAAGGCCACATTCGTTCTGACCAAACAAGCCCTTCCTCATTTGCGAAAGCAGGCACCCGACAGTAATATTGTTCTTATGTCATCCATTGCTGGGTTGAATCCTAATGTGGTAAGTAGTTTTTTTTAAAAAAAAACCTGTAAATTTCGATATTGAAGTTAATAATCTTATTTGATCATGTCAGATAGTGGGAGCGTATTCTGTTAGTAAAACATCGATAGTTGGCTTAACGAATGTTATTGCAAAAGGATTGGCTGAAGAAGGTATACGAGTAAATTGTATAGCGCCCGGTCTAGTACATACACCATTTGCAGGCCCAGTGAGTACAAAGAGTGTTAATTTTAGACAAACTATTTGGCTCGTCCCATTTGTTCATATAATATAGTCCGAAGCATGCTGTGTGTTTGTTCGTTTGTGCGTCTCTCCGGGCAATATCCGTGGTCCGGTCTCAACCAAATTTTATATGCTGAATGCTTGGGTGTCCCTGAACACGGCCACGACGCCGTGAGGGTTTTCGATTATCGGCTGGAATAACGTAACATTCAGTTATGTTGAATTCAGAGGTTTTTTGCTTACGTCTGTTCTAAATTCGTCCTTCTGTGGTACGATTTCGACCAACATTTAGATGATGCGACGAATGCAGAACTTTCTTGAAATGAAACAGAAACTAAACCTGACAAATAAGAGTATTTTTTGAATTGGGGTGATGTGACCATAGTACACTAAAGTGCTGCTGAAGCCGTTTTGAGTCCTTCGGTCGGGACAAAAGGACCTTCTTGGGCTTTAAATCAAATCTAGCGAATATGAGTGATTTCAGAACGGAGTGAAAAGGCACATGCTTTGAACATAAGGCACATATAGGATATAAAGGAATAAACGACATAACAATACACCGGATGGAAAATTAAGGATTTCGAAGTTCATTCAAAGTTATTTCAAAAGCGCATTTCCTGGGGATGCGAACAAAAAGATTCCCTTTTCTTGGGGTTAAATTTTTTTCTTACCAAATCGTAGATAGCTTGAAAGGAAATAGATGATGTTCATTTGCATGGGATGGGTCGAAAATACCGATTTACATCGCTACTTACTGTATCATTAAAATTTACCTACCTACTTCTGCTTTTTGTGTCATATTATATTACATATCGATAAAATATCTTTACATTTTAACATATATTACGGATTACAAGATAGCGTTGCATATATTTCCAGATGATTAAGAACCTGGGACCTCAACTTCTACCCTTAGTGCCCATGGGTCGCTTTGGTGAACCGGAAGAGATTGCAGCAGCCGTAGCTTTTCTTGCATCGAATGATGCCAGTTATATTACCGGCGAAACAATTGTAGTTGCAGGAGGATGGTCTAGCCGATTATAAGTCACATCGGTAGTAATCGAAGAAGTTTAGTAATTCAAAAAAAAAAAATATTTTAATATGTCATAAATTTTTTGTTACAACAACAAAACCCCATACTTTTATTCTGCTCTTTTATGTGATTTTTCTAGCATGGTTTGAAAAAACGTACGTATTCTTGACTATGTCTGCACTAAGTACTTGCTTTTAGATATTGACCCTAGAGATCAGGACTTAACCTCATGCTCCTTTCGATAAATCGGTGAAGATGGGCTAGCTCAATCGGGTCTATATCCTTCGCCATGGGATAAGCAATGCCGAAACATTTTGTTCGCCAGCCAGCAACACATACAACACAACACAGACGATGTGCTCTGGAGTTTCGTCAGCCTTGAAAAAACCGCGGCTTGCATTTGATACGATACCCATAGTTTTGAGTTGACCTAAGCGACCTGTGAGAAGTCCATGTACAATTCTGACCTTGTTTCTACTCAAGTTGAATAAATCATGAGTACGACTGCGGGAGTAGCACGCGATAAATAATTTAGATTTTATCAGACCAGAGAGAGTTTTCCACAGAGACGCAGCTCCCTCCTGCCACCAATCCATGATCTGCTTCTTGACAAGGTGGATTGATACATAGACGGCAAAAAGGATTCTGAGTAACATTGGGGTCAGCAAATGTCCGTCTGACAAGTTCGCTTGCCTATGTCACAGTGCCCAGGTATTCAACAGATTGTAAGGTTATTTGAAGGTCTAACGATACAAGATATCTTGACAAGTCTTCACTAGCCGATGTACTAGTCAGCGCCATGATGGCCACTTGACTAACAGTGAAGATTCCTATGTTACTGTTTATATAGCCTATATTTCGGCACAGTCGCGCACAGACTATATTGGCGTGAATTTCGGCTTGGAAGACAGTTATGAAAATTTCCCATATGTAGAAGAATTCTGTTTCCTGGGCCAACGATACCCGCACCGGACTCTCATCTGTTTCTAAGGCATTCGTGAATCATTTTATTGTGCTAAAATGGAGAGAGTTGTAGGACTTCTTCCTCTGTCCCTATCCCACACAGTTGACCGGAATGAGTTGTACCGAGTAAGGCAATTCAGCGCCCAGTGACGGCGTTCCAGAAGTTCGCTAATGTCACACCATTCTTGAACTACGCGCAAAGCTCTCTGGATGATGTCGAGTAGAACTTCTTCAAATTCACCCCTGACGATAATGAACACGTCAACCGTACGTCCTTATGTTGAAAACCCCAACGAGAATAATCTCCACATTAGAGTGTATACAACGAGCAAGGGGATACTACACCCTCAGGGCAGCCCCGCGTAACGTTCGCTATAAGAGTAGTATCCTCAGCGTCAGTGATGACTCTTCCGGAAAAGAGCACTTGTCTGCGCCCACTTCTTTGTGAGCGAATCTAATGAATCTAAACCAGGCGCTGTCAAAAGCACCTATAATATCAAAAAAACGCACGCAGTGCCGCTTCGTTCGCTGTCAAAGCCGATTCGATGTCACCAACATGATTGTACCTATATAGAGCGTATTCAGTGGATTTACTGGATTGATAGCATCCACAAAGCCCTGTCTAAGGAGCACACTAATGGTATCGGATTGCTTAAGAAACAAGACGGATTCTTCACGGAGGGCCCAGAGGAAACTCTTGAGCTCCTCCTAAACACCCACTTTCCGGGTTCTGTACAAGCTGAACCCTGCTTAATCACTGCATCGGCTGACCATCGAGTACCTATTAGCCGATTAAACAGCCTCTCAGAGGTAATTTTCGATAAAGAAAAGGTCAAATGGGCCGTGGAGTCCTTTGAACCCTTTAAGGCACCTGGTGCCGATGGTATTTTTCCTGCACTTTTACAATACAGCCTTGATTTTATTATCGCCCCCTTGACTGTTATTTTTAGGGGCAGTTACTCCTTAAGTTATATTCCACGTTTATGGAGGGCGGTGAACGTGGTATTCATACCGAAAAAAGGAAATAAGCCGGAGGAGCTTCCGAAATCTTACAGACCGATTAGCCTTTCATCGTTTCTTTTGATAACTATGGAGAGGCTACTGGATCTGCACATCAGACAGCAAATGGATTGCACGTCTCCCTTGCATCGTACTCAATTCGGCTACGTCAAAGGTAAGTCGACCGTGGTTGTCTTACACAATCTCGTAGGATCGATTGAAAAAACCCTTATGGATAAGGAAATTGCTCTCTGCGCCTTCATTGACATCGAGGGAGCTTTTGACAATACTGGCTATAGCTGTATTTCTAGAGCACTTGAGCTCAGAAACATACCAACTGCCACTATCATGTGGATCGACGCAATGCTTCGCGGTCGAGAAATTCACTCAACTTTGGGCGGCACCCAGGCTAGTGTTTACGCTGTTAAGGGTTGTCCCCAGGGCGGGGTCCTGTCCCCACTTCTCTGGTCACTTGTCATAGATGAGTTACTAGTTAGGTTGTCCGACTATGGTTATGATGCAATCGGTTATGCCGATGATATAACTATCATAATCAGAGGAAACTTTGAATCGACCGTATCTGAGGTGATGAATGCGGCACTAGATCTAGTACTTCGTTGGTGCACTGAAGTTGGCCTGAGCGTCAACCCTCATAAAACCGTCTTAGTTCCCTTCACTCGAAGAAGAAATCTAAGCTTAAACCCTGTCAGCCTTGGCAGAACGGTACTTCAGTTCTCCACTGAAGTCAAATGCTTAGGCATTTTGTTGGACTGGCGGCTTAGTTGGAGCAATCACGTCGAGGCTGTTATCAGTAAGGCCACTCGGATCATGTGGGGTTGCAGGTCTCTGTTTGGCAAAACTTGGGGACTCACCCCGAAAATGATCGAGTGGCTATATTTGATGGTCGTACGCCCAGTTGTGACTTATGCGGCGCTAGTTTGGTGGACCAAAACGAATCAGCGTTGCACCATACAGCTTTGTAGTAAGTTACAGCGCCTTGCATGCCTTGGTATGGCAGGATCCATCCATACTTGTCCGACATCGGCTATTGAGGCGATTGTTGGACTTACTCCGCTGCATATTTTCATACAAGAGTCTGTGGCTCTGAGCGCTCTTAGAATGCGTCTAACATACGATGGCGATGGGTCCAATCAGGGACACATGAGCATTCTAGAGCGGATCCCTGGCATGCAGATCTGCTCGAGATCTGATTATATGACTCGGGAAATATGTTTTGGTAGGAAATTCTCGGTCTTCATCCCCACTCGCGGGGAATGGGACAGTGGCATTCTTGGCTCTGTCTCCCGGTACACCATGTGGTTTACCGACGGATCTAAAACGGAGCTGGGTGTTGGTGCTGGAGTCTATGGACCGGACACCAGGATCTCCATTGCTATGGGCGTCTGGCCTAGCGTTTTTCAAGCTGAAATCCATGCCATTGAGGCCTGCGCCAGAAACATTCTGGACAAGAAACTCAAAGGCGCTAACATCGCTATCTGCACTGATAGTCAGGCAGCCATTAAGGCTCTTTCTTCACATAGTTTCTCATCGAAATTAGTGAAAGAGTGTTTTTATACCCTTCAGTGTCTCACAAACACCAGTCGGGTTACTTTATGTTGGGTACTTGGCCATCAGGGCATCCCTGGTAACGAAGCTGCCGATGAACTTGCTAGACAAGGTTCTTCGGATATATTTTTCGGGCCTAATCCTTACTGTGGTTTGAGTTGGGCTAAAACAAGATCACTAGTGAGGGAGTGGTCTGCCAATGAAAGACTGCGTCACTGGGATTGTCTTCCAGGACTACGGCAGTCCAAAGATCTTATAAAACCCTACGGTCTCAAAGAAACCAGCCGCCTGGGTAGAGCGGACCTGAGACTAATCGTGGGTTACCTCACGGGGCACCACTGGGTGAGATATCACCTCAACAAAATGGGTCTATCCACTGATACGGAGTGCAGGCTTTGCCTGGAGGACACAGAGTCCACTAAACATCTCCTCTGCGAATGTCCGGCGGTAGCCCGTTCCAGGTTCTTGTTTCTGGGAGACTCCTTCGTGAGCTCAGCGGTCGTAAGAAGCACCCCTACAAAGGATCTACTAGCCTTCATTAGGCTGGTTGAGGGTCTTTTGGATTAATTAAGGCTATGGCACAATAGATCTCATGGTCGCAGTGCCCACCCTTGGGTATCTTAGCCTGCCCTTGTTATTATTATTATTATCTTGGGTGAAGCGGATTACTCATAAGGAGTGAACTCTTAATGTGAGAATTGATTACCTTTTCCAGTGCTTCGAGTATGAAAGAAGTTAGGCTGATTGGTCGATAGGATTAAGGGTCATCTAAAGGTCTCATATGTGAGGCCGGCAGCTCTGTGCGTTGAGGTGTCAGTCCCTCGCGGCTGCCACGGGGAGGTACTGCGAGGTCTTGGTTACAAGGCAACATTTAACCCTACTACTTGGCAACAGGCAACCCGCTCCAATTACCCACTTGCCCACTCCTCACAAACCCTTGTGCGGTCCTATCAAATTCTTTTGAAAATGAAATATTTGATCAACACGACTTTCATATAGATTTTCCATAATTTCGAGTGTAAATTCGAACGGCTCGGTTGAATCAATGCTATTGGTCCGATCATTTTGCACTTAAACAAAAAAAGTTCTCGGTTTTTAATATGCCAGTCCGTCACAATTTGCTCATAATTAATACATCGGATCCACTAGTGACGGTGACACCAATACTCCCATTTCCAGAATAATAGCAAGATCCTTTTCGAAACCGTTTTTCTATTAAGTTTCCAATAATTTTTCCTAATATGTACATGATACCCTTCCGAAAACCAAGCCTGCCACCCCTTTGAAAGTTTCCTGTTCGTATATGAAACAGCTGCTCCAACCCAGTTTTATCCTTCAAGTGGAACTTAATGAGTTGACAAAATAAAACCCCCGAATTTCATCCATAAAACAATATATTGTCACTATATGTCACAATGGGCGCTTCCGTCCCGGGAATAATGAGGTGGCATTTTATGCTGCCACAGAGCAGGGCGAATTTGGCTTCAAGCGACATGAACGGAAACTGAGAACATACAGACATATGTAATTCGATATTAACACTCACGCACGAAGATGATTAATTGAGAATTTAATTAGGCATATAGATAGCGAGCACCACTAATATAAATTGGTATTGATTTTTCATTTAGCAATGTACAGGACCGAATCTACCCGGCCAGCATACTATAAATGACGAGGAGCCAGTGACACGATTTATTCGTATCCTATACTTGATGATGTCCTCTCTGGGATATAGGATGGATCTAACCAGTTTTGTAGTCTGTAACATATTCGCTTTGACCAGTCTATAACAGCAATCAGAATATAATCCAGTTCAGCTAGTTTTAGCAGAGAAATTTTATTGGAACCAAAAATATTCGGATGCAGTGGCATCAATGCTTTTGCCTTCGAGCGCTGTATGTAGAGGTTGGTGTTATATTAATTTAACATGGTAAACTCAGAGCCCGGATACCGGCGAGATCTGGTGGTAAGGAGGATATTCTGTTTACCATCAGGTCTTCGGACTCTCAACTCCGAACTCACGACTAGCAAACTGTGAAGTTGGAGGAGCCAAAGGGAAAAACCAAATGCGCGGTTATCGTCGTAAATAGGGAATTCCTGGCACCTTTAACAAATCTGACCGGAGAACTATTGTTTGGCTTGTCCACTTTTAAATTACGCATAAACGGCACAAAAGGGAAGGGCGTAAATAATCTTAGAAGCCTACTCCTATGGGAGAAAGCAGGGCGAACGGCCGTAATGGCAAACAAGAGCCTAAATGAACTCATCGACTGGGAAAGGAGCGCTAGCGATTTAACAGTGATACATATGGACGGAAGCAATGGTACAATTATGATTGCTTCAGCTTACATGGCCCACAACAAAATGGCACCAACACATGAGTTACAGGCGCTAGTGGGGTACTCGGCGATGAAGAGATCGATGCTAGTGATTGGAAGCGACGCAAACGCACGCCACTCTCTTTGGGGTAGCAAAGACGACAACGCAAGAGGTGAGTCATTATTAAACTTTATTATTTTAGGGCCCAACAGTGAAAATCCTAGTGCTAGATCTGACACTATTTACTAATATCAGTACCTTTAATATACTAGACTGGAGGGTCCTGGAAACACCCTCCTTCTCTGATCATACAATATATATTATACATTAGCTTCAACGTTGAATATCAAACCGATAAAATGTTCAAATTATACAGAAATCCGAGGAAGACGGATTTGGAGTTATATGCGAGAATCATACGCGACAAACTCACCAATAAACGTTCAGAATATGCACAAAATGTCAAAGACATCGAACGCATAAATAAGTTCCTCACGAACACACTTATCAATGCATTCAAGGCATCATGTCCGTGCAGCAGGGCTCCTAAGAAGGCCCAGCCAAAATGGGAGAATAAAGACATATGGGTGTCTCGCCGCAAGGTGCGGGCGTTTTTCAGTGTTGCAAAGCGCACTGTTGGTAAAATCGGGATAAGATCGGCTGCAGTCAGGGAATTCAACCTTAGATGGACTGATGGTGTTACATGTACATAATAATGTCAAGCTGATCTGGCTTAGACTGAGTATCAGTCGATCTGCTTAACTACTGTCACTGACCAAATACCTGATCGACGTAATGGTCGGCTCCGTTACTGGACATTGCCTTATCGGTGAGCATGCTAGGAGGTTTCGGATTCCGTTCAATGATTTCTGTAGGAGTTGTGGGAAGAGAAGGGGAAAGCGATTCTCATCTGTTTTGCGAATGCCCTGCTCTGACGCCGTTAAGGAAATCAACTCTTGATAAATGCTTTTACAACCCTCATGGGGAACTTTCCGAGGTAGAGGTGGCAGAACTCGTTCGTTTCCTGGGTAATTCCGGTTGGATCTAATACAAGGGACTTGTGATGTTGGGTAGCAGTCCTGCTACTTATCCTAAACTTAACATGGCTTTAGGTTGAATTAATTGATGCCCTGGTCAATAACATTAGCAGGCTTCATTTTAATTTTTATTTTCCTACTGCCATATTACATCACGACCCGATCCACCCTTATTTTCAATCTCAGGAATTTTCAATAAATTTTTCCGCCACTCAACGTTTTCAAATCGCTGCATCACTTCACCCACCATTGATACGCTCTTTAAATTTGAAAAGGACTCGTATTGGTGGCATAGCGGTCGGTCACATTTTACACAGTCCTCTGAGCTTCAACCACAAATTTTACAATGGACTGCCATGCAATTATGCAAGGTTAAAATTGCAACTAGTAGCTTTGGTTGCATGGTTACATTTTTCCGGTTTGCCACACTTTACGTAAATCTGGTTCATTTGATGCAAAATAAAATTATTGTACACTCAAAGGCTGTTTTGCAATTAATTGAATTAATTTGACCGGAGGACACCTGAGAAATTGACCACTTTTGAAACTTTATCTTTTTTAAGAGCATTATCGGCTCGTTGCTCGAGTAACTCGTGAATGGAATGGAATAATTATTATGAAATAAAATTTAATCATATATTTATGTTCCGTTCCTGGAATTATCACTAATTGGACGGCTGGATCCAAATTATTAATTACGAATGAGTGATGTGAGTCGAAACTATTTTCTTGGGAATTCGGGGTCGGAATTAAGAGTTTTTACTAGATTGTATCCAATGTATATTTCCTTATGCTGCCAGAAGGGTGGAATCCATAATTTAAATGACGAACATCGACTTTAACCTAAACAAATTATCACCTAAATTTGAATACATTACCACTATAACGAGGAGATTATGAAAAACTCTTAGAAAATGTTGACCGGAGTCCGAAGCGTATATACTTGAGACTTGTACAGACCTAGTCGTGATACCAAAAGTACCAATTGGCAACGACCATATGCATTAAGAATCGGTCTCCTATATGGCCAGTTCATAGGAGAGGTTGGCACTCATTCATTAGGATCTTGACCATTCTCAAAATCAATTAACTAACCCATTCTACAAATATTTGTCGAATTTTTCAAGTCGCTTGCTTCATTCTATCGAAAGTTATTGCTTATTTGAAGTCTCACTTGTAGGGGAGGTAGAGGTTTCGTTCGTCGAATCTTGCACATTTTTAATAACAACCAACTAGATCCCAGTACAATTTTTTTGCCAAAATTTCAAGTCACTTGCTTCATTTTATCGAAAGCTATCGCTTATTTGAAGTTTCACTTGTAGGGGAGGTAGGAGTTTCTCGGGTCGAATCTTGCCCATCATTGGCACCAACCAATTAGATCACCCTACAAACATTTAAACAAAATTTCGAGTCTTTAGATTCACTATCGAAAGTTATCGCTTCTTTGACGTTTCATTTGTAGGGGAAGTAGGGGTGTCGTTTGTCGGATTTTACGTATTTTCAATATTAGCCAACTGGATCTTACTACAAAGATTTGACCAAAATTTCAAGTCGCTAGCTTTATTTTGTAGTAAGTTATCGCTTATTTTAAGTTTTATTTGTAGGGGAGGTAGGGGTTCCTTAGGTCGGATCTAACCCATTAACGCCAGCTAACTTAGTCTCATTTCAAACATCAAAATTTTAAGCCGCTGGCTTCATTCTATCAAAAGTTATCACTTATTTGAAGTTTAATTTGTAGGGGAGGTAGGGGTTACTTGTGTCGGATCTTGCCGATTTTCAATACCAACCAAATAGATCTTACTAGCAACATTCTAATAAATTTTGAACTTGCTAGTGTCATTCTATCTATTGTAGTCCGGATGGCGCAACGGTTAGCACGTTCGCCTTCAACGCACTGGGCCCCGGTTCGATTCCGGGGATTTACGTGTCGGACTATGAGCCCACTCAGCTGTTAAATGAGTACCCATTATGGGGTAAATAACTCGGTTGAGCGTGTTGCTGATCACATACCTCTGCATAAAAAACCGTCACGATCTAGAAAATGAGATGATGCTAACTCATCTCGAGGCCGTGGTTCAAATTGGACTGTTGCGCCAGTTATTTATTTTTTTATTTAGTGTCATTCTATCAAAAGTTATCGTAATAAACAGAATATTTGATTGTTTGAAATTTGTAGGGTTGGTAGGCGTCCCTTTGATCTGATTACGCCCAACTTACTAGAACCGAAGCAGCTTCTCACCTTAGGGTTACATGCCAAAAATCAGGTGTCTACGTCAATTGGTTCAAAAGTTATAGACAAAAAACCTGAAAAGTAGAGTAGTACGGGGCTCTTTGTAAGAAAAGTACCATTAGTTTTCAGCTGATCGATTTTGTTTTGCCAGGAGAATATGAGATTACCCTCACGAACAATCTACCAAAGCTACCTTTCATGTTTTTTTAATCGGGAGTTATGGATACATTTATTAATTATTTTACATTTGTAGGGGAGGTAGGCGTCCTCTTGGCTTGATAATGTCCATTTTCAACACCAACCAACTAAATCACACTAACAACATTTGACTAAAATTTCAGGGCTCTAGCTTCATTCTATCCAAACTTATCGTGCGAACGGACAGACAGACAGACGGACAGACGGACATACAGACAGACAGATATGGCTAAATCGAATCAGGAGGTGATCCTGATCATTTATATATACACATTGCTATACCTCCGGAGCCTCCATTAAGGTGTTACATATTTTCGTCGTGACAAAAACAATACACCCCATGCTATAAGTCTAGGACTTCTATTAGTAGTCACAGGCAGTTTTTTTGATCACGCCAAGATTTGAACTCCGAGCTCCAGATTAGTACAGATTAGTATCATAAAGCGGTGACCGAACGACCACCGAGTTAAACACACTCTTGTATTATTATAACTAAAACCGACCTTAACCAATTATCACATCTGCAACCGTCTCTAGTATCCAAAACCTTTCATAAATTCTACACCCACCAAAAGCATGTTCACTTTATCAGTAATCCGAAAATATTTCAATAGTTCCATGGTTTCGCAAACACACACACCTACCTACAATCTAAATCTCATTAATTTTCATTCTGCAGCCAAGCAGCAAGAATGGCAACGGAGAGACCCTGTGATTTCAGACGGAACACTTGATTTCATACCTACTATGGCACCAAGTATCTTCTCATTGACTTGACTACGCCCTACGGCCCCATCCTGACATCATTCCGGCATATGTACGTCTCACAATCTCAGACATTTCTGGGCACCTTTTCGAAGAATCATCCGCCTGATTTCTATAAACACGTGTGTGGAGCAATTTTTATTTCATCACCTTCCCGGCATGGATCCTTATGTGTAATTTGTTGCGCTCTACGGAGCGTAAGTCCTTTGTTTATTTATCTTCCGTCTCACTGTCTGAAGCCGTGAAAGCGTGAAAGCTATGAAGGTCCTTGATTGCTCGTGACAGTGTCCTGTAGCCAGTGTCCTAGCCCGGGGATAGTTTCATGATTAGAGTGTCCGTCCCTTATATTAAAGCGGTCACAGTGACTGATTTCTATTGTGTTTAATTCCGATTTACTCACTCCTCCTCCACAGGATTAAGTACGGTCTCACATTAGACATGGTGATGGTCAACGTCAGGGTGAAAGTATTTCATGATTTGCAGGAGTCAAACTGGTTGGAAATGATTTTGATTTGGTTTGATTGGAAAGCTTTGATGGGCACCACAAGAGTCCCTTTTGAAAAAAGTGAACAAAAGTCATCATGATCATTTAAATTGACCCCAAATGTAACGTATTATGTACGCATGCATACCTAGAACAAGTATCGATTATTCTAATAATGTTTACTCGTTTTATACGAAGTAGCGTTCGTTAGATGATTGTTTATGTCTCATTCATTGGAAATTACCCGCGTCGATAATAGAGTTTGCTCCTGCATATTATTCTCTTCATTAACATAATATGTGCAGGAGCTTCTTCCATTCCATAATTTTCTTCAATAATGTCCTATTCATGGAATAATTTATTCACTCAAACGCTAGAAAAGCTGCTCTGCATGATCTACTGACTAGTCAAAAAGGAATCTCTTTGGATACATGGATACAGAACCCGATATTCCATTCAGATTAGATACACTCAAATTAAAATTAAAGTCGCGTACACGGTGTGATAAAAAAAATAACGGGAATTTTTACATTCCGCGGGCTTTAAAAATCCGAGTTTCAACAAAATATTCTTATCTTATTGGAACACATGTTCCTGACGTATGTGAACTTTCGCAGTCATTTTTAATGTTTAGTTTATTTTTAACAGCCGAAAAGGTTATGCGTGCTTTGTGTGCTTAGCGCTTTTAGACTTTCGAAAAATATTTATTAAAGAATTTGTGTTGCCGACAGAATACATTATACATTTGTACACATACATTATGGTCCCATTACGTCCCATTTTAAATGGGAAACTATTGTGGATGTGGATCTCAACTTGTCATGGCATTACCATTATAATTGCAAGGTAGATCCCACACCTAAATACATGTCGTGGGCAAGAAAGTGACAAATCCATTAGAGAAACAGAACCATGACAAGTTAAGATCCACACAGCCGCCTGTCAGTATATTTTTGTTTCAACCATCAGCGACGACGGCCAGACCTTTGAGTAAGTGCGAAATAGATATACATATAGGATTTAAGTACAATATAATGTATTTTATATTTTACTATTTGAAGAATAAAATCACACATCAAATCATCGGGAACCAGTGATTTTGTAATAGGACGGCGGCGTCGTGAGCCAGGCAGAGGGGCCGATAATTTGTATTAAATTTTTCTGGAATAACCTTTGGCGAATCTACTATGAGTGGGACAAGAGTTTACGAGTGGTAGAGGCGTTTCAAAGATGACCGTGATGACGTTGAAGATGACGACCGGCCTGTACGCCCTAGCACAGCAACAACGTCGAACAAGTGAAGAACGTTCCTACGGCAGCCGGTTCTATGCACCGGAGCGACCCGTTTTCCAACGGCCAAGGGCTGCCAAACCCCTTCAATGCAGAAGGAAGTACATGTGTGTGTCATATTTTCAACATGCCCGTTTTTTATGGAACCTGGGAGCTTCACATCTCGGCGCAGCTGCTCTCAATACTCCTCCATCAATTGCAAGTACGGGCCTCATCGACATCGCCCGATGGGAACCGACCCTCACGCTGTCATCTGACCATTTGCCAATAGTGATAAAGCTAGACAAACCATCCGATGTGATCCATACCGAGCACCGCACCTTCATCAATCATAACAAAGCAAACTGGGATGGCCTCAAAGAATAAACGAACTCGGCTTTTTTAGCCTTACCAACACCCTCTGATGTTCGACTAGATGAGGCGAAACTAAGGCATTATTGTGAAGGCAGCAGCTAGATTCATCCCGGCTGGTCGTATTGCAACCACACGACCCAATTTTCCCACCTCAGCCTTCAACCTCTCCGTGTCATCGTCTGTTGTTCCCGAAATATGGAAGAAAGGTAGGGTGATTCCGATACTAAGACCCGGGAAAAAACATACGCAAGGCGACTCCTACTGTCCTATCACGCTTTTGTCTCCAATTGCAAAAACTCTTGATGCTGTCTTACTTCCTACATTTGCGACCCATATTCAGCTGGCTGCCCACAGACATGGTTTCCGAAAAATGCGCAGCACAACTACGGCCTTGGTTGTCATAACTTCTAGCATCCACAACGGTCTCAACGAGGCCGTCCATGTCACAGAACCATTATGACCTATCGAAGGCTTTCGATACGGTCAACCACTCTCTACTTCTGTCTGACATTAACAACACGTCGCTTTCGATACCAATAGTGAAATGGATCGCAAATTACCTTGTTGGTCGGCAATCTTACACCGAATTCAGACGTAGCAAATCAAAGCTCAGAAGGGTTAAGCAAGGCGTCCCCCAAGGAGGAGTCCTGTCGCCGACCTTGTTTAATCTGTACCTCGCTGGAACTCCCCCACCTCTAACAGGAATCCAGATTGTGAGTTATGCCGACGACTGCACTATACTAGTAACAGGAAACCTAAACGAAATTAACTCCTTCTTCGTCAGCCGGAACTTGAAGCTATCAGCTCAAAAATCCACCGCAACACTATTCACATCCTGGACCAAAGAAGTAAAGATGCAGCTGAACATCTCTGTGGACGGTCGCATAATACCCACCAGCCACCATAAACCACCCAAAAATCCTTGGCGTTACTCTGGACAGCATGGCAACATCATCAGGCCACGCATCTACGGTAACTAACAAGATGAGAAGCAGGAACAAGGTCCTCAAGGCTCTCGCTGGAAGTTCCTGGGGTAAAGGCAAAGGAAATAAATGAAAATTTCGCATCCTCCGCTCCCACTAAGGCTATTGCTAATCCAACTGCTTAAGAAAATACAGATCCTCGAGTCAACAAATCCTGTTTTTTTAGTTCATTTCTTGCCTCCGAGATATGTGAAACAGGTATAATTTTATTCCCTCCTTCTCATTTTCGATAAAATCGCCAACACTTGCCTTCCTTGCACAAAATAATTTCAATATTTCTCCTTATATTTGGATACCCTAATATGGGGTGGACAGTTGACGGTTGAAATTATACCATCATACAAACTGGCGTCATCTCCTGGCGGGTGTGTATGTACTCGTATGTATTGTACAATAAATTTCCAGTGTGTAATTTGAGTCGAAATTACCTCTCGTTAGTGGACTATTCATCAAGAGTCATTAGGTTTTTGTTAGTGGGCAATGTAAACACCGAAACTGAGCCGCCAGCCGGCTAATTCTCTGGTCAAAGAGTCGTCGAGAATGCGACCATTGGCTTTTGTGCCTATACGAGTACTTATAGTGAACGCAGACTGAATTTGCGGTCAATGGTATGACGCAACCATTTCGACCAGCTAATAAGAGGATGATATAAGCATTCGTGAATTCCGATCCCCAGAGCAGGACTAACAGGACTGAATTTCAATGAGCGCCCTTTGTTTGCTTTAAAGGCCCCAAAACAAACCGCCAAAACACTTGTGCAAAGAGAGAGGGTGAACGAGTTGGCGATGGAAGAGTTGGTCAAGAGTTCAGCCAGTCCTTGTAATTAAGCGATGACAAACTTGATTAAAATGATATCAATGGTATTAGGGAAGTTCATTTGTTTGTCTGCTTGGTATTCATAGGTTTGTTCGTAGCTCTGTTGGTAGACAGGGAGGGTATGGAATATGATCATCCACCCTAGACCCTTAAGTATGATTAGTCGAAAATATGCTGCAATCATAAATCTGACTCTTCGCACCCATATGTCAATCGTGCTGCAAACTAACTACCTCACAATAGCGAATAAGTAGACATTTGATCAGATGGGAAATACGAAAAGTTTCAAATTTTCATTAGATTGGATTTCACGCTGTTCCTCGAATTCCAATTTGTGATTGGAACTTAAAGCAAATATCGTACGATGACAAGGCAAGACAAGATAAAGTAAAATCCCCACTACAGACGATATCTATACCGTCGAGTACTCAAGATACAAACAAGATGCTCTCAGATTCGAATAGTAAGACATTGCGTGAAATATGATTTTCTTATGAGAAATCGGAAAGAAAAAGAAGCAATTGCCGCAGTCAAACTGCAAATTGTGTGCCTTTGGACATGACTATTTGCTCTAGATCAACTTGCCAGAATTATTCTTGTAGAGCGCAATGCGAATGCAAAAGGATCGACTAAACAGGATACGTTTCTTTGTAGCTAGAGTTAATGATACCATTGAGAAGCTTTGATTTCGCTATTAGTTCAATGAATGTGTTATTGCACCTGCATATGTATTCACAAAGTGGTATTGCCAAAGGATTCTTGAAGAATCCTTAGTTTTTGATTGTATCGGATGCCACTTCATAGAAAACTGAGTACAGAAAATAGCGTGTGGTAATTCTGTTTTAATTTTTTATTTCCCCAACCGTGCGATACTGCGAGTTGTGAATTAACAGTCGCTTGTGTGGGCTTCGCTAGCTCCGCGCTTAATGGATCACAGCCCTCAGTATCGCACAAAATTGAACGCTCGCTCTGGACACTGCATGGCTATTTTCGTTTGTATCGTATGCCTTATTTCGATTTGAAACCGATATTGTCCATGCATAGCTTATTTCGTTTATTTTCCTAAGAATACTTTCGTTTTCAAACGAAAGTATCTATATATGGTTTATTTCGTATGCCTTATTTCGCTATGGCTTCTTTCGGTACCCCAGTCTGCACATCCAGAACGAACGCACCTTACATTGGCTGCATTCATGTGAAAAATTTCCGCTACGGAACGCTACATCCCCTCCACTACACATTTGAGGAGACGCTACCTGTCAACATTTCCTTCGTGATTGAACCGCTACAATGGTGGTTATGTTAACATGTTGAAATCCTCTCCACAACTTTCGTTCACCAATTTTCCACTGCAAAACATTTCTTTGGCACTCACGAAACAAGGAAATATCAAATCAAACGACAAGAAAACAGTGAATTTACACAGACGGGGATTCTATTTGCACTTTTGAGGTACACAAACGTCACAACCCACATACGAGCTGCGAATTGTCAAATGTAGCGGCTACATGCCCAGAGAGCGTAAAAAATTTCTGCTACCAAGGGGAAGTAACCGCTCCGGAGCGGATGGAAGGAGCGATTGCAATCACGAGCGGAAGGGCTGGTAGCGCTACGGAGCGCTCCGTAGCGCTCCGTAGCGATCCGGATAAAACGAGCGTCGTAATTGCACTCATTTTCGATCAGTTGAGAGCCGGTATGTATTCTTCATAGATTTAAATAGAACAGATCGGTAATAGTACTATCCCCACTCTGTGCTTCAGGTTATTTTCGAACCAAGCCGCGCATGCGCACTGCTACCCATTTGCACGCGCATTTGCACGCGGTCGCCATACGTTCGGTAAATGTCGTTACGCCATCGGCCACTCAGTCACAATTTTGATATTTGCGAAGCATTTGGCCCCTCGCTCCTCGGGCTCCTGGGCCAAATATTAATACGTGTTGTGCGCGTTTCACTGCGCAGGCGCGGATATGTCAGCCATAACTCGATATTCAAATTTTTACCCCCACTCTGTGCCTATTTTATATCTGTTAATTATATATCTATGGTATTCTTAGTTGGCAGTGATTGGACCCAGTCGGTCAGTCAGCCGTGCCATGCTTTTAGTATTCGTACGTCGGTCATAGAAGGTTATGACAGTATCAGTACTGCCAAACGCCAGTCGTGTCGACGATCCGTCGACATGTAATTAAAAAGATCCCTCATTTTCAGAACAGACCTCGTATTGCCGAGATTTCTAAAAAGTTCAACCGATTGCCTACACTGTGAGTATTCAAAGAATGACCTACTGAAGTAACTCAAGGTTAAGTCAACAAACCCCTAAACAATTCCATTTGTTTTCCTCTGCGTTAATTTTTTTTCCTTTTGAGTTAAGGTCTGGTATTGATATTCCATCATGTGACCTAAAGTATTGCGCTGTATATCCTTTCAATGATTTAAAACGGACGAAAAGTACTTCTTCTAAATATGATGGCATCATTTTGCCGAAAACCTTCGATGAGAAAGACGGTCAAAAGAAAACAGCCCCATCAACCGAAATACAGTAAAAGTTATACTTACCACTACATCAATCAGGAGACGTCAATCCTGACGAAAGCAACAACACGTACTCTATTTCATCCTCTTCTACAACCCTTCGTCCGAAGTCAATATCGCGCTAATCCCTTTCATTCTATTGAATTTTCGGCTCATTAAAAAGGACACAATTAAATCGAGCAGAGCTTGTAATTTCTAAATTTCTAAATTCAAATGTAATTACGTTTTTGTGAGAAAGGAAATTATTAATGACATCGTTGTCGATTAGAATGGGAAATGAGGAAGCACTTGTTCGGTTGTTTTTTGGCTTATTGCCATGCTATTCAGTTAGGGGATTTGTAGAGTGTTTTGATGATATCAAATAAACAATATGAGATTGATGGTGTGTGTTCAATTGAATTGGGGAGAATTTCGACAACAATATCGCAGCCATATAAATCTATGATTTTATTAAATAATGGAATAAATTCGCCTTCAGTAAATGTGTCTTAGCTTTTTGGCAAGGGGCATCGTTCTAGGGATGCTCCTATGCTTGCAACACATCTTCCAGCTTTCGTTCACTTCTTTTTTGAAAATTTTCTTTTTCGTGGATGATATTCAAAATATCTGCTTATTACATTAAAAAGTACTTCATGTAAAATATGACAACTAATGACCCATAGAATAGCAGTGCAGATAATATGTATATTGAATGGTTCCCCCAAAGCTGATGACATCATATCAAAAGGATTAAATTAAGCTGTAACGGGAGATGGGCCATGCAGATAACGATGATTCCGACTTATTCATATGAAAACATTCTCTGGACAATGATGACTATGAAATTGAACTCCACTGTAATTCAAATGTCAAGGACTATCAAATTATACTCATTGTGGCTGTGCAGCTGGCATGACACCCTCTAATTTTTCGCATGATAGATGTTTGGGGATGTGTGTGTGTTTGTCAGCAAGATTTCTTAGCTTTTTTGGTCGATTCAGTTCAAACATAAAAGCTTCATTAGCTGGTAAGTGCAACGAAATATACATACATATGTCTTTATGGATGAGAGTCTGAATATATGTATGTATTTTGGGTAAACGTGATCCACACGCTCCGACTTATCCATAATTTTGCACGCAACGATATGGGAACGCTGTCTATACGCAACGACTCATCCATCGATTTGCATGCAACGATATTATTGACAGTATCGTTGTCGATATCGTTGTCAACATCGATGTCAATATCGTTATCGACATCGTTGTAAATCACATCGGAGCGTATAGGCCCGAATTGGACATTTCAGCGAATTGGAGACTTCACTTTAGAAATAAAACCAATAGGCGTGTTTTTTTACGAATTTATCGCGTGTAGGGTAAAATAACAGACGCGTTACACCAACAACATTAACCTGGATAGCTTAGTAGGGTGGCTGCCCTACACGGTATAACCCCTCAATAAATTCCACATGCATGACACACAGATGGCTCCGGTGTCGTGTATATATATACATACATGTTTTTATACAAAAGTAGAAAATAAATAAAAATACTGGTAATGCGCATTACACAGACCGTTAATGCATTGTTAATGTTCTCTTAACATAATTTTATTGCACTGTTAATGTACTGTTAACATAATGTTAATACACTGTTAGCAGGTTGTTAATGCACTGTTAATGTACTATTAATCTACTTTAAATGCACTGGTAATGTACGGCTAACATGCTGTCAATGTACTCTTACTGTTGATATACTGTTTATGTACTGTTAATACACTGGTAATGTACTAGGGGGGCAAAGACCTTTTCCATAGTCCTCCGCGTGGGGGGGGGGGGGGGGGGGGGGCAAAGACCTTTTCCATAGTCGTCCGCGTGGGCGCCCCCTGGTAACGGCAGTGTATCAATTCGCTGACGGCCAATGTCTTAGCGATAAGACAGTTTGGAAAAGGCAGATAGCTGTAGCCTGAATGGCTGACGAACACCTAAGCGTCTCAGGTCTAGTAGGATGGAATGACTTGCGTAGTTGGACCTGCTACATAGTTGTGTGGTCTCCAGCACGTTTATTAAACCATCTGAAGCAGCTATCTCCGAGGCCATCCCCTGAATGGGGTTAAGCGACGTGCTGACAACTCGTCCTTGTAAAAACCACTCCATGTCAAGAAACCTGGAACAAAAGCCTCGGATTGGACGGATCAACAACGACGACCACGCAAACGAATAAAGGATTATTCTTTCGGATCCTGGAATGTACGCTCCCTGAACAAACCGGGGGCCGAGAAGGCCCTCCTTCAACAGGTCGAAAAGTACAAACTGAGCATTACTGCAGTCCAGGAAACAAATTGGCTTGGCAGCGAGATTAATGACAAGAAATCGCACACAATTTTTACAAGTGGCAAACCATCGGGCCACAAGGAGTTTGGAGTAGCATTTATAGTGGACAATCACCTCAAACCGCATATTACTGACTTCAAACCCATAAATGAACGGCTGTGTGCGATTCGCATCAAGACTCAATTCTTCAATCTCTGGCTCATCAATGTGCATGCCCCCACTGAAGTTAAAGAAGACGCAGTAAAAGACGAGTTCTACGCCCGCCTTGAAACTCTCTTCGACTCACTTCCCACAAACGACGTCAAATTGCTGCTGGGAGACTTTAACGCGAAAGTCGGGAATAAAAGTTGGCATCGGGGGACCTCTGGAGGCCACAGCCTCCATGAAGAATGTAACGATAACGGCCAGCGACTTATCGACTTCGCCTGCAGCAGGAATCTAGTCGTAAGCTCTACGTGTTTCCCGCATCGACGCATTCACAAGCAGACCTGGAAGTCTCCAGACGCACATACCGTCAACCAAATTGACCACGTCCTCATTTGCAGGAGATGGGCGTCTAGTGTCATGGATGTCCGCTCCTATCGAGGAGCAAACTGCGACTCAGATCATCACTTGGTGAAGACGACCTACAGATGTAGAATCTCCTCAGTGCACCAGTCAAGAATCAGCCCTCCCAAAATCTTTGCGGTTGATAAGCTCTTGAGTGATGCTGCAGCGGTGGCGTATACTACCGCCCTTGAGGAAAAACTATCACCTATGCTACACAACATCAGCAACACAGGCGTCCATGGGTTCTGGGAAGAACTCAAGGGTACCATCAAGGATGTCGCAGAGAAGGTCGTGGGATATAAAGCCCGGCGAGCGCGAAATGAATGGTTCGACGAAGAATGCAAAAATTCACTTGTCGCGAAAAACGAGGCCTACAGACAATGGATTCAACGAGGAACCAGAGCCAGAAGAGAAAAATATGACGAGCTACGGCGAATATCGAATAGAATAATTAGACGTAAGAAACGTAAATACTTTGACGAGCAGTTGCTGAACATAAACGAAAACTTAGCTAATAGGAACACCAGACAAGCGTACAAACTAGTAAATACAATTAAGAACGGCTACCAACCCAGGACTAGCCTTTGTAAGGACAAGGATGGAAACATCATCAGCGACACCGATGGTATTAACAAACGATGGGCCTCTTATTTTGAAGAGCTTCTAAACCGACCATCTAACATCCCCACACAGGAAGCTCTTGACGATATTGTTGATCTAGGCCAACCCATTCAACCCCCGACAGTAGAGGAAGTTGATCTCGCGTTGCGGTCACTAAAACGAAGTAAAGCGCCGGGCGCTGACGAGATTCCAGCTGAACTGCTAAGATTCGGTGGAACGAGTCTAGTTGATGCCATACATCATTTACTCCTGCGAGTATGGGAGAACGAGGAGATCCCAGACGATTGGCGCAGAAGCATCATCTGTCCAATTCATAAAAAGGGAGATAAACTGCGGTGTGAGAATTACAGGGGCATCTCACTAGTTTGTACGTCCTATAAAATTTTGACGAAAATTCTGGAAAATAGAATAAAACCGTACGCAGAACGAGTCATTGGCGAATATCAAAGCGGTTTCAGAACTGGCCGCTCCACAACCGATCAGCTCTTCTCAGTCAAACTGATACTCCAGAGGTGCTGGGAATACAACGTAAACGTATACCAAATCTTTGTCGACTTCAAGCAGGCATACGACAGTATCGATCGTGGAGTACTGTACAACATCATGCTGCAATTTGGTATACCAGCAAAATTAGTGCGACTGACAAAGATGACGATGACCAACTCCGTCTCACAAGTCAGGATCCAGAATAGACTTACTGATCTATTTGAAACACGCACTGGTTTGAAACAGGGCGATGGACTGGCACCGACGCTCTTCAACCTAGCACTGGAATACGTTATTCGGGCCATGAATATGGACAACAACAAGACGCTGCTCATCAAGTCGACACAATTAGCAGCGTACGCCGACGACATCAACATCATGTCCCGAAGATTGGCTGACGCAGAAGAACTTCTGCATACGCTCGATACCGCTGCAAAGGAAGTTGGATTACGTATTAACGAGGGTAAAACTAAAATAATGATGCAATCGGTGGCAAGGACACCTGCACAACCGAGCATCAACGTGGGGGACCTCAACATCGAGTTCGTGAACAACTTCATCTACCTGGGTTGCAACCTGTCAAGGGACGCCAACGAAACTGACGAAATCAAGCGACGGATACAGTTAGCTAATAAGACTTTTTTCTCGGTTCTCCCCATAATGAAATCGAAACATGTGCACAGAAACACGAAGCTCCGCGTGTACAAAACCATTATACGACCAGTGCTATGCTATGGCTGCGAAGCATGGACGCTAACTCAAGCCTCCGAAAACATGCTAGACACTTTCGAACGTAAGGTTCTACGGCGAATTTTCGGGGCTGTTTGCGATCGAGATGGATGGCGCATCCGGTACAACCATGAGTTGTATGAAATGTACGATGAGCTGCAAGTCTCGAAAATCGTCAAACTACAACGACTTCAATGGGCAGGGCATGTACAAAGAATGGACGATGATCGCATGCCTAAGAGAGTAATGAATGCAGAACGAGTTGATGGAGCGAGACTGCGAGGACGACCGAGATCTCGTTGGGAGAGCTCAGTAGGTGTGGACGCCGCGCAGCTGCTGGGCTCCCAAAATTGGAGGACGCGGTCACGTGACCGAGATAATTGGAGGACAATGATCCAGGCGGCCAAGGCCCGACGTCGGGCTGTCGCGCCACGATGATGATGAATGTACTTGCAATGTACTGTTACCATACTGTTAATGGATTGCTAATATACTATTAACATAATGTTAATACACTGTTCACATACCGTTAACATACCGTTAATGTACTCTTTTTGCATGGTTAATGCACTATTAATGGAAAGTTAAAATAATGCTAACATACTATTAGGACAATGTTAATGTACTTACTGTTAACATATTTGGCTAGATTTCACTGCATTTCCAATAGGATCCTTCGATCCTGGCCAAAGGAACCAAAATGCCTTGAACACTAATCCAGAGCATTGGTCTCATCACCCCAATCAGAATATACCCATATTGGCGGGGTTTCATTTGAAGCCCGACAGGGTCCTTTTCTCCTAACAGAAGAACTTGAAATGCCGTCAACAGTAGTCTAAAGCATTTGTCTTATTACTCTCAATCATATGATACCCCTGATACATTTCATTGCAATGTCCTTTTGTTCTAACCAAAGAACTCAGAATGCCATCTACAGAAGGCCACCATGACCTAGTCATAATTATTCAACCATTATAGCAATTGTCACGTACACAATAATCTGACACGGAATGCATATCACACATTTAACTTTGTAGCTATTTTGCAACCCCCCGCTTCTTAAACACACTATACCACATCATACGTAGCCCGAAATGACCCCCACCACTCTTTTAGAGCCTTTTTAGTCGCTTTTTTGGTCGGATTTTTGGTCAATTTTCTGGTCGCTTTTTATATAAATAGCGCCCCAATAAACATTTTCATGTTAAAAATACGACCCTTTATGTCCTTTTGGGTACCATTCTTCTCAATTGTTTTTGACGCAAACTCGAACAAAGTACAAAACAAGTACAAAGTTCCACGTATTTCACCACCTACTAGGCTCAATTTTCCTCGAATCAGAAAAAATACCAAAAATAGAATGTACTCGACGACGTCTCGTTTTGATATGACACCCCACAATATGCGAAGGACCTAATCCTATCAATTCAAACATGGATGTCGATTGATCCTTTAAAAGGATTCCGAATTGCATCTCTGGACTGCATTTTTTAATAAATTGAGCTTCTATTGAGTTCACCCAATACAAGCTCAATTTATTAAAAAAATCAGTGGGTGGTGGCGTGTGTGTAAATTTGCAAAAGTCTTTGAATATTTCCTATTAAAAGCCTTTATCCAAAAAAGCTTTTACACATCCTTCAGCTCAGCTCTAACATATGTATAAAATGTTCATATTGAAAACTTCAGCGAAGGATGCACTGTCATACCGTCGTTTCTTTCTAATTGTTTCATGCTCAAATGGAGCCGCCTCAATGAAAGACGGACAACGATACCGACCTGACATCCGTTCTTCCTTTTTTTTGGGGCCAAGGAAAAACAAACACCAGCAGCAGGGAACAAAAGTCGTGACAAACAATTTTCCACATTTTGTTGTTTTTGTTGCTGCTGCTCCTGCTGATGTTGTTCCCTAGCCGGCATTGGTTCCATTCTTGTTGTTATTGTTCTTGTTGGTGTCGTTTCAAGTTTTCTTTCACTCTTTTTTTGTTGTGTGTCGACCTAACAATATAATAGATGTGCTTCGGGTGGGTAAGGATCGAAAATGGTACAGGCCAGAAGCACGACTAGAATGGGGGTGAATACAAAGGGCAACAACGATGTCAACGACAACAAGAACAACAACAACGCGACGGAAGGAACCAGCGCAATATCCCAGAAATAATTTAATTAAGGACAAAAGCAAACACGGACACTCAAATAATAGCGAAACGAACAGATCGCGTTCGACGTTCGACCAAACGGGCTACAGGAGTGCTGCTAACACACTCCCAATGTCCTTATTGTTTCTTCCTTGGCTCTTTTTAGTCGCTTGGTGGTGCCTTGTGTCCGGACTCGACAATATTCAACTATTGCTGTTTGGCGACAAAAACAATCGATAGCCATGAATTTTGTTTGTAGAAGGCACATTACACAAACAATGGTATACCCCCAGTCCGGCTATCTGTTTCACGAGTCGGTCGCCTCATCCCATCCCAGACATCCTTCCGCTTTTCTAAGTGGGATCTTAAACGAATACTTGGTACTTCTCTGAGGAAGGGAAAACCCGACTTGATTGTGATAAGTGTGTATTGTTTTTAAGTGGTCTACAATAAATATAATTTTGAAAATATTAATCTTTGGAAGTCTTTTAAATGGTATTAACAGTTAATTAAGAATTTATATCTCTTATCTTTTTATTAGGGATTTTTTCTGCCTAGTACGTTGCACGTATGTAGGGTATCCCGTCACGAAAAGTCAAACCTTTCAGCGCAGATTGTACTCTGTGGTTGGTGGAAAACGTATCTTTGTTTTTGCTTTTATATCTAAACCTCTAGGCAAAAACCGGAAGCTTCCAGTCGCCGAATCACTAAAGAATAAATAATAAAGAATAAAGATGTGATCTATTTTCTGAAACAACATAAAATTTTGATAATTTCTCTCGACTTTTAAACATATTCATAAGAACCCCTTCCTGGAAAACAAATGTGACAAAAATTATTTCTTCAACCATCAACCCTACAAAACTGTCATTAGTTGAGCGTGTTAATGTCCGAATTAAAACGTTGACATGCTGTCGAAAATGTCGGCCCCGACAGACGCCACTATCGGATGAAAGGACATTTCGTTCCAGCATTCTTATACGAGTATATATGTAAATCGTCAAGTCATTTCGAATTTAATTGAGACACGAATACGGAAAATAAAATTTAATGTAACTTAACGAGAATGTTAAATGAAGTGAGGCCACTAAAAGACAATAGACTCGAATCACAATAATTCAACAAAAGAGGGGATTTCAATCCTTTGACATGCATGCAAGTACGAGGAGGATGAACTGGATACAAGGGAATTTCGTAAACAAGTTTGTTGAGTCAAATCTGTTAGGGAATCAAATGTAATTAGACATTAATACCATGCCATCATAGTTGAGATCATAGTCATCATCATTATCGACTCGATTAATCTTTCAGTGTGTGGAGGTTGAGAGATAGAAGTGTCCATATACTTATACCCCGATTTACACGGGAGACAGATTCCGCAGAAAATTGTGTAAATCGAAATTCTAATTTGCATAGCAAAACCAAATGTGCGTAATTGCATCTTTTATTTTAATGATAAAATGAAAGAACATGCAGATAACGGTATATTAATAAAATAGTAAATACAAGGTATGGTATGTAGGTTTAGAGGTGCATGCTGGCAACTTCATTCTCCGAAACTACAATAGATTATGCCAACATAACGTCAACTGGGCAACATGGAACAGTTGACGCGCTATGCCCCACGAGGGGTTAGAACAATTGAGTAAGTGAGTAAGTGCATAGGTTGTACACATAAACTACACCACATATAAACCACTTCTGGGTCCGTTATGATACCAACAAGAGTACT
This sequence comes from Chloromyia formosa, assembly GCA_964017055.1. NCBI lineage: Eukaryota > Metazoa > Arthropoda > Insecta > Diptera > Stratiomyidae > Chloromyia > Chloromyia formosa. The sequence goes on along the minus strand of OZ024818.1, from coordinate 4,865,145 downwards.
ATATCTTACCCTCCACCCAAAGTACCAAACCAGCCGGAACTGGCAACAAAACGATTGATCTGAATCATACTAACATCCCCAAGCGCCACTAGGTCGTGGAAAAAATAGAGCCTTCGAAATTTCCTGCTCCTGTTAGCCAAAACTCGACAGTGGCAGAGATGGTGAAGAGCACTCTCCTCCTCATTCAAATCCTGCCAACTTCTACAGTAGTCGTGATGAGGAAGATAAGCTCGTCGATAGGATAGTGCAATGGCCCATACTACCCTAGTAATATGCTCCCTATTCAATTAGAGTAGTGTGGCAGAACGATTAGGATCTAGTTTGGGCCATATCATCTTCGTTGTTTGATAAGTGCTACTGCTGAGCCATCTTGCATTGGCCCTGCTGACTTCAGGGGATTTGACGGACATTTTACAAACTGCCATAGGTGGTTTACTGTGGTTAAGATTCGTATCAGTGCCACCGACTGCCTCCTGCCCGGTACGCTCATCAGCCTTGCACTGAGGCCTGCAATCCAACAAACTGGAACTGCTCATTTCCCCGAGGGTTGAGTGACAATTGTCCCAGTTTTTGAAGAAGCAATGCAGATTCAAGCGACCCTATTGCAGCTTGGTTGCCTATCTAAGTAGGTAGTAATGTCCCTAAAAGTTACGACATGGGTTAGGTCAGAGCTTCCGATGTTGCCGAAATTTTGACCTGGAAGACGCTGGGGTAGTAAGAAATTTAACAGTGACCAGTTAATCGTAAGTCGTTCGAGTAAATGCCCACACCCACTCCTTCGTCGGACTTAGATCTATCCGGGTAGCTAGCTAAGGAGTCGGGTAATGGGTATGTTGCCTACCCAATGGTCCCCAGAGGGAATCACGCTTATATAGTTGCTGTAATATTCATATTTTAGAAAGGTGTAATCAGTCTCCGTAGTAAGATCCAGACAACACAGAATAGTGGAGTGACCAAATCTCAGCGCGCGTCACTTTCCAGTTTCGCGAAGGCTAAGGACGGTGTTCGCCAAAAAATATCCACCGGAAGCAAGTTGAGCAAAAGGTCCAAGCCAGCCAACGGAGAAGTTCTCAAGGCCCCTGTATCGGCAATCGCAACAAGCCTTTGAACTTCCCCTTGCTGGTTGCAGTAGGACGCCCCTCTGAGTGCTATGCACCATACGCATATGCCATACAATAGAATATGATGCGCAACTGCTGTATATAACCAGTACACCAACTTCGGCTGAAAGCCCCAATTCTTATCTACACGAATGGTCGCCCTCAAGCCGCCCCTGACTTTCTCTTCAAAAGTTTATATTTTCTGAGTTATAGGCAAAAAGGAAGATTTATCTGTTGGCAGTTTTCTCGGAACGCATCACTTTTTCGGGGTGGGAAAGTTGAAATTCTGATTCAGCGGCGCAAAATACATAAATTAAAATTGAGGAACAAATTTCTATTTTATATTTTGTTCACCGTTATACCACGTCATTACTGAGCTCATTTAAGCTGGCAGAGCAGAAGTAGCAGACATAATTGAAAGAAGTGTACTAAACTCGGGCCTATTTAGTGCTAATTTCGTAGAGTCGAGAAAAAAATTATTACCCTATACTTTTAAAAGTTTAGGTAGTGTCTGCCGGTTTAAGACTTAAGCTGGCAGACCAAAACTTTCTTCATTTTTTCGGTCTTATTGTATTTAGTGCTTATTTAGTACAGCGAAAAAAATGTATTACACTTGGTAAGTCCTAAGCTGGCAGTCAACTGGCATTTTTCCTTGCTTTCAAAATTACCTTGTTTGTGCGATACTGAGGGATGTGATCTTATAAGCGCAGAGCGACCGTTGCGAGCGGGGCCTACACAAGAGGCTGCCGATTCGCAATGTAACGGATAGTCACGTGTGTAACTTTGATTCACGAAAAATACGACTTAAGAATATCTTTTTTTTCGAGTGAAAAGGCTGTACTAAATTAGCACTAGATACAACAAGGTGATTTTGACCGAAAACAAGGAAGAATTTTCGATTGTCTGCCAGCTTAAGTTTTAAACTGGAAGATATTACCGTAACTTAATAAAAAAAGTGTGACAATTTTTTTTCGCTTGTACTAAATTAGTAATACAAATACAACAAGTAATTTTTGACGAAAAAAAAACAATTATTTTTTCGATTCTATCCCAGCTTAAGTTTTAAGCTGTGTGAAACGCATTACTCATTTGTCACGCATAAGCGCATTTTTATATTTTATTAAGAATAAAGCACTAAGTTTAATTGGCTTAGACTGAAAAATTTTGGGTGGGGATCATTGCTAAGTGGTCTTTTTGAAGGCTTAGCAATGGTACACTCCACTTTTATTCTCAAAAAAAAATAAGTTTTGAGCTGGCAGACACTATCGTAACTTTTTAGAAAAAGATGTACCTAATTATATTTTTTTTTTGACTGTTCGAAATTAGTACTAAATATAACGAGCAATTAGTGATCGAAGAAAAATTGTGTTTTTGAAAGTCTGCCAGCTTTAAGTCTTAAGCTGGCAGACACTACCGTAAGTTTTAAAAGTAAAGTGTAATCAATTTTTGTTCAACTCTACGAAATTAGCACTAAATAGGCTCGAATTTAGTACACTTCTTTCAATCATGTCTGCTGCTTTTGTACCGCCAGCTTAAGAGATGTCCATTACTGGACTATAGACAGAAAACATTCAAGCGCAAATTTATTTCTATTTATCTTGTCCTATAGGTGCAGCCCGTCTTACCCTGCCGATGGGTCAAGATGGTGATTTTGATGGGATTTGAATTGTTAATTTTTTTTGTTATGACTTTTTTGTCAGAATATTTGATTTTGTTATTAGTAGCTTTGAATGTTACTTATCAAAGAATACTTGAATAAAGTTTTTTTTTATTATTATTAAGAACTTTCTCTTCATTCGTCATGAAACCTTAACCAGTCCGTTTTGCTCCAGTCTCTCTTATTTGAATGTTGCTTAGATAAAAATGCAAATGTAAACTAAATCTACCAATGAGTAATGAAATTACAAACGGATAATTTATAATTTAAGTGGGTAATATACAGAAAAGATAAAGTATACTGAAATAGAATAAGTACAAAGTGCTGGAAGTGTAAAGAGCGCTAAAAACCAGGCCGGCCCGGAGTCCGAAGCGTATATACCCTAGACTTGAACAGACCAAGTGGTGATACTAAAAGTCCCAATTGACAACGACCATATGCATTAAAAGTGGGTCTCTTATATGGCCAGTTCATAGGGGAGGTTGGCACTCATTCAGTGGGATCTTGACCATTCTCAAAATCAATTAACTAACCCATTTTACAAATATTTGTCCAATTTTTCAAGTCGCTAGCTTCATTCTATCGAAAATTAACGCTTATTTGAAGTTTCACTTGTAGGGAAGGTAGGGTTCCTTGAGTCGGATCTTGCCCAGCATTTTCATCAACCAATTAGATCCCCCTACAAACATTTAAACAAAATTTCAAGTCTCTAGCTTCATTCTATCGAAAGTTATCGCTTATTTGAAGTTTCTTTTGTAGGGGAAGTAGGGGTTTCGTTGGTCGGATTTTAAGTATTTTTAATATTAGCCGACTGGATCATACTACAAACATTTGACCAAAATTTCAAGTCGCTAGCTTTATTTTGTCGTAAACTTATTTTAAGTTTCATTTCTGGGGGAGGTAGGGGTTCCTTAGGTCGGATCTTACCCATCTTTAATGCCAACTAACTCAATGTCACTTTCAACATTTGACCAAAATTTCAAGTTGCTGGCTTCATTCTATCAAAAGTTATCGCTTATTTGAAGTTTCATTTGTAGGGGAGGTGGGGGTTGCTTGTGTCGGATCTTGCCCATTTTCAATACCAACGAAGTAGGTCTTATTAGCAACATCCTTTCAAATTTTCAACTTGCTAGTATCATTATTTCGAAAGTTATCGTAATTAAAGGAATATTTAATTTTTGGAAATTTGTAGGGGAGGTAGGCGTTCCTTTTATCCGATTATGCCCAACTTACTGGAACTTAAAAGCTTCTCATTTTAAGGTTACACGCCAAAAATCAGGTGTCTACGTCAATTGGTTCAGGAGTTATAGACAAAAAACCTGAAAAGTAGGGTAGTACGGGGTTCTTTGTAAGAAAATTACCGTTAGTTTTCAACTTATCAGAGTTGTTTTCCCAGGAGAATATGAGATTACCCTCATGAGTAATCTACCAAAGCTAGAGCTTTTCATGTTTCTTTAATCGGGAGTTATAGATACATTTATGTATTTTACATATGTAGGGGAGGTAGGCGTTCTCTTGGCCTGATCATGCCCATTTTCAATACCATCCAACTAGATCACAGTTCCAACATTTAACCAAAATTTCAAGGCTCTAGCTTCATTTTATCGAAAGTTATCGTGCGAACGGACAGACAGACGGATAGACAGACAGACAGACAGACAGACAGGCAGACAGACAGACAGACAGACAGACAGACAGACGGACAGACAGACAGACAGACATAGCTAAATCGAATCAGGAGGTGACCCCGATCATTTATATATATACATTGCTATACCTCCGGAGCCTCCTTTAAGGTGATACATATTTCCGTCGTGACAAAAACAATATACCCTATACTATAAGTCTAGGGTATAAAAATTGGTCCACCGATGATGCTTATTCGTTCTACGTCTTACCATTTAGTAAACTCCGTTTGTTATTTCGCATATCCATTGAACGCAATTCATTGGACTGTTTCTTGGTATTCATTGAGCTGCTTTTGCTCCAAAAATATGGCTATAAAGGCCGGTACTCAGGTCGCGTGGAATGAAAAGTGCCGTGAAATCCCATACAAAATCGCAAAATTTTTCCCCGATGAAAACAGACGTGAAATTGTGTGGAACCTAAATTTCATTCCACGCGATCTGTGTACTACCTTAAAATGAAAAGTCAAGTTTGTGGATTTCACGAGGATGAAATTTTTTCTCGTAGAAAATGTACGAGAAAATTTTTCACTCACAGCTAAGCTGTCTCTGTCAGTGCCATTCAGGTTGTGTTGCGTTTTCCCGGTGTAGTTTATAGTTGGGCGATAGATAAGTAAACAAATGAGTCGTTTTAATATTTGACATGTTTCACTTACATATTTCCGGTGAAAAGTGAAAAAAATGACATGTTCTACACAATCTTTTCCACGGGCCATTTCGCCGATGAAAAGTGCTGCTGTCATTTTTTTCATTTCACGCGATCTGAATACCAGCCTTAAAGAATAAATGTTGAGCATGGGATTTGATCACAAGTTCTTCGAATTGGGTATTCGTCAGTCGAACCTATTTCCATGTGGTATTACCATTAACCATTTTGTCCCGAAAACTCGAAAAGAGTGTACAACTTCCAAAAAGAGGTCCTTGAATTAATTGTTCTCCGCCTTATCTATACATTTATTTCCCACTTTTAACAAACGCAAACTTTCTCGGGAAACCGAAATGAATGCGAATGAAAAATGCTGTTGCTACTGTTTAACCTTTTGCTTAAATAATTGCTCTTTTCACAATCCAAGTGGTTCTGCTGCTGCTACTGTTTTTCCGTTCATCCCCTTCAATATGCAAAAACAATTTTCCAATCGACTAAGCAATGTCAAAATGATGATAAACTACGAAACAAGACTTGGTTAGGTCTTTCGTGAAATTATTCAAATTTATGCCGGAGGAAAATTATGAAATCATTTCGTTACGTTTTATCAAAACACGCGTACGTAACACAGATCTGAAGTGAAGTCGCGAAAAAAATAGGAAAAGAAGAAGTTATGTACGAGTATCGCAAGTTGCAATTACTAGCCAACCGTCAAGTTCAATAAACCCCCATTACTATAAATTTTATAGAGCGGAAACAAGTATAATAATCGTATGTGCCGAAAGGATGTGTTCTTGGATGTGCACATTGAACCCTGCTAAAACTGGTGAATTTCATTAAACTCTGTTTGGTGGGTTGCTTTTAAAACTGGATACGGGGCAAGGAGACAAAATCACTTGGCATCAGCTCACGAAGTTAATGAAATTACCTATTTTAAGCAAGGTTCAACATGCACATCCAAGAACGAGGCGCGAAAGAACGCCTAGAACGTTTGTGAAGAAAGTGCACAGTGTTGTTGTATGTAGGTATATTTCAGACATCCTTTAATACTGATAACCCTGGAAGAAGCGCAAGGTTTCCAAAGAAATTAGCATTTGATTGACCTATATTTTGTTCCTTGATGATCTATTCATTGTCAAATACTGAAAAATGTGACGACAATAATTGAAAAGTCCAGTTTCGAAACTATCTAATTACCTTTTTTGTTTTAATTTAATTTGTTCTAATAGCTGTACAGAATTGCTATCCAAAACGAAGTTTATGTACCGGATTATTAATATTACACCTCCCCCCCCCCCCCACGTTTTGGAGAATTTTCCCTCAAATCATCAATTTGTTTCTAAACTTCGTAATATGTTCATACTCGTATGTTCTGTTGCAAAACTGCTCAATATCATGACCTATATTGTTGTCAAAACTTCATAATTCTTTTGTGTTTTATTTGCAAAACTCGGTAATTTTATATCCTAGCCCTTATAAAGATATGGGGTATATTTCTGTTGTCGGTAGTTTTCCCGTTGAAACTTATTTTCATTAAAACAGCGCGTTTCCATAACGAGATCTTTATTTTTCCTTTTCGAATACAATTGTTTCGAGAGACACTTGCTCTCTTCCTCAGTTCGTGGTGCTGACTACTCAACGATGGCTAAACTACATCCTTAAATACTAATACTATTATGATCCTACCTTACACAACTTTTTTTAAAAAACTAATTAAGAGCAATAAATCCTTACACGACCTTACATCACTAATTAGGCCTGTATCCTAACCTAACATTTCATATTTTTTATTTTGGGAAATTTCCTTTACTTTACATTAGGTTTTCCCTGATTAACGACCTTCAATAATTTAGATGGGCAATTTCCATCATCGTGGTTCAACAAACGTCTTTTCGGGTATCCTACTGATCTCGAGACTTTCCGCTGCGTCGAGTTTGTAGGGTTGTCGGACTGCTCGTAATATTTCGACGTCGTCAAAAACGATCGAGTGTCCCGATTCGACCAAATGCCTCGCAACCATAGACTTAACATGTCGTATGGGATTCTTTCGTCCTAGTTCCGCGTCTTTCTTGTGCTCCTCGAATCTCGTAGTGATTAGGCGTCGGGTTTGTCCTATGTATACCATCTCACAGTCCTTACAATTGATCTTGTAGATTCCGCTCCTCTCTGTTTTTCTCAGGTGGTCCTTCGCACTACCTAGACGTGCTTTAAGCTGGTGCATGCTGCTGGTTCCTACTGCATCGATCCGGTGCTTTGCCAGCACCTGCCTGATACGACCGAACATCGGTGAAAAAGTTATCCCTGCTCTGCGCTCTTTTGTAGCGTCTACCTGTGAACCAAGTGTAGACAGACTTGCTCGATCGCTCTGGGTTCGCTTCTTCCGGATCAGGTTGTCAATGAGCTTAGGGCTGTATCCCTTGATACTCGCAGTTTCTTTAATGTAGTCGAGTACGACTTGGTATCGGGCGGCGTTCAGCGGTGTACTTACTAGTCTGTGCACCATACTATGGTACGCTGCCACCATATGTTGCCATGTGTGTTGTGTGGTGCTCACGATGGTGCGTTGCGTGCTCGTCGGTTTCCGGTATATGTCGAATTGTATTTTATCGTCTTCTCGCATGATCTTCAGGTCCAGATAAGGCAAAACGTTATTCTCCTCGACTTCCATGGTGAAGTTGATGTTCTTGTGGATTTTGTTGATGTCCTCTAATAGGCTGCCCGCCTGGTTCCTAGGTGCGATCGTGATAATGTCATCGACGTATCTAGCCCAAAATCGTGGCATTAGCCCTCGTTTCGCTATTTCTTCCTCGATCGACGCCATGAATATCTCGCTCAATAGGGGTGACAAAGGGTTCCCCATTGCTGTGCCTGCTGTTGTTTTGAAAAAATGCTCTCTGAAGGTGAAATATGTTTCATTCATACAGAGGGCCGCTAGCTTGGTGTATTGCCTCGTCTTTAGTCGCCATTCCGGTGTAGTGTCGTCGAACTTCGTCAACCATTCCTCGAATTTAAGCAATGCTTCCTTCACTGGAATACTCGGAAAAAGAGCTGGCAAAGCACCGGATCGATGCAGTAGGAACCAGCAGAATGCACCAGCTTAAAGCACGTCTAGGTAGTGCGAAGGACCACCTGAGAAAAACAGAGAGGAGTGGAATCTACAAGATCAATTGTAAGGACTGTGAGATGGTATACATAGGACAAACCCGACGCCTAATCACTACGAGATTCGAGGAGCACAAGAAAGACGCGGAACTAGGACGAAAGGATCCCATACGACATGTTAAGTCTATGGTTGCGAGGCATTTGGTCGAATCGGGACACTCGATCGTTTTTGACGACGTCGAAATATTACGAGCAGTCCGACAACCCTACAAACTCGACGCAGCGAAAAGTCTCGAGATCAGTAGGATACCCGAAAAGACATTTGTTGAACCACGATGATGGAAATTGCCCATCTAAATTATTGAAGGTCGTTAATCAGGGAAAACCTAATGTAAAGTAAAGGAAATTTCCCAAAATAAAAAATATGAAATGTTAGGTTAGGATACAGGCCTAATTAGTGATGTAAGGTCGTGTAAGGATTTATTGCTCTTAATTAGTTTTTTAAAAAAAGTTGTGTAAGGTAGGATCATAATAGTATTAGTATTTAAGGATGTAGTTTAGCCATCGTTGAGTAGTCAGCACCACGAACTGAGGAAGAGAGCAAGTGTCTCTCGAAACAATTGTATTCGAAAAGGAAAAATAAAGATCTCGTTATGGAAACGCGCTGTTTTAATGAAAATGGGGTATATTGTTTTTCTTCCGACAAAAGTATGTGACACCCTAAAGGAGGCTCCGGAGGTATGACAATATGTAAATATATAAATGTTAATGATCATGGTCACCTCATGAGTCATTAAGCCATGTCTGTTTGTGTATCTGTACGTTCGTTTGTCAGTCTTTCTGCCCGTTCGCAGGATAATTTTCGATAGAATGAAGCTAGCGACCTGAAATTTTGGTCAAATGATTGTATATAGGTATATAGGTACTCGTAGTTGGTTGGCATTGGAAATGGAGAAAGCCCCACCAAAGGAACACCTAACACCGGACAAATTCATCTTCGAATAAGAAACGCATTCTTATTGCGGAATATGGAAATTGTTTGCTGATCTTGTTCGTGCTAATTCGTACTTGCACATTGAATATAATTAAGTTAATGATTTTCGCGGCAAACTTAAAATTTCTGCTAGATGCAAAATGGTAAAAGTCTGTTTTCGTACAATTTGAATTTACATACCTATAATGTGGCTTTCCAAAACGTTGTAACCGAGTTTTTTTTTACTTGGGGCTTAAAACTAGTTCGTAGTTCGTACTAACCTAGGGATTTCGCTAGAACGAGTCAAGATGAGCCGGTCGACAGCCATCGCCATTATGTAGCTTTTTCTGTTCTTTTTGCTTAATATTTTTAAGGTCGTGGGTCTCTGGTACCCGTGTGTATGCTGCTTTTCCTTAGGCATGAGATTTCTTTCAGAAGCGTAATGGAAAGGGTCAGGGAGAGGCTGAACTACAGCAAGCTCGTGCCGCCGCCCATCAAGCTGAGAAGTTTTGGCCAGATGGCGCTGCCGCACTTTCACGATCACTTCGGCAAATCTAGGAAACGTTGGTGTCCCCCAACACCTGTCCATTACATATGCATGAAATCTTATACATGCTAATGAAACGTCAACTATGTCTCGGATTGATGCGATATACCCCCACTTGGGGTTAATACAAAATTAGTATGGGCTAGATATTAACAGCGAGCTACAAACATGTTATTGAATTTGTGTTTTAATGCCTTCTTTAACAAAATTCTCGTACATTTATAATTTTTATATTTCTTATGGCTTCAGTTTTCTACTAACGAGTCACTTCTATTTCTTCCTAAACAAGGCTGTTGTTCTCATTGACAAGCCTTTCCCAGAAAAGCCTTTCAATATCGCTACATGAGAGCTGCTTAATGAATAGATACTTCGATGTCGCCTGTATTAAGTTACTGGCATACTCGTATATTTTATGACATCCCTATTGTATTCCTTTCCTGTCCAATTATCATCTTTCGTATCACCGCAATGATAACAAGAGGATCCGTTTGACTCGTCGTCAATAGTGCACAGAAAGGCCAAGGAAAACTTTTGTTCTATTCACATTATATCAATTTCAGTTCAGCGTGTAGCAGCGTTTGTCAGTCCAGAAAACATAATTTCAATCAGAGCTGCCCAACGGACATACGTACCTACCAAGTAAATATTTTTACTACTACTACAATTACGATGTCACTAAGACATTTTATCTTTTTAATGTATCATCCCCCCATAGAAACAATCCGAGCGCAGCTTATAGGAAAGATTGACAAATAACAGCTTTAGCTCTCCGACCCAAAGTCATACATCTGTGAACAATAGTTGGTGCGAAGCCACTGACGTGAGTATACAGGACGAAAAAAAAATTGGTCTATGCGAATAGTTGCCACAGTGACAGTGTGGAATTTCCTTTGCTTCGAATTCTCATACTTGCTCATTTCTGATGTTTTTCAGGATTTCATATTTATCATTTGTCCCAAACTATGTACACACACCGTCACTAGGGAGATAAATAATTGTATAAGTTGGGGACAAGGTACGAGTAAAATATGCTTGCCTTTATAGAGGATGCGGTTCCTATCATCAAAAGATACTCCCGTATCTCGATGAAAAAGCTATTTACCTTATTTTCTGAATGACTCTGAAAATCCGAAATCCCTGAAAAGAGACACTTGTACTCTTCATTTGATTTTCCAAAAGGGAGTCTTATTAGATTAATATCAAAAATGTCCGTTCTTTGAGAATGTATATCTTTTGCGAGTACTTTTCCAGTAGAGGTAGAAAATTAGTCAATAAGAGGAATGGTTGGCATATGCCTCGGTCTAGAAATAATTTCTTAATTGTCCGGAAGGGTTATACGAAAGGGAGGAAGTCTTCGAATCGTATTATCTATCTATAATTTTAATAATATGTTTTTGTATATTTTTTATTATTTTATATATTATTTTTAGTCCAGATGGCGCAACGGTTAGCACGTTCGCCTTCTATGCATTGGGCCACGGTTCTATTCCTACTGATCGCGGTTGTCTTCGATAAAAGAAAATGATTTACGTGTCCGACTATGAGTCCACTCTGCTGGTAAATGAGTACCCATCTGGTGTAAATAACTCGGTTGAGCGTGTTGCTGATCACACACCTTTACGCAAAACACACCGTAACGATCTAGTAAATGAGATGATGCTAACACATCTCGAGGCATTGGTCCGAAATTTGACTGTTGCGTCAGTTATTTATTTTTTATATTTTTTTCGTGATATCCAGAGACTTTAAATCGCTGGGGCGCATTTCAACGATATTAAATTTTTCCGTTTTCCTAAAAAATAAATAAAATAAATAATCGAAACACTTCCAAGAAATTAATGTAATTGGACTCGTGTCTTAGACTGCTTTTCTAGTGAGAATGAGAACCTGAGCAAGAAGCTGAATCGTGCTTAAATATGGTTAATGCGGGAAAATTGCATTTACTGCGAGGACGTGCAGGTTCGGCTCTACTCTATGTGCATTCGAAAAGGGTGTCATTATGTAGGGGTGCGCAATCTCCAATCTAATAGATTAAACGTTACATTAAAAAAAGAAGCCCTAAGGTAAGGTCTAAAAAAGTTTGTTTTTCTTTTTCTTGTGACTAACGGGAAGGCGCACCTGTCCAATTTCTCATTTCAGATTCATTGACTAGATAAAATCACATGGACCCAACATTTAGCGCAGAATATTCTCGGGCTTTTGCGACTATTTTTGGACTACTTACGAGTATTTTAATGATAAATTGTCACTACTCCGTGGGATAAAAATAGCCTTAAATTAGGTTTAAGGTCTTAAGTGCTTTCCGCTTTTTGACTAACGATACCGAGCGCCTAGTCGACTGCCCATATGCACTTTATTAACTAGATAAAATCACACAGATCTCACATTGGGCACCGAATATTTTGGGACTTTTTCGACTTTTATTTGCTTTAAAGTGTCGCTGACGTGAAAAAAATCTTAAGATCGTGTTAAGGAACCTGCTAGTTTGTCTCAAGCCGGGCGCGACAACATCTCTTGTAATACCATGACTTATTTACGTTTCTATAGCACATTACCGGAAGATGAAGTTGCTAGCTTGCACTTCCAAAGTCACGAGTGAAGCCTATGGTGAAGATAAAAAAGGATAGTCCATGGGTTCGATTCTTTTCCGCAACGAATTTTCGATGTAGGCTAGCTAGGACAATAAATTAGCTTGACACTATTATACCCACACCTACTTGACCAGACGGATAACTCAACACCAAAAGTAGCCACAACGGGTTGAGCTCAGACCGTTTTAATGAACACAAAGTCTCTATAAATTCTCGGGATTTGGATGAGAAAACTTTAAGTTCCAATCAAATTAAATCCTGCACGTGATAAGAAATTCACTAGAGAAATTTAAGATGCTTCAGGCGAAATGCAGTGTTTTCACCGAACCGAAGAAGACACATACATACAATGTTTCTATTCTTATTGGTCCTACGGCTAGGATTCAATACGCGACCGTAAAGAGCGTAGAACGGAGCAAAGGGTGCGGGGACGGGGTGGATGGTGCAAGTCTATGGCGACAATTTACTACAATCGCTTGGCCAATTAATGTCAAAGTCGACTTCATTTCCTCTTTGAAGGAGGCTACCGGCGGGTGGCAAATTAAAACAAACGGCTCTCGCGTACAGGGACATTTATCAATTGTCAACCTTCGGATCTTTCGACCAAGAGCCCGAGACTATAGAGAGCTAAGCAATTGGGCGAGGAACGTTTCAAATAAGTGAATTCACTCCTGGCTCGCGTAAACATTGGATTAGTCTTAGTCGCACACAGAAACCTACTTTGGCTTGGAACTTCACCCTCTCCTTCATATCATTGTCGGAATGCCCTGCAGGACATAAATGTGTTCAAGTCCAGAGGATGTCGCCGAATAGCAGCAGCAGGATATCATGTATACTGGAGCTGGATACATTCGTTTTTTCTTCGAATCCCTTTTCAATTTTGTTGTTTTCTTTCACTCGCTTCACACAACGACTTCGAGTCATTCGTTGGACACGTAGGATCGGTGACAAGGATTCTGGATCCGCTTTATTGGCTTTCGTCCTGACCCTTTAATACTCAACCCGTCGTGATGTAATTTGAAAAGAAAAAAATGAAGAGTGTACACTTTCGTACCGAGTACTTTGCGTTTTGATGGCATTGTTTTTCGGTCCGCTGATATTGGGGCGATTCGAATCGTGAAGGTAAATTACAAGTTATCCTAATGGATGTTTTGAATGTTTTGTAAATGATTGTGTCCTTCGGAAGATGATTAATATGGGTCTTTAGTGACTTTGTATTTTTAGAAAATACTACAACCCTTTTCAGAAGAATTAAATTTCAATATTCGCGTAATTTTCACTTTAAAGCCGAACTGTTTTGGACATTTGAAGGACGGATGGACAATTTTATTTGTGATTAGTTTTAAAATTTGAAAAAAAAAAAACGATTCAATAATTAAGTGTATGAGGCCGGTTTAAAAAATAACGGAAATATCAATAACTCGGAAACTAAACGAGATATAAACAATCTGTAAACAGTCAGCTGCAGCGTAACTGACTTGTGATGGTATTCTCTTAATAAACGGATATATTCTGGTAGGAAATAACACTTCACTTATCTCTTCCACTTAATAAAATTGACTTATTATGGCCCCACTAACTTATCGGTCCAATAGCCCTAGCTAAAAAGTGAATGTCTTAAAGTAAACAAATATTCGATATCGATGCGAATGTAGAGTACAGTAAAGCAAAACGGTCTCACGAACTAATTTGGAACCGATTCATTCGTCAAGTCTCGAGTTGTACGGTCCCGACCGAGTCTCTACAAAACCCGGAGTCTTCGAGTGAAAGTGACCCTAAGTTACACACAGGGGTATTGCAATTACAGTGCGACAGTCGGCCGTCGCTACGATGATCCATCGACATGTAACTATAAAAGCTCCTTTATTTTTTGAACAGAACTCGGTATGACATTTATTGCCACTAATCACGTCCAGCTTCCCCTGCAAAATAGGGTTTGAGTTTAATTTTTTTTTATCCAAACAAAACTGAAGTTTTATGAAGTGGAGGTATGTGCTAGCAACATCTATCGTCCGAAACCAGTTTATGCTAACGAAACGTCAACTAGACCATATGGGAATAGTTGACGCACTATGCCCCACTAGGGGTCAGGGCAAATAGTAAACAAAACTGAAGTTTTCAAAATTGTTTTCAGAATAAAAAAAATAATAAAATTGCAATTATCCTCGCTACCAACTAATCACAAATTAAAAGGAAAAAAATCTTTCGAAGCGACAACTTCATCAGTCAGCGAGCATATTTTCTCAGACTTTCTTCAAGAGATTATCCTACTTCATTCTCAATATTTACTTGAAGGCATTTCTCTAACTAGAATTTTATATTTTTTTTTTCATTCATCTCCGCAGTAACTTTTGAAAAAGAACTTGTTTTTACGTGAGCGCTTATCGCAAACTTTTCACATTGCTCGCTACAAATGTTGCTTTTTGTCATAGTCAGCAAATGTCGCTGGAACTGTTGAAATTAATCTACATCTTCTCATTTATCTTGGTTTATCCACTGTGTGTTTCCTTTTCTTTATTTTCTTTAATTAAACAAATTGTTGCAATTATGTAATTAGGCAAGCTCTTACGCCACATAAAGATTTAAAATCTTCATTTACTTCAATCGTTGCATTTACCTTTAATTAAAATGAATCACGATAGATGGATAGAATGAAATTGGAAAGGATATCATTGTTTCATTTCAAATTGTAATTTTGTAATGGTTACTGTGTCTTAATCCTTATGCCATAAAATTGCACGTTGCGAGCCCTTTTATATATATATAAAAGAAATGCATGTAATAGTAAAATCTCTACACCCAAGGATTGCCAGGCGCAATACAGTAAAACAATAGAGCGTAAGGAGCCCATTCGAGGGCGCTTTCAATAATATGCACTCTCAAGTCTGGGTATGGTATACACGACTCACACTGCAAGCTTATTAAGGCTTTTATTGAGACGTTTCTGCACAAGTCTGGGCACATCGTCTGCACATACGTATGTGAGCTGAGGAACCCCTCAAGGTGGTTTTCCCTCTCCTCTTCTTTGGAATCTACTACTCAATTGCCCTAACCCCTTGTGGGGCATAGCGCGTCAACTGTTCCATGTGGCCCAGTTGACGTTTCGTTGGCATAAATTGTTTCGGAGAATGCAGTTGCCAGCATGCACCTCCTGCACATCCATGGCCACGAACGTCGTCGTGGACGGGATTCGAACCCGAAACGCCGGTAGTCAAACATGAGACTGATGCCTCAACACATCGCGCTACCGGTCGCCCCAACTTCTTTGGAATCTGGCGGACAAAAGACTGCTTCTGGACCTGGAAGGGTTGAGATGTAAACTCGGATAAGTTCCACTGTGTCGTAAGTGATTTATTGCAGAAGGCTCGCTATGTTCTGATGGATTGGGCCAGTGAGGTTGGGGTAAGTGTTAATTTGACCAAAACAGAACTTGTTCTGTTCAATAAAGACGCAAGGTGCCCTCATTTGAGCCACCCTTGATGGAGAATGCACGGCTTGTGCTCAACTACAAATTCCAAGGGCTCATACTGGATGAGAAGATATGCTGGAAGACTCACTTTCAGGAACATATGTGAAAGGCTAAAAAACAATAGGTGAAACTAGGGTATAAATATGGGCATGCAGCCGAAGTCTGTTTTCTGGCTCTATACATCGCTGTTGCTTCGTCTGGTGGGCGGCAGAAAACATAGTGTCTTATAGGACCTTGTTTGAGAAAGTTCAAAACTGACAGGTGTTTCCATCACGGGCGCTCTTAGAACTAGTCCCCTTGCTGCCCTTGAAATTATGCTAAGAGCCGGTGCATATGAGCGTCCAAATGACGTCGGACGCCGCGTCACTCTCAATTGGATAGGAAGAAATTCATTGGGAGCAATGGAGCGATGCACATGGCCGCCGATAGTTATCTGGGATGCGGCTGGTGCCTGCTCCTATCTGCAGCAGTTCACGCGTCCGTGGATCAATTTTTTATAAAGCCGGGCTACATACACTTGAACTCTAAACACGAACACGGTCAAATTCTGTGATTTGTGTGAAGTTTCTTAAACCATTCGCGATTCTCAAGCGAATGAAATTACTCAAGCAATGCTTTAAAATTTCCTCCGAATGATTCAAGATACTTCACATAAATTTAAAGTTCTTGTTCGACATTGTATATGTATATATTTTATAATACAGAGTGACGCTGCGTCCTATCACATCATATGAATTGAAACGCAGATAGGTATCAAAGAGGGAGGAGCTTAAATGACACGGCGACCAGCGTCATTTGGATGCACATGAGTACCGGGGCTAAATTTGATTCCCTTGGAATAGCCGAACCGGATGTTAACTTAGATATCCGCCTTCGTAAAACAGGTCAGTGAAATACGACCGCCATGGTACATTCAGCTATACTGGCCACCTTGGATTTGTTGAAGTCACTGATTATACCTCTCCTAACTTCATTGGATGGAATGGATGGCGGACAGCTTAGATGCTATCGCGCTCGCATCGGGGTCCGGGTGTAATGGAACCCTCGGCCTCTGGTTTCGTACCACCGATAGATGACTACTCATCAGGTGCTGCCTTTTATCTGTCGATGGAAGCAGCACGACCAGAATATGGCTCATTACAACCTTTCACCGGATTGAAAATCATATGACATAACTATTGTCCCTAAACAATATTGAGAATTACATTATATTCTGATAATGTGTGCCATCTTAGAAATCATACCCTATTACTACATCTAGCATCGAATTCAAACCTCAATACACTTGCAAACTTTCTTTGATCCAGTCACACGCACTCAAGAAATTCACAAGCAATTATCGAAATCTTTGTGCCGAGCAACAATCGTAAAATTTATTGAATGCCACGCTCCTATTCAAGACCCCACAAAGTCCTGAAGCCTTTAATGTTTCGCGTATAATAATTGTGGTGTGTTTGCTGTTCATTCCCATTCATTGTCGTAACGACGACGGATTTCAGGTCACGATAACATAAGGGAGCTCCCCATTGCCGATGTCCTTCGATGCTTCGCTCGTAATAATAACAAACATCCCCATACCGTCATTCATCTACTAAATATGGTCGGGAGAATGCAGTCTTTTCCCAAATACGAGTATACGAATGTACGATTGCGTACATACACAAGCAGGACATGTGCGACACTGGAAAAGGCTCAATGGCTCCGCTAGGGGTGAAATTTGACGTTTGGCGTTTAGTGTTTGGCATATATGCGAATCGAGTTCATGGTACTTCAAATCAATTACACGAAGAGTGTCATTGTGCAAACGTTACCATATTTTATTCCACCTTTCTTGTCATAATACCGAAGTACTACACTTCAGATGGCATATGACGAGCAAGGGCTTGTAGTTTGACTAGGGTTGCCGAAGTTGTTTCGAATGCTGATGAGAATTTTGTATTTTTGTATTTAGTTAAAGTTATAGAAAAGTAGTGTTTGGTATACAGATGATGGTGCATGGGTAGTTTTACTGGTGCAAATATTTTTTTTTAATTCTGGCATATTTTTTAAACCTACGCCGGATAGGATGTCACTTGCATGGCTAAACGATGAATTTATTATAAAGAATTAGAAATTTTCGTTGTTCGATTTGATATTTGATATATGTCGAGTTTATTGGGACAAAGATGGTAGATTTTTCGGGATATGTTCCATGGTTTTTACTTCGCCAACACAATAAAAAAATTATTAAAGAATGAAATGCGGGCTTAGACTACCGCGGGACCAAATCATAACTTTTAGAAAAAACTTTTAAACGTGTGTTTAAAGATTTTGCTTTTCACTCGCTCCACCTCACCCATAAAGATAGTGGCAGATACGCCATCAACGGTCCTGCAACTTAGTGACAACGAGAACTTTAGATTTAACACCAGCATTGGCGATTTTTATTTATAACATCACCAAGACAGATCAGTTGCCCCTTCATCATCATCATCATCATTGTGGCACGACAGCCCGACGTCGGGCCTTGGCCGCCTGGATCTTTGTCCTCCAATTATCTCGGTCACGTGACCGCGTCCTCCAGTCTTGGAAGCCCAGTAGCTGCTTGGCGTCCACACATACTGAGCTCTCCCAACGAGATCTCGGTCGTCTAGGCAGTTTCGCTCCGTCAACTCGTTTTGCATCCATAACTCTCTTTGACATGCGATCATCGTCCATTCATTGGACAGCCCTGCCCATTGAAGTCGTGGGATTTTGTTATTCAAGAGAGGATTGCTTACTATGAAACTGGGTTGGAGCGGAAAATGAATTGCTGAGCTACACCAACAGGAAACGTGTTTGTCCCAGTTACTTGTGTGCGAAATACACACTATCGAAATCGTTATCATTTTGCAATGCTTTTTTGTTTGCTTTGAAGCCTAAACATCCATGCATCCATGCTATAAGTTTCTTTAAAACAGTATCCAGGATTTCTCAATTTCAACATTCGACACCTTACCGAATAAAACACGACCTTTATGCATTCTATTTTTCATGAAACGGTATCCCCACTCTTCAATACAAAATGTCGCTGACAACTTGTATAGTGCAAGCTTGAAGAACTAACCACAGCAACAACAACTACCCAGGCACACTTTCCTTGTGGGTATATTTGCGGATTCATAAAAAGGTTCTGTAAACAGTGTACACACCCCGTACCATAGTTTAGATAAATCGTTTTCGAGTGACAGCAACACACACCTCAAGCCAAGTAGTTGCATACGGTTAAGGTATGAGCAGCACAACGAACGTATAAGGAGCCAGAAGTATCCTTGTCAACACTGAGTTGGTGAAGCTCAACGTCAACGTCGTCATCGTCGTCGACGTCGGCGAATGATTTAGCTTGTTACGAAGTCGCACGGCAACTATCCAAAGAGATCCTTAAAGTCAGCTGCTATCGCCCCCGGCACCACACCAAAATGGAATAGTGAGGAAATACTTTGGTCGGGAAAATGTGGTTTAAGGTTTTCCCTAACAAGCATCGAAGCACTATGGAGTCATTGTCATCGTCGGTGGCTGAACGCTTTGTTACCTTCGCTCCTTATATGCCCCGCATGTAGTCCAAGTTGCTTTCTATAGACAAGACATTCAAGAACGGAAATGACATCAACGTACCCCAGACCACCACTAGAACGTCCAACCAAAAGAAGTCAGATAGATCTATTGCGGTTGATAAAAAGATGACGAGCAATGATAACAGGTAAACCATAGTGCAAGCAAGAAACACAATTGTATGGCTCCCATCCTTGACAACAAAGGACCAACAATAAAATTTATCGGGTGGCCAAAATTCATTTTACTGTTTTTCATGTGGGCTGAGGTTGCTTTGCCACAATTGGGAGACTTTATTTGATTTTAGATAGAAGATGTGTATTATTGTGGTAATACAATTATGTACTATACTACGGAAAGGGATGAAAAACCTCGTTTTGTATCAATTATTGAAAGTTGAAAGGGAAATTCTTTTTTAAAAATAAGGAAATGACACGAACAGAGCGATGTTCACTGGCACAAATATATTTTCATTTTAATTCATTGCTTCCAATTTGTCCATGATCTGCTATGAAAAATGTTATCTTAAAGAAGTAAATGTTTCGGTGCGCATCGTATAGTGGGTTAGGTTGGGTTGGGTTGGTATTACCCCCAGACGATTGGTATCATCACACCCATTAAGAAATTGTCCATATTTGCTAGGTTTGATTTTTTGTTTCAATTCATGCCCAAGAAGGTGCTGTTTTCCTGACCAAAGGACTGAAAATGCTTTCGCCTCATTATTCGGTTCAAAAGATTGTATTTTGTAGTATTTTGAGTATTTTTTAGATTTCACTATTTACTCAAAGAGGTCATGTGTCCTGTCCAAACGGCTCAAAATACCTCCAATAGTACATCAGGGCATTGATTTCATCACCCCGAATCACAAAATACCCATATTGGCTAGGTTTCACTTCATGTCTAAGAAGGTCCGTTTCTCCTGACCAAAGAACTCAGAATGCCGTCAACAGTAGTCTACTGCATTCGCCTCATGACCCTCAGTAATCTGATACTCATCTTGCCTCTTCATTACCAAAAGGGTGCATCAGCACCAAAATATCACCGGAGGGTGCTTAAGCCGACCATACATCATCCGGAATTCCTATCCGGAAAAAAGGATCAGGCCCGGCCTTGAGGAATTCCGGATCGTGTATGACTGTTTCAGGCCGCGTTCAGGCGGCCGGATTGGCCTTTCAGGCGGCCGGAAGGAAAATCGTTTCCGTTCCAAAAACATGCTAAGCACATTCGAACGGACAGCCCTTCAACGAATTTTCGAAGCAGTTTGCGACCGAAATGGATGGCACATCCGGTTGTACCGGAGTTGTTGAGTTGAGTTGTATGAAATGTACGATAAGCTGGAAGTTCCGAAATTCGTCAAACTAAAACGTCTTCAATGGGCAAGGCATGTACAACGGATGAACGATGTTCGCATGCCTAAAAAAGTTATAAACGGACGACGAGTCGACAGAGCGAGACTATCAGGAAGACCGACAGCTTGTCAGGAGAGCTCAGTATATGCTGGCGCCGAGTAGCTACTATGCTTCCGAGATTGGAGGATGTGGTCATGTGACCGAGATATTTTAATTGGAGGATAACGACCCAGGCGACCAAAGCACGACGTCGGGCTGTTGCGCCACGATGATGATGATTGTCTAAGCTTGCCTTTTTCCAGTTTTAAAGTCAGCCCTCCAAAACACCAATACTACTTATTATTAAATGGCATGCTTAGAACGAATTTAAAACTATCGTATACTAGTTGCAGTTACCACGACTCGAAATTTGCAGTTACCACAACTGAAACTCGATTCAATCAAAGGATAACATATCCATTAATGAAATATAAATTCTTGAGGTTTCCCCAACCTCCCCCTTTTAAGGACAAATAACATACTCGTATTCAATCGCACTACTGTGCGTCAGACGAAAGCCATACAATTCATCTTCTGTACGCATGAGACTTTGTGATTATTTGAAACCAATCCTTATCGAGAGATTCCATCAATAAGGATTGATTCCATTCGAATATTCTAAAGCTTCTGATACACGGGACGCGTATACATCGCGTAATTTTCATTCGTTGAGCGTAAACGCGACAAGTGTCTCCACAGAAGTCGGATTTATGCGGACGAAACGTAAGAAACGGGTATCGAAGCGTATTTTGCTGGCTCTGAAATAATGCAGGCGTCGTTGTGTTTATACGTAGCGCCGACAGGCATAATGTGCGAGTACTGACATCATCGGACGAATTTACAGCGGCGAATGTAAAATTGGTGCGAAAAGAAGTTTATACACACAGCCAAAAAATTGGACCACTTGAAAAAGTCTAAAATTCCTTCTGCTTCTGAACTCCGAAAACTTCTTCCCCAGATGGCACGGCCCGACCTTCAGGGTCATTATGCTACCTTAGTTTCCTTCCTCACGGGCATCTTCGGATGTCCACCAAACCGTCCGTTACAACTCGACATTCTAAAATTGTGAACAGCCAATATGACCGATCTTGACTGCTTGCTACCTAATATAGAAACGAGCCTATATAATCCGGATGGCAATCATTTTTCTCGATCGAGTTGTTAAATACGATTCCAGCACGGTCGAAAGCGATTACGCGACGAATATACGCGTGGCACTAAGACCCGATTCGTATTTATACGAAAAGCGTATTACTAAGCTTCGATACCTGTCGTCGCCTAAAAACTTACGAGCTGTTTATACGGAAAGTGTATCGTAGGTTTGTCACACGAGGCGCGTATCCGTGATCGCTTAATTTTCACCCGTGTAGCGCAAATGCGATTACAGCTTACACGTAAGACGACTAAGCTCACATATAGTATGCTTCGGCACCCGTCGTCGTCTTAAATATTACGAGCTGACGGGTACCTGTTCGCTGTTTATACGGAACGGGTATCGTGGATTTGCTATCCGCGACGCGTTTACGCGTCTCGTGTATCAGAAGCTTAATGCTGATGAGAAGTTTTGCCACACAATTGTTGATTCCTCGATAGTGATTACAATTCCCATAAATTACTAATTAGAACATTATAATGGCTTCATGCTAGCAAACGAAATTAGTGATTTCATTTGGGACAGAATTTAAGGGGCAAATGTTAGGGAAAAGATTAAATGCTTCCAGCATTGATGGCTTTTACAACTGAAACACAAAGTTTAATTTAGTGGTCGGCCGCTTTAATGGTATTTAATGAAGGCATATCGGTTTCAGTAGAAGTTGTTTTGTGTTAATCTTAAATAAGGCTCAGTAAGTTTAGCAATGACAATGGCTAGGGTCATCTCCGAAGTAGAATTGACAATGTATACTTCGTGGATGTTACCGAATTTTATATTTTGGTCACGATACAAGAAAAAAAATTCGTAAATGAAACACAAATTTCAAACGATGACAATTCGAAGTTGATGAAGCATTCAGCTGCAAAAGAAGACTGGCTTACATTAACTGCCTTATATTGCAACTTCAATTAGAGAGTGCATTTCTGCGGTACAAATTAAAGATCTGTAGTGAACGGTTTGGTGGGCATCCGAAAATGTCCATGGGAACGGAGCCGTAGATAGCATAATGACCGTGAAGATCGGGTGGCGCCATCTGGCGAAAAAAATAGGCCCCTCAACAAGCTAAGCAGCGGCTTATGCTTGCTGTAGCTCAGTTCGGGAGATGTGGGTGGGGTATTCGCCGATCGTTGCTCCTGTCCTTGACGTATTAACAAAAATGCATAGGCCTGGGGAAGACAACACAAACAAGGGGGGTAAACATTGGAAAAACAAATGAAGCGATAAGGATGGAATGGTTGGGGGATGGCTCCATTGCCCTCGCGCTCGCATTAGGTTCCAGTTGTAATGGGACCCTCGGGCTCTGGTTTCGTACCACCGACAGATCCTTACTCATCAGGTGCTGCCATAAATCTGCCGGTGGAAGCAGCACAACCAGACCAGAATATGGTTCATTACAGATCCTAAGAGTTAGTGAGATCAGATGGTGAAACAGCGGAGAGTTTATCTCTTCAACGGGTAGCACTGTAGTATTGTACTCCAGTAGAGCTACTGGTAGTGGGGCTCCTTTTTACCAGAGCCGCACAAAATTGTCTTTTATCCTGGGATACCGTATCCGACACCGACAGAATCATGACTGCCAGGCTCCGTACCAAAGTCAGGAACATACCAATAATACAATGTTATGCTCCGACTGAACCTGACAATGACTTGGCGAAAGACTCTTGAAATCGTAACGAAAACAGTGAAAGCGTAATATATAATAAGCCCTGGATGTCCGATGCTTCATTGCAGCGGATTGTTGGAAGAAAAGACCTCAAGGATCGTTTGGCTGCAGCATCACACGACAATCGAAGCTCCCTCAAACTCCTTTACAGTCAGAAAGCTCAATCAGTTCAGCGTAGTGTGCGACGCGATTAAAGAGAGTAAGCGAACTCTCTTCTTGCCTCTACAGAAGAAGCCGCGAGAAGTAAAAACTTAAACGTCGTTTACGATGTTATAAAGGAGTTTACAGGTGGTTGAAACACTGCCAACATCCAGTAAAAGATAGTCATGGAAAGCTCCCTATCTGGAAGCAAGACCAAGTAAGGCGGTGGAAAGAACACTTCGTGTCGGTCTTGAACCGTGTAACCTCTGATCAAGTTCCCTCGCACATAGATAATCTGGCTAACTATCAAAACGTGCGTATACGGTGCACTGCCCCGACTAAAAAGGAATTAGTCGCTGCAATTATTGCACTAAAACGAAGGATGGCCGCCGGACTCGACGGTATCCCTGCCGAAGATTATCAAGCAGCGCCAAGCATGTTTGCAGATTTGCTGCATCCACTTTTTGATGAAGCGTGGAATAAAGAGACTTTCCCCACTGAGTGGAACGAAGGAAGGATTGATCATCAAACTTCCGAAGAAGGGTAGCCTTACCGGCTGTAATAACTGGAGAGCCGTGTGTGTGCTTCCTACCGTTGCCAAAATAATACCTAAAATCGTTCTGGATAAGCTCACTTAGAAAGCTTAATTGATGAAGAGCTGCGTCGATTACACTTACATCTTGCAAATCGTCATGGAATAATACGCTGAGTACGATTCTCCGCTTAGCTTGCTTTTCACCAATTTCGAGAAGGCTTTGGATAGTGTGAACCGAGATCCCATTTGAACGGTCTTGTGCAGGAGAGGCATCCCTGAGAAGCTTGTGGTGATGATTAAGACAACCTATAACGGCGCGAAATGTCGCGTTTTGCATAAAGGTAAGGTGCCGAGGACTTTGAGATCGGAAGTGGAGTTCGGTAGGGGTGCATCCTTCACCAATCCTATTCCTCATAGTGACCGGCGACGTGGCATGCAGCCCTATCCGGACTAGACAGAGGAATTCAATGAAATTCAGTATCTTATCTGCAATATCTTGACTACGCTGACGACATATGCCTACTTTCCCACAAAACCATCGATCTGTCCTCAATGGCGTTAGATCTTGAGAGGATGCTATACCTCTGAAGTTTGGCCAAGTAAGTTGCGAGCAACAGTGATGGAAGAATTGGAAAAATCTTTGCACAAGCTCAAAACATCGACTTGACACTGATTTATCCAAGGCTCCAGCAACAATTCAACATCCAACAAATTCATTTCATATCATTTTCTTCGCGGAACGATTATTTCTTCCGCGATTTGGCATATTATGACAAAAACTAAGATTCTGCCACTTTTTGGGAAGAATGGAAATGGCGGTGCTAGTGCGATTATTTTGAAAGCTATGTAAGATACGGAAAAAGTAAAGTGGTAATAACATCTTTTATGAATTTTGCCGTGATCTTTCGTTTTTTCTCAGAATGTTTTTTTGCTTTCTAATTGCTATGGAGATGTAAGCAAAAAACTTTTGAAATCCTCTTTAAATTGTTCCCCACCTCTAGCACAACATCCATCAGGGATTTTAATTATGATATACTGAACGAGCGAACAATTATGTCAAATTTCAGGTGGTTCCGATAACGTATTGTATATCTTTCTTTCGATACCAGCATACCAGTCGAAAATAGAACTGTAAACCTCGCATTACTGTAGTACTCGTATATCCAAATTTCCACAAAATTCTAATTTTATGACAATAATAAATTTGATACACATGAATTCTTTTTCGTTTCCATTTCTTCTCGATTTCAGTGTAAGAACACTCGAACTCATTCATGATTCTTGGAAACTATCTAAAACTCACAATAATCCGAAATCCTATAAATATATTATAAATATAATATGTATTGAAGGAATGTGTTTTTTTATCGGTTCTTGTATCCTTCGCCATCTACTTGAGCCTCAAGAAGAAATTTGAAACGCTTTTACCGCAAAGATACACGATTCCATCTATAAATTCTCGCATATGTATCATACTGAGAGTATGGGAGGTACACGTGAATTCGGTGATGAAATTGAACCACGCTTGAGTACTCTTCAACAAAAAGATACAGTGAATTTGATGTGAAATCAAGTGAAGTGTCCAAGGGTTGAAATAAATTTTGGGAACAGAAAACAGATATCTGCCATCTACATGTCGAATTAAATTAGATTGTGATAACCTGTAGGAAAAAAATTGACGTAGAAGAAACGAAATCCATATGCATACTTGCTTAGGAGGATCATACTGAATAGTCAAGTTAGACGACAGTGTACATGTGTACTGCCATTAATTATAGGAGTTTATGTTGACTCGATTTATTAGCCGTATTCCTTTGTTCCAGAGCAGACCCTGCAAGCCAAAACCGAAGAATAAAGAATAGAGATTGTTATCAAGAAGGGGGACTTCATACGAATGAAGAGTAGTTGCATATGTGTTGGATTCCACCAGTAAACGAATGGGTAATGCCGAATAACAAGCATTTTACTCATACAATGAAACGTAATAGGCAGTTGTTATTTGTAGAGCTTTTTGAAGGGTTGTCGTCCCTATTCCTCTAAAGGCGACTTTCATTTGAATTATTTGCGTCTCAGTTGGCACCACGCTTTTGCTTAAATCGTATGAAGTTCCAGCTCTAGTAGTAATTACTTAATGCCGAAACTCTCTCAAATTCCTCGGGTCTTATGAACAAAACTGATTTTGGTGCCTGCAGAAACAATCGCAGCGGCAGCAGCAACATCAACTGCGTTCACCTGTTAAGTTAGAATGCACCCTTAAGCGAATTACGAGTACATTGGCAGTAGCATCAACAGATCAGACGGTCAAGTCTTAGCGATAAGACAGTTTGGAAAAAGGCAGATAGCTGTAGTCTGGATGGCTGACCAACACCTAAGCGTCTCAGGTCTAGTAGGATGGAATGACTTGCGTGGTTGGACTTGCAACATAGTTGTGTGAACTCCAGCACGTTTATTAAGCCATCTGAAGCAGCTATCTTCCGAGGCCATCCCCTGAATGGGGTTAAGCGATGTGCTGACAACTCGTTCTTGTAAAAACCACTCCACGTCAAGAAACCTGGAACAAAAGCCTCGTACCAGGCGGTCAAGGCTCGACGTTGGGCTGTCGCGCCACGATGATGATGATGGCAGATGATATGATATTTCATGCTGCAGATTACCCACGATGCCTCTGCTTCTGCGATTGTTTCTGCCGGCAATGCAATTTCCGCATGACTCTCAATATCGGAATTGTCCACTAAAAACAAACATCAGCCAAGAAAAGCATGTATCTACTATCTGTATAAATGTAGCACAAGACACCACAATTCCTGTAGAAAATGTCAACTCATTCCTTGGATTTTCGAAGAACATTGAAACTGATGCATATCCTTGACAACAAATCCTTGGGGAAATCGACTAGAAATTTTTTGAGTGGATTGGACACTTTGAGGTCATTGGCGACTAAATACGATATTTGCATGTTATTGAATCGAATCGAGAAGTTTGCGTTCCGATTTGATAATTCCAGGAAACTTAAATCAAATCGCAACCATTCATGCTACTGGAAGACTTCATTGTCCGATAAATACAGTATGTAGTGAAAATCTTGAAGGATACATACAAAAAGGGAGAATATGAATATGGTTTAGGGGAGGAATTCATCCGTGTAATCATTTATTTCACTTATTCTTTTTTTCTAAAGGTGCGTTTAGATCTAGTGAAACCACTCGCGAAACTGTTGCGCGAGGAGCCTCACCCGAACTTCACCCATCGCCAGTCTGACAGTTTCCAGTGAGGAACACTTTCACACTACGCGCAATTTTGTCTGGCGCATCAGTTTCGCGAGTGTTTTCGCTAAATCTAAACCCACAAATGACATATACCCTTGTATATCATAAACGATAAAAAAATCTTGAATCATTTCAAAATTCTGGTAAATCTAAAAATAATTTTGGGTTGCTGATTCCGAATCTGGAGTAAAAAAAAAAAAATTAGGGCTGTCCACCCCAGAATGGCAGCCCTGTTTTCATGGGGAAATACTCGCCCGATCTAGCTGGCTCCAACTATAAGGTAATAATGGCAAATGCGGAAGTCGTATCCGGAGGCACTATTCATGAACACGACGCCATGGTGAACTAGGGATGGGAAATACCTACCGGTTATTCCGACAACCGGTATTTTCCATTTCGAATAAC
Organism: Chloromyia formosa; assembly: GCA_964017055.1. Lineage (NCBI taxonomy): Eukaryota > Metazoa > Arthropoda > Insecta > Diptera > Stratiomyidae > Chloromyia > Chloromyia formosa. Next base: position 4,837,254 of record OZ024818.1, on the reverse strand, counting down.
CGGTTATCTTCGGTACTATTTTTGTCCGGTTTTTTACCGGTACTATTTTCTAAATCCAATAACCGGGGAAAAATAACCGACATGCGAAAATGCTAACTTGTTTTTTTCAAATCGTTCGACGCCTGAGAAGAAGCAAAATTCAGCCGTTTGTCCTTCTGATTCAAATTTAATGGGACCGTTTTCTTAAATAGCCATTGCGCATGCACCAACAAAAATATGCTTGAGCCCCATTATTGCCAGCCAAGCCATCATTTTAGCCAAGAAGTTAAGCACCACTTGGCTGACATTGGCAAACTTTCACCCTTACCTCAAAGGGCTGAGGTCATAAACAACTAAAATCCTTTTTGGTCATCACATGACTAGGAAGTAGCCAAGGTTGCTACAGTGGAATCATTTCCAAATGAATTGAAACTCTATCTTCAGCAGCCGTTGCTTCATAGGGGAAGTGATCCTTTCAATTTTTGAGAGAAGAGCAATGCCTGCATGCCGGGTTTGTCATTTATTGCTTAAGAATATTTAGCTTTGATCGGAAGTTCGGTGGCCTCTGAACGACTGGTATCAACTTTAAATGATGTGGGTGGTATCTAATGAAAGGACCCGACTAACGGATCAACATATTAGCGAAAGAGTATTTATGAATAGACTGGATACCAACTATTGGCCCAAAGCTTGATTTGTGAAAAGGGAAGATTTTGAGTTTGCGCTATTTTGTAGACCCTTTGGCATACATGTGTTTGGGAAGCAACTTTTCTTCAGTGAGACTCTTAATAACTTTGTAAGTCTAAAACGTACCATACACACCGATCGATCGGCCGATCCGTCGCCCGATATCAATATCGGCCGATGGATCGGCCTGTGTATGCGCCTATTGTTGACGATTTTTTTGACTGTTCCATATAATTTTGATCAGCTGATATTTTGTAGCGATCCATCGGCCGATTTATCAGACGACGGATCGCGTAATGTATGGCGGCTATTACACAGAAGGCATAAATTGCTCCCCAAACACATGTACGCCAAAGGATCTACAAAATAACGCAAGCGTGACAACAATTATTAACTTATTAACTATTATTAAATAACCGAATAACCGGTTTTTCCCATAACCGGTAGATTGGGTCGGTTAAACCGAAGCGGTTAAACCGATGGCAAAAATAACCGGAACAACCGGACAACCGGTAGATTTTCCAATAACCGCCATCCCTATGGTGAACTCACCTGAACTGACAACTCGCCCTCGCTCGCATCTGTTGCGCGCAACGTTGTGTGTAGTATGAACGGGCCGGGCGAGACTGGCCTCGGGTGAGTTTCCTCGCGACACAGTTGCGCGAGTGGTTTTGCTAAATTTATAGGTAAACGCACCTTATGGTGTTATGGCACACAAAAATGAAGGGAGACACCAACACTTGTTGCATGAAAACCGCCCCGCCTGTTGCATAGAAGAATATAAACTCCCCTCTTCATACATCTGACCATAATTCAGTGAAATTGGTTGGACGCTTAGGTTCACCGTATATTTGAAACAACACACGCACGTGCGCTGGACCCATTAGGCATATTTAAAGGAATCATTTTTTCTCACACCATAAAAGGACTTCTGATAGTAAAAGAAATATTTTCATGAGAAAATCAAAAGATCAGAAAATGGAAAAATCAGAAAATTCGAAAATCAGAAAATCAAAAAATCGGAAAATCAGAAAATTAGGAAATCATGAAATCATAAAATCCAAATTCTCTGATATACGTGTCATCAGCTACTTCTCTCTTGTAAAGATTTATTCTAGTTTTTTTTAGTATTGTCCATTGTCTTGTCTGTCCTAGCGCTAGGTCCAATATGCGAAGAACCTTACAGTCAAACACATGCAAAATGCATAGCTACTACAACGAGGATGTCGTTTAACCCCGAGATCCCATCCATTTTATAGATTGTAGAAAGTCACTTCATTCTCAACACTTGCACCTCTATAAGTTGTTTTTATTTCCCAGGAAATCTCCCAGCATAGATACTATGACGAGGAGACGCAACAGATGAATGGTGAAGCAAGCATAGCAAAAGGATGAGTTTGATTCCCAAAGTCTCGTGTACGGTTGGCTCTTTTCGAAAATTGAAAAAAAAAGTTGTTTGTTGCGCCAGGCAACAAGTGGCCTCACATCCATTCCAGAAGAGCGAATTTCGGAGAATCTGCGGATAATGAGAAGGACATTTCAAAACAACAGATTCACCTATTGAGAGTTGTTGGATACTGGCTGGATACCCAAATCCTAGCAACTAATGAAGCCAGTACTTTCTTGGGATTTGTTAGAGAAACTGGAAAATCATGAAATAAATCATTATCCGTATGTTTTCCACTTGACGTATTCTCTCAATACGATTTTGAAAGTACTTACCTCTCCACTCCTACGGATATTATCGTTGTCGTGTTGTTGATGTTGTCTGATAAAATGAGCCCGCCTTGAAAGATTTGTTGGGCAATTTTGGAAATGGTAGGGAAAAAAAAAACATTTTTTTTTACAATATAATGTGATAGTCAATTAGGAGTTCTAGGAAAGAAGATGAATATAAAATATAAAAGAAATGCGATACTCAGTGCTGTGAAATGGCACAGTATTTTTTTAGGGATAACGATGTTATTTAACAAAATAAAATAAAACCAGGAGTTAGTTCAAAGCAGGAACTCAGATAAAATTAACCAATTTTTATAAAACTCCCAAAATCGTATCTTAGGAAAAAGAGGGGTTCGGATGTACTTGTCACTGCCCTCATGGCAGGTGCGAGCTGACAAATTACGATGATGTTCAATACCACGAAAAAATCATGTCATTTAACCCTCTAAGACTGTTATCTGTACGAATGAAGAAAAAAAGTTGCCTGATATGTTTTTAGAGTAATTCTGACCCAATATAAAATGAAACCGGAATATAGAGGGCTACGCCCGCAATCCGAAGGTTTTGTAGCAAGCGCTTATTTGGGTATACGAGTATAAATATCGGCTCCTTGCTCTTCCTGATACCATTCAGATGCATAAAAAAAACATAATTAAAATGTCTTACTCGCTTACATTTTACATGCCAATTCATATTACGTGATTGTAACGAAACTTAGAACATATTATTGCCTAAGGTGTTAGTTATCGTTGGCCATCAGTACTTGTGACCTCGAACGTGTTTAAGGCATGCTAAGGCAGGGTGTGCTAACTGTAACTATAGAAATAAACTATTATTGACCTATTCTGAGAAGATATACAGATGCCATTATTTTCCATTTTTTTTTCGGAACCCACCTTCCTGTAAGTTTTCAGAATTCTGCAATAAGTATAACGGTCTCGAACTGCAAGGGAAAGGGAACAAGTTACGAACTAATATTTTCTCCTCCCCCAATGTTCCCCTTTCTACAAATTTCAAGAAAATGCGAAAAAAATGGAATGTACTTAATATTACCTTTCTCACGAAACCTCACTTGCCTATACCAGTCGATAAAAAAAAATTAACCTTAATTTCGCCTCTATGTGGACACCCCCCCCCCCCCCCCTCCACCCGCTTATGTTGTATTAGTCAGTGCCCCAACCAATCTCTACCCTTTCAAAAATTATTAGTTAAATAACTGCAATTCGCACTACGAAAAACAACATGAAAGTAGTACTCACACCTATGAGGCCGGTAGGTGTATTTTTTGTGTGGATAGTGTCAAAATGCCTAACTTTAAATGAATGTACTATTATGAAATATTATGTGATTGTAATGAAACTTCGAGACGTTATTGCCTATAGTGTTGGTTATCATTGGTCATCAATATTTTTGACCTGTGATGCGTTTAAAGGGTGCAGGGGCGTGCTAACTGCAACTATAGAAATGTACTATTATTAACCTTTTTTGATGAGATATCAAAATTCTACGATTTTTGGTTTTCTATGCTAGTAAAATGCCGCATTTCTGCAAATTTTCATATTTCTAAGTGTAACGGTCTCGAAATGCAAGGGGGGGGACAAACTCGGATCACATATTTTCCCCTCTACCTCTTTTCCCCTTTTTTCAAATTTGATGAAAATACCAAAAATGGAATGTACTCGGTGCTACCTTTCTTATGATACCCCACTTGCCTATACCAGATGAAAAAAAAATTTTGACCTTCATTTCCCCTCTATGGGGACCTCCCCTTAAAGTCAGCCTATTACAACGAATCGCTTTCTCCGGCGAATTATAATAATTCTACATATTCCCACAAAATTTCATATATGTAGCTTCAGCGGTTCATGAGATATTTCATGGACAGACGGACAGACAGACGGACAGACGAACGCATGACCGATTTCATAAGGATTTTGTTTTACTACAAAACCCTAAAAAGAACCATTCATAGGCTGTTTTATTTCGTCGTTTAGCCGTCAGGTGAGTCAGTGTGGATGAGTACCTCAGGCAGGACACTGATGGGGCTCTAGATCAAGAAACACAGTTAGGTGTAAGTTTGTGATTATGAGTATTTTTTTTAATTTTGAATTTAATTAAAGAAAAACTTAAATATGAAAGTAAATAATGCAAAACATATTATTTTCTGCATTCGTCGCTGCCGTGTCGACGAAATGATAGAATAAATGACTCATCGTATCACGTGTCTTTGTTCGAATATGGAAACAGTCCATAAATCCATCCATCAAATCAACGCCGCCCATATGGCAAGCCTGTTTCTTCCAGTTATTTAATGAAGCATGATCGTTCTTGGTCAAGCTGTAGTTAAAAGACGATTTTTATTTTGTTTGATACCCACTTCCCGGACAGTACAGCTGACTTTTCGCTGGGTGTCACTTCTCTAAAAGTGACTGCTCCTTGTGACTGAGCTCTTATTATATGTACTGAAAAGCTTTTATGGGCTATTGGAAGCTTTGATGCGTTCAAATTGCCTGAACGTGATGGCATCATTACAGCCGATCTACAACACACATCTGATATTACATCCTCCTGCACCGAACCCAGATTTAAGGCCCGTTTGAAACTGGTCTATACCTATTTTATATTTCGCGTATATAGACTGAAGTGAATGTGACTTTTATCTCGAAAACGGATAAAAGTTCACACGCGCACCCTAAGTATTTTAGACCTATCAGACTATCATCTAATCTGATGAACGCGTTTGAGAGGCTGATTGATATTTTTCCACGGAATGGTATCTCTTCGCGGTTCTTATCTGCATCCCAACATGCCAATTGTTAATTGCATCGACCCCTCCAACTTTGAAATTAGTAGTCAAACTTGTTCCGATTTCACTCTTCCTATGAGAGGTATATGAAATAGTGAGACGATTTTAACTAAATGTAAGAACGTGGTTTGGCAGCCAATTTGATTGAATAATATGAACTTGGTAAAGATATCTTCAGAAATAAAAAAGTTTTTCTAACAAAAACTTGCTTTTGAAAAGGTCGTTCCTATGACAGCTATATGATTGAGTGATCCAATTTCAACCAAATTCATGAATGTGACTTGAATAAAGATACTTCTCTTGCCTCTTTTCAGATCCCGTTCGGTATCAAAAAAAGGTGAAGCTACTTATGTATAAGCAACTCATCCGCCCAATCGTCACATGCGGCACGTCAATATGGAACAAGGCATCGAGAACTCAACGTCTGAAACTGTCACGACTCGAAAGGAAAATTCTGCGCTACGCCACTGGATTACACCGCTGCATCGACAGAAATTTTTATTATTACCGGAACGAGCAATTTTACGAGGAAGCCGAAATCGATCCGTGTTCGAGTTCGAGTTGGAGTTCTACAGTGTGTGGCCGCACTAAAGAAAGAGCAAGCCTCCTTTCTTTTGTAATAGCCTACCATTACAAAAAGTCACGCCTTCTGTCAATGGACAGTGCCATTTAAATAGAAAAATGTTATTCAAGTCTCGAATCTTTATCCATCCTTCGTGATTTTTGGACTATTTTGGTTGGTAATTTGAAATCGCAATTTGCTGCTGTTATGTTTATGTTTCGGGCAGTGCTGGGCATAGGTATAAACATTTCTTTCGAAATCAGTATGGCTGATATGAAAATATTTTGCAATTTGTAAAGTCAATCATACTCCAAGGATCTTTATTTCATAGTATATCACACAGTGATATTTGTTTGGATAAACCGATATTGTGAAGAAATTGCCCATCTCGAATTCCATCCCAAAATATATAATACTGCTAATAATGCTCTAAACGAGAGGATAATTGAATTTCTTGGAAGTATTCATATTATTTCAAATAGGAGTTTAATTCGTAATAGGCAATCTATTTTATCAAATGAGGTCAAACCAAATGCATTATGAATAGACCACACAACATAACCATAATACCAAATATCAAGGATAATACGAAGCGTGAATCAAATTACAAATTGTCTGGAGGATTGCATTTACCGATCAGTATATTAATCACAATAACATCACTAATATATAGCATTACAATATAATGCAAGAGTATGCAGATTAGAAACCAGTTGGGTTCCATAATTGGCCTCAAATTCACCGAAATTAAACAAGTGACGATGAAGTGGCTTAGCAAACACTTGTCCGTCTTTGAAAGGGTCTTTCGTTCATTGGCATGAATCGAGTCAATTCTCCCGACTCTATGGTGAGATTCGGATACCCACGTTCAACAACAACACCACCAACGCCAACATACCCGTCAATGGGAAGGCAAACAGCAATATCACAAGTGCCCTCTCTCCTACAAAGCCACAAATAGTCCATACTTGCTATCACTCTGCATACTTCATCCTGGATTCCGGCACCGCGCCGCCACTTGCATCTCGTCCTCCTCCTGTAATTAAGTTTCCAGATTTTCTGACCGGAAAACAACAAGTCAAACCATATGGAGATGGAGAGACGTCACGATTATTTGTTCATTATGACGGTATAAAATTATTATATCAGAAAAAATGCGCGGAGAAGAAATGGAGACGAGTTGGTTGGGGAAATGGTAGTGTCGGTGTCGGATGTCGGCTTGAGGATGCTTAAATTAGAGATGGTGCAAAGACTTTGAAGGGAAGTACTAAATACTCCTTGAAAACTAGTACCACATATTTGGTGAGTGGCTTTTGTTACTAAAATATATAGGTATACTTATACCATACTCCACCAAAGCCTGTATAAAGCCTCTAAAGGGGGAAAGAATTATAGATGTAGCCTGAGGGACAGATTTACACAGAAGCGCTCACGAATTACGTTGTCAGACCTGGAAATAGTAGTGTGAACCACCTGAAGTGGCTACCCCCAGTTACTACCTGAAGTGGCTATCCCCAATTCACCCCTGAACAGGATTTAGCTATAGGCCAACAATCCGTCCTTGCATGACACAAAAAGAGCGATATTCATCGGCACTTGAGGGCCGTCCCATGCAAATATGTTTTTATTTTGATCCATTTAATTTCAATGCGTTTAGGATTTGTTAAAAATGTTGTCCGCAAAGAAGTAAATCTTCTGGTGCATATCCTTGAGTAAATGTGACTTTGACATGACTTTGTGTTGCCTTCAAGGCCATTATATCCTTTCGGTTCATTTTTATTTGTGTGATTTAGGAATCTTCAAAAAATAGCGATACGGGAATACGCCTTCTGCATGATCCATACGTCGGATTTTTACCGACTAAACCAAAAAAAAACCTTTCTCTTTCCAGTCGCTGCAGGACCACCTATCGGTATTACTTCCTATGGCCGTCAATGCGCCTTGTCGGCGCCATTCTTCCTTCTTCTTCTTCTTGTGGATGTCACATACGGTGCGACTCTCTGAATTCCAGATTCACGCAGATTTTAACATGTGTTCTAAAAAATTATGGGGACTAATGCCACTGTCCAATTCCGCCTGAAGTTCAAGTATGAATTATCATCAAACCACCTTCCGGACTCTTTCAGCCTGGAGTTATTATCTAACAACTACTCGTATGGTAGGGGATAAAATTGTTTATTTCCAAAAACTGACGATGCAACTAAAGCTCTCACTGGTCACAGCAACAATATTCGTCGACAATGGCAAAGAACTCGGTTGCTTGATGAACGAATATCCAGCAATATTTTACATTTCCTTTTTTTTCATGTTTTATTATGTATTATTCTCTTCATTGGCTGCTTAGTTGCGCATATTGCCACCAGGGGCTGAATAACAGCCGAATTCACTTAGGCATGCTTATAATGAAACACCTGCTATCCTCCTGAGAAATGTTCGCTCACTCGTCCTTCAGTCGGCGCCCAATGTGGGATTAGTGTGATTTCATCTGAATTGCGTATTCGACTGGGTCCGCGGTATCTTTGGTCACAAGAGATACAAACCAAAATTTTGCCCTAAACTACTTTAACGCGAAGCCGCAGAGTGGTATGACATGGCAAGGAAGAAGAAAGAAAGCGTTAAAGTAATCAACGCTTTCTTTCTTCTTCCTTGCCATTTCATACCACTCTGCGGCTTCGCGTTGCTCTGCCCGTGGTGTTGGCACTTCGCCCGTTCTGGCGGTATAATCTCAGCTTCCTTCTGCAGGCAGCTCCGTTTTGGATCGTTTCATCGCCGAGATTTATGCGTTGTTGTTGCTTCTTCATTTGATCAATCCACGTGTGTTTGTGAATAATTTTTACTTTAAATTTTCACTGATGTAAGCGTTAAAGTAATCTTTCACGCTTACATCAGTGAAAATTTCAAGTGTTTGAGAAGCCTGCAAATATTCAGCGTTTAATGTGGGGTCAGTGAGGCTCTATCTAGTTCATTGGCTAAAGAAAACCACACCGAACCCATATTGGGCGCCGAATATTTTCAGGATTTTTCGACATTTTTTTTTCTACTATGTAAATTTTTTTTGACGAAGTGCCGAAATCGGAATGGGAAATCGAATAGCTGCGTTCGTTTTTACTCATTAATTTCAAAGTATCTTATGGTTTTTAAAATGTTCCGTATTTCACACCCCTTTGTATAAAATGACGCCATATCTTCAACGGGCTTGCTGCTAAATTTTCCGGTTTACTTCCTCTCTAAAGATCGTGTCAGATAAGCAACACTCTTCCACCTACGGATATTCAATACTTCACATCACTGTTCCTCACTTTCAAATTGTTGGATCCCGTCATGTTTGCAAAAATGCAGCCAATATGACAAAAGCCCCGTTCGAGAAAAACGGACAGAGCTGATCTGCTCTCTGAAAAGGACGGCCTGAATTAAGTGACGGGCGGATTCAAACAGCTACCATACGGATATTCGCCGCGTGGGCGCGAATTGCAGACTTCGCATACAAATGGACAGAGCGAATTGCCAAGAAACAATTTGACGTTCAACCAATTTACTTTCAACTCTGATCCAGATGTGATCCCATAAAAGATTTGAATCATATCAGTAAGTCATTTTGTATGGGGATACCGCACCACTTCTCCATGACACAACTTGCTAGATTCCTGTCTTGTTTTACGTGCTGCAGGTTGTTTCGTTTGTGAATTTGACCCCTCAAACACATCAACGTATTTAAGCTTCAATCATCAAGATTATCATCGAAAACTTTCTGAAGATTTTGTTGATGGCACTCATTTCATCAGATGAGTGCTTTGAAGATATGTGTATTGAAAAATGACAGGATAGTGTGGTGAAGTTGATATTCATTCAAGAGATGAAGAGTTCAAACCCAATCCGAGCTGATATTGAAAAAACTGTATAGGCAATAACATATCCCCTATCTTCGCCAAAAGCATCTACGCCACTGCTCTATCTTAACGCTTAAGCTATGGTACACCTGTTTCTATACATTATTTTCTACCATGTATTTATTAATTAAAGGAAGGGTAAAAAAACATCAAAATTTGGTGCAACATATTTTCAAAATTTTTATGAAAAAATTCCTCTTCTTTGTGTGTACCTTAGCCTACATTTATACAAATTTTCAAATCTGCATCTTAGGTCATGATATCGTTTACGTCATACTATTATTTTTTTTCGCAATAAAATTGATAAATTAGATCAACATCAACTATAACTGTACTTCAACAACTTCCACGAATTAACATCGTGTACCGATTTTGTACTAAACTCCAAGGAAACTACGAAAGAGAAAATTGGGTCTAGGACGCGTAGCAATCTGCTTGACGAGATAATGAAATAGTGCAAGAGTTCTCCTTTCAGGCAATCGCCACTTGTTGACACCGGCGCAGAGCAACAAGTTCCCAAGGCACACTTTACTTATATTACCTACTCCCTAACCCCGAAAGACCTTATATGGGTTGAGTGGGAGAGTGGGTGATTAGAATGGGAGTGTAGAGCGCGGCAAGAAGCGAGATCCCTCGGAGCAAATCCTTGTCGGGGTTGTTGATGTTTCGCGCCCTTGTCGGCATAGTTAGTGTTGGGGTCGACCAGATTCGGTTCACGGCCAGTGCGCAGAAGTCCACCCTTCTTCATCCTTGTCCCGCACCCTCCGTCTCAGCGGCGACGATACCGACACAACCATGCTGTGTCGATTTGTGTGCCTCCACCCTGTTGTTGTTCCTGCTGCTGCTAGGCATGCGTTTTTCCACCAAAACTATCATCTTTCGTACCGCACCCTAATACCTTGGTCGCTGCAGACAGCGAACTTTTGATTCTAGTTTTGAGTTGTCGCGAGTTCGCTTCAAACCTGGGACTTGGCGGAGGAAGGACACACAAATGTTCAGTCGTTGGTGAGCCTTCATAGGTGGTGCTACGATCGGGTAGCTGGTGTTTATTGTCGATGGTTACAGTAGTAAGGCCATGTGAGAAAATTTGTGTGATAAGTTTAAAAGTCTCAGCGCACGATTGGCCGTCAAGAAACGAGAAGTTAAGTTGAAACTTGATAGCAATCGGTCAGATGGCGAGCTGGTGCAAAAACTCCTTGTGGCTTGAAACGGACTAGGCAGTACGTAAGAGATTTTTTCAAACGAGTAATTTTCCGAGACAGACAGCTGTGTTGTGGTGGTGTCTTTGTCGCCGCTTTTGAAAATTTTCGCAGACGAGGACATGTGTTTGTGAGTGGTGATAATTGAATTTTTACCATAGTAATTTGTTTGAAAAACTTTGGGAATTGACTGCTGACTATCATAGTTTCATCGTCTTCACGGCAAACATGTTACGTAAGTACCCCTTTTTTTGAAAAACACTTGATAGACACGAAGATTGTACGTACGGTTTTGTATCTCCCGTTCTACACTGAAGCAGGACTAGGGAATCTATCATTATCTCGGGGGTGTCTAGCTTAATTCATAGTGCGATTAATCGATCGACTTTAATCAAATGTCCCACGGGTTGGAGTTTATATGGCAGATCAATTTTGTTGTGGCTACTTGGAAATTAACTTCGTCTAATTACTTCATCTGATGATTTATTAATCACGTTCACGTATACTTTAGTACCATATGGTCGATATAAATCATGGTGTGGATACGAGTATATCTACAAATTTTATCGCAAATCAATCATTGCATAGGCAGTCAGTGAAAGCGATGAATCAAGGTGGCAATTGGGGGGCGTCATAGGCGTTATATTTCGGGCAGTAATTAGAAAGTTTTTTTGTTTCTTCCTGGTTGAATTCAGACTTGGCCCTAGTTTCTGATAGGTATCCAATAGAATTTGATTCAAATTGACTTGGACTTTATGGTGTGGAAATTATTTGTAATGGATTTGTTTTATATAAATGTAAATATAAAGTAATATAGCTCTTTTTATGTTTCGAAGTCGAAATATTGGGTGCGGAGTGGGGTAGATTACTTCAATTTCAGATCCTTTTACGGGGATATAGTGGTAGGGAAGCCAATGGTTAGTATTTGTTTAATCACTTTTTTTTATCAAATCAATGTACGTACCTTATTCGGAGCTGAACTGGCAAATAGCAAGCGAGAGAAGAGCTCGGAATATGATTCGTACTCATCATCTTTTGCTTGATAGATCGACTCTCTACCCGACGACTTGCAACAGTGCCATGCGAATAAGTGCCACATGCGGATATGATGCACATAAAATGTCATATAACCACATGGCAATATTTCGTAATGTGTCCATGTCAGACGATCATATGGTCATGTGCCAGTTTTAGTGATGGTTTTATTGTAGGTACGGTGAAGCGGAAATTCCTTGAGTGCGGGTCCAGGGCTCATTTCTGGCTTAGGTGGAAATCAAGGATTTTCCGTGTGAGGCCGTTTTGTTAACACATTCGATTTGTAGTGCCCACATTAAAGCCAATTTCCGTTTCAGGCAATTCAAATCTCTATCGTGTATAGAACAAAAGAATGGCATCGTAAAGGAAAGCCCAGGTTCTAACAAACCTAAAGCGGAAATGAACTCTGGATTGCCACTAAAAGAATTTCCGCTTTAATTATTTTACGCAGGGCCGTCGAGAGAAAATCCGGGCCTGGGGCTCAATAACTATGGGCCCGTGTACATAGTGTCCCATACTTCCCGACAATTTCAAATACTTGCAACTATTTTTTAAAAACTTTTTTTATACCTATAGGTATATATATCTTTATTGCATAATTAAAAATAATATCCCTTGTTTAAATAATCCCAGTGTCAGCAGATTCTTTGACTGGCTGTCATATTACTCCCTTTGAACAATGCCAATGCCTTGCAGCTGCTAAACTGTTGCGGGCCCTTTTCTATACATTTTTACCACAAAAAGATTGCAAATATAAATTAACTATAATAATCCACCCCCCTCCCACTCTCCCCCGAATTTTATTCTTGCAGTATGTGCAGTCGCTTCATCTTTTTGAACCACATTTGATCTACGACATCGGGCTGTCGCGCCACGATGATGATCTACCACAGGAAGTTTTGTCATATGTTCGCTCTGATAGCCCTTATTGTCTTTAATGCTTTTGGCTCTATTCTGTGGAATATACCAGCCATACAGAGCAGAGCAGGTTAACACCACACAATTACACTAACGATTTGATCTGAGCTGCTCTGGATAAAAGCTTATTGCAAGAATGCTGCTCCGCAATATTGAAATGCAGGCGGCGCAGGTGTCGAAGCTTTCGGCGGGCAGTTTACAGTTTGAGAAGCACATAAAATTCATTTCCTGTCAATAAAATATTGGTTTTGTGTAATTATATGGAATAGTAAACATACAAAATAGTTTTTCTGCCTAAAGGAAATTTTTCCGATTTTATATGTACTAAGGATTCAAGTTTCCTCTTGAAATTTGAGTTGACTTTGAATGCAAACTAAACCAAGACACACTTTCGGTAAAGACATACCCCGTCTTAGCTACTACTTAGCTAATTTGATCCCGATCGCTTTTTTGCCGCTTATTCTGCTCTACTCTGCTCTGTACAAAAAAAACGCACCTATTGAATACCAGAGATTTTGATGATTTGGCATCCGCAGACACTAGTTGCTTTTAATGGCACTTTTATCAAGTATTGTTTAGGTTTAAACTACGCGATCTACACTGTATAGCTCTTTACCCTTGGAGTTAGGATTTCAACGAGGAAAAGACTTTTTGATAATATGAAAGCATAAATCAAGATTTTTTCAAACTCAATCTCAGAATTGTTCCGTAGTTGCTGCAAGCTAGAAATTTGGACGCTCTGTAGCACAAGCTGAATCATAAGATACACTTTGAGGAAATATCGTTGATGGAAGTTTGACACTTAGGGTTCTAATACACGTGACGCATAAACCCGTCGGGCGCGTTAAATCTACGATACTCGTCCCGTGTACACATCAAACGGGCTTACGACAACGCGTATTTTGTTAGCTGACGACGCGACGGGTCCCGACAGGTACTCATCGGCAGTTGATGAGTCGATGAATCGAACAATAAACACTCGCACATACGCTGTCGAATCGTAAACGCCATTTGTATTATTTCACCGTCAGTAAAATTCGTTCTGATACCCGTTTCTGACGTTTCGTTCGTATAAACCTGACTTACGTGTAAACTTTTGTCGCGACTCGAGTAAAAATCACGCGATCGCGTATACGCGTCCCGTGTGTTAGAAACAGCTAAAATTAGATGAACTATATCGCTAGGCGGAACAGCTCACCATAGTCTTTATCACTGGACCCATTAGGGTCTAAAAATGATTGAACTGAACTCTAACCCGGAGGGTGTATAGCCTAAGTTTTCGTCAGGGATATTGTTAATAGATTGTGTGGTTTTGTGGCTCTGTCCTCCAAGAACATTGAATAAGGACGAAAACCCCTAGAAAACTCACTTGAAATCCATTTACAGCCAGCAAACCTTTCTCACTTCAGACTATGTACAATACATCAAAGATAATCATAAGATACGCATTGACAACGTAAGCGTGACACTTAAGATCCTTTTCTAGTGAGGGAGGATGGCCTTCTCACAAAAGGGATACTTATACTGGGCTCCTGGTTACCGCGGCATTGTCGGGACTCGGGAATGAACTAGGTAACTAGTTATTTGTGGTTCGTAGCCCCTACGGGATCCTACTATGTACCACTAGAAGACGGAGCGCACCAATATCACGGCCCTTCGGGACAACCTTTCAGGCCTGAGACATAAAGTAACTACTATAAGAAATGGAACTTCACACAATTTAAGCAAAAGCGCGGTGCCAATTGAGACGCAAATAATCCAAATGAAACTCGCCTTTGGAGGGATAGGGACGACAGCGCTTTAGAAAGCTTTTCATATGACAACTGCCAATAGCATTTCTTTGTATGATATATGGTTGTTGTTCGGGATTACCCCTTCGTGTACTGATGGAATCCAACAAATATGCAACTAATAGGCAGGCACTCTTAATTCATATGGAGTCCCAATTCTTGTTGACAATCTCTATTCTTGGCCCGGGGCATGCCAAACTATTCATTTCGAGGTAGTCGAGTAATAGATCTTCTGATCTGTTGCCGCTGAACTGGAACAAGTTTAGAATTACCGGCAAACTTCTTACCAGACACTCTTGTCTGAGACACGAACTGTGGGCATGGTAAAGAATAGTCGCGATTATTTCGGCGAAGGCGATGATGAAACGCCAGTGCACATTTTCTGTTAAGTTTGCCGCATAGGATTGAATTCAGCCGTTCGTGACCACCATCGTGACCACCACCGTGATCACCACGTTAATTTCAAAACCTTAGAAATAAGGAAATATTATATTTAATGAAAGTATTTGATAAGCCCATAACGACGTCACCAGGGAAATAGCTGACATTTTAACTTTTTTTTCACTGAAATACTCAACGAGCACGGGGGCTTTAATATTTGTAAAGGCATCTGGGGTAGCTCGATGAGTAGAGAGTTGAAGTTTTATTCGAGTGGTGGCCGGTTCAAGTTCTGCTACTAGCAAAGTTTTTTTTTATCTCTCATAGTGTGAGCAATTTGTCTAATATGACTATGTGCTAATCCACCAAATGCCACGCTGCACCTAGACCTACTCCTCATCACTGGTGTTACTATGTGTGCAATAGAACCAAGCCGAGTCGGTTCTAAGCGCCGAAGCGAACCGTTCGTCATCAACGGCCAAGGGCTGTCAAACCCCTTCAATAAAAACAACAACACTATGGCGGTTTATGCTGTGGCCCCATTTTGTTGAAACCACAAACGCTGATGATCCATGCCTCTTCTATGTAACTCTGGGATAAAAAAAGGTGTTTACCATCTTAATGTAATGCTCGCATGCTACAGTAACAGTAACCCCATTTTGTTAAAAAAACAAGGACCACCGCGCACCAAACTGTTACCTTATGACGGGACTACATTATGCGTGACTCGCCGATTCACGAGCCAAATGGATAACACATTGTGTGCGTTCAGAAGGAACTGAGCAACTTCCGCTCAGCGAACATGTTCAGAACGAGCGGGTTCAGAAGTGACTGAGCAACTTCTGCTCGGGTGAGCATGATCAAATTTCACCGAGCAAGAAATATTTCTGCTCACTGATCAGTGCTCAGTGCTCAGGTTCTTCTTCTTCTTTTTCAACCTCACGCTCATGTTGCGAGTTTCCGAGTTTTGACAGTTAACAAATTGGTTGTTGTGTTTTCGCCGTTTTCGGCATCTAGTTCTTTGGTTTTCGGGTGCTTTTGAATTTGTTTTCTCGTTGTTCGTGATTTTTGTAATGGGCAGCGTGGGATTCATGTATTTTCCACTTTTCGGCACTTGACGTCTAAAATTATCATCGTCAGCTTTCAGCTGGTCGATTTGTCAGCTGGTGAAGTAGCGTTCAGCAGGTGCAGACTCCAAACCGAGCAGCTCTGGAGCTGCTCGCGAGCAGTTGCGGAGCCGCTCGCGAGCGGTTTCTGCTCTTTTGCCACCTTCTGAACGCACTCATTGTGCACATCCAAGCACCGTGCGTCTCGCCCGTCCAGCGATACATCGGGTGAACAAAATGCTCCATGAGTGATTGCTCGGAATTCGTTGCATTGGATGAAATTCGTTCACTCATAGGTGCTTGGATATGCACAACATGTTATGCCCGTACCACATTATGTGGGACTCGCCGAGTGACAAGCCAAGTGGAAAATACGTTGTGCACATCCAAGCACCTACTAGTGAACGAATTTCATCCAATGCAACGAATGTCGAGCAAGCACTCATGGAGCATTTTGTTCACCCGATGATTCGCTGGACGGGAGAAACGCACGGTGTTTGGGTGTGCACAATGTCTTATCTACTTGGCTCGTGGCTCGGCAAGTCCCGCATAATGTTGTACGGGCATTTTCTGATTGGCTCGTGATTCGGCGAGTCCCGCATAATGTGGTACGGGCATTAGGGCTATGCAGCGGTCTTTCGTCTAATTATCGCGGATTTTCAGCACCCCATTACCGATTATTTTGTCTGTCATCTACCCTACTATGTTAGAAAGGGGCTTCATCACTTATCATGACCATAATTCTATGTATTCATCCTGCTCATAACGTTCAAGCATTTGTTTTTTTTTCAATGATTGGAGTTAATTCCTACATTTAATTCCTGAACAACCACTATTTTGTTTGGGTGAAAATGTAATTCACCATGTAAAATCCATCTTACTGTGCAATGACATAAAATACTTGCTGCCTCATTAATTGAACCCGTCAGAGTATTCACCAAGTTATCCAGGGCCTGTTCGTTAGTGGGCGGACCTGGTAGAGGTGGTAGCCCTTCTAAAAAAGCTTCGGTATACATAGGCCGTAGTCCGGATGGCGCAACGGTTAGCACGTTCGCCTTCAACGCACTGGGCCCCGGTTCGATTCCGGGGATTTACGTGTCGGACTATGAGCCCACTCAGCTGTTAAATGAGTACCCATTATGGGGTAAATAACTCGGTTGAGCGTATTGCTGATCACATACCTCTGCACAAAAACCGTCACGATCTAGAAAATGAGATGATGCTAACTCATCTCGAGGCCGTGGTTCAAATTGGACTGTTGCGCCAGTTATTTATTTATACATAGGCCAGTTGATACTTCTACGATTCAATGTACTAGAATTTGCTACAGGACGTTTGGCAAGGCAAAAAATTATCTGTGATCAGAGAAGGAGTGTCGACACGACACTTTTCAGTCTTCTATCAAGTGCATAATGTCTTCCGAAATAAGAGAGATATCTAGGACCCCCTGCCTGTTATTTGTAACGAAAGTAGGCTCCCTGCCCATATTACAGAGTAGTAGGTTCGTACCCATAATCTACTCGAGAATCGATTCCCCACGTTCCTTAGTTTCGGAACTGTTCCAAACGTCATGTTGAGCATTGGAGTTCTAGTAGCCTAACTATACTACTATGCTAGCGACCACATAATGATGATAACTCGAACTTCTGCGAGTATTACTATCTGTTATGCAAATATAAAAAAAATCGTTTGTTTTTATCAAACGAAAGTGCTAATTCCAATAAAGCTCTACCTCAGCACTAGCATTAAAATATTATTATTATGAGATCCCTTTTAGTATTTCACTGCTGTTTGCTTCAACAATGTTTGTACTCAAACTTTCTGCAACTTTTCCGTTTCGGGAACATTATCCTTTTAACACTCACTCTAACCCTTCGATTGCCGCCCTTCAACCACATGCAATAAATGGACATTATTTATCACTACTATCCCCGAAATTACAATTCCGCTGGGGTTCATCAGGATGCACGTTCGCATTCACTTTATATTCATTAATTTATTTCAGCGTACCGTCCCGGATAGAGCCTACGTACACAAGTATCGGGAAACACTCTTGTCGATAAGGAACAAGAAAAAACAAGCATGCCACATTAAAAGGACTAACCATCAGATACTAAAGATATTTTGGCGTGGTAACTAATTGTTACCGGAATACGAAAGTTACGTGTGAAGACCCAATTAAATACAGTGAAGCATTCAAGAGTTAAAAACAAATTACCGTGGCCCGGGTCAAGCAATTTTATCGTCAACGCTAAGTTGTTTCATCAGTGAAAGCAAAGTATGAAAGATGGAGTGCACGGTGATGGGAGGGGGCTCGTCCTTTCCAAGCATAATCGAAGCTTGTCATCGACCATTTTCCGTTTTGATGGGCGCAAATAGAAAGGAATTTCAAATTGGTCGGAACAGAGAAAATAAACTGTCTTCTGAGCACCAGTGGTGTCTTTGAAATTGATCGGAATTATATTGCATAACTGAATTTATTCGTTGGAAGGAAGATCCAGATGGAGAAATGAGACGGGATTATTTTTTTTTCTGTGAATATTGTTGGTTGTCTTGACACATCCCGACATCTCTTGCATAACTAAGCCTTGTTGACGTTTCGGTAGTATATATTTTTCGGGTGACGCAGTTGCTAGCATGTGCATTCTATCCGCAACGTTATACTGATATGCTTCGAGCGCTGTGGGAGTTCTATTGTAGTAGTACCAGGGATTTTTTTTATTAACACGCTGAGGATTGAACCTCCGTCTTTTTGGATGTAGCATCGTAGAGCGGCGACCGTGACCCCTCCAATCTATTTATCTGGACATTTATCTTTTTTTTTGCATTTAAACAACTCCTGTCGCATGCATATATTAACCTGAAGCAACTTGTGACATTAAATAAATCTTTTAATCCTTTTTTTCACCAGTTCTTCGATTTTAGACTTTTGGTTACTAATTGCGTGAATGGAAAATTGCCACTTCCCTTTGACAAGTTTACAAGAATTCAATAAAATCACAAATACATTCCCCGGGGATGGTTTCCTAATGTCTACGATGTCCTGCAAAAAGGTCACATTGTGTAAAAGCCTTTGATGGGTTCTAATCCCATTTGTACTCAAATTATATGTTTCCATTCACTTAATTAAAATCTTTGTTTATTCATTTTTTTCCTATGGATGCCTATAGCTGTGCTAAACATCACCACGACCTTTTTTGTGTTGTGTCCTCACCAGATGGTTGCTATTATTCCAACCAACAACGCAATTAACCAATCGAGAAAAGGGACTATGGATGGAATGATGCCGTGGAAAATCAGGCGTTTTAAATTTATGGAAGTATCCTTTCGTTTAAGCAAATGTAGCGAGAATGTTTGCTTTTCCCCTGTTTTTGTACATTTTGCTAATGAATAATAATTATTGAATAATTTGAGATTTTCGTGGCACATTCAAGTCTTTGATGGGACAGTTTTTTGTTGTGTAATGTGGTTGTATTTAAAAAAAAAAAGAGAAATTTTGTATATTTGGACTTTATTTTTGTATTGTTCGGTGAAGAAAAAGAATTTTCCAGACTTCTTATTCAGACCATGGCTAGGTGGTTAGGTTAGATGTAGGGGCTGCCATTATGTATCATGGCACATTTAGACCACCATTGGGTACGTAGGCACCTCCATTGAAACCTAAATATCCAACCAGCCTGTACTGGTGATATAACGATTAAGCCTTATGACAGTCATATTTCTAATGTAATCCAGATCATAGAAGACCCGAGCGCCCAGAGATCTCTTTCTCCTGCCAGAGTAAGTGGAGAACGCTTTCCTTTCATCCATCAGGAACATCATTATTTTAACAGACAGTAAACCTACGATTAGAGCCCTGACATCCACACGTATCACCTCAAGGATGGTGTTGCAGTGCCGCGATCAGAGATAAGTGGTATCTTTGAAATTGTCTTGTGCTGGATTCCGGGTAATATTGGTTTCGTTGGCAACTGCCGAGCTGATGAACTTGCTAGAAGAGGGACCTCGCAAGAGCTCAAACGTATTCTCTGCAAAGTTCAGACGCCTTTTGATGCATGTAATCATAGCATGATGCCGCGAAAGGTATCACTAACACCAGATGGCTAAGTGGCAGCCCTTGTTATATAGTAAGACAAAGCTGATATGTCCCAGGTTGGATATGGGTCGTTCCGCTAAGCTATTGTCAATGAAAGGGCATCACATTGGTGCGGTCGTGGACGTTATCATTGGGCAATGTCTAATTGGGAAGCACGCCAGGGAGCTTCGGCTTCCGTATAACGACTTATGTAGTAGCTGTGGGATGAGGAGGTAAAGGAGAGTACTTTTCACCTTCTCTGTGAATGCTCGGGCCTAGAAAGTATTGGGAGAGTTACTCTTGGGGCCTATTACTTTGCTAACCTAGGTGACTTGCATGACGTCGATGTTAGCCAGCTCCAATGTTTTGTTGTGGGCTCGGGCAGGTTTGATATTTAGAGTGGTTCTGGACAACATATCCCGTTGGGAATCACAACGAACCCAGATACGGTATATGTGTGCTGTGGATAATAATCATTGCAACCCTTAAAATAACCTAACCTAACCTAGTTGTCAGTGCGTTGCGTTGGTATGTGTCGGTTAGGCGCGGATCACGTGAAAGGGTCGAGTTGATCAGCCGGTCTGTCGGGCTGACGGGCTGATCATCTGAAAATGTGTAATGAGCCACCTGAAACGAACCATATTATGGTCTGGTAGTGCTGCTCCCACCAGCAGATCGAAGCAGCACCTGATGAGTAGTGATCTGTTGGTGGTACGAAACCAGAGGCCGAGGGTCCCATTACACCCGGACCCAGGTGCGACCGTGTGGGCGTCTGATCCGTCTGTCAACCATTCCATCCCTATCGACTATTTTTTTTATTCCCCATTTTTACCTCCCCTGTTTGTGTTGTCTTCCCCAGGCCTATGAATTTTTGTTAATACGTAAAGAACAGGGGCAACGAGCGGCGAAAACCCCGCCCACATCTCCCGAACTGAGCTACAGCAAGCATAGGCCGTTGCTTAGCTCGTTGAGGGGCCTATTTCTTCGCCAGATGGCATGGCCCGACCTTCACGGTAATATGCTACCTTAGGCTCCCTCCCCACGGGCATCTTCGGATGCCCACCAAACCGTCCGTTACAAATGTCTTTTTAAGGCCATGCTAAAACCATACGTCGGTCAGCCCATCAGTTGGTACGTGACTGACAGGCTGACCACGTGAAAGCTATGATTAAACTTTGTAGTTCTTGTGAGTTCGGACATCTGCCAAAAGCATGGGACGGTTGATCGACGTACCGACTGACAGTCTGATCATCTGAAAGCAGACTAAATGGTGTGTTTATTTTCGACAATAGTGGTAATTATTTTCATTTACTCGTAAGAGCATTTTATGGTTTCGAATAAACAGAGATAAAAGATTCATCATTCAAACATATGGTGCATGTGCATTACTTAACCGACCAGACCTTATGATTTTTCTAGTTCGTCGAAGTCTAGGTATACTATATGCCGAAATCCCTGAGTCTAAACATAGGCACTTGGTGGTAAAACTAAAGTGATATTGGGTAATTGGTATTGCATACTATGTATGTAAAGATAATTCCTTGCGGCATTGAGGTTAGACACAAACATCTGATCTCGTGTCCACCTACACCTTGTTCGCCATTTCGACTCTCCTATCCAGACCAGTATTTCGTCAGAACATACCTTCTGTAGCAAATCGACACCTAAAATGGATCAAAATTGTTGGCTTTGTATACCGAAATTTGGAAGTCGCACATACCCTTGAGAATACCTATATGCCTTCGATACATTCCTGCACTGTGCCATAATCAAAGTTGAGTTCGCTCTTGGCATCAATACCAAAGATTGAGAATGGTTACAGGTTAACTTGTCACTACCCCCCCCCCCCCCCCCCTGGAATCCTGGTACGAGAAATTAATTACCGAAAACGTTTGTTTCTTCCGGTCAGCTCTGGGCTTATTGATTACCTGTTTACTCCCCCACTCCCTCCCCCGAGGTGGGGGTGAAAGGTTGCTATAGTTGACTGAATGCGGTCGGTTTGTTGCTGGAGACTTGAGACGGCCATCTCGTTTTCCGTTCAGAGCAGTCCAATTCACATTCTTATTGTGGTTTCTGAATACAGAATAGGGGCCCAGAGCTACGAAAGACAGATTCGGATGTGGACGATTCATTGGTTGTAGTTAATGAATTTTACTTATATGGCGAGAAAATTGGATTTATTTCACGGAAATGAGCTCGGAATGTGTTATTATATGGGAATAAGGAATCGTATTGGTGATAAAAACTAATAATCACTCATTGACAAAGAACCAGCATAGGAAGGTATATATTTTTATAACATCCGAAGGGTACTGAAAAGAACTTCATCTATGAATCTGTATTCTTGAATTAGGCTTATTCTATTATTTGATTCAGTAATCTGAGTAAATTGAAATTATGGATGACATTTGACGGTTGATGAGTTTTTTTTTTTGTGTTATTGAGGGCATTTTTACCTGGTGTTTAAGATAATCTTTCTCATGTTACAAATGAATTCGTCACGTGTACGGTAAAGGAAGTATTTAAATAAACATATAATTTGAATATAAATTAAAAAAAGACATTTGAACGAAAGGAAAAACTATCACCTATGCTACACAACATCAGCAACACAGGCGTCCATGGGTTCTGGGAAGAACTCAAGGGTACCGTCGCAGAGAAGGTCGTGGGATATAAAGCCCGGCGAGCGCGAAATGACTGGTTCGACGAAGAATGCAACAATGGATTCAACGAGGAACCAGAGCCAGAAGAGAAAAATATGACGAGCTACGGCGAATATCGAATAGAATAATTAGACGTAAGAAACGTAAATACTTTGACGAGCAGTTGCTGAACATAAACGAAAACTTAGCTAATTGGAACACTAGACAAGCGTACAAACTAGTAAATACAATTAAGAACGGCTACCAACCCAGGACTAGCCTTTGTAAGGACAAGGATGGAAACATCATCAGCGACACCGATGGTATTAACAAACGATGGGCCTCTTATTTTGAAGAGCTTCTAAACCGACCATCTAACATCCCCACACAGGAAGCTCTCGACGATATTGTTGATCTAGGCCCACCCATTCAACCCCCGACAGTAGAGGAAGTTGATCTCGCGTTGCGGTCACTAAAACGAAATAAAGCGCCGGGCGCTGACGAGATTCCAGCTGAACTGCTAAGATTCGGTGGAACGAGTCTAGTTGATGCCATACATCAATTACTCCTGCGAGTATGGGAGAACGAGGAGATCCCAGACGATTGGCGCAGAAGCATCATCTGTCCAATTCATAAAAAGGGAGATAAATTACGGTGTGAGAATTACATCTCTCTAGTTTGTACGTCCTATAAAATTTTGACGAAAATTCTGTAAAATAGAATAAAACCGTACGCAGAACGAGTCATTGACGAATATCAAAGCGGTTTCAGACCTGGTCGCTCCACAACCGATCAGCTCTTCTCAGTCAAACTGATACTCCAGAGGTGCTGGGAATACAACGTAAACGTATACCAAATCTTTGTCGACTTCAAGCAGGCATACGACAGTATCGATCGTGGAGTACTGTACAACATCATGCTGCAATTTGGTATACCAGCAAAATTAGTGCGACTGACAATGACCAACTCCGTCTCACAAGTCAGGATCCAGAATAGACTTACTGATCTATTTGAAACACGCACTGGTTTGAAACAGGGCGATGGACTGGCACCGACGCTCTTCAACCTAGCACTGGAATACGTTATTCGGGCCATGAATATGGACAACAGCAAGACGCTACTCATCAAGTCGACACAATTAGCAGCGTACGCCGACGACATCAACATCATGTCCCGAAGATTGGCTGACGCAGAAGAACTTCTGCATACGCTCGATACCGCTGCAAAGGAAGTTGGATTCCGTATTAACGAGGGTAAAACTAAAATAATGATGCAGTCGGTGACAAGGACACCTGCACAACCGAGCATCAACGTGGGGGACCTCAACATCGAGTTCGTGAACAACTTCATTTACCTGGGTTGCAACCTGTCAAGGGACGCCAACGAAACTGACGAAATCAAGCGACGGATACAGTTAGCTAATAAGACTTTTTTCTCGGTTCTCCCCATAATGAAATCGAAGCATGTGCACAGAAACACGAAGCTCCGCGTGTACAAAACCATTATACGACCAGTGACAAGGACACCTGCACAACCGAGCATCAACGTGGGGGACCTCAACATCGAGTTCGTGAACAACTTCATCTACCTGGGTTGCAACCTGTCAAGGGACGCCAACGAAACTGACGAAATCAAGCGACGGATACAGTTAGCTAATAAGACTTTTTTCTCGGTTCTCCCCATAATGAAATTGAAGCATGTGCACAGAAACACGAAGCTCCGCGTGTACAAAACCATTATACGACCAGTGCTATGCTATGGCTGCGAAGCATGGACCCTAACTCAAGCCTCCGAAGACATGCTAGACACTTTCGAACGTAAGGTTCTACGGCGAATTTTCGGGGCTGTTTGCGATCGAGATGGATGGCGCATCCGGTACAACTTTGAGTTGTATGAAATGTACGATGAGCTGCAAGTCTCGAAAATCGTCAAACTACAACGACTTCAATGGGCAGGGCATGTACAAAGAATGGACGATGATCGCATGCCTAAGAGAGTAATGAATGCAGAACGAGTCGACGGAGCGAGACAGCGAGGACGACCGAGATCTCGTTGGGAGAGCTCAGTAGGTGTGGACGCCGCGCAGCTGCTGGGCTCCGAAAATTGGAGGACGCGGTCACGTGACCGAGATAATTGGAGGACAATGATCCAGGCGGCCAAGGCCCGACGTCGGGCTGTCGCGCCACGATGATGATGATGATGATGAACGAAAGGTCCTTCGACGAGTTTCCAGAGCAGTTTTCGACCGAAACGGATAGCGCATCCGGTTCAACTATGAGCTGTACATACTGTACGATGCGTCGGAAGTTTCGAGAATCGTCAAACTAAAACGTCTCTATAATGGGCAGGACATATATAAGGAATGGGCGATGACCGCATGCCTAAGAAAATATTTAATGGACGACGCGTCGACGGAGCAAGGTTGCAAGAAGACCGAGAGCTCGGTAGAAAGACTCAGTAGATGAGGACGCCGAACAGCTGCTGGGCGTCCAAAATTGGAGTCAGTGGACATTTAGTCTTTCCAGGACGATTTTAGCTTTTATCTTGGCAACGGCAGGAAGCACACAAATGGTTCTCCAATTAGTCTGTGAGGCTACCCCGCTTTGGAAGTTTGATGATCAAACCTTCCTTCTACTCAGTGGGAAAGTTGTCTGTATTCCACGCTTCGGCAGTTACGCTTGGCGCTGCTCGATAAAGTTCGGCAGGGATACCGTCGAATCCGGCGGCCTTTCCTCGTTTTAGTGTAATAATTGCAGTGACTTTTTCCTCTTTAGTCGGGGCAGTGAAACTTGGATTTTTGCGTTGTCTTTCCCCTGTGGTGAGGGCCGTAATAATAAGCCACAGCATCCCCCGACTGGTTGCAGGTAGGCGGCTAAATGGGGGAACAGGAGGCGCATGCTGGCAACTGCATTCTCTGAAACTAGTTTATGCCAACGAAACGTCAACTGGGCCACACGGAACAGTGTACGTGCTATGCCCCACAAGAGGTTAGGGCATTACAGTAAATTACCTACAATCTTTGGTAAAGGGGAGACATCTCTTATTCATTCCACTGAGTACTAACTCTTTTTCGGTCAATTTCCAAATTAGCCATAAGTGGTATTTACCACCGGAAACAATCACTACAACTCCACTTCTCTCTCGGCCAATTTAATAAAAACTCACTTAACCGTCAATGGAAAGGAAACCGAGTTTAGTGTGGTCGAAGTACTTTTAATAAGAGAATTTACAGAATAAAAAAACTTTTAGTTAAATTGTGAATTTCCGGAGGGGTTGAACTAACCTTCCGCTAACTATCCGTCACGTTGCTGGCAAAGAGACGAATTGTTTGAACATCACACGATGAGCAGAACGGATAGAAGGGCGGCAAAAGAATAGTGAATCCTTTGTATACACTCTTACAAAACAGGAACAACACAATACAGTAAAGAACCCTAATGCAATCCGGATCAGGTTAGTCCTTTCCATTAATGTGCTCCTCCCTTATGTGCCCAAGTATGTACAGGATACCTACTTTGAAAACACCCGATATACACTACGGTGAGTGTATATCTTTCCTTGAATGGATGACAGCTTTCTTCCCGCTGTACTTGTTGCCTGTTTTATTTAATTTTTTTTTCTGTTCGTTTTCTCTGGGTATCCTTGGCAGTTTCACGTTTCAGTGACTAAGGGACTGAGATTCAGACGGTGTGGTGTATATGTGGAAATCTGTTTTTGTACGTTACCTGCTTGTTTTTAGGCTCCGGGGTATTGCAAAGCGTTCTACTTTGCTGCTGTTTCTTTGCCACTTAAGTTTATTAGAATCAAGAAGCCAGTAATCACCTGAGGCATTTCATGTTTCATCAAAACAATATACGAAATTCATTTCATATCGGGATCAAGTTGAATATGTTCAGTTTTAAAACGAAGCTAGGGACAAAGATGCATGCCATAGGTCCGACATCAGTAACTACACCTTAAGGATTGAATAATGAAATTGAGAAATCTTGGAGTCAATTGGGAAGAAGAATTGAAAGATGCCTTTTTACGATATCAAACTTCCCCTCCTTATTAATACTACTACTTTTGCACTAACTCGTGGTGGGGCAAAGCGCGTCCACAATTCCCATTTGGCTTAGTTGACGTTTCGTTGGCATAAATTAGTTTCGGCCACTTAAAAAAGTCCAAAATTCTTCCTGCTGAAAAAAAAAGGAAGCCCAAACAGCCGTTTTGATATACTCGTAACGGTAGGGATGTTAAAAAGTATAAAAATGTTAAGAAATTAATTTCTAACAACGGTATATTTGATAAAAATTTTGCACACTCTTAAAAAAACCAACATCCGGCAATATTTCACGATTTTTTTTCCATTTTTTAATGTTTTATTATGTTTTATTCGGCTTCATTAGCTGCTTAGTAGCCCGTATTGTTACCGTGAACTCGAATAACAGGCTGAATTCGCTTAGGCATGCTTATTATGAGAAAGCTCCTGAGAAATTATCGTCCATTCATCCTTCAGAGTTCGTGCCAGCTCTCATAAGTTCTGAGGAGGGTTTGAATGGGTCCTGATGCGTTGCTCCAGCTAGTCCTATGTTCTATGAATTTATAATCTGGGCTGCACACTGGCCAGTGAAGTAGGTCGATCTAAGTCGCAGTGAAAATTTCACGCACTATGTTTGCAGTATGAGGGTGGGCTCCATTTTACATCAAAATGAAATCCTATCCACCAAGATGCACTCCTTAAGTAACATGAAGCCTCGGCACTTCGATGAGCTGTCGGATTGACATTAGGGACCGCAACTAAATCACTTTTGTCATTTGAGGAAATAGCGCCCAACGCCATAATGGATCCAACGTCAAAAGGTGATGTGTGATGTGCACGTTTATTCTTTTTCTGTTCTACGGACTCTACTAGCTCGTTCATAATTTCCACACAAGCAAAATCTTCAATCATCAGAGAAGAAAACTCTGCTCCAATGTCTCATACTCCAATTGCTCTGGTTCTCGGAAAAACACGGATGTCGGGCGATTTTCGGCTTTCTTATTAATCGCGGTACTTTTACCGGATATTTGGAAAACAGGCCACTTCCCCTGAAACGATTACGCACGGTATGTTTGAATATAACTGTTCCTGCGGCATGTTTGAGGTTACTTAGTATGGAAGGTGCCCTGTTTTGACGATTTCTGAGGACGTTTAAGCATATAAATCGGTTCTTCCTAGAAGATGGTCCTATTGTCCGGCCCTTTTCGCCCTGACCTATCTTCTGGGACCCTTCCGAAACTTTTTGGATGAAAGAATGTCTCACTTCAAGCCGATGGCTCACTACCAGGAATTCTTGGCTTTTCTCTAGTAATGTCGCAGTCCTGCACACTTCAAATTCTTTGAGATGTCTTCCAACACCTTGGAGGGCCCATCACTTGCTAACTAATCAAATCAAATTTCAAGGAAAACTAGACAACTGACTGGTAAAGACTAACAGAGGTATGAGAAAAGACAAAAAAAAAAAAACAAAAAAAAAAAAAGAATTGACTGTTTCATGTGTAGTTCAATGCAGCAAAATTTACCGTTCATTTGGAAATTATTTTAACATTTTAAAATGTAAATATATCACGTTTCGTTCTTTCTGTACTAATACCAACAGTTCCAGTCTCGGCTTCCTTATTCGTATTATCCGGAAGGAATTGACGTTTTTCAAAGTGACATGTTTCGCTCCATGGTACTGTCTGTGTTTTTGTATGGGAGCAGCACTTGGATGTCCGGATGGCGCAACGGTTAGCACGTTCGCCTTCAACGCACTGGGCCCCGGTTCGATTCCGGGGATTTACGTGTCGGACTATGAGCCCACTCAGCTGTTAAATGAGTACCCATTATGGGGTAAATAACTCGGTTGAGCGTGTTGCTGATCACATACCTCTGCACAAAAAACCGTCACGATCTAGAAAATGAGATGATGCTAACTCATCTCGAGGCCGTGGTTCAAATTGGACTGTTGCGCCAGTTATTTATTTTATTTATTTAGCACTTGGAAGGTTTCCGTAGGAGTTACCAGGCAGCTGCAAGTTTTCGTTGGCTCATGTCTTCGTCGAATCTTATTCTTCGTATTCACATGAACGCTGAGCCGAACACGGAATATGGAAAAATTGCATTGAAAAGCATGGCCAACATGAATTCACGAGCATTTGACTCGTTCCCATCTCTTGTGGGCACATCTCTTTGCACATTCACCTGGAGGGGTTAAGGCAATTTACAACACACGTAGCCATGTTTAAGTTAAAATACAAAGTAAGGCCCAATCTATCTATGGCTATAAAAGTGAACGTGTGTATGTACGAACGTTTATACTCTGTAAACCGCTGCACAGAATGACGTGAAAATTAGTACAATGATTTATTATGTTACTGCGCAGGCTGTAGACTTGGCCCGAATTACACCTAGTTCTTAGCATAATTTTTCGAAAAGCGTCATTAGTTCACCGAAATTCTTTTACCTTATGACGATGTAGAAAAAAAAACAGAATGCGTTAACATGATGATTTAGTGCAATTAGTTATGATGGATTCACCGTACCCATGCCTGTAAGCGACAGGATGCTTCTTCGTCATCATCTGTATATGCGTGTATGTCACAAGCTGTATTTCCAAATATGCATACCCTCTAATTGAATTAGCCCTTACAATCAAACAGATGCTCTATTCAATTTGCTGTCTTCTTCAAATAGGGAATCAACAAAGCAAAGAATTTTAAAAACTCCATTCCATTTAAGCCCATCCTTTTTATTTTTATTTTTTTCTTCTTTTGAGAGTTATCAAATTTTCCGGTAGCTTGAAGCAAAGTCAACTTCTAGCGAATTCCAAGAATGTCAAAAGGGTTTTTTTTTGTAGCTGTAGAAATGAATTTGTTCAATTTGCTGTCAAATAATATTGTCGTTATCTCTGCCAAAGGGTTTTCTATCCCCCGATTATTAGGTACATATTCATCGTTCATGTCCATTGAAATTGAATATTATATTGAAGTTGAATTTCGACATTTTCGGTGTATTTTCGAGCCTATTGTTATGGTATTTCTCAAATATACATCTATATATATATATTTTACATTTCTGTATATTCAAGTTGATACAGGATTGATGTATATTAAATATGGGGGTGGGTGGTTATTGTCATGTGTATTTGTCAAGAAGACGCCCCGGGTGCTCAAATACATTACGTATATTGAGAAAACACATGGAAGATAAAGATAGGAATTTCTTCCGAAAATATTTGGGAAAAATACTCGAAAGTAAAAAAAAAAATAGAAGTGGAAAAAGCTTAAATGTCCCCCAGAAGAAAAAACCCCAATCCACATCATTTCACGATTTCGCCCTCACTTTCATTATCGACGAAAGCATATACGAAAACGGTATTTTCGTCTTTTTCTGCTTTCTTTTTTTTATTATTATTATTATTATTGGAAATCGTACGCGTGTAAGTTGTTGGAATACTTTATTTTTTAACCAAATTTGACCGGCATGCGGCATACTATGTAGATCCTGCCTTTGCAGATCGATGCTAGTTGGACTTATGCTTCGTCCACACATGAACATATTAGGGAACACTTACGAAAATACAATAACAACAATACGACCCCGACTCTGAATCGATTTTCTTCTTTCTGCTGGAGCTGGACAGCTGCAGATCATCATCTGAAAAGTATTCTCCTCACCCTCCTCATTTAAACAACTTCTGCAGAAGTCACTAGAGGGAATCCTAAGTGGATGTTCACACTGCGTGCGATGCCGAGCCGAGCCGGGTCGAGCGATGCAATGCGATTACAAGCTTTTAAAGCAAGAAAATGGAAAGTCTTCAATTTTAAATGGAATCACGCTTTGAGTGTACACACTGCGCGCGATGCAATGACGAGCCGAGCGATGGCCCGATGTTTTCACAAACTTCTTTGCTTTTTCGTGCGAGTACCGGCTGCTGATTTTTTCCGATGGAATTTAATGGGCCTTGCAATGGAGTTTATGGGCATTGCGATGCTTTGCGATGTGAAGCTTTTTGGAGCCAATATGGTGCAAGTACGAGCTGTAAAGTAATATTTGATGTAAGATCACACTGAAAAAAATGCATGTATGTCTGCTTTTATACCCTAGACTTTTAGGCGCGGCGGTGTGGCAGTGTATACATGGAAATTATGAGGGTCATCTCCTGATTCGATTTAGCCATATCTGTCTGTCCGTTTGCACGATAACTTTCGATAGAATGAAGTTAGAAACTCGAAATTTTGGTCAAATGTTTGTAGCATGATCTAGTTGGTTGGTATTGAAAATGAGCAAGATCCGACCGAAGGAACCCCTACAGATGAAATTTCAAATGAGCGATAACTTTCGATAGAATGAAGCTAGCGGCTTGAAATTTGGTTCAAATATTTGGATTTAGATTTAGTTGGTTGGTATTGGCAATGGCCAAGCTCCGTCCCAAGCAACCCCTACGTCCCCTACAAATGAAACTTCAAATGAGCGATAACTTTCGATACAATGATGCTAGCGACTTGCAAAATGCGACAAATATTTATAGTGTAGGTTGTTAGTTGATTTTGAGAATGGGCAAGATTCTATTGAATGCACGGCAACGTTCCCTATAAACGTTAGTTCAAATGTAAATATCCAAAATTCGAATGGATGAACGATGAAACTTTTCATTGGATCCACGCCCACAGCTCAAACTGACCATATGGGGAATTCACTTTTAATGCATATGGCCGTTGCCAGTTGGAAGTTTTGGTATCACAACTAGGTCTGTACAAGTCTAGGGTATATACGCTTTGGACTCCGGTTTTGATTCAGTATGGCTCAAATGAAAGGTTATTACCACCGTAATAAGGTCGCGTGGTTTCACAAGCGGTTTGAGCAGCGGACACCGCTGCGTATAAAGGCATAGAGCAGAAGCGGCGGTTTACATATTTAGTGCCGGTGCACATGGACGTCCAAATGCCGTCTGACGCTGCGTCACTTTCAATCGGATAGGAAGAAATACATTACGGGCAATGAAGCGATGCACATGGCCGCAGATAGCTATCCGATAACTATCGGCGCATCGGCGGACGTCATTTGGACGTCCATGTGTACCGGCTCTTACACTGAATTCAATTGCAATCTCGCCGCTCCATAAACTGCGGCGGTGGCCTCAACGGCGAGTCGAGCGGTTTATACATTCATCGTCCTAAAGCTGCCGCGGCTGCCGATTTTTGCGTTTATACACAGCGGTGCGCCGCTGCTCGATCCGCTTGTGAAACCTCTCGTCTGAGGTCGCGGAAGAGATGATGAAATTCAGCAACACTGGGCCTTTCTTCATTAAGGGGATGCACCCAATGGCGACGCCCTTCCATTTTTAGAGCACTGTTTTGAAACAGAAATAAATTTACTGGGTGAAGCACAAACGACATGATGTCGAACAGATTCTATTCCTTGAACTAAATTGGTCTCTACTCTCCATCATTGCGTGCAGTGAACATCCCGGATCATCTTTGCATCGCAAGCCATCGCTCGGATCATCTTTGCATCGCAAGCCATCGTTCGGCTCGGCATCGCACGGCGTGCAATGTGAACACCCACCACATCGCATCGCTCGACCCGGCTCGGCTCGGCTCGGCATCGCACGCAGTGTGAACATCCACTAAGCCTGCTGACGTGCTCCGATTGGACAACTTCCAGTTAAAACAACCACGATAACCCTTATAGATGATACAAGGAAGACAAGATATGTCCTTCCCGCGTTTCATTTCGTTATTTTTCTGCGCATCACGTCAATGGATCGCTTATACTTGAGAGAGTGGTGGTTCATAACTCTCAGCATTGCAATCCTCACGACAGTATGGCTTCGCTTGTTGAGGATTCCTCAACCCGCCCATTTTTTGACTCCCCATGTTTTTTGCTCCTTTGTTTGTGTTATCTGCCCTAGGCTTGTGAGTTTATTTGAATATGAAAGCACAGAGGCAACGATCGGTGAAAACTCCGCCCACGTCTTCCAAACTGAGCTACAGCAAGTTCAGGCTGCTACTTAGCTCGTTGAGGGGCCTTTTCTTCGCCAGATGGCATAGCCCGAACTTCACGGTCTTAGGCTCCGTCCCTACGGGTATATTCTGGTGCTCAACAAACTGTCCATTACAATTTTTTCCCTAAATTTAAAGGCAATTGTTTGAGTTGGTTTTCTCACAGTATCTTTGGGCTATATCTGTCCTCAGAATGTTGAACCATACATTAAATTCCGACTTTTTACAAATATCGAATTTTAATTTAATCTAATATTTTTCTCCTTGTTAGTTTCAGTGCTATCACATCAAGTGGGGTGTCTCTAGAATGTAATTAGTGCACTTCAGAGTTCTACTAGAAAATCCGTATTCACGTAGAATTTGTAATGGACTCTTCAGGCACCAAAGGTCTGACATTGATATGCAGAATATTTGATATCGTCTGCGGATGAGATGTGATGCAATAGTTGTTTGAATGCGGATACAAGGATACGTGTTTATGGATATAAGTTTAAGACCAGAATAACTGTGTGCACATAGCGACGTGATGAAATTCTGTAGATTAAATGAAAATAGGAACGCAAGTTTCCATTGAAAATGCTCGCTTGTATAAAACAAAAAGCTATTGTATTATTTTTATGAAACCGACAACTTTTGTTAGTATTTGGTAGCGAGTTCGATATGATTATAATATGTTACGTACTAAAACTGCAGCGGAACAAAAACTAGCCGCCCGGATTTCACGTTGTACCCTTTATAAAGTCGGGTACGCACATCGTCGAAAAATCCAAACAAATGCTTATCATTTCTTCACCAGTGAAACGGCCGCGAAATTGCGTGCAGAGCATTTCACTTCACTTCAAATTTGTCTGTGTGGAAAATTTTCTTTCCACCAGGGGGAAACAACTTCTTATGTATTTTGCAGAGCAAGATGGCGGTGGTTGGACGATCAGCTGTTGGTAATTCACTAGTACACAGTTCTGGTGAAAAGGGAGGGAATTTCATATTTTACACAATTTCTCACAAAGTATTTCCCAGGTGAAAATTGTAGAGATTTGACTGGCATTTTTTTTTTTCATTTCTCGCGATCTGTGTACCAGGCTTAAGCTCGTACAATGCAGCATACGCTCATACGAATTGTCATCAATACGCATAAAGGCTTTTCAGAATTTCGAAGTTGGCGACGAATTACTCTAGGGCGCAAAACTTCAAATTGCCGATAGTTACTCTCTTACACCCCATACCCCAAAAGGAAGAAAACACAAATAACCAACGCCAATACAGGACTCGAACCCGCAAATAGGCGTGGTATTAGACTGACACCTCAACTGACTGAGCTACTGACACTTGACGAAAAACATTTTCAATTTTCTTCCCCGAAGAATTTTCGTGCATTTCTCCCACACACCCAGCATAGTTGGGATTATAGTCGTAGCCCATAACTTATATTGGATGTTTTATTCTAGTCGCGAACTCCCCTATTTAAATGCGACTGTACTAGTCGTTCCCATCTTCTTCACGATACAACGAATTAAGCTCTATTAAAATAAAATTTTACTGTTTCGCCATTAAGCATGATTCGAACCTAAATATAGTACACTCCGCACAAATTGTTTTCTTATCTCCGTTACAAACGACTAGGACACTGATCCACCCCCAAAAAACATCATTTCCCAGGAAATACGTTTAATGCTTTTAATTAATTTAAACTTACCTTATCATCTGTCTCCGTTCATCTTAGTTTTTTCTTTTTACTAGTGAAGGAAATTGAAATGTACGTATTTCTACCTTGCCACCTGCATCAGCTTCATCCCGCACCTGACTTTCCCCGAACATCGTTTCCTCTCAATGTTTTTGGGATGATGGCAACGTGAAAATATCCCCCACAACCATGTGTGGGAGAACGAATGAGCGCGACGGGTGTCAGTTACTTTAAAACCTATACCCAGCGAGGTAAAATGTAGGTATTCGGGAATTCGTAAGCTACCCCTGGTTAAGCATGGTTTGTTCCTTCCACCTGTCCATCACAGCTTTCTTCTTCGTTCGCTTTTTGAAACCGAACCAACCTCACCCCCACTTTGAATCGATTTTGGTAGGGCGAACTCTGGTCTGAGTTCTGTTGTTCATGTAACGAACAACACGGCGAACAAAAACACTAAAGAAGGATACTGTAGAAAAATATGTTTCTCATATATCAGAAAATCTGTGCAAAAGTTTCGGAAGATTGTTTTGTTGAACCGGAAAACAGATATTTTTGCTTTTCGGCTAATATTTTGTTTTGTTTGTTTCGGATGGAATTGGGCTATGCAAGCGGAAATTATATATATTTTATTGGAAATCAACACGATTATGTTTCTAACAAGTTTGCACAGTTTCTGGAGAAATTAATCATATAGTATTAGAGACTGTTTATATTGTATTGTTGGACACTCGTGTATTTCAATTACAATTAAGAAACCGTTATACTCGGCTTTGCCTAAAGGAGAACCCACGGTCACTGAATTTCCGCTTTAGGCAGTACGTACATGACGTATTGCATCATGTAGTATAATTTTTGGGGATACTCGTAATCTGGTTTGTAATCATTTGGACTTATTTGATAAGAAAAAAATATACTCGTATATTCGATTCAGTTGAGTGACTTTCTTTTGGTTTTGTTTTCTAGTCATTTAAGCGCTTACCTTGAATTTACATTATTGAATTGTTGCTTTGAATAATAATTATTACAGTTGGTTACATTATATTTAAGTATCATTTAACTTTTAAAACTATTCTTCAACAATTGATGGACGCTTGATGTCTTCGTACCTATATTTCTTTTCTGCTACAGATCAACGTTTTACAACTCCAACAGGTTCTTTGGCAATGTAATTTGAAACCAAATACATGGGTTTGTTGCCATACAATTTCAACGCTACTGCCCGAACGCAGAAAGCAACAGCAGCGGCAGCTTCAACGATCACAACCCGCAGATGTGCTTTCGCCGCCACCGATTTCAATCTAGATCGCTTAATGGAATGCATGCTTTCTAACTTGACATTTCGCTGCCGCTTCCGCTCCTCATTCTGCATTCAATTTGGTTCGGGCAAAATATGTTCTCAGTCCTTTCCGTATTACAACCGAAAGAATCTCTTCCATGTTTTTTCAAATCACAATGGGATATGAAATTGCACTCTGGAAGCCTATTAATTCTGACAGTTCCAACAGCCGAAAAACCTTCGTATTTGAGTCTAGTTAGGAGTTTGTACTTTACTTTACTTTATGGTATTAGCGTGTGGTGGCACTCAAAGTTGCTGCCTATTGTAACTTTCAGAGAAAGGTGCAAAGACTGGCTGCGCTAGCTATAACAGGGCCGTTCAGAACCACTCCGTCAGCCGGATTGGATATTCTGCTGAACTTGCTCCTTCTGGACATTCTCGGCGAACAACTGGCGGCCAATACGGCACTACGCCTTCGCGAAATTTGTCAGTGGCGCGTGAGGAGCACTGGGCACACATCTATTCTGCGCAATCTGGATCTAGGAGATCGACTACACCTCTCCGAAACAAACTCTTGATCGGAACTACATATATCTGCCTCATTCCATCTAAGAATCTCTAAGCTCAGAATGTACCCTTAACGACTAATTCCATGCTGACCTACACGGACGGCTCTAAGACACACAATGGAGTTGTGGCGGGAATTTACTCGGAGGGGCTTGGTGTCAACATATCATTTCGTCTTCCTGACTTTTGTAGTGTCCTCCAGGCGGAAATTTCAGCGATTTCAGAGGCTCTGACCCGGTTGGGAAGTCTCGTGCCCGTACCATGTGAGAGGCGCGACCAGATCAGGGGTAATCGGCTAGATATGAGTGTATATAAGGCGCCTCTCACATGGTGCGGGCACGAGATGCGCCTGATGAGTTCGTGCCACGCACCATGATACAAAGCCAGACTCGAGCCGATTTTTGATGATCGGCTAGATTTTAGTGTATACGAATCTAGCCTGGTCACGCTTCTCTCATGGTGCAGAGCACGTAATGTGAGGCGCCTGATGAGTTCGTGCATCGTGTCATGATACGAACCCAGACTCAGGCTGATTTTTGGGGACTTCTATTTCAATTTTAAATTTAGACTTTGTTCGAATTAAAACCGTGAGTAATCATAATTTATTACGCGACATTATTATTAAATGTACTTGAAAGTTTTCACCGATTTTACAATCTCTAATCTCTTGTATACTGATAACAACGACCCATCCAGTTTTGAACGTGCAAGTACACTTATCCCAAACAGAATATCACATTTATATTCCATTCAACAATTCGAAAATCCCACACAATAAATTCTCAACTTACTACATACGGATCTAAAGCGTATTAGCCCGGCTCGTCCTGATTGAGTACATCTAATGCACCGGGGGAATATGTGTATGTAAGGATATACCTCTTACGAGACGCGGTAAATTGTATGGAAACTATATACTCGTATACACACGTCTAGTGTTGTTATACGGGGAGCCTGTTTTTGGAACGATTCATGTTCATGCAGGAGCACATCGTTTCCAACTCCTGCCGTCAGGAGAGCAAATCTTCACAGCCGAATCAAAGTCAAAGTTAATATCCCATATTTCCATTTCCCACAGGTGATTTCTGGGTTTCTATTTGACTGTTCGTTCCTCAGCTCACCGGCAGCAGGGAACAGGTATATCTTTCCCCCCGTGTTGTCGTTATAGCTGGTGAAGTAACATTCAAAAGGATACTGTCTCATAGGATACTGGATAGACACCATCCGTCACAACACATGATTTCCGCTCTTGTGCTCGATAAATTTACCTAATCATACGTGTTACATTGTTCACATATCATTTGTTCCTGAGTACGATTTGTGGGGATTGGTTTGATTATGATTTTCCGACAGATATTTCTGGATGATCTCGTCATACAAGCATGTACGAGTTGTTTGCAATTCCCAGATTGGTACACGACGACTATGGTTAAGGGTAACAAAAAAAAAACCGAAACGATTGATGTAAAATAACATACTCGTATAAGCAACGCCAAGTGTCTGTCAAATCAGATTTCGCTGATATTGCTTACATCCACTGGTTCTTTTTTTTTAAATAAAAAGGAAAACAATGTGAAGAGTAACTGAAGACTAAATTGAGCTTAGATATTTGAAGAATCCGTATTCGTGACAGCATTTGTTTCTGTCTAGGTATTCATTTCTTCGAGTTTTTTTTAGGGAATATACTTAGTA
This sequence comes from Chloromyia formosa, assembly GCA_964017055.1. Lineage (NCBI taxonomy): Eukaryota > Metazoa > Arthropoda > Insecta > Diptera > Stratiomyidae > Chloromyia > Chloromyia formosa. The sequence continues at coordinate 4,799,247 of OZ024818.1, read as the reverse complement.
CTCGGATTTAATAAGTTTAATGTTCACCTGATATGACAAGGGTGTTTTTTTTACGATGTGTATCTGTGAATAATGTCTGTCACTTTATTGGATATGTATCACGCGCTTTAAAGGAGGTGCACGAAAAAAGATACTTAAATTATTATCATCTAAATTTTTACAAAATGATTTTCCAGGGTGCGGCAGAAAGGTCTACCGCCTTGTAGGAGGCTATAACAAAATAAAAATTTAAATTAGTGTTTAAGTCAGAGAGATTGATAGGTGCTCGGAGCTGTGAGCCAAATAGGTTCATAAGCCTGAGACCGAAAGTTTTTTTTTGCTATGTCCCGTAGTCTTATATCACTACTGAGCCTCTCGGTCAGGCTTGACAGCATTGATTAAGTTACTCAAAAGCCTAAGCGGGGACGTGGCTATGTCATCCGGCTTGAGGACGGTGACCATCCCGGCGAAGATGTCCTGGACATGAGACTGATGCCTCAACACACTGCGCTACCGGTGGCCCCAATCAAGCATATTTTTGCGAAAACAAGTGGGTGGTCGCTGCCAACATCAGCACCTCGCTTCGATCTGGCGTCCCAAGAGACAATTCCTCCATGTCATGGAGACGGCTATTTGGTCAATCGGGTTTTCTGTTCTGCCATATGGAGATGACCACGTTGTTAAGTGGCAGCGTTTGTGCTTGAACAGGGAATCGCCAATGACGAGTTGATAAGAATTGCAAAACTCCACGAACATCTCGCAGTTTGTGTTCCTGTTGCCTAGTCCACGATTGCCCATTAGGTGTTCTAAGCCTACATTGTCAGAGCCAAGTTTGGCGTGATCATTTCTATGTCACCTTTGGGAGCCTTGTCGGAGGTGTCGCCAAGCCGTTGGCAAAAGGCGTCCTTAGCTGATTGATCCGCTAGTTCAGTCGGTGCGTAGCACTGAATTATTATGATGTTTCTCACCCTGGATTTGAATCTCGCTGTGATGATACGGCCAGAGATGGACTTCCATTCAATTAGAGATAGGCATGCTTCCCTAGTCAACAGGATTTCGACGCCTGCCATTCGAGGTGACGTTTCGTCTTCATTTCCAGAGTAGAGCAGTACTGTTTGGGAGCTTGGTGATAAAATCGTTCCCGATCAATGCCATCTTGTTTCGCTCAGCCCTGGTATATCGATGTTATATGCGGTCATTTCCCGTTCAACTTCAGTGAGCCTCGCATTATTGCACTCGCCCCACATCGTTCGAACGTTCCAAAAACCGATCGTGGTCCATTGTTTGTTGCCAATAGTCGTTGTCGGTGAATCAGTCCGTCGTATCCGAGGCTCGTTTAATGTTCTGAGTGTAAATTTATTTCAGGTACGCAGGTTGCAAGCCCCACATACCCAATCTTAGCGGAAACGGTTGCTTCCTTCGGCGTCCTAAGAGTCGCCGTGAGCTATTTTTTTTATATAGCGTAGAGGTAGCTCTCCAATAGTGATTTTGATCGCGCATTCTTTCGATGATCTTTCAGCTGGGTGTGACGTGTTGGTGTTCTCACAACAATGTTGCAGCTCCACCATTTGCCTATTTCCTAAGACGCATTGGTGTTATTGGCCATTCAGAATGATCATCGTTATGTGCTTCTACCAAATATTTTGAACTGCAAAACTTGGCTGGCTTGATTAGCCGTTTCAGAGGGTACCTACGAGGAGGACTATGGAAGAAGTCTTTTGCCCTCCTACGTCAATATGAGAGTGTCTAAATATGAATGAGAATATTTTCATGGAATTTGTTCTCATTTCGCTAAGTAAGCCGTGCGTTTTAATGGCTCCGAGAACTATTCTCATCGGTGACACAATTCACGGAGCAGTCTCATGAGAAAGTCTATCGAGACTTAAAGTTTGACGCACGTGTAAGTCTGTTATTTTGATATCCTAGACTCTATAAGGTAAAGGGTATATCGTTTTAATCATAACGAAAATATGTAATATCTTCAAGGAGGCTCCATACAGCAATACAAAGTGATCAGGGTTACCTCCTGAATGGATTTAGCTATGTCTGTCTGTCTGCCCGTATGTCTGGAAACTGACTTTCACTTTCTCTTATGTATCTGCGTGTTCGAGCCCCTTTGATGTCATCATCTATTCATTTGCCCATTAAGCTGCAACAATACGCCACTTTCGATACACCACCTTTAATTTCAATAAAAGCTCTATAGCAGATAATTTTCCTACACTATGCATTAAATTGTTATCATGCTAATTTATTAACCATTCTTCCCCCGGGACATTTTTTCCATGAAAATCAAAGGAAAATGTTATTTCTATTCATTCATTTCTCCCGGTGCCTTCGTCGTCTACATCATTTTCACGTCTTAGTCGTCAACGGTTTTCTCTTTTCCCACTCCCCATTTCACTCTAAATTATGATAATAAACAGAAAATTTATGTAAGGCCCATAAAGCCTTCCGACACAAGGACAACGACGGAAGGATCATGACGCGCTCTCCAAAAAAAGGACTCGAGGGCAAATATTGTATAGGCACCTCTTTCATAAAATTATTGGAATACTAATTGCCTCGGTAAAGCGAGCGTAAGCCTGGGTGGGAGATATAGTAGTGCTCTGGTAAATAAAGTAGGCAAAGAAGCAAAGAGCAAACAAAACATTTGCTATAGAGCCCGGCTAAATGATGAGGTGTGTCACATCGAATTGTGGAATCAGCCGCGGAATATAACTGACGCGTCCTTTAAACGCACACAACAGGATGATGATGAGTTTATGGTTGCCTTCGAACTGGCGGAGGTATTTTTTTGGAGAAACTCGTTTGATATGTGCATGGCGGGGGCGATTAAAAATAGATCCATTATATTGTATCTAACCGTCAAGCACTCGTGCACACTTAATAGCTTTATTTGCATATCATTTTCGTATGTTCGTTCCGCACAAGAACGGATACTCCAAAATGCTTCTATTCCGATTGAGGTTTCCTTCGCAAACAGAACTACACGTACTTGTACTTAACCCACAATTTACATAAGTTTACATTTAGTTGCCTGACAGCATGGTTGTACTATTTTTTTGTTGTTGTTTGCGAAAGAAAGTCACGTGGTGCTTAGGTACACATTGAAATCAGTCAAAAACTGAAACCCATTTAACTGAAAAGCGTGTAACGTGCTTACGTAGTCAAACCTTGTTTTTCTAATCAACGAGGCGTTTATTATGTGAAAAGTGCATTTAAAATTTATAAAAATTCTTAAGCCTACTACAGTGTCCCATCTTAGAAAATTTGGCTTTTGGTTATCCATCATATAAGAGCCGCTATACGCTATCTGTCAAGATACAGAATGGGAATGGCTTCCAACTGGGCAGGCTTTACAACTTCCATTAAAGTAAGTTGGATTTGCAACCGGAGGCGGTCCTTAAACCGCAAAACGAACCAGCTCAAAACAAACTGAAATAAATATTTAACAATATGAAAAATATTTATTCAAACGTGTAAGTTTGTCTTTAAAAACTCTTCTTACCAAGTTTGCTGCCGTAACATAAATTTTTTCAGTCGAGCCTTAATTTATTTTAAATTACCTTTTTCTACTTTCAGGAGATTTTTGCATCAACTAGTCTTCCTGCTTCTCATGGTACACTATACACACACAGGTACGTACGCTCGCTTTCGTATTCCGTATTTTTCTAAGAAAATTCCTAATTAGTTTTCATTAACATGTGGAGCCTTCGGCGATAAATTAATGAAATCAAGGAACCTTCCATGTACCACACATTTCACTTTGCTATAAAGGCACTTCATGCTTGATAAGTCGCCTAACGTAACTTTATGGTATTGGCTCTAAAGAGTGCTTGGTTTTCGCCGTCATGTTTGTAAAAGGAATTTTTGTAAAATAAGAAAAGGGAAAACAATCAGTTGTTAATTTTGCGATAAGTTGTGTACAGAATTTCAAAACTGAAAATCAATTTTAAATACTATCATAAATTGTGTATAGGTATTTAAGAAGTCTAAGTGGTAGACCTTTCTGTTGGCATATGGAATGTATTTCATAAGAAGCATAGCAGGACCTGCGCAAGATTTCGTATAGGGGAGCAATTGCGTAGACAAGAGGAAGGGGTTAAGGGAATCACCCCTCCCTAGAAGGGAGTTTTTGTGTCTTGTTACTAACGGCACCACGCGCATTGGTCATTTCGGTTTCATTGATTAGGTAAAATAACATTGACCCCACATTGGGCGCTGAATATTTCACGGACGTAAGATTGAAAAAAAAGCCTTGAGGTAGTCATAAGGTGACTTAAGTTAACCTTAAGATAAAATTAATTGCCAAAAAGGTTTTGGTTTTTGCGTCTTGCGACTAACGGTAGCGCATGTCTATTTCGATTGCTCACTTCGATTTCCGTGACTAGATAAAATCACACCCATGGACGACACTTTGTAGTTGAATATTTTCATCCATTTTCAATTGTGTTAATTTGCACCGAAGTAGGATCAAAAAAAGCCAAAGCAGCCACGTATCAGCGCTCTAGTTGATGTCATCATGGATGAATGGCTGAAAACCAATGAAACCATTGCACAGAAAAATGATGACCGATGGATAACTGACGACTTTACTTCTAGTAGCATTGCCTTCTACACTTTCAAAAGTTTGCTGGATAAGAGGTGGGGCCTGAAATTGGCTATCGCAGACGGAGTATTCACAGCCGTCGTAAGACTATTGCTTGGAAGGGGAACACGCATATAGAAACTGGTCACTGGTAGTGGATGCAGGAATTGCCAGCTACCAAATACAATGGAAATTCAAAGGCAGCTTCTGTGCGACTGTCCAGCGCCTACTTTTTCAAATGTATAGGAGAGGTTGCTGGTCTAAGCTTGAGAAGTCTTTGGAGCTTCGCTAATGAGACAGAATCCTTCGAGCTCAACAAAGATCTTTTGGTAACAACTAGCACCGCAACGAAACGGGAATCGGAAGCACGTGATTTCGCTGTGGACCCAAGCGGTATATGCGGAGCCATTAGGCTGCCATTTAACTTAACCCAAACTTACTCCTAGTTAAGTTTAGAGTCTAAGTCGTAAATTAGTTTGAGTTTTAAGTTAAAAATCAGTATGAAATTTGATCGGATTAATCATCTCCTTTTTTACGTCACTGATGGTGCTGTTGAAAGTTAACTGAAATTGATAATTAAATAGGTCGTATCAAAAGAGAAACGTTGAGAGTTGATACTTTTAATCCCACAAAAATTACTGATAGGTAACTCAGCTCAACCCCTGAATATTTACACAGGCTAATGAACATTAAAGTCCCAAAAGGTGTTTGTCAAGAATACAAGGCATATGCGACTCGCATACCAATAAGTTCTCATTTACAATATTATTGTTCATTGAAGAATTAATCAATAAGTGGGTGTTGGTGCTGCAATTCATTGTTCTAAATTCAACCCTACTGGATAGAGCATTATGTCCCCCATTATATCGCACCGTCAAAAGGTGAATAGGTTTATGGAATGACAATTGCTTGCGGGTGCTTATTTTCCACTTAAGCTCGTAAATTAACATTCTAATTTGCGAGCATGTGTCGCCTGACTTGTTAGCTGTACGAAAACGCAGGTGGTTTTTAATCAGATTCACAACATGGTAATTTTGTATATGTATGTACATATTATGGCTGTTACCTCTGTAGTGGATACACTGCATGAATGGTTTGTAATACGAAAAATAATTTAACGAGATCCCAAATGTGCGCGACTTTACTACATACCACTTTCATAAATATACGCACACATATGAAAGTATGAAGACGCGATAGCTGCCGTTGGTATGTACTAGATAACACTTTTTGGTGCGATGGATAAAAATATTACAGAAAAATCTAAATATTAATTGGTTTCTGATTACCAATTGAGCTATTTTCTGTTTGCACTAAGGGACGTTCTTATTCGAATGAACATCCGCTTAATTATATATCTCAGCAATAGATTACTAAGGGATATTCGTAAGAGTATATGACTTATGCTCAGCAGCGGCTCGTCAAAGCCCCGGACAATTTGTGACCGAAATAGACCATCTTATCCTTGATCAATCCGGTACAATCATGAGCTGTACGATGGGCTGGAATTTTCGAGAATCGCCAAACTACAACGACATTGGCAGGGTATGTACAACGAATGAATAGCCTCATAACTAAACAAATGTTGAAAGGACGCATCAGCGGAGAAAGGCCGCGAGCTCGATGGGAAAACTCAGTAGATGCTGACGCCGAACAACTACTCGGCTTTCAAAATTGGGGGACGCGCTAACTTGACCGAGATAATTGGAGAACAATGATCCAGACGACCAAACCCACACGTCGAGCTGTAGCGCTAGCTGTTTTTTCAGCACTTGATGTACAAAAAAAGCTGGTCAGTTGTCAGATCTTTCGGATTGCAGGCCTGCCGGGTATTCGCCGACTATTTCTTCGGCGTATGGCCTAATTTTTTTTCTCTAAGATATTCGTGAGAATTTTGTATGTTACGGAGAGTAGTGAAATGCCTCGGTAGTTGTTGAAGTCCAATTTGTTCCCTTTTGGTTCCAAGAGAATAATCAAATCTTGCTCTTTGCCTTTGGAAAATCGAAATAAGCCTTTAATACCATACATTTTTCCTTCTTCGCAAGGATTCTGACTAACTTCCAATCCCACACTCTTCATCACATCACAACTAATCATTCAATCCGCTATTGTAAAACCGTCACAACATATTGCATTTCATTCTATCCGGGGTATCTTCTTTCAGACCATGTGTCTGTCATCCATAATTCCATTTTGAGCTACACGCACGATTAAAATTCATTTATCATCATACAACATGGTGAACATCAAGCAAGGAAGAAGGATAGTCACGTTCCTTAGTTTCCATATAGAGACACTATGGTTTTTGTGCAACTTCTTCCATCTGCATAGTCAAGCAATGTGATGGCAGTGGTGTGGTGATAGCAATGATGATGACGATGACTAGACTACGGAAAAATGAGAGTAAATTGCAAAGAAAAAATTTAATTTCGGGCATCGATAAATATTCATAGGAATTTAAAATCGACATCCTTTCACCGGGCGTAAAGATACGAGTATGTCGTTTCCAGATAGCCATCGAGAATATATCCGTGTCATAAAATGTATGAATGACAAGAATTACGAGTTTCTGAATTGCATAGAGAGCATATCGTCTCTGATGCGTCGGGAATACCAAGTGGAATGATGTTGATGTTATAGCGGGCACAGTTCGCCAGCATCCAGAATGTGCATAGAGATTGGATCTTTGGGAGTTTGGAGATTGATCAAGAATCATCTTTTTGTAGATTTATTGGGAACGGGGGCATTGTTTGAATATGCAAGAGGGTCATTTGGTTTTGATTGTCCGTGAGCTAACCTGATTCAAATCAGCTCTATATCAAAAACGATTTTCAAAAAGCAAATAAAAAACACAAATCTCTCCAAAAGCGTACGCGGGAGAAGTCAAACTTTAAACCTAGAGTTTCTGTAATAGGCCATTTACATTCTCGCGAAGTAGCACGAGGAAGGGCGTGGTACGAGAATGTAAACATGCTGCTCGTCCTGGGCTCGTTTTTTCTCGCCTCGCCTCGCCTCGTCCGGCTTCGCTCCGGAGGCGAGACACCGCGATGCACGAGCACAAGACAGCCCGAGCGCTCCATGTTCACACTCTCGTTTCGTCCTGATCTTGCGGCCACATACGCGCAGCGGAAAATAATGCATGTGTTGTACTATTATGTTCGGGCGCATTTGTAAATAGTTTTTCGTCGCACGTGGAGTTTGGGGTTTGAAGGATCTATAAAGTGAATAACTGTTTTGTTTAACGATTTTTTCTGAACGGCACCCCTTTTTTCAAAAATATGGAATATACTGTTGGAGAAAATTCGTAGTGTTTTTTTCTTTGCAACTAGGTGGATGTGACCTAGGCTTGATCTTATCCGATCTTCCCATCCTGTATCGCTGAAAACACAGCACATTTGCTTTTTCACGTGAGTGTTACTTATTGGAGAGCTTGTCAGGGGATTACGTCTTCCATTTTGATGCCTCTGCATAAACTGCAGAGATGTCAACGAGGTGGAAGGTGGCTTATATCTACTCTACTCACGTCCGACTTTGCAGGAAAGAAGAGATTAACTCTCGGTTCTTATTTGTTCTCTGATCTGGATGAGCTAGAAAGTGCCAATATACAATAGTTGTTCGTTTTATTGCCAGCTGAGGCTATAAGTCGGAGTGTGGTATCACAATGGACCAGTTTATGGTCTGGCGTGCTATGGTATCGCGGCTTACCACGCTCTCTACTCGTACCTATCTATCTTAAATTATAAATGGAATGCATAATTTATTTTAATTTGAATTTAAGAATAGTATCAAATTTCTCGACAGTTCCACTATCAGATGGATTCGCAGCTTATGACGAAATTCAAAAGTACTCGGCTCGGATGTTCGTTTAAAATATTTTTAAATTAAATGTATGCCAAGCATTTAAGCAATGGCCATGCAGTATCTTACACAATCTGCTGTTGCATCAGATATACATAATATTCGCATTCTCCGTCATCCGAGCCTATGCAATGTTCCTGAATATTACACATTCCTTCGCCACGAACAAAGAGCGATACAACGATGATAGAATATTCCCAACAAAAACAACCATTGCAACACCAGAAATAAAAAAAAAGTGCTTCCAAGCTTCACGTATGCCAATGAATCCACGAAGCAACAGGCATTGTAATGCAATGCACGTTTTCGTATTCCATAATAGTGATACGTACATTTACAACACCCCTACATCATTCCATATCCATTTTATTCGTCGTTTCCACTCCATTCTGGGGGAAAGACACTATAAAGCTCGTATCCTTGTATATTCTGTGACATTAGGCCGGGCGAAACTGCAAAATGTCCTCCCCCCCCATTCATTCATGCCTCTGCGAATATTACACGAATATAAATTCTCCAGGGTATTACTTTGAAGAGAAATGATGGGGCACTTACCACACAACACAGACAGCCAGACCGTCAGGACTCCAGCGACGAGGATACGAATATAAAACTTTGGTTTGGGGACGTTCAGGCGGAAAGGATATGCTTCACCTAGACATCGTATTGACCGTCTCTTGTCTTAACCTCATTTTTATTTTTCTCTTATGTTCCGGGTTTTGTTATCGGATCCTGGTCCGGTGTAATCTGACTAAATAAAATTAGGTGGGGGGGTTATTAATATAATTCAAATTAATTAGGGCCTAGCTGTGTTGGGATTAGTGTCCGATAGAAAACTACGAATGGAGTTCGGGAAAGCGGTGAGCAGGAAAAAAAGACAGATAAGGAGTCATTTATTTGGACCTGGTGTATTACTAACGGAATATTAGTATTTGTATAAGGATTTGGTAAATGATAGAGGGGCTATCTGATTGAAGTTTCGGCGCGGAATAGCTTATAAGGATATGAGGCATTCACATATGTATGTACTTACGAGTAGATCTTAATGAGCTACATCGTGGATAGATTAGTACTCATCGGGAAGTAATTAATCCTTCGTATCGTAGCCGTAATTTTGTAGTGGTTATCCCCTGCGGTGTGGGGTTTAAGAATAAGCCAAGGCCTTTGCCGGCTTATCGTAGAAAGCGACTAGATGTACAGGATATGTGCAAGAACCGTCTGAAAAGGCCTGAGAAATTCGTTATCGCAATACAAACGAATTATTTTTTTGACATTTAAAGTACTTAAAGTTTTAATTTGCATTGCCTTGACCCGTCTATGAGCATGGTCGCGTCAACATCTCTTGAATAGCTATGTCTTGTTGAAGTTTCGCTAGCATATTTCTTGGAAGTCTTTTACTGCCAAGGGCAGAACGCTATAGGAGTTCTTGTAGTACCCACAGTTATATTATTATATGTATTCTGTAGTCAATTTTTAACTGGGGATATATAGGCATATCAGCGTTTATTGTCTGCGCATATGCCCACTTAGTTCGAGAGTTGGTTTTGCCGTTTGCTCGATAACTATTCATGCTACTGTGGTTCCAGATCTTAAATTAAAACTAATGAATTTATCTACAAAGTGATGTAATGACTTATCTTCATCGTCGTGGCGCGACAGCCCGACGTCGGGCCTTGACCGCCTGGAATGACTTATCTTGAGAGATAAAAACTTAGTTCGATATAAAATACCGAAGTAAAAAATTTGAATTTTTGGTGGAAAATTTTCCAATTTATCAACAGTTGTTTCTCGGCATATAAGGAAGATATTTGTAGTGAATGAACGGAATTAAAAAAAAAAAAAAACAAAAAAAAAAACAAAATAGGAGAAAACATTTTTTTTTATAGGCAGCGCATAGTTTTTCATACATGCATATTTTTATTATATTGTAAAATTCCATTCATCCGGAATTCTTTTTTCAGATGTAAACAAAAGTTTATGGAATTTGTACTGATAATATTCGAGACTATTTTAAATGAAGTGCAATGGAAACTTGCATTTGACCAGTATGCGGTTTTATGAATTTTCAGTGTTTGCCTCTACAACCTCTTTTTAATCGACTCAATCATTTTATATTGAATGTTTGGTGAATGATAAATTGAAGGTACTCCAAATTGGAATTTATAAATAAAACAACACTCCGATACCTGCAGAGTGTTAAGCATGTTTTATTTAAAATATAAATTGCAGTTCGGCATATGTACCTCCAATTTATCATTCACTACCTACCCGGACCAAATATTAACTTTAATTGACTTCCATAAAATGTGAAACCCCAAACAATATTATGTACATATAGGTATATTCAACCTGGCAATTTAACTTTGTTTAACAGAGCCGTAGTCATTACAGCAAAATTGCTATACACCCTTGAGATGTAACCGAAATGCTGTTTTCCCTGATTTTAGAATCGTTTTATTGCAGTTTTGGTTTCATTCCACTTTATACGAATTGAAAACAGAAAAAAATAAATGAATAGGAAGAAACTACGAGTATATCCATCCAATGACTCTGATTCGAAATAGTTCTATGCATCCCTTTAGTTGTGCATTTCGTTGAGTAAAGGAGCAGTTGTTGTTGTTGTTTTCACAATTTCACTTGAGAGGACTCCGAAGCAGGAAAGTTAGTTGGAACAGCATTCTAATATCATCATGAATTCTTCGTACAACCCACCATTTCTTTGAAGCTCAATAAATGCAAATTAGATAACTCGTTTCAGGTCGAGACGAAGGATAGACGACAAGTCCACAATATTCCGCCTTCAGCAAGGACCGTGCCACATCACACCGTAATGGCAATAGTGGCAGTTATCTGTTTGGTATCATTCGGAATGTTGCTTGCGAAACCATATTTAAATATGCATACGAATCCCATGGCAATCCCTTTGGTGCTGAGTCGGTTGTTGCAGGAAATTGCTATAGTTGGAATTTTAGTAAGGTTTTTGTATGCAATTGACTCTAGGAAGAAAAGAGAATATTAACATTATTTAATATTATTTCCTGTTTGCGACTACTTTTTAGAATTCGGAAATAATAGGTTGAAGTTCGATTGCACAGTAAAAAAAAAATCTCTCAACTTACGGATACTAGCAACAATCTGCAGTTGCGGGATATTAAAGCGATTTTACCTATTCCGAATAAATACCCCTAAAACCGTGGTAATTTTTTTTAAAGGATACTGTATCTAATCGTCTTACCTCAGTATCGTCGCAAGACAACATCACGTCAAGATCCAGCTCAGCATCCTTAATATATTCGACGGTACCTTTTTTTTCCTGTTCCACAGAACACAACTTCATTATGTTGAAAATTTATCTACGAAATTGTATTTTTTCCTCGATAGTTTTCTTGGCTGTATTGTATCTTGTAGACTGCCGTATCTACGACCTGCATCTTGATTGCTTTGCCTGCATTCTTATTAACTGCATATCAGCCTTAACAAACATAAAATTGAGTCGTTTGCTTCGGTAACCAGATCTCAAATGCACGTTCTTCTTTCTTTGCGGCATTAGGTCGTCGCATCGTACCGAATACATTGCGTCCTAGCGTCCAACAGTCCGTCGGCGATATCGTCCTTACCGGGCTTAATTCGAGCGCATATTTTCTTAAAAGAGGTTTTAATTTTAATTAAAATGAACTTTTAGCGTTAAGGTAAACCTTCGCCTTCCATTGGGCTCATCTATCTTCATTTTATTTGGTTTTGTTTTCTTTTTCGTTTTCATCGACCACCTTCTATGCACCATTCCTTCTTGTTTTTTGCTTGTATTCCGTAACAAATTGTCAGGATTTTATACGCGGAAGCACCATTTGGTGGGTGGAATCTCTCTCCGACATAATGGCGGAACGGAAGTAATAGGTGAAATAGGTGAAAGTACGAGCTTCTAAATACCACAAACGCTTGCTTCTCTTTTTTACCTGCTTAAAAGCCAACACGTATTTGGATTTATTTTAAGTGGCAGTCGGAAAGTTATTTGAAATTACTCGTATACTTGAAATGTATTACAGGGATGCAACAGGCTCAGAACGGCTTAGAGTAACCTTCTAAATTTCAATTTCACTCCATTGAATTTTTAAGTGGATTATGCTTTGAATGGTATTTATTTTGCGCCATTTCCCACGTATCGAACATAAGTTAAAGGTGACAATAGGTGTGGGAGTCAAAGCATAAGCTTCAACTAATCGAACTTCTTCTTGTCGCAGAAGTTTTCTCGCCACTTCAACTAATCGACACTGACGCGATGTTTAATGTCGTACCAGTGCTGGGTGACCGCGGATTCACCCAAGATCACTTTGTAGTCTTTCACTCAACGTCTCATGAAATTTTGGCACAAATGATAGTCTATCTGCGTCGCATGAGCTCCACTGCTATATGTGATTAAGTGCCTTTGGTTCTTAATGAACCATGTGTAGGGGATGACTAGACCGTGTGATCTGCATATAGTCAGGACTGAGCGGTGGGCTGATTCTATTTTATTATAACTGAGTGGATCAACTCTATGCTTAAGCAGAGAGCGATAAACCTTAGCAATGGATGTGCCAGAATACAGGTAAGGTAGTCCAAGGATGCCCACAAGGAGCTGCTCTTTCGCCTCTACAGTAGAACATCACCGTAGACAGTCTTCTCTGGAAGCTGGACTCGATGGGCGTACACGCTGTAGGATTCGCCGATGACTTGGCTCTTATGGTTAGTAGAAAGTTCATGGACACAATTATAGGTTGCATGGGACAGGCTCTCAAAGTAACAGAGTTGTGTAATGAGCAAGAGCTAACTATAAACGCTAGTAAATCAAACGCTATGATTTTTAACAGTAAGAGGAAAGACATAAATATAACTCGCTCACGGCGTTTTGGCTCGGAAATTAAAGCGTCCATGGAAGTGAAGTACAGTGGTGCTCCAGTTTAACGAAAGATATAATGTCCAGGGTCGTCCACTATATCGAAAAGTTCGTTAAATCGATAACACATCTTTGATGTTCCTAATAAAATTAAAGGGTATATTTATTCGCAAACACAAACAATGACTGTATATTTATATTCAAAAAGCAAAAATACATTATTGATGCGTTTATTTTTTTGAAAAAAAGTCTCGAATGTCGGTTTGTTTTTGTGGATGTCGAGCATTAATTTCATAAGCTTTTTGCTGCAAAGTCTGCAAGGCAAAAATGTTGGTGTGTTCGATATTATTTTCTTCTGCCCATTTAATACACTTGTCAAAACACTCTATTGCGTCCGTGTGCTTGATTTTTTGGGAAAGCCCTGCTTCTACGATGTCATCATCTTCCACAATGGTTACTTCGACATCTTCATCTTCTAGAAGCACGTTGTCTTCATTGTTCCAAGTCTCTAAATCCTCTGAAGTGAAGTTGCTCTGAAATATTTAGTGGATATGGATACATATTGCAAACATTACCCTGAGGAAGAAAAATTAAGAATACCTCGGGAAACATAGAGCTGATAAGTACTACGGTTCTGCTCAAGATAAGTTCTTCTTCCCGACTCCGAAGCTCAGCTAGGGGAATATTGTCTTCCTCATCTTCATCGGTTTGGTATAAAATATTATTCCAACATTTCCGCAGAGTTTCTGTTGAAATTTTATTCCACGCAAGAGCTAAAAGCTGAACAGCATCAAAAAGTGTCAGTTTCTTCAACGCTGTAGGAATATCGTCGCTTCTACCGACTATCCTGGACAGTAAACTATTCCGATAAAAGAGTTTAGTGAGCCGGATGGCATTTTGGTCCATGGGCTGTATAAGAGGAGTAACATTTGGTGGCATGTACACAACCCATATGTTACCGTCTGGAGTCACCAATTCACTTTCTGGAGGGTGACTAGGAGCGCTATCCAATACCAGTGTCGCCCGCTTTGGTAGCTTCTGTTTCTCTAAAAACCGCTCAACCGAATTTAACACAGATAAAAAATTCAGTGTCTTGAGATTTGTTTAGATTTTAGTGGTTTTTACCGCGTGTGGAATTGCATGAAATTTACTCACCTGCGGAACGAAGTTGCAGAAAAACCAATTTTTAAAAATTTCATTGGTCATCCAGGTTAATTTTGAGTGTGCATAGTCCACAGGAAGTGTTTTATTCTTAAAACTACGTGGGTTTTTGGCTTTGCTTATTACAAGAGGTTTAATTTTTTTCGTTCCAGTTGCATTTGAGCATGCAAGGAATGTAATCCGCTCTTTGGAAACTTTCCGTCCAGGAGCACTGTCTTCGCCAGCATGTACCAGTGTTTTATTCGGTAGCATCTTCCAAAAAAGACCAGACTCGTCGGCGTTGAAGATTGCGTCGAGGCTAAGATTATTCAAGTTTATTATCTCATTTAACTTCTCTTTAAATGGTGCAACTAAATCCGCGTGCGAAGACAGTTTTTCGCCACTTTCCTTAAGAAGCCGGATACCGAACCTCTTCTTAAACTTGCAAAACCAGCCATTGCTGGCTTCAAAATTCTGGTCTGGGTATTTCTGCGTATGAATCTGTAACGCTTTGGCTTTTAAGATGTTACTATCTATTCTGATGTGGTTCTCATGCTGCCTCACGAACCACTTATAAAGCGCGACTTCCATCCTGTGGAATTCGCCTTTTTTTAAAGACTGCCTTCCTAGTGTCCCAGCATTTGTGCTTCTTACGCTTCGAGCTATTTTGCTGGCATTTTTTATGATAGTACATGCGTTGACTTCTTTATGTCGAACTTCTCACAAATTTCTCTTATTCTTTTACCTTTTTTGTGCTCATCGATAATTTTCAATTTATCGCCAAATGTAAGCCGCTTACGTGTTTTAGCCATTATTGAACACTTGTAGTCACTGTCACTTGATAATCACTAAAATTTCACGATTCAACTGCCGTATGTAAACAACGCAGTTTGAAAACTGAGTGCAAAATGTAACGGGACTTTCGAACAATACACAGCTATGAAACAAAGGACAAGCGAAATATGCAATAAAAACGAGATGTTCGTTATATGGAATATCCGAAATTTCGAACGTTCGTAATATAGAGTCAACAATGGATATGAAAAAAGTGTTCGTTATATTGGGAGTTCGTTAAATCGGCGTTCGTTATAGTGGAGCACCACTGTATCTAGGGGTTACCTTAGATGCGAAACAAACTTGGAATGTCTACGTTGATGAGAAGATCCAGAAAGTGAAGATGATTTTGCATCAAGGTAAGAGAGTGTGTGCTCGTAGGTGGGGAATTTCAGACTCATTCTAGCCTATACATCAGTGTTATGGTGGCCAAAAGCCATGTACGAAACTACAAAGCTAGATGGAGTACAAAGGATAGCTTGCGTAAGCACAACGCAAGGAGTAGATTAGGGTTAAAGGAGTTTTTAGACGATCATTTCAGTTTCAGTTCTCCCATCAGATGAGTTTTACTTCCCTATATTGGGCAAATATTGTACGAATTCGGACACCAGTTGTGCCCTTCATCAGTACGCATTAAGGCAATTGCAAAATTATTAATTATTAAACGTTAAAAAAAGTGTTTAATTTTTTGAGCAATTCTTTATTAATGACAACGTGTTTAGGCAACAATATTAATTATTCATTGTCGACCTAATCGGACACGAGACAAAATGTTGCATGCATGAATGTATTTTCCCCAAACCTACATTATTCACATTAACCAGCAATTTGTTCCCTTATCTTGTAGATAACATCTAAGCGCTGTACAATTAACATTACGTCCATAACATCCTCATCAACATAAAGACGTTTAATTGGTGCTCCCTGTTGCAGCATTACAATGATGATGTAAGTCATTAGGGCACACATGCTGTCCACTTGATGTTTATTTAATTTTTGATGGTTCAAATTAATGGTATGTTCGCAACATATGGTCTTATAATCATCAAAAAGGACTTCGGTTTGCATTAATAGGGATGGCGTTTTTTTTCTGTAACAAGCAGATCCTTGATTTAAGCCAATTTCATGGTATTTTCTTTTTATTTTGTAACAAAAAGAAGTAAAAAGGATGAAACAAACTGCTCTTAATACCAGAATTAGTTAGCGAGTTTTATGTTAAAAAAAAGGTTAAAAATATTTAACCGCAAAGCCCATGAATTTTACAATTTAAAATTAGAAACATTAATGCATTTCGACTGGCCAGTAAAATTAAGCTAATTTGGGGGCTTTTTACTAAAAATTAGAGAAAGATCTGGAAATAATTTTAATCTCTTCTGTGGATACCGAATACATGAAAACTGAGTTTGCACGGTCGCAGAAATTAAGCTTAACTTTTGGTGGGCGAAAAACCGAGAAATTACCCTTATAACTCGTAAACGGTACCTCGGATCGAAAAAACTTGTGAAAGTAAATTAAAGACCGTTGAATGCGTCTAATGCATTGTTGCAATGCAAAGCTGAAATTCGGTTCAGTGGCGTAGTCAAAATCGGCCCTATACGGGCTATTTTCTGTTTTTAGGGTAGGATATTACCAGTAGTTCAGTCTTTACTAAAAAAATACTACCTGGCATAGTTTTTGAGTTATTGCGTTTTTATTTAAAAAAAAGGCGTTGATTTCGTAAAGGTTAAATTAGTTTGGTCAGTCAAATTATTATAACACTGGTTGCTTAAATTAGGGTAGTTTCGATTTTTGATAAATGATTTAAATTGATGCATTGTTTAAAAATTTGAGTTTTCGATTTAAAAATTTTGACCACTTTAGGCTTGCAATAAAATTATCTTCAACTCTTACAAATAAAGTTTTCTATTTGGAGCATCCGTTTCAAAAATCTGTGAGCTTGAAAAGTGATAAAGTGTGATTTTTCTCCGAAGCCTCGAAAATTGTCGTTTTTTGACTATAAATTTTGATCTTCGCCACTGAATCGAATTTCAGCAATGTATTCGGCAGAGAATTCAACGACCTTTAATTTACTCATACAAGGTGATCCGAGCCCTTTTCTAAGCTATTGATTCGATTGTACACATTAATCGGAGTGATACCACAGACTGTAGAGGCAAATAATTTTTTCCGGCTCGGTCTGGTCAAGCTCTTGTCAATTTGCTGTCAGCAAATATCCATCACCCCACAGACCCTATGTTATGGAGCATAGAGATAAGCCACAGCCTCTACTGACTTGTGGTAGAAGGCGACTAAATTGACTGGATATGTGTACCAGCAACATGCATCATCCGAAATCTGTTTTATGCTAACGCCATTACTACGAAGTATCTGTAGCAGTGCTAGTTATGTACCGGCCTTTTCCTTATCTTTACGAGTATGTCTGAAATAATTGGAACCGCCGGCCGCTCCCCCGACATTCGAAGATCATGCACAAATAAATTGATAATCATTTGCAATTTTCAATTAGATAATTGCACTCAATGATACAATGATGTGATACACTATCGAACTTCACCTCCCACAATTTACCATCATTTCTCACATAAGAATCCATCCTTCCCCTTTTTGTCCGGGTTAAATCAGCAAATGGATTGAATTACGTTACCTTACAATAAACGCGACTATTGACCGTAAACCAACAAGTGAAATCAGACAAAAATCCTCTTCGGTGTTTTTTTTTTCATTGTCCTTTGCCACATAATACCTCTCAAAAATACTACCATTCGTTCCATTTACGGGTGGTTCAGGTTACGTAAAACAGTGGGGGATGAAAACCATTCAAGTCATGTTCAAAGATATCAAGGGAAAACATTAAAGAGTCTTTTTATTTTTTAAATTGCCCGTTTAAGGACGGCGCGAACAGTTCGTCCCGGGACACTTCCCGGGCTGACCTTAAGTATACAGATAAGGGGGCGGCAGAGAACCTCCAGTCAAGGATGTGTATATGTGCATAAATTTTTACCGCCATGCCACCAATGCTATTAAATCGCATACGAAGCACTAAAGTTAAGCCGGAAAGTCCTTTAGACTTTTGAGGTGAATGCAGAAATTGTGGCTACGGAGTACATGTAGTAGGAGTAAGTGTTTAGGTTTACGGTGGCCCCGTAATAAAAGCTGGGAGACTTTCGGCATATATATTATTAAGTTCAGGTGTGTATTTGAATCACATGCTCGACGGTAGAGTGACTGTGCCGAGGCCAAAGGTACAGTTCACCAAAGAAGTGTTTTGTTCACTTGGAGGAAATTTAGGAGTAAGACATTATTAAATGCAACGAAGACAAAGCAAAAAGGATAAAAAAGCTAGATTCAGATTGCTTCTTTGTCTCAAGTTATCCATAAATCTATAATATTCATCTTTCGAAGTTGTTGCCTACTTAACCACTATCTGCATGTATAGAGTATAGCAAACGTTACTATTCACTAAACAAATGCGGTATTATAAGTTAAGATACTCTGCTCTTCAACTAAATAAATTCACCTGAACAGGCACTTTTTGCATTGTCTGTGCCCCTGTGTTTAGTGTGAGTTGTGCCTGAGGACAAGAACGAGGACGACGATTCAACCTATCTTTGAGGTTTAGTGTAGCGTTAAGGATGGCACTGGGAATATCACACTTTATTACTTTGGAGGAGGTGAGTGCACATACGACTCGTCATATAACATCTGATTGCCAGCTACGGCTTACTCGCGATATGTACATGAGTGTGAGGATACTTCTGCCCAACCCACTTGTATGTGAACGCTGATAATACCATAATTGGAACAGAATGCTCCCATGAAGAGCATTCCTGTCGTCACCGCCGACCAACATCGCTCCCAAATGGCTTATGACCTCCACCGCAATTATTCCATAGCATTACACAAAGTCAAGTTAGTGGTTGGTGGTGTGTCGGGTTCGTCTCCGATTAGGATTCCGGCGGGTTGTTACGTCTCCCATCTAAGGACTAAAGAACTAAATGGCAGGAAGAAATATGGTGTTGACTCTTGTGTTCATGTTTCCGAACACCAACGATAGTGGTTAAGTTCTGAATACACACCGGGCGAACTCGGTTAACTCTAGCTAGAACTGAACGTGAATGTTTCAAATAGAACCCAATCCTCCTCTAATCCAAATATACGTACACCTTGTTGCCATTCTCAGATCATCTTCGTCTGTGCTACGAACACGGAGGTTTACATGTGAGCACAATTATTGTGGTGTAAAATTACCTAATTAGGCGAAGCTGCGGATTAATTAGATTTCACATTTTAGTGTAGAAAGAAACTGTTTAGGGAAAAATTTGTATCGTATCGTATTATAAACTGCGTCGCTAAAAACGATCCTTGAATATGACTGTCGTCGGCTGTCGACGAAAAAGTGATGGCGATAACGGCGTGCATATTTTATCCTTCTTCGAGTGTCATGCGTACGTAATAATTAGCTGGAACTGAAATGAATTCGTTATACACCCACCGTATATGTCACATTTATAGGGAGACGTATCGCATCAACAAATTGTTCAGTTTATTTACGAGTACATGTGATACTTGATATGAGAACACACACGCTTACTCGTATTCCGATTTGTTTGTGAAGCATTGCAGATTAGGGAAATTAACGAAAGGGTTGAGTGAGCGAAATGAGGGTGTCTGAAACTTCAAAGTAGGCTGTGAAATTGAGTGGAAGTGAATTAGGTGCGCTCAATTTATTAGTGTTTTTACGTGAGTATGATATTTCATTGCTATGATGTTGTGGAATAGTTTCACGGGAATAAATTTGCATGAGCGGATATGCATACTAATTTATCCATGAAAAGGATATAGGTTAGGTTAGGTTAGGATGCATCACAGCACACTTAGACTTGTGGTACCAATACACCCCCCACTTACGAGAGTAATTGGTTCCGGCAGATTTCTTGTAACTCGAAATTATTTTCGCGTTAAAATTTGCTCACAACGATGTGGATACTTTTTTCTACGTTTCTACGTGTGCGGTTTGTGTAAAATATGTTAGTACCGACAATTTTTCGTGCGAATGAAACTTTCTTCAGTTTTCGTATAAGATTTCGCATGAAAAACTGAGGTTAGTACCTAGCTTTATAGAGAAATTGTGAAATGAAAACCCACATAAAAGGAATATTCGTAAAACAACTTAAGCTGCTATTGTTTTCGAGAATATGCAAGCTGTCCCATCCGGAATGTATACGAGTATACCTCAGAATCAACTGCACTCCTCTGTTTAAGAAAAGATACCAGTATAATCGTAAATCTATCTTAAACCATCACAGAGTTATGGATCGCATTTTGTTGTTGTCGTTGTGATAAGGATATAATTTTCATGTGCTTATCTTCGAATCAATTAACCAAAAATTTTATTTAATTAGTTAAAACTGTACGTTAATTTTTTTGTAAAATTAGGCTGTTTGTAAAATTTACCATAAGAGCATAAGTTCGAGAAATTGTTCATACATTTTGTGTTTTCGTTGCAGTTCCAGGAATTATTGTATCATAATAAAATGAAACCTGAAACTAGAAGGCTTTTTCCTGGAATCCGAAAGGTTTGTAGTGTACGATGCCAATAGGAGATGAGTCTTACACCATGATCCCCTTCCCTTCCCCAACAAATCTTGTTAAATGTGCTGATAACCTCTGCACAAAAGACACCATCAGAATCTAGTGAATGATATACTGTTTATCTCGAGGCTTTGGCTCAAAATTGGACTGTAGCGAGATTTCATGTTTTTAAATTAAATATATCTTATTATCGCCGCCGGTATTATTTTGCGGTAAGAGTGTGAGTCCAAGTTCTCGTGGTGTTGCAGCCAAATCGAAACATGTGTTGCTATTCCGGAATTTTTGCAATTCTGACTTCATATTATCAATCAGCGACGCCGTTTTTCCAAGCAAGGTACGCCGTGTTTCGAAGAAAGGGTTACCGTTCAGGATATCCATTTGTTTTTTATTTTTGGTAATTTTATCTTTCGCAGTCAGCGACCCTCCTCCTCCTATGTGTTAGTAATATCATCCTGTTTTCTCCTTTTCACCTATTTGTTGCCAATATTCGACTCCATCGCCAAGAATGTCCAAAGAAATCGAGATGGCGTTTATACTACTCCAGAGTATACGCCTCTTCACGGAAATTTCTATGACACCCATCTTGCATATATTCCACTCCATTGGCAAGAAAGTCCTTTTCTCCCAAACAAAGGACTCGAAACGCATTTTATACTACTTCAGAGCATCCGCTCCTTCTCCACGATTCCTATGACAACCATCTCTATGATCATCATCTATTCCACCTCCTTGCCAAGAATGTCTTTTCCATACCAAGGGACTCAAAATGCAATGTTCACAACTCCAGGGCATACGCCTCTTCACCCCGGTTCCTATGAAACCCGTCTTGCCTATGTTCTATTCTATTGCTAAGAATGTGCTATTTCCACCACAAAAGGACTCGAAATGCATTTCACACTTCTCCAAAGCATTCGCCTCTTCACCACGATTCCTATGACACTCATCTTGCCTACATTCCACTACATTGCCAAGAATGTCCTTTTCCTTAGCAAAGGATTCAAAATGCCGTCTCCAGCAGTCTGGTACATTTCCATCAAGACGTATATTCACCTCACGAACATACACAAAAATCGTTCATTGCTTAGCCTCAACCTGCGACAAATGAGTATAATTTTCATGCAAAAGTTCTACAATTCTAAGCTACTCAAATCGCAAGCGCAAAAAAAAGATACATTGCTAAAAAAAAGATACATACGCCATTGGCTGCCGTGCTCAATCATCCTTTCGCCGATTATAATCGATTAATCGGAAAAATACGATTAGTCGTACCTGTGTTTAACCATAATCGTTTCAATTAATCGGAAAAATACGATTAATCCAATTCATACGATTAATCGTATTCTTACGATTAATCGTATTTTTATGATTTACCGTATTTTTAAGATTAGCCTATAAATCGTATTTTTTCAATTAATCGAAACAGTCGATTATCAGAAATAAACGATTATCATACGATTGATCGATTAATTGTACATGGCTAGTGGATAGCCATTCTGACTCGCGATGAGCCAATCCCCATTATTCTCAACATCTTGGATATGCACCTATGCTAGAATAAACATAGAGAAATTGTAGAAGCGGAGATTTAGCCACGCGAAATAAATCTAATTGATGGAGCTTAAGGTTAAACCGGACATAAATTCATATAGCAAAAACCTAACTTAAAAATATCGCCTAAAAAGATGGATATATATAATGCTGTACCTTTTACACCTGGTACCAACAACTGATGCTAAGTATTTCACCCCATATCTTAATTTTACATAAGCTTAGGAATAATCACGCTTCACTGCGCCAGGTGTCTTTTTTTTTTATTCCCTTTTCGGCACTCAGGCAGGATCGTGAAAATTTCTTTGTAACGTTGAGCGAGGAAGCCAGTGAGACCACAAACCCCAGCCCTCAATACCGAAAGCCGACCTAGCTGTCAAGCGCGCGTTACAATTTGTCACTACTGAGCGGGTTTTGACATTTAGGTGTCCAGGATATTTCAACGACCAAGTCCTGAGCCTCCGTTTTCCCCCAAGCTCCACAATTCGTTACATATTGAATCTCTCAACGACGGCAAGGTAAACAAGGGAAATAGACATGTGTATCTCTACAAGCCACACGCACAATGTGGGCTTGCAGAAGTTTCTTTGGACGGACATGGGGGCTCACCCCAAAGATAATTGAGTGGTTATACACCATGCTGGTGCGGCCTATGGTGACCTACGCAGCGCTTGTGTGGTGGCCGAAAACTCAGCAATCTTCTGTCTTACTGAAGTGCAATAAGCTTCAACGCCTTGCCTGCCTTGGCATCACTGGAGCAATGTGCACTTGTCCTACGCCAGCCCTGGAGGCGATTATTGGACTTACTCCGTTGCATATATTCATTCAAGAATCAGCAGCTCTAAATGCTCTTAGACTTCGTCTAACTTCCGACGTGCGTAGTGAAGAAAGCGGTCACATGAGCATTCTGAATCAAATTCCTGACGTGCAGATCTGCTTGGGGGGCAAAAACTCCTCTTCCATAGTCCTCCGCGTGGGCGCCCCCTGGAACGGCAGTGGTCACAGACCATTGCCAACCAACGTCAAGCCGCCAGTGATGGCGGTGCGATGATTTGGTTGAGGTACCCCTGTGGTGTGGGGTGTGAAAAAAAAATACCACGGCCTTTCCCTTTGAGGGCCTGTCGTTAAAACCGACAATCAAAGGACAGGATGTGTATGCCAGCAACTTGCACTATCCGAAATCTTTATATGCTAACGAAACGTCAACTGACGCGCTATGCCCCGCTAGGGGTTAAGGCAAAGTAGTAGTAGTAGTAGATCTGCTTGAGATCAGATTACATGATCACGGAGGTTTGCTTCGGCAGAAAATATTCAGCCCTCATCCCTAACCGCTCTGAATGGGTAAATGGCACACCCTGTCCAGACCCTAGATGTATCAAGTGGTTCACCGATGAGTCTAAAACAGAACAGGGTGTTGGTGCAGGTGTCTTTGGACCCAACACCAGGATTTCGATCGCAATGGGAATCTCGCCCAGCGTTTTTCAAGCTGAGATCCACGCCATTGAGGTCTGCGCCAGGGTAATCTTGGAAACTGGACTTCGCGGCGCTCACATTGCTATCTACTCAGACAGCCAAGCAGCTATAAAAGCGCTCTCCTCATATAAGGTCTCTTCAAAACTGGTGAAGGAGTGTTACAATCTCCTTCAACTGTTGGCAACCAAAAACCGAGTCTTCTTGTGTTGGGTGCCTGGCCACCACGGCATTGAGGGGAACGAGGCTGCGGATGAACTTGCTAGACAAGGATCATCCAGTCGTTTTCATGGACCTGAGCCTTACTGTGGCTTTGGACTGGCCTCGGCCAAACTGCGGATCACAGATTGGTTTGCACGATTGCGTCAACAGTACTGGAATAACCTTCCAGGGCTTCGTCAATCAAAGGAGCTGATAATGCCCTTCAGTCACAAGGGTACTACTCGAATGAGTAGAACCCACCTAAGACTCCTAGTGGGGTACTTATCTGGCCATCACTTGGTCAGATATCACCTGAACAAGATGGGTCTGTCAAGCGAGACTGAATGCCGTCTTTGTCTGGAAGACGTGGAAACGACCAAGCACCTCTTGTGCGAATGTCCCGCCATCGCACGTTTTAGGATGTCACTCCTCGGGCAGGCTACTATCAGCACTGCAGAATTCAGGTTGATTCCTGCTAAAGACTTACTGCCCTTTATTAGAAGGGTGGACGGTCTTTTGGATTAATGAGCTACGGCACAATAGATCTTTATGGTCGCAGTGCCTTCCTGCTGGGAAAGTAGCTCGAATCTTTATATCTATATCTATATATCTATATCTCTACAAATATCTTTGCATAATTTTTTTTCTTATGTTATTCATCCGCGAAAAAAAATAGAAAATAAAAAACATACAAATACAATACTTGAAAAGCAACCTTTCTCAGCAAAGTTCCGCGTGATTCAATCGCCATGAAAGCTTATTTTTCCATAAGTTACTCACCGAGTTTATTTTGATTTTTAGTTTTAACAGAACAAGCAAGCAAGGACTTTTGCATTCTTTTTTCTCTTTTTACTACGCCATATCTACTTTAGCAAGTGCTCTACCTTTATTTTATTCTTCCATTTAGTATTTTCATAAATAACAACTCGTCATAACATGATATACTGACATTTGAAATTAAGCCGGACATGGTTCAAGGAATCTGGACGCTTTGCAAACAGATTGAAGCATTGGGAAATATAGGGAAGGATATTCACGAAAGAATAAAAACAACAACAACATTAGCAACAAATATCCTAACTCCTAGACGGACAGGAATAAGGTGGGTGAGAATGAAAAGAAAACTTGCAATTCACAATTCCTACTTCGTCTGTCTAAATGAAAAGTTGAGGAAAGTTTTTCCTTTCTTTTTCTTTTTCTCTTTTTCTTTTTGTTTTCACGTGTAAAAAGTTACTTACGAAACTTCTGTAAAGCCATTCATTTTCTGGTCCAGCGTTTTTTCTCCTTCTGTGTTTGTTATCTCTATCCCAGCTGACACTGGCTACACGACAGAATGGCTTTCATTTTCCTTTATTTTCGTCCATTTTCCATTCCCTGCATATTCAGATCTGTATAAATAGAAGCGTATACGATATTTATGATAAGTAGAAGTATAATATATATTTATAATGGAGGCTTTGTATATGTACATATAATTTATTTTACTTTTCATAATTTTTATACCAGTTTGAGCGCATTCTAGGATTTTATTCAAATATTTGTTTGGTTGGCCGGCTGAGTTTCTGCGCTTTTTGCCATGTCCTTGTGCGGTTAATTTTATAGTACTCGTATTATAAAGTATGACTGATTTTATTTTCACGCTCTTCATGGATTCTGCAACATCTGATGTGCATGTTTTTTTAAAATGAGAGATACGATGCGAGAATAATGAAATGAAAGAAGTAATATGGGTGGAAATAGGGTTGAAAATTTGTGTGCCTCCTCCTCTATTCCTACATTTCAATGCTGTCCTGCGTTGCTTTCTGTTTAGCGGTTGTATAGCGATGTGAGTTCGACCTTGCAAAAATGTTTTATCCAAAAGTTTTTGTATAATGACCAAATTTGTGATTTCTGCAAATGTGATAATATATTTATTTATTTATTTACCAAACAAGGCATAATTAAAAAAGTTAAATTAGGCAAATTGGGTTGGGTTAGATTGAGTAGACTAAGATGTTAAGAGGGTCTTTGTCAAGTTATGCTTAAAGGCAACTTTTAGACATGCCTGAAGGATAGTGGATACTAAGTGAATTGAAAGTTCAACATGTTCGTAATGTTCTTATAGATGAAAGAGTCATTAAATTTGAAAGACCCAGCCTGTACTTGTAAGATGGAAGGTTATGCAAATCTAGCCGGTCATAAAGATCTCTTAAAGCGAAAAGAGTAAATTGTTTTTGAATAGATTCGAATCTGTCGCAATGTAGCCCGTACGCTGGGTTCCAGACTACGCAAGCATATTAAAGTGGAGGCCATACAAGTGTGATATAAATTTAGTGACCCAAATATTTTTAAACTAATCAGCGCGTCTCTCAATGAAGACGAGTTGCTTAGTAGCCATGGATACCACCCTGTCACATTGCAGTATAAAACGCATTTTGTTGTCCGAAACAACGCCGAAGTCTTTGGCCAACTCTATTCGACATTGTTAAGGTGGTAAAAATTAGTTAGAATATTGTTCATACGAAATCACCTGGCACTTATTGACGTTTAGATACAGATTCTTTTGATGGCACCACTGTTCTAGGTGTGTTGGGAAGAGGAGTGTGAATCGCAGACGAGCCAATTACGAGACGACCCGTCTGAGCACGGTCTAAAACTGCAAAATAGGTTCCAGCCTACCTATAAAGTTAAAACCACCCTTAGCCAGCCACCAAACGGGGGAGTTGACCCACCACCACCTCTGATAATTCCCCCAGATAATCGAAAATGTAATCACCGAGAGTCGACCTTCTCCTACTTGCCGGGCGCCGGACATTCGCAAAGAAAATGAAATATAGTTTCCTCCTCATCCTCGTTTCCACAGCTCCTACTGAAATCATTAAACGGAAACCGAAGCCTCCTGGCGTCCTCACCAATGAGACGGCGACCAGTGACCATGCCCAACGCCATACCGATCTGTTGTTTCGACAATGACAGTAATTTCGTTGTCCGGCTGGTGTCTAACCTTGGCCAAATCTGCTTGGCATACGACATGTAAAGCCCTCAGACCATCTTAGGTTGGCCTTGTTGAAATCGGCCGACTTTATACTAGATTTTATTTGAGATAAGGAGATGGGGATGTTACTGCTAACCTGCTGCGTCGCATTGATTGCCCCCTTTTCAGTGAGCTCATCAGCCCTAGAATTTCCTACAAGGCCGCAATGATCAGGAATCCAGGAGAGCACAATATTGAAGAAGTAGTACATCCCACAAAGCCATACTCGACAGTCAGCTAAGGTTTTGGATAATCATTACATACCCCTGATTCAAGGGATTTAATGGCAGCCTGGCTGTCAGTGAAAATCGTGATCTCTTTCGTAGCGGTGATGTAAAGTTCCAGTCACGCCACGGTCTCTGTTAAAGCGTAGATCTCTTCCTGCAAAATGCTGTAATGATCCGGTAGTCGGTAAAAGCGATTGAAATTAAGTTGCTCGCAGTGGATGCCGGCGCCTCCACCTCAGCGAACAGTCTGTATAATTCTTAAACGAGTTATTATCACGTTCGGTGGCCGTTGGGTCACCACTCTACGATACTAATCTAGAGCTCGGAGTTCAAATCTCGGCACGATCAAAAATTGCCTGTGAGTACTAATAGAACTCTCACAGTGCTCCGAGCTTGTCAGTATAAAGACGGCGCGGATAGGAGGTGCATGCTAGCAACTGCACTTCCGAAATGTATTGTAAATTGCGATCGAAACGTCAACAAAGCATAGAAATGCTAGAGATGTTGACGCGCCCATGCGCTCAAGGCAATTAATAAAAATGAAGGACCACTCGATTCTCCTAGACTACGTTATAACATTACCTTGTCGGTCATATTGGTGGCATTATTTTTAGAAATTCTAGTTAGTAGTTATACATTTCAAAGTAAGGCAGCAGGGCTCGAATATGAATATTATGGGGACTCAAACTAATTACATCCCATATGATTCCTCACCGAAGACCTCATTAGAAACCTTATCAAGCACAGTATCAAATCATATATCCAGTATATTCAAAATATTACATCACAGGCATGGCAAACATTAATCGAATTAGGCTTGATTTAATAAGCATGTGCCCAGCTTCATTGTGTACTCTATCCTGCTGCAAAATCCGATGTCAATCTCTGCATAATACCAGGCACTGACGCGACGATGCCCAGCTGATTAGTAGTTCGTGCTCATATTTTACATTAAACTCACTTCAAGCAATGCCCCAGCTTATATCGTCCCAATACGGTCCAATTAGTATGCATTTACGGGAATCACTGCAACTCTACGTGAATCGATAATATCCTTTCATCTCTATTATGAACGAGGCAAATTCATGCCCACGTCAGATCGATTCGATACGATCCATGCGAAATAGCTAATGATTGAGTACTTCTTTTTGCAGACAGTTGAAATAGAGTAATCCACAAAACACCGTTTAATTCAACGGACAAACTTAAAAGTGCAGCTGTAAGCTATTTGAAAAAAGAAATCGTCCGAAAAGCAAAAACACAAAAGTCCAAAACACAAATCGGTGAAATATAGAAAATGCTATTCGAATGCCCTGAGGTTCGCCCACGGTTGATAGCCCTATCTATTCCCTCGCTTACGATTGGTGATTTGAATCAACTGCTTTTTTGTATCCTTGTTTTTTTTTTGTTTAAGCTTTTCGGTGCATTGCCTATTTATACCATAGGCTCAGGCAATTCCATAGATGTCGATAGGTCGAGTGTAGGTTTCCATTTCGTCCATCGCTTATCTCGTTTCTCACTTTAATTAAACTCGGTACACGGACTTTGTAGCCTCGACCCATATGTTGCCTCGTATCCTCTTTCACATATACCCTTATTGCCGCCGAGCTGTTGGACATGTTAAAGGGATGTGGTCAGACGGGTTTCGAGAGCCAAATGCACTTCGTCTCCGGCACACCTGTAGTATGGGACCTTGTTGTTGTTGCTATTGTTGTTATTTTATATCACGGCCATTGGAACCGAATTTGTAGGTGATTAGAAGCATACCTAAATTACATGCCTACTTGTTGATTATTTGAGTTATGGCTGGTCGATAGTGGTGTTAGGTGGTATTCGCTGAGGTTTAGCTTATGGACAAGGAAGTGTTGTCAGTTTTGAAGGATTGATATTTGATTATGAATTTCTAAATGTCATGTGGCCTGTTTAGTTTTAAAATGCTCAATACCTTCTATTTTGTTTCCTTACAGGTTTGGCTGACCCATTGTAATGGACTTGATACTGGACCTCTTATTGTAAGTATCTGATATACAATATAATAAATGCGACTATTGTTGTGATCGACAATTAAAAATATTCATCGATATAATGCATTCTCCGAGGGGCGACCGGTAGCTCAGTGCGAAGAGGCATCAGTCTCATGTCTGACTACGGGCGTTTCGGGCTCGAATCCCATCCACGATAACCTTCGTAGTCATGGACGTTTGTGTTGTCTTCCCCCGGTGGTGCGGGACGTAAAAATAAGGCACAACATTTCCCGATTTGTCGCAGGTAGGCAGCTAAATGGGGGAGCGAAACTGATTTATGCCAACGAAACGTCAATTGGGCCACATGGAACAGTTGACGCGCAATTACCCCTAAAGGGTAAGGGCAGTTGAGTAAATTGTTAGCCGTATATTTCTCCTCTGAATTGTCGCAAATTCTTTTTTAATTGTATTAGATTTTAAAGTGGTGGTTGAACCCCGGAAGGTTCAGGGCACTGAAGTCAGATTGTCTATTCTGCTATAGTCTTCAGCCTTTTCGCAGATACAGTTTGATTAAGCTATAGATTTGCTCAGGAAGTTGAGGCCACGTCGACAGTTTCCAAAACGCAATCCCAAAGCAGTCTCTGCGGCGCCATGCCGGACCAAGTGGTTAGATTCAAATAAAATATGAGTCAACGCCACGTCTCGTTATCTTCTCCGCAGAAACGGCAGCTCGAGGCTCATACAATTCCTATGATTCTAAGGAAGTTTCTCAGGTATGAGTACGCAGTTAACAGACCACACATGCTTCTGACTGTATTCCGGTTCAGCTCTATCACGTCAGTCGATCTGCCATCATACGAGTAGCCTTGGTTCAATAGCTTAATTTGGCCTATCCATTGATAGTGAATAACATTACCACATTCCCCATGCAATTTCCCGCAAAAATTATTAAGGAAAATTTAATCGAATTCTTAACGCTTTTACCGGCAGTTAAAAAATAAATAAATAAATAACAGTGCGTAGAATGCGAACGTGCTAACCGTTGCGCCATCCGGACTACCATAAGTCTAACAATAATTAAATAAATCCAGATAGGCAATGGCAGGGCTGGATCCTCAAGTTTTTCCTGTAAATAGTCTACATTTCCATAACATAATGCCTTAGGATTGTTATCAGAGTTTACCCTACGATGATCTCTTCAAAGAAGTATTTTGTCGAAATTGACACCTGGGTATTTGGTCGTGTGTGCCAAGATTACTGGGGAGTTGTACAATACATTATAGGACAACTGATATGTCTGAGTTTTCTTTTATTAGGGAATGACACAAAGACATCGGCCTGGAATGGATTCACTCGAAGGCAGTTGGCGTCATACCAATCTTGCAAAAAGCGCTGATTGAAGGATATTGGGTAGGACTTCTTCAAATTTACCTCTAATCGTGATTACCAAATCGTTTGCGTATGCTTCAACAGAGAATCCTTTTGTTGAAAGTAACTCATCCAGCACTATGCACCATAGGAGGGGAGATAAGACCCCTCCCTGCGGGCAGCTACATGTGACATTAGCTGTAAGGGTATAGTCTCCAATAGCAGTTTTTACCAATCTGGAGGAAAGCATTTCTTTCACCCAATTTGTAGTAGTGGTATCCGGAGCCTTGGACCTTGAAGCTTTATCGATAGCTGAGAACGAGGAGTTGTCGAAAGCAGTCTCTATTAAGGACGGCACTCAGAACAGTTTCCTTCGTTTGCTATTAGCATATTTTTTATTTATTTTTCAGCCTATCACCAATTAGCAATTTGCCAGATTTGGTTGAGTGATAAGCAGTTTGCCGAATAAGTAGTTTTTGTGTCTATGCTAGATTGTTTTTGTGTCTATGCTAGATTGTTTAAACTTACCGTTACATATTTTTTCACTTGAACTTTTTAAGCGCGGAGCTCGCATAGCTAGTGGATCCCATACAAGAGACTATTCCGTACAAAAAGACGCCGAACACCTTCCGGATCTGGTTTCGTCCACTTGTCAGGTGGAGCAGCACGATCAAATTTTCCAATCAACAGGTCCATGGATTTTACACAATGCACCAGGGGTGTGAATCACATACGAATGAAAAACGGCAGTAGTTCCTCGAAAGAATAGTTTAGCTTATTAAGGAGAGCTGAAGAAGAGAGAAGAGATCCATAAATACAACTGGATCGAGCCCTCCTCCTCTTCAGTTAGGCTTTCAGCAAACTGGTGCTTATGTTTCATTTGATGCGCATAGTTTCTTAAATAGAAGCGTGTGGGTCAGTCAACACTGAATTTATCGGTTTGGTTACTTATTGGCTGTCCTTCAGAATATACTATCAATTTACTTCCATAGCCTCCTCTGCAGAGCCTGACCACACATAGGCTATTTCCGATGTCCATTGTGCCTAAACTACTTACCTAGTACACGCGTATATGTACTTTGAAGACATCACGTAGTGCTGCAATTGTGTTGCATCTAAACAACATGAATCTAGCAAGCCTTCATGTCCTATATGTCCGATACGTCCTGGTTGTCCATCCTGCAAAAGATATTAATTTGCACTTGATATACGACAACGAACCCTTCCCTGACTCTGTGACGATAATGGTTGATAACGGAAATGACTAGAACACGTTGTAGGTGTAAATGTGCTATATTGTACGGCAAACAGGTCCCAGATAATATTCAATTAACCAAATGGAATGTTTTATTTACATACAATGCAGAAATGCTATCTATCGGTAGCGCGGCAATAGATGTAGCACACCGACAATCTACGTATGCTCTTTAATAGCCCATTGTTTGAATATAGATATAAAATTATTGGAGCCCTGTGCTTAGGGTGTGGCCTGGCAAATACTGAAATATATAGACGTTCTAATTACTTAGGGTTTGTGTACAATGAAAAGTTTATTATTGGCACGCTCAGTTTGTACATGCATCTAACAAGCTTTAATTAAGAATATGAAGACACTTCAATTAGGTCAGATTGTGAATGTGTGATACTCCATTATTAACATATTGAATTGAAAGAAACGAACACTGGGAAATAAGGTTCAGTAGTCTAAAATAAGAGCTAATCTCATATTTAACTAATTTATCTCAAATGGACCAAACACTTGTTATAAGGAAGCAAATAAGGTTGTTTGTATGATTCGAAACGCACCTACCGGGCTCACGTTTTCCAAAAACGCATTTGGTTTTGTGGACAAGCCAAAACCATAAATGATTGTAGCCTTACTCCAATTTGGCTGTAGTAGATCAGAGGATTGTAGTAGTAGAACTCCCCCCAATGGACCAACAATTACACTGAACCAGGAATATTTCTATTCACCGCTCACGCTCTTCTTCTTTCTCCTCAACTTTCATTATTAAGTGTGTGACAGCGAGAGCGGCCTTCACAGACTGCATAACCGAGCAGTTGCGGAACCGCTCGCGAGCAGTGTATGATTTTGGGTAACTTCTGAACCCACCCATTACTTCATGGTAAATCCAGCACTGATTCAAATCGCACTGATATCGGCTCACGAAAAATAAATGAAATAATGAAACAAAAAGTTTTTTTTTTATCGATTTCTAACATATGTAGATTCCTAATACGGGACAAAATTGTATAATCCCCAAATAATATGCTTCAAAGGGGAGGGGATGCAATATTTACCAATCATCATGGCAATTTGTTCCTACAAAACTTTGAAACGAAACCATTCGTCCCCCAAAAGTGTACACACACATATTCCACGTTACAGAGATTGTTTGGAGAATGGAAGGACTTACGGAAAAGGATTTAAGCCTCAAAGCTTGGAAATTACAGTTGTCAGGCCATTTATACTCGCCTGGTTGATTCCGAAAGTTTTGCGAGCACTTAATTGCGCAGACTTTTCGCATACCATGCTCATATATTATTATGGCTGTAGGACAGATCCCATTGAAGAACCGTGTGGCCAAAGGAATTTCCTACTAGTATGAAGTATACGGACTGAGATGGAAAGGATGAACCCTTGTATTGGATGACCATAGAATATAATATAGTGAACTTGAAGGAAATGTTTATTGGTAGAAATGAAATAAAATCGTCCGTTTTGGTGGACGTTTGTCTTTCCTGAATAGAGTGCGCTAAGTTTGCTCGAACGTTTGCCTGAAACCTATGGACAAACAAGTCATGAAAGGCCACTTCAAATAAAGGACACTGCATGCCGGCTCACGGCGATTCTTTGATGCATACAAGTATTTAAGTTAACATGACTTCTGACTTTTAATTCTCTTCAGTTCTATAGTTCAGAAAGTATTGTACATAGAGTCGAATGTAAGGTTGAACTTGGAGCGTATGACGATTATGGCTGCCTCAGCAATATATTTTAAGGGAAAATACTGAAAATGCTTACAATCATTATTTTGTACTCGTCGTTGGGATATTTTAATATAATAAGATAGCTTAGTATAGTTATTTGAAACATATTGCAATGCACTACTTCAGCAATCAAACTAAGCTAAATAATGTTCCACTATTTAGCTGAGTTTGATTGCTGTTAAACTAGTCGATCTAACTTTTGTGAAACTGCGATCCCGGAAGTTTTATCTATTTATGCACTTTGAAAATGAGCGGCAGCAGTTTTTCAGGAGGTGCTCAAAGTTATCCAAATCAATGGTAGAATCTTTCATTTATTCTCAGAATATTGGGATTGGAGGTATACTGGTATTGTTCTACAATATATACTAATGAACTTTTAAATGACCCATCTGAATATGCTTTTTTTACTGAGAATTCATTTGTAGTGTATAAGCATAAATCACACACAGCGTTTGTGGGATTGGGTAAAAAGACAGATTGGAGCTCAGGTAGTCGATTTCAATAAGTTACAAGGGTTTCAGGTTGGCTTTTAAGAATATCCTGCTTAAAAACCATCCTGAATACCAAATATAATATAATATATTATATATAATAGACCTAATCATGTTATTAAAAAAAAAATACTGGCGCAAGTCCAATTAGAACCAAGGCCTCAAGATTAGGTAGCATCATCTTCTTTACCTTTAGTAGGAATCGAACCAGGAACCCAGTAAACATAAGGCGTACTTGCTAATCGCTGCGCTAATCTGACTACTTTATTTGCGAATTAACATAAAAATTCAGATTTAAAACCAACAATACATTGACATTTAATATCCTCTACAAAACGATAATCGTCCGCAAAACAACCGGAATACTTCCGTTACTGAACAGCTGCGTGTAAGTGCTGCACCATATATTCGCAAGAATTTTTTTTTATTGTTTCCGCTCTGTGAGCATCGCGACAGAGCTCCAAAAGCCGGGCTTGGGTGGTCATTTGGCGGCTTAAGATTCCTCGTTCAATTTGGTTATGATTGCTAATGTTGCTATCAAATCCTAATAGATCTTTTGTCCAAACTACGAGTATTTATAAATATTTTTATACACAAATATACATATGTATATTGTCAGAAGCGGTGCGGGGCACATTATATGGGTCTAGACTGTTGATTGAAAAAACTTTTGACTGCAATTTCTGACATATCTACCAAACTTTAAACGATGTTGTCTCGAAAACTGTTTTAGATACGAAAGCTGCTAGCTGTATTCGTCGCTCGATTTCGTCAGTTTCATTGGCGTCCTTTGACAAGTTGCTACGCAGGTATGTAAAGTCATCTACGGATTGGATGCTGAGGTACCCTGCGTTGATGCTCGATTGTGCTGGCGTCCTGGCTCTTGATTGCATCATTATTTTTGTTTCGTCCTCGTTGATGCGTAGTCCAACTTTTTTTGTAGCGGTGTCAAGAATATGCAGAAGTTCTCTTGCGTCGGTCAGTTTTCGGGACATGATGTTTATGTTGTCTGCGTACGCTATCAATTGTGTCGACTTGATAACTAGCGTTCCGCTGGTGTCCGTATCCATTACCCGAATGGCGTATTCAAGTACCCAGTCAAATAATTAAACAAATTTCTGATTGGCATTTTAACTTTATTTTTTAATTCAAAGCCCTCTAAAAATTATTAGAATGTCTCCATTTTAGAACGTTTTAAATAAATTCGTACGGCAAACAGAACTATAGAACTGACTTGTGAAATTTCCAGGGACCATTTAAAATGAGATCAATTATTTCGCACGATTCGTCCCCGTAATGCTTCTTTAAAAGTGTTTCTACATGACTTTTTTTTGCTCTGACTTGTTCCATAGCATGGGTCGAACTATTCTCTTATATGTAAATTTCGACCTTCACTCAATCTCCTGGAAAAAAATTTAAATTCGTTTCAAAAGATGGTCATCCAACGAATCATGGGAGGAGCGCGTGAAGGACACCAATATGGGATGATTGTAAAGCCATGAGCTGCACCAAATATTAGACGAACCAGACGCTTTGAAATTAACGGAAGCAGTAATGATTAATCCGAGACGTGTGGACGGTATTCTGTTGTGTTAAAATCAGAGTAACTCGCCTAATTTTTTTTTTTCAAAGATCGTGCCTCCTGGCATTTCCCGTGGTCCGATTTCAATCAAAGTTGGTACGTAGTTTCCCTGGGTTATTATAAGTACCACACTGTGATATTATGGTCCTGCTGTAGGTGTGCGTCAGGCAAAAGGACTCTGTTGATCATGAAATGAAACAGAAACCAATCCTAGTAGATATGGGTGCACCTAATGAATTAGTTCTTTGGGGACCGCATTTTTCAAAGCAAATCATAGATCAATTATAGGATCCAAATTACAATATACCTATATTTTACATTGGAAGGGCCTGAAAGGACGATGAGCGTCGTTCTTGATGTGTCATTATCAACTAAATATAATCCGAAGCATCAGTAATACAATACATTGCGGCCGCCAAAGTGAAAGTATTCCAGGATAGCCTTTTCACTGTATGTATAAAAAATCTTCCAGTGGCGATTCCAAATATCTCATCCCTAGAACCTAGAAGTTTCTACATATACAAATACATAAGATTATGAACTGATAAATTTTGTTCGCAATACTCCTTATTATTGATAACATCCCAATTACTTATGTATTTGTTTTACCACGTCTTTCCCCAAATACGCAGAAATGTGATCCCTCCTTTCGTCATAGCGATTCTTTGTCCTGTTGCTACCAATGCTACTTTAGTGAAGTGAAAAATCATCTTAAGAACGAAAGAAACATCTATCTGAACTACAACTAACTGCACAATCTTTCGTAAAATATATTTCCAGTCAATGGCACTCTCCCTCGTGTGTAAGGGTCTTAAATAACATGCAATTACAATGGCGGGTTGTTCAGATGTCCTGTACATATTGTGTAAATTTGCTACGATATTGAGTAGTTCATGCCAGTTTTCATTGCACTTGAACGTACGTACGTTCTCGTACTACGTAGGAATACGACACAACGGCATGTATACTTCACATATCCTTTAACAATGAGCTCTTTACCTCTTGACTGCCATCCTAGAGGGAACATTTATACGACTCGTTAGTGAAGGCGAATCCTTACCATTCATTTTCGGAAAAACGATATTGCGATAAGAGATGTCATTACTGTTGCAATAGTCGTGCAATGTGATAATTTGTACTTATATTTTATGTCAATATGGAGTGTACGGCACCTGTCAGCTATAACGAGATATTTACACGTGCCAAGTATTTGACCACAAATGACACAATAGGGAGTAAAAATAAAGGAAGAAGGAGATTTTTGGGATGACAATAATAAAGTAGCATGAAATACGACTAGATTGGGGCCAGTGCCTCGACGTACTATTCAGGCAGTAGTACTCTATTTTACACATCCAATTTCCCCCTATGGCGTGGGGCCTTTCCCGGTATGTCGTAGAAAGCGACTATAAAGGACAACATGTGTATGCCAGCAACTTGCACTATCCGAAATCATTTATTTGCTAACGAAACGTCAACTATGCGTCGGATAAGGACCTACTCAGCGGTTACGACTTTTGGTTATCGTAGAACGACAAATATTGGTTTCTGGAATGTGCGGACAAGGGATCAGAAGATCCCTAGAACGCACAATTTTTTTAATTAGAGACCGAATTTCAGCATATAAATTAAACGTATTACTACTGAGCGAGATAAGATGATGTATGGGAGCAATGCTGTACTCCGATAAAGTTACCACTACCGGTCGAGAGTTAGATGTAGCGTTTTTTTAATCAGAGCCGTCACAAGCTATCTTTTATCCTGGGATCCGGTCTCTAATAGAATCATGACCACCATGAGCCATGTTCCGAACCAAATGAGAAACATCACAGTATTATACAATGCTACGATCCAGCTGAACCCGAAAATGCCGAATCGGAAGATTCTTGCTAGGAACAACTTAACGTCGTCCAAAACAGAACACCCAAAGGCGACGTTGTAATATTTTGGGAGATTGGACGGTTAAAGTGTGTGCTGATAAAAATGGTCTCAGGCATGTCATGGAGACATACGGTCTTGGAGATCGTAACGACAACAGTGAACGATTTATAGAGTTCTACAACTTCCACCGTCT
Source organism: Chloromyia formosa (assembly GCA_964017055.1). Classification (NCBI taxonomy): domain Eukaryota; kingdom Metazoa; phylum Arthropoda; class Insecta; order Diptera; family Stratiomyidae; genus Chloromyia; species Chloromyia formosa. The sequence goes on along the minus strand of OZ024818.1, from coordinate 4,761,451 downwards.
CTTCACCGCTGGTACTATGTTTGAGTACAAGGACTGCCACAAAATTAGTTGGTCATCTGTTATTAATTGCTTTGACCACTCCAGGGGCATGGGGGGTCAACATCTCTAGTATTTCAATGCCTTGTTGACGTTTCGACAGCATAACTACTTTTTGGACGTGCAGTTTCTAGCAAGCATATTCTTTCCGTGCCGTCTTTATACTTATACAAACTCGGACCGCAATGGGGGTTCTAGCAGTTTTTTTCATGCCGAGGATCGAACCTCCGTTCTCTAGAGCGGTGACTGAGCGACCATTGCCACTGAGTGCGTCAAACTGCAGTCCAGGAGACAAATAGACTGTTCCAAGTGGCCCAGTTGACGTTTCGATCGTATAAACCAGTTTCGGAGAATGCAGTTGCTGGAATGCACCTCCTGCTCCCTTAGTTAGCCACCTACCTTCGACAAGTCGGGAGATGCTGTGGCTTATTATTACGCCCCGCACCACAGATGGGAAGACAACACACACATCCATGGCGACGAACGTCGTCGTGGACGGGATTCGAACCCGAAGCGCCGGAAGTCAGACATGAAACTGATGTCTCTACGCACTGAGCGACCGGTCACCCCGATTCTCCGCAGGTAGGCGAGTAAATGGGAAACAAAACGTCAGCTAATACACATGGAATAGTTGACGCGCTATGCTTCACCCTATCCTAAGGGTCAATTTTCGCCGCGACGTCTTCCATATGGCTATGTTTCATTGAAGCCCGAATTTTAACACATACAAACAAATTGCATCTCATTATACGTTATCTATTCCTCCTCCTGTCCGTCGCTTTTAACGGCTTTTGGAAAAAGAAACCAAACATTCCATATAAGCGTCTATCTCCAAAAGGAAAATTCCAAAGTACTTGTGATATCGTTAAAAAGCTTAAGCTACTACCCGTTTATTGACAAAATGCCTTTACTTAACGTCATCTACAAAGGACACAAGTGTCAAGCGTCTTGCATATATGATAATACGCTTCCTCAAGGAATGTTTCTAGGACGTAAAGGAAAATATTTCTTAATTTAAATCAGACATGACAAACAATTTTTCGATCAAATTTCCAGCAAAAAATATTCAAATTTTATTCAAAGGATGTGCAGTAGAATTTAGACGGCAGATATGGGCACGGCCGGCGGTGGTCTTTTCTGGGAGATATTGTGTTTGGTCGTCTGGACACATATTGAACGTTTATTTTCCGAAACTGTCTACGGAGACGACAGTGACATTTTCTTTAAGTCTTTAGAACGGTGAGTGCAAGGATAATTTTTGATAATAATTCACTGTCACGGGGAAACCTCTTGGTATTTGATATTTGAAAGGCTAAGAAGTTTAGCTTTTACAGATTTTTTTTAATAATGTGTCATCATCATTGCCACACCAACCCGCGTCGTGTCTTGGCCTTTTGGATACAGCTGCTCCAACTATCTCGATCCTTAATTCGAAAATCGTAGAAGCTTCCTGCAATCTTTGTCAATTGAGTCCTCCCACCGTACACGAGGTTTTTCTTGCGGTCGATTTCCTGGGACTTGGTCTTCTTAGCACTCGTTTTGTCCGAAGTGGACAACCCATTTCAGTTTCCGTAATTTTACAAATTTCGATGCTCGTAGATCGTCAAACAGTTTATGCAACTTATGGTTATATCGGATTCGTCTGTGTATGCTACTATCTGCGCAGATTATACTAGTAGCGAGCTTCTCGTGTATACTGCGTTCACTTTACTGACGACATACGGGGGATTTGAGGAACCAGGCTGAAGAGTATGGGTGCAAGGCTTTCTCCCTGTTTCAGGTCTGACTTCCATAAAAAGCTATTTATCAGCTCATTTTGCATCCGTGCCTGGCACTCAGTATTCTCCATAGGGGTTCTTATTAATTGGATCAGTTTCGGCGGGACTTCAAACTAGAGTATTATCTTGTACAAGACGTTACGATTAATACTACCGTGGGCTTGACAGAAGTCTACAAATAGTTGGAAGGCGCCAATGTCATGTTCCCAGAGATAGATCGACCGGCTCTGAAGTCGCCTTGGTATTCGCCGATAATGTTGTTGTTGTAAACTGATAAGGCTTGGCCTTCCGGATTGCTTGAATAAGGCCCTCACCACAGATGAGCCGGAATTCCTCTCCCGAAAAAGTGATCAGGCCTGGCCTTGGAGGAATTTCAAAATTTAGCCGGCTCAGGCGGGCTGAATGCGGCAGGATTAGCATTTCGACCGGATACAAATTCTTATCAGACCTGGCCTTCACCACAAACATCCGAATCGAGTACGTAGAAATTGCCCGATGCAGGCAGCCGGATGCATAATATTCAGGTAGATACGTAATTTCAGATACAAGATACTCGTTCGTTTCTCAATATGCAACAATGAAAGAATCAGTGGATTTCTTAATGTTGATTGAAGGTAGTATAATGATACATACATTGAAATAAACTCCACCGAAAATTCAATCTGGTCAGTTTTTCTGGATCAATTTTCAATTGTGCATTCGGCCGCCTTCAAGCTGCCTGAAAGGCCAATTCGGTCGCCTGAACCGGCCAAATTTAAACATACACAATCCGGAATTTCTCAAGGCCAGGCCTGATCAGTTATCCCGGAGAGGAATTCCGGAACGTCTGTGGTGAAGGACAGGCTTGATCAAATTTTGTATCCGGCTGCCTGAACCGCCAATCCGGCCGCCTGAAGCGGCCAAATTTCCACACACAGGATCTGGAATTCTTCAACGCCAGGCCTGGTCAGTTTTCCGGAGAGGTATTCCGAATCGTCTATGGCGACCTTAACATAAAACTGTATAAATTCAATTTTCATTTGAAATGGCTGTTTTACTAGACCCATCCCGTACCGCTAGGTGCTCCATTAACAGTAGCACTGAAATTAAATGCTTGTTTACTGTCGACAAACGACATTCCAGCACTCTGCTGGTTTGTCTATGATTCAATAAAAAAGCATAAATAAATCCTTGCGAAACATTGCTAACATATTCACAAAAATTTACCAGACAATATAAATGAATCCTTTATGACTGAAAACCTGAACATTTCTCAAGTTTAAATAAAATGATCCATTTCATGATTTTTATTAGATTCATAAATAAACAATAATCCCCCCAAGAGTTTTCCGACCAAGTCGAAACACACTTTTCATCGGTTCGCCATACTCGTATACATCCCGGAGATTCACACAAATTGAAAATCGTAATTTCCCAACTGTAAAGGACTCTCTAAGATGAAATGAGTGGTCGACTGATGTCATGTTTACCTTTATAAAAATCGAATCGTTTCATGTCACTTCGTTTTATGTTCTATTCGCCATATAGCCGTTGAGAGTCCGGTTATTTATTCAGGAGACTCTTCAAATTTTAACGGGGTGTAGTTTATAAGAAATTTCACCCAAATCACCGAGTGGTTGGTCGTGATATTAAACGGTATGAGATGAGTGGATGAGGGTGAATTGGATAGTAGCTTCAGTCGGTGTACTTTCTTTCCTTATGGGGGGTTTTTCGCCGCCGCCTATAAAAAATAAATCCCTTGAGACATATGGCTTTTTTTTTAAGGAGAGAATGCAATGAATTTTATGCAGCCCATATTATCGTGTTTTTTTAAAAGACCATTTTCATGTTTTTATGATGTGTCTATTTCATGTTTCATACGAGCTAATACTTTGAAAAATGACGCCCAGGAGACGAGTGTGTTGTTAAGATTTAGTACTAGAGGCATTCTGAAATGCTCATTTTCTAGTCTTTGAACATTTTAAAGATAGAATCATATTTTTATGGAAATGTAGGCTAGCAGAGCAGAACGCCAGTGCTAAGGAACCTCTTGGCAATCGCTTCGGAATTCTGCCATAGAGATGGCCAGACCATTCCAGTTTTTGAAATTTGATGAATTTCGAGGCGCATAGATCGTCAAACAGTTCATACAACTCATGGTTGCATAAGATTCGCCACATATATAGGTATTATCTCCTTCCTTGATTTTTCTTTCAAAAGTATCAAACGACATTTCTGACGCTTGTATTGATTACCATGTTTCGCATTCACACGCAGTACGCAGGACAGGTCGTATTAACGTTTTACAGATGCGCAACTTGTTTTGTGGACAATATTTTTTTCCAAAATTGGGAATTCTTTACGCTATTTCCCAACGTTAGTCCAGGATTCTCTCTTGATTGCCTTGACTCAACATCTCTAGCATTTCTTTGCCTTGTTGACGTTTCAATAGCATATCTACTTTTCGGAAAGGCAGTTGCTAGCATGCACCTCCTATCCGCGCCGTCTTTATACTGACAAGCTCGGAGCCCTGTGAGAGTTCTATTAGTACACACAGGCAGTTTTTTTTTATCGCGCCGAGATTAGATCTCCGAGCTCTACGATAGTAGAGCGGTGACCGAACGATCAAGGCCACCGAGCGCGACAGTCCAAGATTGCCCACCCAAAATTTTCGTTTGCCCAGCCCTCGATTTTTTTTATTCAAAAAATAAAAGTTTTGATCCCACATTGGGCGCCACATTATACACCCTCACAACAATAATGTTTATTTTAAATTGCCTAGTCTGTTAGCCCATTATAAGCCCTTGTTTGCCCAGTAAAAAATTTCGTCTTTCCACCCTTGCAAAAAAAGTTATTAGCAAACAAAATTTTCTAAGTTGGTGATATTTCTATTCTTAAATTGGCTCCTTGAAGGATAATTTTGTAGTGCAAAGAGAGCAGTTCGGTTGCCCATCGTGGATTATCGTTTGACCAGCAAAAAGTTTCGTTTGCCCATCCCTCCAACTTCTTTTCTATAAAAGTATTAAGTATAGATAGACATAAGTATTCCCAACCAAACAATTTTGTTTTCTAATAACTTTTTTGCAAGGGAGGTCAAACGAAACTTCTTCCTGGGCAAACGATAATCCACGATTGGCAAACGAACTGCCTAGGTTACGACCACAAATTGTTCTTTAAGGAGCCACAGTCTGGAAAGTGGCTCTTAAATCTTACTTTTTTTTAAAAAAAAAGTTTGAGGGATGGATGTGCAGTGGGAAAATGCTAAATATACCGGTAGCTTACTGAGTAGAGGCGTCAGTTTCATATCTGACTACGGTCGTTACGGGTTCAAGTCCCGCTCGAGACCATGGATCTTTGTGCTGTGTACCCCTGTAGTGCGAGGCGTAATTTTAAGCCGCAACATCTCACGACTTATCGCATGTAGGCGTCTAAATCGGAGCGGGAGGTGCATGCTGGCATCGTGCATTGCCTGGTTTACGCCAACGAAACGTCAGCTAAGCCAAAGGGAATAGTCGACGCGCTATGCCCCACTAGGCATTAGGGCAAATCAGTTGAGTTACATGCCAGGTAATTCAAGTCAAAACGTGAGTAGTTGTAATGTTTCTTTTTTCCCGTATTTTCTTATCTTGTGTTTTGATAACATTTTAATATATGACATTAACTATTTTTTTTCTATTGCAGACGAATATCAACACAGGTAAGAAATACATATGTGCACTGAATCATTATTCCGGTTGTTATTTGAAATCATTTTAAGAAACGCTTATGTACCCATGTATTCTTAAATTAAAAAAAATCTCATTTTCTAATTTAATTTATATAAAGAAGCAAGAAGCAGTCTCCAAAATAATGTTTTTTTTTCTCGATTCGAAGTATGTATCTTATACAACTGAAATTTTCTGAAATTTTTCCCCAAAATTGAATAACATAATACGCCGAATAATGTTGAACTTCATAAACACAAATGTTGTCTTGTTAATAATTTATTAATTTGTAAAAATTTGTGAATACCCGTTCAGTAAATTATTCAAGATGAGAGTCTGAATATTCCTTATCATGTTTTCTTTGGAGATCTATTATGCTGATTTTCAGTAATCTGAAACCCAATGAAACCCCGTCAAACATTTTAAAGTCAAACAAACTGTTCTAAAATGCTATGGATAGTTGAGTAAGGGGATATGTTATTCCATTAATTTCTGGCCAAACTGGTAGCACATTCTGTGACAAGCTGGGAAAAACTTTGGCTTATTCTTACGCCCCATACAACAGAGGAAACATAATATAAACAATCATGGCTACGGTGGAACTGGACACCACGGAACTGCTATGATCCGACATCAGAGTCACGTCTGAGCTACCGATCCCAAATAAGTCACTGAGCATATCTTAAGATGAATTACCTTGAAACAGGACTACTTCCAGACGATTTAGTTCCGAAAACTATATTTAAAACTTGCTTTAACTCCTAGTGACGCAAAGCGCGTTAATTACTCCCACGCGCCATTGTGCTCGGTTTCGGGCCATAGGTCCTAACTCGTCCCACGAATTGCGCAGGAACGCTCACTCGTCGGGCATTGATTGGCCCTACAAGATTACAGGATGTCCGTTTCGTCGGCCTGAATTGAGCACGAGGTTCTATAGTGAAACTCAGATTTTCACCCTAAATATATTTTAACAATATTGATTAGCGTTTAATGCTTACAGTCCAAAGGTCAAATGAATAAGAATGAAGTTGAGGTATGTGGTTTGAGTGTTGGTGTGGTGTCACCACAGTTCACTACAGTTATTGCCCAAACTTCAAAGCAAAGTGAAATACACTTCCTCAATACAAAGTCCAGTAATGCAATTTAACAAAAATCGAGGTTTCCTTGCCAAAAGGGACATCCTAGACTAAATTTAACCATTACAAGAACCCATAACTTCAACGCTATTACATGAAATGTAGTCTTGAGTGGCGAAGCAGTATAAAAAAATGCCTTCGTAAAGACTGTCTGCAACTATGGAAAAAGGAAATTGACAATTTCATGTAACAGCTGGTGTTGAGTATGCGGTTTACGAAGTTAAAGTGTAAATTTGTGAATTGGAAATAAACGTTATCGCCGGCGAACGTATAGCATTTGGAGCGACATGGTGGTGCTGTTAAACGCTGTCGGTGAACTGCCATTTTTCCATTTTTACGTCTCTCCTCTTTTTTTTTTGTGCGATTCGAACACAACCATTCGTGTGCATCCTCTTAACAGAAAATCGCATTGACGCCAACACAAAAAAAAAAAAATTAAAATCGGGATAAAAGTGCACAAAAAGGACGTTATGGAAACAGCAACAGGAGGTTATCACACATACACATATTTTGCCTGAAAGGAAGGTATTGCATCCTTCACGATCCGGCCGAAACGGCAAAGAACTACATTTAAAATGTTTCATTATTGTACAGCAGGTTCAGTTGGTTGTGCGAAAGTGAAATATACGCACATACATACAAAGGCTTAACAATATCTGGGCTATAGACCCTAAGTGGGAAAGTCAAAGCCGGCAACTGGTCCTCGTATAGTCGAAGTCTCTGCGTTTAGCTCCCCAATCCGGTCATTGGTTATAATTGCCAGGAACATGATTTTTATTTTAACGAGGGACAAAGTTTCACGCTCATTCCATTCAGTGCTCTTTAATCCGGTTTGCGATACAATCGACGCTATTTTCGACCATGACTTAACCGTGGTAAGTCCGTTGTAGACACCGCGTTTTCGCTAAAAGGCACCCCACAACAAAGCCGATATGCCGAAACGCCCAGCACAATGGCTAATGCAGAAACATTTTTCTTATCGTGTTTTCTGCAAGAATGAATCTGATTTTTGCACTGAATATTGGATATTTTTTTTAGCTGTGCGCGTATATTATTATGGGAATAAGTTTTTGTCGAGTATTAAAGACAGTGGATAAATAAATGACTGTATAAAAGTCTGGTGACTTTAGACTGTCTGTCAAACTGAAATTCTAGTGTGGGTGGAGAAAGGAAACATAAGTTACTCCGCTATAAGGATAAGCATAGAATCATGAATATGGTTTTGGGCTGAAGACATGTCATTTGCTGGTAAATGGGAGGGTGGGTCAAAACGGGCTAGTTAAAATTTCGAATAAACAAAAAGTTTTCAATAATAAAAAAAAAAGTAAAAAAAATCTAATTCAAGTGTTCTTTGTTAAGTAACATTCAAAGCTACGAATAACAAAATTAAATATTTTGACAAACCAAATAATCATGTCAAAATGCCTATCTTGTCCCATAGGCGGGGCAAGACGATAAAATAAAAACAAATTTGCGCATGTAGGTGTTTTCCATTTTTTCATGGTAGACATAAAGTGCAAACATGCGTCGCCTCGGTGTCAACGTTATCAATACCAGCACTGTCAAAATGGGGCCATTTTCTGCAGCTTTGACACATTATCCATCTTTCAGCTGATTCAAAGTAACGACATGTCACAGTGTGAAGAGGAAACTGCTAAAGTCATGCGCCTCTATTTTTTTTCTCATCTTTTCTTTTTTTTTTCTGTTTTGTTTCTACCCATACCGATCTCAACTCCCTTAGCCGTTGTCGCCGAAGTTATGATACTCTTCACGCTTCGCGTGAATGTGAACAGACACATATGTACTATATGGCTGTGTGTAGGTGATTTTCACTTCTTGCGTCACGATTTCATGCATTTTTCAGAGATTTTTAAAAACTTTGAGTTTAAGTCAGTATTCTTAGTATTTGTATCAAGAGACCTTTTTAAAGACAAAGTTAAGAAAAATCAGAGAGAAAACTTAGAAAAAAGTAAGGCAGTATTCGAACTGTCTTAAACTGTTCTCTCTCCGTTAGCTGAAGGTCGTGAGGAGATAATAATATGGGTAAATTTTTTGGACTTAGCCTTCAGGGCTCTTAAATATGAATAATTTTTGTGCAGCTGAAATTTCGATGGTCTAATCCGTTGTGGTCGGGGAGCCAAAAATGTTTTCGTAAGAAAAAAAAATGATAATTGATCTGAGACCCTTAGAAAGGATAAGAAAACGTGGAATTTTGTTTTTATCGAAGATGGGCTTGAGGGGAGTCTTATCAAAAGGTAAGTCGAGTACATTCCATTTCTATAGACCTCGAGCACATTCAATTTTTGACAGCTTTTCTACCAGAAATGAAATGCACTCAACGTCTACCCTACTTGCCTATACCCGATAAACAAATTAAATTCCCCTTCTTGGTCCTTTTCGAATCTTTCCACCCAATTTTTTTTTTTCTGTACCTCTTAAATGTATAAAAATACAAGAATTACGATACAAAAACAGAAAGGAATTTGAAACCCGAAATTTTCAATATAGAAGTCCTTGGTCGATCATTTCATCAACTCGTCGGTCAGTTGTTATGTTAACATACCTTACATTAGCTGGGTGCGAGCCGCGCTAAATGTTATTGTACTATACGAAGCATGCGGCCCGCAAGTTTGACATCTCTGCTTTACACCAACACCACATACAAATAAGTTTGAATATGGATCTTAAAGTGGCTCTGAGCCTAGTCCGGTACTAGGTGGGTAATGTAGAGGTCTCCCTATTAAATGCAAATCTGAAAATAATTATTCAGAAACAAATCCACTTATACTGTACAATCAATTAACATTGGAATTGATTTGGAAATCACTACTCCTGGCGAATAATTAATCTAATTGGGCATGAAATTCCCTAGCGAGGATTCTCTGCTTATAGTTCATCAACTCGAAAGGCAAGTCTCTGTAATGAGATGATACCATCCTTACAGCAGTAACAAATATACGCTCTCACCTCGCCGCGCCGACCATAGGAATACCAACTGCTGGCTATTCCCACTTAATCGGCCATACTCTCCTCTTTCGTTTCGGGAATTGATCTTAGGGAAAAGTTTTTTTTTAATGAATACGGACACGTACTCAATACATTATCGGTCTTCGTCGTCTCTTTCGGCAACACAGAGCCATACGATACTTTGCGAAATTGATGAAAAATAAAGGATTCCTAGTGCAAGTGAGGGAGTTTGAAAAAAAAGTAGAAATTCATTATGTAATTTGCAAATGGACTGGTCGATTTTGATGCAATGGTCAGATGTATATCTTGTTTGCTATTCCATAGTCGTGATACAGGATCTGCAGAGAGAAAAGATCCAAAGGAGAACCAACCGTCCATCATTGCTTCACACTCGTCGCCAACTTGATCTTTGCAAAATAACTACTGGTGCAACTTTGCATATTCAGGAGCAAAATTCCTTAACATGACAGAGTGCCAATGACAAAACTTAAGTCTATCATCCCCGCGTCGGAGCTCGAAGCTACTTCTATCTTTTTATACCGGACAGGCGGACACGGAAAAACAAAATCGATGTCTACATGTTTCCCTGTGACGATGATTAATTTACCGGGGGTTCGTCAAAGGCGCGCTTCCCGACAACATGAAAAATAGTATTTTCGTGTTGTTGCCCACTCGTTGTTAATTGACTTTTCCTTTAACTCATACTCGTAATATGATGGAATATTTTCGTGGACATAACTTTATATTAAAGGAGAGTTTCCGGCTTCTTTTTGCCTTGTCTGGGGATATCGTGATATGATATTGGACAATAAAGCACGAGGATGTGTATCGTTATGAAAATTACTTTCGTTATGTTTTATGTTCATACATGGAATTCTTTTCAAACTCATAAATTATTGGGAACCGAAATTAGGAGCTAACACATCATAAGATTCTTCAATCCACGACCTGAATCAGAGGTCTGAAGGAAAGTGACTCAATTTTCATATGGAAGTTTTAATTATATCTGCATTATCTGGAAACGAAAAGTTGCCCTTCATGATTACATTAGCCGCTTTTGATTCACCGGATCTCAGACTACTTTCATTCAAAACGACACACACACACCGGTCTTGGCGCACCGAAATTAGCCATGGTGAAAGTCGTCATCCAAAATAATGCATATGAAAACTTACATTTTGAGCCGAAAGTGTCCATCGAAAAGTAAATAAGCCATGCATTATTTCAAATCGAAATAAGGCATGCGAAAGAAACCACAATATCCATGCACTGTCCAGAGTGAGCGAAGCAAGCGTTCATGTTTGTGCGATTCTGAGGGTTGTGATCCCTTTAGCGCTGAGTGAGCGTAGCGAGTGGAGCCTACACAAGAGGCTTTTGTATCCAGAGCGAGCCAAACTAGCGTTCATTTTTATGCGATACTTATCTTACTTGTAATCCCTTAAGCGCGGAGCGAGTTCAGTCCGCACAAGGACTGTTGATTCACAATCTTAGTTCACACAAGAGACTGTTGCACCTAGAGCGAGCGAAGCGAGCCTTCTTGTTTTTGCGATACTGAGGGTTGTGATCCCTTAAGTGCGGAGCGAGCGTTGCGAGCAGAGTCCACACAAAGAACTGTCGATTCACAACCGTCAATACCGCACGAACTGCACTAGGTCCGCCCCTAGGGGCCCTAAGTCGCTTGTTTCACTCCTCCTATATGTACCAGCATCCGTTTCGTCCTAGCATATCTCGGTTTAGTATTTTATTTTCTTGTAGTCTACGCACAATTTCGGTTTCAAATCAAAATAAGGTATACTAAGGAAAGCGAAAATATTCATGCACATACTCATTTTCATTTTTAAACGAAACTAAACATTGAATGCAACTCGAAAGTGGCCATGCATTACCGCTTTCGGATTCAGCCAAAATTGTCCACTAATGACTAATTTCCAAATGGCTAATTTCATGGTGCCACCGGTTTGAATCCAGGTCTCGTATGGCATCCCACCGGATCAAAGTTGAAAGTCAATTGGTTGAACGCCAAATTATTTCGCCTCTAACTAAATGTATACTGAGTCCGCAATTCGCTCCCATGATGGTGAAGTAGTGACTGTTTCAGTTCGCTCGGCGCAGATCTGTGTCGTTCTTTTCACCCGTGTTCGGTCTGAAACCGAAATCCAAGCGAAACGGACGCACCTATTAATTTTGCCACGACATCGTTGGAGAAAGCGAGAAGAAAACAACACCATGTTAGTCATCTAAGCATTCCTTGTTAACATTATCTGAATTGTTCAATCCACTAGTAAAAGGAACTTGCGGGATCCTACTTTACTACTTTGCCTTAACCCGTAGTGGGGCATAGCGCGTCAACTATTCCTGCGTGCCTTCGTTTTCTGTTCTGCGCAATCGGACGCAACTCTCACTCTTTCGCCACACTCTTTTGCCACAAAACGGCGCCATGCAATTTTAGGACACCCCCTTGGTCGGCCTGGATTGGAAATGGGTTTCCATTTGATGGCAATTATTATACTTCCGCAATGTGTGACCTATCCACTGCCATTTTTTCCTGCTTATTAATTCATCAATTGGTATTCTTAACTAAACTAAACTGCACTCGACTTGGATAATTGCAAAAGAACCCGCCTATTATTAATTTTCGGGAGCAAGTAAGTAGATCGTAGCAACATTCTCCAATAAAGTCTTTGAAGCTCCTTCTGTCCAATGAACAAAAGAAATTTGAAAACCTCCAGGTGTTCTTTCCGCTTCTTCGGAACCTGGCGATTAATAGACTGCTTTGGGATCTGGAAGAACTGAATTACAGGGTTACTCGTATTTCCTATGTCGACGATGCCATTGCTAATTCAAGTAAGTTTCCAAGCGTTCTCAGTGAGGTGTTGCATAGTGCTATAGCGGTTCTAGTCGCAGTGGTGTCAGGGACTCATTGTTAATTCTGACAAAACTGAATTTGTGCCCTTTATAAGACTGCTAAATGTACTTCCGGCAAAGAACCTCCGGTATAGGAGGATGTGAGATTCACTTTTCTCGACAATTCCTAGGTTTTATTCTGGATACGATGCTGGGATGGAGGTTAATTATTCAGGAACGTGGGACCAAAGCCACTATGGCACGTTATTCTTGCTGGGAGGTGGTAGTTTGGAACTGGGGTCTACAGCTCAGGCTAGTCTTTTTGTTGTTCATATCAATTCAGTTTTAATATGGCATGGTTTGGTGGACGGCACTTAGAGAGGCGACCTACAGGACTTTTTTTTGTGAAAAGTGCAGAGATTGGCGGCTCTTGTTGCAATCAGGGATATCAGATCTGCTCCGTCAGACCTGGATACGCTGCTAAATCTTTTACCGCTCGATATCTTTGGCACTATCAAGCGGTGATTACGGCATTGCGTCTTTGCGAAACCGGTCAGTGGCGTGCACTAAGCACCGGCCACATAGCTATTTTGAATAATTTTGTTCTCTCCTAATGCTCTAAAGATGTGTTTTGTCAGAGTTTTGCCAATTTAAATCCCTCAAAGAACATGGTGGGGAACTATTGTGCTCTCTCCTCCAGACTCTATCAATATACCGACAGTTTAACAAAACAGATGTTGAGGTAGGATCTGGAAATTTTTCGGGGTCGCTAAAGATTAACTGATTTTTTGACTGCACGACCATTGTACAACAAGAGGAGATTTTGGTGTTCTCCGAAGTTCTTACCCGGCTGGGCTGTCATTTCCACTGGCAGGCTGTAATTCGATTTCTTGAATCTGGTCTGTCGACATCGCAAACGGTTGATGAGATGGCACATTACTTTAAAATTAACTTTTGCTGGATTCCAAGCCGTAGTTATGCTGGCAAATGTTGAGGCTGATGAGCTCACTCAGGTTGATGCATTTGACGATGTTCGTGACGACATCGGGATGCCTATTGCAATCTAATCATTAAGTTTAACGCGACAAATAAAGCTACCACTAGATGGACTGGGTATAAGTTTCAGACAAGGGAGATGATTTCGCTGAACAAGAATCTTTCCCATAACGACAAGAAGCTGCGAAAATGCTGACGAGGAAGAGAATACTTACCACTATAAATCTATAAATTTGTTCTGCCTTGGCCGTGAGTACGGTCTTTCTGAGGTACCCTTTTTTTCTTTCATTTTAAGACCTAAGGGACACGAGCCCGTTCAGGCTCTATCGGTTCATTGCCAGCTCTAGTTGTTTCAATAAATAATAATTTCAATGGGATAAGTAAACCCCGGTGGGTACCACAACGGGCCCTTTTAGTGACCGTTGTGTACTGTTTCTCTCAGCCCTTTAACCAAATTTGAAAAAAGATAATGCAATAATAATAATTACATAATTGGTGCATGTACTAGACAAGAAAAGCTAACGATATCATGCAAAACCGATTATCTACGGATAAAAATCACTTCTTTCCGTGCTTTCAACAACACCTGCTCTAACAAACTTACCACCTTCTTAACGCTATAATATGTAAAGTATTATTAACGACACCGTTACGTGAGCACAGGTCGCCTTTAATTAATGTTCTACTGTAATGGTGGCGGCAACGAGTTTCAACTTCAACACCATGGTCGGCAGGTATTCATATATACTCATGTATTCGCATATATCCAAACTTACTCGCATTACACACACAGACCTGGTGAGCATTTCAAGGAGAAAATGTTTCAGGAGATTGGCAAGGGATGATCCTTTGCATATTACACGGATTCAGTTTGTATTCTGTCCACCCTATGCACGCCGCTCCACGCCATGCCAGGCCACGGCAAGTAACGACCATCACGGGGGTGAATTTGCGAATCAATCATGCTGTCATACTTTCGAGCCGATACTTTTGCTCGTGTTTTCCGAGTGTCCTGCTGCACACTGGCGGTGGTAGTTAGTTGGTTCAACCATTCTTTCATGGTGAGCGAGGGTGACGACTGTGCTGTAATTTGATATCATCCAATTTATTAAATTAAAACCCAGAGAAACCCGGACGAAATTATCTTGTTCCTGTTCAGAGTTGTACGTAGGAGTAGGTTGTTGGTAGAGAATCATGGCGCGGAAGGACCAAACAATTCGTGGAGGTGTGCTCCATTTGTTTTTTTTAAAGAGGTATAAATGACACTTCTGCCCGACAGAGTTCCACGTTTCAGATTGAAATCATATCCGTCTGGATGAGTGATTGGTCGGAATCTGGTTATACGCTAAATTAAGCATTTCGAAATTGGTATGCATTTCATTTGAGAGTTTAAAGGGGCGTTATGCATTTTTTAAGTGGAAGAAGACAATATTCAAATGAAACCTCAGATATAAATTGACCAGTTTGGGATCATCAAAAATATGCAGACAGACGTGTAGGGCCACCCCTCAAAGAGGTGTCCTCTCTCCCCTTCTTTGGAACTTGGTGGTCAACATGTTACTTCTAGATTTGGAGGGAGTGGACTGCGATAACATGGCTCATAACTAGGCTCTCATGGCGTTTAAACTGTTTAAACTTATGAGGTATCGCAACGGTCCCAGTGGTGGCCTGTGTGTGCTGTGTTCTGCACAGCCTTATCTAAATTGACGAGTCATAAACTAGACAGCCCATCGCAGTGACGTAGACAATGGGGGAGCGGCGATGGCGAAAGCGGGACTAAGAGGAACAATCCCCTAAGCTTAACTATTTTAGCGTGCTCAAAAAAAAAAAATTAGAAGGTGTCATCTTTCCGATACATCGACGTTACTTTATTTCACGACATTTTCTCTATGGCTTGGTTTATGATGACATATTAACCAGATAGCTGACGCATGCTACTTTCAAGCTTTACTACTCGTCATCATCATCATCGTTGCGCTACAGCTCGACGTTGGGGCTTGGTCGTCTGGATTATTGTCTTCAAAGCTTTTTTCCGACCGTACGCCGATAAAAATGTACAGTGGAAAATAAAAATTTTTCGGAAAGCATGAAAATATTTGCGCCCAATGTGGTGGTCTCAGGGTGATTTTATCTATTCAATTAAAACG
Source organism: Chloromyia formosa (assembly GCA_964017055.1). Lineage (NCBI taxonomy): Eukaryota > Metazoa > Arthropoda > Insecta > Diptera > Stratiomyidae > Chloromyia > Chloromyia formosa. The sequence continues at coordinate 4,745,864 of OZ024818.1, read as the reverse complement.
AAATGTGCAATTCAACTAAAAACCGAATCCTTTTCAGACCTAACATCCAGGCTACCTTAATCTACCTTACGATTACCATAAGGTAGCGCAAAAGTTGCCCCCAGGCTCTGTAAAAATTTGCAATTGATAATAATCGTAGTATAAGTATAAGAATTTAGCTGAGTTCAAGCGGGTTAAAAATTAATTCAATTTCGATTGGGGCCTTTTTATAAAGAACGACTACCGTTGTGAATTCTGAAGTCCGGAAACAAAATTTAGATATTGAATCGCTGCAAAGTCGATATACAATGTTCCGAATTGTTCGCGACTGTCGACATACAAACTCCGCGATTTGTCTATAGACCGCGCGATTGTTATCTATAGACAATCGCGGATTTTATATGTAGACAGTCGCGGCATGTGGACTAGGGGTTATACTAATAGAATCCGAACTTATGGTCGCCATGCACACGGATAGCTGCAGTAGATGCAGTACTCGTAAATAGAGGGACTTTGAGAATAAAAAAGATTTATCCTGAGTTAGGCTCGAACCTTAACCGGCAGTGGTTCGACTGACAACAAAAAACACGACGCGTTGTCAAGCTAAGCCACAGACGCATAATAAGATGACATACAGAATGAAACCAGGTCAACCAAATACTTCCGATTTTCTGTGAAAAATTGGGTTCGCCCAATTAGTGGGACTGTGACAAGCGTTAGTGTCACCATACACTGTCGAACTCGAACCTGGTACAAATGTCCTCTGACACACACACACACTTCACATAGATGTGAAGAGATCTTGTACTAGGTTCGTGTTCGAGTTCGACAGTGTATGGTGAAACTTATGCACCACACCTGTCGAAAACATTGCAGCAAAAATGTTCTTTTGTGTAAACTGAACTACGGTCGGTACTGAAGCTTTGTCTGCGAAAAGTGGGTACAATAATCGAGTCGATGCTAGCTATCGCTTCTGCGAAATTGAGGAGCAAAGCATCACACCATATCCTTTGGGAAGTCCTTGGAATCTTGCGTTGGTCATGAAGTGCTCTGAAAATAGGACAATTGAATTATTATTCAATTGAATTGTTATTCAATTATCGGCGTTTCCGTTTACTGCCTCCATCTAAATCCAGTCCAATTCCAAAATATGAAGGTATTACATCCATTTTCTGCACAAAAGTATGCATAATTGAAAAAAAAGAAGTAAATATATATTTTCGCGATAAAGGCATACACCGCAATTCGTATCCCTGAATAATGTCATTTTAATTTTTACCAATCGATTTGCCATTTTGCCGAGTGTAATGAAACTCAAGCTGATCGATAAGTCATCAAACGTGACTGCAATATCAAATTACTTTTGTTTCGAAATAATTCTGTAAATTGCTAAGAAAATAATCAAAGAAATACGATGAAGACGAAGAATACACACGACGATATGGCGAACGTGATAAAAGCACGAGGACAAGACTGGGCGGAGCGGGATATTTGCCAAGGGCTCGTTCACGTCATTTTCATTTGTAGAGAGTCTCATCACTTTTCCTTTTCTTTACTTGGAAACTTGACGATGTTCCTTTCGACGAGCGGCAAATTGTTTGTTAAGAGTATTAATCGAAGAGGATAATGGTATTACTATCAAGAATATTTGCTTAAAGGTAAACAATGGGAAAGAGCATACTTCAGATAGAAAGGGTCGATTAATTCATTACGTTGAGCAACAGGCGAATCCTTGTGAGGATAGTTCATCGCCTGAATACATGTACATCTAATTATAGAGACTGCTTTTTAAAGAAGATTAAACTCATAATTTAGTACGTTTGCTTAACATATAAAGAAAAAAATATTTCACCTTCTTTTGCACTCATTTTGGCTTGTAATTATTTTTATGTTTAGCCAGTTACTGAGGACAATTCAATTTTTTTTTTATCTACCCGTACTTTTTATCACAAACCAAGTCATAAATTGCATTATTCTGGCACAAATTAACTGAATCCTTTACTAAAGGTGAAAATTTTCCTCGTCATTTCCGATGGAAGGCGAAATCTCACCTGAAAAGATCAGGGTGGGCTTTTCATCCATTACGAATGGAAGACTGAATAAAAACCTCCGCAACTTACACAACATCCACTTCACATTCGTTTATCTGCATAAACTTGTGTATCCTCTATAGCATCGTAACTAAGGATATTCGCAGAACTGTCCTCGTAGTTCTAATCCGATACGTATCAGCCAAACATCGTCCGATGTTCATCCAGAACGGACGACAAGAGAAAGAGTGATTCGATTGCGATTTGATTCGTTGTTGAATCCTGAAGTGATTTTAACGCCTAGAGTGGCCAATGTATGTGGTGAAGCTAGTATTTGAACCATTCGATTTTGGACTTTGATTTTATTAGACCATTCGGTCATTGCGAGATCCGATTTCACTTGGGGATTGTTAATGGCAAATCAAATGAGTCGCTCAGCTTTTGTTCGTAAGTATTTTTAAGTCTATTAGTGAAGTGGATGAAGGAATTTGTTTTGAAAAAATAAATTGGAGCAATGAACACTGACAGAACATTCACAGTCCAAGGATCTAAATAATCGAAGAAACTGCGGTAGGTATGTTGAATTTTTAAATGATTAAATGATAAAACTGGTTTCGTATAAGTCACAATGATGACATCCTAGGGGATGGGGGTATAAGCTGTTTAGAAACTCTAAATATGACTCCAAGGTGGAGCTTTCTCAAGCAGAAAGGATGAACAACAAATATTTTAAAGAAAACGGTGCCACCGGGTAGTAGCCATTGGTACGACTTGGTGACACAGGTAGCAACAGACACTATTTCAATATTTTTTAAGAATGAAGTGGAGGAGAATGTACGAGTGTAAGGTGAAAAGTTCTCGGCCTGACAATGAAAGACTGCGATTTTCAGTTAAAAAATTATTTTTTTTACATAATCTACCTTGACTTCAACACACTTGTCCCAGCGTTTCTGCAACATTGGTATTCCTTCCCTGAAGTGCGAGTCTGGAAAGCTGTGAAAATATTCATCTACGGCGCTCTCAACTTATTCATTGGATGTGAAGGGCTTCCCAGGAACAAATTTCAAGTTTGGGAACAGATGGAAGTCTGAGGGTGCCAAATCAGGAGAATAGGGGGGATGGTCGAGCAAATCGTATCCCGAATCCCGCAGTTTTCCCATCGCCAACTCACACTTGTGTCTAGGTGCATTTTCCTGGTGAAAGATGATTTTTTTCCTCTTCAAGCCTCTTGTCGCGAATTTTGGCATCCAGCTGGTCAAGAAGTTTAGAGTAATATTCGCCTGTTATTGTTCTGCCTTTTTTTAAGGTGATCAATTAACAGGATCCCTTTCGATATCAATATCGATACGATATCAATTTCTCGATTTTATCTTCTTGGCTAGGCGATAAATTCGCAATACATAAAGACGACGAGTGTATCATCTTCATAATTTTTGGTCCGTCCCATATATTCATATGATGGACGGGCAGATGCGATGATTCATGCTGTGCTTATGTGCGTTAGTCTGAGCACTTATCGTGGTCTGATTTTAACCAAATTCGGTATGTAAGATCCTTGAGTGACCCTAATTTCGGAACAGTGGTAGTAAATTCGATCATTGACTGAACTAACGGTATAACTGTGTTCTAATCAGCGTTACTCGCCTAAATCTTTACAAAACTCACTTTTCCAGGATCGATTTCAACGAAATTTGACACGAAGCTTCCTTTTTTTCTTGATTAAAAACAACACACAGAGATATTTTTGTCCTGCTGCAGGTGTGTGTCATATCAACCAGGCTAAATGCGCATACGGCATGCTTGCCAAAATTTGGCAGAGCAGTTATCTCAGCATCAGGACCAAGCTGGGCCTGTTTCGCTGTCTGGTAGTGTCTGTGCTTTTGTATGAGAGCAGCCAACTAATCAACTAAAATTTAGTTAAAATTTTAATTATTATTTTATCATCAGACAAGGAAGCTTAGAAAAGGATTGATATGACCATTATACAATAGTTAGGCATGCATATAGATACGCAGACGTGACTGCCTCGCAGCAGAAGCGACACTGTTATGTGTGCACCACAACTGAATGGCTGCGACGTCGTGCCAGAGTCGTTGCTGTAAAAATCGGATGTCAGTCTTTCCTCTTAGGAGAATTTTTCTGTACGTTCTTATGAAAGTGACGTGGTTCGGGACCACCCAAAAATGGCTAGGAAGTGACTATCGACCTTAAGGCAAGCGAAACTAATCATCAGACCTCAATAAGAAAAATAGGAATGTTTTAAGTGCAAATATTCGATGCATAAATTTGTAAGTTTGTCAAGTTCCAATTGTCATTTTTTGGAACAGAGACCTTTTGGACGGGGGTGGTATAGTATAGTAGTCTGTGTTTGTTTTAATAAAATTTAACACACGAATTTTACTTCTTCCACCGGTCCTGCCATACCGTTGAATTATCAGAATGTAATCTGATATAAAAGTATCTGTTAAAATGAACGCACTACTGGGAGTCGAGGTAACATGACGAATAATATTACTTAAATGAATTACCTTCCGTAGCCCAGTCAACGGAAGCAACCTTCATAGCTTCATACTCATACATACTTGGCAGGGAACGTACGTAGAAATATTTTTTTATGAAAACATTTCGCGTAACCATTTCCAATACAAAACCCAGAGCTAGCTGGTGTAGTTGCGTAGTTGTAATGTATATTTTGTATATTTATATGATATTTTTGTAACATATTTGTTTTTCTTATAGAGAAATTAGATACTTTTGATGGCCGGTATTTGAAGAAAATATTTTCAGATACGTATACATTTCTATATTTATGTTATTTTTCTTCGAAAAACATGTTTTTAGGCTTAAGCTTTATTTCTGGATTTTATCCCTTACGTTTGGATTTTGGAATATTTTTGAATATTGGTATTAATTTTCAAAGAATAATTAGGCGATATATAATTACATTACAGTTTAGATCAGAAGACGAAACTCGAGTTTCAGGTAAAATGGAAGCGAATTTTTAAATTAAAAAAAATGAATCGATGCAGGGGCGTGCAGACCATATACCTAGATCCGCTAAGCGCGAAGCTTCAGCCTTCAGGGCGGCCTCCAACTTTGTTTAATTTCATTTTAGAGATAGTCGGGAAATTGGTTAAACACCAATAATCAACGCAGTGAAGATACTGGGCTAACATTGCTGGACTAAACTGTTGCTTTTTTCTCGTATTTTCCATATAATTCATATTTATATCAACTATGCATATGCAAAATGAACAAAACTGCCCGGTGAGGGCAATCGATAAGAAAATGAACACTCTGTTCTGTCCGTGCGTGGTTCTTGTTTAAGGTATCAATCCACAATCGAAGAAAATTGATACGGAGGATTAGAAAATGTTAATTTATTGCATTGCATTTAACAATTGTGTTTTGTTTCAAATGTTATCCGTGAGATTTGTTAGCAACGATTTATAGATTATAATTTTATATAAGGGCTTTTCTTTTATTAAAAAATGAACGGTGAATCGGAAACAGGAAGGAGATGGCGACAAAACAAAGGAAGAAGACAACATAAATAATTTCTTATCGGGCTTACATATATATAAGCTTTTGTCATAGAATTCGATCTTCGAACAAGCTTCCGTAATGTTTACATTATCTATAAAGCGATAAGCACTCTTCCTTTGTCTTCTGCGTTTGCAAAACGGACTTTTTCTCTGTTGAAATTGATTAGAAATCGACTTCGTTCTACATGGGTGGAAAGCGATTTGAACAACTAATGCTAATCCGATGTATGGATGTATGGATGTTTCGCTGGAAAAAACAGTCGACGCTGATACCGGATTCTGTAAAAAATTGTCTTTTGCTTGAAAATGTAATTTTATAGGAATGTCAGCTGAGTTACTTAAGCCCATTAGTGCATGAAGTTCCCTGGCGACGTTTGTTATTTTTTGTTGTTTTTACGGAATTATATAAGGCTCGTGGCCGTGATCGTTCGGTCACCGCTCTACGATACTAATCTAGAGCTCGGAGATCAAATCTCGGCGTGATCAAAAACTGCCTGTGATATATGATAATAGAGCTCTTACAGTGCTCCGAGTTTGTCAGTATAAAGACGGCGCGGATAGGAGGTGCATGCTAGCAACAGCACTTCCGAAAATAGATATGCTATTGAAACGTCAACAAGGCATATAAATGCTAGAGATGTTGACGCGCCCATGCCCCTGAAGGGGTCAAGGCAATTAGAGACAAACTTAAATATTTCTTAGAAGTTTTATTCAAAAAAAATTATAATCAACATACGTTCTATAAAGTGTCCCTTATAAGGGACTTAGTGCAATATGAGGAGTTGGGGTATTGAATATTATGAATCATTCTTGCGGGTTTAGACTTTTTTGTATTTCGCACAAATAAAATTGGCTCCGAAATTATTGGTTTTGGGGCGCAGTGGACACTTCTGTGCGACCATCACGTGTTGTCTCGAATCGCAATTGAAATCCTAATGTAATACGGCAATGCCCCGGCTAATATGAAAGTGCGAAATTCTCAATGCTAATACAATTAATTTCCAATACTAATGACAGTTGACAATTAAAAATATAAAATAAAATGTCACATAATAACGGATCATGTCAACCGTTGACGTAAAAATCCAATATAATTTATTAACTACCAATTGAAATCTTCAGTAGTATCAGCATAAACACTTTCGGAATTTCGTTTATGTTTGCTTTAATAATGAAAACTAAACAGTATAATTTTTTCATTATTTTGTTTCCTTCCCTGTACCCTGTTCCTTTTTGTACTGATCCGGTTTTCGGACTAATCGGTACTTTGCGTCCGAAAAAATCAGACGGCTTTTTTTTTAATAAAAAAAAATTACCGGTACAACCAAAAATCGATCCGTTAAATAAATTTGACATCCTGATATGGGAGCAAGTTATCGTCAGCTCATCTCTTCGTCGAATTTTAAGAATTTAAGTAATTTAAGTCGGCGTACAAGTCAAACGCCAATCGGCGAATTGATACGCAGGTGAAAATATCAGTCGATAGATCACACAAGAAATGGAACCCCATTTCCAATCAAGTCTCACCAAGGGGGTGTCGTGAAATTTCATGACGTCGTTCTCTGGCAAAAGAGTGTGAGTTTCTGGGTAATAAGTGGGGAGAGTTGCGTCCGATTTCCCAGAACAGAGTACTACAGAGTACCACCACTAGGAGTTAGGCAAAGTAGTAATACACTTGCACTGAGCCTTGTCATATCTAAAAATATGTTCATAGATCTACTGCAGAGTCTAGAACCTAATTATTGTGGTATCATTGGTATAATTTTTAAATGTTATAAATTTTTTGCACTCATGAACAATAAATCAACGGTTCATTCGTTATACGAGCATTGATCGATTAAATAAAATTTGAAAATCCAGACTCAACGCTATCTATAATTTTATTATGAGCTGTGAATATGCATTTATGGACATTTATATGAAACGTTCAAACTTACCATACTTTTTCGAGAAAAACATCCACACCGTGGCGTTTCAGAATTTCTTCTTTTCATATCAAAGTTCTTTTCAAAAGATATTTGTCAATAAGCGGATACTATGATCACCCCATCAATTTTATCCTTTCAAAGAAGTAAAAAGAAAAAAAAAACAGAGAAAGTGTCAAAGAATTCGTGAAGTAGGTAACAGACATTAGTCACCCCAAAACCTATGATAAGATACACAGAGTATATAGCTAGAACGTAGGACATGGAGTCCTCAATTCATATATTCCCATGTATTGACTGTATCTGTTACACATACTACGTGTACCCGTATTCATAAATGTACATTCATATAAGAAAAAAACATAATGCATACTTTACTTTCACCGCATATATAATGTACAAGTCCCGACGTATGTACATATGTATGTTTATCATCTACGAAAATGGGGTTTGATAGAACTTTCTTATCGAAAGCAGTCGATGTACCCGCAATTTTATCGCATGCTGTCTTTATGTTGATGATTACGTACATGTGATATAATGAAATTCAATGATAACAGGTTACAGATATCGATGTGACATATGTATAGTTTGGCATGTGCAATGTATCAATATGGATACCGTGAAATTTTAGAGGGTAGGTAGTGCAGTTAATCAGAAAACTAGAAAAAATATTTTTGATCTACATAATGTTAATTGCTGTTAATTGCCATGACTTAACTTATACGGATAAGCTCGGAGTGCAGAGGGAGTTCTGTTAGTACCCACGGGCAGTTTTTAGGGTTTTGTAGTAAAACAAAACCCTTATGAAATCGGTCATGCGTCCGTCTGTCTGTCTGTCTGTCTGTCTGTCCATGAAATATCTCACGAACCGCTGAAGCTACATGCATGAAATTCGGTGAAAATATGTAGAAGCACTATAATTCTCTGGAGAAAGTGATGCGTCATAATAGGTCAACTTTAAGGGGGGGTCCCCATAGAGGGGAAATGAAGGTCAAAATTTTTTTTTCGTCTGGTATAGGCAAGTGGGGTATCGTAAGAAAGGTATTATTGAGTACATTCCATTTCTGGAATTTTTTTCAAATTTGAAGAAACGGTAAAAGAGGGAGAGGGGAAAATATGTGATCCGAGTTTGTCCCCCCCCCCCCCTTGCATTTCGAGACCGTTACACTTAGAAATATGAAAGTTTACAGAAAAGCGGCATTTTACTAGTATAGAAAACTATAAATCGTAAAATTTTGATATCTCTTCAAAAAAGGTTAATAATAGTACATTTCTATTGTTGCAGTTAGCACACCCCTGCACCCCTTAGGCACACCCGGGGTCAAAAATATTGATGGCCAATGATAACCAACACCATAGGCAATAATGTCTCGAGGTTTCATTACAATCATGTAATATTTAATAATAGTACATTCACTTAAAGTTTGGCATTTTTACACTATTCAAACAAAAAATACACCTACCGGCTTCGAAGTGCGAGTACGGATACTACTTGCATGTTGTTTTTCGTAGTGCGAATTGCAATTATTGCTACATATTATGGTTATACATTTATGAAAGGGTAAAGATTGGTAGGGGGCGATGTGTTGTAATTGACCAACTATTGTATAACGAGCGGGGGAGGGGGTGGGGCGAAATTAAGGTCAAATTTTGTTTATCGACTGGTATAGGCAAGTCGGGTGTTGTGAGAAAGGTAATGTTGAGTACATTTTATTTTTGGCATTTACTTTAAATTTGAAGAAAGGGGAACAGTGAGGGAGGAGAAAATATTAGATCGTAATTTGTCCCCCTTGCATTTCGAGACCGTTACACTTAGAAAAATGAAAACTTTCAGGAAGGTGGGTTCCGAATAGCATATAATACGGGACATAATAGAATGTGTATATCTCCTCAAAATAGGTTGATAATAGTTTATTTCCATAGTTACAGTTAGCGCACCCCTGCATCCCTTAAATACGTCCGAGATAAAAAGTACTGATGACCAAGGATAACCAACATCATAGGCAATAATATGTTCTAAGCTTCATTACGATCACTTAATATGAATGGGCATGTGATACTATACGAGTATGATGGGTTGGACATTTTTCTTATGTTTTTTTTATTACCAAGAAAAGCAAGGAGCCGATACTCGCGTACAAATATAAGTGCTTGCTACAAAACCCTCGGATTGCGGGCGTAGCCCTCTATATTCCGGTTTCATTTTTTGTTCACGTCGAGGATCGAGCCTCGATTCTCTAGATCGTAGGGCGCTGACCGAATGAACACGGCCACCGATTGCGCCAAAATTGACATATAACACATTTCATCCCCTTTTATACAAGGTGGCGCAAAAGAAACGAAGGGGTTTGAATAGTCTATAATTCCTTTATTTTTGAATCTACCGAATTTCTTTTTTTTCTAAGTACACTTCATAAATGGGGAATTTCATTAATTTAAGCGTGAAAAATAACATCGCGCAAGTGGTGCCCATTCTCAACTTCGCATAGTCGCACTCTTCCTAAAACGTTTTTCATGATTTTTTTTTTAATTTCAGGATGTATCGCTCGAATTTCTTCTCGAATATTATTTTTTAGTTGGGTTACGACACATTGCATATTGTTAAATGTCATAATGCGGGTTAATGTGTACGTCCTAGAAGTGGTTTGTTTATGTTACTGAGCCTCAGACTCCTCCCACCACTACTCAAAGTAAAGCAAACAGCTGATGACTACATAGTGGACAATGAAGAACAATGGAGTGGGAAACTAAGACTATGACTAAAGCCTTAGGCTGAATTTAGAAGGTGCGTGAGCACTTGCGGTTTACAAATTTACATTAAATTTAAATGGTTTTTTGAGCTGCGAGATTGCATTTAAATTCAATGTAAATATGTAAACCGGCGCAAATCCCACAGATTGGATAAATGCGGCCTTAGTCTTCCACTCCGTCTAGCTCTACATATAGATAAAGAGTTTCTTCAAACGAACTACGATTTTTTTATCCATTGGTAAATCAAAAATTGTCAAGCAGAATATGCAAAAAGTGTGATTTTTATCATAGTTCTCCTTCTGTCAACTTGTAACGGACGGTTTGGTGGGCATCCGAAGATGCCCGTGGGGACAGAGCCTTAGGTAGCATAACGACCGTGAAGATCGGGCCGTGCCATCTGGCGAAGAAAAAGGCCCCTCAACGAGCTAAGCAGCGGCCTATGCTTGCTGTAGTTCAGTTCGGGAGATGTGGGCGGGGTTTTCGCCGCTCGTTGCCCCTGTCCTTTACGTACTAACAAAAATTCATAGGCCTGGGGAAGACAACACAAACAGGGGAGGTAAAAATGGGGGAAAAAAAATAGTCGATAAGAATGGAATGGTTTTCGGACGGATCAGACGCCCACGCGGGCCCAAGTGTAATGGGACCCTCGGCCTCTGGTTTCGTACCACCAACAGATCACTACTTATCAGGTGCTGCTTCGATCTGCCGGTGAGAGCAGCACTACCAGACCATAATATGGTTCATTACAGGTGGTTCATTACAAACTTAATCGTACAGTAAGGAAATCCATAAAACTGTAAAAATGCAGCGCTTGGGGTAGGGTGAAAAAAAGCTTACTTTTACTGAGAAGGGGAGAGAGTCCCTTAAGTTGGCATTTCTCGACCTGTTTTGGGAGGGTATTTTCGGCCCCGGTTTGCCCAGGGAGCGTCCATTCCAGAATCCGAAAGAATAATCCCTTGTTTGCGTGGTCATCGTTATTGATCCGTCCAATCCGTAGCTTCTTTCACGTTTCTTGCAATAGAGTAGTTTTTGCAAGGATGGTTTGTCGGCCCATCGCTTAACCCTATTCAGAGGTGGCCTCGCGGATAGTTTCAGGTGGTTCGACGTGCCAGAGTTCACACAACTATGTTGCAGGTCTGACCACGTGATTCATGCCACCCTAATTTTACCATATTTTTTCACTTTTATGTTTTCCTTTCTTTCTGTCAAAAAAAGAAAATCCTATTCGTTTCTTCATTCAATCACGATCCAATAAAAGAACATTCATGACAAAGGATATCCTTTGCGTCACAAGTGCTCGTCAAACAATCATGAATGCATCTCTTGAAACATTGTCCGTATTGGACTCAGCATTTCTCACCCTTCATCGTATACGACTCAACTGCGGTCCATTTTCTTGAACGGGTTTTGCTCCTTCGCTTGCTTACTACTTGAGGGCGGCCTATCCACTATATATCTATGTATACAAATGATTTGCTACACAAATCGTAAATAATTCCAAAATCAAAACCAACGGCACGAAGTATTTGCTTTTCGTGACAAACAATTTGTCCTCTATTGTCGTAGACCCGAAAAACGCACGAGAACAGCAATACATAGTAAATCAGGACAATTCACAACCATTTATCGGCTCTTGTGTCAGTTCGACAGTTCAGCTCTAGAACGACATGCCTTGAAAGGACAAGGGTTGGGCGTCCACAATGTCCAGCTTGGTATATGGCTAGCGGAAAATGCGTGTGAAAGTGCCACGAAAAGAGAATCAACTGACATGGAAATTACGTCTCCCTATAACTACAGACAAAAGCAATAGCAGCAACAAAACTCGGAGAAAAATAAATATAAATTTTCCGTTTGGATCTGTTGTGTTGTTCCAGCATTTAATTGTTCGTGAGTTTCCCACTGTTTGCTCTCCGAATCTAGGACGCAGCAGGAAAAGCTCCACCAGCCTGTTGGGTCCTAGTAAAATGCATTGTAGTATGATTGCCTGAAAAAACCGAAACGGGAAGTGCATCAAATCAGAGCAGTGTCGATTGTCGTTGCAAATAAAGAAAACTAAAAGTGAACTGTTGACTAAACGAGTTCCAGCTGCACTTTGTTTTCCCCAATCCAGAATGGCCAGAGGTCGGGTGCATCCTTTATTTGGCCAACGAAATGAAACTGATCCTATTCTCGTGTAATATTTGCGAAGCGTATGTCAATAAATGCTTCAGGTGTTTTTTTTTCCGTTATTGACGTTTATTCTTATCGAAAATTTTGTATTGTGTCCTTCGGGAGAAAAAACCGGATATTACATTTCAATTATTCTTTTCCTGGATGTAATAAATACACTATTGGAGTTTCCTTGTTCTTTGTCCTAAAATTTTGCGGAAATTATGAAATGAGGTTCGATATCTACCTATATATATGACAGCCATTGTAATGGATGGTTTGGTGGGCATCTAAAGATGCCCGTGGGGACGGAACCTAAGGGAGCATAATGATCGTGGAGTCGGGCTGGCGAAAAAAAAGGCCCCTCAACGAAATAAGCAGCTGCCTATGCTTGCTGTAGCTCAGCTCGGGAGACGTGCACAGGGTTTTCGCCGCTCGTTGCCCTGTCCTTGTGCCACTGTGGCCTAGATTGGATCCTAGGCGATCCGCCAAATTGCTTTCGCTGAATAGGCAACACATCAGAACTGTGGTGGGAGTCATCACTGGGCATTGTATACTAGGAGAACATGCAAGGAGGCTCCGCCTCCCTTACAATGACTTCTGTTGAAGCTGCGATGATGAGGACGAGGAGGAATGCATTTTTCATTTCCTCTGTTCCTGTCCTGCTCTTGCTAGAAGAAGAAAGAAATCTCTTGGATCCCAGTTCTTTTTTTGAACTGGATGACTTGGCAAATGTTGATGTTGGTAAACTCCATCGTTTCATTATCAGCACTGGCTGGTTCAACGAGTAGAATGGTATGGTGAGGATTCCCCTGAGGTATCACAACGGACCCTATAGCGGTTCATGTGTGCTGTAGCTAATACGGCAGCCTTTGTACCTAACCTAACCTGCCCCTGTCCTTTACATACATATTAACAAAAATGCATAGGCCTGGGGAAAACAACACAAACAGGGGAAGCAAAAATGGAAAATAATAAAAAAAAAATGGACGAAAAGGATGAAATGGTTGGCGGACGGATCCGATGCCCTCGCGCTTGCATCGGGGTCCGGGTGTTTCGTAATTCCCCGATGGTGACCCAAAAAAAACATTCACTGGTTTCGAACACTAACGCGAGGTACTTCGAATTAGTGAAAATTGTGATGGTATGACCGGGAACGACCTGATTTTAAGACACAGAAATATATAGAAGGAGATGAAACCACCATTTACTGTACACTAAATTCTGGACGTAATTCCACTCCATACGAAAAAGTAAACAGAGAAACACACGCCCTCCATTGCGCAACACCCGCGCAGTCCATATAGAAGCACAGGAAGCACATGAGATGTCATCCCCTCTTATACTTCTCCTTTGTGGACAATAACATTCCATCTTGTCTCTCTGCCGCGGAACACCCGCCCCGTCCATATAGAAGCACATGAGATGTCAAATTCGCATCCCCCTTCCAACTGCCACACAAAATTTGGCTCTGTGCCTATCTCGCTGTCCGGGAAGAGGGTTTTTATAAGGAGTTGGAGGGTTTCAGCGGCAGATTGAGTTCAGGCTCCGCCAGGTCTTTTGTGATGAAAGTCGTACAACTGTGGCTTTTGGACAGAATCACTCTTACTCTTTGTTGAAGCCCCAGTGTTCTCGATTGATTCACAGTACTCTCCCCTTAGAACATACAGTATATGGAATGAGCATAGCCCGTTTATCACGGGCTCCAATATCTGGTGAATAAGTCGACAGTCAGCCTACTCAGTTGGCATTTAATACTGACAAATGTTGACTGTTCTGTAGAATTGTGCATAAACAAATGTCAATTTTTGTCAAATTATCGACAATTAGCCTACTCAGTTGGCGTTTCGATATTGACATAATGGGTGGTATGCATAATAATGAGGATATACTCAAGAGTGAAGTCTATTGAGGACATTCCTGAGTCTGCTATGTTCGGTGAATCGAGTGAAAAAGTTGTATGCATAAAACTACTCTCCGCTCCATAGTAAAAATTGAGTGGAATTCTGTCAACTCAGCTTTACTCCACTCGACTCACTTTATGCATACCACCCAATGTTGACCACAATGTCGAATTGTGCATAAACAAACGTCAATTATTGTCAATATTTGAATTTCGTAAGTCTACTGAGTTAGCTGACTGTCGACTTAGTACCCAGATTTTGGAGCCACTGTTTCTATGGAGACATACAGGACAAGCTCATTCCATGGCTATATATTCAAAGACTCTCCCCAAGATTCCTTCTTGGCATCTTTGATGGCTTTTTTGTATATTTTTAAAGAATTCAGGTGATTTGAAGTTCAAATCGTTTATAGGATATACGTATACGATATACGTACACGATATACTCGTATACTGCATTTTCGAATCACTTAAATATGAGGTCTTTGGTTCATCCTTCATTCGTCCCATTGTCCTCGATTTTCACGAGAAAGAATAAATCAAGAAAAGAAAAGATGGATTATTCATAATTTTTGTATTTCTTAGTACACAACAACTTTTTCTCCATCAAATCACCCCCCGCCCCCCCCCCCCCCCCTATTAGTAATCTGCAAAACTTCTCCGTTCAAATCCATTTTCGAACAATGCAAGCGCCAGATACCTTGGAAAATTTAATCCTTAATTAAAAACTAATCACTAATTTACTTTATTAGTGGCGATTTATCAAAGTTGGCATTATCATTATCCTGGAGACTATGGGGTAGGGGGTGTGTCTGGCTGCCTAGCAATTGGTCGCAAAAATTTCATGTACGAGTTGAAGAGCTCTCACATATAAACAACCTCTCCGCGTTCGCTCGGAACGGTGAGGTGGCAACGTTTTTCCTGCCAAAGTTCTCTGGCCAATAAACAGGCTTCATGTTTGCCGCCGTCTCTCCAGCACAGCTTTAGAGCGGAAGGAGCATTCAAAAGGAAAGTTTTCATGTTGGAATTGCTGTTTTTCCTTTCTGCGTTTTTTGTTTGTTTGGGTTCGTTTGTTGTTGCTGTCATCGAATGTAACTTGTCGGTACAGAAGGGTGAACTTTATACGCTACCCATATGCAATATCAGATTATGTCGCACTTTGAAGTCCTATGTGACCATTGGCGATATTTGCTGCGAATATACGCGACCATATTAAACATACTATCACAGTAAGAAATTTTGAAAAAAAAAATGGAAACATGTCAATGCATTTCGTGTCCGTTCATTCAAAGCCTCTGTCAACGTCAGCGTTAGAAGCATAGCCCTTTTCATTATTGGAAGGTGTGGAACATGTACAACAGGATGACGACCAAGTGACCAAAGGTGCCTATACGCATTTTACCGCACGATTGATTTTGTTTGTTTAGTCGAATACTAAGGCAAAAGGGTGCAATTGCCTAGTATAGTCGAAATATATTGCACACATACTGAGATACCAGTTCTTTTATATCCTATAATAGTTATGTTCATTTTTCTTTTGTTTAGATCTCTTTGGCAACTTTTAAAACGTCAGTAAATCACGCGTCGACATCCTTTGGACCAGAGGAGAGTCAACACGCCTATTTGATCGTGAAAATCATATCGAAACAGTGAAAAAACATCATGCAGGCTTTCTGAGCCTTGAACGCCCCATACACTCTATAGCGTTTCCAGAAAAAAATTCAACTCCATTAATAAACGACTTTCTTTTTGCTTCTGCATACATGGAAAGTTAAATAATTGAATGCTTGGGTTACGTACGACGTACGAGTATATCACAATCAGGCAGGGCCGGTGAAGGTGAAGGGTGTGTTGAATATCTTGAGACCTCAATACACAAAAAAAAAACTCCTAAATTACTTTATAGGCCAGTAAAACTAACCCAATTTGAGGGCTTTTTAATAAAAAATTAGAGAAAGATCTGGAAATAATTTAAATCCCTTGTATAGGTACTGAATATATGGAAACTGAGTTTGGACGATTCCAGAAGTTGGGTCTTATAACTCCTAAACAGTGCCTTCGGATCTTGTAAGAGCAAGTAGAAAACTCGAATTTTTAAACAATGTACCAACTCAAACAATATATCAAAAATCGAAACTACCCTAATCAAAGCAACCAGTGTTATAACGATTTGACTGACAAAAGTAATTTAACCTTTGCAAAATCAACGACTTTTTTTTAATAATCAAAAACTATACCAAGTAGTATATTCTAGTAAAGATCATATCGCAGGTAATATCCTACCCTAAAAATAGAAAATGGAGGATCACCTCGTCGTCCCATATTCGCAGAAGTAATTGACGTATGACATTAACTAAAGCAGGGCATCGCTGGTTGTAGACTAAATGCGCCTACGCCATGCTGTCCAAAATCTGACAGAGCAGTTATTTCAGCATCAAGACCAAGCTGGGCCTGTTTCACTGATTGGTCCTGTCTGTGCTTTTGTATGGGAGCAGTGCATGGAAAGTTTCCGAAAGAATTACCAGAAAGCTGCAAGTTTTCGTCAACTCATGTCTCAGTCGAATTCTAAGAATTTGCCGGCCCAGAACAATATCAAATGAAGTCGGCGTACGGGTCAGATGCCAATCGACGAATTGATAGGCGAAAATGACAGTGGATTGGTCACACATTGCGGAAGGATAATAAATGCATTGCTTTGCATGCCATGAAATGGAACCCCATTTCCAACCAAGGCCGACCAAGACGCGGTCCCAGAACAAAGTACGATGGCCCGCAAGAGTGGTTGACGCGATGTGCCCCTTAATTAAGGCAAAGTAGTATCACAACCAGCGACTTGTTTGCGAGAAACTGGGTTTCGCTTTGTGAGCATCGGACTAGAGCTCAGCTGCAATGATCACATCACGGCTTAAGATTTACGTTCCATTTGATTATAATTTGCTCATGCATGATGCTATCAATTAATGACCATACCAATCATTAAAAATTTTATTAAAATTTGAATTATTATTCATTTCATTTCAGGCAGACTCCTATGATCTTAGCGGCGGTGTTACGTGTGACCATAACATGAATGGCTGTGGCGGTGCGTGCGGGAGCTGTTGCTGAAAAAATCAGATGTCTGTATTTCCCCTTAAGGGAAGTACTCTACGTTCTTATGAAAGTGACGTGGTTCAATGCGACCCAAAAATGGTTTGGTAGTGACAGTCGACCATAGGGCAAGTGGACCTAATCATCAGAACTCAAAGAAAAAATATTAAATTTTTTTTTTAATTTTTTTTTTTTTTGAAGTACAAATATTTGATTCATAAATTCGTTATTTCCAGTTGACGTTTTTCTTGGAGCAAAAACATTTAGGAGAGGTGTAATATGCCCCTTGGCAGTACAAATCAGGAATGTCTCCAGATGGAGATAATTTCAAATAATTTTTGAAACAGTCGGAGGCGTGTTGTAAACAACTCGAACAACGGAGTTTTGCACCGGTACGACAACGAGTTTGAGAAAAAACATGCTCGAGAGTGGAGATGTTGGAAGTTTTCTACCAGCGGCGGTGTAGGATTGGTTGAGAGGCGCGACCCACAATACCTTGGGCCTTACTGAAGCCGACCGCCATCTGAGGCTTCATGCAGTCTGGAAGGGAAAAGGATCTGTCTTGATATTCCCCATATACTTTTCTTCGGCCTAAGTGGCTTGGTCTATAAATTGGCAGTTGCAGCCTTTAGTTACTACACGGGACCTTTTTTAGGGTTTTGAATAAAAACAAAACCCTTATGAAATCGGTCATGCGTCCGTCTGTCCGTCTGTCTGTCCATGAAATATCTCACGAACCGCTGAAGCTACATGCATGAAATTTAGTGGAAATATGTAGAAATACTATAATTCTCTGGAGAAACCGATGCGTTGTAATAGGTCAACTTTAAGGGGGGGTCCCCATAGAGGGGAAATGAAGGTCGAAATTTTTTTTTCCTTTGGTATAGGCAAGTGGGGTATCGTAAGAAAGGAACCGTTGAGTACATTCCATTTTTGGAATTTTTTTTCAAATTTGAAGAAAGGAGAAAAGAGGGAGAGGGGAAAATATGTGGTCCGAGTTTGCCCCCCCCCCCCCCTTGCATTTCGAGACCGTTATAGCTAGACATATGAAAATTTACAGAAAAGCGGCATTTCACTAGCATAGAAAACCGAAAATAATAGAATTTTTAAATCTCATCCAAAAAGGTTAATAATAGTACATTTCTATAGTTGCAGTTAGCACACCCCTGAACCCCTCAAGCACACCTGAGGTCAAAAATATTGATGGCTAATGATAACCAACATCATAGGCAATAATATCTCTAAGTTTCACTACAATGACATGATGTTTAATAATAGTACATTGACTTAAAGTTATGCATTTTGACACTATCCATTGGAAGATTGGTGATTGGTGATCCTAACAAACTATTCACACAATTAATTTTTTTAGGGTTTTGTGTCTTAAATCTTACAAAATCGGCCAAATACCTGTCTGTTCGTCTGTTCATAGAATATCTTACGAACGGCTGAAGCTGCACACATAATTCGGCGAGAATGTGAAGAAATGCTATAATTTGCTGGGGATAGCATTGTGGTGTAATTGGCCAACTTTAAGAGGAGGGGAGGGGGGTCCACATAGAGGCGAAATTAAGGTCAATTTTTTTTTATCCACTGGTATAGCCAAGTGGGGTGTCGTGAGAAAGGTAATGTTGAGTACATTCCATTTTTGGCATTTTCTTGAGATTTGTAGAAAGGGGAACAGTGGAGGAGGAAAAAATATTAGACCGTAATTTGTCCCAGCCGCCCTGAATTTCGAAGCCGTTACACAAGTTTGCAATTTGCAATGTCGTCTTATGGTTAAGCATCTCGAAGTGTAGGACAGTTTATCTCGTATACATACATATCTATCTACAGCTTCTCGTATTAAAACTATTACTTTGAGAGGTGACAGATGCAGTCTTTTTGTACTACTTTGCCTTAACCCCTAGCGGGGCATAGCGCGTCAACTACTCCTGCGCGCCATCGTACTCTGTTCTGGGCAATGGGGCGCAACTCCCCAAAAGACTTACCCAATACCTGACACTCCTTTGCCACAGATCGACGCCATGTGATTCGAGGACCCCCTCTTGGTCGGCCTTGGTTGGAAATGGGGTTCCATTTCATGGCATGCAAAGCAATGCAGTTATCACTCTTCCGCAATGTGTGACCTATCCACTGCCATTTTCGCCTGCGTATCAATTCGTCGATTGGCATCTGACCCGTACGCCGACTTAGCTCTTCATTTGATATTGTTTCGGGCCAGAAAATTTTTAAAATTCGACGAAGACATGAGTTGACGAAAACTTGCAGCTTTCTGGTAACTCCTACGGAAACTTTCCATGTACTGCTCCCATACAAAAGCACTGACAGTACCAGGGAGCGAAACAGGCCCAGCTTGGTCTTGATGCTGAGATAACTGCCCTGCCAGATTTTGGACAGCATGCCGTATGCGCGTTTAGCCTGGTTGATACGACGAGCGATGTCCTGCTCCGTACCACCATTTTCGGCAACGATGCTACCCAGGTAGACGAAGTTGTCCACCTTCTCCACAGGCTGCCCATTAATATTGATGGCAATAGGTGTCGGATTTCTTTTTCGCAACGGCGGGCTAAGAACCTTGGTCTTGTTGGTATTAATCTTTAGCCCAACCTTGCTTGCCTCCCTCTCGAGATCTAACGCCATTGCGGACAGATCCATGATTTTGTGGGAGAGTAGGCATATGTCGTCAGCGTAGTCAAGATGTTGTAGATAAGATGTCAAAGTCCATTGAATTCCTCTGTCGAGTCCGGATAGGGCTGCATGCAACACATCGCCGATCACAATGAGGAATAGGATCGGTGAGAGGATGCACCCCTGCCGAACTCCACTGCGAATCTCAAAGTCCCCCGACACCTTACCTTTATGCAGAACGCGACATTTCGTGCCGTCATAGGTTGCCTTAATAATAGCCACAAGCTTCTCAGGGATGCCTCTCCTGCGCAAGGCTGCCCATATAGAATCCCGGTTCACACTATCGAAAGCCTTTTCGAAATCGATGAAAAGCAAGTGAAGCGGATAATCGTATTCAGCGCATTGCTCGATGATGATTCGCAAGGTGTTAATGTGATCGACACAGGAGAATCCGGATCGAAAGCCAGCCTGCTCTTCATCAATTGTGCTTTCTAAGTGGGCCTTTAGTCTTTCCAGGACGATTTTAGCTATTATCTTGGCAACGGCAGGAAGCACACAAATGCCTCTCCAATTATTACAGTCTGTGAGGCTACCCTTCTTTGGAAATTTGATGATCAAACCTTCCTTCCACTCAGTGGGAAAGGTCTCTGTATTCCACGCTTTATCAACAAGTGGGTGCAGCAAATCGGCAGTTACGCTTGGCGCTGCTTGATAAAGTTCGGCAGGGATGCCGTCAAGTCCGGCGGCCTTTCCTCGTTTTAGTGCAATAATTGCAGTGACTATTTCCTCTTTAGTCGGGGCAGTGGACCGTACACGCACATTTTGATGGTTAGCTAAATTATCTATATGAGGGGGAACTTCACCAGAGGTTACACGGTTCAAGACCGCGGCGAAGTGTTCTTTCCACCGCCTCATTTGATCTTCTTCCAAGATAAGTAGCTTTTAGTCTTTTGTGAATTGGCATGTAAGATACTATATCATGGGTAAAACATTTAATTATGGTGTTTTTATTCAGCTGAGTGGTACCAAGAAGAGCAGGGAGCCAATATTTAGATACCAAAATAAGCGCGTGCTACAAAACCCTCGAATTGCGGGCGTAGCCCTCTATATTCCGGTTTCATTTTATAAATCGTTTTAGGAGCTTGATGCATAGACACCACTTTACTGTCTCTGGTCTTTTTAATTTTTGCTTGTTGTAATCGGGCAGACATCCGAAATTTACTTTGATAATGGAGGAAGCCGATGCCTGGGTTTTCCCACGCCACTACTCCCGACAGACGAGCTGGTCTGCCAACGCACGTTGACAAGGCGATATTGGAGAGGATTTGAGTTTCGGCACCCTGCATGATCTACGGCCTACACGGCCAATTCCTACCCCTCGTCCTCCGACAACTCCAGAGAGGGTGCGGGTAGTATTGATTTTCTAGTATTGATAGTATGTATATTGTTTTTCTATTATAAAACTTAGCACACGAGTCTTTCCTGTTCCGTCGGCCCTGCAATCAGGCGCTTATCATGTTTAGCTTTTTCATACCTAGCCATTTTGATTCAACAATGAAATGTTGACCTAAACGAATTCTCCGTTGAATCCTCTAATACAGTCTTCATTAACACCAGGTAATTATCTAATTGAGTTTTTCTAATTTCAGAGCAATTATATCTTCTCAAAATAGCACTTTATCAGTTGCAAACAGGGCCAATTACACATCCAAATGGCCATGCTCGGTTCACTTCAAATTACATTGTGCCCGATATACACTAATTGCAGCTAGTAAAATTTAATTAGCGGTTATAGGGAGTGTTAAAGTTGAATAATGTCTTCACTATATATTCGTACCATAGTCGGTGGTAATCTATAACTTGCAGTTTCTGCTTTACCATTACAGTGCTTTAGGTTGATTCAAAACCGGGCATTTACCAAATTAATTACCAGTATTTCGCTCAATGGGAGCACCGTGAAGCCCATTTATGTCATTATGTTTCCGTAACTCGACACGCTTATTATTTTATATAAATGATAATTCCAAGGTAACTATAAACTTTGTGTTGGGATGAATATGATCAGATTACTCTGCTCCTTTCATCTATAGAGTTTCCCTCATTGTACTATATTATGTTCATAACATCCCCTTGGATAGAATCTGCACACAGATACATCTACATTTCTTTTCATCTATATCTACTTGTGTATGTACATATAGTTTGCAGGAAGTGTATCCCAGAAAATCTGTTGGTCGTGAAGCAAATTTGTTATCATTTTCGAGAATGCTTCCTATTTCGTCTATGCTCCCCCAAGTTTCACTTTCCCGCCCTGTTCATTTCTACTATACAATATTTTGTAAATTATTTATGTATATCTATATATTTGTTGCATGGCTCACAAACCGTTCTGCGTGACCTTTTCTGTCATCCTTTTATTGTCCTTTTCCGGAGACTTTATTACAGGCCTTCAGGATTCCACGGGGAACTTTCCAAGGATCAAGTTAGCTAGTTCGGACGTCTATTTTACCAAATTGATGGCACAAGGCATCATCAACAATTATTATTGACTGCGGAAAAGACAGTAGCTGTTATCAACTGGATGTAGGAGACGTGACGTGGTGCGTGTGCCCCGAAGAAGAAGCGAATATGAATATAATCAAGTGTTCCTGTGCATTCGTGATGGAGTATACAGCGTGACACGGCAGCAAAAACTTGGTTGGCCACGCGTATTCTTGGGTTATTAACACACTCATTATGATGTTATTGCTTGAGAATACACGTAGTTGACAAGTGTAGAACAACATTATTGTCCAACTGAGAGAACGTACTAAATATTTCCACGAACCGTTTAAAAATCTTTTAAATAAATACCTGAAATATGTATGTATTTGTTGAAACTATTATCGGACTTCATGTCATTTGATATGTGTTAAATTCGTACACAATCAATTGGTCCTGAAGCTCCTTAATTATATTTTTAAATTATTTTCTTTCCATTTATAATTTAAACGGAACGTATTCTAGACTGAGATGTTGCCAGCATTATAAGATACAGCGAGGAAGGAAAGAATTAAAATCAAAAGCCTAAAAAACTACTATACCTATAAATGTCATGAAATGAAAATGAAGATGTCTTGTGTATGTTGAAGGCACAGAAAAGAAGGATCTCCTCGAGGCCAGAGAATTGCATCACATTGAGGCTGAAGATGACGGATCGTTTATTTATTGCGACAGCGGACATTTATAAACTTGGCGTACCGCTCTAACTTAATAAACATCATTCAAACGAGTTATTTATCAGTGACAGCTACAAGTGCAACTCTATCCAAATGGATCGCGGGTTCGATCCCCAGCAAATTCTTATCTTTTTTTTCCTTTTTTTTTGTTTCATTGATATGTTCAGTAATCCTACTGACAATGTATTATTTAATAATAGGCATGGGCCCATTAGAGCAAGACGTAATATTAGTTTATCAATGAATTTGGCTGAGTGACAGAAACACAAGTGTGCCAACATCAACATATTACGTTCTACACGACACCAGAGCCATCTGTGCGTTATGCATGTGGAATTTATTGAGGGGCTATAGCGTGTAGGGCAGCCACCCAAATAAGCAATCCCGGTAAATGTTGTTGGTGTAACGCGTGTGTTATTTTACCCTACACGCGATAAATTCCCAGAAAAACATGCCTATTGCTACAAAGAAAAAGACTTAAACCGAGAAAAAAGTGTGCAAAAAATTTCAAAATTTTTGAATTGCTCCAACAAAACTCAAATTCAATTACATTAGTGTATAACGTGAACCATCATAAAAATTGACAAAAAAAATGTTCTTGAGAGAATGGAACGGAAACACAACCCCATTTTCACCCGAATCCTTGGATTTACCACAGCGATTTCTGTTTTGCAAGTGCTCATTCCCATCAATAATAAGACCTGCGAAGTACAGAAAATGGTTGAGAAAACGTCCCCTTTTCTTAAATAATTGACTTAGTCCATTTTCAAAATCAACAGAATGACTTAACGATTTGTGTTGTTAAACAATATTGAAAAATGAAAGTGAATAATATTTACATTAGGAGTATAAAAAAAAAGTTTGTTCAAAAATTAACGGTGTATGCTAACGGTGTATGCTACAGAGGAATGTTGAGAAGAGCTGAAAAGGTACGCCATTGTTTAAGGATGGAAGATGGTCATTTCGAATACTTCTTATAAAATAAAATAAAAGAAAAATTATAAAAAATTAAATTGTCTTTCATTTTATAGTTAAATTAATTCATCACTACTTAACAACGAAGTTACTCTCAACCAGCCGTCAACTAGCGCCGGTTGTACTACTCGTATGCCTACATATTCTAGTATATTAAGATCAGATCAACCTAAAAGTAGCAACGACAATTTGTTCTCTGTTGACCAATTACTCGAATCATCTACAGAGCTAATTACAAATCTATCCAACTGTAAAAGTAAAATAGATCAGTACAATGTTATTGTAAGTTTAGCAATTAAGTTTGTATACAAATGAATTCTCATAACATAAGCGTTATACTGTGGAATGCACAGAGTATTAAAAACAAAGCTACTGAGCTTTTCGATTTTGCTTCTGATATTAATGCTGATATTGTAGCAATAACTGAAACATGGCTTAAGAAACAGGATAAATTAACGAACATGAATTACAACATTTATAAATTAGATAGATTAGGTACTCCAGGTGGCGGAGTAGCTATTTGTATTAAAAATAACTTGAAGTATTACGTACTTCCCGAACTTCCAACCAAAACAATCGAGGCGATTGCCATAAAATTAGAATATTGCCAGATTACCATTGTTGTGTGCTACTTCCCAGGTACTGGAGTTAATAATATTATGTTGAACAGTTTCGAACAAGACATCAAATATTTAATGAACCTAGGTGATAAGGTTGTTCTGTGTGGGGACTTTAATGCCAAGCATAGATTCTGGAACTGCATGAACTCCAATAGAGCTGGTAAGCGGCTTTATGAGTTAGCTCTCCAGAATAATAAACCCAACGTTTCTTAATTCTAAGGGTTATGACTCAACCCTGGACCTGGTACTTAGCAAAGGTCCAAACAACATACCTCAGCCATCTACAATCCAAACTTTATCATCCCCTCATCTACCGGTGCTATTTCACCTAGAAGTTGGCGACTCTGATTTTAACTATGATTTAGGAAATATCAACATAAAACAAATAAACTGGCTGAAATTCAAAAAATACTTGAACGAAAAAATAGATCTGAGATCTCAAGATCTGTCTAGAGTAGTAAATTCATGTCAAGTAGATTCAACCTTAAATGAGTTCTACAATAAAATGAACTGTGCTCTAGATTTTGCATCAATTAAAGTAGACAAGACATTGATGAAAAATAATGCCATAAATGATGATATCAGGGGGCTTATACAAACTCGAAATTTTCTCCGACGCAGATGGCAACGTTATCGAAACTCGTCAACTAAAACGGTCGTGAATAATCTTTCAAAATTGATCCAACGCCGAATTTTTATCAGCCGTAATGACAAATGGAATGGCATGCTGCGACGTCTCCCTAAAAATAGTAGAACTATCTGGAAACTAAACAAAATATTTCGTCGAAGAAAACCAATGCCTCCATTATTAACCGCTGATAAAAATTTGGTGTTTGATAATAAGGATAAAGCCGAAATTATATCCGAAAAATTTCAAGAGTCACATAAATTGTCCTCCCACTTAGGGAACCCTCTATATAACAAATTGATAAACGACGGGATTAGCCACCTAACATCCTCCACGAGCGACTTTCATGCAGCTTATTTGTCTTCTCCAGGTGAGATTAAAAAAATCATAAAATCCATCAAAATTAAGAAGGCTCCGGGGTTCGATAAAATTTCTAACATTGTTCTGAAAAATTTACCTAAAAAGCGCTTGTACATCTTAACTTTTTGATAAATGCCTGTATGACAATTTCATACTTTCCTTCTTCGTGGAAGCACGCTAACGTTATTCCAATCGCCAAACCTGGAAAAGATCCCAAATTACCCGACAATTACAGGCCAATAAGTTTACTTCCTTCCTTAAGCAAAATAATGGAGAAGATAATACTTTCCCGTCTAAATGAGGAAATTGAAAGGTTGAAAATTATACCTGACTTCCAGTTTGGCTTCAGAAAGAAACACTCAACTACACACCAAACCTTCCGGCTCTATAAACACATTAAAGAATCGTTTGCAAATAAAGAATCCGTAGGTGTTGTAGCGGTCGACATACAAAAAGCATTTGATTCTGTCTGGCATGACGGACTTCTATACAAACTAATTAATTTTAATATCCCTATCTACCTAGTTAAACTCCTACAATCCTATTTGTCAAACAGGACTTTCTCCGTGCAAGTAGGAGAAGCACGTTCAACCATCAAAACTATATCGGCTGGTGTTCCTCAAGGATCATGCCTTAGCCCTGTGCTCTTTAATGTTTTCACGGCAGATATTCCGAAGACTAATGACTGTGATATAGCATGCTTCGCAGATGATATATGCATATATTGCAATGGTAATGATCCAAACCAGATTTCTTCGAAACTCGAGCACCAACTTGAATCCTTGTATCAATTTTATTTTAGGTGGAAAATAAAATTGAATGCCCCCAAAACACAAGCAGTCTTCTTCACTAGGAAGAGAAAAAGAAAAAAATCTCCCAGGATTACCCTTGAATTTCCTTGGGGATACTATCAAATGGAGCAACGAGCTTAGTTACCTAGGATTACTATTCGACAAGAAATTAACAGGTCAACCTCACATGGACAAAACGTCAGAAAAAATGATCAAATCATTTTGTTCCCTGTACCCCCTCCTGAATAAGAAGTCAAAGTTGTCCTTAGATAACAAGCTATTAATCTACAAGATGGTTATTCAACCCATTGCAGCTTACGGTTCTCCTGTATGGGGCCTTTATGCGAAAACCGTAAAAAACAAAATGCAAGCCACACAGAACAAAATCCTTAAACATATTGCTGACAAACCATTTTATTATTCAACTGAGAAGTTGCACCATGAAACGAAAATAATGACTCTGAATAAATTAGTAAGTAATAGTACTCCTAAATTTCTGGCAACCTGCTCGAATGTTAATAATAGTATTATTAGAAACTTAGTGAATACTTAATCATAACTTAACTTGGATTAACATAGATGTAGACTTAATTTGTAGGTTAAGATTTTTATTTATTTACTTAACTTTTTTTTTTTTGCCTCATAAGGTTTTTATATACTTTTCCTTCATTTAATCCCAATTAGTCCAGAACTAAACCAAAATAACTGATTGCGCTAACTATTTCTAAAACATAGAGTTAAGGCTTTAGCCGGTATCTACATCAAATAACATGTTAAACATAAAATATGAAAATATGGAATAAAGATTGAATTGAATTGAATAATTCATCACCTTCCATCCATCCATTACCTTCGCCAAGGCTTTTGTACAAAATTAAGTACTTGATTGCAATACGAACTTTTTAATGAAAAAAAGGTGAATTTTCGACCAAAACGATTTTCATCACACAACTGTCACAAATTAAACAAGCTTGCCGAAGGTATGATACCCTTCACGCGAAGCGTGTGCCTTATGATGCATTTGCCACTTTGAAATTATGAAATTAGTAGTAAAACTTGTTCCGATTTCACTGTTCCTATGAGAGGTATATGAAATAGTGGACCGATTTCAACCAAATTTAGGAACTTGGTTTGTCAGTCAATGTAATTAAATAATATGCAATTTGGTAAATATATCTTTAGAAATAAAAAAGTTTTTCTAACAAAAACTTGCTTTTTTTACGGTCGTTCCTATGACAGCTATATGATAGAGTAGTCCAATTTCAACCAAATTTGGGAATGTGATTTGGCTAAAGATACTTCTGATTAACTTGAAATTTGAAAAAGATATCTTTATAACTTAAAAAAAAATTCTCACAAAGACGGTCTTTGGACCGGTCGTTCCTATGGCAGCTATATGACGCAGTGGTCCGATTCCATTGGTTCCGACATATATACAGCGTGCAATAGAAGGAAAACTTTGTACAAAATTTCAGTTCGACAGATTCAAAACTGAGAGACTAGTTTGTATAGAACCAGACAGACAGACGGACAAAGCTTAATCGACTCGCCTCATCATACTGACCAAGAATATATTGGTCGGAGATGCTTCCTTCTGTGCGTTCCAAGCTTCATAACAAATTTAATGTACCCTATCGCATTCGTGAAAACCCATATATGTTCAGAATTCCCAGGTGTTGGTAATTTACACACCCCTATTAACCGAAAGGGTTGACGTCGAAGGGATGAAATATGACACAATACTATATACTCGTTATGACACTACGGAACTCATCGGAATTTTCAATATCTTCATATCTGGTAGCACTCCATGCACAACTTCAAAGTAAGCTCAGAACTCTTGGGTGTTGGTGTTCTTCTTCCCCCACTCCGTCGACAATAAATTCTGTAGTGTCAAAACGAGTTGATGGTATTTTGTTAGATTTTCATTCTTTTGACGTCAACGGTTCATTTGATTTTTTTTTTTAATTTATTTACTATGTTTTTTTTTTCGCAGAACTTTTTCTAAAAGTAGTCAGGAACTCTAGAATTCTTTAGTTTCCATCGATTGTAACCATTGGAACTATATTTGTATGATAAAAGGGAGCGCATAAAGGTGGAGTCCAAAAATCTAATTACTAAAATAAATCATTAAAAACCAAGAACTATCGGTGAACCCCTTCGAGAACTCGAGAACTATTGCTAATAAGCAGGGAACAGCAGGTAAATATTCCAACTTTTTTAAACTTTGGGTGCCAATTCCTGGGGTGTGAGTTTGTTTGAAATTTGCAAGTATTTTTTGGCGTCTTTTGGCTCGGAAACAAATTTTCTGTTTTTGAAAAGTTCAGCACTCTAGCTGCCATAGTTTTTGAGTTAGAGCCATTTAAAAAAGGCACGCCATGAAGTTGGACCCCAATCCCAATGACTAACGATTAAAGGGGTCCCCAAAATCTCATGTCGGCGATCTGTGGCGAAAGAGTGCGAGGTACAGCGTCGTGGGGAAGTTGCGTCATATTGCCCAGAACTAAATGCGATGGCGCACAGGAGTAGTTGATGCGCTATGCCTCACTAGGGGTCAAGTCAAAGTAGTATGGAACCGAACGGCTTTAGCAGTTTTTCAGCACGTTGCTCCGTAGTGGTTCCAAATGGTTCAGTTCAATAGTGAATGTCGACCTTAAAACGCTGCTGTGTCAAAAATTTTTACTCACATAATTCAATAATGTCAATTTTTGGATCTGAAAATATTCCCTTCCGGATCTGAGTACTGAATAGTTTTCAGATCCGGAGGAGAATATTTTCAGATCCAATAATTGACAGTTGGCGGTACATATTTTACCGGAAGGGAAAGCAGATGAGGGAGAAATCGATAAAAGTCAGATTCATGATGTTTAATCAGAGTTCGCCAAAACGCAGCCATTATTAACAATCTTGCAACTCGACATTGAGAGCTTTTGTGAATGAAATTTATTGCTAAGAGAATGACAAAAACGAAGGAGAATCAACAAACGACAAATGTTGGAATACCACGTGTCGAGGATGTTCAGAGATATTTACGCGATTTTACAATTCTGTTGTATGTATACGTTGATATCTGAAAAAAGAATTTTTATTAACTTTTTATATTAAATTTTAACTTTCATCAAACTTCTTTAAGTTGACCACCTCCCTATGTTAACTGAAAGCTGTCCGCCCTTAAGTGGTCAATTTGTGGAGGTTCCATAATGGCTCACTGACCGATTTATACGATTATTGTTTTTTCTACAAAACCCTAAAAAAAACTTAATCACGAAAATAGTTCTATTTACATTTCTCTTCATATTCTCGTCAACATCCGGCTCCTTATTAGGAAGGAGTTTCAAATGAATCTTAAACAGGATAATCTTTAATACTATCGTGGAAGTTACCATTGCCAGGTAGGGTCTCTCGATTAAGATATGGGAACGTATTCCTCATATGGTAAATGATTGAAGGAAGGTAACTCGCAGGCAAAAAAACAGTAATTTTAATATTCGAATCTGCACAAGGAAAATCATGAATATCATTCTCGACTCATATGTCAAATATACAAACGCAAACATTCATATATGAGAATTGAACTTTGTTTGGAATATTTTCCGATATCGGACTCAGGCTTCATATTTTAATGAAATTTCCCTAGTTCGTCCTCATATCCTGGTGCTTTACCTCTTTGCAATATTGGCTTAGTTCATATACTTTTAGATTTTTTCTGTCTCTCTCATTTTATTACAGATACGAGATGTTCAAATTCCTCTATTGAAAACTCTGCAACATTCCAACGAACGTCTCACATAGATAATCACAAGAAGTCAATAATATGCTACACGAAACGGGGAGAAAATTGTGAAAACATTATCCTGATTCGCTTCACATTTCACGTATACTCGTATGTACACGAGAAACATATGTATACTCGGACGTATGTACGTACATATCCCGACGGGATGTCGAATTCCGGTATAGATAAAAGTGACTCCATGATGATGGAAGTTGCCATGATGATTTAATATATTCAAATTGAATTTTGGGGACATTTCCATAATGTCGTAAGTACATACGCTACGCAGTAATATATGATATCCGTGTTTACTGTTTTCGATACGTTATGCGTTGGCACCCGAGAATAATATCCCGCAACACAAGACAGGATTTCCAAAGAACGAATATTAATGACACGGTCAAATTACTCAGTCTATAGGTTAGCTCCACGCCAGAGTTGCCAGGTATCGATCAAAGAAATTCCCTATGCTAGCCCACAGAATTTCCCATAATAACGTTTTCTTTTTGTTAAAAATTTCCTATTTTTGTCTTTTAACCAATTTCGGAAAATAAAAAAATAAATTTTGCTTCAAAATGCTGCTTTTATTATAAGGGTAAGTCGTTTTAATTAAGATGCAGTAAATTGTCGAACTAATGTGAGAGCGCAGGCTTTGGGCTTGATTGTTTAGACCACCCCGGACTTTTAGTGTCACCATACACTGTCGAACTCGATCTCGAACTTGGTACAAATGTTCTCTGAATAGCTCAAAACACACACACGCACTTCACATGAACGTAAAGAAAACCGGTCCACTTGTACCATGTTCGAGATCGAAGTCGAGTTCGACAGTGTGTGGTGACACTTAGTTGTCAAAAACTCCTCAGTAGTGGCAAGGTGTACTCGAACTTTATAGCCAACTCGGCTATCAATAGCGTGGGCGGGGTTTTATGATGTCATTTCTGCCAAGGTGGCCGTTACAAATGGACTCCAACGTGGGGTCAATAAATGTACCGTTAGGGTTGACTCCGGTCACCCTAGGACCTATTTTCACCTCGGTCCCAACGCCGGAATTTGTCTTCTTTTGTAGTTCCATCCACACATCAGTTCTTCTCGCAAACAGGGCCTTACAGACTCTGACCAATTTATTTTGCTTCCTGATCCCTTTCAGACTGCTCGTCTCTTCCACTCTCAATAGTATCAAATTTTATCATATAAAAACATGCTTGTTGCTGAGACGAAAAAGGAACGCCGAAAGTCAAGTGAAAATATAACAATATGTAATGGACATATTGTATGTGGTGATGGTGGGTGGTTGATTAATGTGGTATAGTTTCCTCCTCCGTAGAAGAGCGATTGGTATGCGCCGTTTTAATGCCACAGGCAAAAAACCATCCCGCGGAGCGTATTATCTCCCCGATACTCTTTGAGGAGATATCGAATATGTTGGTGAAGAAAGCACTACTCAATTCCTGATGCCAGGCTCTTACTAGAGCCAGGCATTCGCCCAAGAAATGCATCAGAGTTTCCTTCTTCGAAACAGTCCTACAGCTACGATAGTGAAGATTGTGGGTAATGCCCTGGCCGCGTACTCACCCACAGACCAATGTCCCGTCGTGATCGCTGTAACTCTAGCGACATCCGAGCGGTTTCTATTCGAAAGAGTATTTGTTCTACGCACATCGTATTTTGGCCACAATTTCTTGGATGTAGCGCATATTGTCAGTGTGCACACTGTCTCGCCAACTGGTCGGCCATTTCATTCCCCGCTACATTCCTATGTCCTGGAGCCCATAGAAGGAAAATTCTGAAAAGCTCGGCCAGTCCAGCCAGCTCCCCGCGACATTGTTTAACTATTTTCGATGAACTCACTCCAATGACTTAATCGCGGCTTGGCTATCTGTGAAGATGATAAGCTCCCATTGGTTGTTGTGTTGCGCTTCAGTGCTCTACATAATGTGGAAGACATCCAAAAATGCCCGCGGGGACGGAGCCTCAGGTTTCCATAATGACTGTGAAGGTCGGGCAGTGCCATCTGACGAAGAAATAGGCTCCTCAACGAGTGGGGTTTGCGCCGCTTGTTGCCCTTGTTCTTACACATTCAAATAAACTCACAGGCCTAGGGTAGACAACACAAACAAAGAATACGAGAAATGGGGAATAATAAAAAAAACGGGACGATAAGGAATGAATGAGTACCGGGCGGCTCAGATGCCCTCACACACGCGTTTTTGGGTCTTGGTCACATTGGACTCACGACCGTCTTCAGCCACCCTACCCTGAGGTCCCATGGCTGTACAAAAATGGGGGCCTCCAAATCAAACAAATAGAACATAATACCGACTCTGAAAGGGGAACAAGGGTCCTGTCAGAACAAGCCCATAAGTTCGGTCAACAATATTATTGGGTAAATATCAGACTTATCCCTCATCACCTGAAACGGCCGTTGCAGTAACAAGGACGCTAAATTTACCTTACACGATTGTCAATCACCATTGCTAGTAACTATTCCATCCATTTAAATCAATAATAATAAATAACTGGCGCAACAGTCCAATTTGAACCACGGCCTCGAGATGAGTTAGCATCATCTCATTTTTCTAGATCGTGACGGTTTTTGTGCAGAGGTATGTGATCAGCAACACGCTCAACCGAGTTATTTACCCCATAATGGGTACTCATTTAACAGCTGAGTGGGCTCATAGTCCGACACGTAAATCCCCGGAATCGAACCGGGGCCCAGTGCGTTGAAGGCGAACGTGCTAACCGTTGCACCATCCGGACTACTATTTAAATCAATGCTTTTACAAATTATTTCAGTTACAACACTATATAGGTAGATACGTACAAAAAAAGAAACAAATAGATAAAATAGATAAAAAAAATATGCATGGCCGGATTAACTGGAATTTGAATTTTTGAGATGACTGCTTCCTTTTGTTTCAAAGACGACATCAAATTACGTAGCGATCGCATCACAGTCCTCGGATCTATTGGCTTACGAGAAATCGGACATACAAAAGAAAATTTCATGTAATGAAGGCATGATTCGCTTTTGAACAGTATCCAATTGCGGCGGATCCAATCGTAGACGCGAATCAATGAGGTCCACATCGCCATCAGTCAGATGCTCCTTGCAAGAGAGTAACGCTTTAACGTGCTGTTTCGGTTAATTATCGGCTGAACTTAACACGCCGTTGCGTCGTAAAGGCTGGTATTCAGATCGCGTGAAATGAAAAAAATTACAACAGCACTTTTCATCGGCGAAATAGATCGTGGAGAAAAGTGTGTGGAACATGTCATTTTTTCACTTTTCACCCGTTCTGTATACCGCTGAAACGAATCATGTCAAATATTAAAACTAATTTGTTTACTTATCTATCGCCCAGTTATAAGCAACACCGGGAAAACACAACACAGTATGAATGACACCGACAGAGACAGCTGAGCTGTCAGTGAAAATTTCATCCTCGTGAAATCCACAAACTTGACTTTTCACTTCTAAGTTGTGCACAGATCGCGTGAAATGAAATTTAACCTCCACAAAATTTCACGTCTGTTTTCATCGGCGAAAAATTGTTGTATGGGATTTCACGGCACTTTTCATTCCACGCGATCTGAGTACCGGCCTTAAGTAGCGCTTACACATGCCAGTATACCGTGCTAGTACGTACATTTTACAGGCATTGCAAGTAACTGGTAAGCTGTCACTTGCATATGTATAAACACCCGTGCCTGTGAACTGCCAGGCCAGTAAACCCGCACGGCGTCTTGCAAGTAGCTGATTGATTTCCTACTTGACTCGCGAACATACATATGTTTCTTGTCACCACAACACCACACCAAGAAACAAATGTGATCATGTGACAAATGACCGTCGTCTGGGGCGAACTGAACGACGAAAATTTTAAAATATTGGAAGTGCGGTTAAAGTGGTTGCGGAAACATGCGAACAGACCTCCAATGCAGTGCAGTGGAAGTTGAAGCCTTTGAAACCCGAAACATGTGGCTCAAAGACCACAGCTCCAGTTTTATTTTCGGGCTAATTATATCCGGCATTGCCGTATCCATCTTGACTACTCGAGATGTGATCATCGAAAGCAATTCATTAAAATCATCTGGTCGCAAGCACATTTTGAATTCCTTCGAGTATTCGGTCAAGAGCTCTTTCAGCAAGCACGATAACGCTCCTAGCTCTGCCCGCCGATCGATCCAAGCTATGCTTAGGGTCTTCTTTGTCAAGCATATCAAGTAGTCCATTTTCCAACAAATCGACTATATTTGACATAGCTTCGTAAACTTCATTCTACATTCTCTCTTGGCGAAACGCGGATTTTTTTTCAATATTAAATATTTATCTACACCACACGTCAAATTTCCACTATTGTCGAATTGGCACTCAAGAAAAAAATCCCCGCCAACTTGCAAGTCGAATTGTGTGTGTAAACACCTACTGGCACACGTCATGCAAGCAGCTACTGGCAAGGCACTTGTCGACAAGTCTACTGGCATGTCCGTACACTGGCAAATGTAAACGTGCCTTTAAAGACAAATTGGAAGCTGATTCAGGGCTACGATGACGCAGTGATCTGGGTCACGATCTTTTGATTGCGTCCCATGGAGCCACGCGTGAACATCAAGATTAATACGTAATCATCTACCCAGTTGTTACCATTTTGAAATATACATTTTCGGCCACTTAAATAGAGACAGCCGCTTCAAGAATTATTTTATTTAAAATCTCCAGTACCTAAGGTCAGAGAATAAACTTAGTATCTGTTATAAAAAGTTACTTTGCTGCACATATTATACTTTTCCAGCAAAATTCGGGAGGTTTGATTAATAAGTTATATTTCGTTAACATTGTGTTGAAGCACTAATCAATTTTACGTTCAACTGGGCCACTTGGATAAGGACACTAATAAAATTCCGCGTTTACACCAAAATAAGGACCCTCAAAGTATGCAGTTTTTTCTTAATTCTTCTTCCTCTTTTATTGAAAACTGCGTCAACAATTTTATTCGACTTGGATACGTATAACGATTTTACGTAATTTAGCTTAAGGAGCGTATTCGCTGGCCTCAATTAGCTGTATTCTGTCCTCGAACTGAATGCATCCTTCGTTCTTTTTTCGAGTAGGTTAGGTTAGGTTAAAGGGCTGCTGTGCTTAACACAGCACACATGGACCGCAGCGGGGTCCGTTGTGTTACCACCGGGGATTCAACACCCGACCATCCTAATCATTAAATCAGCCAGAACTGTAAATGAAACGATGGAGCTTGGCAATATCAACATTAGCCAAGTCGTCCAATTCAGCGAAGAAGTAGGCTCCCAGAAAAGTCCTTCTCCTTATTGACAAAGCAGGGCAGGTGCATAGAAAATGAAAGACGCACTCCTCCTCGTCACCGCAGCTCCTACAGAAGTCATTGTAGGGAAGGCAAAGCCTCCTGACGTGCTCACCAATCACACAATGCCCAGTGATGACTCCCACCGCCGCGCCGCTTTGATATGCTGCCTTCCGAGTGACAGCAATTTAGCTGATCGGCTAGAATCCAATCCATTTCAATCCAATTTTTTCGAGTAAGTTATACCAAACAAGTTTCATAATATTCAAGTCTGGAGATACGAGGGTCGTGCCGTAAAATCCATATTTTCAACTTAGTTAGATACGCATTTTTATCAGTCGAGCCGTATGAATAGGAACATAATCCTGCTGCGATGTCCAAGTGGACCGAAAATATTTTGCATTTGAAAAGACATTTTGCATATGGTATGGTACGATTTTGTTGTCAGTTTGTTCGCAGGACGTTCTTTAGGCACAAAATTCTCCAACGTGGCAGCCCTGGCTCCTCCACACACTGTAGAGATGTATCGATATACGAGTACGAGTATCTGATACGCAAAAATGTTTAGTTTTGTTGTGGGTTTTAGTCACATATTGGCTGAATAAAATGTTTATTTTTTTTGCTCGTTTTATCGGTTGACCAGGCAACCGAGTATTTGTCATATTTGAAGATGAACTGTACCAAAGCAAACAATGAACTACGAAGGTGAACATTCGGCCGATTCGATTCAATGCTACTAGCCTAGTCATTAAGTACTTAAGAGAAATGTTCTAAAACAAATTGTGGAGTCAAATGCCGGTAGTCAAACATGAGACTGATGCCTCACACACTGCGCTACCGGTCGCGTCTCACTGTACGTAAAAATGTGTGAACAATTTTTTTGCTATCTTAAATAGATTTCGAGATAATCTCATTCAATGGCTCCCTGTCTGCACGAAGTTGAAAAAATATATCAGATCCCATACAAGAGACCGCTGCACAGTGCGCGTGCTGCACCCTCAACGAGCAAACCGATTCTGTCGTGAGGGTTGCAATGCTGAGTGTTATGAACCACCAGTCTCTCAAATACTATAGACTATTAAATATACGCGCTTATGACGTGATGCGCAGAACGACACGAAAATTAGACGCGGGAAGCCATTATCTTGTCGGCTTTGTATTATGGGTACAATCATCAATTGCGGAAAGAGGTCTAAATGTAGTTCCCTCTGAACCAGCACCGGCCATTTATCGTGAAGTGAGATTTCCAAGAGCACTCGTTCAACTTCGGTCAGGTTTCGCATCGACCGAGACGTCTCGAACACATATCCCCCGCCTGCAGTGATACGCCTCATGATGTAAACCACGTCTTCGATTGCCCAGCTGCACCCACGCACCAGACTCCCTGGTCCCCTTGGGAGGACCCCGTAGAAGCACCCATTTTTCTATGTAGCACGTAACACACTCACATACTGAACCTCCGACCATTACTATCACAACAACAATAACAACATAAACCAAAATTAAGAAAAAAAAAACTTATTTTTTTTTCCTGAAACCGGTCTTAATTGACACGCGAGTACTAGACTAACATGGAGAAGAATAAAACAATATCGAATGGTCTACGGTTAAATTGTAACTCCATTAAATTATTAGACAACACTTTGTTTTCCTATTCATACAACACTCGTAGACAAAAATTTCTTAAAGAATGCATTTTATTTATTCACATTTACATTATTCAATTTTTTTTATCCTCTCTCTCTCTCTGTGAAAATAACTCCTATAAGTATACATATAATAACGCGTTTACACGCTCAACCCAGCGTCTAAATATTATTTTCATAGTTCCATGTTTTTTAAGCGTTGAAATTAAACATACAAATCCTTATTGTTTGCTTACAAATTACTGAGTAAAGTACATACAACAGTATAAAATAAACCAATAAAAACGGAAAGAAGCAACTGCAGTTATCAATAATTGTTTATAATAAAAGCAAAAACAACTACAAGGTAGTGGTTATATGTACTATAATAAAAAAAACGCAATTGTCAACAATAAAAAAGATCACATTTCCAGTATGGCCTTCTTTCGCATATTTTTTGATATCGTCACGTAAACAATTGCATAATTTATAATATTTGATTTGGTCTAGATTTTTTTTTTATTATTATTATTAATGATTTTTCCCTCTTCTTGTGTATCTCGAATGAACATTCTACATTTTTTTACTTATTCAGAGTTTCTTCACACGATACATACACACACACATAATGTAGATGACTATACAACTCCGCCAAAGAAGTGGTTGAGAAATATTAAAAAGGATTAAAGTTGAAAAAAAAAGTTTCATTATAAGAAAAGTAGATGCCTGTCGGAAGAGCGAATGGTAACGTAAATCAGGAAACGGAGAGGAAAGTAAGCAAGTATCCTTAGAACGAAGAAGAAATTAGATCTAATCACCACATTATAAACTCTAATTAGTATATTTGCATATAAATCAGACATACCGAAAAAAATAATCACCAAATTCCCTAAGTTTCGCCGCTATTCCGTTGCAGCTCTTCCTGGTTCTGAAAAGGGGGATCTGTTAGTATTGTGGCTAATTGTCTTGCTGAATTCGGGCAATTCATTTCCGCAGTTGGTCGGAAAGTTGCTTCCAAGCCGGCGAAATGGCTTTGTTCAACCCGACTTGTGTTGCCTTTATTATCACCATCACCGCCCGACGATCCGGACGATAAGATGCTATTTTCGCTGTTCGTGCCACAGTTGGCCAATAGTTGCATTTCACTTTTATGAGGAAATGTATCTGTGGCAATTTTTGGCCCATCGCTAGCACTATTTGTAACGTAATCCACCACTGTATCTATAGTATCACCTGAAGCTCTTATGTCGTCGGCTCCAGGACGTACACTATGTTGGCCCTTATATGAATAGACCGGATCCTGAATCAAGCTGGTAATGTTTGTTGATTCTGTTTTAGCCGCAATATTAGCGGAAGTTGTGTTCTTGCTCCCTGAACAACTTGCCGTCATTGGAGGACCAACTTGTTCAGATGTACGTGGCATTGTAGGTATTTGGGTTGGTTCGGATGTCGGAATGCCTAGTAAAGTGTCTGCAGTGAGTTTCGTCTTCGGCTCATTCTCTCCACACTCCGATTGAATTACATTTGATTCGTTGTCGGTTTTCACTAGAGACTTTTCGTCTGTTAGATTGCTTTTAGCACTGTCATTTCCGCTGCTTATAACGCTTTGACCTTCCGCTTGGTTGTTTGCTATTCGAATGGTGCTTGTTCCACCTGCATTCGGTTCGTTTCGTTCGCCATCATTATCTGAAATGTGATGAATTTAAAGTTAATGAAAGTTTTTAGTGAGCAAAGTGCTGGATAAAATTAGATATAGTCTTTTTGGCGTGTCAGTCTGGAAAAGATTTTATAGTAATTACTTTTAGATTAGAGACAGAGTCGCAAACTTGTAAGTAGAGAATTTGCGGAAAGCAAGTGTACAATAATAGCATCAGATGGCTAAGGACAAAGTTGGAGAAAATTTAAAAAAATAAAAAAAAAATATAATCGGAATATAATAAATCATAAATGGTAACAAAAAATAAGAAAGTTTAGTCGGTAGCCGATTTGATGTTTGTTGACTGACTTAAAGCGGATAACGCCAAAAAAGCAGGTACCACTTAGAGAGAGACTTTAAGAAAGTTGGGAACATTCTTAGTTGACCGGCTGGTCGATAGGGTGACTAAATGCTAGGGTTTATCCAAATAAACGTTCACCGCTCAAAAGCAGTCTCTGGCAATTATGTTGATAATTTCAATGGATTTCCCGAAATTCCGGCTGTTTATAGATTTATTAATTTGGATCGACGTTTCGCCAATTTGAAGTCACCAGCTCGTCGATTGGCATCTCAGCTCTTCACTTGATATTGTTTCGAGCCAAAAAAATTCTTAAAATTCGACGAAGACACGAGTTTACATATACTTGCAGCTTTCCGGTAGAGCAGCAAAAATCGGATCTCTGCGTCATAAAATCATACGAAAAGATGGAAGCAGTTAGCCGGTCAAAGTCTTGCACAGGCAAGGACATTTTGGCGCCAACCTCTTCACATTTTTTCAAAACAGTTTTCCATGTAACTAGAACTAGAATGATGCAACGCTTCATGTATTTTCGATCATTGTTGCACTTTTTTAAGCGCTACTTTTGTTCAAGCAGTTTCGCTTCATTATTAACGCTGCTTAGAGAATATACCTAATAATTAATAAATTGATCCCAACCGTTCTGCCACACTGCTATCGCTGAACAGCAAGCACATTGGCAGAGTAGTAGGGATAACCACAGGGGAGCTCGATTTGAGGCTCCGTCTTCCTCATCACGACTTCTTCAGGAGTTGGGCAGATGTGGATCAGGAGGAAAGCATTATTGTCAGGAGGACAGGAGAAGGAAATTTCTGAGTTCTCGGGTCTTTTATAATCTGGATGACCGTAACAATATGAGCGCCACGCGGCTCAACCGGCAAATCACCAGCACAGGCTGGTGATCTACGTGTGCGTGATACATCATGGCAGTTTCTATAACTAACCTAACCTAGTTGACCGGGCGACGCAGAGTGGTTTCGCATCTTTGACAAATATTGGGTAACCACGATGCGTCGCCTGGTAAAATACAATAAGAATATATAGGTATACAATATAATAGGTTACTATCCATTTTTAAAAAAGATGACAATCATTGGACTGAATATGAACATTTAAACCTTTCAATGTCGGCTATAACCAAATCCGGGTGTGAAAAGAAGAGAGGAAGTGCCGAATGGCCTGAATGACTGACTGACACCTGAATGTCTTGGGTCTTTCTCTAGAGAGGACAATAATTGCCCTCAGTTGAAATATTGAGTGCTGACAATCTGACGTTTCTTGTAAAATTGTTAAAACAATTTACATGGGGCATTTCAGTTTGTAAGTTTGCAATTTTACGAAAAAAAAATCCTCGAAGGTTGAAAAAGTAGAAAATATGAATGTTTAGATACAAAAATTTACACAAATTGGAGGTAACGTGAGCTTTTGAAACCTTCATGAGATCAGATAATCTTTTCAAAACCGCTCTAAAACTCAAAATTTGATTTGGATCCTCAAAGTGCTCATGAACTGCTGAAAATCACCATAAGGGTGCCTCCAGTAATATGATTGTAGTTTCAATCAACAGCGTTCCCAGAAGCAGGTAATTCCGCAAACAAAGCATGCATTACGGTGTATATAAAAATGAAGAGGACTATCAAGTTTCAAAAACAAGCAGTAATTCAAAACCATCATTAACACGATGTCCTTCAAGATTATTTTCATAGAAAACATGAAAATAGTGGAAGTTCGTACTATATTTATACAGGGTGTCCCGTTTCAGACGGTAAATACTTTAATGGTAGATAGAACTGTTCATTTGAAAAAAAAACTGACATGGACACTCTGTCTTTAGCCGTTACATAGTTAGAGAATTTTTTATAAATTGTGCAAAGAAGCTGGACTTGCCAATCTCACACAACGGTCCTCGCGAATGGCAGTCTCCTTTGGACTTTTGGGTTGAGGTTGGAAATTGGGTCCAGCGTATTCACTCTTGCCAGCGCTTCCGCGGCGAACATTTGAACCGTGAGGCGGCTTTCACACGGAACGCACGGTACACGAGATTCCAGCAAAAAGCACCAGTGGCGAGCGAGCTTTCATACGAGTGCAATTAAAAATGAATCATCGCACATACAAATCCCGCTCGCCACTGGTGCTTTCTGCTAGAATCTCGTGTATCGTGCGTTCCGTGTGAAACCGGCCTGACGGAATAATGGCATCGATTGTACTTTCATTTGAAATAAAATGCTCTCAGATACTTACGGTGAGGTTGCTCTGAGTGACAGAACATGTCGTGAGTGGTTTCAACGTTTTAAAAGTGGCGATTTCAATGTCGAGGACAAGCATGGTGGTGGGAGAGAAAAAATTTCCGATGAATTGGAAGCACTGCTCGATGAAAATTTGTGCCAAACGCAAGAAGAATTAGCTGAATCACTGGGAGTGACTCAGCAAGCCATCTCGAAACGCCTGAAGGCCATGAGCATGATTCAGAAACAAGGAAATTGGGTTCCGTACGAGTTAAAACCGTTCAATATCCGAACGGCGATTATTTGCATGCGAACAACTGCTTCAAAGGCAGAATCGGAAGGGATTTCTACATTGCATCGTAACCGGCGACGAAAAATGGGTCCGTTACGATAATCCCGAACGGAGAAAGTCATGGGGAATGCCCGGACATGCGTCAACGTCGCCGGAAAACCCGAATATTCACGGCGCCAAGGTTATGCTTTGCATTTGGTGGGACCAGCTCGGTGTGATATACTACGAGCTACTGAAACCGAATGAAAGCATTAAAGGAAAAACGACCACAGTACCAAGAGACCCACGACAAAGTCATCCTCCAGCATGACAATGCTCGGTCACACGTCGCAAAAGTGGTAAAGACATATGTATTGTACTTGGAAACCCTGAATTGGGAAATCTTGCCCCACCCGCCGTACTCCCCAGACATCGCTCTTTCCGACTACCATCTGTTTCGCTCCATGGCGCATGGCCTGGCTGATCACAATTTTCGTTCGTACGAGGAAGTCGAAAAATGGATCCAATCATGGATCGCGTCGAAAGACGCCTCGTCTTTCCGAGATGGAGTCCGGAAATTGCCGGCAAGATGGGCGAAAGTTGTCGATAGCGAAGGACAGTACTTTGCATAATACATCAGTAAGTACTTTTTGACGATTAAGCTTTTAATTCTAGAAAAAAAATGGCGGAAGCAAAGTTGTACACCCAAAAGTTTCAAAAAGTGGGAGCAAACCTCGGATGAAATGATTGGGAGAGTGGCAAATTCGGATTGTGTTTGGCAAGTTTAGCTTTTTGACACAATTTACAAAAAAATGCTGTAACTCTGTAACGGCTAAAGAGAGAGTATCCATGTCCGGTGTCAATTTTCCACAAATGAATAGTTCTATCTACTATTAAAGTATTTACCATC
Organism: Chloromyia formosa; assembly: GCA_964017055.1. Taxonomy (NCBI): domain Eukaryota; kingdom Metazoa; phylum Arthropoda; class Insecta; order Diptera; family Stratiomyidae; genus Chloromyia; species Chloromyia formosa. The sequence continues at coordinate 4,703,146 of OZ024818.1, read as the reverse complement.
TGAAACGGGGTACCCTGTATATTCCTAAAAATCCAATCGGCTCCAGCAAAACCAGCCACCTCCGAACGTTACTTTCAACGTAAATCTCTCTCTCTTTCCTCACAGTTGTTGCCCAGAAGCGTAATGATAATTAAGTAAATCCTAGTCAATACGGAATTTTCGCATATACACAACAATAACAACAAAAACTTACTTGAACTCCTGCTGCTGTCGGTTGACGAAGCACCATCATCATCATTCACCCCACCGACTCCAATTCCACTACTACTCTGCCCTGCACTGTTTTCAGCAACATTTGTTGCTACAGATGCCAATGATGCTGTCGATTGTGATGTTGGCGTTACATAATTCGATGGATTAATTTGGATCGAGTCTAAATTGATGCGCCGCAGGTTGCCAATGTTGACGACTCGTATGGGGACTGGCGCCATCCAGCCCATTCCGTACATAATGCGTCTCATCGTGGTCAGGATAATGTCGCCACGGCGCTCCAGCAATTGTCGGGTGAGCTCGGCTAAAATGTTGTTGTTGTTATTGTTGCCGGCGACGACGACGCCACCACCACCATGAGGCCGTTGAATGGAGGGTGAATTGCCTGGCGCACCATCATCACCACCAGGACCACCCTCCGTCCCATTACCATTGTCGCCAACTGAACCCCTCCCGTTTGTAGCCTGTTGCTGAGCAGCGGCAGCAGCAGCCGCGGCATTCTGCTGGCGAGAGTGCAAAAGGACTTGTTGCAAATGGGCCTGTTGAATGATGACGGGCAGCTCGTAATGGTGAAAAAAGTAGAACATTGAGTGCTGTTGGCGAAACGAAACGAAAAAAAAGAATGTGAATATAAAATATCAAGTCATATAGAACGCTGAAATTTTTGGAAGCTTTTATAGAGTGGATTATACTAAGGGTCGAAGATTATTAAATTCCCCTGTAAGCACTACCTTTAAAAGCCCAGAAATGGATAAACAAACGGCTAGGGAATTTACGATAGACTCCTGTTGTTTGTATCGAAGTATTCGTTTCGAATACGACGGAATTTATGGGCCGATGTATATTTGACGTAAAGCAAACTAGAAAAACATTTCGTAAATCCTTGGATAAGGTTGTATGGGAATAAAAGCTAATTAGGGTGGAAGTCAGTGAATCATTTTTCATGCTGCCATCTCTTGAATTGAATGAAGGACGAGGTGGAGACGTTTGTTAAGCTAATTTGAATTTTTGAACAACTTTGCTGGTAATGGAAACGTTAAGGAAAACATTTGTTGTTTTTTCTTTCGGGAAAGAAGTCTATTACAGAAACATTTTTGAGCGGTTTGTAAAGGATTGTTATTATGTAAAAGTCAGGAACAGAATTAAAAAAAATCAACATGATTGATTGATTGGTATGGTGAAGGGGAGTCGAAAAATGAGGGCTGGATAATTTAGAAAGCAAATTCATGCAGCTATTATTATTTACAATAATACAAAGAAAGTGAGTGAGTGAGTGCAACGATTTTTTTTAATGTTGATGCCAAAACTTAGGGGATACCCTTTGATGAGAGAGCACAGCCTTGGCGGTATGGAAATTAGGGTAGTGGGGCTGGGATAAGTTTGAATGAGGTACCGGTGTAGGTTAGGTTGAAGGAGCTTTTTTTTCACATAGACCGCCAATGGGTCCGTTGTGGTACCACCGTGGACTAATCATCCACCGACCAAAATCATTGTAACGATACTGATGGGTGGTCCGATATAAGACCGTGAAAGTCTGGCCGAATGTAAAAGTTAATTACGTATAGTAGTTTTCCAAGAGGATGTGTATTTATTAAACAGCGTCTGCGTCCGGGCACTACTATTCCCAAGACGTTACAAACCTTATTACCCGAAAGACAGGGAGTTTAAACCCTGCCAAATGGGCGGTAGTTCTGAAGCTCGGCAAGCTAGCCGAAGTCTAGCTTGTTTTTTTTTTTTAATTTTTGACAGAAAATTATCATTAACTCGAGAAAAATTAGATGAATGTACGGGTAATGCAAGGTCGACCCGTCCCCACGGGTATCTTCGGATGCCCACCAAACCATCGATTACATAGTTGGCGCCCAACGTGGGGCATATTTCTGATAAACAACACGACTAAAAAGGACCTCATCGGGTTCTTTTTAGTCCGTCCACTGATTTGCATATCCACAAGCACCATATAGTAGATTATCCTTATAGAAACGCATTACTCATTTTTCACGCATAAGCGCATGATTATGATCCCCACCCGAAACTAGCTCAAGCACTTAATGCTTTTGGCTTAGGCTGAAACATTTTTGGGTGGGGATCATTGCTAAATGGTCTTGTTGACTGCTTAGCAATGGTACACTCCACTTTTATTCTTATCCTTATAGGGTCTGTTTAACAAGGCAATCCTGGTGTTGTGTTTGTCTTTTGTGGTTTAGCCACGTATCTAAGGCCTCCATAAATGCTCTGAGCTTCTTCGCTGTCCGGACAAAGAGGAGGAGCCCTGGGTACCTTTCTATTTGCTAAGATTGTCTTTTCACGTCAGTAAAAACTTCTGTTTACGCATTATTGCATTTTTTTCTATTATTGAGATGCTCAACAGTTTTCAGAGATCATGACTGAATTATTGCAAGGAACGCAGTGTTGTGCCTCTAATAACCGTTGTGATTCTCTGAACTTTGCTGATTATCTGAATAATGGTGAGATGTATTGTAATAATATATGCATTTCTTTTTGTATTTGCTATTTTTCTCCTTTATAATGGTTGGCTCAGGAGTCCAGATTGTTTGTTTTTGCCTTTTTGAAGAACACTATGTCTTCAGCTTCTACTTCTTGGCAGGCCTCGTAGTAGAAGCTGCCCCGTAATGGACTATATTCTGGTCGTGCTGCTTCCACCGACTGATCGAAGACAGCACCTAATGAGTAGTGATCCGGCAGCCGTTTGCTACCTACCTACTATCTACCTACTCGACATATCTGTGCGCAAATTAACGTTACTGACGATAATGTTTACGCGCTTAAAAAATCGTCAAAAATCAAATAATTTTGATTGCTGAGCGCGTCGTTTACGCGCTTATGAATATCGCGCACGCGCGCTCGCCAGTCTGAACAGTTACATATGAAACAATGCATTCGATTGTTTTTTCGTCCCTTACCCGCTTAGTCGCACGCTTATCGCTCGGGAATCTGAACGCGGCCTTACACCCGGACCCTGATACGAGCGCGAGGGCATTTGCGCCGTCCGCCAACCATTCCACCCTTATCGCCAATTTTTTTATTATTCCCCATTTTTGCCTCCCATGTTTGGGTTATCTTCCCCAGGCCTATGCATTTTTATTAATACGTAAAGGACAGCGGCAACGAACGGCGGAAACCCCGTCCACGCCTCCAAAACTGAGCTACAGCAAGCATGGGCCGCTGCTTAGCTCGTTGAGGGCCCTATTGTTTCGCTAGATGGCGCGACCCAACCTTCAGTCATTATACCTTGGACTAAAATGAAGGTATTGGTATGTACAATGTTCGTTCCAGGTGGCATCGCGGGACCTTAAAATGCAAAGTGGACCTTCTTCCACCGGACTATAATGCGTGATCTGGTCTAATGTGTAAAAAAAACCTTTGCAGTTACTGTGCAACTTTCATTGCGCTGCGTTCAGAATTGCTGACACTTATTTTGCATACTGTATGTACGAGTAAGAAAGTGCATATGTATGTAATCGATTCGACAGAGACAGACCATGGCATCCCATAAAAGAAATTTCGACGAATTCAAGTTAACGACAATCCTGCAAAATGCAATTCATACAATTGACAACCCCAAAATCCGCACATTGTATGCACGTACCACTTTGTATTTTCCTGACAACTATTAAATCATATAACCCTTATCCCTGAAAATGCCATTTGTAATTTCCCCGTTTTGCATAGTCCAATTACATTTTCGTATTGGGAAAATTCGTTGGGCTCCAGCATTTCGCTATAATTCCCTCGTTCCTTATCACGTGTATTGAAATTCATGCAATAAATCACGTGATATCATAATTTAAGTCACGTGACTTTGAACAAAACTTACGACAGGCAGGATATAACAACAAGACTCGGGTTATGTTTGTGTGTGATTCTTTCAGGCAGAACTGGCATCTTGGTCCTTTACCGTCATCATACTCATAGTAAAGAGTTTCTTCCTCTCATCTGCAGAACACAGCACCCTTATCATGCCGGCAATGTTCCACGCCACTGTAGACGGTATTAGTAACTCAGTTCAGTTCTTGAGCCGCGTCAACGCTAACCGTTACAAGAGGGAATCGTAATAATAAATTTGAGTAGACTTTGTTATGTTTTATGTAATTGAGGTTAAATTGGCGTATGATGGAATAAAGGAGGCGTTTTACAAGCGTGAGACGCGGAACTCGTTCATGCATTGACATCTTCGAATGGTACGAAGCACAGAAGACAAGCTTTCTCAATAGTAAGGGAGACGACTGCGTGTTTACTATCCTCATCGCGTTTTCATTCCGGACTGTAATTAGTACATATTATATGTAATGCAATCACGGAATATCAATCCTGCCGGAAATGCCTTTTAATGAATTACAAGAATCGAAAAAATGGGTCGCACAACCCTCATATCGGTTTGTAATAAAATATACATAACAGTGTAGAGACCTGGGCAGGGCGCCATAATATGCTTCAAACTTGCCGTAGCGGGAAGCGAAGCGGGATTGGTTTTTCGGAATTAATTCCGACACCTTATCTAGCGGAAAACACGATAAGGATAGTTCGTGATCAAGATCGATGGCAGCACCTGATGACTAATGATCTGTCGGTGGTACGAAACCAGAGGCCGAGGTATCCATTACACCTGGGCTCCGATGCGAGCGCGTGGGCGAGTTAGCCGTCCGCCAACCATTCCATTCATATCGACTCATTTTTTTTTTTTTTTCATTTTTACCTCCCCTGTTTGTGTTGTTTGTTTGTCGCGCTCGGTGGCCGTGATCGTTCGGTCACCGCTCTACGATACTAATCTAGAGCTCGGAGATCAAATCTCGGCGCGATCAAAAAACTGCCTGTGAGTACTAATAGAACTCTCACAGTGCTCCGAGCTTGTCAGTATAAAGACGGCGCGGATAGGAGGTGCATGCTAGCAACTTCACTTCCGAAAAGTAGATATGCTATTGAAACGTCAACAAGGCATAGAAATGCTAGAGATGTTGACGCGCCCATGCCCCTGGAGGGGTCAAGGCAATTAGAGAGAGAGAGAGAGATATATATTTTTGTTAATACGTAAAGAACAGGAGCGGGGAAACCCCGCCCATGTCTTCTGAACTGAACTACAGCAAGCATTGGCCGCTGCCTAGCTCGTTGAGGGGCCCGGCAAGCTTTCGCGAGGCAAATTGGTTTTTCGGAAAGAGGACATAATCCCCATTAATTTGACACCTAATTTCGCGCAAACCGCAAGCTTTTGCAAGGTAGGATTGGTTTTTCAGAAAGAGGGCATCAAGACCTTATTTAGCGCAAAAATCGATGAGGGTTGTTCGCCGGACTGAAGCGCCCGCTCCTGTCACCCACTTCCGGCAAGCTTTCGCGAGGCAGGTTTTTTTTTCGGAAACAGGACATCAAAACTCTTGCGAGATGACACCTTATTTAGCGGAGAGCGCAATGAGTTTAGTTCGAAGACCTGAAACATCACCTTTGGGCTAACCTGCTAGTGTGGCATATTCGGTCGTCTTGCCCAGGCCTCTGCACTTTTATGCATATTTTATTACAAACCGACATGAGGGTTGAGTGACACATTTTTTTACATTTTTGTAATTCATTAAAAAGCATTTCCGGCAGGCTCTGTTCAGGTAGGATTGATATTCCGGATTGTTCATATCAAATCTATGTACTAATTACAGTCCGGAAAGAAAACGCGATGAGTGTCGTAAACACGCGGTCGTCTTCCGTACTGTAAGAACGACATTTGAGCAGTGATGCAACCGTTATATAAATTAATATATTTCTCATCGACGACGGCAAAATGTCGGACAAGTTTAGTATATACGAGTATACACAAAAAAAATGTTTTCCTCGAACTTACTCTGTTATCCACTCATCAACACTTCAGGTGCGTTCTTTTGTGACTTTATCCGGTTTAGTTTAGCGTAACGAGTACGCATTACGCAAACAACAATTTTTGTTTGTGTAAAGCACGCACCTTTCATTTCTTGGTAGAACTGTGTAGATAAGCTCACAAATAATTACAAGAATTAGGCCCTGATGGTTACGTAGTGATATTTATCGATTTTTAGTAGTTGATGAAGCGCGCAGTAAGTGGTCTCTTGTTATTATGATTAGCGAATCTTATTTTTCGCGATTTCAGTATATACGAGTACTCGCATAATTCCATTCCATGGTAACGGAATTAACGAAGGCGAGAGTTTCGTGGGCTATAGACACTAATGGCCTATGAAAGTAGAGAAAATGCGGAAGGGGGAGTTCATGAAAACAGAAGAATTATTTAAGGAACTTCTCGGAAACGCTCCTAAGGCGCCCGTTTATAAAAAGGAAAGACGTGTATCAATTGCAGGGAACTTTCACATTTCCATTTCGTCAATCTTGGAATGGAGTCATACTATTCATTATCGTTTAAGCAGTGCACGTGTACATACAAGCGAGTCAAGCGCCGCTGGATCTATACACTGCCAATTATAGTGTTCAACCCGAGCAGCTATTTTTCTGACTTTGTGAACGGAGTTCTGTCAGTGCGCTTTCAACTTTTCGCAAATTATGACGACACAAACACGCAGATAAACAACTTTGTCCTTTGTCCGTTAGACTAAAACCCAGAATCAAATTTGAAAGTTCTTGGCGAAAACCGCCTCTCAAATCTGAATAATTCTTAATTAATTACCTGAATTAAAAGCCACGATGCAATTAACGCCAAACTGCTGTACTGCCCGTTGAAACGATAATGGTAGGCGTAGAACGAAAAGTGGTACAAGTAGAAGAATCTGAAAATAATAATAAAAAAAATGTTGAAATCATAATTAGCACATTAACGGTCGAATCTAATGGAGCAATAAATATGAATTTTATGACTTTGTTGTCGGGTCCTTTTTTATTGCCATACTCTTGTTCTTGCCGAGTATCACAATGCCTCGACCTCACCACCGCCCGCCCTTCTTTCTCCAAATCCTTCAGCTTGTTGGCAGTCAGTATACGGTATATGACTTCAGAGCTTCTTTTATTCTTGTCGTATTTAGTGGCAAATGAAATGGCCAAATAAAAGTCCAATTTTATGGGCAGACAGTTGAAGACTTCATTGCTACTACTATGAACGTGTGCCCGGTCCAAGAGCAGTACGTACGTACCTACTCGTATATAGCGTAAAACCATTGAACGAACATATTGTTGCCCTGTGTGCGGAGGAGACCATGGAGAAGAAAAGGTCCTGGCGGTGGTGGTGCTCAGATTGCTATTGTTCTGAAGCCAACGTGTTGTTTCTATTTTATTGCATGCAATTTTTTTCACATAAAGAACGTTCAATAAATTGTCCAACGTTTTGTGGAAATTGTTATAAAGTCACTGACTGCAATCAGCGTAACATGGAAGGTTACTTTTAGGGGTTTCTTCATACATTTGTGAAGCATGGCCGATTTTAAAGCGTATTTATTATAAACTGAACTAATTATGTAGTTGGATTTTTGTTTTGGTGTTCAGTAAAAAAAAAAAAACTTGCGTGGCAGTGAATCTTCACTAAATTGGTTAGATAAATACCTTAATATACCTTGTACGATACTTGCTTGCTTGCTTGCTCATTTTGGACAAGTCAAAAATGGCAAAATTCACCAAAGAAAAGGATGCTTCTATGCGGGTAAGGGAATCGGTGCAGTGGCGATTTCCGCAAGAGGAGTGCACATTGCAAGCACTAAAAATTGTCGTGAAATTTTCGGTGAAACTTTTTATACCGATCCAATAAGTTGTCCGTTAGATCGCCTATCATTGTGCAGCTATTTTCATAAACGGAACGCCTGCAAATTGTCGATATACTGAATGAGTGAAAGTGCTCGTGACGAATGCGTGTGCCTCCCATTCCCACGTCCCCTAAATAGGGTGTGGAGTAAATTCACCAATTACCCGTGGGTCGAGCGAAACACGGCGCTTTCCCTTACTCGAAAGCGAAATTTCGTACGTATATGGTAAGCTATTGTGCTCGGCGGCCGTTCGGTCACCGCTCTACAATACTAACCTAGAGCGACACTCCTCAGAACCTCCGGAAAAGAAAATGCTCACTCACTTCTTTCAAGTTAATCTAATCTACTTACTTTCTTCCTTTCGCAGCGCTACTCGCCCACGTCAGTCTCGTTCCACGTTGTGATTTGAAAGAAAGCAACGTGGCTGCAAAATTTAATAGAAGGCCTAAGGGAATTAACATTTCCCTAAATTGGAATTCCTTTTTTTGACCCTGCCGAAACGCAAACACTGCCATCCTTGCCAACCTTGCTATTTTAATAAATCAGCTGACAACAATGACGTACGGATGAAGTTTCACTGCTAACAGGTAACCTTTTGTTCTGGGCACAGAAGATAGAGAGACAGGAAAGTAAATTGCCCGAGAGAAACGAAGCAATTGTTTGACAGCTCAATAGCTCAGGTTGGGTGCTCCGGGGTAGAGGGCGTGTGTCTCTCTGTTTACTTTTGCTAGTTCGCGTGAGGTAGAATTGCTTCAGTGACTTTAGTTTATATATACGGGGAATGCTTCGCCATAGATATCCAGCTTTCTGTGCCAGGCGACCGGTAGCGCAGTGTGTTGAGGCTTCAGTCTCATGTTTGACTACCGTTTACTTCTTTCGGGAAGCCGAGATTTGACAGGACGAGGAGAGGCATGCAATTGCTTCGGAAGGCAGGCGAGTTACGATGTGTGGTGTCTGAGGATACTTGTATTAGGTTTTTGACAACTGTGCTGTTTAAAGGCTATCCTATCAAGTGGTGTGTCCGCGTTTGACGTTGGTTTGGCGGTGAAAATAATTCTGTCGTCAAACGTCAAACATGGAAGAATACCACTTGATCCCAGGAGCCGTAGTGATTTATTATTTCTCAACGGTTGCTCGATCGCAACAACTTAGCCATACACAGGTCAATTATTCGTCAACTGTCAAATGGTTGAACGATTGTTGCTCAACCGTTGGCCTGGCTGCTTAATATTGAACATGAAATTCAACGATTTCCAACACTTTCAACAATTTTTCAGCCTTATGCAATGGCATCAAAGCCATATTAAAGTTTTACTCGTAATGGAATGCGCCTCCTTCATTCCATCGACGACCGAAAAACGACAGCAACAAACGAAAAACGTAAAATCGATCTAACCGAAAACTGTCAACGAAGAAATTCCAAACCTCCACACGAAGAGTTTAAGTAATGTCCGACAATATGTTCTTTAACTATCCCGTATCCCCAAAGCCAGGAGCAAATCAATTCTGTAACCCTTCTTCATTTTTCTTGTATGTACGAGTATTTCATTTCGTGTTTCGTCGAAAACGCAATAGCCGAGACAAGGCTCTTTCGGTATCAGGACTTGAAGCTATGAATGTCCTTCTTCGCCCGTCTGTGCAAAACAATAAAACAACAAATCCAGCGGGGACTGGATCCCAGATCCAGCCAATATCAATCCCACCGCATTCTCACACCCTCGACAAGTGAAGGAAATTGTACCGAACCGCCTCGGTAAAACAAAATGAAATCGGAATGAGTGTTTACTCAAAAAATTAATTATATCGGGTTTGCCGGCCATCAGTGTGAATTAAAGTGTTTGAATCGGGTTCATGAGTGGGAACATGAACCGATAATAAACCTACTTTTGACCAATATACACAAATACATTCAGGCATACAGATACCACTAAAATGTACATATTGAGAGCGCAGGGAATTTTGTACGAAAAAAACAACAACAAACGACTGACGGGGTGTACTGCATCGATTGGAACGCGTCAATACTCTCACTGGGTGTGCCGTAATATGTTTACCAAGGATAGTAGTTCGCGGAATTTACTGAAAGCCCCTTAATTAAGTTTATGTTCTACGATGGGGGTATTACGTTATAGGGAATTTAAGGACTAATAATTTTACGGAATTAACGGGTGTATATCTTGTTTCAGTCATATTTTCTTTTGGTTTCCTGGTGGCCGGTTCATTTGAACGCCTTCAAAGAAAATAATTGAATTCAGTTTCTCATAAATATTGAAAATTTCGTAATTATGCAAAGAGAGATAGAGTTTATGTACTTGTGCTTCATTTAATAATCTCTCCGGTTTGAATCGTCGGAAAACGGAATATTTATGAGGTTATGTTTCAAAAAACTTCGGGTTTTGGCTGTTTATCTTTACGCCTACATAGTAAGAAGGGCGGTAAAGAGCCTTATTCAGAGTCCTCAGGCCTTTTCAATATTTTTTCAGAATGCCATTTTGGGGAAGGAGGAAGTACAGACGCAGCATTTATTATTTTCCCTCCAGTGTAATTAATTCTTGTAGCGGTAGGGATGCACTACACTGCGCCAAAATCACATCAAAATCGAAACCCATTTGGATAAGTTATCATAAGTAGATTTCAAAATATGAAAAAAAAAAAAAACACAATTGTCTTCCATTAATTTCCACAATGCTATATTTAAAACCAATCTGGCAGCGTAACACAACTCCGATCAAAGAAACACCTACTCCCCTAACAAATGATGCTTTAAATATACGATAACTTCTGACAGGATGAAGCTAGCGACATGAAATTTCGTCAAATGTTTGTGGTGTGGCTTATAGTGAGTTTATTTTAGGAATGGTCAAGTCCCTATCTCCCCTATAAAGTTGTGGTAAGAAGAACTCGTCGCCTACCTTCCCTACAAAGGTTCCTTCATCGTAGTTTCATCGGCTAACTTTTGTTCAAACTGAGGAAATACACTTTTAATGCATACGGCTGTTGCGTACTTAAAGTTTTGTTGTCACTAGGTCTGCACAAGTCTAAAGTATATAGGCTTCGGACTTGGGACGGTCTGGTTTTGGTTTTGACATGGATATGTCTTATAGCTGGGGGTCATCCTAAAAATCTGTCCGTCACACGAAATGTCTGTTTTTCTACTCGGGGGTCAGAAGAGGAAACAAGCCCATTGAAAATTTTTCCAAGTTCTATGAATGTAGTGGCCGATCCTCAGTCAATCCGAGTCAGTCATCAAAGGGAACTCACGAAAATCGAAAAACTTCGCATCATGAACTGACTAAACAACCAGGCACCCATAAAACAAGTCAACATCATTCAACTGCCATCCCCTCGTGATTCAAATCTGCTCACAACACCAGCCACATCCAGACAACCTGTCTCCCTCACTCGTGCACAGCGCTATGGCTCCTCCTTCACAGCAATCTTTTTGTTTTCATCAATTAGTCACTAACCCGACTCAGTAAGAAAATCGCTGGGGTAGGTCGGGAAATAGCTTCAACTTCACACACACATACACACACACTCGTATGCAGGCAATGGAGAGACGGTTGAGTCAAAGAAGTTCAATGGATGGGCGTTGCTTCGTCATCGGCGACAGTGCGAAAGAGATGCTTGCTCCACGGACCTTGGACTACACTTCCGCGGCGGATCCACCCCTTTCTTGTGATGGCCAATCCCATCCAGCCGACTGAAATCAGTGTCACCAAGGTCACCAACGTGTTTTTCCCGTGGATGTAAGGAACTTACGACCGTACTTGTATCGCGTATACCGCGTACTATCACGATCGATGATACAATATATCAACTAACACTGCACAATTCTGATTTAGTGAGGAGAATAGTGCAGATGATGCAGTTTGTGCAGCGCGGATAACGTAAACGTTAATGCAATAAAATTGTGTTGTCGCGCTTACCGTCTTTAGACTTAGACGAGTACTATCTAAGTATCTAATAGTAAGTGTGTTTAGCTAGACCGCGGCTTGACGCGATCGATCGCGGATTGACGTACTAACGAAGCACAGGCGCATATAAATATGTAGAGTGTATGATCGCTTGATCCACACACGGGGCAACGGTTGGGTTAATTTGTATTCTCCTGTACACTATGCGGGACGGTATGTCTTGAAAATGATACAAAGTATCTACACTGCATGCAGATACATCGGTACATCTTATGCCTACCGAAAGCGTGGGACGTGTTTTGTCGAATGAATTCATCCAGTATAACTATACTGGGATCTTTATAAAACTTACATCGATATCTTCAACACAACAGGTTCCACGCAGTCGGTAGCCAAAGACATATCCATGTTCCGATGTATCTGCATGCAGTGTAGATACTTTGTATAATTTTTTTTTTTTAATTTCGAGCTCACTAATCACTCGGCATCAACTTAATGTTGCATGAGTGATTGGTGACGCAAGTTGACAGCCGTCACGGAAAAACGTCAACAGGGGAGTGTCAAATCACCCGCTAACGATATTGGGAGGAGTTTTTCGAGTTGTCGACGCGAAAATTCCGAAAAGCAGTTGGGTGTCACCCGCTATCATAATCGGGGGTGTTATGATATCTTGGACGCGGAAATTGGTCGCCGAAAAGGACCGACTGCCTTGATTGAGCGTGATTGTGGAGGACGGGGATAAGTCCAAGCATCTGCCGGACCCACGACTCGAGACGTTGTAGTTTCGCGAAACTCCCACTTCATCGCATAGTTCGTACAACTCATGGTTGAATCGGGTGCGCCATCCAATTCGGTTGCAAACTGCTCCGAAAATTTACCGAAGTACCATTCATTCGAATGTTTTTAGAATGCTTTCGGAGGCTTGAGTGAGGGTCCCGGTTTCGGAGCCATAGCATAGAACAGGTCGTATGAATTTGGTATTTGCAGAGCTTCGTGTTTCTGTTCACATGTTTCGGTTTCATTACTGGGAGGACCGAGAAGCTGCTAGCTGTATCAGTTGCTTGATTTCATCAGTTTCATTGGCGTCCTTTGAAAGGTTACTACACAGGTATGTGAAGTCGTCTACGAATTCCATGCTGAGCTCCGCGACGTTGGTGTTCGGTTGTTCTGGCGTCCTTGATTGCATTATTATTTTTGCTTTGTTTGATAAATTGCTAACTTTAAATTGAAATCCTAATCTTGCACTCATAACATTCTTTTTATGAGTTTTTTAGTATAATAACTCTCATAACATTATTATTACATGAAATTTTTGACTTAAACTCTTATACGGCTCTCATTATAATAATCATAAGAGTTAATTTCTTGTAGGATCATTTTTATGAGAGTGGAACAAAAGCTTAACTCTCAAGAGTTTGTTAGTTGAGGTAATTGTGCATCAATGCACCTGCTAACAGTTGCACCTTTTGTGATACGACTGTTCAAGGCAAAGCGATTCTTAGAAGGAAACAAATTTTTGCACATTTTTATGATCTCGGGTTTATGTAAAATTGTTAACTGTCAACAGCATTTTTCAGGGGCAACAATTTGTCAGGAATATTCATAATTTGCTTCACATCTTTCTCACGAACTCTTTACTTTATTCATGAACTCGTTATTTGCGCCAATTTTGATCAATAAAACAATGTTTCAAGCTCGTAATCAATAAATTAGTCGGTGAGTAACGGATCATAATCTCTTTGAATAGGTACATTCAAAAAAAAACCATCGGTCGGAGAGTCGATAATGTCATCAAGGCTCTATGAGAGTACTTGATGACAAGATATAATCTTGGAACAAGAGTAAAACACTACTAAAATAATACTCTAACAATAATGGTGATATAAGAACTAATTTAAATCTAATTATAAGAGTTACGTTATAAGAGTGGCTGAGAGTCTTACTAGAGTCTTGTGAGCGCTGTGAGTGACGGGAACATAATTTGTTCGTTGAGAACAGATTGTATTATAGTAGTTCCTCAAATCGATTGTTAGTCCAATTCAGCTTTTACTATTTTTTAACGTCCACTGCACTGGCACCAAAGAACTTGGAACAAAATTCTTCATATCTGTTTCTTTGCTTTGTTTCTCCCCAGACACAAAAGAGGCAAATCCATCGCACAGAAAATATCCCAAAAGAAATTTCGCTCGTAACCCAATTACAAATGCGTTAAGAAAAATATACCACTGTGAAGGCGACATTCGCCGTTCACTGAATAAGTTCTTTCAGCATATGAAAAACATTCTCCACGGTGGTCAGCTTACTGCACATACTCGTATACGGAAAAAGGCTATTTCACATTTAAATGACAATAGAAGATGCTTTTAAGATAGAATCGTCCCGGGTGGACGACAGTCACGTCTGGACACTTGTAGACGGGGAAAAAGATCTCTTGTGCAGGATTCACAGCAAGGGTTCCTTTCGCCCACCCCCATGCTACCCTATTTTGTATAAAACTGCATTAGACAGTTAATCACATCCCGGACGGGGATGTAGACTGTGGAGCATACGAGGACAGAAATAAAAAGATGGAATTATCCGTGCCCTATTATTTTCTCCTTCCTTGATGTATCACAGTGACCGTTCCAGTCGAGTTCCGATAGAAACGTTCCTGCCTTCTGTATTGGGGGCTGGTCAACTAAAGAGATTCGCTTCGCGTTCTCGCTTTGTATCGATACGGCTGTTGCGAAGCAATCAGAAGTATTGTCGAACAGAAATATGCTTTTACGACATGCTGATATTTCGACAAGCCAATAACTTCCTGCAGTGCTTGATTTCGTTTATTCAATTTTTTTTCAGTGTATTGGGTGTCCTGTGAAACGGACGAGATGAATTGATGACGGGGGATGTATTATAAAATGAGAATTTTTTTTCAGTACCTATTTAGAATATGTCCATTATTGTCGTCGCTGAAGTAAACAGGTGACGCTGTTTTAGCTGTCAATATGCTTTGTCAGACATTTAGTATTAAGCAAGATATGCACAGGAATACACAGGATATATAAAGTAAAATTTAATTGGATAGGAAAAGTCTCACGTCACGGCGAAACCGGAAGTCATTGACAAACCCAACAAATTTCTTGTTTTTGTCCAAGATCAAGCAAGGGATTTTGTTACGTCATGAGGACCATGGCTAGAGTTTTATTTTCATGATCGATTTTCTGTAATGTAGGAATATGAGACTGAGAACTCTAGTAACCCTCTTGGGATGACCGGCAGCTCAGTGCGTAGAGGCGTCAGTCTCATGTCTGGCTACGGTCGTTACGAGTTTAAGTCCCGTCTGCGGCGTTCGTGGCCAAAGCCATCAATATGTTTATGTTGTCTTACCCCTGTGGTGGATGGCGTAATAATAAGCCACGAAATCTCCCGACTTGTCGCAGATAGGCGGCTAAATAGGAGCGGGAGGTGCATGCTGGCAACGTCCATCGTCTAAAATTGGTTTATGCCAACGAAACGTCAGCTAACCCACATGGAGTAATTGACGCGCTATGCCCACTAGGGGTTAGGACAAATGAGTAGTAACCCTCTGACGGTGGGTTTGGCGATTGTAGTCGATAAAGCTACGGAAAACAAACGTTAATAAAGCTGGCGCTTGATAATATGAAAGATACGTACTTAATTAATTTTCTCAATGTTTTGATTTTATTTTCTATTTTTTTTAAGTGGAGTCAAGGGAAGATTATACAGGAAGTATTGTATTCTCACGAATACAAAATGAGCAGAATCTCGAGAGAGAAAAACACAAATGTGTCCGAGAGCGTGCGCGGCAAAAGTGAAACTGTTGAATGGGAACACTCGCTCAAAAAGCGATTTTAGCTATTTCGAGTTTCTAAATTTTATTTTGACCGAATTAAAAAGACTGCGTACTTTCTGAACAAGATTTCATACTCCACAGCTTTTAGTTTTTGCATTTTTACGTATTAGTAGCCGTTTTCAAGTTACAGACGCTCAAATGTGACCATACCAGGGTTTTTCACAAAATTGAGAAAAATCGACGTTTTTCGACTGTCGATTGCGTTTACACCAATGGACCAAATTTGATGTTAGGTAGCTCATTCAACGCAGAATTTTATCTCTAATTGCCTTGACCCCTCCAGGGGCGTGGACGCGTCAACATCTCTAGCATTTCTATGCCTTGTTGACGTTTCAATAGCATATCTACTTTTGCTAGCAGTTGCTAGCATGCACCTCCTATCCGCGCCGTCTTTATACTGACAAGCTCGGAGCACTGTGAGAGTTCTATTAGTACTCACAGGCAGTTTTTGATCGCGCCGAGATTTGATCTCCGAGCTCTAAATTAGTATCGTAGAGCGGTGACCGAACGATCACGGCCACCGACCGCGACAGAATTTTATGCTCTTCAATTTATCCGCGAACTTTTTCTAGCTAGGATCCACGGTTTTCAAGTTATAATTGAAAATTCAAAATAAAGTACCGAAATTTTGAGGTTTTTTGAGATTTTGACTATGTCCCGCAAACAAATTTTGGTGGGAAGCTCCGGATTCGTGTTCAGCACCCAGAAAGACATAAAAAACGAGAGAAAAAATTCTCCACCAGAATTTGTTTCCCCAAAGCCCATCTGAACTCCTAATGACTGGATTACACTACACAGTTAAAAATCCTGGTCTATTATCAATGCTAATTCGGGTTACATATATGACGACACCAAAATTGTATTAGATTTTAATAAAATGAAAGTATTACAATTGCTTCCGTAAACTTCACTGATTTAAATATTAAACTTTTCTGGCATTATTTTTTTAATCAAATTGTTGGTTTAAAATTTAATCTACAGATATTATTATCTATGAAAAAATATTAATTTTACTGCGTTTTTTTAACTCCTCTAAGTTTTTTCTCCATTATTTTTTTTTTTCAATTTTCTAAACTTCCAAATCCTTTATTAAGCCCATCGCAGGTTAGCCAGCTAATCTTTAACTTTTTTCGCCATGGCGCAGCATCGAACCTGTGAACTCCGTGTTGTAGAGTTGCGACCTAGACCACTCGGTCACGCAGCATAATATTTTGAGCTGACTGCGAGTAGTTATAGTGAGACTTGAGACTCAAAAAATATACTTTGTGGGGTTTACCTTTTAATTAAACTTAGATTAGAAACTAATGCGAGAACAAAAAGAACACAAAAAGGTTTGAATTGTATTAGAATTTATTACAAATTGGTTTAAAATAGAAGTAAACTTTGAAAGGGTTTAGATTATAGAATTAAAATTATTAAAAATAGTGGTAGTCCAAGACCAGGTTTAAAAAAAATACCGAGATTTTTAACTGTGTACCAACTCAATGCAGGAAGATTGAGTTGGCAATGCACTTCCCCAAAAAATGATCAGCATAAAGCCTATCGCACTTCTGCCGACTGCTTTCGTCCACCTGGGCTCATTTAGCTACCTTCCCGATAGACCAATGGTAGCTCCTGATGAGTATGGTCTATCGGTGAAGGAAACCAGTCGGCTAAAGTGCGATAGGCTTTATACTGATCATTTTTTGGTGAAGTGCATTGCCAACTCAATCTTGTTTCATTGAGTTGGAAGTCTTACACTTCATTTTATGCAGTGATTATTAGTCTATATTTTAGGTAGCTTTTCATCAGATTAATAGCACCTCCTCTAATACCAAGTTCACATAGAACCTCTAACAGGACTGTATGATTTACAGTATCAAAAGCTTTACTCAAGTCGATAGAAATAGCTAAGATGTTTATTAATAATTTGACGTAGGAGTGGATAAATTACATCACAAATCAAGTCCTCATAACCTACGATGCCGCAGTTTCGCTTTCTAACCTGTTGATCATTGATCTTAAGCACGATTTTTTTTTCTGGGAAAACCCCTGGGTTTGGGGCATCGTACTGGGGTTTTGCCCCGGGCGTAAAACGGTGTAGCTACGCCCTGTAAATAATCATTATATACATAGATGCTGTGAAAATTTGTTTGTAATGATTTTTTTTTTTTTTTTTTCAAAAATCGTCTTGTCAACATATTCCCTATCCAAACAGTCAATTTAGAACCGCATACACATTCTGGTAACCATTTGTTAATTAGAGCAAACAAATATACAATAACACGCCATATGCCATTATTATTATGTACTGCCACAATCCTTGAAACTCGTTCGTTTGAAGTAAGACTTCATGCATTTTAACTTGATTAGGGTGTACCAAAGCCTCTGCAAACATGTACGGTATATTTCATGTGTTTCTTCGTATTTATTCATCCGTATAAAGATACGCACATGATGACTTTTAAGCTTGCGAATTGTACGTGTGTACACTATGTGTATATATGGCGATAGCGTTCGGAATCTGTCGGAATAAAAAAGGACGAAAATAATGGGGAAATAAGAAGATGATTTCAAGGTATATTTCTTCTTCTTCTTCTTTTTGGCATGCGACAAGTGTTACTATGTGTAGGGCAAAATATCTCCATGACGATGGCAATGGTGGCGATAATGACGCCGGTGATGAAGATGACGACATTATGATACACCACCACGCCACGTTACGTTCCCTTTTTTGGGAACTTGTTTTCGATACATTATACATTTCGTCAAATTAACTTCGTGGGGGCTCGAAGAATAAAGTGATAT
The DNA here is from genome assembly GCA_964017055.1 of Chloromyia formosa. Lineage (NCBI taxonomy): Eukaryota > Metazoa > Arthropoda > Insecta > Diptera > Stratiomyidae > Chloromyia > Chloromyia formosa. The sequence goes on along the minus strand of OZ024818.1, from coordinate 4,684,658 downwards.
AATCTCCTGTGGCAATGACTAAAGAAAAAAAGAAGAAGCAATGCTGTGTTGCCTTATGGAAGCAATAAGAAGTATGTGTGCCGTCGACGAGGAGGGAAATGCGCTGTCATTCGGAAGGAAGTGTTTCTTATAATTTTCGTGTAACATACGGTATTGATATGTTGTATAAGAAATAAATGTTCATACACTCATCAGATTTCATATAAAAACACTATGCAGGAATATTAAATCAACTGAATTTACTATTATGCTTTGTTTAGACGTGAACGCTGAGCCAAGCACCGAATATTGAAAATTGCATTGAAAAGCACCAACAACAAGAGGATACCTTTTCTGCTCTTACATGGCCAGCATAAACTCATGAGCATTCGTGAGCATTTGAGTCGTTCCCACAAGATAAATAAATTTTCACGAGGTTTGTGGCTTCAAAACGGCGCCTTCTGCGCAAATTAGAATGTGCATGCTGGCAACTGCATTCTCCGAAATTACTTTGTGCCGACGAAACGTCAATTGGGCTTCATGGAACAGTTGACGCGCTATGCCCCACAAGGGGTTAGGGCAAATTGAGTATGGTCCGTTCTGAAAACACTTTGCCATCGACAGTTGCAGGAAGTTCAAATCCACGTGCATTATAAGAAACTCCAATTACGAATGCAGATATACGTTACATCCCTACTAAGATGTTTTTTTTTAATTTATTCAATTAATTAATTTCTACTTGAACACTATCAAAATCTCGGCACTGTAAGTTGTATTAAAAGCCACGTTCACACACTCAAACTTCTTCGGCCACCAACTCAATGACACACAATAGTCCATCCAACATGGCTCAATCATCGTCGCATCGTCGTCGTTGTCGGTGACAATTATTCCGAGCTGAAGACATATTAATAAGCTTATTTCCCACCTAATAGCAGGGTATTACAAGTATACAAAAAGATCAAAGAAAGCCAATAGCTGTTGATGTTTTTCTCTGCTCGGCTTGGCTTTTGAAGAGATGGAAGGACATTAAGGGAAGTATAGTCATGATGGCATTATCCATCATATAATAGAACGCCCCAATGCCACCGTACATGTTTGTTTGCCATCTTATAAACTAGATGGATGTATAATAATACAGAAAAAAGTGAGAAAAGAATCCAATATACAATTTTTCACACCATATTTTCTCTTTTATTTTTTATTTTTGAGTTGTTGATGGGCAAGGATAAAGATTTTTTATGTTTAGCTTCCTTTCCGTTTGAAGTTTTATAATTTTGTCAATCTCACACTCTGGCTATTATTGTCATGGTAACATTGTTCATTTATTTTCCATAGATTTTTTTTGCACATTGCACACTACCTAAGGACAGGTAAAGCCTATTATAAGCATTTTTATTCTTGTTGATGAAGTTCAGAATGTAGGAATTCGACAAAACAATTTTAATATATTTATACACGTGAACGTGTAGAAGGAGACCGAGAGCTCGATGGGAAGGCTCAGGTGATGCGGACGCAGAACAAATTTTGGACTTTCGAAATTGGAGGACTCAGTCATTTGACGGAGACAATTGGAGAAAAATCTATCCAGACAGCGAAGGTCCAACGACGGACCGTCGCGTCGCACAATGGAGCTGGATTGAAAAAAAACCCAAATTTAAAAATACTTAAATGTTTTTGTTGTTAATTTTTTACCCGTCCCATATTATTCATATAATGGACGGGCATATAGTCCGACGCATGGTGTGCGTTTGTTTAATTGAATTCGGTATATAGGTTCCTTTTGTGACCCTTATGACGGCCCGATGTCAGCAAATTCGGCCATTGACTGGACCAATGTGTTCAAAGCGGAGTTACTCGCCTAAGTCTTTTCAAAGAACATTTCCCGTGGTCCGATTTGAACAAAATTTGGTATGTATAATAGCTTCCCTGGGTTATTACAAGAACCAAACGGTGACATTTTGATCCTGCCGCAGGTGTGCGTTCGGATAAAAGGACTGTCTTGATCATAGCAGATATGGGTATCTCCTAATTCAGGATGATGAAACCAATGATGCACTGGAGTACTATTGAAGGCATTTTGAGATGAGATCTTTTAATATTATCTTATGCTGGATTCCGGACTACAGTGGTTTCGGTGGCAACTGCCAAGCTGATGAGCTTGCTAGGTAGGGGATTACGGGCGTGGCTCTGCCTGTACACACAAACAACATACCCTTGTGTAAGTTAACCCGGATAACCCCCAATTAACCTGCACCGCAGTACAAAAAAACACGCCTACTTATACTCAATTGTCCTAACCCCTCTTGTGGGGCATAGCGCGTCGACTGCACCATGTGGCCCAGTTGACGTTTCGTTGGCATACACTAGTTTCGGAGAATGCAGTTGCCAGCATGCACCTCCTGCTCCCCCACTTAGCCGCCTACCTGCGACAAGTCGAGAGATGATGTGGCCTATTAATACGCCCCGCACCACAGGGGAAAGACAACACAAACATCCATCCTGGGGGGCAAAAACTCCTCTTCCATAGTCCTCCGCGTGGGCGCCCCCTGGAACGGCAGTGGTCACTGACCATTGCCAACCAACGTCAAGCCGCCAGTGATGGCGGTGCGATGATTTGGTTGAGGTACCCCTGTGGTGTGGGGTGTGAAAAAAAAAATACCACGGCCTTTCCCTTTGAGGGCCTGTCGTTAAAACCGACAATCAAAGGACAGGATGTGTATGCCAGCAACTTGCACTATCCGAAATCTTTATATGCTAACGAAACGTCAACTATGCCTCGGATAAGGACTGACTCAACGGTTACGACTTTTAGCTAGTACAATGACAAAGATTGGATTCTGGAATGTGCGTACTCTCCTGGACAATGGATCAGAAGGTCCCCAGAACGCACGATTTCTTCAATTAGAGAGTGAATTTCTGAGGTACAAATTAAATATCTTAGGAGTTACTGAGATAAGATGGTGGAACAGCGGAGAATTCATCTCTCCAACGGGCAGCACTGTAATGTTGTACTCCGGTAAAGCTACCGGTAGTCGCCGTGAGTCAGGTGTGGGGCTTCTTTTAACCAGAGCCGCGCGAAACTGTCTCTTATCCTGGGAACCGGTCTCTGACAGGGTCTTGACCGCCAGGTTCCGGACCAAAATGAGGAACATCTCAATAATACAATGTTATGCCCCTACTGAACCCGACAATGTCTTGGCAAAAGACTCCTTCTACGAAGAACTAAACGCCGTTCAGAGCAGAACACCTAAAGGTGACATTATAATGGTTATGGGTGATTTGAATGCGAAAGTTGGCGCTGATAACTATGGGCTCAGACATATGATGGGGAGACACGGTCTTGGTGATCGTAATGACAACGGTGAAAGATTTGTAGAGTTCTGCAACTTTCACAGTCTCTTCATCGGTGGTACTATGTTTGAGCATAAGGACCACCACAAAATCAGTTGGTCCTCTGTTGATCGGCGCAGAACACAAAATCAGATCGACCATTTTGCCATTAGTAAAAGATTCAAGAGTTGCCTCCTGGACGTGCGAAACAAGAAGGGTGCCGATATTGGGATGGGAAGAGACCATTATCTTATGATCGCTAATGTTCGATTACGTATTGCAGCCGTGCGACGCCCCAGCGACGAAAGATCCAGGCCCCGCAAATTCAACACCGCTCGACTAAAAAATCCAGCTGTCTTACAACAATATAATGACCATCTTGCGCAAAAAGCGGCTGAGATAACTAGTCACCCAAATAGTGACATAAACGAAAACTGGGATGCCATAAAAAATGCGTACATTGATAGCGCAAATACCATCCTTGGCCCAAACCCGGATTGCCGGAATAAGCCCTGGATGTCCGACGCTTCATGGCAGCGGATTGTTGAAAGAAAGGAGCTGAAAGTTCGTTTGGCTGCAGCATCAGACGACAATCGAAGCAGCATCGAACTCCTTTACCGTCAGAAAGCTCGAGAAGTTCAGCGTAGTGTGCGACGCGATAAAAGAGTTTATGCCAATTCTCTTTTAGCGTCAGCAGAGGAAGCCGCTAGAAATAACAACTTAAACGCCGTATACGGTGTCATCAAGGAGTTTACAGGTTGTCGTAACTCCTGCCAACATCCGGTGAAAGATAGTGATGGAAAGCTACTTATCTTGGAAGAAGATAAAATGAGGCGGTGGAAAGAACACTTCGCCACGGTCTTGAACCGTGTAACCTCTGGTGAAGTTCCCCCTCATATAGATAATTTAGCTAACCATCAAAATGTGCGTATACGGTCCACTGCCCCGACTAAAGAGGAAATAGTCACTGCAATTATTGCACTAAAACGAGGAAAGGCCGCCGGACTTGACGGCATCCCTGCCGAACTTTATCAAGCAGCGCCAAGCGTAACTGCCGATTTGCTGCACCCACTTGTTGATAAAGCGTGGAATACAGAGACCTTTCCCACTGAGTGGAAAGAAGGTTTGATCATCAAACTTCCAAAGAAGGGCAGCCTCACAGACTGTAATAATTGGAGAGGCATTTGTGTGCTTCCTGCCGTTGCCAAGATAATAGCTAAAATCGTCCTGGAAAGACTAAAGGCCCACTTAGAAAGCACAATTGATGAAGAGCAGGCTGGCTTTCGATCCGGATTCTCCTGTGTCGATCACATTAACACCTTGCGAATCATCATCGAGCAATGCGCTGAATACGATTCTCCGCTTCACTTGCTTTTCATCGATTTCGAAAAGGCTTTCGATAGTGTGAACCGGGATTCTATATGGGCGGCCTTGCGCAGGAGAGGCATCCCTGAGAAGCTTGTGGCTATTATTAAGGCAACCTATGACGGCGCGAAATGTCGCGTTCTGCATAAAGGTAAGGTGTCGGGGGACTTTGAGATTCGCAGTGGAGTTCGGCAGGGGTGCATCCTCTCACCGATCCTATTCCTCATAGTGATCGGCGATGTGTTGCATGCAGCCCTATCCGGACTCGACAGAGGAATTCAATGGACTTTGACATCTTATCTACAACATCTTGACTACGCTGACGACATATGCCTACTCTCCCACAAAATCATGGATCTGTCCGCAATGGCGTTAGATCTCGAGAGGGAGGCAAGCAAGGTTGGGCTAAAGATTAATACCAACAAGACCAAGGTTCTTAGCCCACCGTTGCGAAAAAGAAATCCGACACCTATTGCCATCAATATTAATGGGCAGCCTGTGGAGAAGGTGGACAACTTCGTCTACCTGGGTAGCATTGTTGCCGAAAATGGTGGTACGGAGCAGGACATCGCTCGTCGTATCAACCAGGCTAAACGCGCATACGGCATGCTGTCCAAAATCTGGCAGGGCAGTTATCTCAGCATCAAGACCAAGCTGGGCCTGTTTCGCTCCCTGGTACTGTCAGTGCTTTTGTATGGGAGCAGTACATGGAAAGTTTCCGTAGGAGTTACCAGAAAGCTGCAAGTTTTCGTCAACTCATGTCTTCGTCGAATTTTAAGAATTTTCAGGCCCGAAACAATATCAAATGAAGAGCTAAGTCGGCGTACGGGTCAGATGCCAATCGACGAATTGATACGCAGGCGAAAATGGCAGTGGATAGGTCACACATTGCGGAAGAGTGATAACTGCATTACTTTGCATGCCATGAAATGGAACCCCATTTCCAACCAAGGCCGACCAAGAGGGGGTCCTCGAATCACATGGCGTCGATCTGTGGCAAAGGAGTGTCAGGTACTGGGTAAGTCTTTTGGAGAGTTGCGCCCCATTGCCCAGAACAGAGTACGATGGCGCGCAGGAGTAGTTGACGCGCTATGCCCCGCTAGGGGTTAAGGCAAAGTAGTAGTAGTATGGCCACGAACGTCGTCGTGGACGGGATTCGAGCCAGAAACGCCGGTAGTCAGATATGAGACCGGTGCCTTTACGCACTGAGCTACCGGCCGCAATCACACTGTATGGTCAATCATGACTATCACATTTTGAACACATGTACACATGACAAATTGCTGCTCCAGGGTCACTTTAAAATACTGTTTCAATCGAAGCTCGAAAAGGATTTTTTTCTCATACATTTTTCGAAATCCTCCCATCCTCCATACAATTTCGCTGTTGTTATGATGACAGAAGGCTACTCTTTTCATAAATTCCAAATACATTTGCATGACCAAAGATTCTGATCTGGTCTCCGGAGTTTAAGTCTGTATACATGTATGCTCACTATATGTATCTGCATATTTGCATCTTCTGTATAAAAGAAGAGCACATCAGACAAAATCCTTAAGGAATTCTTTGCACAGATTTGATTTTCTTTCAAATTCACTTGCAGTTGGCTCGATGGAAGCTCTTCTCGGACTTTTTTCACGAACAGCCACAGCTAAGAGGATAGAAGTCAACTTAAAAAAAGAAGAAGAAAACTTGGTTTGCTACAACTACGTATGGATGAATGTATTTTATTAGGGACACCATCATCGTGGTGTTGATATACAGATAAGTATATCCGGAAGGTAGATTTCATCTATTCGGACTTTGATCTTGTCGGATAGCATACATAAAATATTTTCTTTTTCTATTCTTTGGAATAGTGAGATATGTATGTATGTTATCAATAAATAGAAAATCATAAGTATGTACTCATATTTCATTTTTCCCCGCCTAAGTCAAAAATGGGTAGATACTCGTAAGTCGAACGAATTTAACGAGAAACGGAAAAATTGGAACGTAGACAGAAAAGTTTACCTAGTGAAAATTCACCGATTTGGTGTGCCAATATGATGCTTTTTCGGTGTAAATAAAATACTTTCTGTGCGGATATTATTTTCATACTTTTAGATGAATTTCAAAATAACCCGAATGGATGAAATATTATCTATCAAAACGGCTGAAACAAATACGATGAATCACTGGACATTTTTTATTAAATCGGCAAAAGCTCGGACACCAACATAAAGGTTGGTGGTAACGGCGGCATTTGAACCCACAGACAGACACATTTTTGCAGTAGACGTGTTACGTGGTTATCGCTAAAATGGAGAAACTTGGATATTGTGTGGTCATAAAATTCTTCCTTTTGGATGGATTAACCCCTAAGGAAATTCATCCGAAGTTGACAAAAGTTTACGCGGACTCTGCTCCTTCGATGTTCACCGTTAAAAAATAGGCTGCTGTATTTAAACGTTGTCGCGAAACGTCCCTCGAAGATGACCCACATCAAGGACGGCCAAAACCGCAACCACACCAGAAGTGCATGATATCGTGTTGGACGATAGGCGGATGAAAGTGAGTGACATGGCTGAGGCTGTGGGGATATCGGAAGAGACCGTGCGAAACATTTTGCACAAAGAATTAGGGATGCGAAAGCTCTGCGCAAGATGAGTGCCGCATTTGCTGAATGCCGATCAAAAGCAAATGCGCAAAAGATTTTCGCAGCAATCTTTGCACCGATTCAATCGGAATCCGACCGATTTTGTGCAGCGATTTGTCACCATGGATGAGACTTGAGTCCACCACTACACGCCAGAAACGAAACAGCAGTCGAAGCTGTCGGTGGAAGCCGGTGGTTCAGTACCAAAGAAAGCGAAGTCGATCGCATCTGCCGGAAAGGATATGGCCAGCGTGTTTTGTAATGCGAAAGGGATCCTGTTAATTGATTACCTTGAAAAAGGCAGAGAAATAACATGCCAATATTACTCCAAACTACTTGATCAGCTGGATGCGAGAAGAGGCCTGGCTTTCACTAGGACAACGCACCTGTACACAAGTGTGCGTTGGCGGTGGGAAAACTGCGGGACTTGGGGTACCATTTGCTTAACCATCGCCCCTATTCTTATGATTTGGCACCCTCAGACTCCCATCTGTTCCCAAACTTGAAGAAATTTGTTTCTGGGAAGCGCTTCGCATCCAATGAAGAAGTTGAGAGGGCCGTACATGAAGATTTTCATAGCCTTCCAGATTCTCACTTCCGGGAAGGAATACTGATGTTGCAGAAACGCTGGACCAAGTGTGTTGAAGCCAAGCGAGATTATGTAGTAAAATTAAATCATTTGTTATCTGAAAATCGCAGTCTTTCATTGTTAGGCACCTTATCCTCGTAGGTGCATGCTAGCAAGTGCACCATCCGAAAAAATATATGATATCGAAACGTCAACAAGGCATAGTAATATTGTATATGAGATGTTGACGCGCCCATGCCTCTGGAGGGATCAAGGCAATTAGCAACACGCCATAATACGAAATACGGTTGAATAAGCGGATTATTATGATGATATAAGTATATACGAGTAGCGTATAGTGAACTACGTACATATTTGTCATTATAACGTTTTTCAATTAGATTGTGTATAATACTCAAACATCTATGGAAAACGGATAAAGCATTGTTAGCATGTACCCTAAACACACCATTGCTACCAGATTGTGTAAATGTTATATGGGGATAAAGTTAAAGTTTCAAAGGGCTTCAGCTGTTACTCAACAACCATAGAAACATTCAGAAATTATTAAGTTCTCATTAATTTGAGCACCAATAAACTAATCTTCATGAAACCATATGAGAATATGTTACCTATTACTAGACTAATTACGATATTCCAATGTTTGCTGTATGACGACATCATTACGACATTAAGGCTTTAAATTTATGTACTTACATAAATACCTGTGAAATAATGGGTGCCTTCGGTAGCATATTTCAGGCCAAATAGGAAAATAGGAATGCCGACAAATAAAAATCTCCGTAATAGTTATGATAATGTGCACAAGCTTATTGAGACATGGCTGCGATATGTCGAAATAAAAGAGCGAAGCTGACACAAGGATTACCTGTTTATAACTTAAATTGACTGTAAGAGACCAATTGATTTTTAAGTACTTTGAGAACACTACACTATATTTGATTCAACATCCAAGTTGTAGCATAGACAGCTCGAAATCAATTACTCTTACTTGCTATGGAGGGTGCAAAAACTTCGGTCAATTCTATTTCACCCGGCGACTGATCGTGGTTCATGTCTTGACTAAAATCGGCTTTAAGGTGAACACACACATGCGTCCATTTGGACGCGGATCAAATCAATTTTCACTTAGGTCAATTGGATTGTAAAGTCGAATATCCAACTTGGATTGCGGTTGATCGAGGAGCCATCAAGATAAAACCAAAATTTTTGTTTCGGGCCAGGATCATTTTGGCTCAATGTGTGTCCACCTTTAGCGCTGTAGTAAATAAAGCGAGCGTTTTTTGTTTGAGGGTAGTAACCACTCAATCCGCGTAGATCATGTAGCGCGCGGAGCCCAAGCAAGGAGAGTGAGAAATCATCTTAATTTTAAACCCACTATTGGTGAAAGACACGAACCACTATGCATCGCCCGGTCAACTAAGAATGTTCCAAAACTTCATTCGCAATAATTCGGAACGAGACAGCAATAGGTAGATAACTTCTAACGGAGGACAGGACGGTTCGCTCGAAGGATTAATGAGATCGAACCTATGCTCAAGTATGGAGCAACTCATCATCAAAAGAGACTTCGGCACATGTGTGATGATGGATGATGTGTTATGCTCATTTTGAACGACATAGCAGCTACAAAACTTTGTTGACTTTTTCGTTCATTTTGCTGAGTCGTTCAAAATGAGTAGCTGAAAATTAATTCCAAGGTGAAACTGGGTTGTTGCGGGTTCGCACGGAACCCATCTGCGGGATTACACCATGTACACTAAGCTTTAACCGGACATTGAGAAAGCGGCAATTAAACATGTAATTATTTACTAATTGGTGGACAAGAAAACATCACCAAAATTTTACTCTCTTTTCCTCTCGACATTCCATCATGTTGTATGTACTATAAAGTATATGTATATAAATTCCATGAAACCTCTACACCAGTATCATCTGCAACAGCAAGCTCACCTAGGCTTAGGCGACCACTCCGGCGCTCGTTTAATATTTGAACGATAGAATTCAAAGAAAAGCACAATAGTACTTGAGATTGTTTCTTTTCGTTGCCACTTGAAAGAGATTAAACTCCGTTTCTAAAGTCTTAAGTGCGGAAATATCTTGTTCGCAAATAGATGAAATAAAGTCCTTGAGGATGAAGACAGTCAGTTATACTACGGTACGGTGCGGCATAGCGCTAAGACTCAAGCAGGATGATGATGATGATGACGATGGTGATGCTCAAAACGATGATTCTCTCTCATCATGATGAGGCTGATGATTATTATGTTGATGAGTGGAAAACTGAAGAATCTCGGAGTCGGGGAGTGGCAAAGAGTAGATGTATACAAGTTTATTATTCCAGTGAGGATCAAGTGTGTATTCAAATGATGAGAGATTTATGGTACGTATTTATTTGCGCGATGATGAAACTTGAAAGGATAACCTCATTGTTTTGTTAATAAAGCGTTAATAGCACTTGAACGACGTTTTAAAAATCCTTTTCGTATAGTGCATAGCATTTAGTACTATTAAGGGTTGTGATCCCTTAAGCGCAGAGCAAGCGAAGCCCACACAAGAGACTGTTGATTCACAATAATTCCACTGGACCTGATGGCATTATTCCGGCCGATATACAACACTCATCGGAAGTTGTGGCTCCAAGGTTAGAAATCATTTTGCAAATCCTGCCTGACCCTAGGCCACACTCACACCCAAAGGACCTAAGACCCTTAGGTCTGTCCTCCACACTTTTAAAGATGCTAGAAAGATTAATTGATATTGATTGATTGATGTGTGTGTATCAAGTGTACACACAAGTAGGGAACCCCAAAGCGAGATCGGTGTCGTGTTGCAGTTTACCGAGACATATCCACAGCACGTCGAGAATGAACAGAGAACAAGTCGAATAATGAGTAGCGGTCCGACGGGTTCAATCTCAATAAGCCGATTCAATTGGAGAAAAATGTAACACCTAAATTATCTTTGAGGTGTCCAGACCTATCCTACTCCAGACTTACTGTCGTACTAGCACTGTTCTTCATATTTTTGAATACAAAAATACCGATCTTAAATCGAAATTTTTGTTCATGTTTGTTCTTACATGTTGAATAAATAAAAAAATAGGGTTTCTTCCTTATACTATAAGAAATTTTAATTTTTATAGCATACAATTGTTTCGGAGTCCACGTGCCTCCTTCTTCAATCCTAAAGCCTAATACTTAGGATTAGGTGGCACGTGATCTCCGAAACAATTGTATGCTACAAAAAATTAAGAAAACTTACAGTATAAGGGAAAAACCCGATTTTTTTTTTATTTACAAAAATAACACCATTCTTTCAATTTACATATTACCATAGCGCTACTTACTAATTGCCTTAATCCCTTACGAATTACAGCACGTGAACTACACCTACACAACTTCTCGTTGGCCTCATCACTTTGTGTTGTGTATGCAAGTTGCTGGAATACACATCACAAAGTGCTACTTACCATTAAGAAAAAAATGGCCGACATCTCCAGCGACGATTCTCAAAACAGCCATTAAAAATAAGCATAACGCTTGAAAATAACAAACGTTTGTTATTTTCCTTGAGCCATGATTTTCTATTCTTCCCTGAAGAAAGCCCAACAAGTTCTTATTTTCAATGGTATGTGATGCACGTTCATATTTCTATATAACTAGGATATTTTATTTCCCGATTCTTACCTTAACCAATGCCGTTTTGTGATGGCGGTGTGACAACAAATAGCGTCGTATTGATCAGCAATCCAAACAATAAGAATTATATAAAAGGCGGTTGTTGTATCGTTGAAAAATTCCGACATTATGGCTTCCATACCTATGAACAAAAAAAAAAGGACAAACACAATGATTTGAAAAATTGTCATACAACTTTGATTTCTGTACATGATATTTAGAAAGAAAAAAATATTTTCTATTCCAGAGAATTGAAAGCGGGCGGAGTTTAACTCCTCCATATACTTTAGATCCTAGATGACGAGAAGAACTTATTTTGTATTGACAAGTATTTTTCGCTGAACTTGTATTGAAAGTGAAAGTAAAGCCCCGCTAAGTAGACGTACTTATTGGTAATCCCTCATCAATGTTTCTAATCGGTATATTGTTGATTTCGAGTGGGTTTTTCCCAATGGATGTAATGATATGATTTGAAAGCGAAAAATCACTTCTATGTGAAATATACAATAGGAAGAAAGACGCGATAAGGAATTCTCGAAATTTTATATTCTTCGTGAATGCAAAAACAAAACACACTTTGTCGTAGACGAATACTAATCTGTATTACGCTGATTTCAAGTAGTTTGATTTCTTTGCAATACCAAAATAGTGCAGGGCTCTGTTACGTTAGAAGACTCTTCTTCCACCAGCTTCTACTCATGAAATCATATGTGTTACCCACAATCCCGAAATCCAATAAACAAACCTGTGATATCAGAACAATACGATGTCGCTACCCTAGTTCAAGGGCAGAAGGAAGAGCGGTACCAGTTTACCCTCTTAATTAAATACCAAAGAAGCTGTACCTTTAACCGTAGATTGCTAAACCTGAGATGATCCGAGAAAGCGAATACAATGACCTATGGGGTGAAAACAGAAAACAGAAAAAGAAGAAAGCAGTTACATATCTACCCAGAAACCATAGAACCAACGTATGAGACTCTTCGAAAGGCCTTGAGTTTGCTTGCTATAGTCAAAGAGATCGCAACGAGGCCCCATCAAGCCTGACGAAACTAATTGATGGAAAAAAATTAACCAGCAATTACGCTAAAAAAAACTGGGTAAGATTCAGAGACTAGCATGTCTCACAATAACGGGGGCTATTCGCAGCTGCTTTACTGCAGCTCTTGAGGCGCCTTCCGCCGCTCCACTTAAAGACGGAGGCAAAAAAATAGCAGTGGCCGACTGAAAGCATGCCGGAACTCCCTCAAACTAAACCCAGGGCAAAGTAACTGGGTAAATGAGGGATGCGCATATGATATGCCATCAGACCATCTAGCTAGGGAGCTTTTGCTTCAAATTTCCATTCTCAGCCGAAATTTGGAGTAGAGAGAAATGAAATTCACTAAGTAACTTCTCCGCCTCGACGAAATTGGTGCTTAGTGGTCGTGAAGCCTTGCAAAGATTAGGCTCTGCAAACAAGGTTACCATCTACTGGGTCCCCGGACATGCCGGTATCCCAGGAAACGAGACAGCCGACGAGTTGGCGCGGAAGGCTTCTGCAACCAATCTTGTCGACCATTAGCCATACTGTGGAATCCCTGATGTGCCGTCATAGTGTAAGACATATCAGGGTAGGCCTGTTCCTAATACCGGGATCCCGGTTTGGTACCGGTTTTTTTTCAGTACCGGTACCAAAAACTAAGAGTACCGGTATCCCGGTTTTTTTAGTACCGGTATTGAGTACCGGGATCCCGGGATTTGAGTACCGGTTTTATCAACCATGAGCCGGTTTTATTCGGGATCCCGGTACTCAGTACCGAGTCTTTTCAGTACCGAGTGTTTTCAGTACCGAGTCTTTTCAGTACCTGTTCTTTTCAGTACCGGGATCCCGGGATCTGAGTACCTGTTCTTTTCAGAACCTGATATTCAAATACCCGGGATTTCATAAAAGAAGACTCGTTCATTGCCGAACCGAGTCTTCAGGTTTTAACATTGAAAATGTTCATAGAGTCGTGCATTGTAAGATTTTTCAGATACACATCGTAGTAGTTAGTACGTACATCGTACATAGATATATGTACATTGTACATACATAATTGATTTATATGAATGAATAGGTTTTGTTAGGATTGAGACTGAGCTCAGAGTATTTGTTGTATTGGGAGTAGGATGATTGGGTATAATGTGAATATGCATATGAATGAGTATGTCTATGTACGTATGTACATAATATAATAGTACAATGCGTTGCGTTGGTCAATGATATAATTGCTTAGATGGTTTTAGGTTTAAAAACGAAATTGGGTATGTATTTTACATGGCTATTTTCGTTTTCCTTCGCATACCTGATTTCGATTTGAAACCGAAATTGTGCATAGACCAAAAAAAAATGCTGGTTCCAGATATGCTGGGACGAAACGGATGCAGGTACATATAGAAGGAGTGAAACGGGCGACCTAGGGCTATATGCGGGGGGTCGCAACCCCCTAGGGGCGGAGCTAGCCCAGCTTGTTTCATACCGAAATTGTCCATGCACACTTTGTGCGATACTGCGGGTTCTGAATCAACAGACGCGGGTGTGGAGTTCCACCCGCTACGCTCGCTCCCCGCTTCAGGAATCACAACCCTCAGTATCGCTCAAGCATGAACGCTCGCTTCGCACGCTCTGGACACTCCATGGCTATTTCGAATACACAAGGAACTGTTGATTTACAACCGGAGTCCACACAAGAGACTGTTGCACTCAGAGCGAGTGAAGCGAGCGTTCATGTTTGAGCGATACTGAGGGTTGTGATTCCTGAAGCGCGAAGCGAGCGTAGCGAGTGGAACACTACACCAGGGACTGTTGATTCAGAACCCGCAGTATCGCACAAAGTGTGCATGGACAATTTCGGTATGAAACGAGCTGGGCTAGCTCCGCCCCTAGGGGGTTGCGACCCCCCGCATATAGCCCTAGGTCGCCCGTTTCACTCCTTCTATATGTACCTGCATCCGTTTCGTCCCAGCATATCTGGAACCAGCATTTTTTTTTTGGTCTATGCACAATTTCGGTTTCAAATCGAAATCAGGTATGCGAAGGAAAACGAAAATAGCCATGTAAAATACATACCCAATTTCGTTTTTAAACCTAAAACCATCTAAGCAATTATATCATTGACCAACGCAACGCATTGTACTATTATATTATGTACATACGTACATAGACATACTCATTCATATGCATATTCACATTATACCCAATCATCCTACTCCCAATACAACAAATACTCTGAGCTCAGTCTCAATCCTAACAAAACCTATTCATTCATATAAATCAATTATGTATGTACAATGTACATATATCTATGTACGATGTACGTACTAACTACTACGATGTGTATCTGAAAAATCTTACAATGCACGACTCTATGAACATTTTCAATGTTAAAACCTGAAGACTCGGTTCGGCAATGAACGAGTCTTCTTTTATGAAATCCCGGGTATTTGAATATCAGGTTCTGAAAAGAACAGGTACTCAGATCCCGGGATCCCGGTACTGAAAAGAACAGGTACTGAAAAGACTCGGTACTGAAAACACTCGGTACTGAAAAGACTCGGTACTGAGTACCGGGATCCCGAATAAAACCGGCTCATGGTTTAAAATACCGGTACTAGTACCGGTACTGAACGAATACCTGTGAGTACCGGGATACCGCTTGTGATACCGGTACTTGAAAATATCAAATACCGGTACTGAAATCTCAGTACCGAACAGGCCTATATCAGGGAATGGGAGCATACTTAGTAACAATTGCACACTGGGACAATACTCTCATCTCAGACAGATCAAACTATTTATAGCTGGCCACTCACGCAATTGTACCCTTAAACTGCTAAGATTGCGCAGAAACCGAGTGGGAATTACTTACGGGCTCCTTACGGGTCATTTAACCTTGAGGGGTCATCTATACAGACTGGGGATTGTCTCTGACCCAAGCTGTCGCTTCTGTGAGGGTGAGGATGAGACATCCCAGTACATTCTCTGTGAATGTGACGCACTTCAACTGCGCCGTTTAAAATGCTTCGGCGGCTCATTCCCTGAAGCGAAATCGATCACCACATTCAATTTTGCCGAGCCTAACGCCCATCGACATCTGCACAAAGCTTAAGAGGAATATAGACCTCTCCCCCTCTCTTTCTCTGTTTTCTGTGGAATTTCATAATTTCTGTTAAAATGGTAAACGCTCAAAATGTGGAAAATGAACTAAGTTTGTGATTACTCATTTACCCTAACCCCAAGTAGGGCATAGGTCGTCAACTATTCAATGCGGCTTAGCCGACGTGTCGTTGGCATAAACCAGTGTTGGACGATGCACGTTGCCAGCATGCATCACCTGCTCCCATTTAGCCGCCTACCTGCGACGAGTTGGAAGATGTTTGCCTTATTATTACGCCCGCAACACAGGGAGAACACAACATAATTATCCATGGCCACAACCGTCGTTGACGGGACTTGAACCCGTAACTGACGCCTGTTCGCACTGAGCTACTGGTCTCCCCATCTGAATAGCAGTGGCTAATTGCTCGCAGTTTTGACAAATCCTAAACTTATTTTGCAGTTCATTCTTCGGTTCGCCGCCTTACTCATACATAGTGAATACAATATACGAGTATATGGTCAAGATTGATATCCTTTCGTGTGTACATTCCATCATTATTTTTTTCCGACAAAATATTTGATTGTCATATGCGACTACTCGGGCCCGTATTATCCTGGGATGCTTGCGGAACGACACATGAACGAGACGAAAAATAATGCACGTTATCATGTTCCACAGCTCAAGCCCATAATTCTTCATTTGCTCGTTAAATTTGAAGCAGCCGGCTTCCTATTGATTCCCAAGCGACACGATTCGATTTAAGTGGACTAACCACAGTGTGGCACGACCCGTAAGTGGAATATGTACGGAAGAGCTTTTTCGCTCCTCTATTCTAGGCCTTTCATATTTTATACTCTCATGTTCCGTGCATGCATGCCTGCTCATTTGTTTATTGAATGGGTGAAACACGATATATATTATTATGTGACCCCAAATTATTGGGGGTGTCACAATCGAGTGAAACCTTCATTTCATATAACTCACTCTCTAGATGGTCGGTTGGCATGAATGCGGTCGTATATATGACAGGAAGATGTCCTTTCCCTTGAAGAGCCGAATTTGATATGCGAATCCGAAACGTATGAATATACGAACGCACGTTGTGGCATATGCAAGGATGTGTCGTAAATAGTTCAATGCATGACGACCGACAGGCTCGTTCTGTGTTCTGTTGATTCGTTAGCTTTCCCATTTTCCAGGCATAGGGATATTCGTGACAGAGGCAGCAAGGAATGTAGTGGAAAATGTGGTATTGTTGAATATTTGGTTTAATGATATTTGAGTGGGTTCGTTACATTTAAACTGTCAATTAATCGTTTGATAACTCTTACTTGTGAGTTGAGAATACTGACTTTCAAATGCAATTTACGAGTATATGTGTCTAATTTATAAAAAAAAAAATGCTCAATCACCTTGATCACGGTTCAAGTTCACGGACAAGTACGAGGTCTGTTGAAACAATATTTATTATTTTCAAATTACATGCCGATAGATCGCTGTCATATCCTTCCGTGTAACTGACTGTTTACAGATTGTTGAAATTTCGTTTAGTTTCCGAGTTATTGCTATAAATTTGATTGTGACATGTTTCGGTTGTCGTGGCGATTTTCGCAATATCCGATTTACGAGAGTAACGACGCAACGTGCAATTTGCGCGAAATTGGAGAAAAAATATCCACGGATTATCACAGGGGATGAAAGTTGAGTTTACGATACGTACACACGGGGTTGGCAAAGGATCTCAACGCCCACATAAAATACGACAGATTTTATCCTCCATCAAAGTGATGGTCACTGCTTTTCGATTTCATCGGAATTTTGCATTTTGAATTTTTACCCCAAGGCCAAATAGTCTACGAAGGCCTTTTGAAAAAGTTAGGTTGGTTAAGTGGCGGCAGAACCCCCGAAAAGAGGAGAAATTCCCAATCAGTGCTGATGTGCGCCGTTTTGATGCCACAAGCCTCAAAGTATCTGTCTAGGGGATTAACCGGGCCACTTCCTTAAATTTAGAAAATTAAGTATCTCGCCTATTCTGTTAGAGGAGATCTCTAAAGCCTGGTGCCGCGCCCCAGCTATAGTGCTGGACATTTAACAAGAAAGTGCATCAGAGTCACCTTCTCCGCGCTATCCTTGCAACTACGACAGCACTCGTTGCAGGGAATATCAAGTCTGGCTACGTACTCTCCCATTGGCCAGTGACCCGTCGTGACCGCGACAATCCTGGAAAATCCTTGAAAAGGTTGCTCGATAAATTCACAAAAAGATACCATAATTGAGGCGAGACAATTCATGATTCCTGCACCGTGACATTGCGTTGTCCGCTCAGTCTTGGCAATTCGTGAGTTTTGTGCCAAACTTCCCGACTTCCCAGGCCTTGCTCCTTGTGACATTTTTCTGGCTCTAAACTTAAAATTTATGCTGAAAGAGCACCGTTAAAGCCATCGAAGTAAATTCGTAACGAGCCTTAAAGGCAATTGCAAAGAAGCTATCCAGGACTGCTTCACCAAGTGGAAACACTAGTGGAATTACTTTGAAGGGAACAAGGATTAATAATATGTAAGATTAATAATAAAAATTCGGTTTTCGTTACACCAGACCTCGAGTATTGATATTGACAAAATCCTTGGTTACTTATGAATTGTTAAATTTCCTAGCAAGCCCAAAACAGCCCCAATTTCCGCTACTACAAACTCAGCATCTAATTTTTCCCCAATTATTCAAGTAGTGTACCTGTTCGCACTTTCCAGTATCTAAGTTATCGCCGCTATAGCCTACCTCAGTTCAGATTCGCATAATATGATAGAACAAGTGCTTGGCATAATATCTACATTTCGCAATACCGTCACCACATATTAACATATACATTGGCAAAGACGCAACGTACACCCGCCATACCGCTATAAGAAATTTGTTCCTATCATCCTGTCGTGTTGTGTCGCTCCATTGCGACACGTTAACGTCACTAACAAATGGGATACGATGCCAGGATAACAGAGTGAATGGAATGAAATGAAGTGACAAGCATATACACACATATGTACCCGTAGTAGGCTCGAGTATGCTACTAGTCCCGATCCTGAGTAGGCAAAAAAAATATAAATGTACCCCAAAGGACCTTTCGTCGTCACTAACAGGTATCATTGATACAAGATATACGATATTTATTCCTGGACTGCTATATCAAGGGATAAGATGACAGTGTCTAAATTATAAATGTGTACAAATTTTTATTAGTCATAATGTGCCATTTACACGGCAGGATGTAGCCGTATGTAGTCCTTTGCTATAATGTTCGCATGTATGGAATGGTTTAGTTGTTAGGATAAACGTCACCGATTGAATTCGATTGCCATCTGTTACAGTGGTAGGGCCAGAAGGAAAAATATAAGGGTGCACCACCAAGAAAAATTAGCAAGTAGAGTTAGTGAAATAAGATGGTGGAATAGCAGAGAATTTATCTCTCCAACGCGTAGCACTGTATTGTTGTACTCCGGTAAAGTTACCGGTAGGGGTCGTGAGTCAGGTGTAGGGCTCCTCTTAACCAGAGCTACACGAAGCTGTCTCTTATCCTGGGATCCGGTCTCCGACAGAATCATGACCGCACCAAATGAGAAACATCACAATTATACAATGATATGGTCCAACTGAACCTGCCAATATTGTGACGAAAGACTCTTTCTACGAACAACAAGCAAACCCCCCAAAAGTTGACATTCTTATGCTTATGGGAAATCTGAATGCGGAAGTGGGTGCTATTATTTATTTATTTATTTCTTACCAAGCAAGGCATACAATTCAAAAAAACATACATAAATATAATATACATTGCACTTACGAGTATATAAAACTTACATTATTAGTGAGGGAAATGGTTAAATTCAGCTTAAAAGTGGATTTGGAAATGGATGGGGAGTAGAGTTTACTAAAACTGTTAAATATTTTGCAGCATCTATTAATGGGCTCATTGTCAGCGTAGATTGTGTGATGTTGGTATTCATTTAAATAGCGTGTGTGTCTGGTGCGTCTAGAAGTTTCGTTAATCGTCATTCTGCTAGAAATTGATTCGACATTGACTGCCTTTCGGATAACGTCAAAAACAAAACAAGAGGTTAAGATAATTCTTCTAGCCGATAGAGTAGATAAATTAAGAAGGCTTAGTCGGTATTCGTAAGAAGGCAGGTTAGCGAAATCACTTGGGTTAAAAAGATGTCTCAATGCGAAAAGTAAAAATTGTTTTTGAACTGATTCAAGCCTATCGCCGTGAGTATCGAAAGATGGGCTCCAGATAATGCAAGCGTACTCGAGGAGAGGACGTACGAATGCAGTGAATAGAGATTTAATGACCCACAAGTTCTTAAATTCTTTAGCACGCCTCTTAATAAACCCTAGCTGCTTGTATGCTCTAGCAATGACTTTGTCATAATGTAAATTGAAGCGTAATTTTCTATCCAAGACAACACCGAGGTCAACAACATGATCCACTTTTTTGAGTAGGGAACTATTCAGATAGTAGGCGTAATTGATATCCGTATTTTTACGATAAAAGCTTATAACATGACATTTTGTTACGTTAAGGTAGAGTTTATTTTGATTGCACCAGTGCTCAAGTGCTTTAAGTTTAGATTGGACGAAAATTGCATCCGATTGTGACTTTATTGTGTGATATATTTTAAAATCGTCGGCATAGAAAAGATGGGGTATATCATGTAAAACTTTAGATAGGTCCGATAAGAAAATATTGAACAAAAGTGGACCGAGGTGGCTGCCTTGTGGTACACCGGAAGAAACGGATATTTCTTTAGAAAAAAGTCCTTGAAATTTAACTATTTGAGTGCGATCTCGGAGATATGACGTAAGCCATTTGAGAAGGGGCCCCGAAATACCAAAATGCAGTAATTTTGAGATTAAAATATCATGATCCACGCGGTCAAAGGCTTTACTAAAGACTGCGTCGACTTGGCAACCTTTCTCCATGGCACAGAGAATATCCGAGGTTAAAATCATAAGGTTAGTAGTTGTTGAACGGCCCTTGCGGAATCCGTGTTGCTGTTCATTAAGACGAGGTTCTACAAGGGCGGTTAATTTATTGTGAATGATTTTTTCGAAAAGTTTGGGAATAACGGAAAGTATTGCAATACCCCTATAGTTTTCAATAAGGCGCTTATCGCCACTTTTGAAAATTGGGATTAAATGAGAGGATTTCCAGAAACGAGGAAAACTACCTAGTGATAGCGATTTATTGAAGATAATGTAAAGGGGTGATATAAGTTGACTCATACACTGAAGCAAAAACCTAGGAGGAAGTGAGTCCGGGCCTGGACCCTTGTTTGGATCAAGTTCCTTGATGGCATTAGCAATCTCTTCGGCTGTCAAGGTCAATTCTTCGACAGATGGTATTGGGGCTGTATGGGATTGTTGAAGGTTAAGTGGATGTGTGGAAGGACGATAAACCTCCTGGAAGTGATCAGCAAAATAATTACAGATCACTTGAGAACAGGAAGAACTAGAATTGTTTCTGAACATTGAGGATGGATATCCTGTTGTCTTTCGTTTGATATTAATGAAGTCAAAAAATTTTTTAGGGTCATGTATTATGTTTTCACCTATTGAACTAACATACATTTCATAAGCTTCGCGAGATTTACTTGTGAATTCGCTAGCCAGTTCATAATATTTGTTGCTAATGTCAGCACTTACGTTCACTTTATTTTTGATAATTTTGTAAAGTTTGTTTCTCTGGTTGCGCAGATACCTAAGGTTAGCGTCCAGCCAGGGTTCTGAGAGTTTAATTTTCTTTTTTATTTTAGGAACATATCTTTCAACGGCGTCGAAAATTATACGATGGAAAGTTGATACCGAATCATCAAGATCTAGCGTGGAAAGATTGTTCCAGTCAACATTCTCAAGGTGGCTCTTAATGCTATCATAATCAGCATTTAGGAAGTCATATACAATGGAGTCATTGTACGATTGGGAAAAACTCGTTTCAGTTACGGCTAGTTCAACCGTAA
The DNA here is from genome assembly GCA_964017055.1 of Chloromyia formosa. Lineage (NCBI taxonomy): Eukaryota > Metazoa > Arthropoda > Insecta > Diptera > Stratiomyidae > Chloromyia > Chloromyia formosa. The sequence continues at coordinate 4,662,942 of OZ024818.1, read as the reverse complement.
ATGCAGAATGATGGATGTTGTTAGAGAAAAGATGCTCTGCGTCATTAGTTGGACTAACCATAACTTCGTCGTATGAATTCGTGAAAATTAGGTCTAACCAGTTACCGTTTCGGTTGGGAGTCGGGGATATTTGCTGCAAATCGTTACCATAAAATGTACTTAGCAAGTTTAGGTCAATAGGGTTTTGAATGTTTACGGGAAGAAGGTAGCCATCATTTTCATCGGCGGTAAAAGACAAATTCGGGCGGTTAAAATCCCCTAATAATATTATCTTATCTTCCTCGGTTAGGGATGCTAAGACGGAAGTTATCATCTCGCATATATCATCGTAAGTAGTTTCGCTGGAATTGGGTGGAACGTACACTACCGCAATGTACAGAAAACATTTGTCTAATTTCACGCGGGCTACTTTGTGTTCAAACTTCTTGTAGGAGATAGTTTCAACGTTCTCACTGGACAGAGAGTTGCTAATTGCAATTAACACACCACCACCTCTGCACTGGCCAGTGAAGAGATAGTCTCTATCATTTCTGTAAATGGTCCAGTTTTCATCCAGTATCTCTTCATTTTTATATGAGTCGTTAAGCCAGGTTTCAGTGATAGCTAGTACATTAAAATGGCAAGATTTTGCGTCTAGAAAAAGCTTGTTAATTTTGCCTCTCATACCACCGCAATTATGGTAAAAGAGTTTCAGAGGTTTTATTGAGGGCTGCTTGTTAGGAACGATATTTTTTGTACTCCTCTCGAGCTTTTTGAAGCGAAGAAATATGCTTAGATCTTATATGCGAGCCGTAGGTTGTAAGGTCATTTTTTACTTGATCCGGCGACACTCCGAGTTGTTCATGATAATTGACGAATATACGATTCAGTGAGTCATAGTCAGTGGGTAAACCTTCCTGATGGATCATTACCGTAAGATTGGTTTTTGTCTTGCCGTCTACGCAAGTGGAATGTGGTGCGTTGTGCATAAATGCAAGGTAGAGTCGAATGCAGTCGAATAATTTACTATCCCTGAGCCGAGATAGTAAATATCTGCTCTCAAGGTCCGCACTAGAATTTAAAGTGAGTTTTACCGTAGGTGGCACAAGTGGATCCAGAAAACTGGATCCCTTAACGGAAACAGTTCCAGATTGAGATGGTAATTGAATAAAGCCAGTAGAAGATGGAACTAGGGTCTCACCACGAACAAAATTATGGTACTGGGATGGTTTTGTAGCTCCATCGGCTGAAATTTGTTGCGATGTATTGCTTGCCGGTACAGTCGTCAGTTGGTGGTCTGAATTTTTATGGGTTTCACTTTGCAGTGGTTCGGGGAAAATAGTTGAGTGTAGATTAGAATTATTACTCATATCGACGCTTTGCCGCCTGTCAGCTATGTGGATGCCCTCATTTTGATTTGGAGATTCCCGCTGATCTTGAAGGGTGGAGATACTTGGCTTGAGAATCCAATTTCCGCCCGTCTTAGTTCCATTGGTTATACCTGTCCAGTCAAAGCCAACTGGATTCGATTTCTTTTTGCTTGAAACAGTAGGTCTGACTATGTTATCGGCGTTTATCTTGTTACGATATTGCTGAAGAGGGGTGGGTGTTGGAGCTGAAACAGTGATAGGAGTGATCTTGGATTTGGGACAAGAGGATCTTAATAAAGTCTGTTGGGAGGAGCAGTTGCTTAGTCTAACATTATTTTTGACATAATTCTTAGAGTTAAGATTCCACTGACTAAATTCCATACCATTCCAGACGTAAGTTCCGTCGCCATCGTTAACGTTGCGAAGCAGCCATGCATTAACAATGGTCTCAGGCATGTGATGGGGAGACCGAAACGACAGCGGTGAAAGACTTGCAGAGTTCTGCAACTTCCACAGTGTCTTTGTCGGTGGTACCATATTTGAGCATAAAGACCTCAACAAAGTCATTTGGTCCTCTGTTGATAAGCGCAGAACACAAAATCAGATAGACCACTTTTCCATTAATAAAAGATTCAAAAGTTGCTTTCTAGATGTGTAAAATAAGAGGGGCGCCGATATTAGGATGGGAAGAGACCATTATTTTATGATCGCTGGTGTCCGATTGCGTATAGAAGCCGTGCGCCGTCCAAGTGACGAAAGATCCACGCGCCTCAAATTCAAAACCGCCCAACTCTTACAACAATACAACGACCATCTTACGCAAAAAGCAGCTGCGATAACTAAAATAGTTACCCAGATAGTGACATAAATGAATACTGGGATGCAAAAACAAGGGTACATTGACAGCGCACAGTGCACAATATCGTATATCTGGGTAGCATTGTTCCCGAAAATGGAGGTACAGAGCAGGACGTCGCTCGTTATATCAACCAGGCTAAATGAGCATTCGGCATGCTGTTATCTCAGTATTAAGACCAAGCTAGGCCTGTTCGCTCCCCGGTACAGTCTGTGCTGTGCTGTGCATCCGATTGCTTAGAATACGAATGCGCACAGAAATAGCTGACGCGCTATGACCCACTAGGGGTTAAGCCAAGGTAGTAGTAGTACACATAATTGGGAAACTTGATGCCATAGTGTCGTCGGTGCTAGAGACAAATTATTGTTTTAAATAAATTTTGTATGATTCCTAATCCAACTTAATTTAATACATTGAATTATTTTGAAAGTGAACCAGTGCGTTTCACTGGCTCACGCTATACTAGCTCCTTGTATTTCACTCAATAAATCTGTCCATTAATTAACATGCTGTTAATTATATCAAAAGAGTCAACTATTCAATATTAAAACCATCCCTTTATTAACTTGTAATAAATCAATCAATGGCATGGCATGCAATTTATCTCAACGTGAAAGCTTGTGTCACGTGGAAGTGTGCCTGCATTGTGGCATTTTAGTGAAGCTAGGAGCTCCCTGTTCACATAAATGTGTATCCTTTAATATAGAACAAGATCGGGTACATTCAAGTCCGTTCGTGTTGCACAATACGTATCGACTAGATTTGAATGCATAATTCAGTTTTCATAATTTCGTAACTCCCTTTCAACAACAGCAATGATGCCATCATATTCCAAGACATGTGGAGCAGGTCTTGAACTGAACTGTGTAAAATATTTAAATATTCGTTGACATAAAGCAGATGTAAAACGGCATAGCCAAGATGTAATGAACGGTTTGGTGGACATCCTAAGATGGCAGTGGGACGGAGCCTAAGTTAGCATAATAACCGTGAAGGTCGGGCAAAGAAAAAGGCCCCTCAACGAGCTAAGCAGCGACCTATGCTTGCTGTAGATCAGTTCGGGAGACGTGGGCGGGGGTTTCGCCGCTCATTGACCCTGTCTTTTACGTATTAATAAAATTCATAGGCCTGGGGAAGACAACAGAAACAGGGGAAGTAAAAAATGGGGAATAAAAGAAAATGAGGTGATAAGGATGGAATAGATGGCAGACTGCACAGATACCCTCGCGCTCGCATCGGAGTCCGGGTGTGATGGGACCCTCGGCCTCTGGTTTCGTACCACCACCAGATTACTACTCATCGGGTGCTGCTGTCGATCTGTCGGTGTAAGCAGCACGACCTGAATGGTTCATTACACTCTTCATACAATTTCGTACCGCCCATGGCTATAATTTTTAATTTTCGCCTACTACCCAATGTAGGAATCCAGCCTACCACCCAATGTAGACACTCAGGCTTTTTGCTGGGAAAGTGTGCCTGGCGAGTATTTTTTAACGATGCAGAAGCAGTTGTGACCTCATAAAACCCCGCCCACACTACCGATAGCCGAGCTAGCTATCAAGCGTGCGTCACCTCTGGTCACCGCTGAGGAGGTTTCGTCACGGACGGTCTGATCGATCATGCGACCTCCGCCCTCATTTGAGGTTCATCTCAACCAAGACAGTTAGTGAAAACATCGAGTTCCAGTATGTCCGCGAATTTCCCTTAAATTACATCCCAACGTGACAGATTAATCAAGAATATTTTCGTACTGTTCGAAAATAGTGTTTCGTTTCGTGTAAATTCGTTCGAACTGCAATACAAACTTTTGCCCAAACTAATTTGCACGTGAAACATGATGTAATACGAATAAGACACACAAATATTGAGACGTCAAAACACAAGGAATTAGACAGGGCTTGTTGAAATAGACAAATCGGTAAACAGAAGCGAACACAAAGTTGAATTGAGTGCACACTTTGATCTTTTCGCAACGACTTTAATATCTTATTCGTCAAGGAAACAGTTCAAAGTCCGATACAAGCTCGCCTCGACTCTCTCATTTATGGCGCGCACTCGTATATCCTTGCAAATTATGGTCCCATGACACATTACTGCCACTTTGCTTTTGAGCAATTCAAAGTCTACAATGAATAATAAATTGAACTTGTAGAAATTTGATCGCATACAATTTGTTGCTTGCGTGCGGAGGTTGTCTACTCGTACTTGATGGTCCCCATTTGGTCTGTATCCAGCAAGGAAGACGTTTAGATTTAATTGGTTTTAAGGATTCTTATACTTCTTTTAAAAAAACAAATCGTAGCAGTGGAAGTTATAACCGAATATTCACTGTCTCTTCATATTTGCCTTCCAAAACAATAATATAATAATTACGTATTCATTATACTTATGGCAGTCAAGATAATCGTCCTTCAATCGGATTCCTGGAGGACTTACACAATTCGAAACAAGAGGGTATTCCCGAATCCCAATTTTCCCCGCGAGTTTTCAATAAAATTTATTGTACATCTGATTATATTCTGCAAACAATGGGAGAAGAAAAAGGAAATACAAAGTTGTGCATTTGATCCCGTGTTTTGTTGTACACGACCGGCAGGAACCAAGAGAAAGAATCACACAGTGCTTCCTTTGCACTTAGGAATATTTACGAGACTATGATGAATCTTGGTCCTATCAGCGTCAGCTTTCCGCAATATTTATCCTAGTCGGGAAAAATAATTTTATGAGTTTTTCATTGCCAGTCTTCTCCAATTATTATTCTGACGGCAAAAGAGAGTTTACACAATGATTAGCTTTCCGTGCAATTTCGTGTTCATTCATTGATTGTAGACACTTCGTTTTAAGGCTTCATGCTGTGAACGTTCGGTTATTGGATTGCATCTGCCTTTGATTCGGTGATTGCTTCTTGCATCAAACTAAAGCCAAATGAAAAATCAAGGAAAAAACAATAATAACGGTAAGAGAGGTTAGGGTTGAAAAAAAAACAAAGGTAGCAGAAAACGACGTAGCGGAAAAATGGGTGTCTAGAACAAACGTCGACATACACCGGTGTTGGTCCCGCCTCAGGTTTTCATCTGGCCCGCGAGCCAATATTCTTTTTACCATGAAACAATTTTATACAAAAATGCAGTCGTAGTTAAAATCGAGCTTTTTCGTGAAATAAACAAATAACTGGCGCAACAGTCCAATTTGAACCACGGCCTCGAGATGAGTTAGCATCATCTCATTTTCTAGATCGTGACGGTTTTTGTGCAGAGGTATGTGATCAGCAACACGTTCAACCGAGTTATTTACCCCATAATAGGTACTCATTTAACAGCTGAGTGGGCTCATAGTCCGACACGTATGTAAATCCCCGGAATCGAACCGGGGCCCAGTGCGTTGAAGGCGAACGTGCTAATCGTTGCGCCATCCGGACTATTTTTCGTGAAAAAGTTATTTTATTATGGACAAGATTCGCACCGCATCTTAGTGTCACCAACCACTGTCGATCTCGAACTTGAACACGAACCTGGTACAAGTGGACCGGTTTTCATCACATCTATGTGAAGTGTGTGTCTGACGACATTTGTCCCAGGTTCGTGTTCGAGTTCGAGATCGACAGTGGGTGGCGACACTAATGGTGCTACTATACTACTCGGCGAGTATCGAGTCTAATGGCGAACACCCTCGACCAGACCCAACCACAATATGTACTCGGCGAATACGGAGCAAATGAGTGGTATGCATAAAGTGAGTCGAGTGGAGTAAAGTTGAGTTGACAGAATTCCACTCAATTTTCACTATGGAGCGGAGAGTAGTTTTATGCATACAACTTTTTCACTCGATTCACCGAACATAGCAGACTCAGGAATGTCCTCAATAGACTTCACTCTTGAGTATATCCTCATTATTATGCATACCACCCAATGTTTGTAGAATGGCGAGCAACTTGCGCCAGACAGAAAATAAGGACAATCCTGCATTTGCCTGGTAGACATGAGTATCTCCTGAATCGGGGCGATAAGGACAACATTTTTCAAAGCAAATCATAGAAAACTTGAAGCAAATGGATCAAAATTAAAATGTATTTAAAGCCTAAAGTATCGATGAACATCATCGCTCTTTTTGTGTCATTAGTTTTTAAATGTTTCTACACATACAAAAATACCAACGGGGCTCTATAGAGAAAAAATAAACACTGCAGCAAACCAACATTTTCGCTATTAAAACTATGTAGGTATTAATTAAAACATTATTTAAAAAAAAACATTTACTCGTATTTTCAATAAAAACAAATCCTCCAATTGAACAAGACTAAATTAATGAACACATTACTGCAGCGCAAGCGGGCACTCAACTGTAAAACAGAGCCATCTAAAGCTAATATAAATTGATCAATAAATCTAATTATTAGTTTAATCTAACAAACAACATTATTGTCCTTAAAACCGACCAACCCATCCAGAGTGCGGATGTTTGTTATTGCTGTATATTTCCGCTACTTCTTTTCCAGCTTGTTTACTCTGGACAGCATTTCATAATACGATAGCCAAATATAAATTTCAATATTGATTGATTGCAATACACATCTCACACATCATCATCACGGATTGTCAAATTCCAATATCCATGGTTGGTGTCAACTCCCAGCCCCTCCACTATCTCTATACAATGGCAGTGCGGCGTCGGGAACGGTTCGAAAAGGGGTTGTTATCAAAATACCAAAAAAAGGATGAAGAAGATGAGCCTAGGGATGGGTGTGTCTATATCATCCGTCGCGTCGTCGGTCGTATCGAATTCAGAGGCTACGCTATGCATAAAATAATCAAATTTGATTGATCTGTTTATTATTGGATTTCGGTCCACGGAAAAAAAAGGATACCCGAATCGAATGCAAGCGATTTTTAATTATGTTGCTACGGCATGTTCTGGTCATGAGTTGTCGCCAATGTTGCTGGTAACCTTTGTCATAATAAGAATGAATAACAATCGTATAAACAAAGTGGTGATGCCAGCATGGAATAACAGAAAAATGTCTGTGCGAATAAAAAATGTTACTCTTGTGGAATGCGTATTTTGAGAAACTCTTTACTAAAACTTATATTTTCTCTGAAAATAATTTAATGTTAATTGCCACGACCCCTCCAGGGGCATGGGCGCGTCAACATATTTCAAAATTTACCTTGTTGACGTTGCGATAGCATTTCTACTTTTCGGAAGCACAGTTGATAGCATGCACCGCCTATCCGCGCCGTCCGACAAGCTCGGAGCGCAGTCGGAGTTCTATTAGTACCCACAGGCAGTTTTTGTTCGCTGAGGATAGAACCTCCATTCTCTAGATCGTAGAGCGGTGACCAAACGAACACGGCCACCGAGCGCGTAGACAAATCTGTAACTGCAAAAGTGGATTTGAAAATATTCCCCTCCGTATCTGAAAAGTATTCAGATCCGGAGGGGTATATTTTCAGATCGAAAAATTGGCAGTTGACGGTACATATTTTACCGGAAGGGAAAGCATATGGAGGAGAAATCGGAAAAAGTCAGATTCATGATATTTAATCAGAGTTCGCCAAAACGAAGCCATTGTTGTTGGGGAGGATATAGATCTCATGTCTGACAGGTATCTAACTTCTTAAAACTAAGAAAGTGCACCATTTTCCTAGCAACATTTTCCCTAATTGATACTGTGTGTTCACCGGTTGCGGAAAAAATCCTCTTCTGATATGGTGTGAACGACTGCGATACCGATACAGCGTCAGCACTGCTCATGCAATGGAAAATGAAGTTCCTAAAGACCCTTGTGAAAGATCCAAATGTTGCTGATGTTAAAGTATTCAAGAATTCGAATACTACTCAGGAGATGGTTGCAGCTGTTGGGGAACGTTCCTTTGGCTCACTGCACGGCAACATTGGGAAGAATGTCCCTTCGCTGAACTGCCTTCTAAGTTACATTTCGTACAAGAAGTCAACCTTTAGGTAGAGGACAAACATTGCTGTTTTGCCACCATCTGCAGCTGCATCAAGGCAGCACTCTTTATGAGTACATCACCAAATTCAGCAGTGGTTGAAAAAAATCGAAAAAAAGAGGGATTGGAAAACAACAAATTCTGGCCTTGAGCCTGTGGCCACTCTACTTCCCCCTTCTCCCCCTGCTTTGTTGAATCTTGTGTCCTGCCAATACACAAAGAACTGCCAACGAAATTGTGGGTAAATAAGTAGGCAGGGCTTTATTGCTCCAACGTGTGCCTATAGGCTGAAAGGAAACATAGTACTGACGCCTCAACACACTGAGCTACCGGTCGTGTGCAAAAAATGACTGTTATAGAGGTACCGATATTAGCCATGGCGAAAATGGCCATCCGAAATAATCCATACAGACACTTACGTTTTGAACCGAATGTGTACATCGGGAAATAAACGAAATAAGCCATGCATGGACAATATCGGTTGTCGGAGGGTTGTGATTCCTTAAACGCGGAGCGACCGTAGCCCACACGAGAGACTGTTGCGACCAGAGCGAGCCAAGCGAGCGTTCATGTTTACGAGGGTTATGATCCCTTAAGCGCGGGAAGAACGCTCACAAGCAACTGTTGATTCACAACCCTCAGAATCGCACAAAGTGTACATGGACAATTTCTGTTTGGAATGAGCTGCGCTCGCTCCACACCTAAGGAGTTGAGACCCCCAGTATATAGCCCTAGGTCGCTCGCTTAACTCGCTCTATATACAACAGCATCCTTTTTCTCCTAGCATATCCAAATCCACCAATTTGGTTTTTTTTTGTCCATGCACAATTTTGGTTTCAAATCGAAATAACGAAGAAAAGCGAAAATTGCCATTAGGCATTTCGTTTTTAAAGGAAATTATCCATTAATGGCTAATTTCCAAATGACTAATTTCATGGAGCCCCCGTAATATTATCGGCTACCGGTATTCTGGGAAAATAACTTCTTATTTGCCTGGACATACTGAACCGGCCGGACAGTCTATCGGAATGACGTCGGAACAACAACGTGACAGAGGTACATAAAATAACAAACCAAAGCATTAATGGCAACTCATCATCACTCGAAATTCCGATATACCATTCGACAATAGGCATAACTAACATTAAATCAGATACTGTTTACACTTGCTCTATAATTAATTTATACGGTCGCATATACGAGCCAATTAAGCAGCTCAGAATCAGAGTCCCGGAAAATATTTATGCATTCTGCACGAACCAGTCACATATTGAAAGGTGAGTATGCTCCGCAACCACTGAATTTTCAATCAAACAAGGGTGCTTATTACGCCTCGAATATTGCATTAACAAAATAGCCGTTTATTATGTTGTGACTCGCCTTTAAACGAAATATACATGCGTGAAAAGTGATTAAGGATGCTGTCACTAAGTTTGATGAATTGTTGAACTCTCGGTTGAAACATTTAAATGATTGCATTGCAACTTGAACATGGTACTTTATAAATATTTACATATATACTTGCGAGTCAGGTGCTTGGGTACAGCTGAGCAGTTGAAGGCGTGGTCCAACTATTCCAGACGGGACATGTGCTTGAGACGTCCCGGAGACAGGTAGGAGTTAAGACACGAACACCAATCTGACCGAAGTTGAGCGAGTGTCGTTCTCGCTGCTCTCGGAAGCCTTCTTTCTTCAGGAGAAATGGCTGGTGGAGGTGGTGGTGCCGAGAGAACTACAATTGGACCTAGTCCCGCAATTGGTTGATATTGCTGCAATGGCTGATTTGTATGGGTCGTTGTCAAAGCGAACCCGTTTGTACGTCTGGATATCTCTTTTGGGGTCCCCCAAATCACGCCTAACATGTCTTGGTGGCGGTCTCTTGTCCGTGAGGTTAAAGTTGGGGTGTTCCCTCCGATAACAACCCACCAGGTATTGTTTGGCAAGAAGCTTGTTGTGATCTCTTGGAGGCATCATCTTCGTTTCCTGATCCAGATGGTCCTGGGATGGCATCAGGAGACAACCAGTTACAGTACCGAAAGCGGCATTTGGCAAGCCTGAATATTTTTCCATTGTGTGTCACAAAGATAATGTGACCACACAGGAGCTGCATAGTTGGCCACTGATCTTCCGACTGCTTTGTATGTGACCAATAGTTTCTTTGTCTTTCCCCCAGGTGCAACCGGCCAAGGCTTTGAGGATTTCATTCCTACTGCGCATCCTGTTGCACACGGTTGAGGCATGGGGAGATGACGTGGCAATGCCGTCCAGAGTGACTCCCAGGATTTTAGGATGGTTCATGGTAGGAATAGGTTGACTGTCAATTAAGATCCCAAGTTGCATTTTGACTTCCTTCGTCCAGGTGGTAAATAAGGTTACCGAGAATTTAGGCGCCGAAACGGTTAAATTCTTGCCTGTGAAGAATGAATTAAGTTTTCCAAACGTTCGCACATTTCCGTGATGTTATTCCCTGTTGCCAGAATGGAGCAGTCATCGGCATAGGAGATAATCTCGATCAGATAGATAAAGCTTGAACTAGGAGGGAGACAGAACTCCTTGTGGTACTCTTGATCTTTGTTTGATCTTGCCAAGCTTCGATTTTTTTGTTTCTGAATTCTGTGTAGGGCTGCCTGCCCGCAAGATAATTGGCAATCCATTTACAATAGTTACTTACATTGGAAGTGATGAACAATTTAAGTCAGACAGAAGTGCTGAGTGGCTGACTGTGTCGAAAGCTTTCGACGTGTCAAGTGCCACCAGAATTGTTTTGTGACATGGACGAGGTTGATTGAGTTCCTAAAGACCCTTGTGAAAGATCCAAATGTTGCTGATGTTAAAGTATTCAAGAATTCGAATACTACTCAGGAGATGGTTGCAGCTGTTGGGGAACGTTCCTTTGGCTCACTGCACGGCAACATTGGGAAGAATGTCCCTTCGCTGAACTGCCTTCTAAGTTACATTTCGTACAAGAAGTCAACCTTTAGGTAGAGGACAAACATTGCTGTTTTGCCACCATCTGCAGCTGCATCAAGGCAGCACTCTTTATGAGTACATCACCAAATTCAGCAGTGGTTGAAAAAAATCGAAAAAAAGAGGGATTGGAAAACAACAAATTCTGGCCTTGAGCCTGTGGCCACTCTACTTCCCCCTTCTCCCCCTGCTTTGTTGAATCTTGTGTCCTGCCAATACACAAAGAACTGCCAACGAAATTGTGGGTAAATAAGTAGGCAGGGCTTTATTGCTCCAACGTGTGCCTATAGGCTGAAAGGAAACATAGTACTGACGCCTCAACACACTGAGCTACCGGTCGTGTGCAAAAAATGACTGTTATAGAGGTACCGATATTAGCCATGGCGAAAATGGCCATCCGAAATAATCCATACAGACACTTACGTTTTGAACCGAATGTGTACATCGGGAAATAAACGAAATAAGCCATGCATGGACAATATCGGTTGTCGGAGGGTTGTGATTCCTTAAACGCGGAGCGACCGTAGCCCACACGAGAGACTGTTGCGACCAGAGCGAGCCAAGCGAGCGTTCATGTTTACGAGGGTTATGATCCCTTAAGCGCGGGAAGAACGCTCACAAGCAACTGTTGATTCACAACCCTCAGAATCGCACAAAGTGTACATGGACAATTTCTGTTTGGAATGAGCTGCGCTCGCTCCACACCTAAGGAGTTGAGACCCCCAGTATATAGCCCTAGGTCGCTCGCTTAACTCGCTCTATATACAACAGCATCCTTTTTCTCCTAGCATATCCAAATCCACCAATTTGGTTTTTTTTTGTCCATGCACAATTTTGGTTTCAAATCGAAATAACGAAGAAAAGCGAAAATTGCCATTAGGCATTTCGTTTTTAAAGGAAATTATCCATTAATGGCTAATTTCCAAATGACTAATTTCATGGAGCCCCCGTAATATTATCGGCTACCGGTATTCTGGGAAAATAACTTCTTATTTGCCTGGACATACTGAACCGGCCGGACAGTCTATCGGAATGACGTCGGAACAACAACGTGACAGAGGTACATAAAATAACAAACCAAAGCATTAATGGCAACTCATCATCACTCGAAATTCCGATATACCATTCGACAATAGGCATAACTAACATTAAATCAGATACTGTTTACACTTGCTCTATAATTAATTTATACGGTCGCATATACGAGCCAATTAAGCAGCTCAGAATCAGAGTCCCGGAAAATATTTATGCATTCTGCACGAACCAGTCACATATTGAAAGGTGAGTATGCTCCGCAACCACTGAATTTTCAATCAAACAAGGGTGCTTATTACGCCTCGAATATTGCATTAACAAAATAGCCGTTTATTATGTTGTGACTCGCCTTTAAACGAAATATACATGCGTGAAAAGTGATTAAGGATGCTGTCACTAAGTTTGATGAATTGTTGAACTCTCGGTTGAAACATTTAAATGATTGCATTGCAACTTGAACATGGTACTTTATAAATATTTACATATATACTTGCGAGTCAGGTGCTTGGGTACAGCTGAGCAGTTGAAGGCGTGGTCCAACTATTCCAGACGGGACATGTGCTTGAGACGTCCCGGAGACAGGTAGGAGTTAAGACACGAACACCAATCTGACCGAAGTTGAGCGAGTGTCGTTCTCGCTGCTCTCGGAAGCCTTCTTTCTTCAGGAGAAATGGCTGGTGGAGGTGGTGGTGCCGAGAGAACTACAATTGGACCTAGTCCCGCAATTGGTTGATATTGCTGCAATGGCTGATTTGTATGGGTCGTTGTCAAAGCGAACCCGTTTGTACGTCTGGATATCTCTTTTGGGGTCCCCCAAATCACGCCTAACATGTCTTGGTGGCGGTCTCTTGTCCGTGAGGTTAAAGTTGGGGTGTTCCCTCCGATAACAACCCACCAGGTATTGTTTGGCAAGAAGCTTGTTGTGATCTCTTGGAGGCATCATCTTCGTTTCCTGATCCAGATGGTCCTGGGATGGCATCAGGAGACAACCAGTTACAGTACCGAAAGCGGCATTTGGCAAGCCTGAATATTTTTCCATTGTGTGTCACAAAGATAATGTGACCACACAGGAGCTGCATAGTTGGCCACTGATCTTCCGACTGCTTTGTATGTGACCAATAGTTTCTTTGTCTTTCCCCCAGGTGCAACCGGCCAAGGCTTTGAGGATTTCATTCCTACTGCGCATCCTGTTGCACACGGTTGAGGCATGGGGAGATGACGTGGCAATGCCGTCCAGAGTGACTCCCAGGATTTTAGGATGGTTCATGGTAGGAATAGGTTGACTGTCAATTAAGATCCCAAGTTGCATTTTGACTTCCTTCGTCCAGGTGGTAAATAAGGTTACCGAGAATTTAGGCGCCGAAACGGTTAAATTCTTGCCTGTGAAGAATGAATTAAGTTTTCCAAACGTTCGCACATTTCCGTGATGTTATTCCCTGTTGCCAGAATGGAGCAGTCATCGGCATAGGAGATAATCTCGATCAGATAGATAAAGCTTGAACTAGGAGGGAGACAGAACTCCTTGTGGTACTCTTGATCTTTGTTTGATCTTGCCAAGCTTCGATTTTTTTGTTTCTGAATTCTGTGTAGGGCTGCCTGCCCGCAAGATAATTGGCAATCCATTTACAATAGTTACTTACATTGGAAGTGATGAACAATTTAAGTCAGACAGAAGTGCTGAGTGGCTGACTGTGTCGAAAGCTTTCGACGTGTCAAGTGCCACCAGAATTGTTTTGTGACATGGACGAGGTTGATTGAGGCCATAGTGGATTCGGGATGTAGTGCCATCCGGGGCAGTCGTCGTACTGTGCATCAATGTTGTTGTTGTTGTTATTGTGGTAGCGATACTTCAAATACTGCAGTTCTTCTTGCATCGAGGGGGTTTGGCAGCTCTTGGCCGTTGAAAAACGGGTCGTTCCGGTACGAAGAATCGGCTGCCACAGAAACGACTGTGTATCCTTCGGAAGCCGTGCTGGTTGTCTGCTAGCTTTACATAGGCGATGATAGAAGTGTGATGGGACGATAGGACTCGCTGTGTGTCGCCTTTTTCCCAGGTTTCAAGTTTGCGATCACTCTCCCTTTCTTCAAGAGTTGCGGAATAATCAGTGATGTGATGGACAGATTAAATGTAGCCGTGTAGCAGCTGTAGATTCTGTGAGGATGAGGAAGTCAACGTCAACTCGCATTCTCTGCGATTGTGAGGCGCAAGCATGTCGTCGGAGGGATAGTTTTAGGATCGCATACCCCGACTCGGATAGTCCAGTCTCGTCCCCGTTTAAGCTTCTGAGTAACTTCGAGATCAAGATTCATCGGCAGACTGGGTTCAGACTGAGATTTCGGGCCAAGGCACAATAGACCTTTTGGTTTCTCAGCTTTTTAACCTCTTGGGGTCAAAAAATAATTTTGTTGCAGTGACGGCGGCTAGACAAAGCCGTGGTTCGCAACACAGGAGGACCAGCTACCACTGTTACTTAATGTTATGGTTACGTTAAAATGCATTCTTAAGCTTTAAAACTTACCAACTAATGCCAAAATAACGGTAAGTAGTGGAGCAAACGGAAATCTGGCTGACACATTGAACTCCAACATTTGCAATAGATCAACTGTAATAAAACCAAAAAACAACGATTATTTTTAGTACTTGTATCACAATCCCACACTGATGCCTACCAATGAATACAAAAATTTGATGATGTGAGTAACGCAGTAACATTGAAATCGAAACCGTCTGAAAGTAATACAAACAAAACATGACTGGTCACATAGGTCCCGTTCAAAAAAGCAAACAATCAAATTCACTTACAAAAAGGATCATAACACAAAATGCAGCAGCATATGAGCTCCACGGCACCCACCACATGGACACGAATCGATAGTGCTCACCTGTCACAACATTCCTTGGGAGAAAAAAAAAACATAAAATTAACAAACAGTATTTATAAATAACTCAATTCCATTTCTCACCTTAAATATCCTTTGTTATCCTCTTGCTCTGCAACTACTCGCACAGAAGCCATCAATAGATCGTCATAGCTAACAACAAATCAAGAATTTCTGTTCAAACTGAATCGATTTCAAAGCAAATTTTGTATACCCTAAAAATTCCCGAAGCAAATAGCGACTGATCGAATCCCCAAAGCATTTATCCTCGTCCGGATTCAAAACGACTGTCAAAACGGGAATTTTCAATTTCTTGCGGGTGGCCGCCGATAGTCGAAGGTGACCGTATTCCAACGAATATTCGACTATGTATTCGCCATCTGTTGTCACGAAAGGCAAAAACTCATATTGATGATTTAGTTCTTTTTTTAAATCAAAGATATTCATACCATCGGGGTTTGGGTCCGTTTCAGCCGCACCAGAAGCTTTACTGGCAACCTTTTCCGATACCTGGTTTTCATCATACTCCGGTAAGTCGTTGTAGTAAAAATAATCACTCAAATTTGCATAATTTCTGATGTAGCACTTTTGCGGATCACGAAGAGGACATTTTCCAAAACTGCTGAGGGCGTATTTCTTGTCAGTCAGAGCGCCATTGGGTGATGTTCTATGTAGATAACTGCAATAAATGGGAGTCATATCAGTAATTTTTTTATAGGGCGAACGAAAGCAATTAAGAACTGCTAATATCTAACAAAGACAGCCCGAGAAGACTGGCTGCGGGGTAAAATGCGTTCATGGATGCAGCCAAGATTACCGATATCCTTCTTTTCTACGACCTCAACTTGGCGAATTCTGCAAAAATGTTTGTGATTGACACAAGAACTGAAGTCCGAAGATCACCATGCACGCCGTACGTTGGCTGATTGGGTTCTGGAGTGGAAGATAATGAATCCAAATTTTGATAAAAAAAAAAGCATCTACTGGGCCGAAATTCACTTTTGTTGAACGCCCTGATAAACAAGAAAAACTGCCCCATTTGGGGCGAGAGTAATCCCCAGGAATCTCCTCCGAAGAAACTCACTGTTTGCTGTGGATTTTGATTGTTGTTGTTGTTGTAGTAATGTTTTGATGCCCGATAGGTATGTGTCTATACTCGTCTAGTTTGTATGTGCGTACCATTTTCCTGTGTCGAGATGAAGAAATGCAGCTGCCCCAATGGGGTTTTCCCATAGCGCAATCGGTGTTAAGGGCTGCTGGGCAATTAAAACTATGCTCAACATCATGAGGAGTAAATTTACATGCTGAACAGGAGTTTTGATGCGGGATAAGTTGAGCAATGGCGTTAGCACCAGCCAGAACGAAGTTGAGTCATGGTTCTTGGCTCGTGGCTAAGCCATGTACAGTATTTGGCTCAAGACCCGCTATTAATGAAAGCATCTCCCTGCGTTGCGATGGCCGCCTTGTCGTTACATAGTGTTATAGAAGAGAACTCTCTTAAATCTTTGGATTGTCCTCTTGAGGTCCCTCATGTTACGCCTTACATGACGTGGTGGTGGGGTTTTGTACAAAAGATCAGTATTGGGATGGTCGTTTGGATAATAGCCAACTAAGTACTGCTTTGGTGAGATGGTTGTTGACGCTTCTTATGGGCAGCGATTTGGTTTCGTGATGGAGATGATCTTGTGGAGATAGGAGGCAGCCTGTAACAGTGCGAAGAGCAGCATTTTGACAGGTCTGTATATTTTTCCACTGAGTATCGCTCAAGTTTTGTAACCAGACAGGAGCACATAGTTGGCCACTGATCTCCCGATTGATTTATACGTGAGCACTACAGTCTCCTTGGCATTTCCCCAGGAACTTCCGGCTAGTGTTTTGAGGACCTTGTAGCTGCTTGTCATTTTGATACAAATTGTTGATGCATGGGCTGAGGAGAGGAGACCGAGGATTTTAGGATGATTGGTGGTGGGAATAAGTTGACCGTCTACTGAGATGTCCAGATGTATCTTGGCTGTTTGGTTAGAGTGACTGTTAACTATAGGGTCTTTCAATAGGGACGACGCATTTTGTTTTTGACATTTCTCGAATAGGAGTGAAGTTGGCTTCGCAATTCTATCACATTTTGAAACGTCAGTCTATGCCATTTAGAGCGCGTTGACACGATCAAACTACGGTTTGACAAACCACCTACTTGAACGTGTCAACCCCTTGTCAAACTGGTTTGATGTCTTGTGCTTCTGTCAAACCCTAGTAGGACGGTGCTCAACTTTTCATCAAATGCTAGTTTGTCAAATCGTAGTTTGATCATGTCAACGCGCTCTTAATCAGGGAGAGATACACGCTTCAACAACTTTTGCAAATTATTCAACATTTTTAATGAAAGTTCACGTTCTATCGCGACTAAGTTGCGCGCGCTTATGCCAATTTTAAGTCGACGAAACCGTCCAACAAAACGGACTATTGAACGTTTGGTGCAAAAATTCGAAACAACTTATGCATTGCATAATGTCCCTATGCCTGTGCGACAATGTAATGCTCAAAGTGAAGAAAATATCGTGGCCGTTCGAGAGAGTGTGCGTGAGCAGTCAAGGATGTCGATTCCACGCCGATCGCAGGCGTTGAACATCAGTGTAACCAGTTTGCAGCGAATTTTGCGGCAGGATTTTGCTCTCCGCCCGTATAAGATTGCGTTGACTCAAGAACTGAAGCCAACCGACCATTTTAGGCGTCGCACATTCGCTAATTAGGCTCTGGACCAGATGCAAGCTGACGACTTTCACAAGAAAATCTTTTCGGATGAAGCTCACTTCTGGCTCGATGGTTTCGTCAACAAGTAAAATTGCCGCATTTGGTCGAGCGAGCAGCCTGAAGTGATGCACCAGACACAATTTATCCGAAAAAATTAACTGTTTTAACTGTTTTTCTATTTTATTGAAAACGGCGTGCCAACAACCGTCAACGGCGATCGCTACAGGGCCATGATATCGGAGTATTTTTGGGACCAGCTCGACGCTATGGACTTGGTCGATATGCGGTTCCAACAGGACAGCGCAACGTGCCATACAGCGTACGACACAATCGAATTATTGAAGACCAAGTTCGGCGAGCGATCGAAAACCATCTTGAACTGTTTAGCAATGCTCAATATTACACTCTGTTGGATACCTCGTGGCTTCGCGGGCAACTGTGTGGCGGATGACGGGGACCGCGTAAACATCAAAATGTCAATCGTCATAAGATGGTTAAGCGGCGATACGTGCTACGTGATGATTTGGCCGAAACTTGACCCTAGCCGCTCTGCCACACTACTTTCACTGGATAGGAAACACATTGGCAGGATTGTGGGGGTTATTACAGGGCACTGTCCTATCGGCGAGCTTGCCTGGAGACTCCGTATTCCTAACAACGACTATTGCAGGAGTTGTGAGGACGTGAAAGAGGAGGAAAGAGTTCTCCATCTTCTTTGCCAGTGTCCGGCCTTGGCCGAGAGAAATTTCTGGGTTCTTTGTTTGTTTGTTTTTAGAATCTGGAGGACCTTAATGGTACGAGCGTAGTACAGCTCAACCGCCACATCGCCAGTTCAAGCTGGTTTGGAACCTAGGTTTAATTATGATTTTGGTGATATCACACCGGACCCAGAGGTGGTGTGTGTGCATGGTGTGCTTGCCTTAACCACTGGCATGGGCGCGTTAGCATCTATAGCAAAGCAAAGACTTGTTGACGTAAATTTTGGACGAGGCACTCTTATCTACCTGTCTTTTACTGGCAAGCTTGGAACGCAGTGGGAGTTCTGGCAGTACCCACATGTAGTTTTTTATTTTAGTAACGCGCCGGGGATTTTTAAACCCCTGATCTCTAGATGCAAGCATCGTCGAGTGACGAACCGACACCTCACTACTATTTAACAATCACCTGTGTTTTCCGATAGCATTCAGCAGAGTCCTTTCGGCACTTTTTAATTGACTTTGAGCCTCGTCCTGTCCGTGAGTTGGATTTATCTCGACCCTGAAACCAAAAAGGCAATTCGTTGGCCCAGTCTTCGGAACTATACAATCAAACGACACTTACCTCAGCACACCGTTGCGGGGCCAATCGTTTTTAACATGATCCAGACAAGTCGCCGGAAACTTTAGGAACGTGGCGTGAATGTAAACGAGCGTGAAAAATGCAACCAGAGCCTTAAGCAAAATGAATAGTTCGAAGGCTCTTCGGACAGGCCTGCAAATAGACGAAATCAGTGGACGTGTTTCCCAAAGAAATCCATTAGCCAACTTACCTCGGGAAAATTGTTGCGTACGCGAGAGCTGTTTTGAAGAACAATGCGTGGAACAGTCGGTCCCGGACGTCGATCAGAGGATTCTGAAAGGAAGAACACAGAACAAGTCATCAACGGGTTCCCATTGCTTCCGTTCCAAGGCAAACAACTCACAATGTTGTTCCGTCTGTTGTTCATGCCGTTATTGGCGCCGTTTTGTGGCGGCACCGGTGGATTCAGCAGATTGTTAACAGCAGGCCGAGGCGGCAGCGGCGGCGGCCCCTGAGCCGCATTATTAGCAGCACGTTCTGTCGCGGGGATCCCACCCGTGTCAGCCATTTCGTCGAAGAGCCTCCTTCAAGCTCTGCACTCAAAGCGATAGTTGTCTCAGTGGAGTGAACTCAGCTCGAGCAGTCGTTTGACATGTTTTGGACTTGACCTGAAAACAAACAAAAAATCAAGCGAACCGTTCAATGGAGAAGTCAGCCTTGAAGTGACGCTCCAAAAAAAGGCAGTCTTTGGGCAGTGGTCGATTAATATGCAAATTGGACGCAGTTCCGCATGGCACACACGCAGGGATTGCAAATTCAATTTAAAATGCAACTGAGCGGAAGAGCTAAAAAAGCAAATATCATGTAAGGTGTCGGAGTTTCGGCTGCAATTTTCGAGCGAACCGCGAAAGGATTTCAACTGATTTTGCGACATCAACACGTACCTTGGATTTAGCTAGCTTCCCGATCAATCGTAATCGATTCTACTTGATTCGAAACCGGAGAAAAATGCGAAATACCAAATATTTTGACAGCACGTCCCAAGTACTTATCGTTTTGATTTTCTGTGTGTGATTAGGAGAGTGACGGTCATGGAGTTGGAAACCATTTGATAAACGTCAATGGGAATGGAGCGGATAGTTCAACTAGATACGCGTAGATGGCAGCAGAGACGGATTAAAGCTGCTTCCGATTACGGCTAGGACCAGTGAAATGGATACCAGGATATGAAACGGATATGAAACAAATGACCAGAGAAGAATATAATGAATTCCGTGGTGATGCAGTTTCACATCAAGCCGAAAAAGTAGCAGTTCAACGTGCACATGGAAGCTTTGATGCAATAGCAAAGGCAACGCTTTGCAATCCGCTTGGAATGGGCTGCAGTTCAAGTTCACGGGAATACGTAACAAATACTAATATTGAAAATAGCGGGTCAATAATTGCAGACCATAAGCAAGTAGCACTTGATATACCTCCGATTGGCTTCAAACCAACATTCCGCACAGCTTCCAAAACAGACATTTCGATATCGGAGAATGCACAACGGAAGGACATGAAAATGATGTTAGAGGAGATGCGAGTGGACGACGATCAGGATAAAGTGCCTGAGATACTCGATAAAGTGAATATTGGAAATGAGCTAGCATGCCCCGTATTTAAGACGGCAGTGGGATCAGAAATAAAAATTTCTGAAAATGCGATACAAAGAGCGGCAAAAATCAAGGCTGAATTTGACGATTCTCATGAAAAGAACGTCAATAGTAGTAGCTCGCCACTCGGTGGCAACCGGAAAACTGGAAAACTATCCTGTGTACCTACTACGCCAACCGTGTCAGACGTTCGAACTCGTCCGCTACAACCAACTGCAAGCCGAAAGGAAGCCGGCCGCCGATTAAGTCTAAAACGTAAGAAATTCAAACCTTTAACGGTGATTACTTCTGAAAATTCCAAGACGCCTACGCGACCCATCCCGTTGCGCAGGGAACCAAGCACGGCCAAATTTAATGATTTCATTGAATCGGCCGAGACGAGCACACCGAAAAATGCAAATAGGCTGCACAGAACGCAAAAGTTCTCACTGACGCAAGATATTTCCGCCAGCACGAAGGTGAATCGCCGTGGGATACAGGCGTGGACGAATCGTCAACTAATGAAACGATTGACGACAAACGGACTTTCCCAGATCTTTTGGAAAAGCGAGCCCGGAAACGGCAATAGCAATTACAGATGATTGAAAGCAAACGATATTTTCAGGGCGTTGTTGACGGCGGGGCTCTTTTCGTTAAAAAGGCTAGACCGAATTGAATACGGTTATATTACGTTTACACTATCCCCAGATTACTTCATCTGCTGTTTAATCTGGGTGTGGTGAGTTTAAAATTGTATATATTTGACAGTTCCAGATTAAATCAGCCGGCGCAGATGAAGTAATCTGGGGATAGTGTAAACGTAATATAAACGTAATATTAGGACCCAAAAGCCGCCCTGGTATTTGCCGATTATTCATTCGTGCTATCATTCATCCTGCCTTGGCTGCCAACATCAATGTATGTAAAGCAATACCGGCTGTCTACTATTGCCAAGAGGACAGTGCTAAAATAGTTCTTATAGTTAAAGAAGTCGCTACCGCTTCTTTCCGGCTGTTGAATGTTGATGTGCTTGCCGTCTATTGCTCCGCAGCACCCAGGAAAGTTCCATTGATACTTGAACCCCTTTTCAATGGAGAGCCACTCGTTTGCAGTTGTCGGAACC
The DNA here is from genome assembly GCA_964017055.1 of Chloromyia formosa. Lineage (NCBI taxonomy): Eukaryota > Metazoa > Arthropoda > Insecta > Diptera > Stratiomyidae > Chloromyia > Chloromyia formosa. The sequence continues at coordinate 4,641,127 of OZ024818.1, read as the reverse complement.
TGTAACAAACACAAAAGAATTATTAATAATAACAATAACGTTATTTATTTTGCTTTATTTGCAGACGTTGGATGATAATAATGAGTCGATCGTTGGAGATGCTAATTGTGACATCGAAAATATCGAACCAGATATCACAAGTAATCCAACATCCAAGAAAGCAAAACGTACATCCACACCCTCCCATATTCAAAATGCAATTAAATCTCTCCAAAGTATTAAACAAGATGTCCAGAAGGATGCCGAAGATGAGCACGCACAGTTTGGACGATATGTTGCCTGCACTCTTAGGAAACTTCCAGTTTTGGAAGCTTTAGAGAGTCAATCTGAGATTTTTACTCTCCTGTTGGCAAAAAGAACCAAATATGAAGCTAGAAAACAAAGATATGATGCGGTTTACTCGCCCGCCCCGCCTCCGTCCAACATTCAAAATGAGGAGTCGCCGTGACTGGTGGGAAAACAAAAGCGAAACGATTCGTTTAACGAGGTCGATTACGATGATTATTTAGCAGCAGGTCCATCTAACATTTATGGCGAAAAGCAGTCTCAAGAATCACTGGCAGCCAAAAGTGGCCGCCCCGACGTTGAGGAACCATCGTCAGTGATAAGGAAAAACAGGCGGAAAGAGTTAATGAATACAGCAGGGCCATCTAAAATTAGTGGTGGTAGGTGGTCCAACAAAACATCAACGGTTACCAGTCGTGAAAATGAAGTGAGAAGGCAAAGGAATGATCCAGTTTACTCGCCTCACCTTTCAACAGCGCCAGTTTACTCGTCTCTCCTTTCTACGTACCCGTCCGATATTTATAATGACGAGCCGCCAGTTTACTCACCTCCTCTTTCTTCAGCGTACCCATCAGACATTTATAATGAGGAGCCGCCGTCACTGGTGGGAAAAGAAAGTCGGAAGGAGGTCCATTATACTGATTATTCATCAGTAGGCCCATTTAAAATTTATGGCGATAAGCAGTTCGACGAATCAGTGGCGGTCAAAAGTCATCGCTTAGACGTTGATATTGAGGAGCCATCGTCACTAGTAGTGAAAAACAGGCGAAAGGAGTTGTTAAACACAGCAGGCCCATCTACCACTCATCGCTCTGAATTTAAACCAAAAAACAATGTTTATTCGTCCGGCCTATCAACGGTCAGCCCAGATATTTTCGCTGAGGATATGTTTGAAGAGTTCATTGAAGAACCTATTAAAACACATACTGATCCTGCCCCGATGCAACAAAATAAATCAATTCGTATAATTTATGTGCCTTCATCGAATTTACCACCACGTTAGCATTTGAAATCTACGCCCAATAAAATATGTATATAATGTAAAATATATAAAATAATTAATAAAAGTATTTATATGTATCTATTTTGAAGCTTACCTTAATGTACGATTCTAATGCCTCGTAAATTGCATCCAGGACTGCTGGCATAAATTTAGAAACGGAGCTCTTTGGAACGCGATAAAAACTCTCCAGGGTCCTAAAGCTATCTCCAGTCGCCAAATAACGCAATGCTATTTGCAATTTCATCCGCGCAGGCAAGGCAGGTCTCATGATTGTGTCCTGCTTTTGGATTTTCCCCGCCACTCTTTCGAGAAGATTGTTGAATTGATTAACATTCAACCGGAGGTGGTTTTTATAAGTATGGACATCCTCGTCTTCAACCTCCTTGATGAAATTAGTTGATGCGCCAAGCTTCTCTCGTCGAAGAATCCATTTCCGCGTCCACAGTCTTCTTTTCCTGCTTATTTCTTCTTCCCCAATTTTTTCCAGTTCACCGATAAGCATATCGGCAACAATGCCAACCGCATCACGAATATAGTCGGACATTATTTACCTTATATTCCCTATGTTTCCTTAAGTCAAACGCGAAAGTGAAACGTCAGAAAAGACATTTGACAAAAGTAAACATCAAAGTGTACTTTGAATGTGTCAACTAGCAAAATACAGACTCGCGTCAAATGCTACTTTGTCAAAGTATACTTTGAACGTGTCACCCGGCCTTAACCCATTCTTTGCCGGTGTCCTATAAATAGGGCACCATAAACTTGAATTTTTAACGTGCAAAGTATGGAAAAAAATTTTTGTTTGCCATTTTCTTATCATCGTAACCCTCAATTTTGTTTAAAAATTGTTGTTTTTTACCCTGTTAAGAGTTATTATACTTTTTTTTATTCAAAAATCATTCCGTTTAAATTAGTAAATTAGTTGTCAATCAGGCACCAAACAGATACGCGAAATTGGGGGCAAATTGCAAACTCATACAAATAGATCGACGAGAAACAAGTTGATGTTCAGCCTATTCACTTTCAACTCTGATCCGATGAGATTCCACCTGAGACCTGAATCTTTGTTCGGCTGAATCGAACGCGGCTATTTTCAAATCAACATGAGCGGCGTTCTTGTGTACCGCGTCCCTGTGTGGGATGTCTTAGTTCATATGTGCAGTCCTCACAATACGAAAATCTAAATTTGAAATTGATATTTATCCAACGGACGATTTTCTAATTTGCCATCGCGACTTTTCCAATTAAGTCCATTTTCGAGGTAATTAAACAATATCGAAACATTTGTAAGCCCTATCAGTAATAGTCCGGTTAATTAAAACAATCCTCGGCAAAACTTTTTGGGGAATATGCATTTGTAGCCGATATATACTCGTATGAATGTGCTGATACAATATTTATAACTACATATACACAGTTTCTACAACTCTTGTTGAACTGCTTCTAATTGAAACACACAAACAATTTTAGTTGTTCTCGCAAATTAGCGCTGATCGAGCGTTGAACTTAGTACTAATGCCACAAGCAGTAATTGGGCATGATTTCCATTCCTAATCCGCATTGTATACTGAATCCCAAGTTTATGTAGTTACATAAATCTATAGTTGGGCTATGCGAGCGATTTATAGGGACGAGGACGACTCGCCATCGCCAACTCATTTGTACGTACGTAAAACATGATGGCATACGATTCTATCCAAGAGGATATCAGCTTAGGGGCTAACCACCACATTGTGCACCTACCAGATCTCCTCTCTCTTGGTCTGGTTTAAATCATTGCACTGTCAGGCTCGATTACACACAGCTCCTGATCACATTAATACCTCCCCAGGTGCATTCAGGATATACAGTTCAGGTCACAAAAGGATTATTGAAATGTTTCCACTGGGCACTGCTGGTTGCCTTTACAGGACTAGACGTTGTGAAATTGAACCATATTCGTTAGTTCTTATGATTGGATGCTTCTACATACATACGAGTATCTGTAAACATAGTGGAGGGTGGCCAGTCAACGTGCTCTTATTAGAAGACCTCTTTTTTTCCTGTATTAATGCTGAGAAAAAATAAGGAAAACTCAATGTCAGCCAATTGGCTTTTTTCCGAACGTAGTTTATTATATTGTGATTTTGCATGGCAGTTAGTCCTGGTTTTTACTGAATGCTACCAAAGTGACGGTACAGCCCGTTCTAATTTTCCCCACTGTCCTTGCAACTACGACAGCACTCGTTGTAGGGAATACCAAGTCCGGCTGCGTGCTCTCCCACAGACCAGTGACCCGTTGTAACGGCGACAATTCTGCCCACCCCTTAACGGGTCCTTATCTGAAGGTCATTAGTTGTTTGTGTAGATGGCCATATTTTCCTAGAGGTGATGGACGTCCTTAATGCGTCCCATCTATTGTTTGCTAAGTTAATGTAGGATTTATGTACTTTCCTCTTAATGCCCCTAACTAAGACATTGACTCCATGTCAAGAAACCTGGAACAAAAGCCCCGGATTGGACGGATCAACAACGACGACCACGCAAACGACTAAAGGATTATTCTTTCGGATCCTGGAATGTACGCTCCCTGAACAAACCGGGGACCGAGAAGGCCCTCCTTCAACAGGTCGAAAAGTACAAACTGAGCATTACTGCAGTCCAGGAAACAAATTGGCTTGGCAGCGAGATTAATGACAAGAAATCGCACACAATTTTTACAAGTGGCAAACCATCGGGCCGCAAGGAGTTTGGAGTAGCATTTATTGTGAACAATCGCCTCAAACCGCATATTACTGACTTCAAACCCATAAATGAACGGCTGTGTGCGATTCGCATCAAGACTCGATTCTTCAATCTCTGGTTCATCAATGTGCACGCCCCCACTGAAGTTAAAGAAGACGCAGTAAAAGACAAGTTCTACGCCCGCCTTGAAACTCTCTTCGACTCACTTCCAACAAACGACGTCAAATTGCTGCTGGGAGACTTTAACGCGAAAGTCGGGAATGAAAGTTGGCATCGGGGGACCACTGGAGGCCACAGCCTCCATGAAGAATGTAACGATAACGGCCAGCGACTTATCGACTTCGCCTGCAGCAGGAATCTAGTCGTAAGCTCTACGTGTTTCCCGCATCGACGCATTCACAAGCAGACCTGGAAGTCTCCAGACGCACATACCGTCAACCAAATTGACCACGTCCTCATTTGCAAGAGATGGGCGTCTAGTGTCATGGATGTCCGCTCCTATCGAGGAGCAAACTGCGACTCAGATCATCACTTGGTGAAGACGACCTACAGATGTAGAATTTCCTCAGGGCACCAGTCAAGAATCAGCCCTCCCAAAATCTTTGCGGTTGATAAGCTCTTGAGTGATGCTACAGCGTTGGCGTATACTACCGCCCTTGAGGAAAAACTATCACCTATGCTACACAACATCAGCAACACAGGCGTCCATGGGTTCTGGGAAGAACTCAAGGGTACCATCAAGGATGTCGCAGAGAAGGTCGTGGGATATAAAGCCCGGCGAGCGCGAAATGACTGGTTCGACGAAGAATGCAAAAATTCACTTGACGCGAAAAACGAGGCCTACAGACAATGGATTCAACGAGGAACCAGAGCCAGAAGAGAAAAATATGACGAGCTACGGCGAAAATCGAATAGAATAATTAGACGTAAGAAACGTAAATACTTTGACGAGCAGTTGCTGAACATAAACGAAAACTTAGCTAATAGGAACACCAGACAAGCGTACAAACTAGTAAATACAATTAAGAACGGCTACCAACCCAGGACTAGCCTTTGTAAGGACAAGGATGGAAACATCATCAGCGACACCGATGGTATTAACAAACGATGGGCCTCTTATTTTGAAGAGCTTCTAAACCGACCATCTAACATCCCCACACAGGAAGCTCTCGACGATATTGTTGATCTAGGCCCACCCATTCAACCCCCGACAGTAGAGGAAGTTGATCTCGCGTTGCGGTCACTAAAACGAAATAAAGCGCCGGGCGCTGACGAGATTCCAGCTGAACTGCTAAAATTCGGTGGAACGAGTCTAGTTGATGCCATACGTCAATTACTCCTGCGAGTATGGGAGAACGAGGAGATCCCAGACGATTGGCGCAGAAGCATCATCTGTCCAATTCATAAAAAGGGAGATAAACTGCGGTGTGAGAATTACAGGGGCATATCACTAGTTTGTACGTCCTATAAAATTTTGACGAAAATTCTGGAAAATAGAATAAAACCGTACGCAGAACGAGTCATTGGCGAATATCAAAGCGGTTTCAGACCTGGTCGCTCCACAACCGATCAGCTCTTCTCAGTCAAACTGATACTCCAGAGGTGCTGGGAATACAACGTAAACGTATACCAAATCTTTGTCGACTTCAAGCAGGCATACGACAGTATCGATCGTGGAGTACTGTACAACATCATGCTGCAATTTGGTATACCAGCAAAATTAGTGCGACTGACAAAGATGACGATGACCAACTCCGTCTCACAAGTCAGGATCCAGAATAGACTTACTGATCTATTTGAAACACGCACTGGTTTGAAACAGGGCGATGGACTGGCACCGACGCTCTTCAACCTAGCACTGGAATACGTTATTCGGGCCATGAATATGGACAACAGCAAGACGCTACTCATCAAGTCGACACAATTAGCAGCGTACGCCGACGACATCAACATCATGTCCCGAAGATTGGCTGACGCAGAAGAACTTCTGCATACGCTCGATACCGCTGCAAAGGAAGTTGGATTACGTATTAACGAGGGTAAAACTAAAATAATGATGCAATCGGTGACAAGGACACCTGCACAACCGAGCATCAATGTGGGGGACCTCAACATCGAGTTCGTGAACAACTTCATTTACCTGGGTTGCAACCTGTCAAGGGACGCCAACGAAACTGACGAAATCAAGCGACGGATACAGTTAGCTAATAAGACTTTTTTCTCGGCTCTCCCCATAATGAAATCGAAACATGTGCACAGAAACACGAAGCTCCGCGTGTACATAACCATTATACGACCAGTGCTATGCTATGGCTGCGAAGCATGGACCCTAACTCAAGCCTCCGAAAACATGCTAGACACTTTCGAACGTAAGGTTCTACGGCGAATTTTCGGGGCTGTTTGCGATCGAGATGGATGGCGCATCCGGTACAACCATGAGTTGTATGAAATGTACGATGAGCTGCAAGTCTCGAAAATCGTCAAACTACAACGACTTCAATGGGCAGGGCATGTACAAAGAATGGACGATGATCGCATGCCTAAGAGAGTAATGAATGCAGAACGAGTCGAGATCTCAGTAGGTGTGGACGCCGCACAGCTGCTGGGCTCCCAAAATTGGAGGACGCGGTCACGTGACCGAGATAATTGGAGGACAATGATCCAGGCGGCCAAGGCCCGACGTCGGGCTGTCGCGCCACGATGAATGAAAGAGATTGAAAGCCACTGCGTACGATCTGTCAAGGGCAGAGACCAACCGCGCCAGGTGATCGGCCTGCTCATTTCTCGCTTTACTCCTATGACCCGGAACCCAGAGGAGGGTGACTGTGTTAAGGGTGACCAGAGAGTTCAGCTCTTGACGGTATTGTTTTACTATTTTTGATGACACTGTCGCCGCTCCGAGGGCCATAATGGCAGCCTCTCCGTGAAAATTGCGATACCCTTTGTGGTAACCGTGATGCGCCTAAACATCCGGCAGACCTCCCTAATTGCTAGCACTTCAGCCTGAAATACACTAGCAAAATCAGGTAGGCGGAACGACTTAGAGACTGCGAGGTCTTCAGCGAAGAACCCTGCACCGACTCCACAAGGCATTTTCGAGCCATCGGTAAAAATCCACAGGTCATATCCCGACATCACATCTTCGTCACACCATTCCGCTCTAGTTGAATATCCAGTAGCGAAGTGTTTCTCGAAGTCTGTTTAAGGTACGATGGAGACCGTTGGTAGCATATTGTGCACAGCATCCTCCAGGGTTGACACAATGTTACTATGCCCACATGGATTCGCTGTCCAGTACGCAGACTCCTTAAATTTGACCGCGCTACACGCGGCGTTGACCGCTATTTGTAGGTCGAGGGGGAGTAAGTGCAAAATAACATATTAACTCGCGGGCCGGATGAAGACCAGAAGCGGGCCGGATTTGACCCGCAGGCCAGATTCGACCCGCAGGCCGGAGTTTGCCGACCCCTGCTCTAGATCCTAGAGTTGTAACCGAACGAGCACGGCCGCTGAGTGCGATGGTGGTGCGAATCAGACCTGAAAGCCAGAGGCGAGAAGCACTTGGCTCGCGGGCCGGAGTTTGCCGACCCCTGATCTAGAATATAGAGCGTTGACCGAACGAACACGTCAAAACACGCGTCAAAACCAAAAATTTACTGCCATATAAAATGTGGTCATTGTTTGAGATTTCACGAAAAAAATAATGTATGAAGAAAAATGTTTCAGGCTACGCCCCTGTCTTCTGAACGTCCACATTCAGTATGCAAAAATATGTTCGACATTACTAATTGAATCCATTATCCATTGGCCGGGGACCAGTATAAATATTTAAGCCATGTATCTGAATGAAAGCATTTCTCTCGTGAATTCAAGGTTGACTCTTCACTTGGTTGTTTCTTCAAAGTTCGCAATCATCGGCCAGTGACCGGGAAAAGTGACGTTGGCGGATATAGTAAAAGAGAAAGTTTTGTGCATACTAAAAAAAAGTGTTAGAATTTACACATCTGGTGAGTGGCTTTGTAAACATTATTACATACTTACATTTACTCGTAAATAGATTTTTGTTTAGTGGCGAAAGGTGTTTAATTATTAGGCTTGACACTAGCGGGCTAAGAACTTGACTTGATCTGAAATTACCAGATATACATACATACATATATATCCAACATAGTAGCTGAAACCAAGTGATCTGGCCAAATCAAGTGCTTTGACCCCAAGCGTGAACCTTATTTATATTTTGATAAGATTAGGCGCGTTCTTTTGCATATCTATCCAGTGTAGTGAAAGGTACCAAACATGTATTACACAAATAACAAGCGATTTGTTATTTGTGCGCGTCCGTTACCCTACCCTGCACTTGATAGATGCGCAAATGAACGCTCCTTTTATCGTGATTGGACTGTATTAAAATTCTTTAATCCATGTTGAAACAATGGTGAATGAGGAGTTTACTCAAAGATATTTACTGATTGAAAGTGCAGGGTTTTCACAGTTTTCGTTATAGCGTATGGCATACCGGTCATTTGGTAATGTTTTATGAACGACATAGGGTCCGCTGTATTTCTCATTAAACTTCTTATTCGTTCCCTCGGTAGTGTCAGTTGCATTTAAAATTTTATACTTTATATTATACTACAATACAACGTAAACAATGTTTTATTGCAGGGAACGTGTCCAATCTGCAGATTATAATGATTATGCAGTTTCTTATCTTCTACGCTATTATTGGTTCTGTGGTATGCCAAATACCGTCGTTTGGCGGTTGCCCAAAATACCAGCCCATGCCTGATTTTGAAAAAGATCGATTTATGGGGAAATGGTATGAGAACGAACGTCTTTTCACCGTAACTGAACTTGCCTCCAAGTGCATTTCAGCGACTTATGAGAAACGCCCTGATGGTCAGATTTGGATCGACAATTCCATAACGAATCGTTTGTAAGTTGATGAGTTTTGCAAATTTTTCAATTTTTTTTTTGGTTTTATGTTATAATATTAACATTGTTTCAAATTGAAAATTATTTTCTTTTAAGCACCGGTGTTGAAAGAAAAATAACGGGACTGATGAAAATGAGCGGAAAATTTGGCGAAGGTACCTACACGGTTCGATATAACTCGTTACCGATTAACTACGATACTACCCTAAATGTGTTGGATACTGATTATGATAACTTTGCCGTTGTATATTCGTGCAGTGCCTTGGGACCGCTTGGACATACTTGTAAGTAATTCTTGAATTTACTTTGTACTGATAGAGAAAGGATCGATGTTAGCTTTACTCGGCAAGAGTGCTTGCATAAGGCTGCAAAGATACATAAAAATGGTGCTCCGTGCTCTATGGCTTGATGGCTAATCACGAACAATATGCGACGATTGCGTGTCTAACAAAACGCACCATTAAATGTCACTATCAGCGATGTCGATAAATTTTGTTTATTCAAAGATGCAGTACGATTTATGGCGATTTTTACTGCTGTAGGAACCGCCAACCAACTGCTAAAATTATGCTGTTTTCCGCGGTGCCCCTATGATTATCTTCATATTTTTGTACCATAGTCGCTCGAAAAATTCAAAAAAATTGATTCAAGTCGATCTCTCTCAATTGCCCTAACCCCTTGTGGGCCATAGCGCGTCAACTGTTCCATGTGGCCCAGTTGACGTTTCGTGGACATAGACTGGTTTCGGAGAATGCAGTTGCCAACATGCACCTCCTACACATCCATAGCCACGAACATCGTCGTGGAGGGGATTCGAACCCGAAACGCCGGTAGTCAAACATGAGACTGATGCCTCAAGACACTGCGCTACCGGTCGCCCCATTCAAGTCGATAGTCGCTCTAGGTCGCTAATAATCGCTCAGCTCCGCATGTTTCTTAACAACTGACCACTATTAGCGATTCGAAATCAAGACGCGCGATGCGATTCGGTCGGGCATAAACGCAGCCTAAAGGTGCGTTTTAATAGCCACCAGTCTGCGTCGATCGCAGGCGACGATGAAAAAGATACATAAAAATAATGCTCCGTGCTCTATGGGCTGATCGCTAATCGCGAACAATGTGCGACGATCGTGTGCCTAGCAAAACACATCTTAAGGCTTACCGCATATTGGGTGGTATGCATAAAGTGAGTCGAGTGGAGTAAAGCTGAGTTGACAGAATTCCACTCAATTTTCACTGTGGAGCGGAGAGTAGTTTTATGCATACAAATTTTTCACTCGATTCACCGAACATAGCAGACTCAGGAATGTCCTCAATAGACTTCACTCTTGAGTATATCCTCATTATTATGCATACCACCCATTGCGTCACGTTCGCGTCTTTCCTTTTTTTTTCAAATAGACGCTTCCTTTGTTCAGCAAAAATGAAACTTTCGACAGTTTGACAATTATTCGGCTACTTTCGTATCACCAATTGTTTTTTGGTATTAATTTAAATAGATAATTAGGTAAGAAATGTGTGCTAATGTGTTTAATAGTTTCCAGTTCCAGTCGTCGTTTTATCGCCCATTTCTTACCCAAGTATCCCTTCTGCAGCATAGCAATGAACCGAGTTTTTTGATACAATAATTGCCGATTGTTTGTCGGATTGATAGAGTCGCGTCTTTTCAGATAAATCAAAAATTTAATATTCGGGGCCTTAATATCGTAGAATATAGATAATTGTAGATACTGCTACCATTTTAATCGAAATTATATAATTACAGTATCAGTTTGGGTTATGTCTCGTGACCGCTTTCCAACTGGATCGTCATTACAAAAGGCTTACGGAGTTCTTGACAAATTCAGGATTACGCGTTCATTCTTCATCAAAACGGACCAATCGGATTGCGAAATACTCCCGCCTCCAATCGAGGCTTATGATCCAACAACCCCTGTAGTTGATCAGGACAACACTGGAAATTCGACTAAATATTACAGATAACTGTTTAATCTATCTGTAATTTTTCTTGTTAGTAATTTATTTATTTATTTATTGTAATTCATTTTTTACGAATAAAACTACTTTTATTGTAGTTACAAACTCGTTTCCAATAACTGAAAAGTGTGTGCATGTCATTTAGTTATCACTGCAGAAAGCGATATTAAAAGCGTAAGTATTTCAAAGTCAGTTTCGATAGCATATCAACTTTTTCGAACGTGCAGTTGCTAGCATTCACCTCCTATCCGCGCCGTCTTTATACTGACAAGCTCGGAGCGCAGTGGGTGTTATGTTAGCTCTCACATCTCACAGGAAGTTTTTTGTTCATGCCGAGGATCGAACCTGCATGCTTTAGATCGAACATGGCCACCGTGCGTGTCAAATCACAAACATCGGATCAGAGTTGAGTCCACAAGATTTCCCTTTGAATTATTGGCACTGTGACATTTATTTGTGTAGATTAATTTGTACGAAATGCAGTATCTTTGTAATGTTTAATCTTTGCCACGGCTTCATCGGTACTTGTTAGTGGCTCATTTCGCCATATGGCGTTCATTCGTATGGCGTTGATACATGTCACCGAATGCCTCGTTTCATAAATGCTTGCGAGAGGAAAAAGGGCATTTCTGATTTTTTAATTCTGTAAAAAAAAAAAGCATTTTAAATAAAACCAATAATTGGATTTTTGCATAGTATTTTTTTCAGTTTTTTTATTTCTTTATTTTTTTTTTTAGATTTCATTTTCCTCTTTGATACAAATTACGAAAATATACAATCGTGTGTGTACGTGTTTATATGTGTGAACTGATGTGTGTCTAGGAGCAAAATTAAATTGAGTGGTTTATAAAAGATTTAATTGAATGAAAGTCGTGTGTTACTTAAAGAGTCATTAATTGTTATGAACCCGCTTTTCTTTGTGTGGAAATATTAGTGGACGGGTTTTTATTGTTTTCCTCTTTTCTTTTTGGTTTTTTCTTTTTTTTTTAGTTTTATGCATTCACTAAAGTCTACGCGCTCAATGCAAATATATGTATGTCCACCTTTATTACTATTCTATTCACAGTACAATTTATTTATAAATTATCAGTGGATTTCGTTTTTGTTGTAGTTGCTATTTCTTTTTGCCGTTTTAATCTTATTTATTTTCCATTTTAAAACTATTATTTTCTAATGATTATTCTATTAAATTTTGTTCATTTTCGTCGTGAATGTTGTTGTTGAGATGTTCCTTTTATTAATTTTTATACATGTACAAGATGTGTGATTAGCTCTTATCATCTATAGTGATTCTTTTTTGTTGTTAGTAATCTACATTTAAATGTCTCTTGTTATGCTTTATAAACTATAATCGAAGAGAAAATAATAAATTCAATATTCAAAATAGGTTTGTGCAGTTTAGGTAAATGTCTGGATGCTTACAAGATGGCGATTTATTTTGGGGGAGATTAGTTGGGTATACGTTTCTGCAAGCTACTTGAATCAGCTATCTCAAATCAGCATTTTTATAATAGTTATTGCCGGGGCCGGCGTTAAGGAGGTATACATAGTTGAATTAAGTACATATCACAATACAACTTATCTGATATGTTTTTATAAAAGGTTCACGGTCACGGTACTGCTCATAGTGGAGTATAGCGCGTCACCTACTCTCATGTGGCAATGGCGTAGATAGGGGGAGGAGGTATAAAGGGGACCAATCACCCTATTCAAAATTTAATTGATTGGTTAATGAAAATGCGTATTATTTACTCATTTCCCCTAATCCCTATAGTGGGGCATAGTGCGTCAATTATTCCATGTGACTTAGCTGACGTTTCGTTGGCATAAACCAGTTTCGGATGATGCACGTTGCCAGCATACAGCTTATCTGCTCCCATTTAACCGTCTACGACAAGTCGGGAGATGTTGTGGCTTATTATTACGCCCCGCACCACAGGGGAAAGACGACACAAACATCCATGGCCACGTACCCTGTGGACGGGACTTGAGCCAGTAACGACCGTAGTCAAACATGAGACTGGCAATGTCGTCCGCATAAGCGGTAACATGGCAATCCAACTTCTCCAGGCTTAAGAGCAATCTGCTGACCGCCAAGTTTCACAGAAGGGAAGAGATAACATCGCCTCGAGGAGTGCCTCTACTTACGTGCCTGCGTACAGGTGATATACCGAGACTAGTGGAGATCACCCGAGATGTAAGCATCAGGTACACAAACAGGGTGCGTCATCTTCGCACAGGGTTAAGAGCGCATCAGCGATAGCCACAGGTTTAAGGTTGTTGAAAGCGCCTTCAATATCCACGAAGGCAACCAGCGTATACCCCTCACAGGCTAGTGATCTTTCAATGCAGCCTACTAGAGAGTGCCAAGCTGTATCCGCAAATCAGCCCTTCCAATAGGCGTGTTGGGACACAATGTGTCGATCAAATGCTCCAATACTTTTAGGAGAGTCGATGATAGGTTGATAGGTCGAAGATCCAAAAGTACCGTTAGAAATTTTTCCAGGTGGTGCAAATTTGAATTTAAGCTTTCTGACTAAAACCAGACTGCCCGTTGTCTCCCACAGTGCCTGGCATGCAGTCTGAAGCGCCGATTTACGACAACATGTACCGACTGGTGTCAAAGAATCAGTTGGAAATCACTAAGAGTAAACACGTTTCGGCGGCCCTGGCTATTGCTTCATTGTAGGGAACTTTAAAGTATTCCACTTTCCGTTCTCCAGCGAACGTTTTTACAAAAGAAAGAAAAATGGTAATTGGTTACATTATCAATATCATGCACGTACGATTAATTTTTATAAAATCAATGTAAGTTCTCGTTCACAGTTGAGTCGATTGGAGGCCGACGAGAAAAGCAACAATTTCAAATAAGTTCGTCGCAGGAACCGAACTTGCAATTTGTCCCTTGGTAAACCGACGAGAGGTCGCAGGCTTGATACCTGTTACGAATAAATTAAACAATTGCACTTTTATCGGCGCGGCCTCCCGTCCTCTGAAATCTTAGGGTAAAAAATAAATTTCTTCTTTGGATGCAAAGTTGTATTCGAATAGACAAAACATTTTAGTATATAAATAAAAAAAATTGCTTCAAACGACGAAGACTTTTAAATTGTATAAAAAAATTGACTATTTTACTGCTTCGTTTCCTTAGTTTCACAAACATATAGATCGCGTCGTCTGCTACAGTTGTCAAATATTTGATTATGTGTATTTTGTGTCCTCTGTGTAAAAAGAGTGTTGTTATGTATTGCTGTATTTTTTTTCCATGAAAATATACCGCCACAATTGTGTATGTTTTTTTAGGTATACCCAAAATTGACGTTAAATAAGATTTATTATTTATAATCTACAGTAAATTATTTTTTTATTTTCTTTTTGTTTTGTTATTTTCATACATGTCTAATAGAGCTGTGTATATCGCTAATATGAAAATTCTTTCTGCTTTTTACAATTACATTTTTTTGCAATTTTAATTATTCGTTTTCAGCAACAAAAATTTATTATTCGTTCGCATTCTAGTACCATGCCTTTTATGATTTCGTCTCGCCTTCATCATTTGCATAAGATCCTATTATAATTTATCATTTTCTTGTCTAATTGTATTTTCTTTATTTTTATTATATTGTTAAACAGTTTTGATTAATTTGTTCAGTACAAAATTGTCATCTTACATACATATTTTTATGCATATATTGTTTCAAGTAGTCCGATGTCCTTCCTTTTTATTTTAAATATAATTTAATTCAAATTATTTCCTTTCTTTTTTTATTATTATTTAGTTTTGTATATAGTTCTATCATCACGGCTTCAACTTCAGTTCTCTTCCACTGAAATAAAATTCATTCAAATGTGAACATATAAAAAGCTAGTTTTAATGTCTTTTCAATATATCTTTGACTGGAGCTATAAATCTTAAATAGCAGCGATATTTTCTTGGATTTTAATAGTTATGGTTGGGATTGATCACAATGTAGAGATAGAGAGAGTAAACCGAAAAGCTTTGTGTATTTCTTTTTTTCTTCTTTTTCTTCAATGATTTACTATTGTTTCTTTTTGTGGTATATCGTCTTAACTATGTTTCTTTATTATTCTATCTGACTTTCTTTGATTTTCTACAAAACTCTCTTAGACTTAAATGTAAAAACAAATAATAGAAAGAAACGGTGCTAGTAGTGATATATAAATTTCGTATTTCTTACAAAACACCTCAAACAAAGATATATTGTACTAATGTTAGGGATTATGTATTCTAATTGAATTTCAAAGAATTCCAATTTCAACATTGTGTGCCGCGCCCAGTGTTGCCGGATCGAGTGTTAATTGTACCTCGCCGGCCAGGACAATTTCTGATATGCATCCGACGATGCCGGAATAGTAACGATGTCGTGTGTAATAGTCGACATTGGGCATACCGCCTGAAAGTAAAATGAATATAAAGAAACTTATTAAAAACTGGTAGAGCCTACGGATTTGTTTAAAAAAATTTGTTTAACGTTGAAGTTGTGCAACGACACACGGTATTGCAATACTATATGCTCTACTGTTAATTTCAATAGGAAAGATAGACGTAAAGTATAACGTAATTCAACAATTTCAGAAACTTTATCCCCTGACCAAGTCCCATTGATTTCAAGTACAGGGATTAAAAGGACCCCTTTTTACCACGTATACAAGGAATAGTCCCGTCCGGACGGCGCAACGGTTAGCACGTTCGCCTTCCATGTACCGGCCATCAGTTGAATTCCAACAGAATGCAGCAGTCTTCGTTAAAAAAGGGGATTTTTGTGTCGGACCATGAGCTGATAAATGAGTACCCATTTGGCGTAAATAACTCGGTTGAGCATGCTGATCACATACCTCTGCACAAAAATACGGATACACCGTCACGATCAGATAATGCCAACTCATCTCGAGGCCTTGGTCTAAAATTGGACTGTTGCGCCAGTTAATTATTTTTATTTAGAGAATACTTACCGACATAAAGACCTGTATCTGTATTGAGTTGTGCAAGTTTTCCCGGTGAACGTTGCAATACAGACTTGCGTCCGTCCACCTCTAAGGAACCCTCTTGTAATTTTCTGTAAAACAAAAAAAAAAGTATTCAATTTATTAAACGCAAAATTTCTATGCATAATATATCTATCAGTCAAGCCGAAATGTATGGCCGTGCGATAATTTGGTTGAGGTAAACAATCCCTCCTTCAACAGGCCGAAAAGTACAAACTGAGCATTACTGCAGTCCAGGAAACAAATTGGCTTGGCAGCGAGATTAATGACAAGAAATCGCACACAATTTTTACAAGTGGCAAACCATCGGGCCGCAAGGAGTTTGGAGTAGCATTTATAGTGGACAATCACCTAAAACCGCATATTACTGACTTCAAACCCATAAATGAACGGCTGTGTGCGATTCGCATCAAGACTCGATTCTTCAATCTCTGGCTCATCAATGTGCATGCCCCCACTGAAGTTAAAGAAGACGCAGTAAAAGACGAGTTCTACGCCCGCCTTGAAACTCACTTCCAACAAACGACGTCAAATTGCTGCTGGGAGACTTTAACGCGAAAGTCGGGAATGAAAGCTGGCATCGGGGGACCACTGGAGGCCACAGCCTCCATGAAGAATGTAACGATAACGGCCAGCGACTTATAGACTTCGCCTGCAGCAGGAATCTAGTCGTAAGCTCTACGTGTTTCCCGCATCGACGCATTCACAAGCAGACCTGGAAGTCTCCAGACGCACATACCGTCAACCAAATTGACCACGTCCTCATTTGCAGGAGATGGGCGTCTAGTGTCATGGATGTCCGCTCCTATCGAGGAGCAAACTGCGACTCAGATCATCACTTGGTGAAGACGACCTACAGATGTAGAATTTCCTCAGTGCACCAGTCAAAAATCAGCCCTCCCAAAATCTTTGCGGTTGATAAGCTCTTGAGTGATGCTACAGCGGTGGCGTATACTACCGCCCTTGAGGAAAAACTATCACCTATGCTACACAACATCAGCAACACAGGCGTCCATGGGTTCTGGGAAGAACTCAAGGGTACCATCAAGGATGTCGCAGAGAAGGTCGTGGGATATAAAGCCCGGCGAGCGCGAAATGACTGGTTCGACGAAGAATGCAAAAATTCACTTGACGCGAAAAACGAGGCCTACAGACAATGGATTCAACGATGAACCAGAGCCAGAAAAGAAAAATATGACGAGCTACGGCGAATATCGAATAGAATAATTAGACGTAAGAAACGTTAATACTTTGACGAGCAGTTGCTGAACATAAACGAAAACTTAGCTAATAGGAACACCAGACAAGCGTACAAACTAGTAAATACAATTAAGAACGGCTACCAACCCAGGACTAGCCTTTGTAAGGACAAGGATGGAAACATCATCAGCGACACCGATGGTATTAACAAACGATGGGCCTCTTATTTTGAAGAGCTTCTAAACCGACCATCTAACATCCCCACACAGGAAGCTCTCGACGATATTGTTGATCTAGGCCCACCCATTCAACCCCCGACAGTAGAAGAAGTTGATCTCGCGTTGCGGTCACTAAAACGAAATAAAGCGCCGGGCGCTGACGAGATTCCAGCTGAACTGCTAAGATTCGGTGGAACGAGTCTAGTTGATGCCATACATCAATTACTCCTGCGAGTATGGGAGAACGAGGAGATCCCAGACGATTGGCGCAGAAGCATCATCTGTCCAATTCATAAAAAGGGAGATAAACTGCGGTGTGAGAATTACAGGGGCATCTCACTAGTTTGTACGTCCTATAAAATTTTGACGAAAATTCTGGAAAATAGAATAAAACCGTACGCAGAACGAGTCATTGGCGAATATCAAAGCGGTTTCAGACCTGGTCGCTCCACAACCGATCAGCTCTTCTCAGTCAAACTGATACTCCAGAGGTGCTGGGAATACAACGTAAACGTATACCAAATCTTTGTCGACTTCAAGCAGGCATACGACAGTATCGATCGTGGAGTACTGTACAACATCATGCTGCAATTTGGTATACCAGCAAAATTAGTGCGACTGACAAAGATGACGATGACCAACTCCGTCTCACAAGTCAGGATCCAGAATAGACTTACTGATCTATTTGAAACACGCACTGGTTTGAAACAGGGCGATGGACTGGCACCGACGCTCTTCAACCTAGCACTGGAATACGTTATTCGGGCCATGAATATGGACAACAGCAAGACGCTACTCATCAAGTCGACACAATTAGCAGCGTACGCCGACGACATCAACATCATGTCCCGAAGATTGGCTGACGCAGAAGAACTTCTGCATACGCTCGATACCGCTGCAAAGGAAGTTGGATTACGTATTAACGAGGGTAAAACTAAAATAATGATGCAATCGGTGACAAAGACACCTGCACAACCAAGCATCAATGTGGGGGACCTCAACATCGAGTTCGTGAACAACTTCATTTACCTGGGTTGCAACCTGTCAAGGGACGCCAACGAAACTGACGAAATCAAGCGACGGATACAGTTAGCTAATAAGACTTTTTTCTCGGTTCTCCCCATAATGAAATCGAAACATGTGCACAGAAACACGAAGCTCCGCGTGTACAAAACCATTATACGACCAGTGCTATGCTATGGCTGCGAAGCATGGACCCTAACTCAAGCCTCCGAAAACATGCTAGACACTTTCGAACGTAAGGTTCTACGGCGAATTTTCGGGGCTGTTTGCGATCGAGATGGATGGCGCATCCGGTACAACCATGAGTTGTATGAAATGTACGATGAGCTGCAAGTCTCGAAAATCGTCGTACAACGACTTCAATGGGCAGGGCATGTACAAAGAATGGACGATGATCGCATGCCTAAGAGAGTAATGAATGCAGAACGAGTCGACGGAGCGAGACTGCGAGGACGACCGAGATCTCGTTGGGAGAGCTCAGTAGGTGTGGACGCCGCGCAGCTGCTGGGCTCCCAAAATTGGAGGACGCGGTCACGTGACCGAGATAATTGGAGGACAATGATCCAGGCGGCCAAGGCCCGACGTCGGGCTGTCGCGCCACGATGATGATGATGAAACAATCCCCCCCTGTGGTGTGGGGCGTAAGAATAATACCAAGGCCTTTTACAGAATTTCGTAGTAGGCGACTATAAAGGACAGGGTGTGCATGCCAGCAACTTGCCTCATCCGAAAACTTATAAATGCTAACGAAACGTCAACTATGCCCTGGATAAGGCCTGACTCACCGGTTACGACTTTTGGCTATTGTTCAATGACAAAGATTGGTTTCTGCAATGTGCGTATTCTCCTGGACAATGGATCCCCAGAACGCACGATTTCTTCAATTATAGAGTGGATTTCAGTGCTATAAACATCTTAGGAGCTAGTGTGATAAGACGGTGGAACAGCGGAGAATTAATCTCTCCAACGCGTAGCACTAATGTTCGGCTCTGGTAGAGCTACCGGTAGTGGTCGTGAGCCAGGTGTAGGGCTCCTTCTAACCAGAACTCAACAAAGGTGTCTCTTATCCTGGGATCCGGTCTCCGACAGAATCATGACCGCCAGGCTCCGGACCAAAATGAGTATTATACAATGCTACGCTCCAACTGAACCTGCCAATGTTATGGCGAAAGACTCCTTCAACGAACAACTAAGCGCCGTCCAAAGCAGAACAGCCAAAGGTGACATTATAATGGTTATGGGAGATCTGAATGCAAAAGTGTGATAAGAATGGTCTCAGGAATGTGGTGCGGAGACACGATCTAAGTGACTGAATCGAAAAAGGTAAAAGATTTCTAGAGCTCATTGACATTACAGCATTGCTATTTTGACAAACTTCCACCTGAGATTTTCATATGCGATAGCAGTAATAATCCCATTACCGCATTGTTTGTGTTTGGACCACATTCCGGGCCGCTGAGTGTAAGTTGAAAAGGCGTCATAAAAAGAACGCCGAGACACCGAAAAACTCCTACGTTTTACAAAATGAAGAATTCGATAATTGGACTGGGAAAAATATAGATAATTTATCTAGTTTAGTAGACCAAGAACATCGGTACTTGCGGCATCGGTCGTTGGCCTGGCTGTTAAGCCGCATTGATGATGATGATGTTACATTAATACTACTTACCTCGTTGCTCGCACTCGATGCCACAGACCGTCACTCACTTTAGTTCCATTAAACAGAATATTCGTTTCACCTGATCCTAAATTGTATCTAAGATGCAGGTAGCTGTAATAAAGAAAGGTGAGAAAAAAAAATTTACAGATTGCAATTTCCATATATCGTCAAACTAATCAACCCAAGTGCACAAAGTGCATGTTGACTGAACTCACCCGTTTTCAATACCAAGCGATAAAAAGTCATCGTTGTCGAGTGCACTTTGTCGCCCCGACCATAAAATCACGCCGTATTTGGAGCGAGTCTTGAACCTCAGGTTCAAGTCGATTTTATAGCTGATGACATGACTCATTGTTTCAGCGTCGTTATAATGGAAATAGCTGTCCGTGCCTGTGAAGCACGCTCCAACGGTCCTTTTATAGTTTGGAGTGCCCATCATTTTGCTATGGGCATGATGAATGTTAGGTCCTTCGGCAGATGTCTTGATAATAGCAGCACTACCGCCACCGTCACCATTCGTATTGCCACTATTGCCGTTTTTCATTATGCGCTTCATATCACGAATGAGATCCTTAGCTCTGTAGTCTTCTTCCCCATCGAATAGATTATTCGTATCTGTATCGATATCCATATCATCCTGCATCCTATGCAAAGGATCCCTTTGTTCGTCGCTCTTTTTATGATGCTTTCTACTATAATAATGGGGTATTTTTATCCTTTCAGGCTTGACTTTGTCATTGAAGTTGTTATCATCATGTCCAGCGTTGTCTTCGACGACATAGTCATCGAGGATGTCGTCGTCGATTTTTTCAAAATTATCATTGTCTGAACTGCCGTCGTTGCTCTCGTAGTCATTGTCGTCTAGGGTTAAGTAGGCTGGACTTAAATCCATATTATCAATTTGTTCTTTTGCATGGTCCTCAAAGGCTAGTAGTCTTGCATCTGAAGTCAAGTACTCATCACCATCGAAATTTGCTGCCTCATGCTTTAGGCTCTTGGTGGCTTTGCCGACGTTCCAGGCGCTGTCAAATGCCTGTGTCGGTTTCACCTGCCAACCCTTTGGACTACTTGTTTCTGCAGCATAATCTGTAAGATATCCGTCGGCTACAAGTGAATCTGCATTTACATCCAAATTTCCTTCAGATGGAAGATTCATGTTCTCGGCTAATGTTTTCTGGCTAAAAAGGCCCATTTCAGAATCGTTTTGTTCGACATCCTTTTTGGACTCCTTTCCGGCACCATTCGAGCTGTGATGCTTTGAGGCTCTACTCTTCTCGTGTTTCCAATGTTGTTTGTAGTGCTGTACATTTGAGTGTTTTGTCATCGTGTCGTGAGCCTTCTTATGATGTGCGTGTTTCGAATGTGTCCTTGTCGGTGGATGATGCTGTTCACTTTTGGATTTCAACGTGCTAAAGTTGTCGCTGCGACTATTGCTCTTGCTATTGTCTATATTCTGATTGTTACTGGTGTTGTGTGTTTGCTTTAAGGACACTTCTTCCGCTTTGTTGCATATTGAATTGTAGGGACTACAACGGCATTCATAATTGTCCAGTAATGGGACGCATTCAGCGAGTGGTCCACAAGGACGTGCCACGCATGCATGTGGACAATTGTCGACATTCGTTCCGCCCAATGCTTCGGATATGATGGACATAGTTCGTCCATTGATGACGACCTGAAAGGAAGGCAAGTGGATAATAAATATGATTAGATTATGATTTATATACAGCGAGCTTTGAAGAATTTAAATTCCCCAATTACAATTTGTTTTACATTAGATCAGATTAAATAACGAGATGGGCCGTGGACAAGCCTACTAGTATTGAGACTCAATGGTTTATTGTACTGTAGCCCTATGTCTGTTTACAGGACTCAAGTCTGATCGTACTAATGAAGCAACTAAAATCTTTAAGTGAGAATGAAGAGACTTCCTCTGCTTCCAGATAAGCACAGAGCACACCCAAATCTACTCGTTCTCACAGCTACGACAACTCGTTGGAGGGGAGCCGAAGCCTTCTGGCATGATATTCAATAAGACAATGGCTGGTGATAGCCCCCCACCAAATTGCCAATGTTTTCCTATCCATCGACAAAAGCCTGGTCGGACGTGTAGGGTTCAAACTGGGCCACAGTGATCTAGCTGTACTACAAGTGTCCCATCAAGGGTTTATTCTCCTACTCGTCTCGAGCTAGAGTACAAGTTTACACGCAGCATTGGACATTCCAATGATGTGATGATCCTGATTTTCCCATTTGCTCCCCTTCGAGCTAACTCGTCTGCTTTTAAGTTCCTTTCAAAGTCTACATATATGCCCGGGAATCCAACACAGAGTGATGTTAAAGTGATCCTCCAACCCCAGATGGGAGGATCGACATTCCTTCACAGTCTTCGATGTATTTTGGAGGTCTTCAAGGGACGTTATTGTAGAGATACTGTCGGCAAAATAATAATATCCGTGAGTAATATGACATGTCGCCTGAGCCGTTTTAGAGTGACAGCGATTGCCGTAACCCCCGCTTGGAGAACACTACAGTGATTTGGAAGGTGTGAGGAGCGGCACATATTTAGCTTGTCAGAATATATACTTACCATTACCCACCCGTCTGGCACCTTTGGCGCCATCAAGGAAGAATCAGACTAACATGGTTTTTAGCAAAGGTGGAATTCGATGGAGTGTAATCAGTGACACTCGGAACACCTGGTTTGTTCAGGATTCTTCAGTGACCGATGTTTGAAACAGTCCATAGCTTGGTTTCACGAAGATGGATCGCCGTGCATATAGTTAACTGCTCGCCATTATCTAGGGGTGGCAAGTTGAATATAATTTCCAGGGCAGCTGACGGAGTTGATCTCATAACTCCACATATGGCGATGCAAGCTGCTCTCTGGACGCTCTCTAGCAGTTTCCGGTTGGCCATCGTGCTTAGTGCGGTCCCACAGACTACCTCACCATACATCAGTATTGGTCGTATTACTGTAATAAATAGCCAGTATTCGACCTTTGGTCTATTTGGTTTCCCATTAACTCCGCAGCTATCTGTCTAGTTGAGAAGTCTAGAGTGATAGCGATGACCACATCATCCGCATAGGCGCTTCTAGATCCAGAAGATACACTTCATCTGATCACAATGGTCCATACAAGTGGTGAAAGGACGCCGCCTTGTGGAGTACCTCTGCACGCGCGTCTACGCTCTAGGGAATCACTAAGCCTTGTACTTATTACCCTAGACGTCAACATCGGACTGATAAGCGCAATGATTGACTCATCAATACACAGCTTGACCATTACTTTTGATGTAGCGTCAGGTTATTGAAGGCACCCTCGATATCCAAGAATGCCACCAGAACGTGCTCCTTGTGGCTTAACGACTTTTCAACATAGCGCAATATCGAATACAGCGCAGTCTCTACTGATTTATAACAAATGACATAGGCAGGGTAAAAGGTTGCCAGGGAAGAGTTATAGATGAATTTTAAGTGGAGCCTAAACATATGCATGCAGTTTGCGGAAGTTTTGTCTTTTTGGTGGAGGCTCAATAAATTTTGCATAACATAACGATCGAATTGAAATTCGTTCTTTGATCGGGCGGTCGATAGCTCAGTGTATAGAGGCGCAAGTCAGATGTCTCATGATACCGGCCAGCTACTGGTTCAAATCCGGTCTACGTCGTGACCATGGATGTTTGTGTTATCTTCCCCTATCGTGAGGGGCGTAGCAATAAGCCATAACATTTCCCGACTTGTCGCAGATTTGCGGCTAAATGGCGAGGAAGTACATGATAGCACCATGCAGTTTATACTAACGTAAAGTCAACTAAGCCACATGGGAATAGGTGTCGCACTATGCCCCACTAGAGGTTAGGAAAAATAGTAGTAGATCGGGACAACAGGATTTTCTTAGATTTGAAGTGAAACCGGTAACAAATCTAGGCGTTTGTTGAAGCAGGGTGACAGGATCAATGCATTGGAGTACTGTTGAAGGCATTTGGGGGTCCTTTGGTTAGGACAACCGGACCTTCTTAAGCTCGCCACCTACGGCAAGCATTTTGGTCGCGAACATGCATCGAACCACGTCAAACTCTATAGAAAAAAAATTTCCTCGTTTCCACCGTTCTGATATTTGATGGTTCGATGGAAGTTTGGTCATGGCTGGGCTCGTCCATGGGTGGCGACCTTTAGGCATGAAGTGAAACGGAAAACAAACCTAATAAAACAAAAGCTATTTTATATAAATGATCAAATATTTTTCCCACTAGGGGAAAAGTTTCTGTGCCTTTTTTGTTAAAAACAAGTCCCACAGGATACGAGTAACCTTTGCAAGGTCACAGCTAGTGGGCTCGGGTAAAAAAAAAATTGACCCTAATGCAAGTATGTATAATGTTAAATTGCCCTATATTACACAATGGAGTCGCAATCAATATCCCACAACACCTCCCAGGGTAACATTCAAACACACAAACAAAACACAAAATCCTCCTACACAATGCCATCTTACAAGAAAGCAAAGTCCATTAAAAATTAAGAGTGGAATATTCCCGCTCTAGTACCCAATCAATTAATTCCAAACAAATGCATTTCTAGAACTTAATGCAGTTTGCAATCAATAAATGAACTCGATCTGAGAAATTCTCTGTCTCGTGACAAGGTAGAAGGAAACGGACGAAACTATTCAAAGATGTTCAGCTGAGTGTGTAGAAGGCAGCATTAGCTATTCCAGGCAAGTTTTCCCGGTGCCTTTGAGAAAGCACAAGATAATAGGGTTTCTTCGTTGAATTGAAACCATTCTAGGGGCGATTGGTATTCAAAGGCAACGGTTAAAACTATCCAAATGGGATTATACGGATTTGAGTTTACATGCAAATTAGTGAAGGAAAGAAGTGAGTTATTGGATAGACAGAGTCGGTGACTGTGCCAATTTAAAGGAACTTTTATAAAGTACGAGTTGAACTTTCATCAAACGATGAAGGTAATAGTGTTTCTGAAAAATTCTACCATAATAGTTCTCATTATTTTCATACAAATTAGGAATCCGAAAATATTTTAAACGAGAATTTGGGCTTTTATGGGTATAGATTTTCAAACCAGTAATACTGAATCGTAAAAGACCTAACTGATGCAAGTACAAGAAATGTCTTGTGGACGTATGACCCTTACTGCCGTGTCAGCCAAGCAGTACGGAAAAGTTGGATGTTAATGGTGGATTGTTTAACGGGGGCGCTTAGGAAATCTGTGAATTTGAAACAAAGAGGAAGCGCTAAACCGATATGGCGGAGTGCTCAGTTCAGTCTGCCTAGGACTACATGTAGAAGATGCTTCAATAGGGCTTAATCTTCAAAGCAGAACTCGGACTGGGTAATTTATAACGGTTACCTCGGCTTATATAAAAGAAAACTGAGAAAGGACAAGCGCAGTTCTTTCCAGCACGTCTACTAGAATGGTAGATCTGAGTATGCTGCCTTGGGATCTCCGGTAGATTAAATCGAAAAGTCATTTGGCTATAACAGCTATACGCTGGTCGACCTTTTGGGTATCGAAAATGTTTCAACGTGTTTACAGACCCAACTGTGCCTATTTATCTTTTGAAGGATGACAGGCCATGGCCGTCCTTGAGCCAAAACACTTTCGGGGTCCTATTTAATAACCATTTGATAGCTCTGCTGTTATTTCAATCGGAATTAAAATAGTTCTGCAATTAATGTAACACTTAGATCATATAGTACATGGACTGCGCTTGTCCTGTATACCTACCATAGGCATTCCAGTCATTGGACCACGCTTAGACGTGTTTAGAAGTGTCGAAACATCTAGTTAGAATTTAATTTATATTTGTCAGCTACATAACTGGTCTAAATTGGGATTGTCAGTAAGGCTGATAGTACTATCTTGTCTAGCCTGTCAGTTGAGTCAATTTTAAAACCAATTGTCCGAAACCTGTAAACAAAATAGATGGACAATATTCCGAGCTGTGGAGCTCATCCCGATATGAGAACCCACTTACAACATCATCATCATCGTGGCGCGACAGCCCGACGTCGGGCCTTGGCCGCCTGACTTACAACATAAAATAACCGAATAAAATCGGACGTGGGATGATGGACCAACGACTGCAGTCGCATCGTCTAGGAGCGGCACATGTCGTCGGCTTCTTCAATGCAAACTGGAATGAACTAAGGGAAGTATAAAGTGTAGCGGTGACAATTCAATAAAGCACCAGGAAGAAGGATAATAATCATGCCGACGATTAACCTTCCTGACCTGAATGCAATAGGACTAAACCGACTAAACTAGATGTCAGAGTTTCACCTAAAAAAATATCACCAATATTTTCTGTAAAAACGTAACGATTCCTCTGAAGATGCTCGAAAGAGCGAAACGCTTCGGGAATAATGAAAATCGTTTCAACAACAAACAAACAAATGCATTTTAAATAAAAGAACTTAGGAGATTTAAGCGCAGCTCGTGGAAACTTTTCTGTGAGCGCATTGAGGAATCTAGCGATGCATCTAGACTCCATAAAATCTTGTCTACGGTTCCTACAATGCTCATTTATATGGTGGAACAGGATAAGACTTGGACTTCCTCGAGTCAGGAGACTATCGGCTTGTTGCTCGACACACATTTCCCTGATAGCTCTGCCGTTAGTCCTCTTTGTAATAGGTATTCAAAGTTCCTTAATGTGATTCGTCAATTCATTCGATAGAGAAGATAATAATATTAACTGTTTTGACCCTTTCAATAGAAAGGATCGCCAGATTGCAGAGCATGCCAGGCGAGTTCCACTACCGTAAAATAATTGCTGCAGCAGCTGTGGGGACGAGGATGAAGAGGAGTGCTTATTTTATTCGCTCTGCAACTGCCCTGCTCTTGTAGTAGAGAATCCACTCATGGGTCTTATTACCTCACCGATCTGGACAACCTGAAGTAGGTAAGTGCTGGTCAGATTCATATGTTCGTTGTTTGCTCTGGATGGTTCGCGGATTAAGTATTGGTTGGAAGGTGCATATTAGTGGTATCACAATGGACCCATTGGTGGTCTATGTGTGCCCCTATAACCTAACCAAGGCAGTCTATCCAACCTAAACTGACCTAACTTAACATATTTTGTAATTTTTTTAATGAAATACTACGAAGTGACGTCGACGAAAATAACAAATATTTTTCATATTTTTTTTCATAAAAATAGAACAACTCATTTACTATTTCTGCTCCTTTCTATCCGCTTTTCTCATTTCAAATGCTTCCCTACTATGCTATAAATCTTCGACCATTTCTTATTCAAGACATTGAATGCACATTGCCCTTAACATTACACGAAAATAATCTTCGCTTTGAACTTCTCATTCGCCTCTCGGTTATAGTTCTGTGTAGTGTAATAGTATTAAAGTGCCTCCATCCAACTCCCACCTTTCAGTTTCGAGCTAATCGACAACGAAGGACTCTGATAGACAGGGATGGATCGATTCCACGTCGAATTGTTCCACCTTTACACCAAAGAAAATGCGCTGTGTGGAGGAATCGATTAGTTTTATTGTCCTGGCAACTGAGCTTCTCAGCATTAAGCAAACACACGAGTACAATTACCGATCAGGAATTATTGGTGGACTCCTAATCAAATAATCAATGTTTGTCTACCCGATGGATTTATATATAGTACATACACGTACTGCAAATTCATGGAAATTCATTTGGAGGACTTTTGGTTATTTGTCTGCGTCTCCAAAATGATGGGACTTGAGTTTACCATTTCGTGGAAGCCCCCAAGCTAGCTTACCCCTTAGTCTTATTACATCTTTGTCATTTCACCAGGTAAGCCGAATTGACTAGGACTAAGGGAGGATTATTATGGTTGGGTGCTCGCAAGGGAGAAATTTACTTTTGTTGACAAATTTTATTCAACGAGCTCTAATTACATAGGTGGGGATTAGAATGGAGTTTGTCGTGAATGTACTGAAAACTGATCGATTGGTTTTTGTCACGCAGAGGTTGTTTTGCCGAGGGGTAATTTAGTCAAACTATGAATAATAGATTGCAATGTGAATGAGAGAATATATCTTATTATCTAAATAGGCACTGAAATAGGAATTGTGACAAAAAAGGGTTTCAATTCCTTTTTCCCATGGGTTTATAATTCTACCGAAACGAAAAGGTGGGATTCATTTTATGTGAATTATTGTCATTAAGGATTAAGTGAAAACTTAAAACTCTATCGCATTATAAAAGCGAATGAGACGGATAAGGCGAAAAACTCTTTTGATGTGAGACATAATCGCTGGTTCACATAAATCATACATATTCATATTGGCTATCTTCCGCTTAAATGACACGGGCTAGCGAAAGAAGGCACGCAGTAACGTGTTCCACGTCAAGGAAACTATGGCCATCATACGACGCACGTAAATGCCCTTCTGAAGAAGTCCCCTTCGGATGTCGCTAGAGTTACAGCGGTTATTGGCCAATGGGAGTGTACGTGGCCAAATTGGGTATATCTTACAACATATGTATATATGCCGAGCCTGCAAGAATGAGCATTAGAGGAAAACTTGATCTATTTCTTGTGCAAATGTCCAGCTCTAGCAAGAATAAGGCATCAAGAATTGGGCAGTGCATTCTTCTTAGATGTATCTGGCAGCTCCTCATAGGGTATCGGGGACATAATACGTTTTCTCAACTCAACGGGATAGATCTGAGCTTGAATACTTCAGAACGACTTTGATAACAACGGTTGATTCCTCTTATGAGGCGTGTGGTATCAAAACGACGCACACTTAGTGCTACTTGAGTTTTCTCCTGGGTATTAAACAGTCACTCTAACCAACCAAGCCTTTTAGTTGACACTCTATGGCTCACTAGGGGTGAGGGCAAATATAGCATAGCATAGTCTATTTAGTTTATTTATATGTTAAGCGAGAAATAAGACTCTTACCTAGACCTAATTATGATAATAAATATTCATAATTTGCAAGCGTTACTCTGGAGGCAAACAATTCATAGTAAGCCAAAGTTGTAACAGCTTTTCAGAGACATAGAACATTTTAGCCCAGTCAAAAAAAAGACCTACTTTTCTTGTCAAGTCTATTTATATTTTCAGATCTCGCTAATCAAATCTCTTTCATCGGCATCTAATAAATAGGACAACACACATTTCATCACATTCCCACATTAACAATTTACGGGCGACTAATAAGGTCCCATTCATTAATTGCTTTTTTTTGCACTACAGGCTGGGCCAAAAAGTCGTAAGAATTTTAAAACTCCATAACGTTCGAACTCTAAAGCGCGGCGCAGCGATGCGCGAGTGGAGGGGATACGTTGTTCGGTTCTTGGAAATTTAGTCGCAATGGAGAACTTCACGGAATTAAATTTCCACGAACCGAGCAACGTATCCCCGCTCGCGCACCGTTGCACCTAGTGTTCGAACGCTATGATGTTTCTAAGTTCGCGTGACTTTTTAGCCCACCCTGTATAACGAAAGAGCAATAATCCATTAACTTACCTTCTGGATACAGCCGACAAACGATGCTTGCTGGTCCTTGACACCAACTAGAGGCTTTTTCATGGCATGAGTGCCACCAAGGAAAAGGCTGTGTGGCAATGATAGATGCCAGAACCCATTCGGCGAAATAGTCATAACTTCCTCCGATTGGTCAACCTTTAGAAAAGACAAAAAAAAAAAGAAAAATGAGGAAACGAAAAATTATGTACATGTACATATAAATATCCTAAAACACAACTCAACTAACAGTCATGTCAACGCATTAAATATTAACTGCAGATAGTGTTTAACCTTATTCTGTTTCATCTCCTTCTAGGAATGTCTGACAAGGACTGACAGCATGACCAGAAAAGGCACTTACCTTCAAAACAGCCAGTCGGGCTGTTCTTGAAACTTTCACCGAATGCCATTGCCCCAAGGAAATAGGATTTCTGCTCCTGAAATGAGAGATGGAAAACATGAAAAGCGAATGGTTGAGTCGAGGAACAATGGAAGCTCTCAAAGGGCATTAGCATTATTATTATGATAAGGGAATAGTATTGTAGTGCTTTGATTGCTCTATTTTCTAAAAAATAATTTTGATGCGAGAAGAAAAAAAAAATATATTTAAGAGGTTATGAATATATTTTATTTAAGAGGTTATGGTAATTTTAAAGAGACAAAAGGCTGATTGTTGCACTGATTCGACGATTGAAATTTTTTTTTTTGCTTTTATAAGCGACGCGTTTCCTGCGGACTTTTATCTATTGCTCCATAGACACGGACTCCGACTTCCCGCAGAGTTTCAGCCTTTGCCAAGGATTTCCTTTCCGACGGATATTTTCTCGACCAAGCTGCTTGCATTTCGTGAAACTTACTTCCTTTGTTCGACAATAGCTTTTTGTTCGATTGCAGCTTATACAAATATTTTTCAATACTTCGACCCATCAGCAACTCCGTAATCGGCGTTATCTTCTGTGATGAGTTTTTAAGGTGAGTTTTTTAAGGAAGTTCTTTGCAGACTTGACTGCCCGTTCCTCTGATCAATTTGACGATGCCATATATGAAGCATACAAGCAGAATTGATCCGGGGGATGGAAGAACAGGCTTAAATTTAGTGTGCCAGAGTTAATGTCCGGTCCCATCCCATCCTTAGTCTTGGAGGGATCCGTATCTATAGAGTCAGATAATGGGTACACCCCCTCAATCCACCGATCCCGAGTTATTTTCGAACTCAATTTTAGGGTATGAGTAATCTGTATTCCGACAATTGAAAATCGAAGAGTGGCCAGTGTCTGTCTGCTCACCAAAAATATCCAGAGAAAGCGAGTAAAGCAGAATGTCCAAGGCAGTAAATGAAGTAGTTCTTAGGGCTCTAATTAGCAAGCAGGCTAATCTTTGAACTTTGCTCAGCAGTCAACAGAGAGCCGCCGTCTTAAGGGCATTCCAGCAAACGATGATACCATGCATTTGGTATTGGGCGTACAATAGAAACAAAGATCCAGTGCACAACCTTAGGTTGGCATGACACTTAAAATTTTCCCAGCAAAACGTCACTCGACAAGTACCTACTCTAAGCTAATAGCCATACCTTGTCGCCATGACCTATTGCCAGTAAGTTAGTCAGGGAGTCTCTGCATGATTAAATTAACGATTTATGCCGATGGCATTCAGTTCCGTATTCTGATAACTATCAAAATCAACGTAAAGCCATTTTAACTTCTGTGAAGTAATCTTCTCAACCATATACTCGCTTCTATTCAATACTGTCAGCATTTTTGCTCCTTCTCGTCCTTGCCGAGCGCAATGCGCCCCAAACGCTCTTGTTGTTTGAAGATATGTAAATATGTATATAGATATACGGCTATACACGACCAGTTAAATATTTACGTAAACATTATCTTACTTTGTGCAAATATTTCCCTAAAACCGCAGGGACTTCATGTGGGGCGAGTGTTGAGGTGGAAATCGATTTTCATCTGCATTTTCGTTAGCCATTAAATGCTGAGACAATGGCTCATGTATCTAAAAGAAAGACTGGAAGGCATCATTTAGAAGGGTGACGGCGCGGCGTGACAGCAAAGTTCGACATACTTGTCAATGCCATGCACACACAATGTTTAGCTTAACAAGGAAAACGGCTCCATGAAATTTCTGCAAATTATCTCTCCAAATATCTCTTAGAATTATTATAGAAAGCATCGTTTTGTAGCTATTATTAAGCTAGTAGATTGAGGATAGCTGGCGGTCGTTGGGGTTTATTCATTATCCTTGCATTATGTTTCCTTCAACTTTGCTTTGTTTGCAAATATCTGGAACGAGGTTGATGGGTGAATTTTAATTTTTGGTGGAATTTGCTTTGGATAGATCAAAGAATCTGTGTAGGACTCTTCGAAAAGTTACTAGGAATCTATGGGATTTTTTATTGAGAGTCTAAGCAGTAAAAAAGCATATAAAACCTGTTCAACGGTTCAGACGTTCAGAGCACGTAATAGTTAAAATAAGGTGGCAAAAACTACAATTAGACATTTTCGAAAAAAGTCCATAATGCTGAGTGTTAAAATGTTTATAGGCATCTTATATGTATTACGAATTGCGCCCGATACTAAATAATTTAGTACAAAATCAAATAAAGAAACTAAATTTCCTAAAACTTACATATGACATTTTCAAATTATAAATTTTGAATTTCGATTTTCGAATTTCGATTCTCAAGTTTCGACTTTCGAATTCCGATTTTCAAATTTCGGCTCTCAAGTTCCAATTTTCGAATTTTGTATTTCGATTTCTAAATTCCGATTTTCGAATTATGATTTTTGAATAATTCGGTTTCAATTTAACTACGCTCTCTTATCACTAACCTACCCTACTCTAGATTTTTTCCACCTGTCCCTCTCTCCGTTTTGTTACCACGAATTAGAAAAAAGAACCGAAAATCGATATGCAACACAAGATGGGGAAAAATTGACTCCAGTGCTTCGTTCTTTTTGGATCCTTCCCACAATATATTAAACACACGCAAACACGTTTTCTGGTTTCCCGACCACGACTGATCTAAATATAATGCCACCGCCGTAGCCTCGCTCAGAAGCTTATCAACGGCAAAGATTTTCGGAGGGCTGATTCTCGATTGGTGCACTGAGGAAATTTTACATCTGTAGGTCGTCTTCACCACGTGATGATGTGAGTTACAGTTTGCTCCTCCATAGGAGCGGACATCCATCACACTAGACGCTCAACTCCTGCTAATGAGGACGTGATCAATTTGGTTGACGGTATGTGCGTATGGAGATTTCCAGGTCTGCTTGTGAATGCGTCGACGCGGGAAACACGTAGAGCTTACGACTAGATTCCTGCTGCAGGCAAAGTCGATAAGTCGCTGGCCGTTGTCGTTACATTCTTCATGGAGACTGTAGCATCCAGTGGTCCCCCGATGCCAACTTTCATTTCCGACTTTCGCGTTAAAATCTCCCAGCAGCATTTTGACGTCGTTTGTTGGAAGTGAGTCGAAGAGAGTCTCAAGGCGGGCGTAGAACTCGTCTTTTACTGCGTCTTCTTTAACTTCAGGGGGGCATTCACATTGATGAACCAGAGATTGAAGAATCGATTCTTAATGCAAATCGCACACAGCCGTTCATTTATGAGTTTCAAGTCAGTAATGTACGGCTTGAGATGATTGTTTACTATAAATGCTACTCCAAACTCCTTGCGGCCCGATGGTTTGCCACTTGTAAAAATTGTGTGCGATTTATTGTCATTGATCTCGCTGCCAAGCCTATTTGTCTCCTGGACTGCAGTAATGCTCAGTTTGTACTTTACTTTAGTAACTAAATTGCAGATTTATAACATGGATACGTTTTTGATTTGAAATGGGCAATCAATTTAGAAATTCGGAACTGATTATCCAGGTGAGGTAGGTTAGTGATGTCATTCGTTAGAAATGTCCATACAGTTTATTTATTAATGTTCGATTCGAAAGGCAGTGTATGCTCTCTGTACGAACAAGTCCCTTATATTTTTTGCATGTTGTCAAACAAATTAGGCTCCTTGAACCGGTTGGTCCCACACCCATACACAAACACGCATTTTCCAGTTATTTTTCAGACTAATCCTCTAATAGTCAGACAACTTGATGGTTGTGGCAATTGCTTTTCTTCGCATTTTCATGACTTCAGAGATTAAGAGCGACTGGTTAGTGACATTCAATCATCAAAGGAGGCGGCTTAATAAGCAAGTTTATAACTTTCCAATGTCGCCATTATGTTTTTGACCCAAATACAACCAGTGAGTGCCAACCCTTGGTTCAGGGTGTGATTAAACTTTTAAATTTCACTACCGGTCCAGTTTTGGTTATTATTCTCTACGAAATTAGTTCTTTTTAGCTTAGAATTATATTCGAGATACCTTTTCCGTGTAGCGGAGACCCCTTTTTCGAAGTCATGCTACGGAAATTGTTTTATAAAATGCCAAACGCGTATTGTATATCCTTACATCCTCACATAAACTTTAACCCGTTCCCTAAAACCTAAATGATTAACCTTTATTCTCGACTTTCAACAAAATAATTATTAAGTTCTTAACAGCTTTAAAACAGGTGGAATGGATACCTACTCTTGTACTAAACTCAGGTGCTAGCCTTTCGACGCCAACAGAAATACAATAAAGAAGTTGCTTACCTTACAAACGCCAGGCCGCTTCCTAAATCAAACGTAAATTCCACAAAACCATTAATCAGAGACAACGCAATAAAATCGCCAGAATCCTCGTGTCCACTGTAGAGCAACAAACCGTCTCCTCGATGGGCCTTAATTATAATCTGCGAAGCAAGAAAAAAAAAACAACGAAAAAGGAAAAAACGTTTTCGTCCGTAAATTGGATTTTAATTGGGAAGGTGATATTTGTACAAGACGGAAAGGTGAAATTTCATTTACATAAGATAAATCAACAGGACATACCTCAATTTCGAGCCAAATTAGAGCGCTATCACCGAGCGGAGCATAACGTAAATATGACGAACCATTAAAAGATGGAACCTGAAAATCAATTACGATTGAAAGTAGCTCTTCGTTTGTTGTTAATTGTTTCAATTATATTCGTACTTGTAAATCCAATCGCATTTCGCACAGGTCACCTCCATAGCCCAATGGACACAAACAAACCGCTCCCTGGTCGGATGGTAAACATTTACCTCCATGTTGACATGGATATTTTACACATTTATCGGTTGTGCAGTCCTCTGAAATAGAAAAACAAATATTATGAAATATGATCAAAGGAAAATACAACAAAAAAAACATTCAAATTAATTGCTGTTTGTTCTGGCGACTTTTTCGATTTTTATTGCACGACAAGAATAAATTCTTTTTTTTCCGAATCGAGTAGCGAATATTGTCACACGCATCATACGTCGATACGACGAATCTTTTTATACCCTTCACGGATGTGATAGGGTATATTAACTTTGTCATGAAGTTTGCAACGCACAGAAGGAAGCATCTCCGACCATATAAACTTATATATACTCGTATTCTTGGTCAGTATGATGAGACGAGTCGATTAAGCTTTTTTCCGTCTGTCCGTCTGTTTCTATGCAAACTAGTCCCTCAGTTTTAAAGCTATCAAGCTGAAATTTTGTACAAAGCCTTCTTTCTATTGCACGCAGTATACATATATGTCGGAACCAACGGAATAGGACCACTACGTCATATAGCTGCCATAGGAACAACCGGTTCAAAAATTCGTCTTTGTGAAAAAAAACTTTGTAATTTCTAAAGATATCTTTTTCAAATTTCACACCAATCAATAATAGCTTTAGTCAAATCATACTCCCGAATCTGGTTGAAATTGGACTACTCTATCGTATAGCTGCCATAGGAACTACCGTTCCAAAAGCAAGTTTTTGATAGAAAAACTTTTTTATACCCTAGACTTTTAGTATAGGGTATATTGTTTTTGTCACGACGGAAATATGTAACACCTTAAAGGAGGCTCCGGAGGTATAGCAATGTATATATATAAATGATAAGGGTCACCTCCTGATTCGATTAAGCTATGTCTGTCTGTCCGTTCGCACGATAACTTTCGATAGAATAAAGCTAGAGACTTGAAATTTTGGTCAAATGTTGGAAGTATAATCTAGTTGGTTGGTATTGAAAATGGGTATGATCAGGCCAAGAGAACGCCTACCTCCCCTATATATGTAAAATAATTAAATGTATCTATAACTCCCGATTAAATAAACATTAAAAGCTCTAGCTTTCGTAGATTGCTCGTGAGGATAATCTTTTACTCCCCTGAAAAAATGAAATCAATCAGTGGAAAACGAACGGTAATTTCCTTACAAAGAGCCCCATACTACCCTACTTTTCGGGTTTTTTGTCTATAACTCTTGAACCAATTGACGTAGACACCTGATTTTTGGCATGTAACCCTGGGGTAAGAGGATGCTTAAGTCCTAGTAAGTTGGGCATAATCGGATAAAAGGAACGCCTACCTCCCCTACAAATTTCAAAAAATTAAATATTCTTTTAATTACGATAACTTTCGATAAATTTGTTAGAATGTTGTTAGTAAGATCTACTTGTCTGGTATTGAAAATGGGTAAGATCCGACCCAAGCAACCCCTACC
The DNA here is from genome assembly GCA_964017055.1 of Chloromyia formosa. NCBI lineage: Eukaryota > Metazoa > Arthropoda > Insecta > Diptera > Stratiomyidae > Chloromyia > Chloromyia formosa. The sequence goes on along the minus strand of OZ024818.1, from coordinate 4,604,994 downwards.
TCCCCTACAAATGCAACGTCAAATAAGCGATAACTTTTGACAGAATCAAGCCAGCGACTTGAAATTTTGGTCAAATGTTTGAAGTGAGATTGGGTTAGTTGGTTGATCTAACCCATATCCGACCTAAGGAGCCCCTACCTCCCCTAGAAACGTAACTTAAAATAAGCGATAACTTATGACAAAATAATGCTAGCGACTTAAAATTTTGGTCAAATGTTTGCAACAGGATCCTGTTGGCTAATATTGAAAATACATAAGATCCGACTAACGAAACCCCTACTTCCTCTACAAATTAAACTTCAAATAAGCGATAACTTTGGATAGAGTGAAGCTAGAGACTTGAAATTTCGTTTAAATGTTTGTAGCATGATTTGATTTGTTGGCGGTAATGATGAGCAAGATCCGACCCAAGGAATCCATACCTCCCCTACAAGTGAAACTTCAAATAAGCAATAACTTTCGATAAAATGAAGCTAGCGAATTGAAAAATTCGACAAATATTTGTAGAATGGGTTAGTTCATTGATTTTGATAATGGTCAAGATCCTCCTGAATGATTGCCAACCTTCCCTATAAACTGGTCATATAGGAAACTCACTTTAAATGCATATGGTCGTTACCAATTGGTACTTTTGGTATCACCACTAGGTCTGTACAAGTCTAGGGTATATACGCTTCGGACTGGTTATTTCTCAAGATATCTTTACCAAATTTAACATTATTCAATCACATTGACTGCCAAACCACGTTCCTAAATTTGGTTGAATACGGCCTACTATTTCATATACCTCTCGTAGGAACAGTGAAATTGGAACAAGTTTTAGTACTAATTTCAAAGTGGCAAATGCACCATAAGTCACAACGAAGGTATAATACATGAAGGGTATTATACCTTCGGTTTCAAGTCGATTTTAAACAAAACACCAATCAAATACGAGACTTGCAGCGTAATAAGCCACGAGACCTGCTAGGAAACTAGCCACGATACCTTCTATTTTATTATATTAGACCAGCCACGAAACTTGCTGCGAAACCAGCCACAAGCCATATGAGGACTGCCGTTAGGAAAACGAATAGCCTGATTGTGTCTAAAAACCATCAGGATATATATAAATATACTGTATACTCCAACCATAGGCGGACCGATAGATAAGGAGAGGGCAGTGGGCCTGATGGGCGACCAATAAGGAGGTCAATTGTGCTATAGCTAACAAGTCTTTCGCAGCTTTCAGGTTGGCGATCAAGCTTGATTCGGCCAACAAAAAACTGCTCAACTACCTGAGTTCAAGTGAAGCGATCCCGTCCACATCAGAAAGGATGGTAAAGGGCCTCACACTCGCAGAGAATGTGCTGGGGGGGTCTCATCATCAGCCTCGCAGAAGGACAGGTGGCGTCCGAAACAAGTTTGAGTGACATTTGCTGTTAAAACAGTCTCCAATCTCAGTGCTGAGACTAACATTAAATTGAAACCTAAAAAGGTCGCTAAATACAAAAACCTCCTTTTCAATTCGAATGCAACTGACACGGTGTTTTTAAATGAGCATTTTCAGTTTCCAAAATTTGATTAATTTATCCGGTTCAATTTATTCAGCGCTATAAATTGGTATCAGAATTTTAGCGTTAGCGATTGTCGGAATAGGGCCCAAGGGAATGAGAATTCTTCGCTTATCGGAGAATATTCGCATTGTAAAGCGCCTGCATTCTGGAAATGTTCAATTAGTCTTTCCAAAGAAAACCTGCTTATTATTCAGAACTGCAATTCGAACAGAAGGAAGCGTTTTAATGGCATCGAATGCTAATCTGGATCTGCATAATGCACCTGCTTTCGAATGAATTTTCAACACCTGCCCGTATCAGGCTAATTCAACTGAGAATTAGCATTAAAATTTTGTTAAAGAAAAAAATCGGCCAACTTCATTATACGATAGTATGCGAGGATGCAGTGCAGCGAAGTGTAAAAGCCGAATAATAATTTCAGCTCAGTAGTAATTTGATTATCGTACAATAGCGCTACATTCGAATAAATTAATGGGATTATAAGGACTTCGAGGAATACGGAATGCAAATTATGATGGAATTTCAATTGCATTTGTGGCGATCCATCGGCCGATCGATCGGGCGACGAATCGGATAATGTATGGCGGCTATAAAATCACTGATAATAAATTATACAAAATCATAGAAAACAGGGGTGACCGGTAGCGCAGTGTGTTGAGGCATTAGTCTCATGTTTGACTACCGGCGTTTCGGGTTCGAATCCCATCTAGGACGACGTGCGTGGCCATGGATGTGCAGGAAGTGCATGCTGGCAACTGCACTCTCCGAAACCAGTTTATGCCGACGAAACGTCAACTGTGTAATAAATGAATAATTTTATTAACTGTCTTTAAATTTCGCTAAAATCCTATATTTTTAGTTACAAAATTTGGAAATGCTGTACACTGTGAATTTATCCGAATTTAAAAGCTAATTTGGTTACTCTAAAAATAAAGTCAGTCAGGGGAAACGCCCACCCCTCATGAGACGACATATGTAGTATACACTTGTGTATACAGCGAAAGCTTAAGAACAAATGAAGCCGCCAAGTTTGAATTTAGGTCATAAACGTTATACCTACCTACCCTGACCTGCACCGTAAAGATTCAAAAATATGATGAAAATACGCCTACATCTCTTATAAAGCATTATTTAGGGTTGAAAGACTGGAATTGGAAGTAAGAGGGCTATATCATAGCTTCAGAACGCCTTTACAGGTTCAATCTATTTTAAGATCTTTTACACAAATATTTACTTGTAACTTGAAATCATCAAATTGCCAAGGGAGGGCTGTAAATGAATATGCAGTCTCAAATAAAAACAAATAAAATATGTGCTCGGCATATTTTAATTTTAAAGACAATCAGTGAGTCATCATCATTTCTGCAATGTAATATTTTATATTTCTGATAATCTCCATGCAGATACGAAAGGACTTCATCAAAATAATAATTAAATCCCATAATTTAGATAAAAGTTGCACGAAGTCTGTTCCGAATACAACAACATACATATCACTATGTACTCGTAATTCCTTTCCACTCTAGTTAAGTTGAATGGCTATGTTTATACATTCATACATGTATGTAGTATATCAGTGAATCCTTAAACATGCTGAATGTTCAGGTGTGAATCACATGAACGCCCAATGTCGGGCGTTAATTTGATCAGGAACGCCATTTTGTCGTCTGATGTGTTTGTTGTTTCCTTCCTCTCGGTCTCTGAATGATATAAATCTTTGACTGCAGTTTATTTGTCACACACATGCAAATCGCAACTCGTCATCTGCTTCTCGTGTAAATGCAATAAATGTCTGCCGGAAAATGTAATTAAGTTAGCAACTGCTCCATACTGTCTCTTCCATGCAGCCCTCCCGAATGGTGAAAAGTCGTATCTTGTCACGTCGCGTCGTCGAGTCGGTTGCTGTATTTGGTCCCATAAATTTGTTGAGGTGTATCGCGTGGGTTGTATGGTAGGGATGTAAAGAACACACGCCTCAATGGCAAAGTATGAGGTGTTTGTCAAGTCATTTGAGCGCTTAGACTGTGTATATCAAGTTGCCTCCATTGAAATTTCAGTTTGAAGTAGGCGGCAGTTAGGGAATTTATATTCCTAATAGCTTCTGCAAAGAAATTAAATATCATGTCAAATCATACTCGTATATAAATGGTCATACGCCACACTTGTTACCTGTATTCTAAAAGTCAGTGCTATCATGTTATGAAAATTACACAAAAAGAGCGATGATGTTCATAGGCCCGTTCCATGAAAGTACATTTTAATTGTAATCCATTTGCTTTCAAGTTGGCTATAAATTGCTTTGAAAAATTGTGTCCTTATCGCCCCGATTCAGAAGATATCCATATGCACCAAGCGAGTGCAAGAATGTTCTTATTTTCTGACCGAAAGACTCAGAATACCATCAACAGTAGTCTAGTGCATTCGCATAACACACCAAATCATATGATACCGTAGGTCATGAACGCTTATTCGTATCTAAAATGCTATTGGCTAGTATCCCGAAAGCCGCTATCCCTTACTAAGGATATATAATAATAAGGCAAGCAAAGTTTAATTGTATGCATACTTTACTTCAAACGATCTTCGATACTGTTTGAAAATGAATGTAAATAAATGTTTCTCTCTAAATAGATAAAATTACAAAACAGAAAGCAAATTTTGCAACTTCTCACACTTTCTCTGTGCCTCCAAAAATATGTCTGTTCCCTGACAAAAGTCAACATTTATCTTTCAAGAGTCAGCACTGAAATTACTTTTCATTGCCTAACAAGGACTCTTTTCAAACATAAAGTACACTTCTTCATTTGTTGCAGCCGACGACGACAAACGGGTGTCGTCTCTTTTAAACAATAATAACACAATGTAGGCTCACCATTAAGACAATTTCAATAGTTTGCTTTTGGCATAATTTGGGAAAACTTGGAGCAACAACACTAACGCTGACAGTTGGAAACTCAAGTGGCCCTTGACTGGGAAGACTGATAAGCCCAACAAATGACAAAGATTACAAGAGTTCGGGTGTTATAATAAAACACTGTTGGCTTGGCTGAATGGGTTTATAAATATTTCCGAAAGTTTCTGAATAAAGGAAATATGGCGAAAGTAAGGATGAAATTAGGAAAAAATATAGACGCTTTCTGGAAATCATGAGAGTGTAGTTAGAAAGATACAAAAACAACCTTTTGCCTCAGGGCAGAATCTGCTGGAGATTGAAATGGCATGGAAGTTCTGTTGGAAGGAATATACGGATACTACTAGTAATTTGCCCTAACCCCTTGTGGGGCATAGCGCGTCAACTATTCCATATGGCTTAGCTGACGTTTCGTTGGCATAAACCAGTTTCGAACGATGCACTCTGCCAGCATGCACCTCTTGCCTCTATTTAGTCGCCTACCTGCGACAAGTCGGGAGTTATTGTGGTTTTTTATTACGCCCTGCACCACAGGGGAAGACAACGCAAGCATCTATGGCCATGAACGCCATGGACGGGACTTAAACCCGTAACAGCCGTAGTCAGACATGAGACCTTTACGCGCTGAGCTACAGGACACCCCAGTCCTATTCCTATATTATCCATGATGAAATATCTGACGTTATTGCTTCTGATATTGGGTGGGTTCTTGCGAGGGGATCAGAATTTGATATTTCATTGATATTGACAGTTGTTTGTACAAATCTTACCGGAGGGGAAATCATATGGAGGAGAATTCGAGAAATGTTAAGTCCTGATCCGCTCGCATCGTCTTTTTTTTGTATGGGGTAGTTGCAAAAATCACAGTTCAAAGTGATATTTTGAACCCGAATATTTTGGAGATGGGAGCAGATTTTTTAAAAAGGACTTCAGTTTGACAGCTCTGCTAATGATACATAAACAACTACATAGAATTAGGATCCTGATATATAATCCTGATACGATAAATCATTGACTGGGATTTGTACATGTATTTTCTGTATTTTAAATTGGCCTTACTGTAAAACCAAGTAAGAGCTATTTAACGATATTTCGGTTGAGGGTGTCAATTACACTGAAGATTTTATGGCCTTGTGGTAAAATTGTCCTTTAAAGAGCCGAACTAGGCGTCTCGAGAGGTTTCCAAACCAAACTGTTAGCTTAGTAAGTACAGTGGTGCTCCACTATAACGAACGCCGATTTAACGAACTCCCAATATAACGAACACTTTTTTCATATCCATTGTTGACTCTATATTACGAACGTTCGAAATTTCGGATATTCCATATAACGAACATCTCGTTTTTATTGCATATTTCGCTTGTCCTTTGTTTCATAGCTGTGTATTGTTCGAAAGTCCCGTTACGTTTTGCACTCAGTTTTCAAACTGCGTTGTTTACATACGGCAGTTGAATCGTGCAATTTTAGTGATTATCAAGTGACAGTGACTACAAGTGTTCAATAATGGCTAAAACACGTAAGCGGCTTACATTTGGCGATAAATTGAAAATTATCGATGAGCACAAAAAAGGTAAAAGAATAAGAGAAATTTGTGAGAAGTTCGACATAAAGAAGTCAACTGCATGTACCATCATAAAAAATGCCAGCAAAATAGCTCGAAGCGTAAGAAGAAGCACAAATGCTGGGACACTAGGAAGGCAGTCTTTAAAAAAAGGCGAATTCCACAGGATGGAAGTCGCGCTTTATAAGTGGTTCGTGAGGCAGCGTGAGAACCACATCACAATAGATAGTAACATCTTAAAAGCCAAAGCGTTACAGATTCATACGCAGAAATACCCAGACCAGAATTTTGAAGCCAGCAATGGCTGGTTGTGCAAGTTTAAGAAGAGGTTCGGTATCCGGCTTCTTAAGGAAAGTGGCGAAAAACTGTCTTCGCACGCGGATTTAGTTGCACCATTTAAAGAGAAGTTAAATGAGATAATAAACTTGAATAATCTTAGCCTCGACGCAATCTTCAACGCCGACGAGTCTGGTCTTTTTTGGAAGATGCTACCGAATAAAACACTGGTACATGCTGGCGAAGACAGTGCTCCTGGACGGAAAGTTTCCAAAGAGCGGATTACATTCCTTGCATGCTCAAATGCAACTGGAACGAAAAAAATTAAACCTCTTGTAATAAGCAAAGCCAAAAACCCACGTAGTTTTAAGAATAAAACACTTCCTGTGGACTATGCACACTCAAAATCAGCCTGGATGACCAATGAAATTTTTAAAAATTGGTTTTTCTGCAACTTCGTTCCGCAGGTGAGTAAATTTCATGCAATTCCACACGCGGTAAAAACCACTAAAATCTAAACAAATCTCATGACACTGAATTTTTGTTATCTGTGTTAAATTAGGTTGAGCGGTTTTTAGAGAAACAGAAGCTACCAAAGCGGGCGATACTGGTATTGGATAACGCTCCTAGTCACCCTCCAGAAAGTGAATTGGTGACTCCAGACGGTAACATATGGGTTGTGTACATGCCACCAAATGTTACTGCTCTTATACAGCCCATGGACCAAAATGCCATCCGGCTCACTAAACTCTTTTATCGGAATAGTTTACTGTCCAGAGTAGTCGGTAGAAGCGACGATATTCCTACAGCGTTGAAGAAACTGACACTTTTTGATGCTGTTCAGCTTTTAGCTCTTGCGTGGAATAAAATTTCAACAGAAACTCTTCAGAAATGTTGGAATAATATTTTATACCAAACCGATGAAGATGAGGAAGACAATATTCCCCTAGCTGAGCTTCGGAATCGGGAAGAAGAACTTATCTTGAGCAGAACCGTAGTACTTATCAGCTCTATGTTTCCCGAGGTATTCTTAATTTTTCTTCCTCAGGGTAATGTTTGCAATATGTATCCATATCCACTAAATATTTCAGAGCAACTTCACTTCAGAGGATTTAGAGACTTGGAACAATGAAGACAACGTGCTTCTAGAAGATGAAGATGACGAAGTAACCATTGTGGAAGATGATGACATCGTAGAAGCAGGGCTTTCCCAAAAAATCAAGCACACGGACGCAATAGAGTGTTTTGACAAGTGTATTAAATGGGCAGAAGAAAATAATATCGAACACACCGTCATTTTTGCCTTGCAGACTTTGCAGCAAAAAGCTTATGAAATTAATGCTCGACATCCACAAAAACAAACCGACATTCGAGACTTTTTTTTCAAAAAAATAAACGCATCAATAATGTATTTTTGCTTTTTGAATATAAATATACAGTCATTGTTTGTGTTTGCGAATAAATATACCCTTTAATTTTATTAGGAACATCAAAGATGTGTTATCGATTTAACGAACTTTTCGATATAGTGGACGACCCTGGACATTATATCTTTCGTTAAACTGGAGCACCACTGTAATTAGTTGGGTCAAAACCCTGAGAAAGGTACAAAATCGACCTCAGGAATTATCACTTAAAAATGTGGCAAGAAGTTGACAACGTTACCGACACCTTAACATATAAAGAGGAAATTTATTTTACTAAATAACATTTCTCCGTTACTATACCAATACTATTAGAACCATCGTCAACTCACAGAGGAATATCAATCAATGTTTCCCTCAATCGTATAATAAATAATGCATAAATATTATCAAATTCAATTCATTCCAGCCCTAACCATATGTCACAAAAATAATGATTACTCCAATATTCAAATAATTCATTTAAATTCAATATGGAAAACGTGTTTCCAATGGATATTCGTAATTAATTAAATTAAACATTATCTTCCAAAGAGACCAAGTGTTGATTAACGCCGTTGACCGTTACAAAATTTCCATTTTACCTATGGAAACGAAGAGCTGGCGACAAACAAAAAAAGAAACAATAAAATCAAATAACGAAAAATGATCACGTTCACACGGCCGCCGGTCCATTAGTAAAATGGTTTTCCATTATCCTTTATCAGTTTCTAGTTTTCAATAATTACAGAATATATATTTGAAATTTCCGCTCTGCTAATTACTCGTGCATATTTCATTATTACACATTCAATGGACAATGGAGTGGCAGAATAATTGTGGAATGGTGTATCGAAATAAATTGTGTAAATTGTTAATTCGATTGGAACGATTGGAGGATAGTGTTAATGTAACAAAGTGTCGACAAAGGCATTATCTTTTTGTGACAAATAAGTGCGGTATTATCCAGATGGAGTAGAGTTGTTTAGAGTTGGCGACTATGAATCGTCCAGCTGTCGCAACTCGTCATCGATGTAACAATCTGAAAATAGACGACAACACAAAGCATCACAAAGTACAATATTAAAGGACTACTTATCTGATTTGGCGCTTTAATAGGCGCAATTACGACGGTGCAGCTGCGACCACTTCACTTCACACACGACGATAACACAACATTGGCCTTGTTTATGCCGCGGAACTATCTTCGAGGATTAACTAATTCGAGCTAACTCACGACGACATAAACATGTCGCACTAGCTAGTTTTGGTACCAATTTTTGCTCCACTTGCTATGCAGAACTGGACTGAAAAATTGGGACTAGGTGGTGTTGCTGTCTTCGCTAATGGTGTTGTTGTTGAAAATTATATTTTATTTGTTATATAAATACCTCATCCTTTCCTGAAACTCTGCATTCGTTTCATCCTTTGATTGTAGCGGTAGAAACGCGTTTTTATTAGGAGGCTACTGCCCCTTGACATTTTCTTAACCAATGTCACCGCAGTCACAAACCAACAGCTGACATCTTTCATGTTTAGTACCTCTTCGTATGGTCGGTATAAACACACCACGAACAAGTACTAGCACTAAAACGATTTAGTTAAATCGCCTTTTAGTTCCACGGCATAAACGTGGCCATTGAGACTAGTCAACAATTCGTACTTAACCTCACTTTCATTGTTTATATTTACATAGTTACCAAATGTAGGTCAAAGACAAGTGTCAAATAGAATTGACCTACATTTAAAATTGTAATAGCTGAATTGATTCGTAATAGATAAACAGCTGATTGTTATTGTACCGATCGGTTTTGATCTAGACTTAAATTGTTATACTACAATACATATATTCTGTAGTATTTGTAAGGCGCGAATAATTCACTGGGAAGAATACCGGAATTTTCAATATTGGAAAATTCCTGTATTTTCTCCCGGGGGGTTATTCGCGATCCTTTGTTCTTGGTTCATTCTTAGTCGAACCTTCTAGCGCATAGTATCATTTTTTTCGTATTCGAAGCATTTACATTTTATTTGAATTTTGAATATTGTTGAAGTTTAGTATCTTGAAATAATAACTATTATAAAGTTTTGCATAGTGTTGTTATTTGAACGGTCCGTCGAGTTTTTATTTTATATTTTGTTATTTGAATTCTCTTGAACCTTTTGCTTTGAACATGTAAGAAATGCGGTTTTTTTCATTTTAGGCAGTATGCCTAGATGAAAAACCACGAGACTGGAGCTTTGCTTCGGTCCCGAGTCCGAAGCGTATATAGCCTACACCTGTGCAGACCTAGTGGTGACACCAACACGTCAGAAAAAGTGGGTTTCTTTCCTATATGGTCAGTTTGAACAGAAGTTGGCCGATGAAGCTATGATAAAGCAACGTTTGTCGGGAAAGTAGGCGCCATTTGAGACGAGTGATCTCTTTTTACCACATCTTTATAGGGGAGATAGGATCTTGCCCATTCCCAAAATCAACTAACCAACCCACAATACAAACATTTGACGAAAATTTCAAGTCGCCAGCTCCATTCGATGGGAAGTTACCATTTTTAGGGTTTTGTATAAAAAACAAAACCCTTATGAAATCGGTCAAATGTCTGTCCGTCTGTCCATGAAATATCTCACGAACGGCTGAAGCTACATACATGAAAATTTGTGGGAGTATGTAGAATTATTATAATTCGCCGGAGAAAGCGATTCGTTGTAATACGCTGACTTTAAGGGGATGTCCCCATAGAGGGGAAATTAAGGTCAAAAATTTTTTTCATCTGGTATAGGCAAGTGGGGTATCATGAGAAAGGTAACACCGAGTACATTTCATTTCCGGTATTTTCATCAAATTTGAAAAAAGGGGAAAAGAGATAGAGGGGAAAATATGTGATCGGAGTTTGTCCCCCCCCCCCCCCCCTTGCATTTCTAGACCGTTATACTTAGAAATATGAAAATTTGCAGAAAAGCGGCATTTTACTAGCGTAGAAAATCTAGATTAATAGAATTTTGAAATCTCATCAGAAAATGTTAATAATAGTACATTTCTATAGTTGCAGTTAGCACACCCCTGCACCCCTTAAACATACCCGAGGTCAAAAATATTGATGGCCAATGATAACCAACATCATAGGCAATAATATCCCTAGGTTTCATTACAATCACATAATATTTAATAATAGTACATTGATTCAAAGTTAGGCATTTCGACACTATCCACACAAAAAATACACCTATCGGCTTCATAGTTGTGAGTACTACTTTCATGTTGTTTTTCGTAGTGCGAATTGCAGTTATTTAATTAATCATTTTTGAAAGGGTAAAGATTAGATGCGTCGTAATTGGCAAACTTTACCGGGTGGAAGGAGGGAGGGGTCCACATAGAGGCGAAATTAAGGTAATTTTTTTTTTAATCGACTGGTATAGGCAAGTGAGGTGTCGTGAGAAAGGTAATGTTGAGTACATTCCACTTTTTTGCATTTTCCTGAAATTTCTCGAAAGAGGAATAGTGGGGGAGGAGAAAATATTAGTTCGTAAAAATGTAAGTGGGTAAGACATTTTAATTGTGTTTTTTTTTATCAATCTGAGTGGTATGAAGAAGAGCAAGGAGCCGATATTTATATACCAAAATAAGCGCTTGCTACAAAACCCTCGGATTGCGGGCGTAGCCCTCTATATTCCGGTTTCATTTTTAGATACGAGTAAAGATTGCAGTGAAAATAGGTGTTCCCTTGGTCCGATCACGGGCCATTGTGTCATCGGTGAACATGCCAGACGGCTCCGATTTCTACACCACGGCTTTTGTAAAAGCTGTAAGGATGAGGAGGAGAGCACTTTTCATTTGCTCTGTACTTGCCCGGTATTGGTACATCGAAGAAGTTCTACTTTGGGTGGTGTCCTATTTCTATGCTCACCTAGGGGATTAGCTATGTGCGAATGTTGGCAAACTCCTTCGTCTAGCTATTAGCTCTGGATGGTTCAATGATTTTACGATGACTGGAGGTATGTTTTACTAGGGTAGCACAAGTGATCTGCAGCCCTCCATACCTACGGTATGGTAATGGGACACTTTATTTTAAATGGGGTCCTCAATTTCGTCATTCAGCATATCTGACCAACAAGTCACGTCGTTTTGAGCATAATCAAACTCAATTCATAGCCGAAACCGTCCATGATAAATTGAATTTAATTTGACATAATTTCATGGAACTCTGGTTTAGTCGAGAATCTGCTTAGGTTTGATCATAGGACTATAAAGACTATCGTCAACTCCCCTACACTTAGCAACAAGAAACTTTAACGTCCGGACTTAGTTTCTGTTGTGCCTAGAGGATATTGGAAATTATCCTGATATGTGTACTATGTATGTCCATACTATTCCGATTTCATCCTTCTGCTTCTTATCCAGCATCCAGCTACATAGAATCTGCTACAGCCATACCTTGTGCTTGTATACCTATATTACAAACCCATACCGACAAGAAGTTATAGTGTTTTCAAAATTTGCAAACCATTCGCCCCGTTACGCCATTTTGCATAGAGAGATGGGGCGTTTGTGACACAAGCGTACCGTAAGCAGATTTCACATGGAAGTTTTCCGTAAAACAAAGTTTTCTTTGGCACCCATCCACCACCATCTCGCCTGCTCAGCATATGATAAAAGTTTTAGCGCAACTCTTGCTCGAAATAAATTAAAAGGAATTGCCCCAAGTGCTTGTTGAGAAACACTTGAATATCATAATATTTGTATATGTATGCGTGTATGGACAGGATACGCGCAACGAGAAAAAAAGCACCGAAATGCAAAACGTGTATGTAGACGAGTAAATAAAAGTGAAACTGATAGGAAGAATTTCATTTTGGGATATCACAGAAACAGTGGGAGCCTTAATATTAACATGTAAACATTCACTTGGAAGAAGACAAACATTTATTACTGTAAAGTTGTTGAATTTAATAAAAAGTTACAGAAATTTTTAAAATGATGGTAATGATGCGGATCTGCAATGAAAATGCTTTTTTAGTGTCTTTAACGTCAATATTTTTTTGAGTTTGAAATTATTATTATTTTGTCCTTTGAAACTAAGGACAGATGAGATTAGATGTCTCCAACTTTAAATCTGTCAACCTGTGATTTGTACATTTTCTTCCCAAAATAAATCAGACAACCCTTCCAACCGCAGTATCTTGTTCGCTATAGGCTATCTTCTTGTAGCTCTAATAAAGCCCTTCATCATCATCATCATCACCATCGTGGCGCAACAGCCCGACGTCAGGCTTTGGCCGCCTGGAAAGACCTTAAACAATAAGAAATACTTTACAGTGGATGGTATCTCTAATCTGTTGAAAGTTTCCAAAATTATTCCTATATATAAAAAAGGCAAAAGTCACGAGCCGTTTCACTTTCGTCCAATTTCCATGCCCTCGAATGAAGGTAAATTATTTGGGATGGGCAAACCATGTCTTACGATATTGTGAAGAAGCTAACACCATCCCCAGCCACCAATTTGGATTTCGTGCAAAACACGGTACCCAACATGCTCTCGCCTATTCGTCTACAATGCTAGGAAATCTTGACAATGGAAATATTATAACAGTCGTTTGCGCGTTAAACCTCGAAAAGGACTTTGACTGTATACGGAATCAAGCCCTGGTCTACAAAATTTAAATTTCCGTCTTCTGTCGAGTATACCTATCCAAATCCTTGGTGAAACAATTCTCCCCTCCAAGAAAGTTAAATATCTTGGCATTATATTTTACAGGTTTTTAAGGTTGGGGGATCATACCAAGCACGCTATTACTAAGGCTAAGATGCCTAATTAGCTTCTCTCTAGTCTTCTCAAGAAAAGAGCTCCAGTAGACAAGAAGGTTAAGGCGAAATTCACACACACGACACCGCGCTGCACGACTGCTTGAAATTTCAGTCGAGACACACCATCAAATGGGCGGATTCACACTTATCGCTCAGCATGCGATACGATCGACTATGCTTGGCTATTCTGCGTGGCTGCGTCGTGCAGCGCGGTGTCGTGTGTGTGAATTTCGCCTAAAACTCATCTCTACAGACAGCTGATTCGCCCTATCATCACCTATGGCATTCCTATATGGAACAAAACAGCGAAGTCTCACCTTGAAAGGCTGGCAAGACTGTAGAGAAGAGTCCTATGTGGCGCTACGGGTCTGTATTGACGAGCCGATACGTAGGAATTATCACTTTTATAGAAACGAGGATGTGTATCATGAAGCGGATGTATCGCCGTTGTCGGAGCACATTCAAAAACTAATCGACAACGAGTCGTACAGGCAGGCTCATCACTCAAATCAGAAACTTAGGGTTTTCTTACTGTAGTTATTTTCATAGTCGACTGAGACGCCGACAAGCAGGATATAGGTAGTTTAATATTAGTAACCCAAAATTATTTTAACATTTCCAGGCAATGCATTTTATTTAAACCCAGCTTTTCTAAAATTCAGGATTTCAGCATTTAGAACAATCCGTAGGTACTCAGATTCTTTCCATGTTTAGTAGCTTCTAGGTTAGATCTCTTATCAATTTTTACAAACTCTCTTTTCAGTATAACCTAGTTTAACCTAACCTAATCCAAGGGCCTATAACGATTTAAGTCGGAGTACAACCGGGCTTGATCGAGCTCCTTCCCTGATGGATTAAGGCAGCCCATGAAGAGTAGAATCCATCATGCGGACGAAACCAAGTGGCTTTAAGCTGATTAATATTTTATTGGTAGTTCATAGCAAAGCTGAGTAATTGTGAAAAGAACAGAGGAGTTTTAAAATGCACTTAGTAGAGGAGTTTTAAAATTAACATGTTGCAAGGCCGTCGAAGGTGTTTTTTCGGTCTTTGTGTTGATGGTTATTTCATATAAATTGGGTCGGCTCTGAAAATACATTTTCGTCAAAAGCAAAACACAGCTATAGCTATACGATTCGTTGTACATACATATGTTTTGATCGGTCATTAAACATCTTTATCTTTGTTCTAATGAAACAGCTTAATATCCCCCAATGTCAGAGAGTTAATAACCCTCAGCAGCCATATCAAATCTATTAAGTTAAAAGGAATGTGAAAAATAAAAGAAATTCACACATAGAAATCAGCCGCATGCTAATACCATGTATCTATTGCCGCTGGATTAAATTCCATTCCAACATAATACGAGTACAAAGCACTTGTCGGTTGCCATGGAGCGTACAACACACAACTTTTTAGCACCACATCATTTTCCTTTTAATTACATGGCCTTCCCATTCCCAGAAGCTGCATTATGCCTACATCAAGACGGCTTCCACTATAAATTTAATACATGCATGCACGGTACGGTTCCTCTTTAGAATTCTTAATCGAGATTTTCAACCACTACTTAATTTTATACTTACGAATTCCGAATCCTTTCGTTACATCGCCAAGAGGGTGTTCGTCGAATTTATATTCATGCTCGTTCGCTATAAAACGTCGAATACATCCGACAATTCCTTCGTAAACGGGCAAACGTTTTGCCAAGCCCGTGATATTGCCCGTTCCACCGAGAAAGACAGGCTCACGGAATGTTATTCTCGAAAATAAACCCTGTGAAAAGTTGAAATGTAGAAAAAGAATTTTTCACACAAGACCACTGTAAATTTTATTTTTGGGGAGTATTTTCAAAGGACGACTGGGACGACCAGGGCGGACCAGAGACGAAGAAAAATGAACAATTTACGGGGATTTAAGAGCTGTTTGAGTGTTAATCTTACAGTTGACTCCACACTCAATTCAGTTTTACGTTCACTGCAGAGAGATTAATGAGGAGAGATGTTAAAACACTAAAAGACGTTTTATTTTAGATTAGAGTTCCTAGGTTTGTATACTAAAAAAATTTGGAAATTAAATGAAAACAGCCTTTTGAAGAAAGCAAAGAAAGAAAAATATATTTATTTAGTGACAATTGCGATTATCGCTGAAGGTGCAACTCATAACATGCGATGATCTGACAAAACGGTTTCTATCAATTACAAATAAATACTACTCAGTGGTATCGTTAAGCGATCATCGTAACGAGCGATTCGTAGGAATGAGGAATGTATTGCTCAAAGCGACCGTTGCGCTAATAGTTTACTGTTATTGTCCAATGTGAGTTTTGTGCGGAGCCATCAACGCGATTACCGAACCAGCATGTCTAGCTGGTCTCCAGCAGTCCAAGTGCGAGTGAGTATATTTCCAACTTGTCTATTAATTTAATAAAATTAATGGAGTAAGAGCGGGACGAGCTTAATACTGACCATTTGCATTCACCTTCTAATTATCGTTATCATTCCATGGTCGCAGTGCTCTCCGGATGGGTAAAAATGCCCCAACTTGTAATTATCAGTATCCCATAGAAACGAGTCTGAAGTGGAGTGCTCCACTATAAAAGAAAACCCTTTACTTTGCACCTTACACAGTCTTACAAAAAAAAAAAACCAAAAAAGGTAGCAAGTGAATGGGTATTTTCTTGTTTTCCAATTTTTCGTTCTCACATGTCGTTCAAGTAATTAATGACTTGAGCGGTAGAACGTCATGAACGTTCTAAAAATATAAATTAAATCAAACAAACCATTTACAGACATTCGAAAAATCCATTTCAATTGAAGTAAATGTCATTAAGTTTGAATCATCCCTTATCAAAAGTCACTGAATAGGTTTTCAATTCATATACAAAAATATATGAGAAACTAGCCTTTTTCCAAGTAAAATACGCAAATATTGCGTCTAGACGCATGTTTTCAAAGATTTATGGAAAGGACCGCACGGCACTGAATCCCTCATCAATTTCGGATTATACATACATGCAAATATTAATGTCCCTGGATTTAGGTGTACGCAAAACATTTACATCTTTTGACGATTTGAGTCATCGAATTCCGACTGAAGTGTGAAGATCGTTCAGAAATTTGAAATTTCATCCATTTGTCGGCGTTAAGGCTAGCATACGTCCCTTACACAATATATGCATCAGTGCTCCCATTTAGGACTATGTATACATAGAATGATTATGGAAATCGTTCGATCCTATTACCAGAAACAATTGCTTAGATGTGCTCCTTGAATGAAATATCGTCCTGACAAGTAGATATCGGTCGACAACCATGACACTCACAATGACATATTTATCGTCCTTCTTCTCGATTTCAGTTCGACGAAAAGTAAACATGGTAAATTTATTAACACAATACCTAAAAGCTTTCAAAACGAGGTAAAACGGTCAACGGTTTAGTATAGGGCTTACCTTTTTGTGACAGCCCAAATGAATGGGTAGATAGCCGTGTGCCTTACATGGAGCAAGGACATGTACATATGTACCTATGTTCATAACTCATGATAGGGCAAAGTCGTAGCAAGAATAACGTTGTATGTATGTTGTTTGACAAGGGAATGTAAGGTAATTGTTGCGATCAACAATCGCATTATTTTTCTTCGATTTTGCTTGGGTGAATTTATGGAGCATTTAAGTAAATAACAGATCAGGTGGAAAGTGGATAAGGGTAACATATTGAACAATGTCAATAATATGTGTGTTATATTATTGAAAAGTAGCTTTCTCTATCTTTAATGTTTCATCAACAGTTAAAAATGATGAAACGAATAATTTTTAGGAATCTATTAATTATAATTCTGTAAGTATATTTTATAATGCGTACATTGATAGCGCAAATACCATCCTTGGCCCAAACCCGGATTGCCGGAATAAGCCCTGGATGTCCGACGCTTCATGGCAGCGGATTGTTGAAAGAAAGGAGCTGAAAGTTCGTTTGGCTGCAGCATCAGACGACAATCGAAGCAGCATCGAACTCCTTTACCGTCAGAAAGCTCGAGAAGTTCAGCGTAGTGTGCGACGCGATAAAAGAGTTTATGCCAATTCTCTTTTAGCGTCAGCAGAATAAGCCGCTAGAATTAACAACTTAAACGCCGTATACGGTGTCATCAAGGAGTTTACAAGTGGTCGTAACTCCTGCCAACATCCGGTGAAAGATAGTGATGGAAAGCTACTTATCTTGGAAGAAGATCAAATGAGGCGGTGGAAAGAACACTTCGCCGCGGTCTTGAACCGTGTAACCTCTGGTGAAGTTCCCCCTCATATAGATAATTTAGCTAACCATCAAAATGTGCGTATTCGGTCCACTGCCCCGACTAAAGAGGAAATAGTCACTGCAATTATTGCACTAAAACGAGGAAAGGCCGCCGGACTTGACGGCATCCCTGCCGAACTTTATCAAGCAGCGCCAAGCGTAACTGCCGATTTGCTGCATCCACTTGTTGATAAAGCGTGGAATACAGAGACCTTTCCCACTGAGTGGAAGGAAGGTTTGATCATCAAACTTCCAAAGAAGGGTAGCCTCACAGACTGTAATAATTGGAGAGGCATTTGTGTGCTTCCTGCCGTTGCCAAGATAATGGCCAAAATCGTCCTGGAAAGACGAAAGGCCCACTTAGAAAGCACAATTGATGAAGAGCAGGCTGGCTTTCGATCCGGATTCTCCTGTGTCGATCACATTAACACCTTGCGAATCATCATCGAGCAATGCGCTGAATACGATTCTCCGCTTCACTTGCTTTTCATCGATTTCGAAAAGGCTTTCGATAGTGTGAACCCGGATTCTATCTGGGCGGCCTTGCGCAGAAGAGGCATCCCTGAGAAGCTTGTGGCTATTATTAAGGCAACCTATGACGGCGCGAAATGTCGCGTTCTGCATAAAGGTAAGGTGTCGGGGGACTTTGAGATTCGCAGTGGAGTTCGGCAGGGGTGCATCCTCTCACCGATCCTATTCCTCATAGTGATCGGCGATGTGTTGCATGCAGCCCTATCCGGACTCGACAGAAGAATTCAATGGACTTTGACATCTTATCTACAACATCTTGACTACGCTGACGACATAGGCCTACTCTCCCACAAAATCATGGATCTATCCGCAATGGCGTTAGATCTCGAGAGGGAGGCAAGCAAGGTTGGGCTAAAGATTAATACCAACAAGACCAAGGTTCTTAGCCCGCCGTTGCGAAAAAGAAATCGGACACCTATTGCCATCAATATTAATGGGCAGCCTGTGGAGAAGGTGGACAACTTCGTCTACCTGGGTAGCATTGTTGCCGAAAATGGTGGTACGGAGCAGGACATCGCTCGTCGTATCAACCAGGCTAAACGCGCATACGGCATGCTGTCCAAAATCTGGCAGGGCAGTTATCTCAGCATCAAGACCAAGCTGGGCCTGTTTCGCTCCCTGGTACTATCAGTGCTTTTGTATGGGAGCAGTACATGGAAAGTTTCCGTAGGAGTTACCAGAAAGCTGCAAGTTTTCGTCAACTCATGTCTTCGTCGAATTTTAAGAATTTTCTGGCCCGAAACAATATCAAATGAAGAGCTAAGTCGGCGTACGGGTCAGATGCCAATCGACGAATTGATACGCAGGCGAAAATGGCAGTGGATAGGTCACACATTGCGGAAGAGTGATAACTGCATTGCTTTGCATGCCATGAAATGGAACCCCATTTCCAACCAAGGCCGACCAAGAGGGGGTCCTCGAATCACATGGCGTCGATCTGTGGCAAAGGAGTGTCAGGTACTGGGTAAGTCTTTTGGGGAGTTGCGCCCCATTGCCCAGAACAGAATACGATGGCGCGCAGGAGTAGTTGACGCGCTTTGCCCCGCTAGGGGTTAAGGCAAAGTAGTAAGTATATTTTATGACAATGGATAGTAGCGAAGCTAAAAAGCTTGTGCTGGAGCTGGGAGATAGCCAATCACCAAAATACGTGTGCAGCGAAACGGACTAAGGGCTATGTCCCGTCGGCTGTGTATAATGCCAATGGACGGACACATAAGAAGGCTTGAAACGTGGAGAGCCATACTCAGACGATTTGGTAATTCTGGTTTCAGGAGAGTTCAAAGCTCAGGACTCGATTAGCATCTGACCCGTACGCCGACTTAACTGATATTGTTTCGGGCCATAAAATTTAGAATTCGACGAAGACTTGAGATGACGAAAATTTGCTTCACTCTTAACATCTAGATTTTCCAGCCATTTCGTATACGCCGGGCTTCGAGTCCAATAACCTTCTCAGGAACATCTTTGATAATTTTTTTGAGTTTTCTCAACATTCGTCTTAACCTTTGTAACTGACGTCGTTTAGCAAAAGGTGTTAGTTAGTTCTTCCTCCAAGACGTTTGTGAATTCCTACACTGTAGTGTCGCTCAAAAGATTACCAACCGCAAAGATTTTACGGGGTTGACTCTAGAGTGGCACACTGAGGAGATTCTACGTTGGCAGATTGTTTTTGCCAAGTGATGGTCGGAGTCACAGTTTGCTCCTCGATAACATCGGACATCCATCACACTGGACGACCATCTCTTGCATACGATTGACGGTGCGAGTGTCTAGTGATCTCTGCTTATGTATGCTTCGATGTGGAAATCATGTCGAGCTTACAACCAGGCTTCTACTGCAGGCAAAATTGATTAAGCGTTGGCCGTTTTCATTGCTCTCAACATGGAGGTTGCGCCCTCCAGTAGTTCTACGATGCCAAATCTTATTTTCTAAGTCTCCCAGCAATATCCTAATGTCGTTTGGAGACAGTGAGTCAAACAGCGTTTCCAGACGGTCATACAATATAATCCGTCTTTTACTGGTTCTTCTTTAACTTCAATGGGAGGGTGCACGATAATAATCCAGAGATTAAAAAATATTGATGGGCATCGCACACATCCATTCATCGATGGGTTTGAAGTCTATAATGTGCTGTTTGAATTGTTTGTTGACAATAAAGCCGGCTCCACGCTCTCTATCTTCCAACGATTTTCCACTTTAGAAGGTTGTATGCGATTTCATGTCGTTAATCCCGCCACCAAGCCTTTTTGTTTCCCGGACTGCAATGATGTTCGGCTTATATTATTTGACCTGTTCCAGTAGGGGCTTAATAGCCTTTTAAAGGAAGCGTACATTCCAGAATCATAAAGAGTAATCATTTGCACGTGGTCGTTGTGGTTGCCGTTGATCCGAGGGTTTTTTAGATTTCTTGACATGAAATAGCTTTTACAAGGATGGGTTATCGGCCCATCGCTAAACCCTGTTCAGGGGTGGAGTCGGCGATAGTTGCTTCAGGTGGTTCACACCGTGAAGAAGTTCACATAACTATAATATGTTGCAGGTCTGACTATGTGATTTATGCCACCCTAATAACCCGATATGGTTAGGTGAAATTCAGCCAGTTGGGCTACAGCTACCCTTCACTCTAAGTTTTACAACACCGCACGTGACAGGCTTCGGCGGAGTTAATCATGTCCGTAGCCGATCAGAAAAAATACCTGCACCACCCCCCTTTCCATAGTACCCATCCCATCCCATATTTTCTGGTGTGAACTCGTTGTCTGCCCCATGATGCCGGAGAGTCATCGCACAGATATTTTGTACACTGAGCTACCGGACCGGATAATTTGACTGAACTAAGGGTCGGGTTGGCTACCAAGGGAGATGTAAATTATACTAGCCGTTTTCGTTTCACCCGGTCTCAGATCCATATTCATACAAAACGACAGATCCAGGTCTCGTATGGGATCAACTCGTTTCGCCCCCATCTAAATGTATACTGAGTCCTCCACGCGGCAAAGTATTTGTACAGTGGCTGTTTAAGTTTGCTGGTGGCAGATTCAATTTGAAAATTCCTCGAATTTTAAACGGCAGAAAAATCGGTGTAACCATTTGCAAAAAGACCGTCAAATGTTCTATTTTTTACTGTCCGGATTTCTTTACCCGTCACGGTATATGCACTTCACATAAGAAAAAAGTGTGATCATACTTAACATGAACTGACGTATTCAACGCCAATAATAAACTAAGGATAATTAATGATAAAAGCAGTTCAAGTATTTTCCCATAACCATCCTTCTCAATGTTTTTGACGTTCGCTTAAGTAGCTCTCCTGATGCATAACATGCTTTTATCTGCCAGAATATTACAGCGAGAACCACAGCCTAAACCCTATACCATCTGTCTAGGCTTACGTACTGTCCTGTCCTGTACACTCAAATCAAACAGACAGTTAATGGACAATTCTCATCAAATATAACATGTTGGGCAGACCGCACTATTAATTATCAGCAAGGAACCAAATAAACGTCAATCAAAATGTATCTTATTTTCGTCGAGCAATCTCCATGGTATTTATAAAAGGATTCTTACAGTATCTAGTCACCTGGTCGTCCCGGGATGATAAATAAAAAAAAAAAATCAAGCGACACTTACCTTTGATCTGCCTTGGACACGTGTTTCATGGTTAAGAACCAGCCAGGCATCCCATCGGTGTCTGTAGATTGTCACGGAGTTCCATTGATTGAGAAGGACTGTCTCCTTGGAACGTACACTGCCGGTTCCCGAACCACAATCAAACCTGTAAGAAATGGATTTAATTACAGAGATGACATTTCACATATATGCACTCAGCACTGAAAGGGTCTACCAGTCATCGTTGTCTAAATGAAATGTCCAGCATGTGGTAAATTATAATGGATTTACGATTTTGCCAGCATACTCGAGCGGCAGGACTTTTATACACGGTACTCATATATAATATTTTATTTGGTTAATATCAAGCATGAACAGATTTTCGGGAAATGATTCAATCAAGAGATACCATTAACTCTACGAGTTTCGCTTAGTTTGAAATTTGAAGTGGATCCTTATGGTGCAGAAGCTTCTCCAACCCGATGATGATGCTATATTTACTTGTTTCTTTCAAACAGAAAAATAAAAACGAAACAACAACAAAATGCTTCCATCGTCGCAAGATAAACTTTCGCTATACTTCCAATTGAATAACATATTAAAGTTATCCTGGCTGTCACTGGCAGTATGAAATGTTCGCTTAAAAGTGCAAGAAACTCCACATCAGATCCATATCCTCGGCACTTGCAAGTGCTCAACACTGAAGCATCACATAAACGATTATACGTACGTTACTTCACACTATGACGCGCCGCCTACTATATCGCTGGCAAGGATATTCCAGAGAGTACCTCTCTACTCTCAACTCTGGTATACCCTGCCAGCATTTGGCAAAGCACTTAGCCATGAGCATTTTGTTAAGTGTGTGCAAGCAAAGGCACACCAGCAAAACAGCACACTTTGCAAAAGCATTGTTCGTCCGGGAATGGGTTCCGGCACTCCACCACTCCATATATGGTAGCCCGTCAAGACTTCTGTCAGGACAATATGTTTAAAGATTTAGAAATGGATGGTGACGGGAGCAAGGGATGTCTGGAGAATGCAAAAGTTTTAACACAATTCCTGTTGGAAAATCTTAAAAGAAACTGACAAGCGTACAGCATGAGAATGGATACATAAATGTACTGATATGTCCATATAGCCATTAGTTTCTATTTTCCGACCTTTATACAGGGTGTCCCGTTAAATGTTGGTAAATAATTTAATGGTATTGCAGACAGAACTGTTCATTTGTGGAAAATTGACGCTTGACTTTGACACTCGGGCTTTAACCGTTACAGAGTTATAGTTATAGGTCGAGTGGCTGTATTGCTCGCTGATGCGGCAGACGGTCACATATACTGCGTTGGTATGGTGGCCTAGAGCGCAACAAAGCTCAGCCATTCTAAAACTCAACAAATTACAACGCCTTGCCTGTCTAGGGCTAACTGGGGCCATGCATACTTGCCCTACGCCTGCTCTAGAGGCGCTCATTGGTTTAACTCCGCTGCACATCTTCATTAAGGAAATAGTAGCGCTCGATGCTCTTAGGGTACATCTAGTTTCTGATGTATGCGGCAGTGGCTTTAGTCACATGAGCATTCTTAAACCAATTCCTGGCCTGCAGATCTGCCTGAGATCAGATTATTTGACCACGGAGTTACATATGATTCGGCAATAAATTCTTAGCTCTCATCCCAGACCGAACGGAATGGGGAAAATGGCAGTCCCTGCTTAGACCCTAAGTGTATCATGTGGTACACTGATGGATTTAAAACTGAACAAGGAGTAGGTGCTGGCCTCTTTGGACCCAACACCAGGATTTCAATCGCTATGGGCACCTTGCCTAGCACTTATTGTTAGTCTCACCATACACTGTCGAACTCGAGCACGAACCTGGTACAAATTTCCTCTGACATACACATACACTTCACATAGGTGTGAAGAAAACCGGTCCACTTGTACTAGGTTCGAGATCGAGTTCGAGTTCGACAGTGTATGGTGACACTAATATTCTAAGATAGCGAGGCGGCCATTAAGGCTATCTCTTCGCATAAGTTCTCTTCTAGATTAGTGAAAGAGTGTCGTGAACTCCTCCAGTGCCTGGCGACCGACAATCAAATCGTTCTTTCTCTTGGATGCCAGGTCACTGTGGTATTATGGGTAACGAAGTAGCGGAGGAACTTGCCAGGCAGGGTTCATCATCAAACTTTCTCAGACCGGAACCCTACTCTTGTCTAAGCTTGGCTCCAGCAAGGTCAATCATCAAGGATTGGTCAGCTCTATTGAGAAAAGTTTTCAGGACTGTGACAATCTAACGAGCCTATGAGATGATATTACCCACATGAGTAGGACCGACCTGAGGAGGGTACTAGTAGGCTACCTCTCGAGTTACCATTGGGTGAGATACCATCTAGACAAGATGGGTTTGTCTAACGAGACGAGTCGTCTGTGTTTGGAAGGCGTTGCAACTATAGGTCACATTTTGTGCAAATGTTCCGCGGTTACGCGAGCTATGTATGCGTTCCTCGGGCGGATCGCCACGGACCCTTCCGTTATTAGGAAAAACTCCTGCAAGAGACATATTGGCCTTCGTACGAGTGGTGGAAGGTCTTTTGCTAAATTAATAAATAAAAGCCACGGCACAATAGATCTGTCATGGTCAATGAAACTATGCCTTTTTCAAATCCGACTGGAACCGTATTAAAATTAAATACTTTTTATCCTACTGCCAATGATTTTTGAATCAATCCATCCAAGACTGTTGTCGTGCCATTCTCTAATAAAACAAAGCTCAGACATATCAGGTGCCCAGTAATACAACTCCCTAGTATTCCTGGCAGATAAGGCAAAATACCTAAGTGTCACCCTTAACAAAAAACTTCTTTGGAAAGATCATCTTGGGGCAAAATCTGATAAGGCCACCAAGGCATTAGGGTTATGTAGACAATTTCGTCGTCCGTAGTAGGTGGTTGTCATTTTGTTTTAGCGCTGCCGAACGTTCACGGTCACATCACATCCATCAAGAAGATTGCAAACGTGCACCTGAATTTCAATTACACTCACTCGTTTGTCACAAGCAACCTACAATCTACCTATGTCACCATGAAATTTCGCTACATGAATTTCATTTCTATATTGTCAGCGCAATTCGGCCCTTTTGCTTGTAATGCATTGCTTTCGTTGGGTTTTCACTTGTGAATTTACTAGTACTCACATGTATATTGTTACACTGCTTTTGTGGATCCAGATTTTCAAGAAAGGATTTAATCCATGTAGTTCACTTCACCTCCATTAGAGGTAGGGCGCTTTTGTGCTCCGCATGAGGGTAGAAATCAATTTTTTGTCGTGCTCTTTCAAGGATAAAATTCTAAAATCAAGTCTTGTTTCCTTGGCTTCTGTCGTATTCGCTTGTGTTGACTCTCGCCTTTAGATATTCCGATTCATAGTACTCGCATGTGTACTATAGTGTAGTTAAAGCAATATTCACTCATGCATTAGTTATGGCTTTTACGATTTAGTTTCGTCTTACTCCTTGAATATGTCCTTTGAAGTGTATGCATTATTTGTGAGCAAAGATTAAAACTTGAAAGCTTTTTTTTATATAAAGTAAGTTACGTAAGGTGCATTCGATTCACATGGATTAGGATCATGAGCGAATTGACTACTACTACTTTGTCTTAACCTCTGGTGGGGCATAGCGCGTCCTCTATGGTTGACGTTTCGTTAGCATATATATTACGGATAGTGCAAGTTGCTGGCATACACATCCTGTCCTTTTTTTTCCGTTTTCTACGACAGGCCGGCAAAAGGAAAGACCGTGGTATTATTTTTACGCCCCATGTCACACCACGATTTCAAATGCCAAACAGGAAACACTTCAATTGAAAAGTGACGTCAATACCAAAGTATACATCTAAAAAAGTCGCCTTAAAGCCAAAATTTAATGCAGATGGCTGGACCCGGTGGACGGACGGACTGCATTTCGGTATTATCACAGGATCAGGGGTAACGTACATTTTTCACAAATGTATTTGATTTTGATTTATTTCAAATCGTTTACATTTGTGAAAAGTCGTTTCAAGTTCAAAAAAAGTCAATCATGGGTGCCTGCCTCTGGAATATTGAAAAAGTGTGCACAGCCCGGACCATATTTCTAGATCCGCCACTGACCCTAATGATAGTAGCGTGCTTACCCAATAAGTATTGAAGAAGAATTTTCAATTTAAAGGGTAACTACAGTAGAGATAAGTTTCAGTTCTAACTCTAACTACAACTGTTACCGAATAGTTTTCTAATGTTTTTAAATAGAAGCATGCATCAATCAGTACAACTAAACATACTCTTACTCTTGAAAGCCGCTTGAGGGAATCTAAATCAATGAATCATCATAAATAAGTAACACCTAGTTATCTCGATATGTCAGCCTGCAGTCTCAATTCTATCGGCGCCCATTAATTCCTCCTAACAATTCGGATGCTTCTCATGCCATTAATCACTTACTATAAATGTGTTGGGGCGATTATAATAGGTGTCGGACTAGATTATGATAAATGTGAAAAATATAGCTAACGATAGCTTGGATGCAAGATTCTTAATAGCTCGAAGAAATTCAGGCAAACGTCATTCATTTTGCACTATTATCAAAGGAATTTTGTTGGAAATTCTTCTGGAGCCACGCATACACTCAAATCTCCAGTTGATGGGGAATTTTTGTTGGATTCGTGACCTAAATTTTCACCAACCATAATCCTTTTTGAGAATCGCAAGTCTTTGAACAATTATTATGCGATTTCTCTTTTTCCTTCAACGTTTTTTTTTTTCTGCATGACAAATGATTTTTTTTTTAGTTTTCCATACTTATAATTCCAAGATGTGATGTCATATTCTGAGTACAAAGCGATGAAAATCTTTTTGTAGAATCATGAAACGTTAAAGTCAGACAAACAATAATAATTGTTCAAAGATTCTGTGAAAATAAGTCTCGTGTTTCTCACAAACGCACAAAAGAAATAACACGGAAATTCAATGGACTTTTTCACAAATAAAAATCAGTTTGTGCTTCGCTAAAGCAGTTTTTGATGTGTTTCAGTTGATTCGAAATAATCCTTCCAACTTGGTTAAGGTTTTGGAAAATCAAAAACTTTCAACTTGGATACTTTACAATATTTCAAATTAACATGATTTGGCAAATCAACCATCGATATCATGCAGATGCCTATGATAAATGATAGTACAAGTTTTAAAACTCGATGGTTAATTTGCTAAACAATCTTATTTTGAGGCCTAACGAAAACACACTACTTAAATGCTTTCCCATCTAACGATATCGTGTCAACATTATGGCCGATATTGCATATCGCTACCTAAAATAACGGTTTGTGAACTACAAAGTTCAAAAGCGTTCACATACAACTCAAGATCTAACGCCATTGCGGATAGGTCCATGATTTTGTGGGGGAGTAGGCATATGTCGTCAGCGTAGTCAAGATGATGTAGATAAGATGTTAAAGTCCATTGAATTCCTGCGTCTAGTCCGAATAGGGCAGCATTCAATACATCGCCGATCACCGGGATCGTGCCAGCCATATACCCAGGTCCGCGATATGCAGAGGCCTGCGCCTTCAGGGGGCCTCCAACTCTGTGGAACAATTTTTCTTCGGAAAAATATATTCCTCTGAGAGTGTGACCAGCCTTCATAATTATGAGCGTTTACACCTGGAAAATGCTGGAATGATCTGGGAGGCGGTAGATATTCAATGCGTCAGAAAAGATCCCTGCAACGACACCGCAGTCGATTTTGGACCCGTCGTTGGTTAAAATCACGATTTCAAAGTCTTTCAACACTTCACCTCCATTCCATTCAGCCCTGGTGGGAAATTTGGCAGAGAAGTTTCTCCCAAACTTGAGTTAGGGTACGGTTTTACCTTACATCTTGTGGTACCTGGTTACTAATGTCCCAATAGCCGTACGGCCTAGCAGTCCAGGTTCCCGTCTCTTTAAACCTGAATGCACTGCCCGCAGTCAATTGTTTAATAAAAAGGTCGATAGGTGGAAGATAGGGGATTAAGTTTAGCGCTAGCTCGGGCATGATCGCATGCCACTTGCAGTACCAAGGCTTGCAGCTCGTCATCACCCTGGCCACCAAACTAACAACCCATATGAAAATAAAATATCTGAAAATAAATAAATATGCTTTCGTATGTTATGCTTTTGATTTTTTCATAATTCTCCGAATATGAACAGCCCCACCGCGCTTACATAAAGGCAGAAGCGGTATTTCTTATTTCAATGCAAATGAAGTGCCGAATGAAATCTTCCTTCCGAAAGAGACCATCTTCAAATCTACTGTAATAAATATTGTATTCAACCACTCCTGGTGTGTCGGCAACAATGGACTCGCAAATTAACAGTAGCAGACGCTACTGACGCCATGGCTTCTGAATATAAATGAACCGGAATGTAATTAATTGGAATTTGGTTAACAATTGCTACGGATTCAGTTGATAATAAACGTTTTTTTTTGTACGGATTATACGTTGTAGACTCGGAGTATGCAATTATAATTGCATTAGGGTTGTTTTTTATTACATTGCCGTATGTTATCCATTGGGTACTCCAATTTTCTTTCAATCATCAATGTAACCTACTTCCAACAAAATCTGGTCTTTTGGTACGTATATTCTGGATATCGGACCCTTCGACGTGGTCGTTAATCGACATGTTTGTTCTTCGTCAGCACGTCAAATGCAAACCCACTGCACTGACGCATCTAATGAATTTCTGGAATCTGATTAGCTATTATTCATGCTGAACGTATCCCATAGTCCGAAGGTGACTAGACTGCCCAAAATGGAATTCAATGTGAAACTACCAAGGAGTGTTCCAAACCGCAATGTCAATCACAAGTTGAACATCCCGACATTACAGCCTGGAGTTCAAACTCATATAGACTCAATCAATTATAAACTCTGAACAAATACAAAATTGGAAATGTTGAAATTTGAACTACTCATATGTGAGGATTTCAAATATTAGATCTCCTTTCCGTTCTATTTAGCAGGATGAACTATGAATACCAGTATGAGGCTAAATCAACAGTTAGAGTGCATAGCATTGGTGAATACATTTACAATACATTGTATTAGGCAAGAAGTCAATATGTTACGAGTTACACTATGCGATCCTTTTCGGGTGTTCAATTAACGTGTAGGATATAATTGTGAATTCACAGTAGAATGTGTAGGTGAAAGCTTACATAGACACTTATTATTTATAGATGTAATATAAGGTGTATATATTTAGTTCGATCTTAAACGAGGGAAACGTTGGCATAGAGACCTTATAACGAACACCTCTTTAATCGATTAAGCGATGTCCTTCTGTTCTTGCTGTACAGGGACGTACGCAGGGAGGGTGTATTTTCGACCTTATTCATCAAATGCTTACTGGCGTTATTTGACGGAGACAGTCTTTCGCTCGCTCTGGCAAGAATTCTCTTTCCGGGATGGATTCTCGCTTCCGCTCAATACGAATGGACACTTTTTTTTGTCTCAAATTGCCATGGTTGTTCCGGATAAATATAATTTGATCGACGTCACTGTACTTTCAGATCGAATTACGGGTCACTGATCCACTTCGGAATGAAGACAGACTGACTACTTGGCCTTAATCACCATTGTTTCGATTTAGTGATGAATGTATTAATTCGAATTTGGATTAAACAGTATATTCCAAACCTTCTAGAAAAAGTCCAAATATTCAAGCTAACTATAGGAGGAATAAAGACATATCCGACCGAGTTAAAGAAAATCTTCATACTTTAGTTTTTATCTCTAGACCTTATAAGGTATACGGTATATCGTTTTTGTCATGACGAAAAATGTGTAATACCTTAAAGGAGGGTTCAGAGGTATACTACTACTACTCACTTGCCTAGTGGGGCTTGGCGCGCCTCGAAATGAGTTAGCATCACTTCACTTACAAGATCGGGACGGTGTGTTTTGTGTGTAATCAGCAACACGCTCAACCAAGTTATTTATCCCAAATGGGTACTCATTTAACAGCTGAGTGGGCTCATAGTCCGACACGTAAGTCCCCTTTTTTTTACCAAAGACTACTGTATTCCGTATCGAAACCGGGGTTTAGTGCATACAGGGCAAACGTACTAACCGCTGCACAATTCGGACTAAACCAAAACAATGGAAAAAAAAGGAACGCCTACCTCCTCTCCAAATACAAAATAAAAAAAACTTAAATATTCATTTAACTACCATTACTTTCGATAGAATGGAGCTAGCGAGTTGAAAATTCGGTAGGTTGTTGGTAGTAAGATTTAATTAGCAGTTGGCTCCGAGGCCATCCCCTGAATGGGGTTAAGCGACGTGCTGACAACTCGTCCTTGTAAAAACCACTCCTTGTCAAGAAACCTGGAACAAAAGCCTCGGATTGGACGGATCAACAACGACGACCACGCAAACGACTAAAGGATTATTCTTTCGGATCCTGGAATGTACGCTCCCTGAACAAACCGGGGGCCGAGAAGGCCCTCCTTCAACAGGTCGAAAAGTACAAACTGAGCATTACTGCAGTCCAGGAAACAAATTGGCTTGGCAGCGAGATCAATGACAAGAAATCGCACACAATTTTTACAAGTGGCAAACCATCGGGCCGCAAGGAGTTTGGAGTGGCATTTATAGTAAACAATCACCTCAAGCCGCACATTACTGACTTCAAACCCATAAATGAACGGCTGTGTGCGATTCGCATCAAGACTCGATTCTTCAATCTCTGGCTCATCAATGTGCACGCCCCCACTGAAGTTAAAGAAGACGCAGTAAAAGACGAGTTCTACGCCCGCCTTGAAACTCTCTTCGACTCACTTCCAACAAACGACGTCAAATTGCTGCTGGGAGGGAGACTTTAACGCGAAAGTCGGAAATGAAAGTTGGCACCGGGGGACCACTGGAGGCCACAGCCTCCATGAAGAATGTAACGATAACGGCCAGCGACTTATCGACTTTGCCTGCAGCAGGAATCTAGTCCTAAGCTCTACGTGCTTCCCGCATCGACGCATTCACAAGCAGACCTGGAAGTCTCCAGACGCACATACCGTCAACCAAATTGACCACGTCCTCATTTGCAGGAGATGGGCGTCTAGTGTCATGGATGTCCGCTCCTATCGAGGAGCAAACTGCGACTCAGATCATCACTTGGTGAAGACGACCTACAGATGTAGAATCTCCTCAGTGCACCAGTCAAGAATCAGCCCTCCCAAAATCTTTGCGGTTGATAAGCTCTTGAGTGATGCTACAGCGATGGCGTATACTACCGCCCTTGAGGAAAAACTATCACCTATGCTACACAACACCAGCAACACAGGCGTCCATGGGTTCTGGGAAGAACTCAAGGGTACCATCAAGGATGTCGCAGAGAAGGTCGTGGGATATAAAGCCCGGCGAGCGCGAAATGACTGGTTCGACGAAGAATGCAAAGACTCACTTGACGCGAAAAACAAGACCTACAGACAATGGATTCAACGAGGAACCAGAGCCAGAAGAGAAAAATATGACGAGCTACGGCGAATATCGAATAGAATAATTAGACGTAAGAAACGTAAATACTTTGACGAGCAGTTGCTGAACATAAACGAAAACTTAGCTAATAGGAAGACCAGACAAGCGTACAAACTGGTAAATACAATTAAGAACGGCTACCAACCCAGGACTAGCCTTTGTAAGGACAAGGATGGAAATATCATCAGCGACACCGATGGTATTAACAAGCGATGGGCCTCTTATTTTGAAGAGCTTCTAAACCGACCATCTAACATCCCCACACAGGAAGCTCTCGGCGATATTGTTGATCTAGGCCCACCCATTCAACCCCCGACAGTAGAGGAAGTTGATCTCGCCTTGCGGTCACTAAAACGAAATAAAGCGCCGGGCGCTGACGAGATTCCAGCTGAACTGCTAAAATTCGGTGGAACGAGTCTAGTTGATGCCATACATCAATTACTCCTGCGAGTATGGGAGAACGAGGAGATTCCAGACGATTGGCGCAGAAGCATCATCTGTCCAATTCATAAAAAGGGAAATAAACTGCGGTGTGAGAACTACAGGGGCATCTCACTAGTTTGTACGTCCTATAAAATTTTGACCAAAATTCTGGAAAATAGAATAAAACCGTACGCAGAACGAGTCATTGGCGAATATCAAAGCGGTTTCAGACCTGGGCGCTCCACAACCGATCAGCTCTTCTCAGTCAAACTGATACTCCAGAGGTGCTGGGAATACAACGTAAACGTATACCAAATCTTTGTCGACTTCAAGCAGGCATACGACAGTATCGATCGTGGAGTACTGTACAACATCATGCTGCAATTTGGTATACCGGCAAAATTAGTGCGACTGACAAAGATGACGATGACCAACTCCGTCTCACAAGTCAGGATCCAGAATAGACTTACTGATCTATTTGAAACACGCACTGGTTTGAAACAGGGCGATAGACTGGCACCGACGCTCTTCAACCTAGCACTGGAATACGTTATTCGGGCCATGAATATGGACAACAGCAAGACGCTACTCATCAAGTCGACACAATTAGCAGCGTACGCCGACGATATCAACATCATGTCCCGAAGATTGGCTGACGCAGAAGAACTTCTGCATAAGCTCGATACCGCTGCAAAGGAAGTTGGATTACGTATTAACGAGGGTAAAACTAAAATAATGATGCAATCGGTGACAAGGACACCTGCATAACCAAGCATCAATGTGGGGGACCTCAACATCGAGTTCGTGAACAACTTCATTTACCTGGGTTGCAACTTGTCAAGGGACGCCAACGAAACTGACGAAATCGAGCTAATAAGACTTTTTTCTCGGTTCTCCCCATAATGAAATCGAAACATGTGCACAGAAACACGAAGCTCCGCGTGTACAAAACCATTATACGACCAGTGCTATGCTATGGCTGCGAAGCATGGACCCTAACTCAAGCCTCCGAAAACATGCTAGACACTTTTGAACGTAAGGTTCTACGGCGAATTTTCGGGGCTGTTTGTGATCGAGATGGATGGCGCATCCGGTACAACCATGAGTTGTATGAAATGTACGATGAGCTGCAAGTCTCGAAAATCGTCAAACTACAACGACTTCAATGGGCAGGGCATGTACAAAGAATGGACGATGATCGCATGCCTAAGAGAGTAATGAATGCAGAACGAGTCGACGGAGCGAGACTGCGAGGACGACCGAGATCTCGTTGGGAGAGCTCAGTAGGTGTGGACGCCGCGCAGCTGCTGGGCTCGCAAAATTGGAGGACGCGGTCACGTGACCGAGATAATTGGAGGACAATGATCCAGGCGTCCAAGGCCCGACGTCGGGCTGTCGCGCCACGATGATGATGGTATTGAGAATGAGCAAGATATGAACAAAGACACCCCTACCTCCCCTGCAATTGATAATTGGAAT
This sequence comes from Chloromyia formosa, assembly GCA_964017055.1. Taxonomy (NCBI): domain Eukaryota; kingdom Metazoa; phylum Arthropoda; class Insecta; order Diptera; family Stratiomyidae; genus Chloromyia; species Chloromyia formosa. The sequence goes on along the minus strand of OZ024818.1, from coordinate 4,571,593 downwards.
GAGGTAACTTTTGATAGAATGCGGAGCTAGCGAAATAGCGAAATTGGAAATTTTAACCAAATCTTTGTAAAAGGATACTGTTGGTTTGGTAGGTATTGAAAATGGCCATTATCGAACCAAAGAAACACCTACCTCCCCTGTAAATTTGATCTAAAATATATGGTAACTTCCCATAGAATGGAGCTAGCGACTTGAAATTTTGGTGAAATTGGTGTAGTATGGGTACGTTAGTTGATTTTGGGAATGGGCAAGATCCTATCTCCCCTTTTGGTAAAAAGAATTCACTCGTCTGAAATGGCACCTACCTTCCCCACAACTGTTCCTTCATTGTAGCTTCATCGAACAGAAATTAGTTCAGACTGGCCATATAGGAAATACACTTTTAATGCATTTGGCTGTTGCCTTTTTGAAGTTTTGGTGTCACCACTAGCTCTGCACAGGTCTACGGGATAGACGCTTTATATATAAATGTATACATATATTTATATTAAAATTTCAATTTATAATATATTTATTTACTAATCGTTTGTGTATATAAACATTAGATACTCGTATTATCGTATCAATAGACCGACTCAGAAGCTTCGGTCTTGTTTTCTATTATTTAAGTCCGAATTTTTAAATTATTTCGAGTTAGTTTGTTCATTTCCATATGATTAGCAAACTCCTATTTTAAATTTCCTCTAAACACAAGAGCAGCATGACATTCAATCTATGAATATAATTTATTTTCCCCTAATTTATTTTCCCCAACACGTAAACACATCTCACAGAAAATTCCACCCTCCCAAAAACAAAGTTGCAGCTTTAATTAAGCATGAACATTGTTGACGTTTCAACAGTCAAAAGCTATTACCCTGCCCTTCCTTCCGTTGATTCCTAATTCAACTAATCGATCTTACCAAAATTCAATAAATCCTTGATGGATTAGTAGCGCCATAAAATCTCCGGTCAAGTCGTCCCGTTCGCCCGTTAGCAAAATTATACCATCGAAAGATTCTGGACGAAACTCGATACGCAGCTGAAAAGAAATAAACAGGACGATAAGAAATGAAATAACCGTCGATGAAAAGTGTTTTTTTGGTCTGGACAAGGAAACAGGACGAGTCCCTTACGTCATTTCCTATTGCCCCAGTGTCCAGAAACTTTTATATTAATAATAAAATACTTCCTTGAAGAAAAAAGAAAGAAGAAAATCACTCCGCCTTCTGCTCGTTCTCCTATTTCTCTTCAAGCAGATGAAAAAAATAAAAGAGAGAAAAAAAAACGGATGGAATAAAAAGTTGGGAGAAAGTTACTCACCTGTACGTGCTTATAGGCGCCTCGTAAAGCCGGAAATGCTAGCCAGGATTTTTTGGTGAACCGAGGAATGTTGATTTTGGCGTCTGAAAGATGGAATAGGGACGATGTGTCAATGGCGCCGGGTGATTGAATAATATTTCATAATCTTGTTATACTCTATAATAAGATATTCATTCCGTCATTCTAAGAAGGTATACCAGCCAGTGGCGTAGGTAGGGAGGGGGGGGATCAACCCTCCTCCTCCCTATGAGACTTGAATTTGACAAAACAACTAGAATAAAATGAACTCCCAACTGCTCGTGAACATTCATTAACAACATAACAATAATAACAATAACATTAATTTCGAGCGGAGCCGGATGAAGAGTGCTTCATTTCATATTGATTCATGATATATTGGACGGGGATACATTCCGATTCAAGCTGTACCCACAAACGGACAAACAATCGAGCGACGATTATTTGTCCGTTTGTGGGTACGAGCACTACATCAACCAAATTTGGTACCTTACATCCTTGGGCGACCCTAAGGTACAACCCGTTGACTGATTTTTGCAATCAAGCTGTTTTGGTGCTGCTGAAGGTGCTCGTCAGGACAACAGAACCTTCTTGGATATGACGCAAAATTGAGTCCAAATTTAGAAAATAAGAGCACTATCGGAATCGGGGTGATGTGTGTGGACAGAACCAGGCCTGACGAGATGGGGGAGGGTGATTCCCTCCGGGTCCGGTTTTTCTAAGGGACCCGGATGTCTTAAAGCACAAAAACTTTTTGTAGGCCCTTTGCACATTCTGATAAAACTATGCTTTGTTTTTTTTTTTCTTTGAATCCGCTGGTTTAATGGATCCCTAAGCTACAACACATTACACGTTCTGGACTCGACTTTCACACTTGGGGCACTTAATTTTTATTTAGAATATTTACATTTACGTCTCTGCGGTATTCAGTCCATATTTTCCACAAGCAAAGAAATTGGCCGGCTTAATTTATTGCATTTAACTGTTATAAGACCCTAACCCAGTGTTCGAGAGGTATCCCACGATCAATCTCAAATCCTCAAATCCCCCCGAGTGGATTTTAGGTTCTTACCACCTAAAGCGGAAATGGACTACCTATAGCGGAAATGCCGCAATGAAGGAGTTTTAAGAATTCTCTCTAAATGCAATAAAGAGAATTTTACTTTTTACAATGTTTTTGTACGGGCTTTTCAGATAGCCTTATTCAATGACGATATCTTGCCTTTCCTTAGGGTTTATAATTTCGCGTACGGCTGCTCAACAAATTAAGTACTAGTGCTGATCCAAAAGCTACGTGCCAAACTAGGATCAAATAAAAGTGCACACGACAATAACCAGTGGTTTTATTGTGGGAAAAATAAACCGCGTTTTCCCTAATGTTAAGAAAATAGTGCCGACGATCCACCTCCCTCTCGACGAAAAGCTATCTACGCCACTGATATCAGCACCGGCTGAACCTGAACTGTGTGAGTCCAATGAAGTATTTAATGAACTTTGTAAAAAAGAAATTCCATTCACCCACTTTAAGTGTGAAACTTTCTATCTCATGACTCTCAGTTTGGTCGCTTTTCATCGTTACTTCACCCATTTCACGATGCTGGAAACTCATTAGGGCCACCAGCATTCAATTCAAGTCAGGTAACTGCGGTTAACTTGTCTTCACTCTTCAGTCGTGAATTCAAGTAACTTCTAAGGAGTGAGCTGTTAACATACGCTGCTAGGTGGCACAAGCACTGGAACGAATGGACACTTTATTGCCAAGTTTTGAATATTTAAATACTTAATGACCCCTTAATGTAAGCTGAGATTATTTGCTAATATTTATTGGTCAAATTATGGGAAATGGTAGAAGTGAATTATGACGATGTTGTTTGTATGAATGTTCAATGAGGCAAAGATGAAGTGAGAGAACGGATAGTTGATTCCACTGGAGTGGTTGGTGTAGAGATACTAAGGAGTGCTTTTTTTGTACTGCGGTGGAGGTTAATTGGGGTTTAACCGGGTTAACTTACACACATTACACAAACAACAAGGGTATATTGTTTGTGTAATGTGTGTAAGTTAAGCCGGATAAACCATAATTAGTCCTCACCCCTGTACAAAAAAAAAAACACGCGTTATAGTTTGGTTTAAAGAGCTAAAGGACATACCGTTTTACTTTTTTTCCAAAGCTCTTTTTTAATAAGAATGGTAGTTTATTTAATATTCCGCTTAGAATTCAGTACATAATGTGCGTGTTGAGCTAAAGGAGCGACAGGTAACTCAGTGCGTAGAGGCATCAGTCTCATGTTTGACTTCGGTCGGTACGGGTTCAAGTCCCTTCCACGGTGTTCGTAGCCATGGATGTTTGTGTTGCCTTCCCCCTGCGGTGCGGAGCATAATAATAAGCCCAACTGGTTGCAGGTAGGCGGCATGCTGGCAATGTGCATCGTTCGAAACTGGCGTATGCCAACGAAGCGTCAGCTAAGCCACATGGAATAGTTGACGCGCTATGCTCCGCTTGGGGTTAGGGCAAATGAGTATACCGAACATATTCACAGTCAGTCTGATGACTGCAGTCAACTAGCTTGAAGCCATCTGGATGTGTGAGATTAAACGTCCATGCTGCAGTGAATCCTAAACGAAACCCACAGCATTAAGCAAAGAAATACAAAGACGTAAACATACCATGCATGATTAATACGGCAACAGTTCCCTTCGACCATATCTTCTCGCGAAAAGTTAAATACAAGAAAGAAAGTTTCTATTGAAATGCACTCTCTACACACATTTAATAGATTTGTTTCTTTAGAGTCGTTCTTCCCGTATTGTCTTCCTGTTCGTTTGTTGAAAACTTTCTCGTACAAGTTTTCAATTCAATGCAACTGTTTCCAAGATCCTGAATGTATTTTTTATAGATTTTTTTCTTTCGCTTTATCTTTTGTCTTGCTACCAAATATGTGCGAGTAGTATTACCGAACAAATCTGCAATGCAAACTCAAGTTAATACGAGTATGTGCACAACTATGTCTTATTTGTTATTCTAAGAGTATGTACTCTCATTTGAACGATAGCTCGACATTCATTAATGGCACTACCACACTACTCGGCGTATCATGAGCAAAAACAAAAACCACCGGACAGGACTTTCAGGCGGCCGGACGCATAATTGAAAATCGATCTTATCGCCACAGAATGAAAGTATCTATCGATTGGGTTGAATTGTACGGCATTTTACTTCCCATGGCCAAGTTTTGGATACATTGGTCTATTGAAATAAACTCCAGTGAAAATTCATTCTGGTCACGCGGCGGGACAGTTCGCCTTGAGGCCGCCGGACTACTCGCCAAGTACCGAGCAATCCAACCACACTACTCGCCATTCGAAGAGCACCTTTTCCAGTGCATAGATTGAAATCATAACGAACTCCGAGTAAATACTTGTGATACTCGCCAAAGATCAAGCAATTGCCGGGTTCGGGATCCCGTCGTTTCAGTAGCAATAACAATTTGTCCCTCTCGATGGCTCGATAAACGGAAGAGGTGCTAAGTGCTCACCATATGATGAGCATTTGCTCGGGGCTCACCGATTTGCGAGTAGTGTGGTTGGACATACTGCAAAGTGCTCGCCACTTGGTGAGGTTTTGCACGGCATATCACTGGCAGTGTGATGGGCGACCGGTAGCGCAGTGTGTTGAGGCATCAGTATGTTTAACTACCGGCGTTTCGGGTTCGAATCCCGTCCACGACGACGTTCGTGGCCATGGATGTGCAGGAGGTGCATGCTGGCAACTGCATTCTCCGTAACCAGTTTATGCCGTCGAAACGTCAACTGATCCACATGGAACAATTGACGCGCTATGACCCACAAGAGGTTAGGGCAATTGAGAGATCACTAGTAGTGTGATAGCTCCCTAAGATGCGATACTTTCCCTATTGCAGAGTCTCGCCAAATAGCGAGCATCTGGAAGTATAGCCAACCGCGCTATTCTACTATTATCTACGGTACACCTCCCAGTCAATTTGTCGTTGGTATAGGAGATGATACTGTAACATTCCAATTCCAGGAAAGGAGCTCTCCAAAAAATTTCTTTTTCACTCTCAAGTCCCGTGCCAATATGGCTGAACTCTTCCCGAAAATGTTCAGGCTTACAACTAAGCCACAGACTGTCGAGCATGAACTACAACACAAACACGAACCTGGTACAAATGTCCTCTGACACACACACAAACTTTACCTAAATGTGAAGAAAACCGGCCCACTTGAACCATGTTCGTGTTCGAGTTGGATTTCGACAGTCTGTGGGCGCACTAAAATTGAATCTAATTTTTTATGTCATCCTTCAATTTCAGTTTAATTTACACAACAAAATCCTGCCACTGCCAGCTTTTGAACATTTGTTTGTCATTTGACACCCAACCGAATCGAACGCGTTTGCAGCAGTTTAACAAACAGCCAAAAACTGCACCTGCAAGGACATCATCAATACAGAATGTTCCGCGCAATTTATCTATTGTCGTTGTCGCGGACTGTGTATTGCGTCGCTAGTCTCACTCGTGAATAGGATGTACCGAGAAAGCACGGATCATTTTCAGGACAATGAAAAATGTCTATCCATTTTCAACATCCAATCGAGTCGGAATTTGTTTTGTGTGTCGCTTTTTCCTAGCTATAGAACCAGATGGGGCAATTGGTGGTACAATGTCAACCAGCATGCAGTTCAAATAAATTTTATCCCATCCCTGCTGTCAACAAAGCCTTTATCATAGGACTTCACGTTTCCTCAATATCAACTGGAAAAAAAGTGTAGATGGGTTAAATTTCAATGCATCAGAAACGTTAGGGAATAAAGTGAAAACATCCCAGGAGTGTAAGAATGGAAAATTGAATTAACATCCTGAGTTGCCAACCAGTAATTGGAGTTTATACCTACTCGATAGAAGGACCTAAATAATCAAAAAAACTAACGAGTTCTCTTAGGCCTGCTATCTGTGACGGACGAAAGCGTAAGGATCTGCTCACAGAAAATCAAATAAGTGGAAGTACAATTAGATGAAGAAGAACGGAAACATTGCTATTTTTTACCCACCCCATATGTTAATATAATGGACGGGCAAATAGTATGATGCATGTTGCATGTTCATTTGTATGGGCATCGTCCTTTGCTGGTGCGCATCAGGACAAAAGCACCTTATTGGCCATGAAATTATATAATGAAGGCAAAACAAACAGATATGAATATTTTCCGAATCTAGATGATGAGACCAATGCACTGCAGAATTGTTGGAGGCATGTTGAGTCCTTTTGCCAAGACAACTGAACCTTTTTGGATATGTAGTGAAATGAAAAGCAAACCTAGCAAATATGGGTGTTTTCGAAAACGGGGTGCTGGACATAAAGACCAGAAATAATAGGAAGAATAGAAAGAATGCAAAGGACATTAAGGACATAAAGGACTCAATGCCAACTTAAAATCATTTCAAAGGCACTCAAATATTTTCTCCATATGGCAACACTTAACGCTTTGGAAAGGATATACGAGTGTCGTCTAAAAACACCGCCAACACACAATACGCTTCTAGATAAGTTGAAATCTTCATCACACATCACGAGACGTGACTGTGTCGACCATTACATTTGACCAACAAACAAAATCCATCGTCTGACCACAAAAGGGCCGTCAAATCCTTGTCAATTTGGATTACAAATGGATACGATATTTGCGACTGGAATCTCATTGTATTGAAATGAAAGTGCACCATGTGTTGTGCTGTTCGTTCACTCTGTTGTGATCTAATATCGTGCAAACGTGATACGTAGTTATGTCCATTGTACATGTACATAAAGTCCTTTAGTATCCTTAAATAAATGCCACAAACAAATAGCACGTTTGGCGTACATTTAATAACGTTCGCCATGAACAGGCCGCATGGTGAGGAATTTTTAATTTGATTTTGATAAGAATGATGCATATAAATGAATGGTCAGTGTCGGTACAGAGACTTGTGGATATAATAAGAATTTAATTCAGGGTTGTCGAAAAATAATGGGCCGATCGTCTATATAGTATGATGTACGCTTGGACTAATTACACTGCATGCAGCTTTATTGATTTTCCATGTGGCGAACAAAATATCTGCATTCATTAACGGACGCATTCTCAATGATGAGGATTTTACGATTTACTAGCATGAAAGAATGGACTTTTACGTGTATGAAACGACATTTTATTTTAAATGAAATTACATGTAAAGCTGCTTTTTTATTCCGCACCACTCCATATAATCTGAGTGAAACCCCGATGGGCAGTTGATAGTTCCAAACAACTGTTTATTTTTTTTGTGATGATCGTTGGGACGTTCCCTTAAAAAAAGAGGAAAGATTTTCTAAGACACATAACAAATTAACAGATAATATAATTATCTCACCCAGACCCAGTGGTGTCTCGTGAGGTAACCAACCATTAACCTCAAGTCGTAGGGTATGATAAGGTCTTTGGATTGCAACAGTCCTGAGAGATTGTTCCAGTGCCGCAGCCTTTCGACCGCGGACCATTGCCTCAGCAGCGCCCTGCCTCCCCAGCACAGACGATAGTTGGGAGAAAATTTTCAGATGAGCCTTGTCTGGCAAGTTCATCCGCAGCTTCGTTGCCTTGAATGCCCCGATGCTCTGATATACTGAAAGGTACCAAAACACTCTCTCACTAGTTTCGATGAGAACTTATGTAAAGAAAGAGTCTTTATGGCTGCCTAACTGGCAGTGCAGATAGCGATGTTAGCTCCATTGAACCTTTTATGCAGAATTTCTCTGGCACAAGTATCAATGGCATAGATCTCTGCTTGGAAAACGCAGGCCGAAATCCTCATAGCGACTGAGATCCTGGTGTTCGGCACAAAGATCGCAGCACCAACTCCTTGTTACGTTTTTGACCCGTCGCGTTGGTAAAGCACATGATACACCGGGGGACAGGACAAACATTGTCAATATCCCATTCCGAGCGACTAGGGATTGAGACTGCAAATTTTCTACAGAAGCAGGGTTCAGTAGTCATGATCTGATCTTATATTGAGCTGATCGGCACGCCAAGAATACGCCCCAGACTACTCATGTGGCATTATAAGCTATTTTGAAAACCGTAAACCCTGGTAAAAAGACTTTCCCCCTAGGATATGTATTTTTTCCTAAATTCGGAAAAATGGATCAGAAAACCATTTATTTTTGTTTTTGCGAGAATAAAAAATCAAGAATAGAAGCATGAAAAATTGTTGTTGTTTTTTCAAGTAAGAATGTCTCAAAAACTACTGAAGATACAAAAAATTAAGCGTTTATCTTTTTTTTCTCAAACTGTTCCAGATATTCTATTTTGTCTCAGAGTCTTTCGCTAGGGTCAACAGCTTTCAAAATATTTGCAAAAAGACCTAAAAAACCGTCTTTTATTGCTGTTTACCTACCCTATGAACAATTACTTACGAGTAGTATACACAATTCGACACCTTCATAAAACCAAAGCAAGAACAAACTAAGGATTAAGACAAATGTTTGCCATACAAACCATCCGCCCATCGGATTAATCAAACTCATTTTCCCTGACCGTCAGTCATCGCTACCAAAATATTGTTACCATCGCCTAATAGATGGAGATCCGTTTCACACCAATGCCATCAGACCTGAAATGGACTGTAACATTTTATCGCCGTCGTTTCAAAGTTCTACGACATGGAATGAAAGCGTTTCAGAAAAATTGAAGACCATCCAATAAGGAAACCATCTTAAGGCTGAGGAAAACGGAATATTTCGTTCGTCGCTATAGGCTTTCAAGGATCTATCTAAACTTGAACAGATTCTCTGAAAGTGGATTTGCAATGAAGGATGATTTATCTCATGAAACATCCGGCAAGGCGACAATTGTCTATACGAAAGCTTTGATTCAAGGATTTTCACAAAGAAAGTAGTAATTTTAATATTTACTGCATTCATTGGAAAATATACTCGTACAGAGGCAGTTTATTTTATCGTCATTTAATTCAGCGTTTTCAAATTAAGAATATTGAGTTATATAGAAATACAAGCATTAACATTTACTGTTAAGTTTTAACTATTGTTTCTCTATCATCCTTCCATTCACCACAGTTTCATTCCGTAGAAACTGCATTTCGACCACAAGACTCGATGAATCCTGAGTAATTTCACAATACGCCATCGTCTTAAAGGATTACGAAATACTTGAGATTCCTTCGGCTTTCCGTTCATCGTCAGTACCACTGAATCCACCCTCCATAAAACCTTAATCACAAAATCGATGAGAAGTAAATCGTTTCAGAGATCCTCCTCCATAAGGTGACGAACCGAACGGAAGGAAATGAAAATTAGACTAAAATGGAAAATTGTCGCCTTCCGTCAAAACTTCCCCATCCATTCCATGGGCTATCCCAAACTGTTGTGTAGTATCTTGAGTTTTTTTCCTTACTTGACTCATGACGTGGCAAAGGATCCGGTCGGTTGGTCGTGTCCTTTTCGGTGAAATTCACAACGAGTTCCACAGCATCGTAATCTTCTCCACTCCTCACAACTGCAAGAAGATTTGCTTGACTCTCTATATATCATCGGTATCCCGGTACCCGGCATCCTTGATATTTAATGATTTGCGAAGTTGACTGCGTCGGATGGGATTGTGTATATATAGGTATACGAGTATTTATTTCATAGTTGATTGGATTTGAAATGATTGTTGAAAGTGTGATTTGTATTTATTGGTTTCGGGCTATGAAAAGTTTCCGAAGAGGTGATGAATTGACGATACGAAATAACTTCATGGCTGATCTCTCGGGACTTTTTTTTCTCTTTTCTTTTTTTGAATTACATAATAAGTGGAGATAAACCTGAGGCTAACTTTTTTTTTTTGAATGACCGTATGAAAGGAAAGGGATATCAAAAGTTTTAGGAAGAGCGGATGTTTCCTTATAATGAGGAATAGGAAAAGATTTCTGAATTTAAGTTTCCTGTTCCGTAAAAATTATGAGAATTCTCTCTATTCATTTAGAGTGGATTTTCACAAAACTCATGAAATTTTACGCGGAAACACTAGGTGCACTTCTTAACACAAATTTCTCTGGCTGTGAGGACCAGCACCTCCTCGCTACACGGCGAGAGATAGGGAATGGAGGGGCAAAACTAAATAACGTCCCGAGGCTACTCACTTGCAGACGTGTAAGATTGGCGATAATTTCATTCGTTCAAATCGGCTGGAAATATACTTGCAATGGTGCAAAACCAATAAACGCTTAACATCCTGGGTTGGTGACTTACTGAAGGAATGTCTCCGACTAGGCTATGCACCTCTGGAATCGAAGGAGTCTAGAGTGGTCTTCATCCCCAAATCAGGCAAGAGTAGGCACGATAATCCTAAGGATTTTAGACCGATCAGTCTAACTTCCTTTTTTCTAAAAACAATGGACTATTAACCCAGCATACCTATCAGGAAATCAATATGCTTACATAAAAGGGAAAGTGCTCTTCATGAAGTGCTCTCCACGATTGAAACATCCCTTCAAGAAGAAGAGTTCACTCTCGGTGCATTCCTGGACATAGCAGGGGCTTCAACAACGTCACAATGGTGGCTATAATGGAAGCGGTCGGAAACGCCGAAGTCAACGAAACTCTTGACAATTGCATTAAAGCACTACTTTCAAACAGGCTGATAATATCCGAATAGAGCGGTGTGAAAGCCACCAAGAGGGCGGTGAGAGATACTCCGCATGGAGGAGTACTATCGCCACACCAATGTGCACTTGCACTGAATGTTGTAATAAAATCCTTACAATCGTCAGGGATTCGTGTGGTCGCCTACGCAGATGACGTCGTGATACTCGTATCTCGCAAGCACACAGACACAGAATCAGATCTAATAGCTATGGCTCTCAGTAACCCACCGGCAGAATTGGAGGGGCGGAAAGTATTTCGTTTTGGAAAAAAGATTGGTAATGACAATAACTCACAAAGTTTGATAATGCAAATTCATTGTTGAGGCTTGTCACCGTTCATTCAATGTCATATCATTAAGTTGCAACAATTAAATAATTAGTTGGGATTCCATATTGTGGTGCACTTTATTACTAACTTTGGTTCACACAGGATCGCTGGTTGGGTTAGACCGATTCTCGAAAGGAAATCCCAAATAACGTTGGTGTACGTCATGCGGTTTAGCTAACAACAGCATCGTAGGAGGAGTCTGTCTTAATTCGGAGCGTGTTCTTACAAAACCAGCCCAGACATATTAGACCTCAGAGATATTCAATTTCGCAAAAAAATACATCTAACAACCGAAATATAAGAAAATAAAATTTAAAGTAAACTTCAACATGATGTATTTTTCGAAATCTTCAAAAATTCTTATTAAAAAGCACGCACGCAAATCATAAAAACACGTCCAATTTAAAAATAAAAAAATAAACAAAAAACAACAACAAAACAGAAAAGACTTGACAGAGGCTTTTGTCATCTATAAAAAGATTCAAATAACAATCTGAATTTCCAATATGCCATGTTGTTTTATGTATTACAATTGAAAGTCAATAAGAACATGTTCAAATGTTCTCTTCTACACCAATATCCTACTCGACGCCATCAAATGCGAACACAACAAAAAGGATATCGTCTTTTTGTCTTTTTTACATAAAAATAAAATCACAGTAAAGGATTTAGGAAGTCGATATGATAAAGAATGAGTGAAAAGTCTTAAGGCTAAAATTCGGAATTGGTTGTTGCAGAATTATCATTTCGATCGAAATATGACCCTATTCTGCAAAAAAAATTGTTTCATTTATCCTAATAACACCAGCCCTCGTTCAACAATACGCATCAAGGTACATCCTCTCTACGGTCCAGACTTTTCACTTTATGACTTTCATCTTAAGAGCTTTTTTCATGAGGGAGGTGCCCTCATGAAAAAAGCTCTTAGACCACCCATCAACCCAGTCCTCATACCACGAGTCAGAGCAGCTTATTACTCGTGGTCTAATACGTAATACGGGGGCAAAGACCTTTTCCATAGTCCTCCACGTGGGCGCCCCCTGGTAACGGCAGTGTATCAATTCGCTGACGGCCAATGTCTTAGCGATAAGACAGTTTGGAAAAGGCAGATAGCTGTAGCCTGAATGGCTGACAAACACCTAAGCGTCTCAGGTCTAGTAGGATGGAATGACTTGCGTAGTTGGACCTGCTACATAGTTGTGTGGGCTCCAGCACGTTTATTAAACCATCTGAAGCAGCTATCTCCGAGGCCATCCCCCGAATGGGGTTAAGCGACGTGCTGACAACTCGTCCTTGTAAAAACCACTCCATGTCAAGAAACCTGGAACAAAAGCCTCGGATTGGACGGATCAACAACGACGACCACGCAAACGAATAAAAGATTATTCTTTCGGATCCTGGAATGTACGCTCCCTGAACAAACCGGGGGCCGAGAAGGCCCTCCTTCAACAGGTCGAAAAGTACAAACTGAGCATTACTGCAGTCCAGGAAACAAATTGGCTTGGCAGCGAGATTAATGACAAGAAATCGCACACAATTTTTACAAGTGGCAAACCATCGGGCCGCAAGGAGTTTGGAGTAGCATTTATAGTGGACAATCACCTCAAACCGCATATTACTGACTTCAAACCCATAAATGAACGGCTGTGTGCGATTCGCATCAAGACTCGATTCTTCAATCTCTGGCTCATCAATGTGCATGCCCCCACTGAAGTTAAAGAAGACGCAGTAAAAGACGAGTTCTACGCCCGCCTTGAAACTCTCTTCGACTCACTTCCAACAAATGACGTCAAATTGCTGCTGGGAGACTTTAACGCGAAAGTCGGGAATGAAAGTTGGCATCGGGGGACCTCTGGAGGCCACAGCCTCCATGAAGAATGTAACGATAACGGCCAGCGACTTATCGACTTCGCCTGCAGCAGGAATCTAGTCGTAAGCTCTACGTGTTTCCCGCATCGACGCATTCACAAGCAGACCTGGAAGTCTCCAGACGCACATACCGTCAACCAAATTGACCACGTCCTCATTTGCAGGAGATGGGCGTCTAGTGTCATGGATGTCCGCTCCTATCGAGGAGCAAACTGCGACTCAGATCATCACTTGGTGAAGACGACCTACAGATGTAGAATTTCCTCAGTGCACCAGTCAAGAATCAGCCCTCCCAAAATCTTTGCGGTTGATAAGCTCTTGAGTGATGCTACAGCGGTGGCGTATACTACCGCCCTTGAGGAAAAACTATCACCTATGCTACACAACATCAGCAACACAGGCGTCCATGGGTTCTGGGAAGAACTCAAGGGTACCATCAAGGATGTCGCAGAGAAGGTCGTGGGATATAAAGCCCGGCGAGCGCGAAATGACTGGTTCGACGAAGAATGCAAAAATTCACTTGACGCGAAAAACGAGGCCTACAGACAATGGATTCAACGAGGAACCAGAGCCAGAAGAGAAAAATATGACGAGCTACGGCGAATATCGAATAGAATAATTAGACGTAAGAAACGTAAATACTTTGACGAGCAGTTGCTGAACATAAACGAAAACTTAGCTAATAGCAACACCAGACAAGCGTACAAACTAGTAAATACAATTAAGAACGGCTACCAACCCAGGACTAGCCTTTGTAAGGACAAGGATGGAAACATCATCAGCGACACCGATGGTATTAACAAACGATGGGCCTCTTATTTTGAAGAGCTTCTAAACCGACCATCTAACATCCCCACACAGGAAGCTCTCGATGATATTGTTGATCTAGGCCCACCCATTCAACCCCCGACAGTAGAAGAAGTTGATCTCGCGTTGCGGTCACTAAAACGAAATAAAGCGCCGGGCGCTGACGAGATCCCAGCTGAACTGCTAAGACTCGGTGGAACGAGTCTAGTTGATGCCATACATCAATTACTCCTGCGAGTATGGGAGAACGAGGAGATCCCAGACGATTGGCGCAGAAGCATCATCTGTCCAATCCATAAAAAGGGAGATAAATTGCGATGTGAGAATTACAGGGGCATCTCACTAGTTTGTACGTCCTATAAAATTTTGACGAAAATTCTGGAAAATAGAATAAAACCGTACGCAGAACGAGTCATTGGCGAATATCAAAGCGGTTTCAGACCTGGTCGCTCCACAACCGATCAGCTCTTCTCAGTCAAACTGATACTCCAGAGGTGCTGGGAATACAACGTAAACGTATACCAAATCTTTGTCGACTTCAAGCAGGCATACGACAGTATCGATCGTGGAGTACTGTACAACATCATGCTGCAATTTGGTATACCAGCAAAATTAGTGCGACTGACAAAGATGACGATGACCAACTCCGTCTCACAAGTCAGGATCCAGAATAGACTTACTGATCTATTTGAAACACGCACTGGTTTGAAACAGGGCGATGGACTGGCACCGACGCTCTTCAACCTAGCACTGGAATACGTTATTCGGGCCATGAATATGGACAACAGCAAGACGCTGCTCATCAAGTCGACACAATTAGCAGCGTACGCCGACGACATCAACATCATGTCCCGAAGATTGGCTGACGCAGAAGAACTTCTGCATACGCTCGATACCGCTGCAAAGGAAGTTGGATTACGTATTAACGAGGGTAAAACTAAAATAATGATGCAATCGGTGACAAGGACACCTGCACAACCGAGCATCAACGTGGGGGACCTCAACATCGAGTTCGTGAACAACTTCATCTACCTGGGTTGCAACCTGTCAAGGGACGCCAACGAAACTGACGAAATCAAGCGACGGATACAGTTAGCTAATAAGACTTTTTTCTCGGTTCTCCCCATAATGAAATCGAAGCATGTGCACAGAAACACGAAGCTCCGCGTGTACAAAACCATTATACGACCAGTGCTATGCTATGGCTGCGAAGCATGGACCCTAACTCAAGCCTCCGAAAACATGCTAGACACTTTCGAACGTAAGGTTCTACGGCGAATTTTCGGGGCTGTTTGCGATCGAGATGGATGGCGCATCCGGTACAACCATGAGTTGTATGAAATGTACGATGAGCTGCAAGTCTCGAAAATCGTCAAACTACAACGACTTCAATGGGCAGGGCATGTACAAAGAATGGACGATGATCGCATGCCTAAGAGAGTAATGAATGCAGAACGAGTCGACGGAGCGAGACTGCGAGGACGACCGAGATCTCGTTGGGAGAGCTCAGTAGGTGTGGACGCCGCGCAGCTGCTGGGCTCCCAAAATTGGAGGACGCGGTCACGTGACCGAGATAATTGGAGGACAATGATCCAGGCGGCCAAGGCCCGACGTCGGGCTGTCGCGCCACGATGATGATGAATACGTAATTTAATAGCTGCTTTAATAGATGGTCAAATAGGTGATCTAATTCATGGGCTGTCGCGGTTGGTTGGCCTAAAGTGCATTTTATACGTTAGACCAACCAGCCGTTAAACCACGCATTAGGCAACCTATTAGACCACCTATTAGACAACCAATTAGATCAGCCACAGCCATCAGAATACGAGTATCAGAGCACCTTAATAGGTGGGCTAATGCGTGGTTTAATTTGTGCTCTAATGCGTGAGCTAAAGCGTGATCGAATGGCTGGTTTAATAGGTGATGTAGTGTAGTCTAATGCTAGGTGATCTCATTCATGGTCAAACGCAGCTGGTTAGGTAGTCTAACGTGTAAAAAGTCATTTAGAGGTATCGAAGAGTTTTTATTGAAAAAACGTGCAAAATCAAATTTCGGGAAAAATACGTGTGCTTTGGATGCTGATAGCTGGGTTGAGATGTCGCCAGTGCAATGTTTCTTCCTACCGATTCATGGGTTCGAATCGAACCCCGCCCTAGCTATGGTTGTTTGTGTTGTCTTACCCCAGCAACACCTTTTACATGCTTACGAAACAACGAAAAGTCAACTAAACCTCGTAGGAGTAGTCTACGCACTATGTCCCACGTCAAGGCAAACAGTATGCTCATGCTGTAGGATGTTCCAATTTAAACTCCATTTATATATCAAAACACCTCTTCGTCTCATCACATCATACCTCCAATAAATACTTCTTTCAGAAGAATCCCATGTTTTTACTATTAATATTTATATCACCGAACGCCATCGATTGAATCCAATTTGTGAAAAAATCCAATCCTAAGCTGAAAATCATACGTCTGATCCAACTAACCACCCTCCCCGTTTCAAGTATGTGTACGAATAACATCAGCACATCACTACGTACTTTTTTCTTTTTTTTTCATTCTCCATATCATTTTGCATCCCTGTAACCCATGCAAATGTCATTTAAATACGTAAAAGGTTTTCAAACACTTCACCCTTAGAACGACAGCACGGGTTCCTGAAACAGAATGAAAGTGTTAGTGGGTGGGCTCATACCAAGGCCCGGGGAAAAGTTCACCCGACTATATAAATTTTATGGCGCTTAAATAAAGAAAAGCGAACACGTAAAAGGAAATCATTAGCAACGGATTCTGGATTCCTCATTCCTAAACATACCAGCACATTGGCCTAGAAAGGTGAAAAACGAGAGAGGACTCGATAAACCGGGAATTAATGTCCGGGTCCTTTTGCAAAAATAGGACTAATTCCTCTCTTTATGATCCACTTAAAAGGACAAAAAGTAAACGTGTTACGGACATGAAGTGTTCAAATTTGAGAGGTCACATCCCCTAATCGGTTGACTTTGAATGAATAATGAAGTAGCAAAAACACAAAGGCCAAGGACATCAAAATGATAAGAAGCACTCAGAAAGAATTACAGAATTAAGGGTAAAAAGCTCGGAATTTATGGCGCAAAACTGTGGATCTTATTTCCAATGTTAACAAGTATGTCTTTTACAGCAGTCATAAAAACCTAGTTAAGTTGACGAATGAGCGCCCTTGCTGACATTTAAAGGCAATAAATGTTGACTTCTGGTATCAGTTACTCAAATAGTTGGGCACCCAGATGGTATCAATATCATGTCAACATCGTTTAATGTAGCGAATGAAAAAAAAACTATTATACTAGGACTTGATCAACCGGAAAATGAGACGTCTCGTCGATATAAAAAAAAATGAAATCGAAATGAGGGTTTTGTAGTTTCCCCTGGTAATAGGAGATGAACTGTCCTCCTCTTGGAGATGTTTAGCCATTCATGATAAGACGACCTCTCGGACGTGTTTAACGGATGCAAGGGTGTGCTAACTGTGAATATAGAAATATACTATTATTAACCTATTTTCAAAGACGCATACTGAGTTGGCGTGCAAATTGAAACCAAGTGTCACAAAAATTCCAATTTCACTGAAAATACAATTCGCACTTGCACATTGCAAGAGCATTGAATGCATATAGTAAAATTGTCAGGAAACAAATATATATCTCCACTTCTCATTCTCATTCCATTCCCTCTAGTGAGTTAATAAGTGGTACACACCATCTAGACCTCCACGGTCGAAGTTCCAAGTAAAAATTATATTTATAATAACATAATTCTTGCACTTTCGTGGCCGTCTTGCACATGAATATCTGCAAAGATGCAATACCTGATGAGTGCTTCTATCCGTACTAAACCACTAAGCTTGGAGAAATTTATAGAGGAAATTTTAGAATAAAAAAATAATTTAGAATAAAATAATAAAAAAAGTGGGATAAATACCGCTGAGGGGCTTGAACCTCAAACGACCGTGTTTCGAGTAGCAAAAATGCTCGGTGCGTTACCGAGCTAAACTACAATCTATTTGAAAATGCAAAAAAGCTATCCATTTTTAAAATTACAACTCAAATTTAAATTTTCAGAGAAAAGGCATAAAAATTGAAATAACTTATTCAGGGAAGAATCCGTTGACCATAGTCACGTAATCCACCTCAGGCGAAAAAATGTCAGGACATTTCATAAACATTTTTTATTCTATCACAAAAAGAGTGAAATCTTTTCATTCCAATCAAAATGTCGAGAATAAATCAAATAATTGTATGTCTACATCAGATACGCCAGCCTGTGAGTCGGAATTTATGCAACAAAAGTCGATTCAGTCGTCATCGTTACACCATTAAAGTATCGCTGTGAAGTTATTTTACTGTAGGGTAGGGCATCCATCGGAATATTCTATGTACCTAAGGACAGATCGTACACGTAGTGAGTACCTACATATCCTTCGACTGCATTTTTATTCCTTCACATTTCTACACCCAACAAAATCGTAAAAAAATAAATTCAAATCGTAAAATCACATTCACGTCGATAAAGCATAATATACTAACATACATTCTCGTATAACAATTCTGGAGAGGGTTAAAAAACACTTAAACAAATATAACTGTGCCCTCATCGACGTTTTTACGCTGAGAATACACCCGACTGCAAAATCGCAAATGGGAAACCGGATGGGATGGAGAAAGAAAATCGGATTTTGGATCGGGCTAGTATCTGGCATGTATTTTTATGGGCTTGTTCTTTTTTTGCAAGCCTGGGAGTACAATCATTAAAAAAGGATTGAACAAATTTATGGATTGACGAACGCCCGGGTCATGCACGGATTGCAGGCGAAGGGTTTAAAGAAAAATCAATTTCTGGAGCACGTTTTCAGGGATAAAGGTAATTTTATTGCATTTCAACGGTCGGAGCTTTTAATTAACATTTTGATTCCCGTTTTCATCACCTCGATGCCTGCTAGGGTCACGGCACCTGCATTTAAAATATTTATTTACGAAACCAATGCAAATTTTGTATAATTTATGGGAGAGAAAATATTAAAAGAGTCCTGTTGCTGCGTGATTGCATAATTTGTGCGGTACCGAGGCAAAGGCTAGAGGGTGAATTTTATTTAACTCCTCTTTGTAGGTAATGTGACACTATCTACTAGGTACATAGTTGAAAATTATGTTCAAATATTAGCTAAACATACTGACATCGAAAAGTCGAATTAACGCTTCGAATTGTACAAAAACGCAAGAGTCCGCGCGGAGATCTTGGTTTGACTATCCAAATTGAGCAGGCTAACAAATCTGAAGGCAATGTAGGGAAAGAGACATTCCAAACATTCCAACAGAAGAGTACTGAGAGTCGTCAGTCAGTTTTGGTATGATCTGCGGATCATCGCAGTCTACGTATTGACGGTGCTGTGCTGTCGTCGCTTTCAATGTGGCTCGCATAGCAGATTACCTAAACCTCTGTTGATGCCTCTGTTGCTGCGATTGCTTCTGACAGCATTGCAATTACCGCATTAGAATTATATCTTGCATGATACCATGTCTAGAGTGCTGGAAGTGCTTCATCCACACAAACCATCGCTCATCGCGGATTTCTTCGCGAACGAATGAGTATAGTGGAAGCGAAATTGTGCAAAGATATTTGCAAACATGTACATGCCCATTATTTATGTACCCTTGTTAAACTCACCTTCGACGAGTGCTTCAATGAAAATGGAAACAAAGCCACCGGCTACTTCGCAGATGACTTTTTTCATTTTTCATCGATAGACTCGTTTAGGGCTTGGAAATCGTATAGAAAGTCAAGGAGCGATCCATTTGGATCCGCTGAAATGGTTCACACGTTGTGAGTGAGCTTAAAAATAGACGCACCGCCAGCTCGCAAATTTCACTGAATTATCGAAGAAGCTCTTTAATAATGGATAAAGGAGTACTTCATACTCGTTCTTCGTACTTCATTGTGCATATTTTATCCTCCAAGCAGAAAATCTCAAATAATTCTGTGAACTATTCACAATACGCTTAATTTCTCCGACCCAATACAGTGATACACTTAAATAAAAATTCCCACTCACCTTCTAAACATCCTTTTCCTGTTTTTCCGAACGGACACTGACATTTCATTCTGCCATTGTCCGTAATAGGACTAGTGGTCGCCGCCCCAGTGGAAGATATGTTTTCAGTTGAGCTGATAACTCCAGTTGCACCGGATGTTGTCGCACTTTCGTCCACATATTCACATACTCCTTCTAGACCGCAGTCCAGGGTACACGGCTCCCTGAAAAATAAATTATTCAATTTTAAATGGAAATCTTGTCTACCAGCTGGGACCAGGAGCAAAACACAAATACATACAGACTCGAGACACCATACGCCAAAAGCGTCACACACTCCTTTGTGTGGTGGCGAATTTAACACCAAACAAAATTTCATATGTTGGATAATAGGAAAATCTCGCATTCGGAAAAGCAGAAAGACACGCCATCACGCCAACAGCCATTTAACATTCACGTAAGCGACAACTAGAGCCTTCCGATTTATTGTTGCAGGTGGGATTCGTACTCGCTCTCGTACAAGGGGTTGAACTTTTCTGGGAATAAAGGGCAGCCTGAAGGGGATCTGGGCGGAAGCGATGTACAGCGAGGACGTGAGAAGATAAGCGAAACGTATGGCAGTTTTATTGTTCGGGATTATGTGGAACTGAGCAGCGCGACATGTTTACGAAGATACACTTAGCTTTGGCACATTGGTAAATGGATGATGATTTCTCTGAGATAAAGAAGATAATTTCAAAATTGCAAATTTCAAATTAACTAACAAAGGTCTATCACGAAACTTAGGTTGCTGTAGGGGTCTTAGCTGCAAAATCGAAATCGACGTATTGAACAAATCTCGTTACTTTGCAAGACCAAGAACACCTGCATGCATGGAGGAATAAATACTGTGGAGTCATCACCGGCACCGCGCAATTTAGTAGAAGCCGCAGTAAGCGAGTGGGTTGGTTTGTATGTATTAGTGAATTTGTTGAAATGGAGCCATAGTCGCCCACGGTTTTGGCTAATAATTTTGGGGCTCCTGTTATTAAGAGGTATCGATGGTGAAATCGTTAACGATTGTTATATTACGTTTACACTATCCCCAGATTACTTCATCTGCAGCGTAATCAGGGGCGGTCCCAGACCAGGGGTCAAGGGGGTCATGACCCCCCCCCCCCCCCCCCCCCCACAATCTTAAATACAGGATGGGCAAAAAATTAGGAACCGATGTAAAAAATTCGTAACTTTTACAATTTTATTTTTTTATAC
Source organism: Chloromyia formosa (assembly GCA_964017055.1). Lineage (NCBI taxonomy): Eukaryota > Metazoa > Arthropoda > Insecta > Diptera > Stratiomyidae > Chloromyia > Chloromyia formosa. The sequence goes on along the minus strand of OZ024818.1, from coordinate 4,550,269 downwards.
CCTTCGATCGTAGAATGAAAAGGTATATTAACTTTGTTTTATTTTCTTTTTTCTTTTTAAGACATTGAACTTGGGCGATTTTAATATGGAACTGTTCACCATTGCACATCGAACCAAAATATTGTCATTATTTTTTGAAAGCAGCCGTAACTGCTACTCAACGTGCATACTGCCAGTTTTATGCAGTTCGCAGTTCTTAAACAGCTAAACTATATGTGCTATGGTGACGTTTCAGATTTGCAACGTTCCCATATCGCTCAAATTTGGTCACAATAGCACGTATAGTTTTAGCTGTTGGAGAACTGCGAACTCCATAAAATTGGCCGTATGCACGTTGAGTAGCAGTTACTGAACGGCTGTTTTCGAAAAATAATGATACTATTTTGGTTCGATGTGCGATGGTGTACAGTTCCATATTAAAATCGCCAAAGTTTAATGTCTTAAAAAGAAAAAAGAAAATTAAAAAAAAATTGAAAATGTAAAAGTTATGAATTTTTTACATCGGCTCCTTATTTTTTAACCACCCTGTATTTATGGCTTATAATAAGCTCCTTACGCAAACACACTTGTTTCCATAGATAAATAGATGTCATAATATTTCCATAACGGTGGTCTCGTATGTACGCTTGTCTTTCTTGTAATGGGTTGCAGTTGTGAAAGGAATCTAAAAAAAGACACGTGTGCCTGAGTGCATCACAACTATTATAGTGTTCTAAGCTGCAGACTCACCGGCATTTTAGTAGACTCCAGACCTTCGGAGAGCGATTTAGCCAATGTAAGCAGTGAATGGACTTAAGTGAAAGTGAAAATAGATTTTTATACAACAACAAAGGAAACGCCAACAATCAGGGAACAGAATATTCAACCATGGTGGGTGTGCTATTGTTTATATTATTTTATAGTATGTACGAAATTGAGAGTAGCCTACATCTAACGGCCACGCCCGTATACCATCGTTTTACCGTGTTTCGCTACTTACTCATCTGCACAGTCTACTTCAACACTGGCTACAACAACCCTCTACCATACTATTGTATTGGGATTCACTCTTGTGTCAATCTCACAAACTAGGAAGTATACCACATTTTCAATACACAAAGGAATTCATAAAGACGGTTGGCGAGTCAGTTCCTAGAATTGGTATATGTTGGTGCGCGCTTTAGTTGCCAGCTCGGCGGAAACCCGCTCCCTGGTTCCTGCTATACCAACCAACCTTCCAGGTTCCAGCTATCCCTCTCTCTCGTATCTTCAATATCCAAGGCCGGGGCCCGGTGCCAAAGACTTACCTCGACGCCCGGCGCACAGGGCGGCGCACCAAACTAACTTTTATTATAGGCTTGAATTTGATTGAATTGCTTGGAATTTTATTGGAATTTAGCTTACCTTGATATTGATTTCATGCAAATATCATATAGTTATCAAGACATTTGGATGCAGTCAAAATGCTTTCAAATATCTTTCAGAAACCAATGTCACAAATAACCTAATAGTTTTGAACTTATGTTTCGCATTTAACTACAATTTCCAGGGTGACCAATTGAAAAAATCATGCATACTAAAACGTGATGCTGCAAATAAGAAGATTGACAGTTTTTTTGCAAAGAGGCCTAAAAATATCAGGTGCATTGAGGAGAAAGTTAGCCCCGGACCGTCAGCAGCAGTTATTTCTCAAGATGAAGAGACGCCTCCAGAGCAACGATCTGATTATACCCCTGTTCCCGTTAATATTAATACAAATACAGTGACTTCCATCTTTTCGTCTGACATAGGACATTATGTTGGTCAAACCAATTTAGACGACCAAACTAAAGCGGTTCTTCTGGAAAGTCCTTGGCTTCCTCCAGCAGACTATATGTTTCCCCACTGCATTGTGAACAAAAAAGGAAAACCGATGAGAAAGTATGCACAAAGATCGCATTTAGATAAGTTTCACTGGCTTGTGTTGTCTCACAAAGATCAGGGGCTCTATTGCAAATACTGTGTTCTCTTCAGCAAAAACAGTCAACAAAAAATACACATCCATTGGGGCGTTTAGTAAAAGAGCCATTAAAAGCCTTTGATGACCTACTTGGCGAAAAGGGAGCACTTGTGACCCATGAAAGAAATCAGTACCACAAAACTGCGGTAGAGTTCGGAAAAAACTTTTCATAACCCTTCCATTGAAGTCGCGAATATGGTGCCGAGCCAACGAAAAGCTCAAGTCGAAGAAAACCGCCAACGTTTAAGGCCTATCGTTAGCACCATAATTCTATGTGGACGCCAGAACATTGCGATGAGAGGCCACAGAGACTATGGATCTCTTTACAAATCCATGAACTTTTCGGCAGAAAAGGTTGACTTTGAAGACAAACAAAGGCAAAGTGTAGTAGCTAAAAATGATGGAAACTTTAGAGCACTCCTACGGTTCCGAATTGAAGCAGGTGATAAGCAGCTTGAGGCTCATATGGATTCTGGAAAGTCGAACGCCACTTACATAAGTAACAGATCTCAAAATAAGCTAATAGATGCTTGTAAAGAGGAAATCCAGTCAGTAATCTTAAACAGAGTTAAAGAGGCCCAACTGTTTTCAGTAATATTTGACGAAACTACCGACGTTTCACACACGTCACAGCTCAGCTTAAGTTTGAGATATATTTATAATGGCACCATCAGAGAAGATTTTATCACGTTCTGTGATGCTTATGCCTCTATTCGGGACGAAGATGTTGAAGGTGAGGAGCGACGCTTAAGTGGCAAGGCCATTGCACATATTGTGGAAGATTTATTGTCGAAGTTTGATGTTGATGTGAAGAATTGTGTGGGGATAGGAGTTGATAGCTGTTCAACTATGGCTTCGGATGTGAAAGGGGCTGCTAAAGTATTGATAGAGAAAGCTATCTACGCAAAGAGGTGTCCCTGTAGTAACCACATATTGAATAATTCTTTGGCAAAGTGCTCGAATGTTAACTCTTGCAAGAACAACATAGCAATAATGAAAAAGGTCATTGCTTTTGCGAACGCTTCGGCAAAGAGACAGCTTGTTTTCAAAGAAGAGTTAAAGGGCACACATAAGCCTTGGATTATGTGAAACTCGTTGGGTCGAAAGACATGATGGACATCTTCAATTTCAAGGAGATGCCCTTATTAAAGTTTGCAATGCTCTCCAAAATATTTCTGAATGGAATGATAGCAAGACTGCCTCAGAAGCAAACTGCTTGTATCAAGCCTTGCGTAGTTCTGACTTCATTGTATCTTCAGTTTGTCTTTTTGACGTTCTTGGTAAGTACGAATATGCAGTCTCATATAATGTAATCGTTCTTATTTTAAATATATTGTTTTTCAGGTACTACTGTGTCTCTGAGCAGATTCCTTCAGTCTCCGGCAGTTGACCTGGTGAAAGCTACTGGCTATATTCAGGACACCTTGGCTGTACTGGAAGGCAAGAGGCTAAATGCAAAGACAATATTTAGTCAACTTTATACAGAGATTACTGAGATAGCATCAGAATTGGAGAGTGTTATTAAGATACCGAGAACAGTATCTCGTCAAACGCAGTGTGCAAATGTCCCGGCTGACTCTACCGAGGATTACTTCCGCAGAGTGACGTACATACCATTGTTAGACAGTGTCATAGTTGATTTTAAAGATCGCCTGTCTCCAGACATTATGAAAGTCTTCAATTTGAATGTACTCTTGCCACGAACCTCTTACAGTGATGACGAAATACAAGTTCTTCGTGAGGTAGCTGATGCTTACAGTGGACTTTTGGGAGTACCGGTTTCGTCAGTTGTTGCGGAATATCAATTGTGGGTAGCTAAGTGGAAGCGACTGTCACAATCTGCCCCAAAACAAGCCGTTCCGACTTGTCTGATTCAAATAATTAAAGAATGTGACCATGACTTGTACCCAACCATCAACTGCCTGCTTCGGATTCTAGCGACATTACCAGTAAGTGTTGCCACTGGAGAAAGGAGCTTTTCAACACTGCGCCGAGTTAAAAGTTGGCTCCGAGCATCCATGGGAGAAGAACGCCTTGAAGAACGGTCTCGCTCTTCTGAACATTCACAGGGACATTGATGTTGATGTGGATGCTGTAATTACAAGGTTTTCAAAGGGTTCAAAGACCAAATTAGAGTTTGTATTGTAATTTTCGTTTTTATTTGACATATTAAAAAATTGATTTACTATTTAATGTTTCTATTAATTTTAACCTGGAGGATTGAAAACCTGATCAGTAATTAAATATTGGTCAATCTGAGTTTTTAGGTTAGGACTTTGTATTGGTCCGATCCAAAAAATTTAAGTCCATAGCGGTGACCCCCCCCCCCCCCCCCAAATGTAAGGCTAGGACCGCCCTTGAGCGTAATCTGGGTGTGGTGAGTTCAGATGGCGCAGATGAAGTAATCTGGGGATAGTGTAAACGTAATATTAAACAAATTCGTATTTTTGGGATATATTTTTGTTTCCGGGCCCGGGGTGAAAAAATCGTTTTTCACTCGGATTTTGGTAACCTTTTACCTAGTTTCCGGGGCCCCGGCTGGAGAAATCACTTTTCACTCGGATTTTTGTCACTTTTCGGAAACTAAAAGGTTGCCAGCGAGAGAAATTAAGTAATTCGGCACTAGTGTGGAAGTCAGAAGGGAGATGGGACTTTGACATCTCATGTGTCGGCTATATGAACCGGGCAATGTTTTTTTTTACAAAGAATTGAACTCAATTGCCGGACCTTATGGGCATAGTGGAGTCTCTACCTGTTAAGAGTACGAGACATGTGCCCAGCGGACGGTTTGAATATATTCATCATTGGGTTAAAAATGTCTTGTGCAGTCGGTGCGGGATCTCAAAGTATCAATGTTCTTTCGCCTTGCAGTTAATGAAAGCGTATTTCGGGCTGGAGTATTGGTATTAAGGGAAGCATGTAGGATGATGGAACGCACACGGCAACTACTAGGAGTGTCGCCATCTGCACAGACGAACAAGCCGCGATTAAGGCTTTAGAGTCAGTTAAGCCAATTTACACGATAGCTGAATTTGTTCGACGAGATCGCATGCCAACGGATGTCCACGAAAAAATCTTTTTGAATCCGTCACATGTCTCTAGCAAATGTACATGAGGGCTGATTTTGTGGGTAATGACTACGATGGATGCGAAAGTTCGTGCGCTCGTCGGATAAGGGGAACCACACGAAACTGAGCTACGATCACTACGAGTTTTTCGTTGTCGGTGTGGCTTGTGGCGAGTGCATGGATGAAAAGTCTATGATAAAAAAAAAGAAAGAAGGGGTATTGGCCACTGGTAGTACATGCGGACAGATTGGGTACTCGTTTCAACTTAAACTGTTGGAGCTGCAAGTTGGAGAAGGAGACTCTGATCCACTTTCAGTCCGAATGCCTGGCTCTAGTAAAAGCCAATATAGAAGCAGCGCTCTGGTTTTGGTCACCGATAATCCACTGTGTCGGTGGTGGCTCCAGTCTATCGGTGGAATCAGCACACTACCAAATTCACGCCCGCCAAATAAATTAATAAGAATGTCTATCCAGTAGATTATGTACTCCCCTATTTGCACTCATGTTATTATGTCAGATAGATCAAACAAAAAAGTCCACTCCCATTTGGGGTGACAGCTCCTTTCATATGCGGAGCCATATCTTAATACCCAATATGTCTGTGCATGTGCATCAATCTGTCACTAGAAATAATTTGTCTAGAAAAAAAGAAGCCTATCTGAATACATCAATCTTTATTTTTGATCTGAATAAAAGCAGGCGGACAGATTACACAAATAACATAATGACATTTTATGTTACCCAACTCATGTTATATTAAAACATCATAGGGTTCGTTCACCCCATTTGTGAACAATGGCATTATGATTTTATATGGGAGCAATATGAAAAAAGGATAATACCGTAAACAACGCCAAAGTAAGAGCTATCGAGTGTTAAATTGCCGGGGGCGATGTATTATTGTATGTGTATACTAATACAAAGTCATTTTTTCTAACTATGAACATGACAGATATGAAGCGTACGCTGAAGACGTGGGGGCAGCATTAGTCATTGGGTAGATCCTGGAAAAAAGGTTATATGGGCGATGAACAGTAGAACAGTTATTATGGGTCATAAAGACGCTTCTACTGTTGTTGTCGACATTGTGCCAATGTTGACGTCCCATTTGCTTGGCCCCTTATGGTGTTCCTGCGGGTGCAATTCTTATTTTATTTACAATGTGTTTCACTTGTGTTGCCGATGTTGACGAAAGGATGTCATATGTAGGTTATTCGGTAACAAAATACCAAATGAAGAAAGTTAAAAGACATTCGAATTAAAGTTTACTAGTATGCGTGGCGCGAATATGAAAGGTTTCTCACTCTAGATGCTTATGCATTACCGTATAAAGTACTCGTAGTCCGGATGGCGCAACGGTTAGCACGTTCGCCTTCTACGCACTTGGTTCGATTCCGGGGATTTACGTGTCGGACTATGAGCCCACTCAGCTGTTAAATGAGTACCCATTATGGGGTAAATAACTCGGTTAGCAGAACCAAAGAGGATTGATAATTCTACAAGAGTTATCACTCCATGTAACTTCCCCTCTGCCAGGAGATTTGTATGTATTGACAAATTGTATAGACTTTACAAGAAAGCTGACTCCGCCTCCGGCGGTAGATTTGTATGTATTGATTCTCTTGTGTATCTATACTGTGTAGTTTATACTATGTTTATACAATTTGTCAATACATACAAACCTCCTGGCAGAGGAGAAACTTATATGGAGTGATAACTCTTGTGGAATCTATACTATTTGGCAGAACTAACTTATGGATAAATGGTAACACGTACCTTTCAGCAAAGCCACTCTAGATCACAGTGGCTTTGCTGAAAGGTACGTGGATCCTAGCCGCTCTGCTAAATTGTTGTTGCTGCAACACATCAGAACTATAGTGGGAGTCATTGTATACTAGGGGAGCACGCAAAAAAGGTCCCCTCCCCTATAATGATTTCTGCTGAAGCTGCCATGATGAGGACGAAGAGAAGTGCTTTTTCATCTCCGCTGTTTATGTCCTGCTCTTGCCAGAAGGAGAAAGCGATTTCTTGGATCCCACTCCTTCATTGAACTGGATGACTTGGTAGATATTGATGTTGGCAAACTTCATCTTTTCATTATCAGCACGTTGGTTCAATGAGTAGTATGGTGAGGAGTCCCCTGAGGGATCAAAACGGACCATATCGCAGTTCATGTGTATTGTAGTTAATGCAGCAGCTTTTGTACCTAACCTAACCTAAGGTATTTCTCTTGAAAGGTATGTTGCTGTTAATATGGCCAACCGAATAGATCCATATTTCCTTAAACTACTTTTCAGGAATCAGGCATGCGCGCAACGTGTTATTTTAGAAGGCTCGAAAAATTACAAAAAAATCGTAACTGTGGCATAGTTCAGCTCTGCAACCGTTAGAAATTTGAAACCATTCAAAACCTCGGCTGACAACCCTCATCCTTAACCACTCAAAACACTCATTCTACAAAAGCTGCTTGAATTTATCGATAATACGACAAGCAACATAAAATCCAATAAACCCCATACGACACCAAAACTTGAATGCACTTAATCCTTCCCAGTGAGGATATAGAAATGATTGTCTGCGCACATTTGTTGGGGAATGGACTAGTGGATACGGTACGGTGAGAACACTGCAAAAGTTCGTGATCGAAATTCTCGATTTATTATAGGGCGAATAAAGTAGTACACAATCCTTCACATACTCGTGTGTACATGATACCCCCACCGAACATACGAGTATATTCTTATGTGAAACTACCATGCGGCACCCTTAAAGTTTCGGTATGCTCCTTTTCCTTTAGTGAGGGTGCATGAAAGAAAATGGGTCGAATTACTCTCTTCACAGAAAGGGGCATTGTGTACAAGACGGATGGTGGTCAGTCATATCCAGCGGAATTTTATTTCAATTGCAATTGGTTGGCTTCCAATTCTGCTGTATAAACTTTTTTTGTATACATACATATATTGGAAACACAAACTAGAGCTGTTAATGCTAAGATTAACTTACTATAAATGTTTGTTGAAATGTACGAGTGTCTAGCTAGTGGAGAGATGGATATAATTTGAGTTATTCAGAGATTTATACAATGGGGCTTTTGAGGAGCTATATTTCGTCATGTTTTTTTTTTTTAAATAACATTTTAATTTAATCCTTTCGGTCAGAGCAGGGCAGGCAAACAGGAAGTGATCTATTGCCTTCTCCTCGTCCTCACAGCTTCTGCAATGATCATTATAAGGAATACCTGGCATGCTCACCCATCAGCAATGCCCCGTAATAATCCCCACAACCTTCCTTAGATGCCTTCTCTTCAGCATCAGCAGCCGCGAGGAGCGCGCTAGGATTAAAGGTCGGTCAAATCTGCCTTATAATATTGCATGTAATTACATTTAGCCATTCGATATTGGCACGGTCTAGTGCATTTGCCTTGATTAGTTTCTGGCATGCCGTAATAGATATTTTTGACAGGACGAAAACATACACTTAGTTGTAACTTAGGGAACACCGAATTATGAACGAATAAGATCGACCTGCTACCACAAGTACTAATTATTGCTCAGAAATCAGAAAATACAATAACAGCTTTAATATTATCAGAACAAGCCGAAATCAATGTGGGCGACTTCTTATAGTGGCGCCTTCGTGAGTAAATAGGTAGATAAGAGTTATGTGGATACAACACACTTATATCATAAGCATCACTACGATCAAAAATAAATGGGTTCGCGGAGCTTCATGGTCATCATGTGCCGAGAGTCTGATGTAGGACCTTTGCCGTCTGGGGATCGTTTTTTTTTTCAATTAGCTAGTTCGAGTGATCTCGTCTTCCAATTTCGGAAGCCCACGAGATGTTCGGCATCAGCATCGACTGAGCCTTCCCAACGAGCTCTCGCGCTTCCTCTCAACCTTGCTCGGCTGGTGCGTCTTTTCAACATCCGTTTAAACATGCGGCTGTCCTCCATTTGATGTATATGCCCTGCCCATTGAAGTAGTTATATACTCTGACGATTCTCGAAACTTTCAGCTCATCGTACAGTTCATGTAGCTCTTAGTTGCACTGGATATGTCATCCATTTCGAAACTTAAGATATTTATATCAACACTAAAACTACAATAATCGAAACTAGACAAAATGTTGTTGGTTTTATAGTTTTTTTAGTTTTTACAGGTTTTTTCTTCATAAATTCTATAATGAATATAAGTATTAATAAATAAATAAATACGAGTAAATAAATACAAACAAGGTTTATTCGTATAGCGATATACGAATAAACCTTGTGAATCCCTTAGCTTAGAACATGCCCGGATTGCTCAATTTAAACCTTAATGCGGCATCAACTTTTTTCTTCAACTCCTGGCTTTTACCATATCCACGCAAAGCGTCATGTCTCCTAGTTATTAATGGTTCTTGAATTACTCATCTGAATGCCAAAAGGTTCACAAAAAAAGATACGTCCAAAGTTCATACGTGGGTAAAAAGAAGTCTACGTGCCTGCAACACACACACAGTATAATTTTTTCGACCTAACAAATTGCCGGAAATTATCAGTCATGGCTTCTGACTTCATGCCAGCAAATATTATTAGAAGCGTAGGACATACTGTGTATGTAGCTGGGGATGATAAAAGTATATCATTTTCATGGAAATCCTCCGTAATTGGGTTGGTTCCTTTAACGCTTTGCTGTTCGACTAAAGGTCTACATGAAATTCCGGTTACTGGATAAAGGGTATATATGTCATCGTCTAATCCTTCGTTGCCAGATAATCCGAAAGAAAAACCAATTTTCGTATATTCAAATCCAACGTCGGATTTTGAGAACTGAAGGTAGGAGAGTTTGTTTGTTGTTTGTGTTGAGGCAGCTCTGAAGGATTGACACTAAATTAATGATGTATACAACGATATGGTTTTACACCGTGTAACTCTTAGCGATGTTGCCCCTGATTAAGTTGATTCCTACGGCTGCCGGAACGGCCCGTCATCAACAATGGCCAAGAGCTGCCACACCACTTTGTGATCCTATTTGTCAGCATCGGTTTTTTATATCAATTGAATAATACTAATCTAGAGCTCGGAGTTCAAATCTCGGCGCGATAAAAAAAACTGTCTGAGGGTACTAATAGAACTATCACAGTGCTTCGAGCTCGCCAGTATAAAGACAGAGCGGATAGGAGGTGCATGCCAGCAACTGCTCTTCCGAAAAGTAGACACACTGGAGAAGTATCGAGTCATGTCAAAATGTTTCTCTGCGCACCGTGAGAGGTTGTCATCTGAAATCCTCTCAGGATCACCTTCACCAGGAGACCAGCATGTTGCCCATTAAATATTAGAACTATCTCCCCGCGAAGCAGTATCTTGTGGATTGCTACCGCCATGATTAACCCAGCAGTAACCTTATGGACAAAACACGGCCACCTCGTAACAGCAGAGATGGTCGGAGGGACGAGAAGTCCAAAAATACAAAAGAGAACTATTTGACGACGCAACCTATAAAGCAGCCATTGTTTCTTTACATGCGGAGAAGGTTCAAAGATCGATTGTTAAGGGAGGCAATTAAGAACATAAGATAACGAACAAGCCGATGAAAATAAATTATTTTCCATTTCAATATAAACCTTATGTAACACACGAACACCGAACATTATACATATACATTTTTCTCTCGAGTTTAACACCATTGTTCTTTCCATAGTTCTGGGAAAGAGAAATGTTGTGGTCCATTTTGCATTTTCCAAGTTAATGATTGTATTATGTGTCCTTTTCCGGGTTTCGCTACAACATTTCATTTTACTTTACAAATGATGACAGCCGAATAAAAAAGACTTGAATTCAATGGGCTTTTTCATTTAACCCTCTCTCACAAACTACGGCATTCGATCTTTGGGTATTTGCTTTTACCAAGAATCGAGACCCCCAAAAGATTTAATGCAAATTAGCTGAACCTTTTTTTGTTACTATCGAAAATCATTGACACCCAAATGAGGAAGAACCTTGTAATAAACTTACCACAAAGTGGAAAATGAAAATTTCAAGGCACTAGCTTGGGATCTCCATTTATGTATAGTAGGTCATTCATATGGAGATGAGGATCGATCCATTTTTTTTGCATAGAATGACTCAAGTTGGAAGATGGAAGGCATAAATTTAAATGGAAGAACCCAAACAATTATTACTCTGAGTACTTTTGGAATGGAATACATCAATAGTGACCCGGACAAATAATTTACGCATTTGACCCTTTTTCTTAATATATTGATTTGAAATAAGGCACCCCTGGGGCAAAACGGTCAAATTATTTAATATATGGTAGATAACTTTATCATGTCATTTTTCAAGGTTTTTTGCCAATGGCGGCTAATGTTACCACAACAACGATAGTCCGCTACAAAGCCTTTCCAAATACAAAGAACGACTCCTCACTTGCATACGTATCCAGTTGCTCAAACCCGCCAGAGCTGGCAATAAACCGATAGACCTTAAGCGAGCTCACACCATTTTGATCATCTAAGTGGATAAAAAGCCCACTTCCTTTCGGCTAAAGCTGGGCAGACAGACTGAAGGTAAAGTGCGTTTTCCTCTACATCGATATCATTACAGTTGGTATAGAAGTCGTATGCTCGCTAACTGGTTAGTGTTAACGCCCACAACAATTTCACAGTGTTTAACTTCGAGATCTTTTTTTATTTTAGGCCAGGCTAAATTATCCGTATGGTGGGCCCTGCGACCGTATGCGATGTATTGTGTCATAGCCTTTTCTTTACGACAAAAATCCTCCTCTAACGTAGTAAAGGACAGTAAGTTCTTTGTGGGGATACTCTTCATGACATCGGCGTTTACGATTGCCTTTCCAAAAGACAATCTGCTAGACCGACCAATCGCCGGGTATTCACAGAGAAGGTATATAGTGGACTCGTTGCCCTGCAGTCGGAGCTCTCATTAAACAGACCCATCATGATGATTCAACATAATCGGTCTATCCAACAATATTGTTGATACTCAATGATATCCCGACAGATATCCCACGATCCATCTCAAGTATCTAAAAACTCAAGACTAAAGGTATCTATCAATTCTTTAGACTGCCGCAGATCTGGAAGGTTCTTCCATTGAACCTAACCAAAGTCCTGTCTGAGCGGCAGTGTAGACGACAGAAGGAATCTGGTCCGCAGAATTGCGAGGATGAACCTTTTCTAGCGAGTTCATATGCAGCTTCGTTACTATTAACGCCCTGATGACCAGGAACCCAATAAACAGTTACTCGGTTGGTGGTAGCCAGACACTGAATGATTTCAAAACAATCTTTTACCAATCTGGAAGAGAGGTTATCAGATGACAGCGCCTTAATGGCTGCCTGATCATCTGTGCAGATAGCGATGTGGGCGCCACAAGATTTTGAGCTAGAGTGTTCCTGGTGCAGGCCTCTATGGCATGTATCTTAGATTGAGATGCTATGGTGTTTGGTCCGAAGAAACCAACATAAACTCCCTGCTCTGTTTTTCATCCATCTGTAAACCATATTAAACATCTAGGATTTAGACAGAGGTTGCCATTTTCCCAGTCCGTACATTCTTGGATAAGAACCGAGAATTTTCGACCAAAACAAAGCTCCGTGGTTTGTTTGATCATCATCATCGTGGCGCGACAGCCCGACGTCGGGCCTTGGCCGCCTGGATCATTGTCCTCCAATTATCTCGGTCACGTGACCGCGTCCTCCAATTTTGGGAGCCCAGCAGCTGCGCGGCGTCCACACCTACTGAGCTCTCCCAACGAGATCTCGGTCGTCCTCGCAGTCTCGCTCCGTCGACTCGTTCTGCATTCATTACTCTCTTAGGCATGCGATCATCGTCCATTCTTTGTACATGCCCTGCCCATTGAAGTCGTTGTAGTTTAACGATTTTCGAGACTTGCAGCTCATCGTACATTTCATACAACTCATGGTTGTACCGGATGCGCCATCCATCTCGATCGCAAACAGCCCCGAAAATTCGCCGTAGAACCTTACGTTCGAAAGTGTCTAGCATGTTTTCGGAGGCTTGAGTTAGGGTCCATGCTTCGCAGCCATAGCATAGCACTGGTCGTATAATGGTTTTGTACACGCGGAGCTTCGTGTTTCTGTGCACATGTTTCGATTTCATTATGGGGAGAACCGAGAAAAAAGTCTTATTAGCTAACTGTATCCGTCGCTTGATTTCGTCAGTTTCGTTGGCGTCCCTTGACAGGTTGCAACCCAGGTAGATGAAGTTGTTCACGAACTCGATGTTGAGGTCCCCCACGTTGATGCTCGGTTGTGCAGGTGTCCTTGTCACCGATTGCATCATTATTTTAGTTTTACCCTCGTTAATACGTAATCCAACTTCCTTTGCAGCGGTATCGAGCGTATGCAGAAGTTCTTCTGCGTCAGCCAATCTTCGGGACATGATGTTGATGTCGTCGGCGTACGCTGCTAATTGTGTCGACTTGATGAGTAGCGTCTTGCTGTTGTCCATATTCATGGCCCGAATAACGTATTCCAGAGCTAGGTTGAAGAGCGTCGGTGCCAGTCCATCGCCCTGTTTCAAACCAGTGCGTGTTTCAAATAGATCAGTAAGTCTATTCTGGATCCTGACTTGTGAGACGGAGTTGGTCATCGTCATCTTTGTCAGTCGCACTAATTTTGCTGGTATACCAAATTGCAGCATGATGTTGTACAGTACTCCACGATCGATACTGTCGTATGCCTGCTTGAAGTCGACAAAGATTTGGTATACGTTTACGTTGTATTCCCAGCACCTCTGGAGTATCAGTTTGACTGAGAAGAGCTGATCGGTTGTGGAGCGACCAGGTCTGAAACCGCTTTGATATTCGCCAATGACTCGTTCTGCGTACGGTTTTATTCTATTTTCCAGAATTTTCGACAAAATTTTATAGGACGTACAAACTAGTGAGATGCCCCTGTAATTCTCACACCGCAGTTTATCTCCCTTTTTATGAATTGGACAGATGATGCTTCTGCGCCAATCGTCTGGGATCTCCTCGTTCTCCCATACTCGCAGGAGTAATTGATGTATGGCATCAACTAGACTCGTTCCACCGAATCTTAGCAGTTCAGCTGGGATCTCGTCAGCGCCCGGCGCTTTATTTCGTTTTAGTGACCGCAACGCGAGATCAACTTCCTCTACTGTCGGGGGTTGAATGGGTGGGCCTAGATCAACAATATCATCGAGAGCTTCCTGTGTGGGGATGTTAGATGGTCGGTTTAGAAGCTCTTCAAAATAAGAGGCCCATCGTTTGTTAATACCATCGGTGTCGCTGATGATGTTTCCATCCTTGTCCTTACAAAGGCTAGTCCTGGGTTGGTAGCCGTTCTTAATTGTATTTACTAGTTTGTACGCTTGTCTAGTGTTCCTATTAGCTAAGTTTTCGTTTATGTTCAGCAACTGCTCGTCAAAGTATTTACGTTTCTTACGTCTAATTATTCTATTCGATATTCGCCGTAGCTCGTCATATTTTTCTCTTCTGGCTCTGGTTCCTCGTTGAATCCATTGTCTGTAGGCCTCGTTTTTCGCGTCAAGTGAATTTTTGCATTCTTCGTCGAACCAGTCATTTCGCGCTCGCCGGGCTTTATATCCCACGACCTTCTCTGCGACATCCTTGATGGTACCCTTGAGTTCTTCCCAGAACCCATGGACGCCTGTGTTGCTGATGTTGTGTAGCATAGGTGATAGTTTTTCCTCAAGGGCGGTAGTATACGCCACCGCTGTAGCATCACTCAAGAGCTTATCAACCGCAAAGATTTTGGGAGGGCTGATTCTTGACTGGTGCACTGAGGAGATTCTACATCTGTAGGTCGTCTTCACCAAGTGATGATCTGAGTCGCAGTTTGCTCCTCGATAGGAGCGGACATCCATGACACTAGACGCCCATCTCCTGCAAATTTTGTTTGTTTGATAGATAATACATATTTTATCCATTGGGGAAATGTTCAAATTCACCTATAGGTGTAAAAATAATATCCGCACAGAAGCTATTTTATTCACACCGAAAAAAAAACTATGACAATGGCACACCGAGTGAATTTTCCCTGGGTATTTTTTTATTGTATACTATCAAAGACCTCAACACGGAAATATCAACACCCAAATTCTCATTCCATCCTCACGATTTGTCCATTTTCTTTTCATTTTTCGAGAGCATGTAATTACCATTACCTACCCCACAGACTCATCACTTCGGTAGCCAATTGCATCGTTTTCACTACGAAATCGTCTCAAACTTGCCTCAGGCATCATTTGCCCTCCCACACAATTTCCTGGAAATATTTCAACTTTTGTTTGTCCAACTTTTCTTTTCACAATAATTTTCTTCTTTCTTTCTTGGCAATTGTTCTCGACTTTGCGTGTTATTCTATCGAACTTCTTTTTAGCTCCGTAGCTTTAATGATTAATTACCAGACTGGGGGGAGGGAACAGCAGGCTAGGTGGGGTCTTAGAAAGTTTAGATATACATCAGCCAAGGAATTACCTTTGGTATTCACCTTGTTGGGTTGAAGAATGAAGAATGGCTAGCCACAGCCTCGAGTAAATCAACCGAAATGTAATAAAGTCGGGGCATGAGAGCACCGTGGATGTCAGGAAAACGAAAAGAGAAATAAATGAAGGAACATATTAACTTGTTTACTCAATTACAAAAGGGACCAACCGACATGTGAACTAACATAATGGTGTGATATCCTTAGCGAAGTGAACCATTGTAATACAATGTGATATATTCGTGCACGGAACGATAATAGTGCTTTACCCATATAGATTAGATCTGAAGATAAGCTTTAATAAATACATTTAGGCTCCCGTGAAAAGGACAAATGAACATTTACTTTTGTTAAGGTTAACGGTTTCATCCGGGAGAATGAATACACGTGATTTTTCAAGGACATAAAGAAAATTAATTTTGGGTAGAGAGTTAATTTTCGTGAATTTTCTGTTGACTCAAGACTTCATCCCTTCGTGCTCAGGATAAATTTATGAAGAAACCTGAAGGAGAAGTGGTGGAAATCGACAGTGAAGATAGAAGGCGAGAAATCGGCGAATTTGTTAGTGATCGCGAATATGTAAGGACAGACGAAGACGGGCATGACCGTGCAGATCGCCCAGACACCGAAGTGCAAAAGCCTCTTCAAGAACATACGCCATTGACGCGTGCCAGCTGGCCGGCTCAGATATTAGTATAAATGGGGGGATTAGTTGCGCAGCTCCTGCACCCTCACGAATAAAAAAAATGTCGTATTGCGGGCGGAGCCAGTTTCATTATTATATTGCAAAGATCGTCGATGTACGCAACACATGGTTATTTCGAAAATAGTGAGGGGATTCATGCTCACGTCGTAAACGTCGTATTTGTCGTAAAGTTGTTAACTTCTCTCATTTTACTATGGAGATGATAGAAGTTTTCGACGAATACGACGTTTACGACACTGAGCGTGAATCCCCCTAGTTTTTTTACACAAGCAAAAATAACTGACAGATCCAAAAATTCAATTAAACTCTCGAATGAATTGTATTCGAAAAATGTTGTCAGTAGAGCCGACGTAAAATTTGATTGTCTCATTCAAAATGTCAGAAGGATAATAATTGAATTTTGATAACTTTGTTAGGTACGATCACTGTCTGAATTAGACTGAGTATAAGTGTCTTCATATTGCTCACTGAATAAGACTGAACTTCTTCCACAATGCCACAAGTGAAATGAATATGTAAAACAGAAGAAATAGGATAAATATTACCTTTCATCTGTAGTGTATCGTTTGTCATCCAGACAAAGTCAACAAAGAATATTTGTAGAAGTGTCCTTTATGGCTCAAATTGTAGACGCCTGCTCTGTAATAGAGCACATTTACTCCGACAGAAATCGATGGGATGTGCCTAAAAGCTATTGAATTTCATAACCATTTTCGCAGACATCCTGTTGTCGGACATTTATATTATCATTCGATTATATGCTCTAAGCCATTACATACAGTTTGCCTGAAGAACTTATCGGGTTTCACATTATTTGATGACTGAATGAGGGCTAATCGTTTCAGGAGTTGCTACTGAAATCTCGGAAATAAAGCACAATACTCTGGGCCGTCGAGAGAAAATCCGCACCCGGGGCTCAACAACTATTGGTCCATATACAGAATGTCCCGTACACATAACCGTGAATTCGCTCATATAAATTCAAGCCATATTTTAAAGCAAATTCTCTTCGCTAAAAATAGAAATTATGATTTTAGTGGTCAAATGGGAAATTTTCGAGAAATAAGAAGCGCAATTTGGAGAGACCCAATTTTTTGAAGCTTATTTCTACACATGTTGCGTCTCAAATAATTAAATAGTCAGTTTCTATCAAATTATTAAATTATTTGCATACAATAATAATTCTCCACAGGCCCCCTTCCCTTCTCGGCGGCCTTGACAATAACTTCGTGGTTGCAGTGCTTGGCGGTTCTTTCGGCCCACCGCACAAAACTTAATCCCGGTACTTTTTAACACTTCATACACAGCATAAAGGCAAGGCTCAATACGCCATAATTGCTAATTAAATAGTTTGATGATTCAAAAATCGGAATATCAATGGCGTCGAAACGGGGATAGAGGGAGCAGTTCGCATATCAAAACTCACTGGCAATGACGATCGACTTCGCTTTCTTTGGCGCTGAACCACCGGCTTCCAACCACTGCTGCGACTACTGTTTCGTTTCTCGTGTAGTGGTGGACCCAAGTCTCAGCCATGGTGACAAATCGCCGCACAAAATCGGTCGTATCCCGATTGAATCGGCCCTCGTACATGTTTTAGAGTACCCGTTGAGTTTAATTTGGGTACATTAGTAATTCAATTGTACAAAAAATGTTTGATCCCTCTAATTAAAGTTTGTTGCGGCGCCACTGATAATACTCCAATATGTACCTACGTTTAAAGTTGAACATATTAGCCACGGTTCTTTGTAACCATCATGCATTACACTAACATCATTGTTTCCAAAAGTACTTGGTAGGGAGCTGGTGCGAAAAGCCTGTTCTGTAAGCGACTATTTTGCGATTATTTTCAATCATATTGGGAGTTAACGTTAAAAAGTTCCATTTCTTTCGTTGTCTTCGCGAAAAACTGCCCGATTTAAAATCAATAAATCACAATAAAAACCTCCTCCAATCTTCGTAAGATTGCAGAAATTTTCCAGATACGCCCCTAAATTTAAAGAGATAACGAACAGCAACCAGATGGGATTTCCTGATTTTAAGTATTATGAGTAGCGACTTAGTCGACTGGAATGGGTTGGGATAGTCTGGTATTAGTAACTTCGACGTTCACAGCCTCCGGAGTAATCGTATTTCATAAAAAGCCCAAAGCATATCTTATCCAAGAACCAAGATACAATACTGGTAGATATAACAGGATGAAAAACGAATCTGTTTAATATTCTTGCAACGAATCGTGTCGTAACTCATTTTACTTTGCAGATAACATAGAGATACGATTACACATATAATGAAGAGGGAAGAAAAATTTCTGCAGATACATATTTGTTAAAAACGTCGACACAAAAAAAAAATTATAATATTTAAGAATGTAACTGATTGGTGGAAAATTTCTTCGAGTCAAAGCGAAAAATTTCGTGATCCCTCATCTCTATTCCGTATTTTTCATCCCTTAACCATTCTAAGCGTCTTGTGCTTAGTAATTTTGACCAAGAGGTAAAAATGATCATTTTTAGTTCAATTTTCGTTGATTAATAAACTCGGGCTTTCTAGTTACTATTGCAGTACAATAGATCAGGTCGCAGTGCTAATAGGCCTGCCCGTGGCCCATCTCCAAGTTATTATTGCATTCACGCCTAGAGAGATATCAGTGAAACGCAAGAACTACGTTTATATAAAAAGCCAGATGACGGAAATATATTTAAAATGCTAAAATATTAAGATGGCAAAATAATCCAGTAAATACTAAATCATAGACAGAAGTAAAAATAAAAGTAATAAACTGAAAATCCCTTTTTTATATCTTTGCTAAAGACTAAAAATCCCCGTGTGGTTTACCTTTCGCGGCTTGTCCACAGGCATACCAGAAACTAGCATCAGTAGAAGTTTATTTATGCCAACGAATCGTCAACGCCCTATGCCCCTTAACGGATTAAGGCAAACTAGAATACATATTTTAGTAGTTAGAATAGGACTATCTATCGCCCATATCTTCACTTACAGTATCTCAGCGAAAAGTCCCTTGAGCCCTTCCTGAGGACATCAATGACTTTAGAGGCGTTTATATTCGCTCTCTTGGAGATGGAATCATCACTTTAACATCACTCTGTGCTGGATTCCAGTCACAGAGACTTCAAGGAGAGGGAGCAAATGGTGTGATCCTTCAGGATTACTATAATATAACCTTTCCACACTTATCGTACAGCCTAATCACTGCGGCCAAGACTGGACCCCACGCTCGACCGGGCTGCAAGATCCAGTCCAGGCTGAAGAGATCAAAGGTCGAAAAAACGAAAGGACGAAGAGACCAAAGGGGCGCGAGGATAAAATAAAACAAAATACTGGCTGATATGTACAAGGGACAACAGAAAAACGACGATGAAGGGGTATAAGAAGAAATGAGTGGCCACTGAGAAAACAATCAAACATTCATTCACTCTTAAAATCAAAAATAAAAGACCAAGTACTTACGGCTGCGTTGTTACGATCGGCTCCGTTGTATTCGTTCCACTATGAACTCCAGAAGGCAATAATGATATGCTATTGGTAGTAGATATTGCTGAATTGAGAGTTGAAGTTTGAGGCGCCTCTTCAACAACCTGAATTTGATATGTGTCAGGACGATATGGTCTGATATTGAGACGATTATTATTAACGTCATCATAGATTGACATATCCTGTTTCGCATAGAAATTATCATCGTCACCGCTACTATACTTCGCAGTCGTTGCTACTGCTTGGGGAATTTCCGATGACACACTCATGGTGGGTTTGTTCGAACTAGTTGAATGGGCCTGCGATATGTCCCTTATGCTTTCTATCTGACTCTTCAGCAGCGACTGATCCGATCGCATCTCGGCTGAAGAGGACGCTTCCTGACTATTCTCTATACCGAGCTGCGAATCATCCTCGTCTCCTGTTTCGTCGGCCAGATTTTGTCGCGACAACGACGGTCCTTCAAGTTTTGCACTAAAAGAAACCCCCTTTTGATAAAGTATATCCTCCTCTCGCGATCCGCGATCTGCACCCGATGAAAACGTTGAATTTATCTCTGCAAAGACAGAAAAGGAAACAGATTTATGGGTATTATTAAATCCGATTGCCAAAGCAAGTTATGAATAATTTTCCATAGGAAATTATCCCTTTGCAAATTTAATAAGGGATTTAATGGTGGAAATTCGAATTTCGTCGGAAAAACTCGTTCCCTGGATTACCTGTCGTAAATTGAAGAGTCGATAATCCCGTGCCATCTGGAGACGCCGATGGTGTGGCATTTGAAAAATAGGACGGAATTTAATTACTTTCTCAAACGAAAATGAACGCAAACTAGTTATAATGTTCAGCCACCCAAAACGTCGACCCCCATTAGGCTGGGACAAGGCATAATTGCACTTAGCCGATCCTAGATGGGGTTTTAATTGGAAAACGGGCGCGGAAGGGTGAACAGGACGATGGCTTGCTCGTAGAATTATTGAAAGGCAGTTTCCAAATGCCAAAGTAATTATGATTTTAATATTCAACCTAATACAATGAAATCCCACGGAAGTCTTTCCGTAACGATACGGTGTGAACCTCTTTCCTCGACGGTTACTCGTAAAGGAAAGAATTCGAACGCGGTGTGGGAAATCGTTCAAGAGTCAAAACGACGACATTTTTCAAACAATCAATTGCAATTAATTAAAATTCAAAATTGAGAAAGAAAGTAAATTGGAAAAGGAAGTTCTAAGCTAACGAATTCTCAAGAATTAGGTTCAACATAAAAATATCACAGAGACATTCGTGTCCTTCATTTGCCTTAATCAAAATGGAAGTTTCCTTTTCAGGCCACGAGTATGCGACATACGCGTTGCCTATTACACGCACTCATATGTGTTTACTCGTGCGATTACAATATGTGTCTAGTCGAGAGGGACACGAACTCGGAATATTTTGCGTACGACCCGGGTTTGGGTTTATGAAAGCAATTTCAACTGACGATGAATTATTTAAGTAATGCCTACGGACAGCCTGTTTGAAGCAATTTGTCAGGTAACATTTTCAAGGACTTTCGACGCGATTTCTAAATGGCTACTGACAGGCAAAGGAAATATTGTTTTAATACGATATGTATGTATGTATACGGCAAGATATGATGGATTTGTTTTGGTGCTTCGTGTGGGTGGTACGACTGTTTCGAAGGAGCCCAATTGACATTCGTTTAGAAAATCGAGTAAGTTTCATGGAGTTTTCATGCGGCAAAATATTGTGTGGGAAATAGAATTGAGAGAAAAACATTTAGCTGCCTTAAGTTAGCCACGCATAAGCCATTTGAAGCTATTTTGATTATGCTTTTCCACAAATGGAGAGGATAATAAACTAATAGTCGACTTTAAGAATTACACACATTTCAAAGCGGCACATCTTAGTATATATTAAAATTTTATGAGCGATTTCCTAACAGTTGTTCAGAGCGCTAAAATATCTAAAACCGGCACTGTCACACCTCGGTAGTTGCCATTGCCATGGATAAAATTCACAAATCGGGAACTGAATTGAAAGACGAAAGTTTAGATCTGGTCATCAAAGGAAGGGGCCACTTTAGCCGTAACGGCTATTGGCCAGACCTGGGCGTCAATTACTATTTATTTGGAGGATATAACAATCAATTAAAATTAAATGAAAATAAAATAAGAATTTCCGTAACGAAAATTTGATTTCTAAAAACTTTCAGACTGCTCTCGTATAGCGATCACAGACAGTCAGGTGGCCATTAAGGTGTTAATGTTTGTTTGAAAGAGTGGGTTCTCTTAACCCATTTTTGCCCAAATTTTAAATTTTTGAATTTTCGCATTTTTCTGATTGCCAATAACGGAAAACTAATAGCAAACTTAAATTTTTTTAAATTTGTGCAAATTTGTTAATTTTAGAACGGTTTTTTGTCGTGTTCCGATATCGGAACACTGGGCACAGGACAGGGTAATGGCATTTAGCATGCTTCTGAAAAAAACTGATCACAAGTTATAAATTCCATTTGATTTTATTATTTCTTAATTTTATAACATAAAATAAAACAATTTCAAATATTAAGAAAAAAATCAACAGAACAAAATACATACATATTAGTATTGTGGTTTATGAGGATCAAACCATCACATGATATTCTTTGAAGCAATTGTCATGAAGGTTGACTTTGCATTTTTCACACGCTTTTACAGTATTTTTTTTTTGCACACCGCACATCTATTTTGCTTCGTCACAGTCACTATCCAATGATCTAGACGATCAAATCGGATCTCGTCTGGAACTCTGGTATTTAGATCCTTTGATGATTTGGGTTTTCCTTTTCCAGGCCTTTCGCTTTTGTTGGTCATTAGATAAACTTGAACAACATGTCTACGGAACTTGAGAAAATCCATATTGTCTTTTTTTCGCCTATAGAGTTGCCATGCATTGTGCAAAGCTACGTCTATGCAAAATGCGAATAAGACCCACCACCATTTCTTAGATCTAATAGAGATCCTATATCTGTCTATGTTCTCATCCATTCTGTCGACACCACCCATAAACTTGTTGTACATAGATACAACATTCGGTTGCGTGACAGCCATCTTCTTCTTTTTAGATGATACCCGTCTTGTTGCCTGACATATAGGATTTACTGGATCACAAGAGCTTACTAACATAACAGCGCGATTATCGTTCCACGCTGTCAGACCTATATTTGTCGTCATATTAGTACGAAATTCGAAGTATCCTCTATCTTTTGTTTCCAGTGATTTCGAGCTTATAATCGGACATTTTTCAGTTCTGTTTGGAACGATGGTTCCCGTATATCCATAACCATAATTTTGGAGGCGATTTACTAGCTTTAGAGATGAAAAATACCCATCTGCATATATCTTGAACGGAAGATTTTGAGGGAGTTCAGATAGGAGGTTCATAACGGTCGACCCTCCCACTCCCAAATCTGTATTTCTCCTTTTGGGATCCTTGCCTTGGTAAGGTTCAAATTGGATAAGATATCCCAAAGTTTCATACAGCCCCCATATTTTGTAGCCATATCGTATGGGCTTTCCTCGCAAAAACTGTTTCGCAGAATGCCTACCATAATACGGTACCATACTTTCGTCCACGCAGATCCTTTCTGGTAGGCTAGAGTATCTAAGGAATCTTTCGTTCAGCAAGGTAATAAGAGGCCGTACTTTAGCAAATTTATCGTCTGGAGCCAAACAGGCGTTGTCGGCACAGTGTGTGAACCTTTTGATATCTGCGAAGCGATTTCGAGTCATGCTCTCTGCAACAGTGGGATTATATACTTCCGAGCCGGTCTCCCATAACATCCTCCACCTTGGAATATCGAGATAACCCGATAGGATCAATATTCCCAAATACACTCTTAGATCGCTTTTATTCATTTCGAATAGGTGATTTCCTTTGGATCTAGCATATTTGACGGACATACTTACTAGAAAATCACACACTTCATTATCAAAAAACAACTCGAAACACTCGACCGGACTTTCAGGTATTTCAAAGTTTATTTCAGGCTGGGCAAATTCCGGAAACCTTGGATGAATATCGTCGCTATCGGACCAATTTCTTTCTGAAGGAGTAACAAACGAAAGACGTCCCTCAATTGCGAAAGCGGAATGAGATCTTCATCTTCATATTCGCTTTCGTCTCCAAAGGTTTGTGGACCGTCTTGCCTTGTAATCGTTACCGTAGCATTTGCCCGAAGTTGGCGTCCACTTAAATGATTGATGTCGTCATCATTCTCATCTCCGCTATCCCCTTCGGTGTCAGCTCCATCTTCCGGTGGCGATATAAAAACATCCGCACATTCGAAATCGGTCCAAAACTCTCCAGTGTCAATAAGCTCCTGAATATCGGCGACAGTGAAATACCTAGAAAATATTTTCCATTAGGTACTCCTGTGCCCAGTGTTCCGATATCGGAACATTCCAATTTCCGTTAACCACGAAAAAGTTATCAACTTATTTTTTGCTTAGATACTTGATATCATCTACTAAGCAATCAGTTAACAACTTTTCATGTGATTAGTTGCAAAGTTTTATCTGGAAGTAAAAAATCTTACGCACTTTTTGTTCGACATTTTCAATCACCAGACTGCCTACAAACAAAACTCACTACACGTCTATCTCTAGTCTAAATATAACGGACTACCGTTACCGTGTGCACTGCTGATGATCGTGAATGCGATGTGAGGCATAAAGTGGCGAAAATTTGAGAAATGTGTTTTTGAAGATATAAAAAGTGCAATGTTTCGATATCGAAACACTGGGCAAAAATGGGTTAATGCGGTTGCTATATACTGGGATCGAAGACACGTCGGCATTGCCTGCCGCTGCCACCAAATGAAATGGCTGACAAATTAGCCAGGCGTGTAGCACGGCTTTGGCCATACTCTTCTATGGTCCGTTCTGAGGCCGCGACCAATGTGAGAGTCTACCGGGTCTGGAGCAGATCTTCTGAACTGAAACTGAAAGAAGGTCAGGTTTATTGGTGAAAACACTCGGTCTGAGAGATCATTCTTGAAACCATGGGCGTAGTGGCGGACAGTTGCTACCGTTTCAAGGAGGGTGTTGATTAGACGTCATTGGATATGTATTTTTTTACACTTAAAATGTCAGTTGTTAGCCAGTTGTCACATGGAATCCTTTTCCCCGCCTAAATTGCATCGACTCCTCTTAAGCTATTGAGCAGCTTAGTCCTGATATAAGGCCTGGAGCTATAGTACAATAGACTTCTCGATTTCAGTGCCTGTGGATTTTAATGGCTCAGACCCCTAATCTCTCGTATTTTATCTAGTTTAATTAGCGCTATCAGATGAAAAATGAATCCAAAGGGGGCTTTTTAGATGAATAGCGGCTATCTCTCCTACTGAAGCCATTTTTTTTTCATCGGCTCTGCCTTAATTCAAATTAGGCTCATTTCCTCGTGTAGCCTATTCGACTTCCTTTAACACATGTTGAACAATGCCTGCATTCATAAATGGTAGCGCTAACGGAGCGTCTCATTTTTATTATTATGATACAGTACAGAAATGCGACAGAAATGGAAGCACTCTGGCAGCGCTACCAATTTATGATTGCGACCTATGTTCCTTAATCGAATGTTACTTAAAAAAAAAGTAGCGGCTTTGACCACAGAAAAACGTTCTTCCCGGCTTTAACTATGTTAAAAATCAACCAAGGACCTGCCTTCATGTTTGAACGAAATGTCTAATTAGACTAAGATGCCAACACACCTTAACATTTTTTTCCTCCCGAAAACTACGAGAAATGTATGCCATTTTCTTCGTGGCTTAAGGCGAATAATTTTGAATTTCATTAGTGCAAAAAGGTGCGCTCTCGACATTTTAAAAAGACAAAAGAAAAGAACTTGTCGCCATCCGGGCTTCCTGTCGCACAGCACTACAATAAAGTACATCATAAACGATATACACATGTTGTGGTCACATTAAAGAGGTTAACGACACTATCAAGCGGCTTTTCCGTCCAACACAAACGGTCTGTAAATGAGAGTCGACGATGTCGTTTTGTATTCGTGGCAAGATGGATGACGATGAAAATAAAGGACTTTATTAAAGGGGCCCGGGAATATAACCACAACGTGTTGCACACGAACAATCTCGGTCATTAAAATGAAACGAGCAAAAGGAGTCGCTGGGGGAGTCATTTCATATAATCTACGTACGGGTTTTTGTACATGTATGAACATAGTATAATAGACACGGAGAATAGTCTAAGCTATGGGCAACGGAGAATAGGGTCGGGCGGGGGGAGTCCTGCAAACATGGAAGGATTCGTTAATGTAGCTGCCGCTGGTAGACATAGTCCAAAGCTTACAGGCAGACTCGTTGTCGACTATACTAGCACAATGGGTCGGAACTCCATCTATGCATTATGGTACGACTGAACTAGCAAATTGTTTTCCATTTTATAATCCCTTGATGGAGCCGGAGAGCTCTAAAGCATCATCCGGATTTGACTAGAATATCAATCATATTGATGGAGTTGTTGTGAATAATGCAGTAATGATTCAGTAGTTTTACCGAAGGATTTGTAAAATCAAAGCGCTTCTCGCCACACGTTGTATGTAGGTTTATTGACTATCTGGTTGAGTTAAAAGAGACAAAAGAAGAAAACTTTTTTTATTTTGTATCATAGAACATGATTTTCGAATCTATTTTAGCGATTACTGAATTAACTGATGCACCTGAGACCGTTTAATTCAAAACCACTTTGACCTCTCTCAATGCGAGTCTGATACCATCCTTTACTAAACTCAGGGGCTATGTCCCGAATGCTTTACCATATTGTTTAGAAACTTCAAGGCAAGGCAACACTCAATCTCATTCTAATTTCCCAGGGTGATTTTACTGTCAGCGTCATTTTTTCGGGCATTACCAGCTCTGTCTACTCCTTCAGCATATCAGCGTAGAGGTATATAAAGGGGAATAACCGCTGTTGGCGATATCCCTCTGTTTCTTAGTAACCTTAGGCGAGGCTTTCTCGAACCTATCTCTCCTAGAGACGTGTAAAGTTGGTCGGAGACACCGTCAGACACACTGAGAGCCCAGAAGAGTGACGCCTTTCGCTTTTCGGATCTACTTCCTTCCGGAATATACTCCAGGAAGTTGCGAAGCCTAGAAAGCCAAGAAGCAACTCACCCCTCCCTGAAGTGGCCTTTCGATGGTTCGTGAGGTTTACTTGTACATTTCTCGAATCACCTAATAGCACACTTCCCTAATGTGGCGTCTCCGCGTCAAGTTTATCGAGAGCCCTGTCTACGAGTGGTACTTTCACCGAATAGCCTTGTTGCGGTGGTGCCCCCAAGTTGCTGCGACCAGGTTTATTTAAAGACACAGCCGCATACCCCGTCGTGCCGCACTCCCGGTGAATGGCGAGTGCCTGGTTCACTGAGTCCCGAACCATCACAACACAAGATTTCAAAACACACGCACACTCCGTCCACATTAACGCATGTGAATTAGTTGATAATTGGTGCGAGATGTGGGGAAATGTAAAAGTAACCACACACCAGTCAGGATTATTCAAATTTTATCATAGCAATACTCGTATAAAGTAATTTCAATATGTAAATGTTAAACTAGAAAAACAAAACATTAGTTTTCATTAAACTAATTCTCTAGCTTCCGCTAGTGAATCTTCCAATACCGCACATTTCAAATCGGCTTCCGCCATTCATGTGATGGGAACGCTGTACCTGCTTTGAATATTGAAATTGCCTTATCAGGTATTTTCTTCTTTAACTCTACGTGACTAAATCCTGATCTGTGTATGACATATTCGCACAAACCCACACACTAAAGCAAATGAACTCGAACACAGCAATAGGTCGCCTCCCATCGGTTGAAAATCCACCGGGCTCGTTAAGCCAAGAACCTGACGCTTCATAAAGGACCTGAAATATTGAAATTGGCTTCTTGTTGCGACAGTAGAAATAAGGTATAGTATAGTCAACTTGCGGGTACTTGTGCGAAACCCAATCGGCCGTGCTTCCGTTCACAACATCCATACAACAGCATTGAACAGATTGTTAGAGCAGCGTCCCAAGTACCAGTACGCTTGGTTTGGGATTTAGGATGAAGCGTGATATTATCCACCTTTTGCTACCCACCTATTGGTGTCAGAGCGAACCCACTGTGAAATGTTTACCTCGATATCGTCGCCGCTTTCTGCTTGGTAATTTCACCACCGGTATCGATGATGGTGGTGTGTGCCTTGGT
Source organism: Chloromyia formosa (assembly GCA_964017055.1). Classification (NCBI taxonomy): domain Eukaryota; kingdom Metazoa; phylum Arthropoda; class Insecta; order Diptera; family Stratiomyidae; genus Chloromyia; species Chloromyia formosa. The sequence continues at coordinate 4,522,265 of OZ024818.1, read as the reverse complement.
GGAAAGACATTCTACGGCTGGAGCGAAAAAGTAGTCTATGGAGGACTCTTTGTGTCTGTCAGAAAGACGAAGCACTTGGAATGTGCTCTAAAAACGGTTGCAAATGGACTTCGATTCTGGTCCGTCCTGTCCTACGATTTTCGTAGCCTCTATTTATGCACAGTGAAGGCAATTCGTTATTGACAGACGAAACATTTCGCCTTGTCTTGTGTGTTCGATCTTTACTTGGGACTGGTATGGTATGCGATGTAACACATTCACGAGGATGAACTCAATGAACGGTAAGCTGTTCGGGATGAACCAGGAAGAAGAGTCTTTGCGGAAATGGAATAGGGATATTTTCGACAGCATACTTTAATTGATGTCAGTCAGCTGTTAAAGGTGTTCACATAGAGCAGAGATTAGAGAATGTCATTCCAGGTCAGGGATGGAGATACTGTTGCCTTTGAAAATCCCAAATTTGGAAGGCCGAAATCAACTTTAAATTAAGTATTCTGAAACACATATGTTCATGCATGAAAATTAATATAGATATTACTTCCAAAGGATATCCTTCTATGAAGGATTGATTTTCCCCCTCTTCGCCTAAATTCCAATCATATTAACCCGTTCTCAAGTCAGAGCTAAACGACCTGGAACGATAAAAGGACTCAGAAGTGTATGGTGGTTGAATTCTCTATCACATTCCTGACATTTACGTGCCTGCACTGTATTGACGCACATCTTTTGGTATGTTTCATTCATGGCTTAGCATTCGTTTTATTTTATTACAATTTCTCAAATCGTATACCTACATGACACATGAGGACGTTGGAATGACGCAGAATTCATTATTTAGAAGTACATCAGACGGAAAAAAAAGGATCAGATATCTACTTTTATATTTATTGGCTCGTTTCGCCTGTAATTTGATTTTATAACGAGCTGTAATGATTAATATGATTTTGGCCTTTTCTTTTTTTTTTTGACTTTGAAACTGTTTACTTATAGGGAACCAAATTGCGTTCAAGCGCGGTCTCAAACGAAATTTGTAGTAAATAAAGTATTTCTTGAAGGGCGCGTGTAGGTTTTCCTGTACCTATTGTGTGAGGATGGCCAGTTTGTCTTAAGCGTTTACGGAGGTGTGGTCTTCACTGAGGAAGTAGAGTTGCCGTAGAAGAGCATAAGTGGGTTACCATATGTTGACCGAACACTACGGCATACGGCGACGTCTTGATGTGCGTATGGTAAGAAAACCGAAGTGCACAGTTGATTCAGGGTAGGCTTGCGTCCCAATTCTTTCTGCGTCCGATCGACATAGGCCCAGAAGACAGCCACAATAGAGCGGATGAACCGCCCTGAAGCATTGGTCTGGGCTATATGTAAGTACTGTATCCCGTAAATTTGTAGATTGTAAGTGGTCGTTGAATACCGTAGGGTTCGTTGACTACCGTAGGGTTCAGAGCACAGAGGCCGGACAGTGGGATAGCCCGATCAAGTTTGATCGAGATAATGAATTTGTTCAGAAGGTACGGCGAAGCCGAGGCGATGTCATCAGCCTCTTGATGGGCGACACCGAAGCAGTCGCCATTTCATCTGGCTAAGGTGTCACAGTTGCATAAAATATGGAACGACGTCTCATCGTCTTTTCCGCAGAAATGATAGCTCGAGTCAGATACAATTCAAACTGTTCTTAACTGGTCTCTCAGGCAGAGGCCGCAGATGGTTCTTACCCTGTTCCGGTTTAATTTTAGCAACCTGAAGGAGGCTTCAACGTTAGTACGGCGATTCTTTATAAGGGTTCAGGTAAACTTGGCGTCACAATGAGCAGGTTCATTTCCCGTCAGACAGGGTTGACGCTCCGTACTCAAAAAAAATCTCAAAAAAAAAAAATTTCATACAATTTTAGAGAACGTATGATGCAATGAAAGTAGGAGACACCCGAAGATGTCAACGGGGACGGAGCCTTTTTGACAGTTAAGGTCCGAGGGTGACAGCTGTCAAGGTTGACAGCTGCCCAAAATTGGCTCCTCAACGAGCTAAGCGGCGGCTTGTGCTTGTTGTTGCTCAGTTCGGGAGATATGGGCGGGGTTTTTGCTGCTCGTTGCCCCTGTCCGTAAATGTTTCAAGGTATTTACAGGTCTGGGATAGACAACACAACATGGGGTATAAAATTTATAAAAAAGGAAGCGTGGCGTCAGCCAGCGCAGGTGCCATCTTGTTGTGCTCCAGGGCCCCGATGGGGATGAACACCGGCCAATTAAGCTAGCGCCAAAACTATTCTGAAGCCACTATTTGTACAATAACAAAGAAAATTCTTAATCAAAAATAGTTTCCTTTAGTTCCAACCTTATGGAATTTACTTTATCTTTTAACAGGACCAGAAAATGTGCCATGTTCAAAACATGCACTTCGTATTATTCGTTTCCCTGGAGAGGTACATGGTAAAGGAAGCAAAATTGTTGAAGCAATAACATATGTAATTTCCCTTGAGCTTGCCGTAATCCTGTTGAATGGTTTGCACGTACTGTCCCAAAGGTGCAAAATGCATACGTTAATTATTCTACGTATCAATGGCGGGGTAGGTGGGGTCCAATCATTTGGGTCCTCGGTCGGATAATTGTACAAGGATGAATTTGGCCCGGTGAATTGAACATGTGAACAATAATACAATAAGCACATTTTACCTGTAACACCATTCTTGTGGAATTTCACTTGAATATCGACAACTACTGAACCGAAATAACGTTCATTGTGCATATCACGTGCAAACGGATTGTAGATAATTTGAATTTAAATTCCGTAAGGTTGAAAATTAAGTGGGGTTGTATTAAGTGAATTCGGATGAACATGTAACATAGGATATTGTCATGTTTATGGTTTCGTCGTCAGATAGGTGCTGTGTAACAGTAGATTTAGACAGCTCAAAACTAGAGAAAGTCCAGAGAATTTGTTCCCTTGACAGAATAGATGAAGAGTTACAGGGAATTGAGACGCCTTCTTGTACATTCTCGAGCTGCGTGATCACCGGTGAGTTGCCTGGAAAATGCGTCTCCAGTAGGACGTCAATATAGTTTCCTTACTAGAGGATGTCCACAAGCCATCAGGCTTCAATACGAAGCTGCGAGTGGATGGGTTAGAGGCTAATACTTTACAAAGCACAAAGACATCGCTTGATTTATCTATACGTTCGCAAAACACTCGCCACGAACTTGGCTTACCATTAATCAATTCTTTCTTAAACCTTTTTGGTTGTTGGTAAGTACTTTAATCCTATTCGTTTCCCGATGACTTAGCTCTATTAAAAGCCTTCCTGCAAGTAGCTCTGAATTCATTTATCGGCGCACTCCAGGACTCTGGCTTTTTGTTCCTATTAGGTCTACGGGCAAGGCTTTAGTCGTTACTTTATTTAAGGAATTCACAGAGGCCAACGCCTTTCTTTTCAACTCTTATTTATTGTTTGGTGGTCCTGGAAGAGGTGGCAATGCCCCCAGAAAAGTATCCCGCTAAATAGCCCTGTTATTTCTCCTTCTATTTAGAATAGGCGCGTTCTTTTGTATATCTACTGAGTTAAGGGTAGGGAAGCGAATACCCATAACACAAAAAACAAATCGCTTGTTGTTTAATATGAAAAAAGTTTGTTAGATGTTGTCCGACGTTTGTAATTGTCAACTAAAACAAAGAAGACGCAGCTTTCCGAAACTACAAATTTTTTATTTATATCGTATATATATATATTTCGGGAGCGACTTACTCCCTTCTTCAGTACAAAAGCTACCTAGCTATCATTAGCACATCGGCACTGTTTTGACCCCAAATCACCTTATAAAATTAAGGACTGTTAGAAAAGATCTACTGAAAACCTTTCATAAAATTTTACAAAATTTACAACATATTTTAAATTATATAAATTATTATTTACTATTTCGTCTTTTACGTACAACACTTCATTATATAAATTATTATTTACTATTTCGTCTTTTACGTACAACACTTCATCATGTATCTAAACAACAGCCATGTCATCCATGATTTAAGTTCCAAATGCCAACATTTTCCCCTGTGATATAATAGGACTGATTATGAGCTTTTATGCACGCCTTTAACCAAGTAATTAAGGCTTCTTTGACAACAAATGACAATTTAATTGTTAAAACTTAATTTGGAAGTTGAAACTCATTTTATAAGGCGGCGACGACGACCACTTCCACACTTTTCTATGTTCCGACCGAAACCCCCCCCATGTTTCCAACTCCGCTGTCTCATTAGAGCCCCATATTCTGCAGATTTGGATGAAGAATAATTAAAGAGAAGTCCTTGCTAGTTTATGAGCCATGACGGTTAGGTTCATAAAGTTTTAATAATGTGAGTAGGAAACAGTGTGGACTACTAAATGGCCAAAAAACTATGTACATAGGATTAGTGGAATTATTCTACCTAAGAGTAGGATCTCTAAAATAGTGATTTACATACCTATGTGGTCGATAATGTGATCCCTATTTTAAATGATTTTTTTTTTAATCTAGCTAATAGGGGAGAATGTTAATAATAAACAGGCCATTGGACTAGGATAGAATACATAGATGCATGCCACTGATCCTAATGGTGGGTGCTATACTCATTTGCACTAATTCCCCTATTCTCCTATTCCATGTGACTTACCTGACGTTTCGTTGGCATTAACCAGTTGCGGACGATGCACGTTGTCAGCATGCACCTCCTGGTCCCATTTAGCCGCCTACCTGCGACAAGTCGAGATATGTATGTTGTGGCTTATTATTACGTCCCGCACCATAGGCGAAAGACAACACAAACATACATGGCAACGGACGCCGTGGACGGGACTTGAGCCCGTAATGACCGTAGTCAGACATGAAACTGACGCCTCTACGCACTGAGCTACCGGTCTATTAGGTCTATGATTCAATAGCCTTTATTCTAGAAAAAGACCTGTTACTCTACGAAGGCTGTCTGTCAAACAACAAATCGCTTGTTGTTTGTGTAATGCGTGTTTGTTACACAACACTATGCTCAGTAGATACGCAAAAGACCGCACCTAGTGTGAAATAAATCTTCGTCCCATGTATCATCTTTCCAAGTGATAGAAGGCAGATGACATATCCTTCCAACTGAACTCCACAGCCCATTTAACTTTTTCTTTATCTATATTTTCTTATATTTCAACAACCTATTTGTGTCAAATAAATTCTTGGGACTTTTTATTACAAAGTTTAAAAAAAAAACGAAAATCTATATTTTAACCATTTTCCTTTGACCGAACAAAACGCCAGTTGCAGACTATTCTGCCATTCATCATCGTCGTCATCATCATTCACCAACAGGACCCTAACAGCAGGGGATGTTTCATGTTATAGACTCCATTATTGGCTCATGCCATGCACCCAGCGCACGTAAAAGAGACAAACATTTTTTTAATACGACCCCTCACTTCCGTGAGTTCATCTTGAGTAAACTGAATTTATTGTGGAAGCAACAATTTTTCCCTTTTTTCCTTCTTTTTTCAAATAGAAATTGAGTTTATCCTCGCATCGACCCAATGTGTGGTTGTTCGCCTCCCAGGCTATAATAATCGTAAAGAGTTATGTACGTGTATGTTGTCCTCCAACCCCTTCGCATTCAGCTTGCTACAATCCGTCCAATGCTATTTTCTGTAAAATATTTTTAAAGAGCATGAAACAAGTACAGGACTTGCTAGAATATCGTAAAATAAAAAAAAAAAGAAAGATATCCTAGAATATAGTGCAGGCAGAGAGAAACATTGCAAGTAAACGTCTCTAGGTCTGGGCCCATTAAAGAGGACTTCCTTCCTTCAATGGTTTCGCTTCTGCTTCTGACATGAAATTGTTTTCTTCATTCCTACTACTCCACCTACTCGTCCTGTTGAGCTCATCGTCGTTAAGCTTCCATTTTATTCTTCTTGTATATGCCATCACTTTTACCAAACAATCTTACCATGGAAGCTCTTGCGTTCCATTTTGCTGCCTGTCTGACTGCATCAGACTTTTGTTCAAGTCAAGTCATCCTTTTTGCTATACCAGATTTGCCAGTACCGAACACGGTCATACTGTTCTAACAAAACCAAGTAAAAACCCTGCAAAAGAAAAACTACACACAAAGGATTTTGTTCATTTCCTGCCTTTAAGTTTGATAACCATGACAATGATGGCCAGGTTTAGCTTTGAAGAGATTTCACAGAAAGGGCTAACTCAAGTGAGTGTGGTATGAAAGTTGGGAAGCAGCTTTTATGCAAAATAGAAAATCTCCTGGTTGAAGATTATAGTTGGGAAAGTTTCAAGATGGGGGGGGGGGGGGTGTACTTATTAGGGACTGCTTGTAGGGTTTCTAGTAATATTAGGATTTGCTTCTTGCATTGTAATGAAATTGTTAATAGCCTTGACCCCTCCAGGGGCATGAGCGTATCGACATCTCTTGCATTACTATGCCTTGTTGATGTTTCGACAGTATATTTTTCGATGGTGCAGTTGCTAGCGTGCACCTCCTATCCGAGCCGGATACTTACAAGCTCGGAACGCTGTTGGGGTTCTAGTGGTACCAACAGGTAGTTTTTATTAACGCGCCGAGGGTTTTCGCCGCTCGTTGCCCCTGTCCTTTACGTATTAACAAAAATTCATAGGCCTGGGGGAGACAACACAAACAAGGGAGGTAAAAATGGGGAATAAAAAAAATAGTCGATAAGGGTGGAATGGTTGGCGGACGGATCAGACGTCCACGCGGTCGAATCTGGGTCCGGGTACAATGAGACCCTCGGCCTCTGGTTTCGTACCACCAACAGATCACTACTCATCAGGTGCTGCCTCGATCTGCCGGTGGGAGCAGCACTACTCAATTGCCCTACCCCTTGTGGGGCATAGCGCGTCAACTGTTCCATGTGGCCCAGTTGACGTTTCGTTGGCATAATCTGGTTTCGGAGAATGCAGTTGCCAGCATACACCTCCTGCACATCCATGGCCACGAACGTCGTCGTGGACGGGATTCGAACCCGAAACGCCGGTAGTCAAACATGAGACTGATGCCTCAACACACTGCGCTACCGGTCGCCCCTAGGAGCAGCACTACCGGACCATAATATGGTTCATTACAAGTGGTTCATTACAGAATCCTCCATCCTCCTCCAAATTTATCCGACGTAAAAGATGTAGATGTGGTCATGTGTGGCCATTGGCGAATGCGACACAGTATGATGACGGAATAATCACGGTAAGGTGTTTGGATCTAGGCGTAGAGTCTCACGGCCCAATCTCTGGTGTGGATCGATTAATTCGCGACAAAAGGGCAGGTTGCTTGGTAGCTTTTGGACATACATTTTTCCCATGAATAGACATATTCCATGACTACGCGCAATTTTGTCTCGCGCATCAGCTTCGCAAGTGGTTTCGCTAAAACTAAACGCACCTTTAGTGCGAGAACTGCCGGCTGCTAGGTGACAGTACACCGAAAAATAGTTTGATCTTAACCCGCGGACGTTGCAGAAATTTATTATAAAATCCGACATATTGACTAACAATAGAGGTCGCGGGACAAGGCAACGGTACAACGGGACAAGGCAGCAGTATAGTATAAAGATAGCCGTCACATATAAACGGATCAGGGGACATTATTCATTCATTTCTCTATATAAATTTAACTTTTTTTTGTCAAGAACAGTACTGAATTGCGGGCCGGAGTTTGCCGACTCCTTGTCTAGAGTATAAAAATATTGATTTTCCGACTAGCATATCCAGGGTATTTATCGTCGAATCGGGTTGAAATTTGTTAAACGTCTTCAATGCCTTTGGTTCCTACTAGATTCCAACTCCCAGGACCTCCGGGGGCCTAACCTATAGAAAGTTAAAACCATGTGCTTGATGTATCGCGTAAACATAGTTTTTTGTCACTTTTCGTTTTTCTTTCCTTAATGAGAGGAACGCTCCCGCATCCTCTAGATATATCATGGAAAATATCTACAGACTATGGCTTATTATTTAATAAAAATTAAACTTTTTCTTACCTTGACAACTATATCCATTTTTGTCCAGCTCATAACCTTCCGTACAACCACATTCATACATCCCATAATGAATTTCATAGCACAATTGCTCGCAGGGACTGTTTCGACCGCATCGTCCTGAAAGCAAATAATGGAAGCCATATTTATCAATAAGTCTTGAAGATAATGCAAAAGGTGTAAATATCCAATAAGGCTGCGAAAAAGAAAAAACTAAGAATTGCTACAATGTTTCGGATATCGTCGCACCTGGAGTAATTCAAACGAAATTTGTACGTACACATTCTTGGTCCGTTCATAATGGCGCCCGTGAGACCGATAATGTTAATGGAATTGAGTATCGATCCCTTGCTGGGGATTTGGTCTAATCGATGATGATGAATCTAATGGAATTAAACGTATGCGTTGGATTCTGAGAGATGTGTACCTTTTAAATTAATCGAGCCTTCCATCGGCTCCTTTTCTCCAACGGAACACACATACTCGTACACCTCTAATGGAACATCCAACGTTATCTTACATTACCATCTCGTTTTCATTCAATTGAGATGGATATCCCCCCGCAGTTATATTCATCCTGTCTACATGCAGGTATGGTAATTCCTTGAATGGCCTGGCGTCTATTGAGAAGGTGTAACGACACGACCTAAGAATATTGCAAAATCACTTTGGACTATTTTTCTCTGTGTAGTCCAACTTTCTAGAACAAACGGTACGCTAGGCATGACTACGACGATCCGCATTGAAGGACTCGGAGCAGATTACAAGGGTGCGAAATGTTGTGGCTTTTTTTGTGTGCCTAAGCCTATGCTTTTGAATTACATACTCCAGAGTGTTTGATATATAGCGTGTGCCTTCAAAATCCCCACCGTGAACCTAGTTCATTCGCACGTGATTTAATTTACATATTGAGATGAATATTGCCGGAACCATTTTCGCTGATATTATGCTTTTGTTGGGTTCCTGGTTACGTGACGGTTATCCGTAGTTTTCATTTCCATCACGTCTATTCGGCGTTCAAATGGAACTCGTGGTCGTATGTCAAGGCTGTATACTCATTACGTGGCGCACATGTCCTTTAAATTATTCAATTTTTCAGACTGAAATGGAAGTGTATAGTATACGAGTAGACGTAGTAAACTGATTATAAGAGTATGCTAATAACTAGGCGAATTTTAGTCAGTGACTTTTGCAATCTATTTCGAGCTTGACGAATTTATTTACCATACAATCTGAATATGTAAATGGTTTGGGGGCCTTTGCCGCGTAGAATATAGTTTATACCATTGAATCCAAACGATCGGCGGCTTGCCGTTTGCCATGAAATTGCAATGTTGTTTTGGGCCATTTAGGTATGAGCTTCATCAAATAAATCTATCTCCAAAAAACAGCCCTGTTGTAAAAATCTCCCGTGTAGAAAAACTTCTCAGCCGCAAAAAGGATTCATACGTATATAATCCCGCCAAAAGGGTATGTTCGACGCTTCGCGCCTAGGCTTTCTATAGAGCCCTACTGAGCCCTGCTTAAAATCGTTAATTTTAAACTGTTTAGTGAGTTGCTTTTGAAAGTAGATTCAGGGCGAAGAAGCAAAACCAATTGGCATTAGCTCGGGAAGCTCCCCGCTAAACAGATCTTAATGAAATTAACGATTTTAAGCAGGGTTCAATATGCACATTCAAACTCAATACCCTTTTCTAGACCTGTTCTCAAAACCGGTCCACCGGTTTAAAGCCGGTCTTCTGTTAGTACCGACCCGAGATTCCCAAGAACCGGTTTCAAAAAATCGCACTAATTTGGCCGTTACACCAAATTGTACAGTACTCCACGATCGATACTGTCGTATGCCTGCTTGAGGTCGACGAAGATTTGGTATACATTTACGTTGTATTCCCAGTACTTCTGGAGTATCAGTTTGACCGTAAAGAGCTGATCGGTTGTGGAGCGACCAGGTCGCCACATCGAATATCTACGGCAATATACGATTTACCTACCCTAAACATTTCATTAAACTCTCAACGTTGGCTTTCAGAGGAGTGCATAAGGTTAGAACCTTATGCACTCCTCTGAAAGCCAACAAGACCTACGTGAAGTGCTCCAGTAAAACGCCAACTTGCGGTAATTAAAACGAGACGAGATCGCATTGTACACGTAGACGTTGAAAACTTCGACGTAACGAAGTTAATTACGATGAAATTGAATTGATTTCGTAGTGAATATGCACCAATAGGAAGTTTCCTTTTCGCTTGAGAATCTCACTCAAGTCAAAAACGTGCTTTTCAATAGAACGATTATACGTTGATGACAGAAACTGAAATGACTGTTTCAGCAAATCGAATAATTTAGGATGCAATCAATTATTGTTGAAGAGCCGTTGAATGCAGCTAAAATAGCTAGAATAGTACATTCACTTCATAGTTCTGTATTGTAAATTTTGATAGCATTTGGCATGATGTAACCCAGGAAAGTTATAACTCCGGAAATGAAGGTATTGCCATGAAAATCAAACTGTGGTCCTATGCAAAATTACGCCGAATAGATGCAGAATAGAAAAGTGTTCGGATATGAGAAAGCAGATAGCAGACCAGTTTCAGTGAATTATCGACAACGCATCGCTAGGAACTGTACGCTTTCGGAGCTATTGCTTAACACTCTTGATCACTGTGCACTGTGTGCTCGGTGTGCCCATCGAAGTTTTTTTATGCGGCTTTAAGGTTCTAATACAGGAAATGCGTGTCACGACATGTTTTTCTTTTGCTGTCTATCGGAATAGTAAAAATGTTTACTGTACATTCCATCCAATGGAATAGAGCACTTTCATCTGTCCAAAAAATTTACGTGAAATACTAGCCTTGCTTTTCGTAATCATATCGGAAATTTCATCTTGGTTTATGGAATTACTTGATTTTGTTTGGGATCATTTTTCTTGGGACTTACATACTGCCTTGGCCAAAAGTATTAGGCACCCTGTAAATAACTGAATATTTTTTTGTTTAAATGAAAAAACAAAGTTTTTTTTTCGAAATTATTATGTATCGATGAAATTAAACTAAATACATTAATATCTTGTGGGTCCACCCTTTCCTTTTATTACAGCAGCAATCCTCTTGGGCATACTCCTAACGAGCTTTGTACAGTCAACGGTACTTATGGAGTTCCACTCGTGTACCAAAGCTGTTTTTAACGCCACTTTTGATGTGATGGTGTATTTCTGTATGTTACGCTTCAGAATACCCCAAAAGTGTTCGATAGGGTTCAGGTCTGGGGACTGCGCTGGCCAATTTAATAATTTAATATTGTTGTCTCTAAACCAGCGCATCGTAATCGCCGAGCATGATCTTGTTGGAATTTGACTCCACGTAGATTCGTGTCACCAAAAATGCGCGTTAACGAAGTCATTAGTACAGTTTCCAGCACATTTATGTACTTTTCACTGTTCAAACGGTCTTCACAAACGAACATCTCGCCAACTCCACCAGCAGCCATGCTACCCCAAACCATGATACTGCCTCCTCCATGTTTAACTGTAGGCACCACGCAATCTGGATGATATTCCTCACCAACGCGCCGCCTAACAAAAGTCACACCAGGTGTTCCAAATACCTGTTAGAAAATACAAAAAACCTGTTTCAATTTTTTGGAAAAATTTTCTGAAATCGAGGCCTCCGTAAAAAATTACGGTTATTGTTGTTTGAAAAAGGTTATAATTAAGCTTACCTGGAAACTAGATTCATCGGACCACAGAACATTTGCCCAATCCTCTGCTGTGAAATGCTGGTACCGAAGAGCCCATTCCAAGCGATTTTTTTTTGTTGGCTGCTGAAAGCCACGGCTTCTTTCTAGCTTTACAACCTTTCAAGCCTGCTTCTGCGAGACGCCTTCTTATCGTTCGAGCACTTATTACTTTCCCCAAGTTTTCCGACAGGTTAGCAGCAAGCGCAGAAGATTTTTTGTTACGCTCCTTCAAAGAGTTGCGGACAAGTTTTCTGTCCTGGCGTTTTGAAGTTACGCGTTTTCTGCCTGTTCTTGGCTTATTTTCATGAGAACTGGTCTCCGCAAACCGCATGATAGCAGATTGCACTGCGCACCGAGAACATTTCACTAGCTTGGCAATCTCAACTTGAGATTCGCCCTGTTCATGTAATAACTGAATTCTACAGCGTTTTTCAATACCAAGCTCACTCGTTTTAGGCATATTGTATTGCACAGAGTGTCTAGTTTGCAAATAAATTACAAAAACAAGCAACCTCCCCCTATAAGTAACAAATGGAGACTGACAAAATGTTATCAACAATTTCTCAAATACCCCATTTCCTGGAATTTGCACGCCAGATGTTTCATGGCTCTTCAAAGAAGATCATTTATTGCTGTTATTATTGTTTGGACAAACCAGTATCGTAAATATTAAAAGAAATTATCAATTTTAACACACGTTTCAAATTACATGTGTTTTGAAGGGGTGCCTAATACTTTTGGCCAAGGCTGTATTTCATTGGGATTTATTTCATATCGCCTTCATTTGTATCTAAATTTTAAATTAAATTAAAATACGAGCCTCTATGATTTCCAATTAAATCCTAAGTATTTTTTTTCGCATTCAAGAACTTGTGTTAATATCCTTGTTTTCCCTGGCTGGCCTTATTCATTTTAAACCAAATTTTTAACCATTTTCAAACCCGTGAACCGATTATTACACTATTCCTTCCCTAACATTTTTAGCCGTTTCAATTTCCATGGGACAAAATAGGACACTGCTCGTCCAAGGATTCACAGTCGTTTATAATGAGTCAATAAACTGCTGTTTAGCTTCATTGATGACCACATTTAGGCCACGACAAGGGAAAGGAATACTTTTTCTTTCAATTTTTTTTAAATACACCACAGTCGAGACAGCATAAAAATTTGTGGGGCGTGTGAGTATTATGGCAACGTTGATTGCTCTGATCCAAAGTGAGCACGTCATCTCATTTATTGGCGCAAGGAAACTTCGGCTGGCTTCTAGGTCATTAAGTTTTATTTTTAGCCATCAGAATAGTTGAAACGGAAGCGCAAAAGTTGTGGAGGATGATGCTTAGGAGTCCGGTTTTCAGGATCAGAATTAGGCTCTAAATTAAATTATTTGCAGTGAAAATACAATACACAGTGGCGCAATCAGGGGGAGGGCTAAGGGGAGTAAAGCCCCTCCCAGGGACAAAGGAATATATAAAAAAAAAATTTGAAGGTGACATATTTTTTGTACCTTAATGTTTTTTGTCTGCTGAACACGAAAACGAAATTTGGAAACAAAACATTTTGACTGGGGAACCCCCTTTTAAAGTATCATAACAACTCAGCTTTTTCGCTGTTATGGATTGACATCTCGTATCTCCTAAAGTATGATATATTCTACAAGTACACTCATTTTTCTAAAATTTAATAGCAAAATAAACGTTTAGAACTACTTGATTAATGCCTCTTAAAAAAAAAAACATCGTCGCACTGATGAAGACAAAGTGAGTTATTTTAGATTGCCCTTTTAATTTTTTTTTTGAAACCTTGGATTCGTTTTCAGCACCTTTCCACATATGCCTGTTTTTTCATCCCAGCGTTCGTAGACAAGTTTGTTATATTACGTTTACACTATCCCCAGATTACTTCATTTGCGCCAGCTGAGATAATCTGCGACTGTCAAATACATACAATTTTGAACTCACCTCACCCAGATTACGCTGCAGATGAAGTAATCTGGGGATAGTGTAAACGTAATATTATATTGTTGAGTTTTGTTAATAGAACAGTTAGTGATAAAAATAAATTAAGAATTGTTTGGGTTTCAAAAGTCAGGCTGCTTTCACAGTCGAGTCGGCGAGTCTACAATGCTTTTAGTATGGTCTCAAGCTCATCTGTCGTCGTCGTCGTGGCGCGACAGCCCGACGTCGGGCCTTGGCCGCCTGGATCATTGTCCTCCAATTATCTCGGTCACGTGACCGCGTCCTCCAATTTTGGGAGCCCAGCAGCTGCGCGGCGTCCACACCTACTGAGCTCTCCCAACGAGATCTCGGTCGTCCTCGCAGTCTCGCTCCGTCGACTCGTTCTGCATTCATTACTCTCTTAGGCATGCGATCATCGTCCATTCTTTGTACATGCCCTGCCCATTGAAGTCGTTGTAGTTTGACGATTTTCGAGACTTGCAGCTCATCGTACATTTCATACAACTCATGGTTGTACCGGATGCGCCATCCATCTCGATCGCAAACAGCCCCGAAAATTCGCCGTAGAACCTTACGTTCGAAAGTGTCTAGCATGTTTTCGGAGGCTTGAGTTAGGGTCCATGCTTCGCAGCCATAGCATAGCACTGGTCGTATAATGGTTTTGTACACGCGGAGCTTCGTGTTTCTGTGCACATGTTTCGATTTCATTATGGGGAGAACCGAGAAAAAAGTCTTATTAGCTAACTGTATCCGTCGCTTGATTTCGTCAGTTTCGTTGGCGTCCCTTGACAGGTTGCAACCCAGGTAAATGAAGTTGTTCACGAACTCGATGTTGAGGTCCCCCACATTGATGCTTGGTTGTGCAGATGTCCTTGTCACCGATTGCATCATTATTTTAGTTTTACCCTCGTTAATACGTAAAAGCTCATCTGTACTTTTGGCTAAATCAAACCTTCCACACAGATGAGTTCATGAGCCGCTTACCTGCTTATGGACTCATCGGCTCATCAATAGATTATTATTTGCTGGAATGTGAATTGACCTCGCCAAAGTTCAGACTAGTATCGCAAAGACTTGTTCCGACAAAATTCTGGTTCTTGAAACTTCCTTAAAGCATGATATAAAAAACCAGAAACATTCATAATACTATAAGAACGATTTAAGAGAGTTTGTGTTTGTTGGGGTGTTAATTGTACGACATGGGTGCGAATTATTTTCTGTTGAAAATTTTCATGTACATATTTTTATATTGTTGAGAGAAACTCTCTCTTGGAAAAAGTCAAATTCAAGCAAATTTACAAATTGGTCGAAAGATCCTTTTTTGAATTCACAACAACAACAAAAAAACAATGAAAATATATCCTATCATATTCGCCCCTAAAACTAGACCCAAATATTAACGACCAGAAGCAACTCCTATTGAATCCATTGTCTCCCCCTTGAGCGGATATAAATTTAAAACTTTTAACGAACTTTCCGGATATTGCGCCAATGAAAGCGAAGAGCAGAAACCTCTATTTATTGTATGTGTACCTATATTTTCCTAAACTAATAAATAAGACTTAGAATATGGTTCGAGTCCTGTACACAAACATTCGAAATTTTATATAAAATTTCCCAACATTCTAACAATAATTTTCCAAGAGAATGAGTTTGCCGAAGCCGCGCGGTTCGGTAAAATACATAAATGAAACAAATTGCAACCGCCAACAATAAATCCTAGAAAATTGAATGTGTGTGGTTGAGAGTATAGTAGATGCGGATACATGTTGCAAAACTTAAAATTGCTTTCTGCGTCAAGAAATCCATGACTTTAATTCCAAGTACCATTGGAACAACAACGTGGAGGGTTATTAAAAATTTTCCGCCGAGACGGGAATTTCAATAAGAGGAGGATGAAGTCAGAAGTGGGTGCTGTTCCTACGAGTAAGCGTAAGCGTCTGGTTTCAATAAATGGAAAAATATTTGCAAAAGAGCAACGGGTGCTCAGGATGTGTATGCAAGGCTCGTACAATTTTTACCATTCTTGGTATATACTCGTATATTTGACTTCATGATTAATGGAGGATGTGCAAAATATTCTCTTGCAAAATGGAGGAATATACGAGTATCTTGTAAAAGGTCGCGTGTTGAAAGCATATTGTGTCTCGGTGAATGGTAAAGTAAAGATGCCCGAGGTGTAATATTTCTGGAATGGAATTCTCGAACTACCCATACACACGGTCACAAAAGTCTTCATACACTTGCGATTTGTGAGTTAAAGGCTAACAGACAAATATTTTCCACATGAAATATAAGCCATATGATCCTTTGGAATACAAAAATAAATATATTCAATATAATTCAAATTTTCACAAAAATCTTCACATAGAAAAATAAAAAAAAAACCGAAAAAACTCGACCACAAAAGTCTTCATACAAGAGAAAAAAATAAAGAAATACAGATTTTTATAGAAATCAAATTAAACTTAATCTCTAGTTGGGCCTCCATTAGCATCGATGACCGCTTGAAGTCTTCTTGGCATCGAAAGAATAAGGTTTTCAGTAATAGATGGCGTTATTTCATTACAAGCTGTTTGTAGAGCTTCCATGAGTGAGTTCTTGTTGGTTATTTTATATTTACGTATGCGTCTCTCTAGTTCATACCAAATATGCTCAATCGGGTTGAGATCCGGCGATTGAGGTGGTGAATGCAATTGCTTTGGTACATTACACAGGATCCATTCTTTAACGATCATAGCGGTGTGCTTAGGGTCATTATCTTGTTGGAATATCCAGTTGGTTCCAAGCTTTAAGCACTCTGCCGATGGTTTTAGGTTTTGCCGCAATATATTCAAATATTGATTTCGGTCTATTATTCCTTCAATGAAGTGTAACTTTCCTACCCCTGTCGCCACCATGGCTCCCCATACCATAACGTTTCCTCCACCATGTTTAACTGTGGGAACGAGATTTTCTTTCTTCATTTCAGTGTCGGCCTTTCTCTAAACTTTTCCTGGTCCATCGCAACCAAACAAATTAAAGCGACTTTCATCCGTAAAAAGCACAGTTCTCCAAAATTCGAAGTCCTTTTTTAGATGCATCTTAGCGAAATCAAGTCGCTTTTGCCGATTTACTGCAGATATAAACGGCTTCTTCCTTGCGATTCGTCCATGATAGCCAGCAGATCGTAATGTTCTTCGCACGGATTCAGGATGTAGGACTTTACCCAAATCATTCTCAATATACTTCGCCAGTTCAGGTGCACTTATCTTAGGATTTTTTCTCACTTTTCCTAAAACCGATCGAGTATTTCGTTCACTTAACACTCTAGGTCGCCCAGATCTTGGTTTATTATCTACACTGCCAGTTAAAATAAATCTTTTTACAATGCTTTGGACGGTGGGACGACTTACTTTAACTATTCCAGCAATTTCGCCCAAAGATTTTCCTTCCTGTCGCAATTTAACAACTAAAAGGCGTATATCCTTCGAAATTTCTTTTCAAGAGCTCATTTTTCCACTATTTCAATTCCAGCGCTTATCGAAAGTAACTCTAAACAAATAGTGAAATACAGAAAAGCAATGCAACCAAAAGTTTTAAAATTTCTGAGAAATGTATAGTTAAGAAGATGCAATTCGTTGAATTAAATTTGCTGTATGTAGACTTTTGTGGTGTGCTCCTCGCTCCTTTTCTCGTTTTTCTAGAGAAATAACGGATTCTTTTGGTATTTTCTATTACTTTATTGTTTGGTTCATACTATTGCATATTTTAGCTTCTTTGGTTTGAATCTAGTCTTTGTTGTTTTTTTATATAACATAATTGAGCGGTGTATGTAGACTTTTGTGACCGTGTGTATATTGTCGAGCTATTCTACTCTTTTATGGAATCATATTTAATAAATGGTTGCCATTTCCCATTGCCACTGCATGAAGGTTTCTTTTCATGGCCTTATTGCATTTGTTATGGTTAAAAGGTACCGCACTGTATCCCTTTTCTCTATGAGCTTCTTGAAAATTGCGCCCTACTCCTACTCCTTCGCCTATTGCTCTGGAGTCAGCATTGGAGTGAGGATGTTGACTTTCTCTGAAAATATCACGCGAACGTATTAACCTTCTTTTCTGATAACGACAGCCCATCGAGTGTTGGATTCTGGAAAATTTGAAAACAACCCTTTATACGGCCTAAATCGGAGCTCATGCTAAAGTAAATTTCCGCTTTCGGCAATACGAACCTACGTTTTCAGAATTAAACTACTGTTGCATGCATTAACAGTACGTACGTGCCTAAAGAGAAAATTCTTTCTGGGCCCACTTTTAAGACAATTCCTACCTTATGCAGTACAAACCTGCGGTTTTTAGAGTGAAACTATTGTTATGGTGCATATACACTATGTCCCTTCGTGCTGTAAAAGCAGAAATCCACTAGGAACCCATCCAGTACATCTCCGCTTTATGCAGTAGGAACATAGCTAGTTTCATGTACAAGTACAAAGTATGTACAAATTTGTCGAGATTTTAGATCGATGATTGTGAGTGAATAATAAATAATTTATCTGAAATATCCCCTCAAAGTTTGGGGGGAATCTTTTGGGAGTATTTTGTCATTTTATTTTTTGGGGATATGTCACAACAACCAATCCTCACAAAAACAGGGGGCTTTTTTCTCCCTTTCTTGGGTGAATAAATCAATTCATTGCGGAGATAGTTCATGGAAACGCATTACACAAACAACAAGCGACTTGTTGTTTGTGTAATGCGTGGTCGTTATCCTACCCTACACTCAATAGGAGAACGCGCCTAATATTGAAGTTATTTTTCTCTCCCTCTCTGGATACCCCTTGTGGGGCATAGGGCATTAACCACGCTGACTTTCCACCTCGTCCTGTTCGCCACCATCGCCTTCAACTGACTCCAAGATTTCCCTATTGACTTATTCCCGACCTCAACTGAACTTCTCCATGTGTTTCTTGGTCGTCCAACGCGGCGACTTGCATCAGTTTCCTGTGGATTCCAATCGAGGGCTTAGTTATGTTTTCCGGCCCCTTTCCAAGTATATAGCCTATCCACTGCTACTTTCGCCTTTTTATGGAGGTGTCTATCCCGTTCTGGCCAGTAATGAACAGGAGGTCGTCGTTAAAAACGACCTCCGGCCAGTGTGTGAGTAGGATGCGCCGTAGACACTGGTCACCTTCCAAGTTGGACAGCCATAAAGAAGCACAAATTTTACATTGGTATCGAAGATCCTGAGTTTGGTACTTCCCCAAAGTACTGTGTGGAAACGAGGATGAGGCAAACTTCCTGGGTTTAATAATGTGAATATCCTGCGCTGGCAAGTAGGAGAAGGTCAACTCTCGGTAACTATCATGTCGATCATCTGGGGGAATTATCACAGGTGAAGGTGGGTCAACTTTTCCGTTTCGGGACTGGCTCTGGATGGTTTTAACTTTTTAGGTAGGCTAGAAACTCAAGGTTTTTTGTCTAAGGGTCCTGTGCCGATGCAGAGGCCCTCTGACCTAACCTAACCTAGCCCTTTGTTGGAATGAATATGATTTGGCCCAACCTATCTAGACATTCAAAGACCGTCACGGTAGCTAGAAAAAATCGAATTTTCACTCGCATAATTCACTATTAACCTCGTCAATCTCGAGCGTGTCTATTCATATATGGCCAGTTCAATAATTTAATGCCATATTCTACATTAATTCCGATTGTTTTCGAATAAATTTAGCATCTTCAATTATCTTCTGTTCGACATTGTTAAGCAAAGTTTACCAATTTCAGTTAGTTCCATTCAAAAGGCGTTCCACTTGAAAAAACCTTTAATGACGACAAAAGAGCATGGACCGAAACAGAGAACTGGAAAACTTTCTTGTGTCGAAACAAAGAAACGAAAATAAACCAGCAGACAGGCATTCAGTTTCAAATGTATCGACAAATTCATAACGAATTGCCTGAAGCGAAAAAGATAAATTGTTATAGTCCCCATTCCGAGGTATTTTATTTTCTTACTTTTCAGGTCTGATGAAAATTTCACGCAACTCGTATTCCCACAATGTATGGTAGGTCTGGAAAGGATACTCTACACACCTAAGGGTATAACGGAGACACCCCCCCCCCTGTCTCTCTCTATCTCTCTCTCTCCCTCTCTCTCTCTGGAAAGATAGGACATTCGACTCACAATCCGCCAAACTCCATCATATTCAGCAGAAGTGATGTTTGGATGTGTCTTCGCGACATGCAGAGTGTATACGTATAAGTGTAAGGACGAAAAAGTTTTATAATATTCCCTAAAGTACATTTTCCTGGATAATGGTTTCCGACTTGTCTTCTCCTCGACTCTGTCCTATAATGCTGCCCGTGCAGGTTCCCGGAATTCATGAAAAGATGATGGTGAAACCCATTCCTTTTCCTAAAACAGTGGCCGGTGATGGTGGGGGTCGTGATGTTGGGTGTCGTGTCCTGGTTTCTTGTCTAATGGGCGCGAATATATTTGAAATTGGTTACGGGGCAAATAAAATACTGGCGAATGATTGTGGGAAAATTGTCGGATGGAGATGAAAACTTTCTTTTATAGAGACGACGAAGAAAACGTATATTTTAAAGGATTTGAAGTGATCGACTTGAAGGGCTAACTGCCGTCTTCGACATGATTAATGGAATTTTCATGAGAAAGTTTTCCATTCGAAATATAAACAGCGTTTGTAGAGCTTACATTCACGGTTAATCGGAATAGTGATGATTGAACTGAATATATTTACTTTGGAGAACAGTGCAGCGAAACATTCTCTGGATGACATTTGTAAACAAGTAAATTTTTTGGGTAAACTGCAATATTCACAGGGTATTCAGGGTAGTCCGGATGCCGCAACAGCCTTCCACGCAGTGGACCCCGGTTCGATTCCTACTGAATGCGGTTGTTTTCGATAAAAAAAAAGGGATTAACGTGTCGGACTATGAGGCCAGTCAGCTGTTAAATGAGTTCCAATTTATGAGGTTAATAACTCGGTTGAGCATGTTGCTGATCACACACCTCTGCACAAAACATCCCGTCACGATCTAGAAAACGAGATGAGCCATGGTTCAAAATTGGACTGTTGCGCCAGCTATTTATTATTTATTTATTTTACAATATTCACAAGTACAAATTCCACAATGAAAATCAACAAAATCAAAAATCCTCATTACTAAATCCATTTTTTTTTGTTCAGGTTTAGGCCCATACTGCTTTTAACGGAAATCCAGTCGAAGATTACGGTTTTGGTGCAATGTCACATAGCATTAGGAAGATTGCAATATCCTAAAGCGAAAAATCTCTGTAGAGCTACCTTAAGTGGATTTCCGCTTAAGATAATATAAACATATCGTACATACAATACATTAGTAAGACAAAAACCATTTCAATAAATAGTGAAAGCTGTTTATAAAAATTGTTGCATTAGCTAATCCCTTAGGGATGATGATTAAATCAACACAATTACGCAATTTCCACTCAACCCTTATCGCGAAATATACGTTCGACTTTCTAAGTTTTCCCCACTAATTATTATTATCCCTTCACTGCTCTCAAATCTCTTGATTTAGAAATGGTCCCGTTGGGATCGTGCTTCATTACACAAATTGAATACTTCCTATAGTCGTCAAATTGCACCCGACTGACGTGAATCTAATATTCCTGTAAATGGAGTAGTGTGAGCCAGCTGCTAACCTTATATTGAATACCCGTCCGTTTATAGCATTGTGCTGTTTAAATATTCAACACTGTCAAATTGCTTAATGCTGGTCTTATTAAGCTTTAGGGTTTCTGACATAATCCGTTCGAGGGTGAAAGTTGAAAATGGTATACGGTTTGTAACGAAACAATTCTGGCACATAACTGTCCGTTTTTGAATTTGTGTGTGTGTCACAAATGTACTTGAATTTGATTTATTCAAACCATTGACATTTGCAAAGAATCGTTACAAATTCAAAACTTGACATTTATGGGTTGGCCACTATAATCAAATGCCATTGTTATACCCTTCACGGATGTGATAGGGTATATTAACTTTGTCATGAAGTTTGCAATGCACAGAAGGAAGCATCTCCGACCATATAAACTTTCCAAATGCCATAGATCGTACCGATATCATTCATCAACTACAATATTTTCAGAGCGAAAGTCTCTTCCAGATTAGTTTTGTCAGGTGCTATCCTCAAATGTGTCGATGGTGTGCTTTGCGGTTTCATGCTATTTCAATTTTGGGTTGGACTTTGTGATAATCCATTTTATTTTGATAAGAAATGCAAATTTCTTTGTCCTTATCACAATTTTAATTTAATTCTGCAGCGTTCCGCTCTTTCGAGCATCTTCATTTTGTTCCTCTGAAAATGCTCGAAAGAACGAAATGCATCGGGAATAATAAAAATTGTGATAAAGACAAAGAAAATTTTAATCAAAAAGAAAATGTATTAATCGGTAAATTAACGAAAATGGACAACATGTTGTTGGCCTATTTTTGTTCTTAAAACTAAAGGAGGCTCTATCTAACCACATCGAGTGCATCCATCCCATCTAATAGCCGCCATACATTATCCGATCCGTCGTCCGATCGATCGGCCGATGGATCGCCACAAAATATCTGCCGATCTCCACTGCACACACACTGAGCGATTTTCGTGCGATGCGATAACGAATGACAATTCAAAAAATAGGTTATGATTCACTCCCAATCCAACCTAGATTCATTTTTGTTAACTATTTGGATGTGTGTGGTATTTTCGTATACCACATATTTGACATTCACTTGCGATAATCACATACACTACCCAATCGATCGTCACCGATCGATCGCACGAAAGTCGCACTAAAATATCGGCAGATCAAAATTGATCGCCCGATCGGTGCGATTTCCACATACACACGCCAATCCGTCGGCCGATATTGATTTCGGGCGACGGATCGGCCGATCGATCGGTGTGTGTATGGCACGTTTTAGCACCTATACCATCGCATGATGCATCCATGGCGTTTCGGTACGAAACATCTTCAAGGAAGAATTAGAGATGCGAAAGCTCTGAGCTTGATGGGTCCCACATTTGCTGAATGCCGATCAAAAGCAAATGCGCAAACGATTTTCGCAGCAATCTTTGCACCGCTTCAATCGGGATCCGACCGATTTTTTGCGGCGATTTGTTGCCATGGATGAGACTTGGATCCACCACTACACGTCAGAAACGAAACAGCAGTGGAAGCAGTGAGAGAAAGCCGGTGGTTCAGCGCCAAAGAAAGCGAATTCGATCGCATCTGCCGGAAAGGTCATGGCCAGCGTGTTTTGAGATGCGAAGGGGATCGTGTTAATTGATTACCTTGAAAAAGGCGGGACAATAATATGCGAATATTACCCCAAACTTCTTGACCAGCTGGATGCCGAAATTCGCGAGAAGAGGCCTGGCTTGAAGAAGGAGAAAATCATCTTTCACCAGGACAACGCACCTGTACACAAGTGTGCGATGGGAAAACTAGGGGTACGATTTGCTCAACCATTCCCCCTATTCTCCTGATTTGACAACCTCAGACTTCCATCTGCTCTCAAACTTAAAGAAATTTGTTTCTCCGCATTCAATGAAGAAGTTGAGAGGGCCGTAGATGAATATTTTCACAGCCTTCCAGACTCTCACTTCCGGGGAAGAATACTGATGTTGCAGAAACGTTGGACCTCGTGTTTTGAAGTCAAGGGAGATTATGTAGAAAAAAAATATTTTTTTTCAACTGAAAATCGCAGTCTTTCATTGCCAGGCCGAGAACTTTTCACCTTACCCACGTAATTTGCAATCAGAAAGCTTCATATCCTGTCAGGGACATAGTTAAGTACTCGTAGTCACTTGTTGTATGATATCAGTCCAAACATTAGGGATAGGTGCGACTAGGCTATGGTCGACTAAGCGCCACGCTTATCGAATATTCATTGGGTCTTAATATAGTTTACTTCTATCGCCTTTATGTTTGCACTATAAACGAAGTAATACCAATTAATCAGATAATTAATGGTACTATACTGAGTTTCTATGCCCAAGTACCATTCTCCTTGTGAACCTAGCTGGAACGTATATCTGAATGTACTCGTATTCCCTTCTCAGTCCTAGATACATACGAGTTCATGCCAAAGACTTCGACATTGGAAAATAAATCACAATTTATTCCCTAGATACGCAAAGCATCACAGTGTGGTTTTCCTAGTTTTTCCGAAAATTTTCATATTCGGGCTCTGGTAATATTTCGTGAATAGAGTACAACCGAAGTATGTACGAGTATGTGAACGAATCGATGCCGCTACAAACGAAAGGACTCTATAGCCAATTTTTACCGTACGCTGTATCTTCATATCCATATAATCATAAATATGCATGAAATCTCGAATTTCAGTCTCTTGCGTTTATATACATTTTCGTTCTGCACACTACGAGTATATTGAATGAATGATGTGAAAAGTTGACCCTCAAGTGCCGGCACGTTTATGAACATAGTCCAAGGATAACGATACCCATATTTCTCCAGGAATTTGAGAAAGTCAGACAAGTGTCTGGCGTAAATTCGGTTAAATATGGAATCATGTGTTATGATACGAGAAGTCTTCCAATGCAACTCATGGTGCGCATTTTCCGAAAATTCTACAAAACATCGAAAATATGATTTGAAAGGATTTCGTTTCTGAGATCCGACTATGTTGAAATAATACAGTCGAAATCTTATTGTGCTAACACCATCAATTTTCAACGAATACTACAGGGAGTTGTTGGCAAATTGTGCAAGAATATGAATCTTTGTATCTGCGTTTGAAAAGTTGATTATAGTCAGGGTTTCAGAGTAGCTAGGCGATGGAATCAGTAAGTTAGCATGAATAAATTGAGAAAACCAAGAATGTGTAAGGAATGAGCACTTAAGACATTTTTCTATATTTAGGGGATTTTCGTAAAGAGTTAAGTTGATTTCCTGATTGATTTTAAATAGAATATTGACTACGCATTAATGAGAACAAAACGAAAATAATGTTGCAATCCCGAACAAGGACAATGCCAGCACTATCGAACATCAGCATCGAATTCGCAGACGATATCACATACCTGGATAGCAACTTGTCAAGGAACCCCAGCGAAATAGGCGAAATCAAGCCACGGATATAGCTAACAAATAAGAAATACGAGACTTATTGCACATACAAAACAATCATATGGCCTCTGCTATGCTACGGCTGCGAAGCGTAGACGCTAGGTTAGGTCCCCATCTTCACAATATTCCAATCTTGGGCAGAAAGTTCACCGTTACATGTACGGGTTAAGTATATGACCTCATCAGCGTTATCAGCAAAGGGCGGCAGCTAGGCACGGGCCTATAAACTAGCCTCCATCCCTACATTCCGGCGGTTGTCCCGCCTCCATCACGTTGCGGAAGTTGACGGTCAGTCAACCCTCAACCAATCTTCAGTTTTCCAAAGGGATGCAGCACCAATATCACTACAATCGACCACCGCCGTGGACCCTAACTCAAGCTTCTGAAAACATGTTGAAAACCCATTTGAACGAAAAGTCCATCGTTGAATTTTCGGAGCAGTTATCCAAAATGGCCACCATGAGCTGTACGAACTGTCCAATGAGCTGGAAGTTTCGAGAATCTTCAGACTACAGGTACTTTCAATGGGCAGGGTCGCAATATAACTGCGAGGGAGAACAAAAGCTTGTTGACACCGCGCCGCATTGCATCGCTAAATGGCGAATTTATTGTGGAAAATTAGATATTTTCATAATTTGGTTTCTGATATCAGGTTAATTACTGAACATATTGTAGATATTTATTTGTTCCATATTTTTTTTTCGCGTATGTCGTGTATGTCTTGCGTAATTTATCCATCAAATGGCAAATTAAATTTCAAGAGAAAACTTAAATTATAAAACATCTTTAGAAAATACAATCTAACGTCGTTATCTTGTTATTCCATGCATTCATACAAAAACATTTTATTCACAGGAATTAAACTGTATTATCGACTTTAATTGCTTTGCCTGCAGCAAATCCCGAATATTTCTACCTGTAAAGTCGGCCACGACAAAACAACTTGCGCCCATCTGTTTATCGAGTATTATCGAGGATGATGCTATTAGTGTAGTGCGTATATTGAATTATTGTTCTGTTCTGGTACAAAGAAACGCGGCTTAAATATCCAATGGATACATTTTGAACATGTTGTTCTGAATTTTCAATTTAAATATTTTCTCCTCTGAGACTACTTTTTGGTCGTCATCGTCATCATCATCAACTTCATTGTTTTTTCATCCAACAACATTTCGAACGAATTACGTTCTAAGCCTTGAGACAATCTTTTCAATTACATAAAAATAAAATAGTCTGCAAATTTTAAGCAAAGATCTGTAGTTACGCGACCGCAAGCAAATAACAATTTTCTTGTTAAGCTTTTTTTAATTTTCACCAAAGGAGGATAATGAAAGAGCCGAAGGATTTCAGGAATATTGCTATCTTAGTGATGACGTCCAATGCTAATAATTGTTGAGTAGGTTTTATGTTTTCCTAATGCCGGAAGGAATGGGAATTTGAAATCTTTGAAGCTAGAAATTAGTCCTTGTAATGTACGAAAGCTGATTATGAAACTCGTCTTTGATGGAAATATATTTTATTTATTAATGGAAAAACTAAAGAAGTCCATTCATTTCCTCTCCTCGTGGTGGTTCGACGAAACATGCGCTCACAAGTCCGACAACTGGAACTATAGTCGCCAGGAGGAGCCGTCTAGGGATTCCTTTCTTCGGACAGCATTTGGTGCTGGAGCCATAGATAAGCACTAGGCAATTCAAGTTTTGACGAAGGCTTCTGGAGCCCAACCTGTGCCTAAGGCTACAGCTAATCCCGGAGTAGAGGCAGAGTAGCAAAAGAGAGGTTTGGAAGAAGCACGCTCTAGGAAAAAGCGGAATGCTAGTCGGGTCCGTGATGAAATTTCTCGAATTGAGACATCGCAGAACAGCGATAAGCAGAAAGCGTCTCTGGAGTGGACAAGTCAGGTTATTCCGGATGACACTGGATTCATACGGCTGAATCGTTAGATTGTCAGAACAAGCTGGCTTGATACGTAGCTTCCAATGAAGGTGATCTACCGCAATGGTGGTCTAAGAAAAAGTGACGCGAATCCGTGAAAAAATCTCAAGCGCTAATAAAAAGTTTTAGGAAATGAAAGTATCTACACTGCATGCATTTATGACTTCGTATGACCATACACTGTCGATCTTGAGCTCGAACTCGAGAACGAACCTGGTACAAATGTCCTCTGAATAGCTCAAGACACACACTTCACATAAACGTTCGAGGAAACAAATAATAATAGTAATCACTGTTTGGCATTTTAGCATCTTACAAAAAGTACATAGAAAAGTTCTACTCTAAGGATCCCATTACCCTATTTTGCAGTCACTCTCTTCTGCGAAGAAGCGCCAAGGATTTTCCAAAGTACATAAAGTTTTGCTGATAAAAATCAGAGCGAGTCCTGTAATCTTCAAGGAACTAAATATTTTTTTCGGCATTGAAAGTTTCTAAAATGTCTGCGGCCATGCCGTTATGAGTTTTTCCCTCAATTCTACCAGTTCGTCCTGTTCACCCCCACCACACTACCTCATGCTCGAACATGTTATGTACGTATAATATAATTTTGAGAGGGCGAGAAACGACTTGAGAAGACGATATAGCTAAAGGTATGAGAACTTTTGGTTCCATTACGTAAGAAAACTTAAAAACAAAAAAATCGGTTCTTTAAATATGCAGTGTAAAGAGCATTAGAGTAGTGAAAAGGAGGATGACATAATCATGGACGGTGGGTGAACTTTGGTATTATGTATTTGAAAATTTATCGATTAATTTTTTTTTTTTTTTGGGAGAGACTTTAGTCCTTGAAGAAATGCTTAAGTACTCGCTCGCATTTTCAATGCCTAACAAGAAAATTGATTTGTATTGAAACTTATGAGAATGCTACCTATTTGGTCCTTGTGCTGTAAGAGATTTAAAATTCACCATTGACCAGACCGACCTTCAATATACTAAGTTAAGGCGATTTCTGTAATATAGATATAAAATGTAAAGAGAGTCTTATGAGTTTTCGCTTGGCACATAAAAGTGCTCCGACTTCGAGCAAAATTGATACAAATCCGTCCCAATGCCCATCGAACATTCTGCTAAATTTGTAAATTGCTCATGTATGTTTGTTATTGATATAACAGAACATATCAAGTGTCTGCTGACAGTTTGTGCCATAATAAATAAATTTATTTGTTTATTTTTATAGTTGTCATAACACGATAACACGTTCGGTCACCGCTCTATGATCTAGAGAAAAAACTGTTTTTGGGTACTAATAGAACTACCACTGCGCTCCGAACTTGTGAGCATAAAGACGGCGCGGATAGGAAGTGCATGCTAGCAGCAGCTCGTCCCAAAAGTAGATATGCTATCGAAACGTCAACAAGGCATAGAAATGCATCAGAAATTGACGCGCTCGTGCCCCTGGAAAGTCAAGCCCATTAACATAACAGCAGAAGCACATTCCATATCATAGCTATAGTCAGTGGCGTAGATAAGGGGGTATTAAGGGGATCAGTCCCCCCTTCATTCTATGTTGTCCTTATCTCGAGTTTGAGGAAAAAACTCTCGAAAATCCAGACAAAATTAAATGAACTCATACTTATAACGATTTCAATAAAAAACGCAGAAATATAGGTAGACTATTGATGAACAGAAGTATAAAATGCGCACAAGCTTCGTTAGTATGACTGCGCTCGTAGGCAATCATTTTTGAATTGCTACTCTCCTAAGTAGTACCGGGTTTAACTATTTTAGCGTCCTATTCAATTGATATTAGACATGTAGGGGATAAGTTCACCGTGCTCTTCATTTTAAGAAAAACATCGCCAAAATAGGCGATTTATCTTCATAAAACCATTACGGAAAACGATTATGAAAAAGATGGACCTTGCTAGTAAATTCGAAATTTAAATCCTCGTGACACTATGATGTTATGATGTTTTTGCACATCACTTTAACAATAGAAAAAAATTAAATTTTGGAAATTACTTCGGTTGCGAGTCCTATTTGTACGTATTTTGACTTGAATATAAGAGAGCTTGTGACCTAGGGGTGTCGTAGTGTAGTTGTATCCCTAGAAAAAACCCCCCCTGAACCACATCATAAGCCTACTCATAAGTTCTCGTACCTAAAGATCTTACACCAATATGAATAACATCCATTGGGGTGAACACTCGTATGAAAGATAAATCGAAAGGATTTCGAATCAACTCGTGCGGAAAATGTCGGTAGGGAGTTTTTCATCCTCAAGGTCTGGTACATTCCCTGATAGATGAGAGATATTTACAAGAAAATTGACATCTTGCTTCATTAAACTTGGGGGTTAAATCTGAACTGAACACATATCGGAATACGAAATTTTTCCGGAGAATATATTTTGAAGACATTTTTTTTCTTTTAATTTACTCGTAGGCGTACGTTTCAGTGGTGTGTAATGACAACTGTGCAATTTTTATATGAAATACAATTATCTTTGTCTTCATGACGGTTTTTGGCTCATCCCATATACTAATACTACAATGGCTTAAGCAAATCTGGTAAATCGTTTAAGTTATCTGTACCCGCACGTTACAGTTGGCTGTTTCGAATGCATGACCCGAACAGAGGCAACGTATACACCTGGAAAGGAATGCGATTTACATTATGGCGAAATAAAAACACGAAACCACGCCCAACGAATACCAAAAAACAACATATAGTTTCAAAATTATCTTCTAATTATCAAACTCATACAGCTTCTACTAACACCCAAAATATTTTACCTCATCTTCCCAAGCCATCACCCACATTATATTCAGCTCCTAAATCCACAACTCACACTAATCAACAAAAATTGATTATGCCTCAAACTCATACAACTTCCACCAAAAGCCAAAATGTTTTCCCGCATCTTCCCCAGTCACCACGACCATTAAACTCAGCTCCTAACTCCACATCTCACACAAATCAACAAAAACCAATTACGCCTACAGTTCCGAAATCTCCCAATAATGATCTGAACATCACTATTAGGCCCTTAGAACACCGTGAAACTACGGATGCCACAAAATATTCAAACTTTGTGTGTGGAGATCCCCTTTTACCTTCGTTGTCTGGCTCAATTGACATACCTAAAGTTTCTGTCAGTCAAAATACCACACCTAAGTTTCTCGACCCCCTTATCCCACCTGTCGTTAAACTTACTAAAAACTCGTACGAAGATTTAGATTCTAGATATCTATTATCGAGATTCAGGGACCACAAAATTTACGATAGTGTCCGTTTGTTTCTAGCATATATGCACAATGCTCATGACAGTACTTGCATCGACGGTAAAACGAAAACCAACCTAAAAGTTTTAATCCAACAGGAAGGTCTACCCACTGATGTCGACTCTCTACGGAGTTTCTTTAATCGATATCACGCTGAGCTTGGAATGACACAGGACCAGGTGAAACGGGACCTCGAAACCTTTCGGTCTTTTATTAGTTCAAAGCATATTTCCCGTTTACAAAAAACACGCGAGGACCACAAAAAATTTACTCCTGATAATAAAGTTGCTCCAAAGACTCCTAGACTTATTTACCATAATTGTAGCGGTATGCGGGGTAAAGTTAGTACACTTTTTATGGACGCTAAATCTTGTCACTTCAACATGTTGGTAATTACTGAAACCTGGCTAAATGACTCCTTCAAAAATAATGAAATCCTTGACGATAATTGGTCCATCTATAGATGTGATCGTAATTATAATCTCACCGGTACTTCTAGGGGTGGAGGGGTTCTCATCGCAGTTCATAACTCCTTTCCAAGTGAAATTGTTGCAAGTCCAATACAGCGTTTGAACACATTTTTGTGAAAATTCCACTAGAAAAACACTACCTCTATATCGGTGCCTTTTACATACCCCCCGCTCTGATGAAAACACCTTTAATGATGTATGTGGAATAATCACTTCCCTTATCGCCTCATCACACGATAATGACAAAATTATAGTCTTTGGTGATTTCAATCGTCCAAACATTAAGTTTGTACTTGACGAGAATGACAATCGATTCCTCCCAGTTAATTTTATTGAAAACTCTGACTTTAACCTCATTAGTACTTTTTATGGCAATGACCTACAACAAGTAATTCCGACTTCTAACTAGAATGGAAACTGGTTGGATCTAATCTTTACCAACTCCTATGACGAAGTTATTGTTAGTCCAACTGCTGAAGCAGAAAATCTTTTCTCCAACACCCATCACCATTTTGCTATCACAGTTGAACTTTCAACAGCTAATATTTCCTTCACCCAATCCTACAAAAATGTATTTGTTTACGATTTCTCAAAGGCTGACTATGAGGGAATCAGAAATTAACTTGATTCCTTAGACTGGGTAATTAATATATCTATGTTAAATCCAGATGACGCAGTGTCTTCTTTCTACAGCATAATTCTTGGGGTCATTGATATGTATGTGCCCAAAATTATTTAAAAAACGCAACCCGCTTTCCGAACCGTGGCTCGATAGAAATCTTAGAAGCCTTAGAAACCAGAGAAACAAACTTTACAAGATTATAAAAAAATGAAACCGGAATATAGAGGGCTACGCCCGCAATCCGAGGGTTTTGTAGCAAGCACTTATATTTGTACGCAAGTATCGGCTCCTTGCTTCTCTTGGTACCACTTAGATGGATAAAAAAAAACATAATAGAAATGTCTGACCCATCATATAGGCGATTGTAATATTAGGCGATTGTAATGAAACTTAGAACATATTGATGTTGGTTATCCTTAGCCATCTGTACTTTTTATCTCGGACGTGTTTAAGGGATGCAAGGGTGCGCTAACAATAACTATGGAAATAAACTATTATGAACCTATTTTGAGGAGATATACAAATTCCATTATTTCCCGTTTTATATGCTATTCGGAACCCACCTTCCTGAAAGTTTTCATTTTTCTAAGTGTAACGGTCTCGAAATGCAAGGGGGGACAAATTACGATCTAATATTTTCTCCTCCCTCACTGTTCCCCTTTCTTCAAATTTAAAGTAAATGCCAAAAATAAAATGTACCCAACATTACCTTTCTCACAACACCCGACTTGCCTATACCAGTCGATAAACAAAATTTGACCTTAATTTCGAAACCCCCCCCCCCCCCCCCCCCTTCCCCACTCGTTATAGTTGGTCAATTACAACACATCGCCCCCTACCAATCTTTACCCTTTCATAAATGTAATTAACCATAATATGTAACAATAACTGCAATTCGCGCTACGAAAAACAACATGCAAGTAGTACTCGCACCTTCGAAGCCGGTAGGTGTATTTTTTGTATGAATAGTGTAAAAATGCCTAACTTTAAGTGAATGTACTATTATTAAATATTACACGATTGTAATGAAACGTAGAGGCATTATTGCCTATGGTGTTGGTTATCATTGGCCATCACTATTTTTGGTCTCGGGTATGCCTAAAGGGTGTAGGGGTGTGCTAACTGCAACAATAGAAATGTACTATTATTAACCTTTTTTGATGAGATTTTGAAATTCTATTATTTTTAGTTTTTTATGTTAGTGAAATGCCGCTTTTCTGTAAATTTTTATATTTCTAAGTGTAACGGTCTCCAAATGCAAGGGGGGGGACAAACTCGGACCACATATTTTCCCCTCTCCCTCTTTTCCCGTTTCTTCAAATTTGAAAAAAATTCCAGAAATGGAATGTACTCGACGGTACCTTTCTTACGATACCCCACTTGCCTATACCAGACGAAAAAAAAATTTCGACCTTCATTTCCCCTCTATGGGGACCCCCTCTTAAAGTTGACCTTTTACGACGCATCACTTTCTCCAGAGAATTATTGTACTTCCACATATTTTCACTAAATTTCATGCATGTAGCTTCAGCGGTTCGTGAGATATTTCATGGACAGACAGACAGACAGACGGACGCATGACCGATTTCATAAGGGTTTTGTTTTACTACAAAACCCTAAAAAACGACCCCAATGTTTGCTTGAACGTAAAGGAAAAGTATGATGAACTAGCAAATGAGTTTCTCCTGAAATCCCGTGAAGCATATAAGCTTTATGTCAATTTAATGGGTGAAAAAATTATCAACGACCCGAAGAAGTTCTTTAACTTTGTCAACACTAAACGTAAAACTGCGGGTTTTCCTGTTTCCATGTCCAGTGGTTCCGCTTCCTCCTCTTGTCCAGAAGAAATTTGCAACTTTTTCGCTGAACATTTTCAAAACAGTTTCAGCAAAAACTTAAGATCCTCATCGCCCCCGACCCATTCTCATTCAACAAGTCTTATCGGCGAAATTACTATCACGCAGGAGGAAATATCCAAAGCGATTGCAGAGCTAAGTGTAGAAAAAGGACCTGGCCCTGACTTAATCCCACCTTACTTTGTGCAGCAATGTATGGACCAATTGCTCGTTCCCCTACATATTATTTTCAATACATCCCTCCAATCAGGCGTCTTTCCCTCTTATTGGAAACTTTCCCATATCACTCCAATCCATAAGAGCGGTGATAAACGATTAGTCGATAACTATCGGGGCATTGCAATACTATCGACAATCCCTAAGCTTTTTGAGAAGTTGGTATGTGATAAACTCACCGGTGTCATTGACCCACTTCTTAATGAAGAACAACATGGTTTTCATAAAGGCAGATCGACGACAACCAACCTCATTATCCTTGTTTCCGAGGTTCTCTGTGAAATGGAAAAAGGAGGAAATCAAGTTGACGCAGTTTATACCGACTTTAGTAAGGCCTTCGATAGAGTCGATCATCAAATTCTAATCGAAAAATTACACAAATTTGGGGTAACTGGGTCACTGTTAAGCTGGCTCCGCTCCTACCTTCTCGATCGTACTCAATTTGTGAAATTTCAAGGTTGTCTATCTAAAAGTATCTCTGTATCCTCTGGTGTACCACAGGGCAGTCATTTGGGTCCTCTACTCTTTAATATCTTTATTTCAGACCTATCACAAGTACTGTCCGATATCCACCATCTTCTATTTTATATGCCGATGACCTAAAACTGTACCATACAATACATACACACTCTGATGCAGCTTTTCTTCAACTCAAGCTTCAATCCCTCGAAGAATGGTGTAATCAAAATAATTTATACCTTAACGTCAGTAAGTGTCAAGTAATAAGTTTCTCCCGAAAAATCAGTAATATAACCAACTCCTACCTACTCAATAACGTTGAACTTAATCGTGTCTATCATATGAAGGACCTTGGCGTAGTCTTAGACAACAAACTACGTTTCAATTTACAATATGATATGGCGTTATCTACGGCCAATAAGCAACTCGGCTTCATTAAAAGACGAGCAAAAGAATTTGAAAATCTCTGGGTTACTAAAACTTTCTATATCACACTTGTGCGACCACTTCTCGAATACGCTTGTGTTGTCTGGAACCCAGTGCATGAGATACACTGCAAAAAATTTGAGTCGATTCAAAAACAATTTATTCTCTTCGCACTGAGAAACCTATATGATCCTAACGATTTCCATAACCTCCCTTCTTACCAATACAGATTAGGTCTTTTAAATTTAATGACACTCTCTTCAAGAAGAACGCTACTCAGTGCATGTTTCACCTTTGATATCATTAGCGGTACAGTTAATGTCGATTTTCTCTCTAACAAAATAATGTTCAACGATCAAACGAGACGTACTAGGCATACAGCTCTCCTAAAGGAGTACCAACACCCGACGGATTATGGCTATAACGAACCCATAAATAGATGTTGTCGAAATTTCAACTCTATTAGTACCCTTTATTCTCCAGGGACGTCCAAATTCTCTTTTAAGCATAATTTGATAAAGTCCCTCATAACATCCTAGTTTCCTGCTTTTTGTCCCATACACGTTAATATCTTTTAGTTATATAAATGGAATGAAATGTATGTATATTGTACTTATTGTCAATGTAACTTCAGGCTTCTAGCTTCATTAAATAAATAAATAAATAAATAAATAATACTCGTATAATAGACGGGCAGATAGTCCGACGCAAGCTGTGCGTTTGATGGTTTATTCGAGCACTTCCTAATCTAATCTAATCGAATTAATACGCAGGCGAAATGGCAGTGAATAAGTCACATATTGCGGAAGGATGATAACTGTATGGTTTTACAAGCCATAAAATGGAAAATGGAACCCAATTTTCCCATCAAGGCGAACCAATGCGCCGTTTCGTGGCAGAAGAGTGTGAGTCTCATAGAAAACTGCGGAAAATTCACGCCAAATTTATCGAACACTTCCGATAGCAGAAGGACTAAATCTTTTTTTTTTCCCTGTAAGAACCGTACAAACCATAAAAGTTTGTTGAAGGTCCTTATTATAGATAATGCGGTTATGAGTATCAACCTCTCATTGAACACAAGTGTCGACTAGCAAGCAAAGCACTAAAACATGTTCAGAAAACTTGGCGAACCCTTTTCGGTTACTGCGTTCATCGAACGAAAAGAGATAATGAGAATGCTCTGGGAATTACAAAGCAAAAAAAAAGGCTATTGGGTTAAGATGGAGACGGACTAAGGTTGAAGTGTAAATTTTAGAAACATCATTAAATTATTTATGTTGATCGTTTGCCAATTACAATGAAAAAAACAAAGGATATTGAACTGTTTATTTTCGGCTGCCAAAATGCCCGCATTTCGAGGGTTATTTTATTAATATATTCTCTATTAGTGGGCTCAGAGCTATTCTCGTCATCATCAAACAATTAGTTACTTTTCATAGCGCTACTTAGAGAAAGATATACGAGAGTGACATTTCTCGAATACTCGGTATCTTTCAAAAACCATCAAGACGTCTCTTTATTGTAATATCGGTTTTCATTTTCTTTCATCTCTGAAATACGAACCCCTTTTCACAAAAGTGGTTCATTAGGTAATTGAATCACTTCAAGTCGCTTTTGCTATAAATTGACCTTTTGCAAGGTTTTCGTTGTAGGTTTTTGCACAAGTGTCCTTAAAACTAGGTCTCAAGACATTTTGACAAGTCAGTCAAGTGAAGAAGCTAAAGGACGCCAAGCGTACAATGTCAGCCACCATCAAGAAAACAGCGGCGACAACAGCAAACATGACGATGGTAACGATGTTGACAGAATTTTATAAGATGCTGATGAGGATGATGGCTTCAGCACGAAGGAAATACAACATACATACAAGAGTTGAAGCTGAACAGCACACTATGAAAATCCTATGGGAACACTTGAGCTCTCGGTTTGATGGAATGAATGGATTCTTGCGTATGAGAGGACTTTGTTTCTCTTGAGTTTGTAATATGATAGCTATTTTCAACTAATGACTTGCATTAAGGTTAATACAGGGCTCTTTTTTTCTCGGTTCCAAGGACTTTACTTGAAGTATGGGGACTTTGATTATATTACCAAATGTGTGTTGATTGGGAGTGGAAACGTTTTGTTGGCGATTCTATAGGCGGTGATAGAAAAAGAAGCAATTTGAGTAATGATTGAAATGGAAACATAACTATGCGGAAATGAGTGTCAGTGAGAACACGGATGGAAACATCATCAGCGACACCGATAGCATCAACAAACGATGGGAGTCCTATTTGAAGAGCCTCTTAATTTCACATTCCAAGTCATCATACAATCGTTGGTGATATGATCGATCATGGCCCCAATACACAACCGCCGATAGTATAAGAAGTTAAATTTTGCCTTGCAGTCAGTCAAACCAAATAAAGTGCGGGGCACAGACGAGATTCCAACTGAATTGCTACTGGACTGAAGCAGGTCGATGGACTGGCTATGGCACTCTTAAATCAAGAACAAGGACGCCAGAACAACCGAAACTCAACTTCGTGGACCTCAGCATCGAATTCGTAGATGACTTCATATACCTTAGTAGTAACCTGTACGTAGTAATCGTACATGAACTCGTCCGGCTCGGCTTTAAGCTAAGGTTGATACGATGTTAATGGTGTGTTTTGCTAGGTACACGATTGTCGCATGTTGTTCGCGATTAGCGATCAAACCATAGAGCACAGAGCACTATTTGTGTGTATCTTTCGCATCGTCGCCTGCCATCGCCGCTGACTGGTGCCGAGCTAAAACCACCTTAAGGCATTGTAAATATACTGGTCAATGTTATCTTATTGGGTTCTTCTTACACTGTAAACGCACTTAATAATGCTCTATCAATGCATAGTTAATAGTACAGTTATTGTTATGGCA
Source organism: Chloromyia formosa (assembly GCA_964017055.1). Lineage (NCBI taxonomy): Eukaryota > Metazoa > Arthropoda > Insecta > Diptera > Stratiomyidae > Chloromyia > Chloromyia formosa. The sequence goes on along the minus strand of OZ024818.1, from coordinate 4,485,277 downwards.
CCGATAAAGTTACAAAAAACTCTCAAAATATCTACGACCATGTGGACGACTCAGCCCAAAATAGTTGCAGCTCTGGTTGACTAATGTTTTCTCTTTATGCCAGAAATATGAAGGAGCTCCCCCCTTTAATATCCGTAGGACGTCTCAGAGTAGTACTAAATTAAAATGAGCACTAACAACTTAGTTTATATATAAGTGCTGTATCCATCAAGTCATTTTAACCTCGCCTATACGTTCATTAAAAATCCTGCCGCGAACTGTCCCAAACTACCGTAATTACCAATTATGTGAATCACGTTTCACATTTTAAACATAATCACAATAATAAAACAGAGCGAACAAGACGTGACATTATGTCTGAAAACAAGATGTAAGTAAGGACTATAGCGAGCGGAGTGTCCTTGCTGTTGAATATGTTCAAACATTGATCCCTATACGCCCACTATGAGCCAAGCCGTCCATTCTTCTTTTAAATGGCCATCTTGGAGACTTGCTTGACGACCGAGAAGAAGTTCTCTCCATAGTCATGTTGCTATAAAATTTTCGGGAAATTGCCATAAAACCAGTTTCATTGTTAGCACGTTTTTGAATTCAGTATGTGTTCTATAGGAGAATAGAATTAGGCAAGGAACAAAGTGGCCATCATTTTAATTTCGTTCTTAAGAGAGTAGACTTATGGTGGTGGGGGTGGTTTAGAGAAATACACACTGACGGAATAATAAAAAGTAGCAAAAATAGTCAAATCAAATTATTTAAAGGTTTTATAAAGGCTAGCAGAGTTCCAAGCTCGAAAAGTGCATAGTGAGCATATCTTGCAAGACCTGCGAATTGCGGTTACTTGGCCAAACTATTATCACTCTTTCAGTAAAGATGCTTCGATCGTAAACTAATTCCACTGCTTCATTAAAAGATATAAAGTAAAGCACCCACTTTTCGCTCCGAAGTCAGAATGTAGGGTACGAAATATAGTAGAGTACTTCATTTTCCAGACTATATACGGGATCATGGTAAAAAAATAAATAAATAACTGGCGCAACAGATCAATTTGAACCATAGCCTCGAGATGAGTTAGCATCATCTCATTTTCTAGATCGTGACGGTCTTGTGCAGAGGTGTGTGATCAGCACCACGCTCAACCGTGCTATTTACCCCATAAATGGGGATCATCGTCGTCCAATTATCTCGGTCAAGAGACTGCGTCCTCCAATTTTATTCGGGGTCATCAACTACTGAGTCTTCACAACGAGCTCGCGGTCTTCCTCACAGCCTTGCTCCGTCGACGCGTTGTCTATTCTATATTTTCTTAGGCATGTAGTCATCGCCCATTCGTTGTATTTGTCCTGCCCATTTTAAACGATGCAGTTTAACTTCGAAACTTCCAGCTCATCGTAAAGTTCGTACAGCTCATGGTAATACTGAATGCGCCGACCATTTCGGTCGCAAGCTGCTCCGAAAATTCGCCGAAGGACCTTCCGTTCAAACGTAATTATCAAGTTTTCGGAGGCTTGAGTTAGGGTTCAGGATTCGCAGCCATAGCCTACCATAGGTCGTATAATGGTTTTGTATATGCGGAGCTATGCATTTCTGCGTGCACATGCATAGATTTCATTATTGGGAGGAGCGAGAAGAAAGTCTTATTTGCTAGTTATGTGTATCTGTCGCTTGATTTCGTCAGTTTCATTATCGGATGGCTAAATGGAAGTACCTGCAATATTACAACTCAGGTTTGGCCGACCTTCAATCCCCTCCTCGGGGCTGCTGATAGTAAAGAGAAGATTTCTCCGGAAGGTCGTGGGAATTATTACGGACAATTGCCCGATGGGTTAGCATGCTAAGGGTCTGCGGCTTCCATACAATGATTATTGCAGAAGTTGTGAGGACAAGGAGAAGGAGGAAACTATTCACTTCCTGTACATTTGCCCTGCTCTGGCCGGTAGAGGAAAGTACACTCTAGAGTCTCTCTACTTCTTGGACCTGGATGCTGGTCATCTACATCTCTTCATTGACAGCTCCATATAGTTGGAGTCTAGACTCTCACGGTTTTGAGATGGTGACGTATCACGTAACGGTCTATATGTGCTGTGTTCTGTACAGCAGCCTCTATAACTTAACCTAGGTAATGCCAGCTAAAGATGGTTTGCTGATGACATCGTGTTCCAGCAAACGAAATTCTGCGGTGTTTCGAAGAGTAGAAACGTATTTGAAATCAAAAGTTCTGAAGGACCGACTGGACACATACATATTCAACTTGGGAGATGAGCTGGATCTTAAATCACTCATGAATCGCCATACCCGCAAATTGAAAGAGAACCGCCGAACTCCAACTGAGATTTTCCTACAGCTAACCGCTCGACGCGGTTCAATTCAATTCCCGAAATCTGAATCTCACTGACTGACGGACAGGACACTGTTGCCATGTCATTAAAACCGTTCATTCGCGGTAGGTGGTCTGAATGAATTTTATCTCGATTTGCAATCATCATGCATCCAGGAGCCTTTCAGTCACATGTACTTAACCATGTATTTGCAATAGGCTCTTACGTCTAAAGGCCTTGTTTGTATTCATTCGTGAATACGACAAGTGTATGCCTTCTGGGCAATATCCTTGTATATCCGTAAATATGCATTATGAACCACAAAATGATTTCAGCATGAATGCATTCATCAGACTTTGTAAAATACTCCTTCCATCCTGACCTGCTTAAAGGATTCTGTATGCCACAAAATCCACCCTTCTCGTTAATCCACACGAAACGTAATATCGATTCGACCGGATCAGAGGGTGCAACTAAATAGGGGTGTGCTATATTTGTACGCAGCGGAATATCTGAGCTTATATGTTACGTAAACGAAGGACGAGCAACATATGGCCTAAAAGTGGAATGTGTAATTCATAGTGGAAAGTCCTTAGTTTTTCATACATGGACAGAATACGAAGTCATTAAAGATTCAGCTACTGAATGGAATGTCGCTTTTGAATACGAACCTCTTCGTTGCGTTTGGTTCCACTGGATAAACCAGAAGGACTGAACAATATGAAATATTGAGTTGTTCAAGTAAACATCATAAAGCCACAAACCAGCTCTTTACAAAGGAGGGGAGGTTTGATAAAGGTGTTAGTTTGAAATTTTTTAAAACTTCAAATTTTACTCAAGTAAAATATCGGCTATAGGCTAAGAGAAGAAATTCGCGGCGGCTTTGAAACATGTTGTCCTTATCGCCCGATTCAGGAGATATCCATGTTTACCAGGCAAATATAATAAGTCCTTTTTTCCTAACCAAAGGACTCAAAATACCATCAACAGTAGTCTACTGCATTTGCCTCATGGCTCCCAGTCATCCCATCTTGCCTATATATCACTTCATTGATAAAAATGTCCTTTTCCCTCGCGGAAGGACTCAGAATGCCACCAACACTAATTCACCAGAATGTCCTTTTTCCTTACTAAAGAACTAAAAATGCCTTCAACAGTAGTCTAGTGCATTCATCTCAACAAACCGTGTCATATGATACCTATCTTGTCTAAATATCACTTTAATGTCAAGAAGGTTCTTTTATACACACCTGCAGCAGAACCAAAATATCAACGTGCGGTATTCATAATATTCCATAATACATGTCAATTCAATTCAATTATATTTTATTTCATATTATACTACAATTTAATTTACAAGAACTTAATTTAGATACCGGCTATGGCCTTAACTCTATATTATTCAGTATTAAGCGTAATCAATTAAGTTGATTTAGTTCAGTTAACTAAATAAGGTGCCAATTAAGGAAAAACCTATAAAAACCTTATGATAACAAAAAAAAAAAAAAAAAAAAATATATATAAAAATCTTAACCTACGAATTAAGTCTAAGCTTGCATGACTAACTTACTGTATTAGGTATTAACTAATGATCTAATAATATTATTGTTAATTTGGGAGCAGGTTGCCATAAATTTAGGTGTACTATTGTTAACTATTTCATTTAGAGTCCGAGTTTTTGTTTCGTTGTGCAATCTCACGGTCGAATAGTAGAAGGGGTTGTTAGTAATATGTTTGAGGATTTTGTTTTGAGTGGTTTGTAATTTATTTTTTATGGTTTTCGCATAGAGACCCCATAAAGGAGAGCCGTATGCAGCAATAGGTTGTATGACCATCTTGTAAATAAGAAGCTTATTTTCAAGCGACAGTTTCGACTTCTTGTTCAAGAGTGGATACAAGGAACAGAAGGTTTTGACCATTTTCTCGGAAGTCTTTTCGATATGTGGTAGACCAGTTAGTTTTTTGTCAAAGACTAATCCTAGATAAATTATTTCCTTATTCCAATTGATAGGATCACCAAGAAAATTCAAGGGAGAACTCGGAAGGTTTCTTCTTTTTCTTTTCTTTGTGAAGAAAGCCGCTTGTGTCTTTGAGGTGTTGAGTTTTATTTTCCACCTGAAATAGAATTGGTACAAACTTTCCAATTGAAACTCGAGTTTTGAAGATATAATGGTGGGATCGTCACCATCACAGAATACACAAACATCATCAGCAAAACATGCTATATGACAGTCGTTGGTCTTTGGTATGTCAGCAGTAAATATATTAAAAAGGACAGGACTGAGACATGAACCTTGAGGAACACCTGATGGAATTGTTTTTGTGGCTGAATATGACTCTCCTATTTGGACAGAAAAGGTTCTGTTTAACAGGAAGGATTGTATCATTTTATTTAAATAGGTAGGTATACCAAAATTAATTAATTTGAATAGAAGCCCATTGTGCCAGACAGAGTCAAAAGCTTTTTGTATATCCAGCGCCACAACACCAACAGATTTTTTGTTTTCAAATGCTTTTTTAATATGTTTGTGCAGCCGGAAGGCTTGATGGACAGTTGAGTGTTTCTTCCGAAACCCAAACTGGAAATCAGGTATAATTCTCAACCTTTCAATTGCGTCATTTAGTCGAGATAGTATTATTTTCTCGAAGATTTTGCTCATGGCAGGTAAAAGGCTTATTGGTCTATAATTTTCCGGCAATCTCGGATCTTTTCCAGGTTTTGCAATCGGTATTACAGTGGCATGCTTCCAGGAGGAAGGGAAGTAAGATATCACCATGCAGGCGTTGATTATATAATTGAGCCGTACTAATGTCTTTTTAGGGAAATTTTTCAAGACCAAGTTCGATATTTTATCGAATCCAGGAGCCTTTTTAACTTTGACCGATTTAATAATTTTAATAATCTCGCTCGGGGAAGACATAAAGAGTGCGTTGAAGTCACTGATGGAGGATGATAAATTTCGGACCTGATCATTCACCATTTCATTGTGAATATCGCTTCCTAAATGAGTTGACATCTTATGGGCATCGTGGAATTTTTTGGATATCATTTCAGCTTTGTCCTTGTTATCGAATACCAAAGTCTTATCAGTAGAGAATAGTGGTGGCATAATTTTACAACGTCGAAAAACTTTGTTCAACTTCCATACGGTTCTGCTATTTTTTGGTAATTGTCTTAACATCGTATTCCATTTTTCATTTCGGTTAGTGGATATTTTGTTTTGAATTAATTTCGAAAGCTTATTTACCATTACCTTTGCTGATGGGTTTCGGTTCCGTTGCCATCTGCGGCGAAGGAAATTGCGAGTGTGAATAAGTCTCTTAATGTTATCGTCTATCACATGATTTTTAACCAGAGCCTTGTCAATATTAACTGACGCGAAATCTAGGGCCGAGTTAATTTTATTATATAAGTCGTCAATGAGGGAATCAACTTGAAAGGAATGCTCTATTTTCGATAGGTCTTGTGATTTTAGGTCGATATGATTATTCAAATATCTCTTGAATTTTATCCAACTAATACGTTTTAAATTGGAATTCCCACAGAGATTATTAAAATCAGAGTGTCTAGTTTCGATATGGAATACTACCGGCAAATGAGGGGACGACAAATTGTGAATAGTACGCGGCTGGGGTATATTATTTGGGCATTTACTAAGTATTAAATCTAGAGTCGAATCATGACCCTTAGAATTGAGGAAGGTTGGTTCTGAGGGGGTGTGAATGATCACATTATTTTGGCACGTTAACTCATAAAGGCGTTTGCCAGCTCTGTTTGCACTAACACAGTTCCAATACCTATGTTTAGCATTCAAATCCCCACACAGAACGACATTTTTACCTAAAGTAAACAGATATTTAATGTCATCCTCAAACATATTCAATTTAATATTATCAATTCGAGTGCCTGGAAAGTAGCATACAACGATAGTAATGTGTAAATCTTCCAAGTTTATGGCAATCGCTTCAATCGTTTTAGTTGCAAGTTCAGGAAGTACGTGATACTTCATTGCTTTCTTAACACAAATAGCAACACCTCCACCAAGGGTGCCTAATCTATCTAGTCTATAAATGTCATAATTAGGATTAGAAAACTTGTCCTTGTTCTTTAACCAAGTTTCAGTTAGAGCTACTATATCTGCGCTAACATCATATGCAAGATCAAATAATTCAATAGATTTATTTTTAATACTCTGGGCATTCCATAACAGTACGTTAATCCTATTCATTTATACACAAATTTAACCGCTAAACTAACAATAACGTTGTACTGATCCATTTTAGTCTTGCATTTGGATAGATTCGTAATCAGTTCAGTAGAGAGCTCCAGCAGCTGATCAACAGAGAATAAGTTGTCTCCGCATGTTCTATTTTGCTGTTGATCCGATCTTAAAACATTGGAAAACGTTGGCAAAGTGTCCCCAAATGATGATGGTCGAACAGCGTTAGATGTAGTTTGTTGGTTGGGCAACGACGGAAAGTAATTCATATTCGAGTGCAAGTTGAATTGATTCGTTTTCGGCTGATGGTTATTAGTTTTATTGCGATTTGACAACCTTTGGCGAATTGCCAAATACTCAGTTCGTTTCTCGCAGACAATGTCATTAGCCATATGATTTTTGCCGCAGTTTGCACATTTTAGTAAAGGCTTAATAGTGTCAACTGGTTCGCTAGCAAGCGAACAGTTTGAATACGAGTGGTTGTTTCCACATAGTAAACATTTTGCTGGCAAATGGCAGTTCGAGGAACCGTGGCCCCAGAGTTGGCAGTTTCGGCATTGCGTCGGACCGCTCCGTGATTTTGAATACCAATGCCAGTGGACTCTGGTGTGGAAAATTGCTTCAGTTCGCCTGAGTTCTGATAATTTTATTGTTCCCTTTTCGAAATATACGATATAATATGTTTCATTATTGTATCGGGTGGACTGTGGGTGAAATTTTTTAATATCCACACAGGGAAGATTGAGTTCTTTTTTAAAATGTTTTAGAAGCGAATTGCACTCCATGTCATGCAAACCGGAGAGTACGATTTTGATGGGTCTTTTGTCGGCGGGTCGAAAAGTGAAAAAATGGAAATTTTTCTCAATTAGGAATTTATGAATTCGCTCGTAGTCTTCATTACTGTCGATAAACAGCTTATTGCCGGTAGCCGTATATTGGATACAGTAGTTTTTGACATTTAAACCAGTCAATGTAGCATCGATCGTTTCTCTGTCCAACTTCGGAAACATTAATGGTGGGTTTTTTACCTTTTTTTGTTTAGTGGTTGTCACGGTTGGTTGGCCATTGACAGGGTCGATCTCGGACAGATTAGAAGGCAAATCAGCCAGCAACTGGAATGAGTTCTGGGTGGATGAAGTAGCGGCCATTTCGGCACTTCGAAGAAGCTTCAGCTTAGTGCGAATTGAACATTCTGGGGAAGAATCTTCCCTGTGGCGTTTCCTTACACGATCACTGTCGGACACTTTGGCGTTTATCTTAGGTCGATTAAACAAACAGAACAACAAAATAGAAGACTATTGTTTATGTAAAGAAAGTCAGATGAAATTCACGGATCTTCGGACACGATCTGTACACTGCGAATGACAGATTGCATAATACATGTCAAATTTCGTTGAAATCGGACGACAGAAAAAGCTTGGAAGAGTGTTTTTTGAAAAGACTTAGGCGAGTAACTCTAGCTTGCACGCAGCAAAATATACCGTTAGCCCAGTCGATGACCGGATTTCCTGCTACCGTACCGAGATCAGGGTCATTCAAGGAACATATGTAACGTATCGAATTTAGTTGGATCATTGCATATGCCTGTCTATCAGGGCCAGAAATCAGTGTTTGTTGGTATTTTTCATTGGTCCATACTTTTAAGATCTGAAAATCGTTTAGTCCTGTTTGCTGTGGGCGCGAGCTCTAATAAGCGTTACATCAAAAATACTGGTGCCAGGATGCCATACCAACCTCGTATCAATCCTGCCGTCAGACCTGTCATCAGGCCTGCTATCAAACCCGATACTCGTGATAACAAGCCTGCCGGTAGGTTTGATAACAAGCCTGACGGCAGGATTGACAGCAGTTCTAACATCAGGTTTGATAGAAGCTCTGAAGGGAGACCTGACGGAAGATTTGATTACGGACTTGAGGACAGGTCCCATGGCAGCCCCGACGACAAAATTAATAACAAACCTAAAGGCAGCTTTGTAAGCTGGACTGGCATTATGTCTAAAAATCCCTTTTAGAGAGGCTTACATATCGTAACTCTTCCTCTTTGCTGCTCTTTTCACCGATATCCTTTATGGATTACTCATGCGATGGCTTGAATGTAAATTGCAATGTAACGATGTCCGATATCGATCCTTTACCAGCGAACGTATGAAACACCAACTACACTTCTTGTAGGTCTATACATCATGCGGAACATTCATTCCAATAATGGAAGCACACGGTGGAAAGGTTGTTTGAATTTTGCATTTGTTGAATGATTCAGCGATTGCAATCCAGTATTTTTCGCCCGCAAGCCAATACAACCTCCAAATAAAAAAGAGAGAAAAAAAGGAAAAGTTCGAGTCTGGGGAACTTAAAAGTCCTTGGAGCCACTATGTGCTCACCTAGGAGCAAAGGAAAAATGAACGGTGGCCATATGGATGGCAATACATGGATACAGGATCCACTTAAATAAATCATGAAAGTCGTTTCTAGCTTTCGCGCCTTCAATACAACATGACGCCATGACGGCTACAGGTGTGCTTCGTTGTCGAAAGAACGAGCGCAATAAATAATGGTCCGGGTCGTAAAGTATTACTTTGTGAAAAGAGGCAACTCCGAAGAATGATTACATTATAGTAGCAATAACCATGATGATGCCGGCAGTAGGTTGGTAGTTATGAGTGTCAATGGAAATGGAAAAAAAATGCATAGAATTTCTATGGGATTATATTCTGACATTTGAAGGTGACTGAAGGGAAGCTGGCGAACCATTGTGAAAAATAAAGGGCATATCCATATGTAGAAATGTACGGTAAGTTTGAATCGTCGATAGCAAACCCCTTTAAAGAAATTGTATTATATGCTTAGCATACGACGCACTTGAATGTTGGATATCTATTATACATATACAGGGTATCCCGTAATGATCGTACACGGACACTGCCACGTGATTCGCCATTAAATCTCCAGCAAAAAAATAAATTCAGATTGGCGACAAGCAGTCGCAACGACTCAGCATCTACAAGTCGAGATACACACCATCAAATGGGCGGATTCACATTCAGACGCTCTGATTACGACACGATCGACTCGGTCGGCATTTTCATCAAATTTGAAAAAAGGAGAAAAGAGGTAGAGGGAAAAATATTTTATGGCTTCCTATGCCAGCGACTGGTTTGCTTGACATTCGTTTTTGCTCCGTGAGCATAGGCTACAATAGTCAAATCGCGACTTAAGATTTCTCATTCAATTTGGATATGATTGAGCATTATACTGTCAATTAAGCATCTTTTGTGCCAAATATAAGAGGAGGGATTAAAATATTTGGATTTGAAGTTAAACTAGATTTTAATTATTGTTTTTTGGTATTAAACAATTAAAGAAGACGCAGTAAAAGACGAGTTCTACGCCCGCCTTGAAACTCTCTTCGACTCACTTCCAACAAGCGACGTCAAATTGCTGCTGGGAGACTTTAACGCGAAAGTCGGAAATGAAAGTTGGCACCGGGGGACCACTGGAGGCCACAGCCTCCATGAAGAATGTAACGATAACGGCCAGCGACTTATCGACTTCGCCTGCAGCAGGAATCTAGTCGTAAGCTCTACGTGTTTCCCGCATCGACGCATTCACAAGCAGACCTGGAAGTCTCCAGACGCACATACCGTCAACCAAATTGACCACGTCCTCATTTGCAGGAGATGGGCGTCTAGTGTCATGGATGTCCGCTCCTATCGAGGAGCAAACTGCGACTCAGATCATCACTTGGTGAAGACGACCTACAGATGTAGAATTTCCTCAGTGCACCAATCAAGAATCAGCCCTCCCAAAATCTTTGCGGTTGGTAAGCTTTTGAGTGATGCTACAGCGGTGGCGTATACTACCGCCCTTGAGGAAAAACTATCACCTATGCTACACAACATCAGCAACACATGCGTCCATGGGTTCTGGGAAGAACTCAAGGGTACCATCAAGGATGTCGCAGAGAAGGTCGTGGGATATAAAGCCCGGCGAGCGCGAAATGACTGGTTCGACGAAGAATGCAAAAACTCACTTGACGCGAAAAACGAGGCCTACAGACAATGGATTCAACGAGGAACCAGAGCCAGAAGAGAAAAATATGACGAGCTACGGCGAATATCGAATAGAATAATTAGACGTAAGAAACGTAAATACTTTGACGAGCAGTTGCTGAACATAAACGAAAACTTAGCTAATAGGAACACCAGACAAGCGTACAAACTAGTAAATACAATTAAGAACAGCTACCAACCCAGGACTAGCCTTTGTAAGGACAAGGATGGAAACATCATCAGCGACACCGATGGTATTAACAAGCGATGGGCCTCTTATTTTGAAGAGCTTCTAAACCGACCATCTAACATCCCCACACAGGAAGCTCTCGACGATATTGTTGATCTAGGCCCACCCATTCAACCCCCGACAGTAGAGGAAGTTGATCTCGCGTTGCGGTCACTAAAACGAAATAAAGCGCCGGGCGCTGACGAGATTCCAGCTGAACTGCTAAAATTCGGTGGAACGAGTCTAGTTGATGCCATACATCAATTACTCCTGCGAGTATGGGAGAACGAGGAGATTCCAGACGATTGGCGCAGAAGCATCATCTGTCCAATTCATAAAAAGGGAGATAAACTGCGGTGTGAGAACTACAGGGGCATCTTACTAGTTTGTACGTCCTATAAAATTTTGACGAAAATTCTGGAAAATAGAATAAAACCGTACGCAGAACGAGTCATTGGCGAATATCAAAGCGGTTTCAGACCTGGGCGCTCCACAACCGATCAGCTCTTCTCAGTCAAACTGATACTCCAGAGGTGCTGGGAATACAACGTAAACGTATACCAAATCTTTGTCGACTTCAAGCAGGCATACGACAGTATCGATCGTGGAGTACTGTACAACATCATGCTGCAATTTGGTATACCGGCAAAATTAGTACGATTGACAAAGATGACGATGACCAACTCCGTCTCACAAGTCAGGATCCAGAATAGACTTACTGATCTATTTGAAACACGCACTGGTTTGAAACAGGGCGATGGACTGGCACCGACGCTCTTCAACCTAGCACTGGAATACGTTATTCGGGCCATGAATATGGACAACAGCAAGACGCTACTCATCAAGTCGACACAATTAGCAGCGTACGCCGACGACATCAACATCATGTCCCGAAGATTGGCTGACGCAGAAGAACTTCTGTATACGCTCGATACCGCTGCAAAGGAAGTTGGATTACGTATTAACGAGGGTAAAACTAAAATAATGATGCAATCGGTGACAAGGACACCTGCACAACCAAGCATCAATGTGGGGGACCTCAACATCGAGTTCGTGAACAACTTCATTTACCTGGGTTGCAACTTGTCAAGGGACGCCAACGAAACTGACGAAATCAAACGACGGATACAATTAGCTAATAAGACTTTTTTCTCGGTTCTCCCCATAATGAAATCGAAGCATGTGCACAGAAACACGAAGCTCCGCGTGTACAAAACCATTATACGACCAGTGCTATGCTATGGCTGCGAAGCATGGACCCTAACTCAAGCCTCCGAAAACATGCTAGACACTTTTGAACGTAAGGTTCTACGGCGAATTTTCGGGGCTGTTTGCGATCGAGATGGATGGCGCATCCGGTACAACCATGAGTTGTATGAAATGTACGATGAGCTGCAAGTCTCGAAAATCGTCAAACAACAACGACTTCAATGGGCAGGGCATGTACAAAGAATGGACGATGATCGCATGTCTAAGAGAGTAATGAATGCAGAACGAGTCGACGGAGCGAGACTGCGAGGACGACCGAGATCTCGTTGGGAGAGCTCAGTAGGTGTGGACGCCGCGCTGCTGCTGGGCTCCCAAAATTGGAGGACGTGGTCACGTGACCGAGATAATTGGAGGACAATGATCCAGGCGGCCAAGGCCCGACGTCGGGCTGTCGCGCCACGACGATTAAACAATCACGTAACTTAATAACGAAAATGACCTAATGATTTTTGTAGACCTATAGCCACATAAATTAATAATGCGGACTTGTCAGAAGAAGTCGATTCACGTGAATTCGAAACTTTTACTTTTACAATTTTCACAACAACGTATTTCTGAGAGATACACTTTACGTGAATGAAAAAATAATTTATTTTATTAAATTCTCGCCATTCAAATTCATTTCACAGCTTTCTTTTCATAAATTCAATTATAATCTCAACCATCATTAAAAAAAATAATTGCCACATTATCACATTAAATCCTTACGAATCACCATTGGTAACAATTAATAAGGATATGCTCAAGTATTTACGCTGTGGTCGGCATTGAGGGTGGCACCTTGAAATTGCCAACCCATTTAACATGCTGTGAATAAACTGCAATCTTCTCATAAACCGCTCATTAAAATTTCATCAGATGAAATAATAAATTTGCCCCACTCCAACTCATGACTAAGTATTGATGTACGGGTATATACACATATTGAAGTGAACATAACAATGTAGATTTAAGACCATCAACACACGTTACTGTCGTATCCGCATATACTTGAATTTAAAGCAAAATTTCACGTTTTCATGATGGCTTCATTTATTATAACTTGTCATGAATTTCCCGTCATTGGCCACGACAGTAATGCCAATGTTTGTGTATACAATCCTCTTAGTGAGTTCAATGATAGTCGGCCTTCTCTACGGTGGGCAACAATGGGGCTTTCAGGGTTGAAAAAGCCTAGAAACGACTGGATTAAAAATTACATACTCATAGGTACTGTATGTTAATGTACGTTCAGACGTATTACAATACGCACTAAAGAACAATCGAATCGATATTTCCAGTGGTTCAAAGGCATGATTTTCACGGCGAATACTTATGGCTGCTATATACAATGGTCCATCAGTGGGAATTACAAACTGTTGACATGTAAACGGTCGAATGGCGTGTAGTGGCCGATGGTAACTGATAGTCTGAAACAAATGCGACTATCAAAACACAATAGTGAAACTACACATATGTATGCAATCATGACCGCGAGAGCCACTCGCGTTAAAGCACGTATCACAGGGGCTTAGTCAGGTTCGTCCACGCAATTGACCACTTCAGATTTTGGAAAATATACCCCTCTGAATCTGAAAGGTATTTAGATCCAAAAATTTACAGTTGACGGCACATGTTTTACCGAAAGAGAAAGCATATAGAGAGAGAAATCGAAATGTCACACCCATCTGATCCAGATCAAAAGATTTCAGGACCACGAACAATACTACCTCATCATCAGGCATTGTCTGAAAAAAAAAATTATAATTGTTCAGACATGATATATGTTAGACCCGCCATAGACGGTGCGATCCATCGTCAGATCGATCTGACGATGGATCGCCACAAAATATCTGACGATTGAAATTGCATATATGGAACTGTCAAAAAAATCGTCAACGATAGTCACATACACCGTGCGATCGATCTGACGATCACAATGTGTGCGTTCAGAAGGAACTGAGCAACTTCCGCTCAGCGAACATGTTCAGAACGAGCGGGTTCAGAAGTGACCGAGCAACTTCTGCTCGGATGAGCATGATCAAATTTCACCGAGCAAGAAATATTTCTGCTCACTGATCAGTGCTCAGTGCTCAGGTTCTTCTTCTTCTTTTTAAACCTCACGCTCAAGTTGCGACTTTCGAATTTTGACAGTTATCAAGTTGGTTGTTGTGTTTTCGCCGCTTTCGGCTTCTAGTTCTTTGGTTTTCGGGTGCTTTTGATTTTGTTTTCTCGTTGTTCGTGATTTTTGTAATGGACAGCGTGGGATTCATGTATGTTCCACTTTTCGGCACTTGACGTCTAAAATTGTCATCGTCAGCTTTCAGCTGGTCGATTTTTCAGCTGGTGAAGTAGCGTTCAGCAGGTGCAGACTCCAAACCGAGCAGCTCCGGAGCTGCTCGCGAGCAGTTGCGGAGCTGCTCGCGAGCGGTTTCTGCTCTTTTGCCACCTTCTGAACGCACTCAATATCGTCAGATCGATCTGACTACGGATTGCATCGTATATGGGGGCTATTAGTCGCCAATCCAAGTTTTCACAAACACGGCACTATGACACTTTCTGCATGCGCGGTGTGCTGACGGCAAACGTCAGCTTACATCACCGCCATTATGGTTTTACAAATATCGCATCTAGACACTTTTGGTGGCACTGGTGGTGCTGTAAGCGCGCCAAACTTCAACAGTCAATGTCTACACTTTTCGCCACGGGCGGTATGCCGGCTGAGAAAAATGGCGTCGCCCAATTTTTTACCCGCATCTCATACCTACTATCAATTCACTTAATACAGATCAGTGGTGTAGCATTAGGAACAAGTCTAAAACCGAAATTACCCTACAAGTTGCACTGTTTTTGCGAAACTTTGGAACGGTTGCATGAAAAACCATCATTAGTCCCATTAATTCCTTCTTTCAGACATATTAAGCGGCTTGTACGCAAAATCATCGTTTCATTCAAATGGCAATTAAATTTTTTTTTCCTGTCGTGAAAAAAATTAGTTTTCTTTCATTGTTTCCGAGGCTCGGAGCGGATTACATAAGTTTGCAATTTGCAAACTTGCTCTATTACTAAGACAAATAAGTTTTCCAACTAATCGGAACAAACTATAACTAATGGGAAATAATTTGATGCAGAAATCCGTTCCGATTTAAAGTTTTGCCTTCACCATGATTACTCTATGAGTGGAAAGTTTTGAAGAGATTATTGGAGTGTTCGAAGTTGTGGCTGTCGCCATTTAACCGATTTGAAATTCTTTTCTATCCTATTTTTATTAAGAATATCCGCTTTTACGAAACTTGTAAAAAGTTCGTCTATGCGTTTGAATAAGAAGAAGAAGACATATCCAATACGGTTTGATAGTGGTCTTAAGGACTCCAAACTAGTTAACCCATCTCAATTCTCATTTTTCACGCATAAGCGCATGTTTCTAATTTTTTAAGAATAAAAGTGAAGCATACCATTGCTAAACAGTGAATAAGACCATTTAGCAATGATATCCACTAAAACTCTTCAGCATAAAGCCAAAAACACAAAGCGCTTGAGTAGGTTTCGTCACCCGATAGACTGTACTCTTCAGGAGCTATCTTAGTGTCAACATACACTGTCGAACTCGAACATGATACAAGTGGATCGGTTTTCTCCAGGTTTATGCGAGGTGTGTATGTGTCTTGAGCTATTCAGGGAAGATTTGTACCAGGTTCGTGTTTGAGTTCGACAGTGTACACTTAAGTTCATCGGGGAGGTAGCTCGACCAAGCCCAGAAGTGTGGGTTTGGTCGAGCTCATGATTCAAGAATAGAAGGTTACGCAACGCGCAGGTCCGTTATTCAGACACCGAAGTAGAGAAAAAGCTCATGACGTCACAGTTTCAATTTTTCATATGCGCGCGTGCATTTTGTACGAGATTTCATGGTTTTTGAAAGAAAAATTGCTTTCAAATAGACAGTTTTATTTCGATTTTGATGAAATTTTTAATTTTGGACCTCCAAAACAAGGGGAAGGTTACTGTTTGTAAGGCATTTTGAAAATCCACCCCCATCCCCCTTACCAGCCCACCTTAAAATAAACTTACATTCTTAAATACTGTTTTATTCTTATCATGACGAAATTTTGTATATTGGACCCATAAGATTAGGGGAAGGTTAATGTTCACCTAAGATTTAAAAAAAAAACCCTCATCCTCCGTTCCCACCCTTAAAATCTGCGAATTTTTCTATAGTTTTATTCCGATCTTGAAGAAATTTTGTATATTAGACCTAGAGGAACGTTATAGTCTACATAGGATTTCGGAACTCCACCCTCATCTCACTTCTCACCCTTAAAAGAAAATTTGTAAATTTATGAACAATTTTATTTAGATTTTGATGAAACATTGTATATTGGAACTCCAAGACTACGGGATATATCCGTACAAATGATTTCAGAAAACCACCCCCATTCCCTTTCCACTAACAAGAAATTAGCAAATATATGTATGTACAGTTTTATTCCGATTGAAATTTTGTAAATTAGACCTTCAAGGCAAAGGGAAACTGACAGTCCACATCAGATTTCGTTACTTCGCCAATCGCCTTCTCATCCCATAAAGGAAATCTGCAAGTTCATCTGCAGTTTTATTTCGATATTGATGAAAGTTTGTATATTAGACCAAGGCTAGGGGAAGGTTAATGTTTACAAATGATTTACACATTCAATCACTCCTATCCCCCTTTTCACCCGAAAAAGAAATTGCAAATTTTCTTTTAAGGGTGAGAAGGGGGATTGGGGCGATTTTGCGAAATCCTATGTAGACTAGCCACCTTTTTCTCTAGCTTTGAAGGTCTAATATAAAAAGTTTTATCAAGATCTGAATTAAACTGTAAATACACTTGCAGATTTACTTTTAAGGGTGAGAAGGGGGTTGGAGGTGGTTTCCCAAAATCGGATGTATACAAATACATACACCCTACCCTTGCCTTAAAGGTCTCGTATACAAAATTTCATCAAGATCGGAATAAAACTGTAGATAAATTCGCAGATTTTCTTTTAAGGGTGGAAAGGGGGATGAGGGTGGTTTTTTGAAATCTTGTGTAAACATTAACCTTCCCCTAGTCCTGGAAGTCCAATTTTAAAAATTTCATGAAAATCGGATTAAAGCTGTAGATTTGTAAGCAAATTCTCTTTCAAAAAGTATGCGATTTCATATCAAATTCACTGAAAGCTTTCAAAAAGTGAAACTGGGACGTCATGCGCAGAGAGAACGAAAAAGTTGCACACTTCTTTGCGTAACCTTCTATTGTTGAATCATGGGTCGAGCTATCTCGCCCATAGGCTTATAGAGTGCAGTCTAATGAGTGATGAAACCAGCTGATTTGTGTTTTTGGCTTTATGCTGTAGATTTGGTGGATCATTGCTAAATGATCTTGTTCACTGTTTAGAAATGGTATACTTCACTTTTATTCTTAGTTGACCCATCGCCTACTTTCACAAAAGTACTTATGTAGGGCAGGCCCGCCTCAACCACATACGCAGACTGGTGAGAAAGAAGTCTTTGGAGCTTCGCTAATGAGTCAGGAACATAATGGGTATCGGAAGCACGTGTTATCGCTATGGACTCAAGCAGTCTATGAGGAGCCGTTAGGTTGCCAGCCAACCTAACCTGTTCTAACCTTCGACGATTTAGACATATTGTACATACATATATGTAATAGCTCCAACATATGGGTGAAGTCTACCGTCTCGTAAGCCAAAGATGTTCGGACCTCTATATTCATTATTTCACTGCTGAATAGAGGAGGACATTCATGCATTTCGGCAATCTTGCATGCCTATAAAGCAAGAAAATGTCAATGTGAGTCATGCATTTATTATTATGACAAACAAAAGTGGCGTTCATCTTGATTTCTTCGAACTGCTTCTTATGCTCGTGCAGTGTGTACATCATTATAGACTTTTGGAATAGTTTCCAAATTGATTCCACCCTCATCCCCAAACAATAAACTACAAATGTCACAGCGGCAGGAAAACAAATGATCTGTACCCAATATCCTATATGTTTGCACGATAAGATACTTTGTCTAAGATATTGGGCGTGTATGACCAACATATGTATTTCTGATGGTCTTCGATAACAAAAAGAAAGCTCAGATAAGAACATTGAAGAAAGCTCCATCAACGCGTACACACACATTCGATTTGGCAAGGATATTGCTAACATTCAATGCATCCGAACATATCATGTTTGTGACGAGATAAATAGGAGAAGTGTGAGGAAAACAAATTGAAATCAAAGGTCAGAGGACTTGAAGCATGAAACATGTATCAAATAACAAGAGGTCGCATCAAATCAAGTGGTATCGTCCTTTTCAATCAGACTATTATTTTGCGAGATGAAAATAGATGAGACCACATAAGTGTGGTTATTTCGGAAATGTTGTTAGATGCATGAATGGATCTAGTCTGGCATTTTTATTATGCTCTAGTTAGAAAGATATTCGTTTTCATTGAGATATTAACGTTCTCGAAAGGAGGAAATTGGTAACAGATTTCCACTTGACAGTTTCATTTACAAGACCATATCGGAAGTACTATTAAAGGAAGCTTGTAGATTTTAGGTAGCCAGTACACCAATATTGACGCATCATGATATGATGCGGTCCAAATATGTTTGTCAACCAGTAAGACTTGCTCTTTTCCAGCAACTAAAGAGACACGAAATAAGTAACAGGGACGACACATTTTTAACTTTTATTGTTTACTTTAATTTTTCCTTTAAACAATTCAAATTCTCATAAGGCAATGCCAATTAAATAACAAATGACACTTGAAGAAAAAATAAAAATATTTTCGAACGAAATAAATACATCGGGTAAATAAACAAACATAAACTTGTAGTAACAAGTTCCATCTTCCATTTAATATAAAAGTTGATTTCCCAATATCATATACATTCGTTTTGTATTTATAAAATACTCTGACTTATATGCGGAACGGAACGATCTACAGTGAGTCACAGTCAAAATGAACCACCTTATGTTACGGAAAAAAATACTGAGTCTGAGAAACCATTCAGATTAAAATTATTTTTAAGTAAATTTATTGTCTCAACATAGTAGGTAAGTCTCTTATTTCAATGTGTTTTTTATTTATTTTTTCTTCTTAGTACACAAGAAATTATATAAACTTCAAAAGTTCAAAAATACACCTCACAGTCAAAATGAACCAATTAAATAAAAGTAAAAAGTATATACAAGGCGCCCCGCTTCAGATGGTAAATATTTTAATGTTAGGTACTACCGTTCATTTGTGGAAAATTGACACCAAAGTGGACACTCTGTTTCTAACCGTTACAGAGTTGTAACCTTTTTTGGAAATTGTATCAAAAAGCTTGACTTTCCAGAAAAAAATCAAAATTTGCCACTCTTCCAATCATTTAATTCAAGATTTGACCTAACTTTCTTGAACTACATAAAATTTCATATAAAACATATAAAAATTCGCGGTTTCGACTGTTTACAATGAAATTCGGTGGGAAAAGGAATTGCAGAAGTGCATAGCGGAGTTGCAAGAACAGGAAAAGTGTTTGTCCCAGCTGCTTTTTTCGCACACTTACGTTCATGTAAAAACGTACCGAACCTATTACGTATTCAGTCCAATGTTTATGAACTAAGTGGATTCTACCTAATTTCTCAATTTTTTAAATCTTTACTTTGATCATTTCAATATTCTAAATCCATTCGGATTTAGAATAAATACCCCTAATTGAATTTCAATGCGCACAGAACCTAAGTCTCGAGTCGTTATTCAGTTCACAGCGTTCGCTTTTCTCTATGCCTACGCAATCAGTTCACAAAACTACAAGAAAATCCAATTTTGCCATTGAATACATCTGCTCTCCAATTCACTAACACCGCGTGAAAACAGATTATCATTTCTCTAAGTACCACCCGCCAGCTATAAGTCTACTTGTTCGTCCATTGGCGCGTGTTTTCGACATTCAAAAAAGACACAAACTTCATTGAAGAATTATCCTCTCTAATTAAATAAAAAAAAAATACAACACAAAAACCTAATCTACTTACAGATTTACATAGCTTTCAACGACGATGGACTTATTTTACGTATCAGTGGAGGGAGGAAAAGTGATTGAATCTCGTTCACCACTGGCATGACACGCAAGTTGGCATCGAATCTGCATTTCAGGGAACATTTTCTGTCAATTGGGAGCTGCACTCCTAAATATTCTATTGTTAAGGTTTCTGTTAACTCCATCAAGGCTGCTTTCACACAACGCTACTATACAACATTTGCTGTGATGAGCTATTTTTCGAAATCGAAAAAGCATTTCTCACGGCGATATACCTAGTCTCCGGTGTGAAAAGTCACGGCAAACAGTCGCCGCCCCGTCGTTAGAAGCTACGACGAATATTCTCAGGTGTGAAATGACGGCGCGTGTGCCTAAAATGCTTTCGAGCTTTTTACAATATCACACAACAGGCTCACGCACATCAAGTGTGCCTGAAATGCACAAATGAAATGATTTTCCCGCATTACAATGTACATTGTCACTGGTTTATTCGATAAAAGCTTCTGTCAAATAACGTGTCTCGTACACGTTGTGTGAAAGCGACCTTAGGCGGCTTACACATAGAACGCACGATACACGAGATTCTAGCAGAAAACAACAGTGGCGAGCGAGCTTTCTATACGAGTGCAATTTTAAATTAATCGTCGCACATACAAAGCTCGCTCGCCACTGGTGCTTTCTACTAGAATCTCGTGTATCGTGCACGATGCACGTTATTTGACGGAAGCTTTTATCGAATAAAACAGTGGCAGTGTACTCGTATATTGTATGAAGATGTTCACACGGAACAAATGTTGTTCACACGGAGCTAGTACGAGAAAATCACGCAATCGGGAAATATTGTTTCTCGTGTACATAATACACTTGCCACTGCGATGCGCGACTTTGTTGTGTGGTATTCTCAAAGCCCCGAAAGCATTTTAACGTTTATATCATTCAAGAGATTAATCGCATTCGTATATGCTATGATCGTTTCAAATGATTAAACGTGTTGGCATTTGACTATACAGTAATCCCTTGACTTACGTCTCCCTTGTTATACGTTTTTTCGACTTACGTCGTTCATTACTTTCAGACCAAACCCTTGAAATTACGTCGTCCGTCCCTTGACTTACGTCGCCGTTTTCAGCGAAGATCTTCCCAAACACTTTACATGATATTATTGAAAATGGAGGATATTGCGCACAGGAGGTGTTTAATGTTGACGAGACAGGCCTGTATTAGAAACGCATATCCTCAAGAACATTTCTTTCGATTGAAGAAAAAAGAGCTCCTGGCTTTAAGGAAAAAAAAATCCAGGATTACTTTGCTTCTCGGAGGGAATGCATTAGGTGATTTGAAACTGAAACCTCTTGCTGTTTATCAATCAGAAAATTCAAGAGCTTTCAAAAATGTGTACAAGGAAAATCTACCGGTTATTTGGAGGTCCAACAAAAAGGCCTGGGTTACTTCTAATATATTTTGTGATTGGTTCGATCAATATTTCTGTCCGACAATAAAGAATATAAATAAAGAAATATTTGGAAGCCAATAATCTTTCTCATAAAGCGTTACTAATCATAGATAACGCTCCAAGTCATCCCATAAATCTCAACAATGATGCCATTAAGGTGATTTTTTTGCCTCCTAATACGACCGCGATTCTTCAACCAATGGATCAAGGTGTTAATGCATCCTTTAAGGCCTATTATTTTCGGCGTACATTTCACCAATTAATTGAAGCTATTGAGTTGGGGGACAACAGTGAAATGTCAATTAAAAAACCAGGCCGAAGCTTCGTTTCGGCCCGGAGTCCGAAGCGTATATACCCTAGACTTGTACAGACCTAGTGGTGATACCAAAAGTACCAATTGGCAACGACCATTTGCATTAAAAGTGAGTTTCCTATATGGCCAGTTTATAGAGGAGGTTGGCACACATTCAGGAGGACCTTGGCCATTCTAAAAATCAATTAGCTAACCCATTCTACAAATACTTGTCGAATTTTTCAAGTCGCTAGCTTCATTCTATCGAAAGTTATTGCATATTTGAAGTCTCACTTAAAGGGGAGGTAAAGGTTTCGTTTGGTTAACCTTGCGCATTTTTAATAACAACCAACTAGATTCCAGTACAAATATTTTACCAAAATTTCAAGTCACTAGCTTAATTTTTTCGAAAGTTATCGCTTATTTGCCACCAACCAATTAGATCACCCTACAAACATTTAAAAAAAAAATGTCAGGTCTCTAGCTTCACTCTATCGAAAGTTATCACTTATTGGAAGTTTCATTTGTAGGAGAAGCAGGGATTATCGCTTATTTAAAATTTTATTTCTAGGGGAGGAAGGGGTGCCTTAGGTCGGATGGAACCCATCTTTAATGCCAACTAACTTAATCTCACTTCAAACATTTGACCAAAATTTCAAGTCGCTGGCTTCATTCTACCAACAGTTATCGCTTATTTGAATTTTCATTTGTAGGGGAGGTAGGGGTTCCTTGGGTCGGATCTTGCCCATTTTCAATGCCAACAAACTTAATTTTACTACCAACGTTCTGCCAAATTTTCAACTCACTAGTGTTATTTCTATCGAAAGCTATCGTAATTAAAGTAATATTTAATTTTTTAATTTTGTAGGGGAGGTAGGCGTTCCTTTGATCTGATTATGCCCAACTTACTGTAAGAAAATTACCGTTAGTTTTTAACTGATCGATTTTATTTTTCCAGGGGAGTATAGGATTACCCTCACGAGCAATCTACCAAAGCTAGAACTTTTCATGTTTATTTAATCGGGAGTTATAAATACATTTATTTATTTTACATATGTAGAGGAGGTAGGCGTTCTCTTGGCCTGATCATGCCCATTTTCAATACCAACCAATCATCAGATCATACTTCCAATATTTGACCAAAATTTCAAGGCTCTAGCTTCATTCTATCGAAAGTTATCGTGCGAACGGACCGACAGACGGACAGACGGACAGACAGACAGACATGGCTAAATCGAATCAGGAGGCGACCCTGATCATTTATATATACACATTGCTATACCTCCGGAGCCTCCTTTAAGGTGTTACATATTTCCGTCGTGACAAAACAATATGCCCTATGCCTATACTAAAAGTCTAGGGTATAATAAATACATTCATATTCAAAAAATGAAAGCTTATACATTTATCGCCTGAAGTTGTTTCTACCCTCGAGTTACGTCGTTTTCGACTTACGTCGCAAATTCTCGGAACCTAACTCCGACGTAAGTCGAGGGACTACTGTAATTGTCTTGCATAGGACTGCATAAACACATACACAAAAACTGTTGCATATATTGTACATACGAGTATTTATCCTTCTAGTTGGGTAACAAAAAGACAAATCCATTCAGTAAAACTTCTACAATCGAACAATATGGTCTCTGGTTCGAGCAACTACATACTATATGTCTCGACTTGGATGATATCATCTCATACAAGACGAACAAATTGATTTAACGATTTAAGTAACTATCTTATTGTTAGACTTGTCAAATACTATTCGATATACTGTGCAACTTGGTTAACAATTTTCGTCTTAGCCCCAGTAGTAGTAGCCCACTATATCTTTAAGTCAAGTCAGATAGAAACAGTTGGGTAAGACATGGAGACGTTTGCAGGATACAAAGAGATAGCGAAGAAGCGCAAAGTCGACTCGCAAAGTTTCGCAACACGATTATACGAGAACAAGTTTTCTCAGCAATTGCATTCTACAGTTCACACGAATCCTCAAAACTCTCGGATACTCGGAGATATAAGACTTTTTCGAAGCTTATAGCTCGTAAGACAGAAAGTAGCGCAAATATTCTGTTAGTGACTGATTTTGAGACTCACCGAGTGGAATTCTGTAGTGAATTTGTAAAATTATTCAAAAAGTTTGTTTTATTCAATTCTGGGAGAGAGTTCACACACTACTAAACAAAAGAGAATATAAAAATAGTTGATTTTACTAGCGAGCATACTACTACAGCATATTCGTTTGCGGCTGCGTTTGTTTCAAGTGCTCTTCTATCGAATGAATTTCCAGGAACTGTGTTCTTCTATTGTTTTCATTTGAATTTGCAAAGGTGAACAGTTCTAGCTGTCAAAATCTCAGCATCCAGTATCAGGTGTTGGGTGTTTGTTTAGCATAAACTTTCAACCGGGTTTTGTTTTGAATAAGAGATTAATCGAAGGCTAGGGGACGGTTAGCGTTTATCCGATTAATAACGCTAAACAGATATTGAGAAAATCAAATTATGCTAAATGGCAGTTTATTATTAAGATAAATTTTAATCGGACATTGAGCAACCGGCCTTTAGTCTATTCATACATACCTGCATAACATTGATACATTGATGATGATGATAACCCACTTGTACTTCCAATGGGTTTTCACTTAACCAAATCGAATTATGTAGATATAAACTACGTAAAAGAAGTGCTTTTCATTCGATTTATCGATTATCCTGAAAATGCCTTGATATCTAACCAACCTAACATTTTGCAGTCATGAAGAGAAGTATATAAAAGTCATGTTATCTATGGAACTAAACTAATGGATTTGATATATGGAAATGCATTTAACTGTATTGACTCTAAAAGGCTGCAGAGAACCGCAGAATCAAGATTGATTTCAATCAATGACATAACACATTTTCAATAAAATCGTTTTAAAAAAAAATGATTTTTTTTTTATATCGTACACAGCTTATGGATGAGATTGTATCGATAAATTTCTATTGGAATTTTAGATAAAACCTCAACGATTGAGAATATTTTATTGATACAATATTTGCATTAGTTAGTCGGTCGATTGCGCGGACAATTGCGATGAGCTTGGAATTTAAAAGGATGAAATAATGGAAGCTTTTCGAAGTATCCAACCATGCAGCTGGGGCAGAAATTATCAAGCATAGTCCTCCTCGTAGGGGCCCCCTGCAACGGCAGTGGTCGTTGACCATAACAAACAATAAGTCAAGCTGCCATTCAGTGGCGTAGAAAGCTTTTAGCTTTGTGGTAAGTGAGGAAGGGTTCGGACCTGCTCACCTCTTGAGTGAAAATCAACTCTCTAGGCATAGACACAACTCTCACTCTAGAATATTTAGAATTGAATATATGTAATATAAAAACCTACACCAATGAGCTGATGACATTTTTCAATAGGCGCGTTTTTTTCAACAGTTCAGATCAGAGTAGAACAAAAATTGCACGCGTTACACTAACAAAATTGTTCTATACAGAGCAGGTTGTTAGTATAATGCGTTGTTGTTCTACTCTTGATCTGGACTGTTGAAAAAAACACGCCTATTATATCTTCTAGGTACCCATTGATTGCCTTAAGCCAAACGTGAAACCTGTTTCGTTGCTTTGGCCTTCCATTCAATTTCAAGTGCAGATTGCATTTAAACTTGTCAGATGAGAAATGTACCACACAATTTTTCCGATACATTTCTGATGTTAAATGGACAATGGATCAGAAGGTCCGCACGATTTATTCAACTAGGGAGTGAATTTCAGCGATACATTTTAATCATCTTAGGAGTTAGTGAGATAAGTTTATGCTCACACTGCGGATAAATCACTCGATCTGAACTCGATTTGGGTGTAATGAGTTTAAAATTGTGTGCTATGACAGTTTCAGATAGAGTGAACTGGCTCAAATCAAGTGATCTGGCTCCAGTGTGTACCCAATATAAGATAGTGGAATAGTGGAGTAGAGAATATATCTCTCCAACGCGTAGCACTGTAATGTTGAACTCCGTTGGTACCATGTTTCAATACAAGGACTGCCAAAAAATCAGTTGGTCCTCTGTTAATCGGCACAGAACACAAAATCAGATCGACCACTTTGCCATTAGCTAAAGACTTAAAAGTTGCTTTATGGGCGTGCGAAATAAGATGGGCGCCGAAATTGGAATGTGATGAGATAATAAGTATTTCTTATGATAACTAATATTCGATTTCGATTAGCAGCAGACGTCGCAAATTCACACTTCACAATACATCCATCATCTTGCGCAGAAGTACCTGAAATGAGCAGTCACCCACCTAGTGATTTGAACGAGCACTGGGATCCCATCAAAAAACGCGTACATTGACAGCGCAGATACCATCCTTGGCACAAACCTCGATTGCCGGCATCAGCCTTGGATGTCCGATGCATCATGGTAGCAGATTGTTGAGAGTAAACAGCTGAAGGCACGATTACCAACAGCGACAGACAACAATCTAAGTAGCTACCAAGTAGATGATACACATCAGTGGTCTCTTAGACTTCCTGGCCAGAAATAGACTAAAGCCAAATTTAAACTAATATGATGTGGCCGGTTCTTGGTCACGTCTCGGTCACAGGTACAAGGCATGGGGCACTGGTGCCTTGCGGGTTTGTGTTTGATATCGGTGCGCAAAACCAAAAATCAAGTTTTACAATAATTTAACTACAATATACAAATGAACAAAGTTAAGCAAAAACATGAAAGTTCCGAGTTCCATCGAGTGCCAGTAAAAAATTTCCAACAGTTCATTTATGGCTCTAAAACTTTTAAATGAAACGATTCTACTTACTCGTATAATGTGTGTTGATTTTTTGTAAAAAGCTAGTGAGTGTTAGCATTTTTAACGACGTTTAGCTGTTAATTACCGCGTAATTGTGAAAACTTTTTCCTCTCAGAAGTGTTCTCGATTTTTCCTATACTAAATTGGTCTAGTTTCAAAACTTATTCCCTCATAGTACATGCATATAATCCTGAGTACCAGTAATCTCATTTGAAGTGTCACAGTAGTTCGCAAAAAAAAAAGAAAAAAAAAATATAAATAGGATATCTCGGATATGATTTATAATGAAAGATAATTTTAAGACTCAATTACGCGCTCAGAGGCCGGGCCCTTAACGTATTAAGAAAAATGCATTGGCCTGCAGAAGACAACACAAACAGGGGAGGCAAAAATGGGGAATAAAAAAAATTAGGCTATAAGGATGGAATAGTTGGAGGACGGCTTAGTTGCCCTCGCGCTTACATTGGGGTTCAGGCGTAATGGGACCCTCGGCCCCTGGTTTCGTACCACCGACAGATCCTTACTCATCAGGTGCTGCCATAGATCTGCCGGTGCAAGCAGCACTACCTGATCAGAATATGGTTCGTTACAAGCTCTAACTTTTATAGCTGACAGAGAGGGTCATTTTATACAGTCTTGTAAAAATGAGATTGACCAGTTGGAAAATAACGGTACTTTTCTTACTAAGAACCCCGCATTGCTCTACTGACCATCGTGCGGGGGCTAAAATTTTCATGGTTTAGGTAACCTAGGTACGTACCCAACTTAGCGAGCCATTCAGGGGCTACGATTTTCATTTAGGTAACCTAGGTACGTA
Source organism: Chloromyia formosa (assembly GCA_964017055.1). Lineage (NCBI taxonomy): Eukaryota > Metazoa > Arthropoda > Insecta > Diptera > Stratiomyidae > Chloromyia > Chloromyia formosa. The sequence continues at coordinate 4,457,796 of OZ024818.1, read as the reverse complement.
CAGAACGTAGTAAGCCACGTTATTTTTTTTTCTGTGACAGTTCGCATATAAAGCAGGGTGAGAATGATGGTATTTTGGATAGTACGAGTAACTGAGGGTACAACTTCTTGCTGGGTAGGCAGATTCGTTTTCATACGGTGGCGGGTGAATGGTGAACAAAATCCGAAATACTTTGCCAATTTATACACCAAATGAATAAACCAATCTACTGGGGGTTCGATTTTTTTTCTGTTGGGTTGTATTTCAGCTTATACAATTAGCCGTTTATCCAGGGAACCTTTAAAAAAAAACTGTGAAGATTTCTAATGCTGCAAGTATTTTATTTCGATACACTAGACACGTTCAAATTACAGCGATAACTTTTACCAGCGAGAAGCTATTTCTTTTGGTATTCATATTACGCATTTTTCTCTTCTCCTTTAAATGCTATACTGTATGGATTTTCTATCTGCTCGTGAAAAATTTCTGGAAGAAGCCACTAAAAAAACAATTTAACAACAAGGAAAACACTTTCGGTTTAAAAAACAATTAAACTTTTAAAGGAGAATAGGAATATGCAAATTTCGATTATTATTTCACTTTGCAGCTAGCAAATCAAAATGTTTTTTTTTTACTTTCATAAAACAATATTTTAACGTGAACAATGTAAAGCGAAGTACCCTCGAGCGTATACAAAATTTTCGTCTTTAATCTGTACAAGGAATACTTTAAAATGTACATAAATAAAGTTGAACAATTCAAGGAACTTTGGTTTCAATTGAGTTAAGAAGCTCGATGTAAAGTGAAACATTTTTATCCACCATCTGAGTAATGCTTACTTAGTCTTAAACAAAACAAAGAAATTCATTCATGTCTCAAACTCAAAATTTATCAGCGCCTCGAATTACTCCAAACCTGACATCCCGCACGCTTGATTTTTAAACCATTGCAGTTTTGAGTGGAACAATATTGAATTATTTAACCGTTTTATTACATGGATAGTTAACAATTTACAAATAATATTTTCTGCAAGAGTTCAATAAATTAAATTTTACTTCATTACCATATATGGTATGTTAATTGCCCTGACCCGTATGTACGAGTATCTCGCCTGCCTCGATTCATAGTAGCCGTAAATTTTGTATTTTCTGCATCTTTTGAATCCCGGACGAAATGACTCATTGATTGTGTGATATAAATAGATTCGATGAATCCCAATGTACACCAGGTGTCAGTTATTTAAAAAAAAGTTGAGATCCGCCCCGTTGAGAGTTGAACCTTGGACTTCTACTTGTAGGTCCGACACAACACCCACTTGTATAACATATCAGTACATCATTGATATTATCATACCATCATTTCAAAGTCAAATGTGTCATGGTACTCAATGCAGACTTCCCGCCTAATATGTTAACGACACAGTCGCTTGTATGAACTACTATTCTTTAGCTTTTGCCATAGAAAATTTTCGGTAAAACTTCACTTATAGCCAAAAAAAAAACAATCAACCTTTTTTTGTTTTTTAAACGTATTTTGAAAACAATCAACGCTAGCGTAAACATAAATGACAGAAAAAAATCAAAACTGAACCACAATTTGCTCTAGAACAGTTTCTATAGGCAGTTCCTATGACGTATACTACAGTCCAAATGCGAGTCAATGACTTTTCGAAAGCACGAAAGAAGCTAAATTTGAGCGCAGCATAATTCCAGAATACCATCTTATAGCAATCCATTCACTCACTTTTCTAGTACGTACTCAGCTTCCTCGCATCGTCACTTGTCGTTCTAATTACAACCTAAAAAGTAATACGGCAATTATCCGTATTTCTTCTGGATGCCGTCATCTGTCATCATCGTCAGTTTAAGGCTCATGTACACTTACGTACATTACATATATATATATGTACTTATATACCTATATAATCCAATATACACACGTATGTATGTATCCTGCAAATCTGTACCATAAAACTTCCCAAACGTGGCCCTTGCTTTCCATGCGTAACTCCAGGACCACACTCCGTTATAATGGGGAAAAAGCGAAGATAAATCCAACCAGAAGCAGCAAGCAAAGACTGTAGAAAGCGCAAAAAAGCGCTGACTAGATTATTAACAGCGCTAAAAAAACATTTCACGTAGAATATTTTTTATTTGATATATTACCGTTACGTTTTATTTCGTTTTAACATCTTGCATGAGATATTATTAGCGGGTCCACCAATTTCAGAGGGAAGTTTTACATTTAACAGCAGCCACTTCACGGTTAATGATACAGAAGAAGGAAAGAATGGACGAAGAAAGGACGAGCGCCATAATCCATGAGGAACATTTAAATTCAACTTCTTCTTTGTCGAGGTTATTGTCTCCGGTTTAGTGGGCTGTTCATAGAGATATATGGATTCGCAATCAGCATATAATGTACACCAAATTCCCTGAAGTACCCGATGTACCCCGGAACACCCACCCGATCCATATAATCACAGACCAAAATGCCAAATTCACATTCCCCTTCATTTCTCTTGCTCTATTTCATTTTCCTCAACCTCTCTCTTCTCATAATATACAGGCTACGAGCGAAATAGAAAAAAATCGTGTAGTTTTGAAATTTGGTACAATTATTGGGGACAGTCCCCTGAATATGTGATCAAAAGTTCCCGATGATAGAAGCTCCGGAAGTGTAGGGGAGAGGGAGTTAAATGTCCTTTTTTTCCAGCTTTCCTTAATTATTTTGGAAACTATGGATTCTACAAAAAAAAAATGTCTCAGGGCCGAATCAAAGCACATCAAATTCCCTATAAAATGATATATTATATCATCATAAAATGTTTTATTATACTCTAGACCAGAGGTCGGCAAACTCCGGTTCGCTGGCCAGATCCGGCCCGCGAGCTAATATTGGTTCTGACATGCAAAAGAAATGAAATTTATAAAAAAAAAACCAGTTCTAAATCACCTCAATTTAAATATGCGTTGCCCGAATGTAAGATTGAGTGCGTTCAGAAGGTGGCAAAAGAGCAGAAACCGCTCGCAAGCAGCTCCGGAGCTGCTCGGTTTGGAGTCTGCACCTGCTGAACGCTACTTCACCAGCTGACAAATCGACCAGCTGAAAGCTGACGATGACAATTTTAGACGTCAAGTGCCGAAAAGTGGAAAATACATGAATCCCACGCTGTCCATTACAAAAATCACGAACAACGAGAAAACAAATTCAAAAGCACCCGAAAACCAAAGAACTAGAAGCCGAAAACGGCGAAAACACAACAACCAATTTGATAACTGTCAAAACTCGAAACTCGCAACATGAGCGTGAGGTTGAAAAAGAAGAAGAAGAACCTGAGCACTGAGCACTGATCAGTGAGCAGAAATATTTCGTGCTCGGTGAAATTTGATCATGATCACCCGAGCAGAAGTTGCTCGGTCACTTCTGAACCCGCTCGTTCTGAACATGTTCGCTGAGTGAAAGTTGCTCAGTTCCTTCTGAACGCACACAATGTCTCCATTTTCCCTAAAAGTTTAGTTAGTCTTCCACGCAAAATGAAAAAAAAATCTGAAACTTTCTCAAACTGTATACTCGTATATATATACCTATATATAAAAATCCACTAGAAAGTAAATGCAAAATAAATCTTCACAGTTGCGCAAACGTTCCAATTTGTCATAGCTTATCAATCCCCTTCAGAAATCTCATCTTGAATTTGCATTTGACATCATTCAAAAGGACTCTCTGGAATGCGTCCCAGATCTGCTTCGATTTCTGCATTCATGTTCACGGAAACAAAGCACATAAAACGAGAAGTCTTGAATGCTTCTTCCTGAAACATCGTCGTACGAATGAATGACTTGATTGCCCGATCTGGGCAACTAGCACAGGAGAAAGGAAAAAACTGCAAACGGAATTATGCTTTCTGTCAACATGTAATCGCATTGAACGGAAAATTCAATTACAGGAAAACGTTTATGTTTCGACATCAACGGTATGGCATTTATAAGCCTGTAGAGCAGTAGGCTCGCGAATCTGTACCTAGTGAACAACGATAATAGGCTCAAAACTAGACTAGGTAATGCGTTTCCAAAAGGTTAATTGGCCTGAAATGAATGTAGTCCTCCGTACAATCATCTGCACTCTACACACTGATTTGAGACAAATCCTTCACCAGATTGTACTCGTACTCTTATTTGTTTGAAGTGTAGTTCGGGAACAGACGCGAAGTTCAACGACTGTCAAAGTACCCGCAACCATATAGCCATGCATATGATGATGTCGTTCAATATCGATTATCCTCGAATGAAGCACACCCTCCATTCGAATCTCTTATACATATGTCGAAATTACACGGCATTCACACTGCCGGCGCGGGCGTTGCGATACCGCGTCACACCGTCACGTGCAATGGCTTGCAATTAGAAGCGGTCATCGCAAGAAAATGGAAAGTCTCTAATTTTGCATGGGATCAAGCATTTGTTGCACTCTGCATGTCAGTGGCGTAGACAGCTTTTTACGGAGGGAGGGGATATGTCATCGGCACTATATTTTCTGCTCGGAACTAGATTTGAACCCCTCATCTCTTGAGTGAAAATCAAGCCATATTCTAATGAATTACTTTATTTTCGAAGTACTCATCGAACACGAATAGCTGGTGAAATCCTCGATGAGTACCATCAACTAATTCATCAGGAAGTTTTTTTTCTGATATTCTTGATGACTGAATCTAAAAAATGTTGATGAGTTTGAACAAGGGAACAACCTCAAGTCAGATAAGATAGAAATTGAGCAATTTTCGTCGTGAAGTAACGGAGACAGCCAAATTTATTGCCATTTTGTAATACGAGAGTACACAAGTGACATTCAGTCTGGGACTTATCATGAGATCATGGTTAATATGTCCCACCATCATATAGTCAGCACTTACTGGGAAGGACCAGCTCTGCCATATGCGCAGACTGTGCAGTTGAAAAGAATGTCATTATGTAGGGACGCGAAATTTCCTACTTATTTAAATAATGCGTCACATTTTTTAAATTATAAAGTACCCTTAAGGTAAGACCTAAAAAGGTTTCGATTTTTGTCTTGTACCACGCACCTTTTCGATAGTCCATTTCGACTTTGGTAAGTCAGAGAAAATTTACAGTAAACAATAAAAGTAGTCGAAAAATCTTGAAAATATTCGGCGCCAAATGTTGGATCAGTATGACTTTATCTAGTCAATGAACTAGTTGAAAAATCCTAAAAAATTCAGCGCCCAATGCTAGGTCAGTGTGATTTTATCTAATCAAATAACTAGATAAAATCACGCTGACCCCACATGAGGCGCCGAGTATTTTCAGGCTTCTTTGACAATTTTTTGGCTATTTTTATTTTGTAATGTAAATTATCACTGGCTTATGATTGAAAAAAGCCTCGATGAAGTTTAAAACAATTTCGGTTTCTTTCAGTATTTAGAGAGAACTCAGGAGTAGGAGGAGGAGGGGGGGGGGGGGTCAATCCTCTTGATCACCCCCTTTTGACCCTATTGCAGCGTGCGATGAGCAAAATGCTATCACAAAGCATTTTGTGACCTGATGCGAGTACGAGTGATAATTTCTCTTGTGATTTTGTGCAATGACGTGACGTGTACTTTGCGATTTGATGCTAGTTCGGGTGGTAATTATGTTTGCTTTTTTGTGCTGGTACGACTAGAATTTTCTAATTGAGGAAATAAAAACGTATAATAGTAATCGGTAAATTTTCTAAAATATTTGTTCTTGAAACTAAAGTGGTCTGTATTAACCTAACCACATCACGTGCATCCATCGCATCCAGACCGCCTATCTCATCGCATCGTGTACAGTTCAAACACTCTCCACATCGCATCCCCAACATAAAAAAATATCACATCGCACGGCATCCCATAGCAGTCAGTGTGAACGTCTCCTTTAGTCCTTACGCTCATCTCAGTTCGATTGCGAGTTGTGTAGAGTGAAACGTTATTTCCAATGTAATTTTAACGTGATTAGGGGTAATTGGAATGATGACGATGTGGCATTCAAAAATCAATTTAGTCAGTCGAACATGCCACATTCAGATTGAACTCGATGTTATCTTTCAAGGACTTTTTGAGACAGATGAATTTGAATTAGTACTTTTTTATTGAATTGCGTGTTCGAAAAGGGTCTTTTTTGAAGATTTTGTTAATGCACTAGACATACATATAATTTTTCAATATATACTCGTACAAATTAAATTCAATGACAGATACGAATCTAGGATATCAGAGTGGCTCAATTTTTCAAATAGACAACGTGTACAACTCAACCAGTTTTATATATCACTCATGGCTGTATGTAGGGACAGTTGCGGATACAGAGAGGCGTCAAAATGATTTGTATATAGAGCTTGGGCTTGCAATATTCGAGGGAATTATCGAAAATGATTTATAAAGATGACGGCGAATACAAGAGATACCCGACAAGGATGGCTTTCTTTGCGCTACGCGTTCCTTTTCAATTTTGCTTAATGAAACTGGTGGTGCAGGCCCACTTATGAAGGAGCATCGCCTAAACGAAGACTTATGAGCAGGGATTCCCGGCAAGGTGAAGTGCTCCCTTCCTTCCTCTGGAAATTAGTTGTCAATAGATTGTTGAAAATGTCGAGCTGCAAAGTGTGTGCTTATGCGGATGACATTGCTGTTGCCATATTTGGTAAATTCATTGTATTCTAAGTGAAGTTTTGCAGAATGCCCTCTCACAACAAACCATTTGGTCTGATACCTATGAGTTAATGGTTAATCCGAGCAAAACAGAGCTTGTTTCCTTAACAAGGAAGTATAGGATACATCCTCCTGTGCTGCATGGGATGAGCGTAGTCTTTACTACTAAGGCAATATTTCTATATAGCTGTCTTAATCATGTTTGGGGTAGTTGTCTGGTGAAATACTCCGGCTACAGAGAATAACCGTAGCTTTGCCGGGGAAATGTACAAAGATTGACCTGTTTTGTTTTTTAGCTCTTGAGACCAGTCCTCCTGTTGATTTCAACCTGTCCATGCTGTACCTCTTGTAGTCCGGATGGCGCAACGGTTAGCACGTTCGCCTTCAATGCACTGGGCCCCGGTTCGATTCCGGGGATTTACGTGTCGGACTATGAGTCCACTCAGCTGTTAAATGAGTACCCATTATGGCGTAAATAACTCGGTCGAGCGTGTTGCTGATCACATACCTCTGCACAAAAACCGTCACGATCTAGAAAATGAGATGATGCTAACTCATCTCGAGGCCGTGGTTCAAATTGGACTGTTGCGCCAGTTATTTATTTATGCTGTACCTCTTGATATTATTGGTGAATATAGTAGATGGCCAATAATACGGCCATTCGTTTTCATGACACTGGTCAATGGTTTACTTCCGGCTCTGGATGCGCTGCTGTTCTGAGCAAACCAAATATGCCGGCAACAACAAACTACACCTGCACCAAATATGTGCTTGACAAGTATTTTGGAGAGACAACATAAATATCTATGGCCACGCATGCCGTGGACGGGACTTGAACCCGTAACGACCGTAGTCACACATGAGTCTGACGCCTCTATGCACTGAGCTACCGGTCGCCTTTTTACACATACATACATCAGTACGTTTATCATATCAAAGAGCTTCCATTACTAGAGAACTGCTCAAGAATCCAATGCTCTACATATCTTATGTTCAACGCAAAGTAAAGCATTATTGTATGGACGCTGCTCCACTCTTTTTAGCTAAGTCTGCCATTAATCAAAATTAGAATTAATTGCGGTACATTCTTCCTCATCGAATCAAATTTTCAGGATATTCTCCACAGCCTGCAACACATTACAATCCAACCGCATGATATATCATTGTAATATTCGTATCTTTTCAATTCTTTGGGAGCGTCTGATAGCAATCCTTTGTTCCAGGATAAAATTAATTTTATTTCTGTTTCTTCCTGCACTCGTCCCCGCTTTCCTTCCAAATACTACACACAAGTGTCCTGTCGGGAAAAGTGCACGTATACAACATTGTGCTGTTAGGCTTGATATTCTTATTGTTTTCACTTAGAAATGTTTTGTTTTGAATATTCAGCCGGGCGAGAAATTGCAGATTGTCCTTGGAGTTTGTTTCCATGTTTTGTAAAGCAAAATAAAAAATGAAAACAATTTTACGAATAAGGACAATATGATATCCTTGAATTTTTGTTTGTTTGTAAGGATCTCATTATTACGAGAAAAATAGTGCATTCGACTTTGTAATAAAAACATGTTGACGTGATGGTCTGTATAAGTTTTGAAATACGCCCCAACTTACATTAGATATCCCCGGAACTGCAGACCAAAGACCTCGGCCTCGAGATCTGACAGAATTGTCTCAGTTTTGTTTTATTATTTTATATGGATTTCATTTCAATATATGTTTTATAAAATGTATTTCTATAAAATTCCTCCTCCGGAGGCTTTAAAGAAATTAAATTTTCATATTTGTTATCAAATAACGAAGTTGCCTGACAAACAATGCACTATTTTTTTCGTATCGTTCACCGGCATCGTTTTACAACATGCTAGAAAATTTCCAATAAGATGCTGATACACCGAACGATTAATTGAAGCACATTCGTCACACCTGTAGAACTACAATACAAAAAACACCGTGTATGGGCTCTAAATTCCTCCCACCTAAAGCGGAAATGGACTCTAAAGACGGATTTAAGCAATTCATTTCCGTTTTAGGTAGTAAGCACCTAGAACCCACACGGTGTGTTTGTAGTTCCTAAAGCGGAAATTCCTCAAGTGCGGCTTCAGAGTCCATTGAAAAGTCAAATAGTGCAATACCGATGTAGGTCTATTTGCAGTATTTCCTAAAGTGGTTCCGGAGAAAAGTGCAATAAAACTTCACTCCTGTTTGCCAGGAAAATTCTTAAAAAGACGGAATGTGTAATGAACGTTTGGGTGGGCTTCCAGAGATGCCCGTGAGGACGGAGTCTAAGGTTGTATGGTGACCGTGAAGGTCGGGCAGTGCCATTTTGCAGAGAAATAGGCCCCTCAATGAGCTAAGCAGCGGCTTATGCTTGCTGTAGCTCAGTTAGAGAGACGTGGGCGGAGTTTTCGCCGCTCGTTAGTCCCGTCTTTTACGTATTAAAAAAATTCATAGGCCTGGGGTGGGGAAGACAATACAAACGTGGGAAGCAAAAATGGGGAATGATAAAAAATAGGGCGATAAGGTTGAAATGGTTGGCGGACGGCGCAGATTCCCTCGCGATCGCATCGGGGTCCAGCCGTAATGGGATGATCCTCGGCCATCGCAATAACATTAGATCCCGAGAGAGAATCGAGCACGGTTGGACCAAAAATTAACACCAACAAGTCCAAGGTTCTTAGCTCGCCGTTGCAAAAAAAAATCCAACTCATCCACTTACCATCAGTATTAATGGACAGCTTGTGAAAAAGGTGGACCAATTTGTCGACCTAGGTAGCATTGTTGCCGAAAATGGTGGTACGGAGCAGGACATCGCTCTTCGTATAAACCAGGCCAAATGCACATTCGGCATGCTGTCTCAAATATGACAATGCTAAGACCAAGCTAGTCTTATTTCGCTCCCTGATACTGTCTGTACTGCTATATGGGAGCAGCACATGGAAAGTCTCCCTAAAGGTTACCAGAAAGCTGCAAGTTTAACTCGTGTCTTCGTCGAATTTTAAGAATTTCCCGGTCCGAAACAATTTCAAATGAGGAGCTGAGTCGGCGTACGGGTCGGATGCTAATCGATAAACTTATACGCAGGCGAAAATGGCAGTGGATAGGTCACACATTGCGGATTGGTGATAACAGTATTGTTGGACATGCCATAAAATAGGATCCCATTCCCAATGATGCCCGACCAAGGGTTTGTCCTAGAAATTATGGCGCCGATCTGTTGCCATTGCCCAGAACTGAGTACGAATGCGCACAAGAGTAGTTGATGCGCTGTACCCCACTAGAAGTTAAAGAAAAGTAGTATAAGAGGAAGACAACGCAAACATCCATGGCTACGGCAGTACTCGACCTATACTCACTTGCCCTAACCCCTAGTGGAGCATGGCGCGTCAACTATTCCATGTCAGTTAAGCTGACGTTTCGTTGGCATATACCAGTTTCGCACGATGCACGTTGGCAGAATGCACCTCCTGCTCCCATTAAGTCACCTACCTAGGACAAGTCGGGAGAAGTTGTGACCACGAACGCCGTGCAAGGAACTTGATTTGTTACTCTTTATATTCGTTTAGTATTTTGATTCATCAACCGAAAAGTTATTTCAATCTTTCCTGGCCTGGCAATAAATCACAGTACCATTCATCTACACTGATCCTAAAGAATATACTCACCTTGAAAAGCTGCCTCCACCGTCAATTCAGATTCCAAACATTTGGCACCAATTGCCAATGTCGTTAGAAGAATTAATCCATTGAGCAACATTTTCCTGGTTTGATTTTTATCCGATTTTCTAGTGATTCTGGGATGTCTTCCGCACAATATAAACACTCGCGATATTGTTAGAGCTCCACGCCGACACTATGCCACGACATATTACACACGAACTTTTCAAACTTAACTTTCCTCCTTTCTTCTTTTACTTTCTGCTTTCTAGCAATTTTCTTTGGCTTTTCACTGCGCTCCGTCGCTTTAACGATTCGCCCGATGGTGCTTGTCGTTCACCGTTTCGACGTTTCAGGTGGGTTTCAAAGGTGTACGCAATTTTTTTTACCTTTCTTCTTCCTCGGGACTATGTAGGGGGTGGAGGACACAACCACAATCACAAATGCACTGGACACTTTTTATAGCCGCATTTTGGCGTGATCAAAAACCAATTTTGGAGATTCGTTATTACTAGGGGAATTTATTGACATTCGACATATTTGTTTGGATTTTGTGGAAGCGGGTAGTCCCGCCAGAAAGTGAATCTTGAGGGGGAAGCGAAACAGGGTGCCGATATTCCAGGGTTAATTTCTAGAGCCCTTCAACGAAATCACCGACAACGGCCACTGACCCCACTTTCGCAGTTCACTAATCGTTACCGCAACATCCACAAATATCCACGAAATTACACAAAATTCAAGTGAAATGTTATAGACACATTCCAAGGATACAACTTCACTTTGAGCGAGATTTTTGGTCGGAAATCTCGCCTAACTCACTGCACAGTCCCCGTACCCACTTCAATATATGCCTAATTTATTCCACCAGCCAGGACCGAGGAAACACCAGGACAAACACGGTCAAAATTTCAAAACAAACCGCAAATCAAATTTTCTCCAAAATAATCGCAAAACACTTTCCCGTCCGTGAGCTCGTACCGTTCGCAAATTTTCATTCTCCAACAGTCCGGATACAACTGGTCCTCGTAGTACGGTTGAACGCGAACGCGAGTAAGGTGAACCTCGCCGAGGGGGGAAAGTCCAGGCTGCTGTCGTTCGCCACCCCCTTCTTTAGCGGACTCTTTTTCACGAGGACTTCGACGTTAGGATCAAGGCTTCCGGAAAGTTACGAATTCTTCACACTTGTATGCGGCCCGGGCGTACAAGTCTAAGGACCCACTCACGACACTACGGCGAATTCACGTAACAATTCCTGCTCTCCGCGTTGACACCAGGTTCGTGTGTGGACTTTACACATCGTCTCCCCCAGAGTTCAGTGTACACCGCCAACGTATGACGAGGAAAATTGACGGAATCCTGGAACAGGACGCATGCCCACAACTATGCGAACAGGTTATTCCTTGACTTCGAAAACATCAGGCAATTTGTGAATAAAAAAATCGATTTTGATTTCAGTCGGTACACGTTTTCTAGCAGTTTGCAGAAAGTTGATAGCGGACAGTTTTGGAGAAAATTTTTTGAATACTAACGGACATGATGTAACTAGGTACTGCATTAACAAAGAGCATTTTATATTTCCCAGTTGGTAGAGTTTTCAGAAAAGAAAAAAAAAATATCCAAGACGAGTGTATTTTGTTCAGTCATTTCGTATCAAAACTCGATTGATCCAGGAAAAAATTCAGTTGTTTTTTTTTGTCCTGGTCTACATAATCATCATGCTAGCATTGTGGCGCTACAATCAGACATCGGACCTTGGCCATCTGGATTATTGTCCTTCAATTAACTCAGTCAAGTGACCGTGTCCCCCAAATTCGGAAGTGCAGCAGTTGTTTGGCGTCAGCATCTAGTGAGTCTTCCCCATGAGCTCTTGGTCTTCCTCACAGTCTTGCTTCGCTGATGCATTCGTTTAGGCATGCTGTTACCGTCCATTCGTCGTACATGCTCTGTCCATTGAAGTAGTTGCAGTTTGACGATCCTTGTAGCTTCCAGCTCATTGTACAGCTCATACACTTCATAGTTGCAATAAATGCACCATCCATTTTGGTCACAAACCGAACTTTCGCTAATATTACGTTTATATTACGTTTACACTATCCCCAGATTACTTCATCTGCGCCGGCTGATTTATATTACGTTTACACTATCCCCAGATTACTTCATCTGCGCCAGCTGAGATAATCTGCGACTGTCAAATACGTACAATTTTGAACTCACCACACCCAGATTAAGCAGCAGATGAAGTAATCTGGGGATAGTGTAAACGTAATATAAATCTGGAACTGTCAAATACATACAATTTTAAACTCACCACATCCAGATTACGCTGCAGATGAAGTAATCTGGGGATAGTGTAAACGTAATTTAAAATTACGTTTACACTATCCCCAGATTACTTCATCTGCGCCGGCTGATTTAATCTGCGACTGTCAAATACATACAATTTTGAACTCACCACACCCAGATGAAGTCGCAGATGAAGTAATCTGGGGATAGTGTAAACGTAATATTACGTTTACACTATCCCCAGATTACTTCATCTGCAGCGTAATCTGGGTGTGGTGAGTTCAAAATTGTATGTATTTGACAGTCGCAGATTATCTCAGCTGGCGCAGATGAAGTAATCTGCGGATAGTGTAAACGTAATATAATATTACACTATCCCCAGATTACTTCATCTGCAGCGTAATCTGGGTGTGGTGAGTTCAAAATTGTATGTATTTGACAGTCGCAGATTATCTCAGCTGGCGCAGATGAAGTAATCTGGGGATAGTGTAAACGTAATTTAAGGCGGCTATTACACTATAAAAGTTATTTTACAAATATCTTTTATGAAAGCTATTTTCAAAGAACTTTTATAGTGTAATAGCCGCCTAAGAAAAGATTTGCCACATGGACGTTGCTTGTTTCAACTACTTTTCTAATATGCTTGCACACCTTCCCCCTTTAGCGGCTAATATCATTCATAAAAGTTCTTTTGAAATATCGTTCGTCAAATATATTTGTAAAAGAACTTTTATAGTGTAATAGCCGCCTAAAACGTGTTTTGGCTGGAAGATGTAGAAAAGGTTTCAGTTTTTGTGTCTTGTGACTAACGATAACGATACACGTCAATTTTGTTGTCCATTTTGGCTTCATTGGCTAGATGATAGCATACTAGCCCCACATTGGGCGCCGAATATTTACGGGCAGCCGTTAACAAATAATTCGAGCTAGTTTAACATTGGTTGTTAGTTACGCGTGTGTATTAGTTCGTTTAGTAAATAAAGTGTGTGTGTTTTTCAATCGAAGTGTTTTCATTATTCAGCACAAGAATATTTAACGAACCCGGCTTCGATCAGAGGAAACATTATAATATCATTTTAAGGCGTTCTAAACGAAATCTTTCTGAAAACTATAATCTGATATCTTCCATGCAATATAATTGCGAGATAAATGAGAAAATATTCTCTAAAAATTATCTCTCTCCGGGATAGAAACAACATAAATTTGTATATTGGCAATTATTTCATGTAGTGTAGTAAATAGTGTGGAAAGCACAAGGGTTTGATGTTGACCTTCTAAGCATTGGGACCCTGGTTCGAAGCCTACTGATGACGGTCGGTTTAATTAAGTAACAAAACAAGATGATTTGGATGGCCGGCTAAGAGAGGGAGAGGAAAGTGCGTTCAGTTGAAACAAATAGCCAATTAAAAATTGGAGTATAATTTTGTTTAGTTTTTTATTTGGCGTTTATTTTATCTTTGGAAAAATATCCTTTGGATGTCTTTTTAATGAATATTATACATTAGGATAATTTCCCCTTAACTTATTTTTGTCGCAAGTAAGATATCATCCTGACTGGACATTTAATACGGAACTCTCATCTTTTGCGATCATAATAAGATATCATTTGCGATATCGATATGTGATATCTAGGGGAAGATATTTTTAAAATATCATTCGGAATCTAATTGTTTATTGGGAGCCCTCAGTATACAACTCTAAATCGATCGCTTCGCTCGCTTTATACCCTGTAGGAGTAAACTTACTATTACCAAATAGTATAGATTCCACAAGAGTTATCACTCCATAGAAGTTTCGCCTCTGCCCGGAAATTTGTATGTTTTGACAAATTGTATAAACATAGTATAAACTACACAGTATAGATACACAAGAGACTCAATACATACAAATCTACCGCCGGAGGCGGAGTCAGCTTTGTTGTGAAGTCTATACAATTTGTCAATACATACAAATCTCCTGGCAGAGGAGAAAGTTATATGGAGTGATAACTCTTGTAGAATTATCAATCCTCTTTGCTATTACCAACGAACATGGATTCACATAGAAGGAGCACTCAGTACATTAATTTTTGTGAAGCGGGATGCAAATAGTCAGCCCCACACATGTTTACCCATTTTTGACAGGAACCTAAACGGGAAAATGCATCGGGTAGATCAGGACAGCATCACTTCGTAATCAGCTGTTCAAATGACAAGCGTCCCACGTTTTTAAATGTATTGGTAGCCTGAGAGAAAACAGCCCTCGTTTATATTTGTATTGGTATCACTTTTACCCGCAATTGCAGTGGTGTGTGTACTATTTTTCATGCATTTCGGGTTCGACTTCCTTTTCAGACTCACGCGATCATATGAAGAGGTGTATATCTGTCTATTTTTTGCAATCCTCTCGCAAAGCGATTGCGTACGGATAATGAAATTTAACACATTGACAATTACGGGAACTAGTTGGGACGCTAAGCGACATAAATCGACGCCACCTTGCAAAATATGATAGAGAAATGCCGTTTGGTACGAATGTTGGTGGGGCCCAAACTTTCAATTTAAGAGATGGAGCCACCTTGGACCCCGCAGCAGAGCGGCTGTGCGGGCGAAAAACCGCGAAATTTGAGCCCTTTTTTTAATATTCTCCTCGTAACTTCTAAACGGAGCGTCGTATCGAAAAACTTGAAAGGTTGTAAAATAAAGAGCGTCAAATTCTACATCCAATGCATTGCTCAAAGTTGAAATTTGGTTTAGTAGTATAATCAAAATCGATGGTCGAAAAACGTCACTTTTTGAGGATTTGGAGAAAAATCACACTATATCGCTTTTCAAGCTCACATATCTCTGTAAAGCATACTCTAAATGAAAAACCGTACAAGCAAAAGTTAAAGATATTTTGATTTCCGGTTTAACGTGCTCAATACTTTTCAAATCGGTTCATTTTTAGTGTAGTTGTGAGTGAAAATGCTGGAATGCTTTCTTAACGATTCCAGCTTTAATAGCTCTATTTCGGTAAGTATAGTAGCTGAAGTTTTGTTTTAGTCTCAATTTACAGATAATTAAATCTTGTTCAAAAAGTCTTTGCTTGATAGCTTAGGTCATAGTTACGCTTTTTAGGGTTTTGTAGAAAAAATAAAACCCTTATGAAATCAGTCAGATGTCAGCCTGTTCAAAGAATATCTCGAAAAGAGCTGAAGCTACACATGTATGGAATTTGGTAGAAATATGAAGGATTACTACAATTTGTGTTATAAGGCTTTTCATTAGTGGCCAAATTGCAAGGAGAGACAGTTATTCGCCGCTTAAAGCACATATATGAAAATTTCCAGGATGACGGCATATAATTAGGATAGCGACGTTAAGTATCCAGGATGTTGATATCCTTAGGAAAAAGTTTAATAATATTATATTTCGATAATTTGATTTGCTACTCTCTGCATATCCCGTAAGTGACATTAAGAGAGAAGTAATAATGCCAATCCGTTAGCAACGGGTGCAGGTATCTTGTTATAGATACAATTTGCATGTACATAGTCATAATTAATCAACTAGTCAAGAATAAAAAACAATAAAAATTATTTTTGTCCGCTATTGCCACATTGTGCACCGTCGAGTCAGTAAGCGGATAGGTTTGAAACTGATTTGTTTTGTGTTTCGTGACAATGTGTTACAGTTATCAGAAGTGATAGCGCGTATGATAGATGCTGATTGTTATTTGGTGAGTTTGAGGTACACCTGAAAAGGGCATCCCTTCAAACCATGAAATTTTTGCAGGCTGTGGAAACTCAGCAACATATTCCATCTCCTGGAGATTGGGCTCCCATTATGGATAACAGCGCCGGGTGCTGCAAGGGCATGTGCCACTCTTCATAATCTGGAAAAAATGTGAATATCTTTCGAACTAATGGTTGTATGGAAGTGCGGTTAGTTTCATTCTACTCAAAATGATCAAATACTTTAAGAGCTAAGTTAAAAGTGGCATAAAAGCTTTTTATTTTTAACTTATTTAATACGTAAGCTTATTTACTTAATCACAAAATCTGGAAAATTGTGAATATCTTTTGAAGTAATGATCGTATGGAATTGCGGTTAGTTTCATTCGACTCAGAATCACTAAATACATTAGGAATCAATCTAAAATGGACAGAAAAGCTTTTTATTTTTAACTTATTTAATAAAGCAGCTTATCAAACTAATATCTTTTCTTATTTAAATGAGAATATCTTTTGAACTAATGATCGTATGGAATAGCGGTTGATTTCATTCGACTCAGAATCACTAAATACATTAGGAATCAACCTAAAAATGGAATGAAAGCCTTTTATTTTCAACTTTTTTAATAAAATAAATATTCAACAAAAAAAATAAAATCTGGAAAAATGTGAATAAGTTTTGAACTAACTGTTGTATGGAATTGACTTTAGTTTTATTGAACTCAAAATGATCAGATACATTAGGAAACAGCCTAAAATTGGCATCAAAGCTTTTTATTTTCAACTTATTTAATAAAAAGCTTCCTTAACAAATCCAAAAATGTGAATATCTTTTGAACTAATGGTCGTATGGAACCACGGCTAATTTTATTCTACTCAAATTAACTAAATACATTAAGAACCAACCTAAAACTGGCATAAAAACCTTTTATTTTCAACTTACTTAACGAAAAAGCTCATTTAACTAATAAAACAATCTGAAAAAATGTAAATATCTTTTGAACTAATGGTCGCAAGGAATTGCGGTTCATTTCATTCGACTCAAAATGACCAAATACATTAGGGACTATCCTAAAACTGGCACAAAAGCTTTTTGCTTTCAACGTATTTAATAAAAAGACTTATTTAATTAATAATAAAATCTGGAAAAAAGTGAATATCTTTTGAGCTAATAGTCGTATGGAATAGCGGTTGATTTCATTTGACTCAGAATGACCAAATACGTTAGAAACCAACCTAAAATGTCATATAAGTTGCTTGAACTTCGAAATTATGGAAGAAATTTAATCATTTAATTAACTAATTTTTTAATTAATTAAATTAGTCTGACAAAAAACTTAGCAAAACTTTTAAAAACAAGGTTAAAGTATCTACGAATTAAGGCTAAACCAAAACTTTTAGCTGTTAGATTTATCGAGATACAGCTATTAAGGCTCAAATCACTAAAAAATCATTTTTGCATTTTCGCTCACAACTACACTAAAAACGAACCGATTTGATAAGCATTGGGCACGTTAAACCGGAAATCAAAATATCTTCAACTTTTACTTGTACGGTTTTTCATTTGGAGTATCCGTTACAGAGATATGTGAGCTTGAAAAGCGATATGTGTGATTTTTCTCCAAAGCCTCAAAAAGTGACATTTTTCGACTATCGATTTTGATTATACTACTAAATCAAATTTCAACTTTGGGCAGTGCATTGGATGTAGAATTTGACGCTCTTTAATTTACAACCTATTAAGTTTTTTGATCCGAGGCACCGTTTACAAATTATTAGGACAATATTAAATGAAACCGGAATATAGAGGGCTACGCCCACAATCCGAGGGTTTTGTAGCAAGCGCTTATTTTGGTATATAAATATCGGCTCCTTGCTCTTCTTGATATCACTCAGATGGATAGAAAAAACGTAATAATTAAAATGTCTTACCCACTTACATTTTACATGCTAATTCAAATTACGTGATTGTAACGAAACTTAGAACATATTATTGCTTAAGGTGTTGGTTATCGTTGGCCATCAGTACTTTTGACCTCGAACGTGTTTAGGCGTGCGAGAAAATGCGAAAAAATGGAATGTACTCATCATTACCTTTCTCACGACACCTCATTTGCTTATATCAGTCGATAAAAAAATTTGACCTTAATTTCGCCTCTATGTGGACCCCCCCCCCCCCTCCACCCGGTAAAGTTGGCCAATTAAGACGCAGCGCCCCCAACCAATCTTTACTCTTTAAAAAATGATTAATTAAATAACTGCAATTCGCACTACGAAAAAGAAAGTGTCAAAATGCCGAACTTCAAATGAATGTACTATTATTAAATATTATGTGATTATAATGAAACTTAAAGATATTATTGCCTATGATGTTGGTTATCATTGACCATCAATATTTTTGACCTCGGGTACGCGTAAGGGGTGCAGGGTTGTGCTAACTGAAACTATAGAAATGTACTATTATTAACCTTTTCTGATGAAATTTCAAAATTCTAGATATCTAGGTTTTCTACACTAGTAAAATGGCGCTTTTCTGTAAATTTTCATATTTCTAAGTATAACGGTCTCGAAATGCAAGGGGGGGGGACAAACTTGGATGACATATTTTCCCCTCTCCCTCTTTTCCCGTTTCTTCAAATTTGAAAAAAATTTCAAAAATGGAATGTGCTCGACGGTACCTTTCTTATGACACCCCACTTACCTGTACTAAACGAAAAAAAAATTTCGACCTCCATTTCCCCTCTATGGGGACCTCCCCTTAAAGTTGACCTATTACAACGATTCGCTTTCTCCGGCGTATTATAGTAATTCTACACATTCCTACCAAATTTCATGTATGTAGCTTCAGCCGTTCCTGAGATATTCCATGGACAGACGGACAGACAGACATTTGACCGATTTCATAAGGGTTTTGTTTTACTACAAAACCCCAAAAATGGGCTCGAATTTCGCGGTTTTTCGCCCGCACAGCCGCTCTGCCGCGGGGTCCAAGGTGGCTCCATCTCTTAAAATGAATGTATAGGGACCACGAACAATCATACCAAATGGCATTTCTCTATCATATTTTGCAAGGTGAAATCGTTTAGCGTCCCAACTAAACAGAAAACAACCTTTGGGCATCTTGTACTGAGTGCACCTTCTAGTCTCGATGTTCGTTGCTATTACTATAATATATTAAATTATATTATTTAACTTCGTATCTACCGTTTTCTTTCTATCAAATATCTCAACCGCCTTCACTTCAATCGGTTTTCCATATTTCCAATTGGAATGGGTGGCTGGCAGCCTGGCAGCTGTCAAGCAACAGCAGCTCATTGAACTGTATCTGTCGATTGAAAGCAGAAGTTTTTTTTATACTACTCCGGATCAGAGCCCCCAAGTCGTAGTGGATCGGTGTCGTTTTTGATGTTGTTTTCATTAAATATTTCGCTTTGGATTTGTTTTTGAGTACACACACGAAAGAAACGAGAACTGTTGACACGGCGGACACGCAATGGCCGAGAACAAAGACGAGATTTTGGCCAATTTTCAGGTGAGTACGCGATGACAGAGTGAGTCGTCGTCGTTGGGGACGAGGTTATGGGCCCCCGTTTGACAGTGACTTGTGGAAATTTGGCCCTTGCGAGCCTCCGCCGTGCAAAAGCTGACTCGACTCGGTCTCTTTTCAGAGTATCACGGGCATAGACGATGTCGCGGAAGCCTTCAATCACCTGGAAGAGAACGACTGGGACTTGATGGTGAGTTGCTCGTTCGTAGACAATGAAGACGCAGTTCGTGACCTGAGGTCGCGTCTTTGTTTGTCTCACGTCCAATACGTCTGTTGTTTCTATTGTAGGCGACGATTGCTAAAGTCATGCCGCAAGACCTGGCACCGCCGCGGCCTTCATCGTCTCTCAACTCGAGCACGTCCAGCTTCGGAAGGTGGACCGCTGGCATGGAAGATAGTGCATTCCGCTCAGGTATGTGATCGTTTGGTGGGCCCCGCTTAAATATAATCGTTTTCTTATCGCTTTCTCGTAGCAGGACCATCCAGCTTCTCGAATGTGGTGGACTTGACATCAGACGGTGGCGGAGACTCCGACCTGCGGCGAAACGTCTCAAGTGGTTTGACCTTTAACATCCACTACAATCAAAATGTTTACACAATTTGCATTCCCTCGCAGTCGACAGTGGGTAAGTTGGTGTCGAATAGTTAGCGCGGGTCGTTGATTTTATTTGGAAATTGAATTTTGCAGCCGACCTGAAGCACAGAATCAACGACATGACGAGTGTTCCCATGTGTCGACAGGCGTTGCGAGGGTGGCCGCCAGAGAAACTGCGTGAAGCGCAGAATGTCACCTCCACTCTAGCGGCTCTTGGTTTGTCCAACGAAAACGATTTGATTCTGATTGATCTCACCGAGGAAGGATTCATGGATGATGAAGAGTAAGTGGTTTTGTAACAGACTAGTGTGTATATAGCCGCGTTCTGTTCACCCGAACTAAGGTGCATTCCCATACCAAACTACTGACCGGTCTTTGAAAGAAGGTCTCGTATGAGATCACATCTGCATCAGAGTTAAAAGTGAATTGGTTGGTTGAACGTTGTCTCTCGGCGTATATACTGAGCCCGCAATTTGCCCCCACGTGAATTGTCTACATGATGGCTGTTTGAGCGCGCCCGTCACTGATTCGAGCTGTTCGATTCATTCTGGATCTTTGTCCGATTGTATCGAACGGCGCCTATATCAGGTGCAACACTTTGTATGACAATTGAATGTAGCGTCTTTTGAGTAAGAATCCTCACCAGGGTCTTCGTATCCACGTTTTATTTTACATCGAGGCATTGGGAGCTTTCAATTTACTTGGATCTCAATCAATAGCCATATAAAATGAACAGATGAAGTATCTCTTCAGATCAAATGGGTTCGTGTCTTTGGTAAGTATGTATAGGTAACTTCATATCACTTTCCAATTGGATATTCCATGTTTTACTCAATTGCCCTAACCCCTTGTGGGGCATAGCGCGTCAACTGTTCCATGTGGCCCAGTCTTCAACCATACTAAATGCAGTAAACTACAACGTCTTGCTTGCCTAGGCATTACTGGGGCTTTCCGTACAAGCCCAGCATGTACCTTAGAGACCATCATTGGATTGGGGGGGCAAAAATTCCTCTTCCATAGTCCTCCGCGTGGGCGCCCCCTGGAACGGCAGTGGTCACTGACCATTGCCAACCAACGTCAAGCCGCCAGTGATGGCGGTGCGATGATTTGGTTGAGGTACCCCTGTGGTGTGGGGTGTGAAAAAAAAATACCACGGCCTTTTCCTTTGAGGGCCTGTCGTTAAAACCGACAATCAAAGGACAGGATGTGTATGCCAGCAACTTGCACTATCCGAAATCTTTATATGCTAACGAAACGTCAACTATGCCTCGGATAAGGACTGACTCAACGGTTACGACTTTTAGCTATCGTACAATGACAAAGATTGGATTCTGGAATGTGCGTACTCTCCTGGACAATGGATCAGAAGGTCCCCAGGACGCACGATTTCTTCAATTAGAGAGTGAATTTCTGAGGTACAAATTAAATATCTTAGGAGTTAGTGAGATAAGATGGTGGAACAGCGGAGAATTCATCTCTCCAACGGGCAGCACTGTAATGTTGTACTCCGGTAAAGCTGCCGGTAGTCGCCGTGAGTCAGGTGTGGGGCTCCTTTTAACCAGAGCCGCACGAAACTGTCTCTTATCCTGGGAACCGGTCTCTGACAGGGTCTTGACCGCCAGGTTCCGGACCAAAGTGAGGAACATCTCAATAATACAATGTTATGCCCCTACTGAACCCGACAATGTCTTGGCAAAAGACTCCTTCTACGAAGAACTAAACGCCGTTCAGAGCAGAACACCTAAAGGTGACATTGTAATGGTTATGGGTGATTTGAATGCGAAAGTTGGCGCTGATAACTATGGGCTCAGACATGTGATGGGGAGACACGGTCTTGGTGATCGTAATGACAACGGTGAAAGATTTGTAGAGTTCTGCAACTTTCACAGTCTCTTCATCGGTGGTACTATGTTTGAGCATAAGGACCACCACAAAATCAGCAGAACACAAAATCAGATCGACCATTTTGCCATTAGTAAAAGATTCAAGAGTTGCCTCCTGGACGTGCGAAACAAGAAGGGTGCCGATATTGGGATGGGAAGAGACCATTATCTTATGACCGCTAATGTTCGATTGCGTATTGCAGCCGTGCGCCGCCCCAGCGACGAAAAATCCAGGCCCCGCAAATTCAACACCGCTCGACTAAAAAATCCAGCTGTCTGACAACAATATAATGACCATATTGCGCAAAAAGCGGCTGAGATAACTAGTCACCCAAATAGTGACATAAACGAAAACTGGGATGCCATAAAAAATGCGTACATTGATAGCGCAAATACCATCCTTGGCCCAAACCCGGATTGCCGGAATAAGCCCTGGATGTCCGACGCTTCATGGCAGCGGATTGTTGAAAGAAAGGAGCTGAAAGTTCGTTTGGCTGCAGCATCAGACGACAATCGAAGCAGCATCGAACTCCTTTACCGTCAGAAAGCTCGAGAAGTTCAGCGTAGTGTGCGACGCGATAAAAGAGTTTATGCCAATTCTCTTTTAGCGTCAGCAGAAGAAGCCGCTAGAAGTAACAACTTAATACGCCGTATACGGTGTTATCAACGAGTTTACAGGTGGTCGTAACTCCTGCCAACATCCGGTGAAAGATAGTGATGGAAAGCTACTTATCTTGGAAGAAGATCAAATGAGGCGGTGGAAAGAACACTTCGCCGCGGTCTTGAACCGTGTAACCTCTGGTGAAGTTCCCCCTCATATAGATAATTTAGCTAACCATCAAAATGTGCGTATACGGTCCACTGCCCCGACTAAAGAGGAAATAGTCACTGCAATTATTGCACTAAAGCGAGGAAAGGCCGCCGGACTTGACGGCATCCCTGCCGAACTTTATCAAGCAGCGCCAAGCGTAACTGCCGATTTGCTGCATCCACTTGTTGATAAAGCGTGGAATACAGAGACCTTTCCCACTGAGTGGAAGGAAGGTTTGATCATCAAGCTTCCAAAGAGGGGTAGCCTCACAGACTGTAATAATTGGAGAGGCATTTGTGTGCTTCCTGCCGTTGCCAAGATAATAGCCAAAATCGTCCTGGAAAGACTAAAGGCCCACTTAGAAAGCACAATTGATGAAGAGCAGGCGGGTTTTCGACCCGGATTCTCCTGTGTCGATCACATTAACACCTTGCGAATCATCATCGAGCAATGCGCTGAATACGATTCTCCGCTTCACTTGCTTTTCATCGATTTCGAAAAGGCTTTCGATAGTGTGAACCGGGATTCTATCTGGGCGGCCTTGCGCAGGAGAGGCATCCCTGAGAAGCTTGTGGCTATTATTAAGGCAACCTATGACGGCGCGAAATGTCGCGTTCTGCATAAAGGTAAGGTGTCGGGGGACTTTGAGATTCGCAGTGGAGTTCGGCAGGGGTGCATCCTCTCACCGATCCTATTCCTCATAGTGATCGGCGATGTGTTGCATGCAGCCCTATCCGGACTCGACAGAGGAATTCAATGGACTTTGACATCTTATCTACAACATCTTGACTACGCTGACGACATATGCCTACTCTCCCACAAAATCATGGATCTGTCCGCAATGGCGTTAGATCTCGAGAGGGAGGCAAGCAAGGTTGGGCTAAAGATTAATACCAACAAGACCAAGGTTCTTAGCCCGCCGTTGCGAAAAAGAAATCCGACACCTTTTGCCATCAATATTAATGGGCAGCCTGTGGAGAAGGTGGACAACTTCGTCTACCTGGGTAGCATTGTTGCCGAAAATGGGGGTACGGAGCAGGACATCGCTCGTCGTATCAACCAGGCTAAACGCGCAGGCGGCATGCTGTCCAAAATCTGGCAGAGCAGTTATCTCAGCATCAAGACCCAGCTGGGCCTGTTTCGCTCCCCGGTACTATCAGTGCTTTTGTATGGGAGCAGTACATGGAAAGTTTCCGTAGGAGTTACCAGAAAGCTGCAAGTTTTCGTCAACTCATGTCTTCGTCGAATTTTAAGAATTTTCTGGCCCGAAACAATATCAAATGAAGAGCTAAGTCGGCGTACGGGTCAGATGCCAATCGACGAATTGATACGCAGGCGAAAATGGCAGTGGATAGGTCACACATTGCGGAAGAGTGATAACTGCATTGCTTTGCATGCCATGAAATGGAACCCCATTTCCAACCAAGGCCGACCAAGAGGGGGTCCTCGAATCACATGGCGTCGATCTGTGGCAAAGGAGTGTCAGGTACTGGGTAAGTCTTTTGGGGAGTTGCGCCCCATTGCCCAGAACAGAGTACGATGGCGCGCAGGAGTAGTTGACGCGCTATGCCCCGCTAGGGGTTAAGGCAAAGTAGTATCATTGGATTAACTCCGCTACACATCTTTATCCAAGAATCTGCAGCTTTCAATGTTCTGCGAGTACATCTCACTTCTGACCTACACATCAATCACACCGGTCATATGAGCATTCTAAAACAAATTCCTGGAATGCAAATCTTTTAAAATCAGATCAGTTGACAACGGAGGTTTGCTTCGTCAGGAAATTCTCAGCCCTCATCCCGGACCGCTCGGAATGGGAAAACGGCAATCCCTGCCCTGATCCTACGTTTATTATGCTGTTTACCGATGGGTCTAAAACTGAACAGGGAGTTTGCGCTGGGGTGTTTGGACCGAACACCAGTATTTCAATCGCAATGGTATCCCATCTCAGTGTCTTTCAAGCAGAGATCCATGCCATTGAAGTCTGTGCCAGGGAAGCTCTAGATAAGAAACTCCGTGCTGTACTGGCATGACCTTCCGGGCAGCGTCAATCAAAGGAGGTTATAACGCCCTTCAAGTTCAATATTGCTACTCGAATGCGTAGAGCCGATGTAAGGGTTCTTGTGGAATACTTATCGGGCCATCACTGAGTGAGATACCACCTAAATAAAATGGGCCTATCTAGCGGAAGATGAAACCACTACGCACATCTTGTGCGAATGCCCGGCAATCACGCGGGCTAGGTTTAAGTTTCTGGGATAGGCCACGATGAGCTCTGCAGTTATCTGGAAAGCTCCCGCAAAAGACACAATGCCATTCGTAAAAATGGTGGAGAGTCTTTTGCAATAATATCGGCTATGGTACAATATACCTCTCCATGGTTGCAGTGCCCACCGGATGGGTAAAAAGGCCCCACCTTGTAATAATAAAAAAAGAAAAAAAAAACTTCCCCCCATCAGAAGCCAGATTGGCCGACGAGAGAGACCGCATCCGCAGCGAAAACCCCAGTGATCCAAGAATTAGAGTCCTGAACATCCAGATCAACATGCAAGTAGCTGTACACAAATGCTCTCATCATTGCAGCTGCAATCTTAAATCCGGAGTTTTCATGTTCTGGTCAACAGTCGGGAGCCCTCACTAATCCATCGAATAACAAAGGGAACGTTGCCATCGAATTCGGCAACAATACGGTTAGTGACCGCACCCAATACGCACACTATTTCAACAGGTAGTTATTATGACCGGATGGCATCTCGATGTTGATGCTAAAGAATCTGGACGTGCCGGGTATGGAGTATCTAACGACCACTATCATCCATACCACCTAACTTTCCCACCTCAGCAGCATGATTGACGGATGAACGCGTTAGAATTCGCAGCACAAACCCTGACGATCCCAGGATTAAATGTCTAAACCTACAAATTCAACAGCATGCTGCGGAACATTGGAGACAAAAGTGGAATGAGCATCTGGACAATTGCAACCTAACAACCGGAGCCTATGGTCACCCACGGATGACATTCGCTCAAGAGGTGCAGTTCCCTACCATAGTGGTAATCCCGGAGGACAGCATACGTTTCACTCAGACTGCTTGGTCGTGGGATCTGCTCCTTTCGTTCAAAGGGTACTTTCTCGATTCGAAGGGTTGTTACGATATCTTGATCGGTCTTTTTTTACGGATAGCTACAGGCAATACCTATCCAAAACAGTCTCCATACTTGCCGCTAGGGGTCGTACTGGCTGAGATATTGCGGTATTTCCTAGGCATTTCCAGGAAACAGTAAAAAAATTTATGTTGTCTCACAATTTGGGCTCCTGTGTCCACAATTTGTCGAAGGCTCCTTCAATGTCAAAAAACGAACGTTTGCTGACACGGTAGCTTTAGTTTTTTTCAACGAGGCTATGGAGAGCAGTTTACATAGATTCACCGGGTTGACAGACGACCTGTTTGGGCTAAAGCGGTTTTCTCACGAGGAGCGATGTCCTGATGTGAGTGTCAAAAATCTTCTTCATGGTCTTCAGCATGAGCGATCCATAGGTCTGTTTCTCACCTTGGAAATGAAAACCACCCTCACTGATCTCCGTTCACTGGACGTGTGACCCGGCGTAAATTTTATTTTGCAAAACTCATCTAAAACCTTATCTCCTTCCAGCAGCAGTGAAATCACACGACGAAGTGACGAAATGTTCACTCTAAATATTGTACAGCAACCCGAGGGTAAAACAATTGAATTGAAATTTCCGGGACGACAGACCGTACTAGATGTAAAGACTGGTGTACATAATATCACAAATA
Source organism: Chloromyia formosa (assembly GCA_964017055.1). Classification (NCBI taxonomy): domain Eukaryota; kingdom Metazoa; phylum Arthropoda; class Insecta; order Diptera; family Stratiomyidae; genus Chloromyia; species Chloromyia formosa. Next base: position 4,430,866 of record OZ024818.1, on the reverse strand, counting down.
TTCCAGTTAGGTATCAGGACTGGACTGGCTGGCCGCCAGGAGTGACGAGTTTAACAACACTTGCTGTACGTACAAAATTGTTTTTAATTTGTGCCAACATCCACTGCTATGCAATTAATTCCGTTTCAGCAATCGGGTATTGAGCTTTCCCATAATTTCATCCTACGATCAAATGCTCCTGTGGAAAGGCCAACAAATTCCAGATCAGCGAGGAACAAGTATGCAATGAATAAACGCGACAACTGATGAAATCGGTTTGTTAAAAGTGCATCCATTTTAGTATAATTATAGATTCGGATAGTTCAGCGGAGGAATTCGAAGATGCGTCTGATTTCAATGCAGATGACGATATGTTTGCCGAAACTTCAGTGACCTCAAGACCAAAACATTTGAGTAAGTTCATCCTATCGCCTTCGCCATACGATTCAGCGGAAATCTGAAAATTTGTTTTCTGTTTTTTTCTTTCAGTTCCTGATCAGACCGACAGTGAAACATTAGGTTCGGAGCTGTTTGTCAGAAACTACTCACAACGATACGGAACACCGCATCCTATCTTCTTCGAAGGTACACTACAAGAAGCAATAAACGAGGCATGCAACAAACCAGCAAAAGACGTGAGTGGCGGATTATTCGATTTGTTGTTGATCGACTCTCATATTTTACGGTTGTTTTAATTTGTAGAGGAAACTCTTGGCAATATATCTCCATCATGACGACAGTGTTCTCACTAATGTTTTCTGTGATCAGTTGCTTCGCTGTGAAAACGTGATGCATACTTTGATTCTCGACTTTGTATTGTACGGTTGGGATTTGACGTTCGAAAGCAATAAGAACCTGTAAGATGTCCTCTCATGCGGTTACTTTCATTTTCATTGCTTGACCGGATTCTGTGTTTTATTGTCGTAGATTTCTGTCATCTCTGAACGCATTCATTGGCCCTAGCGCATCGATTAGTGTAAGAAATATTCCCGTTGATAAATTACCAGCCGTCATGATTGTTGGCAAATATCGAAGCTCACTTGACGTTCTATCTGTGATAAACGGTAATGGGCATCATGTTTTCTTTGCTATTGTGTATTCTTGTGTGCATCTCCGTTTCTCCTTTTTTATTCAAGGAAATATCGGTGTTGATGATCTCTTGGCTCGATTAATGGAAGTCGCTGAGAATAACAAGCAGCAACTGCTTGTGGAGATTAGGGAGGAAAGCGATCGAGCTGAACGGGAACAAGTGAAATATGAACAGGATATGGCCTATCAATTAGCATTAGAAGCAGATCAAGCCAAAGAAGCCGCTAAACTACATAAAGAAATGACATTGGCAGCCGAGCGAAAGCGATTAGAATCGGAGAAGGCAGAACAGGATGCTGCCAGGGAAGCGCATCGGTTAAAGGTATGTTAATTGTTGAGTTTGCTATCCCACCTTATTTACGCATAATTCGAATTTTCTCTTTCAGGCCGAGCAGGCTGTTCCACCCGAACCCGCCGATGGCGATGGTATCACAAAAATTCGAGTCAGGCCTCCAACCGGAGAATTGTTCGAAAGAAATTTCGCTATCAAATCCACACTAACGGTAAGATGATAAACGTTAATAACGCTGACTCGCTCTATCGCACAGTGAGTTGGTGCAAATACTCGTAATAACACATTCTTCATATTTTCACGCGATAGGATCTTCTCAATTTTATTGCTTCCAAAGGATTTCCAATAAGCGAGTACAAAGCAATTTCAAGTTGGCCACGACGAGATTTAACGGCCATCGATACCAACGAGACGCTTGAGTCATTAAAACTATTTCCACGCGAGACCGTCATTCTCGAGGAGCGATGATTAAATACGAATCACAGTTTTCTCTTTTATTGTTTCATCCTTTGTTCTGCTCTTATTACCCCCTCCCCCCTCCCCCCCTCTCGTTACATCATCATCATCGTATGCCTCAATGATATACATGAAGAAACAATGAAAACAACAGCTGTAGATTTATAATGAATATATTATATATATATAACTTAAAAGGAAAGTATGATATTTGGAATACAAGAAAAAACATGAATTCATAAGATTAATATTTGCTTAGTTTAAATTACATGTATTTAACAAAATTGTATTAATTTGCTTCAATACGAATTTCGAAATGTGAAAAATATGATGTGAGAAAGAAAACGATTTTTAAAGCCTATCAGAAGAAAAAGTTGTGTGTTTTATTTCAATTATGTTTGTGGCACAATGGCACGAGGAAAGATAAATTCTCGGCCTGACACAGAAATACAATACCATTACAATCAAATAAATGTTTCCTGCCTGGGTTTACACGAATTTTTGCAATGGACGTCTTACTTGTTTTTCGTTAAATTGGAGAAACTTGAATATCGAGCGGTCATAAAATTCTTCGGATTAACCCCTAAGGAAATTCATCCGAAGTTAACAAAAGTTTTCGGAGGCTCTGCTCCTTCGATGTCAACCGTTAAAAAATGGGCAGCTGAATTTCAACGTGGTCGCACGTCCCTCGAAGACGACCTACGTTAAGGACGGGCAAAAACCGGAAACCATCGAAATAGTGCATAATATCGTGTTGGACGATAGGCGGATAAAAGTGAGTGATACTGCTGAGGCTGTGGGGATATCGGAAGAATGGGTGCGAAGCATCTTGCACAGAGAATTAGAGATGCGAAAGCTCTGCGCAAGATGGGTGCCGCATTTGCTGAATGCCGATCAAAAGTAAATACGCAAACGGTTTTCGCAGCAATCTTTGCACCGATTCAATCGGGATCCGACCGATTTTGTGCGGCGATTTGTCACCATGGATGAGACTTGGGTCCACCACTACACGCCAGAAACGAAACAGCTGTTGCAGCAGTGGGTGGAAGCCGGTGGTTCAGGACCAAAAAAAAGCGAAGTCGATCGCATTTGCCGGAAAGGTCATGGCCAGCGTATTTTGGGATGCGAAAGGGATCCTGTTAATTGATTACCTTGACAGACAGAATAACAGGCGAATATTACTTCCAACTTATTGACCAGCTGGATGCCAAAATTCGCGAGAAGAGACCTGGCTTGAAGAAGAAAAAATCATATTTCCCCAGGACAACGCACCTGTACACAAGTGTGCGTTGGCGATGGGAAAACTGCGGGACTTGGGGTACGATTTGCTCGACCGTACCCCCCTATTCTCCTGATTTGGCACCCTAAGACTTCCATCTGTTCCCAAACTTGAAGAAATTTGTGTCTGGGAAGCGCTTCGCATCCAACGAAGTTGAGACGGCCGCAGATGAATATTTTCACACCCTTCCAGACTCTCACTTCTGGGAAGGAATACTGATGTTGCAGAAACGCTCGACCAAGTATATTATTATTATTATATACTCTGGGGGATAGCCGAAGCAGACCACTAACGTTTGGGTCCCTTTTCGCCCCCTCCCGGTCATCAGTGACTTCCAGATGTCGACTGATAATTGTCGACCTCTTTCTTCATCACTGACTCCCGTGTTATTGCTAGCATTTGTTTGAAGCTGAGTTCACTCATGGCTTCTACACTTATCGTGTGCCTGCCTGTGATCCTCAACCTCGTGCTAGCCAGTGCTGGACATTCGCACACAATGTGTGCTGCCGTCTCGGCCTCCTCCAGGCATAGCCTGCAAACGTCATCTTCCCCGATTTTCATCTTGGCCAGATGAGCCTTAAAATTACCATGCCCTGTGACCAAGGCAGTTATCCAGCTTAGGGTACTCCGTTTATAACTAAGTACCTTTCTCGCTTCCCTGCCTAAAGGGCTGGTCATTGCATTCCGAGCTTGTTTGCAAGTGACTAGCTCCTGCCATCTTTGTTGATTCATGGAGTCCATCCACTTCCCAACCTTCGCTCCAATCATGCCGTTCCCCAGAGCAACTCTGGGTTCTGGGCCAATGAAAGTTGCCGCAGATCCCTGTTTTACTAGGGCATCCGCCGCCTCATTTCCTGTTGTACCTATGTGTCCTTTTACCCACATCAGCGTAACCTCATTTTCTGAGGCACACGTGTTGAGCTTCCGGACACACTCTAGTACCAGCTTAGAGTTTATGTTCGTCTGCTGCATGCGTCTGATCACCGATTGGTTATCCAGTGCAATAAGGATTTTCCTCCCCCGCACCTGACCTTCAAGCAAGTGGTCCAACGCATGCAACAAGCCAAGCATCTCTGCCTGGTATACGGACACATACTCTCCTAAACTAAGCGCACATGCTAGGTTTAGCTCTTCAGAGTAAACCCCCGCCCCCGCTTTACCGTCCATTAAAGAGCCATCAGTAAAAATGCTGATGTCATTGTACATACACTCATTATGTATGTTTCCATCTGCAATGTGAGTCTTGTGTAGTCTTTCAACTACCCTACGTCTACTCATGCCTTCTACCGGCATTAGAGTCTCCCTGACCTCATCATGAATAATGTCTAGGATGCTCTTATGACCGCTGCTAGTTCCAAAGCGATGCCACATGGCATCCCTTTCCATGCGTATTGCCGAAAGCGCCGCCGTTTTCTTTATAAATAAGTCCAACGGCGGCAGTCCCAGCAATGCCTCCATTGCTCGCGTTGGTGTGGTGCGCATTGCACCACATATGCTTACGCAAGCTATCCTTTGTACCCCATCTAGCTTCTGCTTTGTGGTATTCTGCATGGCTTTTGGCCACCATACCACTGATGCATAGGCTAGAATAGGTCTTACCATCATTGTGTAAATCCAGTGTGTCGCTTTAGGTGAAATTCCCCACCTACGAGCACACACTCTCTTACATTGATGCAAAATCCTTTTCGCTTTTTGGATCTTTTCATCAACGTGAACATTCCAAGTTAGCTTCGCATCTAAGGTAACTCCTAGATGCTTCACTTCCTTGGACACCTTGATTTCCGAACCAAAAAGCCGTAAGGGAGTTATCTCTATGTCTTTCCTCTTACGAGTAAAAATCAAAGTGTTTGATTTACTAGCGTTTATGGTTAGCTCTTGCTCATTACACCATTCTTCGGTTACTTTGAGAGCTTGTCCCATGCAACCTAGAATTGTGTTCATGAACTTTCCACTGACCGTGAGTGCCAAGTCATCGGCGTATCCTACAGTGTGTACGCCCATCGAGTCCAGCTTCCAGAGAAGACTGTCCACGGTGATGTTCCACAGTAGAGGCGAAAGAACACCTCCTTGTGGGCATCCTCGGACTACCTTACCCCGTATTCTGTCACATCCACTGCTAAGATTTACCGCCCTCTGCTTAAGCATAGAGTCGATCCACTTAATTATAATGTAATCAACCCCCCGCTCAATCAGGGCGTTCCTTAGTTTGGTAAAGGAGATTTTATCAAAAGCACCCTCTATATCCATAAAAGTAGACATAGCGATCCCGCCATTGTTAATCTCTCTCTCTGCAACTCTAACAAGTTCATGTAGAGCGGTTCCCGTAGATCTGCCTGCTCTATAAGCATGTTGGCACCTACTCAGAGGACTATACATTAGCGTGGTGTTCTACAGGTAGTCCACCAACACCTTTTCCATTGTTTTCAACAGGAATGATGTAAGGCTAACCGGCCTGAAGGACTTTGCCTCTGTGTAGTCTTTCTTTCCCGGTTTAGGCAGGAAGACCACTTTAGCCTCCCTCCATGCCTTCGGGATGTAGCCTGCTGAAAGACAGGCGACGAATATATTCCGGATCACTGTAATAGTGCCGGGAATATTCCGTCCATTCCAGCCGTTTTAAATGGAGCAAAAGAGTTTATAGCACTTTTGACTCCATTTGGAGTTATTATCCTCTCAGCTTCTTGTTGACTTACCCCACCAGCTCCCATGTTAGTTTGAGGCCATGGTTGGTCTGACTTGAAACTTACAGGAAAATGTACCTCCATCAGGGCCTGCAACGTTTCTTCCACTGTTTCTGTCGTGGAACCATCAACTTTGCGTATCAGCCCCATTTTCGAAGCAGTGTCTTTCGATATCATCTTCTGTAATCTGCATACTTCCGACGTATCCTTCATGCTAGAGCAGAATTCCCTCCACGTATTTCGTTTCCGAAGACGTAAGGTTCTTTTCAGCTCCCTCTTTTTATCCTTGTATAGTTCCCAAGAGTGAGAGTCTCTCTCCCTCATGTAACGGTTAAAGGCTTTCCTTGTCTCTTTTTTCATAGACTCCAGTTCCCTTCGCCACCATGGTGTTGGGTCCTTTTCGTCCACTACCGTTGAGGGACAAGCGTGTTCGAAGGCGCGATTAATAGCGGAGTTCAGTTGTTCCACTGTTCGCTCTATCTCGACCGTATTCCGAGGTATTCCGTCTTGAATATCCTCGACTTGTTCCAATAAATATGTCTCGTATTGAATGTATTGAAGTCAAAGGAGATTATGTAGAAAAATAAAATCATTTGTAACTGAAAATCGCAGTCTTTCATTGTCAGACCGAGAACTTTTCACCTTACCCTCGTAATTCGAAATATTCAAGGAAAACTGGAGAAAAGGACCTTTGACTCCCCTACACTTCCGGACCCTTTCATTACTATCCCTGCTAGAAGTTGCCAGTTGTCCGATCTTCGGTCAATTTAAACACCAAATAATACTAGTGATATGATTTCGCGGGCATCAAAAAAACAAAAAATGACTCAAGGAAAATGTTGTATTTGGCATTAACTAAATTGCAAAGAAAAAATGAAAACAGTCCATACACGAAATCCAGTCATCTAATATAAACATCGCTGATAAAACAGCAATTCCCTAGTTTAGTATTGCAAATCAAATAAAGACTAACATAATTGTTAAACAATTCTTTTATTTTCTTTTATTGTAAGAATGTTAATAAATTACTTACAACTTAAAATATACAATACATCTTTTCGCTTTCTTATCGATACATTCTTGTTAATTCATCCACTTTTTAACTTATACTGATGGGTAACTATACATTATGACAAAATTTCAAAATCTATAAATACAAAGTAAGCATAGATAAAAATTCCATCTATAAAAGATGAAAAAAAAACTATAAAATTTTTAACTGGATTCATGCAATTGCATGTTAGATTGTAATTTCTTATATTCAATTTGAACTCCTTGAATGTATTGCTGGAGCAACTGTTAGAAGATTTTTATTCATTCACAGACTGATTTTTAATCTAAAATGCAATTCCATTGCAATATTTATTACAGAACTGTTAACAGCATGCGATTATTCTCGTCTCAAAATATCTACCATTTCATTTTACATAATGCAGAGAACATAATTTTCTTCTGTATTGGATTTATGGCAATTTATGAAATGATTGGAACGTTGACTATCACTCAAGTCGCAGCATTCAACAATACTCTCTTTATAAAACAATAAAAATATGCTTTCTTCTAAATATTATATAAAACGGTAAAAACGATGTGATAATAATATGATTTAAAACTGTTACATATAGATAAATCTGTAAAAATAATAAACAATTATGAACGGAATTATTATTGGGATCATATACATAATGCTGTCTACTGTACAATATTTATAAGTGATTTTTTTTGTAAGTCGGTTTGGTTCGAATCACTCCAGATTGTGATTAAAATCAGCTCTCACACAGTTTGAACTTTTGTACATCTAATTCGAATTCTCAATTCGACATAATTTTCGATTTTATGCTCTTCACCGAATCTTCAATGGGAGCTAGCACAACAATAACAACAAGAGCCACAACGAATAGCACCAACACGACAATGTAAATTCCAAGAAGCGCTTTCCGTAATTTCGCGAACTGTAAGAACGAAATTGTAATGATTAAAAATGGCAAATGGTAGAAAATGGTTGAATAAAGGAAACATGTCATGTTTTGTGGAAAAGAATTTCATAAGTTTTAGTCCACTTTATTTACTATCCCTTAAGCCATTGTTTCTCAACCTGGGGGCTGGTTAGGTGTAAGGGGGGCCGCGCTCTGTCTAAAAAATAACTAAAGTAAAATAATAATAAACAATTCCTTTTATTAAAGCACAAATTAAATCACAAATTCAAGTATTGGGTTACAAAAATAAATACATTTCAAGTTATAATAATAAAATAAAAGATTAATGCGACGGTTGGTTTTGCTTTTCATTTAGAAGTATATCGATCCGTGGTTCGTCATTGCAAACAGACAAGCGTAAATTATTTTCAAGCGATAATAGCCGATTTCTGTATTTAGTTTTCAAAGCCACCATAGATGCAAAGCCTTTTTCGCATAAGTAAGATGTGGCAAAAGGAATTAATGTTTTTAAAGCTTCTGTTACTAGGCTTCCATATTCACCGCGTTGTGACAGCCAAAACTTGTGCAAATCTTGAGATACAAATTCTAGTTGTAGAGTTTTGTCAGCTGATAATTCAATAAGTTGATTGTGGATCTCAACAGGTAATTGGGCAGCTACAACAACATTTTCGTCAAATGGGTTGAGGACCCATCGTTTTGAAAAATCATTCCCGTCATTTGGAAAATATTCCCTTAATTGAATTTTCAGTTCGTGTAAATGCGTTTTCATGTTATATAATACGCGATCAATAATTGCATTTTCCAAATCCTTATTTTTGTCAATAAATTCAGACGTTGCAAGGAATGCGTCAAAATTACGTTTTTCCAGGCGAGCTATCCAAATATCGAGCTTTTTGATGAAAGCATTGACTTTATCCGTCATTAGTAAGATATTTTTGTTGCGACCTTGTAAAGTAGTATTCAAAATATTCAAGTGGGAGAATATATCACTTAAATAAGCCAATTGCAATCAAATTTCTTTATTTTGCAAAAACTCTGAAAAAGAGCTATTTTTGTCTGTAAAAAAGATTTTCAACTCCTCGCGCAATTCGAAAAGCCTCGATAGAACTTTTCCTCGCGACAACCATCTAACTTCTGTATGGAAAAGGAGAGAATCGTTTTTGGAACCCATTTCTTCGCACAATGTAGAAAGCAACCTAGTTTGCAACGGCCGGCTTTTTATAAAATTAACCATTTTCACAGCTTTAGATAGGACATTTTTGAAACTATCTGGCATTTTTTTGGTAGCGAGCGAATGTCTGTGAAGGAAGCAATGCGTCCATTCCATTTGCGGCATAATGCCTTTTAACTTAACTATCAAACCACTGTTTTTGCCAGTTATCGCTTTGGCACCGTCAGTACATGCCGCAATGCATTTAGTCCAGTCCAGGTTTTCTTGTTGTATTGCATCCATAAAAACTTTAAAAAGTCCTTCGCCGGTGGCCTGACCAGGGATCGGTTTGCAAAATAGCATATTTTCTTCAATTGTTCCCTTGCATTCGTATCGGACGAAACATAAAAATTGAGCCAAGTTCGATACATCTGTTGATTCGTCAAACTGAATGGCAAAAAATTCATTTGATTTGACCTTATCAATTATTTGACGGTAGACATCAATGGCCATCTCATTTATGCGTCTGGATATTGTATCATTTGACAGAGGAACCATTTTTAATTTGTTTGCTTCTTCGGGGCCTATCATCAAATTTACCATATCAATGGCAGCTGGTAAAATTAGATTTTCCGCAATCGTGTGAGGCTTAGACTCCCTGGCCACTCTTAATGATACCAAGTAAGAGGCATGAAGTGCTGCTTTCTCCCTATGACCTGATTCATTAATGTCAATTTGCTGATTTTTTAAAACCTGTGCTTGACGCTCGAAGTATTCTAACGGCTTTCTTTGTAAGGACGGATGTTTGGTTTCAAGATGGCGGGCTAATTTGGATGGTTTCATGCTTTCTGCGGATAGTACTTGATAACACACAACACATTGCGGCTTGTTATCGAGTGCTATAAATCCATATTTTAAGTAAGTATCGTTGTATAACCTGGTCTTCTTCTTCATAGATTCACCGGATGTAGACGGTCTATCTCGTTTTGTTACGAATTTATCCATTCTGTTGCCTTTTTTTTAATAGTTTTGTATATCGCTACTGATTAATTGGAAAAAAAACGTTCCGTTTGTTTTCGTAATTTAAAGTAAAAGACAAAATGTATTGGGCATCATGCGACGAAAATCAATCGAAGCATATGTAAGCAAAACAGACGCAAGGTAGCGGAAGTGACACCATAACAATTTTCTAACGACAACCACATTGCTACAATGTACGCAGCTGCCTTGCATTTGCCTGCAATTCGACTTTCTCAAAATTTTCATGTTATTATTTTTTTAATTTTGCCACATATACACTCCCCGACAATAGGATATCGCACTTAAAAATCCGACATAATTTTGTCTATCCTTTTGTCGCACATTTAACAGTTGCAATATGCTAAACTTGAATTTACCGTTTTTATTTGCCACATTTTCGGTTCATTGTTGCTAGCTAACATGCAGCATCACAAAATATTATTAAGTATCAAATTTTATCAAAATACACCCAACATACGAAAAATTGTGTTGCATTTTTAAGTGCGACTATCCTGTTGTCGGGGAGTGTATGTCACTACCCATAAACACTGTTTATTGATTTATTTACCACTATTTTCACTAATTTATTAACGTTATTATCCATGAAACACTTCTTCTCGGTCTGTTTTTATAAAATAAAGGGCAAAAGAACTTGCACAAAAACGCTTTCTTTTCCTAAACACACTTTTTTAAATCGAATGTGCTCGATTGTGCCAATTCGCTACAACTTCGGACTTACTACAGAAAAAAAACATATCCCGTCTCTTCCTGGAAATGAAATACTAGAGGCGATTTCATAATTCGAGTTCAGTCTCGTGTAAAAATTTTGTTTGAATATATACGTTAAATATGCGGAACTGTATTTTTGTGCAAGTATATCAGAACTTGCACAAAAATACAGTCTTTGCAATGTTAGTAATTAGTAATGCAAGAGTTTGATAGTAGTTAATATATTAAATGGGGGAGGGGAGTCGCGACGGTTTCATTTGATTGATTTTGTTGTTTAGGGGGGTCGCGACACTAAAAAGGTTGAGAAACAATGCCTTAAGCAAACCTCAGACTAGCATCAGGTGCGGAAGCACAGTGCTAGAAGATTATGTTCCATAAGTCTGGAACGAAAATGGAAAGCATTTCCGTATCCTGATGAATACTCCAACCTTATTGCATATTGCCGTCTATTAACAATTTCAACTTACCGGAGCATCCTGTTTTCTATCCATTTTCATGTTGTTTCGTCCTGGCGACAAGTCGGACATTGGGAACGAGTTGATACGTTGTGATGCACGACGATCCGATACGCAGCCGGCAATCTGTGCCCAATAGAAAATCTAATGATATTAACAAATTTCGTGTATTCTGTTCTTACAATTACAGCAGTGTCCATTAGTAGGGGAAAAGAATTTTAGACGGTATATACAAGTATATTGAGTTTTGGGTTTAAAAGCGTGTTGCTGAAAAACAAAAACTGATTGCAATCAGTGATTTTCATTCTCGAAATTTGCGTACAACGAGTGCTGTGCAGAAGTTATTAGCAGAGTGCGTAGGATCCAATCTGGGCCACGGTGGTATATGCTACCATTTATCTATCCATCTAGAAGTGTTCCCGCTAATCGCTTAGGACTTTAGAGCTAGTTTACAGGTTTCAATAGGTATATAGATGGTCCGATGAATTTGTGCAGCCTCGCTTATTGTGTCCTCCCTGGCGCGCTCATCTGCCCTACAGTTACCAGCGAAACCCGGGATGACCAACCGATCATAGCACAGGTGACGTCGGAACAGCTGACAAAGAAAGTAAAAGACGAGGTAAAAATTGAACAATTGAGCAATACGCATATTCAAACCCTTTAAAGTTACAGGGATCGATTAAATTTCGCCAGTTATGCTCCAAAGAGCGGACCCGGACACTGTCATCATCCCCATACTGCAGCGCATTTATAGCGTCAGCATACGATTTTGGACAATACCTGAACAATAAACTAAAGCGCGAGTGGTATTCATTCCGAAACCAGACAGGTTGAATCACCATAATTTGAAGGACTTCAGACCAATCAGCTTAACATCTTTTCTGCTAAAAACATTAGACCTAAATCACCAGCCAAGTTTCTCATATTCAAGACTCGATGGGTGTCGGGGGACTCTGTGTCAACCAGCATGCATTCGGGTAGATCAATGGAAACGGCGCTACACAAAGTAGTCGGGATGATAAAACAAATCCTTACAATAAAAGGAATTTACCCTAGCAACCTTCCTAGATATTGAGGGGACTTTCAACAATGCCACTGTGACGAGCATTTTTAACGCAATGACCCGATACCGGATTGACCCAACCCTGACGATTTGGCGTCGGATTTACTCAGGAACAGGACAACCGAAGCCACATTTTTAGGAGTGAAAAAAGAGAAGACAGCAAAGGAATACCGCAAGGAAAGACATTATCCCCTCTCTTCTGGATCTTGTTAACGAAATACTAGAGAGCTTAAGAGCCAGCGGCTTTGAGGTGGTGGCATATGCCGATGACATTGTGGTGCTTGTGAGAGGTAAGTTCCCTCAAACCCTGTCGGACCTTATGCAATCGGCGCTGGACGAGGTTCAAATCTGGGCCGGAGAGGCTGGTCTTGAGGTAAACCCGACAAAAACGGAACTAATACTTTTCACAAGAGAATATAATGTGCCGGATATTACCACACCCACCCTCAACGGAATAACACTACACCTTACACGCCTACAGGCGTCAAAGAGGTTTGGCAGCCCTAGGCCGTTGCTGATGAACGGGTCGCTCCGGTGCGCAGAACCGGCTGCCGTGAGAGCAATCAAATTGTTAGTGTTGTTGTGTGGTGTTATCTACTCTGATGATCAGCTGTTAAAAAAAACGCGCAAACTTCCATCGAACCATCAATTTCATAGAACGTGTGGAAAAAAATTCCCCCTATTTCCACCGTTCTATGATATTTGATGGTTCGATGGAAGTTTGGTCGTGGTTGAGCTCGTCAATGGGAGGCGACCTTTAGGAAGTGAATGCTGGCAACTGCATTCTCCGAAACGAGTTTATGCTAACGAAACGTCAACTTGGGCCAAATGGAACAGTTGATGCGCTATGCCCCACAAGATGTTCAATCCATTTGGCTTTGTGCTAGTTGGCAGCTTTTACGTACGTTTCGGCTTTTTGAAACTAAAATACAATTGCTCTCTTTTCTTTACCTTATTCCTACTGTCAAAGAAAAAACTATAAAAAATGAACAATTAATATTTTCTGCTATTTTTTAAGTTTGATCGGCGAAAAAAGTAAAATGTAAGTTTGTCAGGGGAGTCCGAACCCGACTCCCCCTGCATCCACCACTGGTTACAACTTGTTCCTGTGGCAGCCGGTTGTTTGTGACGGAACGGCCAAGAGCTGCCAAACCGCTTCGATGCAAGAAGAACTGCAGTATTCGAAGCATGGCTACCACAACAACAACAACTCTATTACAACTAGAGGCCCACCATTGCGTCGACCTACTTTAATGAATTCCATTAAGTCATACGAGTATCAGTATAATGTTGGTCCTTATTCATTATTAACGCCACTGTATTTTCCTCCTTAAAATGAATAAGCCTAATCTAGGACAAACTTCCACCTACTTTACGCCGTCTGCAATCAATTCGTTAATTATTCATGTAACGAATTGGACCCAGCTGGGTAAATGTGTCAACAGTGGACATTATACACTTTTCCTTTCGTTCAATCCGCTAGGACCATTTTAGTGCGTGTAATCGAAAACGTTCGACCCAAGTGAATTTGTCATAGATAAATATCTTGAGTAGTGGTAATAGGTTTATGTACATGTAAGCAAGAATGAGAGTCCTTTTCTATTGAAGTATATATAGAAGGGTGCCGTAAATATGTACATGAATGCGCTGAAATTAGCCGAATTGAATAGTTAAATGTCTCTCATGCAAATATTTACAATGGTGAGTCTTTCTTTACATAGGTATATGATTTTTTTTTCTTTTCTTTTTCACTTTTCTTCGATAAATGTATAATACTAACAGGAAGTTAAATACTTACGGAGAATGTGAGATGCATAAATACGTGGAATGCGACATAAGCGACTAAGATCCAGTCGAACCATTCGGGCAGTTCAGCTTTCGCAAGTTTCACGGCAAAGAAGATTGTCACAACTGGTAGTACATAAACAAAGACAAAAATAAACTCATTTATTATTGGCCCAAATTTTTTTAATTCGACCTAAAGTCTGGCAATAAATTTACTTCAAGTTAAAAGCTAGTTATGTAGCTATCCAAAACAACATGACTTATACCTCGGACAGACGATACACCCAGATGATCATTCAACGAATTAGTTATTCATGGCAATGAGCACATTCTAATGCTTCGTTTACATGCGAACGCCGAGCCAAGCACCGAATATTGAAAAATTGCATTGAAAGCACCAACAACAAGAAGATACCTTTTCTTCTCTTACATGAGGCCAACATGAATTCATGAGCATTCATGAGCATTTGAGTCGTTCCCACAAGAGATGGAAACGACTCAAATGCTCATGAATTCATGTTGGCCATGTAAGAGTAGAAAAGGTATCTTCTTGTTGTTGGTGCTTTCAATGCAATTTTTCAATATTCGGTGCTTGGCTCAGCGTTCACATCGAAGCGAAGCATAATGTTTGAATTATCATTCGCGAGTACAGACATCAAATCGAATTATAATTCGAATCGGAATGATCATTGGGGTGCATCGTCTGTCTGAGGTATAAGCCATTTTTAAAAAACAAAGCATACTCACTTGCAAGAATATGAGCCAAATTGCCACCGAACCAATGTGCCCAATTGAACAATGGACGATTCTTAGCATTCGGTGCCGGCCGGAATATAGCACCAATCGGTTGGAAAAAGCACAATATCGTCGTAACTACTCCCAATATAGCATGAGGATTTCTGGCCGACGACCATTGTCCAATTTCTACGAAAATAATTACGAATCCAGCCATTGTTAGCGACCATGTCGTGACCATACACATTCTATGCCACTGTGAAAATTAAATGAATTTTTATCAATATTCATATAAGGGACGTAGCATACTATGGCCTAAGTTACGTACCGCAAACCATTGATCCTTTCCGCATAACTGGCTACCAACCCATGTTTGTTTAAAGTACCTAGCTAGAAGAATACCCAATGAGGTGGTGCCAATCCATGCCGTGACCATAAAGGCACCATGCAAACGCAACAATATGGTCGAAGCTCCGGCCAAAGCTTGAACTTCGGACAGTTTAATGGGTTGAGCCGACGGTATACGTCCCAGATTGTGGTATCCAGCACCATTTTCTAAAACGGAAGCGTCCGTGTCCGATTAAATTTATGTAATTGAAAAGAAATAAACATATTAGCCGTGTTCGTTTCATCCTGTCTCAGATCCAGAGTGAATCGTACGGTACAGATCTACGAGGAGCAAATTCAAATGGAGGCGAGTTGTTGAATCCTCTTTGAGAGACCGGCTGAAACGAACGCACCTAATGTGACTATGAACATACCTCTGGCTTCTGATCCAGATGCCAACAACAAATGATATCGATTATTGACTAAATCAAATGTATGTCCTTTCACCTGACTTACGGTATCCCGTTCGACTTTACAGTAGATGACACCATCCTTATGGGATGATGCAAGTAATCGAATTATATTTTGATTCTGAAAGGTAGAGACGATGTGTTTCTTTAGTATACGACAAGAGTGTTAGTTTTACAGTTGTATTACAATTCCGGTTCGTGAAACTCCATAATTTGGATTGCCCGATGTCCATGATGTGTAGGCATTAACTTTACCACCCTGCGGTACGCATTCAATAACGCTATCGTCACCCATTTTATCGTCCATTGATAGGCCAACTGCAATGTAGCCAGCTTGGTCTGCAATTAAAAAATGTTTGGGATTATGTGCCGAATGATTAGAGAACATATTCAAGGAACGTAATTGAATAAAATAGAAACCGAATATTATATACGGATATAAGCAACAAAGAGGACCTTCCAACTAAACATGAATACTTACTCTTTCCGGATTCAATTTCAAATTCATATCTATCTCCCTTTACGGTTACTGCTGTGATAATTGAGCACGACTGACTGTTAATACAATTGTCGGGAAATCCAAAACATGTTTTCACAACACCACATCCTTCATACATAGGATTTGTGTCTTTCGTCTATATAAAATTAAAAACGGAAAATTGATTAAATTATTTTTAAATTGTTGAAGTTACGAGTAACATAATATTTCATTGGTTTCTGTTTTAAAATGTTGAACTTACCGGTGGTGTAACCTCAGGTGTATACACGGGAACAGTACTTGTTAGTGGAGCTCTGCTTGTTGTAGTGACGAAAACGTTTGTGTGATTAAGGAGAACATCCACAGGATCTGAGACGATTCCCGTCCAAAATTGATCGTATTGTTGAGCGATAGTTGCACTAGAAATTGAAGTATTCATTGCGTTAATACGATATCGAACTCGAGCCTTGTGTCAAAATAGTAGAGTCCAGTGAGTCAAATTTAATTTTCATGAAGTGGGCTTCTGATAGTACCATACCTAGGATGACTAACTGTATCGGAATTTCCGGTACAGTACCAAAATTTCGACCTCTTGTACAGTGTACCGCAGGAAAGCTTCGGTATACGGAAATATACCGAAATTTCATTTCAAGTGTATGCTAGAAACTGCACGGTATATTTCCATCTATGTACCATGAGCTTCGCTTCGGTATACGGTACAAGAGGTCGAAAGTTCGGTACTGTACCAAATATGCATGATTCGGGTAGCCGCACAGGAAGGGTTAGTTGCATGCCATAGACAACTCAATCATGCCGTGCACACCATTCGCCTTTGTCTACACGAGTCTTAACACGACTATCTCTCGGTGGCGTTAATATAAAATACATAAATCCAGATCAGAGATCATCAGTTCGGAATCATGGGCCGGGTTCTGCCAGTTAGGCTCAGCTACGGAAATTTTGTTAGGGGAGGGCTTTAAGATCAACGCAGGTCCTACACGTTATTATTAAAGGTATAAAATACTCGTACCACGCGTCTGCGGCTCAGGCGCTTGACGGACGCACCCTTCTATGACTAAGACGCACCACCTAGTCATCACCTAGTCTCGAAAATATCTAATGAGTAATCGTAATGAGTTTCATAATGAATTGTCAGCACCATCTCACTCTTCAACCATGAAACATATTAACAGAAGAAGATTCCTGCACCAGAACTCCACGCGGACAATTTGTTAATGTAACGCCTGGTACACTTAGGGCTCTTGAATAGATTCTTTTGTGTCTCGCCAGAAGATCGCCTGCCTCGATTCACCGCAAGATGCAGAAAATACATACAAAATTCAATGCAAAAGAGTCTACTCAAAGAATCCCAGTGCGTACTAGACGTAATGCGGGTAATTGTTGAAGAACAGAAAAAAAAACAAAAAGCGAATATTATGATAGCTAACTTTCCGAAAAATTTAATTTACGTAAAAGACGAGGCAAAAGTTGAGGATTTCTGTTATGTTGTGTTCTATTTTTTGAAAAAATATAAAAATACAAAAAAAAAAAATCTTCAACTCACTTGAAAATAACTTGTCCAAGAAAGTTATCAGGCGCTTGCCATTCCAAATAAAAATCTTGTTTTGGTTTCGTATTGGCATGAGTGGCACTACTTTGTGGTCCTCCGCAGTTCATCAGCTTTGTAAATCCTTCGGGGACAGCATTGAATTGGCCAACCTGTGGGAATTCAGTTTTTACATACAAATTAATTTTTTTTTTAATTGTTCTTAAACTTACCACTTCGTATGGAGGATCTCGATTTCGAGCCTGTATCATAAAGCCGGCAAAGGACAATTCTCTGGGCGTTGAAACAACATCAACCCTTAGGGTATGTCCTCTACCCACGCTAGGTGGTGTTTCTATTCGAAATGGCGGTGGAGTTGTCATCGGGTGAATACTTCCACCTGCATGAAATGGTAGCAATGTGTCGCATACTTCTTCTGGAGCACCATTGGGCAGTGTATCGCTTTGAGACCATAAGCTAATCAGTAGCAGCGAAAATAAACTCGTCCTCCAATGCATTGTATTTTGAATTTAACTGAAAACAGAAAGAATTATAAAACAATCATTATTAGATCGAACTAATACTCGGTAGTGGGGGTGGAAAAACCGAAATTTAGGTATCGTCTCGTTGCCTAACCAGATGGATGATCATCAACATAATGCTTCAAACCTTCCGTGAGGTCTGCTGTCGGACCAGCTGAGGCCTGATGGCAGACTGGAGGGCAGAATTGTCTGTATCACACCGAACAGACCAATGCAATCGACAGACAACTGTTGAAAATCAGAAATTCAGCCTAATCGACTGAAATGCAGTCTGATCGAGTCTATTAGGCTTTCAGATCGCAGTTTACTTTGTGGCATTCACCATATACCACCTTGTAAGTTTTTCTTCTGTAGAACGGTCGATTGGTCTTGAAATAAATTATCAATGTGATATCCAATTCGTAATACAAAACTGTTGATAAGAAAATGAGAGTTGGGTTCCTTTCACGGCTCATCTTGGCTTTGAGATTCGAAGTGGACTTCGATAGGGGTCGAACCGGTAGCGCAATGTGTTGAGGCATCAGTCTCATGTTTGACTACCGGCGTTTCGGGTTCGAATCCCGTCCACGACGACGTTCGTGGCCATGGATGTGCAGGAGGTGTATGCTGGCAACTACATTCTCCGAAACCAGATTATGCCAACGAAACGTCAACTGGGCCACATGGAACAGTTGACGCGCTATGCCCCACAAGGGGTTAGGGCAATTGAGTATCCTCTCACCGATGTTATTCCTCATAGTGATTGGCGATGTGTTGTATGCAGTCCTATCCGGACTAGAAAGAGGAATTCAATGGACCTATGTATCTTATCTACAACATCTTGACTAGGCAAACGACATATGCCTACTCTCCCACAAGATCATGGATCTGTGCGGAATGGCGTTAAATCTCGAAAGGAAGGCGAGCAAGGTTGGGCTAAAGATTAACATCAACAAGATCAAGGCTCTTTTAGCCCGCAATTGCCATCAATATTAATGGATAGCCTGTGAAGAAGGTGGACAACTTCGTCTACCTGGGTAGCATTGTTGCCGGAAATAGTGGTACGGAGCAGGACATCGCTCGTCGTATCAACCAGGCTAAATGTATGCGCATTTAGCCTGCTGTCCAAAATCTGACAAAACAGCTATGTATCTCAGTATGAAGACCAAGCTGGGCCTGTTTCTCTCCCTGGTACAGTCTGTACTTTTGCATGGGATAGCTTTATATGCCATAAAGTGGAAGCCCATTTCCAACCAAGGCCGACCAAGAGGGTGAAATTTCATGGCGCCGCTGCGCCGTTCTGTGGAAAAAAAGTGTGAGTCTCTGGCTAAGACGTGGAGGTGGTTGCGTCCGATCACCCAGAACCGAGCACGATGACGCGCAGGAGTATATAGTAGTTGACAACGCTATGCCCCACTAGCGGTTAAGGCAAATTAGTACATCATTCACCGATATTGAAGCAGCTATTGTACCATAAACGCCAGCGGAACATATTGGTAAATACCAAATATATGGAAAGTTTCTTAGAGCTACCAGACCCTTGATTTATAAGCATAGCTAATTGCCTGATATGAAATTTTTTTTCATAATTAATTACATTTCGACGGAAAGCTAGTTTTAATGGGCAAAACTCATACATTCAATGAATTCTGAATTAAGATCATTTTTTTTTTTGGTCAATACGTTGTTTGCGTCTGTTTACTCTCCTCGACGGTTCGTGGTGTTATTTTTATTTATTGAGTAATCTGTTTTCTCGTATATCTACTATACAATATGAACATTAACCATTACAACTTGGTTGAACCGCTTCAAGCGTAAGCGTTTTAATGCGTTTCTTAATAGAAAAAGAAGTAACAACTTCTGAAGATCGCCATGTTCAGCAAAAAAAACCGGTGCTGAGCATTGAACCACGGAAATGTACATTGTTGTTGATTAAAAAGATGTTTAATAGTTTTAAGCAGAGTTCAAGAGAGGTTATGGCAAACCAATGCCAATAAACTCGTCTAAACAGTGATGTTATAGTTCGTGCGAAATTCTCCGCAAGCAACGGAAATGAAAACAAAAAGTTCTAATGGTAACATAATGAACACATCTTAAGTAAATTAAAAAAGAAAGAGTAAAGGCACGTGTACTTCAGTGTGATCATTGCGATGATCGTTCATCTATGATGATCGGTCAGCGAACATCGTTTAATTTTTTGACATGGATATGTCTTATAGCTGGGGGTCATCCTAAAAATCTGTCCGTCACACGAAATGTCTGTTTTTCTACTCGGGGGTCAGAAGAGGAAACAAGCCCATTGAAAATTTTTCTTTTCTGGTTGTGCATGTCGTTTGAGTGAAGTGGTCATTGTGCATGGCTGTTGCTTGTAGATCCGTACGGGCGGTGCGCTTGCGGGGATCCTGTGTGTACATGTTGGGATGTTGATTTGATAGCGATAATGGTTGACGTTGTGGACGGCAAGAAATAACATAGTGTACGGGTGAACGGGCGGACTTTCAATGACCTTCAATTTCCGCCAATTCCCATTTAATAAAATAGCCCGTGTTGTACTATCTGAATCACTAGGGTCCCAGAAAAGGTAGCAAGTAGTCAGTTCGACTAACATTTGGACATGCGCAGACGCAATTTGAGAGTGTGTACATTACATAGTTCCCGCCCCCCGAAGATAGAGAGGGATGTTATAGTTCCGAGCAGCTCATCGTGACATGATGTACATTCAGAGGTCTGCAGAAGATCAAATGCCCCCTTCTGCAAAAATTCCAAAATTTTTCTTGTGCATTCTCTTTGTGCGTGTGTTGGAATGTTTTGTTTACTTTTGTTAGTTTCCCTTTCTGTTTGCCGGACACAATCGTATAGTACGCGTTACTTGAGAAACGGATTGTGTGTGCCGGACCCGGACTGTTGATTAAAGGGGCGGGATGAGACGGATAGTGTGGGAGCGATTTTGCAATAGATACACAAACACAATACACGTCCGATTGGGAAAAGATGGTGGGAAGCGTGATTGCGATTAGCAGAAACGTACTCAGCGAAATGTCTATAGGCTGCAGTCTGCAAACTGTACTGAACGGGTAGATGGAACAGGGTGCACGAGAGAAGGTAAATATTGCACACACGCGATGCAAACGAAAACGAAACGATCCCGCGAGAGAAAGGAGCCCAAGCGGAACGAACAAAGCAAAGCAGAATTTATGACGAGTATCTACACTGCCACCAGATACATGGGTACATGGATATGTCTTATGCCTACCGAAAGCGTGGGACGTGTTTTTTCGAATGATTTCATCCAGTATAACTATACTGGGATCTTTACAAAACTTACGTCGATATCTTCAACACAACAGGTTCCACGCAGTCGGTACACAGTTAAAAATCTCGGTATTTTTTTTAAACCTGGTCTTGGACTACCACCATTTTTAATAATTTTAATTCTATAATCTAAACCCTTTCAAAGTTTACTTCTATTTTAAACGAAATTTGTAATAAATTCTAATACAATTCAAAGTTTACTTCTATTTTAAACCAATTTGTAATGAATTCTAATACAATTCAAACCTTCTTGTGTTCTTTTTGTTCTCGCATTAGTTTCTAATCTAAGTTTAATTAAAAGGTAAACCCCACAAAGTATATTTTTTGAGTCTCAAGTCTCACTATAACTACTCGCAGTCAGCTCAAAATATTATGCTGCGTGGCCGAGTGGTCTAGGTCGCAACTCTACAACACGGAGTTCACAGGTTCGATGCTGCGCCATGGCGAAAAAAGTTAAAGATTAGCTGGCTAACCTGCGATGGGCTTAATAAAGGATTTGGAAGTTTAGAAAATTGAAAAAAAAATAATGGAGAAAAAACTTAGAGGAGTTAGAAAAATGCAGTAAAATTAATATTTTTTCATAGATTATAATATCTGTAGATTAAAAATTTAAACCAACAATTTGATTAAAAAAATAATGCCAGAAAAGTTTAATATTTAAACCAGTGAAGTTTAAGGAAGCAATTGTAATACTTTCATTTTATTAAAATCTAATACAATTTTGGTGTCGTCATATATGTAACCCGAATTAGCATTGATAATAGACCAGGATTTTTAACTGTGTAGTCATAGACATATCCATGTTCCGATGTATCTGCATGCAGTGTAGATACTTTGTATCTTTTTTTTATTATTGAGGTCGCGTTTATCCAATCTGCGGAATTTAAATGCAATCTCGCCTCTCAACAAACTGCGGGGGCTTCCGTAGCGGCGGCCGCCGCAATTTGTTGAGCGGTTTGATTCATTTAAATTCAATGTAAAGGACAATGGGTAAAAATGTATGGGGCTTGGTCCAAATTTCCACCACTAACGGAGCATATGTAATTGAATAATTGAATGTAATAACTCTCAATATGACAGCGAGAAAAAATACACTAAAGGAAGGTACGTTTTCGTGCGAAATCTCATAGAAAAACTGTCCGGTTCGCACGAAAATTTTCGTTGTCTGCATGCATTCTTATCAGCAGAAAGAGAATGCAAACGGTAAACAGTGTACAATTTGGCATGCATAGAGCTAAAAATAGATTCTGTGTTTTGCGCACCATTTTCGCACCGTTAGTTAACGATACAAAGCAAAGCTAGGTTCAATAGTCACAAAACGGTTCCGTCAAAAGACTTATGTCGACTAGTGTAGGTAAATAAATTGATTGACTGTGTGATTAAAAGGGGATAATTGGCTGTTGTCTTTATTAACCACGACGTACACAATACGACTTATCTATCGTTTTGCAGGCAATGAAATCATTTTGAATTTTGAAAAAAAAAAAATTATTTTTGTATCTCTACTCTGACTGTCTTCATCTATTATTGTTATTTTTATAACAAATTCATTTAAATATTTAAAATAATCAACTTTCTGTTGCAATTTAAATTATGCATGCCGCATACCAATTTATTGAACTTTAGAATAAAAAAAATGTGCTGATTTTCCCCATTCCCACAATTTACAATTTTCATGCTTTTACTAAAAATGAAAACTAAATTACAGAATGTAATATTTTGTATTCAGATCTTTTACTTGTACTTTCTAATTTTTTAACACTTCACTTGATAAAATACTGCCGGGCCAATTTACGTTATTCTGAATCAATGCTATTTTCCATATGAATGAGTGTAGCGTGAAATTGATGAGGTTCAGATATGCTCAAACATTAGATAACTACTGGAACGAGTACACGTACGTATACAAATATGCACATAGCGTTGATTACCATTGCAGAAAAAAAGCTGCAATACGTACGTGTAACCAGGGTCAAGTTGAGAAAATAGAAAATAAGATCAGATTCACTTTTTAGGGTTTTGTAGTAAAACAAAACCCTTATGAAATCGGTCGAATGTCTGTCTGTCCGTCTGTCCGTCTGTCCATGGAATATCTCAGGAACGGCTGAAGCTACATACATGAAATTTTGTAGGAATGTGTAGAATTACTATAATTCGCCGGAGAAAGCGAATCGTCGTAATAGGTCAACTTTAAGGGGAGGTCCCCATAGAGGGGAAATGAAGATCGAAATTTTTTTTTCGTTTGGTACAGGCAAGTGGGGTATCATAAGAAAGGTATCGTTGAGTACATTCCATTTTTGAAATTTTTTTCAAATTTGAAGAAACGAGAAAAGAGGGAGAGGGGAAAATATGTCATCCGAGTTTGTCCCCCCCCCCTTGCATTTCGAGACCGTTATACTTAGAAATATGAAAATTTACAGAAAAGCGCCATTTTACTAGTGTATAAAACCTAGATTTCTAGAATTTTGAAATTTCATCAGAAAAGGTTAATAATAGTACATTTCTATAGTTTCAGTTAGCACAACCCTGCACCCCTTACGCGTACCCGAGGTCAAAAATATTGATGGCCAATGATAACCAACATCATAGGCAATAATATCTCTAAGTTTCATTATAATCACATAATATTTAATAATAGTACATTCATTTAAATTTCGGCATTTTGACACTATCCACACAAAAAATACACCTACCGGCCTCATAGGTGTGAGTACTACTATACTTTCATGTTGTTTTTCGTAGTGCGAATTGCAGTTATTTAATTAATCATTTTTTAAAGGGTAAAGATTGGTTGGGGGCGCTGTGTCTTAATTGGCCAACTTTACCGGGTGGAAGGAAGGGGGGGGGGGGGGGGGGGGTCCACATAGAGGCGAAATTAAGGTCAAATTTTTTTATCGATTGATATAAGCAGATGAGGTGTCGTGAGAAAGGTAATGATGAGTACATTCCATTTTTTCGCATTTTCTCGAAATTTATAGAAAGGGGAACAGTGGGGGAGTAGAAAATATTAGTTCGTAATTTAACCCCCCCCCCTTGCCAGCATTTTGAGACCGTTATACTTAGAATTATGAAAACTTACAGGAAGTAGGTTTCGAAAAACATATAAAATGGAAAATAGTGGAATTTGTATATCTTCTCAGAATAGGTCAATAATAGTTTATTTGTATAGTTACAGTTAGCACACCCTTGCACGCCTTAAACACGTTCGAGGTCAAAAGTACTGATGGCCAACGATAACCAACACCTTAAGCAATAATATGTTCTAAGTTTCGTTACAATCACGTAATATGAATTAGCATGTAAAATGTAAGTGGGTAAGACATTTTAATTACGTTTTTTCTATCCATCTGAGTGATATCAAGAAGAGCAAGGAGCCGATATTTATATACCAAAATAAGCGCTTACTACAAAACCCTCGGATTGCGGGCGTAGCCCTCTATATTCCGGTTTCATTAATTATAATTTTTTAAGTAGAAAAGTCAGTTGTAACTCGAAAGAATCATAACAACAGCATAATCCAATGTCTAATGGTCCTTTGTTCTTATGTTAGTACGTGATAAGTTTAAAAAAAATGAAACTGTTGTTTACATTTAACCGAATCTAACTAAAAGTGTGTGCGTCTATATTTAGCCACTCGATATCACTTTCATGTCATTGTTTTAAAGTCCCCCAAAATCCCATAAGATTTTTTGATACTTCGTGAGAGACATGTAATTAAAATTTTCTTTTCATAATTGAAATCATCTGGGAAAACAGACGTAGCTATTTTCGTGTATTTTTTAAATTTAAACAAATGAATTTCACATTTTCCGGAAAGCTTATTACGCTATTCACATGGGCGCTTCAGTGCTAATGAGCTAGTAAATAACAACAGTATGCAGAAATAAAAAAAAAAAATTTGAATCTACGCTTCCAAAAATGAGCCAAACGAGTCAACTATTTTTAGGTTCTTTACCAAAATTACTTCGCAATTCCAGCGTTGATTGTTTGTTTATTTTCAATTCATCAAAGTTTCCGAATTTAAGGAGGCTCCAAATTTTTTCATTCATAAAAGTGTTTACTTGGTCCAAAAGTATGCACTGTGAATTTGGAGATTTGATTATTATACGGATTATTTCCACTGGCAAAAGTGTTTACTTCGTTCAGGTATATAAGCGCTTGATTTGAAAACTTGTTCATTTGATTCATAAAATTGTCAATTTCATTAAAAAATTTTGCAGTTTGTTTCATAAATATACTCGTATTGCAACTTGAAGCAAATATGTAGGTATTAACGACGCCCAAATTGAAAACATTGCATACCATGTAGGCCTTAGTCGGCGATTTCGCGAAACGGAAGAATGGCATAGTCAAATTAGACAAATCGAATGAAAAACTAGGGTATAACAAGCTGGCCTTCGGCTAGTTTGCCGAAGATATATTACCCTTCGTGCTTCGCTTCGCGTGAAGGGCATCATACCTTCGTTGTGACTTAAGATGCACTTGCCACTTTGAAATTAGTAGTAAAACTTGTTCCGATTTCACTGTTCCTATGAGAGGATTTCAACCAAATTTAGGAACGTAGTTTGGCAGTGATTGAATAATGTGAAATTTGGTAAAGATATCTTGAGAGCTAAAAAAGTTTTTCTAACAAAAACTTGTTTTGAAACGGTCGTTCCAATGACAGCTATATGATAGAGTAGTCCAATTTCAATCAAATTCGGGAATCAATATACAAGAGATTTTCGTCGATGTTTTCCACGCCTATAGCAATACTAAATGAAAGGAGGATTATCGTTCCATCGTAGAACAACCCTCGAAGCTCAGAATGCCCAACCCCGCTCTTCCGAGGTTGAAGGGGCTGCCAAAAGTTCACAAGCCTGGGAACGAATTCCGAGAGATCGTAGCAGCCACTAACTCCCCCACACAAAACATCGCCAAATGGCTCCTCGGAAGGTTCAACGATTTAGGTGGATCCAGCTCGTGCAGATCTCTTAAGAACAGGGACGACCTAATCGACAAACTGAAGACCGTGGGTCCAATCTCGTCCGACGAACGGGTCGTCTCTTTCGATGTTAAGGCCCTGTTTCCAAGCATCCCGGTCAAGGAGGCGCTATTTTACCTAGAGGAATGGCTACTCGAAAAGGAGCCCACATCTACGGCTTGGAGGAAGGAAGTCAATCTTCTCATGAAACTGGCAACAATATGCATGACGGAGAAGTACCTCACGTTCTGCGGCAGATTCTTCAAGGCAACCAGGGGGGTGGCCATGGGTAACCCACTCTCTCCGTTCATTAGTGATATCTTTATGAACAGGATAGAGGAAGAACTGAAGGCGAGAGGATCACTGCCAAAATTCTGGGTGAGATATGTGGACGACGTGCTGGCGATCATCAATAAAGAGGAAGGAGAGGAAATCCTCTCCAACCTGAACACGGTTCACCGGAACATCAAGTTTACGATGGAAATGGAGGAACATGGGGAACTGCCGTTCCTGGATTTGAAAATCATAAGGAACGGGAGCTCCATCGAATTCGACATCTTTAGGAAGCCAACCCACACACAAAGAACGATTCCATCGAGCTCCAACCATTCATACTCCCAGAGGTTTGCCCCGTTCCACTCGATGATACACCGACTTTTCACGGTTCCATTGAGCATGGAGCGATTCGAAAGGGAAAGGAAGTACATCCTCGACACGGGCTTGAAGAATGGATACGAACCAAGGGCGATATCATGTCTCATCCGCAAGAAACAGAGAAAGCTAGAAGAACAACGATTGACTACCCTCCAACATAACATGGAAGAACCTAGGAGAAGGATAGGCGTCACACATTCGTACGCATCCGGGAAATTGAAGCGGGTGATGAAGGATATGGACATCGAAATGGTCTCATCAAGCCGGAGGCAACAGCTCAAGACCAAGCTAGGGTCCACGAAGGACAAGAAACTGAAACATGAAGTAAGCGGCGTATACAAGGTCTCTTGTCCAGAATGTGACAAAACATACGTCGGGCAAACGAAGCGGCTAGTTTCCACAAGATGGGGTGAGCACGTGAGAAAGGCTGAGTCTAGCGTAAAAAACAACAAGGACCCCGCGTCGCTAAAATCCATGGTAGCGAGACACATAGCAGGAGAGGGGCACAACATAACATGGGACAACGTGGAGATCATCAAAGCGAGTACAGACAGCAGGAAACTGGATGCACTAGAAAGTCTGGCCATTCTAAGGGAACCGGAAAACCAGAGGCTGAACCATGATATCGGGAATCTACAATCAGGGCTGCTGAATCTACTGGCGATGGAATCACCCAGGAAGTGAAACGGGTGGTTTCCATCATTAGTCTACCTGTAGCTCAATTTTCTTCTTTTTCTCGATTGGGTTTTTCTATTTTTTTTTTATACCCTAGACTTTTAGTATAGGGTATATTGTTTTTGTCACGACGGAAATATGTAACACCTTAAAGGAGGCTCCGGAGGTATAGCAATGTATATATATAAATGATCAGGGTCACCTCCTGATTCGATTTAGCCATGTCTGTCTGTCCGTTCGCACGATAACTTTCGATAGAATGAAGCTAGAGCCTTGCTGTTGGAAGTATGATCTAGTCGGTTGGTATTGAAAACGGGCATTATCAGGCCAAGAGAACGCCTACCTCCCCTATATATGTAAAATACTTAAATGTATCCATAACTCCCGATTAAATAAACATGAAAAGCTCTAGCTTTGGTAGATTGCTCGTGAGGGTAATCTTATACTCTCTTGGAAAAATAAAATCGATCAGTTGAAAACTAACGGCAATTTTCTTACAAAGAGCCCCATATTACCCTACTTTTCAGGTTTTTTGTCCATAACTCTTGAACAAATTGACGTAGACATCTGATTTTTGGTATGTAACCCTGAGGTGAGAAGCTGCTTGGGTTTTAGTAAGTTGGGCATAATCAGATCAAAGGAACGCCTACCTCCCCTATAAAATTTAAAAAATTAAATATTTCTTTAATTACGATAACTTTCGATAGAATGACACTAGCGAGTTGAAAATTTGGCAGAGTGTTGGTAGTAACATCCTGTTAGTTGGTATTGAAAATAGGCAAGATCCGACCTAAGGAACCCCTACCTTCCCTACAAATGAAACTTCAAATAAGCGATAACTTTTGATAGAATGAAGCCAGCGACTTGAAATTTTGGCCGAATGTTTGAAGTGAGATTGGGTGCATGGGTTAGATCCGACCTAAGGAAACCCTACCTCCCCTAGAAATTAAATTTTAAATAAGCGATAACTTACGTCAAAATAAAGCTAGCGACTTAAAATTTTGGTCAAATATTTGTAGTAGGATCCAGTTGGCTAATACTGAAAATACGTAAAATCCGACCAATGAAACCCCTGCTTCCCCTACAAATGAAACTTCAAATAAGCGATAACTTCCGATAGAGTAAAGCTAGACACCTGACATCTTTTTTTTATGTTTGTAGGGTGATCTAATTGGTTGGTGGCTATGATGGGCAAGATCCGATCCAAGGAACTTCTACAACCCCTACAAGTGAAACTTCAAATAAGCAATAACTTTCGATAGAATGAAGCTAGCGACTTGAAAAATTCGACAAATATTTGTAGAATGGGTTAGTTAATTGATTTTTAGAATGGCCAAGATCCTCATGAATGTATGCCAACCTCCCCTATAAACTGGCCATATAGGAAACTCACTTTTAATGCATATGGTCGTTGCCAATTTGTACTTTTGGTATCACCACAAGGTCTGTACAAGTCTATGGTATATACGCTTCGCTAGGGTAGCTTCGCTTCGGCCTGGTTTTTTATTTGCTTTCAAAACATGTTGTATGTCATTAAATGGTAATTAGAGTAACGTAACGTAATGTAGGGTAATTAACGCTGTCAAAATAGAGGGTATATAGGTGTAGGGCTTGGTGTTGAGGAAAGTAGTTGAATTGTACTGAAGAAGGACACAACTGGTGTCCGAAATGCGCATTTACAAATAAATAAAAAAGAATTAAAAGCTTAATTGTCAAAAAGTACTTACAGATATACATTCTGTCAAAAAAGTACCGGGAATCAATGATTAAAAAAGCCTGCCCGACAGGATTGTCGATATTCTTTTTTGTCGCTAAGTTGGCACAACTGTTCTCTATACTGTCACGGAGTCTGACAGTCATCTGTCATTTAGTTTGTTTACAGTACTCGATATTGTCAGTTCATCTCAAGTGTGTTTTGCGAATTTCAGCGAATTCTGTTTTATGTCTTCTATCGACTGAAAGCGGGTGTACCGAAGTTATAATTTCAGTTTTGGGAAGAGAAAAAAGTCGAACGGAGCCATGTCAGGTGAATACGGTGGTTGTTCAATGGTATTTGTTGAGTTTTTGGTCAGAAATTCCTTTTCGACGAATTTGCTCTCTCAATCGCCAAGTAATATTCTTTATTAACCGTCTGACCTTCGGGCAAGAGCTCTGAGTGCACGACACCACGGTAATCAAAGAAACCTGTCAACATTAGACTTTTGATCGACTTTGACGTGGTTTCTTTTCGGTTTCGGCTCAGTTGAAAGGCGCCATTCCGAAGTTTGTTGACTGGTTTGCATGGTGTCAAACATGTCTCATCACCAGTTAAAATGCGTTTTATGAATGTGGGGTCGGAATTGCAACGCAAAATTTAAGACAAATTCTTTGTTCGATAATGTCATCCATTGCAAAAATCGCAAAACACACTTGAGATGAACTGACAATAACGATTACTGTAAACAAACTAAATGACAGATGACTGCCAAACCCCGTGACACCCCGTGAGAGGATGGATAGTTGTGCCAACTTAGCGACAAAAAGAATATTGACAATCCTGTCGGGCAGGCTTTTTTAATCATTGATTCCCGGTACTTTTTGGACAGGATGTACATGTAGCGGATAAAATTTAATTTTTTAATAATCGTGTGATGACCTAGGACTCGGCTGTATAACAATGCTTTCAAAGATTCTCTAGACAAGAGGAAATTGTATTTTCATAGACTTAATTTACATTTACAATTAAAACAAATAAATTCCATAAGTATCAACTCCTTTATTGCAACATGTTTCTCAGGTAGACAACGTTCTTCTTCTGAAGAATACTTCAAGCGTATGATATACACTTTGTATTATCGTGAACACATTGAACTTCTTTTCGTACGATGTTAATGAAAATACATATTATATGTATGCCATATTATATGTATGCACACATTCAATGTTATTGCTCAGTATAATAAACTGACTATACTGTATGCATTCATACTGACTATTACACGAAGGAAACACTATCTATTTACTTCCTATTCCTATCAATGGCGAGAATCAATGAATGAATCAAGTGATTCCGACGAGTATGTACTACAAGAATTGTACATAATGTAAAGTGCCCTCAGACTACACATCAATGCAGTTCCTCACAGGTGCCCACAGAGGCAAAATATACCTGAGTGGCACCCTCCCAGACGTTCGTCTATATTATATCATACATCCGGTTCAGTTTGCCACCGTCGTTACTTCCCATGTAGCGTCCAATAAATGGCAACGTCGTCCACTAGCGGATAGAGCTTCTTATGTGAGCATTTTGAATTTCAATTAAACACGGCCACTGCTTGCGTGCCGGTAGCACATCAAATCCCAATAAACCATTAAATCGTCCATCAAGCTGACCACTGGTCTATATAATGGAACAGTTTGACTGGTCACAAACAGCAGGTCTCCCCACTGAAGAGAATGGCTTGGTTCGTTGAACTGGCTACTACTACTACTACTATTCGTGAGTATTTATCGATCACTTTGCTTATGCTTTTCTCTAATAGAATATAATCATATCATTTAATTTCGGATTGTGCTCGGTGAATTTCTCCTCGTAATTCTTTCTATCACATTGGTTAATTTGAATGTTCCGGAAGAAAGAGAAGTTGATTCGAAATGCCATTTAAATTCTATATTGTTGGCTCATACTGCGAAAATCAAATAAATGATGTTTGTTATGCTCTGGCGTTAAAAATCATTTTAAATCAATCATTATGTAATTTTAATGGTTTTTTTTGTATATACGGAGGTTGCCTTTTATATTTCGGGATTGGACAACCCTAGTGTTGCAATCTGGCAACTGACAGCTCTATCGTAAAGTTTGACATTTTTGAGGTTATACGTACTCAGAACGTTTTGACATACGAGCGCTATTTGTGTTTTTACAGTAACTTAAAAGATTAATCTCGGCCAAATAATGGAATTCAGTCGTGAACATTTTCGTGCGATTATTTTTTACAACTTTCGATGTGGATTAACTCAGCAACAGTGCATGGATGAACTGAATTCAATTTTTGGCGATGAAGCTCCATCAAGGACCAGTGTTTATCGATGGTATAGTGAATTCAATCGAGGTCGTAGTTCACTCCAAGACGAATTTTGTGAAGGTCGTCCAAAATCAGTTGTTTTTCCGGAAACCATTGATGCTGTGCGCGAACTGATATTGCAAGATCGTCATGTGACCTATCGTGAGATTGAGACAACCTTAGGCATTAGTGGGACCAGCATACATTCAATATTGCATGAACATTTGACTGTCAAAAAAATTTGTTCGCGTTGGATCCCACACAATTTGTCAATCGCTCAAAAAAAGGCTCGTATCGATTGATCGAAAGAAATGCTCAAAAATACGATCGCGGTGCTTCGAAACACGTCTATGACATCGTGGCAGGTGATGAATCGTGGATTTACGCGTATGAGCCCGAAAGTAAACAGCAGTCGACTGTATGGGTGTTTCAAGATGAGCCAAACCCAACAAAAGTTGTTCGCGTACGAAGCACTTCCAAGCAAATGGTCGCCTGTTTTTTTTCGGAAAAACTGGACATGTCGCAACCATACCATTAGAACAACGCAGAACAGTCAATTCTGAATGGTACACAACCATTTGGTTGCCAGTTGTCTTCCAAGAAATCAGGAAAACCAACCGCCGAAGACGGATCACTCTTCACCACGACAATCCGAGCTCTCACACATCAGCTCAAACAACTGCATTTTTGAGCACTCAAAACAGATTTGATGGGTCATCCGCCGTATAGTCCTGACTTGGCACCAAATGACTTCTTTTTATTCCCGTACGTAAAAAACAAACTGAGAGGTCAATGTTTTTCAACACCTGAAGAAGCGGCTGCTGCGTTCAGAATGCATGTTTTGGAGACACCTCAATCAGAGTGGCAAGATAGTGGATAGATCTTCATGGGGAATATTTTGAAAAACAATAAAGCGATTTTCAATGATTAATATTTGTTTTTGTTCTCTAATCCCGAAATATAAAAGGCAACCCTCGTATACAGTATAGGTAGAAAGTCTTTCGGAAGAATTGAAGAAAAAAAATCTAGCTTTTACGTACCGCAACTTCTCTATGTTTACGTCGAATCGCAAAAAAATACCCGAAATGGAATGTGCTCATTGTACTCTTTCAAAAAGTCAGATCCATCTGATATCTGATCGAGATCAGACGCCTTCAGGGACGCCTTCAGGACCGGGACTAATTCTAACTCATCTCGATGCCTTGCTCCATAGATGGAAAACCACCGCAAAATTTGCCACTTTCAAAACTTCCTTTCAGAGCTGATGTTGGTCTGTTCACAAATTACAATCACCCGATGAAGAGAGAGAATAGTTAACATAAATCAATACCATTACCAGTCTAAATTATACTAGAAAATAATTCAAGAAAGTGTCTCAAAATTAGGGATGTAAGGGATATCCGCATCCTCATCTTCAGCCGCAATTGCGAATTATCATCAAAAATCCACATCCCCAACTTTTCAATATCAAATAAGTATCCTCATTCCCATAAGCATCCTCATACGAACACGAAGATTGTGTATGAGGATGAGGGTAATTGATAATGAAAAGTTAGCTTGTTAGTTAGATGTGGGAACGGATAACCAGGTTCTTTTTTATGAGGATCTACTCCTAAAGCGGAAATTCCTGGAGTGCGGGTACCGCTTTAGGAACTAAATATCGTTTGTGCATCATGAATGGCTTCACACAAAATAAACTAGGTGAATTTTGAAACGGTGGATTTTGATTTGTGGATTTTTATATACAATAATAACATGTGAATTTTATACCTAACCCGTGACATACAATTGTTTAAAAAACTCAGTTATTTTTTTCTACTTTCCACCTTTGAATTTTTTTTCTAAGTCCATTTGAGTGCGTTCTCTATTCCATGGAATAGGCCGGTTAATCTGAGGACCGGATGATCGGAGGCCGGTTAAGAGTGGTTCTACTGTACTACTTCCGAATCTCTTATACTCTTATTGGAAAAAGTGTAATAAATAGTATCTAATTATTGTTTAGAGAGAATTTTATTAGTAAATAATTGTAATTAAATAATTTCAATATTCTGTCTGTCCTCACCCCTAGTGGGCATAACGCGTCAACTATTTCATGTGGTTTAGTTGACGTTTCGTTGGCATAAACGAGTTTCGGACGATGTACGTTGCCAGCATGCATCTTCTGCTCCTATTCAGCCACCTACGTACCACAAGTCGGGAGATGTTGTGACTTATTACGCCCCGCACCACAGGGGGAAGACAACAGAAGCATCCATGGCCACAAACGCCGTGGACGGGACTTGAACCTGTAACGACCGTAGTCAGACATGAGACTGACGCCTCCACGCGCTGAGCTACCGGTCGTCCTAAATGCAAGTACATATAGTATAACGGCATTTCGCAGTATACTCGTATATGACTCGATTCTTTTTTTTTAATCCAAAATTAAACTAAATACATATTTAGGCAATTTGGTAACTGTTTTCTTGCCGCAAGAATTTTCAGCGAAGACAGCGTAAACAGCCAGAAGTACACAAACAACAGTACACATTGGTGTGGATCAATGACTGTTGACTGCATCCAAAAGTTAAAGAAAAACAGTCCGAAGCGTATATACCCTAGACTTGTACAGACCTAGTGGTGATACCAAAAGTACCGATTGGTAACGACCATATGCATTAAAAGTGAGTTTCCTATATGGCCAGTTTATAGGGGAGGTTGGCAATCATTCAGTAGGATCTTGACCATTATCAAAATCAATTAACTAACCCATTCTACAAATATTTGTCGAATTTTTCAAGTCGCTAGCTTCATTCTATCGAAAGTTATTGCTTATTTGAAGTCTCACTTGTAGAGGAGGTAGGGGTTCCTTGGGTCGGATCTTGCTCATTATTGCCACCAACAAATAAGATCATGCTTCAAACATTTAAACAAAATTTCAAGCCTCTAGCTTTGTAGGGGAGGTAGGCGTTCCTTTGATCTGATTATGCCCAACTTACTAGAACTTAAGCACCTTCTTACTCCAGGGTTACATGCCGAAAATCAGGTGTCTACGTCAATTGGTTCAAGAGTTACAGACAAAAAAAAAAACGAAAAGTAGGGTAGTACGGGGTTCTTTGTAAGAAAATTACCGTTAGTTTTCAGCTGATCGATTTTATTTTTTTAGGGGAGTAGAAGATTATCCTCACGAGCAATTTGCCAAAGCTAGAGCTTTTTATGTTTATTTAATCGGGAGTTATAGATACATTTAATTATTTTACATATATAGGGGAGGTAGGCGTTCTCTTGGCCTGATCACGCCCATTTTCAATACCAACCAAGAAGATTATACTTCCAACATTTGACCAAAATTTCAAGCCTCTAACTTCATTCTATCGAAAGTTATCGTGCGAACGGACAGACAGACGGACAGACGGACAGACAGACAGACATGGCTAAATCGAATCAAGAGGTGATCCTGATCATTTATATATATACATTGCTATACCTCCGAAGCCTCCTTTAAGGTGTTACATATTTTCGTCGTGACAAAAACAATATACCCTATACTAAAAGTCTAGGGTATAAAAAACCAAAATAAATTCAGTGGTGTTAATGGAATGGCACAATTCAAGTTTATCTGATCTGTTTGGCTTCTTACGAGTCTAGCAGCTTTCTTTTTCTTAGCACAGCTACAGCTAGCATTCTTGGATACTGCTCAATCTACAAACACATAACCAGTAGGTGGTAACAAATCATGCGTGAAGATAAAATTTTAGCGATAAAAAGCTTGAACGATGGAATTTAATGAATTGAAGTATGTACTCGTATGTACATATTAAAGTTTATGTTTACATTGTGGAGTTCAATAATCGCTTGGTAATTTTATGGTAACGAAAAGTGGCAACTTTTCAGCCATCCATATCAAATATTCAAAGTTGTGTATATACGAGTATAAATGGGTAAAGTACTTTGGAGATATGTATGCATGTCCTTATTATTCAAAAATAAACGTCAGAAGAGGAAAGAATTATTTACATTTGATAAATATTTCTTATGAACTTAGTCGCGTTCTGCATGAAGGTAAGGTGTCTGGGGACTTTGAGATTCGCAGTTCGGCAGGAGTGCAGTCTCTAACCGGTCCTATTCTACTCCTCATAATGATCGGCGATGTGTTGTATGCAGCCCTATCCGGACTAAACAGAGGTACTCAAAATAGTTCAACAACAAAGTATTGCTCATGCCATACAATAATTATTGCGACAGAAAATAGTTAAACAATTACTCTTTAATAAAGTACTCATTAGTATTACAAGCTGAACAAATTACCATTGCAATGACAACATTGCAAAACGGTGGTTGACCAAGGTACAAGCAGTAACAAATATTGCAACACCCAGAATCTACACGTCACGTACGTTTAACGTATATTCTCTTTGCAAGAAACTAACCTTTGCAATTATTGGCTCTGGAGTTATGTTTTCTTTATTTTTCGTATTGTTACGCGACTGGAATGCCGTACATGAGTACCTGGGCTTATACGAGTAATAACACTAGACCTGTCGATCAGGTTTGTCTTCCAAGGTGGGTAATACAGAAATCTAAGTAAACTTACACCTAACTAGCAACAATCCAATCCACTCAATGGCTGTTAATACCCAACTGCTTTAACGATAGCGTATGTAAATAAAAATGAAAAATAAATAAAAAAAATTTGTAAAACACACTATTCGTATGCATTAACAATGGTGCTGCCAGACATCGGTATAGTAACGCAGCTAAACAATGAAAACCAGATTGCTTTAGGTGCAGTTATCAGCCGTATTACTTATCAAGAAAAGGGAACTTATATTAACATTGGATCAAAAGTATGATAGGTAAACACCTACTCGAATGCCAATTAGATTATTATGCGACGGTTATGTTTATGATGGACATTCTAGAAGCTAATTTCCCTGAAACATATTTATGGTGACGGATTTGAAAGGGGATAATCTTTTCATATCTACGAACACCGATTAAATGTAATTACTCACTTTGTAAGAATACAGCAATCCTGGAAAATAATAAATACAAAAACATGAATATTAAAAATATTAGCCGTATTGAAAACAGAATCAACTAGCAGCAAAAAAAAGGAAAATTAATAGGAAAATGGAGCATTTTCTTGTTTCAAGGGGTGTCTTGGGTTAGTCACCTTCAAACCTCAATTCAAGTGTCAAGAAATAACTTAAATTCAGAAAATACAGTCTAACAAAAGCGGCATTGCTTTGTACAACGGATTAGGGTCAGGGTCGCCGAGAGAAAATTCAGGCCCGGGACTAAACTTTTATAGGAAACTTCACAAGAATAAAATTGCAGTTTACATTCAAAGGCTTCTGACTGTCAGAAACTAAAATATCATGACGAAGGAATTCAACTTTTAGAACAATACTAGTATATGACGATCCGAGAAAAAGTGACGAGAACATTTTTAGAGATAAAGACATTTTATGTGTCTAATTTTTTACCTGAATTACACTACAAAAAAACGTTGAATTCCATAAAACATGCACAGACTTTACAGATTAGGAACAAAATGTTAAGGTGGTGAAGAAGGGGTATGTGTTCATATCATAGACATATGTACATTGAACAGATAGGAAATAGGCACAGAGTGGAGGTAAAAATTTGAATATCGAGTTAATGAGTGCGTTCAGAAGGTGGCAAAAGAGCAGAAACCGCTCGCGAGCAGCTCCGCAACCGCTCGCGAGCAGCTCCGGAGCTGCTCGGTTTGGAGCCTGCACCTGCTGAACGCTACTTCACCAGCTGACAAATCGACCAGCTGAAAGCTGACGATGACAATTTTAGACGTCAAGTGCCGAAAAGTGGAAAATACATGAATCCCACGCTGTCCATTACAAAAATCACGAACAACGAAGAAACAAATTCAAAAGCACCCGAAAACCAAAGAACTAGAAGCCGAAAACGGCGAAAACACAACAACCAATTTGATAACTGTCAAAACTCGGAAACTCGCAACATGAGCGTGAGGTTGAAAAAGAAGAAGAAGAGCCTGAGCACTGAGCATTGATCAGTGAGCAGAAATATTTCTTGCTCGGTGAAATTTGATCATGCTCACCCGAGCAGAAGTTGCTCAGTCGCTTCTGAACCCGCTCGTTCTGAACATGTTCGCTGAGCGGAAGTTGCTCAGTTCCTTCTGAACGCACACATTGTTGACATATTCGCGTCTGCGCAGTGAAACACGTATAACACGCATTAACATATGGCCGAGAAGCGAGGGGCCAAATGCTTTGTAAATGTCAAAATTGTAGCTGACTGGCCGATGGCGTCACGATATTTACCGAACATATAGCGACCGCGTGCAAATGGGTAGCATTGCGCCTGCGTGAATTTGTTCGAAAATAACCAAGAGTACAGAGTGGGGATAGTACTATTACCAATCTGTTCAATGTACACACCTATATCTATGGTTCATATCGAGAGATAAATTTTTGGTTCCGTCGGCATTGCAACTGCACTATCTGAAAAATATACGCTATCGTATTAATACTAAAGATGTCTCGCCCATGTCTCTGGAGGGGTCAAGGCTATTAACAACGAGAATGGAATCGCGGGAAAAATTTCAGTAGTAAATTGGGATCATTGGTGAAAAAAGTTTAAAAAGCCCTGATCAATTCCATTCTTAGCGGAGGTATTCAATCTTGGTAGATTATTCCTTATTATTTTTTAATTATTAGGCGTATGGCTATCTTATTTACAAATATGCTCTGGCACACAATTTTTCAAACATAAAATGACTATTCATCATCTAATTATCAAGCCAGAATTGTATACATAGATACATATGCTTTATGAACGAAACAGGTGCCACAATCAACTAACAACGTCCTAACATAGAACTTACTAGCCTTACCTTACAAGTCATTTTCAGGTATCTTAAAAATTAAAAAAAAAAACACATACTCAGTGTTGTGGAAATGAAACTGAAAATACTTGTTTTTCGAATTTCATGCCTACGGTCGAGAAGCTAGCCGTGAGTGCTGCGCTGATCCACCATTACAAGTACAAATCTTACGTAATTTATCTAAGCACTGTTGCATGACCGTTTTGTCTATCTTTTGGCTAGTGGCTTCTTTAAACACGAGTGCCTATCAGAAAGGCAAATTGGCCATTGTATCTTTATAGCAAGATGTCTATTTCATCTATATTTCTACTTCGTCACACGTTCGTGACATGGCAAAATTGACTGACATAATTTTTGCCGAAAGAAGTGTTCATTTGAAACTGATTTCATAATTGTTTCGGTATTTTGGAGTCTTATAACATCAATTCGAAAAGAAACGGAAGAAGCAAATGCAAAATTAAGAAAATCAGATTAGCAATTTGAAAAATTGTAAGATATTGTAACTGATTTCG
Source organism: Chloromyia formosa (assembly GCA_964017055.1). Classification (NCBI taxonomy): domain Eukaryota; kingdom Metazoa; phylum Arthropoda; class Insecta; order Diptera; family Stratiomyidae; genus Chloromyia; species Chloromyia formosa. The sequence continues at coordinate 4,391,850 of OZ024818.1, read as the reverse complement.
TAAAAAAAAAAGAAAATTTGAGGGCAAAATTTGTCGTAATCAACACTTTAAGCCCGATTCACACGCAACGACTTATCCACAATCCATAATTTTGCATGCAACATCGTTGTCGACATCGCTACAATTTGTCCACTACCACGCCGGTAGTCAAACATGAGACTGATGCCTCAACACACTGCGCTACCGGGCGCCCCCCCCCCCCCCCCCTCCAAAAAAAGGAGCGCTATCACCGAGGGGAAATCTTAGTATAGAAAGTATAGAAAACTCGTCTGTTCAATCAAAATATGTATGGCGATCTGCTCAGTAGAATATTCACAAATGTCATACTATACCTACACAAACCCTAGACTTGATAAAAACGACCCATAAATTAGTTCCCTGCATTATGGTTGACTATGTGAGAGGTGGGATAGAAAGGGGACAACAAATAAAAAGGCAGAGGGAGGTGTCCATTAAGAGAGCCTTCATTATATGACATTATTTTACTTTGGTTTGTCACAATTGTTACTGGGCTATGAAGGTTATACGCGGTTGACTATTCAACGGATTGGAAATATTTACAGATGGCTAATATTTGAGGTTAGGGTCACCGAGCCTCGGTCACATATACTTCCAATACGCAATTGTGCTACTCCTACGACATATTAAAAATTCCAATGCTAAGAAAAGAGACGTGTGGTTTTAGTTGACTAACCAGCTTGAAGGTATTTCCAACACTAAGAAATCAATTATCCACCTTGAATTAGTTAACCTTAGAATGTTAGTCAAAGTGACATGCATATTATTGTACAAATTGGGGCATTCGTATGTTTATCATTAGCAGGTACGGTGCTCGAAACCAGAATTCTATGGTTTAGATCACATGTTTTTTTAAGTAACAACGTTTTGAAACGATTAAAATTTGATTTTCCTTTTTTGGACACTTTGTAATGAAATCATGTATCTACTAAACGCCACTTACTGGGAATAATCGGAATTCATTTTTCGGTATTGGTGGTAGAATCTCCAAGCACAACGTTTTCAGAATGAGTCGTTACGGTGCTATGAATAATTTATAATGCTTATCATCTTGGAATTATGGTATTAATTATATATGAATAATCTTAAAAGAATAATGAAGTAATTTCTTCTTACATATATTCTTTCTTGCATTTTCCATCTTTTCGTAACTTGATTTTTCTTAGGGGTATTTCGAAGAATGCAATGGCGCGGGAAATACCAAGGAAGGGTGGGTAGGGTGGCACCGACCCGTATCATCAAGGGCCCTAAAAGAGTCAATTAACACCTTAGACTCAATAGTCACGAAGGGAAAAGTATTTGTTTTGAGTGGACGGTAATTTTCTTTATCCCCAATTTCTTTTTTTTTTATGCCGCAATCAATTTTTTTGTAATTTGGCTAAAGAGCCTCTTTTTCCCTTTGGTTTGGTCGGTGGTAGCTCAGTGCATAGAAGCGTCAGTCTATCATATTGATTATTCGCGGGTTCGAATCCCGACGTGGCCATGAATGTTTGTATTGTCTTCCCCCTGGGTGGTGGGGCATAAGATTAAGCCAAAACCTTTCCCGACTTGTTGCAGGTATCCGGCAAAACGGGCATGAGCTGCATGCTAACAACATGTATCGTCCGAAACTAGTTTATACTAACGAAACGTCAACTAAGCCTGTGGGGATAGTTGATGCGCTATACCCTATTTGGGGTTAGAGCAAAGAGTACACACGACATGCTCTAAAGCGAAATCTCGGCTTTATCATTTAAATGACCAGAATATGTATAATAAATTTTAATCATCATCATCGTGGCGCGACAGCCCGACGTCGGCCTTGGCCGCCTGGATCGTTGTCCTCCGAATATCTCGGTCACGTGAACGCGTCCTTGAAACATAGTTGCTCGGCGTCCGCATATACTGAGCTCTCTCAACGAGCGTTCAGTCGTCCTTGCAGTCTCGCTTCGCCGACTCGTTTGTCCGTTCATTACTCTCTTTGGCATGCGACCATCGTCCATTCATTGTACATGCCCTGCCCATTGAAGTCGTTCTAGTTTGACGATTTACGAAATTTCCAGCTCAGCGTACAGTTCATGGTTGTACCGGATGCGCCATCCATCTCGATCGCAAACAACCCCGAAAATTTGTCGCAGAACCTTGCGTTCAAATGTGGCTAGCATGTTTCCGGAGACTCGAGTTAGGGTCCATGTTTTGCGCCATAGCATAGCACTGGTCGTATGATGGCTTTGTACATGCGGAGCTTCGTGTTTCTGTGCCCATTCTTCGATTTCATTATGGGGAGAACCGAGAAAAAAATCTTATTAGCTAACTGTATCCGTCACTTGATTTCGTCAGTTTCATTGGCGTCCTTTGACAAGTTGCAACCCCGGTATATGAAGTCGTTCACGATATAATAAATTTTAATGGTTTTGTTGATTAGCAACAATAGATCTATTGTAGTTTGTCGTAGTGTTCGAGGACTCCGTCGTAACTGGCCAATTAACAAATTTCAAATTAAATCTATTCATAAAATGATTCGGTTCTCATTGCCGTCCGTGCCCTAATAAACTGTAGCGAACTGTGTTCGAATGCAAGGAAAAGTTTAAATATGTCCAATAAAAACAGGCGTAAAGCGCACCAAAAAAGCCACTTTTAATTCTAGCGCCCGTTTGACTTGTGTTCTTATAAACAAATCCCAGCATAATAAAATTAAAATAAAATTAAAACGCTAGTCATACTATTATTTACAGCTTCCAAGGTCCACTCGCCGCTGCCCCCTACATCTGTTGTGACCTTAAATCATTCACGCTTCATATATTTCGTAAGAGAACTCTCAGTAGTACTGACTGAAACAGCTAAAATACACCTTCGCTTTTATAATAGACCTCAATTCACATTAAAACTGAACAAGCAAATACTCCGCGTAAGATTTTATTGTGCAGGTAAGCCATATACTCGTATGTAACAAGCTAGCCGAAGTTATGATACCCTATACCTTCATTTTGATTTATGGATGCATTTGCCACTTTGAAAAAAGTAGTAAAACTTGTTCCGATTTTACTTTTCCTATGAGAGGTATATGAAATAGTTGGTCGATTTCAACCAATTTTAGGAATGTGATTTGGTGGTAAATATGATTGAATAATATGAAATTTTGTAAATATATCCTTAGAAATAAAAAAGTTTTTCTCACAAAGACGAAATTTTGGACTGGTCGTTCCAATGGTAGCTATATGACGTAGTGGTTCAATTCCTCCAGTTCTGTTCCATACACAGCGTGCAAGACGTTTGTGAAGGGTATAAAAAGAGCTACCGAGAATACAATGTACAGGTAAGTGTGCAGTGTAATTCCATATCGTGTGTAATTTAATGGAGCCGAATGAAATCACCGGCGGAATACGTTGTAGTAGTGTATGGCTGACGACCTTATTGTTACCCACACGGTATTAAGCGCACCTTAACGTCGCCGTCACCTACTGTGGTAAAGAAATTCCACTTTGTGATCAATTTCATCCAAGAATCCATGAGTAGCAATCGACTGGCATTCGGAAGAATGGAGGATTTTTAGTGGCAGTATCGAATTACGTGAGGAAGTACCAGTAGCAAGGTTTTCCAGACTAATAAGACACTTGTATAGCAGTTGGAGGTGATGGTTCTTGGTTTGTGGTTCGCATTCCAATGTGAAAGAATATAGAATAGAATAGTTTTCAATAGGTCATACAGGCTTTTGGATACGACAAATTGTGGCGTACTTAAAGAACAACATTTGGAATTCGGGGACGCCCATGTGCGTGTATGTACATGGACATGGACACCACCACACCATAATCTACCTGTTCCCATGTAAGTAATGTCAGAACAACTGCCAACTAAATCTCGGTGATTGAAGGATAAGAAGAAAACGAATAGTGTGCATGGATTTCGGGATTTGTAAAGCTATCTAGGTTTAGGTCTCTGGTGTGCATATACTGTAAGACTGTATTATAACTCGCCTTTTACTTTGGCTTGTAATGAACCATATTCTGGTCTGGTTGTGCTGCTTCCACCGGCAGATCTATGGCAGCACCTGACCGGTAAGGGTCTGTCGGTGGTAGGAAACCAGAAGCCGAGGGTCACCTTACGCCTGAACACCAATGCGAGCGCGAGGACAACTGAGCCGTCCGCCAACCATTCCATCCTTATCACCTCGAAAGCCCCGCCTACATCTCCCAAACTGAGCTACAGCAACCATACGCCGCTGCTTAGCTCGTTGAGGGCCCTTTTCTTTGCCAGGTGGCACGGCCCGACCTTCACGATCACTATGCTACCTTAGGCTCCGTCCCCACGGGCATCATCGGATGCTCGCCAAACCGTCAATTACAGGCTTTTGAGAGTTGTCGTCTCTAATTGTTTCGGTGCAGACATAGGGTCCTCCAGATACGAAATCCGAGCAGCTTCGGTTTATCAGAAGTCTTCCACTTTTACCCGCTCCTTGAATGTTTTATGGGTATTCACGTCCTCTAGCTTCATAATCCGACTAACTCTCGACAGAGGCGACGAGTTTTTCAGCAACTTGCTGCGTACCTCCTTATCTTTCCTAAGACATTCATCACTTGATTCGAGATTGGAGGGTGTTTCATGAGCACTCAATTCTCTGATCATCACTATCTTCAGTTTGGCCTGGATGGCCAACCTGAACCAAACCCAGTAATCGTGAATCGCAAAAGAACTGACTGGGGCAAATACAGGGACTATGTTGTGAATATGCTACCCTCTCTACCAAGTCAGCCATGTACTATACAAGAATTGGATGAAATAATTGAGATCAAGTTTAGGTAGGTAGGGCGGTGGATTGTGAAGCACAACGACCCAAGATCGAATCCCTGTCGGACAAACAAACACAGAAATTTATTTTAAGTGTTGAAATCAAAATGGAAATTCATTTCGTAGGAAAATGACCAAACAGTAAAATCAAATAGGCATACTAACCGGATGTTACTGATTTTTTTTTATTTACGGTGGGTATGTAGGGGTCCAACTTAGCACAGGTAAGCACGGGGGCTACTCGGTTAGTAACATTGGGGGACCACTGCTGGAAGGTGAAATACTTACCACCTTGATGGCCTTTTTTTAACTACCCTCTTCATACAATTCCGTGCCGCCCATGCGGGGGCTATAATTTCCAATTTTCGCCTACCGATATACCAACCCATTGTAGGCATCCGGGCTCTTTGCTGAGAAGCGAGCTCTCGCAGCCAGTATTATAATAATAATATACGAGTATTTAGGCATATATTGAATTTTTCCTACATAGTGTCTTATTTGCATAATTCGTTTTTTTCGGCCAGTTCAAACGTTCCGAATCTATGTCAAAGAGCTCGAATATCCCAACATACGTTTACGAGTATGTTCAATCATTTATTTTCACCATCATATTAAAATTAAAAGTATTCATTCCGATGCGTGTCTGTCTCATAGATACTCGTCATCGTTGTAGCTATCAAATTCATATAATCTCGTTTGGAGAGAAAAGTTTCACTGAAATTCTTAAAAACCTGTCGTGGCCGTTGTCGACGTCCTACATTTTTAATTGGTAGCAACAGTGCGCAAAAATTGTTGATTGCAGATAAAGGAGCAATGCATTCCCATAATGAGCGAATAGTCGAGACCATTTTAGAAGTTTCGCACTGTACACCACAAGACCAAACTGAATTATTGATGGCAACATGAACTTCACCTAACCGAACCCAACCATTTGATTTGAACCATTCAATAAAAATCGATAAAATCACTTTCTTTTTGCACGCAATTGGGAGGAGAAAAAAATCAAGTTTGCAAAATTGTACTTGAGGGCCTCTTTCAACATGGTCAGGTTGCGGTCAAAATGGCTTTGGCTGGAACCTCCAAGCTCAGGTAATCGTGGTCAACTTTTTCTTGAGCATATCGTTTTTATTTTGTCATCAATTGCGGTCAGTGCTATCAGTCGCGTCGCGGGTCTAATTATGGTTACAATGGTGGTTAAATTTCTTGAGGCTTATGCTAGTGTCACGAAGACAATTGAATGAAAATGTTTTGCTGATAATTCAAATAACAAAAAAAAAGGCATCGTTGCAACAACGAGAGAGTTGGTTTTACGAATACGAATGGAACGGAAATAATTAACTTTGAATTAGACGTTCTCTGTTATTTAGTTTTTTTTAATGGAAAATATAGGTGCAGTCGGATGTGAATTACGATTAAGGCTAACCGAGCGATTTAGCTACAGCAACAATGCTTTTCTCATGGGTAGTCGCGTCACTCGACGCAAAATCGATTGGGCGTAAACACAGCCTAAAAGTTTGGCTTGACGCGGCTGAGCGATTATCGTTGGCGACTATGAAAAATCGACTGCAATGGAGCACTATTTGTGTGTACAGCCGGCAACCTATTATCGCCCATACCTTAAAATACACACAAATAATGCTTCACTTTGTTCCTTTTTTTCACAGTCGCCAACAATAGTCGCCGAAACATATTTTTCCAAAAGCGCGCTGTGTTTGTAGACGAGGGACGTTACGCAGCATGCCATGGTTTCATGAGCCGAACTTTTCAGAACTTTATGCATGCATTTACCACCTACGAGGTGGGAAATGAGTTTTCGGAAATCGTCGTGGCACATATCCATTGCCTTGCGTTCACAAAAAAAAACCCAATTCAGTTTCAGGTGGAGATTTCATGTAAAACATGAACTGCGGAAATTAATAAGAAAATTGTTCGCATTAATTTCCCCTTTTAGTGATTTACGTGTATCTGAGTTGCTGAATACTCGCAACGTTTACGCAACATTTAAAATCCCGAACGCACCCATTATACACTAAACTCGTAGATATCGAGTTGAAAGATGTTTACTTCAAAACAGGACCGCACTGACTAAGAACAATCGGGGTTTGCTACCGCGTCGCGTACACCCACTTACGCATGTGTTGCAAGGGCCGAAACCGAAATTGATTTTTTTTTCGCGATTTACTCCACGCAATAAAGTTGACAGAGCTAATTCTTCATTATCTGATTTTGTACATTGATTACATTTATTTAATGATATTTGAAACTGATTGATTTCCAATACAATTGGAGCAACCAATTAATCTTATTTTAAGCGCTAGGCTGCAATCTGCCTAAAGTGTGGGCACATAATCAACTTATCTTCAACGACCCAATATTGTATGTAGTCAATAGCCTTTATCTATTTAATACATGATCCGTGTGCTAATCGTCGAATTTATTTGCGCAATCCAAGTTTACTAAAAAATAGGAGAACAATAGGCGCGTTCGTTAACCCGATCTCAGATCCATTCTCATACAAAGTGACTGAACTGTTATTAATCCAGGTCCCGTATGCCAACACATCGGATCAGAGCTGAAAGTGACTTTGTTGAATGTCAACTTGTTTTTCGACAATTTGTACCTATCTGTTTGTACTATATCTGAGTCAACAGCCGAGTTCGATACAAGCGGACAGATATCCAGAGTGTATCGAACGTCATGGATCTGCGTTACGCATTTCGGGCAACAGTTGTATCCTTCTTCAGTACAATTCAACTATTCAAGTTGAATTGTACTGAAGAAGGACACAACAGTTGTCCAAAATGCGCAATTACTAATAAAACAAGAGTCCCGAACAAACAAGTCTACGTTCAACCAATTCACTTTCAACTTTGATCCGATGTGATCCTATACGAGACCTGAATCATATACCGGTCAGTCGTTTTGTAATGGGAATAGACCTTTGTTCGGGTGGAACGAACACGACTAATAATGAATACAAATAGGTAAAATAGAAAAGATAGGTGTTTGAGTGAAAATGAATAATATGAAAGGTCGTCATCGTCGCATTAATTCAAATTGCCTGGAAATAAGTTCAGGGTAAACTAATTACTGTAACTATTGTAAAATACGTATTACTTGATAAGAACGACCTTTCGCAATAGTTGTTTCGAACGTTATGTGAATAATATATACAAATATGTAAGCGATAATTACATCGTAAAATCATTTTCGTATGCCCATAGAATTTATGGAATTTTCAAATAGAAACTGAATTTAAGAAAAAAATAATGATTTTATCGATAGCCGTAAACTATGATAATGAATGTGAATATGTACCTAATTAAAAATTTATTTTATTTACACAGACCAATCGTGAACATAATTGGAAGTCATGGGCCCGTTTTCTCAATGTCTGGTTAAGCTGTCAGTTAGCTATCCGGGACACTAAATTAAACCTTAGCGTATACAACGCTCAAAATATGATAATGCAGTAGAAAGTCAGCAGATTTTCTTGGCGGAATTCTGCCGGCTGTTCTATTCGATTCTACGTCTGTACCGTCTCTCAGCATTAATTTGCGGCTGAGTTGGTTTCAAATCTTCCTCCATCGAATGAATTTCCAGAACTTTGTTTTTTGTGACCATTTGTCTTGTCTTGTCTCATTTGAATGTACAAATGTAATGTCAAAAGCAGCAGATCAGCTGTTTGGAATTATCGTTCGATAATTTTTTAACTGGAGGATAGGAGCCGTTTGGCGTTTATCTATAGGATAAACTTTAACCGGAGATTGTGAGAACGGCCGATATTGCAATTAAAGGAGCACCTACGCTGTCACGTATCTGACAACTGTGATTTTGATATTCAAATATGTTTAATTTCGATCGCACAAGCGTGTTCAGTCACATCGGAATAAGGCCAGTAGCGTTTTATGTACGTATCACACAAGTGTCTCATGTAAGGTCTTAATGCCTTTCAGTGCGATAGTTTTGGGTACATACCTTATAAAGTCAATGCTTATCTCGATAAAACTGGTATCCTGTAATATATGAAAGAAAGTAGTAGAAATCAGTAATGTGCATATGTCAGCCCGAAAAAGTAGGAAATAAAAAAACACCCACTGACAGATCCATACAAACGACTTAAGTTCGCGACTCACTATCGAGCACAATCGCAACTGAACTACAAATAAGACATGTGCAAAATACACGTAGCTTCATTCTCCGGCTCAATTTCGATTCCTTTTATCTCTCTCTTCCAACCGCTAAGCACACCAGCAAAACTGATCTTTAAACACGGAGGGGAACAAATATAATTACATATTTATTATATTATTGAATTGTTAACAAATGAGAATTGTAAGACGTAACCCGCTTCAAGTTTGTAGTGAACTGTATCCTCGGAAAAGTGGTCTTTATTTCGATTCGATTAATTAAAGTGAAAGTGTAAATACTAATTTATAATACTCGTAAATAAATAATAAGTCATACCTTATGCTTTGCTATGATGTTTGGGGAATTTTTAGAATAGGCTGATACTTTTTTCTTAACGAAAATTTAAACTCGTACAACTAAGTCTAGGAAGCCAAGGCAAAAAATGACTCACAGAAGTCATATAGTTCTGGAAACAATTATTTAGTCTGACGAAAAAATAAGCAGAATTTGTTTATATCATGTTTTGCGGTTTGGGTTATCATTTATTGCTTTCTGATTTGTCACTAATATAAATTCTCATCGCATAATTTATTGTTTTGATCATGATCATGCAACCAAAAGTAGTGTTAACGTAAATTAAACTTACGATTAGTAGTATGTATTTATTTTAGTAGTACGTACGCATCTAACATATAACATACATACATATATCTAATCTTGGTAATCTGTAACCATATTTATATATGCACTAAACTAAATTTTTATCATTAAGTGGGGGTTTTCTGCGACCAGTGTAGATTAGTGTAACGAGCACGCTTTACACAAACAATATGCATTATGTTTCACCTATCATTATATTTCAATAATTAATCTATAAATGCGGCAAGAGATACAATTTGTCTAGACTAGTCGTTTATCGAATCGATTTTATTAATGAAAATGGAATGCCAAATCTAGAAATTACGCCCGCACATTCATTCATAAATCAAGGCCTGATTTGAATTAGTTAGCACTTTAGTCGATATTTTTCTATTCTCAGAACGTTAACTAACATGTACTGCATACAAGGACCACATACAGTAGTCCCTCGACTTACGTCGGAGTTAGGTTCCGAGAATTTGCGACGTAAGTCGAAAACGACGTAACTCGAGGGTAGAAACAACTTCAGGCGATAAATGTATAAGCTTTCATTTTTTGAATATGAATGTATTGTATTTATTAAACCCTAGACTTTTAGTATAGGCATAGGGTATATTGATTTGTCACGACGGAAATATGTAACACCTTAAAGGAGGCTCCGGAGGTATAGCAATGTATATTTATAAATGATCAGGGTCACTTCCTGATTGGATTTAGCCATGTCTGTCTGTCTGTCCGTCTGCCTGTCTGTCTGTCTGTCCGTTCGCACGATAACTTTCGATAGAATGAAGCTAGAGCCTTGAAATTTTGGTCAAATATTGGAAGTATGATCTGATGATTGGTTGGTATTGAAAATAGGCATGATCAGGCCAAGAGAACGCCTACCTCCTCTACATATGTAAAATAAATAAATGTATTTATAACTCCCGATTAAATAAACATCAAAAGTTCTAGATTTGGTAGATTGCTCGTGAGGGTAATCCTATACTCCCCTGGAAAAATAAAATCGATCAGTTAAAAACTAACGGTAATTTTCTTACAGTAAGTTGGGCATAATCAGATCAAAGGAACGCCTACCTACCCTACAAAATTAAAAAAATTAAATATTACTTTAATTACGATAGCTTTCGATAGAAATAACACTAGTGAGTTGAAAATTTGGCAGAACGTTGGTAGTAAAATTAAGTTTGTTGGCATTGAAAATGGGCAAGATCCGACCCAAGGAACCCCTACCTCCCCTACAAATGAAAATTCAAATAAGCGATAACTGTTGATAGAATGAAGCCAGCGACTTGAAATTTTGGTCAAATGTTTGAAGTGAGATTAAGTTAGTTGGCATTAAAGATGGGTTCGATCCGACCTAAGGCACTCCTTCCTCCCCTAGAAATAAAATTTTAAATAAGCGATAACTTCGACAAAATAAAGCAAGCGACTTGAAATTTTGGTCAAATATTTGTAGTAGGATCCAGTTGGCTAATACTGAAAATACGTTAAATCCGACCAATGAAACCCCTGCTTCCCCTACAAATTAAACTTCCAATAAGTGATAACTTTCGATAGAGTGAAGCTAGAGACCTGACATTTTTTTTAAAATGTTTGTAGGGTGATCTAATTGGTTGGTGGCAAATAAGCGATAACTTTCGAAAAAATTAAGCTAGTGGCTTAAAATTTTGGTAAAATATTTGTACTGGAATCTAGTTGGTTGTTATTAAAAATGCGCAAGGTTCACCAAACGAAACCTTTACCTCCCCTTTAAGTGAGACTTCAAATATGCAATAACTTTCGATAGAATGAAGCTAGCGACTTGAAAAATTCGACAAGTATTTGTAGAATGGGTTAGCTAATTGATTTTTAGAATGGCCAAGGTCCTCCTGAATGTGTGCCAACCTCCCCTATAAACTGGCCATATAGGAAACTCACTTTTAATGCATATGGTCGTTGCCAATTGATACTTTTGGTATCACCACTAGGTCTGTACAAGTCTAGGGTATATACGCTTCGGACTCCGGGCCGAAACGAAGCTTCGGCCTGGTTTTTTAATTGACATTTCACTGTTGTCCCCCAACTCAATAGCTTCAATTAATTGGTGAAATGTACGCCGAAAATAATAGGCCTTAAAGGATGCATTAACACCTTGATCCATTGGTTGAAGAATCGCGGTCGTATTAGGAGGCAAAAAAATCACCTTAATGGCATCATTGTTGAGATTTATGGGATGACTTGGAGCGTTATCTATGATTAGTAACGCTTTATGAGAAAGATTGTTGGCTTCCAAATATTTCTTTATTTACAATATATTCTTTATTGTCGGACAGAAATATTGATCGAACCAATCACAAAATATATTAGAAGTAACCCAGGCCTTTTTGTTGGACCTCCAAATAACCGGTAGATTTTCCTTGTACACATTTTTGAAAGCTTTTGAATTTTCTGATTGATAAACAGCAAGAGGTTTCAGTTTCAAATCACCTAATGCATTCCCTCCGAGAAGCAAAGTAATCCTGGATTTTTCTGCCTTAAAGTCAGGAGCTCTTTTTTCTTCAATCGAAAGAAATGTTCTTGAGGACATGCGTTTCTAATACAGGCCTGTCTCGTCAACATTAAACACATCCTGTGCGCAATATCCTCCATTTTCAATAATATCATGTAAAGTGTTTGGAAAGATCTTCGCTGAAAACGGCGACGTAAGTCAAGGGACGGACAACGTAATTTCAAGGGTTTGGTCTCAAAGTAATGAACGACGTAAGTCGAAAAAACGTATAACAAGGGAGACGTAAGTCAAGGGATTACTGTATAATAGTCGAAGCTTGGCTGGATTACAACAAGTATGCAAAGTAATTTACGAGTAAAAATTGGTAGAACAAAAAATAGGTGAGAAGGATTATTAAAATGGAGTCAATCGGCTCTGTCAAACTATAAGCACATTCGATTGGATATAACCGTGCTGAATCAAGTCAATGCAAGCAGAAGGATTCCACAACACACTGACTGGAAAGGATACTCAGTCTCTCCGTGAAAAACTCAATATGGTGAACAATAAAGTTTCAGAGTGGCTCTGCTTAGAAACCCTGGTATCCAATGTATCGGAGGCAATCACATTCTCCTATGAGGAAAATTATCCCCTGAAGAGCAGCACTACTGACTCAAGAGCCGTTCCATGCTGGAAATCTGAACCCTCTGCGGTACGTTAGAGTTCTAAAAGACTCATCAATAAAGCGAAGCGCACTGATAAGTGGGAACAGTACCGGGCCTCGCTCACAAAAGTGTCCGCAGTCAAAGTCATGATGACATCTCCACTCCAGCAAATTGGCTGACGGCTGTTGAACCAAGCAGCGGTTGTTGGGCAGTTTAGATATACATATGTATTTATTTTGAAATACCAAAACAAAAAGATGTGTTTGCATAAACATATTGCAGTATTATTTATAAACATGTTGGGAATGCCGTTCACCCATTCAACCTTTAACAGGTATTGTCATTGGACACGCCTTTGCCCTGGAAATGAAAAGATCTTGAAAAGTATTTAATGCACATTAACACAAATTGATCATTCTGGGTTGTTATGATCAATTGGTTCTCAGAAACATTTTACAATGCAGGTTTTCCCGTCTGTGAATCACTGGATTCCAACTCGGTTTCTGCAGAATGTACATACTTACAAGTCCTATCCGTATGTCCAAATTCATAAATTATTGCATCGTCATCACAATGAGATGCACAAGTAGTGGTTTCGATTTTTTTTTATATTTTCATTATCATTTTATCTAAATGCTACAGTGCAGCGTACGGCCGTTAACAATCTAATGAATGAGTCAGCCATAAATCGTGTAGAACTTCAGTCACGAAAAACAATTGTCTGTCGACTGTCGAGGTCACCATCATCGCTAAGATTTTGTTAAGACACGAAATTTTGCTAAATAGCCAACTAGTAGGCAGGTTTTGCAACAATTTTATGTCTCCCTAGAATGCAAGTCTACCAGCAAGTAGTACAAGTAAATTATAAAGTCATGAAGGAAGTATGACTCAATAAGAAATAATACTAACTTGGCAGTATAATGGCAATTTTTCCAACCACTATAATTTTTTTTTGCTATTTTCAAGGTCGCATCTTGTTACCTGTACCATGCACTCGTACACAGACGTATTACTTCCATGTGCATAAGTTACAAATACACGTTACTAGTGAAAGTACACGCAATGCTTGTTTTACCATTCACCTGTTTTAAATGAGATCTTTTGGTGTACGGTCGATTGAATCAGGCCTTCAAAGTATAAATTTGTCAAGTTAAAAAATAAAATGAGCAAATCGTCGTCAGAAACATAATGTAATAGTGGTCACGCAATGAAATTTGGCTTAATTAGCATTCAGGTAGTGGATTGTCCTTCACACTATTGAGAGTTCAAATTACTCGTATATGAACGGAGGAGCTTTTGCAACCAGTTTGTGTGTATCCTTCACAAAGACTTTATACGAGTAACTATGTATTAACTTTGGCATGAAGTTTGCAACATGCAGCAGGAAGCATTTCCGGGTGCGTATTTAGCGAACCGTATCAACTACGTCCCAAGCCGGCGACGAAATCGATACGCGTTCATACTGGATAAATGCTCGTACCACAAAAATGAACTATGGTGTTTTTTGTTTGGACTAGTTAGAAGATAAACATACTAAAAGTCCCCGGACCTTTCTATTTCTTGGGTAATTTGAATTGAATTTTGACACCGCAGAAAAGTTCGTATCGGTATGGGCATACTGCCCGTGGTCAGATTTTTGACAACGCGAAAATCTCCACCACCGACTTGCCATGCGAATTTTTTCGCATCGATGTGATGATCACTTAAACCTGATTTATTTAAATATTTATATACTTACGCATTCAATACTTGAATTTTAATTAATCTAATTAAATTTAAAATACGAAATTCTACAACTGCGACCTCAATACAAAAACGATAGTTGGATCTGCAACCAAACACTCTAAAAAAGAAACTTGGCTAGTTAACAGTTAGGAAGAACTTATGGTAAAGGCATGCATAGTTTATCACAAATGTATATTTTTTTCTTCGCATCTCGTAATAAAAGTCGCCGGTTGTTTCGAAATTATGTATCAAATTATGATAAGTCTTATTGACACCATAGTCATGATGTACGCCTTTTACACATTCAGATTTTAAATTCATATATGTATGTATGTACATTATATATGTACATACAATACACGTACATTATATTAATTGCCATAATATGATCATCGTCAGTGTTCGGGAAAAAACTCAAAATAAAATGAATCAAACATAAGATTTGATCTGACCAAAATAAACGAGTATTCAAAATACTTCAACCACGACCCGAAAGAGTGCTTTGCAAATTTACATATTTTTATTTTCAACTAATTAGAACATAAAATGGGCATGTGGTTGGAGCTGATAAAAGCTAAGGATGACTATCAATGGACGCTGTTTCAAAAACATCGATGTTTTGTGGCGATGTTCGATGTTTTCATCATGGATAATCTTGTTGTCTTTTATCATTGGCTGCGTTCCTGCCAATGAATCAGAATTTGACATTTTTCAAATTCTCCCCCGTATGCTTTCCCTCCGATAAAATTTGTACAGACAACTATCAATTTCCGGATCTGAAAAGTATTCTGATCCGGAGGGGAACATTTTCAGATCTAAAAATTGACAGTGGTCTGTACAAATTTTACTGGAGGAGAAAGCATATGGAGGAGAATGCGAGAAATGTCAAATCCCGATTCGTTCGCGAGAACGCAGCCATTGAAGAATTACTCTCTATGTTTTACCATGTTTTATCGTCGATGTTATACCATCGATGCTTTACATTCGATGTTTTATCTTCGATGTTTTCTGCCATCGATGACTTATCTTCAATGTTGAACTTTCAATGTTTTGACATATCTTTGATCTTCCACCATCGATGGCTAGATTCGATGGCGAACATCGATGTTCTTTTTTTCGATGCTCAAATCTAATAAAAAAACTCCTCTCTTAACACACAAATTGATCAAGAATGTCATCGAAGTATCACTTATCTACATCTACAAGATACATTCCAATATGTAAAATTTTGCCCATGTATTTGGCCTTTGGTCAAAAGTTTCCTTTAGTTTTTGGGGTTAACTGTCTGAACCCATATCTTTTCATGTCATATTCAATGAAATTCTATTTTATCATTCGCCCATTCATTCAACAATCTTTTACAATCATGTTTTTCTCTTCTTTTCCCACGATTGAAGATGGTATTATTTTCGATTGACCGTTCGAACCCAGTGGGGCTTTGTGGAAGTACTTCGTTTTAGCATCAATGATTTCTTCAATGCAAACTGATGAAAAACGAATAAATAGAAAATTAATATGGCTTTCATCGACAAATGTAACTACTCCACCTTCTGCATTACATTGTAATTATTCATTTATTCATTCAAGATTATGAAAAATTCACAGATGAAAAAGGAGCATGTTGTCATCCATGTAAATACCATTACTCCAATTTTTCCATTATTTTCATTCGTGGCAATTGAATGAAAAATTAATACATGAAAAACCAATAAGGTTGTCATCAGCACAAGTAACTAGTCCACTATCAGCATTACATTGTAATGGGAAAATGAACTAGCCACCCGTCTATGATGGCTTTTTTTCGCTGCATATTGCGCATTAAAAGTAACATGCATACGCATTATTTAAAGTGATACGATTCTCTTGAAAGTACTGGAACAACACGCGCACGTGCCATTCTAAATTACATAGTTGTGTGGTGAAATAAGTGAAATAAGTGAAAGTTATTACTGTCTGTTATTACAAAAATTATTATGTTATGTTATTATAAAAATATTTGAAAAAATATAAGAAGTTTGACTAATAAAGTGCCTGCATTATTTTATTCCAATGTATTCACTCATTAATTGCTTACAAATTCGACAATAGGTAGTGTATGAAATCTCTATTAGAAACCCAACCCGCTACTTCGGAAGTGGTGACACCTACCTTATTCCAATATATTTACATTTGCACTAATGAATCATTACTTACAAGCTCCGTAGAAAGTAAGTAATGAACGGACCAATGTCAAAATTCATGGGTTCGTAAGTGATGACAAATGTTTCATTCCAATACATTTACTTTATCATTAATGGATCATCATTTATCAATTCCGCAGAAAATAGGTAATGAAAGCATAAATTACAAATTCACTAGTTCGCAAGTGATGGCACCTGCTTCCCACCACATTACATTTTCATGTCATTCCGTAAGTAGGCCATCTGTTCGGCGATGTAATCTGAGAGGGTAATCTGAAATGGTAGCGCTACCCTCTACAAATTCATTAAGAAATCATCTAGGAATTCCTGCTTCCAAGTCCCACTGGGAAGATATTTTGCATATTTTCACGCATACATCTTTAACATGTTAAGGTATATCCCGTGCCTAATGATGGTTGTTATTTTTATATTGAGTCTTAAGATCGGTCACACTTGACTATGTATTAACTCCATAGCTATACGAGTAGATTTACTGCAGCAACGATTGAAAACTTTACAGTACTGGCCACTAAATCAGTGGGGTCAAAAGGGGTTTGCGATTTTGATACTGGCTAAGCCATGATAAATAAGTGCCTGCAAGCCACTCCAATCGTAAACCGGTTACGGTGAAGTTTTTGGAATGATCGTTGGAAAATTTAAATGACGCAGTTTGTGGACAGGTAAGTCAGGTGCGGATTAAGTAGGATGATGTTTAGAGAAGAAAAAAACCCAATGTGACAAAGGTGTACTATACAGTAAAAAACGTGAGTCGTGATTCATTGAGCTTCGCTTAAGATTCGTTGAATTTGATGATTTTTGACCTTGTTGAGATTGATTACGTTTTCAGGTTCAACTCCATATTTAATTTGGAGGAAATACTGGTGACGGCATTCAAAAGTTTGGGAGTGAAAGATGAGAATATGTAACTAAAGTAGTCTCTCGAACTCATACGTTTCTGAAAAGAACTATGTACGTATTTGAAAGATGTTTATGTCTTGTAAATTTATCAGATTAATATGTATTAACAACAACAACCCTGTTGCACGACTCAGAGCTTCTTAATGCCTGAATAGAAGGGTGTTTGTGCCTACAAATTCTACACTCATGAAACTTGCCGTTAAATATTGACCTGTTATGGCGACATTGTGTGCGTTCAGAAGGGACTGAGCAGCTTCCGCTCAGCGAACATGTTCAGAACGAGCGGGTTCAGAAGTGACTGAGCAACTTCTGCTCGGGTGAGCATGATCAAATTTCACCGAGCAAGAAATATTTCTGCTCACTGATCAGTGTTCAGGTTCTTCTTCTTCTTTTTCAACCTCACGTTCATGTTGCGAGTTTCGAGTTTTGACAGTTATCAAATTGGTTGTTGTGTTTTCGCCGTTTTCGGCTTCTAGTTCTTTGGTTTTCGGGTGCTTTTGAATTTGTTTCTTCGTTGTTCGTGATTTTTGTAATGGGCAGCGTGGGATTCATGTATTTTCCACTTTTGGGCACTTGACGTCCAAAATTGTCATCGTCAGCTTTCAGCTGGTCGATTTGTCAGCTGGTGAAGTAGCGTTCAGCAGGTGCAGACTCCAAACCGAGCAGCTCCGGAGCAGCTCGCGAGCGGTTTCTGCTCTTTTGCCACCTTCTGAACGCACTCATTGTTGGAGCTAATAACTGCGTCATCCGAAATGTACATGCTAACGAAACGCCAACAAGACATTAGAAGAGATGTTGACGCGGCCATGCCCCACTGTAGGGGTTGAGGCGATTAGTATGCCCACATTAGAAATAGTATTCTCCACAAAAACAAACAGCGTAACAAAAAAAAAGAAAATAAGTTCACTTTCAGGAGAGAAACAGCAGCAGGAACTTTTCTTCAGGAAACCTTCAACACTAAGTTACGAGTTTTTAATGCCTACTATTCACGGAACAAAAATTCGGCACATCTGTCATTTTTTGACAGTTATTAATTTGTCTAGCTTTATGAAACAGGACATCAGAATATGAGCGTATTGTCCCATGTTGAAACTTCTTCAATTCAATAGAGTCCACTAAATATTTCTTGACTTCAAACAGGCATACTACAGCATCGACCGAAGTGTTCTACGAAGGGTCTAACAAAAGTTCGCGTAGTTGGTGATTTTTTATTAGTATGTATTTCACAAATTAAAAAATCGTAGTCAATAGCTTATGGTTTTAGTATATTTCATTCCAATTCTTGTTAAAAATGGAGACGCTAAAACGAAAAATTTGAGAAGGAAAGTCGGTAGAACCACCGCTGCCAACACAGACAGAAACGCGATTTGTCATTGAGTGCGTTCAGAAGGTGGCAAGAGAGCAGAAACCGCTCGCGAGCAGCTCCGCAACTGCTCGCGAGCTACTCCGGAGCTGCTCGGTTTGGAGTCTGCACCTGCTGAACGCTACTTCACCAGCTGACAAATCGACCAGCTGAAAGCTGACGATGACAATTTTAGACGTCAAGTGCCGAAAAGTGGAAAATACATGAATCCCACGCTGTCCATTACAAAAATCACGAACAACGAGAAAACAAAATCAAAAGCACCCGAAAACCAAAGAACTAGAAGCCGAAAACGGCGAAAACACAACAACCAACTTGGCAACTGTCAAAATTCGAAAGTCGCAACATGAACGTGAGGTTGAAAAAGAAGAAGAAGAACCTGAGCACTCACTACGTTTAGACCGCGGGACTATCTTCGAGATCTAACTAAATCGATCTAACTCTCGACGATATAAACGTATCGATTTAGTTAGTTTTGGACTTGACTTATCTCTACTTGCGATGCGGAACTGGACTAAAAAAATTGGGACTATGTCGCTGTCATCGCTAATGTTGACGTTGTTGTCGTTTTTTTTTGTTCGGCATTTGTTTTGTTTGCAATTTCAGGAAAGCAGTGCGTGATCACGGGCAAGAAAAAGCCTTTTTCTGTCGTAAAATTTATGTCTATCAAATTTATCTGTGCTGTCAACGGAGAAAGAATAAGAAGAAGTACCTCTCCGTATGGTCGGTATAAACACTCCACCAACAAGTGCTAACCTAAAATGATTTAGTTAAATCGACTTTTAGTTTCACGGTCTAAACGTGGCCACTGATCATTGAGCAGAAATATTTCTTGCTCGGTGAAATTTGATCATGCTCACCCGAGCAGAAGTTGCTCACTTCTGAACCCGCTCGTTCTGAACATGTTCGCCGAGCGGAAGTTGCTCAGTTCCTTCTGAACGCACACATTCTCTATGGATTCCGACGAATGCCAAATTGCATATGAAGTGGATGCACCATTTTTAATAAATGTTTCGAAGTGGTACAAGCGATTTCAAGCCGGACATTTTTTTTCGTGGAAGATGAGTCTAGTGTGGGTCGCCCAAAATCTGACACCGACGAAAGAAATGTGGCTCGCGTGAAGTCACGAATCTTACATGACAACTTGGGATACACCAACAAATCTGCCCGGTTACTACTACTTAATTGCCCTAACCCCTTGTGGGGCATAGCGCGTCAACTGTTCCATATGGCCCAGTTGATGTTTCGTTGGCATAAACTGGTTTCGGAGAATGCAGTTGCCAGCATGCATCTCCTGCATATCCATTAGAGATGCCAAGAAAGTAACTATTAGGTACTTGAGTACTCGTTACTCCTAAAGAACCGAAGGAACGATTACTCGATGCCAAAAGTATTCGTTACAATAGTAATCGAATCGAATGTCTGAGTATCTGATTGTGCACATTTATTCGAACCATGAACAGAAAAGTATTCGTTACAAAAGTATTCGGTACAAGAGTAATCGCATGTTCTCTTAAATTTTAAAGAACCAAACAGAATTCACATACTCGTAAACAGGCATGCATCACAAGACGTACAAGCTGTTCTATTTTTTTCACTTCTCCTCAGGTTCAAAAGCTCCATCGTTATGAATACGAATATGTGCTCTTAAGATTGATATTCGTTGATCGTTGCTCCAAGTACTAATCGTGGACTTAGAGTAGAGGAGCTTTGCATAAATACGCTCAAGGGTTAATGCGTTTGGCTAAATAGAATTCACTCTCATTTGCAATATTAAATGTGCTTTGTTTGCTAGTTGCATACGAAGGTATTGTACATGCAAAATTTGAATCTGTCTGCACTAGAAAAATACGTTAAGTGAGTTTAAAATAAGCCATCAGTACCAAATAAAATGTAAAATCAGTGACACTGTGGAAACAACACGACAATTTATTTTCCGCGAGTCAAAAGTAATACCTTTTTAGGTAAATTTTCTATTTATTATTATTGCTCTCTTGAAAATAATTCGCGATTCAATTACTAGATTTTAGATGACAGACCTTCAAAAAAGAAGCGCCGTTTGGATTCATTTTACGGCAATTTCAAGTGAGAGGGCAAAATGCAATCTTTGCAAATCAAGCTATTCCCATAAGGGGGGGGGGGCAACTTCCAATTTAAGAAAGCATCTGCGGGCCAGGCATCCAACTGTAGTTCTTCAAGATGAAGATCATACTTATAAAGCAAGAGCATTTGTACAAACTATTCCTTCAGCAAATATTGCAGGTATTACTTAAACTTTTACTAAAAAAAAATACAACATATTGATGTGTACTGTGAACTCAGTTCCAACTGTTGATGCGCAGCAAAGCCTAACGCCGTAAACATCAGAGCAGCCGCGTGCAGGCAGGCCCAGGCAGGTGGCGTCTTTGACCAGCTACCTATCTCGCCCTATTTCATTATCACGACAACAAAAAATCAATTAGTCCTTGACATGATTGTTATATGGGTCTGCAGCCATTTTCGATCATAAATGACACGGGCTTTGGGAACTGAAAGGCTTTTTTCTAAAGCAGGACAACTAGTTGCTGAGAAGCGTAATCGATTAAAAGGCAAAAATGTCCAAAAAATATTGTTTTTGCATTGTAATCAGCAATTAATATATACTAAATAAAAATCAAGTAAAATCATTCTGATATTTCAATCTTAAGAATAAATTCATGTACACTGATAATTTAAACCGGTAGGTTTTCATCCGATTCCAAAGCAGTATGGATGATCCAACAATGATAGGTTCAAGATTATGCAAGATCATTAAAATACACTTTTCTCTATTCCTTAAGCTGCAAAGTAACGATTACAAAGTAACGAATACAAAGTAACGATTACTTGATCTAAATGTAACGAGTACTCACGATTACTCAAATGTACCTGAAGTTGACACCAGTAATATCCATGGCCACGAACGTCGTCGCGGACGGGATTCGAACCCGAAACGCTGGTAGTCAAACATGAGACTGATGCCTCAACACACTGCGCTACCGGTCGCCCCAAATTTTGACTGACACCCAAAAAGAAGCATGTGTGTATTTTGCCACATATTTTCTTAAAAAAAATTGAAAGGGGGAGGTGTAGCACCTTCCATAAAATCGTCACTGGTGATGAACTGATGAATCTTGGTTTTATAAGTACGACCCGGAAAACCAAACATAAGTCTACGGTGTGGACCCAAGAAACTACAACTACGCGAACTTTTTTTAGACCCCTCGTATATAAAATCATGCGTCACTTTGGTATACTTGCAAAATTAGGTATGGCAATGTCAAACTCAACATTACAGATCAGAATCAACAACATCTTGACCGAACCTTTTGAAACACGAGTCGGACAGAACCAGGATGATGGGATAGCCCCCATGCTGTTCAACCATGCGAATATGCGATTCGAAAGCTACCCGTGGACACAAGAAAGACCCTTTTAATATCGACTGCCCAAATACTGGGGTACGCAGATTAACATCATGTCAACATCGTCCAGGGAAGCAAAAGATACACTGCAAGCGCTCAATCAAGCAGCGAAAGAGGTTTTTCTATAAATCAATAAGTCGAAGATGAAGACGCTAGCATAAAAAACCCTGGAAAATCAAATCGAGCGTGACGGAGATAAAGTTAGGCGAACACAACATTGAAAGGGTAGACAACTTCATATACTTTGGCACGAACATCGCGGAAGACGGCGACGAAACTCTCAAGATCAAACGACGGATCCAGTTCACCCCCTTTACGCAGTTCTCCCCCTACTGAAGATCAGCTGCATCCATGGAAAAGCGAAGGTCCAAGTCTACAAAACAATAATCCGACCGGTATTATGTATGGTTGTGAGACTTGGACCCTTACTCGGGCATCTGAAAACATAATAAACGCCTATGAAAGGAGGGCTCTTCGATCAATCTTTGGAGCGACGGGCGATGGAGTTCAATGGCAAAGAAAGTAAAACCAAAGATTAACCATAAGGAAGATACCCTACTTCATACAAATTAACGCGACTGACTAGTAGTTGCATACGTGTTGGTTCTCATATGCGTACACGAATGGGGTAATGCCAACTAACAAGCATGTTACTCACACATTGAAACTTTATAGGCAGTTGCCATTACTGAAGTGTTGCCGCCTCTATCTCTCTTAAGGGAATTTACCTTTGAATTATTGGCAAAGATTAAACATGAGTGCATCCCGTTCTAAAAATTAAATCGTACTAAGTGAGGTATCTTAGTAATGTTTAATCTTTGGTAAAACAACGAGCTGTACGAGTTATTTGAACCAGAAGCCTCCATATTTCTGAAAATTCAAAAACTGCAGTGGGCAAGTCATCCGCAAAGAATATACGAACACCGAATTCCCAAAAAGGCCTTTGCTGGCATTGGCAAAAGCCTCGTATACATATGAGCAATCGTGCGCGCACGGGGATCCACTAGCAATGGATCGTGTTCGTGCGGATAAAATTGTGCGCGCACGCATGCTCCTACCGTACACATATGAGTATTTGTGCGCGCACAGCGTTCGTGCGCGCACGAATGCTCATATGTATACGAAGCTAAAGGTGTGAGAGCGCGTGGAAGAACCAAGAAGCGCTGAGGCTAAGTGCTTTACTTTTGGTCAGCATAAAATTTTCTCGCTTTTCTGGCTCAGCGCAATATTTGACATTTGCGACAATTGTAAAACTTCGATTCTAACCTCAGTTGTGTTCTGTATGGCTGATAATCGTGTTTTTAACGTAATTGTTAAACCTTATTGTGGGAAAGAAAGTTGTTACCGTATCTTGTGTGTCACCTGGGACTCATCAAAGCAAGAAAGTTCGAGTTTTCTGTCAAATGTCAAACTGAACATGGCATTTGACAAATGAAACAGCCGGCATGCCGTTTCTAAAACACGAAAATAATCACAATGTGCTGGTCAGCAATTGTGAAGCGCTGACTCAGCGATTTTTTTTTCTAGGAACACAGAGTGCCATTGTCGCTCTTCCCGTGTGAATACCGGCACTCCTTGCTTTGCATTTTGGTCAAGAGATGCGACGTGACGGCTCGAAATGCACGACCTGCACCAGCTCTCACACGCTCGTGCTCCCCGTGTGAAAGCACCAGTGTACTCTTTGCAGTTCAGTCTTACGCGCCAGCTCCCGCTCACGGGCGAGAGCCGTTCGGCTCTTCGTGTGAAAATGCACTAAACAAATTTAGAGTGGCCGCATAGTTGAAACAAACTTCTTTCAGCACGTGTTAATTCAAATAAACTATTTCCTTGATTCGAGGGGCACTGTGAAAACAACGGGTTATAAACCTTGTTGTTGTTGTAGTAGCAACACCTACTGGCGTTGAAGGGGTTTGCCAGCCCCTGGCCGTTACTGATAAACGGGTCGCTCCGGTGCATAGAGCCGACTGCCGTGGGAGTGAGTTATAAACATTCACATCACTCGCTGGTACACAATATACGAATTATGAAAACCAAAATTGTTACACTCGTTATTCACTAGAGAATGGACCAACAATTTTACGAGCCAGTGTAACCGGTCACTGGGCACACCACACATGACATGCTGCTGCTGTGCTGGACCGTATATGGCATGGACCGAGGAGAGCAGCATTTTTGAGATTTTATGCTGGGCGACGACCACTGCCACTTATGCCGTGTCGCCTGAATGTTGGGGAGTGGTTTGAGGTACTCGGCTGTGCCGTGTGCGCGCAATATTTCACACTCGACACAAGCAGTTTAACACTTTTCTGTGGAGATGTTTACTTGCTAGATACATTCACATGAAGTCGAATGTAGGCCATGCACCTGCAACATGATCCAACCACGTTGCACACTCACGGTTTCACCTTGTTTTAATTTGGAATCCACTAAAATTCATTACAGTCGGCCAATTATTATTGAAACATTCATCAGACATGCATTCAGACGAAAACTCATTATTCATCAGTGCAAATGCAAACCTTTTGTTTGGCAAACGGCTGTTGCTAAAATCGCTTTCGGCTTCAAGATCTCCACTTGCTGCTAAGTACAAGCGTTATTTCGCACCAACTCTCACAAAATTTTTATTTGATACATTTAATTCCACTAATTTTCTTAAATTTTTTCACATATACACTTGGTATTATTAATAATGCCGGTAAAACTCGATTTATAGTACGTCAATAATAAAAGCGTCGAAATCGCGCACACCTTGCAACGGGCGAGGGAAAAGACTTTCGCCGCGTACCAGCGAGGGAAGCGGAACAAACGCTAACGTGAAGCAGGAATTCAACTCAAGCGGATCTCGAGCGACGCGATCAAGACCTCCACGAACGACTTTCGGCACTAAACTGAATAACAGTGAGATGGCCGCGAGCACCAAGATTTCCCAACTCTGGAATTCTTCCACAAAAAGATTACCAGCGGCACCAGTTACTAACGTGCATGGTAGACTGTACGCTGAATACAACGTATCAGCCAAGCCCCACTATTGGATGAAGTCGCTAGTGCACATGAAAAGCACTTCTTTCAGTCTCAGATCGCACTGGCGAATTCTCACTCGAAAATTTCACTCAAATTTAGTTGTGACCCAAACAATCACTATGGAGACCGTATGGTCTGTGTCATGGCTATGGATGGAGCTAAAATAGTCCATTTTGTACAGGGGTGTATTCGGAGCTTTTTATCGATGCTAAAATGTTTATATATGTAAATACCTCCAAAATTTCTATTCGTAGTAGGGTAAAAGCACTAATGATCGACATGTTAAGCGAAATTTTGGAAACATTATGGATTTGACATTAATTGGAGAATTCTATTTCATTGGAGAGGATTTTCACAAAACTCAAGACATTTCCGCTTTAGAACCTACTCATTTCCATGCGTGGATTCTAGTTTCTTACCACCTAAAGCGAAAATAGACTACCTAAAGCGGAAATGCCGCAATTAAGGATTCTCTCAATAGAGACAATTTCTCCCATTAAGGCCAAATCTATGTTCCGTTGAAACTTTTTTCTTTTATTCGAATTAGCCAAATTGGGGCGAAATATTAATTTTATTTAATATTACGTTTACATTATTGCCAGATTGCTTCATCTGCAGAGATGAAGTAATCTGGATACTGGAACTACTGTTTTGGTTTAGATAACATTCAAACGTCAACTCAAATTTCAAGAGGAAACTTAAATCCTTAGTACATATACAATCGGACAAATTTCCTTTAGGCGGCTATTACACTATAAAAGTTCTTTTACAGATATCTTTGAAGCACGATATTTTAAAAGAACTTTTATGAATGAAATTAGCCGCCTAAGGGGGAAGGTGTGCAAGTATATTAGAAAAGTAGTTGAAACAAGCAACGTCCATGTCGCAAATCTTTTCTTAGGCGGCTATTACACTAGAAAAGTTCTTCGAAAATATCTTTTACAAACGATATTTGTAAAAGAACTTTTATAGTGTAATAGCCGCCTTAGGCTGCAGAATCATTTTTATTAAAATAATTCCGCCGAAGTCTTCCCAGGGGCAGGGGCGCGTCAACATCTCTTGCATTACTATGCCTTATGTTGACGTTTCGATATTGTTATTTCAATATTTTCCGGATGGTGCAATTGCTAGCATGTACTTCCTATTCGCGCCGTCTTTATGAAAAGCTCGGAGCGCTGTGGGAGTTCCAGCAGTAGGTACCCACAGGCAGTTTTTATTAACGCGCCAAGGATTGAACTTCTAGCTCTCTATGTAGTAGCATCGTAGATCGGTGACTCTTTTTCTAACGTGTTTTTAAAATAATTATGCATCAATTGCTCAACCGCCTATGTTGTTATTTTCAGTGAACTTGATACCTTGGCTAAACACTTTCAGGAGATTTTCAAACACCGCGAGCTGCCAAATGACTTACTGAATCGCACGGTAACTAAAAAAGTGGATGAATTCCGACATGGACATGAAGGAGCTTTCCTCACAATTTTTTCTGATAGCAACAGTGCAATAAACCCCTCTCACTCTCAACATGCGACACTCTTCACTAATTATAGCGAAATGCTATCTATAATTAAAGCCACAAACAATAAAAAATCGGCTGGAAGGGATGGTATTCCTAACTACATATTAAGAAAATGTGCTGATACCCTAGCTAGACACTTGGTAGTCATAAGTAACAACTGTATTAACTCCGCATATTTTCCTACATGCTGGAAGCAAGCACTACTCTGCCCTATACCCAAAAAACATAGCCAAGGTAACATCGAATCCTTGCGCCCGATCTCATTGCTCTCTAATCTCGGGAAATTTAGACTGTGGACCGAGTCTCACAGTTTATTAACCCGCTTATTCCCGACAATCAATTCGGTTTCGAAAAAAACAGATCCTCAGAGATGGCGGCGGCTGTTTTACAGGATATTATTTTAAGACACCTGAGGGACAAGAAAGTCACTGTGCAATTGACCTCAAAGCTGCTTTTGAGTCTATATCTCATACAGCATTAACATATAAACTTATTGAAGCAGGATGCCCAATTGCACTCTGTCGTATCATTGATAACTTTCTTAATGGGAGATCAAACCAAATCCTGATAGGAGATCAAACCTCTGATCCAATTTCTCTTGAGTCTGGTGTGCCGCAGGGCTCTATACTAGGCCCCAAGTTGTTATACATATGAGTACATATAAACTAAATGCATATGATGCCAAACATGATGACGGCTCTTAAACTACTCGCTAATATGATGGCAGACTTTGAATAATATATAATATAATGAAAATATATGAGGCGCTTGGTTCCGAAACTCGTTAATTGCATTTTTTTCAAAAAATCGTGATGGCAGTATCTTTTGACAGATATCACAACGCTGTTTTAGTTAGTTAAATGAAACATCAGCAAAACACTTCCCTTGCTTTCGTGTAACACTTTGAAAATCGAGTTGAATTCGAAAACTCTTTCCTTGCATTAACAAGTGAGTAACAAAACTGTTTCCTTGCAAGAAACAGAAAAAACTCGCCCGTTACGATAATAACGAGTTCACGTGGTACCTCTCGGCTTATTTTCTGATGGCAATTTGTCAAAAACAGTATTCTGTTTTTAGCTTTAGTGATGGAAAGAGTGAATCCCACAAGAAAAAGAAAGCGCCAGCCTGAAAAGTGGAAGAAAAACATCGGCAAATCTAAAAGGTGAGCATTAAAAGGTCATTTAGTCAGTATTCTGATTTGAAGAGCAAATTTTTTACACATTTGTGAAAAAATTTCCGTATGTCATAGATACAAGGCAAAGAATCTTCCCCAAATGCCAAGCTGCCGTCATGGAAAAAAGAAAATCCTTGTTTGTGAGCAACTTGGAATGCAAGACATTCGTAGATTTCATGCAAAATTTTATTCGAACGCTTGTAAATCGGCTCAAGATTCTTTCATCCTTAAGCACACAGAGCAATCATTGCCAAAAAGATGTCAAACTGGAAAGAGACCGACACAAGTTGTTATCAAATACTTCGTGAGCGCCAAAAACAAAGGAAATATGCAGGTACCTATTTTATACCAACTATACGGATGCATGAGATTATTTTTATAATTTGACACCTTATTGACTTTGCTATTTTTTAAAATTTATTTTACAATAAATTTCAATATTTCGGATGCATTTCGACTATTGTCATCCTGAGGATGAGTAACAAAACTGTTTCCTTGCATCCTGAGGATGACAATAGTCGAAATGCATCCGAAATATTGAAATTTATTGTAAAATAAATTTAAAAAAATAGCAAAGTCAATAAGGTGTTTTTAATTTCAAATTATAAAATTCATGGACTTTGCGGTTTAATAATTTTATCGTTTTTTAACACAAAACTCGCATGAAATTATGTCTTGGACTACATGAAATTTTCCAAACTGGCATTTATATCGCATTTTCCGTTTTCAGGTTTGTCAAAAGGCGTTTTTGAAGATTTTGGGGATATCCAAATTCAGAGTGCAGAACATCTGCAAAAAATTCATGAATGACGGAAAATCTCCAAAAGAAAATCGAGGTGGTGATCATCGTTCTGCAAAATTCACACAAATACGAGAGAGGCTCACACACTTTTTCAACCAGCTGCAGTTTCTGGAATCACACTATACCAGAGAGAAAAGTTTGAGGTTTTATTTACCTAGTGACTGCTGTGTGAAGACACTTTGGAAACTATATAACCAAGGAGTAGACAATGGGAACAAAGTGAAATATTCTTACTTTTTAAACTTTTTCAATTACAACTATAACATAAGTTTTAAGTCGCCTGCCACTGATGCCTGTTCGACTTGTATCAGTCTTCGGAGTAAGATTAAAACTATGCCACAAGGTATAGGTAAGACTGAAGTAATGACACAATTAACAGTTCATAAGATGAAGTCAAAGTGCTTCTACGAAATGTTGAAAAAAGTAGAAGAACCACATATCCTCAAATTATCATTTGACTGCCAGAAAAATCTTCCACTCCCCAAGGTCCCGGACCAAGCAGCGTACTACAGTAGGCAACTGTATCTCTATAATTTTACCATATGCGTTGGTAATTCACGGAGTGTCCAAAATAAAGATACTGTTTTCATGTACACATGGTGTGAGCATCAGCGCTTAAAAGGATCAAATGAGATTGCCTCAATTCTCTTTCACCATCTTCAGCAATGTGACTTGACGAATGTGAGGGAGATAAAACTGTTTTGCGACGGTTGTCCTGGTCAGAAGAAAAATATGACTGTGATTGGTATGTTATGCAAGTGGCTCGCGGATACACAATCTGGTGTAAAAAACATAACAATGGTGTTTCCTATTGTCGGGCACTCCTTTTTACCGGCAGATAGAGTTTTCGGTCACATAGAAAAAAAAATTCGAAGAGTGGATACCGTGATTAACCCACAAGATTATCTGGACATATTTTCAGAATATGGAACAGTTTATAAAGTTGCCGAAGACATTATTGTTGCAGACTGGAAAACAGAGGTCTCATCTGTGTTTAAAGCAACAGGTGGGCTGCATTTCAGGTTTGCCCCAAGCAAACGTATCCTCATCGAAAAAACAAACAAAAAAGGATTAATTTTGGTACAAGGGGAGGAGCACTACAAGTCAAATATACGAATCCCCAGAGGCATCTTAAAAAAAGGGAAAACACTCGCTATGATTAAGCCATGCCGATTATCTAAAACCGTTCAAATAAAACCTGAAAAGTTGGTTGACGCGGACAAACTTCTTAAAAAACATTTTGGGATTTACAGTGATATTTTGGATAGCAGCCATGAAGCCCCTGAAGAAGAAAACGAGGACGATGAAGAAAATTTCAACTTCGAAGAAAATGCAGTTTTACAAATCTGATTTTTTTTAATATTTAATACATACTGAATTCTTTCTGAATATTTAATTCGTCGACTTTCGAACAAAGTATTTTTTTTTTTATTCATTATGGTAACGATGAAGAGAAGTGTAATTTGCTGCAGGTTTAACAAATTGATTTTTGATTTATTTTATACTGAATTCTTAATGTTAATTTTTAGTAGTTTTCCTCAATAAAATGGTTTTCCATTAATGAAATATGACACTATTTTCTTCCGTATTGACTAAAATTGTTCTTGTTTCCATACTTCGAAATAGCTTGCAAGAAACAAAACTAGCTACTTGCAGAAAGATGAATTCCAAAACTCTTTTCTTGCTCTGCAAAGTTCCAAAACTCGCTCCTTGCAACTTAAAATAAATTATTGTCGCTTTTTTTTTGAAAGAAAATAGTTTTCTCCTTCCATGTATAGTCTATTCTGTCAGTCCGAACAAACGACAAAAAGGAATCAGCTGAAATGGCAAAATTTTGCTTATAAAACAATTTTTGCGATTTGTGAAAAACGACTTCAGATGCAAGTAGCGAGTTTTGGAAATCAGCGCCTCATATCTACTCATACTCTAAATAGATAAACCAACTGGCCGTGATACACAAAAATGTATAGGATAAATCCCCTATAATATAAGTAAAAAAAAAAAAAAAAAAAAACATGTAAACATGAATATGTATTTAGTTTATATTATTATTAAAATTTATACTCTACTTTACAATAATAAACCATTAGGCCTTGATACACTAAAATGTAAATAATAAAAATTTCTAGAATCAAAGCTTTAAGAAAAAATCTATATAAAAAAAAAAAAACAACGGCGAAAATGAATATGTATTGCTGTTATAGTACTTAAAAATTATGGCAGATTGGATGGCAGGTTTTGAACAATCCAGCCACATCGGCGTATAAATCTGACTGTATATAAAACTATATCTGCGCATACTCTAAAACGATAAGCCAACCTGCCTTCGATGCACAAGAATGTAAATATAAATGCAAATATCAAGGTCCATAATAAAATTCCTTGAATCTAAGTGAAAGAAAGAAAATAAATAAATAAAAAAAATAAAAATCCTGTGATCATGAATATATATTTATTTAAACATACCGATGTACAAAACTAGATGTATAAACATAACTATATCTATCCATACTATAAAAGGATATACCAACCGGCCTTCGATACACAAAAATGTAATACTGCTTCAGTTATATTGAACTTATAACAATAAATTTTTATGCATATGTCCTACTACCTTGCAAACATGTATGTACGGTTTAACCTGAAAACAATGAAAGATGTGATAACGAAATCTAGATTATTTATTTTCCTTTTATTTTCTATATATTGAACTAACCGTACAGAAGAAATGTGACTGGCACACAGCGTGAAGCTACAATTTCAACTCAATCTTTTGGATTACAGAAACGGAGGCAATTCTTGAATCTATAGCCCTAGAACTCAGTACCCTCCCTCTCTGTAGTTCAAACAATAGAGTTAAGTTTTGTTTTGTTTGTACTGAAAATATTTAATTTATAAGTTATTTAGTTTTAAGGCCTATTTGCTCTTTATAAGAGTCAACACCTGTTTAGCCTATGAGCAATGGCTATTTTCTCTTTATATTAAAACATCTATCAGAGATTGGCAAACAAATTGAAATTGTCGAATTATATGCTATGTATGTATTTTCTGACAAACTGCGACTGTCAGAAGTCCAACATCATTAGATAATAAGTGACATACATTGTAATCTTGAAGTCTCAATAAAGAAACTTGTAAACTTGTTATTTTCAGTGAAAGCCCGTTAGAAGCAGCAACATCCAAACGCTCAATGTCAATGTTGTGTTTTATAATTTTTACAACCTCTTATTGTAAACTGACTTCAAAAATGCAATTTTGGTACATATTCTCCCTGTGGTGCGGGGCGTCACAATAAGTCACAGCATCTCCCGACTTGTCGCTGGTAGGCGGCTAAATGGCGGACCAGGAGATACACGCTGGCAACTGCATTCTCCGAAACGAGTTTATGCCAACGAAACGTCCACTGGGCCACATAGAACAGTTGACGCGCTATGCCCCACAAGGGGTTAGGGCAATTAAGTATATGGTATATGTCAATAACTCAATCAGTATAGAAATGAAGCACGAATGAAACTTTAACACGCTACAAAGCGTTTTCTGTTTACAAAATTACACACATGCAATAAAATGATATACTTCTGTTAAATCGATTCATTTTCGTCGTCATCGTCTGCTAATTTCAAAGAAAGTGTTTTTCTTCACCTCGCTATTTACATGAACACTCTTTTTGACACTCACATTAGTCACATGGGTTTCCATTACGAAGAAAAGACAAAATTTTTTATAAAAGGATACACCCAAAAAAGTTGTTAGAATTTCTAAAATTATTTAAAAATGACCAGAAGGCCAAGTGATTAATGACGATATTGAAAGTGAAGTGAAAATTATAAATTGACAGAGGGAAAGTGTACAAAAGGAAAAAAAGTTTCGAACATTAAACGCAGTTATTTTCGACGAGCTACACATTTACGCATAAGAGGCGATACGGATATATTTTAAACAAAAAAAAAATGTTGAAAACTGTGAGTACATTTATGAGCTGATCGTTCTTTTAGTTTGCTTTGCTTGTGTTTGCATTTTTAAGCCGTCGCGTCGTCCTATCCCTGAATAACTTGGGTATTATTTTCGATGATTGTAGTTGGTGGGAGGGTATCGTTTCTTGCAAGGATTCAGATTCGCCATGTTTTACCATAATCCTCTTGTTGCCTGCCACTCTACACATATTGCTGTAAAAATAAATACCGTAGAAGTACAGAACTATCCCAGCAACCAATTTATATCTTCCGCGATGAGGATGCGATTCGCCTTGGAAGATAAATTTATCGACGGGGATATCGCCATCTTATCGCGGGAGTCACCCCCTTCGGGAAACAAATAGTTACCGAAAGCGAAACCTCCAGGAGAGATTTTGGCGAAACGAATCGGCAGCAAGAACGCGTATCGCGACGGGTATAAATTGACGAATTGACAAAATGTCGCGTAGAAGAAATTTTGGCGATGAGAGCCAACTAAAACAAAAATTATTATCGCTTTTCCTTATTAGATTAATTCTTCATCCTTTTATTTACATATCCTTTGTCGCTCATAATTTATATTTCATCCTTTTTAGGGTTTTGTATTAAAAACAAAACCCTTATGAAATCGGTCAAATGTCTGTCCGTCTGTCCATGAAATATCTCACGAACGGCTGAAGCTACATACATGAAATTTTGTGGGAGTATGTAGAATTATTATAATTCGCAGGAGAAAGCGATTCGTTGTAATAGGCTGACTTTAAGGGGATGTCCCCATAGAGGGGAAATGAAGGTCAAAATTTTTTTTTCATCTGGTATAGGCAAGTGGGGTATCATGAGAAAGGTAACACCGAGTACATTTCATTTCCGGTATTTTCATCAAATTTGAAAAAAGGGGAAAAGAGATAGAGGGGAAAATATGTGATCCGAGTTTGTCCCCCCCCCCCTTGCATTTCGATACCGTTATACTTAGAAATATGAAAATTTGCGAAAAGGCGGCATTTTACTAGTGTAGAAAACCGAAAATCGTAGAATTTTGATATCTCAACAAAAAAGGTTAATAATAGTACATTTCTATAGTTGCAGTTAGCATACCTCTGCACGCCTTAAGCACAGCCGAGGTCAAAAATATTGATGGCCAATGATAACCAACATCATTGGCAATAATATCTTTAAGTTTCATTACAATCACATAATATTTAATAATAGTACATTCATTTAAAATTAGGCATTTTGACACTATCCACACAAAAATTACACCTACCGGCCTCATATGTAGGTGTGAGTACTACAATACTTTCATGTTGTTTTTCGTAGTGCGAATTGCAGTTATTTAATTAATCATTTTTGAAAGGGTAAAGATTAGTTGGGGGCGCTGCGTCGTAATTGACAAACTTTACCGAGTGGAAGGGGGGAGGGGTCCACATAGAGGCGAAATTAAGCTCAAATTTTTGTTATCGACTGGTATAGGCCAGTGAGGTGTCGTTAGAAAGGTAATGTTGAGTACCTACATTCCATTTTTTCGCATTTTCTTGAAATTTGTAGAAAGGGAAATAGTGGGGGAGGAAAAAATATTAGTTCGTAATTTGCCCCCCCCCCCCCCCCCCCCCCTGGCATCTTGAGACTGTTAGAATTATGAAAACTTACAGGAAGGTGGGTTCCGAATAGCATATAAAATGGAAAATAATGGAATCTGTATATCTTCTCAGAATAGGTAAGTAATAGTTTATTTCTGTAGTTACAGTTAGCACACCTCTGCATGCCTTAAACATGTTCGAGGTCAAAAGTACTGATGGCCAACGATAACCAACACCTTAGGCAATAATATGTTCTAAGTTTCGTTACAATCACGTAATATGAATTGGCATGTAAAATGTAAGTGGGTAAGACATTTTAATTATGTTTTTTTTGTCCATCTGAGTGGTATCAAGAAGAGCAACGAGCCGATATTTATATACCAAAATAAGCGCTTGCTACAAAACCCTAGGATTGCGGGCGTAGCCCTCTGTATTCCGGTTTCATTTACAATTGATATTTGTACGATTCGAACCAGGTTCTCATGTTTTCAAGTCCATAGTGCTAACCGTTGCGCTATCTAGACTACAAACAATGAGAATGACACAATCGTCGTTTTGTATTTATTGTGAATCGGCGAATTATCCGGGGGATTCATGCTCACGTCGTAAATGTCGTATTTGTCGTAAAGTTGTAAATTTCTTTTACTATAGAGATGAATACGAATACGTCGTTTACGACATTTACGACACTGAGCGTGAATTCCCCTATCATCTTGGCGATAGATTGGCGAGCTGAAATCGTATCGCAATTCTTTCGCCTGAGGGAGATCTCCTAATTATTGAGAAAGCAACAAATAATCTATAAATTTATCGTATGGAAGAATCGCCATCGTATCATCTGCAAAATTTATCTTCCGAATGATACGAAATTGTTTGCTGGGATCAATCCAAACAAACACGTGCTAAAGTGTAATGCGCCATTGTTGCAATTGTTTATATTTCATTATTAATCTTCGAATATTATTGTGTGATGGGTCTAAGGTTCTACGTGCAGTAGAAATTGGACCTATGACCCATCACATCAGCGCGTTCCGAAAATTTCCCATGAACAGAATACCAAAAGTGCCACGCTATAATCAATTTACGTCCTAAACAAACTTCACATTAGCAAATTTTTGTAAAATTTTTGAACAAAAAATTTAAGATTTCGTGGTTATGTAATAGTCTAGTCATCAGGTCCTTTTCCTAAAGCAAATTGTGCCTTCCTTTCCTCGGATTGTTCTTCAATTTCCAATTTCCTGTCAATGGCTGCGTTCTGCGAAACTTACAGGATCAGACAATTTGACAGTGAGTAACAGAGATGTGAAGTATTGTATATCCGTAAGTTGAAGAGAGAGGGTCACTTATCTGTCAGAATCTTTAGAGGAAAAATTTACCGGAAAAATTTGTTGGTTCGTTTCCCCAGCCCATGATTTATAAACAAATACATCTACCACACTCTCTGTCTCTTTCGCTCTGGTGCAATTATTAAGAAACAGGCTTAACGAAAATTGGTTGGTTGTCATTCTGCTCTCTCGTGTGCGTCAAATGTGTGAATGTATCAGTTAAATGCATCTCTCTTTCACTTACGGATACACAATGCTTTGCTATCTCTATTGCTTACTGTCATTTCCTTAACCGGTCAGGCTTTCAGGACCGCGACCAATGATTCAAGAATACTCTGAAGTTCAAGTCCAAACTATAGGCGCGTTCTTTTACGAGTCTTAACCTATTATACAGGTTAGTGAAATAACACGCACTACAACAACAATAACATTAACCTATATGGGTAAGCGTTCCATACCAATGAAGAAGAATGTTCCATACCTATTATCAACGCTTTCACTTGAAAACTTTGACATGCCTTTACATTGGTATTTATTGATATTCAAAGGTATTTATTAAACAACCATCAAATCAAAGTGGACTCCAGACACACCCGAATCAACCTTGAATGTAATAAATTCCGTGTAGTCGTTAAATAAAAGCGTCCCTCCATGATACTTTGGCACGCAAATTTCGGTGATACATTCTTTATATTTTACAAACTATCGAATTATCTATATCGATTGTCTCAATAGTTCAATGTTGTTGCTAATACTCTTGTAACGCTTAATAAATATCCTCGTATGTTACACAAGTACATCCCATTTCGGGACTGGAATAATGTAATCTCTATAGTTGGAAAATTCGTGTACAGACTGTGGGTCGTTTATCGACTAAACAATAACCATAGTATCTGATTAAAATCCGGTATAATCATGACTAATAACATAATTGATAGTTGAAAGGAATGCGACTAGATATCGGTTTTGCGATATTTAAGGCCGTTTTTAGACGCAAGACCAACTACCCGCGTTAGACCACGCACAAGACCACCTATTAGATCACGCATTAGACCGTCTGTTAGACCACGTATTAGACTGCTCATTAGACCACGCATCAGACCAGCCATTATACCACACATTAGACCAGCCATTAGATCACCCTTTGGACCGCGTGTCAGACCAGCCGTTAGACCACATATCATAGTAACTATTAAATGTAGGATACAAATATTGAAACAGAATAGCTGCTCTGATACGTGATCTAATGGCTGGCCGGATGCGAGGTCTAATGCGTGGGATAATGTGTTGTCTAATGGCTGGTCTAATGGCTGTACCTTTAATACGTGGTCTGGCCCGCCTCATACATTCGAATATATGTAATGGATAGTCCAATGCATACTGTGCGCTTGTCCAGGCCTGTATTAACCAAATTATGTATGTGGCTTTCTTGAATAACCCTGACCACAGCCCGGTGGTCCAATCTCGTTTTTCCAGATATGTCTAGTGATGCGATTTCAAACAAATGTTGGTGATTCTTAGCACCACCAGGTGACGTTTTAGTGCAGGTCCGCATCAGGACATTTCTAGCTACAGTGATATCTAGGAATCTAGGAAAGATGGGTATTATATGACTAGGGTGTTAAAGCGAATGCAGTAGACTACTGTTGAAGGTATGTTGAGTCCTTTGGTCAGGAAAACATTACCTTTTTGGGCATGAATTGTGAAATTATTAATTAAAACCAAACCAAGAAAATATCCGTAATTTCTGGATGGGGTGATGATACCAATCCTCCGTATCTAAGGGACATATAGAATACGTCACCAAGGACCGAATGGACAAAATTTCCTAATATTTGTTTTATGATCCTATCTTCCTTGCATATGTATCGATATCCTTCACCGTGCCCTACTTGTTGAATTTTTCTCCCCTACACAAATTAACTAATGTTTATTCCCATTTATTCAATTTACTTACATCGTGTTCAGCAATTCTTTCTACATAGTTTTAATAGTACATCATCATATTACTCGTACATATTTCAATAATCCTGGTATGTTTCGTCCATACTATTTAGCCTGTGCCAAATCGTAAGACCCGACCTGGGCAAAGCGCACTATCGTTCGGTAAGCGGAGGAACAGCATGGGTCATATACAAAGGGTAACAATGTCATTACGTTATCCTTCCGCAAGTTGCTGTTTTGTGATTTCAGTTTTACGTACGACATGCAGTCCCCGGTTATGCGCTTTGCTCCAACATATCGGCTGGAATCACAGAATCCTTTCAACAGTGAAATGGCCGAGATAGCGATAAAAAGTGTACTCAATCATTTCTTAGAGGGAATCAGCTACAATTCTAAATCTGCGCCGAATTTATGCAAAGGAATCAGTGAAGAAGTTAAATCGCGAATCAAATTACAGAAACCCGACAGGTGGGTAAGGATTGGAATTTTGTTACAAAAATTTGGTGGTGTATTTATGTAATTCAAAAATGTATAGTTATTGCCAAAATTGTTGTTCTGCTCTAATTTAGGTACAAACTGATTTGTGTAGTTACGATTGGAGAGAAACGTATGCAAGGATTCAGTGAGTCGTTGACTTTTTTGTGGGATGACAAAAGGGATTATTATGTGTCGTACGTTTACGATAGGCCGAATATATTTGCGATTGGAACAGTGTATGCAATTTATTACGATTGATTGCTTTATGTAAAAAAGTTAATAAATAAATAAAAAAATGAAACAGAAAGTTGCATTACTTGTTTCGTAACTTTTTGGTACGCTCCATTTGCAAAACACCTCAAATATAATTCCCCATATAAATACATACAAACATATATGTATGTATGTTAATACTTAAGAATTTGGCGAACGAAAATTAAAGATAATGCGGTTCTCCGTGGCGTAGATAAGGGGGATTAAGGGAATCAAACCCCACTCCTAGTGAGTTATTA
Organism: Chloromyia formosa; assembly: GCA_964017055.1. NCBI lineage: Eukaryota > Metazoa > Arthropoda > Insecta > Diptera > Stratiomyidae > Chloromyia > Chloromyia formosa. The sequence continues at coordinate 4,353,230 of OZ024818.1, read as the reverse complement.
CATAATAAGAAATTGCTCGTAGTATTGACATTCTTAAAGTAGGCGCTTAGTTCCCAGTCCTCTTCATTTGTGGAAAAGTATTGTAGACATTCAAAAGCGATAAGTGTATTTAAAATTTATGAAATAATAAGAATTCTGGACAACGTCTAAATTTAGTTGAAACTCTCTAAAAAATAAAAGTATCAACAATGCAATATTTTTAAAGTAAGTAGGTATGTATATCATCCACGATTTACGTGAATGAACATCGTGGACGTGGGTATTTTTCTCTGGATTTTTAAGAGAGAAATATGTATGTATCAACATAATGTTCATACAACTAATCGATCCTTTGGCGCGTAGTACCGTTATGCCGAAACTGTATTGAACCCAGAAAGCAGCAACAGCGGCAGCAGCAACAACAGGCAGATCTGCTTTCGCCGCTGTCGCTGCCGCTGCGTTCAATCTAGGTGGCTTAAGGGAAACGCATGATCGTGACGGTGTGTTTTGTGCAGTGGTGTGTGATCAGCAATACGCTCAATCGAGCCCCACAAATGGGTACTAATTTTAACAGCTGAGTGGGCTCATAGTCCGACACGTAAATCCCTTTTTTTTATCGAAAACTACTGCCTTTAGTAGGAATCGAACCGCGGCCCAGTGCATAGAAGGCGAACTTGCTAACCGTTGCACCAACGCTACTCATCCACGACAAAAATTGGTCAGATTGATGTTTTTTTTTTTAAGTTTCAGTCATGAAGAATATTATCACCAACCTTTTGTATCCAGAGGGGCCCGCACCAAAAAGTTTGGTATACAGAGCTTGATCTTGAATATTCGAGGAAACACCGATCTTCAAGTCGACGCAGTTGATAGCATATAGTACACTGACGACATCAACATCATGTCCCAAAACCTGCCCGAGTTTCTACGCATTAACGAGGACAAAACAAAAATAATGATGCGATCAAGAACAAGGACTCCAGAACAACCGAACATCAACGTCGGGGACCTCAGCATTGAATTCGTAGACGACTTCATATACCTGGGTAGTAACCTGTCAAGAGACGCCAATAAAACTGAAGAAATCAAGCGACGCATACAGCTAGCAAGTAAGACTTTCTTCTCGGTCCTCCCATGAATGAAATCGAAGCATGCGCACAGAAATACTAAGATCCGCATATACAAAACCATCATACGACCTGTGCTGTGCCATGGCTGCGAAACCTGGCCCCTTACTGAAGCCTCCGAAAGCATGATAAACACATTGAACGTAAGGTCCTTCGGCGTATTTTCGGAGCAGCATTTCGGTAGCAAATGGATGGCGCATCCGGAACAACCATGAGCTGTACGAATTGTACGATGAGCTGGAAGTTTAGAGAATCGTCAAACTACAACGAATGGACGATGAATGCATGCCTGAGAAAATATTCAATTGACGACGAGTTGATGGAGCAGGGCTGTGAGGAAGACCGAGAGCTCGTTGAAAAGACTCAGAAGTTGAGGACGCCGAACGACTGCTGGACGTCCAAAATTGGAGGACGCGGTCACTTGATCGAGATAATTCTGGATTCTGGGTCACAGTAATATCGCTAGTAACTGTAGAGCAGACGAGCTCGTCAGGCAGAATACAACAAGCGATGTTGTACAAAATTATCGGAACATTCATACAACTATTGCTGCTTTCAAACTAGCTCTAAAGTTTAAAGCGATTAGCAGGACCACTCCTTATGGATAAATGTTAAAGGGTATTCTTAAATACAGTGGAATCTCCCTTAATGGACACCTCCTATAAGCGGACACCTCTATTAAACGGACATTTGTCCCGGTCCCGTGCACTAACCGCTAATTTCCGAACAAATTAGTCTCCCTTAAACGGACACCTCCAATATCCGGACGCGGACAAACATGTCAGCACTTTTTGTTTGATTTAGTCTCCCTTAACCGGACACCTAATTTATAGGATAAAAACATACATAGTTATACAACATATATTTTCATTGCCAAAGCAAAGTTGCAGTAAGTATTGGATGGTTTTCTGTCCGCATGCAGCTGAGCCGGTACGTCCAACAATAAACATAATGTAATCTATGGCGCCAATTTCGGAAAACTTTCATTTGAGATCAGCAAATTCGTCGGTCCGAGATTGCAGCAATAACATACAATAAAAATGTTTCTGGCGCCAATTTTTCGGTCTCGACCGATGTTTTATGAACTCGAGGCTAGGCTTAAAGTAATGTAGACCGACTAAAAGCAGCCTTATGCACATATTGGCGTTCGTTCTTTTACTCCTCGTCGTTCTAAGAAGTAAGAACAGTTAAATTTCCTATAGCCCCCTATTCAGACGCAGTAACAAATTTCAAACTTTTGGAACTTTCGAAAGGAGTGTTACGTGTTAGTTCAAAGTGCTTCTTGATGGATTAGGATTAGGTGTGTTAATTCTTACTGTAACAGTTTGGAGTGATAAATTTATATTTTAACAAAGTATCATCTATAGATCAAAAAACTGTTCATCATCTAATTGTGTTTTGTCTTCGGCGGGACGTAAAAGGGCACCACTCTTTATCTGGTAAGATTTAGTTAATTGTAGTCTGCGTAGATATTTTGATTTTTTTTTCTCGCAGATTACTCAAATCGAATCGCTTGAATTTTCACCACAATAATATTTTTGTGTATCATGGCACCTACGAAGAAAGTCTTCAGCCTAAAAGAGAAGATAGATTTAATTCATGTCCAAAAAGAAAAAATATATTCTGTCCGCAAACTAGCGGATATTTTCAAAATTGGCAAAACTCAAGCAGCCGATATTCTTAAAAATAAAGAGCATTTTCTTCAGATATGGACGTCAAATACAATCAATACATCGTCGAAAAGAAGTTTCACGTCAGAAGATAGAAGCAAATTGGATCACTTAGTATTAGAGTGGTTTACTGAAGTTAGAACGAAAAACATTGCCGTATCTGGACCGATGATTCAAAGTGAGGCTATGTCTGTTGCTAATGACTTAAATTTAACAAACTTTCGAGCATCAGCCGGCTGGTTGGAAAAATTTAAGAAAAGACACAACATAATTCTGAAAACAATTTCCGGAGAATCTGCGGATGTCAATGCAGAGAATGTGCAGGATTTCATTAGAAAATTACCCGACATTTTAAAAGATTACACTCCAGATTGTGTGTACAACGCAGATGAGACTGGTTTATTCTTTAAAGCGCTGCCTACAAAAACCTTTTCGTTCAAGAATGAGAAATTTGCAGATGGAAAATTGGCCAAAGAAAGGCTTGCTTTGTGCCAATATGGCAGGCGAAAAAGAGAAGCCGCTTGTGATTGGCAAATCAGCGAAACCACGGGCTTTCAAAAATTTGGACTTGCGTCAGTTGCCAGTTACATGGCGTTTCAATAAGAAATCCTGTATGACGATGGACTTAATGCACGACTGGCTGAATTCGTTCAACGAAAGAATGAAACGTCTTAATAAGAATGTACTGCTGTTTTTGGATAATGCTGGGTCTCATCCAAAAAATATAAACCTGTCTAATACGAAAGTGCTATTCTTACCACCTAACACAACCTGTGCATGTCAGCCATTGGACCAAGGTGTTATTAAGAATTTTAAGTTTCATTATCGGTCCATAATCCTAAAACACATGCTAACCAACATTGATGCGTGTCATTCGTCGGCAGAATTTTCCAAAAAAATAAATGTGTTGGATGCAGTTTATTTTATAAAGACAGCCTGGGAAAAAGTTACGTCTGCAACTGTTATTAACTGCTTCCGTAAAGCAGGTTTTGCAGACCAAAGTGACGAGATATACGATGACGAAGATGACGTTCCGTTAGCAGTTTGGAGAAATATGATAGCAGCTATGCGAAGAGCTGACGCGACCAACGTTGAAGTCGATGACTTTGTCCTTATTGATGAAAACATTTATGTTGAGGGCGATCAGCATCAAGATGACGTCGTCACTGTGAATTCAGAAGTCGAGGACAATGATGATGACTCTGAGACAGAAGATTTATCGACAAAATACAACATAAAGAGCTACAGTGAGGCCTTTTCTTGTCTGCAGGAAATAAAATCATTCGCCTGCAAGAAAAATGACGGAAAAACCGTGGAATATATTAGTGAGCTGCAAATGCATATTTCAAATCAGTCTCTAATAAGGAAAAAACAGGCTACAATAACAGATTATTTTTCTTGAACAAAAATTAATATCATTACATACTCGGTATTTTGTTTCCTTTATGTCTTATGTGGAAAATAAAACTTAACGGTCATGGTTATAAACAAGCATTTTTTTTTAATATCCCTCTAATAAGCGGACACCTCTCTTGACCGGACACAATTCTCTGGTCCCGCAGCTGTCCGGTTATGGGAGATTCGACTGTAAAGCCGTTGTGGTCCAGATTGGATTCTAATTCCACCGCTAAACCGTTGTCGTTGAAAAGGCAACACACCAGAGCTGCTGGGGGAGTTATCACTGAGCATTGCATAGCATCTCCTGTAGCTGTGATGACTAGGACAAGGAGGAGTGTATTTTTTTTTATTTTCTCTGCATGCCTTGAAAGGACCGAAAGTTGAGTAAGTGTGGACATATTCTTAGCTCTACAGGTAGCAAACAAAGTCGGGCCTCCTCTGAACTCAATTTCTAGATCCAACACCGAGTTTCCGCCACAGGTCCAGAGGGCGATCAACTCACACATTCATTGCACATAAATTCATTGGGCAATGACAGCCATATTATCGTGGAAGCCGTTGAAATAATACCATTCGAGACATAGAAAAAATACTCTAATATTCTTTATCGTAGTCTTTCGACTATCATGTATATATTCTTGTCACGTTATTTTAGACATTTACATAATCTCTCAGATATTTTATACGGTACAATATATTAGTATAGATCATTTTTTCTTTTGTTTTTACATATCTCTGTCAATTACATTTTATTGTGTACTACTCTTCCATAATTTCTCTCTCTCACATTCTGTGTATATGTCGCTTTCACGATTTTCTATTACATTAGACACCATTTTATTAATACATCTAAAATACTAGTCTGTGGAAAAGAATTTGAACTCTTAAAGCTCGACACACACGACAAGCATTTTGGTCGCAAGCATGCCTCAAACCACGTCAAAATTAATAGGATTTCTATTGATTGTGACGTTGTTCAATGACAGCTCGCGACCAAAATGCTTATCGTGTATGTCGAGCTTAACTCATTTTTTTTTTAAATAAAACCATTAACCGCTATCAGAAGAATAACTTAGTATGCTGAAATGAATGTATGCAATGTTTTTTTTCTTATTCCAGTTAAAATTATATCACACGTTCATGCTTTTACGCAAAAAGTTTATCGAAAGTGCAGAAGCAATCAAATAGGGGCGAGTTTATTTTTCGCAACTCAGTTTACTTTTAGTTTTTGTAAATATTTAGGAAACATGTTGATAGAAATACAATATATTTATTATATCATTGAAGTATATGCGTGTATATATATTTAAACATTTATCAAAATTTGTGTAATATTTTCACGTCATTTTAATTTTAAAAACACATATTAAATTACGTTTTCTTCTTCTTTCAAGTGCATTTTTAATTCGTAAAAGTTTAAATGATGGGGCGTTCGAAAATAAGTATTCAACATTGATCGGGAGAAAGCATCTTTTTATTCCGATAGAAAATTGTCACAATTCGAATATGCCAATGTTGAAAAGAAACGGAAAATGGATACATGTTTGTCTTGTGCCTTTACAAAAATACATTAAAAGCTTTTCGTAGTTTAACACAGCATTCTAAAGAAACTTATTTGAGCTTTTCGTAGACGTACTTATTTAGAGCCAATCTAACAATTAATTTGATGCCTGAATGATTTACCACAAACATAAATTTAAGCCTAAATTTTCACTATTACTTATGCTATTGATGATTATATTCTACAATACGTATTTTAAATAGCTGGTAATGTATATTTTTGAGATTATAGAAAAGAGGGCTTTTTTGGTTTCAGTTTAGAAGGCGATGTTGTATTCTATTGCATTTTTATAGGACAGTTTTTTTATGGCACGACATTATTTTTATATAACAATAGTGAGAGATGATTATTAGTCTATGCAGTGAAGGGTAGTTGGTTCTCATCCCCACATTATGATTTTTTAAGATTAAAAGTACATAGTAACCCTTTCATGAATAGTTTTAAACTCTTCAATGTCGCTTCTGGGTCGGTACATTTGGAAATAAAATAAAAAATAAATTTTAAATAGAGAAAATATGTTTACAGAGTCTAAAGTCAATGTCGATTAATTTGAATAGACAATCATAGCACATACACACGAGGGTGGTCTGAAAAGTTTTCGAGCTCAACAAGAAGATGAAAGCACTCGTCAACAAAAGCTAGGGAATGTGTTTGTGTATCTTTTGAAAGTTATTAAGAAAAATTCGGAATTTTGGACGCACAGTTGTTGTTTGACAATGGTTTGAGTGAGCCGATGAGTGTGATTTTGTGAAAATAGAAAAAATCGAGTATCGAGCTGTCATCAAATATTTAGTTTTCTAAGGCAATATGGCTACGCAAATCTAAGACGGGTGGACCCCGCACCATCATTTACCACCGTGAAATTTCGAACAGCTGAATGAACGAGTCGGTGACGTTCAGAACGTCCAAAAACTACAACCACTGATGATAACGTGGGAACCACACTATTCATTTCAATTATTTTGATTACCAAAGAACGTTTGTCACGCATTGAATGAATATTTAGGCATGAGAAAGCTGTCCGTGCGTTGGGTACCGTGTTCGAATAAACATTTCCAAAGCTCTGTTGGCGTAGTTTAGGCTCAATAAATCAGAGTTTCGGCGTCGATTAATTACCGTAGATGAAACTTGGATACGCTATTATACCCAAGAAACAAAAATAAAGTCAAAACAGTGAACTCTGATGGCGGAATCGGCTAAAAAACAAAAATCAAAAACTGTCTTTTCAGCTGGGAATAGTCATGGAGTTATCTTCAAAAAGGAAAAACCATTAGAGGAGCACACTACGCATCATTTATTGACAAGCTTAAGGAAGATTTTGCGGTAAAACGGCCAATTTGTAGATTTTTTTTTCCGCTTCACCAAGTGTTGGTGAAAATCAACGAATTACGGTTTGAACTGCTCGACCACCCTCCTTACTCGCCAGATCTAGCCCCCAAAGCTAAAAGTTGTGCTCAGAGGACAGATTTTCGTCAAAGGAGGAGGCCGAGTACTATTTGCACGGGTTAATGAGATGGGAACATCGGAGAAGTGTGTAGACTTACAAAAAAAATAATGTAGAAAAATAAAAATAAATTTAAAGAAAAAGTGTCTTGTGTCATTGTTAGGTCGGAAACTTTTCAGGAAACCCTCGTATTGTCACGATTCTAAAGACGGCGGAAACAATACGATTCGAGCGTTAAAAAAAACGAACAATCAACATCGACAAAGATCGACCGTACAAATTCCACATATGAAAGATTCTACGAAATCAATGTTTCTTCTCTATGGGGATTATTGCATCAATAGCCGGTTTCGCCAGTCTTTGATTTAAGAAGATCCAGCTCCGATATCAAGGCTGGATGTCCCTCAGAGGCCAGGAGACAAAGACCGATCAATCGTCTGGTATGGGAAACGAACGCCGAATTCGATTCATCCGGACAAAAATCCATTCCCATGCAAAACAACTGACCAGTCTTTGATATAGCTCTGATTTTGGATCACAGCGGATCAAGGGTGTTTGAATCTTTGGTAAATGTAGGCGAATTCGACCTTGTTTGTATATGTACCAACGAATTCGGCCACATTTTTTCCTCAATTTATTTGGTAGTTGAACGAATTCAAAATTCGTTCGTCGCAAAACCGTGGCGTTGAATTCACCTCTGAATCTTTATCCACTTGAATCGAACACGGCGGCTATTATCAACACCTTAATGTCGAATGGAAGCAAATCCGAAAAGGAGTAAACCGGAAACATACATGAAACTCATTGAAGCTGTAAAATATTTAAGTAAAAACTTGTTTCTGCGTGCAGTCCCAACACTCATATGTATGTATTCGAATAGTTAATCACAATATTCAAAGAGAGCTTCACATTAGTTTTGTCCTGTTATTTTATGTATGAATATTAACATTTATAAGTTCTACTTGCATGTAAATATCAGAAGCAATAATATTGAAACCCATTTTTCTAAAACATATTCCGTTTAACACAATTTTCGTCTTAATAAAGTCTCAAGTATTTTTTTATTATTTGTTTTACTTCATTTGTTTTCGATACTTCGTTGGACGAAAGAAAAATTTGGAAATTGGGTTTGTAAAAAATAGAAACTTTGAGCACCATCAACACTGTTATAAATCCGTTGTTTTTTTTTCTTTTTGCAGTCCATTAGCAAATGCTATTTATGTAGCCTTGTTTTATATTTTTTTTTGTTATTTTTATTCTTCAATCGAAGCGACGAGTATAATCGTTAAGTTTAATTTTTTGGTTTAACTGTCTTAATTGGTCCGAGAAATTTTCTAAATTACATTTTTTTGTTTTTATATTTTTTACTCGCCGTCAGCAGCATTAATCAATTATTGATATTCAATCATTGGAGCGAACTTTACGCAACGACCCCCGATTGAATTTGCAAATTGATTCCAAAAGTGCGGAACGTTCGCAATCAGTCTCCTCAACAGATGTTGACAATCCGGAACCAATGGTTGCGCCCAGCGGATTGGTTGGCGGTGCAGGAGGCGGTGGTAATGGAGATGCTATAAATTAAATTTATAACAAACAATTTTTGTTGCTGGAATAATTTATATTTGATTGTAATTGAATCTTACCGCTTTGAATTGAAGGCGCCGGTGTTGTTTCATGAGAATTGTTCACACTAATAACACTGTCGGTTCGGTTGATTAGACTGGAATTGGGACCGCCTGAGCCATTTTGAAATTGTAGTGAATTTTGTTGGCGCAATTTGGCCTGCTTGTGTTCCATTTTCTAAGTACAGAAAAGAGAAAAGTATTTTCAATTAAACAACTATGCAATGCACCAGGCATGTGCATCGGCGAATACCAAGAAAATGCTCGCCATACACCAAGAAAACGATCCCAAACTGCTCGGCATACGACAAGCCCCTTGTACTACTCGTAGATTAGAAGAAATTATCATTTCGAAATTAAAAACTAGCGAGCAATTACTTGTTGTACCTCGTACTCATGCAATGCGGTAATTGTGAATAATCGTAGAACGCGACTTGAGGTATACAGCGGGAACTAGTGATGTGTACAATGACTCTTTTTACTGTGCCGGCACATAAGTTCTTGCTCTTTACACTGAGTCGTTCAGAAAGAGTCACCCAAAGAGTCGGAAACTTGGTTAATACGAGGGCTGTCTTTTAAGTTTTACACACAGGAACAGCGAGGTTGCCACGAATCAAATATCCCTACTAAACATCAACCTGCATCCTTAGTTGACCTAAATCTAAAGTGTTAGTGCGATACGTAGAGTGCTACAGCTACAGCGATGTGTCAAAGTCGTCGAGTTATCCGAATAATGGAATTGAACCGAGAAATTTTCACGCAGTAATTTTTTACAACTTTTCAAGAAAATTATCACAAAAAGAATGTCTCGCCGAGTTGGATTCTGTGTTCGGCAATGAAGCACCACACCAGTCGACTATTTATTGTTCGTTCCTGCGGCAGCCGGTTCTTCGCACCGAAACGACCCGTGCTTCAACGGCCAAGAGCTGCCAAACCCCCGCGATGCAAGAAGAACTACAGTATTCGAAGCATCGCTACCACAACAACAACTATTTCTCGTTGGTATGCAGAACTCAAACGTGGATGGATGAGTCTTAGCGACGATCCAAGGACAGGTGCACCAAAAACGGCAGTCGCCCAAGAAAACGTCGATACTGTGCGCAATCTCATTACGGAAGATCGACATGTGACATATCGCGAGATTGAGGTATCATTGGGGATTCCAAAAACCCCTATTCAACAAATTTTGCATGAAGAATTGTTTGTAAAAAAAATAGTTTCCCGTTGGATACTGCATCTATTGACCGAAGAACAGAAGGCAGCTCGCGTCAATTGGTGTCAAAAAAAACTCTAGACCGCTTCAACACAGGAAACTCTAACAACGTGTACCATGATGGTGATGAATCGTGGATTTACTCTTATAAACCCAAAAATAACCGCCAGTCTGTTTGGGGGTGTTCCAAAATGAAGAAAAGCCAACAAAAGTCATCCGTTCTCGAAGTGTTTCCAAAAAGATGGCTGCGACATTTGTCTAAAAAGCAGGTCATATACCAACAATTCCTCTGCAAGATCAAAGAACAGTTACTGCCGATTGATATACAACCATTTGTTTGCCAGAAGTCATCACTGAGCTTCGAAAAACTAGCTCTGAACGACAAATCTTACTCCACCAAGACAATGCAAGTTCGCACACTGCTCGCAAGACAATTGAATTTTTAAAGCAACAAAACGTCGAATTGCTAGACCATCTTCCGTACAGCCCCGACCTAAGCCCCAACGATTTTTTTTTACATTTCTGAAAATTAAGAATAAACTGCGTGGTCAAAGGTTCCAGTTGCCAGAAGAATCAGTTGACGCCAACAAACGAGGGGAATAACTGCAAATTCCAGATAGTCCTATATGCAAAACTTAAAAAACAACCCTCGTAACATATTCAATAAAAGTTGTAGTTTTAAAGAAATTATTTTTTTTACCCTCGATTCAAAGTCGGTGACCCCAATCTGAAATGGGCAACACTAACTTTTTTTTCCTTTTTTTGAACCCAGATTCGGAGTCAGCGACCCCCAATACCCTTTAGTTCAAGCCAGCCAGATCGGACCACTATTTCCCATGAAAACAGGTTTACCAATCTGGGATGGAGTTGTAGTTTTACCGTATAGTGTTCAGTAATATGTTCCAATCTCGGACAGAGATTCAGCATTCTCACCTGTAGATTTCGAAGAAGATTGCAAAATCGATAGGGCGTATGTCATTTGACCAGCTTCACGAAACTACCACGTGCTAATGGTAAGATAGATAGACTGAACGGAATGATAATTTCTGTTCTGGCTAAGCTTCGCATTAATCATCCTACAAAGTGGTTTAGGTCAATTTGAGATTAATGGCAACCGCAGCCTGATTTCTTTCAGATAGATATAAAGATTCGAGCTACTTTCCCAGCAGGAAGGCACTGCGACCATAAAGATCTATTGTGCCGTAGCTCATTAATCCAAAAGACCGTCCACCCTTCTAATAAAGGGCAGTAAGTCTTTAGCAGGAATCAACCTGAATTCTGCAGTGCTGATAGTAGCTTGCCCGAGGAGTGACATCCTAAAACGCGCGATGGCGGGACATTCGCACAAAATGTGCTTGGTCGTTTCCACGTCCTCCAGACAAAGACGGCATTCGGTCTCGCTTGACAGACCCATCTTGTTCAGGTGATATCTGACCAAGTGATGGCCAGATAAGTACCCCACTAGGAGTCTTAGGTAGGTTCTACTCATTCGAGTAGTACCCTTGTGACTGAAGGGCATTATCAGCTCCTTTGATTGACGAAGCCCTGGAAGGTTATTCCAGTACTGTTGAAGCAATCGTGCAAACCAATCAGTGATCCGCAGTAAGGCTCAGGTCCATGAAAACGACTGGATGATCCTTGTCTAGCAAGTTCATCCGCAGCCTCGTTCCCCTCAATGCCCTGGTGGCCAGGCACTCAACACAAGAAGACTCGGTTATTGGTTGCCAACAGTTGAAGGAGATTGTAACACTCCTTCACCAGTTTTGAAGAGACCTTATATGAGGAGAGCGCTTTTATAGCTGCTTGGCTGTCTGAGTAGATAGCAATGTGAGCGCCGCGAAGTCCAGTTTCCAAGATTACCCTGGCGCAGACCTCAATGGCGTGGATCTCAGCTTGAAAAACGCTGGGCGAGATTCCCATTGCGATCGAAATCCTGGTGTTGGGTCCAAAGACACCTGCACCAACACCCTGTTCTGTTTTAGACCCATCGGTGAACCACTTGATACATCTAGGGTCTGGACAGGGTGTGCCATTTACCCATTCAGAGCGGTTAGGGATGAGGGCTGAATATTTTCTGCCGAAGCAAACCTCCGTGATCATGTAATCTGATCTCAAGCAGATCTGCACGTCAGGAATTTGATTCAGAATGCTCATGTGACCGCTTTCTTCACTACGCACGTCGGAAGTTAGACGAAGTCTAAGAGCATTTAGAGCTACTGATTCTTGAATGAATATATGCAACGGAGTAAGTCCAATAATCGCCTCCAGGGCTGGCGTAGGACAAGTGCGCATAGCTCCAGTGATGCCAAGGCAGGCAAGGCGTTGAAGCTTATTGCACTTCAGTAAGACAGAAGATTGCTGAGTTTTCGGCCACCACACAAGCGCTGCGTAGGTCACCATAGGCCGCACCAGCATGGTGTATAACCACTCAATTATCTTTGGGGTGAGCCCCCATGTCCGTCCAAAGAAACTTCTGCAAGCCCACATTGTGCGTGTGGCTTTTCCAAGTACATTATCTATGTGAGTATTCCAGGCGAGTTTCGAGTCTTTTCTTTCAGATACACGCCAACTAGATTTCTCAAATTGACTTGCTTACTAGCTTCTTCCTGTCCACACTTCCTTCGACAAGCAACAAAAACTGCAGCCCTCTGCCTTCCTTGTTTTCTTTGATAGAAGCAATAGTGCATCTGTATTGTATCTCTAATTATTTTGTCGTCACCCATTTTATTTAAAAAAAAACTCGAATAGAATCTTTACTTACAGCTTTATGTTTCGATTTTTTCTTCTCTTCCTCTGAACTCATCATTTCTTGCACTCTGACTAATCGTTTTTGATTTTTCACCTGCAAAATGATTTGTATTTGCAATTATTCGAAATTTGAAACCTGGTTTAACAAAAACCAAAATATTACCGATTTCTGTTCATCTTTTACTCGCTGTTCCGCTTTTTGCATTGCAATACGAATTTGTTCTTTGGCATTCATTGACAACTTGAAATGTGGCTTGCCATTTCCACCGTCCACCCCGTGTGAATTTAAGGTTTCATTCAGATTAGTCGAGTATTCCTGGAAGAATCGATGTTCGGCAAGTTGATCCAAGGTAGGCAGACCGGTTTTAATCGCCTCCTTCGAGAGAATCATCTCTAACAAATTTTCTAAAGAGAAAATATTTTACAGACTGCTGTTTGGTCGTTCCAATTACATATCAATGTTACTCACTTAAAGCTTCTGGACAATCGGTAATTTGTCGTGCCACAGACTCTTGCAACGGATAGCCCATGCTCATTTCAAACAATACGTGGCCAAAACAATACACATCAATCGATTCGGGCGAATGAATCTTACTATGTTGTACGAAAAATGGCCGATAGAATGCCGGTACGCCCAATATAAAATTCTCCACGTCTAAAAGCCGTACTTTATCATCTATGATCACAATATTACCGGAATGTAAATGGCCTGTTAAAAAAAATACATAATGATTAAATTTGTGTATAGTGTCCCGGCGCGGTGAAAATTACCAAATGGCATTCCTTTTGAGTGTAAAAATCTTAAAGCCTCGAGTATTTGACGTCCATATGTCGCAACCTGTGGTAACGATAATGCTGTTCGTCCTTTTGGATTACCATACTTGTTCAAAAATGGTTTCTTTGGTGTCGACATGCATAGAATATCCTTTAAGGTGCCCTGTTGATAGAACCTTTGAAAACGAAGAATACCATCATAAAATTACATTTGCATGGACTTTTAGTTTAAAACAATCGCGTACTTTCGAATCGTCAATGCTCCATTCTCGTTGCAAGTGCAATACGGAGTCGGTTCAATGTATGGATGCTGCAGTCCCATAAGACTTTTGAAAATGCTATGCAGTTCTTTGTCGTCAATATACCTGTCGGGGCCGTATTCAGTCCAGGCTAAAATCAATTCCCCACTAGACTGATTTGAGCCACTATCACTTGATCCATTTGATGATTGCTGCTGTTTGCTCTGCGATTGTGAGCCTGATTTTGTTAAATGTTTTCCGCCTGATTGTCCTTGGGATTTGGCGTGAACTTTAAAATAGTGTTTTCGTAGACGCCAACCGATAAGACCCATTGTTTGTCCTAATACATAAAGTCCTTCAGTTCGTAAGCACAGCGACGCACATTGTTGAGCTTGATCTGGAAAATTGCCACATAAGTAAAAAATATTAACTTAAGTAAAGAAATTCATATTGTTACAAGATTCACAGAAAATATTAACTACTAACGCTAAATATATAGTCTCTCTTTCTCAATTGCCCTAACCCCTTGTGGGGCATAGCGCGTCAACTGTTCCATGTGGCCCAGTTGACGTTTCTACGGCATAAACTGGTTTCGGAGAATGCAGTTGCCTCCAAATATATAGTACATAATACATACCCTCACGTCTCGCTTGTCTGAGAAGTGGTACGATCATGCTTTTATAAGGCCCAGGGGAACCGACTTACAGGGGACCTACTAGCGAGAACGTACTTGATGTAACACTGCACTCAAACGGTGATACGTGTGATGTTCGGAACTGGAGGGCCTTGGATAGACCCTCATTCTCGAATCATATGCGCATAAGCTTTGAAGTAGGGTTCACAACCATAAATGAAACGAAGAATACAGCAACCCGAGGACAGCTAACTGGGAGGCGTACAGCCAAATTGTAGATACCAAACTTTCCAGTAGGCGCCCGGAGTACATACGTAACGTTACAAGTCTGGATCGCACGACCCAGACTCTAAGCAACATACTTACTAAAGCATATAATGCCACATGTCCCCTCAGAAAACCCCCTAAGAAGACCCAACCACTATGGGGGAACAGGGAGACTATAAAGCCCGCTGCAAGGTAAGGAAGCTGTTCAGCAACGCCAAACGGCAGGGGCATAACGATGCATGCAGTACAGGAACTCACTAAAAGCATTTAAAAACGAATTAAGAGCGGCCTAGAGGAATACTTTGCAGCAAATTGCTTCAAGGCTAAGAAAAGTCATCTCCAAAAATCCGATACCGCCCTCCACCCTCAACAAGGAGGATGGAGGTTGGACACAAGACAGCGCAGAAACACTAGATGAACTTTTAAACGCACACTTCCGTGGCTGAGAGGACCATCACACCCTCGTAACACGGCCGGAAACAGGAAATGTCGACGCAAGAAGAAGCAACATTCCGGGGCTATTCACGTGCAGACGAGTAAAATGGGTGATAAGCTCGTTTGACGCGTACAAAACGGCAGGCCCTGACGGAATCATACCGACAATGGACACAATAGCTCCTTGGGTTGTTGCCATATTAAAGGGATTTCTCCGACTAGGCTACGTACCTCTGGCGTGGACGGAGTCTAGAGTGGTGTTCATCCCCAAAACAGGCAAGAGCAGCCATGTCAATCCTAAGGACTTCAGATCTATCAGTCTAACGTCCTTTCTGCTAAAAACAATGGAAAAATGCATAGATGGGTACATTAGGGAAACCATCCACCCTTCGTACCTATCTAGAACTCAGCACGCTTACATGAAAGGGAAATCGGTAGAAACCGCTCTATACGAGGTGGTTTCCACGATCGAAACATCCCTTCAATACAAAGAATTCACTCTTGGTACATTCCTGGACATAGCAGGGGCTTTCAACAATGTCACCATGGAGACTATAGTGGAAGCCCTGGAACTTACTGAGGTGAATGTAACTCTAAGGAAATGGATCGAAGCACTACTCTCGAACAGGCTGATAACGTCTGAATGGGGAGGTGCTAAAGCCATCAAGAGTACGATGAGAGGCACTCCGCAACGAGGAGTGCTATCAGGGGCGGATCGTGAATTTGTGGGGCCCTGGGCTTGGGCTAATACTACTTAAAGGCCTACCTAATTACTCAACTATTTGCGATTTTGTCAATAAACTGTTTTATATAGTGATGTAGGTATACGGTATCGGAAAAAATAGGACAATAAAATTGAATTTATTTAATATGATTTAATATAATTTAATATGAAATTGACAGGTTATGTGTGATATGTTATATTAATTATAAAGCAATCTTTCTACATTTTTGTGCTGCAAATTCCTTTATACGCTCACTAAACACAGCTCTAAAGGCGAACATACACCATCCGGAATTCCTGTCCGGAAAAACTGATCAGACCCGGCCTTGAGGAATTCCGGATCGTGTATGGATCGTGATTGGCCTTTCAGGCGGCCGGAAGGAAAATCATTCCGGCCAGGCCTCCACCACACACGTTCCGGAATTTTTCTCCGGAAAAACTGATCAGGCCTGGCCTTGAGGAATTCCGGATCGTCAGTGGCATGTGCAGGACGCCTTGAGTCGGATGGATAATCGATCTTATCATTATAGAATGAAAGTACAATATCTACCTATTGGATTGAATTTTACATTCCATAGCCAAGCTTCAGATACATTCGTCTATTGAAATAAACTCCAATGAAAATCCATTCTACTCATGCGGCCGGACAGTTCGCCTTGAGGCGGCCTGTGCGGAATTCCTCAAGCAATTCCATCCGGTGGCCTGTCCGGCCGCCTTAAAGCGAACTGTCGAGCGGCGTGACTAGAATGAATTTTCACTGGAGTTTTTTTTTTTTTTCAACAGACAAATATATACAACTTTACTTCCGCCGTTTTCCGGCACAGCGGTTTGTCAGAAAACGGCGGAAGCAAAGTTGTACACCTAATATCTGAAACACGCGGCCCGACAGGCCGCCTTGAGGCCGCCGGATGGAATCGCTTGAAGAATTCCGGGCAGGCCGCCGGGCAGGCCGCCTTGAGGCCGCCAGATGGATAATTGGGAATCGATCTTATCGCCATAGAATGAAAGTATCTATCTATTGCATTGAATTGTACGGCATTTTACTTTCCATAGCTAAGATTCAGATACGTTTGTCTATTGATAAAAAAAACTCCAGTGAAAATTCATTTTAGTCACGCGGCCGGATGGAATTGCTTGAGGAATTCCGGACAGGCCGCCAGATGGATAATTGGGAATCGATCTTATGAAAGTATCTATGTATTGATTGAATTCTACGGCATTTCACTTTCCATAGCCGCGCTTCAGATACATTCGTCTATTGAAATAAACTGCAGTGAAAATTCATTTCACTCACGCGGCTGGACAGTTCGCCTTGAGGCGGCCTGTCCGGAACTCCTCAAGGAATTCCATCCGGCCGCCTCAAAGACCTGGCCGGCCGCCTCTAGGCGGCCTGAAGCAGCCATACACGATCCGCAATTCCTCAAGGCCGGGCCTGATCAGTTTTTCCGGAAGGAATTCCGGATGGTGTATTCTATATTCAGGCAAACCGGAAGGCCGGGCCTCATCAGTTTTTCCGGACAGGAATTCCGGATGGTGTATGTTGGGCTTAACAATAACAGTCAGTTTGCCACTTTGACGACGAGAACAGAAGTGCGAAACAAAATTGCGTCGGGCGATAAACGACGGGTAATCCCACTTAATAGACGCACACGCAAGAAAATACACCGGCCGAAAACAAGCGACGGGGAATTCCCCGTTCCGTTCAATAGACACGCAAACGGGTTGATAGATCTCAGGATTGCCAACCTTATGGTTGAATTTTTTTTAATTTTAGATATTATTTTTCTTTACTTCACAATATTGTCTAATGTTTTCAATGGGGGTTGGGGGCCCTTTGTATTCACGGGGCCCTGGGCTGCAGCCCAATAAGCCCTTAAGTAGATCCGCCCCTGAGTGCTATCGCCGCTCCTATGGATATTCGTACTGAATAGCAGACTGTAGTCCGGACAAGTAAGCAAGGGCGCGGTAGATAATTTGACTTTCACTCCAGCGAAGGTGAGATTGCATTTCTCGGTCCACTTGAAGCTTCGGTTTTTGTCAATGGCGCCACCAATGATGCAAACTCCGGAATAAACCGCCAGTACCATGTCACCGTGCCCAAGATTTATCTCACTTCCTTAACGTTCGTGGGCCGTGGAATTTAATCAAACATTCTAAATTACCGGGGTCCACACTCAAACTATTCTTCGGAACTGAAATAATCCCCGATTCGGGGCTGTTAAGGCCGGATGCTTCCGTCATTGACACCTGCCAATACGCGGATTTAAAGCCCACCGAGGATAAAAACTTGCGTTGCTTAGCTTATCCAACGTCGAAGAAACATTCGGAAGAGGACAAGTATCACGCTCCGACACCCCGTTAAGCTTTCGGAAATCACCACAAAAGCGATTACTCCCATCCTTCTTTTTTACCGAAACAATTGGAAGATTGTAGTGTACAAGGGACTAAGGCAGCAACTGAAGATTTGCCTTTATTTATAAAAAAAACTGCGTTATTTCCGTATTCCATTTCATAGAAACTTGCAAGAAAATAGGGGAATTTTCCACAAAGTTCCTATGTATGAGACGAAACGCTGGAAGTCTTAACGCATATATTGGACTTTCAGTATAGTGTGAATAGGTTCCCAAATTTGCAAAACTAATTAGCAAAATCTCCATAATGCGAATACCCTATAAATATTTTTTCTAAATGAATTGGTACGTAAACGTTGCTCTATTTGTTCCTAGCGTAAAATATTCAGAAGAAAAAGACTGCTGAAATAAAAATAG
This sequence comes from Chloromyia formosa, assembly GCA_964017055.1. Classification (NCBI taxonomy): domain Eukaryota; kingdom Metazoa; phylum Arthropoda; class Insecta; order Diptera; family Stratiomyidae; genus Chloromyia; species Chloromyia formosa. The sequence continues at coordinate 4,334,627 of OZ024818.1, read as the reverse complement.
AAGAAGCAGCGAAATATGCAAATCAATTAAAATGGATGATAAACATAGTGCCGGAAACTTTTTCTCAGTAGTGCGTTATTCACATATCATTTCATATATCCATCGATTAGAAATTAACCTTCTTAGAATTTTCTAGAAACGAAATGTACGATCAAATTTGCCGATTCCCAATCGACTACTTTCACTTATCACAATCACACAAAATCATTCAATAAAATCACAACTAGCTATTTGTGGACCATGTTTGTAAACAGGTTTATGTTTTTGATCAGTTTTATTGTGGAATGTGTTGAATGTGCGATGAATTTTCGCCATGTGTCGTGTTTATCGCATTAATCTTAATTTGAATATTTTTGGGAACTGTATGTGGTTGACTTCACTGACCTGCATTTTAGGAAATTTTTGAGTAGTTATCATAGAATTTGCGTTTTTAATTGGACTTCTAGTAGAGTGTTGTAAAATATAAATTTTGTACGGCCTTTTATACTCTAGTACACTTCTTACGATTATATTTTAAATAATTTAAACTAGCATGGTAAGATGCAAATTATTGTGAATAAATTATGTAAATCAAAAGAACCCAGAACAACATACAAAACTGGATTGGTTTGACAATTTTATGATCCCAGTATGTAACTGTACATTCTGAATGTATGTTGAATAATGCTAGCGATGAATATGGTTCATATCAATATTGTTATTGAATGCAAATGCACGACACAAGGTAGCTAGAAATTGAGAGAAATTTATACATCCGTTCAGGGAAATCTGACGAAAAACTTTATAATTCTCATCCGCATAGAATTATGCCAGCGAGACGCTAGGTCTCGATATACCTCATGAGAATGCTTTTTAAATGGCGTCACCAATAAGAACAGTTCTCGGACCTACTTACACGCACGGCTATTCCCATGCTCATGAGATCAGGATGAGAACAAATTTTATGAAAATATTTTCATTAATTCTCATACATATTTAGACACTCTCATATTGACATTCTCATGTGAGAATGTTAATAATGTCGCCGCGCTATGATATGATGTTATTATTGGATGGTTCATAGTATCTTGCCATTCTCGATTCCCCATTTTCAGATTCGGAATCAGTAACCTAAACGACGCTCTAAAGGTCGTTCCTGCGGCAGCCGGTTCTTCGTACCGGAACGACCCGTTTTTCAACGGTCAAGAGCTGTCGAACCCCTTCAATGCGAGAAGGAAGATGTAAAATATGTTAGTGCAATATTCTACGATACTGCTTTTTCTGCAAATTGGGAGCATCGCATGTCGGCGCTATTGCTCTCAATTCTCCTGCACCGCGCCGGTATTGAAACCAACCCGGGTCCCTGGATATACTCAATTGCCCTAACCACTTGTAGGGCATAGCGTCTCAACTGTTCTATGTGGCCCAGTTGACGTTTCGTTGGCATAAACTAGTTTCAGAGAATGCAGCTGCCAGCATGCACCTCCTGCTTCCCCATTTAACTGTCTACTTACGACAAGTCGAGAGATGCTGTGGCTTGCAGCTCAGTTGTAACGGACGAAAGAGACAGAGTTCGCAATACTAACCCTGATGACTCTAGGGGTAGAGAGCTCAACGCCGAAATTATTAATCAAGTCAATGAGCATAAGAGGACCAAATGGAGCTTTCACTTAAATAACTGCAACTTAAAATCTGGAGTCAGTAAACTCTGGTTAACTGTTAGAGCCCTCACCAACCCCTCCAAACGACCAGCGAATGTTGCCAACACCATGATTGATTATCTTACACAATGCGCTAGCCATTTTAACCGACAATTCGTTGAACATCAACAAGCGCATAATTTGAAGGAAAATTCGTAACAGCACTTTTGACCAGAATCTCCAGTTCACCTCCGACGCAGTTGCAGCAAGCATCAGCCAAAAACTCCAAAGCTTTAGGTCCTAACGAGATTTCGATGATAATGTTCAAAAACCTTGATATGCTAGCCCTAAAGTATCTAACATCCATCCCTAACCCATGCATCGCGACGTTAGTAATTCTCGAAGTGTGGAAAAAAGGTAGGGTAAGTCCTATCCTTAAACCCGGGAAAAAAGCAACATCGAGTGAGTCCTATCGTCCCTTCACTCTTTTATCACCTGTTGCCGAGACCCTTGAAGCGAATCTGATCAACCGATATCTTGAGGAACACTTTCTCAACAAAAATCTGCACATATCAGCACCTATGTCCTCGGCTACTCTCTTCACATCGTGAACCAAAGAGGTCAGAATGCAGCTAAACATATCAGTAGGTGATCAACTTATCTTATCCCTAACGTGAACCACCCCAAAATCCTCGGCGTCACCCTTGATAGCATGGCCACATTTTCTGGCATGCATCAATAGTCTGTGACAAAATGAGAAGCAAATGCTACCTTTAAGATGCCACAACAACCTCCTAGCAAAGCAATACCTTGTGGAATGCTACAGACGTGACCATCAGCACAAACTTGATGGACAGAACGCCACCACCTCTTCACATCCCTCGTAACTTAAGAGACCTGAAGCAATCACGGCCCTGCGTCTTCGCGAAGCAGGCCAATGGCGCACGTCAAATACTGGCCACTCTGCTATTCTAGGCAACCTGGATCTCCCTACGGAGACTGATTACACGTCTCCAAAACATGTTTTTGATAGGAATTACACTAGCAGGATTCCGTCGAGAAGCCTATGGGCTGACAATGTACCCTTCACCCCCAACTCCTTGGTCATCTACACGGATGGCTCTAAGACCGATTACGGAGTTGGGGCTGGTATTTACTCGGAGGGTCTGGGAATCAACTTATCCTTCCGTCTTCCTGATTTTTGTAGTGTCTTACAGGCTGAGGTTACGGCGATCTTGGAAGCTCTAACCTGGCTAAGAAGTCATGTCGTGACTGCAAGAGACATTACTATCTATACGGACAGTCAGGCTGCGATTCGCTCGCTTGACTCTGTTCTCACTTCATCGAAAACCATTCAGAAGTGCCGCTCGGCAACATTACCCTCTGCTGGATACCAAGTCACAATGGCTTTGTGGGCAATTGCAGGGCGGACGATCTTGCTCATGAGGGGACAACAGGTGTCGTCAATGGAGACCGTATTGATATCGGAATGCCAATTGCATCGTGCAAGGCGGCAATTAAGTCCGTTGCGGTGGTTAGGGCTAACAACAGATGGCTCAATTTAAATACTTGCCAAACGACGAGAATGATCTGGCAGAAATTCGATTCTAGCCGCTCTGCCTCTTTGCTATCTTTGAACAGAAAGCATATTGGTAGGGTGGTGGGGACTATCACAGGGCATTGCCCCATCGGCGTGCTCGCATGGAGGCTCCGTCTTCCTCATAATGACTACTGCAGGAGCTGTGAGGATGTGGATGAGGAGGAGAGTGTCTTGCACCTTCTATGTCACTGCCCAGCACTGGCCATCAGAAGGAGGAAATTCCTGGGCTCTTGGTTTTACTGCGACCTGGAGGACCTCAAGGACATGAGCGTGATAAAGCTCAACCGCTACATTGCCAGCACAGGCTGGTTTGGAACCTAGGTTTCTTTTGGCGAGGTGTAATGTTAGATGGTGGTATCACAATGGACCCATGAGCGGTCTAAGTGTGCTGTGTTGTATCATGGCAGCCCCTTAACCTAACCTAACCTAACCTAAGAGACCTGAAAGAGAGGTCCAACGCTTCAAGCGAGAATAATTTAAAGACACCATCTACAAAACTGTTATTGCTACTCTCTCTCTTTTTCATTGGTGGACTTAAGTCAAACCCTGTTCTAGCAGTGCAAGTATCAGCGGACGAAGGAAGACTACCAAGAGCCACTAGGATGATACTTGCTTCGCTCAGGTTGGTGCTCTCGCTTAAAATCGTACTTGTCTCGAAATGACGCAACAGTACGTAACAATTACCCAGCATGTTACGGTACTTCTCACAATTGGGAACATATTTTTAATTGCCCAGTAGCAACGCAACTAACACCAATAGCGCTCTGACAAGACTCCATTGAGATGGCCATATTCCTTGGACTCGACACGGAGAGCATAGAAAACGAACACAAATATTTGACACACACAAACACACAATTGAACTTCTCAATTTCCTACAATACTCGAACGAGAACTCCAAAAATACAAAAGGGAATCATTTGACGACGCAGCCATAGCTTCTTTATACACGGAGGAGGCTCAAAGATGGATTGCGGAGCTAAAGAACAACCCAGTACTTCAAACACGACCACCAACCAACCCTCTCACCTAGTGAGGATAGTTTGCCCAGACCAACAAAAACCACACTGGCGAAACTCCGTTCTGGTTGGTGGTACCGGCTAAATGCGTACCTGTCCCAGATTGATAGCGATGTTCCAAATGCGTGTCCAGCTTGTAATGATACCCCCCATGATGCTCAACACATCTTTAACTGTTCTGCAGCCCATACGCTACTAACACCTAGAGCTTTATGGAAGGCCCCAATCGAAGCTGAAATTCCTTGGCCTCGATATTAAAGGAGAGGAGACGAGAGCGGACTCCTAACGCATACACAGACATTCTTAAATTTGACGCGTTGCTACAACAACAACTCACAGACAGGCTGTAAGAAAGCCTCCATTTAAGCCTATGATAAATCCATCAGTCGATGAACCGGTGAGTTGGGGAGTCAGTGAGTAATTATTGGAGTGATTCCATCGTTCAGTGAAGACCGTCATTATTGCAAACACGTACTGTCCGTCAATAACATATATTAGGTGCGTTTCATTCACCCGGATCTTGATCGTGAGTGAATCGAACACCGTGGATTCAAATTTCGAACATTGTTAATTGCCTTGATCCCTCCAGGGACACGGGCGCGTCAATATCTCTTTTATAGCTATGCCTGATTGTCGTTTCGATTGCATATAAACTTCGGATGGTGCAGTTGTTAGCATGGACCTCCTATCCGAGCCGTCTTTTACTAACGAGTTTGGAGCACTGTGAGAGTTCTAATAATAGCCACAGGTAGTTTTTATTAATGCGCTCCTGAACTCCTGATTCTCTAGATGCAGCATCGTAGAGTGGCGACCGAAACCTCACGGCTATTGAGCGCGTTTAATGTCGAACATGAAACTTGCATTTGAATACCAAAGTATACATTTTGCACAGACAACAAATCCCTCGATCCTAAGATCCATTTGTCAACACACAAATAGCTAATAAAATGATAATCGGAAAATTTCTATTAAATACTTTATTCTACCATTAAATAAATAAATAAATACACTTTATATTTATTGAGTCTTAGAGAGTCTTAATTTACCACCTTGAAGTAAACATGCCTAATTTGCATCTATACCCCAGCTACGCCTTGAACACCTCGCGGTCCTGGAATTCCTCGCCGTCCACGTTGTCCGCGAGGTCCTCGTGGGCCTTGTTGTCCTGGCGCGCCTTGTTGTCCCCGTTCTCCGGGTGGTCCTTGTGGTCCGGCTGGTCCATCGCGTCCCGGTGGTCCACGCGCCCCTGATTCGCCTGGACGTCCTGGACTGCCATCTGGACCTCGTGGACCTCTTTCACCGTCCCGGCCAGGTGATCCAGGTCGTCCATCTCGTCCTTGTGGTCCTGGCGGACCTGATGGTCCACGATCTCCTTTGCGTCCGTCACGGCCTGGCGCTCCGGAAGGTCCACGTTTACCTGGCTTTCCAGGAGGACCTGGTGGTCCTGGTGGACCTACTCCAATATAGGTGGCGGTATTAAGCGAGGCAACTTTTGGTTGGCGCTCAGATTTCGTCAATTCACCGTCCGTATCATGGGTGGGCGACGCACTAACAATGGCGACAAAAATCGCACCTAAAATATCACAAAACCAATTAAAACACACTGTATCCAAGAATATCCACAAAGTATCCACTTACAGATGAGAAACGCTCTTGTTAAAAGCAACATGGTGACTGATGCCCGCAAATCTATGCCATTGTCTTTTTATAGTCGGACAAATATCACCCAATAACCGCAGCCAGTAAAATATTCTTATAACGGTCCACGGTTACTAGGTTCTATCGATCAAATGCGAAATCAAAAGCGAAATTTGAACTACATATTTTGAATAATCGCGAAAAAGAAACTGTTCAGCAATCAAAAATGTCCGAAACGATATTATATGGGTTAATAGTAGGTAGGCATAATAAAAATCCACTTGTTTCATTCAGTCGACGACGTTCTTTCCGACACCAGCCATTTCTAGTGAATTCCATAATTGATGAAAATATTCAAGAAATTTCTTTCCGAAATTTTCGCGAAAAATATCCAATCATCCAAATGTTTGCCGACGAATAATTTAAATGTTTTGAATAAAAAAAAAAGAAATTTACAATAATTTGCATACACGTCAGATTGTGCTATTTGGCTGTATAAATTTGTTCTATTTCATTTAATGAGAATTATACTACATGCGGTGTAAACACTCGTTGTAATATTAAGACAGACACCGAGATTAGAAATAGGGCAAACTGTGATAGTATCTATACGTAGAAATAAGCAACTATTGCAGCATAGTTTATTGGCAAAACAGGTATTCATTAACTTTGGTCGATCTGATATCTGATCTTACATCTGTTGTCAGTGGCAATGATTTGTTTTTGTTTTCATTGGTACCATGAATAACTTAACCGGTTTACCGTCCCACACTTTCACCTAGACATTCGCGAAGTTCTAACTGCCTTGACTTTCTCCCCACCTGGACCAACATTAAATTCGGATCTGATAGATATGAAAAGAATGGAATTTTGAACTCGAATTCATTCTCAAACAACTTGTTTTTTAATGACATTTGTATATTGTAAACACATTAGACGCGTTCTTTTGCAGCTATCCGGGTCAAGGGTGGTTAACCCGAGCTTTTGTGCAAAAAAACGATGTATCTAACCCATACAGGGTAAAGCATGTATTTGACATGAAGTGGATTTTATCTCAGATAAAGTTTGGATTTTGAGTGGTGGGATAATTCCATTCTTTGAAGAATATTAAACACAAACTTCATTCTATTACATCAAGAGCAAGCATTGGGCCCATCAAATGCAACTTTGATAGAAGAAACTAATTGATTCCGAGTAGTTTCCTAATATTTCGACAAAAATCACTTTTCCATTTGGAAAAAATGGGGGGCAAAAGACCTTTTCCATAGTCCTCCACGTGGACGCCCCCTGGTAACGGCAGTGTGTCAAACCGCTGACGGCCAAGTCTTAGCGATAAGACAGTTTGGAAAAAGGCAGATAGTTGTAGCCTGAATGGCTGACCAACACCTAAGCGTATCAGGTTTAGTAGGATGGAATGACTTGCGTAGTTGGACCAACTACAACATAGTTGTGTGGACTCCAGCACGTTTATTAAACCATCTGAAGCAGCTATCTTCCGAGGCCATCCCCTGAATGGGGTTAAGCGACGTGTTGACAACTCGTCCTTGCAAAAACCACTCCATGTCAAGAAACCTGGAACAAAAGCCTCGGATTGGACGGATCAACAACGACGACCACGCAAACGACTAAAGCATTATTCTTTCGGATTCTGGAATGTACGCTCCCTGAACAAACCGGGGGCCGAGAAGGCCCTCCTTCAACAGGTCGAAAAGTACAAACTGAGCATTACTGCAGTCCAGGAAACAAATTGGCTTGGCAGCGCGATCAATGACAAGAAATCGCACACAATTTTTACAAGTGGCAAACCATCAGGCAAGGAGTTTGGAGTAGCATTTATAGTGAACAATCACCTCAAACCCATAAATGAACGGCTGTGTGCGATTCGCATTAAGACTCGATTCTTTAATCTCTGGCTCATCAATGTGCACGCCCCCACGGAAGTTAAAGACGACGCAGTAAAAGACGAGTTCTACGCCCGCCTTGAGACTCTCTTCGACTCACTTCCAACAAACGACGTCAAATTGCTGCTGGGAGGGAGACTTTAACGCGAAAGTCGGAAATGAAAGTTGGCACCGTGGGGCGACTGGAGGCCACAGTCTTCATGAAGAATGTAACGACAACGGCCAGCGACTTATCGGCTTCGCCTGCAGCAGGAATCTAGTCGTAAGCTCTACGTGTTTCCCGCATCGACGCATTCACAAGCAGACCTGGAAATCTCCAGACGCACATACCGTCAACCAAATTGATCACGTCCTCATTTGCAGGAGATGGGCGTCTAGTGTGATGGATGTCCGCTCCTATCGAGGAGCAAACTGCGACTCAGACCATCACTTGGTGAAGACGACCTACAGATGTAGAATTTCCTCAGGGTATCAATCAGCCCTCCCAAAATCTTTGCGGTTGATAAGCTTCTGAGCGATGCCACGGCGGTGGCGTATACTACCGCCCTTAAGGAAAGACTATCACCTATGCTACACAACATCAGCAACACAGGCGTCCATGGGTTCTGGGAAGAACTCAAGGGTACCATCAGGGATGTCGCAGAGAAGGTCGTGGGATATAAAGCCCGGCGAGCGCGAAATGACTGGTTCGACGAAGAATGCAAAAATTCACTTGACGCGAAAAACGAGGCCTACAGACAATGGATTCAACGAGCAACCAGAGCCACAAGGGAAAAATATGGCGAGCTACGGCGAATATCGAATAGAATAATTAGACGTAAGAAACGTAAATACTTTGACGAGCAGTTGCTGAATATAAACGAAAACTTAGCTAATAGGAACACCGGACAAGGGTACAAACTAGTAAATACAATTAAGAACGGCTACCAACCCAGGACTAGCATTTGTAAGGACAAAGATGGAAACATCATCAGCGACACCGATGGCATTAACAAACGATGGGCCTCTTATTTTGAAGAGCTTCTGAACCTACCATCTAACATCCCCACACAAGAAGCTCTCGACGATATTGTTGATCTAGGCCCACCCGTACAACCCCCGACCGTAAAGGAAGTTGATCTCGCGTTGCGGTCACTAAAACGAAATCAAGCGCCGGGTGCTGACGAGATTCCAGCTGAACTGCTAAAATTCAGTGGAACGGGTCTAGTTGATGCCATACATCAATTACCCCTGCGAGTATGGGAGGACGAGATGGTCCCAGACGATTGATGCAGGAGCATCATCTGTCCAATGCACAAAAAGGCAGATAAACTGCGGTGTGAAAATTACAGGGGCATATCACTAGTCTGTACGTCCTATAAAATTTTGACGAGCGAATCATTGGCGAATATCAAAGCGGTTTCAGACCTGGTCGCTCCCCAACCGATCAGCTCTTTACGGTCAAACTGATACTCCAGAAGTGGTGGAAATACAACGTAGACATAAAAAATCTTTGTCGACTTCAAGCAGGCATACGACAGTATCGATTGTGGAGTACTGTACAACATCATGTTGCAATTTGGGATACCGGCAAAAATAGTGCGACTGACAAAGATGACGATGACCAACTCCGTCTCACAAGTCAGGATCCATAATAGACTTACTGATATCTTTGAAACACGCACTGGTCTGCAGCATTGCGATAGACTGGCGCCGACGCACTTCAACCGGGCTATGAATTTGGACAACATCGAGACGCTACTCATCAAGTCGACACAATTAGCAGCGTACGCCGACGACATCAACATCATGTCCCGAAGATTGGCCGACGCAGATAATTGGAGGACAACGATCCAGGCGGCCAAGACCCGACGGCGTCGGGCTGTCGCGCCACGATGATGATGAATAATCATCGAGCAATGCGCTGAGTACGATTCTCCGCTTCATTTGCTTTTCATCGATTTCGAGAAGGGTTTCGATAGTGTGAATCGGGATTCGATATGAGCGGCCTTGCGCAAGAAATTCCCGAGAAACTTGTGGCTATTATTAAGACAACCTATGACGGCCGGATATGTTGCATTCTGCATAAAGGTAATGTGTCGGAGGCCTTTGAGATTCGTAGTGAAGTTCGGCAGGAGTGCATCCTTTCACCGATCCTATAGTGATCGGCGATGTGTTGCATACAGCCCTATTGTATTAATATTTAGCCCATGTTGGGCTAAATATTAATACCAACAAGACCAAGGTTCTCAGTCCGCCATTGCGAAAAAGAAATCATACACCTACTGCCGTCAATTGTGAAGGTGGACAACTTCGTCTAACTGGGTAGCACTGTTGCCGAAAATTTTGGTACGGAGCAGCACATCGCTCGTCGTATCAGCCAGGCTAAATGCGCATACGACATGCTGTCCAAAATCTCGCAGAGCAGTTATCTCAGCATCAAGCCAAGCTGGGCCTGTTTCGCTCCCTGGTACTGTCGGTGCTTTTGTATGGGAGCAGTACATGGAAAGTTACCGTAAGAGTTACCAGAAAGCTTACTTACACTTACTTGAACTTATTACAAGTTTAGATTTAAACATTTTTAACAAAGGAAACTGTCCAACTTTTGTCACAAAGACCAGGAGTGAGGTACTTGACGTTACGCTTGGGTCTTACAGTTTGTCAAATCGAATACATAATTGGCACGTCTCTAATGAACCATCACTGTCAGACCACAGGCATATTCGATTTGATATAGAGGCTTTAAAACAAGTTAATATTAATAAAAGAATTCCACAGCGCACAGACTGGGAAGGATACTCAGTCTTGTTACGTGATAAACTCAGCATAATAAACAACAAGGTTTCTGGGTGGCTCAGTCTGGACAGTTTAGTCTCTAATGTAACCAAGGCAATTATATCCTCCTATGAGGAAAACTGCCCACTAAGAAACTCAAGTGACTCAAGAGGTGTCCCGTGGTGGAACTCTGAACTCTCCGCGCTGCGAAAGAACACTAGAAGACTTTTCAATAGGGCGAAAAAAACCGGCGAGTGGGAACAATACCGGACCTCGCTCACGCAATATAACAGAAGTATACGAATCGCCAAGAAACGAAGTTGGACTAAATTCTGCGAAGGTGTTGATAGTGCAAATACCGCAGCTAGACTTCATCGTGTTCTGGCCAAAAAAGGTACAAATCAAGTCAACACTCTGCGTAATCAGGATGGCAGTATTACAGAGGATGCCGAGAGCACAGGCCAATTGCTCCTGGATACTCATTTCCCTGGGTGCAAGAGTGTTGGGGAGGATAGCAGCCACACAGTTGAGTCGGGAATGCGGTACAAAGCCAACCGCGTAGACTGGAGCACTGCAAAAGACATCTTACTTACAGTAAAGTCAGATGGGCCATTGATTTATTTGAGCCCTTTAAATCGGCTGGCACAGATGGAATCTTCCCTGCTCTGTTACAGAAAGGGAAGGATATATTGATTCCCTACCTCCTGAATATCTTCAGAGGAAGTTTTGCTCTTGGTTATATCCCAGATTCCTGGAGATCAGTTAAAGTAGTCTTCATCCCAAAAATGGGAAATCGTTCCAAGGACGACCCTAAATCCTATAGGCCAATTAGCTTGACCTCCTTCATGCTTAAGCCCATGGAGAAAATCCTCGATGTGCACATCAGAAGCACACTCCTTATGAAATTTCCGCTGCACTCTAAGCAGTTTGCTTACCAATCAGGAAAGTCAACTGAAACTGCTCTACACTGTCTAGTGAGAGAAATTGAGTCTGCAATAGCAGCTAAGGAGATGGGCGGTATGTGCCTTTCTTGACATTGAAGGAGTTTTCGATAATACATCTTTCTCTGCCATTGACTCTGCACTCAGAACAAAGGGAGCAGATAGCACAACTGCATTATGGGTGAAAAGGATGTTATCATCTAGAAGGGTCAGCACGGATATCGGAGACTGCACTTTAACAGCATATGTCACAAGAGGATGTCCGCAAGGAGGGGTACTATCACCCCTTCTTTGGTGCATCGTAGTAGATAGCCTGCTGTGGAAGCTCTCCACTATGGGATTTTCTACACAAGGTTATGCTGACGACTTGGTAATAATTGTCAGAGGAACATTCGAAGAAGTGCTAACGGAAATCCTCCAGTCAGCGCTGAGTGCAGTGCAAAATTGGTGCAATGATAACGGCCTACGTGTTAACCCGGCTAAGGCAGTTATCGTCCCTTTTTCAAGGAAAAGAAACATCAAACCAATGAGGCATCCCACTATGTACAACACCCCAGTGCTCCTGGCAGACACCGTCAAACACTTAGGTGTTACTCTAGATAAGAAGCTACTTTGGTCGGCACACCTGAGGACAATCTCGGACAAAGCCACCAAAGATCTATGGATCTGTAGACAGTTTGTAGGTAAAACTTGGGGGACAAGCCCTCGAATAGTACTATGGATCTATAAGGCAATTGTGAGACCCATAATTGAATATGGGGTATCATCTGGTGGAAAAAAGCTACCACCAAAGAAGGAATGGCTATATTAGGAAAGATGTCTCACAATTACTGGGGCTATTCGCAGCTGCCCCACGGCTGCCCTTGAGGCGTTGTTAGATCTTCCGCCGCTCCACATTCACCTAAAGGCAGAGGCAAAATCAGCAGTATCTAGGCTTAAAGCTAATCAAACTATTTAACATCAAGTTTAATTTGGAGCAGGAACACTGGCTCCACGAGGATAATGAATTAGGCTTGCCATCAGACCACATAACAAGGGAACTCCGCTTCAATCACCTCTTCTCTACAACCATATGGAGCAGAGAAGAATGGGAAATGAAGCACTCAACCCTTCCTTCCAGTACCGTTAAATGGTTTACGGATGGCTCCAAAACTGAAGAAGGCTCAGGGGCGGGTATCGCAGGCCCTTCAATTAAGAGTGTCTATTCCTATGGGGAAGTACACCACGGTTTTCCAGGCTGAAGTTCACGCGATTGAGGTATGTGCGAACTTTTGTCTGGAAGCTGGCTACCGTAACAGTAGGATTGCAATCTTCACTGATAGTCAAGCTGCAGTCAAGGCGCTTAGCAAATTCTCCTTTTCATCGAAACTGGTTCTGAACTGCTTTGACGCTCTGCAAAGAATTGGCATTGCTAATATTGTTACCATCTATTGGGTCCCTGGACATGTTGGTATTGCGGGTAACGAAACCGCTGATGAGCTAGCCAGGACGGCTTCTGCAAGTCCGTTTACAGGGCCTGAACCCTTCTGTGGTATCCCTCTATGTAGGGTAAAATCACACATAAGAGAGCAGGAACAGTTAGAAACCACTGCACATTGGGAAAACCTCCCTGGCCTGAGACAATCGAAATTGTTTATTTCAGCTCACTCACCCAAGCGCTCCCTGGAATTGGTGTGCCTTGGCAGAAGCAGAGTGAGAATCATTTGCGGTCTCCTTTCAGGGCATTCCACTCTCAGGGGTCACTTATACAGAATGGGGATTGTCTCTAGCCCCAACTGTCGTTTTTGCGAAAGCGATGATGAGACTTCTCAGCACATCCTCTGTGAGTGTGAGGCACTCGCCCGTCGCCGCTTAGAGAGTCTCGGTGAGGCATTCCCTGAAGCGGAAACGATCGCCTCTTTCAAACTTGGGCAGCTGAGCAGATTTGTGGGATCGATCAAACTCGATCGCCCACTCTAGATTTACAGGGCTATAGCACAATAGACCCTATGGTCGCAGTGCTCGTGGGCCCTTCGGGCCCACTGCCCACAAACTAATCTTAATCTTACCAGAAAGCTGCGAGTTTCCGTCAACTCATGTCTTCGTCGATTTCTAAGAATTTTATAGGTCGAAACAATATCAAACGAAGAGCTAAGTCGGCGTAGAGGTCAGATGCCAATCGACGAATTGATACGCAGGCGAAAATGGCAGTTGATAGGTCACACATTGCGGAAGAGTGATAAATGCATTAATCTACATGCCATGAAATGGAACCCCATTTCCAACCAAGGCCGACCAAGAGGGGGACCTGTAGCAAAGGAGTGTAGGGCGCTGGGTAAGTCTTTTGGGGAGTTGCGCCCCATTGCCCAGAACAGAGTACGATAGCGCGCAGAAGTAGTTGACGCGCTATGCCCCACTAGGGGTTAAGGCAAATTAGTAGATATTGACATGGATATGTCTTATAGCTGGGGGTCATCCTAAAAATCTGTCCGTCACACGAAATGTCTGTTTTTCTACTCGGGGGTCAGAAGAGGAAACAAGCCCATTGAAAATTTTTCCGAGTTCTATGAATGTAGTGGCCGATCCTCAGTCAATCCGAGTCAGTCATCAAAAGGAACTCACGAAAATCGAAAAACTTCGCATCATGAACTGACTAAACAACCAGGCACCCATAAAACAAGTCAACATCATTCAACTGTCATCCCCTCGTGATTCAAATCTGCTCACAACACCAGCCACATCCAGACAACCTGTCTCCCTCACTCGTGCACAGCGCTATGGCTCCTCCTTCACAGCGATCGTTTTGTTTTCACCAATTAGTCACTAACCTGACTCAGTAAGAAAATCGTTGGGGTAGGTCGGGAAATAGCTTCAACTTCACACACACATACACACACACTCGTATGCAGGCAATGGAGAGACGGTTGAGTCGAAGAAGTTCAATGGATGGACGTTGCTTTGTCATCGGCGACAGTGCGAAAGAGATGCTTGCTCCACGGACCTTAGACTACACTTCCGCGGCGGATCCACCCCTTTCTTTGGATGGCCAATCCCATCCAGCCGACTGAAATCAGTGTCACCAAGGTCACCAACGTGTTTTTCCCGTGGATGTAAGGAACTTACGACCGTACTTGTATCGCGCATACCGCGTACTATCACGATCGATGATATATCAACTAACAGTGCACAATTCTGATTTAGTGAGGAGAATAGTGCAGATGATACAGTTTGTGCAGCGCGGATAACGTAAACGTTAATGCAATAAAATTGTGTTGTCGCGCTTACCGTCTTTAGACTTAGACGAGTACTATCTAAGTATCTAATAGTAAGTGTGTTTAGCTAGACCGCGGCTTGACGCGATCGATCGCGGATTGACGTACTAACGAAGCACAGGCGCATATAAATATGTAGAGTGTATGATCGCTTGATCCACACACGCGGCAACGGTTGGGTTAATTTGTATTCTCCTGTACACTATGCGGGACGGTATGTCTTGAAAATGATACAAAGTATCTACACTGCATGCAGATACATCGGTACATCTTATGCCTACCGAAAGCGTGGGACGTGTTTTGTCGAATGAATTCATCCAGTATAACTATACTGGGATCTTTATAAAACTTACGTCGATATCTTCAACACAACAGGTTCCAGGCAGTCGGTAGCCAAAGACATATCCATGTTCCGATGTATCTGCATGCAGTGTAGATACTTTGTATCATTTTTTGTAGCGATCCATCGTCAGATCTGACGATGGATCGCAGTCTATGGCGGGTCTCATACTGATCCCATGGTTTACCATGGTTTTTTTTTAACCATGGGCAACCAAGCAATGTTAGACTGATCCCGTCGTTCCTGCGGCAGCAGGTTCTTCGCACCGGAACGACCCGCGCCTTTTAAAGAAAACAGTGGAAAGCTGTTCGGAGTGAAGGGAACATATAGAGGTGACGACTTGGAGAGGCCACATACTCGACTCGACGTCTACTCGTCCTCTGCTCGACACCGATATGTTCTCGACATGTACATACACACCGAGCCATCATCGTACTGAAATCTTCATTCAAACATTATCATCAGCCATCATCCCCTTGCCATCAATATAGCAACATCATCGATTAGATTATTCCGAGGAACACATAACTTTTGCGGCGAAAATCTATCCACTCAGTATCGTGAAAGGAGTGCATATCAAATATTTGTAGGGCGCGTACATGTAAACACAGTCCATTTGCAATTATGTATTTTTTGCAAGTCATCCTCGATACGATCGACATCTCTGTTGCCTCTCTGGACTCTTATTTATTCACATTGGATATCGAAAGCATATATATAGTGATGTGTAGCACATGAGCGAGTCGTTCTTTACTAACGACTCAACAAAATGAGCGAAAGAGTCGGCACACTGACATAGCTGTCGTGCCGTTCAGTTTATGAATGACAACTGACACACACCTTTTGTGTTTATATCGCAATAATCTCAAGCAGCGACCGCTGCACCGTGCGCGGCCTGCACCATGCGCGTCCATCACCGTACGCGTGCTGATTTGCTTCCTCAACAAGCGAAGCGATACTGTCGCAAGGATGCAATGCTGAGAGTTATGAACCACCACTCTCTCAAGTGTATACGAGCCATTGACGTGATGCGCAGAAAAATACGAAAATGAAACGCGGGAATGCCATATCTTGTCTTCCTTGTATCATGGGTTTAGGTTTTGAAAGAACAGAAGTGGTGTCTGATCTGCAGGTTTGCGTAGATGTTATGTATTTGATTTAATACGTCAAGAAATTGTTGATCGATTGATGCTGGAAGAAACTGAATCTGAATAAAAGAATCTGAAGTAAAGAATAAAAAAAAATTGTAGCCTATTGGACTTGTACGATACCCCGAATTTTGAATACTCCCGAATATTGGGACAACTCTTTATGAACGACTCATTGAAAAGAGTCAAGAGTTTATGTGGCGGCACAGTAAAAAGAGTAATTTTGCCCATCACTAGTAAAGTTCTACGTCCAGCTGGATCAGAACATTTGACTCTGTTAAGAATCTATTTTCCACCCCGAAGAAAAGCAAAATAGTTGATAACGAGTAAACCACTTTAAGGCTATACTGAATGTGCGATGTTTGCAACTTCTTCTAAAAAATAATAGAAGTCGTAACTAGTGACCGACTGAAGGTGCTTTTTTGGTCGCAGTCGAAGCCGATGTTCAGTTATTGCTGTTACCTTCAGCCGAAGCCGAAGATGATGATGAATGATCCACGAACCTGGATCTGGATAAGAAGTTGAACATGTTTCTGATTTTGTTGTTCTGCGATCGCGACCATTGTGTTGATTGGCGTCTGTCAAAACAAATAATTAGGTAAGAGATCTGTGGCAAAACAAAGAAGTATACCAACACACATTTTATACCAAATTATTCGTTTTAACATATAACAATAAACACAGGTTCGGAACCACCACCGAACCACGTCATTTTCATAGGAATTGATTCGGCTCGCTAGTGAGTGGCGACCTTAAGAGGTTCTCGTTCACAGGAAGAAATAAATGAACACAGAACTCTATGGATGAATTCAAGAGAAGACAATTAAGTCAAGACAAACAAAATTCAAACTTACGCAGAGTAATTTGTCTCAGTAATTGCATCTATGCCCAGTCTATTCAAGAAACCGGCCAGATAGTACGAATCTTGTCATTAGGCTTCACCAAAGTTAGTATAATCAAATCGATAAGCTTGTACACAGTCGCCTAAGACACCAAATCACACTCCCAAACAAGGACAGTGCGTCGACATTAATCACGCTAGCCGCCCAACCTGTTCTTTATCCACCAGAACGATTGCTGTAATTTTAGGGCAGGCTCCTTGCAGCCTGTCATGTAAAGTAATAAATTATTCATGTAAAACCATTTGTTACGGTTCATTAGCTCAACCTCCCGACTGAGAAGAAAAGACGAACGGAAAGGCCCACGACGGTGAATCACGTCGAAAGGGTCCATTGTTATGCTATCAGTCATCCACTACCGATACAAAGCGCATTGTTTACACCCAGCCCCAATCTTTGCGAATAAAAACCGTCTGCTGTGCACTTAGAAATCTACGACTCACCATGAAACGGTGTCGAGTAGCTGTCGGGATCGACGAAGCGCTTGGTCGAAAGCGATGATGCCAGAATGGGATTCATGAGGACGATGTTTATGTACTCTTGCAAGGCTTGACGACGTTCAGCTATGAAATCGGGGCGCATATTACCAATGACCTTTTTGCCAGGCAACGGCAACGAGATGCCGGACGGCGACAAGCTCTTGTTGAGTTGCACAAAGTCATTGTAGCGACGCAATACTTTCCAGGTGTTGTCGGCGCACGGTCCCCGCTGTAGCTTCAAAACATACTCCTGTCGGGTCGGGCGAGACAATCATAGAGAGACGATTAGTTGCTGGATTTTTGCTGGCGGACGGCTGCCATTCCTTACCGTATGTCCGTCAACAAGTTGCGCTGTTTCAATCACACAAGCGATTGGTTGGGTGTCATCGAGTGTCACTTTGCGTTCGAAGCGTTTTTCAAATATAGCCATTTGTCCACGCACCGAACGGGGACATTTTCAGCTGTGTGTTCACACGAAGCAAGCGGAAACGGGAAATTCACTTCACTTTTCTTTCGCGCGATTAATCGGGTCCAGACGACGGAAGAAAAAAAAATCAAAACAGACCCCGGAAACTGGCACGCAGAGAACGTCCGTCGAAGAAAATTTACAGATGACAATTTGACATTTGCGGATGAGTTGTGTCTTTCGTGGCGTTTTGTTGGCCAGACTGCGGATGTGTGGTGGGAATAGTGTGAGAATTGGAACAGTGTAAAGGGGAATTCCCGAATTTGATGTTTGTTTTGATGTGGACCCTTGACTCGAGGGATTCATCATCAAATAAAGTTAATTTCATGAAGGTGGTCAGGTCTGTGGGGAAACTCATGGGCAAGTCTACATAGCACCTCCGCGTGGTGGCCGCTGGTAACTTCGCGAATAGCGAAGGCTGAGCTATGGGGCCGGTTGCGTGTACTATCACATTACGCGAGTACCGCCGTTTTGCGATATGTAATATTACGTTTACACTATCCCCAGATTACTTCATCTGCGCCGGCTGATTTAATCTGGAACTGTCAAATACATACAATTTTAAACTCACCACACCCAGATTAAGCAGCAGATGAAGTAATCTGGGGATAGTGTAAACGTAATTTTAACCGGAAATTTATCCTATATACAATTCTAGCGCTGCATTTTCCGATACAAAAGTTCCTACTTTAAAGGTAAATATCTCTAAAACGGTTATGAATTCGCGAAAAAGGACTGTAGATTCGTTCACTTCAGACCAAATTTGATTGAAACCTCAAATATTGAAGTTGCCCCATGCTGCGGGTTGATTCGACAGTATTTTTCAAATGCGAATGAAGAACATAATTCACTAAAATATATTCGCCTTCGTTCATGAAATTATTATTATTATTATATACTCTGGGGGATAGCCGAAGCAGACCACTAACGTTTGGGTCCCTTTTCGCCCCCTCCCGGTCATCAGTGACTTCCAGATGTCGACTGATAATTGTCGACCTCTTTCTTCATCACTGAGTCCCGTGTTATTGCTAGCATTTGTTTGAAGCTGAGTTTACTCATGGCTTCTACACTTATCGTGTGCCTGCCTGTGATCCTCAACCTCGTGCTAGCCAGTGCTGGACATTCGCACACAATGTGTCCTGCCGTCTCGGCCTCCTCCAGGCATAGCCTGCAAACGTCATCTTCCCCGATTTTCATCTTGGCCAGATGAGCCTTAAAATTACCATGCCCTGTGACCAAGGCAGTTATCCAGCTTAAATTACGTTTACACTATCCCCAGATTACTTCATCTGCGCCAGTTGAGATAATCTGCGACTGTCAAATACATACAATTTTCAACTCACCACACCCAGATTACGCTGCAGATGAAGTAATCTGAGGATAGTGTAAACGTTATATTAGGGTACTCCGTTTATAACTAAGTACCTTTCTCGCTTCCCTGCCTAAAGGGCTGGTCATTGTATTCCGAGCTTGTTTGCAAGTGACTAGCTCCTGTCATCTTTGTTGATGCATGGAGTCCATCCACTTCCCAACCTTCGCTCCAATCATGCCGTTCCCCAGAGCAACTCTGGGTTCTGGGCCAATGAAAGTTGCCGCAGATCCCTGTTTTGCTAGGGCATCCGCCGCCTCATTTCCTGTTGTACCTATGTGTCCTTTTACCCACATCAGCGTAACCTCATTTTCTGAGGCACACGTGTTGAGCTTCCGGACACACTCTAGTACCAGTTTAGAGTTTATGTTCGTCTGCTGCATGCGTCTGATCACCGATTGGTTGTCCAGTGCAATAAGGATTTTCTTCCCCCGCACCTGACCTTCAAGCAAGTGGTCCAACGCATGCAACAAGCCAAGCATCTCTGCCTGGTAAACGGACACATACTCTCCTAGACTAAGCGCACATGCTAGGTTTAGCTCTTCAGAGTAAACCCCCGCCCCCGCTTTACCGTCCATTAAAGAGCCATCAGTAAAAATGCTGATGTCATTGTACATACACTCATGTATGTTTCCATCTGCAATGTGAGTCTTGTGTAGTCTTTCAACTACCCTACGTCTACTCATGCCTTCTACCGGCATTAGAGTCTCCCTGACCTCATCATGAATAATGTCTAGGATGCTCTTATGACCGCTGCTAGTTCCAAAGCGATGCCACATGGCATCCCTTTCCATGCGTATTGCCGAAAGCGCCGCCGTTTTCTTTATAAATAAGTCCAACGGCGGCAGTCCCAGCAATGCCTCCATTGCTCGCGTTGGTGTGGTGCGCATTGCACCACATATGCTTCCGCAAGCTATCCTTTGTACCCCATCTAGCTTCTGCTTTGTGGTATTCTGCATGGCTTTTGGCCACCATACCACTGATGCGTAGGCTAGAATAGGTCTTACCATCATTGTGTAAATCCAGTGTGTCGCTTTAGGTGAAATTCCCCACCTACGAGCACACACTCTCTTACATTGATGCAAAATCCTTTTCGCTTTTTGGATCTTTTCATCAACGTGAACATTCCAAGTTAGTTTCGCATCTAAGGTAACTCCTAGATGCTTCACTTCCTTGGACACCTTGATTTCCGAACCAAAAAGCCGTAAGGGAGTTATCTCTATGTCTTTCCTCTTACGAGTAAAAATCAAAGTGTTTGATTTACTAGCGTTTATGGTTAGCTCTTGCTCATTACACCATTCTTCGGTTACTTTGAGAGCTTGTCCCATGCAACCTAGAATTGTGTCCATGAACTTTCCACTGACCGTGAGTGCCAAGTCATCGGCGTATCCTACAGTGTGTACGCCCATCGAGTCCAGCTTCCAGAGAAGACTGTCCACGGTGATGTTCCACAGTAGAGGCGAAAGAACACCTCCTTGTGGGCATCCTCGGACTACCTTACCCCGTATTCTGTCACATCCACTGCTAAGATTTACCGCCCTCTGCTTAAGCATAGAGTCGATCCACTTAATCATAATGTAATCAACCCCCCGCTCAATCAGGGCGTTCCTTAGTTTGGTAAAGGAGATTTTATCAAAAGCACCCTCTATATCCATAAAAGTAGACATAGCGATCCCGCCATTGTTAATCTCTCTCTCTGCAACTCTAACAAGTTCATGTAGAGCGGTTTCCGTAGATCTGCCTGCTCTATAAGCATGTTGGCACCTACTCAGAGGACTATACATTAGCGTGGTGTTCTCCAGGTAGTCCACCAACACCTTTTCCATTGTTTTCAACAGGAATGATGTAAGGCTAACCGGCCTGAAGGACTTTGCCTATGTGTAGTCTTTCTTTCCCGGTTTAGGCAGGAAGACCACTTTAGCCTCCCTCCATGCCTTCGGGATGTAGCCTGCTGAAAGACAGGCGACGAATATATTCCGGATCCTATCTAGTAGAGCGCTCATGCCCCACTGTAATAGTGCCGGGAATATTCCGTCCATTCCAGCCGTTTTAAATGGGGCAAAAGAGTTTATAGCACTTTTGGAGTTATTATCCTCTCAGCTTCTTGTTGACTTACCCCACCAGCTCCCATGTTAGTTTGAGGCCATGGTTGGTCTGACTTGAAACTTCCAGGAAAATGTACCTCCATCAGGGCCTGCAACGTTTCTTCCACTGTTTCTGTCATGGAACCATCAACTTTGCGTATCAGCCCCATTTTCGAAGCAGTGTCTTTCGATATCATCTTCTGTAATCTGCATACTTCCGACGTATCCTTCATGCTAGAGCAGAATTCCCTCCACGTATTTCGTTTCCGAAGACGTAAGGTTCTTTTCAGCTCCCTCTTTTTATCCTTGTATAGTTCCCAAGAGTGAGAGTCTCTCTCCCTCATGTAACGGTTAAAGGCTTTCCTAGTCTCTTTTTTCATAGACTCCAGTTCCCTACTCCACCATGGTGTTGGGTCCTTTTCGTCCACTACTGTGGAGGGATAAGCGTGTTCGAAGGCGCGATTAATAGCGGAGTTCAGTTGTTCCACTGTTCGCTCTATCTCGACCGTATTCCGAGGTATTCCGTCTTGAATATCCTCGACTTGTTCCAATAAATATGTCTCGTACTTAACACGATCAGTATTGTTTGGCACTCTTATACGTTTGCGTTCGCTACTCCGTTTTCTGCCATACAGAATTTCAAACTGGATAGCCCTGTGATC
Organism: Chloromyia formosa; assembly: GCA_964017055.1. NCBI lineage: Eukaryota > Metazoa > Arthropoda > Insecta > Diptera > Stratiomyidae > Chloromyia > Chloromyia formosa. The sequence continues at coordinate 4,312,457 of OZ024818.1, read as the reverse complement.
AGACATGGTTAGCCTGTCCACCACTCTCCAATTCTGAACTCTGTCAAGCATATTAACAGAGCTTAGGGTAATGTCGATCACCTCAGCCCTTCGTGCATCCACGAAGGTGGGAGCGACCCCCTTGTTTGCTACCAGCAGATTGTACTTTTCCACAAATTCTAGCAGCTGCTGTCCTCTGGGATTGTCATCTGTGCTGCCCCACACAGTGTTGTGCGCATTGGCATCACAGCCTATGATCAGGGCCATATCTCTTTCTTTACAATACCTTACCAGATTTTCTACTTCCTCTGATGGAGGTGGTTCTGGTGCATCATAAGGGAGATATGCTGATGCAATTAGGAATGATCCTGCACCACTGCCGATCATTACTACCGTAAGATCAGGCGAGCAGAGATGCATCATTTGTACTGCACGTATTCCATGACGCACCAGGATGCATGTCCTTATTTTACCGTCCACCTGTGCATGGTACAGATTTGCGGTTTGTTGTGACAAACCCCTAATTTTGTTTTGTAAAATCCAGGGTTCCTGTATTAAAGCTATGTCCAGTTTCTCTTCATCAAAGCATCTCGTCATCATCGCTGATGCCGCTTTACTATGATGAATATTCAGCTGGCACACAGTTAGTGTTTCTTTGTTCGGGCCCGCCACCATCCCTGATAGTCAGCAGATTGAACGTTGATCAGAGTGCACGTTGTCTGAACTAACCTCTCCGCGCCTTCTGGCGCGTCATTGTCCGCTCCAACAACGCCTCTCTTCTCCCCTGGAGCGTCTTCTTCAGAGACTAACCTCTTCAACCCTTGCAAGTCGTCGCTGTCCGTCTCATTGGAATTCCTCCAGCCACTTTCTCCACGAATGTCTTGATGTATTTTCATATTCTTGTTTTTATTTATTGATTCAGGTTTGGGTTTCCCGTTCTCGGACCACAGCCGAGGCAACTGCCAGCATATTGCTTCCCGCTACTCCCCGCCCCTATAGGAACATTATGACGATCCGGCCGTTCTTTCCTCTTTGTGCCGCGAAGCAGACTCCCTCGCGACCTCCCGAAAGTTCCGTAGGCGTTCATGCCACTCTGCACCTGCTACCCTTGAAGCAAATCAAGGTTTCTCTCCTAGTCTAACAGATCGCTACTCTGTAGACCGCGGTTCAATAGGTGCAAGAAAGGAGCAAAGTGAAGTGTTGGATCCGGAACCCCGCAGGTGAACTTTCACCTCAGTCACCAGCTCCAACCTCACACCTGGTCGCCGTGTCACCTATGCAGAGAGTTTCATAGGCGCCCCTCTGCCAACGTACGGTCGGGGAGACAGTTTACACTACCCATACAACTGGTTATTGTACAGATGTGTGGCAGTAACTTGCTCCGTTTGTGATGACCATTTGCGTCCCTGGTCACCTTCCCCCGATGGGCACGGTCGCATAACACCCCGGGGATTTAGGACATTTGACACTCCGTATGGGCTACCTTCGCCAAAACTATAGAACACAAGAGTTGGCCAAGTAGGGAGTGTGTCGATTGCTAATATTACGTTTACACTATCCCCAGATTACTTCATCTGCTGCGTAATCTGGGAGTGGTGAGTTCAAAATTGTATGTATTTGACAGTCGCTGATTATCTCAGCCGGCGCAGATGAAGTAATCTGCGGATAGTGTAAACGTAATATAAATCAGCCGGCGCAGATGAAGTAATCTGCGGATAGTGTAAACGTAATATAATCTGGGGACGTAATTTATGATTCATCATCAATTAATTTTTTATATTGTTTTATATTACGTTTACACTATCCCCAGATTACTTCATCTGCTGCTTAATCTGGGTGTGGTGAGTTTAAAATTGTATGTATCTGACAGTTGCAGATTAAATCAGCCGGCGCAGATGAAGTAATCTGGGGATAGTGTAAACGTAATATTAATGTTTCCTCTGACCGAAGTCGGGTCCGTTATTTTACGTTTACACTATCCCCAGATTACTTCATCTGCTGCTTAATCTGGGTGTGGTGAGTTCAAAATTGTGTGTATTTGACAGTCGCAGATTAAATCAGCCGGCGCAGATGAAGTAATCTGCGGATAGTGTAAACGTAATATTAGATATTCTTATGCTGAATAATGAAACACTTCGATTGGAAAACACACACACTTTATTTATTAAACGAGTTACATATACAGGCGTAACTAACAACCAACTTCAAACTAGCTAGAACCATTTTTTTAACGGCGGATAACGATTATCCTCCTTTCCACTTCCGAGCGGATACTTTATAAAGATCAACTTCCGACTGCGACTGGGGCGAAAGGACCGAATGGTTGGCGGACGGCGCAGATGTATCGGGGTCCGGGTGTAATGGGACCCTCGGCATCTGGTTTCGTACCACAGATCATTACTCATCACGTGCTGCTTTCGATCTGCCGGCGGAAACAGCACAACCAGACCAGAATATGGTTCATTATAAACGATAGGCGCATACACGGTGCAATCGATCTGACGACCACAATATCGTCAGATCATCTGGCGACGGATCGCATAGTATAAGGGGGCTATAAGAGCACTTAAGTGCATTTGCATAAATGCTTTCAGTTATACTGAAGTATTTATGCAGATACATTTAAGTAACTGAATGCCATGGCATAAAAAGGGGCGTTTACTACTTCACGCATGCATTTTAATGAACTGGTAAATATATATCTGTCTTTCCGTTTTCGGTCTGGTAAACCTGGTAGAAGTCTGTTTTTTTCCTTTCCGTGTCTTGTCGAATATCTTCTTCCTTGCTCTTTCATACCACTCTGCGGCTTCGCGTTGGTCTACCTGTGGTGTTGGCACTTCGCCCATTCTGGTGGTATAATCTCAGCTTCCTTCTGCAGGCAGCTCGGTCTTGGATCGTATCATCGCCGAGGTTAACGTGTTGTTGCTTCTTCATCTGATTTTTTTTTTCCTTCTCCTTTGATAGCTGCGCACGCAGTGCGCAGGTATCTAACCAGGTATTGCCAAAACCTGACTATAACTCTATACAGAGAAAAGACAGAATGGCTAATATACTGGTTAATATGGCTAACCTAATTCAATAAGTTGTATTGCCAGGTTTTGTTGTGTTTCGTTTTTAAATGTGTTTTTGATCGTCTACTCCTGTCCTTCTAGACGATTCTGAACCATGTGGTGAGTCATCCACCAGAACGCCCGGTTGAGAACGTCGCTAATGTGCGCTGATTCGCAGCACAATCACTCCACTAAAGACAATTCACTAACAATTTCTCCGGGAATTGTTAACTAGTTTGCACAAATAGGTTACTAGGCTATTGCGCAGCAAATTAATGGCAGCCACTTCACGACACGTCCTCTCCTGACGCTGGCTAACGGATGACTGTCTTCATCTGATTGATCCACGTGTTTTTCCGTCTGCCTCGGGGTTTGGGTTCAGTGGATGGAACGTTCATTGGGCTCATTCACAAAACATTGAGCAGCTACGTAGCGACATCTCCCCTCCATGTCACACGGAGCGGCTGCTCCCTGTCACAACCGTCACACACCAGTTTTGTGAATACACCGGCTACATATCGAATTTGAGACAATCAGCTGACATGGCAAATGTCTAACAAACGGCTAACGGCTGTCTGTTTAAATTGTTTGGTTTGGCCGGGTTATACAAATATACAATTAATTGAAACACCACTCACCTTTTAATTGTAATTTTGCTGCAAAATTCCCGTAAAATAACACGCAGGACGTTGTGTTGTCAAACACTCAAACACCCAACACTCAATCAAATGACATATGACGCGCGCACCATCTGTGATGCGAATTGTGAAAACAAAAATGTATCACGCTCCATGCCAAGGGAGCGTGGAAAATTTTCGCTCAAAAGGAGAAGTAGCCGCTCAGCAACGGCTCCATGGAGCGATTGCATTCACCAGACTTGGGACAGTAGCACTCCACAGCGCTCAAGAGGGGAAGGACCGCTCAGGGAGCGATGATGATTCCTGAATGCAGGCATTGATAGTGCCTTCATGACAGGGTTCTCAGGCGGGCGCCTTAGAACATGGCAATACCAATCCATACGACAATCTTCGAGCTTTACAGCGATCGGTTGCTCAACAAACAAGCAGCCACGGATGTAGGTACTTTTGATATGATCCTTTTTGGTTACACCGGCTGACATCCGTAGCATTTTCATCTCAGTCGCAGTCATTTTACTTTCGTATGTTATGTACATATTGGGTGTACAACTTTGCTTCCGTCGTTTTTTCCTCGAATTAAATGAATTGATGTATTATTCAAAGTACTGTCCATCGCTAGCGACGACTTTCGCCCATCTCTCCGGCAATTTTCGAATTCCATCTCGAAAAAAGGAGGCGTCTTTCGACGCGATCCATGATTGGATCCATGTTTCGATTTTCTCGTACGAACGAAAATTCTGATCAGCCAGGCCCTGCGCCATGGAACGAAACAGATGGTAGTCGGAAGGAGCGATGTCTGGGCAGTACGGCGGGTGGGGCAAGATTTCCCATTTCAGGGTTTCCAAGTATTATATTTATCTACGCCACGCAAATAAAACCAAACTCTTTTTTTACAAATAGAAGATTTCATTTATTTTTATCATTAGTTTCTATCGAGTAAAAAAATAATTAATCTAGTCGTCGTTAACACAATTCCTTCACATACCATTCGAAAGATACAGAACGAAGGAAACAAAGAGAACAATATGGCATAGCAATTGTATAAACTATGCAAATTATAAAGAGCAATCCTAAAAGTTGCCACGAAAAAAAGAGAACTATAACAACCCGATTCTTATCATAGTAACAATTATCACTATTACTTATAAAGTTAACATAACCCTTGGGGAAACAGGATGCTAATATTTAAATAACTCCATGGAATTTTCCCGTTTTCTATTCAAGTTTTGATTGTTATAAAAACAAAATTGAATTTGTGTTCCATTTAATAAGGATGGAATATAAGAAAGCCTACGCATGTGCCGGAAAATGATGAATTAAAGAAGCCACAATACCTTGACCTGCTTATATCGATTTGCAAATGAAATATGAAATAAATAGTCGAAACAAAGTTCGTGTCTTTTTTTTTTGTCTCCAAAAAACTGCAACGTGTACCCGTTCATTTATCATCCGGGTAAGTATCATACGGACGCGTTTTGATCTGTCTCGCCCAATTCCAGTTGGGTTAGTGTTCGTATGACAAGGCTTCGATTAACGGGCGACAGTGCTTGGCACAAGCCAACAACTGCCTCGAGAGCGACTTCCGGACAGTCCTAGAATGTGATACATACAATGGTGAGATGAATACTTGATTATGACGGAGAGATTGATGTATTTTTTACCTTCAACGAGTCATGGATACGCGATACGATTGCATCCTGCTTCACTGCAATGATATTTTTCGATACAATCGATTCAGGGTTGCTTTGCTCTTCAAACCACCGCACCATTTCCTCGTTCTGCTCCCACAGGTGGCCCTGTGACATCAAATGTAATCATTGTATTAGTATTTCAATTGATTTTATTGTTAAATGTCCATTTTATTACCTCCGCACTGCCTTTGTCCTCAACAAACCACCTGCGCAGCATCGATTTCGCCTGACCTACCGACAAATTGTCTTGAGTTTTCAGTATTTTCTTTACAACCTGATCCTCAAGCAAGAGTCGTCGTAATCGCCAGTATAGCCAAGCTCTCGACTCCCTCCACGCGACAATGTCACTTATGCACGACTTTTCCAGCATCCGTTCAGGCGTATCGTGTAAGTCGGCAAAATGCACAGCAACTGTATGGTAAACATGAAGCAATGATTGCGTTCGATCTTTCAATTTTGTTTCAATTTCCGTCGCTCGAGTTTTTTCCGTACCAGCGGCCTCAAGCTCTTGTTTAAGCTGTGTTGGGACAAAGGAAATTTTTAATGAACAAATCGAGAAAGGGTAATTAAAAAAAATACCTTAATAGCAATCGGGTCCAAACGATGTATTGTTTTGATTAAATCCTTGTCCTTATACTTAATTTCAACAGTGCCTTCGGGCTCCAAGACACCACCTCTAGCCTCTGGATCGGCATACGTTTCCATGTAGCGTGGATTAATAAGTGGATCGAGAACGGCCCACGCTCCTCCACGCAATTCAGCATTCGGCGGCAAATAGATGAGAATCGGTTGTTTGTATTCGCGCAAGGCGTCAACAATATACGCTCCAAATTTCATGATTTGCTCGAACATATCTTTCATGCCACCCGAAAAACCACGCCAGTTGGCGAATATTATCAAGGGCAACTCCTCCCGACTGAAATCTTTGATGGCTTGCGCTGTTTTGTATGATGAGTCTGGATACCAGACTTGTCCGGCTTGTTGTAGAGTCTAGAGGGGGTGTGTCCCATCAATAATGCATTTAAAAAAGATAGGAAAGAAAAACTCGTGTCATACCTTTGACTCGGAATCCAAATTGGCAGGATCTGCAGGCATAGTCACTTCCACCGTCCTCGTTTCTACAGCAATCACTCCGACAGGCACGCCACCAAGACGAGCACGGCCCGTCACCACAGTCTTAGCCCATGGTTCCATAATTTCGGACCACGTTCCCCGATCGAAAAATCCACTTTCCCATTCACCCGGATTCACTGGATTGGGCCGGCCAGCCAGCATCCATCGCGGATCGTACGGAGATTTTGTCGGCATAAAACCAATTGTTCTATTCACAGGATCATTGGGTATTATAATTGGCAATTCACAACCCACATAAGCCGGCATAAAGGACAGCCAATGCAGGATTGTGTACACGCCATCTTGATCGACGGCTTCCGTCTTGTGCGAGACACCATTGTTGTGCATGATTTGGATACCACCCAATTGATTATTCGATGCGTAAACTTTACGTCCGAGAAGCTTATTCAAGGCCGCATAGCCGGTCAGAATAATGTGAGAATTTTCAATTTGAATGACACGCTGTCCCAAACGAACCAGATAGGAACCAATACCAATTGTGCGACACGAGACCATTGATATCGTTACAATGTCCTCGTACGCGCGAGACGTTTCGCCGGCGATAAGACCGGCATATCGGAGATTCTCAACGCCCAGCCCGTCGTCCTTGCCGATAATATCGGTGATTTTGTAGCGTGGCTCACCTTCGTCTTCGATCAGAATCGCTCGCACCGAATTCAGGTTGGCGATCTGACTGTAATCCTCGGTTGTGAGATAAATGTATTTGAATCCCTTCTCCGGTTCCTCGGGATCCTCCCACGCCACCTTGAACATGGATTTCACTTCTTCGGCGAGTCCAATACGAGCACCACTGTTTGCCGAAATGTAGATCTGTAAGTAGGCACATGATTTTTTGGTTAATGTAATGTTTGAGAAAGTTTTTAGCGGGTGAAAAAAAGGTGATAAAATGAGGTCAAGGGCACTGGAGTGGAGCCTATTTCGATTGACGCAGTTCCCCTAGGTTAAAGGTACCGAGACTGGGAGATAGATTTGAAGGTCCAATAAATCGTCTGTTTCAGGACTATTCTACAGTGGGCAATGAGGTGATACGATTAGTATCATGACGACTGTCTTGATTTTCATCGATTTTGATCAAATCATTCGACCTGAAGTCGAACCCAGCAAAAAGCAGTTATTCTCGATAAATCTCCTACCTCACAATCGACCTTGGGGTAAATAAAGTTTAAGCATCCAATTAGCCGATGCCGATGCGTCACAACGATGACGAATTAGCCGGAAACTGTTTTTGGAAATAAAAAAAAACTGAAACATAAACTCCCGAGGATCAAGAGCCGGCGAAGAAAACAAAAATCTAGCGAATAAGACTTCTGATTTTATTTAATACTTTAGGTTATCCATTCAAGGAATGATGCACGTCATTCCTCTTCGATCTCTTGCACACTAGCTCTCACAAATATTCCACAACATTCCACTACTTCATCAAATGAAATGAGCGGAACTGCCCAACGATATCCAGCACTCAACACAGTCTCTCCCCAACCGACACTTACCCTGGGAACCTTTCGTTCGCGCGCCAGTTCAGACGCCTTTGCAAACAGCAAATCTTCTTTAATTCCAAACGATCCAATCAGATACGTTAGATCGTTGGCAATCACAATAATTTCCCTGCCTTTCGGATATTCGGGCGTTGACAGGATAATGCGCCACGCCACCATACCACACTGCAAATTGAATTAAACGGAAAGAAAAATCATTACAAAAACAATTCAGCAGCGCGCAAACAATATGAGTCCTTTACATTATTCTCGCCTGGCAAACGTTGTATCTCTTGCAGCGTGTCACCATCTAAAACTAATTCGATACATTCGATGAGTATTTTTTCGGGAATGCGTATGTCGAGTTGTGGACGTGCTTTCGAATATTCCTTCCACAAACGTTCGGTCATTTGTCGGAACATGTCTGGAATGTCGTATACGTATGTTGTGCCATTTGATTGTGCCTGGAAGCGTTTCTGTTGCAAATAGTCCTTTGTCATGTATGGCGTTGAAATTGGAAGACCGTGAAGCGGTCCTTGCTTAACGCCGTATGCATGGAATTTGATCTGAAAATAGGAAAAGAGCTTGTCAGCACACACTTGTCCGATACACATTGACTGCAAAGCGGAGAAAACATACGTGGCCTGTTTCCGCGTCGGTCACTTCCGTGTACATGGTAATGTCTAAAAAGTATCCCGAATCGTTTGAAATACAAAGGCGAATGGCCTGAGTCGGTGCCTGAGGTGATTGCCGGATGACCATCTTCAATTCGGCCTGCAATACACGCAGTTTCCACAGTCTGGCGCCGTAGCGCATTATCATCTTTGTGACAGATTCCTCGATCTTGGCTGGATCCATAATGACGGTGGGCACGAAATTCAAAAAGATATGATTGCAATCGGTTCGCTTAGCCTGAGGATGAGAAAAGGCCACTTCCAATTCGTCCATAGCTTCGAGCAGCACGCGTTCACCTTCATTTTGCAAGTACTCGAACGAGGCTTCCTGAAAACGCGAAAGAGAGGAAAATCGTTATTTGCGACCCATCGAGTACGGGACGAGAGTCGGGACTCACTTTGGTAATGAGGTCCGAATGGCGAATAATTGATCGAATGAAAAATCTGAAATCGGTAACTTCCTGGCCCTTGGCCACTTTGGCGCGACCCAAATACAAATGCATCTTCTGATTGGCAGTGGGCAAGGCTTCCAAATCGTACGTTCGCATGCGATTCAACTCCAACTGGAATGCACAAGCCGGTTCCAAGTGTCGGTAGATTCTGTCCTCCTCGTAGTTATCTTTTGCGCGATATGTGAAGAATTTCGGGAATTGTCGGCTGCGAAAAGCAATAGGTAGTAAATGAGCAAGTGTGATGCAATAGATTGCGAAATTGTCCCTTACCGTTTCAACGGGGCGAACGTAATCCTCCTCACTCGTCGCTGGTACAACTCTTCACGATGGCGAACGCAGAATGCTCCAAACATTTGGGACATTTGATCGTCGTCCATGTCGCCTGTGTCGCGAATTGCTACACTTAAAATGTGAATTGGCTCCATCGATTTCTCTGCAAGAATATATAAGATCATTGTGGCTACGAGTACCTAGCAATTTAAGTGACAATAAACATACTATCATCTGTTTCGGAATTTGCAGGCCGCGAACTTGGATCCGACAGCGAAACATTTATAGATGTGCTCAGTCGGCCATTTGAATCCGCGGCATCGACTGCCTCAAGAACCTGGAAAAACAGCAGACATTCAGGCTCAACACGTGCACGACCCCGTCACCTCTTACTCACCTTACTACTAACAAACGCCGGCGACGTGAAGAAATCTTCAAGCAAATCCAAAATCTCATCCGAATATTGTTCGAAATGGTCGAATGAATCAAACGCCGCCATGCATCCGGTCCTCATAAACGATCCCGTCGAGATTTCACTTTCCGCCGAGTCGACGTTTATCCTAAGTTTTAAACTATCGGCAAATGATTAACACATTTTGTAAGGTTTTAACTATCTTACCTATTAGGATGGGCGGACGGCAACAGAAATTGGAAGTGAACAAGTGGCACTTCGCCCGACAGTTCCAAATGTTGCAGGCATGTCAGCTCGTATGAAATGTAGGCACGTCGCACGTAAACTTCCAAGGCAGCGTTGCAAACGGCCCGGTTTGAGTGGTAGAAGAAATCATGCAGAATATCGAAAATGGAAGTTTCCGACAGAATGAGACGTTGTAAATTTTCCGGATGGAAGTCGTGACCGTACATATCGACGGCCGACAAGAAAATCGACTCCATTTGATTGTGTCGAAGCTCGTAGGCTGGCTGATGGGCGGCAATGAGAACTTGACGCGCTCGCAAGGCCACACGCGAATGTTCGGCTCTATTCAACGATGTCAGCTCGCTCAGAGTGGCTGCCAATTCGTCCGTAAGACCGGGTTCGTTCGCCCACAGGTGGTCAATGAGCAGCGTGACGAGAAGATTTTTCTTCGACACCTGACTGTGTGAGAATATTGTCGACACAACGGTTCGCATGTCGTCCTTGTACTTATCACGAATAGCTGCTACACACTTGTCATAATGCCCATGCTGGAACATGGACTCGACATCGTAATATTGGCGCAATAGCTCGTGCACAGCAGCCTTCATTCGACCTCGAATTCCATTACGATAGCGCTGAACGAGCTGCACTATGCCTTGCGTGGTCATGAAGAAGACATCACGATCAGCTCGTTTCTGAAGTGTCGCCGCATGACTGTCGATTACGCTGGCAATTTGCTGCGACGGGAATTGCGCCAGGACACTCGTAATATTGCGTTCGTACAGCCCCATCAATTTACGAATCTTCTTCTCAACGGAGATGGGTATACGGCCCGAAATCGATGCAATGACTTCTTGCAGTTCGAGTAGAGGTAGTGACGGATCGCGTAAACTTAGCATAAACTTTTCGATGACTTCGCGAAGACGAGGCGCGTTATAGGGATCCGGAAGACAATAGCCGCCCAACGTGTTTTCCAGGATAGCCTTATAAATGTTGTGAACTCGGTTCAGTTTTTCGGGAACTGGGGCGTTTTCAATTTGTGGAAATCCGCTCTTGTACGGTTGCGCCTTTGTGACAAGAGATGGATCGTCCAATTCCAGGTGACCGAGAAATGAACCTGCGTCCAGAACGGCACCCGGTCGTCGAACAAACGAAACAGTTCCCGCTTCCTGTGACGTTAGAGTCATTACCATCTTCATGACTTCAATTTCAGCATAGGGCTGACCCTTGTTCACGTGTGCTCCTTCATCCACCAGCAAATTGATTAGTTTGCCAGCGGAGGGACTGCGCAGTAACGACGGGTCATTCTCCTTCTCAAAAACGCAAGTTTGATTCCCAATAACGATTCGGTATCGGTCGACTTCTTCTTTCATGTACGTTGTATAGCTGGCACCTTCAAAAGACAGCAGCATTCCACCGTCAGACAAACGATGCACGTCAACTTCTTTGAACGAGTTATTCATCAACAGGAAGTAAGAGTTTTGTCCACTCTTGGCTGCTTGCACTTTGTAGCGTATGCCTCCGTTGATAAGTTCAACGTCAATGACATTGGTTAGTGTATTGGCAGCTTGAATTTGTCCTCTAAAAGACGCGAAAAATTCATAAACGCTCATCTAAGTAGCATCCAATAGCTCTACTTACTTTTCCAATGAAGTCTGGAAACTACTAAAAGCCTCTGTGATTTGCCTATCGGCAATATGTAACGCTCCACACACTACGCCCAACAAAATATCAGGTTTCTCGGATTGAACACGTTCGGCAATAAGGGCATCGAGCCAGGCAGTGTCAATAGTGTTATCCAAGAAGCTATTTGTTTCTAGCAGTGTAATCAGGTACTCAACGGTGGTTCTAAAGTCGCCTCGAATCGACAGTTCCTTCAAGGCAATTACTAGATTCCTGCAAGCGAAAATCAATTAATCCACTGATCGCACTCTGATGCCGCCTTTCAAACAAACTTACTCGCGCGCTTGTTGTCGATTCTCGCCCCATGAGAAACAGTGACCGAACTGTGAGTCGGCGTATTCATGCAATCCACCCGACGCAGCCACACTAAAGTATCCCCAAACGTTTTTACTCGAACGGAAATTCAACTCTTGAACTGTTCCGGAACTTGGCTTGAATCCTTCGTCCGGGTTTTCGGAAGTAATACGCGCGGCGATTACATGACCCCATGGACGAGGTTTATTCGTTGGATTTTCAAAGTCAATCAGAGTCGATCCCCACGGTGATTCGCCGTATAGAAGACGAATATCCTTGATGCGATACAACGGAACGCCCATTCCAATCTGAAAATAATACAGTTATTCACTGCCGGGTTGATTTTAATGGGGTATAATTGATTTTACCTGCAGCTGACAAGCTGGTAAGTTCACATCAGCTACCATCTCGGTACAAGGATGCTCGACCTGTAGACGAGGATTCAATTCAAGGAAGAAGTATCTTCCTTCCTCGTCGTACAGATATTCCACGGTGCCGGCGCTCACGTATCCAACCATTTTTGCCAGCCGAACTGCCGCCTGTGAATGAATTTTCAATTATTGTTGAATATGTCGCCCGTGAGTGCAGGTCTACTGAACCTTTTCCATGTCTTCGAAAACTTCAGGATGTGCCACGATAGCGGGAGCCTCTTCAATGATTTTCTGATGTCTTCGTTGAATAGAACAATCGCGTCCGAACAAACTGATGGCGTTGCCATATTGATCGGCCAAAAGTTGTACCTCCAAGTGACGCGCTCCGCGAGCCAGCTTCATTACGAATATTGGAGAGCCCGGGACTTCCGCTTGAACCTGAAATTGTCATGGAATTCATAATGGCTCGACAGTCGGATGAGTAACTCTCTCGACTTACCTGTCTAAACAATGCTGGAAATTCATCAGCTATATCTACACGTCTAATACCTTTCCCGCCGCCACCTTCTGAAGCCTTAATCATAACCGGAAAACCTATCGAAGTTTGGATTTGAATGATTATTTGCTATTTAAGCGCACCAACTTGAAATGGTCTTACCAATTTTACTAGCAGCCAGCAAACCTTGTTCGGCCGATGTCACGCATCCGCGAGCAAACAACTCACTGGAAATTTTGATTTTCTTGCCGCTGTATTGAGCCTTGAGCTCTGAACCGGACCATGGCAATGTTGGAATTTCAGCCGTTTGTGCGACTATAGACGATGCAACTTTATCGCCAAGAGCCCACATGGCACGATCGGGTGGTCCCAAGAATACCAAACCCTCCTTGTTCAAAAGTTCGGGGAGTTTTGGATTTTCCGATGCGTGTCCCCAACCAGCCCACACAGCCTAAGGAAGCGATACTATGAATGGAATTGTTAGGCGTGTATAACTCGAGTCGTACTTACTTGAACTTGAGTTCTGAGAGCAATGTCAACGATCAATTCAACGTTGGCGTAGTTGTTGTTATTTGAGCCTCCGGGAACGGGCACATAATGGTCAGCCATTTTGATATATTCGGCGTTGGCCTTCAAATCTTCGGGGGTGACCTGTAAAAGAGAAATGATTTTTTTTTAGCAATGAGAAATGAACCGATCAAAATATATCTTCCTTTTTGCATCGAAGGGGGTTGTGGCAGCCCTTCGCCGTTGTAAAACGGGTCGCTCCGGTGCGTATAGTCTCGGTGCATCATCTCTACGCAGGTATGTAAGCAGGGGTACCCCTCAAGGTGGTGTTCTCTCTCCCCTTCTATGAAATCAGGTGATCAATAGGCTGCTCCTAAGCCTCGAAGGTTTGGGATGCAAAGTTATCGGTTATGCAGACGACATTGCTATTGCAATCTCGGGAAAGTTTCCCTGTGTCCTGAGCGATTTAATGCAAAATGCCCTATCTATCCCGACGAACTGGGCTGGCGAGGTTGGTGTTGGAGTAAATCCGCAAAAAAACTGAGCTTGTTCTCTCTGTCTTACTAAGGGACACGCTGTACCCTCTTTTGAACTACCATTATTGGAGGGCACAAGGCTAGTACTCACTGATAAGGCCAAATTCATTGGTCTCATCCTGGATAGAAAACTATGCTGGAAGGCAAACATTCAGGAACGTGTGACTAAGGCACGTTGCACTATTTTTGTGCATGAAGGCTATAGGCAGAAAATGGGGCTTACATCCAAAAGTGGTTTACTGGCTCTATGTATCAGTACTACGTCCCATGCTAATGCATGGGATCATAGTCTGGTGGATGGCACATAGCATCGTGTCGTACAGAACTCTGTTAGAGAAGGCCCAAAGACTGGCATGTGTTGCCATCACAGGGGCTCTAAGGACAACACCGACTGCTGGTTTAGGAGTGTTATTAAATTTACTTCCCTTGGACATTTTCGCTGAGCAGATGGCGGCGAATACGGCTATTTGCATCCGGGACACCGGTCAGTGGACCGCGTCAATCGTAGGTCACGCGGTACTGAGAAACTTTGACATTCCCGGAATGACGGACTACATCTCTCCGAAGCTCCTGTTCGACAAGTGCTTTACAAGCCTGATCCCATTGAGAAAGGAGTAGACCCAAAAAGTGCTTTTTTGCGATCTAATGCCATTAGCCTTTTTACTGACGGCTCTAAGACTGAGGAAGACGTTGGAGCTGGAGTGTACTAGGAGAAGTTGAATATTGGTTTGTCGTTCCGTCTTCCGGAATACAGTAGCATTTTTCAGGCAGAGGTTGTAGCAATTTCCGCGGCGCTAGTCTGGCTTGCGCATAACGTTGTATCTACTGGGGATATTGTAATCTTCACGGAAAGTCAACCGGCAATTAAAGCGCTGAGCTCTGTACCCTGGTTACATCAAAGACGGTATTGGATTGTCGCGACTCTCTCAGGGTGATGGGTAGTTTTTTCAACATATCTCAGTGCTGGATACCGGGCCACAGTGGACTATTTTGGAACTGTAAAGCTGCCGAACTGGCTCGGGCGGGAGCGACTAATGAAATCAGGGAGTGGTGGCGTACAACAGGGTTGCCTCTAGCAGCTTGCAAAATGATTACCCAGAATGTGGCGTATAACAGAGCCAGCGCCAGATGGAGTCACATGTCAAGCAAATAGGCAATTATGGCCTCAGCTGGATCGCATCCGATCCTACGGGATGCTGATGCTGAGCAAACGGCATTTGAGAAATGTGGTGGGACTTAGCACGGGACACTGCTTGATCGGGGAGCATGCTAGAAGACTTCGACTTCCGCACAATGATTACTGTAGGAGCTGCGGAGACGTAGAGGAGGAGAAAAACTGCCATCACGTTCTGTGCACTTGCCCTGCTTTGGTGGAACGTGGGAGAGACATCCTTGGGTCCTCCTTTTTTGTCGATCTGGACGACCTAAAGGCTTCTTTCCAGCTCTGACTGGTTTAACGATTGAGATAAGCTCAGGTATGCTGTATCTAGGGGGTATCACAACGGACCCAGTGGCGGCCTTGCTCTTCAAGGCAACCCATCTAACTTAACATAGATATTACTCTTGAAAAGGAAGAGAGCCGAAAGCTGCATCTTTTCAATTTTTTTTTCTTACGACAGTAGTTTCGTGTCGACCTACTCGTCTACCCTTTATTATTTTGTATTAATTATAATTTTTATGATTGCCACTAGGTGCAACATCTCTAAAGAGATTTAAATAATAATTCAATTGCCTGAAAAAATACTTACCATAACAACAAAACGAACTGCCCGTTCATTTTTGAACATTTCATATGACCATCGTCTAATCGATCGCATACATTTCACAGCCGCAATACCATTGTTGGCGATCAACACCTTATTTATCACTCGTTGTCCACCAAATCTCTTCACAAACTCTTCAGGTGTAGCTATGACAAAATCACGATCTTGGTAGCGTTCCATGCCAAGGCCGGTGCCTCGCGACATGCTGGGCCTGCAATGAGAAAAGTACGGGGAAACAGACATTAGATGCACTTCTAAGAGCAAACAAGATACATTTGTAAATACATATATATACGAATATGAAGATGCGTGGTGTTTCGGTTCGTTTTCTTTGGCAAGTGAAAATAAAGATGAAAGTGAGATTTTACAAATTCACAAGTTTTTTTTTTGTTCGATCAGGTTTGTTGTTGACAGTTATTATTTTAGTTTTAAGAGATTATTTGATTATGTGCCATTTTTTTGTTGTTATTCCACCCAATGTTTTCCTATGAATACTAAAAACCATATTGTGCAACGTTGAAAATTCCTAAATTCCTACTGTTTTCGACCGGTACATCCAATGTCCTTTTTCCTCACCAAAGGGCTCAAAATGCCATTAGCACTAAAGGATTCAAAATGACAGTAGTCTAGTGCATTCGTGTCAACAAACCGTGTCATATGATGCCCAACTTGTCTAGATATGACCTTAATGTCATGAAGGAACTTTTATCTGACCTAAACCTGCAGCAGGACCAAAATATAATGAAGTTTTATTTATAACAACCCAAGGAAGCGACGTGTCAAATGAATGTTCCTACGGCAGCCGGTTCTACGCACCCGTGTTACCTGGAACAACCTCGTCACACGGCCAAGAGCTGCCACAACTCCTTCGATGCAAGAAGGAAGATCTATGTGTGTGTCACACAATTTTTTCTGGAAATTGGGAGCAACGCATGTCGGCGCTATTGCTCTCAATACTTAGACATTGAAGAAAACCATGGACAACCAAGCTTTATGACATACACATTCATTGGATATCAGCGCGTCGCTACAACAACAACGTGTCAAATTTCGTGGAAATCGGACCACGGAAAAAGTCCGGAAGGGGTGATTTTTGAAAAAACTTAAGCGAGTAACTCCGGTTTGAATACAGCAGAATATACCGTTAGTCCAGTCGATGGCCGAATTTGTTGCCACCGTTCCGAGATCAGGGTCACTCAAGGAACCTACATACCCCAAATTTGGTTAAGATCGGACCACGGAAAGTGCTCGGACTAACGCACAGTATGGATCATTGTATGTACACATTTTCATGAATATCTCGACTCCAGCGTCATCTACCCGTTCCAAATTTTGTCAACAACTTTATTATCATTTAATTAATATACTCGTATGTTCTGAATTTGAGAATTGGAATATAAATAAGAATTTTATAAATAACTCCACTCTAGTGTCACCTACCGGGTACAAAAAAAAAGTTATGCACATCGGAGGACCAAACGAACATACATATGGTGTGAATATGAGTTGGATAGCTTTGGTGGTTCAAGAGTTATAAAAGCAGCAACATATGTACCAACGTTTTTATATATTGTACATATATAGTATGTAATATGTATTAAGATAAAAAAAAATATTTTTTTTTTTACAAAATCGAAATTTTCAGAGTGACGCGAGCGAAAAGTGTCAAAAAATCCGAGTAGAAAATGATTTTTTCATCTCGGGCTTCTGGAACTAAAAAAAAATCAGATACATTAGATCAGGCATGTCAAACTCGCGGCCCGCCGCGCCTTTTTGTGCGGCCCGGGCCAGGTCAAGCCAATGTGTTGGAATGCAAATATTATGTCATCTTACGCGCCGTTCACTTGCCACATTTCAATGTACGGCATATTTTGCAAGTATCCGACTTAATTAATATATTAAATATTAACTAATCTACAAATGTTGGTGATTCTTTATATATACGGATACGACGCGATCCATTTGCACAAAATACAGATTACATATAATGTATACACAAGCATCGTGACTAGCCGGCATTAGCGGAAGGCACAGCATTCACCGTTACTAGCCGTCAATATTTTAGTAATCGAAAATCCAGCCGCACTGAAGTTGGTATGTACTCTCATTCGAAGTGATTTATTGTACATTCAATCCTCATACCAGAATCGTACAGTCAAAAATCTTCAAAATCATACAATCATCATTTTTTTCAAGTGCAATCAGCCTTTTGTAACTATAACCAACTCGGGGAACTATTCTTGACGGGGAACATCTCCAGTTGTGACTGTGACCAATAGTGACTGTGACTAGAAGTGACTGTGACTAGTAGTAACTGAGACTAGTAGTGACTCTGACTGTGACCCAATATCGGCCCTTCCCTAATTAGGATATATTAATTTTTCGGAAAAAGTTTATTAATTCGTGGAATTATTCAGTGTCTGGTAAGTTAATGTTCAAAAAAAATATCGATATTTTTGAAAATACTATTTGAAAGAATTTCAAGGATTATTCACTTATTTCAAGGAATTCCATTGTCTCGAAATACAGTTGCGGAAAGAATTACTGATTTGGCTGAAAATTTAAGTATTCAGATCAAAGCTAAGTCATCAAGTTTTGAAGTTTTTTCAATTGCCTGTGACGAGAGTACGGACATTGGGGGCGTAGCTCAATTAGCTGTATTGGTTCGTGCTTGTGACGCTGATTTCAACATATTCGAGGAATTTCTAGAACTGGTACCGCTGCATAGCACTTGTACGGGTCAAGATATATTTGATTCTATAATCAATCTGCTAGAGAAACATAGTCTACCTCTGTCAAAATTGACTTCTGTAGCTACAGATGGAGCTCCTTCTATGACCGGAAAAAATAATGGTTTTGTTGCATTACTTAAAAAAAAAAGAAGTGAAATTTATAATGGTCCCCAGATTCATCATACGCATTGCATCATACATCAAGAAGTATTATGCGCCAAGGTGATGAATATGGACCATGTCTTAACGCCTATCAAAAAAACAATTAATTTCATAAAATCTGGAGGTTTGAATCAGCGACAGTTCTCTGCTTTATTAAGTGAATCAGACAGCTGTTATTCCGGTTTGTCATACTATACCGAGGTAAGTTGGCTCTCCTGCTCAAAGATTCTTAAACAATTCTTGGACTTGAAAGAAGAAATATGTCAGTTCTTAGTAAGCAAAAATAAAGATACCAGTTTGTTTTTTGATAAAATGTGGTTGCAAGATTTATTCTTCATGGTTGATATTACTAAACACTTATATGATTTGAATTTAAAGCTGCAAGGAAAAGACCAACTTAATACGAATATGTATGACCAAATTAGAGCATTCAAATGTAAGTTACTTCTATGGGAAAAACAGCTAACAAATGAAGATTTAACGCACTTTCCGACATGCAACATAAACAAATCAAGTTTAAGTGAAACGGCAACATATAAAAAATACGCAGAAAAAATTGTAGGTCTTATAAATGAATTTGAAACTAGATTTGCGGATTTCAAATTATTGGAAAATAAGTTCTTTCTATTCACTTCATTATTTTCAATAAATGTAGAATCAGTACCTAATGAAATGCAAATGGAAGCAATTGAGATACAGTGTGATTCAGATTTAAAGGCCAAATACATTGAAGTTGGCATTCCTAATTTTTACAGATATTTGCCCGTCAGGTTTGAAAATATCCGAAAATTGGCATATGAAATAATAATAATAATAATTTCCATGTTCGGAAGTACCTACCGTTGCGAGCAATTATTTTCAATAATGAAAGGAAATAAATCTCCAGCCAGATCGAGAATTACTGACATTGGGTCAGTTCTAAAAGTCATCAGTGCGAATAACACTTCTCCCCAAGTAGAAAAATTAGTAGCAGAGAAGAGATGCCAAGTGTCAGGAAGTAAAAAATAATATTAACGTCGTGTTTATTTTATACATAATATCATTATCATTGTTCAGTTTGTTTCATTTTGCTCATTCATGTTGAATTTATAAAATACTACCAAATAAAATTTAAGTTTCTATGGAAATTTTTGTCATTTTTTTTCTGCGGCCCACCTCTTACTTAGCTTGTGTTATTTGGCCCATGCCAGCCTTTGAGTTTGACACCCTTGCATTAGATGAACCCGTGAAACGCCGCGCCGGTCGTTTGAAAGATGTTTTCACCGGTGAGTTGATAAGTCCGACTCACAGGCTTCCATTTAAGCCCATGTTAAAGTCATGAGTCGATGAGCCGGTATGTTTATGAGCTCATGAGTCCGTGAAACGGCCGTCGAGTGAAAGCTGCCTGACATTCTCTAAGCTGAGAAAAAAAAAACAACAAAAACAAAAACCAAAACAAAACTAATTACTTTAGTGTTTGTCCTTGCTGTTGATGTGTATTCCATTTCGGCTTCTCCCTATTCGTAGGCAACGTGTCTGCGAATCGGTCTTCATTATCACCTTCACCGGTCGACGACGTGGACGATGAGATGCTTGGCGATTTAATAATACTGGCAGTAGCCGGACATTGATCATTTTCGCCCGCCGTCTCATCAACTGTAGAATCCCATGAGCTTGGTTCGCCCCTCTCGGCCAGAACAAAACGTTTGCTCGCTCGTCGCTTCAACATGATCAAAGCAGCTGCTAATCTCGCAACCAAAAAGCCAATTGGCAAACAATTGTACAGGCGTAATATTTTGAATGGTAGTGTGTACAGAAAGGTAGTAAGAACGAATCACACCGTTTCACAATCGACAATACACAAAACGAACGCACTTAAGTCACGCGACTGGGTACAAAGGTGTGTGCAATGTACACTGCCACTAAGTTATTAAGATTTTTTTTATTAATTTTAATTTTGCAAGCTTCGGTTGTGTTTTAACACTTGGACTTGCAACAGCTCGTTATTTCACTTTATTTTTATGTATATAGTTACATCACTGACCGCAGGTTTTCACACCCGATATGACGTGAACGGGAAGAAAGTGGGGAGAAATGTAAACACCGAAACTGACCACTTAGGAATTTATGTGACTACGTATCACCCATATTCAGCGGAGATATTTAGATTAACTTTCTAGCCTAGATCAACATCAGACACCTATTTTTCGATCAGTTTGCAAACCATTCACAACCGAAGTTACTATTACTCTAACTACAGCTGAACTTCGCAACCGAATAGTTTAAGATAAATAACCGTGTATCCAATAAAATGAATCCAATTCACACTTGAAACCTTAACCGAATTACAAAAGGGGGCTAACGTACTCGAAAATAAAAGTAACAAAGTAAATAAAAAAAAAATTAACGTAGAAAAGAAAACGTATGACTACGCGAGACGCGACAAATCGACGAAGTAAAATGTTGTGAGTGAAACCATGGACTAACTAGCTTTTGGGGAAGACGTCGCTGGTCATCGTTGCCTCTTCAGTCACAACGTCTACTACAAATGCATAACGAGAGAGAAAAGCACCTCATGCATGGCCCAGACCTCGTCTTTAAACGGTTAGAGTAGATGTCAGTCATTGGTTATTCCAATCTACCGGTGTCGGTCAGTCGACTACAGAGATTCCACGTTTTTGTAGTTATAATTAATACCTTCTGTTATTTTGGCTTTCTGTCAAGTCTCTAGAGGGTTTTGGCGCTGAAGCAATAATAATAATGATGGTAGCGAATCATGACCTCAAAGCGAAATGTTTTAGTGTGTTTAGTTTTCAGCATTGAGCCAAATATACTTTTGATATATTCATTGCAAAATAGACGTAGGCCAAATTAACACGTTGAAGACGTACAAAATGTGTGACCGAAACGCGCCAGTGAATTTTATGGAAAACCATGCAAAAACCATTTACGCTTATAAAAGATTAACACTAACGAGTCATCTCTAACTCATAGCCAGTTGCGAGTGACTCTGTGGATATACTTATTTGAAGAAAAGCCGAAACACCGATGTTTTTATATCGAATATCGATGTTTTTCTATCGATATAGCAACACTGCGCCCAACTAAGACCGTTTCATTTGGTTATGATTGTTCATGATCCTGTCAATTCATAATGAATGTTTGAAAGATCCCGAAGAGATCCATTAAGGTTCGACAGCATGATGGACAGCAACATGAGCAATTATAACGAAATGAAATGATTAATATGAAGGCGTTATATGACCACTGTCGTTAGAGTCATTGCCGTCTAGGCCCGCAAAAGACACAACACTGCACATGCCCTTCAGGAGGCTGGCTGGTTGGTTTACGTGACTGATTCGAAGGTGAACACCAATAAGCGTTGGTGAGCGCCATTTTGCTGACACAAGCCTCGTAGGGAATCGAGCACATTCTCAAACTCAGTCAGCGGAGTTGAGGAAACTGTAATGAACCACCTGCAATGGACCATATCCTGGTAGTGCTGCTTCCACCGGTAGATCTATGGCAGCATCTGATGAGTAAGGATCTGTCGCTGGTACGAAACCAGAGGCCGAAGGTCCCATTACGTTTGGACCCCGATGCGAGCGCGAGAGAATCTGCGCCGTCCGCCAACCATTCCATCCTTATCGCCCTATTTTTTATCATTCCCCATTTTTGCCCCCATATTTGTATCGTCTTCCCCAGGCCTATGATTTTTGATAATACGTAAAGGATAGGGGCAACGAGCGGCGAAAACCCCGCCCACGTCTCCGGAACTGAGCTACAGCAAGCATAGACCGCTGCTTAGCTCGTTGAGGGGCCTTTTTCTTCACCAGATGGCACAGCCCGACCCTTCAAGGTCATTGTGCTTCCTAAGGCTCCGTCTCCACGGGCATCTTCGGATGCCCACCAAACCGTCAGTTACAAAACGTAGAATCTCTATTTCAGACATGTTCTCGAAGAAAGCTCTGCCTAGCGTCCGGTGCCTAGCCCTACAGAAAGTAGGTCAGAGTTCTCCTCTTCGTCTCGTCCTTGCAGCTAAGGCAGTGCTCGTTGTGGGAAATACCCAATCTGTCAGCGTGCTCCCCTACAGGCCAGTGCTCTGTTGTGACCGCCGTGACACTAGCCACCTCTGAGTGGGTTCTACTCAAGAGGGTTGGTTCGCCTTTGTTTATATGATGGCCATATTTGTCTAGACGTAGCGCATGTTGGCAAAGCGCCCCATCTGAGATTAGCCCGTGACTTGAAGTGTACGTAAAATTCTTTTCTGACGGCGCACAGCGGCATCTAAACTTCCGCCGCAAAGGATGCATGGAGTGCGGAGCCTCGCGAGCTGGTCGGCCTTTTCATTGCCCTCTATGCTCCTATGTCCGGGAACCCATAGGAGGAAGTTTGTGAAGTCGATGATCAGTAACGACAACGGTGAAAGATTTGTAGAGTTCTGCCAGTTCCACAGTCTCTTCATCGGTGGTACCATGTTTGAACATAAGTGTCACCACACACTGTCGAAGTAATTTGAACGAACATCAAAACAGCGTGCATTGACAGCGCAGATATCATCCTTGGTACTAACCCGGATTGCCGGCATAAGCCTTGGATGTCCGGCGCATCATGGTAACGCATTGTTGAAAATAAGCAGCTGAAGGCACAATTAGCTACAGCGAGATACAACAATCGAAGTAACGTGGAGCTCCTTTACCGTCAGAAAAATCGAAAAGTCCAATGTTGTTTGCGACGTGATAAAAGAGAGTATGCGAGCTCTCTACTGGCCTCAACAGAAAAACGCCGCAAGAAGCAACAATTTAAACGCCGTGTACGGAGTCATCAAGGAGTTTGAAGGTGGTCGTAACTCCTATTAACATCTGGTGAAGGACAGTGATGGAAAGCTGCTTATGTCAGATAAAGAATAGATGTGGTGGTAGAAAGAGAATTTCGCCACAATTTTGAATCGTGCAACTTTTGGCGTTTTTTCTCATCCAGCTAGCCATCAAAATGTGCATGCGCATATACGGTCAACCAGCCCGACTAAAGAGGAAATATTCGCTGCAATTATTGCACTGAAACGAGGCAAGGCCGCCGGACTCGAAGGCATTTCTGCCGAACTTTATCAGGTAGCGCCAAGAATAACTGCCGAGTTGCTGCACCCACTTGTTGATACTATAAAGTGTGGAGCACAGAGACCTTTCCCACTGAGTCCAAGGAAGGCTTGATAGTCAAATTTGCAATGGAGAGCAGCCTTACAGATCGCAATAATTGGAGAGGCATTTGTGTGCTCCCTGTTGTTGCAGAAATAATAGCTAAAATTGGCTTGAAAAGACTTAGAAGGGAGCACTTAGAAAGCCCAATTAATGAAGAGTAAACCGGCTTTCGATCCGGATTCAACTGTGTCGATCACATTAACACCTTGTGGATCATCATCGAGCAATGCGCTGAGTATGATTCTCCGCTTTACTTGCTTTTCATTGATTTCGAGAAGGCTTTCGACAGTGGAAACCGGGATTCAATATGGGCGACTTTGCGCAGGAGAGGCATCCTTGACGAAATTGTGGCTATTATAAAGGTAACCTACGATAACGCGAAATGTCGAGTTTTACAAAAAGGTAAGGTGTCGGGGGACTTTAAGATCCGGAGTGGAATTCCGCACCTCTCACCGATCCTATTCCTCATATTGATTGGCGATGTGTTGCATGCAGCTCTATTATCCGCACCAAACAGAGGAATTCAGTGGACCTTTACATCGTATCTGCAACATCATCATTACGATGACGAAATATGCCTACTCTCCCACAAATTCATGGATCTAAACGCAATGGCTTTAGATATCGAGAGGGAGGCGAGCACGGTTGGGCTAAAGTTTAACACCAACAAGACGAAAGTTTTTAACCCGCCGTTGTGAAAAAGCAAAAATCCAACTTTTCCTATCAGTATCAATGGACAGCTTGTGGAGAAGGTGTATGAATTCAGAAGCATTGTTGTCGAAAATGGTGATACGGAGCAAGGCATCGCTCGTCGTTTCAACCATGCTAAAAGCGCATTCGGAATACTGTACAAAATCTGGCAATGCAGTTATCTCAGTATTAAGATCAAGCTGGGCTTGTTTCGCTCCCTGGTATAGTTTGTGCTGTTGTAAGGGAGCAGCACATGGAAAGTTTCCGTAAAGGTTACCAGAAAGCTCCAAGTTTTCGTGAACCCATGTCTTCGTCGAATTTGAAGAATTTTCGGGCCCGAAACAATATCAAATGAAGAGCTGAGTTGACGTACGTGTCAAATGTCAATCGACGAATTGATACGAAGGCGAAAATGACAGTGAATAGGTCACACATTGCGGAGGGGTGATAACTGCATTGCTGGACATGCCAATGACGGCCGACGAAGGGGGTGTCCTAAGATCTCATGGCGGCAATATGTGGCGAAAGAGTGTGAGTTACTGGCTAAATCGTGGGAGCACTGCACGGAGCCCGAGTACGATGGCGCGCAGGAGCAGTTGATGCGCTATGCCCCAATAGGGGTTAAGGCAAAGTAGTAATCACAATATCCTTTGATTCACTGAAAAATACTTATTGAATAAAAGATTTAATGTCACCACCCGCATTGAAAGGGTTAAAACCAAATAGTTGAATGTTACACAATCACAGTAAAAAACCATAGAAATAGCGTTGTTGAGAATGTTTTACTCTGGCATGTACGTAATAGCGAAATGGCACGCAAATCGATAATTGACGAGAGAAATGAAGGTCTCCCTAGTAAACAAAGTTTTCTTTTTGCTCAGAAAGAGAATATACTCGTCATTTCTCAGCGTGGCTGCAAAGTGGGAGGAACTTTATACTATTTGCAGATTTTTTATACATAAACGCTAAATAACTTCATTCAGTTTTGCACTTTTCAGCTAACCTATAAGTGTGTACATACTAGAAACAAAATTTCATTAGCAACCACAAAGTACCTCCGTTCACTGAGAGCCGTTGAATCGATCGTTTTTTTTGGACTTATCACATAAAAGTTTTTTAAAAGTTTTTCAACACATACATAGTTAAATCAATGGTTTTTTATACGTTTTACGTTACTATTACTTTTTTCTTTACAACAACACGAGGAAGGCACTTTCTATTGTTAATTCGAAAATATATAACCAACAAAGCGAATGAATCTTTGAGTACTAGCTTGGTATCTTTCGGTGATTGGAAGATAGTCGTACATTATACTGCATACTCACTCAAATTGTTAGCGCGGAGAAAATTTCCAAATGTTTTTCATGAGTCGTTGGTATTTTTTGACAATCCGACTTTTTATCTGTCGAAGATTGGTAAAAAAACCAGTTTCATCTTTGGGATTAATTGCAATTTATGTAGACAAGTTGGCCCAAATGGAAGTGTGCTACATCGGCTGATCGATGATCTGATGATTTTATCAGATATGTTGGAATGATGCAATATGCACACTTTTATTATTTACTGGTATCTTTAAAGTTAACTGCAGCATTGATTATAGTCTTTTAGATTTACACAAAATTAAAGGAAATCGTTTCCCACCTTCTCCGTCAAACTTTTGCGATGTCGCTTCCATCGATGGTTTGTGCGACAAATAGTTTTCGGTGACCTCGATATGAGCTTTATACCAATTGATGCGGATCTGCGGTCTAAACTATATAACTCCATAACTATACACATAGCAGAGCTCAGAGCTTTGAATCAGTCAGTTGATATGGACTTTCGGTTTAAATTACTCTATAATTCCATGCCGTTTTTGCAATTTCTGGTTAAAGTTTATTCTATAGATAAACGCTAAACGGCACCCATTCTCCAGTTTAAAATTTATCGGACGAAAATTACAAACAGCTGGTATGGGCAGCTGAAATTTTGACAGCTAGAACTTGTTACGGCGCGTATACAGAAAACACTTAGAGGACTCACGATAAGAATTTGTAGTATGTAAGATAGGGTATTTGATATGTGAGGGAGCGGCTTAGGTGAAATGGGCGGTCTAGGTAGGATTTAGCAGAATACTATTTACCTTTTGTACCTTCTCCTCCTCAACTATAATATTCCATCGATCGTCGCCAAGATGGGGAATTCATGCTATCAACAGTAGTCTCCCCTCAGACGAGAAACATTTTGGCTTTCCTGCAAAAGAGGACATCACACAAAGTACTTTGGACTTTCATAAAATGAATGGAGTACTTATCTAATCCAGCACTATAATCCGTGATGACGAATTAATCCAACCTGGACGCTCACGATCGTATTGAACTGGTGCCACTCACAACACTCTTCATCAGCAAACTTCTCGTAAACAAACGTACACGAACCCACGGCAAATTAAATACAACGCGAAACACTTGTCAAATCAATTTTGACATGGCAATGTTTACAATGAAGGAAGTACCGTTGCCGACGATTCTTAAGGTTGGTAGTGTGCAATTCACAATAATGATCCCACATTGGTGTGTGTCTTGGATACAACCATTAAAATTGTCCATGTATTCTGTAATACGGGAATTAGTATGTACAAACAGAATATGTAATACGGAAGAATTAGCGGAACAAAGTTTATAAAAGGGCGATGACTCGGTCAAAACGTCCTCTTTTGTTCTGGATTCGCACACAAGAAGAAGAAGTCGCACACAAGAAGAAGAAGAAGAAGGAAAAGACGGAGACTCACGGATTAGACGAATTCAGCTGGGAACTGAACCGCATCCAGACGTAAGACGACGACGTGTTAGACGGAGACGGTCGACCACGAAAGGGCGCACGAAAAGGACTAGGAGGAGAATCTGTCGGTTGTTAGGAATCATAGTGAGTTAGCCGCCCCAAGCTCAATAATTGCCAGGTTAGATAGTTTAAGTAGTGCTAAGTGTAGTTTAAGTGAAATAATTGATTGATTGCATTAATACGGCCGAATAGAGTAGCGGATAAATTTAAATAATTTTAAAGTTTTGTAATAAAGTGAATTCTATAATCGAAAGATATTGTGAGTGAGTGCTCTGGGGGGGGTAATTCCGAAGTGTGGAACCGGGACCTCGAATTCGCGCTTGTCGAGGGTTAAGATTGGTTCCGACGCGGCGGGTAAATTTTAAGCGTGTGGCGTCCCACGGCCTTGCTCCGCGGCAAGCCGGCGCCTGCCGTGTCAACTATCGCGGATTTGTGAGTGCAGCTCAGTAATTTTTTTACGTAACATTTGGCGCCTAACGTGGGGCTATTTATTTCGCTATAAAATTTTGGTTCGAATAGGAGAATTTTTAGTTAGACCAATAGATAGTGAAGAAGAAGGTGGCAATTGCGAAGGAAATTGACAATTTAAGTGTGTATATGCCTCCATTTGTTTTGGCTTGAGACTACTTCGCGATTACTCCTTTGTTTTGTCACTTTTGTTGTGAATTTGCTTTTTTTTTGCTTTGTGGTGGTGGTACAGTTGGAGTGACTTATTCAATTTAAGAAAATGGGGAAAATTGTAGTTGAAAGATTGTCGAAGGACGAACTGTCGTATGAGTTACAAATACGTGGTTTGCCGGTAGACACAGTCGATGCAATGCGCAAGTCGCTACGGGCGGCGTTAAGGGCCGAAAAGACGTCGAACTCTTCTTTTATTTGCGCGAAATATCCGTTTACATTTGAACAGGATAGGGACGCCTTGGAGTTGAATTGGGTTGAAGTCAAGGAATTATTCGACAAGTTTTCTGGAGACGCTACGTCGAGCGAATATCAAAAGCTGCGGTCGAAAATTGAGTATGGCTTACGCCGAATCGAGGGGATGGTTGTTGTTGGAAATGACCAGGAGGTTTTGATTAAGGAGTTCAGGGGTAGATTAATACTCGCGTTGGGTACGTTGGCGTTGGAAGCAGAAGGGGATCAGGTAGAAGAGGATCTGATAGTAGCTCCCCAATCTCAATCCACGCCTCGATTGAACACAGAGGCCGAAAAAAACGTGGACATATCAAAATGGAATTTAAAATTTAGTGGTGAAGTTAAGTTTTCCCTGAACGGATTTTTGGAGAGAGTGGAAGAACTGCGCTCTGCTAGAGGGTTAACAAAAGATCAATTATTCAGAGCGGCAGTAGAACTTTTTGAGGGTAATGCGCTCATTTGGTTCCGGTCAAAGAGGTCAATTATTAGAAGTTGGGACGTTTTAGTGCGGGAATTAAGATTAGAATTTCTACCTCCAGACTACGACGATAGACTTTGGGAAGAAATTAAAAGGAGGACGCAAGGAAAAGAAGAGACTATGGGGATTTACGTTGCAATGATGGAAAGCCTGTTTCGACGTTTCTCTGTTCAATGCTCGGTCGAAGAGAAATTAAAGGTTCTACGGAGGAACATGGCACCTTGGTACCAAACCCAGTTGGCTTTAGTTGATGTCCATTCAATCGATGAACTGGTTCAATTGGGAAGGAAACTTGAAGCGACGCGGCTTTCGGTTGAAGCGTTCACTCCGCCTCCGTCTCGTAAATCAAATCGGTCATTAGAACCGGATTTGGCTTACATGGGAAGCCACGAAGCAGTTCAAGAAACAGGGTCGAGCGGACTTCAAACACAAGTCCAGTGCTATAACTGCAAGCAATGGGGACACATCTCGAGAAATTGTCGTAAGCCGCGGGTTTGTTCTGGTTGTGGAAGACAGGGAGTAGTGAAGACAAATTGTCCATCCTGTAACCAAACAGTAGCTAACCAAGGAAAACCCAGAGAGTCTACTTCTCCTAAAGCGGGTAACTATGTGAGATTCACGGAACCCTTTCAGGAAAAGGCGGGAAACGGGACCGGTGTCCACTAAACGGCCATGTGGACACGAAGGCAAGTACAGTGAAGGCCGTGAATCAACAAACCATGCGCTATGAACTACCAACTCGGGAAGGAGATAGTCGCCCGCACCTTTCGGTGGATATTATGGGTGTGTCCTTCCTTGGACTGGTGGATTCAGGAGCGTCGTGCACGGTATTGGGGAAGGATGGCTGGGAGACCTTGGAAAAAGAGGGAGTGGCTCTGGAGCTGTCAGAGGAGCCATCTGTCAAGTTAGTTAACGGGGATAGATTGCAGATTTGGGGAACTGTGGAAGTCCCTTTGGTTCTTAATGGGCATACAGCCGTAGTCCAGATACGTATAGTACCAGGACTGGTTGGTGGGTTGATTTTGGGGGTGGATTTCATGAGGAAATTTGGAATCGTTCTGGATATGGGTCAGTTTAGATGGGATTCTCGAGATGTCGTGAAGGAAGTTGCAACACTGTCGCATTTAAGGGGGAGGTCTCGTCTAAGTACAGAAGAGGAAGAAAAATTAAGCAAGATATTGACAGAAGAGTTCAGTCTTATGGGGGAAGGACTTGGTTGCACTAAGGTGGCAGAGCATCACATTAAGGTTTCGTCCGTTCCCATCAAACAAAGGTACTATCCGGTTTCGCCCGCAGTACAGAGGCACATCGATGAGGAGCTAAACGAGATGCTGAAGTTAGGGGTGGTAGAACCATCATCAAGTCCATGGTCCTCCCCGATTCTACTGGTCAAGAAGAAAGACGGAACGTACCGATTCTGTGTTGACTTTCGGAAGTTGAATCAAGTATCTGAACGAGACGCCTACCCGTTGCCGTATGTGTCGGCCACGCTAGACAAGTTGAACGACGGTCGATGTCTGTCATCCCTGGACATTAAGTCAGCTTATTGGCAAGTGCCAATGGCGGAAGAGTCGAAACAATTCACGGCATTCACGGTTCCTAACCGTGGGTTGTTCCAATTCAGGAGAATGCCTTTCGGTTTGCATAATGCTCCAGCAACGTGGCAACGCCTTATTGATCAAGTACTCGGTCCCGACTTGGAACCATACGTTTTCACATATTTAGACGACATCATCGTGGTTACACAGGACTTTGAAAGGCACATCTCGGTCTTGAAGGAGGTGTTTCGCAGGTTGCGTGAAGCGGGACTGAAGGTGTCTAGGGAAAAATGCGAATTTTGTCGTCCGCAGCTTAAATACCTGGGCTACATTGTCAATGAGCAGGGGTTGAATGTCGACCCTGAAAAGGTTGAGGGGTTATCAAAGATACCTCGCCCGGTAAACATCAAGGGGGTGCGTCAATTTCTGGGCATGGTATCGTGGTACCGACGTTTCATCCCAGATCATGCGACTTTGGTGGCACCTCTCACCGAACTTTTGAAAAAGAACCGGAAATTTTGTTGGTCAGAGGAGTGTGAGGAAGCCTTCGAGCAGGCGAAGATTAAATTAATGACTGCGCCGGTGCTGAGCTGTCCGGATTATGATAGACCATTTGTGGTTCAAACAGATGCGTCGGATTACGGATTAGGTGCAGTACTGTCCCAGAGTTTCCCAGATGGAGAAAAGGTTGTCAGTTATATCAGTAGGTCTCTGACTCGCACGGAAAGGAAGTATTCGACAACCGAGAAGGAGTGTTTGGCCGTCGTATGGGCAATAGAGAAGCTGAGACCATATATCGAGGGTTATAGGTTCAGCGTTATCACCGATCACCATTCGTTGGTTTGGCTGCACAACCTCAAGGATCCAAGGGGTAAACTGGCTCGATGGGCAGTGCGTTTACAACAGTTTGATTTCGACATAGTGCATCGCAAGGGGAAGGAGCATCTGGTACCCGATGCACTATCTCGCTCGGTACCGGAAATTAGTGTCGTGTCCCATGCTGTTAAGGAGGATTGTTGGTATCAGGATCTGAAGACAAAGGTAGCAGACAATCCCAGCCAATATCCAAAGTTCAGGATTAGCGATGGGGTGCTATGGAAGAGGGTGGAAGGACCTTACTCGGAGTTAACGAGTGGCGATGAATGGAAGCGAGTAGTACCAAAGACAGACCGTGCTCAAGTACTCTACCTGTGCCATGACGACCCAAAAGCAGGTCATATGGGTATCAAGCGTACGCAGGACCGGGTAGCTAGGGACTACTACTGGCCAAAAATGGCTGCCGACATTCAGACTTATGTCCGTAGATGTAAGGCCTGCCAAGCAAACAAGGTTGAACGGCGACTCCCAGTGGGCCAGATGGTTACGAGAGCTGGAGAGGCCAAACAACCCTGGGAGATAGTCTGCGTTGATTTGGTTGGACCTCTTCCTCGCTCTACTACGGGTTACACGTTCATCCTTTCGGTACTGGATTATTTTTCAAAATTCGCTTTGGTATTCCCTCTAAGGAAAGCTACCGGACCCGAGGTTGTGCGTATATTAGAGGAACGAGTATTCCTGTTGTTCGGAGCGCCACGTATTGTAGTGTGTGATAATGGAGTGCAATTTAGGAGTAGGAAATTCGACGAGTTGGCTAAAACATATGGAACGAAAGTTTCGTATACAGCCCTCTATCATCCTCAAGCGAATCCGGTAGAGCGTACCAATCAAAACATTAAACGGATGCTAAGGACCTATGCTTCCGATAACCACCGTACTTGGGATCAGGAACTAGCAAAGATTGGGTGTGCACTGCGGACATACACACATGAAGCTATGCAGGTAACCCCGTATTTTGTACAGTTTGGACGGGAGATGGTAACCCATCGTGATGAAATTCAACGTCCAATGGATGAAGCCGACCAACTCGACCCGATGAACCGAGCCGAGGCTCTAAAACGACTTCGGGAAAGTGTTGCTCAACGTCTTAGGCGCGCCGCAGAGAGCAGTAAGAGTCGATACGATCTCCGTAGACGAGATCAGCAATTCTTGCCAAACGAACGAGTCTGGCGACGAAATCATGTTTTATCAGATGCAACGAAATATTTTTCCGCGAAGCTAGCTCCCGAATTTTTGGGTCCATTTACCATTACGAAAGCGGTGTCTAGATGGACTTATGAACTAGAGGATGCTAGTGGGAAAAAGTGCGGGGTCTGGCATGCTAAGGACCTTAAGCCGTACATTCCGTGAGTAGTCTAGAGTATACAATAATAGTTATTAGATTAGTTTCATTTAGATTTTGTTTAGGTGGAGATATTGGTGGAAGAATTGTTTTTCTGTGGTAGACTAGTTGAAGTATTTAAAGTGAATTTAGTAGCTAGTAAGTAGCGTGTAGTAGAATGGATCGAAACGTAGATATCCCCACGCAGCTGAGACATTTGAGCTGATATGAATTCGCGCGTACTTCCTTTCTTTATTTTCTTTTTTGTAGTGGTTTTTCTCCGTAGAAAACCCACTTTTCAGTAAGGGGGGGATTTGTTACGGCGCGTATACAGAAAACACTTAGAGGACTCACGATAAGAATTTGTAGTATGTAAGATAGGGTATTTGATATGTGAGGGAGCGGCTTAGGTGAAATGGGCGGTCTAGGTAGGATTTAGCAGAATACTATTTACCTTTTGTACCTTCTCCTCCTCAACTATAATATTCCATCGATCGTCGCCAAGATGGGGAATTCATGCTATCAACAGTAGTCTCCCCTCAGACGAGAAACATTTTGGCTTTCCTGCAAAAGAGGACATCACACAAAGTACTTTGGACTTTCATAAAATGAATGGAGTACTTATCTAATCCAGCACTATAATCCGTGATGACGAATTAATCCAACCTGGACGCTCACGATCGTATTGAACTGGTGCCACTCACAACACTCTTCATCAGCAAACTTCTCGTAAACAAACGTACACGAACCCACGGCAAATTAAATACAACGCGAAACACTTGTCAAATCAATTTTGACATGGCAATGTTTACAATGAAGGAAGTACCGTTGCCGACGATTCTTAAGGTTGGTAGTGTGCAATTCACAATAATGATCCCACATTGGTGTGTGTCTTGGATACAACCATTAAAATTGTCCATGTATTCTGTAATACGGGAATTAGTATGTACAAACAGAATATGTAATACGGAAGAATTAGCGGAACAAAGTTTATAAAAGGGCGATGACTCGGTCAAAACGTCCTCTTTTGTTCTGGATTCGCACACAAGAAGAAGAAGTCGCACACAAGAAGAAGAAGAAGAAGGAAAAGACGGAGACTCACGGATTAGACGAATTCAGCTGGGAACTGAACCGCATCCAGACGTAAGACGACGACGTGTTAGACGGAGACGGTCGACCACGAAAGGGCGCACGAAAAGGACTAGGAGGAGAATCTGTCGGTTGTTAGGAATCATAGTGAGTTAGCCGCCCCAAGCTCAATAATTGCCAGGTTAGATAGTTTAAGTAGTGCTAAGTGTAGTTTAAGTGAAATAATTGATTGATTGCATTAATACGGCCGAATAGAGTAGCGGATAAATTTAAATAATTTTAAAGTTTTGTAATAAAGTGAATTCTATAATCGAAAGATATTGTGAGTGAGTGCTCTGGGGGGGGGGTAATTCCGAAGTGTGGAACCGGGACCTCGAATTCGCGCTTGTCGAGGGTTAAGATTGGTTCCGACGCGGCGGGTAAATTTTAAGCGTGTGGCGTCCCACGGCCTTGCTCCGCGGCAAGCCGGCGCCTGCCGTGTCAACTATCGCGGATTTGTGAGTGCAGCTCAGTAATTTTTTTACGTAACAAACTGTTTACGTTTGCACATTCAAATGAGACCATCAAACTAGTCACAAAGAAAAAGAACAGAGTTCTGGAAATTCATTCGGTGGAAGAGGATTCGAGACCAACTCAGCCGCAAACTAATGCTGAGAGACGGTACAGACGTAGAATGAAACAGGCGGCAGAATTCCGCCAGGAAAATTAGCTGATTTTTTACTGCATTATCATATTTTGAGTGTGGCATACGCTAAAGTTTAATTTACTAGCCCGGATAGCTAACTGGCAGTTTAGCCAGACATTGAGAAAACGGGTCATATGTATAATTGAATTTTCAGCTGAAAGTCAAAAGTTGCTGAGCTATCTAGCAACTTTTGACTTTCAGCTGAAAATTAAATTCCGTCGTCAAATCAGAGATCTATCGGACGGTACTCCCATCGTCAGCGTCGAATCGTCATATGATACCCATCTTGCCTAGCTATAGCTTCATTGCCAAAAATGTCCGTTTTTTACACCAAAGGACTCAAAATGTCTTTAAGAGTACTCAAGTGCGTTCGCCTCAATATCCCCAGTCATATGATACCCATCTTGCCTAGTCATCGCTTCACTGCCAATAATGTCCTTTTTTACCAAGAACGCCCTTTTTTCCACACCAAAGGACTCAAAATGGTATCAGTCCTGGCCAAAGGACTCAATGCACTCGAGTACTGTGCATTGGTCTCATCACATGAATCAGGAGATACCCATTTCTACCAGGTTTGGTTTCCGTTTAATTTCATGATAAAGAGAGTCCTTTTTTTCTGACGCACACATGCGGGGAGAACAGAGTACGATGGCGCGCAGGAGTAGTTTTCCCGCTACGACCCACTAGGGGATAAGGCAAAGTCGTAGTAGTAAATATTGTGGAAACTTTACGGCACCTTCCGTGCGACTGTCCAGCATTCGCTAGGAAAAGATTAAAATGGTTGGGAGCCTAGGAGTTGCGGGTCTCAGTTTGAGAAGCCTTTGGAGCTTCGCTACTGAGTCAAGATGCTTCGAGCTCAACAAGCTCTTGGTAAGGACTAACACCGGAACGCAATGGGTATCAGAACGGAAGTACGCATCGCTATGGACCTAAGCGGTCTATGTGGTTAGGCTTCCACCCAACCTAACCAAGCATACATACACAACGTTTTACACCTAAATAAAAAAATAAGTGCGCACTGTGAAACAAATTACAAATCAATTATGCACTCCCACTATACTAGCACGTGTCCACCATCTTGAACTTGTGAATATGTTAATTGACTCTGCTTCTCCAAGGGCATGGGCGCGTCAACATCTCTTGCATTACTATGCCTTGTTATCGCTTCGAAAACATATTTATTGGATGGTGTAGTTGCTAGCATGTACCTCCTATCCGCGTCGCCTTTATATGACGAGCTCGGAGCGCGGTGGCGGAGTTCTAGTTTTACCCAGAGGAAGTTTTTATTAAGGCTCCAAGGATTGAACCTCTGTTTCTCTAGATGTAGAATATGTCAACGCTTTAACTACGTTGGTCGTGACCATACGGCTACCGAACACGTCAGCTTGTGAACATGAAATGATGTCTTGCACACAGGACAGGAAGCACACAGAGCTGATTGCTCTCTGCACACTGCATTTGATGAAAATCTTGTTGATCGAGCACGGGGTAATGAGCAAGGGTAATGATGAAACGTGATTGATTGGTGTCGCCTTCTTCGAGCGGAGTAAAATAGCATCGACTCCGCTTAAGCTTTCGAGCACTTTAACCATCGCGATAAAGCTTGATCGGGAGGATTAGCCCGAATATCAGCGCAGGGGCTCGGTTGTTGTTGTTGTTAAACTAGTAACGCCTACTGGAATTGAAGGGGTTTGGCAGCCCTTCGACGTTGCTGATGAACGGGTCGCTCCGGTGCGTAGAATCGGCTGCCGTGGGAGCGAACTCGGTCTCAGTGCTTATTAACTTTAATGGTCATGAGCCCAGCCCCTATCTCTCCGCTTGGGAGGGGCGGACCTGAGGTTAATCGTTGGTTACCTCAGGGGACATCATCTAAATCACATCACCTAAACGAAATGGGTCTGTCCAGTGAGACGGAATGCCGGCTGTGCCTGGATGATATTAAGTCCACCAAACACGTTCTCTGCGAATGCCCGGCGATCGCTCGTTCCAGGTTTACGTTTCTTGGAGATTCAATAGAGTGCTCCTACAAAGGAACTATTGGCCTTCATCAGGTTGATTAAGGGTCTTTTGGATTAATGAAGGCTATGGCACAATATATCTAATGGTTGCAGTGCCTACCAGATGGGTATCTTAGCCAGCCCTTATTTTTTATTATTTTTTACTGAGTTGGCACAATCTCGGCCCTATTGACCGTATTTTACCCGCAACGGGTGCAAGCACCAAGTTTATCGCACAATTGCGAAAAAAAAGAAGATATTTTCTTTTAAATGACTGAACATTTTATCTACAGACTAATGTTTCACATTTTATAGAAACGTTCACTTCGATATTATCATGTTAGATTTCACTCGAAGAGGATTATTTTCGCAACAAAACACATATACTCTACGATACAAATTTGAGCTAAACAGAACACTGGCCACACTAAAGAACATTGTAAACGTCTCAGTCTATCGGGCGGGAGCCTATAGTTAATTTCATATCAAGTTGTAAGCACACACTAAAGACCACAACATATCCCGGAAAATGGAATTGTGTTCAACACGTATGGCGATAATCTTCTTACCGATCCGCCCGCAATAGTAATGACATTTTTTGGAAAAAATTTCCGACATTAAGGTGCCCTTTAATATATCGACTCATACACACTTCTGTCAATTTACATGAAATGAAATCGCACAATCAACCTATAAATGCAACTACGAGCCGAACAATTCGTGGACATAGTAAACCGTCGACACGAACGGTTTTCATTCGTGACGTAACTAAATATATTCTAATTATAGCATTTACTATCCCTCCATCGTATAGATAAACGACAATGCATGTAAAAGACAGCATAGCAAGTAAGATGTACTGACGGTCAGAAAGTGTATAGGGAGAGAAGTTTTGGTTGGTTCAAGGAAGAAGAAAGGATCAAAAAATGTAACACGCTAGTGCCAGAGATTTGATAAATACAAGGAAGTGAATAGTTCGCGATTAAAGTTGATTTTCTATTTGTCTAAAATTGGAATCAATTGACTAGACACGTATTAAATTTTAATAATACATACTTATGTATGACTTTGCCACACAGTCCTGAAATAGGACACAAAATAATTTTCATAATTCAACCCATTGTATGTTAATATATGCGTGGGTTTATTTCACAGTATTGATGTTCATTTTATGCTGAAATCTATGGATGCGGGAGTGACCCGGCCGACAAAGAAAAACGAAGAAATCGAAAAAGCGACCACGACTATGTTTACGCGACCACTCCCACAGCAGCCGGTTCTACGCACCGGAGCGACCCATTCATCAGCAATGGCTAAGGGTTACCAAACCCCAACCCCTTCAACGCCAGCAGGCGTACAAGTACGGGTTTTTGGACCTCTGTAGCGCGGGCCCCGGGTGGTCGTGGGGGTTCAAATTTGGTAGGGTCATTTTCTTGGGTCGTCTTAGCATAGTTTGAAGTCGATACGATGGAAAATACCCGAGATAGAACAGTTTAAACCGTTATTTTTCAATTTCTCCTCGTTTTCGTTGTTCTTTGACAGACTACAGCCTTGTAGGGAGCATATCGAGATCTGCTTTCTTTTCTCACGGATTGACTCGGATTGACGGAGGGTGTGCGTAGACTATTATTTGCTCTGATCCGTGCAGTAGAAAAAAAAAGTGAGATTTCATAGTTTTTCCCTTAAGTCTTTTCAAAAATTTCAAAGAAAAAATTCTAAGACATTTATAGTTGTCTGATTTCGACCAAATTTGGTACGTAACTTCCTTGGCTTATTTATAATAAGTACAATACCTCACGGTGATATTTTAGTCCTGCTGCAGGTGTGCGTCAGGATAAAAGGACTCTCGCTCCCACGGCAGCTGGGTCTACACACCGGAGCGTCCCGTTCATCATCAACGGTCAAGGGCTGCTGAACCCTTTCGATGTCAGCATTTATTGCTACAACAACAAAAGGAATCTCTTAATCATGACGCACCGGAGCGTTCGGTTCATCATCAACGGTCAAGGGCTGCCGAACCCCTTCGATGCCAGCATTCGTTGCTACAACAACAACAACAAAAGGAATCTCTTAATCATGAAATGAGACAGAAACCAAACCTGGTAGATGTGGGTATCTTCTGATTTGTGATGAGTGATGACGAAACCAAAACAGTGGAGTACTGCTAACCGTTCCTGCGGCAGCCGGTTCTACGCACCGGAGCGACCCGTTTTACAACGGCCGAGAGCTGCCTCAACCCCCTTCGACGCAACATCTGTATCCGAGCTCGAAGCGCCGCTACAACAACAACAAAAAGCATTGCCACTTCAGGAAGTAAGAACCTAAACCCCACACACGGGGTTTCGTAGTTCCTGAAGCGGATATTCCTTGAGTGCGGCCTCAGGGTTCATTTCTGCGTTAGGTGGTAAAAACCAAGAAACCACACACAGTGGATTTCTAGTTTCTAAAGCGAAAATTTTATGAGTGTGGGATTAGAGTCCATTTCTACTTCAAGTGGTAAGAATCTAAAACCCACACATGTACGGAGGTTGCCTTTTATATTTCGGGATTGGACAACCCTAGTGCTGCAATCTGGCAACTGACAGCTCTATCGTAAAGTTTGACATTTTTGAGGTTATACGTACTCAGAACGTTTTGACATACGAGCGCTATTTGTGTTTTTTACAGTAACTTAACAGATTAATCTCGGCCAAATAATGGAATTCAATCGTGAACATTTTCGTGCGATTATTTTTTTACAACTTTCGACGTGGATTAACTCAGCAACAGTGCATGGATGAACTGAATTCAATTTTTGGCGATGAAGCTCCATCAAGGACCAGTGTTTATCGATGGTATGGTGAATTCAATCGAGGTCGTAGTTCACTCCAAGACGAATTTCGTGAAGGTCGTCCAAAATCAGTTGTTTTTCCGGAAACCATTGATGCTGTGCGGGAACTGATATTGCAAGATCGTCATGTGACCTATCGTGAGATTGAGACAACCTTAGGCATTAGTGGGACCAGCATACATTCAATATTGCATGAACATTTTACTGTCAAAAAAATTTGTTCGCGTTGGATCCCAAACAATTTGTCAATCGCTCAAAAAAAGGCTCGTGTCGATTGGTCGAAAGAAATGCTCAAAAAATACGATCGCGGTGCTTCGAAACACGTCTATGACATCGTGACAGGTGATGAATCGTGGATTTACGCGTATGAGCCCGAAAGTAAACAGCAGTCGACTGTATGGGTGTTTCAAGATGAGCCAAACCCAACAAAAGTTGTTCGCGCACGAAGCACTTCCAAGCAAATGGTCGCCTGTTTTTTTCGGAAAAACTGGACATGTCGCAACCGTACTACTACAACAACGCATAACAGTCAATTCTGAGTGGTACACAACTATTTGTTTGCCAGTTGTCTTCCAAGAAATCAGGAAAACCAACCGCCGAAGACGGATCACTCTTCACCAAGACAATGCGAGCTCTCACACATCAGCTCAAACAACTGCGTTTTTGAGCACTCAAAACATAGATTTGATGGGTCATCCGCCGTATAGTCCTGACTTGGCACCGAATGACTTCTTTTTATTCCCGTACATAAAAAACAAACTGAGAGGTCAACGTTTTTCAACACCTGAAGAAGCGGTTGCAGCATTCAGAATGCATGTTTTGGAGACACCTCAATCAGAGTGGCAAAAGTGCTTTGACAATTGGTTCAAACGCATGCAAAAGTGTATAGATCTTCATGGGGAATATTTTGAAAAACAATAAAGCGATTTTCAATGATGAATATTTGTTTTTGTTCTCTAATCCCGAAATATAAAAGGCAACCCTCGTATTTGTAGTTCCGAAAGTGAAAATTCCTTGAGTGAAGCTTCAGAGTGCATTCCCTTAAAGGGACGAGATAGATACGGGTTTTTGGCCATTTAGTAACTACAAACTTAGGGACGTACTGAACACGGTTTTACTGCCATTTTAGACGAAAAATGCACTCAAAAAACATCTCGATCTCGTCCGCTTAAAGAGACGTGATCGATGGGGTTTTTGGCCATTCACGCACTAAAAAACCGTCTCGATCTCGTCACTGGCTTGGGGATGTACTGAACACGGTTTTCGAAATACGCCACCGGCGACGTAAGTAAGGTGATAATACGAAATTTATAACTAATAAAATGCTTGTTATACGTACCGCTTCATAGCTCGGATTCAAACCTATGATAATGTATGTACACAAAAAAAAGATTCACAATCTAGACTAAATCGTCGAATTTAGTGATTTATTTTACTGTTGATTGAAGTACTGCAACTCGTATCGCGACTTGCACAACTCTTACTGCTCAAGTTAACGTCACGTGCGAAAGACTACAACAAATGAATGCATTCGTGTTTTTATCAACTTGTGACGACAAATAGTTAAATCCCTTTCCAATATGGTCGTGACTTTCTCATACATAATTCGCTCTTGAAATCGTGCAAAAATTACAAGAACCGTAAACAATAATCAGAAATCAATTATTTAATTCTCTGATGTGTTCATCAGCTAATCAAACAAGTCAACCGGTTGATTGTGTAGTATAACTAGTGTTGAATCAACGATTCTAGTCGAAAACGATCAATAATGGTTCAGGGAACAGTCAACGCAACTGTTATACCCAATTGTTGGACAGTATCATATTGCATCATGTTATTAACTAATATTTCTCCAACCACAAAGGTAAACATCTCTCAAGAGCAAAGATTTTGCATCATGTTAATATTATTTTACATACAACCCACGACGCTTAGCGCAATGACATTGAAATTTATTTTCATTCAGTTGCTACGACCGAACTTCCGCATTATTACAGAAATATAATTAAAAGGATTTGCGGTTTTTCAATTGGGCTGAAATGTTGTCCAGACTTTGAAACTCTCGAAAATAAATCTTAGCAGTCACTTACCTCAATCTTTTCCTTTTTTCCGTCAATTGTTTGAAGTCATTTTCAATTTTTTGCGGAAATGCGTCAACAGCCTCAGTAGCTTCTTGGATAGTTTCGGCATCGTCTCCCACCTGCAAGAGTATTACGATATATCATTTATTATTTCTCATCATACTTCAAATTATATTGCTATATTAACTCACCAAAAAATTTGGCCTTTCCGAACTAGGTACGATTCCATTAGTTACACTGCCACTGACCACCTCCTCTGTCACGCCGTTCTCCATAATGAAATTCTCGGTTTTAAATGTTACCTTACGTATTTGAGTAGTATTCGGCGGTTCACCAGCACCACACGCTGCAAATATAATCAGGAGACAACTATTAGCCAGGAAGTGATGTTTAAGGAAGAGGGGAATTTACTTAGGTACTTGTTAAGGAATCTTCCCACGAATGTTGTCACTAATAGCATAAGCGTACATGAAATTAATATGAGAACTATCATCGAGATGTATCAAGTGTGGACTAAGTTGTGGCGATGCAATGTGCTTTTTTTAATATTGTTTTTACGAAGTCACCATGTTATGGCACTATAATTATAGTAAAAAGTACAACGTGAGTGGTTAAGTGGAAGTGTCTATGTGTATATGTATTCGGGTCTTACATATTATTTTATTACTAACAGCAAGACAAATTAACATGCATCAATGATGTGTGGCTCATTCATGGAAATCACTAGTGTGCTTTCAGTGTAACAAAGCTAGGAATATTTTCAAATGGGGTATTAAAACATAAGGAAGGTGATAAATTGAATGCTTCTGAATGACTTGAGTTATGCTGTTGTTCGTACCCTTAAAAAAGTACTCTGAACGAGACCGGTGAATCGATAGTTTAGTATTCAAACGCTAGATCGCGTTTTTTTAACTAATGCCTTCCCATGAATATCTTTACTTAAATTCCCCAAAACTGACAGATTTTATCTAGAAAATTTCATAAGAACTTTATAGATTCAGCGTTCGGCATCTTAAACGTTTACTAAACGTTGCGAGCATTCATTCATGCATCCGAATTGCGGAATACTCAGAAAGTTTACGAAACGTTGAAGATCCTGAACAGGCAGGCATTTTCTATACCCTCTATACAGTACCAATATACTACACCACAATCCATTATGGGCTAAAAAAAACGTATTATGCTAACAATTTCAGTCGAAGCAACTCTTTTTTCAAATGAAATTTTCTCGATACTAATCAATCCGAGATGTGCCACTATTGCATGCCGTGAACGGTTTGTTGTTTAAATTCAACATATAAGCCGTCTTGAACATCAGCACGGACTATCGCTAACTTAATTCTAATTCTCCGAAATATAAGGATTTGCTATATACCTTTATAAACAAGAAAAGTCCAACTGTTACAGGTAAGTCATTAAATGACTACTTACCGCACAAAACGAGATTCGTTTTTCGTGGAAAATACGAGTCATATTGTACGCTAAAATCTCTCAACTAGCTAGCCGTGATCTCTTCAACATATCGTAAGATTCATTGATGCTTGTGCCTGGTATTTAATATTCATTGAACTATCATGCATTTTTTAGCATTAATAATAATTATGCGTGTTTGTTCGCGGAGCTACGGTCCTACCACGAAGCAGACTATCGTGGCTTTCTTTGTAAAATAGTGACAGACTGCAGTGGCTTTTAGACTGAACACATATTAATAATCTCCTTCTTGGTACAAAATCGCAGTTGAAATTCTGCGATTTCATTCATGAGTGTAAACGGTGCGCAACCGCTCAGTTAGGCATTTTGTGACTGCTAAACGGCATGTCATGAACCATTAGCTGCCGCTACCACGGCAGCCGGTTCTACGCACCGGATCAACCCGTTCATCAGTAATGGCCAAGAGCTGCCAAATCCCTTCAACGGCATCAGGCGTTGCTACAACAACAACAACAACCATTAGCAGTGAAATTTTTGGCATGAACCTTTTCGAACTTTCCCCTATTTAATTTTTGCGTTCACTTTCACAAAAGTGCATGCTCCCTCTGCAAACTGACTGCGATGATTACAGATGATGTAAACTGTCAAAATCATTGTCGCAATGGCTGCATTCAGGGAAACATTTTCCGCTACGAAACGCTACATCCCCTCCACTACACATTTGAGGAGACGCTACCTGTCACAAAATTTCTTTCGGGATTGAACCGCTACATATCAAATATCTGAGTGAGGCTCCAAACACAGTCGGTTCTGAACCATTTGAGCCATTCACCAAAAAACATCCAATTACAGACGTGTGCGCTGATTCGCAGCACAATCACTCAACTGTGAAACAATTCACTAACAAATTTGCACGAAGGGATTTAATTACCTTTTGCACGACACGAATCTAGACGCGGATTCAACTCTTTTTGTACACAAACAAATGTCACTAATGTCACAACTCACATACCAGCTGTGAATTGTCAAATGTAGCGGATCCATGCCCCAGAGAGCGTGAAAAATTTCTGCTACGAAGGGGAAGTATCCGCTCCGGAGCGGATGAAAGGAGCGATTGCAATCACGAGCGGGAG
The DNA here is from genome assembly GCA_964017055.1 of Chloromyia formosa. Classification (NCBI taxonomy): domain Eukaryota; kingdom Metazoa; phylum Arthropoda; class Insecta; order Diptera; family Stratiomyidae; genus Chloromyia; species Chloromyia formosa. The sequence continues at coordinate 4,268,855 of OZ024818.1, read as the reverse complement.
GGGTAGTAGCGCTCCGGATCAAACGAGTGTCGTGAATGCACTCAATGTGTTCAGCAAAGTGAGCAGAAAAATTTTCTTTTCAGTGAAATAACATTTAATTGCAACTTGTTCACTTGAACTCCTGAGCATATGACATTTACTCAATCGTTTCGCAACGGTTTTCCTTGTTTTCTTGCGAATTATATCAATATCAGGACAAAATAACTTTCTTTTAATATTTTTCTCATTCGGGATTGTGCGCGGGGTCGATGACCTACAAACGGAATTTTTCGTCAAGCCGTACAGCAAACGAAATAGAATACGTATAACAAAAGCCTACCGAAGAATGACGAACATATATTTGTTACTAGTGGGAAACCTGTCTACGGCGAAAATCGGATCATTTAAAAATCGATAATCGTCCCAATGTGATTATGGATTAGTACAAATAGTGGTGGGTCAATAAGGTTAATTTCGTTTAACAGTTAAAGTAAACTGCTAATGCTTATACACTGCGTAGCATAACTATAACTTGGGTATGTGGGCTTGTAACCTGTTCCTTGTTCCTGACATAAATTTACACTCGAAACATTAAACGAGCCTCGGATACCACGGACTGATTCACCGGCAACGATTTTTGGCTACAAACAACGGACCACGATTGGTTTTTGGAACGTTCGAAGGATGTGGGGCGAGTGCAATAATGCGAGGCTCACTGAAGTCAAACGGGAAACGGTAAATTGCTAATACTTAAGTATTATCTAGTAAACAAGAGAAGGTCAACTCTCGGTAATTACTTCTTCAATCATCTCGAGGAACTATCACAGGTGGAGGTTGGTCAATTGCTTCGTTTCGAGACTAACTCCGGATGGTAACCCTCAAACCTAACCCAACCTAGTGTTCAAATTGACGCGCTTAACTTATCCTTCTTTGGACCAATTTACATAAGTTTTCAACAACAAATTGAATAAACTCGATTTTTCGAAATTATTTTTATAACAATATCTCGAAATTTTGGTAACTCGAAATTTCGATAACTCGAAGTAAACCCTTTTTCTCTTCAAGTTCGAGTTATCGAGTTCCGTCGGAAGTATGCAGATTACAAAAGATGATATCGAAAGACACTGCTTCGAAAATGGGGCTGATACGCAAAGTTGATGGTTCCATGACAGAAACAGTGGAACAAACGTTGCAGGCTCTGATGGAGGTACATTTTCCTGGAAGTTTCAAGTCAGTCCAACCATGGCCTCAAACTAACATGGGAGCTGGTGGGGTAAGTCAACAAGAAGCTGAGAGGATAATAACTCCAAATGGAGTCAAAAGTGCTATAAACTCTTTTGCTCCATTTAAAACGGCTGGAATGGACGGAATATTCCCGGCACTATTACAGTGGGGCATGAGCGCTCTACTAGATAGGATCCGGAATATATTCGTCGCCTGTCTTTCAGCAGGCTACATCCCGAAGGCATGGAGGGAGGCTAAAGTGGTCTTCCTGCCTAAACCGGGAAAGAAAGACTACACAGAGGCAAAGTCCTTCAGGCCGGTTAGCCTTACATCATTCCTGTTGAAAACAATGGAAAAGGTGTTGGTGGACTACCTGGAGAACACCACGCTAATGTATAGTCCTCTGAGTAGGTGCCAACATGCTTATAGAGCAGGCAGATCTACGGAAACCGCTCTACATGAACTTGTTAGAGTTGCAGAGAGAGAGATTAACAATGGCGGGATCGCTATGTCTACTTTTATGGATATAGAGGGTGCTTTTGATAAAATCTCCTTTACCAAACTAAGGAACGCCCTGATTGAGCGGGGGGTTGATTACATTATAATTAAGTGGATCGACTCTATGCTTAAGCAGAGGGCGGTAAATCTTAGCAGTGGGTGTGACAGAATACGGGGTAAGGTAGTCCGAGGATGCCCACAAGGAGGTGTTCTTTCGCCTCTACTGTGGAACATCACCGTGGACAGTCTTCTCTGGAAGCTGGACTCGATGGGCGTACACACTGTAGGATACGCCGATGACTTGGCACTCACGGTCAGTGGAAAGTTCATGGACACAATTCTAGGTTGCATGGGACAAGCTCTCAAAGTAACCGAAGAATGGTGTAATGAGCAAGAGCTAACCATAAACGCTAGTAAATCAAACACTATGATTTTTACTCGTAAGAGGAAAGACATAGAGATAACTCCCTTACGGCTTTTTGGTTCGGAAATCAAGGTGTCCAAGGAAGTGAAGCATCTAGGAGTTACCTTAGATGCGAAACTAACTTGGAATGTTCACGTTGATGAAAAGATCCAAAAAGCGAAAAGGATTTTGCATCAATGTAAAACGTGCCATACACACACCGATCGATCGGCCGATCCGTCGCCCGAAATCAATATCGGCCGACGGATTGGCGTGTGTATGTGGAAATCGCACCGATCGGGCGATCAATTTTGATCTGCCGATATTTTAGTGCGATTTTCGTGCGATCGATTGGGTAGTGTATGTGATTATCGCAAGTGAATGTCAAATTACCAAATTAATAAATGAAGAAATTTCAAGGATTCTAATGATTTAAATGGCACTGCAATTGAAATATCATATATGTGGTATACGAAAATACCACACACATCCAAATAGTTAACAAAAATGAATCTAGGTTGGATTGGGAGTGAATCATAACCTATTTTTTGGATTGTCATTCGTTATCGCATCGCACGAAAATCGCTCAGTGTGTGTGCAGTGGAGATCGGCAGATATTTTGTGGCGATCCATCGGCCGATCGATCGGACGACGGATCGGATAATGTATGGCGGCTATAAGAGAGTGTGTGCTCGTAGGTGGGGAATTTCACCTAAAGCGACACACTGGATTTACACAATGATGGTAAGACCTATTCTAGCCTACGCATCAGTGGTATGGTGGCCAAAAGCCATGCAGAATACCACAAAGCGGAAGCTAGATGGGGTACAAAGGATAGCTTGCGTAAGCATATGTGGTGCAATGCGCACCACACCAACGCGAGCAATGGAGGCATTGCTGGGACTGCCGCCGTTGGACTTATTTATAAAGAAAACGGCGGCGCTTTCGGCAATACGCATGGAAAGGGATGCCATGTGGCATCGCTTTGGAACTAGCAGCGGTCATAAGAGCATCCTAGACATTATTCATGATGAGGTCAGGGAGACTCTAATGCCGGTAGAAGGCATGAGTAGACGTAGGGTAGTTGAAAGACTACACAAGACTCACATTGCAGATGGAAACATACATAATGAGTGTATGTACAATGACATCAGCATTTTTACTGATGGCTCTTTAATGGACGGTAAAGCGGGGGCGGGGGTTTACTCTGAAGAGCTAAACCTAGCATGTGCGCTTAGTCTAGGAGAGTATGTGTCCGTATACCAGGCAGAGATGCTTGGCTTGTTGCATGCGTTGGACCACTTGCTTGAAGGTCAGGTGCGGGGGAAGAAAATCCTTATTGCACTGGACAACCAATCGGTGATCAGACGCATGCAGCAGACGAACATAAACTCTAAACTGGTACTAGAGTGTGTCCGGAAGCTCAACACGTGTGCCTCAGAAAATGAGGTTACGCTGATGTGGGTAAAAGGACACATAGGTACAACAGCAAATGAGGCGGCGGATGCCCTAGCAAAACAGGGATCTGCGGCAACTTTCATTGGCCCAGAACCCAGAGTTGCTCTGGGGAACGGCATGATTGGAGCGAAGGTTGGAAAGTGGCTGGACTCCATGCATCAACAAAGATGGCAGGAGCTAGTCACTTGCAAACAAGCTCGGAATGCAATGACCAGCCCTTTAGGCAGGGAAGCGAGAAAGGTACTTAGTTATAAACGGAGTACCCTAAGCTGGATAACTGCCTTGGTCACAGGGCATGGTAATTTTAAGGCTCATCTGGCCAAGATGAAAATCGGGGAAGATGACGTTTGCAGGCTATGCCTGGAGGAGGCCGAGACGGCAGCACACATTGTGTGCGAATGTCCAGCACTGGCTAGCACGAGGTTGAGGATCACAGGCAGGCACACGATAAGTGTAGAAGCCATGAGTGAACTTAGCTTCAAACAAATGCTAGCAATAACACGGGACTCAGTGATGAAGAAAGAGGTCGACAATTATCAGTCGACATCTGGAAGTCACTGATGACCGGGAGGGGGCGAAAAGGGACCCAAACGTTAGTGGTCTGCTTCGGCTATCCCCCAGAGTATATAATAATAATATCGAGTTCCGACTGTATTTAGACAGTCTTTATAAGGTTGCCAATACTCGTGCTTATTGCAAGTATTAAAAATATCTCATGTTAATTTCCTAAAGCGAGTCAGGTCTTCGATCCACCATGAGGACAGATTTTTTTTGCTATACTTAACAGGACAAGACATTTTGTACCCTGAATTCTTAACCTTCTCGATAGCTGGCCTAGCCTAATGCGTAGTCTAGCGGCTGATTGGTCTAACGTGTAAAAAGCCGCTAAGTAGTTCCTGTACATTTGGAGAAAATAATTACAATTAAAGAGTTTACAACCGAGATCCGGTAATTAGGACGGAATTAGTTAAAAGTAAAGCATTGACATTGAATTATAGCCGCCATACATTATCCGATCCGTCGCCCGATCGATCGGCCGATGGATCGCCACAAAATATCAGCTGATCAAAATTTATATGGAACTGTCAAAAAAATCAACGATAAGCGCATACACAGGCCAATCCATCGGCCGATATCGATATCGGGCGATGGATCGGCCGATCGATCGGTGTGTGTATGGCACGTTTTATATTGATGTTGACGACCACTAATTGCTTCGGAAACGGTTTAACGACCTTTCAAATGACTTTGGCCACACTCCGACATAACTAACGTCAAATGAAATTCCATATAGCACAGTTTGCGTTAATGCATACTTTTCACATTCTTATTACCGTTGCATTTGCATTCATCGACTACAAACACAGAAAAAAATCTTTTGCAATAGAACTGGACAGTGCACATTGTAATCTATCGCCATTGACCTTTCCGCAATCAACTAGATTAGGTGTTATGTCATTGGAATTATATTACGAGCTGATAATATTTTTAGCCTACAACTATTTTTTGTCTCGCATAAAAGAACATACTATGTATGATGATTCCGGCGTAATCTATTCTATCGCATCGATGACTTTTGAAGGTTGAATTTACTAGATTTATTCGGTTTCACAGATTTCTAATTCACAATACAACTGAATCAACTTATTCGGCCAAGATCCTTTCAATGTGAACACGAAAGAAAATTTTCAATCGTTCATCTAATCATCCCTTTTGGAGGTGTATGCTAGCAACTGCAACCATCTGAAATTTATATGCTAACAAAACGTCAATAAGGCATTGCTAGCCATGCGGAGAGGTTAAGGCAATCAGTAGCAATCATCCCTTAACCATGTGGAAACCGCACTGAAGCTCAAGTTTGTGTAATACACTTAAAACAAAATCTCGAAAACTCTTCTGCCGTTAGAAAAACCTCTCAGCCAACATGTATGATTCTGTATACACGTGTGTTTCATTTTATGAACTTTCACATAAACTACATAGGTTCATTTCTCATGGTTAGCAAAAACTGAATTCTGACCCAACTGGACAATCACACAATACCATTTCCCATTCACTTTCAAATATCGCCAACAAAACATACGACAAATTTAGAATTGAGCCACACACTTAGTTAAGACCCTTTCCTAAATAACTGCCATTCACAAAGGTAAATTACCCAAAAAAAAAGTTTTTTTTTTTATTCAAAACTATCTGTTTAGCCGGCACTGTGCGTGTAGGTTTCCCTTTTAAGCTCTTGTATAAATATCACTTCACTGACCGAACGTTCGAATAAAACTGAATTAATCAAGTGGACAACAGCGATTCGCTACTATCAGCCAAAGTCAACAACAGGTTACATAGTACTTAGTAATAGTATTAGAATTGTAGAAGAATACATATAAATAAAAAAACGCTTGAGCGCCATGAGGGCATAATAATAATGTCAATAGGTTACAACAAGTTTTCATCATTTATGAATGCAATACGATGGTGGCTTGGGATCAACCGGCTCGCGCATGTTATCGGTATCGCGAAACGCAGGTTAAACGTGGGACGTTTCGCTATCTGCTCTGATGATGTTGATGTATGTATGATTGAATGCAGTCAAATATGTATATTCGATAGACAATATATAAACACACACGGAGACAATATATTAAGAAGTCGAGAACACAAAACTGACGCGATAAGTCTTCATTTAAATAGTCAAGTAGGTACAAGTTCACCACGCGAAGCCAATAAACGATTAACACCTTTCGGGTCTCAACCATTTTTTTCGTGTATGCGTATGCCGAGTAATACTCGTATCAATATTCTTGAAATTATTTACGGGTATAGTGGATAGCACATTTGCTTCCATAGAATGGAATGTCATTGATTTTCTTTAATTAAGCTTAAAAATCATGGACAGGATAAGGAATACTAGGAAAACATCATCTTCTTCATTAAAAAAACTCGCGTGGGGGGGGGGGGGTATATTATCTTTTATTACAGGAAACTGACAATGTTTCTTTTTCTAAGTACTCTTCGGCCATCACAGCAGTGGCATAGGTAATAAATTGCCCTAACCGCAAGTGGGGGACAGCGCGTCAACTATTCCATGTGGCTTAGCTGACGTTTCGTTGGCATAAACCAGTTTCGGACGATGCATGTTGCCAGCATGCACCTCCTGCTCCCATTCAGCCGCCTACCTGCGACAAGTCGGAAGATGTTGTGGCTTATTATTACGTACTGCACCACAGGAGGAAGATAATAACACAAACATCCATGGCCACAAACGCCGTGGACGGGACTTGAACCCGTAATGACCGTATTCAGACATGAGACTGACGCCGCTACGCACTGAGCTAAAGGTCGCCCCAAGTTTCCGCGTTCAACATGAAAATGAAGTCCGACGATGAAAATATTTCATCCATTTTTAGAACCATGTGTTGTAACACAGTCCAGAAGAGTTTTTTGATCAGGAAAAAAGGACCTTGACCTGACCAAAGGACTCAAAATGCCTTCCACAGTACTCCAGTGCATTGGCCTAATAACCCCAATTCAGGAGATACCCATATCTATCAGGTTTGGTTTCTATTTCGTTTCATGATCAAGAGAGTCCTTTTGTCCTGACATCCACCTGCAGTAGGACCATAGAGAATCTATGGAGGAGCAGTCCGCATATACTCAACACTAAACTATTTGAAGTAATTCCACTCGTAAAAAGTAACCAGAGAGACGCACGCGCTCTTTCCCACAACACCCGCTCAATCCATATAGAAGCACATGAGATGTCAAACTCACATTCACCCCTCATACTTCTCCTTTGTGAACAATACGGATAACATTCCATTTTGTCTCTTTACCGCGGGACAGCCGCCCGGTCCACATAGCCGACACATGAGATGTCAAACTCCCATCCCCCTTCCTACTTGCGGACCAAAATATCACCGTTGGGTACTTATAACCCAAGGAGACTATGTATCAAAATGGTTGAAATTGGACCATGGGAAATGACTAAGTGTCACCATACACTGTCGAACTCGAACACGAACCTAGTACAAGTGGACCGGTTTTCTTCACACCTATGTGAAGTGTATGTGTGTGTCAGAGGACATTTGTACCAGGTTCGTGCTCGAGTTCGAGTTTCACAGTGTATGGTGACACTAAGGAGCGATCTTTGAAAAGACTTGGGCAAGTAACTCTGGTTTGAATAAAACAATACATTCATTCCGTTAAGCTAAACACGGGCAAAACTCTTCTTCTTTCTCCTTGAGTTTATTTAAAGTCGAGTTGGCTAACCCATGATGACGTTGTATTGCCAGGAAATTTTAAGCGACGCATTTTGTTTTTTCAATTAAAAGACTTTTGGGTTAATTATGGAAATGATTTCTATTTCAAGTGAAAGTACAATCGACGCCATTAATTATGGAGTACGATATCGTTCAAATGTCCGCCGCGGAACCACCTGTAATGAACCATATTATGGTCTGGTAGTGCTGCTCCCACCAGCAGATCGAAGCAGCACCTGATGAGTAGTGATCTGTTGGTGGTACGAAACCAGAGGCCGAGGGTCCCATTACACACGGACCCAGGTGCGACCGTGTGGTCGTCTGATCCGTCCGTCAACCATTCCATCCTTATCGACTATTTTTTATATACCCCATTTTTACCTCCCCTGTTTGTGTTGTCTTCCCCAGGCCTATGAATTTTTGGTAATACGTAAAGGACAGGGGTAACGAGCGGCGAAAACCCCGCCCACATCTCCCGAACTGAGCTGCAGCAAGCATAGGCCGTTGCTTAGCTCGTTGAGGGGCCTTTTTCTTCGCCAGATGTCACGGCCCGACCTTCACGGTAATATGCTACCTTAGGCGCCGTCCCCACGGGCATCTTCGGATGCCCACTAAACCGTCCATTATAGAAGCGCTGGCACGAAGTAAATACGCTAGACCCAATTTTCCATAACTCGAACACACAAATCGGCCGAAATACCAGGAATTTATCGTTCGATGTTGGCCTGCAGCTTGAACTTGGTCTTCAATAATTCGATTGTGTCGTTGCGCCGTCCTGTTGGAACCACATAACGTGTAAGTCCATAGCGTCGAGCTGGTCCCAAAAATACTCAATAAGTCACTCTCCTAGAAAATGAAGCTTAATGATCGCCAGACACGATCTCGCATAACCCCGACCGAACTTCCATCGAACTATCAATTTCATAGAATGTGCGGAAAAAATCTTCTCATTTCCACCGTTCTATGAAATTGATGGTTCGATGGAAGTTCGCTTGCGGTTGTGCGTGATCGTGTGTGGCGACCATTAAGCTTCAGTTTCTAGGAGAGTGACTTAAGCTCAGCACAGACGCCGAAAGCAATGGTTCGCGAATTGCCGTGAAAATGAGGAGATTTTTTTTTCGCACATTCTATGAAGTTGACGTGGTTACGCGTGGTCACGAACCGTTTGGTTGGTTTGTCTGCTGCGATCATGGAGTGCGTTCTGGATCTTATACGTTGCAATTGCAATTCACATGCATCTGAAAGAGGGGAAATAAGCTAGAATTTTTTTTATTTCCCCAGTTCGTGTTTTACATGAAATCTGCATCTGAAGTTGAATTGAAAGCAACTTGCAACGTTTAAGGTTTTCCCCAGAACGCATTTATCGACGATAATTAGTGCCAAGCACAACCCGGATAAAAGTGGCGTTCTCACAACTGCTTTTCTTCAAGCGGCATCAATAAATAATTAAGTAAAACCACTTTGACAAAAATCGCACTTGAAAAAATATGCAAAAATGGTTCCAAATACTTGCAAACAAATTTGGAAAAATGAGGAGGAAAGGGTCGGGGGCGCCAAAATGTCCTTGCTTTTGCCTTAAGTTGGACTTAGACCGGTCCTGACTGCCAATTTAAAAGAGCTTAGTGCGTATTCGTATATTTTTAAACCAATTGATGGAAGGTTTATTTAACACGATGATGTTAAATGGAACACCTTTGTAAAATCTGATTTCCAATTTGATGTGATCTCATCTGTTAACTCTCTTGTTGAGTCACACTTGCTAATTATATTGATGCCTATAAATTCTTTAAATATTGTTTCTTTAGCAGCAACATCTGTTAGATCATTTCTAGCAATGGACCTGTAGTCATTGAAATATGACCAGTGGACCAGGACCCCCGGGTCTCCGCCACCCGTAAAGGAAATTGGAAACTACGCGTTTTTTGGGAAATTAAATTGTTTTTTTTTTTACCTGTTCTACATAATGCCTGCACAAACCATAATTCAAGGTTTGTTTAACGTTATCGACTTAGTATATTTAAAACATTTGAAATTTTTCCCGCTTCTCCGGGACGTCTGTCCGTGACAACTAGCGTCACGGAAGCAAGAACTGCCTTGTTAATATACAGGCCGGACGGTAGAAAATAACTCTCCCGCACACGTAGAAATTGATTGAATGAAACCCTTAATCTCTTCGAGCAGGAATATACATTCTTCATTAATCCATCCCCGACGAAGAATACAGCGCTAGAATGACACGAGTCATACACAAGTTGATTTTTTGCTACAGGCAAACAAACGACAGATAAGATAAATAAGTTTTTCATGGCAGGTCCGTCAAAGTCCCAGAGATAACTTTAGAGTTAGAACGGGACAAGGAGTTGGTGCTGGGATCTTTGGACCGAACACCAGGATTTCAATCGCTATGGGCTTTTGTCCCAGCGTTTTCCAAGCCGAGATCCATGCTAATGGGGTCTGCGCCAGAGAAATTCTGCACAAGAAATTTAATTGTGCTAACAGCGCTATCTGCACTGACAGTCAGGCAGCCATAAAGGCCCTTCCTTCACACAAGTTCTCATCAAAACTAGTGAAAGAGTGTTTTGATACCTTCAGAGGCTCACAAACAAAAATCGAGTCACTCTATGTTGGGTACCAGGGCATCGGGGCATTCTTGGCAACGAAGCTGCAGATGAACTTGCTAGACGAGGCACATCTGAAAATATTTCGGACCTGATTTTACTGCGGTTTGAGCTGAGCCACAGCCAGGGTGCTGGAGCTGGTGTGGGAATGGTCTGCGAACGAAACGCTGCTGTACTAGAATAAAATTCCAGGACAAAGGCAATCAAAAAATCTTATGAACCCCCATGCCTGGGCATAGCGGACTTAAGGTTAATCGTTGGTTGCCTCACGGAACACCACTGGGTTCTGTCCACTGATATGGAATGCCGACTTTGCCTGGAGGCCATTGAGTCCACAAACAAATTCTCTGTGAATGCCTCGCGGCCGCTCACCCCAGGTTTCTGTTTTTTTTTTGAGTTTCCATCCTTAGCTTTCTTATCCTGAGCTCCGCTGTCATTAAGAGTGCTGCTACAAAGGATCTACTGGCTTTGATCAGGTTGGTTAAATTTTTTTTTGGATTAGTGAAGGCTATGGCACAATAAATCTCATGGTCGCAGTGCCTACCAGTTGGCTATCTTACCCTGCCTTTATTTATTTTATTTTTATTTTTGAACTTTACGGCCAAAATTTTGAGAACCAATCTAGGCCGTATAAAGAGGTATGTGTACGCCATTTTTACACAAAACCCTAAGATTAGGGTGGGCTCGAGTGGCTGCCATATTTGCCACTGCCACCGGCACACAAAACCCTAAAAAATCGCGAAAAATGACTGACTGACCTAATAACGAGAACAGATATAAATTATGATAATACTCAACCAAAGCTTAGCGACAGTTGCAATAAGATGACTCAATTCAATACTTCCATAATCTGAACTGATAACCGCAGAGAAAAAAAAATGAACTCAAAGATTTAACCATCTTCTGATAACTTGAATCGTATACAAACTTTTTCTTTGTAAGATTGCACCTTCCATAATTTATGGGGGAATGAATGTGGCGAGAACACAGACGGATGGCATGATCAGCTTTTTTGGGTAGCCGATAAGATGATGGTAGAATCATTCATAGATTGAGTGTTTGGGAAGTTATTGTATATTGTTTGGGCTATGGTGATGTCAAATGTTGGATTGATTTAATATTTAATCAGAAAGAAGTTTAAGAATAGACATTTGTAGCTGCTATGCAGAAAATAGAGAGTGTCGTCGTAAGGCACATGTCAGAGATGCGTGATATCTATCTAGTATCTACCACTGTGCTCTATCACACTTCGCACTCCATTCTCCGACTGTGGAATAAATATATAAAACACCGAACTCCAGCTCTTTTATAGATGCTACACACAATGGCCCATCACTGGCAATTTACAGCCATTGCCATCTTGTAGACGGCAAAAATTGTGTTAATAAAAGAAAACCTTTGGGATAGGTTAGGTTATATGGGTTACCATGGGAATCCCACACTTAGACCCGTAGTTGGGTCCATTGCGTTACCCCAGGGATTATCCTGTCCATAGCGCCTACTCCTCCAAACTAGCCGGAGCTTTTGATGAACCTACAGAGCGGGCCAATTCTATATCCGCCAGTTCTCCCAGATGTGCATAGAAGAATTCGCTAAGTCTGGCATTACACTTTGCGTTTTTCTGCAGGAAAAGCAATCCCGCAAAAAAACGCATTGTCGTACAAGAAGAGGAACACGTACATTTAAATGGAACGCTTTACACTTATGCGTTACGACAACGCTGCAGTTTGCAGGAATCATTTTGCCGCAGCAAGTCCAACGACAGCGGGAAGACTTCTGCCGCAAAAAAACCCAGTGAGAAGATGAACACACGGTGGTATATGAAACGCATTACACCTTCCGTTTTTTGGTTCAACGATAAACTAGAAACGCATGCACCCAGTGACGAAATTCATGCAGTGCATCCATTGAGGACTGGCTGAAATTGTATCGGCCGCCCGACTTCTACCTACTATATTGCCACAAAAATAAAACCATCAATATCCTCACTGGGACAAGCTTTTCCCCGCAGAAAAACGCAATGTCTAATTATAGGGTTCTCTTCTTTTAGGATAATGGGTTTTTTTTTGCGGGATTGTGTAATGAACCACCTGCAATGGACCACATGGTAGTGCTGCTTCCACCGGCAGATCTATGGCGGCACCTGATGAGTTAGGATCTGTCGATGGTACGAAACCAGAGGCTGAGAGTCCCATTACACCTGGACCCCAATACGAGTGCGAGGGCAAGCGAGCCATCTGCCAACCATTCCATCCTTATCGCCTCATTTTTTTATTCCATATTTGTACCCCCCTTGTTTGTGTTGTCTTCCCCAGGCCTATGAATTTTTGTTAATACGTAAAGGACAGGGAAAACCCCGCCCACGTCTCCCGAACTGAGCTACAGCAAACATAGGCCGCTGCTTAGCTCGTTGAGGAGCCTTTTTCTTCGCCAGATGGCACAGCCCGACCTTCACGGTCAATTAAGCTACCTTAGGCTCCGTCCCCACGGGCATCTTCGGATGCCCACCAAACCAAACCGTCCGTTACAATTGCTCTTCCTCTAAGAAAACGCAAAGTGTAATGCTAGGCTAAGGTGTGCTCTTCTTCTTTGTGTCAGCGCAGGACAGCCGCATAGAAGTTGTTAAATGCTCTTCTCCTCTTCCTCATTTCCGCAGCTTCGACCGAAGTCATTGAAGGCGAGCCTGAGCCTCTTCGCATGACCACCAATAAGCCAGTGGCCAGTGATGACTCCGACAACAACAACAGCCTGGTCGTGCGTGCAGGGTGCAGTCTGGGCCGCATTGATCTAGCTGTGCAACAAGTGTCTTCCCACCTAGCGTTTGTCCTTCTATCTGCCTCGAGCTTGAGCATGAATTTGCACGTACCCATGGTCATTCCAATATTGTAGTGATCCTAGAGGATCACATCAGTTGCTCCCCTGCGAGCCAGCTTATCTGCTTTACAGTTCCCCACGAAATGCCTCTCGACTTTGAATCCAGCAAAAAGTTATGTTAAAGTGATCCTCCAGCTCCAAGAGGGCGGATCGACATTCCTCCAGTCTCCGATGTATCAGTGTGATACTATCCGTAAACATAAACATGTCCCTGGACGATGCAATATGTCGGCCGAGACATTTCAGCCCGGCAACAATTGCCATGACTTCCGTCTGGAGAACACTAGCGATCTGAAAGGCGTGAGGAAAGGCATATACTCAATTGCTCTAACTCCTTGTGGGGCATAGCGCGTCAACTGTTCCATGTGGCCCAGTTGACGTTTCGTTGGCATAAACTGGTTTCGGAGAATGCAGTTGCCAGCATGCATCTCCTGCATATCCATGGCCACGGACGTCGTCGTGTTTCTCTCTCTCTCTCTCTCTAATTGCCTTGACCCCTCCAGGGGCATGGGCGCGTCAACATCTCTAGTATTTCTATGCCTTGTTGACGTTTCAATAGCATATCTACTTTTCAGAAGTGCAGTTGCTTGCATGCACCTCCTATCCGCGCCGTCTTTATACTGACAAGCTCGGAGCACTGTGAGAGTTCTATTAGTACTCACAGGCAGTTTCTGATCGCGCCGAGATTTGATCTCCGAGCTCTAGATTACTATCGTAGAGCGGTGACCGAACGATCACGGCCACCGAGCGCGATTGGATCAAGATAACATGGTTCTTAAATAAATAATAAATAACTGGCGCAACAGTCCAATTTGAACCACGGCCTCGAGATGAGTTAGCATCATCTCATTTTCTAGATCGTGACGGTTTTTTGTGCAGAGGTATGTGATCAGCAACACGCTCAACCGAGTTATTTACCCCATAATGGGTACTCATTTAACAGCTGAGTGGGCTCATAGTCCGACACGTAAATCCCCGGAATCGAACTGGGGCCCAGTGCGTTGAAGGCGAACGTGCTAACCGTTGCGCCATCCGGACTACAACTACATGGTTCTTAACGAAAGTATATTTCGGAATTCCTGAGCTGACCAAGATTCTTGAGTGATCGATATTTGAAGCAGTCCATAGCCTGGTCTAGTCTAGAAAGGGCATGACTTCGCTGAGTGTGCTCGGAAACTTCCCGGAGATGGCGATGGCCACATCATCCACGTAGGCAATCACCATGAGGCCCAGTGCTTCCAGATCCAAGAGACGTGTCCATATGTAGAAGTGTGGAGGGGAAAGCCTTGAAAAGTAGCATAAAAAAGCTTACACGTAGCCCAGATGGCGCAACGGTTAGCACGTTCACCTTCTATCCACTGGGCCCCGGTTCAATTCCTGCGGAATACACTAGTCTTCGATAAAAAAAAAGGGAATTTACATGTCGGACTATGAGCTCACTCAGCTGCTAAATGAGTACCTGTTTATGAGGTAAATAACGCGGTTTAGCAAGTTGCTGACCACACACCTCTGCACAAAACACACCGTCACGATCTTGAAAATGAGATCGTTCCTGCGGCAACCGGTTCTTCGTGCCGGAACGACCCGTTTTTCGGCGACCAAGAGCTACCAAACCTCCTCGCTGTAAGAAGAACTGCAGTATTCGAAGCATCGCTACCACTCCTAGAAAATGAGATGATGCTAACTAAGGCTTTGGTCTGAAATAGGACTGTTGCGCCAGTTATTTATTTTATTAAGCATTAGCAACTGACTAGTAAGAGCATCGATCGACTCATCTATTCCCAGCTTAACAATTGCTCTCGAAACATCCTCTGGTTTGACATTATTGAAAGCACCCTCGATATCCAAGAAGGTCACCAAAGTTTACTCCTCATAGCATGAAGATTTTTCAATATATCCCACATGAATGCAGCGCAGTCTCTACTGATCTCATAGAGAATAACTATGGAGGAGCAATCCGCATATACTCAACACTAAACTATTTGAAGCAATTCCAGTCGCAAAAAGTAAACAGAGAGACACACGCCCTCCACTGCGCAACGCCCGCGCAGTCTATATAAAAGCACAGGAACCACGTAAGATGTCATCCCCTCTCCTACTTCTACTATTGGAACAATAACATTCCAGTCTGTCTCTCTGCCGCGGAACACCCGCCCGGTCCATACAGAAGCAAAAGAGATGTCAAATTTCCATCCCCCTTCCTACTTCCACACTTGTGCCGAATTGCATCGTTTCTCTCGCTCTTTTTCATTTCCTCTGATACTCTCTCTTCAAAGACTGATCTTAACATCATCATCATCATAGTGGCGCGACAGCCCGACGTCGGGCCTTGGCCGCCTGTTGCCTTGACCCTTCCAGGAGTATGGGCGCATCAACATCTCTCGCATTTCATATGCCTTGTTGACTCCGTTGTCGGACTCGGAGTAGGTCGACCTGATCCGCAAGAGGAGCCGGTCATATCATGACTAGCCATTACTATGCCTTGTTCGCGTTTCGATAGCAGATACTTTTCGGCTGGTGCAGTGGCTAGCATGCACCTCCTATCCGCACCATCTTTATACTGACAAGCTCGGAGCGCCGTGGGAGTTCTGGTAGTACTCACAGACAGTTTTTATTGACGCGCCGAGGATTGAACCTCCGTCTCTAGATGTAGCTTCGTAGAGCGGTGACCGAGACCACACGGCTACCGAGCACGATTCATTAGGATAAACTGGTTTCGGACGATGCATGTTGCTAGCACATAACTACTGCTCCCATTTAGCCGCCTACCTGCGACAAGTCGGGAAAGTTTGTGGCTTAAAGCGCGTTGACACGATCAAACTACGGTTTGACAAACCACCTACTTGAACGTGTCAACCCCTTGTCAAACTGGTTTGATGTCTTGTGCTTCTGTCAAACCGTAGTTGGACGGTGCTCAACTTTTCATCAAATGCTAGTTTGTCAAATCGTAGTTTGATCATGTCAACGCTCTTAGGGTTACGCCCCACGCCACAAGAGGAAGACAACACAAACATCCATGGCCACAACGTGGACGTGACTCGAACCCGTTACTGACCGTTATGAGACATCAGACTAACGCCTCATCGCACTGGGCTACCGGCTGCAATTATGCAATTTCGATTTGAGAAAGATTATCAGGTGTTGCAGGAGCTGTATGTATTTCAAGCGAGCTCTTGCAAATGCGTTATGAACTTCAACAAGGACTTCCAATCGACATTGACATGTGGTACCGCTTGTGATGGTCCCGCCGCCTCAATTGCGCTGAATGAAACGATATTGAACTAAAGGGGTATTTTTAGTTTCCGGGGCCCGGGGTGAAAAAATCGTTTTTCACTCGGATTTTTTGTCACTTATCACTCGCGTCACCCTAAGACTCTCAAATTTGCAAAAAAAAAAAAAAATTTTTTTTTAATTTTTATATTTTTTTTTATTTTTTTTTTATTTTTAATCTTAATTTTTTAATTTTTTTTCCTTATTTTCTTGTTCTAATGATTTATACTGAGTGTTTGGTGTGTTTAAAACTGATCAAAACGCTGTTGCACGCAGAGCGAGCGAAGCGAGCGTTCATGTTTGTGCGATATTGAGGGTTGCGATCCCTTAAGCGCGGAGCGAGCGTAGCGAGCGGAGCCCACGCAAGGGGATTTGCGAATATTTCAATTTTCCATGCCTCCAATATTCCAAACACTCAGTATAAATTATGAAAAAAAAATTAAAAATAAAAAAAAATTAAAACTTAAAACAAAAAATAAAAATTAAAAAAATTTTTTTTTTTTGCAAATTCTTGACTTTTAGAGTGACGCGAGTGAAAAGTGACAAAAATCCGAGTGAAAAGTGATTCCCCCAGCCGGGGCCCCGGAAACTAAAAGGTTGCCGAGTGTCTGTCTGGATGCCAAACTCTTGCTCGTAGCATAAGCATCAAAAGCTACACAAACGAGCTCTCAACATTGATTCCACCTGCCCATAGAAGCACTCAACCGCTTTGAAGCCATCCAACGCCCGACACAAAATCAAGTTCTTCCTCAAAGGTCCAAACAAGTGCAACAATGACGACAAAATTGCACAATTATCGGCGACGACTTGTTTATGTAAATAATCGCGAAATGAGCCGCGTGTGTTCTAGTTCAAGGGCGTGTTTTATGACGTCCCAACAATCTGCTGATCTGTCTGCCGGTTACAAGCCACAACAGCTGTCCCGCCATCAATGTACCGTGAAACCTGTTGCCAGCTCGCGGCATTGGGCGAGAAAGAGAGCAGCGGATCTAGAGAACGCCCGGCGACCGGTCACGGTCATTTCCCGCATCGGCCCCATCTTCGAGCATTCAAACTTCTTCGTCCTATGTGTACTTGATGCCCCCATGATGTTCTTCGGGCTCTTTGTATAGCATGCCGACACGAGCTACAATTAGAGTAGAACAGGTGTCGGGTTGGAACCCAATGGCCAAGAAGTTGGGCCGGGTCAAGTACCTCGAGTCTCGCCAGTGCACAGAACCTGTTGTCGGTCAACAAAGTATGCCCAAAGTTCTCTCGTAACCCCCACTCGTCATCCGGACGGGCTCGTTGCATTTCGGAATGTCAAGAATGTCGCCCGCCATGCTCCACATATCCACTTCCATATGGTCGCATAAATGCTTCTTCACTCAACCGGAACCCGCAACTGGAGTTGCTTGCGTTGTGTTGGCCCATTCACATCGGACCATGGTGCGTCCCGTGTACGTATACGAGTATGGCGCGAGCTCGACTCGTCCAATAGGATCTCAAGGTCATCGTCACGAGTTGTCTGTGTATTGCATGCTGGTTGGGGAGCTGGAGCATGTGCTTGTGCTCCAGCCCCCATCCACGGATCCGCCGAGATCTCCGCCGAGACGCACCGCTTAGCCGGCTGGCGATGACGAGATGAATGAACGCCGCTAATCAGACTGTCGAGCAGAGCAGGCGGGGAGAACCGGGCAGAAGACACTTTCTGGGACGCAGAATGATGACGTTCCCAATCGGGTGATACTTTCCGCCGTCAAACAGATACCCGCCCGTCGCAACGCAAAACTCATGAGTCAATTCTGGTTCGCACTGTTACGGTCGTAAACTGATAATTCACTGGCCGCGCGGTGATAAGGCGACATGGGACTGTTCTCGTGGCGCGATGGGGAAGTCCATAAAATGCCGCGTGAAGGCTGCAAAGCCCGCAAAGTGGCCGTCGCTCGGATGTGGGCAAAAGCGTGTGCAACGGAAAATGGAATGGCATGGCAAGAACATAGAACGGAACACAAACAACAACACAAATTCAAGTGCACTTGGACGGACGAGATACGTACATGCCTGCTCCATGGTTGCCGCGACAGCACAGTTAACGGGGCCGGAATCGCTCCTTGGCACACACTGCTAGGACCCTACGATGGCAACTTTCTAACTTGGCACTGAAACACTTGCAATCAGTTCTAGGGACCCACTTAGTCAAGTTTAAGGAATTCTTCACTAAAACTCGCGATATTCCTTTTCTTATTCAACAGCGGGGAAGAGAGGTTTTACCTTGACTTTGATTCGATGCGAATGGGGGGGCTTGGGATTTTCCACCGGCCTAGTGCACTCCTCGGGAAAAGTTTTTCTGAATTAGGAACCGCGAACAGCGACGGACTCGGATTGGAACTTTCAAGAGGAAAATCCACTTGACGCGACACACGATTGGCACACACTCCGTCTTGTCGACTTTTTCTTTTACGGAAGAGAAGTTAAGCGGCTCGTGGACGTAACGGGCGGCGGCAGAGTGTCGGAACGCGATAAAATGACCTGACTGACGCTGCTGCTCGCAAAGTGACATGAACACATGACGTTTGCGCTAGCAAGAGAGTGAACGTCAGAAATAGGGGGAAGTGATGTATCCAATTGGAGAGAATGGAAAAGGGTGTACAATTGTACTAACAGGCCATGGGAACTCAAACGTTAACACCGTGTTCAGACTAAGGTCAAAATTATGTATTTCATTTGAAACTGTCCGATAAGTAGAATGCTGACGTTTGGAATCAAGGAATTTGCCAGGTCAGACCATAGATATATATATTAAACAGATATGAAATAGGCACAGAGTGGGGGTAAAAATTTGAATATCGTGTTAAGGTCGCCACCCATTGACGAGCACAACCACGACCAAACTTCCATCGAATCATCAAATATCATAGGACGTGTGGAAAAAAAAATTCCCCCTATTTCCACCGTTCTATGATATTTGATGGTTCGATGGAAGTTTGGTCGTGGTTGTGCTCGTCAATGGGTGGCGACCTATATGGTTGACATATTCGCGTCTGCGCAGTGAAACACGCACAACACGTATTATTGGCTGCGTTCCTGCGAGCGGATCAGGGTTTGACAATTCTCAAATTCTCCGCCGTTTGCTTTCCCCTCCGGTGAATTTAGTACAGACAACTGTCGCTTTTGGATCTGACAATTTCCCCTCTGGATCTGAATACTTTTCCGGTCAATTTCTAAAATCAGCAATTTTGACAGTTCTCAGATGTCACCGGCGCCTCTGTCACCAAAGCAACATAGCCAGTCATCCGTTAGGCAGCTATTACACTATAAAAGTTCTTTTACAAATATCTTTTATGAAAGACATTTTCAAAGGACTTTTATAGTGTAATAGCCGCCTGAGAAAAGATTTGCAACATGAACGTTGCTTGTTTCAAGTACCTTTCTTACATGCTTGCACTCCTTCCCCCTTAGGCGGCTAATATCATTCATAAAAGTTCTTTTAAAATATCGTACTTCAAAGATATTTGTAAAAGAACTTTTATAGTGTAATAGCCGCCTTAGCCAGCGTGCAGGACGTGTTGCGAAGTGTTTAGTGGTAGTTTGCTGCGCCTTTAGCCTACAAATCCGCTCCTTGAACAGGAAGTCGCCGTATCGGGGAACTGTTTGTTCGAAATAGTTTGCATTTCTGGGTCGGTTTTCGCGCTCAATCCCGTCCAACAAACTCCAATCGTGTGTCATGTTGTTATCCATGGCAACGCGCACTATATTTAGTATGCTTTGCACACTATTTACAATTTGGATATCACCGAAATCATCCAATAATTCCGCAATAACCAAATTTTCCATTTTGAAATTAAAAAAATGACAGATCTTTTTTGACAAGACGGCCGTGTATGCCGTCTGTGGGAATATTTCTCAGATCCAAAAATTGACAGTTGCCTGTACTAAGTTTACTGGAGGGGGAAGCACATAGAGGAGAAAACAGAAAAGTCAGATCCATATCAGAAGGCTTCCAGGACCGCGCCCAAATATTTTGCCCATGGGCCCGAGGAGCGAGGTGCCAAATGTTTCGTGAAGGTGAACCCAACTTTTCCCGCGTCCAATCCAAAATTTCCCCGGTCGATGTATGGATTTGACAGGGAAATTTTGGATTCGCCAGGGGAATATTTGGATTTTGGACGCAAGTGTGTGTCGCGCTTAATGCCAGACATTCACGTCCCAAAGCCAAATTTTCCTGATCGGTGTATGGATATGGCAGGGAAATTTTGGCTTTGGACGGTCCGTGAATGTCCAAATTAATTGCGTCTTGGTTCAGTTCAGACAGGCAGCACAGTGCGTCGCAAGCGTTCCACGCAAGCGAGTACGAAATCATCTCTATTTAAGACCCACTATTGGTCAAAGACAAGAACTACTCTGCGTCGCCCGGTGAACTGCGAAGGTTCCCAAATTTCCTAGTCCCCCTAATGATTTTCCTTCGTTTATTCAACGGCGCCAATGGACAAAGCTTGTCGTAACAGCTGATCGATTTGCTTGGTTTGCTTTTGTTGTCCACTTGACAGTCGCTTGGTGACCGGTGGACTTTGTGTTCCACTTTGTTGCGGAATAATGTACGATACGGAAAGCATTCGGGCGGATCACAAGGATGTGATCCACGACGTGAACTACGACTACTACGGCAAACGTATGGCCACTTGTTCGAGCGATCAAACGGTCAAGGTAAATATCGTGGCATGATTTTGAGGTTATCCACCGCATCCGCTTGAAATTGCGCCAACTTTTCTTATTCTGTTTTAGGTCTGGGATAAGGATGCAAGTGATAAGTGGGTGGTGTCGTCCAGCTGGAAGGCACACTCTGGCTCGATTTGGCGACTTTCGTGGGCACATCCCGAATTCGGGCAGGTTATAGCGACGTGCTCCTTTGATCGGACCGTGTCCGTGTGGGAGGAGAATCTGGCGGACAAATTGACGCCAAGCATGGCCCCAATGCGACGCTGGACGCGAAGGACCACATTAGTCGATTCCAGGACTAGTGTGTCCGATGTGAAGTTTGCACCGAAACATTTGGGCTTGTTGTTGGCCACGGCATCGGCCGACGGAATTATTCGGATCTACGAGGCACCGGATATCATGAATCTGTCGCAGTGGTCGTTGCAACATGAAATCTCATGCAAGTTGCCGTTAAGCTGCCTGTCGTGGAGCAAGTCGCTCTGTCGGCTACATGCGCCACTGATTGCGGTGAGTTTTATTCAAACAGTAAATGATATTTTGTTTTCACAGGTGTTACGACGCTCGCCACTGTACGATGCTTGAATCTAGGGCCCAGGGTTTCACTTCCCCGGTGCGTTAATAAAGTAAAAAAAAAAAACTTCCTGTGGGTTAGAACACTCACAGCGCTCAAAACTTGTTAGTAGAAGGCGGATAGGTGTATGCTAGCAACTGCAACATCCGAAATTTATATGCTAATGAAACGTCAACAAGGCAATGCAAAAGATTTTTGCGCGCCCATAATAAACTGGAGAGTTTAAGGTGTGGGGCGACCGGCAGCTCAGTGCGTAGAGGCGTCAGTCTCATGTCCGACGGTCATTACGGGTTCAAGTCTCGTCCACGGCGTTCGTGGCCACGGATGTTTATGTTGTCTCCCCGGTGGTCAGGGCGTAGTAATAAGCCACAACATGTCCCGACTTGTCGCAGGCAGGCGGCTAAATGGGAGCAAGGGGTTCATGCTGGTAACGTGCACCGTTGGAAACTGGTTTATGCTAACGAAACGTCAGCTAAGCCACATGGAATAGTTGACGCGCTATGCCTCACTTGGGGTTAGGACAAATAAGTAAGGTGTTATAACACCTTGTGATTTTTTGGAGATTTTTCAATGAACAACTAAACATTCGGACCATCAGAGCCCACACTATCTGTCATGTGCGCTTGCCTGGTATGGATTTGACTTATGTCACTAAATCATGTGTCCGCTCTATGAAAAATCCCGGGACTTGATAAGGTGCAGGAACTCCATTTATATAAGTGCTCATCAACATCATCATTATGGCGCTGCAACCCGACGTCGGGTATTGGTCGTTCGGCTACATTGTCGATTATATCAACTCTTGCTAGAATTCCTAACGGAACTACCTCTCGGTATATGGCAGCATGTTTCTTCAAAATTCGCTTGGCCCTTGTCGCTGCCTGTCTCATCATGGCTCACGTCTTGGATTGTTATTAATAGAGTGCTAAGTCACCGCATGATTGTGTCGTAGGCAACATAACAAAAACCCTCAATCAGCCTAATAAACGCCAGGAAGGACTTTGTGGTAGTACTCTTGGTGACAGCGGAGGTCACGATGCCCTCTCCTTATACGTTCTCATGGCAGCCGGTTCTACGCACCGTACCGACTCGTTCATCAGCAACGGCCAAGGGCTGCCAACCCCCTTCAACGCCAGCAGAGCCTTTGATCCTGTCAACCATTCGTCAGTGCTATCGCACATTAACTGCACTTCGCTTTCAATTCAATTTACCAAGTGAATCGCAAACTACCTTACTGGTAGATAGTCGTTCACAGAGTTTGAAAATAAAAAGTCCAAGCCCAGAAGAGTTAAACAGGGCGTTCCGCAAGGAGATAGAACTTCTCCCACTCTATTTACCCTCTATCTGGCAAGGCTCCCAACACCACTTGAAGGACTTCAAAGCAACATTACTGTTTCACAAAAATTATGAAAATTCTTTCTATTCGATTAGAGAGAGCTTTCACAAATCTTGAGAAATTTCCGCTTTAGAACCTGCAAATTCCCCGCATGGATTCTAGGCTCCTCCATGTCCAGACTCGAAACTACTTGAGCTTTTGGGAGACGGCTCAGAATTTCATATACAAGCGTATCCTCATCTTTCAAAGTCACCGCATTAATCTTGCGCTTATCGAGGCATAGGTGCACCTTTCCGGGTTTTGCGATGCCTCAATGACGCCCAATTCCAGTATTCTATAAATTTCTGCTTCGAGGAGTTTTCAGACGGCGGGAGAGCCTGCAAATTGTCTCGGCTTCTTTGAATTCCTGCCTCCGACGTTGATGTCCTGTGAAGTGTCGTACGTCCTAAACTCTGCGCGTAAAAGAAAGAAACATGGAAATGACCGTCATTCAGTGTGTCTCTGCTGTTAATGGATATTGATTAAGAGGCTGACTACTATCGATCGCTTACAAACATGTCAGGGATAAGTCCAAACTGGCGCACGTAATCGACCCCTAGGTAGCTGCGGTACCTCACTCCCGTCGGAAATAATTAGGTGAATCGCCAAATACTTTGCCGGCAGACAGTCCTACACAGAATTTCGAACTGGGAAATATAAAATAAGGAAAATTAAACAGCACGTCCCCCAAGGAGGAGTTCTATCTCCCGCCCTGTTTAATCTATACACGTCACGACGCCACCTGACGGATTTGAAATCGTTGTTGTTGTAGCAATGCCTGCTGGCGTTGAAGGGGTTAGGTAGCCCTTGGCTGTTACTGATGAACGGATCACTCCGGTGCTTAGAACCGGCTGCCGTGGGAGCGATTTGAAATCGTCGGTGCTCGATTTTGGCAACCGACAATGACATCACCCAAATGTGTGAGCAGATAAATGATTATCTTGAAGAACTCAACAACTTCTTCATTAGCAAGAATCTTACCCTGTCAGTGTCAAAGTCTTCTGCTACTTTGTTTACCACATGGACCATGGAAGTTAAGGTACCACTGGATATCGCAGTAGATGGTCAAACTATTTACACAATTAACCACTCAAAAATTCTCGGTGTCAACCTTGACAACATCGCCACCTCTTCGGCTCATGCGTTAACCATTTGTGACAGGATGAGAAGCGGGAACAAAGTCCTCAAGGCTTTAGCTGGTAGTTCCTGAGGGAAAGATAAGGAGACTACTCGCGACATACGAATCCATTGGGAGATCTATGACCAACTATGCGGCTCCCACATGGTCGGGCGACTGGTAGCGCGGTGTGTTGAGGCATCAGTCTCATGTTTGACTACCGGCGTTTCGGGTTCGAATCCCGTCCACGACGACGTTCGTGGCCATGGATGTGCAGGAGGTGCATGCTGGCAACTGCATTCTCCGAAACCAGTTTATGAAGTCGAAACGTCAACTGGGCCACATGGAACAGTTGACGCGCTATGCCCCTCAAGGGGTTAGGGCAATTGAGAGATATGGTCAGATAATTTATGCGACACTCAATGGAGAAATATTAGTCCCGTCAGAATACTACTCTTAAAATTGTCACAGGCTGCTTCCTGATGTCATCGCAGGATCATCTTTATCATAAGACCAAAATAATGTCCTTAAAAGACACAACACTCCTCTCTCCAAGCATTATCTGGTTGGCTGTTATCGGAGTGACCATCCAAACTCCAGCCTTACGAACAGAACCCCACCGGCCACGTCACGTTAGACGCGACATGAGGGCCCGCGAAAGGGAAGCCCAAAGGTTCAAAAGAGTTCCCTTTGATAACGCCAGCTATAAGTCGGCCATCACAATGCTGCAAAGGGAGGAAGTGCTTTTTCCGATTACGGAACTAAAACCAAATAAGATACTGAATGCGCAACCGCCTGCTACACCTTCAGACGAATCTCGGCTCCCTAGAGCAACCAGAACTATCTGGAACTCATATCTGTCCCGCATCGACTCCTGCCCAGCATGTGGCCTCACTCCACACGATGTTGAGCACATCTTTAATTGTCCAGCAGCCCCCACGCGTTTAATGCCTATTGCGCTGTGGGAGAATCCTGCTGCTTTCCTCCACCTGGACTTGGAGGATAATATGGATATTCAGAATTTGTGACAAACACATCTATTGGAGCTCGAAGCGCCGCTAAAACGAAAAAAAAACCCCTCGGTAGAGATTCTGGCTAAGAGTTGACATAATAAGGAAATCTACTCGTACAGTTTCAGTACGGCCACAAAAAGTGACTGGTACTGAAATTTTTCCTATTGTGAACTTCGCAGTTCGTATTCGACCAACTTGAATCTATCCCAGCAATAACTTCGTTCAGTTAGAAGCCTATTAGGCAATTCTGAAGCAATCAAGCTACATGACGCACCAGTATCTATCAGCCCACTTACGGACATGTCCAAAAGAGATACGGTGACGTGAAATCTTATGTCGCATCGCGGGCGGTCGGAAAGGATCCCTGAGCAGAAACGTTGTCTATTTAAAGCCACCTTTCTCTAAAATTGTCTTAGCCGAACGGTAGATCGCTTGCTTTAACAAGGCGTTAGTTCGCTACTCTTATCAAATATACGATGTCGAGCAGCTTCATAATCGCTCAAATGTTGACGAAGTGGATGATAAGTGGATGTAGAGGTGGAGGTGTGTCAGGTATCAACGCCTTATCTGGCGTTTTTTGAGTTGCCGAAGAATCAGTGCGCACGGTGGTGTCTGCGTGACGTTGATTGGTGATCGAGTCAGGAAGACCTACCTAGGCTCCGTGGTTTGAGTAGATACATCCTAAAAGGTATACATCCGGGATGCTACTACCTCATGTATGTGTGTGGAAAGTCTGATCTGGATGTGAGACTCCCGCCGAAATTTTAGTTCTTACGGAGTGGTTTCTCAGTCCAAGTATGTCTTGCTGGGTAACATGACTTCCACCCGATCAGATGGCCGCCTGTTGCTGTTCGTAGCCACCTAAATCGCACTGTTTGGCCGGTTTCACATGGAACGCACGATACACGAGATTCTAGCAGAAAGCACCAGTGGCGAGCGAGCTTTCATACGAGTGCAATTTAAAATTGATCATCGCACATGCAAAGTTCGCTCGCCACTGGTGTTTTCTGCTAGAATCTCGTGTATCGTGCGTTCCATGTGAAACCGGCCTTTAGGTTCTTGTATTGGTGATTTACCGAAGAAAAACACAACTGTCGGCTGAAACAATGTAATAACCAAGATCCTTTCTCCCCAGTCACTACCACTAAAAAGATATTTTTTTTTCAGCAATACGATACTTCACAATAAATAATTTTTTTTTCATATTCCAGGCTGGTAGCGATGAATCCTCCACCACATCTGGCGGCAAAGTATTCATTTTCGAATACAGCGAGAATGCCCGTAAATGGACGAAAGTCGAAACAATCAGTTCCATAACGGATCCAATTCATGACATCGCATTCGCTCCGACTTGTGGCAGAAGCTATCACATTTTGGCAATTGCCAGCAGGGAACTGCACATTCTTCATTTGAAGCAGCCTCTGCCAGTTGGGAAGTACGTACATATACTGAAAAACTACCAAATAGATCGCATATTTGGATCCAATTTTCACCTATATTTTATGTTTCCAGTGAACCTAGTGCGGGACCTCGACTTGAAATCCAATCTTCAGCCCAGTTTTCCGATCATCACTGCACCGTATGGCGAGTTTGTTGGAATATCACGGGTACAATGCTAGCATCGACAGGAGACGATGGATCGGCAAGAATATGGAAAAGTATTAACAAAGTTGAAGTTTCCATCGAAGTGAATAGTTTTTATTACTGAATTCTCTGATTCTAGTGAACTACATGAAAAACTGGAAATGTGCTGGTGTTGTGAAGGAGGGTGGAAGCAGATCGCCGACTGAAGGTTTCATGCAATCGCAGCAAGCATCGATGAATGCAACAACGCCAACAACAAAGTTCTATAAGAAAGGCACAATCGCTAATCCGAATCAAGTCCCTTGGCATTAAGTGCCTTTTCACACGAAGAGCCGCACGGCTCTCGCTCGCGAGTGAGAGCTTTTTTCGCTCCCACCTTCCATTCTTTCACACGAAGAGCCGTACGGCTCTTGCTCTCGAGTTCTTGATAAAGCGTGGCAAAAACTCCTGCTTCATCCTGCTTTTTGTTAATAGGATGAACCCAATACGCCCTGGAACCGTAAAGAAGATAAGTACGCGTACTTTGCGACTGAATGCAGAGCGAGAGCCATTAGCCGCTTTCGATTCATTAGCCCGGCTTCACAGACCGAAAAGAACACCACGGCTCTGCGACGAACGAACTTCAACAGCCACCATACAGATACTTCGCCGTCGTGGGGAAGAATTGCGGATTCAGTACACATTAGACGGAGGCGAAAGAAGCTGGTGTTCAACCAATTTGCTTTCAACTTTGCTCCGATGAGATCCCATATGAGACCTGGATTAAAACCGGTCTGTCGTTTAGTATGAAAATGAACTGAGTTTTGGGTGAATCGAAAGCGGCTATTGTCGCTCTTCCCGTGTGAATGCTAGCACTCCTCGCCTTGAATTTATATCAAGACCCGCGACGCACGGCTCGAGATACACGAGCTGTACCGGCTCTCACTCGCGCGACGTTAAGGCTCGTGCTCCCCGTGTGAAAGCTGGCTCTTCGTGTGAAAGTGCACTAATAGGATCATGTGAAGGTGTGAATGATAAGTTTTTATATTTTCTTATTATGTATTTAGTTAATGTTGAGTGGATTAAATGTTATACGAGGAAAGTTTCCATGAATACGGACTAAAGTGTCATGAAATGTTTGAATACAGTGAAGGTTAAGAATATTCAATTAGAATTCAATTTTTCTTCTTTTGAAATTTGAGTGGAGGTTTGAAGGCTAACTGACTCAAGACACCCCAAACCAAGGAAATATTCCACCCTAAATTCCCCTTTCGCTATTCTGTTCTGGATCAAAGAAACGCAGCCAATGTTTAATTGGTATTAAAGTTTTTATTGTACGAGGGTTAAGGTGAAAATTTCTCGGCCTGACACAGAAATACCGTTACAATCGGTAAAAATTTATGTTTCCTGCCTAGGTGCATGTGTCATTAGTTCCGTATGACAAGTTTCAACTTGTTCTCTGAAGTACAATAGTTTGTTTACACGAATTTTTGCAGTAGACGTCTTACGTGTTTTTCGTTAAAGTGGAAAAACTTGAATATCGTGAGGTCATAAAATTCTTCGTTTTGGATTAACCTCTAAGGAAATTCATCCGAAGTTAACAAAAGTTTACGGGGGCTCTGCTCCTTCGATGGCAACCGTTAAAAAATGGGCAGCTGAATTTAAATGTGGTCGCACGTCCCTCGAAGACGACCCACGTGAAGGACGGCCAAAAACCGCAATAATACCGGAAACCATCGAAAAAGTGCATGATATCGTGTTGGACGAGAGGCGAATGAAATTGAGTGATATTGCTGAGGCTATGGGGAAATCGAAAGAAAGGGCGCGTAACATTTTGCACAAAGAATTAGACATGCGAAAGCTCTGCGCAAGATGGGTGCCGCATTTGCTGAATGCCGATCAAAACCAAATGCACAAACGATTTTCGCAGCAATCTTTGCACCGATTCAATCGGGATACGACCGATTTTGTGCGGCGATTTGTCAGAATGGGTGACACTTGGGTTCACCACTCCACGCCAGAAACGAAACAGCAGTCGCAGCAGTGGGTGGAAGCCAAAGAAAGCGAAGTCGATCGCATCTGCCGGAAAGGTCATGGCCAGCGTGCGTTGGGATGCGAAAGGGATCCTGTTAATTGATTACCTTGCAAAAGGCAGAACAATAACAGGCGAATATTACTCCAAACTCCTTGACCAGCTGGATGCCAAAATTCGCCAGAAGAGGTCTGGCTTGAAGAAGAAAGAAATCATATTTCACCAGAAAAAGTTTTCATCTCAAAATGCCAGGTAAGCTTCGTGCATTATTTCAAACCTTTCTTCATATTGACAGATTTTGTTTTCTAGGCGCAATTGACCATCTTTCTTCTCTGCTAATTTTCACGTAAGTGTTGCTGGCATCATCTTTACACGTATTTATGTAGTTAATGTATCAGGCTTACAGAAAAATCACACGAAAATTTGAACCGAGTGTATTTCTTTGGCTTTCTTACTGCGCTCCTGGCATTTTTTAATCATAAATGCTGCCTTAAAATTAGTGGGACCGGCGCAATTTATTTAAAAATACCATGCGCCCAGAAAGTCGTTGATTTGGCGAAATTAATACGACTTGATGAAATTATTGGTTTCGGAAAGACAGTAGCCGACAACTTTTATAGCAGTCGTTTCTGTGTGCGGGCTTCATCAAACCGCAGTTCCAGGCTAAGGAAGGTAGACAGTCCGCGGACATTGTAATAACTGTTGTCTTGTGTGTGCAGGTCCAACCGAGGCAACTGCCCAATTGAAAGAATATTCAAGTTTGTTTGAACTGCAGCGAGCGAGTACTGAGGTGCTGTGCGCAGGATGAGCTCAATCAAACCATCGCTATCATCATCATCATCCTGGCACGACAGGCCGACGTCGGGCCTTGGCCGCCTGGTTTATTGTTCTACAATTATTTCGGTCACGTGACCTCGTCCTCCAATTTTGGAAGCGCAGTAGCTGCTCGGCGTCCGCATATACTGAGCTCTCGGTCGCCTTCGCGGTCTCATTCCGTCGACTCGTTCTGCGTTCATTACTCTCTTTGGCATGCGATTATCGTCCATTCGTTGGACATGCCCCGCCCATTAAAGTCGTTGTAGTTTGACGATTTTCGAGACTTCCAGGTCATGGTACAGTTCATCCAACTCATGGTTGTACCAGATGCGCCATCCATCTCGATTGCAAACAGCCCCGAAAATTCGCCGCAGAACCTTACGTTCAAATGTGTCTAGCATGTTTTCGGAGGCTTTAGTTAGAGTCCATGTTTCGCAGCCATAGCAAAGCGCTAGTCGTAAAATGGTTTTGTACATGCGGAGCTTCGTGTTTCTGTGCACATGCTTCGATTTCATTATGGGGAGAACCGAGAAAAAAGTCTTATTAGCTAACTGTATCCGTCGCTTGATTTTGTCAGTTTCGTTGGCGTCCCTTGACAAGTTGTAACCCAGGTATATGAAGGCATTCACGAACTCGATGTTGAGGTCCCCCACATTGATGCTCGATTGTGCAGGTGTCCTTGTCGTTGACTGCGTCATTATTTTAGGTTTACCCTCGTTCAACTTCTTTTGCAGGGGTGTCGAGCTTATGCAGAAGCTCTTCTGCGTCGGCCAATCTTCGGGACATGATGTTAGTGTCGTCGGCGTACGCTGCTAGTTGTGTCGACTTGATGAGTAGCGTCTTGCTGTTGTCCATATTCATAGCCCGAATGGTGTATGTGCCGTATGCTAGGTTAAAGAGCGTCGGTGCCGGTCCATCGCCCTTAGACGTCCATCTCTTGCAAATTAGGACGTGATCAATTTGGTTGACGGTATGTGCGTCTGGAGATTTTCAGGTCTGCTTGTGAATGCCTCGATGTGGGGAACACGTAGAGCTTACGATTAGATTCCTACTGCAGGCGAAGTCGATAAGTCGCTGGCCGTTGTCGTTACATTTTTCATAGAAACTGTGGCCTCCAGTGGTCCCCGGTGCCAACTTTCATTTCCAACATTGTTACGATGATGTGGCATACCGCAACCCGGAGCGAACCTGCAAGAGAAGAATTTGTTACTATAGGATATTTTTTATGTAATTGGGCGGCATAGGTTTGATGCGGCACAGGCAGGGTACTTACCTAGATAGTAATAGGCCTTTTCACCGGCGATTGCAGAGCTCGACACTGGGGATGGCGATAAGCCCAGTGCAACCCGACGACATCCTGGGAAAGAAAAAAGAGAAAATAAGGCACACAAAGTATCACTTCTATCAACAAAAAAAAAAAGCAACAATGCACTTATCTAATGGAGCTTCCTCGGTTGATATCTCATGTTAAGTTAGTTTTCTTGTCGACTGATTAGAGTTTAATCTGAAGAATTTTCCTGAGTAATGGCACGGCCAAGATTGACACTAAAAATTACAAAGTCAAAGGGACTTTTCTTCACTGCACACAGCACTGAGCACGGGTAAAACGCAAAGAACGAACAGAGTTACGACGACGATGCACAACGAACTAAGAGTAAACAAACTCAGCTGATCTTCGAATTGTCAGAGGACTGCAGGAAAACTTGCGCTCCAAAAGTTTCTCGGTACAGTCCTGTAAGAAAACTTAGGTTTGGATGCTGGGTGGTAAAGCTCGCGCGTGGCTTCGATCGAGTGAATGAACTCTGGTTACCGTACGCGGGGAATTAATAAAAGGCCGGAAAATCGTACGGAATATTCTCTTCTGGTTTTGTGGATCGATGGAAACAGGTGAATATTCCGTACGAATTCAATATTCCTTAGAATATTTTTCAATTTCCCCGTACATCTATTCTCTTCTGGTTTTGTGGATCGATGGAAACAGCGAGTCAACGCAAGCAGCAGCAGTAACCACAGCAGACGAACAGCCAAGACGGAAACCGGCATCTTTAAGAAAACGATCATCGTTTCAATTAGCGTAGCGACATCGAGACGACGACGGCGGGTAGACGGAGCAGTCGCCAGGAGGAATTTGGAAGCAGGAGCAAGGTTCAAAACTCAAGCGCATAGGGATTTCTTTTGTTAGCGAGATTGCCGCCCAAAAGGTCAGTTAGATATTAAGATAGTGTTAAGTGTAAATTTAAGGTGTTAATAGTGTAGTGTACGGCCGACACGTAGTTTTAGTTTTCTTTAAAATTCCTCAATATAATTTTATAACGTAGTTAAAAGAAACGCGTATTCTTTGCTTTGGTGAATTGTGCTCCGGGGTGCTCGGTGGTTTTGGAGGGTGAAACCGCGACTCTAGCGTTTCGCACTTGACTAGAGTCTTTTGGTCACCTCGCGGCTGGTCAAGTTCAAAGTGCGTGGCGCCCCACGGCCTTGCTCCGCAGCAAGCCGGCACCAGCCGCTGACCTCCAACCGGTTTCGCATTGTAACATTGGCGCCCAACGTTTTGGGATTAACATATTTACTATACCACCCGTCGAGCTTTCACTCTAGCAAATTCAGTGAATTCGGTAGTAGTTTAACGTTGATTAGAAGTGAGTGCCTAACGTTTTACGGCCAACAAATTTAAAGAAACGATAGATATTCCTTGGAGCTACACACACATTCACTGTTACTCGCTTGGTCGAAAAAAGAAGAAAGATAGTCGTTGTGGTGAAATAGTTAGGATTTGTTACGTTGCCGTCGATTGTGTTAGTTTAGGGTGTTAATATGGCAAACAAAATCAAAGTGAACGTTTTAAATAAGGATGAACTCGGATACGAATTGGCGATCCGGGATCTTCCGGAGGGGAGTGTCGACGAAATGCGAAAGACACTGCGGGCGGCATTGCGGTCAGAAACTTCGGGCGACACATCATTGCTAGCAAAGCAATACCCTTTTAAGTATAGTGAGGATGTGTCGGCCCTAGAAGTAAAACTTCGGGAAATACGGGAGTTGCTGTCGGTATTTGGTGGCGATGAATCGTCGAGTGATTTTGTTAAAATAAAACAAAAAATTGATTTTGGTTTACGGCGAGCAGATCGAATGCAGCCGGATGAAGATATACCGGAGGAGATCTCGGAAACGAAACGGTTTCGTGGGCTGCTTATAGTAGCCCTAGGGGAGTTGCTAGACAAAGCAACGGGTGGGATGGAAAGTGACGACGAGGTTGAAGAAAGGCCTTCTTTTGTAGCTTCTTCGGCCGTACCATTAGAGGTGGTTCCGGAAAAAGGAGCCGATATAAGGAAATGGGGAATCACATTTAATGGTGAGGCTCCCCATTCGGTAAATGGTTTTCTAGAACGGCTGGAAGAGTTGAGGGAAGCCCGAGGGGTGTCCAAACGCCAGTTATTTCGATCGGTGGTCGAGCTGTTCAGCGGGAAGGCGCTGATCTGGTTCCGTGCCAACCGTGAGAGGGTTCGGACTTGGGAGGAGCTAGTAGAAGAATTAAGGGTCGAATTCCTACCAGCTGATTATGACGAACGCCTCTGGGAGGAAATTAGGGTGCGGACTCAAGGGCCTGATGTAAGCATTGGCGTGTACGTGGCGGTCATGGAAGGCTTGTTCCGGAGATTAACGAGGAAGAGTACGGAAACTGAAAAGTTGAGGATACTCCGGAGGAATATTGCGCCTTTCTATCAGACCCAAATGAGTCTAATCAACGTTGAGACGGTGGCCGAATTAATACGCGTCGGTCGTCTTCTAGAAAATACACGGGCGTCCGTTGAAGCATTCACTCCTCCTGACCCACGACGGAAGGCACTGGAACCAGACCTTGCCTATTCCGGGTCAGCCCCGAGAAAGATGGTGGCTTCAGTGCAGAGTGAGGCCGGTCCTCGTTGTTATAATTGTGAGGAGAGGGGCCACATCGCGAGACGCTGCCCTCAACCACAAAAATGTTATGGGTGTGGACGTGTTGGGGTGATTAAATCCTCATGCCCAAAGTGCAACCCAGGTCGTTTGGATAGGCGTGCACCAGAAGAAGGACGAAATGCGAGTTCGGGAAACGGGCATCGTGCTCACTGAGCGGTCCAGCGAGTACGTTTAAGCCAAATTTCGAGACTGCAACTAATAACAACGTAGCATATTTGTTAGAGACGGTGGTTGGAGACAATCGTCCGCATTTGAGCGTGGAAGTCTTCGGGAAAACTTTAAGGGGATTACTGGACTCGGGGGCTTCAACGACAATAGTGGGTAGGGCAGGATGGGCAATTTTACGACCATTGGGAGTAGAGCTGAAACAGGTGGAGGAGTCCACCGTGAGGTTGGCAAATAATGAGCGGTGCACCATAGAAGGGAGTGTGTGCATACCCATTTCAATTGGTGGTAGGGTCCGATGGTTAAATGTTCTCGTCGTCAGTGCGTTGCCACATGAGCTGATACTTGGGGTGGATTTTATCAAGCAGTTTGGATTGATCCTTGACTTGTGCAGAGAAAGTTGGGATTTTGGAGATTCACCTCGAGTGGAAGCCGTGCAACACATTCAACCTAGAACGAAGCTAACACCAGGAGAAGAGATAGAGTTGGCTGAGTTAATAAATCAAGAACTGGTGGTAATGGGCGAGGGAATTGGCAGAACGACGTTGGTGGAACACGCAATCAAAACGACCGCCGCCCCAATTAAGCAGCGATATTACCCGGTTTCTCAGGCGTTACAGAAGCACATCGACGAAGAATTGGCAGAAATGTTGCGTCTGGATGTAATCGAGCCTTCGTCAAGCCCTTGGTCATCACCCATTTTATTAGTCAAAAAGAAAGATGGGTCCTACAGATTTTGTGTCGATTTTAGAAAAGTAAATGGAGTATCGGAGAAAGATGCTTATCCTCTTCCATATGTGTCCGCTACCCTCGACAAGCTAAGTCATGCACGCTACCTGTCGTCACTAGATATTAAATCCGCTTATTGGCAGGTACCCATGGCAGAAGATTCGAAGAAGTATAAGGCCTTTACGGTGCCCGGAAGAGGGTTATATCAATTTAAGCGAATGCCTTTTGGACTCCAGAATGCTCCTGCTACATGGCAGCGGCTTATCGATCAGGTTCTGGGGGCGGATCTGGAGCCATACGTGTTTACCTACCTAGATGACATAATAATCGTCACCCAGGACTTTCAGAAACATCTCGAGATTCTAAAGGAGGTATTTCGAAGGTTGCGGCAAGCGGGGCTGAAGGTATCTCGGGAGAAGTGCGAGTTTTGCCGGCCTCAGTTGAAGTATTTGGGTTATCTGGTGGATGAGGAGGGGTTAAATGTGGATCCGGATAAAGTGGCTTGTGTGATGAATATTCCGAAACCGACTAATGTGAGAGGGGTGCGACAATTTTTGGGTATGGTGTCGTGGTACAGACGCTTTATACCTGATTTCGCGACTTTGGTGTCACCACTGACAACGCTCCTCAAAAAGAACCATCGTTTTCGTTGGACAGAAGAGTGCGAGTTGGCCTTTGCTCAGGCAAAAGTTAAGTTGTCCACGGCACCGATATTAACTTGTCCAGACTACAGCCGCCCCTTCTACATTCAGACGGACGCATCGAACGTTGGATTGGGAGCCGTTTTGAGCCAAACTTTTCCTGAAGGCGAAAAAGTAATCTGCTACCTCAGTAGATCTTTAAACAAAGCCGAGCAGAAATACTCAACTACGGAAAGGGAATGCCTGGGAGTGTTGTGGGCGATAGAAAAGCTGAGACCCTACGTTGAGGGAACGCGGTTCAGTGTTATAACGGACCACCATTCTTTAGTTTGGTTGAGCAATCTGAAGGATCCTAATGGACGCCTCGCGAGATGGGCCGTAAGACTGCAGCAGTACGACTTTGAAATTATCCACCGGAAAGGCAAGGAACACCTGGTGCCTGATGCATTATCGCGGGCAGTGCCGGTGGTGGAGTCTGCGGTCACTCAACCTGTGGTGGACGGTTGGTATTGTCGGATGAAAGAATCAGTAGAGAAAGAACCAGATAAGTTCCCGGACTGGAAGGTTAACGACGGTGGCTTATGGAAGCATATCCCCGCGAAATATCAGGAGTTAGTGGGTAATGCGGAATGGAAACGTGTATTACCAAAAGAAGAACGTGGCCACATCTTGAGTAGGTGTCATGATGATGCTCGCGCAGGTCATATGGGAATCAGAAGGACTCAGGACAGGGTGTCCCAAAATTATTATTGGCCTAAAATGGGTTCAGACATTCGAAACTACGTGAGGAGGTGCAAGGTATGTCAGACAACCAAAGTCGACAGGAGTCCCCCTAGTGGTATGATGGTTTCTCGAGCAGGAGAAGCAAAACAGCCCTGGGAGATGTTGTGTATCGACCTGATTGGTCCTCTACCGCGCTCGACAAGAGGCTACAAGTATATCCTGACAGTATTGGATTATTACTCGAAATTCCCGTTGTTGTTTCCGTTGCGATCGGCCACTGGATCGGAAATAGTCCGGATATTAGAGGAAAAGGTGTTCCTACTATTTGGTGTGCCTCGTAGCATAGTGAGTGACAACGGCGTGCAATTTCAGAGTAAACAATACAAAGCGCTTTTGAAGGAGTATGGGTGTGTTGCGAAATATACAGCCTTTTACCATCCGCAGGCTAATCCAGCCGAGAGAATAAACCAAAACGTAAAACGCATGCTACGATCGTATGTAGTGGACAACCATCGGCTATGGGATAAAGATTTATCGAAAATTGGGTGTGCTCTTCGTACTTATACACACGAAGTTGCTGGGGTCACTCCATACTTCATCAATTTCGGTCGTGAGATGGTAATTTGGCAGGAGACAGCTGATAAACCGACAGATAAGGAAGTGGACCCGGTAGACAGGTCGTCTCACATTCAAGCGATGAGATCCAACATTGCAAAACGTATGGTACAGGCTAGTGAAGAAAGCAAGAAGCGCTACAATCTGCGTAGGCGAGATGGCAGCTACAACGAAGGGGACCTAGTATTGAGGAGGAACTACGTTCTCTCAAATGCGGCGACTTACTATAGCGCAAAGTTGGCACCAGAATATGTGGGTCCGTTCAGAATCAAAGAGCGGGTATCGGGCTGGACTTATAGTTTAATGGACGACAACGGCAAGGATAAGGGAACTTGGAATATTAAGGATTTGAAACCATATGTCCCGTGAGGTGAGATTGAACTATAGGAGATACAGTTCGACTATAAGGAGTAGGAGTGAATGAGTGTAGTTCGGATTTCTAAAAGAGTACTTGAAAAAATAAATGAATTCGCGTCTTTAGTAGTTCGCTGAGCAGAGTGAAAGGTAAGAAACTCGGGAAATAGTTACAAAAAAAAAAAATGAATAAAAGAATACCATGTTGATATCGGGAACGGAATCGGATCGGAGCTAGAATTTGGAATAATTTAATTAATTGCAGACTTACTATTTTTAAAGTAATACCTTTGCTTCGCATGTCGAAAGTATTGTTGTTTTTGTTTTCAATTTTACGCGAATTTTCTCGTGTAGAAAATTCTCTAGTAAGGGGGGAGTGTTACGATGATGTGGCATACCGCAACCCGGAGCGAACCTGCAAGAGAAGAATTTGTTACTATAGGATATTTTTTATGTAATTGGGCGGCATAGGTTTGATGCGGCACAGGCAGGGTACTTACCTAGATAGTAATAGGCCTTTTCACCGGCGATTGCAGAGCTCGACACTGGGGATGGCGATAAGCCCAGTGCAACCCGACGACATCCTGGGAAAGAAAAAAGAGAAAATAAGGCACACAAAGTATCACTTCTATCAACAAAAAAAAAAAGCAACAATGCACTTATCTAATGGAGCTTCCTCGGTTGATATCTCATGTTAAGTTAGTTTTCTTGTCGACTGATTAGAGTTTAATCTGAAGAATTTTCCTGAGTAATGGCACGGCCAAGATTGACACTAAAAATTACAAAGTCAAAGGGACTTTTCTTCACTGCACACAGCACTGAGCACGGGTAAAACGCAAAGAACGAACAGAGTTACGACGACGATGCACAACGAACTAAGAGTAAACAAACTCAGCTGATCTTCGAATTGTCAGAGGACTGCAGGAAAACTTGCGCTCCAAAAGTTTCTCGGTACAGTCCTGTAAGAAAACTTAGGTTTGGATGCTGGGTGGTAAAGCTCGCGCGTGGCTTCGATCGAGTGAATGAACTCTGGTTACCGTACGCGGGGAATTAATAAAAGGCCGGAAAATCGTACGGAATATTCTCTTCTGGTTTTGTGGATCGATGGAAACAGGTGAATATTCCGTACGAATTCAATATTCCTTAGAATATTTTTCAATTTCCCCGTACATCTATTCTCTTCTGGTTTTGTGGATCGATGGAAACAGCGAGTCAACGCAAGCAGCAGCAGTAACCACAGCAGACGAACAGCCAAGACGGAAACCGGCATCTTTAAGAAAACGATCATCGTTTCAATTAGCGTAGCGACATCGAGACGACGACGGCGGGTAGACGGAGCAGTCGCCAGGAGGAATTTGGAAGCAGGAGCAAGGTTCAAAACTCAAGCGCATAGGGATTTCTTTTGTTAGCGAGATTGCCGCCCAAAAGGTCAGTTAGATATTAAGATAGTGTTAAGTGTAAATTTAAGGTGTTAATAGTGTAGTGTACGGCCGACACGTAGTTTTAGTTTTCTTTAAAATTCCTCAATATAATTTTATAACGTAGTTAAAAGAAACGCGTATTCTTTGCTTTGGTGAATTGTGCTCCGGGGTGCTCGGTGGTTTTGGAGGGTGAAACCGCGACTCTAGCGTTTCGCACTTGACTAGAGTCTTTTGGTCACCTCGCGGCTGGTCAAGTTCAAAGTGCGTGGCGCCCCACGGCCTTGCTCCGCAGCAAGCCGGCACCAGCCGCTGACCTCCAACCGGTTTCGCATTGTAACAACATTCGCGTTAAAGTCTCCCAGCAGCAGTTTGACGTCGTTTGTTAGAAGTGAGTCGGCCTGTGCTTGCTGTAGCTCAGTTCGGGAGGCGTGGGCGGGGGTTTCGCTTATCGTTGATCTTGTCCTTTACATATTACCAAAAATTAATAGGCCTGGGGAGACAACACAAACAGGGGAGGCAAAAATGGGGAATAAAAAAAAGTGGATGGAATGGTTGGTGGACGGCTCAGATGCCCTCGCGATCGCATCGGGGTCCGGGTGTAGCGGGACCCTCGGCCTTTGGTTTCATACCACCGAGAGATCAGGTATCTGTCGGTGGAAGCAACACCACCAGAATATGGTTCATTACAGGTATCGCTTGTTCACCATTAAAAAAACCCATCTTTACATAAAATAACTGGCGCAACAGTCCAATTTGAATTTTGAATTTGAGTCGAGATGAGTTAGCATCATCTCATTTTCTAGATCTGACGGTTTTTGTGCAGAGGTATGTGATCAGCAACACGCTCAACCGAGTTATTTACCCCATAATGGGTACTCATTTAACAGCTGAGTGGGCTCATAGTCCGACACGCAAATCCCCGGAATCGAACCGGGGCCCAGTGCGTTGAAGGCGAACGTGCTAACCGTTGCGCCATCCGGACTACATAATGTTAGAATTTCCCCAATCTGTTAAACTTGTGAAAATAATATATTCATAAAAATGAAAAAATATAGGATTAATTCGCGCCAACTTTTTCAGTGTAGCCCTTAATTTCTCGCGAAATTGAATGGGTGTGTGGCACATTGCATGACAACAAAGTTCAATGGCAGCGCTAAATCACCAAACAAATAGAAATTAGAGTACTAATGCCAACGAACGAACATATTCATCAGATATTGTGTCTCATTCGACCAGGCTAGCAGCAGTTTCGCTAGTGCGCAGTTTGTTAGTGTCTTGTTTGCACGTTTGGTACTTTTACACTCGTACGTCGTACTCATTTTTGCGATGCACAAGCATGAGTTTGAGCTGTTACCCGAGCGGTACATACACACACCACTACTCGTCTGTTTTGTAAACAAACACGTTTCACTCAAAACAATAACACGCGAGCACGAGGCTCGCCGTCATCGTAAAATAAATTATGACCCACGCTAACGTACACTAACGGTCGGGTCGGATTGATTTAAATGACAATTGCGCGCACGCTTTGTGCAAATATGATTATGGCGGGAATTGCTTGTTATTATTTGCAGGTTTTTTAATTAGAGTAAGACAGCGTGAGTGTGTTGTGTGTATGACCTTTTTTGTTGTATAGTTGCTTATAAAGTTAAGCGTGCCATTGTTTGAAAGATCAATAAAATGAGAGCAATAGTGGAAAAATTATATTGATAATGTTTAGCTAACGATTAATTCAATTGTGTAAGTATTTGTTTATGGTGCGGTCACATACACGCCCAACTAGTTGGCCGTTGCTTCTACCCAGTAGAAAGTGTGGCTAACCAAGTAGGGTAGGTACCTGGTTAACCAAAACATCAAAATCGTAGCCCACGCATGGGTGTTACAAAATGTTAAGGATATGGTAATAAAAAAAATGCATCAACGGTCGCGGTCCTGAAAGCCTGACCGGTTAAGGAAATTACAGTGAGCAACAGAGATGGCAAAGTATTGTGTATCCGTAAGTGAAAGAGAGACGCATTTAAGGATACATTCACACATTCAACGCACACGAGAGAGCAGAATGACAACAAACCAATTTTCTTTAGGCCTGTTTCTTAGTAATTGCACTAGAGCGAAAGAGACAGAGAGGCCGGTAGATGTATTTGTTTAGAAATCATAGGCTGGGGAAACGAACCAAAAAATTTTTCCGGTATATTTCAGATCTAAAGATCCTCTCAGATAAGCGGCACTCTCTCTTCAACTTACGAATATATTGTACAATACTTCACATCTCTGTTACTCACTGTCAAATTGTCTGATCCTGTAAGTTTCCCAGAACGCAGCCAATGTCACAGGTATTTTGCCAATCAACGGTGCCCCCAATGTTACTAACGTCATAAAAGTTTTTGGTTTTTGTGTATTTTGACTAACGGTGCCGAGCTCCTAGCCAATTGCCCGTTTCGGCTTTATTAACTAGATAAAATCACACTAGTCCCACATTGGGCGCCAAATATTTTGGGGCATTTTTGACTATTTTTTGCTTTAAAGTGTCAGTAACATGAAAAAAATCTTAAGGTCGTCTTAAGAAAGCTTAGATTAGTTTAACCCCTTGTGTGGCGTGGCCCGTCAACAACTCCATCAGTACCGGTTATAAATGTAGATGTATAGGTTTTGTCGCCGGTATGGCTCGCTTGTGTTACAAAAAAAAAATCCTCGCGTCTGCCCGATTGCAGTATACGAAGGAGAATCGAATTTGTTGATTGAAGAGCCGATCCTCGTTCCTAGAATTGACGCACTCCCACCGCTGTTATGGTTAACCACGCATTTTACCTACCCCGTGAAGCACAGATGTGAGCTTCAAAGGTTCGACAGCGGGACCTAGCATAGGGCTTCAAAGTGACACGACAGTGGGAAGAATCTTATTATACAAGGAAAGGGTATGTACATAGATTCGACATCGATTAAAAAAATGGTCGAAGTCTGTGTATGCGAATCACAAATCTTACGACTGAACCTTAAAAGTTATCAAATGGTGCCCAATTGGGGACTCAATAATTTTCCGTTAGGGTTGATTTGGCCTCCAGGGTGGTCCGCCGTTTAAAAAATTTTAAGGTTCAGCCCTAATATTTGTGCTTCACGCACACAGGGCCTCACAGACGCCGCCATTTGTTTTTCTTTCTTTTAATTCTTATCCCAGCCATATAGTCTTTCCTTTCCAACACCTATCCCCCAATAGGCAGTGCATGTTGTTTTGTTCTCTAAGGCTTTTGCATCGTCGGCATCAATAGTTTCGATATGGATACCCTTTGGAACTACCGGTGTCGGAAGTTTACTCCAAATATCCATTCCCGAATCCTCGATCGTTGTGTTCACCTTTCTTGTATATGGTATTGAGCTGTTTTTTTTCAGCGCATCAAAAAACGTTTGACTGGTTCGACGAAGAATGCAAAAATTCACTTGACGCGAAAAACGAGGCCTACAGACAATGGATTCAACGAGGAACCAGAGCCAGAAGAGAAAAATATGACGAGCTACGGCGAATATCGAATAGAATAATTAGACGTAAGAAACGTAAATACTTTGACGAGCAGTTGCTGAACATAAACGAAAACTTCAATAGGAACACCAGACAAGCGTACAAACTAGTAAATACAATTAAGAACGGCTACCAACCCAGGACTAGCCTTTGTAAGGACAAGGATGGAAACATCATCAGCGACACCGATGGTATTAACAAACGATGGGCCTCTTATTTCGAAGAGCTTCTAAACCGACCATCTAACATCCCCACACAGGAAGCTCTCGACGATATTGTTGATCTAGGCCCACCCATTCAACCCCCGACAGTAGAGGAAGTTGATCTCGCGTTGCGGTCACTAAAACGAAATAAAGCGCCGGGCGCTGACGAGATTCCAGCTGAACTGCTAAGATTCGGTGGAACGAGTCTAGTTGATGCCATACATCAATTACTCCTGCGAGTATGGGAGAACGAGGAGATCCCAGACGATTGGCGCAGAAGCATCATCTGTCCAATTCATAAAAAGGGAGATAAACTGCGGTGTGAGAATTACAGGGGCATCTCACTAGTTTGTACGTCCTATAAAATTTTGACGAAAATTCTGGAAAATAGAATAAAACCGTACGCAGAACGAGTCATTGGCGAATATCAAAGCGGTTTCAGACCTGGTCGCTCCACAACCGATCAGCTCTTCTCAGTCAAACTGATACTCCAGAGGTGCTGGGAATACAACGTAAACGTATACCAAATCTTTGTCGACTTCAAGCAGGCATACGACAGTATCGATCGTGGAGTACTGTACAACATCATGCTGCAATTTGGTATACCAGCAAAATTAGTGCGACTGACAAAGATGACGATGACCAACTCCGTCTCACAAGTCAGGATCCAGAATAGACTTACTGATCTATTTGAAACACGCACTGGTTTGAAACAGGGCGATGGACTGGCTCCGACGCTCTTCAACCTAGCACTGGAATACGTTATTCGGGCCATGAATTTGGACAACAGCAAGACGCTACTCATCAAGTCGACACAATTAGCAGCGTACGCCGACGACATCAACATCATGTCCCGAAGATTGGCTGACGCAGAAGAACTTCTGCATACGCTTGATACCGCTGCAAAGGAAGTTGGATTACGTATTAACGAGGGTAAAACTAAAATAATGATGCAATCGGTGACAAGGACACCTGCACAACCAAGCATCAATGTGGGGGACCTCAACATCGAGCTCGTGAACAACTTCATTTACCTGGGTTGCAACCTGTCAAGGGACGCCAACGAAACTGACGAAATCAAGCGACGGATACAGTTAGCTAATAAGACTTTTTTCTCGGTTCTCCCCATTATGAAATCGAAACATGTGCACAGAAACACGAAGCTCCGCGTGTACAAAACCATTATACGACCAGTGCTATGCTATGGCTGCGAAGCATGGACCCTAGCTCAAGCCTCCGAAAACACGCTAGACACTTTCGAACGTAAGGTTCTACGGCGAATTTTCGGGGCTGTTTGCGATCGAGATGGATGGCGCATCCGGTACAACCATGAGTTGTATGAAATGTACGATGAGCTCGAAAATCGTCAAACTACAACGACTTCAATGGGCAGGGCATGTACAAAGAATGGACGATGATCGCATGCCTAAGAGAGTAATGAATGCAGAACGAGTCGACGGAGCGAGACTGCGAGGACGACCGAGATCTCGTTGGGAGAGCTCAGTAGGTGTGGACGCCGCGCAGCTGCTGGGCTCCCAAAATTGGAGGACGCGGTCACGTGACCGAGATAATTGGAGGACAATGATCCAGGCGGCCAAGGCCCGACGTCGGGCTGTCGCGCCACGATGATGATGATCAAAAAACGTTAGTCTAGTCTGGCCCATTAGCATCTAAATAAATAATTTGAAACAGTGAAAATTATACAATACTATCCACAATTTTTAACAGAAACACAATAAATGATTCACGATAATTCTATTCACTTTCAAATGTATGTGTTTTTTAGAACCATTTCAAAACAAGACATTTGACATATTGTTTCGTAAACACGTCAACCACCATTTTCAAAAAGGATTTAAAACAACATATGATTTGCTTGCATCTTTGCTATTAAATGCACATAGTCTCGTTATAAGCTTCAGTCCTTTGTTTAGAAAAACTACGTTTCAATTCCAGACAGTCTAGAGTGTGAGACTATGAAAAAAAAAATAATTTTATATATTCATGCCTCTAGCAATAACTCGAAAGTGTTTTACAAACAAGTTGCCTGCCACGCAATTTGCATATCGGCTAATTAAACGCATTTTACGAGTACAAAATGCATATCGACAAATTTCGTAACTAGGATCTGTACACGTTAGTTTATTGTTCTAATGGAAATTCAATTAATTGGAGAGCGATAACCTGATTAACGAGCAATTGACCCGTAAACTTTGATTTTCCAATTGAACAAACAATAAACATAATTTCAATTATATTCTGTGTAAAAATCAGAGAATCAATCCTTCATTTGTGACGACGACTAAGCCAGATTTGTTAGTTCTAGAACGCAATTAGAGACAGAGACACGCGTACGCTGATTTTTTTAAAATTAGAAAAGTTCGAGAAAATCTTTGTAGCTGATAGTAGAGAACTCGCATGATGCAACGATTGAGGTTTATGCTTCAGGCATAGAGCTAAAAGATTTTAGATTATTTTGAAATTTTTCGTATCCCTTTACCTAAACTGTAACAGATGAGCACTTAGCGGTTGACAACCCCCTGCCAATGGGCAATGCTCGTTTTCTCCGTTCGGCACGGATCTTATTCTCCGCTGTCAAGTGTTACTCATCTCGGCTGTCATCGTCTCATATGTGACCCCATCCAATTGAGTCGAGAGCAAACCAGCTGATGGAGAAATGATGATGTCCTCTCTAATCTTATACCTCTATGCTTCCAAAAAATAAGCATCACGGAAAGTGACTGTTTCCTAGGTAAAAAAATGGTAGTTAGGAAGGTAGGTTCAGCG
Source organism: Chloromyia formosa (assembly GCA_964017055.1). NCBI lineage: Eukaryota > Metazoa > Arthropoda > Insecta > Diptera > Stratiomyidae > Chloromyia > Chloromyia formosa. The sequence goes on along the minus strand of OZ024818.1, from coordinate 4,223,984 downwards.
GTTGCCGTGGATTAACCATGCAGCACACATAGATAACTCATGTTCCATTGTGGTGCCACCAATACTTTGTACCTAAACTCTTAATCCGAGGTTCAAAGCTATCAGATGCTGGTAATAAAGCGATTGATTTGAATCGTATTAACGTCCACGAAACCCTCTAGGTCCTGGAAAAAGAGAATCCAAAAACCTCGTCCTCCTATTAGACAAGGCTGTGCAGTGACAAACAAGGTGATGAACATTCTCCTCTTCGTCCTCATCCTGACAACCTCTGTAGCAGTCGTAATTTGGAAGGTGAAGCCTCCTCGCATGCTCGCCGATAGAACAGTGCCCTGTAATAGCCCCTACCACCATACCAAGCCAATATACTTCCTGTTCAATGAGAGCAATGAGGCAGAGCGATTAGGATCTGCCCTGGCCCATATCATCCTCGTTGTTTGGCAAGTACTACCGCCGAGCCATCTAGCATTGCCATTGACCCTGCAGATCGCAGCAGACTCGATCGCCATTTTACACACTGCCATAGGCGAGTGGATGTGCATGCTAGCAATTGCATTCTCCGAAACCAGTTTATGCCGTCGAAACGTCAATTGGGCCATATGGAACAGTTAACACGCTATGCCCCACAAGGGTGGGGTTAGGGTTAGTATGTGCAATGTTTCTGCCAAGTTTCATCCCGGGATCATAAAATGCAAAGTGGAGTTCCTTAACCTCCGGACTAATAGGAGAAATTTGCTCATAGAACCATGTAATTTCAAATGAATATTTTCAAGGATTTCAACAATATGCAAAGCAAAAATCCATTCAAATCACTCACTTTGATCGCCTTAAAATCCTTCCTTGCAACATATCGCACATACGCTTCTGATAAGGTGTGTCAACTTTCCAATATTATATAAATGCCGCCAATCGTTCCATACGGCCCTTTATATCACATCGAACAAAGATATCTTCAAGAACTTCGAGATCTTTACCATCGTCGTCTGTTGGAAGAATTCGTGTGTTAATATCGAAGCGAAAATCACATCCGCATACGGACGGATTGAATTTTCAGTGAGTCGCAAAGGACACGCGGTCGACAAAGTTTCAATTCAATTCCAGAATTCCACACGCTCTGTATACATTTTCCCTTTGCCAATCCTTGTCGGGACATGGAAATTCTGCAATTTGATTTCCATAAATCCAGGCATGCTTTTGTAATTCCTTCGACGTAATGCGCTCCTTTGAGTTGGTATTCAGCATTTTCGGGATTAAATTTCGAAACACGACGGTATACGTAAAACATTTCTGTTGCGAACAGCTCTGTACAGAGATTCAATTCAACTTTTGCCCCATTTTGAACAATGGCAAAAATTTTCAAAATGTATGTTTGAGTGGTATGCATGGTGTTGAGAAGAAGATTTTTGAACAAAAGTCGTTGAGGAAAGTGGAAAAGTGTCGGAGTGTCGAGTTTGAGAAAAGGGGCGGGAAAATGGATGGAAAATTACAATGCGAACAATCCATAAGAGCCTTTTGATGTTTCGTCGTCAGACCACGTTTTGTCTTTTCCATTAGACGTTTCCGTTTCTCTTCGAGTGTCATGGCCGTTTTGTTGAGTGTGGAAGAAACGACAACGTATCTATTATCATTGCGACGCCAGCCCCCCTGAAAATAGTTAGGAAGCGTGAAATTATAAGTGATTAGCTTCATTAAAATATCGTATAGGGCATCCGTGTATATGCAGCCTCCATCTGTTTCCGTGTCGTATCTTCGAGCTTCAACTGTTTATTTCATATAAAGTTCAGTCTGTTCAGGTGTTGCCTGAATAGCCCTAACTACAGATCATATGACGCCTTAAAACCCACCGTAGATGAAGCGATTTGGCCGATGGTTTGGCCTGTGTATGCGGAAATCGCACCAATTTTGCTCATCGGCCGTTAAATTTTAATCTGCCGATATTTTGATAGGGGGACAAAGACCTTTTCATAGTCCTCCACATGGGCGCCCCCTGGTAATGGCAGTGTGTCAAATCGCTGAGGGCCAAGTCTTAGCGATAAGACAGTTTGGAAAACGGCAGATAGCTGTAGCCTGAATGATTGACCAACACCTGAGCGTCTCAGGTTTAGTAGAATGGAATGAATTGCGTAGTTGAACCTACAACATAGTTGTGTGAACTTCAGCACGTTTATTAAACCATCTGAATGGAGTTAAGCAATGTGCTGACAACTCGTCCTTGTAAAAACCACTCCATGTCAAGAAACCTGGAACAAAAGCCTCGGATTGGACGGATCAACAACGACGACCACGCAAATGACTAAAGGATTATTCTTTCGGATCCTGGAATGTACGCTCCCTGAACAAACCGGGGGCCGAGAAGGCCCTCCTTCAACAGGTCGAAAAGTACAAACTGAGCATTACTGCAGTCCAGGTAACAAATTGGCTTGGAAGCGATATCAATGACAATAAATCGTACACAATTTTTACAAGTGGCAAACTATCGGACCGCAAGGAGTTAGGAGTAGCATTTATAGTGAACAATCATCTCAAGTCGTACATTACTGACTTGAAACTAATAAATGAACGGCTGTGTGCGATTCGCATTAAGACTCGATACTTCAGTCTCTGGCTCATCAATGCGCACGCCCCCACTGAAGTTAAAGAAGACGCAGTAAAGGACGAGTTCTGCACCCGCTTTAAGACTCTCTTCGACTCACTTCCAACAAACGAGACTTGCTGCTGGGAGACTTTAACGCGAAAGTCGGAAATAAAAGTTGGAATCTGGGGACAACTGGAGGCCACGGTCTCCATGAAGAATGTAACGAGAACGAGGTAGGCGTTCGTTTGATCTGATTATGCCCAACTTACTAAAACTCAAGCAGCTTCTTACCTCAGGGTTACATGCCAAAAATCAGGTGTCTACGTCAATTGGTTCAAGAGTTTGTAATGACCACCTTTTTTTTAAATCTTCGCGCGTACCCATCACTTGGCGTCAACTTCATGTTGGCTCAGGGATGAGTGACGCGCGTTGACAACCTTCAAATGGGAGTTGCTCGTCACCCGCCAACGCCATCGGCAGGGTTTCACCTTGGGTGTGGAAAAAAAGAAATCGCGGCGATTGGATTCCGCCGCCAGATCAAGGAGTGGAAGAAGATCGGCCACCACGAGCGAACGAACGTGAAAGTGGGCATTTTGAACACCGGATTTGTCGCATCGCGAGTTTTTTCATTGGCCGCGGGAGGATATCTGTGTTGAGCTGGTGTTACAGGGGTGCAGTTGCGCGCCCCATTCTTTGCTTTCGGTTCTCTGCTGCCTGCTGTGCGCCCGAGGAATTCCGGGGCACGATTGAACGCAAGAGCCTGTGATCTCCGTGCCGGGCAAAGCAGAAATTAGACAAAAGTGTTCTTTTTCTGTGCGGGCCTGCGGTGACGCTGACTACGACCCTCGTTGCATTCATGTGTCATACAATTAACCTAGACAGTGTCCGGGTGCGAAACGAAAGGAAGGTCGGCAAGTCCACGACACAGCGGTCGGCTCGACTCGCAATAGGATTTGCCATTCGCCTGTACTTTTTCTAATTGGAATTGTTCGGAACTGTCAAATTTCGCGGAGACGAATTGGCAAATCTTGTGCCGAAAGTGGGGTGGCGGATTCTAGTGGTGCCCTGGCCTAGTGGATGCGACTGTATATTTCTCAAGTGAATTTATTGCACTCGTTGGTATTCGTGTAAGTGCAGTGGTGTGACATTTGATGCGGCGTTCACACGCGTTGTCTGGTGCTGAGAGCTGTTATGCAAGTGTCGTCATTCCTGAAGAGCGACGATTTTCGATATATGATGATTTTTTGTCTGCTGATTAATGAATTCTGAGAAAAGAAAGATCTGTGATTCAAATTTTGTAATTTTTTTTTAAATCCGAATTGTAAATGAAGTTGCAGCTACTCCGGTTCAGCGGTGGCCACAGCGGATCTGGGGTAAGTGTGTTTAAAATTTTTTTTTATACAATAGTTTGTTAGTTTGTTTCCAGCTTTATTTTTCTCCAATATTTAATTTCTTTTTCACCTTAGTTTCCATGAAATTTTTTTTTGTTATGTAGTTTCATTATGATCTTTTTAGTTGTTTTGCGGGTTTTTGTTTTCTCTATTGAATAAATAAGTTTATAATGATTTGAATTTTAAAAAGCGGCTTTTCCTTTGAGGAACCCCCTACTCCTCCCGACCAGGTTGTTGACGAGATGAGGTGAAGGCCTCATCTCTTGTTCCGCTTTGGGAGGTCCCACATTTTTTTTGCGGCCATGGGACCTCATTGGTTGGGTTTATATGTCATGGGTTAAGAGGCCAAGGGTCCGCAACATCCGGGCCCGGAGCGTGTAGCATGAGCCGGTCGACGGCCATTGCCTGCACTTTTTTTTTTTCTTCTAGTTTTTCTGGGTCAGTGGGACCCAGTTTTATCCTTTGTCGTTTCGTTTACCCCCAAGGCACATGATATATGTTATCATTGTAATGGCTGGGGCAACGAGCGGGCAAAAACCCTGCCCACATCTTCCGAACTGAGCTGGAACAAGCATGTGCCGCCGCTCAGCTCGTTGAGGAGCATTCGCTTCTAGCGCCGCCGGACCTTCATGGTCAACTTCGGCAAACTTCCGGCTCCATCCCCAAAACACCATCTGGTGACCACCTTGCTCATTACAAGTTGTAGACGAAAACGTGAAAAGTAGTATGGGGCACTTTGTAAGAAAATTATCGTTAGTTTTCCACTGATCGATTTTATTTTTCCAGGAGAGTATAATATCACTCTCACGAGCAATCTACCAAAGCTAGAGCTCTTCATGTTTATTTAATCGGGAGTTATTGATACATTTAATTATTTTACATATGTAGGGGAGGTAGGCGTTCTCTTGGCCTGATCATGCCCATTTTCAATACCAACCAACTAGATCATAAAATACTACCAACATTTTGCCAAAATTTCGTTCTATCGAAAGTTATCGTGCGAACGGACAGACAGACAGACATGGCTAAATCGAATCAGGTGACGCATTTCCCGGAGCGAAAACGATTGCTTGGCTAAAACTCGAGCGCTGAGCAGTTTCGTGGGAATGATTGGCCTCGACAATTATTCCCTAATCTGACTAGACACCAGGGTGTAGCACAATAGACCTTCTGGTGGCTGTACTTGATGGCCCTTCCGGCCAACCGCTCTCCACATAATCTAATCTAAGAATTCCTCTGAAAACAATACTTTACAAGTATTTTGTTTTTCCAAAAAAAAAAATTAAACCCCGAACAATAATTAAATATTTTCCACTAGACTTTTCATCCCCAATAGACCACATGCCAGCTCACCATGCAACGCTTCACGAATTCATATTTTTTTCGTTCTTTCATTAACTTTTAACAAGATTCCATAAAAATATTCTCCACGAAATATTTGCACAGGATAAAAATGCTAAAATCTTCTGCACAACAAATGAATTCTGCATTTGACTGAATTCACAAAATGAAAACTGTGACCCCCACGATTTGCTCTCGTGGGGCTGCAATGTTCAAATTGAATTCACTTACGGACTAGCTTAATTTGTTCTTTGGAGGAATCGTCGTCAAGCAGAATATTCTCTCCATTTTAAATCTCGGAAAGTAAACGGAGTAGAAAAATGTAATTCAAGGAGAGAATACAGCAGAGTTCACTTTGGTTGGTGGTGTCATTGTTATAGTGGAGGTGGTGCCATTGTTGTTTATGTCACATAGTAGTTGTTCTTGTTGTTGTTGCTGATGATGTCCTTGACGCTAGTTGGGATGGAGGGAAATTTCATTTTAAAAATTGGCTGCTCAGTCGAACAGCAAAGTGTAACTTTGTGTACACGAGTCTCGTTGTATTGCTTCTAACCCGTTTGCTGTTTCTTCACTAGGGTTGTTGACGTATGACGAGAACGTATAAAGGTGTAACTTGTCATTTAAGAAGGAAACGAAACGACCGATATTGAAGGGAACTTTACCTGTGAACGACACCTTTATCATGAAGATGCTCTTGGGCAGATACCAGATATACACCAGTTGCCTTGCAAGCGGACGTGACTTCCTCTCATCCAATTTTCCATATCGTTGAGATTTAACATGAGTACACAAATCGCCACCTGATCCTATTTCGGTGACAATATAGTAATTTCTTTCCGTCTGTTATGGGGAAAAGGGAGTCAAAGAATAAGTAAGCATAGTACAGTCGGAACGAGATTCGTATCATGTCAAGCGAAAATTGCAGAGATAATTTTATTGAAATTACGGTAGTTTGAATGCATAGGACTTGATGGTATTTCAAGAACGAAAAATACCTTTTGAAGGATAATGTACTATTTAAATTTGAGGGCAAAACCAGAGTTTTTGACAGAGAGATCAGTGAACTATGATTGGATGGCGAGTTGATGCCACCTTCCATTTTGTCAAAGAGCAAATTTGCGCTTATTTAAATAATTCGTTTTTCAACAGGACTAAATGTCCTTGCTCTATAAGAAGCGTCAGTCTAGAACTGTACTTCCTAGTGGCAAAAACTAATCACATCCACTGCTAATTTGAGAGTCGTATTTAGAACTTCGTCATTATAGTGAAAGGACGAGGCTAAGTTTTTTTTCAAGAAGTCTGGTACTTTTACGAAGTAAAGGAGCACTAAATACATTAACGGACCGAATGGGGTAGTCTAAGTGTACTGTGAGATATCATGGCAGCCCCTGTACCATTTGGAGTAACTGCAGCGTCTTTCAATTGGCCATTTCTAGATTCACAATGTATGAAAGAAATAGTGGTGTAGATAGCTTTTAGTGGAGGAAGGAATATTTCATTGAAAATTTACCCGACCCCACATATTGGGCGCCAAATATTTTCAGAGTTTTTCGACTATTTTTACTGATGTTGGATCGAAAAAAAAACGCCTAAATGGCTTTGATGTATCGAACTGATGGCGGATGATGAAACTGAATAAATTATTCCAGTTAGTTCTTTGGCAAATTAAAAATTGTCATAAGGGCCAATGACGCGCTCGGTCTCGGTCGCTACTTTACGCTGCTGCATCTAGAGAAGCAGGTGTTCAATACCCGGCGCGTTAATAAAAAAAAACTCCTTGTCGATACTATTAGAACTCTCACAGCGTTCCCAGCTTGTTAGTAAGCTCGGATAGGAGGTGCATGTTAGCAACTGCACCAACTGAAGTTTATATACTAAGGAAACGCCAACAAGGCATACGCAAGTGATATTGACGCGACCATGCCCCTGGGGGGCAAAAATTCCTCTTCCATAGTCCTCCGCGTGGGCGCCCCCTGGAACGGCAGTGGTCACTGACCATTGCCAACCAACGTCAAGCCGCCAGTGATGGCGGTGCGATGATTTGGTTGAGGTACCCCTGTGGTGTGGGGTGTGAAAAAAAATACCACGGCCTTTCCCTTTGAGGGCCTGTCGGTAAAACCGACAATCAAAGGACAGGATGTGTATGCCAGCAACTTGCACTATCCGAAATCTTTATATGCTAACGAAACGTCAACTATGCCTCGGATAAGGACTGACTCAACGCTTACGACTTTTAGCTATCGTACAATGACAAAGATTGGATTCTGGAATGTGCGTACTCTCCTGGACAATGGATCAGAAGGTCCCCAGAACGCACGATTTCTTCAATTAGAGAGTGAATTTCTGAGGTACAAATTAAATATCTTAGGAGTTAGTGAGATAAGATGGTGGAACAGCGGAGAATTCATCTCTCCAACGGGCAGCACTGTAATGTTGTACTCCGGTAAAGCTACCGGTAGTCGCCGTGAGTCAGGTGTGGGGCTCCTTTTAACCAGAGCCGCGCGAAACTGTCTCTTATCCTGGGAACCTTGACCGCCAGGTTCCGGACCAAAATGAGGAACATCTCAATAATACAATGTTATGTCCCTACTGAACCCGACAATGTCTTGGCAAAAGACTCCTTCTACGAAGAACTAAACGCCGTTCAGAGCAGAACACCTAAAGGTGACATTGTAATGGTTATGGGTGATTTGAATGCGAAAGTTGGCGCTGATAACTATGGGCTCAGACATGTGATGGGGAGACACGGTCTTGGTGATCGTAATGACAACGGTGAAAGATTTGTAGAGTTCTGCAACTTTCACAGTCTCTTCATCGGTGGTACTATGTTTGAGCATAAGGACCATCACAAAATCAGTTGGTCCTCTGTTGATCGGCGCAGAACACAAAATCAGATCGAAGCAGCATCGAACTCCTTTATCGTCAGAAAGCTCGAGAAGTTCAGCGTAGTGTGCGACGCGATAAAAGAGTTTATGCCAATTCTCTTTTAGCGTCAGCAGAAGAAGCCGCTAGAAGTAACAACTTAAACGCCGTATACGGTGTCATCAAGGAGTTTACAGGTTGTCGTAACTTCTGCCAACATCCGGTGAAAGATAGTGATGGAAAGCTACTTATCTTGGAAGAAGATCAAATGAGGCGGTGGAAAGAACATTCGCCGCGGTCTTGAACCGTGTAACCTCTGGTGAAGTTCCCCCTTATATAGATAATTTAGCTAACCATCAAAATGTGCGTATACGGTCCACTGCCCCGACTAAAGAGGAAATAGTCACTGCAATTATTGCACTAAAACGAGGAAAGGCCGCCGGACTTGACTGCATCCCTGCCGAACTTTATCAAGCAGCGCCAAGCGTAACTGCCGATTTGCTGCATCCACTTGTTGATAAAGCGTGGAATACAGAGACCTTTCCCACTGAGTGGAAGGAAGGTTTGATCATCAAACTTCCAAAGAAGGGTAGCCTCACAGACTGTAATAATTGGAGAGGCATTTGTGTGCTTCCTGCCGTTGCCAAGATAATAGCCAAAATCGTCCTGGAAAGACTAAAGGCCCACTTAGAAAGCACAATTGATGAAGAGCAGGCTGGCTTTCGATCCGGATTCTCCTGTGTCGATCACATTAACACCTTGCGAATCATCATCGAGCAATGCGCTGAATACGATTCTCCGCTTCACTTGCTTTTCATCGATTTCGAAAAGGCTTTCGATAGTGTGAACCGGGATTCTATCTGGGCGGCCTTGCGCAGGAGAGGCATCCCTGAGAAGCTTGTGGCTATTATTAAGGCAACCTATGACGGCGCGAAATGTCGCGTTCTGCATAAAGGTAAGGTGTCGGGGGACTTTGAGATTCGCAGTGGAGTTCGGCAGGGGTGCATCCTCTCACCGATCCTATTCCTCATAGTGATCGGCGATGTGTTGCATGCAGCCCTATCCGGACTCGACAGAGGAATTCAATGGACTTTGACATCTTATCTACAACATCTTGACTACGCTGACGACATATGCCTACTCTCCCACAAAATCATGGATCTGTCCGCAATGGCGTTAGATCTCGAGAGGGAGGCAAGCAAGGTTGGGCTAAAGATTAATACCAACAAGGCCAAGGTTCTTAGCCCGCCGTTGCGAAAAAGAAATCCGACACATATTGCCATCAATATTAATGGGCAGCCTGTGGAGAAGGTGGACAACTTCGTCTACCTGGGTAGCATTGTTGCCGAAAATGGTGGTACGGAGCAGGACATCGCTCGTCGTATCAACCAGGCTAAACGCGCATACGGCATGCTGTCCAAAATCTGGCAGGGCAGTTATCTCAGCATCAAGACCAAGCTGGGCCTGTTTCGCTCCCTGGTACTATCAGTGCTTTTGTATGGGAGCAGTACATGGAAAGTTTCCGTAGGAGTTACCAGAAAGCTGCAAGTTTTCGTCAACTCATGTCTTCGTCGAATTTTAAGAATTTTCTGGCCCGAAACAATATCAAATGAAGAGCTAAGTCGGCGTACGGGTCAGATGCCAATCGACGAATTGATACGCAGGCGAAAATGGCAGTGGATAGGTCACACATTGCGGAAGAGTGATAACTGCATTGCTTTGCATGCCATGAAATGGAACCCCATTTCCAACCAAGGCCGACCAAGAGGGGGTCCTCGAATCACATGGCGTCGATCTGTGGCAAAGGAGTGTCAGGTACTGGGTAAGTCTTTTGGGGAGTTGCGCCCCATTGCCCAAAACAGAGTACGATGGCGCGCAGGAGTAGTTGACGCGCTATGCCCCGCTAGGGGTTAAGGCAAAGTAGTATGCCCCTGGGAGGGTCAATGCAATTAACATAAAGGCAAAGGCGGTGGTGAAGCGGAGCCATGATAGGTACCCAACTTGAAGCATAACATTAACTCTACCCAAGCGGGTAGGGTCTCTAAAATTTAAGATACTAATTCCATCGAGTACTGTCTTTTGCTATCAGACCATTCTTTAACCAGAGTTCGTGCCGACATTATCATCATTAAGACGCTACAGCACGACGTCGGTCCTTGGTCGCCTGGATCATGACTGACGCTCAAGCTATAACAGAACTCCGGCCCGTAAAAGTTCGAGGATGAACCATGTCACTCAATTTCACCAGCAACTTAATTACGATCAACAAAACGGTGATACCTACTGAAGAGTAGCTCCCGGCAACCTTAACTCGCAACTGAAAAACTATTACCATTTCCTACATTTCCCAGACATATGATTTTTATGGAAATATTGAGAGCAGTTTTACCCAGAAAAATCGAAGATAAATTAACGTTTTGGAGGGTTTACATTATGGTCCACTTCAGGGAAACAAGGAAGAAGTATTCTGAGAGCCTCTTGCATCACTTTGGTGACGATTATATCAAACTAGCCCTTTGGTCATAACGGTTAAGCCATTAGAGTATCCGATTGTTGGATAACTACGCGCACAAAGCCTGAAAAGGAACTCATCTACGACTAGTGATTAAAGAAGCGGAAAAACAGAGAGTGGACCATCGATAGCGTATCACAGTCTCATTTTAAATCAATTCCAATTTGTCCCACGTTATGGTATGAAGATCACATTCATTACCGTTCATATCCATGGTCTGAGATGTATGCTAGCAACTGAAATATCCGAAATCTAGTGCAAGAGATGTCGAAGTGCCCATGCCCCTGGAGGGGCCAAGGCAATTAACAACATATCAATGGTAGTTAATTTAAAACAAGCTAGCCTTCGGCTAGATTGCCTTCAACAATAAGCCTGGCAAAGCTGTGACTTATTCTTAAGCCCCAAACCAGGGGGAGGGGGCGATTAGCTGCTTATAACAACAGATATGCTAAAAGCAATACTTTGCACTAATAAAAATGATCTTCGAATCAGAGCTCACCAATTTACCAAATTGGTTGCTATTTGACTTGTTTGTCCAAAATTATGTTAAGTGGAGTTCGATAATCCTGAAATGTAGGATTGAAGTGCATCTTGTGCAACAATATGTTACCACTGTCCGGAGGAATAACTTGAAAACTTCAATAAATCTGTAATTCGATTTATTTTAAAATAATTATTAAAAGTCCACTACAACTCTTCAAATATTGAAAAACCAATTTCCTCACTACCAGTTTTATCGCAAACTTTTCTATGTAAGATGTAACTGCCATCATCGTCATCATCACCATCCTGAAAAAGCTCAGCTGCAATTGACCTTTAATCAAACTTTTTCAATTAATGAAAAATGAACAAACTCCAGGTTTTCTTTCTTCTTCCATTTTTCGTTGGCTAAAGAAAAACACTTCCCGGGAGAGAAAAATAACTCTATCGGGTATCGAGTAGTGTTAATTAAAATTTCGACTGTTCCTGAAAAGTTGCAAAAGGATGTAGCACTACGAGCTCTCTTCACTATAGTTCAGGCTTGTTCAGCTCGTTCGCTACGGGGAAGTATGCTGTAGTAGTATCGAGGTGCTACTGGAAGTAGAAAAAGTTATGTATGACTTAATTTGAAATGGAAGCGACTCGAGTTTGTTATTCCATGCATAATGACTTATTACGAAATTTTTGCAAACGATAGCAAAAGAGTTGAGAAAGCTTATTAGGATTCATACTCAAGCAAAAAGCTTATACCTACATAATTTATAATTGGATATTATATGAGTAGAATGTGTGCGAATATATTTGAAAATTTTTCCATAAAAATGAGGTTGGGTCATACATTTTGTTTTCGATTCGTTGACTTTGAATCCTACTTCTAAAGCTCCTGACTCCAGTTCTTGGAATACCTCCTTAGCATGCGGTAGTGATCTAGCCATGATATCGACATCGTCTGCTACTAACTGCGCTGATTTTGTTAGTAACGAGCTTCTCGTGTCTACCTCGTTCACTTTTCTGACATACTCTAGAGTCAGGTTCAACAGCATGGGAGTGAGCCCATCTCCCTGTTTTAGACCTGACTCTTTTCGGAAGCTGTGTTTCAGCTCGTTTTGTATCATTATACTTGGCATTAAGTATTCTCCATAGTGGCTCTTATTAACGAGATCAGTTTCGGTGGGACTTCAAACTCGAACGCCCCAGACGGAACTTGAACCCGTAACAACCGTAGTCAGACATAAGACTAACGCCTCTAAGCACTGAGCTACCGGTCGTCTTCCGAAATTGATAGAAGCTGTAGTATTTATGAGTCAAAATAATACTGAACCTAAGCATTTGTCTCGGAGTCTATTTATGAACCAGATTGCTGAATTTTTGAATTAAATTGACAATTTTACGAATCAAATTAATACAATTCTCCAGTAGCATTTGATTAAAAAATTTATTTGTTAATTTGTTTCGTAAAGTTGTGCGTTTTATTCGACAATTGTAGCAATTTGGTTTGTAAATATGTTAACTTGACGGTACAAGTGTATATTATCGCCATAAAATTATGTTTGATTGGCCTTTTTTTTAACAGGTTCAGCTCTCGGGAAACTTCATGAAGTACATACGTTATGCAAATGAACATGAGCTGCTGCATTGAAAGGAGGAACAGGATAAAGCTGCCATTGCTTTTGACAGCTTCCTTTAGAACTCTCAAAGGCCATATTCACATGGCAGAAGTGGGCTCCTTTTAAAACAAGAATTCACTGTAGCAAAGAGTATTCCTCTCGCATTATTTCCCACCCATAAACCATTCATTAACTTTCAAAAACATACAGTCAGCATAGAGTTCACCGAAAACATATATGTCATTATGAAAATACATACTTTGTCAGTGCAGTCTTGATGAATTTTCATTTTTTTCTCATGTAATTTTCTTTAATCTACACATACCGCACACTCAACTTCCTTTGTGATTAGTGCTGAATGCCATCCCGTTCCTAACTTTCTCCCTTCTAGAATATGTGCATCGAGTACACTGTACAACTGCAAAGTGCAGACGTATGTATTCGTACAGGTACGGTGTCCGTATGGAAACTTTTGCCGGTATACTTAGTAATCTAAATGGGAGTATATCACCGGCTCCTAATTGGCGACCAACTCAAAGGAAATCTTTGTACGGGCAAAGGATGATTACATGTAATGGCAACGCCACTATATTTAACAATTCTATCACGCCCATTATACCATCGGATTGAGCTGCAAGACATTTCATAAATTTCGCATTTTATACGAGCTACTATTACTTGAGCTGCTTTCTTCGCATATATCTCCAAGTACAATACATCCAGATGTGAAGAGGAGCCTTCTATGTACTATTATTCATAGTACTTTTCTACTAATTACAGCCGCGAATGCACACTCATATAGTTGCTCCTCGAGAATTAGCAGGTCTTTTTATCCATGCTCCCCCTTTGAACGAATGCACACACGAACAAATGGAGTGCAACAGCTCTCCAATGAGGGCTACGACGTTGGTCTTTCGATGAGACGACATGGTTTCGACATGGGAAATGATTTTGAGAAAAAGTGCATCGCCGCGACCAAATAAAAGCCAGCACCTGTGTGAAGTCGAGCAATTGCTAAATTGCAAAAACCTTTTGATCGTTTTTCTTTGAGTCGTTTCCAATTGACGCGAGAACGGTGTTGTCATCTTAGGACGGAACTTTTCAAACATTTGAGGTGTTCTGCAGGAATTCTGATAATACCAGAAATCCGGAAACTGAATATTAGGCGCTCATATCCCAAACGTGGCGCTCGGGGGCCGTGATCGTTCGGTCACCGCTCTACGATACTAATCTAGAGCTCGGAGATCAAATCTCGGCGCGATCAAAAACTGCCTGCGAGTACTAATAGAACTCTAACAGTGCTCCGAGCTTGTCAGTATAAAGACGGCGCGGATAGGAGGTGCATGCTAGCAACTGCACTTCCGAAAAGTAGATATGCTATTGAAACGTCAACAAGGCATATAAATGCTGGAGATGTTGACGCGCCCATGCCCCTGGCGGGGGGTCAAGGCAACTAACAACTATAATCTAATCTGGGCCACAGCCACAGGGTCGAAAAGTATGTTTTACCATTCGTCTATCTAGGGTTGGTCCCGCTAAATTTTAGAGATAGTTTGAAAATGCTCCGCCGATTTTGTGCAGTGTTGCTCGTTCAACACTGTCTGGCGAGGTCGTCTGCTCTATAGCGAAACCACTTTGACCCAAAATTCAAAACAAAAAATGCCTGAAGAACGTATGGGTTGAGGAACATTCCGCCATTCGTCACCGTATGCGTCGAGGAACACTCTGCCATGGTCATTACTATACTATATAGTTATCTCAAATGGTTTGTTGCGAGAGGGCACTCTGTAGTACCTTACTGAGAATACCAGGAAATTTATCCGATTTGGCACATTCCTTGCAGCCTGACCCTTTCAGGTTTTAACCCTTTCATGCATTTGTTGTTTGTATACAACAGCGTAATTAAACGCATATTTCTGCGTAATTACGGTAAATTGATAAAATATGTCTTATCGCCAGACGTCTCACTTGTATTGGCTTCACGCTTTTGCAATTTTTTGTTATGCATGAATGATTCTCTTCATTATTTCGAGAATTTTATCCGGTGAAGTCGATCGTTTTGAATTGCTGAATGTTCTTCTACAGAAAAGTGAATGAATATTTGAAGTATTATTAACAAGAATCAATTGGATTTTTTTCTCGCTAGAACATCGATAAATAAAGTGATATTATCCAAAAAACAGGTGAGGATATTATTCTGATTGCCTCTAGAGCAGAGTATTAGTCTGTTGTTTGTATACAACATGGCGCATTAGGTACGTCTTTAGTACCCTGTATACTCGTATATGCTTGATTCCTCTTACGGATGGATAGTATTTTTGCTATTTTACATTTTGGTTTATTATTTACCGTTTTTTCGTAGAAAAAAATAACTGCGATTTTAATTAACAATGGATTGTCAAAAGGGTCTAAGCGAATATGAAATTCAAAAAATATTGGAGTTCGATTGGGATGATTCAGATATTGAAGGGGAGCCTGAAGAATTACCCGAAGAGGATTTGTTTTTGGCTGAGGGAATATTTCAAGATGAAATCATTGAGGCTGAGCCAGACGAAGAGCAGCGCGGAAACTTGGAATTGGAACCATCTGTACCTCATAATCAACTATACCAAAAAGTGGATTTGCGGGGCGTAAAATGGATGAAGAAAGACTTGCAGCCTTTTGACCACGAAATCTGGGAAGATAAGGACACTAATGACACAGAATTGCTTTCCCCATTTCAATATTTTCTAATGTTTATCGACAAGGACATGATTAATACGATTGTAGACGAGACCAATTTATACTCATTGCGGCAATGTGGAATTTCGGTAAATGTAAGTTATAAAGAAGTTGAGCAATATTTAGGAATCCTAATTTACATGGGAATTGTGAAGTACCCTGAAATGGTGTGGCAGGCGGAGTTCAAAAATCCCCTAATAGAAGCCGCCATGACCGGAAAACGCTTCGAAAAGATCAAACAGTTCTTGCACTTTTCTAGTGAGGAAAAACAAAAACATGATCCGGGTTATGACAAATTGCAGAAAATTCGGCCTATGTTAGAAGGCTTTCGGAAAAACTGTCTCAAGATCCCTGCCGAGCAGCATCACTGTATTGATGAGCAGATCATACCCTTCAAAGGGAAGCAGCATCTTAAGCAGTACAACCCCAAAAAACCGCATAAATGGGGGTTCAAGATGTTTACCCGGTGATCCGGCATTATTTATGATTTTGCAATGTACGTCGGGGATGGGACTTGCCCTGACTATGGTTTAGGCATCTCTTCCGACATAGTGATTCATCTGTTGAAACATTTGCCAGACCACCAACGCTTTCAAATATTCTTCGATAATTGGTTCACGTCCTTCCATTTGATGAAGGTACTTAAAAGCAAAGGTTTCGTGGCTACTGGAACCGTGAGGAGCAACCGGTTGGGACGATGTAATTTGGAAACCGATGCTCAACTGAAGGCGAGAGGACGTGGCTCATACGACCATCGTGTTGACGTAACGCATGATATAATAACATTAAAGTGGTATGATGATAATAAGGCCGTGCAGCTTTTATCAACTGACTATGGCATCGAACCAATGTCTTCATGTCGTCGATGGAGCCAAAAAGACAAAAAGTTTATTCAGATCTCCCTTCCAAATATTGTTCAACAATATAATCGGTATATGGGAGGAGTTGATCTCGCAGATATGCTTTGCGAACTATAGGTATAGGATTGATCACCGGTCCCGAAAGTATTATATGCGCATTTTTTTCTGGATAATAAATTCTGTAATTACAAATAGTTGGCTACTGTATAAGCGCCATTGTAAGCTTCGCAAAAGTAACGCCAAGGACACACTAAGTCTAGTTCAGTTTCAAGCTAAAATTTCAGCTGCTCTAATATACACCAACACGCTAGGACCAAGGAAGCGAGGTAGGCCAGTTCATGCGGAGCAAAGCAGTCCTACAACATTCAGGATCAGTTCGCCATCAATTCGAGTGGAGGACGTTCAACGTGATGACTTCGCCCATTATCCAGCATACAAATCGACGCAATCGCGTTGTAAACTGTGCAAAAATGGATACACAACGCCAACGGTTACATGCACCAAGTGTAATATTTCCTTATGTTTCACGCCAAAAAGGAACTGTTTTATGGAGTATCATTTGAAATAACTATAATTAAGTTTTTTTTTGCACAAATAAATGTTCTATATATTTTTGAAAATAAAAATTGAAACTCGTCTGCTGATCCCATAAAATTGTATTTTATTTTTTTATTCCCATAATGCACCATGTTGTATGAGTACAACGTTTTCTAAAAACTACTATATAATGCAATCTTTGAATTTTTTGATATTTTTAGTTTATTTATGCCCCAAATAGTTAGAAAATAGTTCCTAAAAAAATCTAGCTTCCCCACAGAAGTTTGGCGCATGAAAGGGTTAAAGCAGTCTAAGTTCCAGAGAAAAGAAAAGAGTACTCCACATTTCTAGTGTATCGCTGCTCACAGGTCATCGTTTAGAAGACGATCATTCAAGACAAGTGTGTGAAAATCACCGAACGCGTGGCTGAAAGAAACCCACCCTTGTCACGTACCATTTGTATTCGCTGTCATTTTTATGTTCGAATGTCCAAGACCATGATCTTTATATAAAACATTACGGAGGGGGCCCGGGAAGAGGGAAAAACAACGTTAAAATTATCTTGCATTTTTTTTCCTTTTTTGGTGCTGTACCTATTTTTAAAATATTAACAGCTAAATAAAAATATTTTGTTTTACTTCGGAGTTTGTTTTATATGATCCGACCATCTGAGAAAAGTTAAAAGTTGTTCAAAACGGAAAGGGAGGGGGAGGGTCCCTTTAGACCTCTGTTGAGTCGAAGCTAACGATAGGAGGGGTTATTTATGAAGAAAAAAATGCGTCTACACAGTCAGAACTCACTCAAACGACACAATATAAATATCAGAATTTGGATAAAAACGGTAATTTTAAAGAGCTGTATCATACAAAGTATTTGGGTGATGGAGACAATTCTTGTTCCAGATGGTGGAAAATTTTTCGACTTTTAGAAAGTACGTTAAATTTTCGTAAAAAAAAAATGGGCCTTCATTGTAAAAATTGATAAATAATGAGAAAAGCTCGAACATTTGACAGTTTTCTGAATTTTTGACAATGCTGCCTTCGGTCGTCGAGGTCGAAAACTTGGATTATAACTATATGGCGCCAACATGCTAAATAACTCTGGAAAAAATCACACATACCTGGTTTAATGTAATGTACCCCATCTTCATCATCATCATCGTGGCGCGACAGCCCGACGTCGGGCCTTGGCCGCCTGGATCATTGTCCTCCAATTATGTCGGTCACGTGACCGTGTCCTCCAATTTTGGGAGCCCAGCAGCTGCGCGGTGTCCACACCTACTGAACTCTCCCAACGAGATCTCGGTCGTCCTCGCAGTCTCGCTCCGTCGACTCGTTCTGCATTCATTACTCTCTTAGGCATGCGATCATCGTCCATTCTTTGTACATGCCCTGCCCATTGAAGTCGTTGTAGTTTGACGATTTTCGAGACTTGCAGCTCATCGTACATTTCATACAACTCATGGTTGTACCGGATGCGCCATCCATCTCGATCGCAAACAGCCCCGAAAATTCGCCGTAGAACATTACGTTCGAAAGTGTCTAGCATGTTTTCGGAGGTTTGAGTTAGGGTCCATGCTTCGCAGCCATAGCATAGCACTGGTCGTATAATGGTTTTGTACACGCGGAGCTTCGTGTTTCTGTGCACATGCTTCGATTTCATAATGGGGAGAACCGCGAAAAAAGTCTTATTAGCTAACTGTATCCGTCGCTTGATTTCGTCAGTTTCGTTGGCGTCCCTTGACAAGTTGCAACCCAGGTAAATGAAGTTGTTCACGAACTCGATGTTCAGGTCCCCCACATTGATGCTTGGTTGTGCAGGTGTCCTTGTCACCGATTGCATCATTATTTTAGTTTTACCCTCGTTAATACGTAATCCAACTTCCTTTGCAGCGGTATCGAGCGTATGCAGAAGTTCTTCTGCGTCAGCCAATCTTCGGGACATGATGTTGATGTCGTCGGCGTACTCTGCTAATTGTGTCGACTTGATGAGTAACATCTTGCTGTTGTCCATATTCATGGCCCGAAAACGTATTCCAGTGCTAGGTTGAAGAGCGTCGGTGCCAGTCCATCGCCCTGTTTCAAGCCAGTGCGTGTTTCAAATAGACCAGTAAGTCTATTCTGGATCCTGACTTGTGAGACGGAGTTGGTCATCGTCATCTTTGTCAGTCGCACTAATTTTGCCGGTATACCAAATTGCAGCATGATGTTGTACAGTACTCCACGATCGATACTGTCGTATGCCTGCTTGAAGTCGACAAAGATTTCGTATACGTTTACGTTGTATTCCCAGCACCTCTGGAGTATCAGTTTGACTGAGAAGAGCTGATCGGTTGTGGAGCGACCAGGTCTGAAACCACTTTGATATTCGCCAATGACTCGTTCTGCGTACGGTTTTATTCTATTTTCCAGAATTTTCGTCAAAATTTTATAGGACGTACAAACTAGTGAGATGCCCCTGTAGTTCTCACACCGCAGTTTATCTCCCTTTTTATGAATTGGACAGATGATGCTTCTGCGCCAATCGTCTGGGATCTCCTCGTTCTCCCATACTCGCAGGAGTAATTGATGTATGGCATCAACTAGACTCGTTCCACCGAATTTTAGCAGTTCAGCTGGAATCTCGTCAGCGCCCGGCGCTTTATTTCGTTTTAGTAACCGCAAGGCGAGATCAACTTCCTCTGCTGTCGGGGGTTGAATGGGCGGGCCTAGATCAACAATATCGTCGAAAGCTTCCTGTGTGGGGATGTTAGATGGTCGGTTTAGAAGCTCTTCAAAATAAGAGGCCCATCGCTTGTTAATACCATCGGTGTCACTGATGATGTTTCCATCCTTGTCCTTACAAAGGCTAGTCCTGGGTTGGTAGCCGTTCTTAATTATATTTACTAGTTTGTACGCTTGTCTGGTGTTCCTATTAGCTAAGTTTTCGTTTATGTTCAGCAACTGCTCGTCAAAGTATTTACGTTTCTTACGTCTAATTATTCTATTCGATATTCGCCGTAGCTCGTCATATTTTTCCCTTCTGGCTCTGGTTCCTCGTTGAGTCCATTGTCCGTAGGCCTCGTTTTTCGCGTCAAGTGAGTTTCTGCATTCTTCGTCGAACCAGTCATTTCGCACTCGCCGGGCATTATATCCCACGACCTTCTCTGCGACATCCTTGATGGTACCCTTGAGTTCTTCCCAGAACCCATGGACGCCTGTGTTGCTGATGTTGTGTAGCATAGGTGATAGTTTTTCCTCAAGGGCGGTAGTATACGCCACCGCTGTAGCATCACTCAAAAGCTTATCAACCGCAAAAATTTTGGGAGGGCTGATTCTTGATTGGTGCACTGAGAAAATTCTACATCTGTAGGTCGTCTTCACCAAGTGGTGATCTGAATCGCAGTTCGCTCCTCGATAGGAGCGGACATCCATGACACTAGACGCCCATCTCCTGCAAATGAGGACGTGGTCAATTTGGTTGACGGTATGTGCGTCTGGAGACTTCCAGGTCTGCTTGTGAATGCGTCGATGCGGGAAGCACGTAGAGCTTACGACTAGATTCCTGCTGCAGGCAAAGTCGATAAGTCGCTGGCCGTTATCGTTACATTCTTCATGGAGGCTGTGGCCTCCAGTGGTCCCCCGGTGCCAACTTTCATTTCCGACTTTCGCGTTAAAGTCTCCCAGCAGCAATTTGACGTCGTTTGTTGGAAGTGAGTCGAAGAGAGTTTCAAGGCGGGCGTAGAACTCGTCTTTTACTGCATCTTCTTTAACTTCAGTGGGGGCGTGCACATTGATGAGCCAGAGATTGAAGAATCGAGTCTTGATGCGAATCGCACACAGCCGTTCATTTATGGGTTTGAAGTCAGTAATATGCGGTTTGAGGCGGTTGTTCACTATAAATGCTACTCCAAACTCCTTGCGGCCCGATGGTTTGCCACTTGTAAAAATTGTGTGCGATTTCTTGTCATTAATCTCGCTGCCAAGCCAATTTGTTTCCTGGACTGCAGTAATGCTTAGTTTGTACTTTTCGACCTGTTGAAGGAGGGCCTTCTCGGCCCCCGGTTTGTTCAGGGAGCGTAAAATACATTCCAGGATCCGAAAGAATAATCCTTTATTCGTTTGCGTGGTCGTCGTTGTTGATCCGTCCAATCCGAGGCTTTTGTTCCAGGTTTCTTGACATGGAGTGGTTTTTACAAGGACGAGTTGTCAGCACGTCGCTTAACCCCATTCAGGGGATGGCCTCGGAGATAGCTGCTTCAGATGGTTTAATAAACGTGCTGGAGCCCACACAACTATGTAGCAGGTCCAACTACGCAAGTCAATCCATCCTACTAAACCTGAGACGCTTCGGTGTTCGTCAGCCATTCAGGCTACAGCTATCTGCCTATTCCAAACTGTCTTATCGCTAAGACATTGGCCGTCAGCGAATTGATACACTGCCGTTACCAGGGGGCGCCCACGCGGAGGACTATGGAAAAGGTCTTTGCCCCCCTTACAAGCGACAAATTTCCCATATGCAAAGTAAGGACGGCATTTTTTTCTCCAAAATTAAAATGCCTATGGTGACTAAAGGGTATAAGAAATCGAAAAAAAAAAATTTTGATTTTTTTTCCATACGTGGAATGGCGTGGGAAAGTCGGTGTGGAAACAAGGGGGTGAATTATAGAGTTAATAAACGATCCGTTTGATATGTACGTAGGTGTATCGTGCCTTGGGAATGGGCTTTCGATTTGAATGATTTCTAAAATCGACTGCAGTCGACTGTAGCTTTCTTGTTCATGTTTGAAGTCAATGTTAAAATTAAGTTAAGAAGATTCTTAAATGTACATACGAGTATATTAATTTTTACATAAAATCCTTTTTACCATTCGCTCAATTGGTAACCCAAATTGCTCGTTTCGTTAAGCTAGTAAACTAACATACCATGTGGTTAATGGTAGGAAAAACATTTTGTGTTATGGAAACTCCTCCCGTTTACAACTATTCGGTACGAATAAAGTGCATTGCGTTGTGCTTAAGTGCAATTTTACTGCGGCAATTGCATTTCGCATGCACCTCCTTTGCACTATACGTCGCAGATCGGTGCAAAACGATATCTAATTGAATTAATGAATACGTTAAGATAAGGCCCATACGTACGAAAATGTGGCTTGAGGAGAGGGTGTAATATGATACGTCAAAGATAAATTCATGTCTTTTAAGTTGACAAGTTGATGGTAATAATTAGACGAATCAGACATGCACACAAACAAACATATCCGTCACACTCCCATTTCAGTGGATTTTCCATTTTTTCCGGAAAATGTCCAAGTGAGATGGCAATTTGTTTGTCATTATTATTTTTTTCCATCCTATTTCTATTCCTTCCTTTTCGCCTCTCTCGGAAGATGCCATTTATAAATGCGTTTTCGTGCATAATGATACATGCAATCATCGTTTATTTTACCGAATGAGCGACTGGAAACTTTTGTGAAATATTTAGAAGTTGCAAAGATGAAATAGATGTTTGCGAAACTATTTCCATTAAAACTTGCAAGAGAAAGAAAGTTTGTGGCTGCTGCTGGAGTACAGTAGTATAGTAGCTGGCTATGGGGCGTTTCAGGATTCACAGTCCTGAAGCCAACAAAAACAATAATTTTGCATTGAAATTGAAGACGAATGGTTCGAAGGGGGTGGGTGCTGTGCTGCTTGCAAAAGCGAAAAGGCGAATGCACAAATAATGCTATGCATAAAGTCTTATTAGTGAAGTTTGTAATGATATTTTGGTCTAAAGGTCGAATGAAAGAGGCAAGACCCCCGAGGTGGAAGTTGTATGGCTTAGGAATTTCGAAATATGAATTACTAAAGCCAACGAAATTGGTCGGAATCCATTGTTTTATTTGATTCAATTTACGTTACACTGTAGTCCTGTGGAGCTGCTACCCGGACAAGATGGATGAACATTGTGTATTGAGTTGAATATTGTATTCAATTTTAGGTCAGTTTTTGATAGATGTACGAGTATTTGTTTACCATTTAGGAGAACTATGAAAAATAAAAAAAAGGTGTACGGAATGGAACGGGGGTTGGAAATCAGCCAATGCGTATTGTTGCGAATTATTGTAGTAATGAACTCAATTTTATGCGTCGCTGTATTGTAAACCTTACACGTTAGACCAGGGCTCTCAATCTTTCGGCTGTCGCGACCCCCTTAAAGCGAAAAAATCGCATGCGATCCCTCGACCCGATCATAGATTGCAAATACCGAAAAAGTGGTGTCACATTTTTTGTGTTTCTCGATGGTCTTTCTTTTTGTCCAAGATATTTTTAGCTGAGTTAAAAAAAAAAAGTTGTTCGCCATGGGCCCCGCAAATCCTTGCGTCGGGCCTGGCTGGACTATAAAGGTGCGTTTGCTCAATTGCCCTAACCCTTTGTGGGGCATAGCACGTCAACTATTCCATGTGGCCCAGTTGACGTTTTGTTGGCATACATAAATTGGTTTCGGAGAATGCAGTTGCCTGCATGCACCTCCTGCACATCCATGGCCACGAACGTCGTCGTGGACGGGATTCGAACCCGAAACGCCGGTAGTCAAACATGAGACTGATGCCTCAACACATTGTGCTACCGGTCGCGAAACCACTTGCGAAACTGATACGCGAGGCAAAGTTGCGCGTAGTGTGAACCTGTTCCTCACCCGAAACTGTCAGAATGGCCATGGGAGAATTTCGGGTGTTTCCTCGCGCAACAGTTTCGCGAGTGGTTTTGCTAAATCTAAACGCACCTTAATGGCTGAATTAGAGTATGCGCGAACAACGCGGCTTCTGCTGCCAAATAAAGTTGAACCAATGTATTTCATATGGCGATAAGTACCTATACTGTGCGCGAACAACACGTCGCTCACGTCGCGAAAGTTGAGACGAGTTCAACTTTGTCGCAATCAACGAGCCGCGAAATATCAATTCACAATAGGCATGTGGTTTAAAACTGTGGGTGATCATTTGTTTTGTTGTAAGTTACTGTTATGCGCTTGGAAGTGCATGTTTCTATTCTTAATTCAAAAAAGTGTTTCAAGTTTGTTAGGAAGCCAGTTTTTCACAGCTCGAATGTGTCAAAAGAACGCGAACAAGAGATGTGACTATAACTGGCTGAACAGCTGATTTTCGTTGACTGCGACTTGGGGACGTAATTCGCGCACAGTAAAATTCCGAGGTAACGTCTTTTTGAAGCAAGTTGAAACTCTGATTTGTCATTCAGTTTTGTCTACATTCGCTGAAAATATTCGCCCCTAGATTGATGAATTTCTTCGATGACATGAGCCATCTGATTGTATCTTACAATGTTCGTTTACTTTTCGCGGGATTTCGTGAGTGGTTTGGCCATCTATTCGTTTTTTTTTGTAGTTCCAAGTTGAATATTGACTTGACCTAGAATACTCGTATAGCAAAAACGGCTTTAAATGAACCTTTTGTGGAAACTTATGTATACCTTTTCTTATCGCAACTCCTCGGTGAAATATTATTCCTATTGCAATAACGATAACATTTCAAAAGTTATTTCCCGTGAGATAAGTTCATGTGGAATGCTTATGTTTTTCACCACCCAACCTATTGAGCAACTCTTTCCGCAACTCACATGAATCTGCGTACTTGGACGCTATCTTTATGGCATATTTTGCTCTACAGATACGTAGATGGTCGACGAAATATGTTTGACTGTATGTACGTACTACGTAGCTGTCGTACGTAATATTCGCAGTACGATTAAATGGGCCTACTTTTCCTATCTGCGTCAAGTTGCGTTCAGGGCTATAATGTAAAATCCATTTGACTTTTGTGATAAGACAAATCTTGCATGTGGCCAAAGTGCAGCTACACAAACACTTCACAAAGATGCGATAAAGAACTGAAAACTTGTCGAGTTTTTCGCGTGTTATTGCAATTCATGCGGGCGGCATGGCATGGCATATGACTTTGCAAAACGATTGTGCAACATTTCGCTCCCCCGGTATAGTGGTAGCCGTAGACAGTATGTCGCCAAATGGTTTTGCAGTTTTCAAGTGAGCAAAAAGCACAAATCCGAGTAATATGGGCGATCTTTGTTTTATTTGGAGTGATATGCGCATTATTTTATGTGGTATGACGAATGATAATGGAAAGAATATCTTATTCGAAAAGATGGATTACACAAAGATATTTGTAAATAGAGTTGCACCGTGATTAGTCTTTTTTGACAGGACTGGAAAAGTAAAATACAAAATGTCTTTTTCATTGTTATGCATGCGTAACGTGATACGACTTCTGTTTCGATGTTGGGAGCTTCCCAAAAATAATATTTAAAATCTGTATCCTTGACCAGAAGGGAAATTCAAATCCGACAATTTAACAGTTACCGCAACTCCTGTATACAGGGCGCCCGGAAATTAACGCATAAACGCACTGCCATGTGAACATTTTTTCAAATTCTTAGCCCTTTAGCCCTGCAGCAACTAAATGGCTAAGAATATGAAAACATTACATTTTTTTTTAGAAAATTGTGTACCTTACATTACTAAAAACACAATATCTGAAAAACTACGCTGACTGGAACGCCCAAATAAAAGTTAATCGAAACGAATATGTTTCTCCAAAATACAAAATTTATTTAGTGGAAATCATTTAATCATTTAATTGTTATAAATTTGCCAAGTCAAAATTTTTGTTTTATTAAAAAAAGCTTTCTTTCCACCACAAGTTTTTCGAATTTTTATAATATACTTGTCCTGTTTCAAAAATTAGCTCCCTATTTAATTATGATCAAATCGTGCTAACATCGTTTCATTCTTTTTTTTTTAGTTTCTGGCAGTTAGAACCCTTTGAATGTAGGAAAACAGTTTTTTTGTGCGTTTAGTCAGTGACACTAAACTACTCGATTAAATACTCGTACTTAAACCATTCTACTTGATTTTTTTCTGCCGAGTAGAGCCTCCCCCCCCCCACCACGCATCACTATCCACTAAACAAGTGAGAACCTGATGATTTTAGTCCAGTTCAGCTACTGTACTGTACAGTTTAGTAAACTGAAGTGCGAACGATTTTTGGTGAGTTACTACTAGCTCAGCTACTTGCTACTCGACTAAATTACTAAACAAATGGAAACAGGGCTAGAGCGATATGTGGTACAAATTGAAAACAACTGCAAAAATGCATACGCAATTCTTTGAAACGAAAAACGTCACAAATTCTACTAGGCTCGACCAAAGAGGATTGATAATTCTACAAGAGTCATCACTCCATATAACGGATATATCCTCTTCCATAGTCCTCCGCGTGGGCGCCCCCTGGAACGGCAGTGGTCACTGACCATTGCCAACCAACGTCAAGCCGCCAGTGATGGCGGTGCGATGATTTGGTTGAGGTACCCCTGTGGTGTGGGGTGTGAAAAAAAAATACCACGGCCTTTCCCTTTGAGGGCCTGTCGTTAAAACCGACAATCAAAGGACAGGATGTGTATGCCAGCAACTTGCACTATCCGAAATCTTTATATGCTAACGAAACGACAACTATGCCTCGGATAAGGACTGACTCAACGGTTACGACTTTTAGCTATCGTACAATGACAAAGATTGGATTCTGGAATGTGCGTACTCTCCTGGACAATGGATCAGAATGTCTCCAGAACGCACGATTTCTTCAATTAGAGAGTGAATTTCTGAGGTACAAATTAAATATCTTAGGAGTTAGTGAGATAAGATGGTGGAACAGCGGAGAATTCATCTCTCCAACGGGCAGCACTGTAATGTTGTACTCCGGTAAAGCTACCGGTAGTCGCCGTGAGTCAGGTGTGGGGCTCCTTTTAACCAGAGCCGCGCGAAACTGTTTCTTATCCTGGAAACCGGTCTCTGACAGGGTCTTGACCGCCAGGTTCCGTACCAAAATGAGGAACATCTCAATAATACAATGTTATGCCCCTACTGAACCCGACAATGTCTTGGCAAAAGACTCCTTCTACGAAGAACTAAACGCCGTTCAGAGCAGAACACCTAAAGGTGACATTATAATGGTCATGGGTGATTTGAATGCGAAAGTTGGCGCTGATAACTATGGGCTCAGACATGTGATGGGGAGACACGGTCTTGGTGATCGTAATGACAACGGTGAAAGATTTGCAGAGTTCTGCAACTTTCACAGTCTCTTCATCGGTGGTACTATGTTTGAGCATAAGGACCACCACAAAATCAGTTGGTCCTCTGTTGATCGGCGCAGAACACAAAATCAGATCGACCATTTTGCCATTAGTAAAAGATTCAAGAGTTGCCTCCTGGACGTGCGAAACAAGAAGGGTGCCGATATTGGGATGGGAAGAGACCATTATCTTATGATCGCTAATGTTCGATTGCGTATTGCAGCCGTGCGCCGCCCCAGCGACGAAAGATCCAGGCCCCGCAAATTCAACACCGCTCGACTAAAAAATCCAGCTGTCTTACAACAATATAATGACCATCTTGCGCAAAAAGCGGCTGAGATAACTAGTCACCCAGGTAGTGACATAAACGCAAACTGGGATGCCATAAAAAATGCGTACATTGATAGCGCAAATACCATCCTTGGCCCAAACCCGGATTGCCGGAATAAGCCCTGGATGTCCGACGCTTCATGGCAGCGGATTGTTGAAAGAAAGGAGCTGAAAGTTCGTTTGGCTGCAGCATCAGACGACAATCGAAGCAGCATCGAACTCCTTTACCGTCAGAAAGCTCGAGAAGTTCAGCGTAGTGTGCGACGCGATAAAAGAGTTTATGCGAATTCTCTTTTAGCGTCAGCAGAAGAAGCCGCTAGAAGTAACAACTTAAACGCCGTATACGGTGTCATCAAGGAGTTTACAGGTGGTCGTAACTCCTGCCAACATCCGGTGAAAGATAGTGATGGAAAGCTACTTATCTTGGAAGAAGATCAAATGAGGCGGTGGAAAGAACACTTCGCCGCGGTCTTGAACCGTGTAACCTCTGGTGAAGTTCCCCCTCATATAGATAATTTAGCTAACCATCAAAATGTGCGTATACGGCCCACTGCCCCGACTAAAGAGGAAATAGTCACTGCAATTATTGCACTAAAACGAGGAAAGGCCGCCGGACTTGACGGCTTCCCTGCTGAACTTTATCAAGCAGCGCCAAGCGTAACTGCCGATTTGCTGCACCCACTTGTTGATAAAGCGTGGAATACAGAGACCTTTCCCACTGAGTGGACGGAAGGTTTGATCATCAAACTTCCAAAGAAGGGTAGCCTCACAGACTGTAATAATTGGAGAGGCATTTGTGTGCTTCCTGCCGTTGCCAAGATAATAGCCAAAATCGTCCTGGAAAGACTAAAGGCCCACTTAGAAAGCACAATTGATGAAGAGCAGGCTGGCTTTCGATCCGGATTCTCCTGTGTCGATCACATTAACACCTTGCGAATCATCATCGAGCAATGCGCTGAATACGATTCTCCGCTTCACTTGCTTTTCATCGATTTCGAAAAGGCTTTCGATAGTGTGAACCGGGATTCTATCTGGGCGGCCTTGCGCAGGAGAGGCATCCCTGAGAAGCTTGTGGCTATTATTAAGGCAACCTATGACGGCGCGAAATGTCGCGTTCTGCATAAAGGTAAGGTGTCGGGGGACTTTGAGATTCGCAGTGGAGTTCGGCAGGGGTGCATCCTCTCACCGATCCTATTCCTCATAGTGATCGGCGATGTGTTGCATGCAGCCCTATCCGGACTCGACAGAGGAATTCAATGAACTTTGACATCTTATCTACAACATCTTGACTACGCTGACGACATATGCCTACTCTCCCACAAAATCATGGATCTGTCCGCAATGGCGTTAGATCTCGAGAGGGAGGCAAGCAAGGTTGGGCTAAAGATTAATACCAACAAGACCAAGGTTCTTAGCCCGCCGTTGCGAAAAAGAAATCGGACACCTATTGCCATCAATATTAATGGGCAGCCTGTGGAGAAGGTGGACAACTTCGTCTACCTGGGTAGCATTGTTGCCGAAAATGGTGGTACTGAGCAGGACATCGCTCGTCGTATCAACCAGGCTAAAGGCGCATACGGCATGCTGTCCAAAATCTGGCAGGGCAGTTATCTCAGCATCAAGACCAAGCTGGGCCTGTTTCGCTCCCTGGTACTATCAGTGCTTTTGTATGGGAGCAGTACATGGAAAGTTTCCGTAGGAGTTACCAGAAAGCTGCAAGTTTTCGTCAACTCATGTCTTCGTCGAATTTTAAGAATTTTCTGGCCCGAAACAATATCAAATGAAGAGCTAAGTCGGCGTACGGGTCAGATGCCAATCGACGAATTGATACGCAGGCGAAAATGGCAGTGGATAGGTCACACATTGCGGAAGAGTGATAACTGCATTGCTTTGCATGCCATGAAATGGAACCCAATTTCCAATCAAGGCCGACCAAGAGGGGGTCCTCGAATCACATGGCGTCGATCTGTGGCAAAGGAGTGTCAGGTACTGGGTAAGTCTTTTGGGGATTTGCGCCCCATTGCCCAGAACAGAGTACGATGGCGCGCAGGAGTAGTTGACGCGCTATGCCCCGCTAGGGGTTAAGGCAAAAAGTAGTACTCCATATAACTTTCCCCTCTGCCAGGAGATTTTATGTATTGACAAATTGTATAGACTTCACAAGAAAGCTGACTCCGCCTCCGGCGGTAGATTTGTATGAATTGATTCTCTTGTGTATCTATACTGTGTAGTTTATACTATGTTTATACAATTTGTCAATACAAATCTTCTGGCAGAGGCGAAACTTCTATGGAGTGATAACTCTTGTGGAATTTATACTATTTGGCTTGACCAAAACCCTGTCGATAGTTCGTGAAATGAAAGGGAAAATCGCGCGAATAATTCGCGTATATTGGATCATGATTGAATCTAATACCATGAATTTCAAATGTCAAACATGAAACATTCGAAATGGCAAGTGATATGAATACAAAGGTATAGTTACGTTTAGTAAAGATACTAACGCATTGGTTTGAAGAGGTTCTGCATAAAATCTGGAACATCCTGGTTCAATGACCGGTCAGTCGTTTTATATGAAAATTGTTTCTGATCCAAGTGTATCGACCGCACCTATTGTCGAATAATTTCTGGGCTAACGAAATAGAGTTTCGTATTGAAATCTTGAGTTTCTTACAAGTTCTTCATTTTGGACCTTTCAACTTAGAAGCAAGACTTGTAAATCTGCAATCTACGTGTGTTATGAAATCATTCGATTCCTTTGAATTCAACAAAGATCTAATGATGCTATCAGGCCAATAAATAAAGCAGCATTCTAATCTAATGCAAATGTCATAACATCAATC
The DNA here is from genome assembly GCA_964017055.1 of Chloromyia formosa. NCBI lineage: Eukaryota > Metazoa > Arthropoda > Insecta > Diptera > Stratiomyidae > Chloromyia > Chloromyia formosa. Next base: position 4,193,804 of record OZ024818.1, on the reverse strand, counting down.
GAGAGCTCGTCAATCAGTCTGAAGATTACTTCGTGATATGCCTAAGCCGTCCGTCTATGATGATCTCAATATGTATATCCGTACTCTAATTGATATAATTTGAAAAATGATTATCTGCATCGACTTTCTGTATCACCACTGGTTATTGTTAGACAATCTGACTCAATTGACTGCTAAGTAACTTTCTGATTGACTGCATTTTACTGTCTCAAGATGCCTCCGCAATTCGTACTTTATGTTATCTCATTACAATATGAAGATGCGATCGCACGAAGCAATTGAATGTCTAATTAGCAATTATATAGCTTTGAGCTTTGACGAATGATGACCTCGGCAATGATACAACAAAACTACTACTAACTACTGTGTTGCTCTGTAATTGCCGGCCGCGATCGTGTGTAATTGGAGATATTGTCCTTTGAAGTTAATATGGTTCGCCAAGTCGCTAATGATGGAGAACGAATGGAATTGTTTGATCGATACAAAGCCATCGATAATTGCTACGACTTCGGTATTGACTGGCAATTTGGTATACACAGAACTGAAGACTTTTCTCTCACGGTAGTAATGCTTCGTTTACACGCGAACATTGAGCAAATCATGGAGCATTCTGCCGCGCTCTTGAACATTTGGACTACCAATTACCAAGTAAATTTCGTTCACGACCAGCCCAAAAGGAGGGTATGAAGAAAGATGGATGGGTTGCTGAAAAGACACGTATTAGACATGCTAATGGGCCCGTAAACAAAAAATTACTCATCGTCTGCTGACCCTCGTTTGAAAAGATACATCCACATGAAAAGATACATTTCCATTTTGTTCGACGAGCATTCGCGTTTATTCCCAGTCATCGCGGGAACGAGTTTGAGCGGCTTTGAAAATCTTGGCCAAGCAAGAATCTGAATGTATCTTTTTCGTCTTAATGCTTTTTCTACCAGATGCGCGCAAACATTTTTGTGGAAGAATTTTCGTGAAATGGATGGATTGATGGGTACATTACTTGCTCCGAACCGCAAATATCATGTTATCGTTATTATACCTAGTCTAGCCATAAATATTGTTACAAGGTTTGGCAACCCTGCAGAAAGGAACCGTTATATTGCATTTCTTAAAAATTGAGCTAATCGCTATAGTACGCTTGTGCTTGATGCATTTGTCATCATTTGAGTTTAATTTTTAGTGTAGTGAACATGGATTGGGGTGACAAACAAAATAGAATTGCTGTAATTGCACTTCATAAAGTAGGAATGCAACCAAGTGATATTTTTAAGACTGCATACCCTTGGTATAAGCCGAATGTTTGTATATCGGGCTATTGAAAGATTTAATGATACGGCTGGAGTAAGTGACCGTGAAAGAAGTGGCCGTCCGCGAACTACTCGAACACCTCAAGCGGTTAAAGCCGTGCCCGAGAGAATTCGCCGTAATCCTCTTCTGAAACAAAAAAAATTATCGCGTGAGATGAAAATACCCCAAAGAACAATTTCACGTATCATCAAAAGTGACTTGGGGTTGGGTGCTTATCGTAGATCTACCGGGCATTTACTAACAGATTCGTTAAAAAAAAATAGAGTGGAAAAATCAAAACGATTACTTTGCCGGTACGCAAACCAAGAACACCGTAAAATTTTGTTTACGGACGAAAAAATTTTTACTGTCGAAGAAACATTTAATAAACAAAACGATAGGGCTTATGCTCGCAGTGCCAGAGAAGCTTCTCAAGTTGCCCAAAAGGTTCAAAGAGGTCATCATCCAGCCTCAGTAATGGTTTGGTGGGGTGTTAGCTACAACGGGGTGACAAAGTTGCATTTTTGTGAGAAGGGCGTCAAAACGTCTGCCAAAATTTATCAAGAAAGTGTCCTTGAAAGTGTAGTGAAACCTCTCAACACGTCATTATTCAAAAATCAGCCTTGGAGTTTCCAGCAAAATTCTGCACCAGGTCATAAGGCGAAGTCAACCCAAAAATGGCTTGAAGAAAATGTTCCAGATTTTATTAAAGCTGAAGATTGGCCTTCCTCTAGCCCAGACCTGAATCCGCTGGATTACGAATTATGGTCTGTCTTAGAGCAAATGACATGCTCTAAAAGACATTCTAATATCGAATCCTTAAAGAAGTCTCTTACACATGCAGTCGCCAACTTTCCGATTGAAGTCGTGCGTGCTTCCATAGATAAGTGGCCAGCTCGATTAAAGGCTTGTGTTAAGGCAAAAGGCAATCACTTCGAATAACTTGTTGCAATTTCCGTTGTTGACAATGCATTTAATAAATAAACAATGATTTCTTAACATATAACACCTCTTTTATTGAATAGTGCTTCAAAAAGTTTGTAACAGTATTTATGGCTAGACTAGGTATTCACGTTCACGTTCAGGGAAATGCTCACGTGTGTACGAAGAGTCCAGTATGATTTTTCTGACAATGAGAATCAAAAGTCATGGCACACTTCAAAATTTAACTTTTGATCGTACATATTTGTATAACGCTAAGTTATAGAAAAAAGTTTTATATCTCAAATTAAAGTTTTATTCATCACAAATAAAGTATAGTAAATTCATAGAAGTATACACAGTAGTTACCATTTTATAAGTAAAAACATGCTAACGGTGCTATTTTTATGAATCAAAAGTAATGGCACACTTGTACTTAACAGCTAAAAAAACAACTTTGCCTCAAATTAATATTTGGTCTGAGACCCTTTTGCTTTTCTTACAGCTTGCTGATGCGTTGGCACTAAACCTAGCGGTATTTTCAGCAGTGAATTTGTGATTGTGTCTGAAGTATTTGAATTGAGGTCAGTATTAAATGTAGTATCGCAAAATGAGGAGTGAAACTCAGTTAGAAACAAGGAAAATAATCTTACATTTATGGCAGGAAGGCAAGTCCTACCGCGAAATTGGAAAAATAGTGAAAAGACATTTTTCAACAGTGAGAAACATAATTACAAAGTACAGAAGTTGCGAAAAATTGAAAAATTTACCGTGTTCTGGTCGACCCAGAAAATTGGATCGTTCACAAGTGAAGAATATAATTAAAGAAGTGAAAGGAAATCCAAGAGCAAGTGCAGTGAAGATTGCAGAAAATATTAGCCGTGATCCAGAGATGTCAGTAAGTGCCTGTACAGTCCGTAGGGTACTGAATGCAAATGGTTTACATGGGCGAGCACCAAGGAAGAAACCATTCATATCAGACACAAACAAACGGAAGCGAAGGAAATATGCAAATATGTACTGTAACTATGGAATCGATTTCTGGAGAACTGTACTTTTCACTGATGAAAGCAAATTTGAGATTTTCGGCACTAAAAAAACTCCCAAAATATGGCGAACTAAAAATTCCGAATACGCAGAAAAGAACATGACATCAACAGTAAAGCATGGAGGAGGGTCGGTCATGGTATGGGGGTGTTTTGCGGCCTCGGGGGTTGGGAATCTGGTCTTCATTGATAGTACAATGAAAAAAGAGCAGTATCTCGCCATTTTACAACAAAATTTGGCTCCCAGTGTTGCCAAATTGCAGCTACCTAGAACGTGGGTCTTTCAACAGGACAACGACCCCAAACATACCTCTCGCTTGGTAAAAGAATGGCTTTTGTACCGGACACCAAAGCAACTTGAGCACCCTCCTCAGTCTCCAGACCTCAATCCCATAGAGAATTTGTGGGATATTTTGGACAAGCGAGTACGGAAAAGGCCAATTTCGAACAAACAAGATTTAAAAAACGCCTTGTTGGAAGAATGGGCAGCTATACCGCCAGATGTAACAAGGAAGCTTGTAGAATCCATGCCAAGACGTATGCAAGCTGTGAGAAAAGCAAAAGGGTCTCAGACCAAATATTAATTTGAGGCAAAGTTGTTTTTTTAGCTGTTAAGTACAAGTGTCCCATTACTTTTGATTCATAAAAATAGCACCGTTAGAATGTTTTTGCTTATAAAATGGTAACTACTTTGTTAACTTCTATGAATTTACTATACTTTATTTGTGATGAATAAAACTTTAATTTGAGATATAAAACTTTTTTCTATAACTTAGCGTTATACAAATATGTACGATCAAAAGTAAAATTTTGAAGTGTGCCATGACTTTTGATTCTCATTTGTCGGATTTTAATGCCAAGGTTGAAGATATATCCTTATTTGTCTGTTTGATTAGATTCTTCGATTATTCGTATGTACGCTGACATGTAGATATAGTAGCGAGTTTTGTGTTAAAAAACGATAAAATTATTTAACCGCAAAGTCCCTGAATTTTTATGATTTGAAATTAAAAACACCTTATTGGCTTTGCTATTTTTTAAAATTTATTTTACAATAAATTTCAATATTTCGGATGCACTTCGACTATTGCCATCCTCAGCGAGTACATTTAAACTATTTAAATGTCCTCGCATGAGGATCATTCTCTTGATCATTGAAATCGCGTTCAGTGTTGAATCCCGCTTCGGCCAATGGGTATTTTACAAACCAGTGGATCATGTATTTGTACGCGGCCATTTTTTGTGGGATCTGTAAGATGCCCGTGGGGACGAAGCCTAAGGTAGCATAATGACTGTGAAGGTCACGCCGTACCATCTGGCGAAGAAATAGGCTCTTCACCGAGCTAGGCAGCGTTCTATGCTTGCTGTAGCTCAATTCGGGAGACGTGGGAAAGGTTTTCGGTACTCGTTGCCCCTGTCCTTTACGTAATAACAAAAATTCGTAGCCATGGGGAAGACAACATAAACAGGGGAGGTAAAAATGGGGAATAAAATTAAAACTGAGGCAATAGGGATGGAATGGTTGTCGGGCGGCTCACTTGCCCTCGGCCTCGCATCGGGGTCCAGGTGTAATGGGACCTTCGGCCTCTGGTTTAGTACCACCGACAGATCACTGCACATCAGATGCTGCCATCGATCTGCCGGTTGACGCAGCACAAGCAGACCAGAATGTGGTTCATTACAGATCGTGTGATATGGTGTTGCAGGTAGCGTCCGCTGTGTAGCTGTCCAGTTTCTCGTTGTTGTTCGACTTGATTTAGTCTAGGAATGGTTTTGTCCCATTGTTCATTTCGATAGTAAATGTGATATTCCCTCCAAACGGAATAGATGCTCGAAAATGAGTACGTACTCTGATTTATCTGAGCAAACTTAAGTTTACTCTTTTTATTCACCCAGTATGTATAATAGGGGATCCCATACAGGGTGTAGAAAAAGTAACATGATGACTCGTGCATATATACCTATATGGCCACTATGGGGACATCGCCTCACGAGAGCACTTAAACTAAAACATTTGAATTGTGGTTGACACTCATGAATGAAAAATTACCATATATTGTCGCAAATGCACATTTCAAATCCACTTTGTAGTTACATATAGTATTAGCCGCTCCACCCTCCCTGGCGTATTGTCGCCCGATAAGCAACAGTCTATATGGCAGCCGGAACATGGTTAGTAAATTAACTGACGTCTCTTCAACTGCGAAACATTTTATACTGAAGAATGAATTGTTAACGTGAAATCCCATGACTCAAGGCATTCATTACATGAAATGCATATCAAATGAAATTTATACCACCGACAGTGCGAAAAGCTGATATCTTACTGCGAGCGGACCCAACAGCAGCGTCATCCGCGTCCCCGCTGCACACACATAAATTCTATGATAAATCTAATTTAAAAGCCACATAACATTCATTAGCAATAAGCCCTTGTACATTTAAGGAATAATCATGTGCATATTTTATTGCAAACACGGTGCAACACCTCCTCCTAGACATGGCTGCTTTGCACTCCTGGACACAAGCTACCGTGTTCGCTTCGTGTTGTGTTTGATGCAGGAGAAGAGAAATAATAAATTGGAAAGAAGGTTAGGCAGGCCATGGCAACATATCGTGAACTATAGATATTATTCCAGATACGAGTAAAACATAGTACGTACATACGTCGAATATGCAGACAAATATGACTCAAAGAAAAGTTTATCATCGACATTGAGTCACATATAATTAACTGCGATGATATTAAATTGTATAGATGCTGAGTCAAGCGTTTCGCTGATATTAAGGGTGTGGTTCTAATGTGATGACACGAATGGCGAAAAGAGTAATTAATATAGTACTAGTAGAGCTACAACTTCCATAGGAAGGAGCTCCATGACAATCTATTTGTGTTTTAAAGGAAGAAAAACTAAAAAAAAAAAATGCATGGTTAAACATCCTGGTCATAGGGTTAAAAGGCACTTCATATCCACGGACTGACCACACTTGGTTGAGATAATATTTCATCTAAACGTGTTCTGAATGGTATCCCGCAAGTCGTTTTTAAAATCAGCTCTATCCAGTATTGCTTTCGTCTATTAGTAGATTGGGTTAGGTACAAAATCCACTCAAAATTCATTAATTCAAAATCCACCGGTTTAAAATTCACTAGTTCAAAATGCACCAGTTCAAAAAGCCGTGCTAAAAAATAAAGAAAGCCCAACAAAATATTAAAAGGAAAATTTTTAAAATTTTCAAAGTTGTTATTACTTAATACTCCAAGATGATTTGTCTGATGATATTAATTTTAAATGAATTTTGAATGAAGATTGTGTGAAAAGGTGAAAAACATAAAATATTTGATTTTGATCTCTAATGAAAGTTAAACAACATACTTCTCAATTATAATACAATATTTTCCCAATGTCTGTTTAGCGTTTGTCGAATTGGTTGAATTAGTTATCGGGCAGTGTAAGCAGACATTGAAAAAACGGGCCTTAGGGCTAGTTTCTCAATGTTTTGTTAAAGTTTGGCGTAACGATAAATGCTGATCGCCACTTATCCTCCGGTTAGTAATTTAACCACACCATAAACTCAAACTGCTGATGCTGGCTGCTTATATTTGATAGTTAGAACTTTTTACGTTTGTATATTCAAATCAGAATAAATTAAAGAATAGAGTTCTAGATGGAAGAGGATTTGGAATCAATTCAGCCACAAATGAATGTGAGATGGTACATTCATTTTCATTGAATTTCATTGGAATGGGTAAGACAGAAAAACAGCTGATTTTGCTACAGCGTTGTCAAATTTTGAGTATTGCTATGCGTTGCATACACTTAAGCTTAGGCGATTCGATGACCTAATTTCCCGGTTAGTTAATCAGCAGTTCAAATAAATTAATATAGGCAGACTAAGATATCCAACTGGAAGGCACGGTGATCATCAGATCTATTGTATGGTACCACAGCCTTCACTAATTCAAAAGACCCTCAGTCAACCTAATGAATGCAAGTAGGTCCTTTGTAGATGCACTCTTAACCACGACGGAATCGTTAAGAAGCATAAACACGGAACGAGAAACCGCCGGGCATTCGCAGAGAAGGTGTTTGGTGGACTAATTTTCCTCCAGACAAAGCCGTCACTCCATCCCAGTTGACAGACCCATTTTGTGGTAGGTGATATCTCAGCCAATGGTGTTCCGTAAGGTAACCAACGACCAACCCCAGGTCCGCTCTGCATAAGATGCTACATAGCTTCTTTGAGACCGTATGGGTCGATAAGATCTTTGGTATTGCCGCAGTCCAGGAGGATTATCCCAGCGTTGCAGTCTTCTGTCCGCAGACCATTCCTTAACGAGCGCCCTGGCTGTGACCCAGCTCAGACCGCAGTAGGAGTCGTCAGTTGCTGTCTTTAATCTACCGGTGAAAGTAGCACGACCGGCCAAGTGACTTACTCGGAATGGGTACCTGGTACCAGCTGGACGTGGCTTTTGTGCGCAACACTTTATGACAAAGGTACGAATTATGTTCAAATGAAAACCAGTACATTCGTTTCCCGAATGAATGAATGGAGGATTGTTCAATCCAAGTAAGTTTTTGGATCTTTGATTTATCCAAAAGGAAAAAGTGAAGAATTCCCAAATTTATCGTCAATACGCACCCTTAAATTGAAACTGAAACCTGTGCATATATTTATTATTTATCCAAATGCAAATAACATGGGAGACTGCAAACCATCAATTTGTATAAGTTTTTCAACTCCCCCCAACAAACGCACTGAATGCTAAACTTTCCCGTTCCGAATAGTTTTCCCTGAATTTGTGCGCTCACATGTAAATATGATGGAAAACATGCATTTTTTTAATTGTTGATAATTTTAATTAGGCTCAAGCCATGCGCGTAAAGCAATGACTAATAACAACAAATAATCTTGTTGTGCACGAGTCGTTGATGTGCAGAAGACTAGGAGGCCTACTCTGTACATACTAGATAGTCGTATCTTCATATCGGAATATGTGATGTTTCCCGCGAATAATAATTAATTTATACGCAGCACTAAACATTTAATTTTTTCCTGGTAATGATTTTTGTGATGATTTCTTTAAAAAAAAACATGGATATTCACCGCCAGGCTATTATGTCCAATATGTTGATTAGGCCAGTTAAATTTGATGTAACCAGCGCGACGTAAAGTTGTTAACGGCCGAATGGTTCTAAGATACGATTATGAGTCAGAGATGGGAATAGTGTGGGAATTGTGGACACTCGTTGGAAGGCGAACACTTGTGAAGCTGATTCATGCTCCTTCATTATCATATCGTCAGAAGCGTGCTGTTTCCATATATGTACGTATATATGCACATATGGTTACTCTTGAAGCAATAACTGAATTAACTACTCCTTGAAGTGTTAATAAGGCTAAAGTGCTTTTTACATGTTAGACCAACTAGTCGTTAGACCACACATTATACCACCTACTAGACCAGCCATTAGACTACGCATTAGACCACCTATTAAACCAGCGTATCAGGCAGATTATTGGGTGGAAGATGTCGAGGCCACGATCCGGGCATTAAAGAACTGCAAAGCGCGAGGCATCGACGAAATACCAGCATAACTCATTAAAAATGGCGCATGCGCTACCATAAACGCCATTCGCATGCTTATTCCAGACATTTGGCAAGTAGAAAACACGTTAAATGAATGGGGCCAGAGTGTAATCTGTTCTATGTAAAAACAACTCAAAAAGAAGGCAAAATATGCAACAAATAGGTGGTAGAGTAAACAATTTACACCTTTTACGAGCATGCACTCAAGGAGACTGACAATATCAATTAAGTGCATTAAAGAAAACTGAGATCTTTACAAATCTGATTTGACTATTAAATTATATGAATATAATGAAAACTGAAAATTTCTGCGGTAGTTACTACAACCATTTATTATCATCATTCGCCGTCGCAGCTGATACAAACAAACCAGAGCGTCATCACATTGGCACCAGGAAAGAATAAACTGCAACCAGTTTTATTAACTTTATGCTGTCCTCCATGGTAAAAGATATTACGTACAGCAGCACTATAACGCCAGGGAGTAACAGCTCTGATTTGAGCTGGGTCAATGGATGTCTTGCTTCAACAAGTCACGAAGTTGACCTGCACAGCTTGGCTTATTATCACAGGCAAAGAGTTGCTTGGAGTCGAAAATAAAGTGCACTATCCAACCAGCTTTTCTAGTGCTCCAGATATTGAGTGCCTAGGAATGAACAGATCTCAGTAAGGATCGGATAAAATAGCACAGACACACCGCAAAAAAGTTGCTTTCTGAAACCTGCCTGCGCCATTATTCATGTCATCAGTTGCCAGTTGAATGGCGTTGAGAGGTTACATTACAAATCAGTCGATCCATGGCTACTGGCCCTAGCTCCTTTCAGAGCCACTTTAAATACAAATAAGTCTCGTCAATTGATCCACTCGTAGGAAAAGTGGTTGCTGTCTTCTCGAGGATGCTATTATTTACTGTCATAACTAGTTTTCGAGGGTCGTGTGTAAACTTGACTTTGTTGCAATATCAAAACACGAACTAGCACTTAGCATGTTGATGATGCTTATTTGGTGTGTTGTGTTTAGCAGAAAGGTACTATCTCTTGTTGATCCTAATGAGTTCTTGTCGTCTTTGGCAAAGTATCTTATTTACAAAAGCACAACTGCTATACGTACTTCGGAAATCTTTCTTGTGCGCCACTAGCATCCGTTCTAGCAGGCTTCAGAATGGTTGGGTAATGATCTTGATGTCAAGTTAATAGGAAGAACACAACTCACGTTTCGCAAAGAGGTCGAAAAAAACCAGGAAAAAAGTTACTCGTGAAACCACCAATCTCCTGGGCACTCTCTGTGCAGGGTGTCCCGTAACGATCGTAGATGGACACTGCCACGTGATTCCCCATGCAATTACCAGCAGAAGATATTAACAAAATCTTTTTCGAATTTTTATCACTTTAGCTGCTACGGGCATTTACTTTTTTTTTTTAAAATTCCTTATCCGACGTTACTAAAAACGCAATATATTAATATCTGCGCTAGCTGGAAGCTTCAAATAAAATGATATAAATAAAATTAACTCCTAGTGGGGCATTGTGCGTCAAGTATTATATTCCAGCGCACCATCGTAGTCAGTTTATGTAAAGCAACGCAGTTATCATCCTTCCGTAATATGTGACCTATCCATTGCCGTTTTCGTTTGTTCGTTGGCGTATTAATTCGTCGATTGGCATCTGACCCGTACGCCGACTTAGCTCTTCATTTGATATTGTTTACCTCAATCAAATTAGCACACTGCCATTACTGGCGGAATGACTTAAGGTCGCCACACACGACAACCATTTTGGTCGTGAGCATGCATCGAACCACGTCAAACTTAATAGAAAAAGAATCTCATTTCCACCGTGCTATGATATTTTATGGTTCGATGGAAGTTCGGTCGTGGTTCTGCGCGATATTGTGTGGCGACCTTTAGTTGACAATGGGCAGGGCATGTACATTATGTTTGCAAAAAAATCGAGAAAAAGGTGGTGAAATTTTTTTTTTGAGCAAAGCAAATATTTTTATTTTATTGTAGAAATTCTAAAATTTTAAAATCCTTTACCTTTTCTCAAATTTGTGTATGCATAATGTATTGTACATGTCCTGTTTCTCTATTCACTTGTGATCGAATCACCATAGTATTATCTTGTCCTAATTTCTTAATTTCTAGCGGTTCAGTTACTGCTTTATTTGAGCCTTCTAGCTAGCTAGTTTTCGAGATATTATTTTATGTTTTTAGTAACGTGAGATAAGGAATTTTCAAAAAAAAAAGGATTAAGAATTCGAAAAAATGTTCCTTTATATTTTTTGTTTTGTCGGAAATCGCATGGGAAATCACGTGACAGTGCCCGTGTGCGATCGTTATGGCACACCCTGTATAGTGTCTTCAAATGAAGTAAGATCTTGTCGAGGGTTTTGCAGATTGCCGGAGTCTCGACGTACCATAAAATTTACATACGAGCTAATGCTTGAACCACACTAAATAGGTTGAACAGATTTAAGCGTGCAGTTCGTTAATATATGGGGCACGTTCTTGAGATCGAGTTTGAGACTAACTGTAGCAGTTGTCACCTTATCGGTGGACATCTAGTATCTGAAGATCGTTTCAGAAGGAGTGGGTTTCATGTAACTTGGGGTATAAATGTAGTAAATTTGAAATCTAGCAGCAGCAGCAACAACGTTTCGTGAACGAAACAAATTGGATTTTATGAGTACTAATTACGGACATTATTGAAACGGAATTGACATTTTAGTTGAGATTTAGTTCAGTTTATTGTTAATTAGTCGATATGGAAACTGTAGGTCTCAATTGTGGCAGTCGATGCATTCGGTTTATGGGCGTAGTGAAATTTGTAAAAGTGACTGATATAAATATAAAAAGATTTGTGTTTTTTTTTATTATTTTTATATTTTTTATTTATGTATATTTCGAAGATACATTTGTAATTACTTTTGTTTGGACCAACTTAAATTTTGCAAAAGATGCATTGGTTTATTCTTCTTCAATCGGGTGAGCTACGGGGTAAATTAGATGGGAAACCTCTTTCTAAAACACGCTTGACGCTACGCCACGGGGCTTTTCGAACTCGGGACGTTTTGACTGTAATTCTCATTGAGAAGTGCGGACAATACTGAGTTTCTGGCGTGGGCTTTAGGTGCACCATCTCTTTATGTATCGACCTAACAGATTTTAATCACGTACCGACGAATCTTTCTACTTTGTACGAGTCATCTGAATCCAACATTGATGGGGAGGCGAATGGTACCATTATGGATAAAAGTCCTTAAATATAACATGCTGAGTCCCCTAGAGTCCTCAGCGAAGTGCTGCAAAATGCCCTCTCTCTAATAACTTGCTGGGCCCGTTCCTGTGTTTTAAAGGTTACCCCGAGTAAAACCGAACTTGTTCTATTTACGTGGAAGTACAAGATATCTCCTGTCCTACCCCCAGTGCTGGGAGTAACCAAATTAGTCTTAGCTGATAAAGTCCTAAATCCTATTGGTTATTTTTGACAAAAAGTTAGAATGGAAACCTAACAATGAGGAGCGTGTGAGGAAGGCTTCTATCATTCTTTTCTGTGTAAGAATGTGGTTGGTAGAAGCTGGGATTTGCAGTCTGGGGCTGTGCATACTGTATAGATATACATAGGTATATGTAACCATTGTATGGCCAATACTTATGCATAGTGGCAAGGCGACTACATACTTTACTTTGATATTTCGTCATCGTAGTGGCACGACGGCCGGCTCGTCGTCAGAGTTTGGCCGTCCATGGATTATACGTATCCTGTCCATTGCAGCTGTAATTTTGATGATTTTCGAAAATTCGAGTACATTGTAAAGGCTGTACAACTCATGTTTGTACCAGATTTAACTTTGATATTTACTGTGTGCTACAATATTTTTCCGATCATTTTTCTCCACATAATGAGGTAGGTATTGTAAATAAATTATTATATGTATTATACGCAGCTAATGAAATAAAGTAATGAAACATAAGACCCCACAAAATAAAAGTCTACTGCACAATGGCTGATACGCCAATTAAAAATATAAATAATAGCTTTTAATTAAAAAATGTATCTATGTAGAACGAATATTCAATTACTGAAAAAATGATGTAATTTTAATTTTTATTAATGGATTTGTATGCATTACCATTGAATATGATATTTTTCGTAAAATTGTCGAATAAATCAACTTGAAAATTACCGCAAATTGCCGCCGAGAGATGTAAACTTCATAATAATTCCATACTTGAAAAACCGTTTCAGGAAAAATAAACATAATAATGGACCACAGACGTACATATACGGGTGTATGTACAAGAACCATTTAAAATATTACTCTGCTATTTAACTGCCGCCCTCCAACAATTTACAATCCTTTTTCCGACCACCACAATTTTCCACACTCTTCGCATCTATAATGGAAGCCTTTCACTATATTCATGTCCGTATATTCAGATTTGAATGTATAAAAAAATATCCACTTAACTGAGATTATCTCCCCCACATAGCAAACACGAGGCTAATTTATCTATATTTTGAATTAGCTTAGAAATGTACTCAAATAAAATTTTATTGGCTTATTTTCTTCAATGGTATATAAAAATAAATACAAGCGCTTGAATGGAAAATTATGTTGGAACATTTCCTTTCGAAATGAAGTCTTTGAAAGAGTCGGACTCGTATATCGTATTTTTTATTCATAGGAATAGTGCGTGCTGCAAAAAGTAGTCCGTCTTAGCTGAGCAGTATCGTTTGAATGTAAGAAAGAAATTCAGAATTAGAAAGTTGAGATAAATTCGTTTATTCAAGTCATTTTACAATACGAGGGTTGCCTTTTATATTTCGAAACAAACAAAAACAAATATTAATCATTGAAAATCGCTTTATTGTTTTTCAAAATATTCCCCATGAAGATCTACACACTTTTGCATGCGTTTGAACCAATTCTCAAAGCACTTTTGCCACTCTGATTGAGGTGTCTCCAAAACATGCATTCTGAACGCAGCAACCGCTTCTTCAGGTGTTGAAAAACGTTGACCTCTCAGTTTGTTTTTTACGTACGGGAATAAAAAGAAGTCATTCGGTGCCAAGTCAGGACTATACGGCGGATGACCCATCAAATCTATGTTTTGAGTGCTCAAAAATGCAGTTGTTTGAGCTGATGTGTGAGAGCTCGCATTGTCGTGGTGAAGAGTGATCCGTCTTCGGCGGTTGGTTTTCCTGATTTCTTGGAAGACAACTGGCAAACAAATGGTTGTGTACCACTCAGAATTGACTGTTCTGCGTTGTTCTAGTGGTACGGTTGCGGCATGTCCAGTTCTTCCGAAAAAACAGGCGACCATTTGCTTGGAAGTGCTTCGTGCGCGAACAACTTTTGTTGGGTTTGGCTCATCTTGAAACACCCATACAGTCGACTGCTGTTTACTTTCGGGCTCATACGCGTAAATCCACGATTCATCACCTGTCACGATGTCACAGACGTGTTTCGAAGCACCGCGATCGTATTTTTTGAGCATTTCTTTCGACCAATCGACACGAGCCTTTTTTTGAGCGATTGACAAATTGTGTGGGATCCAACGCGAACAAATTTTTTTGACAGTCAAATGTTCATGCAATATTGAATGTATGCTGGTCCCACTAATGCCTAAGGTTGTCTCAATCTCACGATAGGTCACATGACGATCTTGCAATATCAGTTCGCGCACAGCATCAATGGTTTCCGGAAAAACAACCGATTTTGGACGGCCTTCACGAAATTCGTCTTGGAGTGAACTACGACCTCGATTGAATTCACCATACCATCGATAAACACTGGTCCTTGATGGAGCTTCATCGCCAAAAATTGAATTCAGTTCATCCATGCACTGTTGCTGAGTTAATCCACGTCGAAAGTTGTAAAAAATAATCGCACGAAAATGTTCACGATTGAATTCCATTATTTGGCCGAGATTAATCTTTTAAGTTACTGTAAAAAAACACAAATAGCGCTCGTATGTCGAAACGTTCTGAGTACGTATAACCTCAAAAATGTCAAACTTTACGATAGAGCTGTCAGTTGCCAAATTGCAACACTAGGGTTGTCCAATCCCGAAATATAAAAGGCAACCTCCGTACTACTATGCCTTAACCAGCGCGTAGCGGAGCGTAGCGCGTCAAGTATTCCCTAGAGACCTATTTGAAGTTTTATTAATTGCCTTGACCCCTCCAGGTGCATAGGCGCATCAACATCTCTGGCATAGCTTCACGTGTCGATAGCATATATTTTTCGGATGGTGTAGTTGCTAGCATGCTCCTCAATTTAACGTTTTGCTAGCTGATGATGCATGTTGCTGGCATACACATCTTGTCGATTTAGTCGCCTTCTACAACAATCCGGAAAACACTGTCACTTTATTCTTATATCCAAAATAATTTTTTTGACAGTTGAGGATATCATTCACCATTGTGATTGTGGCTCAACAGCCCGACGTCGGGCCTTGGCTATATGGTTCGTCTTCCTCCAATTATATCCCTCTATTGATCGCGTCCTCCAATTTCGAGTCAAAAGAAGGATATATGTATTTTATGTATATTGAACAGGATGTGTATGTTAGCAACAGTCTTTTGGTGGTTTGCTTTTGGGGTGCTCATTCCAAATTTCAGCTTTACTACATCGAAAAAGTGATGCGTTCGTAGAAAACTGCTAGAAATTGCCCAAATTTTTTTATTTTTCGTTTTTACTCAAATCTTTGAAAATACCCACTTTGGGATGGCTATCAATCGTGGCATTTAAAAACAGCGTGTTTTCAGCAAGAAAAAGGGCTCAAATTTTTCGGTTTTTTGTCCGCACAGCAGCTCTCCCGCGGGGTCCAAGATGGCTCCATCTCTTAAAATATGTAAATGTATGGGGACCACCAACAATTATACCAAACGGCATTTCTCTATCATATTTCGCAAGGTCAAATCGCTTACCGTCCCAACTATCTAGACTTGCACGTTTGGAATAAAGATAGCCTGGATTCATAAGGCAAACTCGAGATACTTAAATGGAAATACTTGCCATCAAGCGAAACTAGTATGGTCTAAGCTGGATTTAAAACGATCCACTAATCTGCTTTTAATGAAGAAACCCCATTTCATCCCAGTTCTGGGAGTAACTTTTCGTGCAGTTCCTTTTTCATGGAATGCATTACTTTTTCGAGATGATAAAGTTGAAATTCTGTTTCAGCA
Source organism: Chloromyia formosa (assembly GCA_964017055.1). Lineage (NCBI taxonomy): Eukaryota > Metazoa > Arthropoda > Insecta > Diptera > Stratiomyidae > Chloromyia > Chloromyia formosa. The sequence goes on along the minus strand of OZ024818.1, from coordinate 4,177,764 downwards.
CCCAAGAAAATATAAGCCAAATTTAGCTCTATTAACTATTAACTCTCTATTTGACAAGCAAATACTGCACATTCATCTGAAACCCGTGCTAACGAAACGTGTAGCAGGCCTTTTAGGAGTTGATGACGCGATGTGTCCCTCATGGGGCCTACTTAAAATAATAATAATATACAATAATGGTTCACCTCGACACTTTCTTCAATCACATACTGTACAAGTGTTTTGGGAATTTCATTGAATTTCAATCGGAAGATCGTCCCTTTCCAAATGTCGATGGCGACGTCATTGGCAATCATTTAAAGTAGGCGACCAATTTAACTGAACTGTGAAATATTGCAAACTTCCTTTACTTTTCGTACATATACCGAGTACATTCCACATCATCAACGAGACGATATCCCGAATATTCTGTATCCGGATAATATACGGTTAGTAATCGAAGAAGAAAATGCATCCAATCGATTTTGCCGGAAGTGCTGGAGGCCATATATTATTTTTATGTGGACGCCCGGCATGGTTCGGCATTTTAAGGCTATGCCACCGGTTGGCATTGTATTCTATTAGCCCACTTCTATGTTCTATGCCACTATAGTGGTGCGGGGTCGGTCGACCCCTTTTTCCTTTTGGTTTATTTGAGGTCGAGGACGGAATGGAGGATTGGGGAAGTTATGAGCGTATTCTGTGGCAGTTTCCTTTCATATATCAATGGCTTAATGTTTTCTGGTCTATTGCGCTCCAAATTATAGTTTTTCTTCGACTTTGGACAGTTTTCTGACAGGATATCGTTCGTATGTATGCTATCCAGATTATTATTTATACGTCTCGGTGTGTAGCTCTTTTTTGCAAAGTTTTTCAATGGACGTCGAGGAATAATTATGGGAGCAATTAAGTGTCTTCCGTTGAGATGATGAATGTAATGATTATTGGAAAAAGCAAAGGAAAATCTAGTAAATGGTTTATGTTTGTGAGTTGATGTGAAATGAATAGTGGCGAATGTTATAAATGGGGGGCAAAGACCTTTTCCATAGTCCTCCGCGCGGTCGCCCCCTGGTAACGGCAGTGTATCAATTCGCTGACGGCCAATGTCTTAGCGATAAGACAGTTTGGAAAAGGCAGATAGCTGTAGCCTGAATGGCTGACAAACACCTAAGCGTCTCAGGTCTAGTAGGATGGAATGACTTGCGTAGTTGGACCTGCTACATAGTTGTGTGGGCTCCAGCACGTTTATTAAACCATCTGAAGCAGCTATCTCCGAGGCCATCCCCCGAATGGGGTTAAGCGACGTGCTGACAACTCGTCCTTGTAAAAACCACTCCATGTCAAGAAACCTGGAACAAAAGCCTCGGATTGGACGGATCAACAACGACGACCACGCAAACGAATAAAGGATTATTCTTTCGGATCCTGGAATGTACGCTCCCTGAACAAACCGGGGGCCGAGAAGGCCCTCCTTCAACAGGTCGAAAAGTACAAACTGAGCATTACTGCAGTCCAGGAAACAAATTGGCTTGGCAGCGAGATTAATGACACGAAATCGCACACAATTTTTACAAGTGGCAAACCATCGGGCCGCAAGGAGTTTGGAGTAGCATTTATAGTGGACAATCACCTCAAACCGCATATAACTGACTTCAAACCCATAAATGAACGGCTGTGTGCGATTCGCATCAATACTCGATTCTTCAATCTCTGGCTCATCAATGTGCATGCCCCCACTGAAGTTAAAGAAGACGCAGTAAAAGACGAGTTCTACGCCCGCCTTGAAACTCTCTTCGACTCACTTCCAACAAACGACGTAAAATTGCTGCTGGGAGACTTTAACGCGAAAGTCGGGAATGAAAGTTGGCATCGGGGGACCTCTGGAGGCCACAGCCTCCATGAAGAATGTAACGATAACGGCCAGCGACTTATCGACTTCGCCTGCAGCAGGAATCTAGTCGTAAGCTCTACGTGTTTCCCGCATCGACGCATTCACAAGCAGACCTGGAAGTCTCCAGACGCACATACCGTCAACCAAATTGACCACGTCCTCATTTGCAGGAGATGGGCGTCTAGTGTCATGGATGTCCGCTCCTATCGAGGAGCAAACTGCGACTCAGATCATCACTTGGTGAAGACGACCTACAGATGTAGAATCTCCTCAGTGCACCAGTCAAGAATCAGCCCTCCCAAAATCTTTGCGGTTGATAAGCTCTTGAGTGATGCTACAGCGGTGGCGTATACTACCGCCCTTGAGGAAAAACTATCACCTATGCTACACAACATCAGCAACACAGGCGTCCATGGGTTCTGGGAAGAACTCAAGGGTACCATCAAGGATGTCGAAGAGAAGGTCGTGGGATATAAAGCCCGGCGAGCGCGAAATGACTGGTTCGACGAAGAATGCAAAAATTCACTTGACGCGAAAAACGAGGCCTACAGACAATGGATTCAACGAGGAACCAGAGCCAGAAGAGAAAAATATGACGAGCTACGGCGAATATCGAATAGAATAATTAGACGTAAGAAACGTAAATACTTTGACGAGCAGTTGCTGAACATAAACGAAAACTTAGCTAATAGGAACACCAGACAAGCGTACAAACTAGTAAATACAATTAAGAACGGCTACCAACCCAGGACTAGCCTTTGTAAGGACAAGGATGGAAACATCATCAGCGACACCGATGGTATTAACAAACGATGGGCCTCTTATTTTGAAGAGCTTCTAAACCGACCATCTAACATCCCCACACAGGAAGCTCTCGATGATATTGTTGATCTAGGCCCACCCATTCAACCCCCGACAGTAGAGGAAGTTGATCTCGCGTTGCGGTCACTAAAACGAAATAAAGCGCCGGGCGCTGACGAGATCCCAGCTGAACTGCTAAGATTCGGTGGAGCGAGTCTAGTTGATGCCATACATCAATTACTCCTGCGAGTATGGGAGAACGAGGAGATCCCAGACGATTGGCGCAGAAGCATCATCTGTCCAATCCATAAAAAGGGAGATAAATTGCGGTGTGAGAATTACAGGGGCATCTCACTAGTTTGTACGTCCTATAAAATTTTGACGAAAATTCTGGAAAATAGAATAAAACCGTACGCAGAACGAGTCATTGGCGAATATCAAAGCGGTTTCAGACCTGGTCGCTCCACAACCGATCAGCTCTTCTCAGTCAAACTGATACTCCAGAGGTGCTGGGAATACAACGTAAACGTATACCAAATCTTTGTCGACCTCAAGCAGGCATACGACAGTATCGATCGTGGAGTACTGTACAACATCATGCTGCAATTTGGTATACCAGCAAAATTAGTGCGACTGACAAAGATGACGATGACCAACTCCGTCTCACAAGTCAGGATCCAGAATAGACTTACTGATCTATTTGAAACACGCACTGGTTTGAAACAGGGCGATGGACTGGCACCGACGCTCTTCAACCTAGCACTGGAATACGTTATTCGGGCCATGAATATGGACAACAGCAAGACGCTGCTCATCAAGTCGACACAATTAGCAGCGTACGCCGACGACATCAACATCATGTCCCGAAGATTAGCTGACGCAGAAGAACTTCTGCATACGCTCGATACCGCTGCAAAGGAAGTTGGATTACGTATTAACGAGGGTAAAACTAAAATAATGATGCAATCGGTGACAAGGACACCTGCACAACCGAGCATCAACGTGGGGGACCTCAACATCGAGTTCGTGAACAACTTCATCTACCTGGGTTGCAACCTGTCAAGGGACGCCAACGAAACTGACGAAATCAAGCGACGGATACAGTTAGCTAATAAAACTTTTTTCTCGGTTCTCCCCATAATGAAATCGAAACATGTGCACAGAAACACGAAGCTCCGCGTGTACAAAACCATTATACGACCAGTGCTATGCTATGGCTGCGAAGCATGGACCCTAACTCAAGCCTCCGAGAACATGCTAGACACTTTCGAACGTAAGGTTCTACGGCGAATTTTCGGGGCTGTTTGCGATCGAGATGGATGGCGCATCCGGTACAACCATGAGTTGTATGAAATGTACGATGAGCTGCAAGTCTCGAAAATCGTCAAACTACAACGACTTCAATGGGCAGGGCATGTACAAAGAATGGACGATGATCGCATGCCTAAGAGAGTAATGAACGCAGAACGAGTCGACGAAGCGAGATTGCGAGGACGACCGAGATCTCGTTGGGAGAGCTCAGTAGGTGTGGACGCCGCGCAGCTGCTGGGCTCCCAAAATTGGAGGACGCGGTCACGTGACCGAGATAATTGGAGGACAATGATCCAGGCGGCCAAGGCCCAACGTCGGGCTGTCGCGCCACGATGATGATGATGAATGTTATAAATAAAAATATTTAATAACAGTCGGAATCTTGCAGATTTTAAGATTCAGTATTCAATAGATATTATAAATATTTCGGATCTCATTTATTTTCAGATGAATAGATATAATGGGCAGAACCACAATGAAAATATTTTTATAACCATGTGGTCTAACACATTTGTGCTTTTTAAAATGTAGGTTAGTGAATTTTAACGTAGTCGTACAAGCTGAATTGAAAATGACCATTCTGGACGTCCAAAAACCGTAGCCACTGAAGAAAAGATCGAGAAAGTGTACCAAACGGTTTTGAATGATCTACATCTGAAGCTATCAGCGAAGGATGCGACCGGCGTCTTAAGTTCTCTCATACCATTAGAATAGTTCTTACCAGGGCTGCTCCTCCTAATCTGGGCATTCTGAACATTTTTGGCTATGAAGTGATATCTAGACAAAATGGATGTCATATGACTGGGGGTGTTGAAGCGAATTCACTACAATAGGTTGATGGCATTTTGAATAATAAATATTTCCATGCTTAATGTTAGGACCCCCGCTTGGAACTGTCGATTTTATCGATAATCGGTTAAAAAGGGGAACCCGTATTAACCATATTGGCTTAATTTCGTAATCATTATTATGAAAATTACTATGTACTATGCATAACTGTTTTTTAAAATTAGCCGGCGTTTTCTGAGAACATTTCATCAAGTCACCTAGCCTAGTGAAAAAATAAAACTTTTGCATTGACATTAGTGCAGTGTGGGAGTTCCGTGCAAGATATCTTCATTGGATTTTAATAGCGCACATAATGACTGTGCCAACAATTCGCTTCGACGACGACTCGGCACTCACTCACTCCTGGGTGGTTTTATTTCATTCCTAATCTCACATTAAAGTGTAATTTATTAAAAAGTAATTACTGTCAGCTACGCTCCTATCCTTTGTGCCGCCTATAATGCATTCGTCCCGGGATAGTCGGGCAGTCATTGGGCGGGAAAACTTCAGTCATTGCAACGTCGCGTCGCGTCGTCGGTCACGGCATAGCAAAAGAAATCAACTCACATTTTCATAAATAAATAAGAAAATGTGTTGTTGGATTTTCTCTGCTGAAGAAGTTGGCTCTTGCAACGGAAACAACGCTCATGACACTCCATCAATCATTAAATACTTTGCACATATCCATCTAAGTTGGCCGTACATTAGAGGTCCCTGTCGAGTCCGACACGAAAAAACAAGGAGCCAATGTACATAGTAATTTTCTTCTTGGCGGGGGACTCTTTGGAAAGTGCATGGAGTTTGGGCTACTACGGCATACGCGTCCCAGCTAGACGACGTATAGATTGGTTTGTTCACTAACCAACTTCATAGTTCGTACATACTCCTAAAAAACATAATGTTGCCTAGATTGTGTATTAAAAATGCATTTGCGTACTAGACTGCTTATTGTTGAGTATTGACGTGGAAATATGGGATAATCCATAAAACAGTGGGGAATCATAAATCAGCAGAGGGGATTTTCAATGACTGGACGACACTTCATAAAAAATCATCGTCAGAGTTATTGATGGTTTGTTTGAAAATTCTTTGAAAATGTGAAATAATGGATTTGGGCAAATCATATGTCAAATTGTGGTATGTAAAAAGATTTTCAATAGTCACAACAAAGCCGAGGGCGGCACAGTCAATCTTGATTTTTAGCCATGAAACGTTTGCAAATTAAAAAAAAAATAGCAGAATCAAAGCTGTTATACGTGAGCAGCGTCCAACTTGTTGTTGCCGTTAATAGTTGTCAATGCTTATCGGCTCAGGGAAAAGATTCTTGAACTGGTTCCCAAGACAGCATAGAAACAACTACTTTTCTTCGTACCTAAGTCATAGTCCGGATGGTGCAACGGTCAGCACGTTCGCCTTCTACGCACTGGGCCCCGGTTCGATTCCTACTGAATGCGATAGTTTTCGATAAAAAACGGGATTTACGTATCGGACTATGAGCCCACTCAGGTGTTAAATGAGTACCCATTTATGGGGTCAATAACTCGGTTGAGCGTGTTTCTGATCAAGTGATCACACACCTCTGTACAAGACATACCGTCGCGATCTAGAAAATGAGATGATGCTAACTCATCTCGAGGCCATGGTTCAAATTGGACTGTTACGCCAGTTATTTATTTTATTTAAGTCATGAGGGGACGTATACGGCCAATCCATGGCTACCGTAAGATTTTTTTTATCTACGTGAGAGAAAATTCACAGTAGAATATAGTCAAAAATAGCCTGCGTTCACGTTCCGCAACGTTGTAATTGCGGTAAAGATTTTCCCTCCACCCAACCATAAACTCTTAACCCGAACGACTTGTTTTGCAGTTGTCATGTATTAAACACCTGATGGCCGATTCGCTATTGAATTTCAAACAAAACTTCAATTAAATTCGCGACGGTTTCAGGAAAAATGAACAACACTGCAAAATCGCCACAAATTTCTGTTGCTCCGGTGTAAATAAGCATACAAGACGCCATGTAAAAATCAAGAAACCGAAAACGAAAATCCACACCATATGCAATACGTCAACTAACAACTGTCAAATACGCTAATACCCCTTACCCCCCGGTTGACCGGAAATTAACCAGGAAAAATTTCTGGTCAATTTCCCCGATATGTGGTAGATCAAACGCAAACTGAAACGGACCGTCCACGAGCAAAATCAGTCGAACTGTTTGCATTTGCGTTTAAAACGTTGCGCGACCTGAACCCACTCATAGTCGGCGCCGAATGTGTGGTCAGAGTGAGTTTCTACCTAGTCAATGAAAATGAAATGTATAATCGACTGAGCGTGCACTACCGTAACTCACAACATGCAAAAACAGAAATCTTTTAAGACTTTTCAAAAAACTTCGTTAAGCATATTATTATTAGGCGCTCAATGTCTATGTAATTTTATCTAGTCAATGAAACCGACATGGCCAATCGAAAACTTTTTAGACAATACTTTCAGGCTACCTTAATCTACCTTAAGAAAAGCATAAGCTACCAGTATAGGTTATTTATAGTTGAGACTACTCATTTGCCCAAACCCTAGTGGGGCATAGCACGTCTACTATTCCTATAGGCTTTACTGACGATTCGTTGGCCAAAACCAGTTTCAGACGATGCACGTTGCCAGCATGCGCGTTCGACAAGTTGGGAGTTGTTGGGACTTATTATTACACCGAATCATTAGACACGAGACATGAAAACCAAAGCCAAAAATGCAACGCTTTGTTCAATTATGCAGAAAATTTTGTGTCAATACAGATAATGACACAAAATTGCATACTTTAGCTGTTGAAGTTTCCGAGTTACCGCCATTTGAAGAAATGCAAAATTCGACCCTCCAGCTGCCTTAGTTTAAGAGTCGTAGCCGTTTTTTAAAAAAAAAAAAAAAAAACAGTTCACGAGTGATTTTGCCTTTAACCTTTCAAGGTTTTTACGGTTTTTGGTCGCATATCTATTCAATTCTATCTTTGGGGTAAGGTATAAGCTGCATTTTAAGACCAAAATCAACTCTCTAGCTGCCGTAGTTTTCGAGTTAGAGCCATTGGAAAAAGTGCAAGTTTGGACCCTCTAGCTGCCTCCGTTTAGGAGATATTCAAGGTTTTATATTTTCCAGTCGAGGGGTGACTTTGCCTTGAAATTTCCAAGTTTTTTGCGGTTTTTGGTCCTGAATCGTATTTTCTGTTTTTAGGGCAAGGTACAAGCTGCATTTTAAGACCAAAATCAACTCTCTAGCTGCCGTAGTTTTCGAGTTAGAGCCATTGGAAAAAGTGCAAGTTTGGACCCTCTAGCTGCCTCGGTTTAGGAGATATTCAAGGTTTTATATTTTCCAGTCGAGGGGTGACTTTGCCTTGAAATTTCCAAGTTTTTTGCGGTTTTTGGTCCTGATTCGTATTTTCTGTTTTTAGGGCAAGGTACAAGCTGCATTTTAAGACCAAAATCAACTCTCTAGCTGCCGTAGTTTTCGAGTTAGAGCCATTGGAAAAAGTGCAAGTTTGGACCCTCTAGCTGCCTCCGTTTAGGAGATATTCAAGGTTTTATATTTTCCAGTCGAGGGGTGACTTTGCCTTGAAATTTCCAAGTTTTTTTGCGATTTTTGGACCGGATTCGTATTTTCTGTTTTTAGGGCAAGGTACAAGCTGCATTTTAAGACCAAAATCAACTCTCTAGCTGCCGTAGTTTTCGAGTTAGAGCCATTGGAAAAAGTGCAAGTTTGGACCCTCTAGCTGCCTCGGTTTAGGAGATATTCAAGGTTTTATATTTTCCAGTCGAGGGGTGACTTTGCCTTGAAATTTCCAAGTTTTTTGCGGTTTTTGGTCCTGATTCGTATTTTCTGTTTTTAGGGCAAGGTACAAGCTGCATTTTAAGACCAAAATCAACTCTCTAGCTGCCGTAGTTTTCGAGTTAGAGCCATTGGAAAAAGTGCAAGTTTGGACCCTCTAGCTGCCTCCGTTTAGGAGATATTCAAGGTTTTATATTTTCCAGTCGAGGGGTGACTTTGCCTTGAAATTTCCAAGTTTTTTTGCGATTTTTGGACCGGATTCGTATTTTCTGTTTTTAGGGCAAGGTACAAGCTGCATTTTAAGACCAAAATCAACTCTCTAGCTGCCGTAGTTTTCGAGTTAGAGCCATTGGAAAAAGTGCAAGTTTGGACCCTCTAGCTGCCTCCGTTTAGGAGATATTCAAGGTTTTATATTTTCCAATCGAGAGGCGACTTTGCCTTGAAATTTCCAAGTTTTTTTGCGGTTTTTGGACCGGATTCGTATTTTCTGTTATTAGGGCAAGGTACAAGCTGCATTTTAAGACCAAAATCAACTCTCTAGCTGCCGTAGTTTTCGAGTTAGAGCCATTGGAAAAAGTGCAAGTTTGGACCCTCTAGCTGCCTCGGTTTAGGAGATATTCAAGGTTTTATATTTTCCAGTCGAGGGGTGACTTTGCCTTGAAATTTCCAAGTTTTTTGCGGTTTTTGGTCCTGATTCGTATTTTCTGTTTTTAGGGCAAGGTACAAGCTGCATTTTAAGACCAAAATCAACTCTCTAGCTGCCGTAGTTTTCGAGTTAGAGCCATTGGAAAAAGTGCAAGTTTGGACCCTCTAGCTGCCTCCGTTTAGGAGATATTCAAGGTTTTATATTTTCCAGTCGAGGGGTGACTTTGCCTTGAAATTTCCAAGTTTTTTTGCGATTTTTGGACCGGATTCGTATTTTCTGTTTTTAGGGCAAGGTACAAGCTGCATTTTAAGACCAAAATCAACTCTCTAGCTGCCGTAGTTTTCGAGTTAGAGCCATTGGAAAAAGTGCAAGTTTGGACCCTCTAGCTGCCTCGGTTTAGGAGATATTCAAGGTTTTATATTTTCCAGTCGAGGGGTGACTTTGCCTTGAAATTTCCAAGTTTTTTGCGGTTTTTGGTCCTGATTCGTATTTTCTGTTTTTAGGGCAAGGTACAAGCTGCATTTTAAGACCAAAATCAACTCTCTAGCTGCCGTAGTTTTCGAGTTAGAGCCATTGGAAAAAGTGCAAGTTTGGAACCTCTAGCTGCCTCGGTTTAGGAGATATTCAAGGTTTTATATTTTCCAGTCGAGGGGTGACTTTGCCTTGAAATTTCCAAGTTTTTTGCGGTTTTTGGTCCTGAATCGTATTTTCTGTTTTTAGGGCAAGGTACAAGCTGCATTTTAAGACCAAAATCAACTCTCTAGCTGCCGTAGTTTTCGAGTTAGAGCCATTGGAAAAAGTGCAAGTTTGGACCCTCTAGCTGCCTCCGTTTAGGAGATATTCAAGGTTTTATATTTTCCAGTCGTGGGGTGACTTTGCCTTGAAATTTCCAAGTTTTTTTGCGATTTTTGGACCGGATTCGTATTTTCTGTTTTTAGGGCAAGGTACAAGCTGCATTTTAAGACCAAAATCAACTCTCTAGCTGCCGTAGTTTTCGAGTTAGAGCCATTGGAAAAAGTGCAAGTTTGGACCCTCTAGCTGCCTCGGTTTAGGAGATATTCAAGGTTTTATATTTTCCAGTCGAGGGGTGACTTTGCCTTGAAATTTCCAAGTTTTTTGCGGTTTTTGGTCCTGAATCGTATTTTCTGTTTTTAGGGCAAGGTACAAGCTGCATTTTAAGACCAAAATCAACTCTCTAGCTGCCGTAGTTTTCGAGTTAGAGCCATTGGAAAAAGTGCAAGTTTGGACCCTCTAGCTGCCTCCGTTTAGGAGATATTCAAGGTTTTATATTTTCCAGTCGAGGGGTGACTTTGCCTTGAAATTTCCAAGTTTTTTGCGGTTTTTGGTCCTGAATCGTATTTTCTGTTTTTAGGGCAAGGTACAAGCTGCATTTTAAGACCAAAATCAACTCTCTAGCTGCCGTAGTTTTCGAGTTAGAGCCATTGGAAAAAGTGCAAGTTTGGAACCTCTAGCTGCCTCGGTTTAGGAGATATTCAAGGTTTTATATTTTCCAGTCGAGGGGTGACTTTGCCTTGAAATTTCCAAGTTTTTTGCGGTTTTTGGTCCTGAATCGTATTTTCTGTTTTTAGGGCAAGGTACAAGCTGCATTTTAAGACCAAAATCAACTCTCTAGCTGCCGTAGTTTTCGAGTTAGAGCCATTGGAAAAAGTGCAAGTTTGGACCCTCTAGCTGCCTCCGTTTAGGAGATATTCAAGGTTTTATATTTTCCAGTCGAGGGGTGACTTTGCCTTGAAATTTCCAAGTTTTTTGCGGTTTTTGGTCCTGAATCGTATTTTCTGTTTTTAGGGCAAGGTACAAGCTGCATTTTAAGACCAAAATCAACTCTCTAGCTGCCGTAGTTTTCGAGTTAGAGCCATTGGAAAAAGTGCAAGTTTGGAACCTCTAGCTGCCTCGGTTTAGGAGATATTCAAGGTTTTATATTTTCCAGTCGAGGGGTGACTTTGCCTTGAAATTTCCAAGTTTTTTGCGGTTTTTGGTCCTGAATCGTATTTTCTGTTTTTAGGGCAAGGTACAAGCTGCATTTTAAGACCAAAATCAACTCTCTAGCTGCCGTAGTTTTCGAGTTAGAGCCATTGGAAAAAGTGCAAGTTTGGACCCTCTAGCTGCCTCCGTTTAGGAGATATTCAAGGTTTTATATTTTCCAGTCGAGGGGTGACTTTGCCTTGAAATTTCCAAGTTTTTTTGCGATTTTTGGACCGGATTCGTATTTTCTGTTTTTAGGGCAAGGTACAAGCTGCATTTTAAGACCAAAATCAACTCTCTAGCTGCCGTAGTTTTCGAGTTAGAGCCATTGGAAAAAGTGCAAGTTTGGACCCTCTAGCTGCCTCGGTTTAGGAGATATTCAAGGTTTTATATTTTCCAGTCGAGGGGTGACTTTGCCTTGAAATTTCCAAGTTTTTTGCGGTTTTTGGTCCTGAATCGTATTTTCTGGTTTTAGGGCAAGGTACAAGCTGCATTTTAAGACCAAAATCAACTCTCTAGCTGCCGTAGTTTTCGAGTTAGAGCCATTGGAAAAAGTGTAAGTTTGGACCCTCTAGCTGCCTCCGTTTAGGAGATATTCAAGGTTTTATATTTTCCAGTCGAGGGGTGACTTTGCCTTGAAATTTCCAAGTTTTTTGCGGTTTTTGGTCCTGATTCGTATTTTCTGTTTTTAGGGCAAGGTACAAGCTGCATTTTAAGACCAAAATCAACTCTCTAGCTGCCGTAGTTTTCGAGTTAGAGCCATTGGAAAAAGTGCAAGTTTGGAACCTCTAGCTGCCTCGGTTTAGGAGATATTCAAGGTTTTATATTTTCCAGTCGAGGGGTGACTTTGCCTTGAAATTTCCAAGTTTTTTGCGGTTTTTGGTCCTGAATCGTATTTTCTGTTTTTAGGGCAAGGTACAAGCTGCATTTTAAGACCAAAATCAACTCTCTAGCTGCCGTAGTTTTCGAGTTAGAGCCATTGGAAAAAGTGCAAGTTTGGACCCTCTAGCTGCCTCCGTTTAGGAGATATTCAAGGTTTTATATTTTCCAGTCGAGGGGTGACTTTGCCTTGAAATTTCCAAGTTTTTTTGCGATTTTTGGACCGGATTCGTATTTTCTGTTTTTAGGGCAAGGTACAAGCTGCATTTTAAGACCAAAATCAACTCTCTAGCTGCCGTAGTTTTCGAGTTAGAGCCATTGGAAAAAGTGCAAGTTTGGACCCTCTAGCTGCCTCGGTTTAGGAGATATTCAAGGTTTTATATTTTCCAGTCGAGGGGTGACTTTGCCTTGAAATTTCCAAGTTTTTTGCGGTTTTTGGTCCTGAATCGTATTTTCTGTTTTTAGGGCAAGGTACAAGCTGCATTTTAAGACCAAAATCAACTCTCTAGCTGCCGTAGTTTTCGAGTTAGAGCCATTGGAAAAAGTGCAAGTTTGGACCCTCTAGCTGCCTCCGTTTAGGAGATATTCAAGGTTTTATATTTTCCAGTCGAGGGGTGACTTTGCCTTGAAATTTCCAAGTTTTTTGCGGTTTTTGGTCCTGAATCGTATTTTCTGTTTTTAGGGCAAGGTACAAGCTGCATTTTAAGACCAAAATCAACTCTCTAGCTGCCGTAGTTTTCGAGTTAGAGCCATTGGAAAAAGTGCAAGTTTGGAACCTCTAGCTGCCTCGGTTTAGGAGATATTCAAGGTTTTATATTTTCCAGTCGAGGGGTGACTTTGCCTTGAAATTTCCAAGTTTTTTGCGGTTTTTGGTCCTGATTCGTATTTTCTGTTTTTAGGGCAAGGTACAAGCTGCATTTTAAGACCAAAATCAACTCTCTAGCTGCCGTAGTTTTCGAGTTAGAGCCATTGGAAAAAGTGCAAGTTTGGACCCTCTAGCTGCCTCCGTTTAGGAGATATTCAAGGTTTTATATTTTCCAGTCGAGGGGTGACTTTGCCTTGAAATTTCCAAGTTTTTTTGCGATTTTTGGACCGGATTCGTATTTTCTGTTTTTAGGGCAAGGTACAAGCTGCATTTTAAGACCAAAATCAACTCTCTAGCTGCCGTAGTTTTCGAGTTAGAGCCATTGGAAAAAGTGCAAGTTTGGACCCTCTAGCTGCCTCGGTTTAGGAGATATTCAAGGTTTTATATTTTCCAGTCGAGGGGTGACTTTGCCTTGAAATTTCCAAGTTTTTTGCGGTTTTTGGTCCTGAATCGTATTTTCTGTTTTTAGGGCAAGGTACAAGCTGCATTTTAAGACCAAAATCAACTCTCTAGCTGCCGTAGTTTTCGAGTTAGAGCCATTGGAAAAAGTGCAAGTTTGGACCCTCTAGCTGCCTCGGTTTAGGAGATATTCAAGGTTTTATATTTTCCAGTCGAGGGTTGACTTTGCCTTGAAATTTCCAAGTTTTTTGCGGTTTTTGGTCCTGATTCGTATTTTCTGTTTTTAGGGCAAGGTACAAGCTGCATTTTAAGACCAAAATCAACTCTCTAGCTGCCGTAGTTTTCGAGTTAGAGCCATTGGAAAAAGTGCAAGTTTGGACCCTCTAGCTGCCTCCGTTTAGGAGATATTCAAGGTTTTATATTTTCCAATCGAGAGGCGACTTTGCCTTGAAATTTCCAAGTTTTTTTGCGGTTTTTGGACCGGATTCGTATTTTCTGTTTCTAGGGCAAGGTACAAGCTGCATTTTAAGACCAAAATCAACTCTCTAGCTGCCGTAGTTTTCGAGTTAGAGCCATTGGAAAAAGTGCAAGTTTGGACTCTCTAGCTGCCTCCGTTTAGGAGATATTCAAGGTTTTATATTTTCCAGTCGAGGGGTGACTTGCCGTGAAATTTCCAAGCTTCTTGCGTTTTTTGGTCCTGAATTGTATTTTCTGTTTTTAGGGCAAGGTACAAGCTGCATTTTAAGACCAAAATCAACTCTCTAGCTGCCGTAGTTTTCGAGTTAGAGCCATTGGAAAAAGTGCAAGTTTGGACCCTCTAGCTGCCTCGGTTTAGGAGATATTCAAGGTTTTATATTTTCCAGTCGAGGGGTGACTTTGCCTTGAAATTTCCAAGTTTTTTGCGATTTTTGGACCGGATTTGTATTTTCTGTTTTTAGGGCAAGGTACAAGCTGCATTTTAAGACCAAAATCAACTCTCTAGCTGCCGTAGTTTTCGAGTTAGAGCCATTGGAAAAAGTGCAAGTTTGGACCCTCTAGCTGCCTCCGTTTAGGAGATATTCAAGGTTTTATATTTTCCAGTCGAGGGGTGACTTTGCCTTGAAATTTCCAAGTTTTTTTGCGATTTTTGGACCGGATTCGTATTTTCTGTTTTTAGGGCAAGGTACAAGCTGCATTTTAAGACCAAAATCAACTCTCTAGCTGCCGTAGTTTTCGAGTTAGAGCCATTGGAAAAAGTGCAAGTTTGGACTCTCTTGCTGCCTCCGTTTAGGAGATATTCAAGGTTTTATATTTTCCAGTCGAGGGGTGACTTGCCGTGAAATTTCCAAGCTTCTTGCGTTTTTTGGTCCTGAATTGTATTTTCTGTTTTTAGGGCAAGGTACAAGCTGCATTTTAAGACCAAAATCAACTCTCTAGCTGCCGTAGTTTTCGAGTTAGAGCCATTGGAAAAAGTGCAAGTTTGGACCCTCTAGCTGCCTCCGTTTAGGAGATATTCAAGGTTTTATATTTTCCAGTCGAGGGGTGACTTTGCCTTGAAATTTCCAAGTTTTTTGCGATTTTTGGACCGGATTTGTATTTTCTGTTTTTAGGGCAAGGTACAAGCTGCATTTTAAGACCAAAATCAACTCTCTAGCTGCCGTAGTTTTCGAGTTAGAGCCATTGGAAAAAGTGCAAGTTTGGACCCTCTAGCTGCCTCCGTTTAGGAGATATTCAAGGTTTTATATTTTCCAGTCGAGGGGTGACTTTGCCTTGAAATTTCCAAGGTTTTTTCGGTTTTTTGGTATTGAATCGTATTTTCTGTTTTTAGGGCAAGGTACAAGCTGCATTTTAAGACCAAAATCAACTCTCTAGCTGCCGTAGTTTTCGAGTTAGAGCCATTGGAAAAAGTGCAAGTTTGGACCCTCTAGCTGCCTCGGTTTAGGAGATATTCAAGGTTTTATATTTTCCAGTCGAGGGGTGACTTTGCCTTGAAATTTCCAAGGTTTTTTCGGTTTTTGGTACTGAATCGTATTTTCTGTTTTTAGGGCAAGGTACAAGCTGCATTTTAAGACCAAAATCAACTCTCTAGCAGCCGTAGTTTTCGAGTTAGAGCCATTGGAAAAAGTGCAAGTTTGGACCCTCTAGCTGCCTCCGTTTAGGAGATATTCAAGGTTTTATATTTTCCAGTCGAGGGGTGACTTTGCCTTGAAATTTCCAAGTTTTTTGCGGTTTTTGGTCCTGAATCGTATTTTCTGTTTTTAGGGCAAGGTACAAGCTGCATTTTAAGACCAAAATCAACTCTCTAGCTGCCGTAGTTTTCGAGTTAGAGCCACTGGAAAAAGTGCAAGTTTGGACCCTCTAGCTGCCTTCGTTTAGGAGATATTCAAGGTTTTATATTTTCCAATCGAGGGGCGACTTTGCCTTGAAATTTCCAAGTTTTTTTTGCGGTTTTTGGACCGGATTCGTATTTTCTGTTCTTAGGGCAAGGTACAAGCTGCATTTTAAGACCAAAATCAACTCTCTAGCTGCCGTAGTTTTCGAGTTAGAGCCATTGGAAAAAGTGCAAGTTTGGACCCTCTAGCTGCCTCCGCTTAGGAGATATTCAAGGTTTTATATTTTCCAGTCGAGGGGTGACTTTGCCTTGAAATTTCCAAGTTTTTTGCGGTTTTTGGTCCTGAATCGTATTTTCTGTTTTTAGGGCAAGGTACAAGCTGCATTTTAAGACCAAAATCAACTCTCTAACTGCCGTAGTTTTCGAGTTAGAGCCATTGGAAAAAGTGCAAGTTTGGACCCTCTAGCTGCCTCCGTTTAGGAGATATTCAAGGTTTTATATTTTCCAGTCAAGGGGTGACTTTGCCTTGAAATTTCCAAGTTTTTTTTTCGGTTTTTGGTCCTGATTCGTATTTTCTGTTTTTAGGGCAAGTTAAAAACTGCATTTTAAGACCAAAATCAACTCTCTAGCTGCCGTAGTTTTCGAGTTAGAGCCATTGGAAAAAGTGCAAGTTTGCACCCTCTAGCTGCCTCCGTTTAGGAGATATTCAAGGTTTTATATTTTCCAGTCGAGGGGTGACTTTGCCTTGAAATTTCCAAGTTTTTTGCGGTTTTGGTACTGAATCGTATTTTCTGTTTTTAGGGCAAGGTACAAGCTGCATTTTAAGACCAAAATCAACTCTCTAGCTGCCGTAGTTTTCGAGTTAGAGCCATTGGAAAAAGTGCAAGTTTGGACCCTCTAGCTGCCTCCGTTTAGGAGATATTCAAGGTTTTATATTTTCCAGTCGAGGGGTGACTTTGCCTTGAAATTTCCAAGGTTTTTTCGGTTTTTGGTACTGAATCGTATTTTCTGTTTTTAGGGCAAGGTACAAGCTGCATTTTAAGACCAAAATCAACTCTCTAGCTGCCGTAGTTTTCGAGTTAGAGCCATTGGAAAAAGTGCAAGTTTGGACCCTCTAGCTGCCTCCGTTTAGGAGATATTCAAGGTTTTATATTTTCCAGTCGAGGGGTGACTTTGCCTTGAAATTTCCAAGTTTTTTGCGGTTTTTGGTCCTGAATCGTATTTTCTGTTTTTAGGGCAAGGTACAAGCTGCATTTTAAGACCAAAATCAACTCTCTAACTGCCGTAGTTTTCGAGTTAGAGCCATTGGAAAAAGTGCAAGTTTGGACCCTCTAGCTGCCTCCGTTTAGGAGATATTCAAGGTTTTATATTTTCCAGTCGAGGGGTGACTTTGCCTTGAAATTTCCAAGTTTTTTGCGGTTTTTGGTCCTGAATCGTATTTTCTGTTTTTAGGGCAAGGTACAAGCTGCATTTTAAGACCAAAATCAACTCTCTAGCAGCCGTAGTTTTCGAGTTAGAGCCATTGGAAAAAGTGCAAGTTTGGACCCTCTAGCTGCCTCCGTTTAAGAGATATTCAAGGTTTTATATTTTCCAGTCGAAGGGTGACTTTGCCTTGAAATTTCCAAGTTTTTTTGCGGTTTTTGGTCCTGAATCGTATTTTCCGTTTTTAGGGCAAGGTACAAGCTGCATTTTAAGACCAAAATCAACTCTCTAGCTGCCGTAGTTTTCGAGTTAGAGCCATTGGAAAAAGTGCAAGTTTGGACCCTCTAGCTGCCTCCGTTTAGGAGATATTCAAGGTTTTATATTTTCCAGTCAAGGGGTGACTTTGCCTTGAAATTTCCAAGTTTTTTTTGCGGTTTTTGGTCCTGATTCGTATTTTCTGTTTTTAGGGCAAGTTAAAAACTGCATTTTAAGACCAAAATCAACTCTCTAGCTGCCGTAGTTTTCGAGTTAGAGCCATTGGAAAAAGTGCAAGTTTGGACCCTCTAGCTGCCTCCGTTTAGGAGATATTCAAGGTTTTATATTTTCCAGTCGAGGGGTGACTTTGCCTTGAAATTTCCAAGGTTTTTTCGGTTTTTGGTACTGAATCGTATTTTCTGTTTTTAGGGCAAGGTACAAGCTGCATTTTAAGACCAAAATCAACTCTCTAGCTGCCGTAGTTTTCGAGTTAGAGCCATTGGAAAAAGTGCAAGTTTGGACCCTCTAGCTGCCTCCGTTTAGGAGATATTCAAGGTTTTATATTTTCCAGTCGAGGGGTGACTTTGCCTTGAAATTTCCAAGTTTTTTGCGGTTTTTGGTCCTGAATCGTATTTTCTGTTTTTAGGGCAAGGTACAAGCTGCATTTTAAGACCAAAATCAACTCTCTAACTGCCGTAGTTTTCGAGTTAGAGCCATTGGAAAAAGTGCAAGTTTGGACCCTCTAGCTGCCTCCGTTTAGGAGATATTCAAGGTTTTATATTTTCCAGTCGAGGGGTGACTTTGCCTTGAAATTTCCAAGTTTTTTGCGGTTTTTGGTCCTGAATCGTATTTTCTGTTTTTAGGGCAAGGTACAAGCTGCATTTTAAGACCAAAATCAACTCTCTAGCAGCCGTAGTTTTCGAGTTAGAGCCATTGGAAAAAGTGCAAGTTTGGACCCTCTAGCTGCCTCCGTTTAAGAGATATTCAAGGTTTTATATTTTCCAGTCGAGGGGTGACTTTGCCTTGAAATTTCCAAGTTTTTTTTGCGGTTTTTGGTCCTGAATCGTATTTTCCGTTTTTAGGGCAAGGTACAAGCTGCATTTTAAGACCAAAATCAACTCTCTAGCTGCCGTAGTTTTCGAGTTAGAGCCATTGGAAAAAGTGCAAGTTTGGACCCTCTAGCTGCCTCCGTTTAGGAGATATTCAAGGTTTTATATTTTCCAGTCAAGGGGTGACTTTGCCTTGAAATTTCCAAGTTTTTTTGCGGTTTTTGGTCCTGATTCGTATTTTCTGTTTTTAGGGCAAGGTAAAAACTGCATTTTAAGACCAAAATCAACTCTCTAGCTGCCGTAGTTTTCGAGTTAGAGCCATTGGAAAAAGTGCAAGTTTGCACCCTCTAGCTGCCTCCGTTTAGGAGATATTCAAGGTTTTATATTTTCCAGTCGAGGGGTGACTTTGCCTTGAAATTTCCAAGTTTTTTGCGGTTTTTGGTACTGAATCGTATTTTCTGTTTTTAGGGCAAGGTACAAGCTGCATTTTAAGACCAAAATCAACTCTCTAGCAGCCGTAGTTTTCGAGTTAGAGCCATTGGAAAAAGTGCAAGTTTGGACCCTCTAGCTGCCTCCGTTTAAGAGATATTCAAGGTTTTATATTTTCCAGTCGAGGGGTGACTTTGCCTTGAAATTTCCAAGTTTTTTTGCGGTTTTTGGTCCTGAATCGTATTTTCCGTTTTTAGGGCAAGGTACAAGCTGCATTTTAAGACCAAAATCAACTCTCTAGCTGCCGTAGTTTTCGAGTTAGAGCCATTGGAAAAAGTGCAAGTTTGGACCCTCTAGCTGCCTCCGTTTAGGAGATATTCAAGGTTTTATATTTTCCAGTCGAGGGGTGACTTTGCCTTGAAATTTCCAAGTTTTTTGCGGTTTTTGGTCCTGAATCGTATTTTCTGTTTTTAGGGCAAGGTACAAGCTGCATTTTAAGACCAAAATCAACTCTCTAGCAGCCGTAGTTTTCGAGTTAGAGCCATTGGAAAAAGTGCAAGTTTGGACCCTCTAGCTGCCTCCGTTTAAGAGATATTCAAGGTTTTATATTTTCCAGTCGAGGGGTGACTTTGCCTTGAAATTTCCAAGTTTTTTTGCGGTTTTTGGTCCTGAATCGTATTTTCCGTTTTTAGGGCAAGGTACAAGCTGCATTTTAAGACCAAAATCAACTCTCTAGCTGCCGTAGTTTTCGAGTTAGAGCCATTGGAAAAAGTGCAAGTTTGGACCCTCTAGCTGCCTCCGTTTAGGAGATATTCAAGGTTTTATATTTTCCGGTCAAGGGGTGACTTTGCCTTGAAATTTCCAAGTTTTTTTGCGGTTTTTGGTCCTGATTCGTATTTTCTGTTTTTAGGGCAAGGTAAAAACTGCATTTTAAGACCAAAATCAACTCTCTAGCTGCCGTAGTTTTCGAGTTAGAGCCATTGGAAAAAGTGCAAGTTTGCACCCTCTAGCTGCCTCCGTTTAGGAGATATTCAAGGTTTTATATTTTCCAGTCGAGGGGTGACTTTGCCTTGAAATTTCCAAGTTTTTTGCGGTTTTTGGTACTGAATCGTATTTTCTGTTTTTAGGGCAAGGTACAAGCTGCATTTTAAGACCAAAATCAACTCTCTAGCAGCCGTAGTTTTCGAGTTAGAGCCATTGGAAAAAGTGCAAGTTTGGACCCTCTAGCTGCCTCCGTTTAAGAGATATTCAAGGTTTTATATTTTCCAGTCGAGGGGTGACTTTGCCTTGAAATTTCCAAGTTTTTTTGCGGTTTTTGGTCCTGAATCGTATTTTCCGTTTTTAGGGCAAGGTACAAGCTGCATTTTAAGACCAAAATCAACTCTCTAGCTGCCGTAGTTTTCGAGTTAGAGCCATTGGAAAAAGTGCAAGTTTGGACCCTCTAGCTGCCTCCGTTTAGGAGATATTCAAGGTTTTATATTTTCCAGTCGAGGGGTGACTTTGCCTTGAAATTTCCAAGGTTTTTTCGGTTTTTGGTACTGAATCGTATTTTCTGTTTTTAGGGCAAGGTACAAGCTGCATTTTAAGACCAAAATCAACTCTCTAGCAGCCGTAGTTTTCGAGTTAGAGCCATTGGAAAAAGTGCAAGTTTGGACCCTCTAGCTGCCTCCGTTTAAGAGATATTCAAGGTTTTATATTTTCCAGTCGAGGGGTGACTTTGCCTTGAAATTTCCAAGTTTTTTTGCGGTTTTTGGTCCTGAATCGTATTTTCCGTTTTTAGGGCAAGGTACAAGCTGCATTTTAAGACCAAAATCAACTCTCTAGCTGCCGTAGTTTTCGAGTTAGAGCCATTGGAAAAAGTGCAAGTTTGGACCCTCTAGCTGCCTCCGTTTAGGAGATATTCAAGGTTTTATATTTTCCAGTCAAGGGGTGACTTTGCCTTGAAATTTCCAAGTTTTTTTTTTCGGTTTTTGGTCCTGATTCGTATTTTCTGTTTTTAGGGCAAGGTAAAAACTGCATTTTAAGACCAAAATCAACTCTTTAGCTGCCGTAGTTTTCGAGTTAGAGCCATTGGAAAAAGTGCAAGTTTGCACCCTCTAGCTGCCTCCGTTTAGGAGATATTCAAGGTTTTATATTTTCCAGTCGAGGGGTGACTTTGCCTTGAAATTTCCAAGTTTTTTGCGGTTTTGGTACTGAATCGTATTTTCTGTTTTTAGGGCAAGGTACAAGCTGCATTTTAAGACCAAAATCAACTCTCTAGCTGCCGTAGTTTTCGAGTTAGAGCCATTGGAAAAAGTGCAAGTTTGGACCCTCTAGCTGCCTCCGTTTAGGAGATATTCAAGGTTTTATATTTTCCAGTCGAGGGGTGACTTTGCCTTGAAATTTCCAAGGTTTTTTCGGTTTTTGGTACTGAATCGTATTTTCTGTTTTTAGGGCAAGGTACAAGCTGCATTTTAAGACCAAAAGCAACTCTCTAGCTGCCGTAGTTTTCGAGTTAGAGCCATTGGAAAAAGTGCAAGTTTGGACCCTCTAGCTGCCTCCGTTTAGGAGATATTCAAGGTTTTATATTTTCCAGTCGAGGGGTGACTTTGCCTTGAAATTTCCAAGGTTTTTTCGGTTTTTGGTACTGAATCGTATTTTCTGTTTTTAGGGCAAGGTACAAGCTGCATTTTAAGACCAAAATCAACTCTCTAGCTGCCGTAGTTTTCGAGTTAGAGCCATTGGAAAAAGTGCAAGTTTGGACCCTCTAGCTGCCGGTTTTGGTCCTGAATCGTATTTTCTGTTTTTGGGGCAAGGTACAAGCTGCATTTCAAGACTAAATTCAAGTTTCTAGCTGCCGTAGTTTTTTTGTTATAAAAGTCTGACTTGTAACTTCCAAGAACGTTTACCCTATAAATAACTCCATAATTATTCGATAGTTTTCTTGAAGAAAAAATTAACAACTGACATTAAATTGGACTTCAGTGACAACTTCCTTGTGCTAAGACTACTGCTAATTTGCAAGACAAGAGTAAAAGATAAAACCAATTATTCAAAATTATTCAAATTAAAACGAAAAATGCACAATTGTTTCAAGTTCAACAATTACTACGAGATTACTTCCTTATAATGCCCTAATCGAACAATAGCTAGTGTGCCCGTATTGGAAATGAACATTTTTTGTTTCTGTGTTATCGACGAAAACATGTGAAATGGAAATTAATGCTCGTTTTGATTAAGATACAACAATGAGTGCTGGCAACAGCTCTAGAGCTGAGCACGTAGCTACAACAATGGCTCTGTCAATAGTACAAAAAGGTAAAAATAAGAGCACCCACTGTATGATACTAAAGTGTGTACCTTGCACTCTCAAGGACTCGGTTGGTTCATATTAAACGTCAGGCTACAACAAAGACGAACGTAACGTACTTTGCATTGCACAAAATTGAAGGAAATAATTACATCGCTCTGATATTCACTTTGTAATCGAAATTATAAACAATTTGATTGCTGGTACGAGTACGAATACTTCTGATGAACACGATGGAAGAATAATGAGTCGCTTTGCGCACTATTGAAAAGTGCTGGGTACTTCATTTTAATCGGTTTTCGGTTGGTTAAAGTTGTCGTTCAGAGTCGCGTCAACACGTTTCGACTTTGTTCTCGCCACGAGAAAATTGCTTTCAAGGAGTTGGAAAAGATAATTTTAGGTACTTATTCACGTTAATCTTGAATGGAATTGTTTTATCGTCAGGCACGATGAACAGGATTAGAAGTCATGGGAGAAAGAGAATTTTGTCGTCTAGCCACTCTACAATTTTCACAGAATTTGTGATTAAAGCGATAGTTGGTGGTGCGGAGGAATAATATTACATGAAAGATTGATGCTGTTAATGGTATTGACATAGTTGGTGATAATTGAGAAAAAGAGTGCGGAATTGTTTCAATTAATAAGTGTAGCGTTTGCCTACGCTCCTTGTGGAGCATAGCATGTTATCAATAAATACGCATTGAAGTTAAAATCCCTCTTTCTACTTGACAAAACTAAGTAGCTAAATTTTCCTAGAATGAAAATCTCTGATCGAGATAATTTTAAAGGCCTGTCTAGACTTGGTCTACATCCTTCGAACATGGAGAGAGGTCAAAGTGGTCTTCATTCCAAAAACGGGAAGGTCTTCGCACGCACGCCCAAACGAGCTTAGGGCCATCAGCTTGTCCTCCACTCTACTTAAAATGCTGGAGAGGCTTATATACATTTACTTACGGGGTAGCTTTCTCGCGCCCTCTTTAGCGAACTCACAGCATGCTTACATGAAGGGAAGATCTGTAGACACAGCCCTCTACTCCATCGTGGGCTATATTGAGAAAGCACTAAGTTATAAGGAGTACGTTATGGTTGCTTTTCTGAATATCGAAGGCGCCTTTAACAACGTGAAACCTGATGCAATCACTGATGCACTATCTTGCATGGGGTTGGATGACTCACTCTGTAAACTTATTAACCTGATATTAACATCTAGGATTGTTTGTTCAGAGCTGGGTGCTTCAACTGTACGTAGGTGTGTTGATAGGGGCAGTACGCAGGGAGGTGTCCTCTCACCGCTCCTATGGAACATCGCGGTCAACAGACTGCTCCTGGACCTAGAGGCACTGGGATGCAAGGTTATTGCCGATGCGGATGACATTGCAATTGCAATCTCAGGTAAGTTTCCTACTACTCTTAGTGAGGTACTACAGAACGCCCTCTTTCTGTTAACAAACTGGGCAAAAAATTGTGGCGTCGGAGTGAATTCAAACAAAACAGAGATTGTCCTGTTCACAAGGAAATATGGAATACCATCTGTAAAGCCTCCTGAGATGGAGGGGATGGAACTGACTTTCACTGAGAAGCCGAAGTTCCTTGGAGTTATTTTGGACAGGAAGCTCAACTGGACTCCCAATATTCAGGAGCGCGTAAACAAGGTTACGATTGCACTCTATTCTTGCAGGAAAGCCATCGGAAAAACTTGGGGATAGCAATTGAAAGTACTACACTGGCTCCATGTGGCGGTTATTCGCCCTAGGAAAATTACTGGTGCTGCTGTAGGCATTGTCACTGGACATTGTCCAATCGGGAAGCACGCCAGAAGGTTTCGGCTTCCATGTAATGATTTCTGCAGAAACTGTTGGAACGAGGAGGAGAGTGTATTTCATCTTCTCTGAGGATGTCCGGGCTTAGCGGACATGAGGAAGTCAACTCTTGTTTCTCAAGTATCACATCATGGATAAGATTGGCAGCTGTCAATCGTTTCAGTACGTGTGTGTAGTATGTTTCACCTGTGTTGTAATGTTGTCACAATTTAATTTGAAGTAAAATGAAATATCTAATCAAGCCACAACGTGACAATATTTTAGGGGTCAATTCCACAGCTAACGTTACCTTCTGTAAATAGTTTAGCTGTCGGAATTAATTGAGGATGGGGTTGTTCAATGATCAGGGCGGGTCTGCAAGCGCACATCAATTATGATTATTTGAAAAGAGTTGCTATCGGCACGTTTGATTTTTTTTTGAGTCCTCCTCCGGCGATTATCACACAAACATCGTTGAATGTTCATCGGTCCTTTCTGTTTATTTAGAACTGATTAAATAAAAGCCTATTCCTAAGTCTACTGGTACAAAGAATTCGCCAGATATCGCAATACTCGTAAGTAGCACAATTCCAAATATGTAACAGCCTTTTATATCTAGAGATAATGAAAATAATAGATGATTAATTTGCCAGGCATGATAAATCCTTTTATTATCACTAAGCACTTTAGCCCAGACAAGATTCACAGATGGATTTAGCCAATTACGCGCTGATTTTATACAATCAAAGCACTATCCCTAATGGACCATTATTCAAACTATATATCAGTGACTCATCATTTTAATGTACAGTACCATAATATAAGTGAAAATGCATTTGTAAAACTTCACACAAATGTGAAACATTAAATTTTCGTCATTCAGGCAGAAAGATGAGAGAGAAAGAGACCCAAGGCATAATATAATATGAAACAAACAAATAGAACTTGCAAATCGATTTACCATCTATCTTATTGCCATCACGAACACTCTTCGTTCTTCATGGGAATCTTTGTCTCTTCATTCATCTTTTGCCAGTCTGACGATTCGTCGGAATTCTCACTCCTGTCATCCTCCTTTATGGTGGCATTTCAATATAGTCATGCCATAAAAGAAGTCTGATACATATTACACAAACAAAACAGTAAAATGTTTACACGTATGGAAAAATCGTTGCATGAAAAACCTTTACACGAAAATATAACCATTTTCCATGTGTTTCTAAGAAACATCTGTCAGTGACATGGTACTGGCATCCAACAAATAATTGGGAAAATTTAAAGGAAAACGCAAGTAAGGCAAAAGCTGGTGCGGATAGTAGAAGAATTGCATGAACACGATTTCTAGAGGAAGGATACCAATGCATGGACAAAATTATGATCAATTTTTCGAAAAAATTATTGAGACATATCCTTGTCTGGGCTTTTGAATGCAAGGGTTTTTGCCAGTCCTAGGGCTACCGAAGCTCCTTCTAGGAACGGGTTAGATCCAACGGTTTCGTCAGTTATTGGGTCCTATCGTTACAGTTCAACCTATAAATGTAAGTCATAGTGTTACAATTCGCGTATTCTCAATGCCACTGTTGGTACTTTTTTTCCTTCCTTTCCTTCTTCATCTTTTGATACAATGTTCTTAAACTACGTATTATGTCTGTAAGTCTTCACATCCCTTCATCGACTGAATTTATGTCTCGTTTCCTGGCCTATCCTTCCTTCATTTCTTCTGGGGACAGCTTTCCGCCCTACACTACAACTACTATCCTTTTAAAGCTTTCAGCTGTCATAATTACTCTCTATTGGGCATATTTTCATTGGAAGTTTTATGTCTGAATTAATGGCCAGGATTGTCGGTCGGCTCATTATGTTGTGGTGGTAACCATACAAAGCCAATTGCAGTTGATGTATGCTGTGGTAACCACTTATGATTGAATGATATGTATTGATAATATCACGTGAAATTTTTAATTGAAACGTTTTGTGAGAGAAATCTCCGAAAAGTTAAAATATTTCTTCTTTCATTCTTCTAGCAACCTGCCATAATTGGTGTCCTGTTCATATTTCATAAATTGAACCAAATCGGTATTTATATATCAGACCAACATGACATGACATTATTTATTCATGTAACCAATTATTTTCGGCATAGACGCTGCTCCTTTAAAATACAATGCAAAAGAATTTTCTTTGGTTATATGCACATTTCGTGTTGTTGTAAATGCAGGACTTGGTTTGTAATTTGCTCACCTGAGTGCAACACATCTGTCTCCGTATCGAAAGGACGGTATGAGTTTCGTCGTCTTTTCGTCCCAAAAAAGGAGAGAGAGACGAAAACGAAAACGATAACGAAGAATACCTGGGAACTTTATCCTTTCTTAAAGCACAGTCAAAACCGAGCAACAAACAATCCTTCGGGCAGACAGACAGACATCCCAGTCACCCAACCCAATAGTTGAACATTTAAGGTCAACGGCTGTCTGGAATTTTGTACACGTACCCATGTTGAGAGTGCACGTATATCCTTGTTATTTTATAGTAAGTATATTATTATTGTTTTTTAAGGGTATCTGGTGAAATCTGCAATTTCGGTGCACAATATTGAAATATACGTTGTTGACGGGTCATTTTATTTGGAAGACATTTAAACTTTGACATTTATTTGGTTTCATTTTTGGAAATTATGCATGCATTTGAAGGTAGTCGACCTATTTTGAAATGGTTAATACAACAAAGGACGAGTTTGAATGAAGTAGCAGTAGAGCTTCCTAGCATTAATTGAATTAATTGCCCATCAAGGAGAAAAGTAGAAATCGCTTGTAAAAATTGAAAATATTAATTGCACACTAACTTCCTCAGATGCTTTATGGAAGAAACGAAGCAGTTGCGAAAACATGCCCAAACTAAATGAAAATTTACAAGCAAGCAAAGTATCCATCTATAAAACAAATAAAGTATGTACTATAACACAAAATGTAGCGATGGTCATCGGTTCTTTGGGCCCGTCCCATGCCAATTAGAAAGGCTCTGTTGTCCTGACCAAAGGATTCGGAATACTCTCGACAATATTCCAGTGCATTGGTCTCATCACCCCGATTCAGGAAATACCCATATTTGCTAGGTTCGCTGTTCGGTTGACTTCATGCCCAAGAAGGTCCCGTTGTCGTGACGCCCACCAGTAGGATCACCAAAACTTCATCGGGTGATGTTTAGAAGGAAGCAATATACCCAATTTGATTGAAATCGAACCGCTGGAGATTGTGATGGACGAGCTGATGCCCGCAGGAATGGAGCCTTATGCTTCATTTACACGTGAACATTTAGCCAAACACGAAACATTGAAAAGTTGCATTGAAAAGTACCAACAACTAAAAGATACCTTTCTGCTCTTGCATAGTATCTGCTCTTCATCATGATCGTGGCGCGACAGCCCGACGTCGGGCCTTGGCCGCCTGGATCATTGTCCTCCAATTATCTCGGTCACGTGACCGCGTCCTCCAATTTTGGGAGCCCAGCAGCTGCGCGGCGTCCACACCTACTGAGCTCTCCCAACGAGATCTCGGTCGTCCTCGCAGTCTCGCTCCGTCGACTCGTTCTGCATTCATTACTCTCTTAGGCATGCGATCGTCGTCCATTCTTTGTACATGCCCTGCCCATTGAAGTCGTTGTAGTTTGACGATTTTCGAGACTTGCAGCTCATCGTACATTTCATACAACTCATGGTTGTACCGGATGCACCATCCATCTCGATCGCAAACAGCCCCGAAAATTCGCCGTAGAACCTTACGTTCGAAAGTATCTAGCATGTTTTCGGAGGCTTGAGTTAGGGTCCATGCTTCGCAGCCATAGCATAGCACTGGTCGTATAATGGTTTTGTACACGCGGAGCTTCGTGTTTCTGTGCACATGTTTCGATTTCATTATGGGGAGAACCGAGAAAAAAGTCTTATTAGCTAACTGTATCCGTCGTTTGATTTCGTCAGTTTCGTTGGCGTCCCTTGACAGGTTGCAACCCAGGTAAATGAGGTTGCTCACGAACTCGATGTTGAGGTCCCCCACATTGATGCTCGGTTGTGCAGGTGTCCTTGTCACCGATTGCATCATTATTTTAGTTTTACCCTCGTTAATACGTAATCCAACTTCCTTTGCAGCGGTATCGAGCGTATGCAGAAGTTCTTCTGCGTCAGCCAATCTTCGGGACATGATGTTGATGTCGTCGGCGTACGCTGCTAATTGTGTCGACTTGATGAGTAGCGTCTTGCTGTTGTCCATATTCATGGCCCGAATAACGTATTCCAGTGCTAGGTTGAAGAGCGTCGGTGCCAGTCCATCGCCCTGTTTCAAACCAGTGCGTGTTTCAAATAGATCAGTAAGTCTATTCTGGATCCTGACTTGTGAGACGGAGTTGGTCATCGTCATCTTTGTCAGTCGCACTAATTTTGCTGGTATACCAAATTGCAGCATGATGTTGTACAGTACTCCACGATCGATACTGTCGTATGCCTGCTTGAAGTCGACAAAGATTTGGTATACGTTTACGTTGTATTCCCAGCACCTCTGGAGTATCAGTTTGACTGAGAAGAGCTGATTGGTTGTGGAGCGACCAGGTCTGAAACCGCTTTGGTATTCGCCAATGACTCGTTCTGCGTACGGTTTTATTCTTTTTTCCAGAATTTTCGTCAAAATTTTATAGGACGTACAAACTAGTGAGATGCCCCTGTAATTCTCACACCGCAGTTTATCTCCCTTTTTATGAATTGGACAGATGATGCTTCTGCGCCAATCGTCTGGGATCTCCTCGTTCTCCCATACTCGCAGGAGTAATTGATGTATGGCATCAACTAGACTCGTTCCACCGAATCTTAGCAGTTCAGCTGGAATCTCGTCAGCGCCCGGCGCTTTATTTCGTTTTAGTGACCGCAACGCGAGATCAACTTCCTCTACTGTCGGGGGTTGAATGGGTGGACCTAGATCAACAATATCGTCGAGAGCTTCCTGTGTGGGGATGTTAGATGGTCGGTTTAGAAGCTCTTCAAAATAAGAGGCCCATCGTTTGTTAATACCATCGGTGTCGCTGATGATGTTTCCATCCTTGTCCTTACAAAGGCTAGTCCTGGGTTGGTAGCCGTTCTTAATTGTTTTACTAGTTTGTACGCTTGTCTGGTGTTCCTATTAGCTAAGTTTTCGTTTATGTTCAGCAACTGCTCGTCAAAGTATTTACGTTTCTTACGTCTAATTATTCTATTCGATATTCGCCGTAGCTCGTCATATTTTTCTCTTCTGGCTCTGGTTCCTCGTTGAATCCATTGTCTGTAGGCCTCGTTTTTCGCGTCAAGTGAATTTTTGCATTCTTCGTCGAACCAGTCATTTCTCGCTCGCCGGGCTTTATATCCCACGACCTTCTCTGCGACATCCTTGATGGTACCCTTGAGTTCTTCCCAGAACCCATGGACGCCTGTGTTTCTGATGTTGTGTAGCATAGGTGATAGTTTTTCCTCAAGGCCGGTAGTATACGCCATCGCTGTAGCATCACTCAAGAGCTTATCAACTGCAAAGATTTTGGGAGGGTTGATTCTTGACTGGTGCACTGAGGAAATTCTACATCTGTAGGTCGTCTTCACCAAGTGATGATCTGAGTCGCAGTTTGCTCCTCGATAGGAGCGGACATCCATGACACTAGACGCCCATCTCCTGCAAATGAGGACGTGGTCAATTTGGTTGACGGTATGTGCGTCTGGAGACTTCCAGGTCTGCTTGTGAATGCGTCGATACGGGAAACACGTAGAGCTTACGATTAGATTCCTGCTGCTGGCGAAGTCGATAAGTCGCTGGCCGTTATCGTTACATTCTTCATGGAGGCTGTGGCCTCCAGTGGTCCCCCGATGCCAACTTTCATTCCCGACTTTCGCGTTAAAGTCTCCCAGCAGCAATTTGACGTCGTTTGTTGGAAGTGAGTTGAAGAGAGTTTCAAGGCGGGCGTAGAACTCGTCTTTTACTGCGTCTTCTTTAACTTCAGTGGGGGCATGCACATTGATGAGCCAGAGATTGAAGAATCGAGTCTTGATGCGAATCGCACACAGCCGTTCGTTTATGGGTTTGAAGTCAGTAATATGCGGTTTGAGGTGATTGTTCACTATAAATGCTACTCCAAACTCCTTGCGGCCCGATGGTTTGCCACTTGTAAAAATTGTGTGCGATTTCTTGTCATTAATCTCGCTGCCAAGCCAATTTGTTTCCTGGACTGCAGTAATGCTCAGTTTGTACTTTTCGACCTGTTGAAGGAGGGCCTTCTCGGCCCCCGGTTTGTTCAGGGAGCGTACATTCCAGGATCCGAAAGAATAATCCTTTAGTCGTTTGCGTGGTCGTCGTTGTTGATCCGTCCAATCCGAGGCTTTTGTTCCAGGTTTCTTGACATGGAGTGGTTTTTACAAGGACGAGTTGTCAGCACGTCGCTTAACCCCATTCAGGGGATGGCCTCGGAGATAGCTGCTTCAGATGGTTTAATGAACGTGCTGGAGCCCACACAACTATGTAGCAGGTCCAACTACGCAAGTCATTCCATCCTACTAGACCTGAGACGATTAGATGTTCGTCAGCCATCCAGGCTACAGCTATCTGCCTTTTCCAAACTGTCTTATCGCTAAGACATTGGCCGTCAGCGAATTGATACACTGCCGTTGCCAGGGGGCGCCCACGCGGAGGACTATGGAAAAGGTCTTTGCCCCCCCTATCTGCTCTTCAGCCATTAAAAAACCGACTCATGGTGTAAAAAAATGGTACTCTAAAAACTGGTATTGAAAAAATCGGCTGAGAAAAAAAAGCCGGGGAAAACCGGCTCAGAGCTAAAAAACAATCGAAAAAACCGGTACTTAAAAGCAGTACTCATCGAGGTTGGTGCCGGTACTGAAAAAAAACCGGTGCCAAACCGGTGTACCGGTTTTAGGAACGGGCCTACCTGACATATCTTTATCAATGTCAGTTCCAATATCAGCGATTCCGAGAATTTCATATTTGAGTTCCAACTGCTATCTTCTATTACGTATAAAATCAAAAATAATTCTATAATACATTCTTTGAATATCCAAACAAATGGTTTCCTTGGAAGGTGACGTATCGAAAAAGAAATTTCATCATACTGTCCATGACCTACCAACGACTAATACTTTGATGAAAATAAAGAAATTCCCATAGTGGATACGTAACACGTGATACGTATCCAAGGTACTTCATAACAGTGTTCCGCTTTTCACCGTTCATAAAAACAATAAGTTCTTTATGACCATTGACCATCATCATCAACGTCCAATCCCTTTGATGTGTCATCTGATTTCCGTTAACAACTTTCATGCCGTATCGAATTTCAAATGATTTTTGCCGACAATGCATTTTGTTGTCTTCGCATTTTCATTTGAGTATAATATGAAGTAAAATGCACGTGTGGGAATGGAATCAAAAATGGTGCTAAAAGGGAAATAAATAATAGCGTTGTGAAACGCATCATGGCGAATATTAAAAGGAAAATGCATAAGACAGTGTTGACTAAATGGTCGCACCAAATACCACATACCGAACTATCAAAGTTTTTTCCTAGGTATACTCGCATGATTTTGTCGTCTATTACAATCACCCCATTTAGGCTGTTCACAAATTGGTTAACGTAAGCTTGTCGCGTTTTTCCTGCCAACAGGCTGCGCCTTTGCTGGAAATTTTAGTTTTTTTGAAGACCACGTTAACCTGCCTCCAAGGTTGTGGTATATACACAAAGGGTGTAACTTGCTTGAAAAGCTCGATTAATAGAGTTATTATAATCTCCAAGCTGTTTTGTGATATATAGTAGTGTCCACTCCGAAGGCTTTAAACGACTCAAAGGACTCTCTCGCCCATTTTACTATTTCCATGTCAAAGACGACCCCCGATAAACTGCGTGCCCGGCTTTCGGGGACACGGACCTTCTGAGAGGACGGACCCTGCGAAATGGTTCTGAGGCAGAAGTTTTAGAGTCTCACCCTCACGTATAATAAATCCGGATTCCATGCGGTACCTAAGTTTGCAGATATCCATTCACTTCATGTTTTAAGCTACATTGTATGCAATTGAACTACTTGAAAGGAACTCAAGGCTAAGGAGGGAATTAATTAGCGTTTTGCTTCCTAGGTAAACTTTAGCAATTACTGAAATTATACAAATGCTCTCACCAATCAACGTCCATAATTCACATTACATCCAAAATTGCCAAGTAAACTCCATCCACCATAAAAATCGTAACCGATAATTTTCAAATGACTTTTTTAAAAATTCATTAGACAAAATAACTGTCGCAAGACGGTAAAAGTTTAATTTCGATGTGGATTTTCCTTGCGCTCAATAAAAGTCACAGTAATGACAAC
The DNA here is from genome assembly GCA_964017055.1 of Chloromyia formosa. Taxonomy (NCBI): domain Eukaryota; kingdom Metazoa; phylum Arthropoda; class Insecta; order Diptera; family Stratiomyidae; genus Chloromyia; species Chloromyia formosa. The sequence continues at coordinate 4,145,433 of OZ024818.1, read as the reverse complement.
TTTGTGGAAAAGCCATGGGGTGCACAGCCACACACTTGAAGAAAAATTAGTGGCCAGCTATAAAAATCGAAAAAGCATTGTAAGGTGCATAATTGCCGCAAATTACATTTGATTACATCCCTTGTGAAGTCGACCGACGACGACCTGACCATCATCCAAGTAGACGTTATCGCTTTTATTATGTTCAGTGGAAAATTTCCCCCAGGAAATTGGAGAACGGGCTTTTACCAAGCGGACGTTTAGTGTAGCCATTGGTGTAGATCCTGATAATTAGTCGGAAAATTATAGGTTTTTTCGCAATGTACTGAAGCTACTGTTTTTTTTCTTCAGAACATACTCGGTTATTCGCCTTAACTCCTAGTGGGGAATAGCGCATCAAGTATTCCTGAGAGGACTAATTGATGTTCCTTTAGCATTTGGATGAAGCATGTTGCTAGCATACACCTACAGTCTCTCTAATTGAATAGAGCGAATTCTCATAATTTTTGCGAAACAGGAATGTTCCGAAGCATTTAAATCGGCTGGATCCTACGGCAAATTTCCAGTATTCTTCAGATATGTATTATCGAGGAGATCGGACAAATAATCTAATCATTAGATTGAAAGTAGGCACCGTCACATGACGGTATGGGACAACTGAAGTGTCAAGCAGACACGGTTTCTTTCTTTGAAGACATCCTTTACCCATCTTGCTTTCGTAGGAAGCTTGGCATAGATGGATTTAATGCTTGTTTTTTTCCGAAATCTAGGAGTGTCTCAGGACCCTTCAGTATGTTCGCAACAGCATTTGTATAAATTGCGTTAAGCTCCTCTTAACTCATTTTTGGAGGAGCTCAGATGTCTTTCTTCTTTGTCGAGTTCGACCAGTTTCTTCGGCCCAAATTTGGATTTGGTCCAGCGCCGATTGCATAAGGTTCGACAAGGTTTGAGGGAACTTACCTCTAACAAGCACCTAAATGTCATCGGCATATGCCACCACCTCAAAACCGCTGGCTCTCAACCTTTCTTATATTTCGTTGACCGAGAGGAAGAGAGAAGAGAGGGGATAATATCCCTCCTAAGGTTGCAGCTATACTAAAAGTCTTCTCTTTTTTGACCCCCTAAAAGGTGGCCTCTATTTTTCTGTTTCTGAGCAAATCCGACTCCCAAGTCTTCATGGTTAGGTCAGCCCCATATCGGTTCGTAGCGTTACTAATGCTCGTCACAGTGACATTGTTGAAAGCCCCCTCGATATTAAGGAAGACTGCGAGCGTGAATTCCTTTTGTTGTAAGAATTTTTTTTTTTTTGCTTCAGGACGCTTTACTACCTATGTATTCAAATCCATCAAAGAACTCTGTTCATATAAATAAAGACGAAACAAAAAACAATCTATGAAGGAATTAGTCCTTACGCTGGCATCCCCATCATTCTCTCATAAACATTCCGTACATCATAACAACATTCTTCATGATGTACATATATAACGTAGTCGAGTGAATCCTTTCGCCATGCACTCTAGATTGTGAAGCGAACGTGCGACATCGATTACGTGGATCACAATTCGTTCGCCGTGGTATCCGTTCCAGCATTCCTTCCAACTACAAAATAGTTTGAAACATGTAGATGGGTAAAGTGGTCATAGAAGGGCTTTAGTGACTGGATCTGGACTCAACCGACATTCATAACTTTGATCAGGAGTGCATGAACTGGACAAAGTGGTTGCCTGAAGCAGACGAATTTATTGATTGATTGGTCATTTTGATGATCCCATGCTTCTTTTGCATAGTTAGTCGGGAGAATTATATTGCAGGATAATAGTCTGCATACAGTTGCCTCGCAAGCAAGCTTAGCTCAAAGTCCATGTTTATGTTCTTCCGAGTTGTATTAATTGCAGTTCTTGGGAATTTCCTGGAAGGTCAAAGCTCCCTGGTGCATTGTTCATGCCATAGTAAGGAAGACGAAATGGTTAAAAGCAACAAAAAGATGAACGACCGAAGGAAGAAGACAATGGCAGGATAACGAAAGTCTGGACATTTGTTTCTTATATTAAATTATTCAAGTTTTGAATTTGCTGCTTTTTTTATATAAGTATTTGTTTGTGCTGTTCTAGTGTTTTGCGTTTGATTTATGCGAAAATGAATGAATTAAAGGATGTATTTAAAAGGTTTAATCAATTGGACTGTTTATATTTAACTATTGGTTTGCTGATAAATTTTTTTTTCTAAAATTAGTCAGGAACTCTAGAATTCTTTATAATCCATCGATTTTAAGCATTGGAACTATTTTTCCACGATAAAAATTTTTGCGTGAAGTTGGCGCCCCAAAATTTAATTATTCAGCTGTTTATTGTGCGAAAACGTGAAAGTCGATATTGTCAAGTTGCACGGATCGAAAGACGACGTGAACAAGAACCACAAGGATTTGATGGAATTGGTTACGGAGTCGTTGAACGGGATTGACGTGAAATTCTCCATGCATTTCCACAAGCTCATCATTAGCAAGTGTGCCGCCAGTATCAAAAAGATTCGTAACGAGACCCAGACGAAACTGATCTGCCGGCCGAGGGTGATACGAACGAAGTGATCGTTATCATCTCGCGATCGCATTCTGAATAATTAACTTCTCAAGTTTATCTTTCCAATAAACTTTTAAACGGCAGATGGCCTCCAGTTAACGTTTTCGATCGGATGAACGCTAAGCACACTTTGAGAAAATCAAATTATGATAACTGACACTTTATCGTTAGGATAAATTTTAACCAAGCATGGAAAAAAAAACATTCCTATAGGCAATTTTCGTTCTAACGAATTTATGTTATGAAATTATTGTTGTCGTCTTTGACTCCACTATTCATACTCTTATTATCTCCCAAGACATTGCGAAAATTGTAGCCCGTCGTATTGTTGTTGTTTATGAAAAAGGGATATTGCCTGACCTCTGACTTTCTGTATAATGCAGTTTAACTTCATCGGAAGCTTACTATATGTAAACCTTAATCGATACGATTCGACTCGCTTGTTTACTGGGATTTAATCCAGCAAATCGTATCATATTCTGTCTTTCCATTGTTTCGGCGTCACGTTTTCATTATACCCTCGCAGTTTACATATTTACTTTTGAAAAAAAAAGACTCGATCCAATTTTTACGTGACGATATGGCATACTATATTCTCGTCCTAAATCGATGTTGTGTATTATCTTTATAGCACAAAGAAATAATTAAAATAATCTGGTACCATTACGTTGGTCCTTTTTTTATCAAATCTCGTTCAGACGATTGTTAACTGAAATAAAGGTTGCTGTGTATCTGTTATCATCCCTTGCTCATTTGAGCCATTTCATCCATCCCTAACTTGCATATTTCTTGGTGTGGTGGTTACCGACCACCATCGTTAAATTTTATAATGAAATTGACTTGGGCGATTATGTGAAACCGAGGGAAACGTTGAAATGACACTTGAATCGGTTGTTTGCCAAATTAAATGAAACTTTAATGGTTGTCGATTTTACGACATAGAACGTGGTGCATCGCGTAAAACATACACATAAACCGTAAAATGCTCGTTTCCATGCAGCGTGTTCATTCATTCGCTCCTGCTGCAATCTGATTTACATCCTTGCAAATTGCATCTTGTCGCTTGTGTGTTGAAAGATTTTTAACGAGCAAAATCAAAGTGAATGCGTCCCATCCGTCACAAAATGGGATGTGAGGTTTCCAATGTATTGAGTTTGATGTGCTATTCTTTGGATATTATGGAGAAAGATGTGTGGCTTTGATCTAGGATGATTTTCATCACCAATAGAGCAACGAACTGCTGTTCCAATACCTAGTCTTGCCATAAATATTGATACAAGTGTAAACTCGGCTTTTGCGGTTGATAACCTGAACGCAGCCAAATGTTATGTTGGCAGTTTTTACAGTTAATATGTGCTCTACAAACGCGCCGAACCATTTCAGTATAGCTTGTGCTGTCATAATGGAATGGTCGGACAAAGAGAACCGTATTGCTGTTATTGCTCTTCATAAGTGTGGAATAGAAAGAGCTCGTATTTTTGATTTATTAAAACCGTTGAATATTACGCGTGTTTTTGTGTATCGTACTGTTAAGTTGTTTGCTGATACTGGAAATGTAAACGACCGTAAACGATCTGGCCGGCCTCGCACGACTCGTACGCCACAAGCCATCAATGCTGTGAGGTCGCGAATCAATCGAAATCCTGTCCGCAAACAAAAAATAATGTGTCGTGAAATGAATATACCGCCGAGAACCATGAACCGCATCATTAAAAAAGACTTGGGACTTGGGGCTTTCAAACGACAAACAGGACAGCGCCTTAACGTTGAATTAAAAAAAAATAGGAAAAAAAAATCAAAACACTTGTTGTCGCTGTACGGTAAAGAGCGTTATAAAAAAATCCTGTTTACTGACGAAAAAATCTTTACCGTGGAAAAATCTTTTAATAAGCAGAATGATAGGGTTTATGCACGGTCCTCCAAGGAAGCCAGTGAACTAGTGCCACGGATTGAACGAGGTCATTATCCCGCCTCAGTGATGGTTTGGTGGGGAGCATCCTATGACGGCGTCACTTCTTTACATTTTTGTGAAAAAGGTGTTAAAACAGCGGCAAAAAACTATCAGCGAGACATTTTAAGAAATGTAGTGAAGCCCCTGAACCAAACCATGTTCCAAAACAAACATTGGATTTTCCAACAAGACTCTGCGCCCGCTCATAAGGGCAAAACAACTCAACAGTGGCTTGAAAATCATGTACCCGAGTTTATTAGTACTGACTATTGGCCGTCAGCCAGCCCAGACCTTAATCCGCTCGATTACAAATTGTGGTCAGTTTTAGAGGACATGGTCTTTACAAGACGTCACCGAGACCTGGAGTCATTGAAGAACGCGTTAGTAGCAGCTGTGGACCATTTTCCCATGGATATCGTCCGTACAGCGATAGATATGTGGCCTGACAAACTTCGGCGTTGTATTAAGGCAAATGGCGGCCATTTCGAATAATTTCTTTTATATTTTGTAGTTTACTATTGTCACAATAAACTATGAAAAAATTATTCAAATCCAACCAGTAGTTTTATTTTTGTTGTTAAAAAATCTAAAATCAATATTTATGGCCAGACTAGGTATATACATTTTCAAAAAAGTCCTATATCGTGCTTATGAAGACTTAAGTCAGAAGACTTCTTCTGTAATGTGTTACGTGCTATTTTTTCACCGGTTTTGGGTTTTGACTTTCGAGACAGGTCTTAGTGGGCGCCACGCGCTTGACATTCTTTTTCGACCGCCTGATTAAGGTTCTAATACACGAGACGGATAAACTCGTCGGGCGCGTCAAATCTACGGCGGCAAACGGGTTTACGACAACGCGTAATTTGTTAGATGACGACGGATCCCGATAGGTACTCATCCGCTGTTGATGAGTCGAACCCACCAGTGACACAAGAAAAAATATGATTTAGTACACGCACATATGCTGTCAAATCTTAAATGCACCTCGTTGCACACATTGACGTGTGCATTATTGCGGCGTCAGTAAAATTCGCATCTAATACTCGTTTTTGACGTTTCGTCCGCGTAAACCTGGTATACGCGTCCCGTGTATCAGAACCTTAACAAGAGTCACGATAAGCTCGAGCTAGCAGCTTTTTTCGATATGCAAACCTGAAAGGCACAATAGTTCGAGCAAACTAAAAGAAAAAAAAATTAAACCGGAATATAGAGGGCTACGCCCGCAATACGAGGGTTTTGTAGCCAGCGCTAATTTTGGTGTGTAAATATCGGCTCCTGGCTCTTCTTGGTATCGCTCAGATGGATATATTGATGGCAATAGGAGTTGGATTTCTTTTTCGCAATGGTGGGCTAAGAACCTTGATCTTGTTGGTATTAATTTTAAGCCCAACCTTGCTTGTCTCCCTCTCGAGATCTAACGCCATTGCGGACAGATCCATGATTTTGTGGGAGAGTAGGCATATGTTGTCAGCGTAGTCAAGATGTTGTAGATAAGATGTCAAAGTCCATTGAATTCCTTTGCCTAGTCCGGATAGGGCTGCATGCAACACATCGCCGATCACTTTGAGGAATAAGATCAGTTAGAGGATGCAACCCTGCCGAACTCCACTGCGAATCTCAAAGTCCTCCGACACCTTTCCTTTATGCAGGACGCCACATTTCGCGCCGTCATAGGTTGCCTTAATAATAGCCACAAGCTCTAGCTAGACCATAATTTAAACACAGGCGAAATCTTGGTTCATCAGGGAAGACAACTTTCCCCCAATGCACGAGTCCTCTCATGTCTAATTTTCGTTTATAACATCATTGTTGCTAAAACATTTCTTTTCCTTTAATATTTCACTTCAATCCAAATTAAAAGTTTTGATATTACGAATATTCGTTTAATCTTATAAAATAAAAAAAAAATTCAATTCAATTTGCTGATATTTGCCTTTCAATTTTTCCTAATAGAAAAGCGCACCAACTAACAATTGAAAAACTTTTTCTCATACGATCTGTTAAGCGTATAACTTTTCCTCCAAGTTTGGTCGCTAATTAGTGTTAGGAGTAAAATAATGTTCACAGTCAACACAATAGAGAGTTTTCCGCAGGTGACTAAACTTTTCAACTGCAACACTACAACAATGTCGAGTTTCGGGAAATGGAAAATGAGGAAAAAGGTATAGATGGGTGTAATATGAAGCCATTATATTTGATGCGGTAAATTAGGTGGAAAATTGTGTTCAAGTGCGAACACAGGGGGTTTTGTTGAGAATTTTTGGTTTGACTTCCTGTAACAGAAAGTACTTGTAATTTATCTTGGGAGAATTTCATGCGAACATGTTAAGCTTCTTCGCAACAAAACAACTACAGCATTGTATCGAATTCAAAAGGACCCCACGAAAATCTTTAAGGATCTGCATAAATTTGTTGACACAATGGTGAAAGGGTACGACCATTGGAAAATGTGAATGATGTGAAAATGAGGTGGCGTTATTGTTACCTTTTGATTTTGCTATTATGACAATTTGCATTGCCTCCTTTCTATTTTTGATTAAATCTGCATTATATTAATATACTACCATTTTAAGTCGCTTTCTACGACACGCAGGGAAAGGCTGTGGCTTCGTCTTACGCCTCACACCACTAGGGGGAACTTCAGGCATTTAGAGTTCATTAAAAATAAGCTAGGCTTCAGCTATTTACTATAACGCTAAATTCCACTGTTTCTATGGGAGGTATATGAAAAAGTGAGCCGATTTCATGTAAATTGCGCCAGATATGCTCCAGAATACCTTTTCGATTTCCGATTGTACATTCGGTCGGCTGAACAGACCAGTTTCTACATGCACGGTCCAGAAGGCCGATTGAACAGTCCAATTTCTACCTACGCAATCCGGATCAAGAAGGCCAGGACGAGTCCGTTTTTCCGGAGAAGGATTCCGATTCGTTATATGACCTTGTATACAGTCGTCTGTTTTATTTGTACAACTTAACCAGGCTTTTTCACCTTTTAAGTTTAGATTAAATCCAAATCCAAGAAATGCATCTATTTGACTCTTTGAAACCTTTGAACCTAGGCTTGCGCAAAAAGGTTTCTTCTTTTTGCTGAAGAAGAAGCTGATAGGTTAGGTTAAGGAGGCTGGTGTGTAGGAGCACAGCACATATTGACCGCCACTGCGTTCGCTATGATTCCCCATAAACTCAATACCTTGAGAGCCGTCAAACTAACCGGAACTGTACATAAAGCGATATAGATGCCCAGCAGTTACGTCTTTTAAGTCATCCAGGTGAGTAAAGTAGAAAACCCCAGAGTGCCTTCCCTTTTACCGGACAAATCAGGACATGAGCACAGCAAGTGATGGATGGTTTTCTCCTTCTCCTCGCCCCCACAGCTTTTACAGTAGTCATTGTAGGAAATTGAAGATACCTCGCGTGATCACCGATTGGGAAGTGTCTCGTTACGATCCTCGTCCCGGGATGTCTTTTTTCCAACAAAAGCAGCTCTAAGAAGCGTTTAAGATTAAAAACTGGTCAAATTTTTTCGGTAATATAACAGATACCGCCAGTTAGCCACCTGGACTTAGCTCGGTTGACCGAATTTGTCCTTTCTAGCTTGGCATTCAGATAGAGGCCCCTTGCATTCCGGTAGTGTGAAACCAACCCAATCTTGTTTATCGTTCCAGCACGTGCTAGTTTGTCAGCGCAAAAGTTACCACTAAAATCACTGTGGTCAGGAATCAAGCACAAGGTGGTACTTGAAAAATCGCGCAACTCCTTAATTGATGATTGACCATCGTTATATATAGAGATATCCCTTACCGATACGATATATGCTTGGGTTGGTTGGGATAACCATGTCAAATCTTCAGAAATCGCCGTATTTTCCGCCAAGAAAACGTTACGAAAATCCGCAATGTGGAGTAGACACCAGCGTCAATGACCTCTTCTCCTCTTCTCCGTTTAAACCGGGATGATAGGCTCATTGCCAAAATAATCGTAAAAAAATCGGGGGACAGGTGAAGTCCATTTTGAGAATAATAATTATAGTGCGGCGTTATCTTATGGGCTCCGCTTGCTACGTTTGCTCCGCACTCAAGGAATCACAACCCTCAGTATCGCGCAAATAGGAACGCTCGCTTCGCTTGCTATGGGCGAAATATCAATTGACATTATTTCACCTTAAATTATTAAATCCCACTGCACACATTATTAAAACTATCATTATCTCGGTCAAATCACATCGTCCTCCTATTTGGGAAGCCCAGCAGTTGTTCGGCGTCATCATTTACTGACCCTTACCAACGAGCCCTCGGCCATCCTCGCAGCTTTGATCCGTCGACGCACCGTCCATTCAATATTTTCTTAGGCGCCCATCGTAAAAACGTTGTTGTAGTTTGACGATTCTCGAAATTTCCAGCTCATCGTACAGTTCGTACAGCTCATGGTTGTACCGGATGCGCCATTAATTTCACTCGCAAACTGCTCCGAAAATTTGCCGAAGGACCTTTCGCTCAAATGTGTTTATCATGCTTTCGGAGGCTTGAGTTAGGGTCCAGGTTTCGCAGGACAGGTCGTACTTCAACTAAGTACTGAATGTTAATACATATATTTTATGATGGACAATTTTGGCATTGTTCATAATCGATTTTGGGGTCTTTTTTAATCAATTAATTCTTTTTACAGTGCTAGGCAACAATTACCACAAAAATGGTGCTTTTTTCATCATTCCGGGGGAGAACAGAACCGGAGAGATTGCTGCACCCAAATTCAATGCCATTTCGGTGTGACTTTATGTTTGATACAAAATCGCAGAAACCGGATATCCTCGTTAGTGCTGCCCTTTTGTTTTTTTTTCATAAAAAAAAAGCAGAGTAACAAGTGAATCCTTTACATGACTTCTCGATACACCCGTATTTTATTTTAAATAACAAGCGGGATCAGGTGAACACCTCTCTTTCTAAAAAGTAAAAAGTTACAATGTCTGTCTGATCCTTGCTAGTCAATAATATAATGCCTGAAGGACTACCACCCTAGTTAAAAACGAACAACAATAAAAAAAAACTGCAATCTCTCCGGCTATATTACCTTTTCATCGAACACAAAACGAAATCATTTAATTAATTCGATACGCGTACCACGGATTCTCCTGTTGTTTTAATTAAATGCTTTTAATGGAGTCCGGATAGTATTTGGTTTCTCTATCCGCAGGCACATTCAATTACGCTCTCTGTACATTTCAGCCAGACATGGTGCAAAGAGAGAGCACAGGGAATGCCTATTGAATCCTTTCATTTTTTTTTGTCTGTGAAATCATTCAAAGCGATATATCTGTTGCATAATACACTCAATATCCCAATACATATCCGGTTACCAGGAACTAATGAAACCAACATGCTCAATATTTACCCATATTTTCCTTGTATGAATAATCCGTAGTTTGTAGTATATCTTTCAAAAGGGATATATGTTTGGTACAATGCACGCGCATGATACGAAAGCAAAAACAGAAATCAGCCAGAAGATTCGAAATGAGCGGAACAAACGTTTTGTAAAGGATTAATTACACAGGGCCATGTTGGGGAGAGGATATTTTTTCAGTGGTCCATGTCGACGTTCGAAGGATGCTGTGCAACAGAGCATTATGTCGGAATCCAAAGAATTCTCATATTTCCGGCAAGTATTCCGTGTGGTATTTGTGAACGATGATGGCGATTGATTCCTGCAGCTTGGTATTTGAATAACATTCATATTGCTTCATCACTGCATTTTTCCAAAATTGAAAATGAACGATATGAAAGACAACCGAAGGTTTCCTTGATGACAGAGTCCAGTCAGAGTTGGACAGTGGAGAATTGGTAATGTGTAATGAACCACCTGTAATGAACCATATTATGGTCTGGTAGCGCTGCTCCCACCGGCAGATCGAAGCAGCACCTGATGAGTAGTGATCTGTTGGTGGTGCGAAACCAGAGGCCGAGGGTCCCAGATTCGACCGCTTGGGCGTCTGATCCGTCCGCCAACCATTCCATCCTTATCGACTATTTTTTTTATTCCCCATTTTTATGTACCTCCCTTGTTTGTGTTGTCTTCCCCAGGCCTATGAATTTTTGTTAATACGTAAAGAACAGGGGCAACGAGCAGCGAAAACCCCGCCCACATCTCCCGAACTGAGCTACAGCAAGCATACGTCGCTGCTAAGCTCGTTGAGGGGCCTTTTTCTTCGCCAGATGGCGCGGCCCAACCTTCACGGCCACTATGCTAACTACGCTCCGTCCCCACGGGCATCTTCGGATGGCCATCAAACCGTCCGTTACAAATGTCACAAGTAATGTAAAGGAAATATCTCTTCAACGCTGAGCAGTAGCACGCGCTTGCTCTAAGTCAGTTGAGATTCTTGTGATTTTTGGTGTTGATAGCTTCTACCATTAGATCACTCAAAGATACGATAGCCAATGACTATTTCTTGATCGGCAGTAAGACACTCTAGTGTAGTGTCCCTTTACATACATACACGCATACTTTAAGTCGATATTAACTACACACTAGTATTAGTACTTTTAAAGTCCGGATGGCGCAACGTTCGCCATCTACGCACTGGGCCCGGTTCGATTCCTACTGAATGCGGTAGTTTTCGATAAAAAAAGGGGATTTACGTGTCGGACTATGAGTCCACTCAGCTGTTAAATGAGTACCCATATATGGGGTAAATAACTCGGTTGAGCGTGTTGCTGATGATCACACACCTCAAGACATACCGTCACGATCTAGAAAATGAGATGATGCTAACTCATCTCGAGGCCATGTTTCAAATTGGACTGTTACGCCAGTTATTTATTTATTTATTTATTCTCTTCCATTACTGTCGACGAAGGAAAAATCCTAGTACCAGTACATCGTCTTTGCATTGCACATTTAATTGTGAATATGTGAATATCGTCGGCCTAATACGCAAAACGGCTAACTCCTCTTTTTGGCGAAAATGAGGTTTTATATGATTCTGTAAGAAAATTTGAAGACGCATCGAACAAAAAAAAACCATTGTCTAAAAAAACCGTTAAAACTGATTCGGAAAAATCGGCTAACTCCATCCATATACTCATCCATATGCAAAAGTGCTAACTCCATAATGGCACAAGTCGCTTCGTTTAGTCTACGTTTGTCTTTCGTGGTGTTTATGCATAAATTAAGTGTCCCAGAGTGGTGAATTTTCAGAAAATTAATCGCAACAAGGAAGAAAATAATCTCACGCAAAGGTAAATTTTTTTTTGCATTTGGACGACATTTTCAGATGGTTTTGGAAGGCATTTGGCTTAATTAGGGCCATCTTATTCCTTCTAGGAAAACATGACTTCACGAGCTCAAAGAATGGTTGAACTTGCTTTAAGTAAGAACAAAAGTAAGCTTCCAAGGATTCTGAGCGCAAACGACTTAGAGGACATACCCATATTATTTGAGGATAGTCCTGAAATCGAACTGTATTTACCACTATGTTCCGCAGACGATAGTAATAATTGCCTTTTTAATCTGCAAGTATCTGCTAACAGAAATGCACAAGAAACGATCGAGAAAACTGCAAATATCACAAATGTGCAATTGGTGCCCTATTCCGACAGTTCGGACTCAGATGACGAAAGTTTGGAAAATAATTCAAATAGCAAAATAATCGACGAAACTACAGAGTTCATTGAGCCGGAAATTGCACATACCGAAATCGAAGAGCCCAGATTCGAAGGCGGAAGAAACGATGAAGCTCCATTTGCTATAACATCAGATGATGACGACGAAATTGAAATTAATACGCCCAAAAGGCAACAGCGGTCCAACGTCGATAAAACTACTTGGAATTATCCGAAAAATGCTTCGAACCGCGAAAAAGGAAAGTCATATTTAGGAAGGAAGAAGCAAGGAGAGCAATGGCAACAGATTCCATGAAAGGAACGATTTATAAAAGCAAGGTGTAAATGCATGGAATCCAAAACTATTAAATGCCAACAAATACCCGATGCAACCAGGAAAGAACATTTTGAAGCATTTTGGCTTATGAAATGGGGTGAAAAAAGAATATATATTGACAGCCTAGTTTCTGTGCTGCCCATAAAACGACCTCGTGGCAGACAGGATGTTTCTAGATCACGAAGACAATTTTCCTTGAATTATCACCTCAAGGTGGATAACGTGCTTCTGGGGGTATGTAAAACCATGTTTCTAAATACCTTCGATATCGGAAAATCATCTGTATTAGGTTGGAAAAATGCCACAAAAGAAAACTTCGCAATTAATAGGGAAACCAAACACTCTGTAGACCTTTCGGAATCAAAAAAACGTAAAAATAGTTTCGACGATGAAAAACAGGCTTTACTTGAATTTTTACGATCTCTTCCAAAAATGCCTTCACACTATTGTCGCCAGACTACCTCAAAAGAGTATCTCCTCCCAGAATGGGAGTCAAAGGCAGCGCTTTATAGATTTTATGTATCCGATTGGTGCTCGTCGCATACTTTAACACCACTTTCTATGGCGACTTTCGAGAACATTATAAGCAGGGAAAACATTGCCTTATTCCGACCGAAAAAGGATCAGTGCAATCAATGTCAATCGCATAAACTAGGATTCATGGACGATACCACCTTTGAAGCCCATATACAAAGGAAAGATGAACCCCGTAAAGAAAAAGCGAAAGACAAATTGGACGATAATTATGTTTTCGCCGTCGATTTGCAAGCAGTTTTAAATGCTCCGAAATCTAACGTTTCAAGCATGTACTACAAAACGAAATTATGTGTACACAACTATTGTGTGTACAATCTAAAAACGCATGAAGGATATTGTTTCCTTTGGAGCGAAGTTGAAGGAGGCGTAAACGCAGAGGAGTTTGCTAGCATTTTAGTGAACTTCTTGTCTACCAAAGTCATCCCTTTTGCTGAGAATAAAAAGGTTATTATTTACAGCGATGGTTGCACGGCTCAAAATAGGAACACGACATTGGCGAATGCTTTGCTCAATATTTCTATAACTCAAAACATAGTAATTGAGCAAAAATATTTGGAAGTTGGGCACACACAAATGGAAGCTGACTCCATGCATTCTACGATCGAGAAAAAAGTTAAAGCAAGGGACATAAATGTTCCAGCAGATTATGCCATCATCTGTAAAAATGCACGAAGGAGTCAGCCTTACGATGTGTCCTACTTAACGCACACTTTCTTTAAGAGTTTCAAGGAAGTTGAATTCGTCAAGTCGATACGACCTGGTCGAAAAAAGGCGACCCCAAGGTGCAATTTCCTTTTACAACTTTTTTTTCGTTACTAAATGCATAATTTATACTACAGGTAACAGACGTGTGGGCATTCCAGTATAACCCGGATGGCAGAATTTATTATAAGCTGCGATTCTCTGATAGCTGGGAACCACTTCCACAAAGGAAATTAAACACAAAACCTAAGAAGTTTTCTGCATTGAAGCCACTTTACAACGCAAGATTGCCAATTACTTCCCGAAAGTTTAACGATTTGCAAGACTTGAAGGCTACTGTTCCCCGAGACTACCACCTTTACTATGATGATTTGCCACATAATATGTAATTTTGTTTTGATAATCTGTAATAAAAATAATATCAATCGATATGGTAAAATTGAGCTAACTCCATTGTTTGAAATTGAAATCGACAGAATGCAAACCAGCTATCTCCTTTTTTTGCATGTATTTTCCCCACCATAGAAAAAAATAGAACAACCTATTAAAAAAAGTAACAATAATGTTCTTCACAAAACACAACACAATGGTTTATTACAGACATTATCTGTAAATTTTTTTTATTCAGTTTTTTGTGTCTCCTGAACATTTTGGCAAAACGGAGTTAGCCGTTTTGCGTATTAGGCCGACGATATGCAGTAATAATAATAATAACATAATAGTAGTACAACCCAAAAACATATCCAAGATGCTGTGTTTTTTACATAAATCAGAGATTATTTAAGTTTTTTTTAATTAATTAATTTTAATTATGCGCTTTCATATGTATGTAGGTAGAAGTAGATATGCATCGAAAATGCACGAATGTGCATCGAAACTTGCCTCAGGAGTCCATGAATACACGCGAAATTTATTACAATCCATGTGTGTAATACATTTTTCCATTAAATGTTTAATCAATAGCAAAAAATAACACACTCGTAGAACTCATTTCACTCGTACGTAGAATTTTCCCCAAGCACATCTTATCCGAATTATTTCAGTCAATGACTGGCACTCACGTCAAACTCGAGGAAAACTCTGCTGGGGGCTTTCAATTTGATGTGTTCTGTAATTGGGTTTTCCCCAATCTTTTTTGATACAATTAGTCATCAAAAGTTCGAACATTGAGAATGTTTGAAAAACTATTCGGGGGAGGAATGGGAATGAGTTATGATTTTCTCGAGTGGTCCGGACTCGTTTATTGGAATGACTAGTGAGGACTGAGTACGAATTTGGCATTTTCACCATTAATAAAACTGGTTATTTGATTTTGTATCCACTACATATTTGTAATATAGTACACAGCAAAATTAAGCACAAGTACAAGAATATTAAATTCTAAAAGTTTTTGTCGGGAAAACTATCGTAGACCTTATAAGGTATAGGGAACGAGTAAATTGTTTTTGTCACGACGAAAATATGAGTAGGTATGGCAATGTTTATAATAAATTATCAGTGTCACCTCCTGATTAGATTTGATCAAGTCTGTCTGTCCGTCCGTCTGTCCCTCAGTTCGGCTGTCTGTTCGAACGCACGATAATATTCTATAGAATGAAGCTAGAGCCTTGCAAATTTTGCAAATGATCGTAGTATGATCTGGTTGTTTGGTATTGAAAATGGGCATGATCCGGCCAAGAGAGCGCCTACCTCCCCTACATATGTAAAATAATTAAATGTATCTATAACTACGGATGGAATAAACGTGAAAAGCTCCAACTTTGATAGATGACTTGAGAGAGTCATTTTATACTTTCTTGTAAATATGAAATCAATCAGTTGGAAAGTAACGGTACTTTTCTTCCAAAGAACCCCGTATTACCCTAATTTTCAGGTTTTTTTTTGTCTATAATTCTAAAAAAAAATTGACGTGAAAAGCGGATTTTTTACATGTAAAATTCAGATGAGAGCTGCTTCGGTTTTAGTAAGATGGGAATATGCAGACTAAAGCAACGCCTACCTCCTTTACTAATGTAAAAAAAAACTAAATATTCTTTTAACTACGATAACTTTGTGATATAATGAAGGTAGCAAGTTGAAAATTTGGTCGGATGTTAGTAGTGAAATTTCCTTAGTATTGAAAATGGACAAGATCCGATTAAAGAAACCGCTACCTCCCCAACAAATGGTACTTTAAATATGCGATAACTTTCCATAGAATGGAGCTAGCGACTTGAAATTTCGGTAAAATGTTCGTAGTGTGGCTTAGTTAATTTTGAGAATTCGCAAGATCCTATATGTCCTATGAAGTTATGGTAAAAACAGGTCACTCGACTCATAATTCAAAAAAAGTTCCTCCATCACAGCTTCATTGGCTAACGTCTGTTCAAACTCACCATGTAGGAAACACAATTTTAATCCATATGGCCGTTACCTATTTCTAGTTTTGGTGTCACCACTAGGTCTGCACAAGTCTAGAGTATATACGCTTCCGACTCCAGTTTTTTTTAACTTGCCTAAAGTATGTATATGAGAGTAGTATGATATTCGTGCTTTACATACATATTTCGAGTACCATGTCTGCAGCCACAAAATTTTCAACTTGTCTCCTTATTTTGCACACTCGTCTCTTCATTTGTGTAGTTTAGTTGACAAAATCTATCAGACCATGGCGGTGGCGATGACATCGTCGACGATATGATGGTAACATGCGCCACTCTTTGAAAGTAGATATGTCTTTTCTTGCAACTGTTGAAAAGCCCGACTGCAATAGAAATGTTATAGAACTTCAAAGAAAGTCGTACCATATCAAAGTGATTTCATGACGGCATAGCACTTTGTTATATACGATTGCCCGGAAGCTAGACATTTTGCTTGATGGGGAAAAGTTCAGTTTTACATTCCAGAAGGAGATTATCATTTTGCCAAAAATTCTATTCCATTTTTTTTTCGTTTTTCTTAAGGTAGTAGTTTTTAATTTTTCTGTTTGATGAGGAAAATTGAACTTAGAGGCTGATGGGTAATCATGTGTAAGGAAAGGATGTGTTTCGTCAAAAACAGTCGCGGAGGCTATATGCCTGACATCGTGTCAAATAAAAAGAGAAACCGAATAAAAAATGTCTATTCAAACTACATTCGTGTCGTTATTATTAAAAAAAATAGTTCAATCAAGGCTTGTTGAAGATTACTAAGACGATTACCTTAGCTGAGGTTTCGTTAGCATAAGCTGGTTACGAACGATGCATGTTGCTAGCATGTTCCTCCTGTCCATTTAGGTCTTGCAATCCGACTTAAAAATGAATCGGATAAAAGATGGATGGGAACTGCATTATAGTCAGATATGCGTAATTGTGATGAACCGCGACCACTGGTGCGACTGCAACGCAACCTTTGATCAACTCGAGGACGACCAACTACGAAATGACTTGGCTGTCCAGTTGCGTATCCGTCCGACTTTTTTCTTCCACTGAGATACATCTCCTGCAGCTTGTGTCCTTCTTTCTAAACATTGGACGAAGTTTTTCGACCAACTCTTTCAACGGTTCCCTGGACATCCTATAAAAGCCTTTAAACTTTGCTTCGTCCTTCGTAAGTTAACGTGCTAAAACAACAGCAGATCGGGTTTAATTTTTGCGTTTAAAAGGATGAACCCACAATTTTCTTCGCTTGTAGTACCTTTTCGAATACGAATACGAGGATATCGTGAATGTCTTGCCATTCTGATGCAGACTGGCGAATGAAAAAATACTTGAGTTGATCCAAATATTACTCATACATAGTTATTAGTAATAACTTATTACATTACATTGTATAGTACATTATTTTTACTCCAAACAGGACATGCGAATCTCCTTGGAAAGAATAGTCGACTTATTGCCACTGCACACGACCAATCGGGACGTTGAAAAAAGTACTCTCTGACATTTTTACAATTGCATCCAGTCTAGATTGCACTACTCTCCAATGTAGCACTTCCTACATGTTGTCCAGATTTATCCATTGCAATGTTTTCGCTTCGTGACGTATTTATGGAGATTTATGCGTTACTTTTTCCACTGTGATTAACTGCACGCACATTAAGGAGCCGTGGTGTTCTCCTGTGACTATGAGACTTCTCCTATACGAGTATGGCAAAAAGTCAGTTCACAATACTTGACTGCATCCATAGTTCACACACTCTCGTATCCACTACTAAGCACAACTAAACGTTTCGCTATTTTTTGATGCAAATAAATTCTCTTAATTAAAGGAAATTTATGCTTTTCACACGAATATGTTTATGGAAAATGCATGTGCAGTGTAATGTTCGCAGATGCCATTTAACCTGATCGCCTAGCGAAATTCGTGTGGCGGCGGCGACTGGTATGGCGGCGAGGCTTTAGGAAAATGAAAACTGCATGGGAAAAGTTAAGAAAACAGGACACTAATTATAGTCATTTGAATGTAATTAACAATATGAAATATGATCGAGATGCAGATGCTGCAGTTATTTTGGCAAATGAAATGTTTCAAATTCTACATGGGTAAAATAGCAAATTTGTGGACAGATACATATACATATGTAAATATAATACCACTAGTATAAAGGTATGGAAATAATCGTTTTTTTAATGCCTCTCATGTATCGCTTAACACCTTCTCTCTTTTTAGCCCTTACGTGGGCGCATGACGGAAATCATACACAAGCGGTTACAACAGGTCACTATGGTCAATCCAACAAAAAACTTTTTTGGAAGTTGGCAAATATATGTATCAAACAAATTAATACACGAGTTAATTAAATGTTTTATAAGAATGAACTAATGGGAACAGAAGCTTTTCTTACTTTTTTCTGCAAAACGTTGAGTAATCCGATATGACAAATTTTTGGCAAAACCGAATCAATGTTAAGATAAAAGCTATTAAGAGAAGTTAGGGAAAAAATATAAATAACGTATAAAAGATGTTGCTTTGTTCGATGTATACAAATAAAAAAAATATATCCGTAAGTTTCGTACGGGGTCCTAACACTGTCGACTTACCGCTAATGCGCTGTAAAGGCACTGTAAACGCACTGTTAATGCAGTGTTAACATACTGTTAATGCACTCTTAACACACTATTCATGAATCTGTTGACACACTGTTAATGCACTGTCAACATATTTCTAATGCATTGTTAAAATACAGTGAATAGACTTTTAATACAGTTAATGCACTATTTACGTGCTGTCATTCATAGGATAAATGCCGCAGAGCTGCCGCATGTTTTGAAAATGCCAGGTGTTTTCCGGAAATATATATATGCGACCGGGACTGCTAAAAGGGTGCTAATGTGTCAAAACATCGATTCTCACTTTTTTGTCGATTTCAATGGAAAAACGTATGCTCTTCCCCATAGTGAAAACCACAATTCTTTTAATTCGAAACTGACTTCGAATATAAATTTCGAATAATATCAATTTATTATCCAGAATATTATAGAAAATTGTTGTAAGTATGCTCCAGCATAACTCTGGAGTCATTGAAGTAATTGCGCCAACGTTAATAAAAATAATCTGTGTCGATTCTTTAGAATTGCGCAACAATTATCATTCATACTTGAACTTCTGTCCCGATTTCAGTGGGTTTATTTAATGACAATTATATAAATAATGACAATTTGTCAGAATACTGTTTTCCAACTATTGTATTATGAAAATGTAATGAATTTGAAAACACACCCCGCATTCTATTTGTCAGTAATTCTCTTTCAATAGCCGCGTTCGAGACAACCGGACAGTGTTGATCGCTGAATCGAACGGCTTGGATCAAGCGAATGAATTCAATTCAAAGAAGCAACATATAGATTATTCGCCGCGTGGCGTGATCGCGAATGGCGGACTCCAAATACAAATATACAGGGCGGATTGCCGAGAAACAAATTGACGTTCAGCCACTCACTCACTCAACTCTGATTCGAATGTCATCTAATACGAGACTTGGATCATTGATCGGTCAGTTGTTTTTTAAGAAAAGAACACGTATAATATTTTCATTTACCATATATGTATGTTTTATAGCAGACGCTTCATTTGTATCAACTGACAATTCTGAGAATATTTAGAGCACTATCATCAAAAACAAAGCCTATTCGTGTCACACTGGGCGCCAACTAATTGGAAATCAAACCCATAAAATTGCGTATGCTCGTAAAAAGCTGAAACAACAATATCAGAAGTCATCAAAACAAATAAGGCTGTCTTAAAACGGCAAGCCTATACAAGTATTAATCACAATCAATTGTGAACATCAGTAACCATTAAAAACTACAATTTACGATGTTTACCTATAGTGCAAGTGTAAATAAACGGACTTGGGCGGGCATGTGTAGACAATTATCATATTAAATATATTGATTCTTCATGCTCATACCCTATTCCCATTGCCGTATTTTATCAATTCTAACGTTCCACAGAAAAATAATAATTATCTCATATCGCACGCTGTACTTTAAAAACAATTGGCGAATGTCAATGTGTTTTGCATTTAATTATTAATTAAAACGACGAAAAAGAATATTATTCTGGAACGCCCTGCCTGCTAGCATCTCCCTAGTCTCAACTTTATTGGTGATAATTCGTGATCAATTTCACTAATCTTAAATTAGTAATCGTTTTGATTTCACTATAGTACTTATTCTTATATCTATGGACATGTACATGTATCTTCCAGCTAAACACGACTTTTGATTTAGAAAACGGCTCACGATTTGCTTCGTCTATTGAATAATAATCAAATGTATCCATGATGATATGATAGTGTGAACTTTCATCAGTGCTGTTGTTAATATGCGTTATTATGTACATCACATTTTAAATGACAGTTATAAAGAGCCTATTGTTCTGACGAAAACCAGTCATACTAAACACGATTTTTTCTTATTTGTATCTTTAATGGCACACGGCTCATGAAAACTAAATTTTACAAATCTGACATAGTACGAGTATCTACGTAGACATTTGAGTTTGGCAAAAGGTTCTAATACACGTAAACCCGTCGGGTGCGTCAAATTTACGATACCCGTCGCGTAAAACAGCAAACGACAGTGCAAAACTTGTAAGCTGACGACGAGTCCCGTTCCGGCGGGTACTCATCCGCCGTTGATGAGTCGATGAATTCAACAACAAACAAATGAAAAAAAGATAATTTCCGTACTCGCACATATGCTGTCATATGAATCGTAAACGCACCTCGTGTAAATTTAACGAAGTTTGCATTATTTCCGCGTATTGTGACAGCAAGAGAAGAAGATTTTTGCGACACTTGGTTTCATTCTGCACAGCAACTTAGTATGCGTCTGTAGCTCGGCAACGCACTGATCACATTTGCAACGAACCATATTCTGGTCTGGTCGTGCTGCTTCCACTGGCAGATCGAAGGCAGCACCTGATGAGTAGTGATCTATCGGTGGTACGAAACCAGAGGTCAAGGGGCCCATTTCAACCGGACCCGGATATGAGCGCGGGGGCATGTGGTCCGCCAACCATTCCATCCTTATCGCCTCATTTTTCCAATCGTATTATTCCCCATTTTCGCCTCCCAAGTTTCTGTTGTCTTGTCCAGGCCTATGAATTTCTATTAATATGTAATGGACTGAGGCAATGAGTGGCGAAAACCCTGCCCACGTCTCCTGAACTGAGCTACAGCAAGCATAGGCCGCTGCTTAACTCGTTAAGTGGCCTTTTTCTTCGCCAAATGGCACGGCCCGACCTACACAGTCACTATGCTACCTTAGTGTCACCATACAGTGTCGAACTCGAGCACGAACCTAGTACAAATGTCCTCTGTAGCTCAAGACACACACACACTTCACATAAATGTGAAGAAAACCGGTCCACTTGTACCATGTTCGATATTGAGTTCGAGTTCGACAGTTTGTGGTGACACTTAGGCTCCGTCCCCACGGACATGTTTGGATGCCCACCAAACCGTCCACACATTGCAAGACCATTGAATGCAGATAGTAAAATTGCCAGGAAACAAATATCTCCACTTCTCACTCTCTCAACACCCGCTATAGTGGGTGGGTTTGCAATTCGAAAAGCGCGAAAGTGCCAGGAAAAACACAAATCTTTGAATCTTTTCGCGGTTGCCTCGTTTTATTTCATTGTTAGAATTGTCATTTGAATTCTGATTAGGAAGCCGCATTTAGATCATGAACATGTTTCTGAATTATGAGTGAACCCAATGTATGCCTTCTCACAGTGCCACCATTAGGTCTGTAGCCGCACTTCTTCATTCATGCCTTCTTTAAGGGTTAACTAATCCCTCCACAATATTAAAACAATTTTTTTGGTACTTTACTTACCTCGTTCGGAAAGTTATTAATTTGAAATGGAAATTAATTTGGTTGATCTTGATTCGGAATTAAGTTACTTAGTTTTACTCTAAAAACTATTTATTTGTTTTGGAATTTTACTTGTTTGATGTGCAAATTTATTAATTTGATTCGAAAATTTATTTATTTAATCCGGAAATTTATTTATTTGATCGGAAAACTTATGTATTTGATTCGAAAAGTCATCTATTTGATCCGGAACGTTATCTATTTGATCTGGAAAATTGTCTGTTTGTTCCGGAAATTCATCTATTTGATCCGAAAAGTCATCTAATTGATCCGGGAAAATATCTTTTTGATCTGGAAGTTTTCTAAATGATCCGGAAAATTGCCTATTTGATTCGAAAAATTGTATATTTGTTCCATACGCTCTTCTCAACCGATATTTAGAGTGCTTTCATCATATGAGCAATTATGTGAGCATGCTCACACATACACACTTTTTGAGCAAGGATATGTGAATTGTAGATATAATGGTATCTTAGCTTAACCCGGCCCTGACGCGACTAAAAAAGTTTTGGACTTCCGAAAACAGTTGGAATAGTTCTGCAACAAAATTCTTCTCTACAATGGCTTGAAGTTAATTAAAAAAAGTACAATTTCAACAAAATTCTCAAATAATGACATAAACACGAAGGTTATTTAAAATATAAAAAAAAAATCTATGAAATGACACAGGTAAACATTTCACTAGAATGCAGATACGAATGCAAGGAGGCATATTAATTATACACACAATTAGTTCAATGGTTAAGCAATACTTTCAAGGTCGGCACAACTCTATTGTTGAAATTATTCGGAAATCTCTTTAATGGCTAAGCTAAATTCCTCGGAACCTAGCTGGCAGCAAGCAACATAGAAGCTGCCTTCGGAACGGATTACCTGCCGTCTCCTTATGTTAATTGCAAACAATTCAGATAAATACTCCTACTTTTTGCATAGTACAACATCATTGCACAAGTGGTAACAGCAGCTCATCGCTTGCAGTGCAATGCAATTAAAATGTGTATAGTTTTTGTTCACCTTCAACTAGTTACAGCTAAAAGTCTGTAATTGCGATAATTTCCTTAGCGATATGACTGTAATCGTTCACTTTACAGATGTGAAGATTCCCCAGTTACAATAATATCTATAGAGCTAAAGCTCATAAACAAATGCACGTCGACGTCGACGAACCATTCTACGGCTCTTAGTCTGTTTCTAAATGACCAGAAGGAATTGCATAAGGAATTCATGAAATTGCAGAGTATTGTTTTATAGTAAAGTATCCACTTCTCACTTCGGGGTCTTTGGATAACTCCTTGGAAACAAGAAGATAGCCAAATTCTGAAATGTATTTTTAGAGGATGTAAATTAGTAGTTTTATTGTTATTGGTGTTGGCATTCAAACGCAACGCAGGTGCTAAATTTTTATAAATTCTAATTGTTTTAGACGAGAAAATCCAAATCAACCCAGTTAACATAAATGTCACCTCAACTCGTTTATATAAAGGAATGTTCCCAAGGGTTGAAGCAGAGTACTAAGATCAGCTTTTTGTGCGAAATCTCATTTAAAAACTGTCAAAAGTTACGTTCGCACGAAAAATTTTCGCTATTCCAGTACTAACATTCATTATAAGAAAAATGTCTCCACAACATTATGAGCTATTTTCACCCGAAAACAATTACTTTGCACTTTATTTCGCTTGAAAACCGGTCTTTTGAGTAGAAGGGAAGTTCACGTGTCATGTAGAGCGCCGCAGTAATGTGCTATGTGCAAGTTTACACTGTCACTTTTTCTTGGGAGAGATAAGTGCGGCATTTTCGTACGAAGAAGTTAGCACCAAAAAGGGGTGTGTTTATACAACAAATTCGCAACTCCTGAGGCCAATGGAACATATTCGTAAATACATATCTGAAATTTTTATAAATGAAAAAAACGGTTAAGAAACGAACCTACAAAACATTTCCAAATGGATATTGAAAGACGATCATCTTTTTTAATCGACAGTGGCATCATTCCGCGAATTATTGACGAATCCACTTCAATTGCTAGTTGGGCTTTTCCATTGCTTTGCTGCAAGCGTCCCTTATAGCTAGTGCATTGCAATCTGCACATATATATATTTCTTTGCAATGCCCTTTTAAATTGCTTTGCTATTATTGCGCAAGTAACTTCTTTAATGATCGATTACGCTTACAAAGTTTGTTCCCAACAAAATATACGAGCGTATTGACACGTACGTTATATGCACATAGTATGCATGTTTTAGTTCATTTTATTTCCAACCCGTTTACACAATTCACACTTTAAATTGTTCAGCTACGTTACATGCATCTTCGCACATTGTATTGTAATTTTATGATTTCATATGCAAGTGAAATTGCAACGTATTCTTTGAGAAAGATACTTGAATTTGGCCTAATCATGGATGGATAAGACAGTTTGGAGAAGGCAGATAGCTGTAGCCTGAATGGCTGACGAACACCTAAGCGTCTCAGGTTTAGTAGGATGGAATGACTCGCGTAGTTGGACCTGCTACATAGTTGTGTGGGCTCCAGCACGTTTATTAAACCATCTGAAGCAGCTATCTCCGAGGCCATCCCCTGAATGGGGTTAAGCGACGTGCTGACAACTCGTCCTTGTAAAAACCACTCCATGTCAAGAAACCTGGAACAAAAG
Organism: Chloromyia formosa; assembly: GCA_964017055.1. Classification (NCBI taxonomy): domain Eukaryota; kingdom Metazoa; phylum Arthropoda; class Insecta; order Diptera; family Stratiomyidae; genus Chloromyia; species Chloromyia formosa. The sequence goes on along the minus strand of OZ024818.1, from coordinate 4,120,752 downwards.
CCTCGGATTGGACGGATCAACAACGACGACCACGCAAACGAATAAAGGATTATTCTTTCGGATCCTGGAATGTACGCTCCCTGAACAAACCGGGGGCCGAGAAGGCCCTCCTTCAACAGGTCGAAAAGTACAAACTGAGCATTACTGCAGTCCAGGAAACAAATTGGCTTGGCAGCGAGATTAATGACAAGAAATCGCACACAATTTTTACAAGTGGCAAACCATCGGCCGCAAGGAGTTTGGAGTAGCATTTATAGTGAACAATCGCCTCAAACCGCATATTACTGACTTCAAACCCATAAATGAACGGCTGTGTGCGATTCGCATCAAGACTCGATTCTTCAATCTCTGGCTCATCAATGTGCACGCCCCCACTGAAGTTAAAGAAGACGAAGTAAAAGACGAGTTCTACGCCCGCCTTGCAACTCTCTTCGACTCACTTCCAACAAACGACGTCGAATTGCTGCTGGGAGACTTTAACGCGAAAGTCGGAAATGAAAGTTGGCACCGGGGGACCACTGGAGGCCACAGTTTCCATGAAGAATGTAACGATAACGGCCAGCGACTTATCGACTTTGCCTGCAGCAGGAATCTAGTCGTAAGCTCTACGTGCTTCCCGCATCGACGCATTCACAAGCAGACCTGGAAGTCTCCAGACGCACATACCGTCAACCAAATTGACCACGTCCTCATTTGCAGGAGATGGGCGTCTAGTGTCATGGATGTCCGCTCCTATCGAGGAGCAAACTGCGACTCAGATCATCACTTGGTGAAGACGACCTACAGATGTAGAATTTCCTCAGTGCACCAATCAAGAATCAGCCCTCCCAAAATCTTTGCGGTTGATAAGCTCTTGAGTGATGCTACAGCGGTGGCGTATACTACTGCCCTTGAGGAAAAACTATCACCTATGCTACACAGCATCAGCAACACAGGCGTCCATGGGTTCTGGGAAGAACTCAAGGGTACCATCAAGGATGTCGCAGAGAAGGTCGTGGGATATAAAGCCCGGCGAGCGCGAAATGACTGGTTCGACGAAGAATGCAAAAATTCACTTGACGCGAAAAACGAGGCCTACAGACAATGGATTCAACGAGGAACCAGAGCCAGAAGAGAAAAATATGACGAGCTACGGCGAATATCGAATAGAATAATTAGACGTAAGAAACGTTAATACTTTGACGAGCAGTTGCTGAACATAAACGAAAACGTAGCTAATAGGAACACCAGACAAGCGTACAAACTAGTAAATACAATTAAGAACGGCTACCAACCCAGGACTAGCCTTTGTAAGGACAAGGATGGAAACATCATCAGCGACACCGATGGTATTAACAAGCGATGGGCCTCTTATTTTGAAGAGCTTCTAAACCGACCATCTAACATCCCCACACAGGAAGCTTTCGACGATATTGTTGATCTAGGCCCACCGATTCAACCCCCGACAGCAGAGGAAGTTGATCTCGCCTTGCGGTTACTAAAACGAAATAAAGCGCCGGGCGCTGACGAGATTCCAGCTGAACTGCTAAAATTCGGTGGAACGAGTCTAGTTGATGCCATACATCAATTACTCCTGCGAGTATGGGAGATCGAGGAGATCCCAGACGATTGGCGCAGAAGCATCATCTGTCCAATTTATAAAAAGGGAGATAAACTGCGGTGTGAGAACTACAGGGGCATCTCACTAGTTTGTACGTCCTATAAAATTTTGACGAAAATTCTGGAAAATAGAATAAAACCGTACGCAGAACGAGTCATTGGCGAATATCAAAGCGGTTTCAGACCTGGGCGCTCCACAACCGATCAGCTCTTCTCAGTCAAACTGATACTCCAGAGGTGCTGGGAATACAACGTAAACGTATACCAAATCTTTGTCGACTTCAAGCAGGCATACGACAGTATCGATCGTGGAGTACTGTACAACATCATGCTGCAATTTGGTATACCGGCCAAATTAGTGCGACTGACAAAGATGACGATGACCAACTCCGTCTCACAAGTCAGGATCCAGAATAGACTTACTGATCTATTTGAAACACGCACTGGTTTGAAACAGGGCAATTGACTGGCACCGACGCTCTTCAACTTAGCACTGGAATACGTTATTCGAGCCATGAATATGGACAACAGCAAGACGTTACTCATCAAGTCGACACAATTAGCAGCGTACGCCGACGACACCAACATCATGTCCCGAAGATTGGCTGACGCAGAAGAACTTCTGCATACGCATACGTATTAACGAGGGTAAAACTAAAATAATGATGCAATCGGTGACAAGGACACCTGCACAACCAAGCATCAACGTGGGGGACCTCAACATCGAGTTCGTGAACAACTTCATCTACCTGGGTTGCAACCTGTCAAGGGACGCCAACGAAACTGACGAAATCAAGCGACGGATACAGTTAGCTAATAAGACTTTTTTCTCGGTTCTCCCCATAATGAAATCGAAGCATGTGCACAGAAACACGAAGCTCCGCGTGTACAAAACCATTATACGACCAGTGCTATGCAATGGCTGCGAAGCATGGACCCTAACTCAAACCTCCGAAAACATGCTAGACACTTTTGAACGTAAGGTTCTACGGCGAATTTTCGGGGCTGTTTGCGATCGAAATGGATGGCGCATCCGGTACAACCATGAGTTGTATGAAATGTACGATGAGCTGCAAGTCTCAAAAATCGTCAAACTACAACGACTTCAATGGGCAGGGCATGTACAAAGAATGGACGACGATCGCATGCCTAAGAGAGTAATGAATGCAGAACGAGTCGACGGAGCGAGACTGCGAGGACGACCGAGATCTCGTTGGGAGAGCTCAGTAGGTGTGGACGCCGCGCAGCTGCTGGGCCTCCAAAACTGGAAGACGCGGTCACGTGACCGAGATAATTGGAGGACAATGATCCAGGCGGCCAAGGCCCGACGTCGGGCTGTCGCGCCACGATGATGATGATGATGGATGGAATAGTAACCGAATGAGCGGGACTTGTGTAAAAAAAAAGCATTCGGGGACACTATACATTCATTCTAAAAAAGATTCATTCTTATAAAAAGATATGTTTCCATTTTTGCGCGGTGAACATTTGAGCTGTTCCCACCTGTTGGAACAATTCAATAATATTGGCCATACATGAACCGGAATCTTGATTGATTAGGGTACTTTTTAATAGGATGCGTGGAAATATTTTTGGGCAAATGTTTCGGGAAATTGAATGAAGGGAAACATTGCCCGATCGAAACAGCGAAAACCATGTTGTGGTTATTGTATTTGCGTTTCCGAACAGGAAAATGTTCACTTATAAACCAGCCATTAGAACAAGAATATTGCAATAATTTTTGGGTTTTTAGGATCTACTGTTTTTATCACGACGAAAATATGTTAAACCTTAAAGGGCCTCCGTAGATTTAGGAATGTATGCATACTAGATGATAAGGGTCAGGTCCTGATTCACTTTCGCCATGTCTGCCTGTTTGTCTGTCCGTTCGCACGGCTTACAGACTTTTCAGGAATTGTTCTAGACATACCTTGGTTCTAATTCTGAAAAATTTAGCTCTCTTCGAATTTGTATGGGCTATGGACCCCAAAAATCTGGTCTATAATATCGAAAGATCCAGATCTGGTATTGTATGTTCATGTTGATGGTTTTACTATTTGTTTCAAATTACAATTGCACTATTTACATACATGTTTAATAATGTTTGCAATTCAAGGCGTTCGATTCGCTCGTGATCCGAGACCGGGTGAAACAAAAGTAGTTTCCGATTGTAATCGACTCGATTGAATATTATGTGAACTAACAAAAGAAACAATTCAATAGCAATAATTGGAACCTTGCTGAGATACGAAAGTGAGTAAAATGTACTCGTATACTCAAGGAAAGTATCCGAACATTATTTTAATTCGAAATAGGTAATCCTTATTATGATAAACCCAACCTCCGGCCATATAAAGTTGCCAATAGTTAACGTTACTTAACAGGCCCATAATTTGTCAGCACATACGTACAGTATAATATCGCATTCGTTCTAGTAGATAAGATCCTGTTGAGGTTAGTGGGCCAATCATATTCCTAAGGTTACTTCAGTCTGGCCAAGGCTAAAGAGCTTGCCAGTCCATTTATCAAGAATCAGCCATAAACATCAATACAGTCTATGAAAATTACCCAAGTACTACTTTGAACAAAGTCAAATCATCAATTCATAGAATATTTGAAAACCTCCCATATTACGTTGAAAATAAAAATTCTGTTGCAGGATAGTTACGATAGGGATATTAAAGTCTCGTTTTATAGGACCAAAATCAATTACGAGCTTTTCAATGTCTTTCACGACAACCTCATCGTCCTTTAAGCACTAAAACCCGTAAATACGAGTACGTACTCATGTTCAAGTACAGATACATATCAACAGGATATACTCGTACTTGTATGTATTTCAGACATGTCCTGACGAAGTGAGTGTCATGATGCATCGGTAAAATGTTCATGTCTTTCGTGACCAATACAAAAGTCCATATCAAGGAAATATTGGATTTACACATTCAATTTATGGGAGTGGTTGAATAGACGAGTATGTAGTATTGAAATTCAAACCACATAAAGAGCTAATTGCACTCCCTGAATGTCATGTCCTCATTCAAACATCCAAGAGGACTATTTGTAATTTTATTTGGTCATAAATTATAAATAATTAAAAACGACATATCGGAATAGGGAATCCTGATTTTATAGTGGTATTTACTATTAATGACGTATGATATGTTAATAATGTTTACATTATGAATATCAGCATTTTTTCACCTGGTAGTGTTAGAGAAGATAAGATAAGGCAATAAATAGGCCATGGCCAAACAAAAGAGCTACAGCCACTGCGACAATAAGTCTATTGTGGTATGTCCAGATCCTGGAGAGCAGGACTAGATCTGTGTATCCAATAAGCTCATGTCGATAAATCGACTGAGATGGCCGAGTTTGCTTGAAGGTACGTGCTTGGCCATGGGGTAGGCAATGCCAAAACAAATCTTTCTTTCTTCACATTCAGAGAGAATGTGTTCTGGGTTCATCGTTGGCTTCAGAAAAACTACAGCTTGCCTTAGCGTATATTAAAAATACGCAGCCTAGGAGCTCTTTGGGAAGACTCAGTAAATGAAATTAAAATGAAATGGCCTGACGAACTTGCCAGGACGGCTTCGGAAACTCCTTTCCATGATCCAGAGCCTTTCTGGGAAATTTCACTGGGCGCGGCTAGAAGGCGCTTTTAAGATTAAGAGCGGTCTGTGTTCCCGCGCCGGGCCTGAAGTATGCCATGATTTTCATTTCGGTTAGTGTTGAGGTCTACTACTCTATAGTATAGAAGATAGAGTACATAAGCCAAGATTTTGGCGGGGGGACTGTTCATCTTGATATACCGCACCAAAATGACAAAACACTCCCAAAAATGGCCTATCCCCCCAACTTTGAGGGATATTTCACGCCTCTGCGAACCGGGGGGCGCTACGTCAGCACAGCAATTTTTTTTTCATTAGTCAAAGTTATGCATTTTGTGGACTTTATTTTTTTATGTCAAAGGGGGTGGGGATTTATTCATTTGGGGGTTACTTCGCAGAGCCCTCTACTATCACCGGCTGCTCAACTACAGCTAAATTGGTTATAATCATCTGAGATTTTCCGACTGTAGACTCGTGTCTGAACGGCCATCATGAACCTGGTCATGATAAAACATTACTCATTATAGGTAAATGTTGTCGCACGAATTGCCTTGCTAAACCTTCGACCCGCAGTCTCGCCAGTGCGATCAAGCTTGGTTGGCAAGTTAATTGTGATATACAATAGACCACTCGGTTTCATTGCTCGTGGACCTTAATAGCTCAGAGCTTTTATCTCTCCTACTTCCTATACAGTTCAATTAGCGCGCATCTTCGAGTGGAATAGTATATTATTTAAATATTATAAAACCTTTCTACAGAAAGTGGAACATTTTAACAATTTATTTGGAGGTTCGTCCGAATTTTCCGGATTCCCCCGATTTCCGCGCCTGTATAATGACGGCGCGGATAGGAGGTGTACGCTAGCAACTGCACGTCCAAAAAGTAGGTATACTTTCGAAAGGACAACAAAACATAGAAACGCAAAAGATGTTGACGCGCCGATGCCCCTGGAGTTAAGGCAAGTAACAACAACATTCTAGTTTAGTACCATGGTATCTAAAAATATCCAATCGTAATTCATACGAATATTTCACGAACTATCATAGGTTCATATCAGACATCGGTCGTAATTGAAGTAAATGGCATGCAAAGTGAAAACTTGCATATCAATTGACTGAGACTAGAAAACTCTTACACACAATAAGTGCCAGGAAGGACTATGGTGTAAGTTTACGACGTCGATCCTGCCATTCTTTTGAATAATTCATTACCGCCTGCAGTTAAACATTATTGTTGTACTGTTGTTCCTTTTTCATAATTACCGTATTCCGTGGCATGCCCTCATAGTCCTAGTACAAGCAGTAGGAGACGAGGCAAGAAGCAATGCACTTGCCACAAGGTGCTTGCTGAATTTTCAAGTAATTCACTAGTAGTAGACAGCTTAAAGTTGCCTCGTCGCGAATAATATGCAGCACGAACATAGTGTCTATGGCCCGAAGCATGGAAGGTGATGTTCTGCACCGGTAAATAAATACGCGTCCCATAAAGGACTCATATTTAATGCCCGGCTTATGTTTTGCATTACCCTGAAAAATTCATCAACTGCTCAAGATTCGTTTAGTTGAAAATGCAATCTGAAATAACATATAGCATGATTGCATGATTGCAACTGGCAAAATAAGGGAAACATGTGGGCTGCACGAACATTCGCCCAAGATTGATGTGTTAATATTAATGCGACTAGTTGGTCGACATTGGCATCGTTTCGGTCTCGATTCCTCGTCCTTTTCTTTTTGCCTTGTACACGAGGTGAAGGCTGCAATATAGACGAAAAGATTGAACTATTGTATTTTAAACGAAACATTCATATGTTAGGTGGAAATAATAATTTTAAACATATTCGATCCGGAGTGGATCATTCATTTATCATTCAGACAGAAATTCAATATTAAATTCGAACGACAAGACAACAGATTTAAAATCCCAAATTGAAACGCAGCATCTTGACGGATGTTGAAACAACAGATCGTTGTGGTGGTGGGCATGATCAATGGGCACTGCCTCATTGGTGAGTACGCCAGGAGGCTTCGGTGTCCGCACAATGTTTCTGTAGGGGCTGTGGAAACGAGGATGTCACTATTTTTATGAAACTATTTTTCATATCCTTTGCAAATGTCCGGCTCTGGCAAGAAGGAGAAGGTCAACTCTCGGTGACTACTTTTTCGATCATCCAAAGGAATTATTTCGGGACTGGCCCCGAATGGTTTGAGCCGGCCTTGACCTAGGTAGGCTGGAATCTCTTTGCAGTCTTAGGGTTTCACAACGGGCCTACGTTTTTTAGTTGTAAGTGTGCTGTGCTGATAGGCCGTCGCATCTGCAAAGCACACTCTAACATAACCTAAGATTCTAAAGGCAATCATACAATTTAATATGGAATTATTGCGAGGAAGGGTAAGTGGCTTCCATAAACGGGTGGGTCTTAATAATATTGCAAATATGGGATATGGCAGTAGGAATTTTACAGAAAATACTATCCATCATCTTTCAACAACACCAACACCTCTGACCAATTTGACAACACTTCTCGTCTTCAGTCTTTTACAGGTTGGAAGCTTTCATATTCCACCTTTTTTCCTCGACAGTGTTTATTCGCAATTTCCCTTCAGGGAATTTTCATCCCTGCCACATACTTGTGTACATACTACAAATTCATACGTAAAAAGCGGAGACGAACGCGACTGCGACGTGTTTACCAAACAAGCTTCCCGAATGAAAATCGATAGGAAGCACATTGACCCTTAAGGAAGCTCAGGGGGTTTTTTTAATGGTACTTTGGACTAGAAAGTACAAAAAAAAAAAAAACAGTTTACGAGCAAAGAGTCCTTGTTTGCGAAGAGGACAATAAAAAAATTATGGCGGGTGTTAAATCATAATTTAGGTTCTAGATTCATCGTCATCGGAATTGTAGCTGGTTTTTTTTTTGTATTTGAGCCCTATGTCGGGCTAGATGAAGTTGTGCAAACGCCTGGACAATATAGGTACAGAGCAATGAATCGTCAAATAATCGAATTAGCAGAACATATATGAGTTATTGCTTAATTGAACAACAACTGCGCACCGAGGCTATTAAATAATAATCAAAGGACGATGGAAATAATGTCCCGAATGTTAGGTTCATTCTGATCCACGTGTAATTTGTGGAGCTTGTAAACGCGAATAAATCTTTTAGGGAATAGAAACGAACATTAACCGTGGATGACATTCTGTCGGGCACAAGATGGAACTAATTTTGGTAGCTATTAATAACGGAGTAGGGAATTTGTAGCAATTTCAGATCAGATTTTTTATGTCACTTTGTCACATACACAACTAAGTTGTTGTAGTTAGAGTTTTTAGTTATTTAAAGACTTGTTTTTCAGAAAATATTGATTTTTGGGTTATAACGCCAATTTATTTAAAACTTAAACTTAATACAATAATAAATAATAAGCTATTGAATAAAACTTAAAACATTTTTAGGCATCTGTCATCCGTGGACACTTTATTCTCTGTTGCGAGTTTTTCCTTTTTCCAGCCATATTCATCGATGATGCCTTCATTCAGCCAGGTGATGATACATACCCTAAGCTACGAGTGCCTCAAAACTGTTTTATTCCGCTAATAAGTCAGTGAGAAATTAATAGTAGCGAATAGCAGAAAACGATCGAAAAATAAAAAGAGATCCCAAAATATGGGAAATCGACCCAAAGATGCAGAAATTGTTGACGCGCACACCAGAAACATCCTCCCACGGATTATAGAGAGATTGCTCGTCACACTCTGGTTAGCGAAGCCGGATCAGCTATGGGAACAAAGGAAATGGGTTACAAGGATGCTATCATTCAGAAGGGTAATCACGAAAATTGGGTGCTGTACTTTAACTGAAAATATCACTCGGAGTTTGCCGCAAGGAGATGTGTTATCTCCTGTAAGGTGCATCGTAGTTATTTACCGCTATGGGGTATATAGCTTTGACACATGTGTAAAAGATAATATAAGAGAGAGGGGCGGCCCACAAGCACTGCGACCAAGAGAGGTCTATTGTGCTATGGCAAAAAAAAATCATGTGTAGACATTCACATTTCGACTTATCGCTTATGTACTTTCATAAATTGCTCACTCTCACGATTTATTGGGTTTTCCTCTCCATGATGCAATACTTGACAAAAGTTTCCATCGAGGGCTTTGATATTCGCTTAATTACCTTCAGAAGTAAATGGCTATGGTGGCTCAATGGATAGGGATTTGGTCTCATAATTCAGGCGGTTTGGGATCAAGTTCTGCCACGAAGAAATATTTGTTTTCTCATTTTGACAGCCCTCAGTGAAACTATACATGACCACCTACGAATCCATACATGAGTATCACTGATGAATTCATCAAGCCGACTTGAACGAATTCGTCAGTGCTACTCATGTTTGCTGATGATACGATAACAGCCGAGAATTTGTCAAACTGACAAAGTTGTATTTCCTGACCAAAATAAGCATGGGGGTGTTTTCTTATTTTTTTGCGAACTGAGGACTTGGTACTTGATAGAAAAACATAAAAACATTGGGTAGTGTTGAACCTGACCACACGCAGAGACATTGACAAGTATTAGTTTGATTTATTGCCGCTTTCATAATTGGGTTTGTTCCAGAACTTGGAGCTCCATGGAACGTTGATAAGCCTTGTAAGAACCTTTATCTTGAATGCTTTGCATAATGGACTATTCACCTATAGACATAGATCTAAACGGGTCGCTGTCGTGATTCTGTCAGCAAGCATCTCTTTCCCAAAAAAAATCAACGATCAAATGTAATCGTGTCTATCAAACAATAGACAATGACTCAGGTCGGACAATAGGCGACACGAACTGATCACTTCAACTTCTTCTGAATTGAAACGATCATGAGTGCAACACGCGAACCTTTCTTTTCACCGCGATCTGGTTCTGGTTCGAACTAAGCAAGAGAAACATAGAACCAGCATATTTTATCTGTATATACAGAAATGACACTGCAACGTAATGTCATGTTTCTTTCATGCAACGTCAAAACATTTTCGTCCAAAATCCCATTGTTCCGCCAGCGATATTGGCCTCTCAACGCTACGAGTATCTTTTAGACAAATTACTTCCTTATTTTGGTCACCCGCTGCTTTTAAAAAGTGGAAAATTGCTTTCCCTTTGCATGTCTCGGATAAATTAAAAAAAAAAATACTTCCTTTTAGCGTACGAGTACGTGGTCCTCCTTCTTGATTTTGGGCCATTTATTGTTTAAAATGTTTAAACGATCACAATAACAACCGGAGAAAAGATTGTGGATATGGGTCGCTTGGCTTGTTATTGGCAACATGAACACGACAAATATGCCACCGATCATAAGTAAATATTTGTAAGCGATGAGTAATTTTCATTGCATATTATGACTGACAAAGAATGAACAGGATAAATGACACTAATGATGCTCGCCTGGTGAAGATAAATAGCTTCCATGACCGACCGGTGACAGGCGAAATCTTCTGGAAAAGAGCAAAGTCATGACCTGTGACGTTGCGCTGATTGACGATGTTGTTCGCACATTTTTTTGAGAAGTTAGCATGCAACGATGCAAATTAACTTTTCAAATAAAACGATCGCTAAATATTGCGTCCCAATTTCAACACGCCATGTCATAAGGAAACAATGAAGATCTTAACTTGAAAATTATTTGCATGATGACTTGGCATGATGCAGATCATTTTCACCGCTTGCTCAGGTACAAAAATAATAACCTTTAATTGAAATAACATACAATTATAATATACTAATTCATATCTTTAGAATGAAAGTCGAACTTAAGGTGGTTGGGAAGTTTACGTACTTTCTAAATGACTGTCATTTTTGCATCCGTGCATAGTCGAATCAAATTTCCAATTTTTTACTTATCTAGCGCTCAGCGTGAGGCCAGCATTGCATGTCGCATTAAGTCCTCGGATGGGAATAAATGATTTTAGGCTTCTGTGAGGGTTCATTTTAAATATATCATCACATTCTAGTTCTGAGATAATTGAGTTTGAAGTTTTTAAATCAAATTAAAATTCAGTTAGTGAAAAATATTTTCCAATTAACTTCAAATAGCGTTCACATCCCAAACCATTACTTATACTCATCGACATCCAACGGAATAGTTTTATGAAAAAAAAAAACTATAATGCGGAAACATATTTTTTTTCGTACTAACCTTTTTTGCAGTAGAATTTACACAGTTTGGGTATTTATCGTATTGTGGCCATATTAAAATAAAGAGGATAGATATACTGTAGTAACTTCGAAGTTCTGTAATGGTTACAAAGTAAAATGTTTGACAGTATAACGATAGCCAATACTCGAGTAATAATTCAACATTATTTGAGAGAAAAAACAAATACAAATAAGAACAACGTTCAAATTGAAAAAAGAATGGATTTTAGTAATCAGAGCTTTTCTCATTTTCAGTGTCTTGATGCTTTTTCAGTCGTCCAGATCTTAACACTAACAGTGGATTGTTTGCGGTTTATATCCTTGTCTTAACTGATTCACGGAACTAAATGCTGCTCGCACGTCATTTCTCCTTAGGTTTTCGTCAAGTTTTGGCACGTGGTAGTTGCTTCTGGTACAATTATAATTTGTCATCCAAGCACCAAGAGATTGCAAATCAACAAAATGATAATATCATTGAGGCACCAAAAGTAAAAGACGATGATGCTAATTAATGTTTTGATGTTGTCTTAAAGTGGGCTGTGCAAAACTCAATTTCTATAGACTAAATTAAGATACTTCAAGAACTACGGAGCACGGCAATTAAATGTTTTAATAATTAATTTATATTTATTAATTTCGTCATCCCGATAGTTTCAACCAAGCTGGTTTTTATTCGTTGAAATTATCGCGATTGTACTGTATACGGAGGTTGCCTTTTATATTTCGGGATTGGACAACGCTAGTGTTGCAATCTGGCAACTGACAGCTCTATCGTAAAGTTTGACATTTTTGAGGTTATACGTACTCAGAACGTTTTGACATACGAGCGCTATTTGTGTTGTTTACAGTAACTTAAAAGATTAATCTCGGCCAAATAATGGAATTCAATCGTGAACATTTTCGTGCGATTATTTTTTACAACTTTCGACGTGGATTAACTCAGCAACAGTGCATGGATGAACTGAATTCAATTTTTGGCGATGAAGCTCCATCAAGGACCAGTGTTTATCGATGGTATGGTGAATTCAATCATAGATAAACAGACTATATAGATGTCTATTCTGGAACAAAATATCGCGTCTATGAAATGATATCTACGAAAATTTCGAGTAAACCACGCAGACATGTGTGTGTGAGAGCGAATGAAGCGTGAGCGTCACTAGTTGCAATTGAAGAGCAATGGCACGTACGTAGTTAGACTCGTTCAGTCGAATCTTTTATGAATCTCGTGTTTGCTGCGGTTTGCTTCTCTCCTGCGGTGTACCGATCTCAGGCCGGCCGCATCTTGGACGTAGGCAGCACAGCGCGCACATGGCATTGTTGTTGTAACAATAGTTAAAATCTGTGCGCGCTGTGCGAGCTGCCCTGCCTACGTCGCAAGATGCGGCCAGAGGAACAGACCGAGGAGTGTGAAGTTTATGTCCTATTCATAGACTCATTAAGTTCGATCAATTACTGTTCGCGTGGACTCCCAATCGAGGTATGCACTTATGTGGATTGCTTTAAAAGGCTTTCTTATTTCTTTCATTCATCAGGCATGGATTATAATCATATATTTAAAAAAAAAGAGGAATTTATCATAAAATAAATTAATAAAAATAGTAGAAGTAATTGAAAACAGGTAGTGACAAACTTAATAAAGAAAGTAAGGAAGTATTCATTTTAATAACAGTATTTGAGGAAGTTATTTGTTATAATAACAACGAAAGGGAAGAGAGGGGGAAAGTGGATAGAAAGCAACCATCAACCAATATAAAATAAATAACAGCATCCAGTCTGTTAATCCTAAAAATGTTATTTATTGTAAATGTTGTGATTACCTATTATAAAAGTTACTTAACCAATATGAATAAATATAAAAAATTAAGCAACAAAACTATAATATATATATATTGAAGAAAATTAACAGAAAAACAATAATAATTTAGCTTAAAAGTAAAAACTTGGCTATCCTTTTAATATTTTAAGTTTTCTATGATTAACATCATGCCGTTTTTGTTGACAAAATTCTATCCATTTCCCATTTACAATTTTTTTCGAATTAAAACGACCATGAAATATTCTAAAATTGAAAATCTATGAGAATGACAATTATTATTTAGATTATACCACTCAACTAATCTTTCACTACACAATCTACACAATTCTTTCAGAAAATTAACGCTTTCACGTTGTTTAATAAAAAAATCATCAAAAATTTCCCTATACTAAGTATATGAACGCAAACATTAAGTATAAGCAGATATGCGTAAAATATCCTCTAAGTTGATAGGGAGCTCCTTCCGCTTATTATAAAATAGCCGTAATTGAATTTGGAATATTTACAATCGTATAATATTATATATATAGTATATATATAATTAAGTGAACAGCCTTCTATTTTTTTTATTTCCATGCATTTTTATGTCGATAATATCAATCATTTATAAGCCAACAAATGAAGTCATTGGTAATAACGACTCGTTTCAAAATTGCAATTGCAGAAACCTGTGCTTCCGCTCATATCTTTTGCGTATCTATGTGGTGTAACAAACACGCATTAAACAAGCGACTTGTTGTTTGTGTAATGCGTGCTCGTTTCCCTACTCTATACGCGATAGATACGCTAAAGAGTGCGCCTATTTATACCCTCCTAAGTGGATGTTCACACTGCGTGCGATGCCGAGCCGAGCCGGGTCGAGCGATGCAATGCGATTACAAGCTTTTAAAGCAAGAAAATGGAAAGTCTTCAATTTTAAATGGAATCACGCTTTGAGTGTACACACTGCGCGCGATGCAATGATGAGCCGAGCGATGGCCCGATGTTTTCACAAACTTCTTTGCTTTTTCGTGCGAGTACCGGCTGCTGATTTTTTGCGATGGAATTTAATGGGCTTTGCGATGGAGTTTATGGGCTTTGCGATGCTTTGCGATGTGAAGCTTTTTGGAGCCAGTATGGTGCAAGTACGAGCTGTAAAGTAATATTTGATGTAAGATCAGACTGAAAAAAATGCATGTATGTCTGCTTTTATACCCTAGACTTTTAGGCGCGGCGGTGTGGCAGTGTATACATGGAAATTATGAGGGTAATCTCCTGATTCGATTTAGCCATATCTGTCTGCCTGTCTGTTCGTTTGCACGATAACTTTCGATAGAATGAAGTTAAAACCTTGAAATTTTGGTCAAATGTTTGTAGCATGATCTAGTTGGTTGGTATAGAAAATGGGTAAGATCCAACCGAAGAACCCCTATTTCCCCTACAGATGAAATTTCAAATGAGCGATAACTTTCGATAGAATGAAGCTAGCGACTTGAAATTTGGTTCAAATATTTGGATTTAGATTTAGTTGGTTGGTATTGGAAATGGCCAAGCTCCGTCCCAAGCAACCTCTACGTCCCCTACAAACGAAACTTCAAATGAGCGATAACTTTCGATACAAATGCTAGCGACTTGCAAAATGCGACAAATATTTATAGTGTAGGTTGTTAGTTGATTTTGAGAATGGGCAAGATCCTATTGAATGAACGGCAACCTTCCCTATAAACGTTAGTTCAAATGTAAATATCCAAAATTCGAATGGATGAACGATGAAACTTTTCATTGGATCCACGCCCACAGCTCAAACTGACCATATGGGAAATTCACTTTTAATGCATATGGCCGTTGCCAGTTGGAAGTTTTGGTATCACAACTATAGGTCTGTACAAGTCTAGGGTATATACGCTTTGGACTCCGGTTTTGATTCAGTATGGCTCAAATGAAAGGTTATTATCACCGTAATAAGGTCGCGTTTAGAAGGCGTGGTTTCACAAGCGGTTTGAATTCAAATGCAATCTCGCCGCTCCACAAACCGCGGCGGTGGCCACAACGGCGAGTCGAGCGGTTTATACATTCATCGTCCTAAAGCCGCCGCGGCTGCCGATTTTTGCGTTTACACACAGCGGTGCGCCGCTGCTCAATCCGCTTGTGAAACCTCTCGTCTGAGGTCGCGGAAGAGATGATGAAATTCACCAACGCCTTTCTTCATTAATGGAATGCACCCAATGGCGACGCCCTTCCATTTTTAGAGCACTGTTTTGAAACAGAAATAAATTTACTGGGTCAAGCATACAAACGACATGATGTCGAACAGATTCTATTCCTTGAACTAAATTGGTCTCTACTCTCCATCATTGCGTGCAGTAAACATCCCGGATCATCTTTGCATCGCAAGCCATCGCTCGGATCATCTTTGCATCGCAAGCCATCGTTCGGCTCGGCATCGCACGGCGTGCAATGTGAACACCCACCACATCGCATCGCTCGACCCGGCTCGGCTCGGCTCGGCATCGCACGCAGTGTGAACGTCCACTAAGAACAAAATTAAGAAATGCATACGTATGATACACGGTACACCTCCTATGGTGGAATGAATGCACATCTCAAAGCAAGAGCATTTCAAGTCTCTTCGAATGCGTTGCGAGAGAGCCATCTCTTATGCGGTTATCCGTGTGTCCTTCCTTTTGTATTGGTGACATCAGGCGCACATTAGGCGACAGCGTCTGAAATAAGTGGTCCCGATTTTTTCCACAGAATGGACATCTATGTAGTCTGTTTATCTATGATTCAATCGAGGTCGTAGTTCACTCCAAGACGAATTTCGTGAAGGTCGTCCAAAATCAGTTGTTTTTCCGGAAACCATTGATGGTGTGCGAACTGATATTGCAAGATCTTCATGTGACCTATCGTGAGATTGAGACAACCTTAGGCATTAGTGGGACCAGCATACATTCAATATTGCATGAACATTTGACTGTCAAAAAAATTTGTTCGCGTTGGATCCCACACAATTTGTTAATCGCTCAAAAATAGGCTCGTGTCGATTGGTCGAAAGAAATGCTCAAAAAATACGATCGCGGTGCTTCGAAACACGTCTATGACATCGTGACAGGTGATGAATCGTGGATTTACGCGTATGAGCTCGAAAGTAAACAGCAGTCGACTGTATGGGTGTTTCAAAATGAGCCAAACCCAACAAAAGTTGTTCGCGCACGAAGCACTTCCAAGCAAATGGTCGCCTGTTTTTTCGGAAAAACTGGACATGTCGCAACCGTACCACTAGAACAACGCAGAACAGTCAATTCTGAGTGGTACACAACCATTTGTTTGCCAGTTGTCTTCCAAGAAATCAGAAAAACCAACCGCCGAAGACGGATCACTCTTCACCACGACAATGCGAGGTCTCACACATCAGCTCAAACAACTGCATTTTTGAGCACTCAAAACATAGATTTGATGGGTAATCCGCCGTATAATCCTGACTTGGCACCGAATGATTTCTTTTTATTCCCGTACGTAAAAAACAAACTGAGAGGTCAACGTTTTTCAACACCTGAAGAAGCTGTTGCTGCATTCAGAATGCATGTTTTGGAGACACCTCAATCAGAGTGGCAAAAGTGCTTTGACAATTGGTTCAAACGCATTCAAAAGTGTATAGATCTTCATGGGGAATATTTTGAAAAACAATAAAGCGATTTTCAATGATTAATATTTGTTTTTGTTCTCTAATCCCGAAATATAAGAGGCAACCCTCGTATTATACTTAACCCGTAAAAATAAAATAGACAGTTAACCAGATATAACTCTGTGAAACGAAAACATTAAAACTACTTTTCACTCAAAAGTGAACGATCAGTCGACGTTCAATCCGGGCCGGATCACAGAAATCCATTTCCAAGATGTTGCCAATAGTTTTATTTAAACCAAACCCCGTTCGATCCCAAGGAAGTTAAAAATGCAAAAAAAAAAATGTTTGTAATATTTATATGTTATCATATGTTTTACCATCCATTAGTTAATTACAATCATTAATATTCTTGATAAACAAACACATTCTAATTCACCATAATTTTTCATCTTTTCCAATTGTTTCTTAATTTCCGCAAATAAATTGCATCCCCATGTGTAGGCATCATCAGCACGGGTTTTACCTGTAATTTGGCTCTTTTGCATGTTTTTCGTCATACCGTAGCACTATTAATAATTCAGTTGCCGGTTACAAATTTTTTTCTATCAATAAACTCCTAAACAACAAAAAAGTTGGCTAAAGAGTTGAATAAAAAGTCGACCAGAATAATGGCAATTCAACAAGTGTGGTCTCGCATTAGCTTACCTGATATTTTACGTGTTTGCCGTGAAATTAATACGTTAAATCAGGTGAGGTCTATTGTTAATTTAGATAGCTAAAAATATTAATTGTAGTGACTTGCGAAAATTTCAAATTAACTTCATCGCCGGCGACGTGTACATTAGGAACATCGAATAACCTCGCGGACAATTTACATATGTACGTAAAGCGAATTATTTCGTTTTATTTGATCCTATTCATTCATTAACCTAGGACGTACATGGTACTTAAATACTTGCACATATAGCATTTCCAGGTCAAGTACATAAATTCCGAGACAAATAAATTTCAGAAACAAAGTACTAAATTTCCGTGTGAAATAAATAAATCTCCGAAACAAGTTAAGTCCTTGATCAAGTAAATCCGCTTCCGAATATATTTTGAATCAAATGATTAAATTTTTCGAAATATATTTATAAATTTTATTTGTTCCAGAATTTTATTTATTTATTTGGAAAATTATTTGTTTACTTTATTTATATACATATATGTATGATATAGAACCCATAGGCAGTTTTCGTTGGCGACGAGGACCCAACTTCCATTTTCTATTTTAGATCTTAGAGCGGTGACTGAACGAACGCGGCCACCGAGTGTGTCAATAGGTCGTTTCCGTCAAATATCCTACTCTTTCAAAGGTCACTCTTAATTTGCATTTATAAATGAGGCCCACAACTTACTTTTCTCGGCATGTCGTTGGAGCCGACTAAAAGAAACTACAGCATCATCCGAAAACTTGTACATGCTAACGAGTCAACTAAGCGTCGGATATAAACTGACTCAGCGGTTACGGCTTTTGGTTATCGTTCAATGATAAAGATTGGTTCCTGGAATGTGCCTACTCTCCTGGGCAATGGATCCGGAGATCCTCAGAATGCACGATTTTTTCAACTGGAAAGTGAATTTCAGCGGCACAAATCATACATTTTAGGAGTTGGTGAGATAAGATGACTCACTTCCAACAAACGGCGTCAAAGTACTGGTGGCAGATTTTAATGCGAAAGTTGGAAATGAAAATTTGTATCAGGGAGGACATAGCCTCCATGAGGAATGCCATGATAACGGCGAACGATTAATCGACTTCGCCTGCAGTACGAATTTTATCGAAATCTTCTCATGCGTCCGCATCAACGCATTCACAAACGGATTTGGAAATTTCCTGACGCACGTACTGTGAACCAAATTGATCACGTCCTCATTTGCAAAAAGGAACCGTCCAGCGTATTGAATTTCCGATCCTATCGAGGAGCAAACTGCGATTCAGATCATCACTTGGTGAAGACAACCTATCGGTGTAGAATCTCTTCAGTACACCAATCGAGAATCAGCCCTCTCAAAATGTTTGCGGTTGACAACCTCTTGAGCGATGCATCAGCCGAAAAAATGCTAAGCACATTTGAACAGAAAGTTCTTCGGCGAATTTTCGGAGGAGTTTAGAACCAAGACCGATGACGCATCCGGTACAACAATGAGTTGTATGAACTGTACGATGAGCTGGAAATTTTGAAAATCGTTAAACTACAACGTCTTCAATGGGCAGGGCATGTACAATGAATCGACGATGTTCGCATGCCTAAACAAGTAATGAACGGACGACGAGTCGACGGAACGAGACTGCCAAGAAGACTGAGAGCTCGTTTGAAGAGCTCAAAACACAAAGTGGCATTCAGAAAGTCATGGCGGCGAAAGAGAGTGAGTTGTTATTGGTAAGTCCTGAGGGCAGTTTAGTCCCATTGCCCAGAACCGAGTACGATGGCGCGCAGGAATAGTTGATGTGCTCATATTTTTGAATTCTGGCAATGCTTTTTAAATATCCTCCTCTTTTTCCTTTACTCCACTACGATGGATCCTTGAATACAATCTAACTTGTCAAGGATATTAAAACTCATATACCGATGACTACATGAAACTAAAACAAATAGTTCCCAAAATACTGTCGTAAATATTCCGCCCATGGTTGCTCCCAATGCCGAGGATCCTTTTGCCTCTTTGGTTACAACCCCATCAACGTTTGTCGAAAAATGTTTTTCGGAGCCAGAATTTTTATTCAGATGCAAATTTTCAGGGCGACTGTCGTAAATTCAAGGGGTTTATGCGAAAGCTACGAGGGTCCTCCATTCAACGAGCAGACTATAGTCCATGTTCTCCGCACTATGTGCAGATATACAGAATTAACAGTGCCATCTATTCGTAGCCAAGAAAGATAATGATGTACCTTAAAATAGAGAAAATACTTTTTAACTCCGTTTACTCTTAAATCCCTTAAATTGCAGATAAATTGAATCCGATAAGATACCCTTTTCGAGGAGGAATCAAAATGATAGCGGAGGCAAGAATTAGGAAAGTTTGGGAAATTAGTTGTGGTTTACGAGGGTTTCAGTTTCCGTAGCGGCAGCGTGTGTGTACGAGTAGTTTAGAGGTCGTCGCCAAGCGACAGCAATAACGCTCATGAAGCTCGAAATGTTTGTGGATACGCTAGGAAATGTGTGTTCAGTACGTTCACACGAGGGGGTTAATTAAAATCATTGGAAATGTTCGTGCAGGCACTTATGAAGGTATTCAGGTGACATGAGAAAGGATTTTATGGAGTTTTCATGGAAATGCTTAAGTTGATTTGATGATATTCGGCAGCGTGGCAAAGTAGAGGAAGTGGAGCGTCAAGCGAGTGAGCATTTACGAGTATGTTCCGATTTTCGACTAGATAAACGTTGGGTAAATTTTCGATGCATATATCCTCAAAATATCCTTGGAGTCGTTGGGATGATTTCAATTTATTTTAAGTATTTGGGGCTCTAACGAGAGAAAGCGCCCGGGTTGATTTAATATCTGAACATATTTTGGGATTGTAGGTAATAAATACTCGTAAACAGTCGCTGAAGTGGAATTTAGAGCCTATTAAAAACCTCTTTGATTTTTTTTTAGATCTTTGACATGCGTATGTAATAATTAGAAATGGCTGAGTTTTCCACCCCAGCTTATGTGAAATCACTGAGTATGACTAGGAAATTGAAGTCGGTTGTGTACTTCAATACAATTGGCCATTTGGACGAAAACGTTAACAGTTCACTCCACTCAGCTCCGGCAGAACATAAATCTTCCTATAAAATAGTTCATAAACCAAAACCACAACAATGGAGATGCTAATGGCAAATGTGAATTACACAATTCACACTCGAGAACAAATTAATGCTTGACTGACTGCCACCCAAACTTACCGACCATGTATCGAGGCAATGGGCGCTAAGTACTTTATATAGTAACGGCTATGGCCTAAAGTCCATAAAACCGACGAGTGTACGCCCCATTTTCTACTCGTAACATCAAAAAACGTTAGCTTCGGATTATTGCTCGATTTTATAACTTATACGAGTATAGTGCGCGGACGGTACCGGTCCAACATCTTATTGCCAGATATGTGGACAGATAGGAGATACTACGACTATGGTCGGATCGTAAGTGAATCGAAGTATGAAACGCCAGATTAATCGCAAAATGACTACACTCTAATTACAGTTTTTTCTTTTCATAGAATTTCTGTATTTGCAGATGTGCGATCTGAAACTGCCAGACAAATACGCATCGTCAACTTAACGTAGTATCCGCATGTACCTATAAAGGGGAGTGACGGTACTGTATCCGATTGTGTAGAATCGTGGAGCGTTTCATTATGTAAATTTTGATACAATAGGTACACATTAAAGTACAACTAGACACCGTACCAACATTACACGACCATTCCATAGAATATGTATGATATGTTTTTTTGCTGTTTTGAATTGAAAATTAGCGAGAATTTTTGAATTTGATTCTATAGAAATTTGCTGAAGATTGAACTCTGTAATTATCATCGGATACACTAAGATGGACAGCAATTACCTGTGTAACGTTACACGGGTGCACAGGAGGCTACACATTACCCCAGTCGGACAAGAATCGACACTTGACCGGTCCTGGATCGATGACTACTACTACTACTACTACTACTAAGGAATCGATGACTTTATCGGAGACACGTCGGAGATATTTGTATGGGCATGGCCGCTTTTGCGATACCCAAAATGAGGACAGGAATCGATCCGAAATCGATGACGGTAGTCGATGGAGCATCGATGACTGGAGTCAACGTAGAATCGATACTGGGGTCGAATTGGGATCGATGACTGTAGCTAATGTGGAATCGAATCCGGATCGATGACTGGAATCGATTCCGGACCGATAACTGTAGCCAACGAGGAATCGACACTGAGATCGAATTCGGATCGATGACTGTATAAATGCGTTGAATCTATTTAAGCCTGATAAATACAATTCGTCCAGAAACTAAAAGTGTCGTGAAATCTTTTTGTATATTGATTTCACGGCACTTTTAATTTAACGGCGGATTGTATTCAAGGCTTACAGAAAAAAAACAACATATTCCGTATTCCATATTTCATATAAGTGTATGACAACATGCGTCGCCAAATGCCAGATACTTTCAAATGAATTCAAATTTCAGGCTAACTCGATACATAATTGAAAACATTTGAATTTGTTCAGCTACGGAGACAAACCGATGAATGGAACCGGTAAGGAATCGAAGACTTTCCGATTCCACTGGGATCGGAGACAAATTTCTTGCTGGGACGATTACCAAATGAGCTTCTAACGAGTAAATGGTACAGAACATTATTCAAGCAATAAAGGGATCCTGATTACCCAAGAAACAGAGACCAAATAGAGGAGGTTAGCGTGTAAGAGGTGTGGTAGTTCTGATTTTTTTTAGAATAGAAGTGCATTTTATTAATATCTTTTTAGATGAACCCGAAACTGAAGGCGCAGCGAAAATTATCTACAAAAGGACGGGAATGTGTTTTCTGTATTTCCCACTGGGAGATAAATTTTCAGAAGTTGGCCGAGTCTCGACTTCTCTGCTATGTGCAACTCAAGTCCACGGCATATACGACAGCGACTCGCCTTCCATGTACAACGCAAGTACCTCCCAAGCAGCCGGCCCCGCGCACGAACAAGCAATTGTCAAAATATACATTTTTCTCGTCATGCACATCGTCCAACTCAGCCAAACGACATGCACGACAGCGATTGCGACACCCAAATATGATGGCGACGATATCCTATCCCCTGCGATGCGACAGACGAAGCCATGCGATCCACGTTCGCGAGCGTAGTCGCAGTCGTTTGGAGGAACACAGCTCCACAGACAATACACACAAATAGTGCTCAGTGCTGACCGCTGAGCTGGGATAACTGCGCTGTCGTCGCATGGATCGCCCCGAGGAACATGGACCTTTAAGATTAGAAAACCTAAGTTACTTCAGCAAAATTGGGATTTTTGTGACACTTGGCTTCATTCTGTACACCATCTTAATATGCGTCTGTAGCTTAGCTCGGCAACGCACCGACCATTTTTCGCTAGTCGATACACGGTCGTTTGAGGTTCAAGCCCCTCAGCGGGACAAATACTTCACACGATGGACCAACTGCTGTTGATGGTCAGCCGAACCATCGGGGAAGCACTGAATTCATTCAGGCACTAATCATGTCGTCGATAATATGTATCATCACCGGATGGCTAGCACTTAGAAGCAGGCCCGGCTCAAACATCTAAGCAGATTTTGCATCTCCTTCCTGATTGAACAACACGCTATATAAGGCATTCTTAAGGAAAAATCTAAAAAAGTTTCGGTTCTTGTGTCTCGTCACTAACGATACCACGCGCCTATTGGATTGTTCGCTTCGATTTCATTGACTGCTGATGAAATCACGCTAAACCCACGTTGGGTGCTGACTAGGTTCCAAACTTTTCGCCTAATTTTTGACTATTTTCCATCTTTTTACTAATGTAGGATAAGAAAATGTTGAGCTAAGTTTAAGGTGGCGTATGATTATAGTTTGGTGTTACCTTCCAAAAAAGTTTCATTTTTATGTCTTTTGACCATGGTACGTACCACGGGCCTATTTTGATTGCTTATTTCAGTTTCGCTGACTTGCTCAAATCACTGCCACCCCACGTGGAGCCGTTCTGAGGGGTTGTGCGTGAATTGAAGCAATATGCGTTGCGCCCATTTCTTATGCCCCACACCAAGAGGGGGGGGGGGATCCGCATCCTTCATTTCAAACATATTTTCATCCGTTACATCCCTACTGATTATCATCGAAAAATGAAAATCATAAATCCAATGTTTTCCATTAAATAAGTTCATGTCCATGGGGACATTAAGATTTAAAGATAACCACGAAAGTGAGAAATGGTTATACACAAAACATCTCCAACAAACTATTGCACACGTTTCAATTGCCACGATATTTGCTCAAATTGGCAGATTTCCTAATATGAAACGGCTGGCGACCGCTAAATGCGGAATCCACAAATGGCCTTCCGCAAAGTCAACAAGTCATGCATTTTGTGAAAATAGAAAATTAACTAATGCTAAAGTGTCGTGTGATGGAATAATTATAAAATAATAGGGTGTCAAGGAAAAAATAAATAATTCTTATAACTTTGAAAAGTAGTGTTAAATATTTTACCAAATTAAATTTCATTGGAACGTTTTTTTTTCCGCATCTCGAAAGCCTAACGACCAATTCATTGATTTGTGTCTGGTATAGTGCTGTGAACATGAACATACATTCATTCTACACCCTGTATTTTATTTACAGTTTCTTTGGGGAAATATAAATGATGCTGCATCACCTGTCACTATTTTATTTTTGCGGGAACGTATCAATGATAAATTCCAGATAAACATTTTTTTTTGTTCGTCATGAACGAGGAAATTTTCAAGTTTACAAAACATTCGACCGAATGCATGAAACTGGGACAGCGCACTACAAGTTTGGGGTCGCAAACAATGCTATAGCGTGAATGGAAGTGGGCGGGAATAACATGTCGCAATTACAATGACAATCATAAACACCCTAATTAATCAGGCATGTCTTACAATTATTATTGCGGAGTGCAATAATTATTGCAAGGAAGACGACGCTACGCTGGTGACAGCGTCTCGTGATGTCATTACTCATTTACGAAAGAAAAGTGGCAGGTTTCTTTCATACGAGTAAATATCCAGACTGTCTTCTATGAAAATGGATATACTAATTGGAAGGAGAATTAGCGACGTCAATTAATGCATTTTAAATTAAGGAAATATAACGGAGGAGGTCGAACCGCGAAGGCCACTGACATGTGAGAGCTACCATGATTCATAGCGAACTGATCCATATAGAGCTCAAGCTTGTTGCTGCACAATTCGTTTATATTAGGACAGATAGGGTAGGCTAAGCCTTCTGGCGTATTCCCCAACTATACAATGCCCAGTTTTGACTCCGACGACAGCTCTGATGTCTGTCTGTCTTTTCATCGACAACATTTTAGCGATGTGACTTTGTTGAGAGGCAAGTATTATGCTGCTACAGACAATGGTTCATCGCTGTCAGTTGCTATCATGAATCTGGGCAGATAGTGATTTCTGGCGATGGTGGCTGCCAATAATTGGCTCATAATGGCTTCCAAAGCAATTTGCCGGCAAACGCCATCGCCACTAACTGCTATGCGCGTCGATACACGATGAAAATGGCTTTCAATTGCCAGGCATGGGCCTTATTGGCTGTAGCAGGCATTAACCTTTATCCATCTAGAGTTGGTCCTTTCGAGCTGATCTGAAGCGTTTAGCAGAAGAAACTCTACGGTGCATCCAACAAAAGAGTTACCGCATAATCGGAATATCGTCAGATCGATCTGACGACGGATTGCATCGTATATGAGGGCTATTAGGCTAATTTTTATATCCTAGACTTTTAGTATAGGAATAGGGTATATTGCTTTTGTCACGACGGAAATATGTAACACCTTAAAGCAGGCTCTGGAGGTATAGTAATGTATATATATATAAATGATCAGGGTCACCTCCTGATTCGATTTAGCCATGTCTGTCTGTCTGTTTGTCTGTCTGTCCGTCTGTCCATCTGTCTGCCCGTTCGCACGAGACCTTCCGATAGAATGAAGCTAGAGCCTTGAAATTTTGGTCAAATGTTGGAAGTATGATCTAGTTGGTTGGTATTGAAAATGGGCATGATCAGGTCAAGAGAACGCCTACCTCCCCTACATATGTAAAATAATTAAATGTATTTATAACACCCGATTAAATAAACGTGAAAAGCTGTAGCTTTGGTAGATTGCTCGTGAGGGTAATCTTATACTCCCCTGGAAAAATAAAATCGATCAGTTGAAAACTAACTGCAATTTTCTTACAAAGAGCCCCGTATTACCCTACTTTTGAGGTTTTTTGTCCATAACTCTTGAACCAATTGACGTAGACACCTGATTTTTGGCATGTAACCCTGAAGTGAGAAGTTGCTTGGGTTTAAGTAAGTTGGGCGTAATCAGATCAAAGGAACGCCTACCACCCTACAAAATTAAAAAAATTAAATATTACTTTAATTACGATAACTTTCGACAGAATAACACTAGCGAAATATCATCAAATATGCCAATGCCAATCCACTTCCCCGTATTTCACGCCAATTTCATAATTGAAACAGGTGACTCTCAATATGGCAAGTGTTCATTTATCGCGTACACGCGTCAAGTTGCCGGAAATTTTTCTTAATCCACTTGTGAGAGACTTTTCACACGGGCAAGCCACTTGACCTTCAGCTGCACTATCTCCAACAAATATTACGATTGCATCAACACAAGTCGTCGCATCATCGTGGCATTGTGGAGCAAATGCGCCTCCTTGTAAGTCGAGTGATCTCCAAATTAATTGCTTTTCGCGAATTTTCCCCCGTTATACTATAGCCAGATGCTTCAGGAGGGTAGTGTGCAATGCACTAAACAAAAACGGCAATTAATTATATCTGCGATACATCACTAATGCACTTCCTGGTTCAACTAAAAATATATGATGGGCTGGATTGCACAGTTTGTTTGTTTGATGCGCGTTGCAATTTCATTTTTACGGCCTCCAGTGACATCGCCCAAATAGGCGTGCTGATGGACAAAGGCCAGACATGGATCGGGATAGGCATTTTCATGACATTTTCGCTGCGATTATCCCTATTAGGGGTGAATATTGTCTGGCAAATGTTTCAGGAATTAATCGATAAAATATTTTGATTTAGCTGGCAGATTTGCAATGGTATGTATGCCTGTTTAATCAACAGAAAAGTCGACGATAGATTAGATTTTTTTAATTTTTGGAAGATATAAATAAACTACACTTTGAATGAAGTCATCCTTACAATCTTCTGGATGATTTTGATTTTCTTTACAGATGTAACCCTGCTGGATAAAAGCGATGCTGAGGAGCAAAGTGATCACAGCAGAGCTTGAAGAGAGCCAGGTGACCAAATGTGCACGCAAGAGAACACCCCAAGGCAGGGTCATTTCTCCTCTGCTTCGGGTGCAAGCGATGGACGGACTCCTGAGAAAGCTGGAAAAGTCAGGAGCCTATTACCTTGGCTCGTGACTCTTCCATACGCAGATGACGTAGTGATCTTTATTTTGGGAAAGTTCCTATCGGGGATGAGCGACATCATGAGTCCTACACACGGTCAACGCCTGGAGTGCAAAATACGGACTAAGTGTGAATCCTAGCAAAAACCGTGCCGGTAATACTCGTATTTATCATAAAGTCCAAAATACCGAAATTCCGACTCCCACAATTAAATGGCCACTCCTTGAAGCACACTCCCAGCGTCAAATGCCTTGGAGTCATCCATGACACTAATCTTACCTGGAAGCCGAACATCAAACATCGGGTCAAGAAAGCCCAAATAATCGTTTACGCCAGCAGCAGGACCTGCGGCAAAAGCTGGGGACTTAAGCCAAGGATGGTGCTACGGTTATACACTGGGTATTCCGCACGATGCACACTGCCGGAGCTACAAGGATAAGATGGATGAAAAGGAAATCCTGATCCATTTACTGTGTGAATGCACCGCTCTAGATACAGCTATTTATCAACAACTGGGCGAAACACTCTTCGCTAGCATATCAGCCATCTCCTCGAAGACAATTGGGGAGATGTTACGTTTTCTTAATTCGGTGGGATGGTTATGAAAACCTTTTCTGACCACCATGGGACGTTTTGTCCTCCTACGAGGCGTGTGGTATTAAAACGGTACACAATAGTGCTACTTGTATTCAACAAACAACAACAAATTGACAATCACTTGAACCAACCATACAACCTTGCAGATTGAGGTATCTAAACGATTTAGTCCCCATAAATATCCAATGTTACCTTTAAGCATTTCCTTATTCCCGAAACGAATAACTGCGTATCAGTTTAATACATGCATACCCAAAACTGGTGAGCCATGAAATCCTTGAGAACACATTACGCATCATTCGCGACATCTAAGTAAGCTGGACGTTGGAATTTGTCTAAAAATTGCTCTTTGTAAGCACGTCAACTTGATACAATTTATAGCTATTGTAACTGAAAGCTGTATGAAAAGATCTATCACAGAGCGATCGCTGCTTTGTCCACACTAGATATGGTGGTGGACGAGTGTGCTGTGAAATAATTAGTACCCGAACCGCTTGGACTGTACTCGTTAATGTAATAAAATTGCTTTTGACAGAGTGACAGTATCGTTAACGCTAGAAAGTAATTCATCCTGTCCACTTATGGAGAAACGGCAATGTACGCAGTAGATATTATTTATAATGTTGTGGATTGTCATCGATCATTTCCTGAAATCGCTGAAAGTGAAATGACCGATTTAATCGTGCAACCGCGCCCGCGCCGGCCTCTCAACAATCACGGCTTGATGGCTTGATATTTGACAGGTACGCATAACGAAATGGAGAGTGACCCAGCTTTTTTATTTGGACATCCTGCTCTGTTAAGGATTTTGAGACGTAATGCCATTCTAGCTATCAAACCTGCCGTCAGACCCTTTATCAACCCAGTCGTTAAGCCTGTTATAAAACCTGGCATCAGATTTTCTATAAATTCTGCCCTCAGACAGGTGTGGTCCCCAAGGGGAAGGGAGGGGGTAATTTCTAAATTTTTCCTAAAGACCGGAAAACCCAATTTTTTATTATCCTCAGAATAAATTGTTAAAATGTTGCACTTTTTAGATTATTTAAATAAATTTAAACTTTCACTCGAAGACGCGCGCTAATTGAACTAGTTGGGAAGTAGAAGAGAAAAGATGTCGGAGCAATTAAAGTCCACAAGTAATGAAATCGAATGGCGACCGGTAACTCAGTGCATTTGAGGCGTCAGTCTGATCCTACTGATCAGCTACAGGTTCGAGTCGCGGCCATGTATGTTTGTGTTCTCATCCCCCTGTGGTGTGTTACAATAAGCCACAAACTTTCCCGACTTGTCGCAGCTACCATATATGGCTAAATGTGCAGGAGGTACATGCTAACAATAAGCATCAACCGAAACAAGTTCATGCTAATGAAACGTCAACTAAGTGACATGGGAATACTTGACGCGCTATACCTCTGTATAGGGATTAGGGCAAATAGTAGTAGTATTAGTATCTAAAGTATAGCATATCACAACTAA
Organism: Chloromyia formosa; assembly: GCA_964017055.1. Taxonomy (NCBI): domain Eukaryota; kingdom Metazoa; phylum Arthropoda; class Insecta; order Diptera; family Stratiomyidae; genus Chloromyia; species Chloromyia formosa. Next base: position 4,091,681 of record OZ024818.1, on the reverse strand, counting down.
CCTGTCAGTCAAGCTTGATGGCACTGACGAAGCTAGTTCAATGTCCACTATGACAATCAGTTCAAGATGGCCTCTCAAAAACGAGTCTCCAATTGGTAAACCATAAATGATTGTAACCTTATTTCAACTTAACTGTAGTAGACCAGCGGACGGTAGTAATAGAGGGCTATATTCCCCAAACGAATTACCCCCTCTCTCTAATGACATATCGAACCAAATTTAAAAAATTGTATTTTATTGGGGTATTTCATGTGACATATCACCCCAATTTCAGGGATAATTTGCAAGATTCCAACAAAAAATCGATTTTGATTCCGGGGGAAAAATCATCATGTGTTGTGGGTCATGACGATTTTTACCGCACGTTTTAACCGTTACCCCGTCCGGACCAGAAAGTTTTATTATAACAACTTATAATTAATTTAGGATTCGATTGAGCGCAAATTAAGAATATTAATATTGAAAATTTGTCAGTTACATGTGCCGAAGACATTTTAAAGCAGAAAGAGCCAAATTTCATCTTCGTATAGGTTAATAAATATGCATGTTCAGACCAACTAGAAAATAAAATACAATCTGTACGTCCCATACATACTTCCTGATATTGGATGCACAAATTTTTGAAATGCTGGTAATAAAATTATAAGTTAAATATTTCCGTCCTGAAAGGACTTCAGTGCAGAATACCCTTATCGTAAACACTCCCAATTACATCACATTAATTTTAGCCTTGGCGCTGTACCAACAGACAAACAATAATAATTAGTCTTCCGTTTTTGTATCATCTCGGACAATTTGATTACAGTCGCCAACATATCCTTTCTCTACCAAACTTCCCGGCGTACTAACGAACGGCAGTAATTGAATTTACCATTGCATCCGCAAAGAGTTAGTTTGTATGTCCAGCTTTTGCCAGAATTAATAAGAATGGCATCTGGTATGCAAATAAAACAAAATAAGCATTGTCATTTATGTTAATAATATGTGAAAAAGAATCCTTATTATTTTAATTTTTACTTTGATTACGAGTATGATGTAGAAACAGTAACAAGCAAAATATGCTCTAGCTTTTCAGCAGCTGAGACATGGTATTATTATCATATTCATACGCTACTAATTGCGTCGACTTTCGACTTTTAAATTTCAATGATTCACTCGTTTCGTGAAAAATTATGATTTAGGCCACTGGCACTTTAGTATTTGTGATACACGAGGTGTTAATAAAGATTAGCACTTTATTGTTAAATTTTCCATTCATTCTTTCAATGCGTAAACTTATGAACACAGTTTAGGGTTGTTCAATCACTTCCTTCATGCCACTAAAATTCACTGCAATCTTCCAATTCCTTTCTTATTTTCAATCTTTCACTATTTAAACCGAACAAAATCCAGACGGTCATCAATTTCCAGATCGAAATCCACAAACTCTTATTTCGAAATTGCGGAACATTCCTGTTTCGTGAATATTAGGAGAATTCTCTTTATTGCATTTAGAGAGAATTCTTAAAACTCTTTCATTGCGGCATTTCCGCTAAAGGTAGTCCATTTCCGCTTTAGGTGGTAAGAACCTAAAACCCACTCGGGGGGGTTTGTAGCTCCTAAAGCGGACAGTTATGGGGTGAAAGTTCTCTCTAATCAAATAAAGAGAATTCTCCTAATTTTTCCGAAACAGGAATGTTCCAAAATTGCCACTCCTTTTTTTCTCAATCAAAATCAACCCAATTCCAAAATCCAACCAAACTTTTTTTTTTATACCTTCACGAAACAAAACTTATGTAATTTTATTCGTCCGTTTTCGATGCCAAAAACCAATCTCTCCTCCACGTCAATCAAAATCAATCTCCTCGAACAAAACTACCGTATTTAACCTTAAGTCCAGAGTCGGTCAAACCTCCCAGATTTACCGCCCTCAAGGGTCCTCCGTCGCACACGAGCTATTCAAATTTCCCAAAATGTTATCCAAAATACCCTTGACCGGGTCATCGCTCGAGATGCATGCCGTCTAGTGATGGGCACTATCGAATAACTATCGGAAAGTTTTTCGATAGTTTTTACTATCGATACTATCGATAGTAAAAACTATCGGCCGATAGTCCCGATAGTTATTCGGTAGTTTTTACTATCGATAGTTATTCGAATAACTATCGGCCGATAGTTATTCGATAGTTTTACTATCGATAGTTATTCGAATAACTATCGGGACTATTGGTCGATTGTTATTCGAATAACTATCGGGACTATCGGTCGATTGTTATTCGAATAACTATCGGGACTATCGGTCGATTGTTATTCGAATAACTATCGGGACTATCGGTCGATTGTTATTCGAATAACTATCGGGACTATCGGTCGATTGTTATTCGAATAACTATCGGGACTATCGGTCGATTGTTATTCGAATAACTATCGGGACTATCGGTCGATTGTTATTCGAATAACTATCGGGACTATCGGTCGATTGTTATTCGAATAACTATCGGGACTATCGGTCGATTGTTATTCGAATAACTATCGGGACTATCGGTCCATCGTTATTCGAATAACTATCGGGACTATCGGTCGATAGCTGATATTCATGATTGATGATTGAACACGGCAGCCAAAGGTGTTGAAAATCTTTTTTTTTTTTGAAAAGTATCTTTTGGTAGTGCTTTGGGAAAATACGAGTATCTTTTTTTTCGCAATGCCTTTGCGATTTGTGTGAATGTAAAATTAAGGGTTTTCGTATGAAAATATACCTCGTATGTTGCGCAGGTTGTGACGAAAAAGGATACTTTTGCCAGTGAAGCGAAATACGGTCAATATGGGTGTCATATGAATCGGGGTGGACACCTGAATATCCAGGAGTAGTGCGGATGGCATTTCGAGTCCTTCGGTGGCGAAAAGGACATTCACGAAAGTCAAGCGAAAAATGGGCAATATGGGTGTCATATGAATCGGGGTGAAAAGGCGAATGTCCGGGGGCACTATAAATGGCACTTAGAGTCCTTCGGTGGCGACAAGGACATTCGAAAAAGGATACTTTTGGCAGTGAAGCGAAAAATGGGTAACATGGGTGTCATGTGAATCGGGGCGAAAAGGCGAATGTCCAGGAGTAGTGAAGATGGCATTTCGAGTTCTTCGGTGGTGAAAAGGACATTCACGAAAGTCAAGTTAAAAATGGGCAATATGGGTGTCATAAGAACCGGGAAGAAGAGGCGAATGTCCAGAAGTACTGTAGATGGCATTCCGTATCCTTCGGTAGCGACAAGGACATTCGAAAAAGTACATTTTTGCTTGTGATGCGAAATATGGGCAATATGGGTGTCATATGAGTCGGGGTGAAAAGACGAATGTCTAGGAGTAGTATAGATGGCATTTCAAGTCCTTCGGTGGCGAAAAGGACATTCACGAAAATCAAGTGAAAAATGGGCAATATGGGTGTCAAAAGAACCGGGGTGAAGAGGCGAATGTCCAGGAGTACTGTAGATAGAATTCCGGATCCATCGGTGGCGACAAGGATATTCGAAAAAGGATATTTTTGCTAGTGAAGCGAAATATGGGCAATATGGGTGTCATATGAATCGGGGTGAAAAGACGAGTGTCTAGGAGTATGGCATTTCAAGTCCTTCGGTGTCGAAAAGGACATTCACGAAAGTCAAGTGAAAAATTGGCAGTATGGGTGTCATATGGACCGGCGTGAAGCGGTGAATGTCCAGGAGTACTGTAGATGGCATTCCGGATTCGGTACTTGAAAATATCAGGTACCGGTACTGAAATCTCAGTACCGAACAGGCCTACTTATATTAATTGTTCAACTTAGAATAGGTGTTGCGTTGCGATGCGATACAAATGATAGAAGATAAGGTGATAGGATCTGGGATTGGGAATTACCTTAGGTACTACTATAATTAATAAATACAAGAAATAGGAACGACTCAAATGTTGCGCTGTTCGATTCTAAAATTTGAAAACCGGTTTTAGGTTTAAAAACAAAATTGAGTATTTACATGGCTATTTTCGCCAATCTTGACTTATTTTCAAGCTCGCTCTAACTGTATTGCTATTTTTTTTTTTCAGAAAATAAAACATATAATGAAACATACTGATATGACTATCGGACTGATACTGATAATGATATGACTATCGGACCTTTGTCCGATAGTTATTCGATAATGTTCTACTAATTACTACTTTTTTAAACTATCGATAGTTTTTACTAGTTACTAGTTTTCAAAACTATCGATAGTTTTTTTACTAGTTACTAGTTTTCAATACTATCGATAGTTTTTACTAGTTACTAGTTTTTTAAACTATCGAATAACTAAAAACTATCGATATTGCCCATCACTAATGCCGTCCAGTCCTCGTCAGCACAGTTGCCAACAACACCATAGATGCGCTGTGCCGGCTCCACAACTCATCAGCATAGATTTTGCGCGGTGCTCCACCGTTTCATATACGCATGGTATGTAATCGGTCAGCTGAGCTATACGTTGTCGGCGACAACAAACTATAGATTGGTGTAGGTCAGTTCAGCCGAATTTACGTGCAGCATTCTTTATGCGTATGCAACGAGAATGCTACACGATAATTCAGCTGACTGACTGGCCAGTGGTTCGCAACAAAACCTTAAGGTTGCCCCACATGAACGCGCAGAACCACGATCGAACTTCCATCGAACCATTAATTTCATAGAACGTGCGGAAAAAGAAATTCCCCCTATTTCAACCGTTCTGATAGTTGAATGCTCGATGAAAATTCAGTCGTGGTTCTGCACGTTCATGTGTGGCGTATGCAACGCTCTAAATATGACAACGCAGTAGAAAAATCAGCTAATGCAGTAGGAAAATCAGCTTATTTTCTTGGCGGAATTCTGTCGCCTGTTCTATTCTACGTCTCTACCGTCTCTCAGCATTAATTTGTGGCGGAGATGGTTTCAAATCCTCTTCCATCCACTCTGTTCTTTATTACCATTTAAATTGTCTCATTTGAATGTGCAAACGTAAACCGCTCTAGCTGTCAAAATCTCAGCAGCCCCTATCACTTGTTTGGAATTATCGTCCGATAAATTATTAACTGGAGGATGGGCGGCGTTAAGCGTTTATCTATAGGATAAAGTTTAACCAGATATTGTGAAAACGGCCCATAATGATCCAAATTATAATTTAAGAGATATGGCTTGTTACCAAATGGGCATTTTTAGCTAAATGTTAAACAACTTGTTTACGCATTTTAATTTCCAGTTGCTATTAAAAGTTGTAAACTAAGTTAAAGAATTATAGACTAATGCAATTAATCCAGAAATTAATTTTAATTTATTCACAGACAGAACAAAACATGAATCCCAGTTTTTTTTTCAGAGGATTCTATCAAATCTTCGCCACTTAAACTACAAACTCTTCTCAACCGCCCCACGACCCCCACACAAAAAGTACGTTGTCGTTCGTAGAATATCAAATTCGCCATTTCCATGCTGCCACCCATTTCGGTAACACGATATTACTCATCAATGGCCTTGAGTGTTATCCCAGGTCATGGTGCCCCCCATTTGCACTGGCTGCGCTGTATTCTACACAGCCATAAACGCGCCGAGCAAATATTTGACGAATGGCAAAATTGCTCACGAAAAAAAGACAACGCAAACTCGTATCGGAGCAAATAAACAGTGCAGCCAGATTGCGTCAATTTGTAGGCTGAATAGTCCGCGGTCTGGGACTGGGAACGCGAATATTTTTAGCGTTTTGGAGGACACTTCTGGAGTGGCAGTATCGACGCTTTCCGCTTTGATGTGGTGGAGCGCGCCGCGCCGCGTCGCTAGTGGGGATGACAATGGTAAGAAGCTCGGGGGCAAGTTTCATAGTGCATTGACTCTGGTTTTAGCGATGATGATCTATGACGAATGATGATACACTGCGCCACCACATGTGACACAAAGGTAAGATGAATAACCGCGCACAAAAGTGCTCTAGCCAAGTGTCACGGCAATTCATTGCACTGGCCTTGGGTAGGTTGGGTATAGTGTAGGAAATGCCCATTAATTGCAACAGCTACTCTCTGGCTGGACGCAGTTCGTCGTTCTAATTGGCTTAAGTTGACAAAGTTGGCGATTGCCTTTGCAATTAGCGCAGTATGAGTATGACCTGCCTGCCTGCCTGCCTGCACTCTCAATTACCGCATTTAACACTTAATTTGCATGTAACACGTGACATTTTGTCAGTTTGTCATAAACGTACATTCGAGGCGTCGCGTAGTCGTGAGGCAGGTCAAGAAATTGCATTTCGGTTTTTATTGAGAAAGTCATGAAAAATTGCTGAAACAATGTACCGGAAAGACCTGAATTTATTTAAAAGATAATGACTCCTGGGCATTTTAACGGTTGCCATGAAAGCAAGTTGATTGTGTTTAAAGTTATTGGAAGCAGATGCGAGAATACATTTTTATCTGTCAAGTCATGAAGAAATGTTTATTTTTTATATGAATATACATATAGTGAATAAATAATGTGTGGTGACCGAATTGAATATTTCTTTCACTTATTTTGGTCTCCACTCCAAAAGCAGGGAAAAAAAAGCACACACGGTCAAAGTATCTAAGATCCATTAGCCTATTCTTAACCCATTTAGTAGTGCTGGTGAGATTAATTGATTTCCTACATAACACAATTCCAGTGCATTTTTTCTCGGTGTCCCATCTTTCAGTAAGCATATTAGTCCAGAATGAATATGTCCCTGAATATGTACTCAAGTCCCCGATTATAGTGGGTCCGAAAGTATAGGAAGAGGGGCCAAAGGCCGTTTTTCCAGTTTTCACTGGTTATATTGAAAACTAAGGGCTCTACAGAAAAATGCCCAAAGCCGAATTAAAGTAGATAAAATTTCGTAGAAAATGATATATCATAAACTCGACTATTAAATGGCACATTATATTGTATTCTAGATAATTTTTCCTCGACCTTTTTAGTGTCGCGACCCCCTAAATAGTCCAACAAATTACATAAATACCTTGAGTCTAATATGGGGGCCTCATGGTGCACATACAGCTCACATAGACCACCACTGGGTCCGTTGTGATACCACTATAGACTCCACAACCCAAATCCTATCAGCAAGAGCTGATGATAAAATGGTGGAACTGTAATATCTTGCAATCAGCCCAGGAAGGGTTCTAAGGGTTCTTCTATTCAACACCAGCAGTATAGCAGAGCGTTTAGGATCAAGCCTAGACAAAAGTTGCCTAGGAACATTACAACTGTTTCCATTACTCCACCTGGCATTGACAGTTCTGGACGCGCCAGCAATTACCATCGTTTTGCATACTGATAAGGACAACCCAAAATGGCTATGTCTTAGTCTGGTCCCGTAAATTCTATCTTTTCCAAATAGTTCATCCCCTTAGTAGTTACCATCGATGCTACTATCGGGCCGGATCCAACATAGAGAGATGTTAAAGCATTTCCCCATCACCAATAGAGTGTGCGAAATTTGGCAACAGACTTCGGTGGTTGTTTGGTAGAATGTCCTATCTACATCATCGTGGCGCGACAGCCCGACTTCGGGCCTTGGCCGCCTGGATCGTTGTCCTCCAATTATCTCGGTCACGTGACCGCGTCCTCCAATTTTTGAAGCCCAGTAGTTGCGCGGCGTCAACACCTACTAAGCTCTCCCAACGAGATCTCGGTCGTCCTCGCAGTCTCCCTCCGTCGGCTCGTTCTGCATTCAATACTCTCTTTGGCATGTTATCATCGTCCATTCTTTGTACATGCCCTGCCCATTGAAGTTGTTGTAGTTTGACGATTTGCGAAACTTCCATCATCGTACAGTTCATACGTAGGTTGCCTTTTATATTTCGGGATTGGACAACCCTAGTGTTGCAATCTGGCAACTGACAGCTCTATCGTAAAGTTTGACATTTTTGAGGTTATACGTACTCAGAACGTTTTGACATACGAGCGCTATTTGTGTTTTTTACAGTAACTTAAAAGATTAATCTCGGCCAAATAATGGAATTCAATCGTGAACATTTTCGTGCGATTATTTTTTACAACTTTCGACGTGGATTAACTCAGCAACAGTGCATGGATGAACTGAATTCAATTTTTGGCGATGAAGCTCCATCGAGGAACAGCGTTTATCGATGGTATGGTGAATTCAATCGAGGTCGTAGTTCACTCCAAGACGAATTTCGTGAAGGTCGTCCAAAAGGTGAAGGTCGTCCGGAAACCATTGATGCTGTGAGCGAACTGATATTGCAAGATCGTCATGTGACCTATCGTGAGATTGAGACAACCTTAGGCATTAGTGGGACCAGCATACATTCAATATTGCATGAACATTTGACTGTCAAAAAAATTTGTTCGCGTTGGATCCCACACAATTTCTCAATCGCTCAAAAAAAGGCTCGTGTCGATTGGTCGAAAGAAATGCTCAAAAAATACGATCGCGGTGCTTCGAAACACGTCTATGACATCGTGACAGGTGATGAATCGTGGATTTACGCGTATGAGCCCAAAAGTAAACAGCAGTCGACTGTATGGGCGTTTCAAGATGAGCCAAACCCAACAAAAAATGTTCGCGCACGAAGCACTTCCAAGCAAATGGTCGCCTGCTTTTTCGGAAAAACTGGACATGTCGCAACCGTATCACTAGAACAACGCAGAACAGTCAATTCTGAGTGGTACACAACCATTTGTTTGCCAGTTGTCTTCCAAGAAATCAGGAAAACCAACCGCCGAAGACGGATCACTCTTCACCACGACAATGCGAGCTCTCACACATCAGCTCAAACAACTGCATTTTTGAGCACTCAAAACATAGATTTGATGGGTCATCCGCCGTATAGTCCTGACTTGGCACCGAATGACTTCTTTTTATTCCCGTACGTAAAAAACAAACTGAGAGGTCAACGTTTTTCAACATCTGAAGAAGCGGTTGCTGCGTTCAGAATGCATGTTTCGGAGACACCTCAATCAGAGTGGCAAAAGTACTTTGACAATTGGTTCAAACGCATGCAAAAGTGTATAGATCTTCATGGGGAATATTTTGAAAAACAATAAAGCGATTTTCAATGATTAATATTTGTTTTTGTTCTCTAATCCCGAAATATAAAAGGCAACCCTCAACTCATGGTTGTACACGCATCCGCCATCCATCTCGATCGCAAACAGCTCCGAAAATTCGCCGTAGAACCTTACGTTCAAATGTGTCTAGCATGTTTTCGGAGGCTTGAGTTAGGGTCCATGCTTCGCAGCCATAGCGTAGCACTGGTCGTATAATGGTTTTGTACACGCGGAGCTTCGTGTTTCTGTGCACATGTTTCGATTTCATTATGGGGAGAACTGAGAAAAAAGTCTTATTAGCTAACTGTATCCGTCGCTTGATTTCGTCAGTTTCGTTGGCGTCCCTTGACAAGTTGCAGCCCAGGTATATGAAATCGTTCACGAACTCGATGTTGAGGTCCCCCACATATTTGCTCGATTGTGCAGGTGTCCTTGTCGTTGACTGCATCATTATTTTGGTTTTACCCTCGTAGATACGTAGTTCAACTTATTTTGCAACGGTGTCGAGCTTATGCAGAAGTTCTTCTGCGTCGGCCAATCTTCGGGACATGATGTTGATGTCGTCGGCATAGGCTTATACTATATGTATACATACATATATATTTTTCATCATAATAACTCCGAAATTTTCAACCATGTACAGTACCATGCCATATCACTTATTTTAAATTTTAAAGACAATTGGAAATCATTTCAATTCTATTCTTTCCCAAACGTGTATCGGATGAGATTTTTTTTTCATTTCCACCTGTTGTCTTATCACTCAAAAAAAATCTTCGAAAATTTGATTTTAACTATCTTCGCTATAAGCACAGCTACCCAAATAATATGTTTGTACAGACTTTTATGTAACTTCCTGTTAAAATTACTCAAGCGAAAAATTTCCATACGGTAATGGCTTTTTCATAACCCCAAGGTAAAAAGATATTATGCACAGTAATTTGAAGCTTTTATATCTTTCGGGTTGAACCCACAATTGCCACTAAGGATCCTGGAGAAGTTAACATGACTGGCTCGCTTCGTATGCTCTTGTTGCACGTTGCACAATTTCATCTCGGCCAAAAAGTTGGTGTGATGGTTCGGTCGTATTCAGATTTAAAGTCCTCCTAACCGACCTCCTTCAGACATTACTGCCGGCAGTATTCTGAATTTCATAGCTCTGCCGCGGTATCTTCAATCGTCTAGCTGTACGATGTTGAAACATCTACAACACGCGCTCTTTATCCTTCAGTGACTGAAGACCAAGACCTGTTCGCCTGTTTATGTTAATTAAAAATTAAAATGAGACCTCTAACGGGAATATATATATATAGGGATGGCAGCAGCATCAACCAATTTTACGAAACCTAATTCCGAGCACCATTTGCCAGCGAAACGACGACATGGCTTATCCAGCATAGAATATGCAATACTCACGTTCGACTTGACTTATTCAAATTATTCTGACATCGTTCAGTCCCGACGAAATCCTTGGAGGTTGGGACTTTGTAACACACATACCAACCATCGCCTATCCTTATTTTAAAATTCGTCAAGAGGATGCCGGGAGCATTATCCCTTCCTACTTTCACTTGAATGTTGTAGTTGTTTCTCTCGTGCTGACAGATCGTTGTTGTCTTTTTTTGTTTTTGAGAGAGAGAGAAAAAAAAGCAGACAAAACTGAAATCCTGTATAGCCGCCAGATACAAGGGCTCAAGCTTTATTTCAAGTTTAATGCCTTTCCGAGCCAATCTACCATTTCCACACGATTCAGAGATTCAGCAAAATACTTTTTTGTATGCAGGACGAATGTCATTGACAACAAACGCACATGCCGAGGCGATTTCAACGAGTTTGTTGTCTGTTATCTGCAGCTATCTATCTATTGTGCTATTTAAGGATGTATGAATTTACATCATCCGAACACTCCGCGCGAATGGAGAGAATCTATCGGCAAGGATGGGTTCAATGTTGAAATGTGAGTGAATCAGGATAAAAGCATGATTCGTTGTAAGGTATACTTAAAACCTAAATACTTTCTCCATCTAATTTGCCCCACTGCTTTCATCATATTGACTTTGAGGGTATTTTTGTACAAATGAATTCTGACAGCAGAAAACATGTCCCCGGGCGTCGAACCTAACTCTGTAAAGATTCCTTTTTCTCTCTTGCCATGAACATGAATTCATCTGAATACGTTTCACTGTACGGTTTTACTTCGTCCGCTTGAATTAGTGATGAAAGAGAATATATGCTTCAGCTATGATGACACGTACACGAGACCAGTGACATTTATGTTTCAATTTCGCCGGGGGTATTATCCGGTTTCGCAAAATCGAAATAGACCCCCGGGGAGATCGACGAATGACAAGTGATTCGTTGATTCCACTTGCAAAATACTTTTTCGCGACATGGGTAATGTGTTCGTATCGATATACTTACAGTATGGCACAGATTGGAAGTGAAATTCGATTTTTCCCATATGGATCAGATAACAGTGGAGTTGACGGGCGAAATACATTCATTTATATATTTTAAGGATATTGTTTTCAAAAATAACAAGGCAGCGAATAGGGAGATTGTTGCGAAATATGTGTACGTATATCTGATACAGCGAATAAAGGAAGTTTCCTGAATTGCCGTATTCATAAATAGAAAACAACTGAGTATCTGATAATATTTATTCACAATGGTGTCAATGACTGCCTTAACATATTTTCTTTTCAATCGTACATCAGCAAAAAATTAGAGTAGAAAATATGGTCGAACGGTTTGAAAATATTCGGCTCTCAATTTGGGTCAGTATTGATTTTGTTTAGTTATTGAAACTGAAATGGGCATTCGAATTGGCACGTGGCACCGTTAGTCACAAGACAAAAAAGCGGGTGCCTTTTGAGACCTTATCTTCGGGCTACCTTAATTCACCCTGAGGTTACTATAAGCTACCATGAGATTAGCGCAAATTTTTTTTATTCTATGTCAGTGAAAGGAAATTTAAAGTATAAAATAGTCGAAAAATTGGTGAAAAAGCTTCGGCGCCCAACGTGGGGTCAGTGCGTGTTTATCTATTTAATAGGTGCGCTTAGATTTGGCGAAACCACTCGCGAAACTGATGCGCGAGGCAAAATGGATCTCTCTCTCTCAATTGCCCCAAAAGGGGTTAGCCCTTTTGGGGCATAGCGCGTCAACTGTTCCATGTGGCCCAGTTGACGTTTCGTCGGCATAAACTGGTTTCGGAGAATGCAGTTGCCAGCATGCACCTCCTGCACATCCATGGCCACGAAAGTCGTCGTGGTCGTGTTTCTCACCCGAAACTGTTAGATTGGCCACGGGTGAACTTCGGGTGAGTTTCCTCGCGCAACAGTTTCGCGAGTAGTTTCGCTAAATCTAAACACACCCAATGAAATTAAAATGGACAATTAAAAAGGCATTTACTGTACAGGATGTACGGTTCCTGATGGTAAATTCCTTAATGATAGATAGTAGTGTTCATTAGAGTAAAATTAACATATGCGACAGACACTCTGTTTTTAACCGTTACAGAGTTATAGAATTTTTTGTAAATTGTGTCAAAAAGTTGGACTTGCCGAACAAAATCCAATTTAGCAGATTTGACCTCACTTTCTGAAACACATCTCATACAAAGCAACTTCTCCTGGCTGCAAACATTACCGTTACTTCAAAGATGCAACTGTTCAAACTTAACGAATTTTCAAAATTGATTTTTCATCGGAAATTCAAATTATTATTTTACAACGGTTGCTCAAGCCGACAAAAGTTGCCCTATAGCGTTAGCTTTCTAACGGCATATAAATTTTAATGATTAAATCATTTGAAAACTTTTATGAACTTTTGTCAGTTCAAAGTACCGTTTTAAAATAATCATTTGAACTTCCGATGAAGAATCGATTTTGAAAATTCGTTAAGTTTGAACAGTTGCATCTTTGAAGTAACAAACATATTGCATATGTTGTGCAGAGTTCGAATCGTAGTCCGGTCGAAGTCGAGTCGATCTAATTGAATTGCGTTGGATATCGATAGCAGTCCGATGTCGAGCGGAGTTCTTAGGAGTACTCGTAGGTAGTAGTTTACGCACTCTGCCATATACAAGAGGGAACAGCAAGACAGCATAGTAATGCAGTAGTCCTAAAAATATGTCAGAGTACGAAGTCCCGCGTATTTCAATCTCAAGCTGTTTACTCATTTCACAACGAACTTCCTACCGTCGTTTATCACTTTCATAAGTATTTTATCTTGAGCGTAGTAAATCAAATTATGAATAACACGAAAATCATAGCAACTCTCCGTCGTACCGTACACCGTTTGGCACCTTGTAAAATATTCACTGAAATTATCTTTTCACGACCCCTTCTGTTCTTGAGCGTTTTCACCGCGATAACAAATTGAAATTTTATTCGCGCTGCAGAGAATTACAGACTTTGCACAAATTTGCGGTCATTAATCATTGACTCCTACAAACATTTCTCGGATGGATGACGTTTGCTTCATTTAAATTTTGAATCCAAAATCCGTGTGAGACCAATTTCGCCGCACATCTTCGCTAGCATCATTTGTCTCTTGTGCTTTTTTCCAGGACTCGACTTTAAGTTTTACTCCCGCTTCGTCTGATTGATTTACCAAGTTTGACGCGGTGGTAATATAGGAATGGCATTGGCAGTCAGTCTATAAGGAGTTTTGAACGATTTTAAGTAGATAACCGATGAAGGATCTCAGTAACTGATAAATGATTTCTAGATGACAATCCATTAATTACCAATTTTCATCCCTTTAATGTAACGGGAGGAAGGGAAATTGATGGAAAACGGTTGAAGTTGATTTAGAAACATTGATAAAATGATTCAATTCTAATTATGTTAAGAGAGAGGATAGTCCTAGTGACTGGAAGCATTTGTAAAGGGTTAATACTTCATAATCTGGGCATACGTCAAAAGGGATGAAACAATACAGGTTTAAGTTAATTTATTCTGGAATATATTGTTGCTGGTATCATTTTGAATAATTCCAAAGAAACCAAAGTATTATTTGTGACTTAGATCGAATTTTCGTGTTTCCGTGCTTGAAAATAAAATTGAATACAGTATGAACGGGTCTTCAGTTTCTGTCCGATTTGTAATTCAACAATCAACAATGACCTGAAGGACGTAAATGCTGGTCATCTGCAACGTTTCATTGACAGATCTGGGTGGTTTGACAACTAAGCTCACAAATCGTTTTGTGCCTATGAGGTATCAACACGGACCCAGTGGTTGTCTGTGTGTGCAATGTTCATGCGCAGCTGCCTCTTTAACCTAACCTAACCTAACCTAACCCCCAATTTAGAGCAAAATATCTTCGCCCATAACAAATCCAATTTCAATGTAAATAAAAATGAAACCGGAATATAGAGGGCTACGCCCGCAATCCGAGGGTTTTGTAGCAAGCGCTTATTTCGGTATGTAAATATCGGCTCCTCGCTCTTCTTGGTACCACTCAGATGGATAAAAACGCCATAATTAAAATGTGTTATCCATAATATATTAGTTACATGCCAATTCACAAAAAAAAAGACTCCATCTCTCACCTCTCAAAGTAATAATTTTAAAACGGGAAGCTGTACTGTAATTACTACTTTGCCTTAACCCCTAGCGGGGCATAGCGCGTCAACTACTCCTGCGCGCCATCGTACTCTGTTCTGGGCAATGGGGCGCAACTCCCCAAAAGACTTACCCAGTACCTGACACTCCTTTGCCACAGATCGACGCCATGTGATTCGAGGACCCCCTCTTGGTCGGCCTTGGTTGGAAATGGGGTTCCATTTCATGGCATGCAAAGCAATGCAGTTATCACTCTTCCGCAATGTGTGACCTATCCACTGCCATTTTCGCCTGCGTATCAATTCGTCGATTGGCATCTGACCCGTACGCCGACTTAGCTCTTCATTTGATATTGTTTCGGGCCAGAAAATTCTTAAAATTCGACGAAGACATGAGTTGACGAAAACTTGCAGCTTTCTGGTAACTCCTACGGAAACTTTCCATGTACTGCTCCCATACAAAAGCACTGATAGTACCAGGGAGCGAAACAGGCCCAGCTTGGTCTGGATGCTGAGATAACTGCCCTGCCAGATTTTGGACAGCATGCCGAATGCGCGTTTAGCCTGGTTGATACGACGAGCGATGCCCTGCTCCGTACCACCATTTTCGGCAACAATGCTACCCAGGTAGACGAAGTTGTCCACCTTCTCCACAGGCTGCCCATTAATATTGATGGCAATAGGTGTCCGATTTCTTTTTCGCAACGGCGGGCTAAGAACCTTGGTCTTGTTGGTATTAATCTTTAGCCCAACCTTGCTTGCCCCCCTCTCGAGATCTAACGCCATTGCGGACAGATCCATGATTTTGTGGGAGAGTAGGCATATGTCGTCAGCGTAGTCAAGATGTTGTAGATAAGATGTCAAAGTCCATTGAATTCCTCTGTCGAGTCCGGATAGGGCTGCATGCAACACATCGCCGATCACTATGAGGAATAGGATCGGTGAGAGGATGCACCCCTGCCGAACTCCACTGCGAATCTCAAAGTCCCCCGACACCTTACCTTTATGCAGAACGCGACATTTCGCGCCGTCATAGGTTGCCTTAATAATAGCCACAAGCTTCTCAGGGATGCCTCTCCTACGCAAGGCCGCCCAGATAGAATCCCGGTTCACACTATCGAAAGCCTTTTCGAAATCGATGAAAAGCAAGTGAAGCGGAGAATCGTATTCAGCGCATTGCTCGATGATGATTCGCAAGGTGTTAATGTGATCGACACAGGAGAATCCGGATCGAAAGCCAGCCTGCTCTTCATCAATTGTGCTTTCTAAGTGGGCCTTTAGTCTTTCCAGGACGATTTTGGCTATTATCTTGGCAACGGCAGGAAGCACACAAATGCCTCTCCAATTATTACAGTCTGTGAGGCTACCCTTCTTTGGAAGTTTGATGATCAAACCTTCCTTCCACTCAGTGGGAAAGGTCTCTGTATTCCACGCTTTATCAACAAGTGGATGCAGCAAATCGGCAGTTACGCTTGGCGCTGCTTGATAAAGTTCGGCAGGGATGCCGTCAAGTCCGGCGGCCTTTCCTCGTTTTAGTGCAATAATTGCAGTGACTATTTCCTCTTTAGTCGGGGCAGTGGACCGTATACGCACATTTTGATGGTTAGCTAAATTATCTATATGAGGGGGAACTTCACCAGAGGTTACACGGTTCAAGACCGCGGCGAAGTGTTCTTTCCACCGCCTCATTTGATCTTCTTCCAAGATAAGTAGCTTTCCATCACTATCTTTCACCGGATGTTGGCAGGAGTTACGACAACCTGTAAACTCCTTGATGACACCGTATACGGGGTTTAAGTTGTTACTTCTAGCGGCTTCTTCTGCTGACGCTAAAAGAGAATTGGCATAAACTCTTTTATCGCGTCGCACACTACGCTGAACTTCTCGAGCTTTCTGACGGTAAAGGAGTTCGATGCTGCTTCGATTGTCGTCTGATGCTGCAGCCAAACGAACTTTCAGCTCCTTTCTTTCAACAATCCGCTGCCATGAAGCGTCGGACATCCAGGGCTTATTCCGGCAATCCGGGTTTGGGCCAAGGATGGTATTTGCGCTATCAATGTACGCATTTTTTATGGCATCCCAGTTTTCGTTTATGTCACTATCTGGGTGACTAGTTATCTCAGCCGCTTTTTGCGCAAGATGGTCATTATATTGTTGTAAGACAGCTGGATTTTTTAGTCGAGCGGTGTTGAATTTGCGGGGCCTGGATCTTTCGTCTCTGGGGCGGCGCACGGCTGCAATACGCAATCGAACATTAGCGATCATAAGATAATGGTCTCTTCCCATCCCAATATCGGCACCCTTCTTGTTTCGCACGTCCAGGAGGCAACTCTTGAATCTTTTACTAATGGCAAAATGGTCGATCTGATTTTGTGTTCTGCGCCGATCAACAGAGGACCAACTGATTTTGTGGTGGTCCTTATGCTCAAACATAGTACCACCGATGAAGAGACTGTGAAAGTTGCAGAACTCTACAAATCTTTCACCGTTGTCATTACGATCACCAAGGCCGTGTCTCCCCATCACATGTCTGAGCCCATAGTTATCAGCGCCAACTTTCGCATTCAAATCACCCATAACCATTACAATGTCACCTTTAGGTGTTCTGCTCTGAACGGCGTTTAGTTCTTCGTAGAAGGAGTCTTTTGCCAAGACATTGTCGGGTTCAGTAGGGGCATAACATTGTATTATTGAGATATTCCTCATTTTGGTCCGGAACCTGGCGGTCAAGACCCTGTCAGAGACCGGTTCCCAGGATAAGAGACAGTTTCGCGGGGCTCTGGTTAAAAGGAGCCCCACACCTGACTCACGGCGACTACCAGTAGCTTTACCGGAGTACAACATTACAGTGCTGCCCGTTGGAGAGATGAATTCTCCGCTGTTCCACCATCTTATCTCACTAACTCCTAAGATATTTAATTTGTACCTCAGAAATTCACTCTCTAATTGAAGAAATCGTGCGTTCTGGGGACCTTCTGATCCATTGTCCAGGAGAGTACGCACATTCCAGAATCCAATCTTTGTCATTGTACGATAGCTAAAAGTCGTAACCGTTGAGTCAGTCCTTATCCGAGGCATAGTTGACGTTTCGTTAGCATATAAAGATTTCGGATAGTGCAAGTTGCTGGCATACACATCCTGTCCTTTGATTGTCGGTTTTAACGACAGGCCCTCAAAGGGAAAGACCGTGGTATTTTTTTTTCACACCCCACACCACAGGGGTACCTCAACCAAATCATCGCACCGCCATCACTGGCGGCTTGACGTTGGTTGGCAATGGTCAGTGACCACTGCCGTTCCAGGGGGCGCCCACGCGGAGGACTATGGAAGAGGAATTTTTGCCCCCCCCCCCCACTGGAAACATAGAAATGTACTTTTATTAGCCTTTTTTTGATGACATATCCAAATTATATTATTTTTAGTTTTTTATGCTTGTGAAATGCCGCTTTCCTGCAAATTTCCATATTTTTAAGTATAACCGTCTCGAAATGCAAGGGAGGGTGGGGCAAACTTGCCTATACCAAACGAAAAACAAATTTGAGCTTAATTTCCCCTCTATGGGGACCCCCCTTAAAGTTGGCCTATTACGACGCATCGCTCTCTCTAGAGAATTACAGTATGTATGTACTTTTACATATTTCCAACAAATTTTATGCATGTAGCTTCAGCGGTTCGTGAGATATTTCATGGATAGACCGGTGATCTAGAATGGCAAGGAAAACTAAAAAAAAAAACACGATCAATCTTGCTCGAAGAAAGCATTAGGGTTTTTTGGGTCGCTGATTGCCAACCTGAAGTCAAAATTGAAAAAAGGGGGGATCCAGAGTGGCAACACACAAAAAACAGGGGCAGTCTTGCTGGAAGAAGGAACAGTTGTTTGTGTTTCTGATGTCGAATATCAAGTCAATATCACAAAAAAATAAAAGCAAAATGGGGATCCTGAACGGCAAAATTGTTTTTAATACAGCCAATCTTACTGGAAGGAAGCATTTGGGTTTTTTTTTGGGTCGCTGATAGCGATTTTCCAAAACTAGTTTGTGCCGACGAAACGTCAACTGGGCCACATGGAACACTTGACGCGCTATGCCCCACAAGGGGTTAGGGCAATTGCGTAGCAGTAAAGTAGCAACACTTGTTTTGAAATATGGCCATATTGGAGCAAACTAGTAGGGGCTAGTTAAAAAAAAATACTAAGACTGGTATTAACAATGGATGTTAAGTGTCCCACCTGGCACCACCACGCCAGGTGGGACACTTAACATCAACTGTTAGTACCAGGTACAAAAAACCTACAGAGTTATGAACTCGTATATATCTCCAGTTTCCTTTTAAGCTCCATCAATTAGACTAATTCCGCGTATTGGCACCTTTTGCTGTTATGTACTCGTAACAGTGATTTTTTAACTTTCCTGTGAGTTTTGCTGAAACTCCACCGAAAACTATTCCCCACTAACAATCGCTAATTGTACACGTTTCAGCCAACTCGAGTTATTTTGCTTACAAAATGTTGCCGTTATATAACTGTAACTTTTTTACTGTTAAATGGATATTGCTGGATTTAAATAGCAGCCGGCTGCCTATCGAAGTCCGTCAACTGTACAAGTTTCGCCCCGTTCGCTACTTCCGTTCGACTGTTATCGTGGTGAAAATTCTGCGGATATACATATATTTAGGGTGGCCCGTGATGAAATTGCCATAGGGCTAGGGTATATTCTACACCCTGTACCACGTTTTTTTCGTTTCATACATAATATTCGCAAATTTTCAAATCTAAGTATCATACTTAACATTTATATGCCATTCGAAAGCTAACACATTGGGGCAACTTTTGTAGATTTTGCAAAAATCTCAGTTCAAAGTACCGTAATGAAATAAAGGTTTGATTTTTCCGTGAAAAGTTGATTTTGAATTTTTTTCAAAATTGAAACGGCTATATATCGGAAGTTACGATGAATTTCGCAACGACGGAGGTGCCGTTTTATAGGGAATTTTACATAGTTTCAGAAAATGGGGTCAATTTTAGACTTCGATAACCCAGAGGCTGGCAAATTAGAGTTTTCCCCAGAAAATCTAGTTTTTTGACAAGAACAAAAAAAAAAAAAAATGCGTTAACTCTGTAACGGTAAAAGATAAAGGGACCATTCGGGCGGCGTTGTTCCTCTAATAGAGTGTAGAATATACCCTAGCTCTATGACGATTTCATCGCGGGCCACCCTGTATAAATGACACGAAAAAATCTAATAATGCCAATCGATTCCTGGGGTCATTAAACGTAAAGAACGCCAACTCCGAGGTCGAAATTCGCTTTCGAGGGAGGGTCGAATAACTGATTTTCTGTCAAAAATCTTTCAAAAATTAGAGTAAAATGGGAATCTTGAACGGCAACACTTTTTTTTTTTAAACAGCCAATCTTGCTGGAGAAAGCAGTGGGATTTTTCTGGTCACTTACTGCGTCGCTTACTGCGAATTTGAAGTTAAAATTGCATAAATAAAATGGGGAGGGGGTACACAATGGCAACACTGTTTTTTTTAACACGGTCAATCTTCCTGGAAGAAACTAGTAGGGGTTTTGGGTCGTTGATTTTTAATCTGAAGTGAATCTGATGTTGAATCTTGCTGGGACACCACGAGAACACGAGCTCACAACACACAATTCTTGTTAAACGAAAAAACCAACCAAACAAAACAAACAAACCACAACGAACCTGTTGCCTTTCTCTCGCTCAATATTTTTTCTTTCGTTTTCGAACTCACCGACTACTACAAATTTTGATATGGTACACGCCACATGCGTAGATCTGACAAAAAAAAGAATAACCACTTTCTTCGTCCTTTTCGATCCTCACTCGGTTGTGTTTCCTTCGAATTTCAAAAAGGTATCAGGAGTTGAATGCACTCGACGTCTCCTTTGATATGACACCCCAGATGCTTGTACCCGATGAATTAAAATGGACCTCCCCTTAATTATGAACCCTTCCGCCCAATATTTTCTCTCTAGTTTCTGACTCTCCGACCTCTACAAATTTTGATATGATACCCGATTTTGTGTAATATTCAGAAAAAATAACATCTTATCTACCTAGTGGGGCATAGCGCGTCGACTATTCCATGTGGCTTAGCTGACGTTTCGTTGGCATAAACCGTTTCGGACGATGCACGTTGCCAGCATGCCCCTCAACAAACTGAATTTTCTTTAAATTTATTTCAACAAGTTATAATATGTATTCGATAGTAAACTATCGGCCTGTCGAAACTATCGGGTCTATAGTCTATAGGTATATAGCACGTGTGGGACTGGGATTAGGTAAAGATGCAGATTGGAGGTCAATAAGTTTAGTTTTAGTTTAATTTTTATATATTGAGTAAATAGCTTCAAAACTTGTCACAAAATAAGCCCATGAGCCAGTCAACGACTCACGGACTCATCCGTGTGAAAGTGCTGACTTAACTCTGCACTTTTGGCGAGTTCGGTCCCATGCCAAAAGTATTGTGGACTCTCCGGTTCATCAACTCATGGACTCACCATACGAAAGCCGCAACAGAAATCGTGCATTCTGTGACCTTGTGATCGACTAGACTGAAACTAAAATAATGAAAAGTCGATCTACTAGCGTATCAATTCATCAATATGAATTACGGATTCAAACTTTATGCTTAAGCGCGATGCACACGAAACGACCTATCCATCATTTTATCGGAACGATATTGTTGTCATTATCGTTTTCATTTTGTCATAAAATCCACCCGGCGTCTTCACTAGAAAATTTGAACGATGATTTCAGTTCCAGCCGGCAGAAAAATTGAAATTAATCCTCTGTGTACCAGGTGGGGTATGCATGACACACCTCAGCATGGTACTATGTACTAAGTCCATTCATTCCACTCATTTAATGTGTAATAGTTGCAATTTTTCATGATGTATTTTCACTTTTTGTTAAATAAAAATAGAATCATAGTTCAATTTTTGGAATGATGGTCTCATTTTGAATTAAAAAAGAGTTAAGATACATCATGAAAAATGCAACGTTTTCGTCTAATTTGTATGGAGTGTGTCATGCCTATTGCACACTAAACTCATCGACTTACCGCCGAATAGATTTTATGACAAAATGGCAACGATAATGACAACAATTTCGTTGCGTGTGGATCGCGCTTTAAATCCGCATTTTGATTTAGAGATGCAAGCAAGCTGTGAATCATATGCTGTTTTTACACGCTAGACCGTCCAGCCGTCCATTAGACCGCGAATTAAACCGTCTGTTAGGCCGCGCATTTTACCGTCTGTTAGACCGCGCATAAGACCGTCCATTGGACTGCCCGTCAGACCACGTATCAGAGGTATCATTATAATGAAACCGGAATATAGAGGGCTACGCCCGCAATCCGAGGGTTTTGTAGCAAGCGCTTATTTTGGTATATAAATATCGGCTCCTTGCTCTTCTTGATATCACTCAGATGGATAGAAAAAACGTAATTAAAATGTCTTACCCACTTACATTTTACATGCTAATTCATATTACGTGATTGTAACGAAACTTAGAACATATTATTGCTTAAGGTGCTGGTTATGGTTGGCCATCAGTACTTTTGACCTCGAACGTGTTTAAGGCGTGCAAGGGTGTGCTAACTGTAACTATACAAATAAACTATTATTGACCTATTCTGAGAAGATATACAAATTCCACTATTTTCCATTTAATATGTTTTTCGAAACCCACTTCCTGTAAGTTTTCATAATTCTAAGTATAAAGGTCTCAAAATGCAGACAAGGGGGGTCAAATTACGAACTAATATTTTCTCCTCACCCACAGTTCCCCTTTCTATAAATTTCGAGAAAATGCGAAAAAATGGAATGTACTCATCATTACCTTTCTCACGACACCTCATTTGCTTATATCAGTCGATAAAAAAAATTTGACCTTAATTTCGCCTCTATGTGGACCCCCCCCCCCCCCCTTCCTTCCACCCGGTAAAGTTGGCCAATTAAGACACAGCGCCCCCAACAAATCTTTATCCTTTCAAAAATGATTAATTAAATAACTGCAATTCGCACTACGAAAAACAACATGAAAGTACCTATATAGTAGTACTCACACCTATGAGGCCGGTAGGAGTATTTTTTGTGTAGATAGTGTCAAAATGCCGAACTTTAAATGAATGTACTATTATTAAATATTATGTGATTATAATGAAACTTAGAGATATTATTGCCTATGATGTTGGTTATCATTGGCCATCAATATTTTTGAGCTCGGGTGCGCGTAAAGGGTGCAGGGGTGTGCTAACTGCAACTATAGAAATGTACTATTATTAACCTTTTCTGATGAAATTTCAAAATTCTAGAAATCTAGGTTTTCTACACTAGTAAAATGGCGCTTTTCTGTAAATTTTCATATTTCTAAGTATAACGGTCTCGAAATGCAAGGGGGGGGGGACAAACTCGGATGACATATTTTCCCCTCTCCCTCTTTTCCCGTTTCTTCAAATTTGAAAAAAATTTCAAAAATGGAATGTACTCGACGGTACCTTTCTTATGATACCCCACTTGCCTGTACTAAACGAAAAAAAAATTTCGACCTTCATTTCCCCTCTATGGGGACCTCCCCTTAAAGTTGACCTATTACGACGATTCGCTTTCTCCGGCGAATTATAGTAATTCTACACATTCCTACAAAATTTCATGTATGTAGCTTCAGCCGTTCGTGAGATATTCCATGGACAGACGGACAGACGGACAGACGGACAGACGGACAGACAGACATTTGACCGATTTCATAAGGGTTTTGTTTTACTACAAAACCCTAAAAAATTGCTGTTCGATTGAGCTTATTTCTAGAGAATGCTGTTGAATTTCGGCTGCTACGGGACGTGTTCGTGTTCATAGATATTGAATCATGTTAATATATTTTATTTAAGATTTGCATTTGCATTCTTAAGAAAATATCAATCATCCATCAATTCATGTGCTTCATTAAATCCAAATGACATTTAATAGGATGTGACAGAAACATGTCTAATCTCACTTAAACTTAATTAACACAAATGAAACATTTGCTCTTATGTCCGACTCCATTATATTGTCAATTTGAATACTATTCAAATAGTCAAGTAAAAATCTAGAAAATTCCGAATATTTCACAAACACTCTGTACGTCCTCAGTAATTTGTTTTCATAATGTCAGTTCAAATAAAATGGAGGAAGTTGTAAATGCACAGATAAAATTCATGGAAAAAAAACACTCATTTTGCACAAGAGTATCTTGAGAAAACCGATATTACAAATATGGACATGGATGTGTACGTGCACAATTCAGAGGAATGAAAAACAACATGATACCCGTATTAATCTCATGTTGGATAATTCATGCCATAAGTTGGTTGTGATAAGGTCGACGAGTTGCCTTTTTGAGACACAGTGGCTTATAATTGATAAAGTGACACTCATTTGTGACAGATATGCCATAATATACGAATACTTGTGCAAACTCTTTTTTTTTCATGAGATAGGTTTCAGCAAGTACGGCATATGATGACATGAGCGCTATTATCCTATTAAGATCAGGGTGCACTTAGATCTAGAATAGATCTGTCCAACATGCTGAAGAATTTTGTCGCATGCGTTGTAGTTTTCACTTTTACTCAGACCATATCGATACGTTTGTGATTCCAGCAACCCTAGCTGGTTGGATCGAATTGAAATATTGTCAATCAGTCAATCGCATGCGTTTTCCTTCTCAACGTATAAGGTAAATCACGTATCTGTGATGCATTGGATAAAAAACGCGATCTAGAGCCAGTGCGCTAGCAATAGCCTTTTCAGGATTATATCCATTAGCCACGCACATATTTTTTCCGTTTGAGGTGATGCTAGATATGGAGTGTTCGACTGATTTCTAGACGCCCAACTAGTCTAAATATATCAGCTACGAATACATGACATGCAGACTATAAATTAGCGATAAGTCTGAGAAAAAATCATGTGCTAATATTGCAATTTACTTCAGTTACTATGTACATAAAAACGTATTATAAAAGAAAGGTAACCTCCAAAGGAAATTCCTCATGAGGGGTGAACGGGGTCTAGAAAGCTAACGTAAATTTTTCGACCTTTGAACCGGGTGTGGCTTTTTTGATTGAATTAAAAACGTTTAAAACATCTTTTTTTTCTATAACTTGCGGTAACTCTACTATTGAGCTTGCAAGGTCCACTCGGAGCTCATTTTGGAGGTTTTTTTCAAGCTACAATTTACGCCTATGACCTTTTAGCGTATGATCGATTGCTTTCGAGATATCAAAAGAGAAAGCAAAATATAGACTACTAGACTAGATTTTTTTCACCCGTACAACTTTTTTTTTTACTTTGTAAAAAATGATATAGCTCCAGATTTTTTATTTTTATTTTGTTTGTGATATTTATTGAAAGTAAAGGATGCCGATTGCTGGCGTTGAACATCAGTGTGACCAATTTGTGGCGAATTTTGCTGAAGAATTTGGCTTTTCGCCCGTATAAGATTACGTTGACTCAAGAACTGAAGCCAACTGACCATTTTAAGCATCGCACATTGGCTAATTGGGCTCTGGACCAGATGAAAGCTCACGACGACTTTCACAAGAAAATCATCTTTTCGGATGAAGCTCACTTCTGGCTCGATGGTTTTATCAACAAGCAAAAATGGCCACGTTTGGTCAAGTGATCAGCCTGAAGTGATGCACGAGACACAACTTTATCCGAAAAAAATTAACTGAATTAGTGGCGTCATCAGCCCATTTTTTTTTTTGATGAAAACGGCGCCAACAACCGTCAACGGCAATCGCTACAGGGCCATGATATTGGTGTATTTTTGAAACCAGCTCGACGCTATGGACCTGGACGATATGTGGTACCAACAGGACGGCGCAACGTGCCATACAGCGTACAATCGAATTATTGAAGACCAAGTTCGGCGAGCGAGTTATCTCACGCAACGGTCCTTGCGAATGGCCGCCTCGTTCGTGCAATTTAACCCCTTTGGACTTTTTTCTTTGGAGTTACATTAAATCACTGGTCTATGCCAATAAGCCAGCAACGTTAGAAGAGCTACAGGCCAACATCGAACGCGAAATTCCTGGTATTTGAGCCGATTTGTGATGGAAAATTGGGTCCAGCGTATTCACTTGTGCCAGCGCTTCCACGGCGGACATTTGAACGATATCGTATTCCATATATTAATGGCATCGATTGTACTTTTATTTGGAAGAAAAATCATTTCCATGATTAACCCACAAATTTTTAAATTGAAAAAATAAAATGCATTGCTCTTAATAAAAAACCCTATATATATCGGGAGTAGTCCGGATGGCGCAACGATTAGCACGTTCGCCTTCTATGCACTGGGGCCCCGCTTGATTCCCACAGAATACAGTAGTCTTCGATTAAAAAAAGGGGATTTACGTGTCGGACTATGAGCCCACTCAGCTGTTAAATCAGTACTCATTGGGGTAAATATCTCGGTTAAGCGTGTTGCTGATCACACACCTCTACACAAAACACACCCACGCGATCTAGTAAATGAGATGATGCCGAGGCCTTGGTCCAAATTGGACTGGTGCGCCAATAAAAAAAAATTCTTTTCCACGTGTGTAGCGCTAAACAACTCATCCTAATGTCTATTGCATGGATTAGGGCGCAAAAGACTAGTACCGAAGGGTTCGCTTGGCTGTTTAATTACTTACACTTTTAGTCCTTCCTTCCGAGACCTGATAAAATTTAATATCAAAACCTAGCGGAAAATTAAAATTTCAAGGATGCAATTTAGTACAAACAAAACTTTCCTATTCAGGGCTTTTTCCAAACTTTGCCCATCTTCAACTTAGTGCCAAGCTGAAAACATCAATCCATTTTTCTTCTCTCTTTATTCCGAAAGCACATGCTGAGCTGAATCAAATCTCCTCCACACTTCCTTTGTTAAGTCAAGGACTTGTTCGTGTTATTTGTTCAGGGAGACTTCAGGCTAAGAAGTTTTTTTTTAAGGAACTTATCTAACAAACTTCATAGCACAAATCCCTTCTTTCAATCCGATTTTATCTCGCACCTTCCGTTGGAAGAAAATTTCCGGTTTCATAATCCCTCAAAGTGGAGAATGTTTGTGTCTATAGAAAAAGCAACGGAACGTAAGAAAATGTTGCGTCAACATAGATCCAAGTCATCCTTTGAAAGACAGTTCGACCTAATTACGGAACAAAATCGATTTCCTAATTTGTTGTTTGCATTGCGAAAGAGTTGTGTTCTCAATTTGGATTGTTATCAGAAGCGGAAATCAATGTAACGATGACATCAGGAAAGAGCTTTGACCGGCTCTAGATAAAGATGTTTTTGCTTTTCCCCCCGTTGAGTAATCGAAAGGATGACGATGAAGATTTTATTTTTTCACTTGACTTATTTGATTTGTTTGGGAAGAGTGTGGGCGCCATATACGAGTAGATAAAATAGTCTTTTGATCATTTTTAGGGAGAACTTTAATAAGTGATTGCAAAATTCACACATTCGCACGAATCAAAATGTGCTTATTGCTAGACGCGAGTGAGTGTCGTTTGACTGCGATCATAAAAGCAGCCGTCACGGAACACTATTCGAGTGTATTTTATGTCAAGGCGTGTTTTGACACAAGCGATTGCAACTACCCTGGTAACCATGCCATAACGAAGACTTCAATGGGGCCTGGAAGAAAGTCATCTCAACCATAGTCTTAGCCGCGGGGCTAATGTCCTCTTATGTACTTTTCAAGTGCATATATGATGAAACGATACATGACCCCTCGCGACCTGCTACATGAATAGCATTGACGAATTCATCAGGCCGTATCTGATGAAATACATGATGAGTATCAATGACCAATCATCATCATCGAAAAATTCATCAGGTCATCAAAGTGAAAAAAAAACATTTGCTTGTGGCAGAACTTGAACCCGCGTCCGCACGAATATCAGATCAACTCTCTGCCCATGGAGCTACCATAGCTGTTTCTTCTAAAAATAATTTGGCAAATATCGTAGCCCTCGACGACTCTCATCAAGTTTTGCATCAGCTACGGCCTGATGAATTCGTCAACGGTAGTCATGTACAATAGTAAGTCGCGAGTGGCTAGTAATCTTTTAATCGAGGGCGAAACAAAGGTACACTTAACAAGTTAACAATTGCATTCGAACGACAACCGGGGGACTTGAGGTTGATATTGGGGTACCTTCATGGGCACTACTTGATAAGATATCACCTCAAGATTATGGTTCTTTCCCACGTGACGGTGCGTCGGCTACCTAAAGGACAACCTAATTTTGTCGTAAAAAAAAGCTATGGCACCATAGATAGCATACGGTCAAAGTGCCCACCGTACGGGCAATTTAGCCTGACCTAACATAGTAACAATGATAAAGATGCACTTCAACCCTTAATTTCTTTATCATAAATCTTCTTCGTCTGAGTATAGTCTATCTAATGTATGAAACGTGAAATTTTGCCAACCTATGTTAGTGCTGATTTATATTTGCGGCTGAAACCACATTTGACGATCAACGCAAAGAAGATGCTGTGGAGTCATAGGAAATGAAACCGGAATATAGAGGGCTACGCCCGCAATTCGAGGGTTTTGTAGCACGCGCTTATTTTGATATCTAAATATTGGCTCCCTGCTCTTCTTGGTACCACTCAGCTGAATAAAAACACCATAATTAAATGTCTTACCCATGATATAGTATCTTACATGCCAATTCACAAAAAGACTGCATCTGTCACCTCTCAAAGTAATAGTTTTAATACGAGAAGCTGTAGATAGATATGTATGTATACGAGATAAACTGTCCTACTCTTCGAGATGCTTAACCATTCATGTTAAGACGACATTGCCATTGCAAACTTGTGTAACGGCTTCGAAATTCAGGGCGGCTGGGACAATTTACGGTCTAATATTTTTTCCTCCTCCACTGTTCCCCTTTCTACAAATGCCAAAAATGGAATGTACTCAACATTACCTTTCTCACGACACCCCACTTGGCTATACCAGTGGATAAAAAAAATTGACCTTAATTTCGCCTCTATGTGGACCCCCCTCCCTCTTAAAGTTGGCCAATTACAACACAACGCTTTCTCCAGCACATCGTAGCATTTCTACACATTCTCGCCGAATTATGTGTGCAGCTTCAGCCGTTCGTAAGATATTCTCTGAACAGACAGGT
This sequence comes from Chloromyia formosa, assembly GCA_964017055.1. Classification (NCBI taxonomy): domain Eukaryota; kingdom Metazoa; phylum Arthropoda; class Insecta; order Diptera; family Stratiomyidae; genus Chloromyia; species Chloromyia formosa. The sequence continues at coordinate 4,062,864 of OZ024818.1, read as the reverse complement.
ATTTGACCGATTTTGTAAGATTTAAGTCACAAAACCCTAAAAAAATAAATTGTGTCAATAATAATTGTTAGGATCACCAATCACCAATCTTCACCCTTCCAAAGTTGGTTCATAAAATAACTACAATTCGCACTACGAAAAACAACATGCAAGTAGTACACGCATATCTACGCGTGAGGCCGGTAGGTGTATTTTTTGTATGGATAGTGTCAAAATGCATAACTTTAAGTCAATGTACTATTATTAAATATCATGTCATTGTAATGAAACTTAGAGATATTATTGCCTATGATGTTGGTTATCATTAGCCATCAATATTTTTGACCTCGGGTGTGCTTGAGGGGTGTAGGGGTGTGCTAACTGCAACTATAGAAATGTACTATTATTGACCTTTTTGGATGAGATTTAAAAATTCTATTATTTTTAGTTTTCTATGCTAGTGAAATGCCGCTTTTCTGAAAATTTTCATATGTCTAGCTATAACGGTCTCGAAATGCAAGGGGGGGGGGGGGGGGGGACAAACTTGGACCACATATTTTCCCCTCTCCCTCTTTTCTCCTTTCTTCAAATTTGAAAAAATTTCAAAAATGGAATGTACTTGACGGTACCTTTCTTACGATACCCCACTTGCCTATCCCAAACGAAAAAAAAATTTCGACCTTCATTTCCCCTCTATGGAGACCCCCCTTAAAGTTGACGTATTACGACGCATCGCTTTCTCCAGAGAATTATAGTATTTCTACATATTTCCACCAAATTTCATGCATGTAGCTTCAGCGGTTCGTGAGGTTTTTCATGGACAGACAGACGGACAGACGGACAGACGGACGCATGGCCGATTTCATAAGGGTTTTGTTTTTATACAAAACCCTAAAAAGCGCGCCGCTTGGCAAACCGCATTTCTTTTTCGGGTTGAGCCGTAAGTATAAATAAGCACTAAACGCATGTTTCCAGTCGTTATCTTTTACTGTGGCTACTCCATGTACTTTTCCGCTAACGATTCTTTATGGAACAAAAAAAAAAACAAAAAAAAAAAAATTTAAATCCACATTGGATATAACACGAATTTCTCGCCTGGTTCAATGATTTTTATCAAGAAAATCCTAGTTGAAATTTAAATATTCTAGATGTAATAGACTGTGTTTAAAATATTTCAATTTCAAGGAAATTTTTAACATAACCAACAGACAACAATTGAAAACCGCAGCACTGCATATATATAAGTATATACTAAATTCGAATTTATATTCGTTATTTTCCATATCCCGCCCGAATATTTTCAAATTACTAAATTAAAATATAAATTAAGTATACCTGATCCTTTTTCATCTTTTATTCGAAACGTGCCAACACTATGAATTGTGTATCTCGCTCTTATTTTAGCATTTCCTCATATTCAATAAGTACCAATTAGATACTATCAATTATCATTCATAACTTCCTGCAAATTTATTCCACCCAAAATATCAAAGCTACCAAGCCGCTGAGACAACCGTGACGTCTTTTTTTCTCGGGCGACCAAATCGTTCCAAGAATTATTGTGTTGGCCGTGTGTGACCGTCGATTAAAATGAAAGTCGTTTGTTGGTTTTTTGTTTGAAGGGGTTTTGTAGTTTTGATGGCTTGTGGGTTAGTTGGGCAGAATAATAAAAAATCCTTAATAAATAATAATAAAGTTCATTGTCACGTCTCTAGATAACTTATTAGCGGCGTTCGTTTCACTGGATTTTGGTCTTAGACCGACCACGAGTGAAAAGAATGCCACAAATCTGCGACGAACGGACTTAATCAGTCACCATACAGATACTTCGCCGCGTGGGGGCGAATGGCGGACTCCTCAGTATACATTTAGATAGGGGCGAAACAAGTTGACGTTCATCCAATTCACTTTCAATTTTGATCCGATGAGATCCCATACGAGACCTGGATCAAAACCGGCCTGTCGTTTTGTATGGAAATAGACAGAAATCCGGTCAATGATTAATTGTATTCGGCAATAATTGCAAAAGATTGGTTGACACCAAAAAAAGAAAAAACATATCCCTTATTTTTATATTTCGGTTTTACTACATACATACATCGAAAAACCATATTTTTCTCTTTGTGGAAATATATAAAAGATCAAGAATAGAAATGAAAAATAGTCTTTTTCAAGTGAGAATATCTCGAAAACTATTGAAGATACGATAAATGTCAAGCAAATATTTATCATTTAACTGTTCAATGTATTTCATTTTGTCTCAGAAAGTTGATCGCTAGGGTCGACCGTTTTCATATTACCAAAAAATATAAAAAGAGTTTTGTTGTCGTTTCCATAAAAAAAAAATTTGTAGAAATCTCAGATTCGTAATCAGAACCCCAAAATACATAAACGGAAAATAAAATCAAAACTACACCAAAATTTGCTTTAAGAAAACTACCTGATGACTACGCTAGCAGCAACTGCACGTCCGAGAAGACTAGATACGCTATCGAAACGTCTAATAGGTATAGCAATGCAAGAGATGTTAACGATCCCATACACCTGGAGCGGGTAAGGCAATTGGGCCGACCGGTAGCTCAGTGCATAGAGGCGTCAGTCTCATGTCTGACTACGGTCGTTACGGGTTCTATACCCGTCCACAGTATACGTGACCATGGATGTTTCTGTTGTCTTCCCCTGTGGTGCGGGGTGTCATAATAAGCGACAACATTTCCCGGCTTTTCGCAGGCAGGCGGCTAAATGGGAGCAGGAGGTGCATGCTTGCAACGTGCGTCGTCCGAAACTGGTTTATGCCAACGAAACGTCAGCTAAGCCACATGGAATATTTGACGCTCTATGCCCCACTAGGGGCATTTCATTTCATACGGCATACGAGATTCTAGCAAAAAGAACCACTGACAGCCAGCTTTCTATACGAATGAGCGAATTCAATTGTCGCACATACATGATCGTACGTGTGAAACTGACAAAACGGTTAGCACTTTCGCCGTTCATAAACTAGATCTTCGGTTCAGTTATAGCCGACAAATTTGAGATTCTTTTTTTAATAAAAATAACTCTAGATTCGTTTTAGAAGAAATCTACGACTTAGTTCCCTATTAGTCAGAAACTAAACTAATCAGTTTCTCACCACTAATCCTTTATCCTTCCAAAGGCTGTATTCTTGCATGGTCACTGTGCAGCAATGGCTGTGTTCATAAAACGTTATCGCTGAGTCAGCACTAGGAAGCGATTTGTCGTAGAAACGCTTGCACAGAGCCAAGCGCAAACACTAAGCGCCTTCACTTTTGGTCAGCATAAAATTTTCCCGCTTTTCTGCCTCAGCGCAAGATTTGACATTTGCGACAACTGTCAAATTTCGATTCTAATCCCGGTTTCGATGTGTATGGTCGATAATCGTGTTTTAATGTAATTGTTAAACCTTATTGAGGGAAGGCAAATTGTTACCATATCTTGTGTGTCACCTGGGACTCATCAAAGTAAGAAATTTCGGGTTTTCTGTCAAATGCCAAACTGAACATGGCATTTGACGAATGAGACAGACGGCATGTCGTTTCTAAAACGTGAAAATATTTGAATATATAACTAACAAAGGAATGGGTATATGCCTGTCAAACCATACAAATTGACAGCTTGAAAATGGGACGGTCTTCTTCTTGAAAAAAACGAGAGCTGGGAGAGTAAAGTTAACGGTTTTAAGATCACGTTGTGCATATGGCTGTCAAACGCTTTGTGCAAAAAGTGGCAAAAAGTAAATACGGTTGAATTCGCGAAAGTTTGGAGCCGGTTTTTGAGTGTAAAGAGCCGCGATCATGTAGAGAAGACACTAGTGAAATTTCCGGTAGGACAAATTGGTGCGGTAGTGAGTTGTGGTAAATTGAAATGCCTCGTCGGTGACTGCAAAAATAACCAGCGTATCCCTAAGACGGGGGTGTCTGTTTATAGGTAAAACATTAAATATTTACATGTGATGTGCGCGTTACTTGGTTTTGTGAGTTTTCTGTCAGAAAACCGATATTAAAATGTTTGTTTTCGTTTCTGACTCCCCGCTGTATATATATCCGCGCCCTATTGGTGGTTGGCATTAATAGTCCCGTTCTTTCTCTCTCCCATGAAAAATTAAACGCGCTCTTCTCTCGTCCCATAAATTGAGCCTATGGGCCACTCCAGAAGTTCCTCTGAGGTGAAAATAATCACAATGTACTGGTAATCAATTGTGAACCTCGACTAAGTGCTTACTCATCGATTGTTTTTATAAACGCAGCCAATGACCTTCGGTACTCTTAGTGTCATTATGTACTTTTTTCGATAGATATCAAATCAAGATATGTACCACAAAACCCTCATTCCTGACATGATTATGACACATATCTAACCAGCTTCTTGTAGTATATCAAGCCAAAGTGTGTTGTTTATTTGCTTGTTCGCTTTGATTTGGTTATATTGCACTTGTCTGGGATCTTATGCAAATCATGGGAACGGTCTTTTCAACGCCGGCGACTTCGGATCGGGCGTATGCGAATAATTTGGTCAATTTGTATCATAGATGGATACACAAGAAATGAAGAGAATTGGATGTTCTTCGATAGACCATTGTAGAAAAGCTCACTGTTTCAAAGCATACCAAAAATGAAATGATGAAAAGGAATAAAATTTCCGCTATTTCACTATCCTCTAATTATTGTAAAGGATATTAAGTGTATTTAACCGTCCTGAAATACATATGTCGAAATAATCTAAAAATGACAACCAGCCTGACTGGCTGTTAACTAACATAATATATACATAGTAGAGTTGAATCCTTTCGTAAATGACATGTCAGTTGGAATACTCGTACAATCAATACAACTTAACGAGTATACTTGCATATTATCAGAATCTGCTCGAATTTCCAAATGGGATGTGGGTATTATCATTCAGACAACGGTCAGACGAACTGATCGACTTCTACATGACAATGATTTTTTTTTAGTAAGATCTCATCATGAATCACTTCCGATGCAGATGACTGTGAACCGTTCCTTGAATAATACAAAAGCACAATAAAAACTGGCTGCTTAGCAGACTGTATAATTTTTCATTTCGCCGAATTGACCAAAAGACTATGAACCAAATAAGAAGGAATAATTAATTAGATCAAAACCACACACACGTTTTCGGTGAACTATAAGTGAGAATTAGAATGGAAATTAATGTATTGGAAAGTGTGGAAATATCGACTAGGTTGTTTTATTGTGGTATTATTAGTTTCATTCTTATAACTTTTTATTACTGCATTTTGAATTAAGGGTCGAACAAATGTTTTTGTTCGTTTTTATACCCTAGACTTTTAGTATAGGGTATATTGTTTTTGTCACGACGGAAATATGTAACACCTTAAAGGAGGCTCCGGAGGTATAGCAATGTATACATATAAATGATCAGGGTCACCTCCTGATTCGATTTAGCCATGTCTGTCTGTCTGTCTGTCCGTCTGTCTGTCCGTTCGCACGATAACTTTCGATAGAATGAAGCTAGGGCCATGAAATTTTGGTCAAATGTTAGTAGTATGATCTAGTTGGATGGTATTGAAATTGGGCATAATCTGGCCAAGAGAACGCCTACCTCCCCTACATATGTAAAATATTTAAATGTATCTATAACTCCCGATTAAAAAATCATGAAAAGCTCTAGCTTTGGTATATTACTAGTGAGGGTATTCTTATACTCTCCTGGGAAAATAAAATCGATCAGTTGAAAACTAACGGTAATTTTCTTACAAAGAGCCCCGTACTACCCTACTTTTCTGGTTTTTTGTCTATAACTCTTGAACCAATTGACGTAGACACCTGATTTTTGGCATGTAACCCTGAGGAAAGAAGCTGCTTGAGTTTTAGTAAGTTGGGCATAATCAGATGAAAGGAACGCCTACCTCCCCTACAAAATTCCAAAAATTAAATATTATTTTAATTACGATAACTTTCGATAGAATGACACTAGCGAGTTGAAAATTTTTGGCAGAATGTTGGTAGTAAGATCTAGTTAGTTGTTATTGAAAATGTGTAAGATCCGACCCAAGGAACCCCTACCTCCCCTAGAAATGAAACTTAAAATAAGCGATAACTAACGACAAAATAAAGCTAGCGACTTGAAATTTTGGCCAAATGTTTGCAGCGGGATCCAGTTGGCTGATATTGAAAATACGTAAAATTCGACTAACGAAACCCCTACTTCCCCTATAAATGAACTTCAAATAAGCGATAACTTTCGATAGGGTGAAGCTAGAGACTTGAATTTTTTTTAAATGTTTGTAGGGTGATCTAATTAGTGATGTGTGATAATGATGGGCAAGATCCGACCCAAGGAACCCCTACCTCCCCTACAAGTGAAACTTCAAATAAGCAATAACTTTCTATAGAATAAAGCTAGCGACTTGAAAAATTCGACAAATATTTGTAGAATGTGTTAGTTCATTGATTTTGAGAATGGTCAAGGTCCTCCTGAATGGGTGCCAACCTCCCCTATAAACTGGCCGTATAGGAAACTCACTTTTAATGCAAATGGTCGTTGCCAATTGGTACTTTCGGTATCACCACTAGGTCTGTACAAGTCTAGGGTATATACGCTTCGGACTCCGGGCCGAAGCGAAGCTACGGCCTGGTTTTTTGTTAAGTCCGAATCTAAACTTTTGACTTTAGAACACGTTTAGTGAAAAGTTAATACAACCACAGCACGAGTAGCGTTGTATTAGAACTACAGATTGTATTTGATTAACCTTGATTGCCGTGATAACATCACTTTCGTTTGCCTTCTAATATCTAAAGCAGCCCCTGGACGATCAAGCCGCTTGATCAAAATCTAGTGTCAATCAATTGAATCAAGCGTGATTGACTGTCTAGGGACCGGTTTGACGCTTGAGCCAAGCGTTGACGGTGATAGAAAGTTTGATTGACTCAGTTTGCTTGATCAAAATTGGCCTAGACGGTCAAGCACCCTCGTCATGCTTGACCGTCTAGGGCAACTCTGATCAAGCATTGCGTCAGTCATACTCTTTCTGGGTCGGAAACTCAATTGAGAATGACTTTTGATCAAAAGATTGAAGAGTAAGTTGAAATAAATTGCTACATACTGTAACGAGATATCGTTAATTTTGTTCGTTGCGGTACACGTAATATTGCCGTTTTCGGTACAATAAGTACCTGAATGTAGATTATACCAAAATAAGAACCGCTTGTAATAAGTGTGATAGTTATTTTTGTACTGCGGATTTCGCGGTTTCTTAATTTCAGTTATATCTCTAGATAATTTTTTAAAATATAGAATTAAAATTTTTTGTCCAAAATATTTGTTGTCCTTAGGTTAGATACCACCATATAACATTACACCTCACCAAAAGAAACCTAGGTTCCAAACCAGCCTGTGCTGGCAATGTAGCGGTTGAGCTTTATCACGCTCATGTCCTTGAGGTCCTCCAGGTCATAGTAAAACCAAGAGCCCAGGAATTTTCTCCTTCTGATGGCCAGTGCTGGGCAGTGACATAGAAGGTGCAAGACACTCTCCTCCTCATCCACATCCTCACAGCTCCTGCAGTAGTCATTATGAGGAAGACGGAGCCTCCATGCGAGCACGCCGATGGGGCAATGCCCTGTGATAGTCCCCACCACCCTACCAATATGCTTTCTGTTCAAAGATAGCAAAGAGGCAGAGCGGCTAGAATCGAATTTCTGCCAGATCATTCTCGTCGTTTGACAAGTATTTAAATTGAGCCATCTGTTGTTAGCCCTAACCACCGCAACGGACTTAATTGCCGCCTTGCACGGTGCAATTGGCACTCCAATATCAATACGGTCTCCATTGACGACACCTGTTGTCCCCTCATGAGCAAGATCGTCCGCCCTGCAATTGCCCACAAAGCCACTGTGACTTGGTATCCAGCAGAGGGTAATGTTGAAGAAGTAACCCATCTCTACCAGGGCCGAGCGGCACTTCTGAATGGTTTTCGATGAAGTGAGAACAGAGTCAAGCGAGCGAATTGCAGCCTGACTGTCCGTATAGATAGTAATGTCTCTTGCAGTCACGACATGACTTCTTAGCCAGGTTAGAGCTTCCAAGATCGCCGTAACCTCAGCCTGTAAGACACTACAAAAATCAGGAAGACGGAAGGATAAGTTGATTCCCAGACCCTCCGAGTAAATACCAGCCCCAACTCCGTAATCGGTCTTAGAGCCATCCGTGTAGATGACCAAGGAGTTGGGGGTGAAGGGTACATTGTCAGCCCATTGGCTTCTCGACGGAATCCTGCTAGTGTAATTCCTATCAAAAACATGTTTTGGAGACGTGTAATCAGTCTCCGTAGGGAGATCCAGGTTGCCTAGAATAGCAGAGTGGCCAGTATTTGACGTGCGCCATTGGCCTGCTTCGCGAAGACGCAGGGCCGTGATTCCTGCCAGTTGTTCGCCAAAAATGTCAAGCGGGAGCAGGTTTAGCAGCGTGTCCAAGCTGGCTGACGGAGTTGTTCTAAAGGCCCCTGTCATGTTAACCGCTGCTAGTCTTTGCACTTTACTTAACAAGTGGCAATAGGCCGCCACTCTTAGTGCCGTCCACCACACACAAATGCCGTGCAGCAAAATTGGCCGCACAACCGCTGTGTACAGCCAGTGCACCACTTTCGGTTGCAGACCCCAGTTCCTGCCAATCGCCTTCCTACACGAGTAGAGCGCAGCTGTGGCTTTATTCACCCGCTCAAGGATGTTGGGCTTCCACGATAGCTTCCTATCAAAAATAAAACCCAGGAACTTAGCTCTGTCACTGAAGGCCAGTTTCTTACCATCAAGTGATGGAGGCTCAACAGGAGGTAGTTCGTGTCTTCTGGTGAAGAGGACAAGTTCGGTCTTGTCAGGGTTAACGCCAAGACCACAGTGGCGTGCCCATTCGGTGAGAATACCTAGAGCATTCTGCAGCAACTCACTAAGGACTCCCGGGAAACTCCCGGAAACAGCAATGACAACATCGTCCGCGTACGCCGTAACGCTGAAACCAAGCTCTTCCAATCTCAGGAGCAGTCCATTGACTACCAGGTTCCAAAGAAGTGGAGACAGTATGCCTCCTTGGGGGGTGCCCCTGCAGACACATCTACTGACCGATGAAGTACCCATAGTGGTACGTATAATCCTAAAAGTTAACAGCAAACTAATAAGTTTACAGAGCGAGTCATCAACATGCAGTTTCAAGAGTGCTTCGATGATTGCACTATGTTTAACATTATTGAACGCTCCCTCGATGTCCAAAAATGCAACCATGGTATATTCCTTACATTCAAGGGATTTCTCAATGCCACTAATCAGAGAGTGAAGAGCAGTGTCCACTGATCTTCCTTTCCAGTAGGCATGTTGCGATGAAGATAGAGACTGAGGTGGAATGGTGTTCCGAAGATGAACTTCGATCAGCCGCTCCAATAATTTCAGCAAGGTTGAAGAGAGGCTGATAGGTCGCAGGTCATTTGCGCGCGCGTGTGAGCAGCGCCCGGCTTTCGGGATGAAAACAACCAGAACTTCCGTCCAGATGCGCGGAACACAGCCCAGTGTGAGACAAGCGGTTAGGATACTCTCCACCCAAGGATAGATAATATCTAATGAGTATTGTAGGTCCGCAGGAATAATGCCGTCGGGTCCAGCGGATTTAAACGGCTCGAAACTGCCGATCGCCCACAGAATCTTATCTTTCGACAGAATGCTCGTAACGTCACATGCTGCCGTCTGGCAAGTGTGTAGGAAAAGGAAAGTGTGTGTCAAGCAAAAGTTCAATGGATTCTTTGCTTGACGATGTCCATGAGCCATCCTGCCTCTGCAGAAAAGTGGGCGGAGGTGGGTTCGACGATAAAGTTTTACGAAGTCTAGAGGCCTCGCTACACCCTTCCACGCGTTCGCAGAAACTCTTCCACGAGTTTCGTTTAGCGCTTCTCAGCTCTTTCTTGAAAAGGCTAAGTTGCCTCTTGTAGAATTGCCAATCACACTCCAGCCTAGAAGCTTTTGCCTTATTAAAGGCCTTTCTGGATATAGCCCTAAGCTCGGATAACTTACCATTCCACCACAGTGGCTTCTTCTTTCCTGTATAAGAGCTGACAGGACACGATGAGGATACCGCTGCCTTGATTACTCCGTTCAGCGTATTCACCATGCAATCCAGTTCATGTTGGTTGGAGGGTTGAACTGGTAAGGGTGGTAACAATTCCAAAAGAGACTCTCGATGCTTCGACCAGTCTGTGCGCCTACGATTCAAAGTGCGTGGAGTGAGCGCAGGTCGTTCCGCAAGGCTAAATTGTAGGTATCGATGATCCGAAAAAGAGTGTTCCTCGGATACTCTCCAGCCACTGATCAAGTGGTGAATGTCCTCCGAGGCAAGAGTGATGTCGAGGACCTCCTGCCTATTTTTCGTAATAAAAGTGGGCTCCCTGCCGACATTACAGAGCAGTAGGTTCGTTCCCAAAATGTACTCGAGAAGCGCTTCGCCTCTCTCGTTTGTGTTGGTACTCCCCCAGATGTCATGATGGGCATTAGCGTCGCAGCCCAGGATCAGACTGGTGTTAGTTGCGCTAGCCACTGCGATGGCTTCCCTAAGGTTATTTGAAGGGAAAACTCCAACGTGATCGTAAGGCAAGTAAGCCGAGACAATCCAGTACACCTTACCTTTGAGTTCAAGGCAGACTATCACGGAGTCCTTGTCGCTGTAGGACGATAAAAGAAAAGCCTTAAGGGATTTTGCTTAATTGCCGGGTTAATATTCAATTAATTTTGATATTCATATATTTTATTCCTTATTTTTTTAGGGGGCAGCAGAGGCTGCTTTAGAGTGATGAAGGTTGATTTGGAGGAGTTTCAGCATGTTTCAAGTGAACTACCTCCTTCAACCATCGTGGCGTTCGCTTCATCCTCCGTGTCGGATTCCGAGAGATCGTACGCGAAAGTTGGCTGCGATGTATCATCCAGATCAGCCTTGTCCTTTATATAATATAAAAAATTTGGGGTGCCTTTACACCCCACTTGGTCTTTAACGTTAATTTCGAGATCGGTCCTATGAAGGTTAAATCTACTAAATACGCCATCGAATATATTTGAAATTTACATATAACTAAAATAACCAAGTGCCTAATATGTGTACAAAATCTAATTAAAATCCATTTTACCTGTTCTCGAGATGTTTATTTTTTGTGCACTTTTTCGTACATTTCGGGAGACTGTGCCGTCGGGCTGCAATGCCTCAATGATGATAAATCTGCTCTTTACAATAATTCGCTATGCTGGGTGACCTTAATAGTGGCCAAATTCGAGCAGTCATCGTAGCCAATTCAAATAAAATTTTAAATCCTTCTCGATTATTTTTAATTCAAAACTTTCGTTTCAACTTCGTCCTAATCTGTTGAACTTTTGGGTAATCATAAATAGACCAAAGTATATATAATTTCTGGGTGACTTCTGATAATCAATTACCGCTTTGTAAACAAAATCCTGCGTCCCCACAAGCTTTGAAAGTTAAATTTCCAACCACTTACAACTTCCTGTAATTAAGATAATAGGAAAAGTTTCCGGATCTCTCTTAAAAACTTCATTTATTTTCAATTGACCCTTAATGGGGTTTTCATATCATATAGCTAACGAATACTAAAGATATTCACTCGTTATATTGTAAAGTTTATCAAGTCAATAGAGAAAATCGCCACTTTGCTCTTCTTGTCTTGACTTGTATTTTACTTTGGTCCCAACAAATGAAATGTCTGATTGAATGAGAATCACTGAATGAGTCCATTAGCGAAATTGCCTCAAATTCGCTAGTATGGAAATGCTTAGGTATAATTTATTCGCTCTTTTGAAAACCGTCTATACAATGAACAGCATTTCAAAGTCTATTAGCACTGTTAAAAATCAATATTCTCTGGAAAATTGATAAAAATGACCCGGAAATGATAATAAAGCCACACAATCATTCATTCTTTCGTTCTATGCAGACAGTTTTGAATTAATTTCTTGGCAATTACTGGATCTTAGAGAACGAAAATAACCCAAACAACATTCTTAAGTAAATCGATAAGTGTCTGGACCGCCAGCATTTAGTTTGGTTAGGGTTACTGGAAAGTGTAGCAAATATCGATAAATTTAAGAGCTTGCGAATTTTTCGTGCAAACGAAACTTTTGACAGTTTTTGTGTGGGATTTCTCACGAAAAGCCGATCTTAGTACTATGTTTTAGCAGTGGGAGGGGTGTTCTGTCTCAACCGATGGCAGAATTTTTTCCCTGAAATTTGCAACTTCCACAATCCTCAGTGCAAGAGACCTCCAATTTGAATCTGTTACAACCACGGCCACTCTGACCACATTTAGACAGTTTCTGCTCAAAAGAGTAGTCGTGTTTCTTTCTGACAAGTACAGAAACAGGATTATACATAACATACTAGCAATTATATTGGGACTCATGAGGAGGGGGGGGGACTTATCCCCTTGACCACCTCCTTATCTACGCCACTGCACGGCGTCCTCGCAGCAGTGGCTCGCACCCGTGAGCTCTGGCAGGACCAACACGCTTGAACGTTCACCATCATCGTCGTCTGCGATATTGCACCGCGACTAGTAGCGCAGTGTGTTGAGGCATCACATGCTTGACTACCGGCGTTTCGGGTTCGAATCCCGTCCATGACGAAGTTCGTGGCCATGGATGTGCAGGAGGTGCATGCTGGCAACTGCATTCTCCGATACCAGTTTATGCCAACGAAACGTCAACTGGGCCACATGGAACAGTTGACGCGCTATGCCCAACAAGGGGTTAGGGCAATTGAGTATGTTGCACCGCGCGCCCCGATAACCTACTGGACTCGCTCGGCACTCCGACAAACACAGCACCCTAACGGCGGCGGCGTGATTTCCTGCACCAGGATTGTCCAGAATATTTTCTTTTTGTGTGCGATGTGGGCTATTTGTTCTGTTCCGCAGGCAAAGTAAGCACGTATTTGTTGTCATTAGGTTATAAGATCGCCATATTTTCATAGAAGCAGCATAATGCTGTTATTGCGCTGTTTGTAGAGTTAGATTTATGTACATTTAATCTTTCCCATTTATTTTGTAAATAGGCGCGTTTTTTGTTTGTACAGAGCAGAGTAAAGCAGGAAAAGCAGCAAAAAAAAAACACTAAGGTGCATATCTGAGTAGCGAAGACGAAAACGGTGCATGGGGTTGCTGGGAGTATGTCTTGGTTAAAGTTTAGCATTCAAACGTCAACTCAAATTTCGAGAGGAAACTTCAATCCTTACGTACAGATACAAGCAGACAAATTTCCTTTAGGCAGCAGAATCATTTTGTATGTTTAATATATATAATTACACGAAACAAGCATTTTATTGAGAGAAAATGAATTTTATGTTCTTCCCAAACTGTAAACTCCCTAAAAGTTCGACACCTGCGCCGCCTGTATTTCAAAACGTGGAAATACTTACGAAGCAGCATCCTTGCACTAACCTTCTATCCAGAGCAGCTCAGTTCAAATTGTTAGTGTAATTATTTGGTGTTAATCTGCTCTGTTCTATATGACTGTTAAAAAACGCGCCTATTGGCTACGTCATTTTACAACGATTAACGATTTCTCTTAATCATTAGCTTTAAATGCCAGCTTCTAATTAATAGAATCGAATAAATTATGCGCTTTGCTTGGTCGCCCCTGCAATCAATAGATGCGCTTCATTATGTAGCATGAAATCTGTTTACTTCGGACTTTCTTGCTTAGTTTTTTTCTCGCACTTATGCAGCAATAAGAAGCCAATAAGCTCTTAATCCGACCAGCACAACTTGGAGCGAAATTAATTGCTCTTGGCTGTTAATCGCGTGGATTTCTTCAAACTGGTGCGGAACTTCTAAAGGTCAGGTGTTTCAATTTGATCGCTTGATAGCTTGCTGGAAAATACCGGTCAAAACGAAAAACTAATAAGCATGAAATTTGTATGTAGAAAAAAAAAATTACGATTAGCGGCTTAAATAATCCTATGTTGCGCTTTGAAGGCCACCGGATTGGCGCTTCTAATGTGGCAAGGTCAAAACGTACAACACCTGAAGAACATGGAAATTGAAAAGTACCTGCTTAATTGGCTAGACGCCAATATTTGAAAAGTATCAATAATTGTGAATTGTAACTTTGTTTTAAATTTTCGGTGCTAATTTCTATGCTATGGTAGCATACTCAATTGCTTTAACCCCTTGTGGGGCATAGCGCGACAACTGTTCCATGTGGCCCAGTTAACGTTTCTTTGGTATAAACTAGTTTCGGAGAATGCAGTTGCCAGCATACACCTCCTGCTCCCCCATTTAGCCGCCTACCTGCGCCAAGTGGGGAGATGATGTGACTTATTATTATGCCCCGCACCACAGGGACACAAACAACACAAACATTCATGCCCACGAACGTAATCGTGGACGGGATTCGAACCCGAAACCCTGGTAGTCAGACATGAGGCTGATGCCTCTTGCCACTGAGCTACCGGTCGCTATGCTAGCATGCTAATTGCGTTAACACCTCCGAGAGTCTGGGCGCGCCAACATCGTAGCATCGTATTGTGGCGACCGAATCCTCACGGCTACATATACGAGTATAAATGTTTTTTTAGCTGCGCGCAACGAAGTAAAGCCAGGGGAACTATCGTCGCAAAACAAAAATGAACTATCGCCCTCAAACCGTTGACACAACTAGATCGATAAAACATGACCAAGGAAAATATGGTCTCATTTTGTAAACAAGGTTAAAATATCTACGAATTGAGCCTAAACCAAGATTTTAGTTATTATAAAATATTTATCGAGATAAAGCTATTAAGGCTCAAATCGCTAAAAAATCATTTCTGCATTTTCGCTCACAACTATTCTAAAACGGGCCGATTTGAAAAGTATTGTGCTAGTTTAACTTGAAATGGAAATATCTTCAACTTTTGTCTAATGAGTTTTTCATTTGTAGCATCGGCTTCGGAGATATGCAGGCTTGAAAAGCGAAACAGTGTGATTTTCCTCTTAAGCCTCGAAAGGTGACGTTTTTCGACTATCGGTTTTGACTATACTGCTAAGCCGAATTCCAACTTTGAGCAATGCATTGGATGTAGAATTTGCCGCTCTTTAATTTAAATCCTATTATGTTTTTCGATCCGAAGCACCATTTACAAATTATGAGGAGAATATTAAAAAAAGGGCTCAAATTTTTCGATTTTTCGCCCGCACAGCCGCTCTGCCTCGGGGTCCAAGATGGCTCCATCTCTTAAAATGAATGTATGGGGACCATCAAAAATAATACTAAACGGCATTTCTCTATCATATTTTGCAAGGTCAAATCGCTTAGCATCCCAACTAATAAGTTAATTCAAACTTCCGATAAATCAAACTCTCAAAGATCCGAAATTATTTTGTGATCCCTTGTACTTCAGTTTATCGACAGTCTACTGCATATACTATTCACCCTAACCCCTAGTGGGATATAGCGCGTTAACTATCCCCATGTCGCCTAGTTGTCGTTTCGTTAGCATAAACTGGTTTGAGACGATGCATGAGGCTAGCATGTACTATACCTCCTGCTCATTTAGCTGCATGCCTGCAACAAGTTGGGAACGTTTGTGGATTATTGTTACGCCTCTCACCACACGGGAAAGGCAACACAACATCCTTCGCCACGACGTGGACGGGACTCGATCTTGTAACTGACCGGTAGCATGAGACATCAGACTGATGCCTCGACGCACTGAGCTACTGGTTCTAATAGTACCTGCAAGTAGTCTTTTATTTTATTAATGCACCGGGAGAAATGAACCCCTGAACTCTAGATTCAATCATAGTAGAGCGGCGACCGAGACCTCACGGCTACCTCATCCAACAGATTAGAACACGTTAAATAAAGAAAAACCGACTGAATTTTAAATAAAATTTTATCACGTTCCAGACGTGCAACTCATTTGTCTTGTTCAGATCATTCACGTGCTACTTGTTTTTATTTATTTTTAAATATTTGGTATCTCTTTTAGCGGACGGCTTTTTCTCTTGTTTTCCGAGAAAATTATTACAATCAAATCACGACTTCTTCTATTCAAAAACATTATTTTGCATCACGACATTTCAAATTTATTATATCGTTAAAATCATTTTCGTTATATTCATAGATGCCATTCACCCTGGATCTGGTTTATATTTTGAAAAGAAATAGAAAAAATAGAAACAATAATAGATACACTGTTTGAACGTAACTTCTGCTAAACGTACTTTATCAAACAGATGCGATACGAGCGCAAAACTTATTGTTTTTTAATGGATTTTATTATTACTACTCGTAGAATACTTACTGCTGACTTGTATTTCTTTTTTGTGCTAATGTTCATAAGTATAATAATTATGTTTATGGTTTTTTTTATGATCATGATAGTTTACGTGTAGGCGGTTTTAGCGGTCATTTTGTGTAAATGGCAACATGTGAAAGTTTGCTCATTCAGAGTGATGGCTTATGCTGGTGAAGTTAACCAGAAATACTCGTATTTTTTAATGTCAATCATAAACGCTTTTAATTAGTTTGTACCTTAATATGTTGGTAGATCATAATGATTTTCATAATATTCGTAATGAAAGAGGTTGTTCACCCTTGATAATCAAGGGGCATAACCGAATAACGAACCAGCAGCAACATCAAACGATCCTGTAATGAAAAGTTGAAAGCTTAGGCGCCCGTCGCCATTAGGAATCTTGGTTTGAATTGATTTCTGTTACGTGGATGCAGTGTTGTAAAAAGTTTCTCGCCAAAGAAAAACTCTTCAGTCGCAAACAGGATTGTTTGTTGTGTTGTTCTAGGGTCTGCATGTTGAACCCTGTTTTAATTAGTTAATTTCTATCAACGCTGGTTGGCGGGGAGCTTCATGGCCTAAAGCTCGCAAACTGCATCCTTTACGCAGTTCTCCACCTACTGAAGACCAGCTGCTTCCAAAGCGAAGCTCCAAGTCTACAAAACTATAATCGGATCGGTTATTATGTCAAGGCTGTGAGACTTATTTACTGGGCATCTGAAAACATGATAAACTCCTTCGAAAGAACGGTCTTTCGACAAATTTAATTTTTAATAAGTATGTAAACCCAAAATTTACTGGGCTATTAAAGAAAGGTTAGCTTTGTATGGGAATCGATTCAAGACTGGGCGAAAGAAACGCGCCTAGTATTATATTTTAAATTCATCCTGTCTATTTGCTTGTTGGAAAATGATCCTGACATGTGTTTCTATTTGTAAAAGTTAATGCGATATTTTGGAAAAAGTTCCTTTCCTTTAAATATTGTACAAATATAAACTCAAATCTTATTCTGTTTATTCATTTTATTTCAAGATTTTACTTTTCCATCGGGGAACAAAAATAAGACTAAAAATCCCTAATCCTTGTTGCAAACCCTTATTGCTCTATGCTAGGCATACAAACAACAAAAGGAAAAAGTCAAGCATATTCGCGTGATTTCGTGTCGGAAGTTCTCAACTACCGTAATATCGTTCATGTTTTGTATTCGCCAAATTTTATCAGAGACACTCCCTAGTTTTCGTTATACCCGAAGGCGGACCCATGTCCATTTCCAGATTAATTCAAAGCTAATTATTTGAAAAGCAACAATAACTGCTAGGTCTAAATACCTCTAATCTTCTGTATGGTCAATTATTAGTTGAATTGGGCTAATAAGTGGAATTATTCTCGACAGGATATTTGTCCGTTTTGAACATGCCAAAGGGAAGCACGTTATGGGGCTATAAAGTCATTGTGGGAAGTAGCTGGACTGTAACTTAACATAATTAGAAACAAATAGGCTTTGTAGAACTACCACTACTACTAAACTAATTGTTGCAATTAAGAAATTATACATTGTTAATAGGCCGAAAATTGCAGTAATAATGAACTTTTTTTTTCTTTTTAACCATGTAGCTCGAATACAATGAAAACGAAAGTAAAACTGGGTAGATAAAAATAAATCATGTAAAACAAGGAATAACGTAACAGTGGTAATTATTGGTGCTACCGTGTACCGTTCCTTATATACTTTAATGGTATATAGCAGTGTTCATTTGAGGAAAACTAGAATATGACATGAATACTCTCTCTTTAACCGCTACAGAGTTATAGCATTTTTTGTAGATTGTGTCAAAAAGCTTGACTTGTCGAGTAAAATTTACTTCCTTAACCCCTCTAGTTGTATCTAAGCATCCCAGCGTTCCCTGAATTTCCGACTATCATCTAATAACAAATTTTCACGAGGTTTGTGGCTTCAAAGCAGCGCTTGCTGCTCTAATTGGGCTCTGGCAAGTCTTACCTCAGCCACCACTTATACCAACCAAGATTAAAATTGTGCAAATTCTTTCGGATACTAGCCCAATTTGACATCATTTTAACTAGACTAAATTTAGTTTAGGTATTTGTTTTAGGGAACATTTCGAACGATGAAACAAAATGTTTGATACTCTGTCAGTAATACAATAAAATTACTATAACTTGAGATATTCAGTGTTTGATGCTCATCATTATCATTTATTAATTACAAAAGTCATCCAGCTAGTTTGGAAGTTGCGACTTTGCCCGCAAAATCCTATGATTGGTTTCAAACTAACTAATAGCTTGACTTTGGCGATATTTGAATATCTGAAACTCTAAAGTCTAAAGATAAATATGCACTTGGTTACTAATATACCTCATATTATAGCATTGGCACACTGCCCATCATTATTACGCTTACTTTCATTATGAAAGTAAAAAACCATCATAATTACGGTTGATAATGAAAGTAAACAGACATACTTTTCAGTTCCAATGAAGGTAGTTGCCATCTGTTGACAAGTAGTACAACCATAATTGACAACTAATTGGCGTTATTTTGAATTTTTTGTGGTAATTGGCATTTATATTTTCGTTGACGTTTCATAAATTCAAATTCAATTTTTCAATAACAAGTCGCAATGATAGGAGTAACAACGGTTGTCAAGGTGATGACACAAGGCAATGATGGTTGTTGCAGTGTGTCGCACCTTTATAGAAAATGCGTCATAATGACAGTAAGCGTACGAATGATGGTGGCAGTGTGCCAATGCTATTATACACTTAAAAGATCGTAGAATCGTAGAACATCGATACGATTTTCAATCTTTAATTAGCACATTTTCCAGACGCATATCGTCTCGAGAAATAATTCAAACTATTCTTGTCAAACATGTTGCGGAATTAAAACAAACATAATGAAATGCTGTTTTTGTATTAATTTGTAGGAATTTGCACTTCCATGTGGATGCCGAACATTAGTTAGGTAAACAGTGACATCGTTTAAACAATTTTAATTAATTTCCGTCATGATCAGGAATAATATGGGTATTCGAAATATATTGAATATCTGAATGTCAGCCGTAAAATATATGTTGCAAGGTAATACCCCAACTAACAAACTCTTGAGAGTTTAGCTCCTGTGAACTGGAAAAAGCTCTCATAAGACTCTAATAAGGCTCTCCACCACTCTCATAATGTAGCTCTAGTAACAAGATTTAAGTAAACTCTTATAGCACATTTATTAAGAGATTATTACTCTTGAAGAGTCATACTCCTGTTACAAGATCATATTTTGTCGTCATGAACTCTCATAGAGACTTTTTTATGAGAGTTTAACTCTTGAAGAGTTATACTCTCCTATGAATGCTCTTACAAGAGACTTAACTCTTATGACTCTTATAATAAGAGCCTTATAAAAGCTTTAGTCTATAACTTCTTATTATAAAACTGTTTTGAGATCGGTATACTTAAGCACTCATAAGAAGAGTGTTATGAGTACACGATTGATCTCATAGAAGTTGAGCAATCTGTCAAACACGTAAGCTAACGTTTTAAAGAGAATGTTCGACTGGAAAAAGTGTAAGCGATCGTCCACTTTCCCACCAAAAGTTGAAAAAAATACAATAATTTGAAAAGCGATACTCCCAGGCTTGTCATTGTTAAGAAAAATGCTAGTTTTCACTTCAAACGACGCCGTGCTCATACTTTGGTAGTCTTACGAAAGGATGATGACCAAGTTGATACCCAACGAAAATCAAATCAGAGCATCTCGAATTGTGTCCACCTTGTATCTGACTTTTGGCGAAAATGTGATAACACCATCGGGAGTTAGTTTTTCTTTGTACTTTAATTCCGGCCTTAGTAGGGCAGCGCGCTAGTGCCTCGTACCCATACTGGCCCAGGACGGGCAATGACAGCCAACTTCCTTAGTGTGGACGGGAAATTTGCGTGCATTGGCGCGTTGGCCCCCGAATTGGACCAACGTGCCAATGCCTCGTCAACGCTGGCCTCTGTGGCCAATTTCAAAACGAGATTGGCCTAATTTCATCGCATTATCTGTCAACTGTGCTTTTATTCGCATCTGCTTAGACAGGTCACGTCAGTGTACATTAATTTCGGTATGTGAAGTCGTCTACGTCCTACGAATTCGTTGACTTTATAATTAGCGCCCCGCTGTAGTTTGTCGATTCAGTTGGCCGCTGATGAGTTGGCCCACCATGTGGGTTATTTGCAATTAATGCATGACTGCTATGAACAGCGCGACGAATGCGGTCAGCGCGACAGTCAAACGTCAAATTATTAATTCTTATACTAAGACTTTGGTTCATTTAAGAAGAATACAACTCTTATTGTAAGTCTTTAAGTTTTATAGGAAGAGTTTAGCTTTGGTAAAAAGAATTAAATTCTTATAGTGAGACTTTAGTTCTTATAAAAAGAGCCGCCCTCTTGCAATAATAGTTTTAGTCTTATAAGAAGAGCCGCCCTCTTGTTATAAGAGCTTTAGCGTTGTATGAAGATTTAATCAATGGCTGCCATCTTTTTCCGACAAGACTGCGATTTTGTAGGAAATAAATTTGAGTTTATAAGTGATTATATCATAAAATATGCTAAATTTAATTGATTGTGGTTTTTTAAGTCATCAAAAGTTATTCAATAGAGTTTTATACAATCTATCAACTTGATAATTATTATGTTTCTCCCAAATTTTAGAAGAGTATATTATTTTTAGAGGGCTTTGCCATTTTTCGAAGCAAAACACCTATAATCATCGATAAAATTTTAATCGCATTAAAATGTTCACTCATATTTGTGGGAAAACCAACGTTTTCCGAAGTTAATGTATCATGCGTGCAAAAATTCCATTTCAGTTGTTGTCGAAATAATATAACACAGAATGACAAATAGAAGTTCACATAAGATCATATATATTTATATTTGACAAACATAGACAGCCATTGTTTCAATATCACCACTCTCTTTCCCGCTGCACTTATAGGGAGATCTTGACTCTCATAACAAGTGTATAGTACTTTTATGAGACTTTTACAAGAGTAAAAATTTACTCCAATAAGAAGCCTTAAAGCCTTCTTATAAGACGTGTGTAACTCTTATAAGGAGAGTTGAACTCGTGCTACAAGATCAAACTGACTCTTGGAAAGTGCGCCATTTAATACTTTTAAGACTCTTATAAGACTCTTATAGTACTCTTCAAGAGTTAAATTTCAAGAGTTGCAGTCTTGATGCTGGCTCCTGTAAAACTCTTGTAGACTGTTATCAGAGCAAAATTGTTAGTTGGGACGCTCATTGAAGCAATTGGGATGAAAGTTACACAACTACATTTAATCCTCCGTATAAAAAGTGGGGTTTGACAGACAGTGACGTAGCCAGGAGAGGGGTCCGGACCCCTCCCGAAATATTTTGAGGTCACTCATTCTCTCTCTCTCTCCCGACGATACGTACAGGCTGTAAATTTTAACGGGGTGTCATTATGTATTTTATAGATGCGGAGAATCTCGTACCTAATAAGGTAAAGACTTCAAAGTTTTCATTGTTTTTTTTTATTAATACGAATGGCACCGCGACCCTATTCGCCAAAATTATGCCAACTTTGGATTCAATAAATAGATAAAATCACACCGACCCCACATTGTGCGCCAACAATTTTCGCGCTTCACCCCCGGTGCCAACTTTCATTCCCGACTTTGGCGTTAAGGTCTCCCAGCAGCAATTTGACGTTTGTTGGAAGTCAGTCGAAGAGAATCTTAAGGCGGGCGTAGAACTTGCCTTTTACTGCGTCAACTTTAACTTCAGTGGGGGTGCACATTGATGAGCCAGAGATTGAAGAAACGAGTCTTAATTCGAATCTGTTACGGGGTTTTATTCCCGGAGGTCACGGCTGGTGCCGGCTTGCTACGAGGCAAGGGCCGTGGGACGCCACGCGCTTTCAATTTGATGCCAGCCGCGTATTCGACCCAGTAAGTCTCCCGCCAAGCGCGAATGCGGAAGACGACGGTTCGACTTACCTTCCAAATTTCAATCACCCGGAGCACTCTTCACAGATAGATTCGTTTCTTCGTTTCAAAAATGTATTAGAGGATGAATTACAAATTAAATTATGCACTACAAACTAGACTCTACTTTACGCCGTGATCACGCTAATTAAAAAAAAGAACTTAATACTACGTAACATCACTTATAACACTAATTACACTAAATACTTAATTTCTAAACTGACCTTGGGGCGGCAAAGTAATCCTACCACCTACTTCCTACAGTGCACTTTTCTCGCTGCTCAACTCACTCAATTCACTCGTCGAATTACAGATATCGTCGGCATCGATCTCAATTTCGCTCAAAACCTTCCCAGATACTTTCGCTCCACAATTTCGGCCGCAACCTTCCGTCGTTGTCTCCTCGCAATTTCTTTCCCGTGCGTCTTCGCTAAATCCCCACGATTTCTTCTACTCAACGTTTCCTTAGGATCGGTAGGAATCTCGGGTTCTCAATCCAAATCTTAGTCCATGCAAAGAACCAGAACAAAGAGAGTCTAAGGTTGTTTTCAAATTGGAATTTCCCTTTATGGGACTTAGGCGGAATATATCGATTGTACCGGCGGGATACTTACCTTAGTCCATGCAAAGAACCAGAACAAAGAGAGTATCCCGCTCGGTTCACTGGGTCCAGTTGATCGGCTCCATCCGCTGGACGTTGGACTTCATCATGATGGGTTATCATCTCTCGTCCAAACTGTACAAAATACGGGGTTACATGCATGGCTTCATGTGTGTATGTGCGCAATGCGCACCCAATCTTCGCTAGTTCCTGATCCCAAGTACGGTGGTTGTCGGAAGCATAGGTCCTTAGCATCCGTTTGATGTTTTGGTTGGTACGCTCTACAGGATTCGCTTGGGGATGATAGAGGGCTGTATACGAAATTTTTGTTCCGTATGTTTTAGCCAACTCATCGAATTTCCGACTCCTGAACTGCACCCCATTATCACACACTACAATCCGTGGTGCTCCGAACAACAGGAATACTCGTTCCTCTAATATGCGCACGACCTCGGGTCCGGTAGCTTTCCTCAATGGGAATACCAAAGCGAATTTTGAAAAGTAGTCCAGTACCGAGAGTATAAATGTGTAACCCTTAGTAGAGCGAGGAAGGGGTCCAACCAAATCTACACAGACTATCTCCCAGGGTTGCTTGGCCTCTCCAGCTCTCGTTACCATCTGACCCGCCGGGAGTCGTCGTTCAACCTTGTTCGCTTGGCAGGCCTTACATCTACGGACATAAGTCTGAATGTCGGCAGCCATTTTTGGCCAGTAGTAGTCCCTAGCTACCCGATCCTGCGTGCGCTTGATACCCATATGACCAGCTTTTGGGTCGTCATGACACATGTAAAGTACTTTAGCACGGTCTGGCTTAGGTACTACTCGCTTCCAATCATCTCCACCCGTTAACTCCGAGTAAGACCCTTCAACCCTCTTCCATAGTACCCCATCGTTAACCCTAAACTTTGGATATTGGCTGGGATTATCCGCCACCTTTGCCTTCAAATCCTCATACCAACCATCCTCCTTAATAGCATGGGACATGACATTAATTTCCGGCACCGAGCGCGATAGTGCATCGGGTACAAGATGTTCTTTCCCCTTGCGATGCACTATGTCGAAATCGTACTGTTGCAAGCGCACTGCCCATCGAGCCAGTTTACCCCTTGGATCTTTGAGGTTGTGCAGCCAGACTAGCGAATGGTGATCGGTGATGACGCTGAACCTGTAGCCCTCGACATATGGTCTCAGCTTCTCTATTGCCCATACAACGGCCAAACACTCCTTCTCGGTTGTCGAATACTTTCTTTCCGTACGAGACAGAGACCTACTGATGTAGCTGACAACCTTTTCTCCATCTGGGAAACTCTGTGACAGTACTGCCCCTAATCCGTAATCCGACGCATCTGTTTGAACCACAAATGGTCTATCGTAGTCCGGACAGCTCAGCACCGGTGCAGTCATTAATTTTAATTTCGCCTGCACGAAGGCTTCCTCACACTCTTCTGACCAACAAAATTTCCGGTTCTTTTTTAAAAGTTCTGTGAGAGGTGCCACCAAGGTCGCATGGTCCGGAATGAAACGCCGGTACCACGATAGCATGCCCAAAAATTGACGCACTCCCTTGACGTTTACTGGGCGAGGTATCTTTGATAACCCTTCAACCTTTTCAGGGTCGACATTTAGTCCCTCCTCATTGACAATGTAGCCAAGGTATTTAAGCTGTGAACGACAAAATTCGCATTTCTCCCTAGACACCTTCAGTCCCGCCTCACGCAACCTGCGGAACACCTCCTTCAAGACCGAGATGTGCCTTTCAAAGTCCTGAGTCACCACGATAATGTCGTCCAAGTACGTGAAAACGTATGGTTCCAAGTCGGGACCAAGTACTTGATCAATGAGACGCTGCCACGTTGCTGGAGCATTATGCAAGCCGAACGGCATCCTCCTAAATTGGAACAACCCACGGTTAGGAACCGTGAATGCCGTGAATTGTTTGGACTCTTCCGCCATTGGGACTTGCCAGTAAGCTGACTTGATATCCAGGGATGATAGACATCGACCGTCGTTCAGCTTGTCCAGTGTGGCCGAAACATACGGCAACGGGTAGGCGTCTCGCTCAGATACTTGATTCAATTTCCGAAAATCAACACAAAATCGGTACGTTCCATCTTTCTTCTTAACCAGAAGAATCGGAGAGGACCACGGACTTGACGATGGTTCCACCACCCCTAATTTCAGCATCTCGTTCAGCTCCTCGTCAATGTGCCTCTGCACTGCGGGCGAGACCGGATAATATCTTTGCTTGATGGGAACCGACGAAGTCTTAATGTGATGCTCTGCCACCTTAGTACAACCAAGTCCTTCCCCCATAAGACTGAACTCTTCTGCCAATACCTTGCTTAATTCTACTTCCTCTTCTGTATTTAGACGAGATCTCCCCCTTAAATGCGACAGTGTTGCGACTTCCTTCACCCCCTCTCGAGTATCCCATCTAAATTGACTCATATCCAGAACGATTCCAAATTTCCTCATGAAATCCACCCCCAAAATCAAACCACCAACCAATCCTGGTACTATACGTATCTTAACTAAAGCTGTGCGTCCATTTACAACGAAAGGGACTTCCGCGGTTCCCCAAATCTGCAATCTATCCCCGTTCTCGCCCGCAGTGCAGAGGCACATTGACGAGGAGCTGAACGAGATGCTGAAATTAGGGGTAGTGGAACCATCGTCAAGTCCGTGGTCCTCTCTCACACTGCGCCGTTCATTTATAGGTTTGAAGTCAGTAATATGCGGTTTGAGATTTTTGTTCACTATAAATGTTACTCCAAACTCCTTGCGGCTCGATAGTTTGCCATTTGTATAAATTGTGTGCGATTTCTTGTGATTGATCTCGCTGCCAAGCCAATTTGTTTCCTTGACTGCAGTAATGCTCAGTTTGTACTTTTCGACCTGTTGAAGGAGGGCCTTCTCGGCGCCCGGTTTGTTCAGGGAGCGTACATTCCAGGATGCGAAAGACTAATCCTTTAGTCGTTTGCGTGGTCGTCGTTGTTGATCCGTCCAAGGATTAATTTAGACGTATTCAAATGCAAATATTTAACTTTGTCGAAATAAGGTCAGCCATATTAAGTCTGGAAAAAATTAACACTTCAGGTAAAAGCGTAAATTTCTGATAACCGATTGCAGTTCAGATCCAATTCGCAAATTGAACAATCAATAAACAAATGTCGTCTGCTTTATTACACGAGTATGTGCTCTGCTAATACATAGTGGTATACGTCCATTTTTATCACTCTCTTTAGACGTTTACGTACATTCTCTTCTACTATTCCCCACCAACACATATTAAGATACATCATTCTAAAGGTGACTCCTAAACCACCCCCGCCTTATTGTTATCACGACACGATACTTTGCATTTTCCTGCATCCTTGTCGTGATAAGCAGAACAGCTGTTTGATAATGATAAGGCTTCAAAAAATAAAAAATAAACATTCAGTACGAAGTTCTCAACACATTTCGTCTTGAGTATCTTTTGTAGAAAAACATATAGAAATGCTTCTCGTGATGATACTCCCATGTGTTGGAAGTTGGAACCGATTTGACTGCGTCGACTTCGACTTGATCTTGGCCTTGAATTGCTCGAACAACGTCTGGAAAAATTTGAAAGTACATTGCCCAATTTTGTTGGCAAGAAAAAGAAACATACGCAGGGGTTGTGTTTGATTAGAGAAATTGCAATTGATTGACTTTACATAAATAAAAAAAAATTCATATTTGTTGATAAAAACAAGAAAAAGAAAAAGAAAAAATTGACCGCCTTATAAAGCGGGGGTGTTTTTGTATATTCTGGCCAAGGTGACTTCAATCTCTACATTGTGGCCAGACCGACTGGAAAAATTAATGAGTGCACGGTAATTTACGTAAAGATTCCAATACGTATGCAGAAATATGTACATAAAAATGAAATATAAAACACAAATTTTGTGGAAGTAAACAGGTGATATAGATATAATTTAGAAATAGAAATGCGTCACAAAAAAAAAAGAGAGTACGTTAATATAATAAACAAAGTAGGGTAAAAACCTCTGTTATTTTTGTCTGATAATAATGAGGTTACCGACTGACATTGAAGATAAACTAAATATTTTGCTGATTTTTTTAAAATAGTTATTCACCACACCATGAAATAACAATTTCTGAGATCATTATTTGTCAAATTCACTCAAACATAAGCGTGTAGGTAGGTAATCTGGCTGCAATGATAAGCACAGCACACTTAGACCATAAGCTGAAGGTAGCACAGGGTTTTACTAACCCCCATAACCCTAACTAATTATTGAACCAGCCTGAGCTGGTGAAAAAATGGAGGAGGCAGTCCATATTGGCATTCGCCAGATCCTCCAGTTCTGAGAGAAAAAAAGGAGCCAAGAGTTGATGTAGTCCGGATGGCGCAACGGTTAGCACGTTCGCCTTCTATGCGTGTTGCTGATCACACACCTCTGCACAAGACCGTCACGATCTAGAAAATGAGATGATGCTAACTCATCTCGAGGCCATGGTTCAAATTGGACTGTTGCGCCAGTTATTTATTTTAAGAGTTGATCTCCTCTTACCAGTGACGTGCACTCGTAGTAAGCAATTCCAAACTGCTTGACTTACCGAAATAAGCAATTCAATAAAATAATAAACTTTGCTTACACCAGTACACATATCATCATTTCAGTCAATGTTTTTCTTTAAGCTGAAGAATACATATTATCATTCAAATATTCCTTTACACATTCAAATTCTGATCCGCGCCTTCTTTTGGTTAAAAAACATTCGTTCAATTACTTTAGATAATATTCAAACCTCCCACATTTTGCACACCATAGACACCAAACTTAGAATAGGAAAATGTGCCTAGATCTTTAGATGCATGTACCATGTGTGCATCCAAATACTAGAGACATGTTGATTCCAGAAAATGGGAATCTTGGATTTCGGTAGTACATTGGGCAACGATTTTTTTTTGTTTTGTTCGCAAATTTATATGAGACAAGTCAAGCACTGGCGCGACTGCTTTTGTGTGTGGGATAAAGCCCAATGATGCTTGTTAATGAAATGTTGCCAATGCAGGGAATGTTTATGGGAATTTTATTTTTCCAGTAGAGCTTTTGTTTTTGTTATGTAATGGATTTTCCGTTGCAATTTAAAAGAGGAAATCAGTGCAATCGGGTGATTTTGATTAAATTGTGATTTGAAGTTTTTTTGACCGTTTGTAGTGATTTAATTGATTTGATTTGTGATAAAAGTGGTAAGTTTTCTTTTCGCATTATGTCGGAGTATTGCTGCGCGACGGATTTCGTACTAAAAGCGGGATTTTCAACTCTTCCTTTACCAAGAAAAGAGAAATTATAGAATCGGATAGACCGAAGCCAGATCTTAGTTTAGAGTTTAAATTAAAAAATATTACGCGAAAATTCCATATCGAAACGTATGAAAAGTACATTTGGTTAACGGGAAGCTGTAAATTAAATAAGTTATTTTGCTGGCCGTGTCTTTTGTTCACGAATGAAAAATCTGGAATAAAGCTGGATTTAGTGATTTGAATAATTTTACGGGCTCAGCAGCAAAGCATTCAAGTTCCGAAAAACATCTTCAGTCGTTAATTAAATTAGATAATTTTGGTTCTCAGCGTATAGAGTTTATGCTTAGTAACCAGGTGGCAATATCTGTTAGTTTGCATAATGAAAAAGTTGAGCGTAATCGTAATATTTTGAAACGTTTAATCGATACTGTAATTTTTTTGGCAAAACAGGAGCTTCCTTTTCGCGGAAATAATGAAGACTCTTCTTCAAATAATCGTGGTAATTTTATCGAAACCGTAAATTTCTTGAGTTTGTACGATCCGATAATTGAGTCCCACATAGATTCTATAAAAGCAAATGCAGCGTTTTCGGGTTTGTCTAATAGAATCCAAAACGATCTTGTTTCCGCTATAGCTAATGTGGTTCGAAATAAAATCAATTTGGAAATAAAGGAGGCTCCATTTGTAGCTGTAATGGTCTACGAAACGCCAGATGTTAGCGGTCGGGAACAATTAACGATGATTTTTAGATATACAATATCAAATGAGATTGAAGAAAGATTTATCGGATTTTTGGATGTAAGCGCTAATCGTACAGCTACAGCAATAAGCTCTCACATTTTAAAACAATTGCAAAATTTTAATATCGATAAGAAATTAATTGCACAATGTTACGATGGCGCAGCAGTAATGAGTTCTCAAATTCGTGGAGTTCAGACTTTAATTCGGGAAAAACATAAATCGGCAATTTTCGTTCCATGTTACGCTCATTCACTAAGTCTAGTATTGTCTAAAGCAGTTGAGTTTATTCCGGAAATTAAATTATTTTTCGCGCACATCAATAAAATCGCATCATTTTTTAATACATCCACTAAAAGGTCGGACCTTTTTGCAAATATAGTAAATCGTCGTTTACCATCGGTTTCCAAAACGCGTTGGCATTATCATTCGCGTATTATTAACGTTATATTTGAACATAAGCATGAAATTTGTACAGTTTTTGAGACAATTTCGAATGGTTCTCAACACTGGGATGGCGATTCCTTGACTTTTTCCGATATATACTTACAAAAATTCGCAGAGTCAGATTTTCAATTATATTTGTTAATTTTTTCTGAAATTTTTTCGAAAACTGATATATTATTTAATATTATTCAGAGCAAAGTGGTAAACATTTCATATGCAAGCCAAAAAATTATTGAATTTAAAAAAGTGCTTGAAAATGACTTTTCTAAAAAGTTTGATAATTTCTATTCGACAGTTACAGCAGAATATCAGCCACCACGTAAGAAATGTAGAAATGCGATAGATCCTTTACAAAATTTACGGCGGATATTTCGGGAGATTATAGATGTTATTCTCGGGCAAATTCGAGATCGATTCCATTCGTTTAAAGATCTTTCATTTTTAGAGTTGCTTGAACCGAATTATTTTTCTAAATTCAAGTCAAATTTTCCCGATAAAAATTCTGACTCACTTATTGAATATCACGGTCAATTTTTCGACAGAATAAAGTTGAAAAATGAGCTAAAAGTTATTTATTCTTCAGATGAGTTTAAAAACGCGAATCCTAGTAAAATTCTCGATTATTTTCAAAAACAGCCTTATGTCGCAAACGGTTTTAAGCAAGTTCATATTTTAGCAAAATTATTAACGTCAATTCCAGTCACAGTGGCAACTGCGGAAAGGTCATTTTCAACACTAAAGCGCGTTCACACATTTTTGAGAAATCGCCAATCCCAAGAACGACTTTCGGATCTTGCTTTAATTGCGGTTGAAAAGGATCTTCTTATACAAATGCGAAGAGAAAACGATTTTTTTGATAATGTGATTAAAGAGTTTTTACTTAAAGAACGGCGCATAGATTTGGAATACAAATAAATGGCAATGGCGAAAGAATATTTATTTATTTCAAATACCCCTGAATTTTTCTTAGTCTTAATTAACATAATATTTATTTATCATTTTTTTTATTAGTAATATTTTATTTATTTATTTTTTTTTTGTATTCCGAATATATGTGCCAATATTTTATTTATATCTTTCCTGATTTCTTCTTTAAGGCTTAAAGCCGCTTGGTATAAATGTTTTTGTGACTGTCCATATTCTATTATACAGTCCATTTTTGTTTATGCTAAATTGGCTTTAGGGCGCCCAACTGCTTGACTATGAAAAATTTCCACTGCACGTCACTGCCTCTTACTTGCCAAGGCCGGGCAAGAACAAAGGAGATGGAAGCCACTCTTCTCCCCAGCTTCTGCAGAAATCATTAAAAGAAAGGCAAAGTCTTCTAGCATGCTCCCCAGTAAGGCAGTGGCCATCACTCCCACAACAGAGCCAATATTCTGCCTGTTATGGTTTTTTGTTTGAAAATTTGTAATATTAGTTTTCGAGTTATAAGCAAAAAACTTGTTTTTTTTTCCTTCTAGCATCTGAACCATTCTTTTGACGAAAAAACCATATAGGAGTTTTTTTTATAGGAAGTTAATATTTTCTAAGTTATAGGCCAAAAAGTTAATATAGAGCATTTTTCAAACAGTTTCCGACAGTTTTCTCGGAACGCATCGCTTTTTCCAAGGTTGGTAATTCAGATTCAGCGCCCAAAAACATAAATATAAAACAAAATAAAAAAAAACTTCTATTTTTTTCTGTCAAACCACGCCATTAATGAACTACAGGGTGGCGCAAAAGAAACGAAGGGGTTTGAATAGTCTATAATTCCTTTATTTTTGAATCAATCCAATTTCTTTTTTTTCTTAGTACACTTCATAAATGGGGAATTTTGTTAATTTAAACGTGAAAAAAACAAATCGCGTAAGTGGTGTCCATTCTCTCAGCTTTGCAAATTGCGATGTTTTCATGAATTTTTTCAAGATTTCAGGAGGTATCGCTAAAATTTCTTCTCGAATATTATTTTTAGTTGGAGTATGGTCTGGAGTATGTGTATGGCATATGAATAAGGCACAGACCATACTAAACTAACTAACTAACTAAACAATAATATTCGAAAAGAAATCCGAGCGATACCTCCTGAAATCTTGAAAAAAATCATGAAAACATCGCAATTTGCAAAGCTGAGAATGGGCACCACTTACGCGATTTTTTTTTCACGTTTAAATTAACAAAATTCCCCATTTATGAAGTGTATTAAGAAAAAAAAGAAATTGGATTGATTCAAAAATAAAGGAATTATAGACTATTCAAACCCCTTCGTTTCTTTTGCGCCACCCTGTACAAGTAAACTCGCTCAATATAATCGAAGCTTTAGTTTGCAGTCCTAGAATGCCCATTTCGCTCGCTCTGTGTGCTAGAGTGGCGATACTGAAGACGGTTTTATACACAATAGTTCAACATGTTTTCTATTGCTTTCAATTCAATGCAATATCAGCTTCAAATTCCATATACATAAAGCCTAGTCCCTAAGTCGGCTATTCGTGCGAAATCTCATATAAATACTGTCAAAAGTTTCGTTCGCACGAAAAAATTTTACTCTCTCATTTCATATTTCATTCGAAGAAAAACTTTCCACATCATTATGAGCCATTTTCACGCGAAAACAATTACTTTGCACTTTATTTTGCTTGAAAGCCATTCTTTTGAGTAAGAAAGGAATTCCACGTGTCATGTAGAGCGCCGAGGATATGTGTTGTGTGCAAGCTTACACTGTCACATTTTCGCGGGAGAGATGAGTGGAACATTTTCGCAAGAAAAGGTTAATACCAGCCTTAAACCATGAATATGGGGTTTTAACCCCAGGTTTTTTTATGATTCATATTAATCTGAATTGCTTTTTTTATTTGGTGAACACTGGCAACATGTACTACAATATAATTATGTCTAATCTACGAATTACAATTTTACTTTCTATTTGTCTAGTCTAGAATATGTGAACTACAATGGGGTTATGAGGCTTTCAATAAACTCATAATAAAAGCGAACGGAAAACTGACCTATTTGCGTCGTAATAAAGTCAACCAATCGATAGGTTATTAATGTTCTTCACCCCAATATTTTTTTATCGGGACACGTAATCAACGTTTCTGCACTTTGCTGAATGCTAGTTATACGTTTCCGACCCGTCCAGACGAATGACAAAGTTGTTGACAATAAATTTGCAAAATTAATTTTAGCCTGGTTAGCTGTTATAATTGCGTGTACAACAAGTTCAAGGCTGATTTGGGGAAATGTTTTCCAATGTTCCATGACCGATAAGCGGGAATTGTCGCAAAGGCACCGAAAAAATAGTATTCGTTATTTTTTTCGGAATGATAACAACCCTCTTATCATTTATCATCTAGCTAGACTAAAGTGATATGTGCGAGATCGATGACTTTGAATTGGTAATGTCCACGTAGAGTAGACTGAAAACACTGCGTCTTTGGAAATGTCGGATTACTGAATTCATTATAGCGTTTACGAATGCATTTAGATGTACATTGATACAAGGAAGGGGCGGTAGTCTTAGAGGGTTCGCAAGCACCGCGACCAGGAGGGAGGTCTTGTGCTATAGCCCACAAGTGCAGCTATAAGGTTGGCGATCGAGTTTAATTCGTCGTCCTACAAAACTGCTCAACTTCCTGATTTCAAGTGAAGTGATCTCGTCCCCATCAGAAAAGGGATCGCCGAGGTATTCTCAGCGACGACGGCAAAGGGTCTGGGAGGTCTCATCATCAGCCTCGCGGAAAGTGACTGCTGGCAACAGGAACGATGTCCATTTTTGCAGGTGGTGCCTCAGAATCGAATGCTCTGTGGCTTTCTCACTGGATTCTAACCCTGTTCCTACTCTGATTCAGCAATTCTCTGGTGCGCCCGCGTGAGTGGCCTGGGATGAAGAACTTAGACTATCTCAGGCCAGGGAGATTATTCTAGGATGCGACGGTGTCAAGTGTCGGTGGCTCCTGTTGTCTATTATGGGTCTTAATCCTGTAAAGGGGATACCACAAAAGGGCTCTGCGACAATGACCGAGGCTGCAGATGTTTTCTTAGACAAATCGTCGGCAGTTTTGTTGCCTAAGATACTGATATGACTAAGGATCCAGTATATGGTGAGTTTGTTAAAGGAACTGAGTCTATGTATACAAAACCTGGTACTATAGTATATTGTCATTGTAATATTTCTCTGCGGTAGAAAGCTTTAATACATGTACGAGTATTAGCACAAGTCCGAATTGAATTTCCGTTTGGAAGACCGTTGAGTGCTTCTCCATAGGAATAGATAGTCCTATAGACCGGCCTGCCATTCCTGCCTCCGTACCCTTCATCAGTTTCAAACCACCTGACCGCAAGGATGGAGCGACGAACGCCTAATATTGCATTTTTCTCTATACCAAATCTCTGTGGAGAAAAGTCGGTTGAAGCGTAACTCCCTTGTTATGTGGTGAAATGGCAAACTCAGCATGTCGCCTTCAAGGGGTCATTTCTACTCCGCTAAGTTCAATTTAAGAGAGGTTTGATTAGCTTTAACCCACCACTATCGCTAGTTTAGGATCCTAGAAAAGTGGTGGGACTAAAACATTGAACTGTACGATTACCAAATCATTGTTATTTTAAGCAAGCATACGACAGTACCGATCGTGGTGTACTGTACAACATCATGTTGCTATTTAGTAAACCAATAAAATTGGTAAGTTTAACAAGGTGGACGATGATCAAATCCGTTTCACAGGTCAGGATCCAAAACAGGCTGACTGATTTCTTTGAAACACGTACTGGACTGAAGCAAGGCTGGGCTGGCTCCGACGCTCTTCAACCTGGCACTTCAATCGCGTATTCGGGTAATGAATGCGGACCACAGCGCCTCATCAAACCAACTCAGTTGATAGCGTACGCTGACATGACAATATTAACATCATGTCTTGAAACCTGCCCGACGCAGAAGAACTTCTAAAACATCACATCGTGTAATGAAAAATATCGATATGAATCTATTCGATTTTTTTTTCGATACTTCCCACCACTAGACCATAGTCCAAATATTCGCATGTAAGTGAATGACAGTCCAACTGTTAACTAAATGTTCGTAGTTGAAGAAGAGAAAAAATGGATGGTGTGCTTTGGTTTCGTGATTCGCAAATCTATCTGGATTTAGGTTTCTGGTGTGCATACCTATATACTCAGACTATAACAGACTGTGCCAAACAGAAACCAAACGAGGTGATGGTGCAAGACGGGAAATTCACAACCCTGAAAAATCAACGAAAGGAACCCTTGTGATTTCAAGCATGAAAGCAGGACAACCGTGCCTGTAATTCAGCTTTTGAATAAATCAGCGCTTTCGCTAGACCCTCGCTGCATTCGCTTGTCGTCCTTATGATGTTGACTATGTTTCATCTACCGTCTGTTTGTGGCGGATAGTTATTGGCTTTGCTTGTGGATGAAGCCTCCTGCAGCTGTAGGCTGTACGTATTCCACGATAAGTCGAAGCAAGTATTCTATTAGCTTGTGACTTGACTGATAGGGTTGTTTTCACTTTGTTAATAGTCGCTACGATGAAAAATTCACTCAACTAAGAAACACTGAAAATGATGGGATTTTGGTCAATGATCCTCGCCGGTCACATCATACTTCAGTATGTACTTGGAAACATCAAAGTAAGTGGCGTGCAAACTGTTGAAGCTCGCACATTTATCACATTGTCATGCACCACGCTCGGAAGTTTGATACGAGTATATAGCGACGATAACAGACGGACGGATTGCTTCCAGCCAGTATGGTAAGCTGGATTTTTCACAGGATACTTGCTTGGATGATTTTCCTTTATGATTTTGTGAAATATGTGGATTTTATGCATTAGCATGACACCGCCTTAATGCACTTTATAAGCTTCGAACGAAAGTTCATGAAAGACAGACAAATCAACACATGGAGCGCTATACATAAGCCACAAGATATTTACGAGCAGCATTTTTGAGTAATGCCACTTGATATTATTGAAAGTTTAAGGGAAAAGTTGGCATCAATTTAAGGATGGATATCCATCTTGTATTTATAATCAAAACTTTTGTTATGTGAATCGATTTCGTAACAAATACAATGGGGCTTTCAATTATCTTCCAAAATGTCTGATCAAGAACGTTCGGCTCAAAATACATGCTCTAAAAATTCTTCATGCTCGTCTATTCAATAGTTCCATATAGTTGGAAATGAAAATCCGGTTCGTCTATTAAAACAAGAAGGGTTGAAAGGGCACTTGCCCCAGTGCAAGGCACTAATCACTGTTTGCAACTAACAATAATTAGTACTCCACCATAGACAGCCAAGATTGTTCGAAGAGATTACCTTCTAATCGATAAAGCACACATACTACGTATGTACCTACAAAGTCGACAGGAAAACATTCGGGAAGGATGGTCCGGACAGATAGTGAAAACCTCAAAATCATGTCCATGTCCACCTAACAAAACTATACTAGGAACCAGAAGAGCAGGGAATCGAAGTGGACTGAGAAATACCAATATCCTGAGACTAATCAGTTTCCATCTATCTGTACACTGGACTGGTTTGTCTTTGATTATTGCTAGGAGTGAACTAATAGAGATGAATGGAGTTTCCTCTATTTTGGGCTTTCTGGAGGAGTATCTTGATTGCTTTTATGTATTTTGGATTATTGGTTAATTTTGGATGAAACTTCCAGCAAACATATCCGTTGCAGTGTTGAGTTGACATGAATAGTTTCGGGTGGCAACGTCGAGGCTTCATGCTAAACAAATACACAGATTATGTTCTGTGGAGATAAATGTTTATGTTTGTAAGTTTGTTTATAACTAGCACAGTTTACACTTCGCCCAATTTCACCGCATAGCCAAATAGGTTGGGCGACCGGTAGCGTAGTGCGTAGAGGCATCAGTCCTATGTCTGACTACCGACGTTTCGGGTTCGAATTCCACCCACGACGTTCATGGCCATGGATGTTTGTGTTGTCTTCCCCCTCTTGTGCGGGACATAATAATAAGCCACAGTATTTCCCGACTTGTCGCAGGTAGGCGGCGAAATGGGGGAGCAGGAGGTGCATGCTGACAACTGCATTTTCCAAAACTAGTTTATGCCAACGAAACGTCAACTGTGCGACAGGGAACAGTTGACGCGCTATGCCTCACAAGGGATTAGGGCAATTGAGTAAATAGGTTGTAAAATATATCGCATGCCCTATTCATTGCCGGCCCCAACCATTTTAGCGCTCTATTCAACTAACAGAAAATGGCTCGTTACATTTTAGCATAGCCCTAATGCATATTAGACATACACAGAATGGCGCTCGAATATCTTATTTTTTTGCCCAACAAAGTTATTTACACCAAATGTGTACGCATTTAACAGCTGATTGGGTTCATAGTCTGACACATTAGTCCCCTTTTTTATCGATGACCACTGCATTCAGTTGGAATCGAACCGGGGCCCAGTGCATATAGGCGAAACTCACACTCACGACACCGCGCTGCACGACCCAGCCACGGACAATAGCCAAGCATAGTCCATCGTATCGCATGCTGAGCGATGAGTGTGAATCCGGCCATTTGATGCTGTGTATCTCGACTGAAATTTCAAGCAGTCGTGCAGCGCGGTGTCGTGTGTGAATTTCGCCATAAAGTGAACGTGCTAGCCGTCACGCCATTTAGATTACGACTATTAACAAAAAAAAATAACCATTATAACCAATATTCTCGCAAATTGGTAATCAAGCCTTACTTCCATAATTAATGTCTCAGAAAATACTCGTACCAAACCGCCCACCCGAATAGAAAAACAACACTGTGTTGCTCCCAACACTTTTTTTGAAAGGGTTGTATCGCGACACTCCCTAAACTGGCATCTGTGGTGATAAGTGATGAATAGAATACCTCTACCGTGTTCTAGACCCGACGATTTCAATACGGTCTTTTATTCACAGCCGACCTATAACAAATCCAAAGTAGGTCTTTAATGCTTTCACTGTGCTATTTATGCAGGTTATGGCTCTTATGTCGGAATCGCCCAGCGTAAAAAAAAACTCCACACTAATCACTGCCTCCGAGTGAATGGAATACGTTTAACCATTTATAAAAACATATTTTTCATCCCTCTTAAAACTTGGTCTATTCAAAAAAAAGAAAGCAAGAAAAAAAATCTTTTTACGGTTGCTTTCATCTCACCCATTGTCCTTTTGTTCGGTACCTCGAACGCAAATCTTCCACCTGAAGTGGTTACACGCTTTTTTACCCTCTTCGGCACATACATATACACTTACGCTATTACTGTCATGGGCAGTAAATTGTTGAACAGGTGAATGAGTACTCATATTTTTCCAGTACTTTAGAAGCTCAAAAAAATCACTGAAGGAGGTAACCTCTATCTTAGATACCGTACAATACGCTTATGCATGTTCCCTGCGCTTTCTTCAATACAGTGGGTCCCTTTCGTTATACGTGCTCCGTATCTTTATTCATTTTTTTAGCCAGTCCTTTTTACATTCACTTTTATGAAAAGGGATTATAAGAAGGGGATTAGGTCATTTGCAGAATCCATTAAGTGTTACCGTAATAAATAGTCTTTAACGGCTTACTGAGATATGATCAAGTTGATTAATTGAAATGTGAGCGTGATACCTAGCGGTGAGGGCCAGCGGCCGGATACTGTACTTAAGGTCGGATGCGTAGGCAATTCCTTTCTTTCGTTTAAGAAATCCTGTGAAGATCGAACCGCTGTTTAGTTATGATTAGATAGATTAAACCTGAGAGCAGCCAATGAGAGTCTACGGCATCGACATTCTTCGCTAAAGTCCACGATTAATCTTACCTTGTTTGGATGTATTAAGGAAATGAACCATTTCTTCGAGAAAAGAAGTTTTAAAATCATGACAAAACTGCCGAAATCCTGAAAGTCCTAAAACTATATCCAAACGTTTTGCATTAGCCAGGAATTCGTGGGCAATATCGTACAGGACCCTTTGCCCGAAAAAATGTCTTAAAAACTCCATATTATATTCTATCGAGTCTCCAATCAGTGCTATAACGAATCTCAGATCAGCCAGGTTGGGGCGGTAAGCGATTTGACCTTCTAAAATATAATGGAGAGATGCCGTTTAGTACGAATATTGGTTGGGCCCTTACTTTAAATTTAACAGAGGGAGCCACTTTGCTCCACGCGGCAGCGCGGCTGTGCAGGTGAAAAACGAAAAATTGGAGCCATTTTATTCTGAGTAAAAAAAAAATTATCGGGTGTAAATTAAAGAGCGTCAAATTCTGCTGAAATGGTGTTTTCTCGCTCCTCTTGTGGAACATCGTGGTCAACAGACTGCTTTGAGACCTGGAGGAGGTGGGATGTAAAGTGACTGCCTATGCGGATGACATTTCTACTGCCATATCCGGTAGGTTCCTGAGACCCTCAGCGAGGTTACGCAATATGCACTTTCGTTACTTACTAAGTGAGCCAGAAAATACGGCCTTAGTATTTATCCTGAGAAAACCAAACTCGTGCTATTTACGCGAAAAAAATATCATCAGTTGAGCCTCCTACCTTGGAGGGGGTGTGACTTACATTCACCGACAGAGTGAATTTTCTGGGCCTGATATTGGATACCCCCTCTTCACCTGTAAATCTGAATTGAAGTTGGCTGCTGTCAGGAAAGCCAACTCGACATGGATGAATGACGTAACATGTCCGAAAGCAATGCTGATTTGGCCGGAGCTGAATTTCAGTTGTTCTGCTAAATTGCTATCACTGACAAAATTCCAGATCAGGGTGGTGGTTGGTGTTGCTACAGGTGTCATTGCGTCATCGGAGAGCACGCTAGAAGGTTTGAACTCTCATACAACGACTTCTGCAGAAGTTGCGGTAATGTGGATGAGGAGAAGAGCACCCATCATCTGCTCATCAGCTGTCCGGCACGGGCATATATAAGGGGGTCAACCATTGCGAAATCTTTCTACGACCATATGGGTGAACTAAGAGATGTGGATGTCGAACTAACATTCCGATTTGCGATTAGCTCCTGATGGTTCGATACACGAGTAACAAAGAGACTGGACACAACTTGGGTAACACAATGGAGCTATCCCTGGTCCAAGTGTGCTGCGGCAA
Source organism: Chloromyia formosa (assembly GCA_964017055.1). NCBI lineage: Eukaryota > Metazoa > Arthropoda > Insecta > Diptera > Stratiomyidae > Chloromyia > Chloromyia formosa. Next base: position 4,023,380 of record OZ024818.1, on the reverse strand, counting down.
TCACGGCAGGCCCCCAACCTAACCCAACCTAACCGATATGATATTACATACCAAGGGGCGACCGGTAGCAAAGTCTGTTGAGGCATCAATCTCATCTTTGACTACCGGCGTTTCGGGTTCGAGTCCCGTCCAAGACGACGTTCGTGGCCATGGATGTGCAGGAGGTGCATGCTGGCAACTGCATTCTCCGATACCAGTTTATGTCAACGAAACGTCAACTGGGCCACATGGAACAGTTGACGCGCTATGCCCCACAAGGGGTTAGGACAATTGAGTAAAACTTCAGAATAGTCTTAATCTCCACCTTTCGATGGAATAAGGCTCGTATATCATTTTTGAAAAAAAAAAAGAACGTACAAATGCGAATTCTGCTTTCAGTACTGTTTAAATCGATTCGTTGTCAAATTGAACTATCACCTTATTGAATGCAAAAAGCTTTATATTTCGCGCCTATTGTGGTGTCCTATCAAGAAAGCTTAAGGCTTATTTAAAATTTACGGTAGAAAAAAGTAAGGAAGGTTGGGCGACCCGTGTGGTTCGAATAGGGGTGCATGCAACTCATCGCCGATCACTATGAGGAATAGGATCGGTGAGAGGATGCACCCCTGCCGAGCTCCACTCCGGATCACAAAGGCCCCCTTGCCTTTATGTAAAACGCGCCATCATTCATCATACATACTTACATATACCGAGCATTCGAATATTCATAGTCATTGCGCCTTCATTTTACCGGCGGGTGCGACGGGTCCTCCCAATATCAAATTTTTAATTTTTGCATTTTGACAGAAGTCTGTGTCATAGAATGTTTCCCATTCATCATCTCCTGCAAGCCATATTTTAGACTTGCCTTACATTCGCTTTTCCATTGAATCGGACACGGAACTTCACCCCATTTTGACCGCCCATCCATGATCCAGTGTCATGGTGGCTACTATAATCTTAAGAAAAGAAATACATTTATAAATAAATACTTTGAAGCATATTGTAAAAGACGAAGGAGTTTCGCGAAGGAAAGCCTCGGCATGCATACCAACTTTCCATATTATGTGTATGGCTTGAGAATTATGAATGACCCCGTCTGACAAGGTGAAGGCTGCAAACATTGCACTCAAAATGTTTGCTTTTCGCGTTAAGTACGTAAGTTGTGTACATCTTATGTTTGCGAAAAGATTGATTCGCTTATTATACTCGGTACACTTACCCGTACTCCAATGGGGCGGAGAAAATAAGAATTCAACAACCCCATAGATACTTTCACTTGGCGAGTACGAACTAATGAAATATCTAGAGAATTTCAAATTTTATTTATGGCCGACATATTTTTGGTGGAAATAAACAAATTGATCAATTCTGTTACAATGTCTTGTGGAAAACCTAAAGTTTTTTTCTTTTATTTTGTTGTACGGAATTCGATGTAGAATTTATTATGACGAAGAAAAATGTGGCAGACGGAGCAACCAATGTCTGATAAAAATTAATAACTCTGAATGGAAATGTTATTTGTAGGTTTTTATTGCGAATTAATTGGTACATGCATATACCTATATACGTGGAAAATGTTAGTAGCGCAAATTTTTAGTCTGGGTCGAAAATGAAATGAAAACAATAATTCATTTGGTTGATTGGATCCGAAACTTATTATGACGGTAACATTTATGTACGAGTATATTATTACTATGGGGAATTTCCGTACTTATTACAATATAGGTGTACGTACGTATGTATTACGTCGCAAAGAGTATACCTATATATTGCGTAAATATAATTTTCGGCTGCGGTGTTTACTTATTATACCCTAGACTTTTAGTATAGGGTATATTGTTTTTGTCACGACGGAAATATGTAACACCTTAAAGGAGGCTCCGGAGGTATGGCAATGTATATATATAAATGATCAGGGTCACCTCCTGATTCGATTTAGCCATGTCTGTCTGTCTGTCTGTCTGTCTGTCCGTCTGTCCGTCTGTCTGTCTGTCTGTCCGTTCGCACGATAACTTCCGATAGAATGAAGCTAGAGCCTTGCAATTTTGGTCAAATATTGGAAGTATGATCTAGTTGGTTGGTATTGAAAATGGGCGTGATCAAGCCAAGAGAACGCCTACCTCCCCTACATATGTAAAATAATTACATGTATTTATAACTCTTGATTAAATAAACATGAAAAGCTCTAGCTTTGGTAGATTGCTCGTGAGGATAATCTTCTACTCTCCTGGAAAAATAAAATCGATTAGTTAAAAACTAACGGTAATTTTCTTACAAAGAGCCCAGTGCTACCCTACTTTTCGGGTTTTTTGTCTATAACTCTTGAACCAATTGATGTAGACACTTGATTTTTGGCATGTAATCCTGGGGTGAAAAGCTGCTTGAGTTCTAGTAAGTTGGGCATAATCAGATCAAAGGAACGCCTACCTCCCCTACAAATTTCAAAAAAATTAATATTCTTTTAATTGCAATAACTTTCGATAGAATGACACTAGCGAGTTGAAAATTTGTTAGAATGTTGTTAGTAAGATCTACTAGGTTGGTATTGAAAATGGGCAAGATCCAACTCAAGCAACCCCCACCTCCCCTACAAATGCAACTTCAAATAAGCGATAACTTTTGACAGAATCAAGCCAGCGACTTAAAGTTTTGGTGAAATGTTTGAAGTGAGATTGGGTTAGTTGGTATTCAAGATGGGTAAGATCCGACTTAAGGAGCCCCTACCTCCCCTAGAAATGAAACTTAAAATAAGCGATAACTTACGTCAAAATAATGCTAGCGACTTATAATTTTGGTCAAATGTTTGCAATAGGATCCTGTTGGCTAATATTGAAAACACGTAACATCCGACCAACGAAACCCCTACTTCCCCTACAAATGAAACTTCCAATAAGCGATAACTTTCGATAGAGTGAAGCTAGAGACTTGAAATTTTGTTTAAATGTTTGTAGCATGATCTTATTTGTTGGTGGCAATGATGAGCAAGATCCGACCCAAGGAACCCCTACCTCCCCTAAAAGTGAAACTTCAAAAAGCAATAACTTTCGATAGAATGAAGCTAACGACTTGAAAAATTCGACAAATATTTGTAGAATGGGTTAGTTAATTGATTTTGATAATGGTCAAGATCCTCCTGAATGATTGCCAACCTCTTCTACCTATATAAACTGGTCATATAGGAAACTCACTTTTAATGCATATGGTCGTTACCAATTGGTACTTTTGGTATCACCACTAGGTCTGTACAAGTCTAGGGTATATACGCTTCGGTTCCATTTTAACTTGTATCCCGGGTGAAGAGTGCCAATATTTGGTGATCGAACGAAAAAAATAAAGGAAGTTTGAAACTTGGCCTGATTTGTTGGTTGGAACTAGGAGTCTATCATATTAAAAGTCCCTGCCTGTGGGGTGTGAGCTCCAGCGAGGAGAGGGGAAAGTATTTTTTTTTTTTAATTTCTATGTAACTAATATATCACTTCCAGCGATAAATGTTGGGAAAACAAAATGAAGTAGACAAAGTTTTTTATAAAAAAGGTCCAAATCATTTTTGTCGTAGGGCTAATGCTTTAAAAAATACAGGGTGGCCAATATATAGGAATTTTACAACCTTTTTTTAGACAAGTCGTTAGAGTTAAAAGTGAAATGCATCGTAAAGCTCTGAAATTCGGGATGATAATTGGCTGGTACCTACTCAATTGCCCTTGTGGAGCAAAGTGCGTTAACTGCTCCATGTGTCCCAGTTGAAATTTCATTTGCATAAACTACTTTCGGAGAATGCAGTTGCCAGCATTCATAGGGTTACCAGACGTCCTGACCAGGACATGTCTTGATTTTTTATATATTTCCTGACGTCCTCATTTTTGGGCTCAGTGTCCTGAACTTTGTTTACCGATTCCGAAGTAGCGAAGAAAGTGTCTTGTGCCCGCACAAAAACTGAAGCTATAAAGCCTTGTATATACATGTATATGAGCAACTCATATGTGTACGGTAGGAGCATGCGTGCGCGCACAATTTCATCCGCACGAACAATAGCACAATAGCGCAAAACATGGCATGGACCAATTTGGTAGCTTTGACATCGATGTCCTGCTCTTCAAAACGTTTCAACTCTTTTAAAAAAAATCTTTTAATTCTGCTGTTCTCACTGTGTAGGCCAGCAGAATTAAAAGAATTTTGTGAATACGTCGAAGTCACGTATAAGCCCTTAATATGTCATTCTAGAACGCGGTGGCTAAGCTTGTATCCAGCAGTCCAACATATTTTATCATTGTTTTCCGCATTGAAATCATATTTCTCGTCAATTGACAAGCCTCCAAAAATTTTGAAAAACTTTTATTCGAACGATTTTGCCAAGCCTTTCCTGCTTTTTGTGGAATCCTACAATATTTCATACTAGTGGGCGGTTCAAATATGATCGAGACAAACGCTCTGACACATTTATTTAATATCGAAAATATTTACAAAAATTTACGGTTTTTCTAGGTAATTCTCCTCACTAGTTACAGTAGTCCCTCGACTTACGTCGGAGTTAGGTTCCGAGAATTCGCGACGTAAGTCGAAAACGACGCAACTCGAGGGTAGAAACAACTTCAGGCGATAAATGTATAAGCTTTCATTTTTTGAATATGAATGTATTGTATTTATTATACCCTAGACTTTTAGTATAGGCATAGGGCATATTGTTTTGTCACGACGGAAATATGTAACACCTTAAAGGAGGCTCCGGAGGTATAGCAATGTATATTTATAAATGATCAGGATCACTTCCTGATTCGATTTATATTACGTTTACACTATCCCCAGATTACTTCATCTGCGCCAGCTGAGATAATCTGCGACTGTCAAATACATACAATTTTGAACTCACCACACCCAGATTACGCTGCAGATGAAGTAATCTGGGGATAGTGTAAACGTAATATTAGCCATGTCTGTCTGTCTGTCTGGCCGATCGCACGATAACTTTCGATAAAATGAAGCTAGAGCCTTGAAATTTTGGTCAAATATTGGAAGTATGATCTGATGATTGGTTGGTATTGAAAATGGGCATGATCAGGCCAAGAGAACGCCTACCTCCTCTACATATGTAAAATAAATAAATGTATTTATAACTCCCGATTAAATAAACATGAAAAGTTCTAGCTTTGGTAGATTGCTCGTGAGGGTAATCCTATACTCCCCTGGAAAAATAAAATCGATCAGTTAAAAACTAACGGTAATTTTCTTACAGTAAGTTGGGCATAATTAGATCAAAGGAACGCCTACCTCCCCTACAAAATTAAAAAAAATTAAATATTACTTTAATTACGATAGCTTTCGATAGAAATAACACTAGTGAGTTGAAAATTTGGCAGAACGTTGGTAGTAAAATTAAGTTTGTTGGCATTGAAAATGGGCAAGATCCGACCCAAGGAACCCCTACCTCCCCTACAAATGAAAATTCAAATAAGCGATAACTGTTGATAGAATGAAGCCAGCGACTTGAAATTTTGGTCAAATGTTTGAAGTGAGATTAAGTTAGTTGGCATTAAAGATGGGTTCCATCCGACCTAAGGCACCCCTTCCTCCCCTAGAAATAAAATTTTAAATAAGCGATAACTTCGACAAAATAAAGCTAGCGACTTGAAATTTTGGTCAAATATTTGTAGTAGGATCCAGTTGGCTAATACTGAAAATACGTTAAATCCGACCAATGAAACCCCTGCTTCTCCTACAAATGAAACTTCCAATAAGTGGTTACTTTCGATAGAGTGAAGCTAGAGACCTGACATTTTTTTTTAAATGTTTGTAGGGTGATCTAATTGGTTGGTGGCAAATAAGCGATAACTTTCGAAAAAATGAAGCTAGTGACTTGAAGTTTTGGTAAAATATTTGTACTGGAATCTAGTTGGTTGTTATTAAAAATGCGCAAGGTTCACCAAACGAAACCTTTACCTCCCCTTTAAGTGAGACTTCAAATATGCAATAACTTTCGATAGAATGAAGCTAGTGACTTGAAAATTCGACAATTATTTGTAGAATGGGTTAGCTAATTGATTTTTAGAATGGCCAACATCCTCCTGAATGTGTGCCAACCTCCCCTATAAACTGGCCATATAGGAAACTCACTTTTAATGCATATGGTCGTTGCCAATTGATACTTTTGGTATCACCACTAGGTCTGTACAAGTCTAGGGTATATACGCTTCGGACTCCGGGCCGAAACGAAGCTTCAGCCTGGTTTTTTAATTGACATTTCACTGTTGTCCCCCAACTCAATAGCTTCAATTAATTGGTGAAATGTACGCCGCAAATAATAGGCCTTAAAGGATGCATTAACACCTTGATCCATTGGTTGAAGAATCGCGGTCGTATTAGGAGGCAAAAAATCACCTTAATGGCATCATTGTTGAGATTTATGGGATGACTTGGAGCGTTATCTATGATTAGTAACGCTTTATGAGAAAGATTATTGGCTTCCAAATATTTCTTTATTTATATTCTTTATTGTCGGACAGGAATATTGATCGAACCAATCACAAAATATATTAGAAGTAACCCAGGCCTTTTTGTTGGACCTCCAAATAACCGGTAGATTTTCCTTGTACACATTTTTGAAAGCTCTTGAATTTTCTGATTTATAAACAGCAAGAGGTTTCAGTTTCAAATCACCTAATGCATTCCCTCCGAGAAGCAAAGTAATCCTGGATTTTTCTGCCTTAAAGCCAGGAGCTCTTTTTTCTTCAATCGAAAGAAATGTTCTTGAGGATATGCGTTTCTAATACAGACCTGTCTCGTCAACATTAAACACCTCCTGTGCGCAATATCCTCCATTTTCAATAATATCATGTAAAGTGTTTGGAAAGATCTTCGCTGAAAACGGCGACGTAAGTCAAGGGACGGACGACGTAATTTCAAGGGTTTGGTCTCAAAGTAATGAACGACGTAAGTCGAAAAAACGTATAACAAGGGAGACGTAAGTCAAGGGATTACTGTACACATTTTTGCCACCTCTCCGGAAGTTTTTTGATGCCGGTATCGAAGAATTCCTTGGGCAACTTAGACAGCCATGTGCGCACGAACTTCTCTACCTCGTCGTCGGTGTTGAATCTTTGACCTCCGAGGGCTTCTTTCAGTGGTCCAAACATGCGGTAGTCGCACGGTGATAAATCCGGACTGTAGGGGGGTGTTCTAGTACCTCCCACCCGAATTTTGATATTGTATCGAGCGTGAGACGCGCGGTATGAGGGCGCGCGTTATCCTGGAGAAGAATAGCACTTCGCGCTGGAATGCTCCTCCGTTTCGAGCGATAACCGAGTTTCACGTGTGTTTTCAGAAGGTTAGAGTAGTATGCAGCATTAATGGAACGTTGTGTGCGCAGGAAGTCAACCTACAGCACTCCCCGCCGGTCTTAGAATACAGTACACATAACCTTACCCGCGGACCTGGTTGTCTTCGCTTTGACTGGCGCCCCTTCCTCATTCCTCCTCCACTCTTTAGACGACACCTTACTTTCGGGAGTGTAATAGTGTACCCATGGCTCGTCTGTAGTGAAGATTCGCATCAAAAAACCGTCCCCTTCTGCCTCGTATCGCGTCAGCAAGCAGCGACAAACTTCCAACCGCATGCATTTTTGCTGGAAGTTCAACCGTTTGGGAACCAATCGCGCCGTTATTTTGCGATATTGAAAGTGTTCGTGGATGATAGACTCTACACTACCAATACTAATGCCGACTTCAGCCGAAATATTTCGAACATTCATCCTACGGTCCTCCAAGATGAGTTGTTCTACGCGGCGAATGTTATCTAGTGTGATGCTGGTTCGCGGTCGACGATCATGCAGCTCATTCTCGACGATTTCGCGGCCATCTTTGAACGCTTTGGCCCATTTAAACACAACAGACCTACTCAGGCACTCACCACCGAACTGATTTCGCAAACGCCGAAGAATTTCCGTGTTTTTAACGCCTTCACACACCAAAAAACGAATGACAATACGTTGCGCAACGGCGGTAGGCATTTGATGTTCACTCATGGTCGTAGCACGCGCGTGAAATGCGTTCGCGACGAAAACTATGCCACACTATTCGTTAGGGACGCTATTCGCTATCACATACTCAAGCCGCGACCTTCAAAACATACAGGCGCGCCATCTACAGCGTTTGTCTCGATCATATTTAACTACACCTAGTATGCCTCATTTGCCTCAATTTCACTAGTACTTCGGAAATTTTCCAACATGTTTTTCTAGGACACACAATTTTTCTAAAAAATAAACAAACATTTCCAGACAGAAAACATTGAATCATGCATTTTTCTAATTGTTTACCAATTGGTCAAGTGATCACCTAGTTCCGTGTGTCTGTCTGGCTGCATTCCGCCCAAAATGCCCAGACTTAGAAGCATTGAACTACTTAACGTCCAAATTTAAAATAAGTTCTATTTTTAAGGAGAGACAATATCCCCAGTTACTGCATGATTTATTTAAATATTTCTTGATCATTGTTTGTGAAGCCTGATTTTTGTTCGTAAAACAAACAATTTTCACCAGATATTGACGGTAGCAAATACAAAGACTGAGAAGACCCTTGGAAAAGTGCATGTTCTGCAATGAGTCAGCGAACGCAGCAGTGCCCAGCAGTGCACCACATTGCAGAAACAACGACCTTGAGATCAACGGCTGAAGATCATCAGCGCTGCCGGTTTCGCGACCTACCTCACATTGAAACGCCATAAAATGAACGATAATAGCTGGAATTGTTAATCAGCCGAACAAACATGCTCGTAAAAAACGGCGAATAAAAAAGTACAGCGAAAAATACATGCGAGTATACAAAAGCTGTTTTAGCACCTCAACAGCCCCAGCTGGCCGCCCATCCCTCCGGCTATGACTTGCAGCTGGCAATTCGCTGAGTCAAGATGTTATTGAATGGTTTTTTTTTTGCCACTGCAGCGGTGGCGGTACTCCCCGCTATCTACGCCGTGTTTTTCACATCGTCCAGCCGCAATCGTCCGTTGACCCAACACGAAAATTTCGGCGTTATTTTCAGCAATCTAGTGATTTCGATAAGAGAGGTTCGACGGGCATTTTATATTCGCAGTGGTCGGCCAACAGTGCAACGCGAAATGGACGCTAGTGTCCAGTCAAGCGCTGACGTCAGAAGACAAATCGCTGTGCAATTTGATAAAAGCTATCGCTGTAATTAGTCATTTGTTATTGTTACGGATAAGAAAGCGTTCTTCGTGTGGTACACAGGTCACACGCCATATTTTCTTAGATTCTGAAATGCTGCAAAACAAGCTATTCGACACGGATGTGTGAAAAAATTAATCGTTTGGTCGGCCTTTGGAAAACTTGTAGAGTAAACGAAAACAAATTGCAGACAACATGGTGTTTAATTTGTTGACGACAGCCTTATCATGTGGCTGCAAGGTCGTTCAGTTCGTATTATCAAAGAATTTCGTATAATAAATTTCCACCACAATGGGTGTACATAAATTATATTATTAATTTGGAAGAGTATTCCCTTCCCGGGAGGAAAAATGTTCTAAATGGGAATCATTTATAAATGCAAATATAATCTGTAACGGACCAAATCTGACACATAAGAAGTGTCTATGTGTGTATTTTTCACAAATGTATTTAATTTGGATTTACTTCAAATCATTTACACCGTTACGAATTCAAAAGTAGGCATTTATGGGTTAGAAATGCTCATTTTCTATTTTAAATTTTATGAAGCCTGGATAGTGCGACTTTCATTCTCAGATGCTCCTACTGCAGTGCCTGCCAGTCAACTGATTGTTGGTATAAGGGATGGCATTGCAAATTACCAAGCCAAAAAAGTGGAACGCATCTTTTTGTTTTGGGTAAACTTTAAACCGGGGACATGGTGTTGGGTTTTTGTTTTGGATAAACCTTTAACCGATTGCGAGATGTTGGGATTTTATTTTGGATAAATTTTTAAGCGATTGCAATGTATTGGGATATGTCTTGAATAAACGACTAGGCGGAGGCTTGGTAGCGGTATTTTGGAATGTAAGAGTGTCTTACCATCGGGAAAGTTACACAAGCTTGCTTTGCATCTTTTGGGGTTTTTATGAACTAGCCAATACGAGAGCATAGCAATCATGTTCGAATTTTGATTTGGCCCTCTGCAACCATCTGAAAATAATTTCAATTCTGAAATATTTCAGATAGTGATGTTGGACTCATGATTAGAAACAGCGGAAGCGATATTTTAGGACATTACGGTGTTTGAAACTGCCGCCTAATTCTCCACTGTTATCGGCACTGGACATGAAGAGTTCTGACACTAGACGGACATAACGCTTTCTGAAACTCAACTAGGAGTGGACATAGCGAATTTTGACAATAACATTGATTTTGTGAATGCTATTTTTCATACTTTATGGTCAGTTTTGACACGATTTTCAGTGCGGTATTTCGCAGGAATATCAACAGTACTTAGAAGCTACTTTTTAGGGTTTTGTAGTAAATACAAAACCCTTATGAAATCGGTCAAATGTCTGTCTGTCCGTCTGTCCGTCTGTCCATCTGTCCGTCTGTCCATGGAATATCTCACGAACGGCTGAAGCTACATACATGAAATTTTGTAGGAATGTGTAGAATTACTATAATTCGCCGGAGAAAGCGAATCGTTGTAATAGGTCAACTTTAAGGGGAGGTCCCCATAGAGGGGAAATGAAGGTCGAAATTTTTTTTTCGTTTGGTACAGGCAAGTGGGGTATCATAAGAAAGGTACCGTCGAGTACATTCCATTTTTGGAATTTTTTTCAAATTTGAAGAAACGGGAAAGAGGGAGAGGGGAAAATATGTCATCCGAGTTTGCCCCCCCCCTTGCATTTCGATACCGTTATACTTAGAAATATGAAAATTTGCAGAAAAGCGCCATTTTACTAGCGTAGAAAACCTAGATTTCTAGAATTTTGAAATTTTATCAGAAAAGGTTAATAATAGTACATTTCTATAGTTGCAGTTAGCACACCCCTGCACCCCTTACGCGCACCCGACGTCAAAAATATTGATGGCCAATGATAACCAACATCATAGGCAATAATACCTTTAAGTTTCATAACAATCACATATTATTTAATAATAGTACATTATAATGTTGCAATTCAACTTTAAAACGCCGAAAGTCTTTAGTGAATTAATATTTTACTCACGCGTATCTTTTCCTTACGTACTAACAATAAATTTGCAATAGAAATTGTCGAAAAACGAAAAATAGAAAAGAGGAAGAAAGATAGATGGAAATTGGCGCTGTCTGGAATGAGAAAAAATTAGATAAAAATTACTAAATTACCTCGGACGACCTTTACAGGTTTAAATGCGACTGGGCGAAACCTGTCTACGCATATTGCAATGCGACTAACTGCAGCCTATCTACTAGGTGACGAGCTAACAGTTTGTCTATACTACAATATGTGCGACTGATTTCGTCCTATCTGCACATATTACCTTGTCTGTCCGCACTGTTCCGATGATCAAACGAAAGTGCAACAACTTGCAACTTTCGTTATCACCAGTCATCAGTTTATAAAATAATAAAAGCTTTTCATCTCATTAAAGAGTTTTTCTCTTTCCAGACAGAGCCATACATTGTAATGTCTCTTTACAATTCAAATTAAGAGAGCAGCAAAACTAATAATCGAATAACAATAACTAAAATGTAATTTTAACTTTACGGTATGAATTTATGATTTATAAAATGAATTTATGATGATAGTGATGATCTGCTACAACATTCATTTAAATTTTGAGATTTTGATGCCATTCATACAAAAAATGCACATAACCGGCCTCTGCTACGTACTAGTACTATGAGTACTGCCAGTGACGTGCACTCGTAATAAGCAATTCCAAACTGCTTGACTTACCGAAATAAGCAATTCAATAATAAACTTTGCTTACACCAATACACATATCATCATTTCAGTCAATGTTTTTCTTTAAGCTGAAGAATACATATTATCATTCAAATATTCCTTTACACATTCAAATTCTGATCCGCGCCTTCTTTTGGTTAAAAAACATTCGTTCAATTACTTTAGATAATATTCAAACCTCCCACATTTTGCACACCATAGACACCAAACTTAGAATAGGAAAATGTGCCTAGATCTTTAGATGCATGTACCATGTGTGCATCCAAATACTAGAGACATGTTGATTCCAGAAAATGGGAATCTTGGATTTCGGTAGTACATTGGGCAACGATTTTTTTTTGTTTTGTTCGCAAATTTATATGAGACAAGTCAAGCACTGGCGCGACTGCTTTTGTGTGTGGGATAAAGCCCAATGATGCTTGTTAATGAAATGTTGCCAATGCAGGGAATGTTTATGGGAATTTGATTTTTCCAGTAGAGCTTTTGTTTTTGTTATGTAATGGATTTTCCGTTGTAATTTAAAAGAGGAAATCAGTGCAATCGGGTGATTTTGATTAAATTGTGATTTGAAGTTTTTTTGACCGTTTGTAGTGATTTAATTGATTTGATTTGTGATAAAAGTGGTAAGTTTTCTTTTCGCATTATGTCGGAGTATTGCTGCGCGACGGATTTCGTACTAAAAGCGGGATTTTCAACTCTTTCCTTTGCCAAGAAAAGAGAAATTATAGAATCGGATAGACCGAAGCCAGATCTTAGTTTAGAGTTTAAGTTAAAAAATATTACGCGAAAATTCCATATCGAAACGTATGAAAAGTACATTTGGTTAACGGGAAGCTGCAAATTAAATAAGTTATTTTGCTGGCCGTGTCTTTTGTTCACGAATGAAAAATCTGTTTGGAATAAAGCTGGATTTAGTGATTTGAATAATTTTACGGGCTCAGCAGCAAAGCATTCAAGTTCCGAAAAACATCTTCAGTCGTTAATTAAATTAGATAATTTTGGTTCTCAGCGTATAGAGTTTATGCTTAGTAACCAGGTGGCAATATCTGTTAGTTTGCATAATGAAAAAGTTGAGCGTAATCGTAATATTTTGAAACGTTTAATCGATACTGTAATTTTTTTGGCAAAACAGGAGCTTCCTTTTCGCGGAAATAATGAAGACTCTTCTTCAAATAATCGTGGTAATTTTATCGAAACCGTAAATTTCTTGAGTTTGTACGATCCGATAATTGAGTCCCACATAGATTCTATAAAAGCAAATGCAGCGTTTTCGGGTTTGTGTAATAGAATCCAAAACGATCTTGTTTCCGCTATAGCTAATGTGGTTCGAAATAAAATCAATTTGGAAATAAAGGAGGCTCCATTTGTAGCTGTAATGGTCGACGAAACGCCAGATGTTAGCGGTCGGGAACAATTAACGATGATTTTTAGATATACAATATCAAATGAGATTGAAGAAAGATTTATCGGATTTTTGGATGTAAGCGCTAATCGTACAGCTACAGCAATAAGCTCTCACATTTTAAAACAATTGCAAAATTTTAATATCGATAAGAAATTAATTGCACAATGTTACGATGGCGCAGCAGTAATGAGTTCTCAAATTCGTGGAGTTCAGACTTTAATTCGGGAAAAACATAAATCGGCAATTTTCGTTCCATGTTACGCTCATTCACTAAATCTAGTATTGTCTAAAGCAGTTGAGTTTATTCCGGAAATTAAATTATTTTTCGCGCACATCAATAAAATCGCATCATTTTTTAATACATCCACTAAAAGGTCGGACCTTTTTGCAAATATAGTAAATCGTCGTTTACCATCGGTTTCCAAAACGCGTTGGCATTATCATTCGCGTATTATTAACGTTATATTTGAACATAAGCATGAAATTTGTACAGTTTTTGAGACAATTTCGAATGGTTCTCAACACTGGGATGCCGATTCCTTGACTTTTTCCGATATATACTTACAAAAATTCGCAGAGTCAGATTTTCAATTATATCTGTTAATTTTTTCTGAAATTTTTTCGAAAACTGATATATTATTTAATATTATTCAGAGCAAAGTGGTAAACATCTCATATGCAAGCCAAAAAATTATTGAATTTGAAAATTGGCTTGAAAATGACTTTTCTAAAAAGTTTGATAATTTCTATTCGACAGTTACAGCAGAATATCAGCCACCACGTAAGAAATGTAGAAATGCGATAGATCCTTTACAAAATTTACGGCGGATATTTCGGGAGATTATAGATGTTATTCTCGGGCAAATTCGAGATCGATTCCATTCGTTTAAAGATCTTTCATTTTTAGAGTTGCTTGAACCGAATTATTTTTCTAAATTCAAGTCAAATTTTCCCGATAAAAATTTTGACTCACTTATTGAATATCACGGTCGATTTTTCGACAGAATAAAGTTGAAAAATGAGCTAAAAGTTATTTATTCTTCAGATGAGTTTAAAAACGCGAATCCTAAAATAGTAAAATTCTCGATTATTTTCAAAAACGGCCTTATGTCGCAAACGGTTTTAAGCAAGTTCATATTTTAGCAAAATTATTAACGTCAATTCCAGTCACAGTGGCAACTGCGGAAAGGTCATTTTCAACACTAAAGCGCGTTCATACATTTTTGAGAAATCGCCAATCCCAAGAACGACTTTCGGATCTTGCTTTAATTGCGGTTGAAAAGGATCTTCTTATACAAATGCTAAGAGAAAACGATTTTTTTGATAATGTGATTAAAGAGTTTTTACTTAAAGAACGGCGCATAGATTTGGAATACAAATAAATGGCAATGGCGAAAGAATATTTATTTATTTCAAATACCCCTGAATTTTTCTTAGTCTTAATTAACATAATATTTATTTATCATTTTTCTATTAGTAATATTTTATTTATTTTTTTTTTTTTTGTATTCCGAATATATGTGCCAATATTTTATTTATATCTTTCCTGATTTCTTCTTTAAGGCTTAAAGCCGCTTGGTATAAATTTTTTTGTGACTGTCCATATTCTATTATACAGTCCATTTTTGTTTATGCTAAATTGGCTTTAGGGCGCCCAACTGCTTGACTATGAAAAATTTCCACTGCACGTCACTGAGTACTGCATACTTGAATATTGTTTTTCGTAAAGTGAATTGGAGTTAACCATTGCTGAAAGGGTGGAGATTGGTGGTATAGGAGTGGTAGGGGAGAGAAGTTTAAGGGGGGAGGTAGGTGGGTTGCTGCTTTAAAGGAGGTTCCCATAGAGGGGAAATTAAGGTCAACATTTTTTTTCATCTGATTTAGGCAAGTGGGGTATCAT
The DNA here is from genome assembly GCA_964017055.1 of Chloromyia formosa. Lineage (NCBI taxonomy): Eukaryota > Metazoa > Arthropoda > Insecta > Diptera > Stratiomyidae > Chloromyia > Chloromyia formosa. Next base: position 4,008,201 of record OZ024818.1, on the reverse strand, counting down.
GAGAAAGGTACTACAGAGTACATTCCATTTTTGGCGACTTCATCAAATTCGAAGAAAGGGGAAAAGAGGCAGAGGGGAAAATATGAGATAATATTGTAATTTGTCCCACCCCCCTTACCATTTCGATACCGTTACACTTAGAAATATGAAAACATACAGGAAGATGGCTTTCAACTAGCACAGAAAACAAAAAAATTTGGAATTTTGATATCTTCTCAAAAGAGGTTAATAATAGTATATTTCTATAGTTACAGTTAGCGCACCCCTGCATTTCTCAAACTCATCCGAGGTCGAAAATATTGATGGCCGACGATAATCAACACCATGTGCAATAATATCTCCAAACTTCGTAATAATCACGTAATATTTAATAGTAGTATATTCATTTAGATTTGGTCATTTTGATATCATCCATACAAAAAATGCACATAACAGGTCTCTTGTACTACATACTAGTACTACGAGTACAACATACTTGCATATTGTTTTCCGTAGAGCGAATTGGAGTTAACCATTTTCAAAAGGGTAATGATTGGTAGGAGAGGTGGGAGGAGGGGAAGGGGGGAAGGGGGGAGGGGGAGGGGGGGGTATGCTCGTCGATGACTCTATTCTCTATAATTATTCAAACAATTTATTTTCAATATTTTTTAAGCAAACTTACAATTTGCAATATTGTCTTAACATGAATGGTTAAGCATCTCCAAAAGTAGGACAGTTCATCTCCTATTGGCATGGGACACTACAAAACCCTCGGATTGCGGGCGTAGCCCTCTATTTTCCGGTTTCATTTTTTTGTAAACTGGATATAGCCAGTTTTGAAACTATACCTCTCATTTCTGTTCACCGCTTACGCTCTTCTTTTTCCGTTTTCGTTTTGACTTTCATTATAATGTCTGTGGAAACGAGATTGGCGCTCAGCGATTGCGAAATCGCTCGCGAGCAGTATGTAATTTTGAGTAAGTTCTGCAGCATCTAAAAAAAAAACAATTTTTTTGGGGTTTTTAAAATACTTTTAATTTAACACTTAACACTAAAATCGGAAAATTTTCTTTAAGAAAATAAATATCTTGGGTTTGGTGATCCCCGTGTGTATTGGCAAATATAGTAGACATGAGTTCGCAGGTAATTTAATTAGCTTTAATTTGAGATACACTGATCGTTTGTAGGAACAATAGTTACCTAGAAAATGGCAAACTAATTGAGTTTGTACAAAACCAATGGAGACACTGCTCAAAGTCTACTAAAATAGGAACTTTACTGAAAAAAATGCACCCTCACTTCTTGAAGAACATTAAATATTCTTAACAGCTCCTACGTTCGAAAGTTTACAAAATTCAAAGCTTTTTTCTCTAAAAAAACCGACAATTTTTCTTTTGGAAAAAAAAAGCATGAATCGCGAAAAATATTCTTTTTCATGTAATATGATCTCGAAAACTATTGAAAATACAGAAAAGTGTTGTGAACCTTTCTTCATAGTTGGTTGGTACTTCTTTTGTATTTTTAATTTGGCTTTTTTCTTTTTCAAAAATTTCCCAAAAACTGAAAAAATACTTTTTTTTTTGGGTGATTCTGCCTAAATGCCATTCAAACTGCCGAGGCCTTTTAGTATAGTGTTGCGTTAAGAAATGAAGAAAAAAAAACAGTAAATTGATTGGTATTTGAGCGTATTTTGACTATAGTACTATGAGAAATAAAATTCATCGTAGTCTGTCATTAATATCAAATGCAGAAGTTGTTTAGAAATGGCAAATGACTTAATCATTCATCATCATCGTGGCGCGACAGCCCGACGTCGGGCCTTGGCCGCCTGGATCATTGTCCTCCAATTATCTCGGTCACGTGACCGCGTCCTCCAATTTTGGGAGCCCAGCAGCTGCGCGGCGTCCACACCTACTGAGCTCTCCCAACGAGATCTCGGTCGTCCTCGCAGTCTCGCTCCGTCGACTCGTTCTGCATTCATTACTCTCTTAGGCATGCGATCATCGTCCATTCTTTTTACATGCCCTGCCCATTGAAGTCGTTGTAGTTTGACGATTTTCGAGACTTGCAGCTCATCGTACATTTCATACAACTCATGGTTGTACCGGATGCGCCATCCATCTCGATCGCAAACAGCCCCGAAAATTCGCCGTAGAACCTTACGTTCGAAAGTGTCTAGCATGTTTTCGGAGGCTTGAGTTAGGGTCCATGCTTCGCAGCCATAGCATAGCACTGGTCGTATAATGGTTTTGTACACGCGGAGCTTCGTGTTTCTGTGCACATGTTTCGATTTCATTATGGGGAGAACCGAGAAAAAAGTCTTATTAGCTAACTGTATCCGTCGCTTGATTTCGTCAGTTTCGTTGGCGTCCCTTGACAGGTTGCAACCCAGGTAGATGAAGTTGTTCACGAACTCGATGTTGAGGTCCCCCACGTTGATGCTCGGTTGTGCAGGTGTCCTTGTCACCGATTGCATGATTATTTTAGTTTTACCCTCGTTAATACGTAATCCAACTTCCTTTGCAGCGGTATCGAGCGTATGCAGAAGTTCTTCTGCGTCAGCCAATCTTCGGGACATGATGTTGATGTCGTTGGCGTACGCTGCTAATTGTGTCGACTTGATGAGTAGCGTCTTGCTGTTGTCCATATTCATGGCCCGAATAACGTATTCCAGTGCTAGGTTGAAGAGAGTCGGTGCCAGTCCATCGCCCTGTTTCAAACCAGTGCGTGTTTCAAATAGATCAGTAAGTCTATTCTGGATCCTGACTTGTGAGACGGAGTTGGTCATCGTCATCTTTGTCAGTCGCACTAATTTTGCTGGTATACCAAATTGCAGCATGATGTTGTACAGTACTCCACGATCGATACTGTCGTATGCCTGCTTGAAGTCGACAAAGATTTGGTATACGTTTACGTTGTATTCCCAGCACCTCTGGAGTATCAGTTTGACTGAGAAGAGCTGATCGGTTGTGGAGCGACCAGGTCTGAAACCGCTTTGATATTCGCCAATGACTCGTTCTGCGTACGGTTTTATTCTATTTTCCAGAATTTTCGTCAAAATTTTATAGGACGTACAAACTAGTGAGATGCCCCTGTAATTCTCACACCGCAATTTATCTCCCTTTTTATGGATTGGGCAGATGATGCTTCTGCGCCAATCGTCTGGGATCTCCTCGTTCTCCCATACTCGCAGGAGTAATTGATGTATGGCATCAACTAGACTCGTTCCACCGAATCTTAGCAGTTCAGCTGGAATCTCGTCAGCGCCCGGCGCTTTATTTCGTTTTAGTGACCGCAACGCGAGATCAACTTCCTCTACTGTCGGGGGTTGAATGGGTGGGCCTAGATCAACAATATCATCGAGAGCTTCCTGTGTGGGGATGTTAGATGGTCGGTTTAGAAGCTCTTCAAAATAATCCTTGTCCTTACAAAGGCTAGTCCTGGGTTGGTAGCCGTTCTTAATTGTATTTACTAGTTTGTACGCTTGTCTGGTGTTCCTATTAGCTAAGTTTTCGTTTATGTTCAGCAACTGCTCGTCAAAGTATTTACGTTTCTTACGTCTAATTATTCTATTCGATATTCGCCGTAGCTCGTCATATTTTTCTCTTCTGGCTCTGGTTCCTCGTTGAATCCATTGTCTGTAGGCCTCGTTTTTCGCGTCAAGTGAATTTTTGCATTCTTCGTCGAACCAGTCATTTCGCGCTCGCCGGGCTTTATATCCCACGACCTTCTCTGCGACATCCTTGATGGTACCCTTGAGTTCTTCCCAGAACCCATGGACGCCTGTGTTGCTGATGTTGTGTAGCATAGGTGATAGTTTTTCCTCAAGGGCAGTAGTATACGCCACCGCTGTTGCATCACTCAAGAGCTTATCAACCGCAAAGATTTTGGGAGGGCTGATTCTTGACTGGTGCACTGAGGAAATTCTACATCTGTAGGTCGTCTTCACCAAGTGATGATCTGAGTCGCAGTTTGCTCCTCGATAGGAGCGGACATCCATGACACTAGACGCCCATCTCCTGCAAATGAGGACGTGGTCAATTTGGTTGACGGTATGTGCGTCTGGAGACTTCCAGGTCTGCTTGTGAATGCGTCGATGCGGGAAACACGTAGAGCTTACGACTAGATTCCTGCTGCAGGCGAAGTCGATAAGTCGCTGGCCGTTATCGTTACATTCTTCATGGAGGCTGTGGACTCCAGAGGTCCCCCGATGCCAACTTTCATTCCCGACTTTCGCGTTAAAGTCTCCCAGCAGCAATTTGACGTCGTTTGTTGGAAGTGAGTCGAAGAGAGTTTCAAGGCGGGCGTAGAACTCGTCTTTTACTGCGTCTCCTTTAACTTCAGTGGGGGCGTGCACATTGATGAGCCAGAGATTGAAGAATCGAGTCTTGATGCGAATCGCACACAGCCGTTCATTTATGGGTTTGAAGTCAGTAATATGCGGTTTGAGGTGATTGTTCACTCTAAATGCTACTCCAAACTCCTTGCGGCCCGATGGTTTGCCACTTGTAAAAATTGTGTGCGATTTCTTGTCATTAATCTCGCTGCCAAGCCAATTTGTTTCCTGGACTGCAGTAATGCTCAGTTTGTACTTTTCGACCTGTTGAAGGAGGGCCTTCTCGGCCCCCGGTTTGTTCAGGGAGCGTACATTCCAGGATCCGAAAGAATAATCCTTTATTCGTTTGCGTGGTCGTCGTTGTTGATCCGTCCAATCCGAGGCTTTTGTTCCAGATTTCTTGACATGGAGTGGTTTTTACAAGGACGAGTTGTCAGCACATCGCTTAACCCCATTCAGGGGATGGCCTCGGAGATAGCTGCTTCAGATGGTTTAATAAACGTGCTGGAGCCCACACAACTATGTTGCAGGTCCAACTACGCAAGTCATTCTATCCTACTAGACCTGAGACGCTTAGGTGTTCGTCAGCCATTCAGGCTACAGCTATCTGCCTTTTCCAAACTGTCTTATCGCTAAGACATTGGCCGTCAGCGAATTGATACACTGCCGTTACCAGGGGGCGCCCACGCGGAGGACTATGGAAAAGGTCTTTGCCCCCCACTTAATCATTAATTCGATAAATTAATTTCTGACAAACAAAAACATACTCGTACATCCTATCACATGATGTATCACGTCTAATTATACTTTTCGATTGTTTTCTATAAAACTAATTTTAGAATTTTTCCTTCAATTTTGAATTTATTCTCGCGACCCCCCGGAAAAAGCTTCGCGAAAATCAATGCGTGTTTTGAATAGATAATCTAATATATTTAGAAGCCGTTGTACTTTCACTGAACGCCTGACTGCTGCTAAGCATTTGGAACTGATGTCATTTTTTATTGTTAATCTTTAGTTTCCCATAGGCTATAATTAATAAACAATCAACTCGTACTAACTTCCGTTTAAGTATTTTTTTATTCAAATAACAAGTCTATCTACTTTAGCGCCCAAAATAAGCACGTCTAACAGGTCTTTTATCCGCAATATGCTAATATGTAGTCAACCATCTACTTAATGTACATAAATTTGTTGAAGTAGTCAAATGTGTTTCTTTTTTTTATTTGTGTACACTTTTAATTTGTACTAATTTTACATGTAAGCCTCCTGCGTTCGGTCTCCCCAGCACTGAAGTTGTTAAGTGATTTTGAAATTCGATATCGAAAAACTAACAACTCTTTTGCCCACAATACGGACTGACCGTCGCGTCGCGTATCACGCTGTGAAATTTTCTCACATTTTTATGTAAATTAAATGGTTAAAGGGTTCGCCTTCCGCCCTGGTGCCGAATTCATTATTTCATAAATGCATTCTACTGCACATATGTCTTCATTTAAAAATACATATTTGCGGTCGTATTAGACATTAACACCTAATTAAATTCAGTATGAAGTTTCACGACAAAATGATGGTCGCCCGCATTAGACCCTTCATATTATATCTAATAGTATATCTTCATATATGCAAATAAATGTAATTTCAGATGTTGAGAAATACTAATAGACCGATACATTGTTCAGAATTTATCTATGTAAATTAAGAACAATTTGTTCCCAAACACTTAACAAATAAATTTAAGAGGATATTTTGAATTTCAATGGAATGGAAGAAAAAGAAATAAAAAAGAAACTATTCATAAAAAAATATGGTAATTATAGAAATGATTATTGGTCTCTGGCATGTCGGAATAAATAAAGTAGTTTTGTTAGTCATTTAATTAGTACTATTACGCTATGCCAGTTAACTATCCGGGACACTAAATTTAACCTTAGCGCATGCAATGCTCAAAATAAAATATGATAATGCAGTCCACAGCGCAGCTAATGCAGGAGAAAGTCAGCTGATTTTCATGGCGGAATTTTGCCACCTGTTCAATTCTATTCTACGTCTGTGCCACCTCTCAGCACTATTTTGCGGCTGAGTTGGTTTCAGAGCCGTTTCCTTCGCATGAATATCCAGAACTCTGTTGCTTGTCACCTGTTTAATTCTCTCATTTGAATAAGCCAACCTAAACAGTTCTAGCTGTCAAAATCTCAGCAGTACGTATCAGCTGTTTGGAATTATTGGCCGATAAATTCTTAACCGGAAGATGAGGGCCGGTTAGTGTTTATCTACAGGATAAAATTTACCCAGACATTGAGAAAACGGCCCAATAAGCTATTTTAAATAATATTGGTGTACATAAAAATACGTAGCTATTTTCTAAGATGTATGAGTTTAGCTTGCGACCAGATGTCATGCTTATGAAACTTAGTAGACGATCCGGCTTCACCTTAAGACAGGAATACACAATATACCCGGCATATTTTCATGATATGTATGTGGATCAAATTTGTCGAAATCATTCCAAAGTTAGGCTGCTAACAGAAAATGAGCGAACGGGATGCAATATGCGGCCAGCCTTATACTCAATTGCCCTAACCCCTTGTGGGACATAGCGCGTCAACTGTTCCATGTGGCCCAGTTGACGTTTCGTTGGCATAAACTGGTTTCGGAGAATGCAGTTCCCAGCATGCACCTCCAGCACATCCATGTACCGATGTACGAGTATGTGCATGCAGTGCAGAGACTTAAAAGAAACTTATTTTTTTTTTGACTTTATAGGAATATAAAATATATTTGACATTGTTTTGAGCTCACACGTTCTACAGAAGCGAGTGATATATCAGATAATAAATTCTAAATCCCAGATTTGTGTTCGGAAGCAGGAAGCGGGAGGCGGGTTAGGGTCACCAGCAAGTCCTGCATTCAACTCGTTAAGGATCCCTCTTTTTTAAACCTGCTTGTCGGCCTTTGCGAACAAAAGTTGTGCGTTAATTAATGCAAAGCTAGAAGAAAATTACACAATCAATCCATAGGGTAGTAGCATTTTATGGTGGGCATTTCTCCGTAAATAACACCATAGTACCATTGAAATGGACCTGTAGCACGCATCTAATTAGCATAACAAACGGCCACTAAGTCAACAGGGTTTATAATTTCACGGTTCACCTGAACTTTATGACTGTGAGGGTTTCAATTGCCAAGACAATAGATAAATTTATGCCACCTTCTTGAATACCTACCGACCACATACAAACTAAATGTGTGTCACTTTTCTCTATTTTTTTTCTATTTCCCTTTAACAAACGCCTGTTAAAAAAAAAAGAGATCAGAGTGTGAATCTAATGTATATGTATATTGCAGTCAAACTCAATGACCGTAGTAAATATTTGAGAACATAATTGTATAGAATTGTTCGAACCAGAGAGGCTCGAACTTCACCTCACGAATCTAGCCCAAAGGTTGTTGAATGTGTAATGTAGACCGGTCACATTTTCGGATGGATAAAAATGTAAGGGTGGAGTTGGAGCACATCGAATATTGCAGGGTCGACATATTTAGGGAAATGCAATTTGGTATCGTATTACTTAGAAAATAATAGGCGCGTTCTTTAGCGTATCTATCGAATCGAGCGCACGGTAGGGTAAAGAACACACATTACACAAACAACATGCTGCTTGTTGTTTGTGTAATGCGAGTTCGTTACACTATCCTATACTCGATAGATACGCAAAAGAATGCGCTTAATGAAGTGGTACACATCGGTTTACGGTTTCTGTCATAATGGGAATGCAAGAATAGTAAGGAAGAGAACGAGTAGGATTTGTCGAGTGAATGAGTTCGGGGCCTTCGTGCTTATATGGGGCATATAGGTTTTTGGTCGATTTTTCGGACACAGCCCCAACCCCCTGATCTCTCTTGAAATGTTGTAGACAAAAGAAAACCTTATGTGTACATTATTTTTTAATATTTGAAATTTATTTCGTGAAATTAATACATTTATTTTTTTGCCAAAAGTTCTTCTCCTCTTTAAGGTATATAGTATGACACTTTTCGACTACTCGTTTTGCCACGGAATTCTTTACAGCACATGAGATCTTCACAAAATTGGGTACAAGCTTGAGTTTTCGGCATTGGTTTATAAACCAAATGGTCTGCGTAGCTTTCCTTATTTTGCAATGTAACCGGTAGAATATCGTCGTTAAATCGGCTCGACTTGCCGTTTTGATGTATTCAATTGACGATTTTTCAACTTTGTGGTAATTGATATTCATATTTGAATTATAATTATTTTTGTCTTTACCACTGTTTTTATTACTACTCCTTACGCGTTTCGTTTTTTCAAACATCTTCAGAGGATTCCTCATTTATTTTTTTGACTGAAATATATAGCGTTTGCAGGTCATCATATTTCTTGCTTATAATCGCATAGGGAATTGCTTGGTGAAGGCCGTTTCTGGCCAGGCCACCCTCTATATCCATATACCAGGCTTCGAAAATCCCAACAAAGAATATTCTGTACTGAGGATACTATTTTGTCATAACCCCCCGTGAAGCAAAGGTCGTCAACTACTGCTAATATAGCTAGTAGACGTTTTGTTAGCATATAAAAGATTTTGGATGATGCATGTTGCTGGCATACACATCCTGTCCATCATACCGCTTTCTACGACAAAGTAAAGGCTTGGGCTGATTCTTACGCCCCATACCACAGTGGGAGTTGTATTGAGAATAAACAATTAATTTTGGACTGTTTTAAAATTGACTTGTGTCGATTAAAGCCAGAAGAATTTTTATTTGTTTTAAATTAAAGCTCCTTGAGCTATGTTTTTTTTTTCCTAAGGCAGGCTAAGATACCCAAAGGTGGGATGCTAATGGGCTGGTCGGAGAAGCAAAATTGACACCGTACTGCTCATTATACACGCCATGCCATGTGTCATCATCATAAAGACTGCAATCGCAACAAAATAAAAAGGAATCACTACCAATATGGTTAACAACAAGCTACTACTTGCAGTTTTGTTTACTAGTGACTGTTACAAGTTTACGATCTTTAATACCAGTTTGTATTTGTGCAGACATTTTAAAATTACATATTCGCAAATAGCACCTTTGCGTTAACAAGTCTTAATAACAATTTGCAGATCGATAATTTTCTTAATTGGAGTGAGAGTTGGTCATGATTTGATTTCCAGATAGAATTACGTCGGGAAATGCAAAATGTCTACTCTAGCTCATATGCATGATAATGAATAGAGGCTTGTATCTACTCGTATATATACATACATAAATACCTTAATTCGTGTCTTCACCTAGCATAGGTCAATACCATGAAATGACCATAGCAACCCTACCATTATACCATGTATCGTGCAGCCACAGCTGGCGTTGACTGTTCAGATACCTTCTAACGATTTAATTACAAGGTACAGCGCCAAGGTAGTCATTTCACGTCCGTTTTCGGTAATGGCGATACGATAACCGACCACACGGTCCAGTGAAGATTACAATTACATATTTGGATACTCGTGAATCAACGCAAACGAACGCTTGCACTAGTAAATATATCCGAGTATTGTATCCGAGTGCGACCCATCCCTCCAAGTACTCGGTATGTACTAAATATAATTACCGATGATTTGGGAATATTTGTAATTAGGGTGGACTATTATATTTCTACCACTGGCACTTAATTAGATTTGTGTGCACGGAATCGTATGAATTTTGGGGGTCGGACTAACGGTTGGAAACAGTCATTTGAATAGTCAGATATGATTAACAAGGATTTTGGCTGGCAATCGATTAACATTTGACGTATTCACCAAAATAGGGAAAACTGATGGAAATGTAAACCGAACAGGTACAGGGCGGACGTCTATAAAATGTATTAAAATCAGTGGCGTCGATGTTCGAGAATATAAATAAAATTCAGACATAATTAAGTGAACTACCAACTGCTCTTGAACATTCGTATGGACACATTTTAAAGCCCAAATATTCATACAATGGACGAGTATGTAGTCCGATGCATGCTGTTCGTTTGTTGGTCAGGGCACTTCTCGTGTAGTTAGACGGCAAGCGATTTAACCGTACAATATTTTTTTTTCGTAAGTGGGGGGGGGGGGGGGGTTAAAAAAAAGTCTGCTTTTTCCACCTCCTCAATCCGCTATGGTTACCACAAATTAGAAGAGAAAAAAAAAACAGAAATGGAATGTGCTCATTTATGAGAACCCACATCCATATCCGGCGAAAAGAGTAATAAGTGTCTCTTCACCCCCATTTTTGTATCTTCAGAACTGAAAAAGATTCTCTAACAAAAACTTTCTTTTGGAACGGTCATTCCTATGACAGCTGTATGATACAGTAGTCCAATTTCAGCTAAATTCGGGAAAGTGATTTGACAGATCAATTTGAGTTGACGTTTCAGTGGTAAATTAAACCAAGACACATTCCCAGCAAAGACATACTCCATTTTCGTCATCGCTACTCTAATCTGCCCAATAACGCTTATCCTGCTCTACTCTGCTTTGTCCAAAAAAGCAGCTAATAGCCCTATCACATTCGTGAAGGGTATACAAAAAAAATCTATTCCCTAGCTTAAAGTGCTAAATTTCATTGGACTACTGCGCCTCTGTGCATTGAAGTTACATCATCGATCAATTCAAGGCACGGAACAAGTTTTAGCTGCAACGAAAACATCTTTTCTACCTGACTTCAATCGCAATAACCGAAATTACACGTACACGTACTCGTATATTACTTTTTCATTATCTCTACGGGCAGATTTAAGACGAGAAAAAAATCCAAAACACAAACAAAATAATAATGCAAACAAAAATAAAAATAGTCCCAGACAAATTTACCGAAATTCAATAATAATTAATAAACGGATGAATAGAACAATTAATCAAATTTGCAATAATTATCTAATAAGAAATTCAGGCTACTTTTTAGCAGCAAGAAATGCAGTTTTTTTTTGGCTGGAACGTCTAGCATTGAATTCACATTTGAAAGCATTTTTACGGATCACAACAACAACAACAAAAAATGAAGTCAGAGGCGATGATAAATATTTCGTATCGTGCAATCACTTTGTCTGGAAATGTGAAATTTGTGTCGAAAAATTCTTTAAGAGCATTTTTTCCAAGACTATTGTAAAATAATTATTCGGAATGATTGGACGATTATCTGATATTGGTGGGTATTTAGATTGTGAGTGGTTAGAATCTAACAATTTGATAAAACTGTTGATTTGGGGCGACCAGTAGGTCAGTGTTTAGAGGTGTCAGTCTAATGTCTGACTATGGCCATGGATATTATTGTTGTCTGCCCCCTGTGGTGCGGGGCGTAATAATAACCCACAACATCTCCCAAATTTATGGTTTAAGAGAAACGATGCGCAAATTCCGTATTATTATTTTTATGTCAGAAATAAAACTGGTTAAAACACCGAATTTTGAATTTGCAAATTCAAAATTCGGTGTTTTAACCAGTCTTATTTCTGACATGAGTTATCACACTGACCCCATACATATTTTACCAAAAGGGAAAGCATATGGAGCAGAAGTCTGTTCCTGATCCGCTCGCCAAAACGCAGCTAATGGATATGTTTGACGACGATCTTCGAAGAGCTATTTCCCAGTGAGCGACAGTGAGAATCTCAACATTCAGCATCTAGTAGGTGGTAAATCCAAGCACAACGCTCTGAAATGTTCGCATCGTGAAGAAACAGCCTAATTTGCAACTTCCCGCATATAACAACATGATGAACTGTTGACATTTTTTTTTGGTGAGTGTTCAAAGGGGAAACAATTGATTGCCGTTGAATGAAACAAATTTCCAGCTTTAGGATGAAAGTAGTCTAGCTTAGTCCTCGTATCCTCTTACCTAGTATGTAGTTTATCAACAGTAAAATGATGACGAGTATCTATGTTGCATGCAGATACATCGGTATATGTGACATATCCATGTACAGATTTATTTCCATGTATGTAGATACTCGTCATCAGTTTATCCTAGTTCAGTAGAAAATATACGCAAAATTGTGAAAACAGAACGGAAAAAATCTGCGACCAATGTGGGGTCGGAGTGGTTTTGTCTAGTTAAAGAAACTTAAATACGCAAAGTAATAGGTGCGCTGTATCGTTAGACATACAAACAAACTACCAAATAGTAGCAAAGACTCGATAAGTATGTACTCTAACAAAATAATTTTTGATATTAATAAGCATGAACTTGAACTTAATATTATTCGTGAAAAATGCAGTAACATGGTAGTACATGTTACCGAAAATAATTAAAAAACAATATTCGATTATGCCTCAGTATTTATGAGTTAATCGACTATCTGCTGATTTCGTTCATGAAGTCCTAGACAATACGTCTTATTTATTCGATAGCGTTGATTAGATCTCTATATTCTACTACAGTAGAGCATCGAAAATTCGGACGTCAAAAATCCGGACCGTCGATAATCTGGATGCGATTCTGGAAAAAAAGTACATAAAATAAGACGGTCTGTATACGCAATACTGTACAATCAGTATAGTATTTCTTTTTCTCCTATTAAAACAATTAATATATTATAATTAATTAATACATGAATGGTTTTATTTATCCTGTCCATTTCTGTAACCAACAGATTGAATTATGAAAAATTTTAGCCAAATGTTTTTTTTATGTTGAAGGTGCCTTCCAGCCCTTTCAGAAAATCCGGACAATTCGATAACCGAAAGGGGTCCGGTCCCAATTAATCCGTATTATCGACCCTCAACAATTTAGTGTGAAGCTACGTACGAGTATATATCGTATATGTACATATGAAAATTTTAAGATATCGTAATTATCGATAATTTTAATATGAATGAGCCAAAGATTAGAGTCATCAATTGTTATTTTTTCGAATACAGTATTTAAAAAAAATGAACAATTGCTGACTCTAATCTTTGATTCATTCATATTAAAATTATCGATAACTACAATATCTTTAAATTCACATATGTATACAATACATACTGGTCTGCACCTTCACCCTATATTGGCTGCGTTCCTATGTACGAGCGGATCAGGGTTTGACAATTCTCAAATTCACCTCCATTTGCTTTCCCCTCCGGTAAATTTAGTACAGACAACTGTCACTTTTGGATCTGACAATTTCCTTTCTGGATCTGAATATTTTTCCGGTCAATTTCTAGAATCAGCAATTTTGACAGTTCTCAGATGTCACCGGCGTCCCTGTCACCAAAGCAACATAGCCAGTCATCCGTTAAACGTGCCATACACACACCGATCGATCGGCCGATCCGTCGCCCGAAATCAATATTGGCCGACGGATTGGCGTGTGTATGTGGAAATCGCACCGATCGGGCGATCAATTTTGATCAGCCGATATTTTAGTGCGATTTTCGTGCGATCGATCGGTGACGATCGATTGGGTAGTGTATGTGATTATCGCAAGTGAATGTCAAATTACCAAATTATTAAATGATGAAATTTCAAGGATTCTAATGATTTAAATGGCACTGCAATTGAAATCTCAAATATGTGGTATACGAAAATACCACACACATCCAAATAGTTAACAAAAATGAATCTAGGTTGGATTGGGAGTGAATCATAACCTATTTTTTGAATTGTCATTCGTTATCGCATCGCACGAAAATCGCTCAGTGTGTGTGCAGTGGAGATCGGCAGATATTTTGTGGCGATCCATCGGCCGATCGATCGGACGACGGATCGGATAATGTATAGCGGCTATTAGCCAGCGTGCAGGACGTGTTGCGAAGTGTTTAGTGGTAGTTTGCTGCGGCTTTAGTCTACAAACCTATTTGAACAAACTAGTTAACAATTCCCTGAGAAATTTGCTAGTAAATTGCGTTAAGCTTCGTATACCTATATAGGTACATATGAGCATCCGTGCGCGAACGAACGCTGTGCGCGCACGAATGATCATATGTGTACGAACGCTGTGCAAAGCTTTAAAGTTTCGTATACATATGAACCATATGAGAATCTCGTCCAGACCAAATTGCACGCACAAAGTTGTGCGCGCACGGAGATCCACTAGCGATGGATCGTGTTCGTGCGGATGAAATTGTGCGCGCACGCATGCTCCTACCGTACACATATGAGTATTCGTGCGCGCACAGCGTTCGTGCGCATTGCTCATATGTATACGAGGCTTTATAGTGTTTGTTCGAAATAATTTGCATTTCTGGGTCGGTTTTCGCGCTCAATCCTGTCCAACAAACTCCAATCGTTTGTCATGTTGTTATCCATGACAACGCACACTATTTAGTATGCTTTGCACACTATTTACAATTTGGATATCACCGAAATCATCCAATAATTCCGCAATAATTAAATTTTCCATTTTGAAATTTTAAACTTGACAGATCTTTTTTTGAAAAGACTGCGGGGTATGCCGTCTGTGGGAATATTTCTCAGATCCAAAAATTGACAGTTGTCTGTACTAAAAGAGAAAAGTCAGATCCATATCAGAAGGCTTCCAGGACCGCGCCCATTGTTAACAACAGTATGTTCCTCGTAAGTAATCCCTCTAAATATATTAAATGATCGTGATAGTAGGATTTGATGTTTATTGTATTGAGCAGGTAAAAAGTTGAAGGTCGCCCCCACTGATCCTTTTGAAATCCATTAGCGTTTAGCCGTTAAGACCCCCAATGTGAAAGTGTAGTCGTCGATATAGTAAACACTAAGATGAAAATTGTATCTATTTTAGGATAACGATCTTATTGATGAAGAAGTTTCAGATGGGTGTTTCGTGTTTTCAATATTGGTCTAGAAATTGGCAATATGATGTTTATCAATAAATTGAAAACGAAAGATGTTTTCGTGAAAAAGATGCAACTCAACCATACACAGGTCGTACGATGCGATGCGACGTTCTTATATCTATCTGTGCTAAAATAATCTTCTCGATTTGCATTCCCAACGAATCATCACAAAACTTAATGAAGTCGTATTGTTCTCGTTGGAATTTTGAACAATTTGGAGAAGTGCAGAACAATCTTATTCTCGATGGTGGGAGTGGCTCAAGTAATCAGTTTAAGAATATATATCTTCGTCTGAAATTTAATTCTATGCATAAATATACAATGTGCGTTGCAATTAAATTGTTTCTTAATTCAATATGCCAGCAGCTTATTATTATTCAGATATAGGACAAAACGCTTTTCTAGCGATAATGTCACCGACCAGACTGCCAATGTTTATTACCAAATTCTCATCGTGTTTACATGAACTCAAATTTCCAGTCAGATGCAGGAGAACAGTCAGCAAAATGCTTACATTGCACTGCATATGTAAACACTATCTCGGATCTGTTGATATAAAATAATGCATTCATCCAAGAGATTTGTTTAAGAAATTGATCCTAAATTGGCTGCAATGTCATTGACTCTCATATGTGATATTGTAGATTTCATGCGCTATTGTATTATGATTGGTGAAGTGGAAAATATGGAAACACTTTGTAATGTTACTCGTATCTTTTTTTTTTTGTTTTTTTTTTTGTGTGTAATTACGTAAGCGATGTTTTGTGTTCTAGTCTAGGGAGTCCCATTATGGATGGATGGATACTTAAAATACTATACTAAGATTAATTTCCTTATCTTTTATTCTCGATTCACTGTGCGAATTAACGATAATCGGAAAACATAAAACTATCAAACTGGACAAAATGGTAAACATGTCTGGTTATAAGAAAAACTATAAAAGTGTTAGAAGTATTTGGGCCCAAAAGTTATACGCTATATCATTCCAATGTCCCATTTCGATAACGTTAATTAAGGCTTTTATTTGGAAGTAGAAACTAAATCGCTAATTTGTTTGTCTCCGCATGGACAAGTATTATATGTATGTCCTTTTGCCATAATTGTTAAAGATAAATTTGCAATTCACTGCTAGATATCTTTGTCATCTTCAGATGATATGGATACAACTATAGTTTCATTAGTTTTACAATTGAAATAAAGATGCGCGCATGGTCTATTGTTCCCTATATACGAGTACATATCCATAATTCAAGAGGCAAGTGGATCAAGTTGCTACTTTTCTGTACTAATAGTGTTTAAAGTCCTAAAATGGAGTTTTTTTTTTATGTAAGCTAGCATTTTCTTATCATCGGAAAGAAGTCTTGTCATTGTAAAGGAGGCCCTAAAGAATCAAGCCGCTTGATCTATCAGTCTAGTCAAGCACCGACGCTTCAATCAACCTTATGCGTTAGGGCAAGTCCTATATAGCGCCTATGCCTACAGGAGAATTTGCGGCAGAAGCTGGAGTCGTCAACCAGAGATATGTGACGACCAACCTTTTTTTCATAATGATTTCACGCTCACTAGTCACTCGGCGGCAATTTCATCCTGGATAAAATGCTGGTGACGCCCATTGACAGCCGTCAAAGATGTAATTGCTTGTTATGCAATATGCGTAATTGCTTTTATTATATAGATTTGCAATTTGTTGCACGGAAAGAAATATGTTTGTAGTTTCTTTACTACATTTTCTGTCTCTCTCTCTCTCTCTCTCTCTTTCTCTCTTACTTTCTTTCGGTTTCAATTTGCTCACAATTATTGTAAACGACCCAGTCAGCCAAGAATCGAAACTTGATCGATCTCAAATTGAAGACTGTCTACTAAGGAATCGATGGTCATATTGATGAAATGTCGGAGACATTTGTATGGGCTTGTCCGGAAGTGTAGGGAAGGGGGAGTCAAGTGTCTCAGTTTAAACTCACTATAAAATTACTCGGGCATCATTGGGTTGCATATGTGTATCTCTGAAAGGACTATAAATTAAGTCTTTTAGGGGTTGGGTAAATCAACATTTAGATGTTTTACGATAAACGCAAAGTCTCTCGACTTTCTGTTCCAAGTAGAGGGCCACATACTCCATATTTTCACTATATGTATAAGCCTTACGTCTCTCTACGTCTAAAATAAAACGGTCATTGGCTCTATCCTTTGAGTCATGTCGCAATGCCAAGCAACGGAAGAAAGGATAAGGAGCTATCCACAATTAATGTTGAAACAATTGCAATTTCTAGTTCGTGCCGAAGTCCCAAAACTGCTTTCTTCGGACATCTTGAAATTATAATATTTTTGATATATCAGCCCACAACTTGCAATTGAGCATACAAAGTGCATTAATACTCATAGTCGTAGGCAGTATGACGATGAATCTTCTTTGTACACTAATATCTGCAGCACATGAAAAGTGCATTCTTTCATGATATTGCAATTAATTTCCGAAATCAAAGCATCTCTCGTCAAAACTAACCTTGACTACACGAAAGATTTATGTGCCGCGCTCATGAAACTTTCACATCAGAATATGTACATATAATTAAATATCACTCAAATCCCTTTGTATCTGTCATACGAAATTAATGATGCCAAATTATTTTCTGGGCGGTATGGCATCATCTTTGAACACTCTATATAGCATAGGCAAAGTTTATTACACTTTGGGTGATGTTTTCTCCAGGGACACGTTCGAAACGCAGATAAAATATTTTCGGTTTTCGTTGAAAGAACGCCCGAAAGTGTGAATTTATGCAAAACAGAATGTGAAGTGCACGTAAATATATTTTTTTTATTTTTTGTGCTATTATTACTAAAATGTACATGAATGTTAGCCGACTAGTCTAATTTAACAAATGCGACTAATAACTAATGAGGTTATTTCTTCTTTAATTTAAGTGTAACTTGCACTTCCAGATGACCTGGAAATCAAAACAGAGAGTATAGCTTAGCAAACGAAGCAAAATCGAGAAGTTTTGAAACTTGGCACAATTGTTAGTTGGTACCAGGAGTACATCATACTATATGTATGTACAATATATCACCGTCACTTTAGTGATGTATTTCATTAAATGATGCGCAAACTATAAGTCTCACGAGGGAAATGATAGGGTTCGATTTTGTTCGGAATTAAATAAAGTGCACGTAGATATAATATTTATTTTAAAAAATGGAAAAAACAACTTCTTAAAAAATTGACTGTATGAAACATAAATGTGAATATCATTTAATAACTCCTAAGGCATTTCCTACTGAAAGGTCATCTGGAACTTTTTGAAAGAGTAATTACTTTTCAAAAATCTAATGTATAAAGCTGCTCGCTTCGTGCAAACTTTTCGGGAAAAAAAAGTTCTCCAAACGGAGAATTTTTTTTTTAAGGAATTGCGCCTGATACATCCAACAATCGTGCCAACTTTTAAAACTTCTTAAATTTTTTCCTTGGATTTGTTTTCCTTATTGGTGTATCGTTTCCCAGGGGCAGTATTAAAATTGCATCTTCCGGTTATGTGCTTTAATATTGGCAGTATCTTTTCCATATATTCGTACATACATCGCTCGTAATAAGTATCTTTCTTAATTCTCGTACAAAAAGCAAACTTTCGTCAAGATCACACTGCATCACTGCAACTGTACGATACGCCATCCAGGTTCACCACTGTGCTGCTGTTGTAAAATGCAAGTTCACGGATGCATCGAGCCGCGTGCAAATTTCTACCGACACCTAAGTTTTCAGTACATTTATATATTTCGCATTATGTGCATTCCGAATGCACTCGCATGGTTGCCCGCATCTGATGCAAAATGCAGATGTTACACAGAAGGCCAAATGGAAGGTCAAACGGAATCACTTTGCCAATTAAGAGCACAAATGATTGCCCCAACGAATTGCCAACGCGAACGCCATTGCTGCTGACCAAGCTGTGTACTACTATATCTACTCTCCACTCCGATCTTGGTGGATAATAATTTCAAATAATGGAATTAGTGTTGACAGTTTTCATGTGGCATATTGGCGTCTTGGAGTGGCCACGCTGAATAAAAATGCAATTGCGGATATTAATTTAAACACTGATATGTTTATTGCTGTTGAAACGGGTCAATTAAATCCGGAATAGAATTTTACGCAGTAATATGCATATGCATGCACTGATGAACCGACACTGGCATCACTTTCCCAAGGCTGCGTGGTACTAAATATGGTGAAATTGTTTACGTAAAGTCTTCGTTAACAGTAAGATTGATTGATTGTTTTTAAATAACATGTAGGATTCCTACCTCATCCTCCGTCTCGAACGGTCACATTTTCCTGTAAAGTGCATGTGTAGTGTAGTGAATTGTTTAGAATCCAATCCAATAGACTAAAAGTAACTTTGTTGAAGGGCTTTTGTTATAGTCTACGGATTTGCTAATCAGATAAATTTAGTTTCGAGAGTCTAATCTATCAATATACAAAACAAGCAAGACGAAGGCTAATTACCCTTCAACAAACTTACTTTTAATTTGCTATCCATGACATAACACACTCTCCAAAGATCGTTGCTGAATGATAACAGCATGCATAAGTATTTGTTCTTTGATAAAATCCGAATTTTTCCCCTTCCCACGCATTAACTAATTCGAATAAATTGATATTGACACAAATAAAAATACATTTAAGACATTTTTATTTTTAATTTATTTCAAAGAGTCCACATCCGGTTGGTGTTCCGACAAATGTTATCAGCATCAAACCCGACAAATTTGAAAATAAAAAAATATAAATCCATTATAAATTAGTGCATAATTTATTCATATTTTGAACAGTTTTTGAGGGACGACGCCAACCACGCAAATGTTTCTGTAATTTTAGGATCTGCTTTTTGCCTGTGCTTTTCCACGGCTGCTTGATGTATAGTATTACGTGTTTTACAAAAACGAAATCGGGTTAATGAAACAATAAAATGAGAGGAATTAAAATTAAAATGAATTGAAAATAAGATAAGTCGCAATATGGCTGTACAGTGGTG
This sequence comes from Chloromyia formosa, assembly GCA_964017055.1. Classification (NCBI taxonomy): domain Eukaryota; kingdom Metazoa; phylum Arthropoda; class Insecta; order Diptera; family Stratiomyidae; genus Chloromyia; species Chloromyia formosa. The sequence goes on along the minus strand of OZ024818.1, from coordinate 3,988,075 downwards.
GTGTGAATTTGTGGTCGTTAATTTTTTTGTTTTCCATTAAAACGAATTGAAAATAAACAATCAATATTCGCGATTCGATAGAGATAATGCTTATAAAGGACTATGCATGCTAATGTGGAAGAAAGATTCACTAGATGTAATTTCCAAAGTGCACAGATGCGCCGTGTGTATGTAATGTAATTAATTAAAGTGACACACATCGGCGTAGACAAGAGTTCATTGGCTGAATACAATGCACAGATCAACATATCCAAATCGGCAGTCGGCGTAATTACTAGTATATGCTGATTGCCACATCTTTTCAAAAACAAAATAAATGTTGGAGCATGTGGGATGACATGACATTTTAAAAAATAATTGAGGGTTCCGTATATTTGCATCTGCAATGATTATATAATAAATTGGAAATTTAGCTAGAAAATATCACCTTCTCCTTAATATACATACAGAAAAATAATTAAAGTGTCACTTTAAAAAATGCTGAATTCTTTCGGTTAATAACAATACTACTCGTATAATCTCAACGAATTTGAAGTGCATTCGATTGTGGCATTACTAAAGGTAGGCCATGGATTCCGAGAAGTGAGCTGCCGGCTTGGAGTGAGACACTCTTTTAGTCAAAGATCTTGGTAAAGGTTCCAGTTAATAGGAACACTGACAAGAAGAGGACAGGGCCGGCGAAGAGCAACATATTATGCGAAGGACAGGCTTCTACGTTAAATACATACTAAGTGATCTCAAATACCAAACAGGAACCGTTATTTCTACACAAATGGCCGTATTTCCAGATATCCGGTGAAAGTACTGCTATCATCAAGAAAGCACAAAATCACCAGTCAACGGTTCAGCAGGATCCAACGCAATTGGAGTACGAGTCATTGCAGTGGCGTAGATAAGGGGGTGTTTAAGGAGATCAAACTCCCCCCTCTTCTTCTCAAAATTTCTTATATAAACGCTAATATTTTATGTATCATCCTAAATACGAATTTTAAAAACTCATTTTTTAAACTCAAACTCATTTAAAACTAAGACTTAACTAAAAATAACGTCACCAGTCATCGGTCATCCAGTCTAAGACACGAAGCCACGAAGGCTACTTTATTTCAAAAGAATTTCTGGTATATTCCTATTTCACCGGGCGACACACCATGGTTCGCTTCTTGGCTAACAGTGGCTTTACCGCTGTAGTGTATAGAGTGAGTGAAGAGAGAGTTCTAGGGTGAGACGTGAGAGTAATAGGTACTGAGTGTTGCAACCGTTTAAAAGGAGCAAACGCAAGAGGAGTGCGAAATTATCTCAATTTAAAACCCTCTGTTTTTCAAAGATGCCTGGTCGATTCAGAGTATCAGCCGACTAAGCTAAACTACTATCGCTTACTAAGTACCAGATCAGCTTGGTTGTCGGGTCCGTTAGTGCACACCGTCTTATCGGCGAACATGCTAGGAGGCTTCGGCTTCCTTTCTATGATTACTACAAATAAACTGGTCATAAAGAACAGAGTTTTAGAAATTCATTCGATGGAAAAGGTTTTTAGACCAACTCAGCCACAAATTAATGCTGAGAGACAGTACAGACGTAGAATATAATAGAAGAGGCGGCAGAGTTCTGCCAAGAAAATTAGCTAATTTTCTACAAGAGTTGCAGTTGCTAGCATGAACCTTCTTTCCGCGCGGTCTTTATACGGACAAGCTTGGAGCATAGTGAGAGTTCCATTGGTACCCACAGGCAGTTTTTTGTTCGCACCGAGGATCGAACCTCCCTTCTATAGGTTACTAGAGCGGTGACCGAACGAACACGGTCACCAATCGCGTCATTATGTAGTTAGATAAAATATGTACCAAACAATTATTCAATTGTCAATTAAAAATTGTTAGATTAAGGACATAAAAAATTAAAGTTTTCTCGCGACCTTTGACCTTGACCAACCTGAACCTGAAAGTAGAAAATTTTCCCTAAATTTTCCTTTCCCTGTTATGCTACGTATCGATTTAAGCTGCTATTCTGCTCTATTTGTTTTCATTACAAAAAAAAAACACGACTACTATAATCTTTGCAACACCACTTGTAACAAATAAACGACAATAATGGAACAAATTGTAAAATCCACCAAAAACAACGAAAAAAGACTTCAAAACCGAGAACAATTTGGGTTTGCTCCCAACCCCAATGTTCGGACGTTCATACGTGGAAGATTTCGTAATCCGATAAGATTAATTCTACATGTGGATCCTAAATTTAAATTATTTTCATGTTTGGCTCGTTGTGTCGTTCTTGTTTTCATGGAAATATTGTTTGGACGTAATGTGTGAACAATAATGGCCTCATATATGAGAAACAAGTTCAGATAAAACATACATATGTGTGTAGTAATTAGCTGGTGATATATTTTAAATATTGGTGCTATTGACCCTATTACGTTATTTGCGTAGTAGCATAATAATTTGGGGCGACCGGTAGCGCAGTGTGTTGAGGCATCAGTCTCATGTTTGACTATCGGCGTTTCGAGTTCGAATCCCGTCCACGACGATGTTCGTGGCCATGGATGTGGAGGAGGTGCATGCTGGCAACTGCATTCTCCGAAACCAGTTTATGCCAACGAAACGTCAACTGGGCCACATGGAACAGTTGACGCGCTATGCCCCACAAGGGGTTAGGGCACTTGAGTATAATATACTTTATACGCTAATATCAAACTTTGTTACCCCTGCTCTGGTAGTTGAAATAAGTAGCGACTCATAAGTTATGTATTGCATGAAAGTTACAGTCACACAGATTTGCACAGAAAAGATATTTTTCGATATACAATGTAACCTCGATATCCCAAACCTCTTTATCTCGAATTGTCGATATTTCAAACCATTTCTACGCTCCAGATAATTTTACATATAATTTACATCCTTACTCGAATGTCTATCGGACGAATTTTTCGATACCTCGCAACAATGTATCGGACCCCAAATCTTTTTGTGGTTTCGATAACTCAAATTTACAGAAATAAAGCCCACAAATGTCGACTATTACTGTTTTTCGAACGTAAAGAATTTCATTTAAACGAATTTTCCAATATCTCGAAACAATTCACCAGTCCCAAATCATTTTCTGACTTCGATTAGTCGAATTAAAATAGCCTGATAAACCCATATGCAAAGATATACTATATGTAAAGTTGAGTATGCGAAACCCGCGAATTGCCGTGCGTTTTTAGGGTTTTGTAATAAAAACAAAACCCTTATGAAATCGGTCAAATGTCTGTCTGTCCGTCTGTCCATAGAATATCTCACGAACGGCTGCAGCTACATAAGTATGTACATGAAAAATTGTAGGAATTTGTAGAATTATTACAATTCCGTAGAAAGCGATGCGTCGTAATAGACTAACTTTAAGGAGAGGTCCCCATAGAGGGGAAGTGAAGGTCAACAATTTTTTTCAGCTGGTATAGGCAAGTGGGGTATCATGAGATAGGTACCACCGAGTACATTCCATTTTTGGCATTGCTCAGAGGCGCGATTTTCAAGCCGTTTCGAATAATATTCAGAATGAAACCAAGTCAGTCAAAAATATCAATTATGTATTTAAATCATTTGCGTTCACTTCTAAAAACTTCATTTTTCCAAACTTTATAAAAAATTGGACTGACGACCAATCCGCCCCTTTACCGAAACCTATATACGCCGTTTTCGAGTAAAACACACGAACTTTGACACGGACGTCGCTTTCTATACTGATTAGGCAGAGTATCCAATAAACATACTCATCGAAAGAAGTGGTGTGCTGCCTACAAAAAAAACATTGCCATTCTGTGGGTTGCCCAACATACAGGAATACCCCGATTTAAGTCGCTTTGATTTAAGTCGATTCGCACTTAAGTCGTTCAGTAATTCCCACCTCGCGACTCGATTTACGACAACTTTGCTTCGCACTTACGTCACCTCACCGGATCAGAAAAAAAAACAGTTCATATTTGAGGGGCCTAGTTACAACGCAACATACTCGTAGCTAATATGATAGGATTTAAGAACAATGTTTACAGCAGAGTATAAGATGGCAGTCATGGAATAGGTTTTTCCGCCCTTTACCTTGTAACTGTGATATAAATATCACCCCTTTAGTCATAGACCCAGTATGTAGTTAGTAAAAAACAGTGTTACTGGTCAGAAGTGTTTTCATTTTCCTGACAAATATTTTGCTATATTTGCTCGCCTTTCGATCATTGAGAAAAGGGAGCGGGGAGAAAAGGGAATTCCTGGAATATTAGAAGTTAGTTTTTGTCGTGCTTACGAGTAGTTTGTCTTCAGCGTATGTTATTGTTTCGATTTTAGTTACGATAAATCAATCGTCGTGTGTATGTACATTGTAAACGAGTTTAAAATCAATTGAAATGAGTGCAATACGTGGAGGTCAAGATCTTAGTGGCATAAAAACAAAAAAAGCTAGGAAAGCACTGACATTAGAGAAGAAATTGGAAGTTCTTAGACGAATAGACGCCGGTGAAAAGGTTACGTCGGTTGGACGAAATTTAAACTTACAACGCACAACTGTGCATTCGATTATAAAGAATGCCCAAAAAATTCGAGCAAGTGCACAAGCGGGCTTTTCTAAATCATGTGCTATTATTACAAAATCGCGAAGTGCTAATATGGAGGAAATGGAAAAATTATTAAATCTTTGGATAGAAGATTTAAATCAAAACAACGTGCCTTTCAGTACACTGTTGATTCAAGAAAAAGCTAAGGCTTTATTCGCTTTTTTGGCAAACCGAAATGGTGGAGGATCGGAAAATGAGTCCTTTAACGCAAGCCGCGGTTGGTTCGATAGGTTCAAAAAACGAAGCGGACTGCACAATATTAAATTAACGGGGGAATCTGCCAGTGCAGATGAAGATGCTGCCGAACAATTTTTGCCTACTTTAGCAAAAGTTATTTCCGATGGTGGATACGTTGCACAACAGGCATGGATACATATTAATTGATGTTTTGGTGGATTATTTAAAACTAATTGTTTTGTTATTATAGGTTTTCAACGTAGACGAGACAGGCCTTTTCTGGAAACGAATGCCATCTCGAACATTCTTATTTGTAGAGGAAACTACTGCACCTGGATTTAAAGTGTCAAAGGATCGTCTTACACTGCTGCTTGGAGGAAATGCATCTGGGGACTTTAAATTGAAACCGCTGCTTATATATTCCTCAGAAAACCCAAGAGCAATGAAGAACATTTCTAAAGAAAAATTACCGGTGATTTGGCGCTCAAATAAGAAGTCGTGGATGAGCTTCCTTTAAAGCTTATTACTTACGTAGGACGTTTCAGCAACTTATAAGCCAACTAGATCAAGCACAAAGAGATGAAGTCAACAAATCATCAATCCGAAATTTTTGGGGTAGTTTCAATATAATGAAAGCGGTCGAGAACATTCAAGAGTCTTGGAAGGAGGTGAAAACATCAAATATGAATGCAGCCTGGAAAAAACTGTGGCCTGAATGCGTCAATATACAAATGGAGCACCCGAATTTGCCCGGCATTCAATCAGAAATTTTGGGATTGGCTCATCGAATCGGATTCACGGAAGTAGACAACAATAATTTGGTGGAGTTATTGGAATGTCACGATGGGGAAATGTCCGCCGAGGAACTTATACATATTCTCCAAAGTCCTATAGAAAGTGATGCTGAAGCGGAAGTCGGAGAGGCAGAGAAGTCTTCTCCTGATACTCCTTCTTTAACGTTGCAAAATTTGGCTGAAGGGTTGGAATATCTAAATAAAGCGAAGTCCATTTTCAGCTTGGACCCAGATAAGGAGAGAAACGAAAGATTTATTAAGAACATAGACAATGCCGCATTTCCATACAAAGAGCTTACACTGAAAAAAAGCGATGTGCAGTCCAACGGAATATAAATGCTTATTTTCCAAGGATCACCCCGCAGGCAACGACGTCATTACTGCCTTCCCTTGCCAGTTCAGATGATATTTAAGCCTACTTTTTAAGAGTCACTCACAAATTCAAGTTTATGTCTACGTGTATTTCTATTAACATACTGGTAACCACATATAAAACTGTATTGATAAACATAATAATATGCATATGTAATAAAATTTTGTATTTTGATTTTTCGCTTTTGGTACGTTTTCATACATAGCCAAATTTGATTCGATTTAAGTCGTTTCGACTTAAGTCGCTTTTTTCTGGAACCTAACCCTGTCGTAAATCGGGGTATTCCTGTAATTAAGTAGCCCCATTGCTTGAAAAATGATTCATCATTTCCGTTTTCTTGATATTTCCCGTTTGTGGTCTGCTAACCTGAATCAATACATGGATCATGTGTGTAAATTTCAAAATCCGCCCCACTACTCAATTTACTTTGTACGTACATATTTGTTTCTTTTTTTTTCATGCATTAATATATCCCAAAATCCCTTATCATGTTGCATAATTTCAAATTCATTACAAGCCAAATCATAATTACAGAAAATATGCACGTAATTGGCTCACAGAACCAGTTGCGCAGTTCATAGATATGGGGACCTACATCCGTATGACCACCAAAAACACATTCCCACGCATTTCAAGTGCAAGCGTGGTTGTTTGTTACTCCTACAGAAAAAAACGCGTCCTTATCACACGGCCCGGTCGTTATCGAAAAGCTCTCGCAACAATCATCAACGTGTCGATGTAAACAAAAAACAAATATAAATAGAAGCTCGCGAAAGACATAAAAAGCATTGCATGTCTGGCCTGGCTTGGGGATGATCGTCCCCGTTGATGCTTTATTTTCGCGTAAACTCGCAATTGAAATGGCCTCGCATGAACCCACAAAGCTGACCTACCCCAAACACTCCATGAATGAGCCACCACCGTACCAATAACCAAAACAGAGCCACCCAACTGATTGCTATAGACACAGTCGGTAAAGCGCGTGTGCTGGGGCTGGGCTCATAATGCTCCATGCGAAAAGCGTTGGGGAGATGTGTGCGTACTCGAAAATGCGAGCTCCATTTTGGGGAACACAAGACTATGCACCTTCCTTTATAGGGTGGGGTTGGCCTCTCCACCGAAATGGAGCGGACATTGCACGTAATTGCGAGGATGGCTGTTCTGTTGGGCTGACAACGAATGTTGCCCATTCAGCGCAGGATGTTAACGAACTCCACCAAATCAAGGACGAACTGGGAACCGACGGCGGTGAAGAGACTGTGTATGGACCGGGCTCAACCCGTAGCCGATCAAATTGAATTCTACGTCCGTCTGGTTATTGACACAGGCCTCCATCGCACCAACAGACCGATTCAAATATGGGGCTGCTGTTGTATTTTGTAACGTAGGTGAATCGGTCTCTCCCCGGTGTTGAGTCAATGAACAGTTCGGCTAAAGAAAAGACCGACGTGTACCATTTTGGGCTTAAATTTTTATGCAAATTGAGATTACGTCTGCCACGATAGTGGCATGGCATGGTGAGTGGTAAGCCATTGTTCGAAATATCAGGACCAACACATTTTCCAATACTGAAAAAAAAACATCCATTTTAATGGAATTACGGAACGTTTGTTCAAGTTTTGGAAGTCAAATGATTTGGGTTCAGATGTGATCACAAAAAGAGAGCAATTACGTTCTTGTTTTGATTGATGTCATTTTTTCTCAATAAACTCGTCTGTACGTGTACATACTCGTACGTAATCGATTAACGCCAATAAAGGATATTGCGGTTCAATGAACTTGTAACATACGTGCTTGATTTTACTAGAATAGTCACGTCATTCACCAAAAGGTCGCTCACCCCGCAAGAAAAGTGACAGAACTCAAATATGTCGGTTTAGGAAAAAGAGTCGCAATAGCAATTACTACGATTCTTTTACCAAATCCACCATTTTTGAATTGTGTTGCGGCTGAGCGAATGTATGTACATGTTATCAGCCTTCGTTTTTAAGGATGTATGACTCCTGTTGAAAATCATATTTTCGATCTCGGTATCGGTTGCTTTAATTTTGAAATCCGAACAGTTTACAGCTTTATTCTTTGGTGAAGTTCACATAGCGAGTCCTCGGTCTACCACGTATTTTGTACAGCGTCAAGGCAAACGACCGGTAGCGCAGTGTGTTGAGGCACCAGTCTTAAGTTTGACTACCGGCGTTTCGGGTTCGAATCCCGTCCACGACGACGTTCGTGGCCATGGATGTGCAGGAGATGCTTGCTGGCAACTGCATTCTCCGAAACCAATTTATGCCAACGAAAGGTCAACTGGGCCACATGGAACATTTGACGCGCTATGCCCCACAAGGGGTTAGGACAACTGATTATAAGGTAAACAACCTTTAATGATTTGGTCGCTACTTGATGTTCCTCCATCCACTCCACGTGTCCAACCCACTGCAGTTTTCAAGCCCTAAAGAATTTGGGGCGCTCTGGTTCGTCGTATATTTCGTACAGTTCGTCGTTTTCCCTTCTTCGGCATTGTTCACCATCAGTACCAGCCTTAACTATTTTATCGCCCTGTTCAGCTATACTCGTATCATAGGAAATCGGTGGTAACATTAAAATATAACGCGGATGAACATCAAGTAGCAACGAGAGCCTTAATAGTCCAGGCTACGAGCAAAAAAGGATCGTGTAGTTTTGAAATATGGTAAAATTGTTGGGGACAGTCCCCTGAATATGTCATAAAAAAAACCCGATGGTAGGGGGTCCGGATGTGACCGGCAGAGGGGGTCAAAAGTCCTTTTTTTTTTCAGTTTTCCTTGATTATTTTGAAAACTATGGATTCTACAAAAAAAATGTGTCAAGGCCGAATCAAAGCACATCAAATGATATACCCTTGACTATAAAATGGTTTATTATACTCTAGACATGAAAAAGTGTATGGTATAATAACTATATTGATTTATTCACAACGGAAAACTGCACGATAACTCCCGATAGAATACAGTTAGTAATATCGAAATTTGGTAAAATGTTCCTACTAATTACTAATTAGTTTGTGCCAAATTCGGGTGGATGACTGCATATGACCTTAGTACACTTCTCTGTAAAAATTAGTTCAATTGAATGAAAACCAAGGCTACCTCCCGTGCAAAGTTCACCAAACTACCCCACTTTTGCAATTTTTTGACTCTGAAACTTGTTTTATTAGTGTAAACTTTGAAAATTATACGATTTTTTTTCTCATATTGTATTTTTATACCCTAGACTTATAGTATAGGGTATATTGTTTTTGTCACGACGGAAATATGTAACACCTTAAAGGAGGCTCCGGAGGTATAGCAATGTATATATATAAATGATCGGGGTCACCTCCTGATTCGATTTAGCCATGTCTGTCTGTCTGTCTGTCTGTCTGTCTGTCCGTCTGTCTGTCTGTCTGTCTGTCTGTCTGTCCGTCTGTCTGTCTGTCTGTCTGTCTGTCTGTCTGTCTGTCTGTCTGTCTGTCCGTCTGTCTGCCCGTTCGCACGATAACTTTCGATAAAATGAAGCTAAAGCCTTGAAAATTTGGTCAAATGTTGGAAGTGTGATCTAGTTGGATGGTATTGAAAATGGGCATGATCAGGCCAAGAGAACGCCTACCTCCCTTACATATGTAAAATACATAAATGTATCTATAACTCCCGATTAAAGAAACATGAAAAGCTCTAGCTTTGGTAGATTACTCATGAGGGTAATCTCATACTCTCCTGGGAAAATAAAACTGATAAGTTGAAAACTAACGGTAATTTTCTTACAAAGAACCCCGTACTACCCTACTTTTCAGGTTTTTTGTCTATAACTCTTGAACCAATTGACGTAGACACCTGATTTTTGGCGTGTAACTTTGAAGTGAGAAGCTGCTTAAGTTCTAGTAAGTTGGGCATAATCGGATAAAAGGAACGCCTACCTCCCCTACAAATTTCCAAAAATAAATATCCCTTTAATTACGATAACTTTCGAAAACATGACACTAGCAAGTTGAAAATTTGAAAGGATGTTGCTAATAAGACCTACTTTGTTGGTATTGAAAATTGGCAAGATCCGACACAAGGAACCCCCACCTCCCCTACAAATGAAACTTCAAATAAGCGATAACTTTTGATAGAATGAAGCCAGCAACTTGAAATTTTGGTCAAATGTTGAAAGTGAGATTGAGTTAGTTGGCATTAAAGATGGGTAAGATCCGACCTAAGGAACCCCTACCTCCCCAAGAAATGAAACTTAGAATAAGCGATAACTTACGACAAAATAAAGCTAGCGACTTGAAATTTTGGCCAAATATTTCTAGTATGATCCAGTCGGCTAATATTGAAAATACGTAAAATCCGACCAACGAAACCCCTACTTCCCCTACAAAAGAAACTTCAAATAAGCAATAACTTTCGATAGAATGAAGCTAGCGACTTGAAAAATTGGACAAATATTTGTAGAATGGGTTAGTTAATTGATTTTGAGAATGGTCAAGATCCCACTGAATGAGTGCCAACCTCCCCTATGAACTGGCCATATAAGAGACCCACTTTTAATGCATATGGTCGTTGCCAATTGGGACTTTTGGTATCACCACTAGGTCTGTACAAGTCTAGGGCATATACGCTTCGGCCTGGTTTGTTTTGTTTTCGACAAAATATTTGAGGAAAACGTGAAGCATTTCCCATTTCTGTGAAAGGGTTCGGTGACCTCCAGATGTAGTTGCAATGTACAACCAAGGATATATGTACATGATACGAGTATTTCCTAAGTTGCCCCCATGAATAAAAATCAACTAAAACTCCACTGTCCTATATTTCCGCTACAAAAATATGGGTGGACATTATCATCCCATAAATATCATTTGAATGCAGTGTATTCCTCACCGACCTATTTGTTCAGAAATGCCCTTTTAAAATGTGCATCTGCATCATCGCATTGCTATTTTCAGAAGCCCGGAAATCAAAAGTCCGTTAATCATTTCACCTTAGCCATTACAATGACCCGTGTCCGCTGACGAAATTTATTTTCCCTCAATATTGAGGAATGCGGGAGTCTGGCATGACAATTACTCGTACATAAATATATGGTGCCCCGCGGCGGTGGCTGCGCGGTGAAGCACGACAAGATCGCGTTAATAATACTACGTGTACCTACATACGAGCTGTACCTGGACCTTGCTGTGTCATGAACCTATTAATTCGGTTGTAGTGGAGATACATTCATCTGAACGTGCATTGTAGGCTCATACACATGCAGGCTTGCGTCATACGGTCCAGCAACGATCGATGACTTTTCGCCCCTGATTGCGTTGGAATCAGATCGTCGACGCTTTCACGGTCATGAACCCTCTCTCTGCAATTGATCATTGTGAAGTTCCGTTGGTCATCAGATGGAACGTTTAAGAAGGGTGTACAACAGGTTGGCTACTAAAACAATGGGAAACGGTTCGCTCTAATTTCAGTCCGAATTTGGATGAGGTATGAACTAATTAATTAGTTTGTTTGCATGTTTCGTGAAAAAATAGTATCTGAAATGATTATACACGTTTCACGTTTCTTTGTAACGGAACAGAATAGAACATGATAAGCAGCATTGAAACGGCACAAAGGACCGTTCCAGAACAAGAAGTGGGTGGGGGTGAGCGATTCCTTCTTCTTCATCGCAAGACAAGCGCTCCTGTCGGAAGTGCGTACAACCGAGTGCTAGTTTACATTGTCGGGGACTGACTTGTTTGATATTACGAATACTTCACGCACATCTTGGCATTATAGTCCAATAATCAAGGAAGTGGTTCATAGAAGACTAATTCGACGCGACTCTCTGTCATACACGGAATCAGTTTCGATACAGTTCTTCTATGAACTCGGCCGTTGTGAAGGCAGCACGGGAAAACGTTTTCTAGACACTCACTTTCCTGGGTGTGGAATTATCGTAGGTGTTGAATATTAACTGGGTTGCCAAGACATGCCTCACAGGGCAATCGTTGTGACTGGGTGGCAGCTAGAAGAATATTCACTTACGACAAGTCAAGAAGGCGATTCGAACATTTGACCCCTACGAATCGCCTAGTACGGAGGGAATTTTTCCAGCCCTCCTACAAAAAGGCCAGGAAATACTTATTCATCTTCAGAAGTAGCTTCTCGCTGGGTTACATTCCCAGTGTCTGGAGATCAGTGAGGGTGGTCTTTATTCCCAAAGTGAAAAATAGACCTATGGATGCCCCTAAATCCGATCGATCTATCAGTCTGACATCGTTCATGCTGAAAACCATGAAGAAGACTCTCGATGCTTACATCAGGACATCGCTCCTTGTGAGGAATCCGCTTCCCCCCAGACAATTCGCCTATCAACCTGGCAAATCTACCGACATATCTTTCGACAACCTCGTTGGAGAAATTGAAGAGGCTATGTCAGCTAACGAAACGGCACTGTGTGTGTTTTTGGACATTGAATGAGCCTTCGCCAACACCTCCTTCGAATCTAGTGGCCTTCGAACTAAAGGAGCCCGACCTGGGTGCAACGTATGCCTCTAGAAGGGTCATCAATACGACAGCACCTGATGACTAATGATCTGTCTGTAAGCATATGAGGGGGAAGGGAGGGTAAGAGCTTGGCTTGCTTTTGCTCACAAACAGGAGGAGGAGAGTGAATGGTTAAAATTTTGTTTACGCAATACTTGACAGAGAACAATATTCGTTGATGGTACATAGAATCAGAGGACTCGCAAGATTCGCCCGGAAATTCCCTTTTTGTTTTGGGGACAACATTTACCGCCCATCTTCTACTTTTTTTTATATTTTCAATTATGCCTGCTTCGTGTATTTTATAACATATTTTTCAACCGGTCCTGCGTGGTTATTACTACGGTACTGCCCGGGTGTTCCTCAAAAAAGCTCAAAAACCCGTTCAAGGCGTTCCTTTTCAACAAGTTCCTCGGCGAAGAATCTAATTTTCTCGGCGCCGCGAGTCATCTCGAGCTCGAGCAGATAGGATCCGGCACCACTGTGGTCAAGATAATGTCCCATTCAAGTGGTTGGATATTCGAGGAACGGCCTAAAACGCGAAGAGACTACGACTACAATCAGCCAAAGAGGACTTCCGACTACTGCATCGATTTACTTTAGTTAAAATATCCGCCCCACCTTGCTTCGCGAATCAATCCCTGGGCAACGAGATGAACTACAAAATATCTTTCTTATTTATCCTTTCGCAACGTTATATAACTTACAGATTATCATTTTTGTTCGTTTCGATACCTGGTCCAGAAAAAATTTTCACCGTCATATGTTGAAGGTGCCTACATCTGTCACTGCACTTCACATCCCAGTCGACGTTCACATCGCCGATTAGTACTCCGTCTGCCTCCTAATCTGACTTCTCCACGGTTCAGTGTCCAAGCTCAGCCTAGCCTGCGACCGTTGCGGCGTCGTTACGCTCAAATTCTCTTCACCACCAGCCATGGATCGATATCACTATTTTTTGGAAAGCTGACTCGTCACGGTATGGGCAAAAAAATCACCGCTGTCTTGGAAATCACCAAAGGAAGAACAAAACTCATCCAGGGATCCAATCCCTTTCTATCAATTTCCTCATCAGGATTTCCCCTCCGAAAAAATACGTACGGGCAAATGTCAGTTCTTGGATCTGAATACTTTTCGAATCCCGAGAATATTATCAGATCCAAAAATTGACAGTTGTCCGTGCATATTTTATCGAAGGGGAAATCCCGATCCGCTCGTAGGACCGCAGCCATTGTTTTCATAATTTAAGTTTGTGTTCCCTGGTGCTTTTCTCAATCCATTTTCAGTAGCGCGGGGGAAATCGTACCAAGGACACACGTACATGTTCGTACTGCCTAAAGCGAAAATCGTATTTCGGCCACCTTACAAAGGCGCTCCCCGATTTAGATAATATGCACCTACGTTTATGTGAATGAAAAATGAAGCGATGGATTCGTGGTACGTTTGTAATGCCTAATGCGGAAATCTACTATTAGGTATATATCCGCTTAAGGTAGTACGGACATAGCATGTTCTATCATGAAGTCTATTGTTATGAGGGAGTGGTATTTCCCAAATGGTTTTCGGGGATTATATATGTGAAATGCCCCCAAATTTCATGAAAGATATTTGTAAAAGAGTTCTATAGTGTAATAGCCCCCTATATAAGGTTTAAAGCCCAAAGTAGCCGGTGAAAAAGGAGGTTTTCGGCATTGTGTATTAGAACTGTCGTATTTTAGAAGAACACATGAGTTCCGGTGTTAAAATCTGTAGGCTACGATTTCATAACATTTGTTGTATTACCTTTCAGAGAACATGCATTCAGTCTGAACGTGCATTGCGATAACCCTCCATTTCCATTTGGCCATTGACTTTACACGCATTGTCATCTCTCCATAAATAGCATCCGAAGCCGCGATAACTTACATCCACATACGAGCATATACTCGTAGACATGGTGCAATAAAAAAATAATTTACCTTCGATTGTGAAATAAAATATTGCCAACACATATTATAGCAACAACCTCTGACGCAAGGACCTATACCGGGCTAATTACACCTGCTATTGCAATTCTCCTTCTACTCGTATAGGAGCAAATGCGTTAAATACAGTACCAGGCAGTTAAACGTTTTTTGTATTTATTTATTTATCGAACGCTGTTGCATTAATGCGTTGACATGATGAAATTGGCGAAGATTTATGCATCACTTAAACCCCAACAAGATCACATTTCTCCAGACACTACGGATATTAGATCTAATTAAGTGAGCGTCAGGGCAGATTATTGGTACTAATGGCCATCAGAAGCATGGGTTCAGTGAGAACTCTTTGGCGACACGATGCACATGCATTTCTTCTTCTGCAATTTACCACTTTGCTACTTAATAGTCTCACATTTAGAGGCCACCATGATCGAATATATTGTGCATGTTTTTAATGGTGATGATAAAGATCATTAATGGACGAGTAAATGAAGCAATAAGTATAAATACCGAGTGTTTGTAGGAATTGAACTGCGTTTGGGAACTAACTTACTTACTTTACTTATCAGCCTATGTGTTCTACGCTACGTCATATCTTTTTCATTTCTTAGACATTTCACATCTTTTTATGAGGATTTCGACAATTTGTATTCGAAATGGTACGCTAGCGCCCCACATTTTATACGGCATACGTCAAACTCCAATGAGAGTCGTAATTGATTGCTAATTTGTTGCTGTATTGTGGAATTTATTGCTACTGTCGATTTGCCCAGATAACGTTTTTTATATGGTAGTGCTAGCGTAATTTTGACCTAGCCCCCCCCCCTCTTCTTAGGCATATTAGGCATATATCTGCTTCAAATTCAACGCATGATGAATCCGTAATTTAGTGCTCCTACCGGGTTGCCAGGATAACAAACGGCATAAATATAAATTCCTGAAAAAAAACGACAAATTAGCAATTGACTTTCATTTTACATTCAATTGGAGTTTGATATATGCCGTATAAAAAAGTGGGGGTGCTAGCGTAACGTTACACTAGCACCCCCACATAAAAGCGTCAATTGTGGCGAATCGGCAGGAACAATAAATTTTGGACTACAGGAACTAATTAGCAAATAATTAGCACCTAATTATTCAATAGATATTATGTACATATATCGATGCTTAGTGGTGGGGGAGCCATCGTAACGAACGTTAGATCAGCGGTCTGATTCCGATCTTTCAGATTGAAGCTGGAAAAAATATCGACTTCAAACGAAAAGTTATTAGAAGTACTCTGATTATTTCGCAGCACCACGGTTAAAGCTTCGGTGAACTTATGTAATGCCTCACCGGCAACGGTCGAGCGATACCTAGTTCGTTCCTCTCTTCCCACTACGTCCATGATCGCTATCAGCAACCTAAGATAGTGATGGACTTTTACGATGATGACGTCACTTTTTCTGTGTTCGACCCACATTTTTTCGTACAAAAAATTTTTGTCGGACAAATAACGAAATTTTAGCGAACTTACAAAAACTCTAAGTTATTCACACCGTCTCTTTTTCTTCTTCTTCTTCTTACTCCTTAAGTGGGGTTGGTTTTCACATCATCTCAAAAAATCTTCTCAGAATAGACACGTAACTAAGCACATGTGGCATATTCAAATTGTTTATCTTAGGATCTTCGCATGTTCTAAGCCACGCCATCCGCCGTACAGTCCTTAGCGCCCAATGATTTCTTCTTGCTCCCGCACATTAAAAATAAACTGTATGGTCAGCGTTTTTCGACCCCTGAAGAAGCAGTCGATGGGTTCAAAACGCAAGTTTTAGACCTACCTCAATCCGAGTGGAATAAGTGCTTCGAAAATTGGTTCAAGTGCATCCAAAAGTGTTTTGATCTTTGATGAGAATATTTAAAAAAAAAAACAATTAAACCGTTTCCGAAAATAAATTACTCATTTTTTTCATTGTTAGGCGCAAAATATAAATAGTGACGTATTATCCTAGTTTCTGACTCTTTGTATGGCTCTTTTTGAATGACTGAAAAGAGTCAGAGCTTATGTGCCGGCACAGCGAAAAGAGTCATTATGTTCATCACTACCATCTACTACTACTTTTCGTTATTGAGGGAGACTCTACCCTACCTTTAAAAACAAGTGTAATTATTTTGTTTTCGACTGTACTAAATTAGCACTAAATAGGCCAGAATTCAGTACGCTTCTTTTCAAGAAAGTCTACTACTTTTGCTCTGCCAGCTTAAATGAACTTCCTCTTTTACTAGACGCACAAACTGCCCAATGAAATTATTTTCTCCGATTACTTATTTACAAACTTAATAAATATGTACATACATCCCATTCAACGAAGCCATTGCATAATTTTCCCCGAATTTATCCAATCAATTTCCTCGAATATGTTTATTCCTTTTGGTGAAATTCATAACATTTTCGAATATTAGTTCTTTGAATTTGGCTTCGTACTATATTATGTTACAACCGGAATGAAAAGCACTTTGATCCCTCACGAAACCAAAAATGATTCCATAAGAGAAAATCCGATTGAAAAGCAAACTGATCCCAAACCTGTATCCTTATTTAGTATTCACCAACGTTTCCATTAATTATGGACGTGTTCGATTCAAATCAAACCATCCTACATTCGTATTGATGATATAAACGGAAGTTAAGTGTTGCCGTTGCCGGTGAAACTGCTAATTTGAGTATGCATATTATTTATTTCA
Organism: Chloromyia formosa; assembly: GCA_964017055.1. NCBI lineage: Eukaryota > Metazoa > Arthropoda > Insecta > Diptera > Stratiomyidae > Chloromyia > Chloromyia formosa. The sequence goes on along the minus strand of OZ024818.1, from coordinate 3,970,943 downwards.
ACACGAAAACTACATAATCCTTCTGTTATAACTGTTATAACTTTCTGGTGTTAAAGGTAGGGAACATTCCCGTTAAGCGAAAATTATGAGAATTCGCTCTATTCGATTAGAGAGATTTTTCTCAAAACTTGAAAAATTTCCGCCTTAGTACCTGCAAGTCCCCACGCATGGGTTCTAGGTTCTTACCACCTAGAGTGGAAATCCCGCAATTAAGGAATTTTAAAAATTCTCCCTAAATGCAATAGAGAGAACTCTCCTAATAGTCGCGAAACAGGAATGTTCCAAAGATAGAAACACTGCGGTCACATCATGTCAGCTCACATGCTGTCATATGCTCTCTCACGTCATGTGAAATCATGCTCAAGAGCACACTGGTATTGCCAAAAAAGGCTAATCATGTATGTAGAAAGAGTGGCTAGTGTCTTCGTAATTGAAGGGGAGAGTTCAGGACGAGTGTGGGTACATGTTGTAAATAAACAGAGGGCGCAATTAGGGGAATTTCTTACATAATACCCGCAGCTATTAAAACATCCGCATCGTTTTCGGATGTACTTCCGCATGAGTAAAGAAGAATTTCATTACTTACATTATGCCCCTCACTTTTTCTATAAGGAGTTCGTCAACTACTTTTTAGACGACTCGGACCTGTTGACAAATTGGAACATGAACTTACGTCGCGACGAAAATGCGTTCGACCAGACTTTTGATTACGTGATATCACGTGTGCTGCCCATGGCGTAAGGTTGACAGCGTGAGGTAAAATCAGTGTAGCTCTGGTGAACTTTTGTGACGTGACTTTCACTGATGTCACGTGAATTCACGTGACGTGTCAGCAGTGTGCTTTTACCTTAAAAGATGTTTTCACTCAGTGAGTTGGTGAGTCGATGAGTCCGACTCACAGGCAGATCGTGTGAAGCTTTCAATTTAACCCATGTTAAATCCATGAGTCGATAAACCTGAGACGCCCATCGAGTGTGCTAAATTTATAAAATTCTAAATACGCCATAAATTGTACTATTAACTCTCTTTCTTGATACAATCGTCAATTCAACGAACGGAAACCCTCTAAATTATTTCATTTAGTCAGAATTAATGTACAAGGCAAATACTCAGTGACTAGCATCCCTTTGAGCACCGTTCTGCTTCTAAATGTTTCCAAATTCACCAAGCGAAATTTGCGGATTGATTAGCTACGATTCCTTTCAGATACCCACGACACGAATCTAATTACCGAATTAAACCATAAATTATGAAGAGTTCTCTATGACGATTCTCCTCTGTAAGTCGTTTTACATTTGAATGCCACAGCCCGCAGGGACGATGTTTCCAGCTCCTAATACGGGGAGGATAATATTCAATTGAATGAACCTGAACAACGTTAGCAATCTACACGTAATTAAATAATTAGACCAAAGGGAAGTTTATGAAATCCGGCAAACCGTCCAAAGGTGTACAATAAATTAGAATCAATGCGTTTGGTCGGTTAATTTGAATTAGGCAACATGACTAAATCGAGGACGACGGTATCCTTACCGTCGCCGTCGGCCAATATTCCATGGAAATGAAGCGGAGATTTCGTAATAAAATGTTGGCGTAATGAAAAAAAAGGGAAGTGGGTAATGGACCTGAATAACGGAGTAAAATTAGTATAAGCTTAATTTCGCTATAAAATTATAATTGGGTTTTACAACGGCGGAAAGTACCTATACTACAGATATTTTGAAAATTCCAAAAGATAGGAGTAAATGCGATTTTCGTTTATTATCGTTTAATGTTTTTTGCAGTAATTAAATACCTTTCTGAAAATTCAGAAGATACTAAATGAAAAAAGAAAATCCTATACTCGTACTGAGTTTAAGTACTTTTCATCAATGTGAATTAATATTGAATGCGTTGCTAACTGATAAATGCTGGTCATAATTGGATAATTTTTTCTGAGTGGATTCCGTTTTATTTTAAACTTATTAAAAGTTTTTTTTTGTGTGGAATGTAATTGTTCAGGGTTTATAAATTAGGACGAAATGGCAGTGCATTGTGCTACAACGCAAGGGGGGGGGGGGGGGGGGGGGGGTCGCGATAGCAGAAAGACTGAGAACTCCCGATCTTCGATGTTCCATGTTTACAAAAGAAACATTCTAAAATATGTCAATCACATAAAACTAAATATACATATATCATTAGTATATTAGTATTGGGGGGGACCGGTAACGCAGTGTGTTGAGGCATCAGTCTTATGTTTGACTACCGCCACGGCTATGGATGTACAGGAGGTGTATGCTGGCAATTGCATTCTCCGAAACCAGTTTATGCCAACGAAACGTCAACTGGGCCACATGGAACGGTTGACGCGCTATGCCCCACAAAGGGTTAGGGCAATTGAGACAGAGAGATTTGGCTGGAGCACAAAATTTTTGAGTTGAGCATCTAATTAGCACCTAATTATGCGATATGTCACATCTCGATTCTTTCCTTTTGCGGGTGCTAGCTTAACGGACGTTACATATGAGTACGTTCAAACATTGCATTGTCACACTGTGCAAATGAAGAATTCTCCAACTTTTTATTTTCATTTTTGCCTTGAGAATTTCTTGGTAAAAGGAAGCAGAAATTGCATTGTCCAAACAAATTTTTAGATAGCTCCGTTTACGATATTTCAAACTGTCAGTAGTCGGGGGCGAATTTGGGACAATGATTCCGTGCTCCCAATAATTACCTACTCATTGTTCCGAAAAAGTGGCAATTTCTCATCCATTCAACTTCCCTTAAAACTTTCATCCCATCCGGAGAACGGACATTCCAACAAAACAAAACTCCCCGCTAATAGCAGTGTGATATCAAGTGGACGGCTAATTGGGCATGTTGGCACATTGGGCGCACTGACCAGAGTTGTTGAACTGCATGTATGGGGTCAAACGACGTTGTCGACATCGACGATTATTTGGAAAATATAATTACTGCAATCAGCGGACAGGTCAAGAAACCGTCCGACAATATCTTTACGGTACTCAAGATTACAAACTGAAATAAATGTACTTACATTATACACATATTTTCCAAGTTGCATCAGAATCGAATTAAGAAGTGGGTCGTAGAACTTTTTTTTTGCGCGCGGTGAATTAATCATACAACAATAACTGAATTTTGTTTTGTCTACTACGCTCGCCATATGACGGTTAATTAAGTTCGGTATTGTTGAAACTTTTGTGTAGTAGTAGTACGTATGTATGCCTTATTTACGATTGAACGAAGAAGCCATAAGCTCTACGGTCGAACAGGTACAGACATTTGCTATTTATGTTAAGACTTTGACCACGAACTGGAAGACGATAACAATGATGGGTTATTGCCACGGCCGAGTACAATGGGGTTCGAGAAAGGAGCTTATTGATTTTGCTCAAAATTTCCCTCATTTCGGACAAAAGATACTGTAATCTTCAATTCACGACAAACAATACGATAAGACGAAGTCGATAGCTGCACCTGAATCTCTGCAGACCTTGGCAAACAACGCCAATTTCTCCGGTTCGTCAGGCTGACGTCAAGGGCACACATACAAAAGGTGCCAGCAACCAGAAGAAAGACTAATCCCCACCTGGGCGGATCGTACAAGATGTCAGAGATGATAAATTAGCAAACAGTTTAGCAGCATGTCTTATTCAAATAAATTAGGAACTAATCATTTAATTAGCACCATGGGTTACAAGTAGGGATTACATAGTCTGATTGTCTGCAAATGTATAAATGGATACAAATGAGGAGTGTGCTTCTAGGTTGAAGAGATATTTGGCTTATTAATCCGGCTACGTCTCAACTATGGACGATTATCGATTGATGCATTGTGTAATGGAGACAACAATAATGATTTGAGATATAGTATACAAAGGAATGAAAGTGGTACATCCAAAGCAGCACAAACAAGTCGCAAGACGGTCGGTCATTACGACCGAATTAAAAGTCAGTTTGACATTCTTTCAACGTTTGTCAGATGGTGAATTAGCGTTTTTGCGTAGCTAGAAATTTGACTTCCAGGAAAAAGAAACTTAGCTATATTCTATATCTTCAGATGGCTATACAGGGTGTCCCGCGTGTTGGGTGAGCAATACTGATAGGGGCGATTGAACCGCCTGTTTGAGGAACAGGCACCAATAGAAATGGTCTCTATTTAACCGTTATCGAGTCGACTTCTCGTCTGGCAAGGAGGGTGGATTTGGCGACTGTAGAAGTTTAAAATTTGCAGAAAAACGTTCAAATTTTGTCATTTTATCAAGTTTGCCGGTTTGTATTGTGGAAGATACTAGTTATCAAGGATATTTTTTATTTTTGTAGTGGGGCTCAGAGAAGATCCTAAAGAAAATGCTCGCAAATACAAAGTTAACTTTCGGTAGAATCTCGGAATAACTACAAAAAAAGGACCTTTTAGTTTTTTTTTAATTTTAAATATTTTGAAAATGGTTAACCGCAGTATAAAACAGACAAAACGAAAGATCACCAGGAACCGCTTAAAAAAGAGATGTCAGTCTTTTTCGTGTCTCCAGTAGTTCGAGATAGTCACTAGAAAACACGAAACAAAAAAAACTTTTTTGTTTTTTTTTTTGAAAATATTTCGAAAACTGTTAAACCTAGCGAAAAATTTCTTAGACCAAATGAAATATCACAACAGAATCCATTAAAAAAATTTTAAAATTATTTTTCGTACCTACAATAATTTTTGAGATAACCTTCCGCTTCAACTCAGAAAACATAAAAAAAAATAACAATTTTTTTTTTCTTTTGGACAATATTTTGTAAACGGTTAACCGTATCGAAAAACGTCCCAAATCAAAATTAAAGATCACATAGAAATCCATCAAAAAGCTTGTAACAACTTTTATCGTATCTGAAATAGTTTTCGGGATAACTTTATTTAAAGTGTGCTGCAATTGGCAGAAATTTCAGAGTATAGCGGACATTTTATGGGCGTTGACTGCTGACTAAAAATCTTCGACTGGAATTTCGATGGACTGGCGCTGACGCTCTTCAACCTAGCACTTGAATATGCCATTTGGATAACGGATACGGACACCAGCGGAACGCTACTCATCAAGTCGCCACAATTGATAGCGTACGCAGACGACATCAACATCATATCCCGAAAACTGACCGACGCAGCAGAACTTCTGCATACGTTCGACACCGCTGCAAAACAAGTTGGACTACGCATCAATGAGGACAAAACAAAAATAATGATGCAATCAAGAATCAGAACGACAGCACAATCAAACATTAACGTAGGGGACCTCAGCGACGACTTCACATAACTGGGTAGCAACCTGTCAAAGGACGCCCACGAAACTGACGAAATCAAGGGACGGATATAGCTAGCAAATAAGTTGGTCCTCTCCATAATGAAATCGAAGCATGTGCTCAGAAACACGAAGCTCCGCGTGTACCAGTGCTTTGCCATGGCTACGAAACCTGGACCCTAACCCAAGCTCTCGGAAGCATGCTAAAGTCCTTCGGCAAATTTTACGACCGCAGTTTACGACCGAGATGGCTGGCGCATCCGGTATAACCATGAGTTGTATGAACTGTACTACGCTGGGAGCTGGAGCTTGAAGTTTCGAAAATCGTCAAACTACAACGTCTTTAATGGGCAAGGCATGCGTAACAAATGAACGATGTTCGCATGCCTAAATAAGTAATGAACGGACGAAGAGTCGACGGCGCGAGACTGCGAGGAAGACCGAGAGCTCGTTGGGGGAGCTCGGTATATGCTGAAGCCGAGCAGTAACTGGGCTTCGAAGATTGAAGGACGCAGTCACGTGATCGCGATAATTGCAGGACAACGATCCAAGCGGCCAGAGCCCGACGTCAGGCTGCTGCGCTACGATGATGATGATTGCATTAAAAGCACAATATAATCTATTTTGCTAAGGGAGTTTGTGGTCACTTCCATCCTCTAAACTTTGCAGGAACATCCTCTCCAAGAATTTCCAATAAATTGTCTCCCGGTCGATAGATCTTTCTTTCTTCCATCTGTACGCATTTTTTTTTTTCAACTGATCGTTGAACTTCATGTACGTTTAAGGTTTTTTTCCTACTAAACGTATTTTGGTTTCTTTTTACGTAAGCTACCCTACAAAGATAACTGAAAGATTAACTTCCAATTATTTAAAACGGTTAGACAAAATGACGTATTTATTTTGCAAAGCAAAAAGTAATTAAATTGCCACTACATTGATCAAATCTTCTTTCCATTTATCACTGAACTCCCATAATTGGAATATATACGATTCCCATGCCTGGAGATACTTAAAGTCTCATATTAACTAATGAATCCACTAATAGCCATGGCACATCATGGTAGGTCTGTATCGTGTGCTGATTCTCAAATGGTCTGCACGTGTCTGATGACCAGTAATGCATCTCTCGTTATTCTTTCCGTATACTATACACAAAGGTGTTAAAGTCAACGTTCGATTGGCACCTTTTCTACATATGACCATACGCAGGGCAAGAGACGATGCTTCTGGAATTTGGAAAAATTACCTTAATGGAAATTACTGATCCCGACAGCGATAAAACCACATTAATCCCATTTATAAGTGTCGAGGAGCACAGTTGGAACCAGCGGTGGTTATCCACTGTTGGCTATCTGCTCCTTAATATCTTCTTTGCACGGACATGATTCAAATGGACAGCGACCGCATATAATGACAGACAGGCAGACAGACAAACACTTCATATGCATATGGCTACGATTTTTTTTTTTATTTAAGGTACACATATATCAAATCGGTTGTGACTGACCAGTTCAGCCCGAGTCAATCTCCTCAGAAGCCGGAGTATTGACCCACTAAAGATGCATACACTCCTCACGGAGGAAAATACGTCCCAGTTTCTGTTGGCTTTTTCTTATGAACGGTACGGTCATCCGTCGCGTCGCGTCGTCACGAAATAATGTAAATTTCTTATTATTTATTTGTACCATCTTCGGTAAGTTATTAAGATGGAAAAAATCACTCGGCTGGAATGAGTGTGTCATAACATGTTTGGATTAGCAATGGGTTTACCAGAGTAGAGTTTTCGAAAATGTCAGGATTGAAACAATCTGCGATCGCAATTTAATCGTCCAGCTGGCAACTACAATAGTAATCTTAGATATGTTTCCTAGTATTGCATAATGAGGGTATCTAGAAGGGTCTCAAGAGTATCTATCTATCTATCGAAATCTGGGATGTTCTTAACTAACAACACTGGCAATATGAGTGCAATGTCAATGACTGTAGTACAAATGCAATTGCCCTGAGGCCAAAGAAATCAAAAGACGACTCCTTAAAACATAAAGTGGAGTCATTGGTCGCGGTGCTGAAAGCCAATCTGATCTGGATCTGGAACTAGCTTTTATTTCTCCATAATCTGCTTTCCCATCCGGCAAATTATGTACCATCAACTGTCAATTTTTGGATGTGAATACTTTTTAGATCCGGAAGGGAATATTTTCAGATCTAAAAATTGACAGTCAACGGCACAGTTTTTACCGGTGCGGTAGGGAAAGCATATGGAGGAGGAATCGAAATAGTTTCAGATCCAGATCAGAAGGGCCCTCGGGACGGCAACCATTGAATTGTTTTGAGTGATGAACTGGATTGTGGGCGATTGTGTGACAACTGCAGCATCAGAATCGATACTTAGCCTATGCCTCCTGTGTCATAGCAGTTTGTATTATATTTGAGATCTATCTACGGTATGGCCATAAAAGTTCAATCGTTATTGGCCATTAGAATCTAATTAATGTTCATGGCAGAGGAATTATGAAGTGCATTCAACGGGGCGATTCCATGAAAAGTAATTTTATACATTTATTAGAAAGTAGCAATAGTTAATGGTTATCGAAGCGTGTAAAAGATGAGGTATATGACCATGGGCGTAGCTAGGATTTGATTCAGAGATGGGCAAAACCAAGAAAATTCAATATTTATAAAGTATGAGTATGTACTTCCCCCTGTGATGTCGAACGTAGGAATAATACCAAAACCTTCCCCGCCATGTCGTTAAAGCGACTAAAAAAAGAATATACTTCTAGTACCAACCAACAAATCGTGCCAAGTTTTAAAACTCCTTTTTCCCTCGATTTTGGTTCAGCACCTGAGATTAGCGGCTTCGCGATTTAACGTGAACCCTTGTGCATACGAGACAACCTTCGAGCAATTTAAGGCGTGCTTTATATGATTAAGGACTTCCGCTTTATCTTTCACTTCGGCCTTAACGTTCGAACCTTGTAACGCTTTATTGTCCTTCACTCGTTCATCCTTCAAAGCCGTCAGACATCATCGAAAATAGCCTCTCCAATTAGAGTAACCGTCATTCGGTACAGAAGTGCTGCAATGGCAGTGCATTTACCCTTTCCTTTGTGACCAGCTGTGTCACGAATAGGAATACGCTTCAACAGCACTCGCTTGTCGTCTTTAACCATGTGACGTCTCGCTTGATTTCAGTCAAGAACAAATCCTACAGTACAATTGCTAGCCTGCACTTCCTACCCGCGCCGTCTTTATACTGACAAGCTCGGAGCACTGTGAGAGTTCTATTAGTACCCACAAGCAGTTCTTGGTCGCGCCGAAATTTTAACTCCGAGCTCTAGATTAGTATCGTAGATCGGTGACCGAACGACCACGGCTACCGAGCGTGACACTCAGGAGTGCCCTCAACACACTCCACTATTGAGTTTACACTCATTTGAATGCATACGACCCAATCGGTCAAATATGATTTGCTTCATTTTTTTCTGTATTTCTGACGATATGTTTCTCCCGCGAGTCAATGGGCTTTTTAAAGTAGATGCTTATCATTAACTTTATCATTCTAATGCCGGACCTTCGAGGTATTTTAGTTACATATTTTTTTCCTACAGAGGGACAAATTGCAGTCTTTTTTCTGACGTACGTTTTATGTGTTGCTAATTTTGCATAAATCCATGCTAATTGAATTTTCTTATTAGAATCTTTGGGTAACAGAGTCCGCTTAGTCTACTGTAAACCGGAATCACTCGTACTTCAAAACGTTAGCAGATGATACAATCTGCAAATGATAAAATCTGGTTGAGACACGTATCGAAAACAGATCAGCCTCTAAGGCGATAATTATTGAAGCAAAACAAAAGTTGGTGTTGTTTACACATTTTATTCACGACGGTGAATATTAACATACGTTTCAAAGTAATTACTATGTAAATGAGTTCATTAAACTTCTGATCTGTTTACACCAATGTGATGAAATTCATGATTGTTGAAACTCATGAGTCCATATCCAATATTAAGTCAAGTTGAATGAAAAAGAAAATAACAAATCAAATAAAAGACATTCTATTTGACGAATAGCACTTAAGGCCCCAAAGCCAATATTAAATAAGCTAGGACTGTTATGACATAAATCTAGGTATCGAAATAATTTAAGATTGTTTGTTGTTTGTTATGTTACGATCTACGATCTAGAGAATGGAGGTTCGATCCTCGGCGCGAACCAAAACTGTCTGTGGGTACTAATAGAACTCCCACTGCGCTCCGAGCTTGTCAGTGTAAATACGGCATGGATAGGAGATGCATGCTGACAGCTGCACGTCCGAAAAGTAGACATGCTACCGAAACGTCAACAAGACATAGAAATGCTGGAGATGTTGACGCGTTCAAGCCCCTGGCGGGTCAAGGCAATCAACGTTAGAATCCATCTACTAGGTAACGTGCAATGAGCAAAATTATAATATATTTCGTCAAACTCATAATTAGAACATGCCAATAATTTTGGGGTGGTGAATATATGACGTTAATTAAATTGAATTCTGACTAACATTTTTTTCAGAACCTTACATCAGGAGTCAATTCTTCGTCTTCTGGATAAAATGCCAATTTCACTTGGCAGTATTGGAGATGGTTACTTCCTTCTTGAGATTTTAGAGAACTCCATATGTGCGAAGCTCAACGTTTGTTTTTTTTTTAATTCCGGCTCCCCCTGATGCCTCGTTGCCTCTGTAAAAGACATAAAAGGGTAGTTGAAGCCGTCTGGTATATTATAATGATAAAGTGTAGATCCTGGTCCTTGGTCGCAAGCCACCTATAATTCCCACTTAGCCGGCCTACCAACACGCTTCAGTTGGCCAACTGGAATAAAAAGATTTATACTTAGAAATCTGACATGCATTATTAGCAACGAAAAACCACTTTCGATCCTGCTATCATTACACTTTCTAATACCTGGGGAAACTTTTATTCTCTCCATATGGGTAATTACCCATACCCGACCTTTCGGCAGTACTACTTAATGCTCCCCACACATTCCTCCGGCCCTGATAAAGATTTAAAAAATTGATACAATATCCCACACCATCCGATTGTTTCGATACCACCTTGACACACCTACTCTTCGATGCTCATACCGTGACATTCATTTTGTTCATTTCCACTATTTGGAAAAGACAAATCTCGAACATTACAAACAAAAATCATTAGGCGTGTAGTTAGGCGCCAAAGATTATAGCCATATCGTCAGTTTGACTTCTCGGGCTATTGACACTAAGCGGACATTCATCCGTGTAAGAAAATTACTGTGGCCTCTTGAAACAAGACAAACAGAAAAAAAACAACAACAACCAACTCAAAAATGTTTACAATTAATTGCCGGAGAAGTACAAAAAAAAAAGATGCACATCTAGATGAAAAAATCTGACTTGTGTTTTCACCTTAGAATTTAAATTTAATCATCAGTCTGGGAAATTATTTGAAATGGGAACAGGTTTTGTTTTGAATTTTTTTTTAAGAATACTTTTACTCAGTTTTCCTATGTACGAGTACATGGAGACTACGGTGTCTGCTTGTTAAAAGAACAATATCTAAAAGCAATCAATTCTATCAAGTAAACATATTGAGGAAGTATTTGCAATTAGTAAATGACAGATCTGTCTTGCACACGTCCAACACCATTAATAATACTCGTCGATACAAGCGAAATGGGTCATGTTTAGTTGAAGTATGTGGGTTCAGAAAATAATTGCATTTTATGCATATTGACAATGCGGTTGCAAAAGTGAAACAACTGATTAAGTATTAGCTGTTGTGATATGAAAGTGCTGCGCAGTCCCGAAAAGATACACTCCATCTTTTTGAAAGTTACAAGTGTAGTCGCTCTCTGATACTCATCCACATTATGTATGCAATCCTTGCATTCTGGGTTTTTCCACAGACACCTCTACTTACCTTCGATGGTTTTCTGCTGGGCCGGATTCAGGGTGGGGCCACTTGCCCCACACGTTTTAGCCTCTATTTATAGGGTCGTGAACCAAGAGGAAATCTTTCAAAATTTCACCCTTGTGATGATGTGCCGGTGGGTCGTACAATGTTTTAACATAAGCTCGAGCTCATTATAAGCACCTATCTCAACGACAGCATCAAAACCAGCCAAAGGTTAAGGAAGGTTAGGCACACAAACACCACCACTGGATCCGTTGTGATCATCACATGTCATCAAACCCGCCAGAACTAACAATAAAATGATGAAGCCTATGAACTCTAACATACTTTAAGTCCCGCCCCGATAAGGCAAAGGCAGTGTCTAGTGATAAGCCCCACCACGTTTCTCAAATGGTTTCTGTTTTGCATCGGTGGGAACGACTAGGATTCAATTTCGGTCATATTTGCCTACTTGCATGACATATAGTGTCATTAGACCATCTGGTATTAGCCCTGTCATACATCACCGGTTTAATAATCAGTTTGCAGGCCGCTAGACGCATCTCAATACTGCGCATATAGTCCCTGGTCTCATTGGTCGTCGCCGCCCGAACCAGTTTCTCAGTTACAGTTACCAGAAAAGCCACCATGACCCGGTATCAAGCACAGGGTTATGTTGAAAAATCCAATACTATTTTTGACTAACCAATACAGAGCTAAGCCATTTAATCGCCGGTTATTCGTGTATATTACAACATCCCTAGCTGATAGCGTTGATTTTGAACAAACATACGGCGGTATCGATCACTGTGTGTTGTATGTACAATATCATGTCGCAATCAAGTTTTTGTTAGATTTGTGCCAGTGGGGATAGTACAGGGGGTACAATTGTGTGGTCCTTCCCATATTTAAGCTGGAATCCTGACAATTCGGCAGGAGCAATAAAATCTGGAATGGAGCAGCAAATTTGCAATTAATTATGGCTTTCATTTTACATCAAATTTGTTGTATGACAAAGTGGGGGTGCTAGCGTAACGTTACTCTATGCGCCCCCACATAAAATCGTCAATTTTGGCGAATTGGCAGGAGCAATAAATTCGGGTATGGAGCAACTAATGTGCACCTAATTATGCACTATGCCTGATGTCGATACTTAGTGGTGGGGCTGCCAGCGTAACGGACGCCAAAAATGGCTTCGTTTTATCGAGTGTATAGGTATACAAACAGATGAAAATTTGGACATGTTTCTCGATTTACTGAAGGGACAAGCTAACCAGTTCAAACTATCAATATTCGAACTATCGAGGTTCGAATTAACGAAGGGCGACGACCCATGCTTGCTAGGTTCAGTTTCATTTGATGACCAAGAGGGTTCTTGTCAACTTTGAGTTTTCTGCATACGGAGTCCTGGATGGATAAACAAATTGCCAAAGTTTGTCAAGAAACTTTGTAGGTTCGTGTAAAATAAAGTTTGGGATAGAATAGCATTGTTAGGTAGTTTGAAATGTTTTCAAATCAAATATAAAATAAAATACTTTTTATTAAGAACACACCTTTATTGCCCTACCCTGGAGCAAAAACTGGCTACTCCCAGGCTAACATTCAAATTTTCCACCGAGAGGAACATTGCAGGTAAAAAATACGTTTCACTTGACGATATTTACCACGTGACTAAGTTGTCAACATCTTACCAACTTTTTTTTTAATATAGACACATAATTAAACCTCCTTAAAAATGGACCCTTAATGCAAACACTTAAACGAATCTCTTCAAAAAGAAAATCACTGCAATTTATTTTTCCTTGACGGCCTTGCGTTTTTTTATTCAATGTCCAAGAATATTCACAAGATGGCTTGCTCACGGTTCATTACATTTCCATTCGACTTAATCGATTTGGCCTTGCGGGGATTATTAAATTTCCAATACCCACCCCATCTATTCAAAATTTCAATTCAACCGTAAAACAAACCAAATTCTCGGAAGTTTCCTTATTTCTCTTGACAAACGAACAATACATATTCAATAGTCCGGGAGGGAAAAAGAAAACTGAAAAGGGGGGCAAAACAAACAACCCTCAAGAAAAAATTGTGTGGCAACCTCAAATGTAATTATATAAAGTTGAAATGAAGCCGTAGAAACTTGAAATCGGAACTCTTTGGGGAATATGGTCGTGATGGACACAATGGATACATTCATCTCTCTGGGCTCCTTTTCAGGAAAACACAAAATACCACTTAAGTGCCGCTCGCTCAATAGATTTGTGCTTGATCACGTTCATGAATCTTCAGTTTAATTTGATTAAATGACCAGTTAAAGAATTCCCTTCTCAAATAGAAGTCATTTTCCATTTCTCTTATCAGCTAGATAGACCATGAAGTGTAGTAGTCAGATTGAGTGAAAAAAAGGAACTTTTCTCAATTCACGCTTTGTAGGAGTAGAGCCTTTCCTGGTCACTCTTTGATTACGTTGGAGTATGAAATCAGTGAACCTTAGTTCAATATGTGCTAGTGCGTAGTGGATGTTTCTATTCCACATTTTGTGGTTATAAGCCAGTAAGCAGTGAATATAACATCGTTCAGGATAGTGGGGTACTGCCACATTGGCCATATTGACGAACATTGACGAGAAAACTCCACGTTCATTTGAAATAAATTTACAGAGGTTTCAAGTGTTTGCACCAACTTCACCCTCTACGTATATGAATCTGGAGATAGGGTTCCTTTTCCAGGACTTGTTGACCTGGTTTTGTTTCGAAATCACGAGCCGAATGTCTAATAGAGCAGAAACCCATTGTTGAAAAAATGGACTGGGAGTGGAACGTGCCGTTGTTACATCTTTTCACCCAAAAACTTATTCGCATTTCTTCTGAAGATTTCTTTTTTCACTAATCAGTTGACGTGTTCAATGTTGGAAGGCGGTTACTTTTTTTTCTCGTCTACTCGGCACGAGAGGTGGTCTTCAAGAAGTTTTTGCCTTAACCATCATTCAATCTATCGATGTTGGCTTTCAATTTAATAGTCATAACGCACGAAATGGAATTTCCGACTTGGCTCTCAACTACATACACTTCTTGTTGTCGAAAAAATATATTTTGACCACGAGTCTATTATTATTGCCCAAGAACGTACATATGCAAGATCTTAGAACTTTTTTCTTTCTTTCAGCGTAAGCTTCTCATAAATTTCAACGACAATGATCTCGGCCCCAAAATGAAGGTCATTTAAGAAGTATTTCCGCTTAATTGGGATGGGGTATCCTCGTGGCGTGTGATGATAAGTGTGTTTTTTGCTTTTTGGCATGCTGACGAGTGTTACTAAGTTTAACTTTGATGTTGGGAATTTGTGAAGGGAAAGAACTGGGAACATGCAAACCTGGATATAAGGAAAATGTACAAAAACGGAAAGCAAAATAATTATGGTAAGTCGGTGTATGCCACAATTTACTAATCATGCTGAATTCCACTTCTCCAATTTAAGGAGGACTACTATTATTCGAAATTCAATAGTCCCATACATGGTTTCTGCCTGAAGTCTTTTTAAGCACTGTCCTTGATCAATATGCTTGTATTCTGTCATTTAAATAAAAATAAATAACTGGCGCAACAGTCCAATTTGAAACATAGCCTCGAGATGAGTTAGCATCATCTCATTTTCTAGATCGTGACGGTCTTGTGCAGAGGTGTGTGTTCAGCAACACGCTCAACCGAGTTATTTACCCCATAAATGGGTACTCATTTAACAGCTGAGTGGGCTCACAGTCCGACACGTAAATCCCTTTTTTAATCGAAAACTACCGCATTCAGTAGGAATCGAACCGGGGCCCAGTGCGTAGAAGGCGTAGTTGCTAACCGTTGCGCCATCCGGACTACTGTCATTTGCAAGCGGGAAAGTGAGTGGAGGGGGTAAATCTGGCATCAAGGATTGTTAAGTGCATTATTTATTCCCTTTATCACTTTTTAAAACTAGTATTTCAGGGTTCTCTTTAAAAAAGTTCTTGGTTTGTCTTATTAAGTGGTTAATATGGGTATATGGTTTGTAATTTTCTCCTTTTATTTGGTTTTTTATAATTCTTGTTGCTTTTTCCCTTATTTCTTCTGCTTGGTTCTTGTCTATGTTATTTATGCAATTCTCTAAGTCTGCAATTATTTGTATTGTTGTTTTTTCATTTATTTCATTTATGTGATTATAGTTTGGTCCCAAGCTGAGGGTGTTTATGACAAAATTAGGTATATTGGATTCTGTTAGATTGATTACCATATACCATATACCCATATTAACCACTTAATAAGACAAACCAAGAACTTTTTTAAAGAGAACCCTGAAATACTAGTTTTAAAAAGTGATAAAGGGAATAAAACAGTGATAACTACTAAACAACAGTACAAAGAAAAAATGGAAATATTACTTAAAAATGACAATTATACAATTTTGAAAAAGGATCCAACCAAAATTCTGCAAAACAAAGCTAATGAGTATGTTAAAAACTTATACAAAAAAGAGATAATTGATTACAGTACAAAAAATAAAACAATTAATTATGCAGCCAATGCCCCACGAATACAAGGTAGACCGAAAGTTCATAAAGAAGGTATACCATACAGACCATTGGTTAGCTGTATTAATACACCGTTAACAAATATATCCAAACTAATCCAACCATATTTAAATAAACTACGTAATATGTTCGGGTATAATATAAAAAACTCCTATGAATTAATTGACCAAATTAAGGATATTCCGATTAATAATGACGAAAAATTAATTTCACTAGACATAAAAGATATGTTCACCAACATACCTATCAAAGAAGTTATATCGATTATTAACGACAACTTTGATAAAATAAATACCGAAATACCCAAAACATTATTCTTAGAAATAACTGAATTCTGTTTAGACAACAGTTATTTTATTTTTGACAACACAACCTATAAATCTAAAGGACTCACAATGGGTGGAAACCTTAGTGTAATAGCGGCAGACATTTATTTGTCGAATGTACTACATAAAATAGTGAACAAATTTAATAATAACGTAACATACATTAAAATTTATGTAGATGACATACTAGCAATCGTAAAAGAGGGCAAGATTAATGAAGTACTTAACGAATTAAATAATGTCAATGAAAATGTAGAATTCACAATTGAAATTGAAAATAATAAACAAATAAGTTTTCTAGATGTAACTTTAACAAGAATGGATAATAAAATAAAAACTGAATGGTACAAAAAACCCACAGCAACCAATAACATTTTAAATTACACATCAAACCACCCACACCATATGAAAATTAATGTGGCTTCAAACTACATTTACCGTAGACTAAAACTTACAGATATTGACAAATGGAAATACCAAAAACAAGACATACGAAAAATATTAATAACTAATAACTATCCTATAAAAATTATTAACAAATTAATAAGAAACAACCATTACAAAATAATTAACAAAAATACTAACCATAGTGATAACAGAACAATTAATAATATTAAATACCAATCCATAACATATGTACCCCAGTTAACAGAACGGATTAGTAAAATATTACCAAAACAAATCAACTATGATAATGGTATAACGACAAAAATAATAACAACATACAAACCAAATCACAAATTGAACAACACATTATACTCGAACACTAAACAAAAATTCGAAAAAGATAAGCAAAATAACATAATATATAGCATACCATGCAAAACATGTAAGGATAATAATATAAACACAGCATACTATGGATCAACAACAAGACAACTATCAACTAGACTAACTGAACATCAAAACAAAAATAGAATGATACTTAATAAACATACTAAATTAGTGAAACACCAGTTAGAAGATAATCATGTAATGGATTTTAGCAACACTAGAATAGTGGATAAAGAAACAAACAAAAATAAACTACTAACCAAAGAAGCATGTTATATAAATATAAATTTCAAAAATTCCCTCAATACCAGAACAGAGTTAGATAACACCATTAACAAATATAACCCAATATTTAGACACATATAAAAGAGCGGGAAAATATAACAAAATGACAAACGATAGTAGCAGCATTAGTTGACAACTAAACTGACATAACCCAGAGGCAGGGATAGTTTTAATAAAATACTAAGATAAACAATTATAGTAAGTTAATAATAATGTATATATATTGAAATTATAAGAACATACACTTATGCCAATGTAAATAACAATTCCAGTGTAAAATTAACCTGATGATGCCGATAGAATAAAGGCGAAACGTCGTGAGAAAATATCAACAAACTTTTTATTTATCCGCTGGAAGTTGAGTAATTAACATCAAGAATCAATAATAACGATAACCAGTGAGGAATTCATCAAATCAAATTTTATATGTATAGTATACGCGAACGAAACATCAACTATGACTTGAGTAAGAACTGACCCACCAATTACGACTTTTCGCTATCGTTTATTGACAAAAATTGGTTTCTTGAATATGCGTGCTCTTCTGAATATTAGATTTTAAGGTCCCCAGGACGCACCATTTACACAATTAGCGAGGTAATATTAGCAGAACAAGCTAAATATCTTAGGATAGAGACTATCGAGATGAACTATCACGATAGTACTTTTGTGATAGTACATACTATCGTCGAGAAAATGAGGCTTAAATCTATTGAGCACAAGATTCCAAATGAGTGGAGATAAAACAACGCCTTATTTTATGCTCAAACATGGTACCACCGATGAAGAGACAGTAAGAATTGCAGAACTCTACAAATCTTTCGCCGTTGCCATTTTGATCAAAGAGATCGTGTCTCCACATCACATGCCTGAGACCATTGTTGTCACCACCAAAGTTCGTATCCAAAACTCCAATAACCATTAGGCCTGACGCATATTGCTCCCAATCCACGGCCAACTCAGAACGTCTCCACGCCCACGAGTGGTTCTGTCACTGCATATTCAAATCAACACAAGCCAGTCGTTATCGTATGTCTATCAACGCAGCCAACAACAACTTTAAACAGCTGGTTTCATCTCCTTTATTTTTCCAAATTCCATTTTTCAATTTTATTCGTATGTAATCCGGATGATCCCTCCGGTACAAAACTGTCACGAAACGTAAACAACATTGTAGGTGCGCGTGACTGACACGAAACTGTCCGACGAGGACAAACACGTGTGGGTGACATCTGCATGTGCGAGCCGTGGGCTTAGTTCAATATGCGGTAGTATATGGGCAACAGTAAAACACAAAATGACCCACGCGTGGCTTAAGTCTGGGTTGTGCGTGGGCTGCGACCAATATGCGCCAGGCCTTACAATATCATCTTGGGGTGTTCCGCTTTGGATGGCGTTAAGTTGTTCGTAGGTCCGGAACCTGGCGGTCATGATTCTATCGCAGACCAAATCCCAAGATAAGAGACTGCATCTTGCGGCTCTGGTTAAGAGGAACCTGACTCACAACGTGCTGCTCGTTGGAGAGAATAATTTTACGCTGCTCCACTATCCGATCTCACTAACTTCTAAAAAGTTTAATTTATATCGTTCAAATTTGCTCTCTAATGGAAGAAATCGTATAGCACCTACGCACAATTCGGAAACCAATTTTTGTCATTGAACGATATAGACTTCGTGTTCAGAAGCACTAGCTCATGTTTTTAGGGTTTTGTATAAAAACAAAACCCTTATGAAATCGGTCATGCGTCCGTCTGTCCGTCTGTCCGTCTGTCTGTCCGTCTGTCCATGAAATATCTCACGAGCCGCTGAAGCTACATGCATGAAATTTGGTGGAAATATGTAGAAATACTATAATTCTCTGGAGAAAGCGATGCGTCGTAATAGGTCAACTTTAAGGAGGGGTCGCCATAGAGGGGAAATGAAGGTCGAAATTTTTTTTTCGTTTGGTATAGGCAAGTGGGGTATCGTAAGAAAAGTACCGTTGAGTACATTCCATTTTTGGAATTTTTTTCAAATTTGAAGAAAGGAGAAAAGAGGGAGAGGGGAAAATATGTGGTCCGAGTTTGTCCCCCCCCCCCCCCTTGCATTTCGAGACCGTTATAGCTAGACATATGCAAATTTACAGAAAAGCGGCATTTCACTAGCATAGAAAACCGAAAATAATAGAATTTTTAAATCTCATCCAAAAAGGTTAATAATAGTACATTTCTATAGTTGCAGTTAGCACACCCCTGCACCCCTTAAGCACACCCTAGGTCAAAAATATTGACGGCTGATGATAACCAACATCATATGCAATAATATCTCTAAGTTTCATTACAATGACATGATATTTAATAATAGTACATTGACTTAAATTTATGCATTTTTACACTATCCATACAAAAAATACACCTACCGGCCTCACGCATAGATATGCGTGTACTATTGTACTTGCATGTTGTTTTTCGTAGTGCGAATTGCAGTTATTTAATGAACCAACTTTGGAAGGGTGAAGATTGGTGATTGGTGATCCTAACAATAACTATTCACACAGTTAATTTTTTTAAGGTTTTGTGTCTTAAATCTTACAAAATTGGTCAAATACCTGTCTGTCCGTCTGTTCATAGAATATCTTACGAACGGCTGAAGCTGCACACATAATTCGGCGAGAATGTGTAGAAATGCTATAATTTGCTGGAGATAGCGTTGTGTTGTAATTGGCCAACTTTAAGAGGGGGGGGGGGGGGGGGTCCACATAGAGGCGAAGTTAAGGTAAATTTTTTTTTATCCACTGGTATAGCCAAGTAGGGTGTCGTGAGAAAGGTAGTGTTGAGTAGATTCCATTTTTGGCATTTTCTTGAGATTTGTAGAAAGGGGAACAGTGGAGGAGGAAAAAATATTAGACCGTAATTTGTCCCAGCCACCTTGAATTTCGAAGCCGTTACACAAGTTTGCAATTTGTAATGTCGTCTTAATATGAATGGTTAAGCATCTCGAAGAGTGGGACAGTTTATCTCGTATACATACATATCTATCTACAGCTTCTCGTATTAAAACTATTACTTTGAGAGGTGACAGATGCAGTCTTTTTGTGAATTGGCATGTAAGATACTATATCATGGGAAAAACATTTAATTATGGTGTTTTTATTCAGCTGAGGGGTACCAAGAAGAGCAGGGAGCCAATATTTAGATACCAAAATAGGCGCGTGCTACAAAACCCTCGAATTGCGGGCGTAGCCCTCTATATTCCGGTTTCATTTTTTTTTAAATCAGTCCATAACTATTATCAGTAAAGTGAATATGTAGTTCACTCGATTCCCAACAATCTAAAAAATGAAAAATAATTGGATGCTCTTATCCAGAACCGCTTTATCCTCAATCAATCAGCAAGGAGAGAAAAGGAACCCTTCTATTATTAAAATACGATTATATATTTATTAAAGTAGATAACTACCATAAAATTTAAGCGTGCTACTACTTGTCCATAGTTGACTATCTCCTCTCTACTCATGTCAGTCGCAACTGTCTAATGTCTGCGATTATGTTCCCAATTTCTTTACATTCTAGTAATATCTCGTACAAAAATGTCTATTTGATTAGGGCGATTTTTGAAAGAATAGTCGTAAGTGACGAACGAGCCAGCAAGCAGCAACATCTATCCGAGGACCAACAACAATCGCTTGACGTGCTGATGATGACGATAACGATCCATAAAATGCAGCATCATTCATATTTATTAGAATGATTCGATGACTCTTTAAAAATCGAATAAAGTGGCGTGGATGGTAATTTGAAGACATCTTGAATGGAAATTAAATAAAAGTATAGAAAAAATCAACCTGCTTAGTGCTTGGATAAATAGAAATGCAATGATTATTCAGAAGTGGATTGTCGAATTTATGGCCATAGTATAAATTACCAAATTAAAACATACGGACTCAAACTCGTACTTGTATCGAGTGGGTCAGTGCCACTAATTGAATTTAAAAGCTAACACTTGAGTTAAGTATTACTAACAACATAAACGTATTGACGTATTTTTTGACAGTTGAAATTTTGGACCGGCTTGAGGGAATTTAGCTCCAACGTTAGGGCTTTTATGTTTGTAAAAAATTACTCAAAAAAGAATAATTTTTCCAAGGAAATCTAATTAAATTGAGTTTGTGGCAGGAGCAGATTACATCTTGAGAATAATATTCGTTACCCACCGTCAACTGACACATTCGGTTGGCAAATTTTTGGACTCAGTCGCCAATCCTAAAATGATTTCCAGCCCAATGTTTTTTTTTCGAATTGGATATTTGAATAAACACATAATGTATACTGTATTGGTTGGTTGGTTAAAGTGCCGTCAGAACCCCCAAAAGGTCTGACACTCAATTAGCGCTGAAGTGCGCCGTTTGGATGATTCTTCTTCACCGCATTATCCTTGCAACTACGACATCACTCACATTACATATACAGTAATCCCTTAACTTTCGCGAGGGATACGTTCCAGAAAAACTACGCGAATATCGAAATCGCGAATGTCGAGACTAGGGTCCCTTGTAAATATGGGGGTTGCGGTCCACGGTGATTAAGAATTAAATAAAACCGGAATATAGAGGGCTACGACCGCAATCCGAGGGTTTTGTAGCAAGCGCTTATTTTGGTATATAAATATCGGCTCCTTGCTCTTCTTAATACCACTCAGATGGACAAAAAAAAACATAATTAAAATGTCTTACCCACTTACATTTTACATGCCAATTCATATTACGTGATTGTAACGAAACTTAGAACATATTATTGCCTAAGGTGTTGGTTATCGTTGGCCATCAGTACTTTTGACCTTGAAAGTGTTTAAGGCGTGCAGGGGTGTGCTAACTGTAACTACAGAAATAAACTATTATTTACCTATTCTGAGAAGATATACAGATTCTATTATTTTCCATTTTATATGCTATTCGGAACCCAGTTTTCATAATTCTAACAGCCTCATGCCACGGGGGGGGGGGCAAATTACGAACTAATATTTTCTCCTCCCCCACTATTCCCCTTTCTACGAATTTCAAGAAAATGCGAAAAAATGGAATGTACTCAACATTACCTTTCTCACGACACCTCACTTGCCTATACCAGTCGATAAAAAAATAATTTGAGCATAATTTCGCCTCTATGTGGACCCCTCCCCTCTTCCACCCCTTAAAGTTTGCCAATTACGACGCAGCGCCCCCAACTAATCTTTACCCTTTAAAAAATGATTAATTAAATAACTGCAATTCGCACTACGAAAAACAACATGAAAGTTGTACTCACATCTATGAGGCCGGTAGGTGTAATTTTTGTGTGGATAGTGTCAAAATGCCTAACTTTAAATGAATGTACTATTATTAAATATTATGTGATTGTAATGAAACCTAGAAATATTATTGCCAATGATGTTGGTTATCATTAGCCATCAATATTTTTGACCTCAGGTGTGCTTAAGGCGTGCAGGGGTATGCTAACTGCAACTATAGAAATGTACTATTATTAACCTTTTTTGATGAGATATCAAAATTCTACGATTTTTGGTTTTCTATACTAGTGAAATGCCGCCTTTCTGCAAATTTTCATATTTCTAAGTATAACGGTATCGAAATGCAAGGGGGGGGGGGGACAAACTCGGATCACATATTTTCCCCTCTATCTCTTTTCTCCTTTTTTCGAATTTGATGAAAATACCGGAAATGAAATGTACTCGGTGTTACCTTTCTCATGATACCCCACTTGCCTATACCAGATGAAAAAAAAATTTTGACCTTCATTTCCCCTCTATGGGGACATCCCCTTAAAGTCAGCCTATTACAACGAACCGCTTTCTCCGGCGAATTATAATAATTCTACATACTCCCACAAAAATTCATGTATGTAGCTTCAGCCGCTCGTGAGATATTTCATGGACAGACGGACAGACGGACAGACATTTGACCGATTTCATAAGGGTTTTGTTTTTAATACAAAACCCTAAAAAATCAATGTTACTCAATACATAATGCTTGCAAACACTTATATGAATTTTTAATTAAATGATTAACAATGACAAATGGTTTATTTATGATTAATTTCCGCTTGTCGAGGGTAGAAAATATCGAGTAATTTGTCGCTGCTGAGAGGATTGTATTCGTTGCTTTTGAATTTCGATGTAAGCTGCCGACGCTCCTTCGATTTCTCGCTTAAACTTTAGACTTCGTGCAGAGTCAGGGTCATATTCACAAGCTTTTGCAACCAGTTCATGTTGAAGAGTTAAAATTTCTCTCAAATGTATCGAGGATAAATCAGTGCCTATGGATAACAAACTCATGTTGAAAATTGTAAAAAAATTTAAACTCGTAGGTCTTGCCGCTCATTTCATCTTCGTCAGGCTCGACCTCGTTTTCTTGGCAGTCCTGATCTGGGCCTGAAACTATTTCCAGTAGCTCCTCGTCTGTTAATTCATTTGCATCAGCTCAAAGGAAATCACGAATTTCTTCACGGGTGAGGTCATCAAAACCTTCACCACCAATCCGATGGGCAAGTTCAACAATGTTATCCTCTCCATTAGTTATAGAGGGAGGACTGTTCTCTTTTTCAACCACTTCTGACCAGAGATTTCTCCAACACGCGTTAATGCAGCTTGGCTTCAATTCAATCAGTGAGGCGTGGATATCGGTTATACAATCCGCTATTGTAAAATTTTTCCAACTGGAAGTCACTGTTTCTTCCGAATTTATTTCGATGGAATTTAGAATTCGTTGAAAAGAACGTCTTTTATAATAAGCCTTGAACGCAGCAATAACTCCCTGATCTAGGGGTTGAATTAAGGATGTTGTGTTGGGAGGCAAAAAGACGACTTTCAGATTTGGATGACTGCCAACCAATGTAGGCGCGTTGTCGATTATAATTAGAACTTTAAAATCCAAGTTTTTAGAGGCAAGATATTTTCTTACTTCAGGTATGAAGCAATTATTAAACCAGTCTTCAAATAGGGAGCCAGTCATCCACGATTTTTTATTTGCGCGCCAGAAAACGGGCAATTGATCTTTATCTTTTCCCTTCAATGCTCGACGATTTAAGGAACGATAAATCATCATCGGTTTTATCTTGCAATCGCCAGACGCATTGGCACATAAAAGTAGGGAAACCCTATCTTTAGCAACCTTGAATCCTGAAGCCGATCGTTCAGTTTTCGAAAGAAAAGTCCTATTTGGCATTTTCTTCCAAAACAATCCTGTCTCATCCGCATTAAATACCTGTTGTGGTAGGTACCCTCCCTTCTCAATTATTTTTTTAAGTTCTTCCGGAAATTTTTTTGCTGCTTCGTGATCAGCAGATGCGGATTCGCCTACTAACTTTAAATTGTGCAAATTATGCCTCTTTTTAAAGTTTTCGAACCAACCCTTACTTGCTTTAAACTCAAACGATGAGTCCGTGTTTAGTTGGTCAAATATCCTTTTGGCTTTGGCTCGTATAAGAGCAGAGCTGATGGGGATACGCTTTTGGGACATATCCTCCAACCAAACGCTTAATGCCTTCTCTGCCTCTTCGAGGAATTTATTTCTGACTTGCGAAACGACTTTCGCACTCACAGGAGCACTACACGCGACACTATCTCTAATTAATTGTTCTTTTTGTTTAATTGAACGCACCGTGGATTCGTTAATATTTAACAGTCGCGCGACCGACGATGCAGATTCTCCTCCACGCAACTTGTCAAGAATATTTATTTTTTCCGCGAGTGTCATTACATTCTTTTTCCATTTCGGTAAAGAAGCCATCTCGAAATTTTACACGGATATAAGATCACAACTTAGAAAATGTAGAAATGTGTGGATGCTGTAAAATCAAACCATAGACTGCGGAATATGCATTTGCTGAAATTACGTGCTCAGCTAAAAACGCAATACTGTAATACATATGTATGAACATATGCATATCGATATGCAGCATGTTTGATCGTGCATGGATTTGTCTCAAGACGGACTGTTTTCTGAGAGTCTCATTGGAATGTCGGGTTGTTGGTCGCGAATAGTCAAATACGGAATTCGCGAATGTCGAATTTGTTCGCATTTTCATTATCGCGAATAATCGAAACTCGCGAATGCCAAATCCGCGAATGTCGAGGGATTACTGTATGCATGTATTTTAATTTTTAGACGGCCAGATACATAATATTAATATTCTTTGTATTATAAACCGGATTGAAACTTATTTTTAACCCTCCAGTCGATAAGTTTCTTTTATTTCATATAAAGCTCGATAAAGCGAACTCCAAATAATTTAATTGGACCATTAAACCATAAATTAATTTGTTAATGTCCAACAAGCAGGTTAAAAATCCCATCCCACAGCCAAAAGCACAACAATAATAATTCGCAAAAGGAGTAGGGAAACTGCTTTTGTATTAAGAATAACCAATTTCGTGATTATGTCGCTCCTATTTCAAAAGGAAATTCCCTGGAAACTCAAATGTCAAAGCGAAATTGCTCTTTTTTTCCCGCGCTTCCAACGAAATGATCAAGACACGCGGGTCGACCGACATCAAGAAAGATCAAGTCGGTAGTTGCTAGTAGACGATATAAAAGCAACAAACAGAAAAATGAGAAAAAGTGAGTCCAACCAAGCCAAGATGATGATTCTTTATAATGCCGCCTTATTTATATGATGATGATGACTAATGCCAAGCAAGAAAAGATCGCTTCATGATTTATAGCGGTTGCGGATCATTTTACTTTCGGTGCAATCAACAGATCGACTTCACCGAGAGATTCATCCATGTTCGTGCTTACAGCCGCTAGTGTCCATAATACTATACTAAATGCTTGCTGAATTAGCAGCAATTGTAAAAGATATAAACGCTGAAGTAGAGTGATAGGGTTGGTGACCTTCAACTCGTGAGCAATGCTAAGTTTTATACATAACCAGTCCCAATGGGGGTGGAATTAACTGAATGTTTTTAACTGGAGATTTAACAATTAGCTTAAAATCGAACATAGTAGGCCGGTGCAATTAGCGATCCTCGCTTGCAATTATCTGGTAGTTCCAACTTTTTGCCAAGGCATGAATGACGTAAAATTGACGTCAGCATAGCAGTCGAGACTTAGTCGCGATCAGCTGAGCGGAGGCCTGTACATTAAGATGGCAATACTTTTGTACCTAACCCGAGTATTATACTGCCTCGGCAATGCATTCCCATTCCCAGTAGTTGAGGCTTTCGCCGCTATCAGCCCAATAACTCATTTCGGTACAGACAAGCAAGCAAGACTAACTGCCAATTCCTGAATAGCTTGCAGTTTTTGGGCAGCACAATATGCCATTGGTTGCAGTGATTGTGGACCTTCTTCTTTCCCACGACCCACTGCACTATTTACATCATATAGCTAACTTTAGAAAGACGAAGATAGCACAAGTATTTTGATTATATTTTGCATTTATGGCTACTCACTTGCGATGAATGACCAAAATCATTCCATAGATAAGTATGGAGTCGCAATAAGTAATCGAATCTCTATACACACATGTACATACATACTTCAAATAACACGTGTGCCTAGCTAGTGGCCACGTTTAGACCGTGGAACTAAAAGGCGATTTAACTAAATAATTTTAGTGTTGGTGGAGTGTTTATACCGACCATACGGAGAGGTACTTCTTCTTCTTGCTTCTCCGTTGACAGCACAGATAAACTTTACAAATATAAATTTTACGACAGAAAAAGACTTTTTCCTGCCCGTGATCACGCACTGCTTTCCCGAAATTGCAAACAAAGCAAACGCCGAACAAAAAAAACGACAACAAAGGAAACGTCAACCACCGAGTCAACATTAGCGATGACAGCGACATAGTCCCAATTTTTTTAGTCCAGTTCCGCATCGCAAGTAGAGATAAGCCAAGTCCAAAACTAACTAGATCGATACGTTTATATCGTCGAGAGTTAGATCGATTTAGTTAGATCTTGAAGATAGTCCCGCGGTCTAAACGTAGTGACTGTCTACTAAAACTTAACTCTTCAAACTAGGGAAAAGTATATAGTATAATACTCGTACGTTCACTCTATAAATTATTCGTAACGGAGTGAAATCTAAATTTATTTAATTTTGAAGTTTATTCAGCATTCCTGGGTCTAATCGAATGCCTTTGTACTAGACTCCGCTAGAGAATGTTTCCAAATAAATACCCGCCGTTGTCGTAATCTCAAGCTGTGTAAATTACGTCTATAGGGTTATTTACCTCCGACCCCGATATGCATAAATTGTAAATGAAGCGTACATTTAAGTATTTCAATAATTTCATAACAAATATGTTTATTTTGTCTCTTATCTGAGATGATAAGGGAATCAAACGCTAACTAGCCATTCTGTGTATTTTCGTACTACTTTTTTAACATTTTCCAATTTCTCTTCGAGAAAGTGCACTTCGATAGTGGCTTGCTCTCTTTTCATGTGCATTGATATCTAATAATTCCGTTCAGATCCAATCGCTTAAGTAGTTATCAAATCGAGTATTAAGTTTTGAAATCCGATTCAATGCTTCCTGGCAATAGTGAGTTCCGCTATCCGCAGGCAACTCGATCCTATCAAATCCAAGTCTATCTGTACAAGCTTTTACGTCCATGTTATCGCAATTTTAGGAGTTCCGTGCTTGCAATGTTATTGGGTTTTGGATCTTAAGAAATGATGCTCGTCGACATACTGCAAGTTTTTCAACATAGTGTTTGGAGCGGTGAAGCCAGAGCCAGACAGGGAACGTTAATAGAAGTCATCGTCTATTACCTTTTTTTTGCTACTCTTAAGCCCGAAGAATCGAAAAGAAAATGCTAAGATGATAATAAGAAACTCTTGAGGACTTCATCATTGTCGTCGTTGTACAATGCTACGAATCTGGATAAAACAAAACCAATGCACCAAGATTGCATCGTGTTCTTTTAGTTTTTCTTTTTTCCAGTTTGTTTCCTTCTTGTCCAACGGCTTTTTATTCTAGTGTAGTATGTTGTTCTGTATCTGTACGGAACGTAAGCTCCTTATAAGTTTAACCTTGGACATGGCATCGTCTTCCGTTGAGCACTTTTAGTTTGGTAATCCTGTAATCTGTAGTCCATGGCAAGCCATAGTAGTTTGTGGGCACTCGGTAGGAAACTTCCTATCGCAAAATGACAAGTTGCAAAAGAGGAGCAACCCTGAGTCGACGGTCAAGTCAACCTCTGGCCTGTTTATAGCCACTTTTGAGCGAGAACAGGAGCTGGCAGAGGTCCGCAAAATTAATTATCTCTATTCCCAACGCATTAGATGGGAGAAAATTAGAAATAAGCAGAAGATACAGTGCTTTAACTGTCAAAATTTCGGGCATGTTGCCGTCAACTGTACGATTCCGCATCGTTGTGTTCGATGCAAGAATAAGCATGCGAAGGGTCAATGTATGGTTTCTTCAACGGAACCAGCACAATGTTGCAATTGTGGGCAAGTAGGCCACCCGGCCAACTTTAAGGGATGTCCAGCCTACATTGATCTGGTGGCGAGGGCACAAGCTAACAAAAATAAGAAAGTCGTTAATGTTGCTAAGACAAAAGTGAAAGTAACAAGCGTCAGCAGCAAGTTAAGAATCCCCGGTGTTTCCTTTGCACATGCGGCTAAGGAGAGTAATTCCGCTCCAAAGCATGCTCCAAGCGACCCTAATATGGAATTGTTCACCAAATTTATGATCGATACTCAGAGAGCGTCATCTTTGGAGGAAAAGCAGTTTGCTATTTTTAAACTTGTACTAAACTTATGCAAGTAAATATAGCAACTTTTAACGCTGCATCCTTGATCTCGCATGCTCAAAGAGCCTCTGCCCAGCTCTTAATAGACCAAATTGGCTCGGATTTCTTCCTAATATGTGAAACCAAACTAAGAGCCGTGCATATTGTAAAATTCCGTAATTATAAAGTTTTAAGGAACGATGCAAATACGGGAACTGCTCTGCTCGTGAGAGAGAACATTCAGTTTGAACCTTATTGTTTACCTGAGTTTAGCCACTGCTCTGCAACAGCAGCTACTTGCAGAACTTCGGACAATATGAAGATATTACTGGTATCTTTCTATATTCGCGGCTCTCCAAAAGCTGAAGCGCTGAAATCAGATTTAGACAAGTTGCTAACGATTCAACCTCCTTTTACGAATGTTGTCATTGGGGGTGATTTCAACGCGAGGCATCCAGATTGGGGTGATAGCAAGACCAACCGAAATGGCAAGCATCTTAGGGAATGGTTAGAGGAGTCACCTTCTAATCCTTATTCCATCATCTCTCCGCTTACTCCCACGAGACCTGCCAGCTCTTCCACTTTGGACTTCTTCCTTGTTTCGCATTATCTGAGGGATCTGTTGACTGGCTATAACTGCAAAACTGTTGTTGGAATGTCAGACCACTTTGCTGTAAAATTGGACCTAAATTTCAACCGCAACCGGAGTGCACAACTCTCAGAGGCAACTCCGGTTCTGGTAAGAAGCTTTTCAAGGACTGATTGGAGCTTGTTTTCCACTGATCTCGGTAATTCCGTCAGAGGCATACAAGTTACCTCTGACAGGAATCTCTCCCAACCGGAAATTGATGTAGTAATCTCAAATTTGAGCTCGAAAATCGATGAAACAACCGCGATGCACTCCTACCTCTCCCAACTCGGGAAATTTAGAAATAACGCACTCCCTCCTGATATTTTTAAGCATCTCAAGACCAGGCAGCTATGGCGCAAGATGCTTAAAAGGATTTACCATTCCGAAGGAAACAAAACATCGCGACCATATAAATCACTTGTTTCACAAATCAATTGCTTGAGCAAATTAATTCTGGAAATGGTCGCTAATTTCCGAAATAAGCAGTTAGTACAAAGACTAGCGAATATCAGACCAGGAGCTGATGCTTTTCGAGAGGTTAAAGTAATTTCCGGTCAATTAACCAGGAAGGACACTCCGCTTAAAGCAAATGGGATCCTTATCCACGATAATAAAGAAAAGGCAAAGCTGTTTGCGGAGGGCTTCAGAAAGCAATTGAATTGTAGAAACACTGAAACACCAGCGTCACTTTTGGAATTGGTTGATGACAAGATCAGGAGATTTGCAATTGAGAATTCCTCTCCAATTACTTCCTTCTCGGAAGAAAATCCTGCCAATAAACCGGTAGATCTATCTAACTTTCTTAGAATGCCTCAACTGAAGAACATCATTTCGACGTTAAATAATAAGAAGTCTTGTGGAGTTGATGGAATTTCAAACTTCATGATCCGAAAGTTTCCAGTCAGCGTGTTGAATGTTATTCTAATAATATTCAACAACGCCGTTAACATTGGTTATTTCCCGGAATGTTGGAAGGTTGCAAAAATCATACCAATACACAAAAAGGGCGACTCGCATGATCCGGCCAATTTCCGACCAGTTTCCCTACTGCCGAATCTTGGTAAATTGTTTGAAAAGTTCTGGATCTCAAAGATCCGGAGCTTCTCGGACAATAACGAGATCCTGCCGTGTCATCAATTCGGCTTCAGAGCACATCAGAGCACACAACATGCTACGTCCTATTTACTTCACTCTATTGTGAAATCACTTAATGAGAGGAATTGTCCAACAGTTGTATGCGCTCTAGATCTAGAAAAAGCATTCGACTCTGTTTGGATGAATGGGCTTATTTACAAGCTCATCAATAATAACTTTCCGCCCAATATGGTGAAAATAGCCATTAGCTTCTTCCAGAACAGGAAGTACTTCGTTAGTATTAACAACTCTTACTCCGAATTATATGAGATTTCCTCAGGTGTTCCACAGGGTTCTGTTTCGGGCCCAGTTCTTTATAATATTTTCACTGCAGATATTCCGGTACCGCAGGATCCATCTCCAGTGAAGATAATTCAGTATGCTGATGACACTCTCGTTCATGCGTCAAGGTTGGATCCTATAAGAGCAGGTAGAGAAATTAACGATTACCTTTCCACGTTATCTTCTTACTATAAGAAATGGGGTATCAAGATAAACGGTTCAAAGACACAAGTGACGGTATTTAGAAACCCCTCTAAATACGCTTTTTCCCAGTCCATTCGAGCAGGATCAAAGAAGGTCAGAATCAAAATTGGCTGTTCGGAGATAGCGCCGTCACCTACACTGGAGTACCTGGGTGTTCTCTTTCACGAGCATGTCAAGTTTAACCCACATGTTAAACGTACAATTAAAAAAACCATGATTGCTCTTAGATGCATTCACGGCCTCTTAAGGCGATCGGTGGGTCTTTCCAGTAGGGTTAAAGTTATCCTGTATAAGACTTTAATCAGACCCATCATCACATATGCAGCGCCAACGTGGCTAGCTTGCTCTAAGACTGCCATAAAACAGGCTGAGAAGCTTGAACGAAGAATTCTTCGATATTGTATGGGGAATTACTATGACTGGAGGAGGAAAAGGTATGTCAGAAACAGCGTGCTGTACTGTAATACCAAAATGACTCCTCTAAGTAAACATATTATAGAACTTACTAAGCGGTTCATAAAGCTAAAGATCATAGTAATCCTAGGATCAGTAATATGTGTGAGGTGGATACCCATCGAATAGATAGATACATTCAGCCTGCAGCAATTTCGAATGAAGCTCACGATGAGTTCTTTGAAGGGCTGTATGCATATAGCGGTCGAGCAACTCAAATGAGGAGCTAAGAATCAGCGGAGATAGGAGCCTTCCTTGGTCTTTTTTTTTTCTCTTTCTTTCTTTCTTTTTCTTTCTTTTTTCCTTCTTTCTTTTCAGTTCTGTTTTATCCTTTTCATTTCAGTTTTCTTTGATACTCTTTTCAGTTTATTTAGTTTCGATTACTTTTAATTGTAAATATGTATATATTGAATTTAAAGTAAGATTAAGATAAGGTTAAATTAAGTTAGTCAAGTAGATTAAGTTAGTTTGTAAGATAAAAAATTATAGCTGAGAAACGGCCGGATGCAAGCCGTATATAGAGCTTGGAAATCAAGCACAGATGTAAGATTTTTATATATATATAGTATATAATTAATATATGATCTGATCCTCTATTATAAGGAGTAGCCATACCATAGCGCGTAAGTTCTGTAAATAGGCAGGCCAAATATATATAGCCGCCTCCAACAAATTAACATTGTTAAATTTATGTAGCATTAGATAAATATATATGTAAGATGGAATGTCATTCAAATTTATATCGAAATAAATTATTTGAATCTGAAATCTGAATCTTTGTGGGCACTTTGAAATTTTAGACTGTTTTTTCATTCAAAACTAATATACTAACAACAACCTCTGGTTCTTGAAGTCTACTCGTTCAGGTTATTTGAATGCGTTTTACTGCCGTTGTTGAGAATCCCTCGCAATAATATCTGATAGGAAAAAAAAAATACTTTTCGAGAATTCCTCGTGGAGATCAGGGATGGCATTAGATGCTGAAGGATGCAGATGGAGTTGAACAAAAGTTCTCAATCTTTCTTCCGTCGCGACCCCATTAAAGAAAAAACAATCGCACTACACCTTCCGGCCCGATCATGCATTTAAAATACCGAAAAAGTGTTGATAATATTTTTTTATTATTTCTTTTTATTTTATATCTTTTTAGCCGTTGGGCGAAAGATCAACACTAACTAGACCAAAGTTCCTAGTCTGGCTGGAAATCTAACTCACCCCGTTAATATTAATGGACAGCCTTTGGAACAGGTGGACGAATTTGTCTACCTAGCCAGCATTGTTGCCGTCGATGGTGGCACTGAGCAGGATTTCGCTCGTTGCATCAACCAGGCTAAATGCCCGTGGATGGTTTGTGTTATCGCTTCTGTGGCGGCGGTGTATGTGGCGCCTCGCTTCTTGATCATCATCATCGTAGCGCGACAGCCCGACGTCGGGCCTTGGCCGCCTTGATGTTGTCGCCGAAATTGCGAAGATGCCTGGACAAGGAGAGAATCGAGTGGTATGATTATCCGGACACAGGACGCACTCCTAGCTCACCTGAACAATCGCTTGTTGAAAGCTCGTGCTGTTAACTCCGCGATCTATGCGCACACGGTGGCTGCGCGTATTCACTTCTTTCTTGTTCCAGGATATCGCACACACTTTTTTGTTCCTTTGACACCCGACTCTTCTTATCTCCAGCTGAACGAACGAAAGTCGGTTTTCGAAACATTGTAGGTTGGGCATGCCATGCCGACTTTCGAAAGGACGCACAAAAGAAAGAATCGCTGTGAATCGCTGTAGACGAAACCAACTACGGCTCATTCATAAAAATTAAAAAGAAAATGCCTCTGTTTTTAGAAACTGCTGCAAGGACTCAATCTGAATCACACGGGTTAATCGAAAAAACACGAAATCCATGATTCTATATATGTATGTACAGTACATACTTAGCTGATGGCACTATACCCAAAGTCGATATCACAAACGAAACTCACGATATGTATCTGATACTATTGTACATACGAGTATATAAGCAGAACGTCTAGAAGTTCTTAATAAAATTGAAAATGCAAGTATGAAACAGAAAATCTAAACAAGGCTCCGTTCATAATAGCCGAAAGGAAGCATCTTAGTAATGGACGTCCTAGAAGAACAACTTGGAAATGAGGACGACGACGTCGTCTTGTCGATTCCTCCTCGATTCCTCGCTTAATCCCATCATTACTGTGCACAATTTCCCAACCCCAGGCGGCTGATGCTATCGGTTCGATATTTATTGGCTATTATTGGTCTTAATACGCCATTAAGGCGTTTTGCTTGTTATTGTTGCTAAAAATCATTGAAATTTGTTATGAGATGGGCTCGATACCAAGACGTCGGTCGTCGTGCAAGGAGGTTTATAGACGGCAGAGAGAAAGAAAATAAAATCCATAGCTGAGATTATGTTGATGCGATTTAGATTATGATTGACTTTAAAGATAGCATTGAGATATACTCTATCAATTTCAATCGCAAATGCCGGGACAATGCACTTGTTGCTGATAAGTAGGCGAGGCACTTATACCATGTACATAGTGTTTACCTGTATCCTTCTACAATTTATGATAGTATAAAAATCACTTTTGGTTTGAACAATACCAAATGGGCTTCTTTGGTTTGAAAGGTATCCGAACCTTTTGAACCGGTTCTCCCCTCAGATCCATGCTACCATCGGTGGTATTGTCGTAACTGTTGTTCCCAAGACGTGTGAGACGCACAAAGTGAGGATAATTAATTCGGTGTGGAAAACAGTAGCTGCAATTCGATTTGGTTTAATGTTCTGAGATTAATTCTTAAACCGGTTAGGCTTGGTGCGACCAGGTCGTATGTTCCCCCAACATAAACACAAGATGGTCCAGCCAGCCAGCACCAACATCAACATCTTCATGATGATGCCCATGGCTGATGTTGCGATGGTCAGAACTTGTCGTCATCTATCTACTCCAACGAAAACTTCGTCGCTCGACATCGACATAGTGGAGCCCCTCGACAAACCGATGTTTTTCATGTCATTTTAATTGCATTAACGTATTTTGTAGGTCGTTTTGCCGTTAGCCACTTTCATTTTGATGATGATAACGATGACAAGCAATAATTTTATCGACATTTAGGCGGCGTGGGTTGTGTGTTGTTCGGTTGGATCGAGCTTCCGATAATTAGAAATTTTCCAGAAGTTGATGATAAAAAATTATGATTCAAATAGATCATTCAAACGATGGAGAAAAGTCAAACGATTTCACAAATGGGCTCCATCAGGATGGCATACTTTAGTGAAAAATAATTGTCCATTCGGATTTCCATATGTTCGCTTCAAAAGAAAACTTCGAGATCGGTTGAACGATGGTTTTGCCTTTTGAAAAGACAGCTGCCGAGTCTAAGTGGCAGGTCTTGATCTAAATTCGAGATACATCTCGATCAATGCGAACAACCAATAGTCTAAGAGCCAACGGCTAAAAAAGACAAGTAATTTGCCAACAGTCCTAATAATCTTCTTCTTGATTCGATGAACAAGAAGAAGTTAGTCTGCCTACCGGTGCGTGTTGCCAACAGGCAGAAAATTTGTCCTTAAATGGTAAAAAAAAATGGAGGTAAGTCAAGTAATTTGCTAACTGTTCCTCTTTTGCATGGTAGTAGGCAATGATCCACTCATAACAAAAAATAAGAAGTCAAAAAACTCACTCGGAACAATCCCCAAAACCTGCGATTTAGTTTTTAATCTCTTAAGGGAAAGGAAAGGAAGCATGACAAGAAAAGTCTTTTAAAAGAATAAAATAATTTTTCGGTTTAATTTTGGGGAAAAAATTCAAAAATATTTTGAAAACGATTTACACTAGCGTAAATTTTAAAGACATTCTCACCAATTTTCCATATCTTGAATATATACCAACGAACTTAGTGTGCGTCTGTAACTTACCTTGACAAATATTTGAATCGCATGGCGAAGGCTGTATCCGATGTTCGCTCGAAAGTCATTCGTTACGAGAGAATCGCTCTATCAACGAATTATCATTAGAATTCATTAATGAACCATTTGTGCAATTTCAGACTCAAATAATTTCATGAATATGGAGAGAGCAAACTTTCTTTTTTTTCTACTGATTTGTAAAAAGCATTAGGTGCATACGAGTATCACACCATACCATTCACACCACTAACTAAGCTAGGCACTTTGATCTTTCCTTTCTTGATCTATATACGTATTTCTTTATTCTTTTCTAAATAAAATCCTTCAAAGATTTTCAGCAATACTCTTTACATTATACGTTTATATCGTTCGATACGAAACTACCTCATAAGTCAGTTCAATTGTGATATTCGGGGTCAAAAAGATATTTACAGTTGTATAGTAGATTTACGATCAGAAAGCACCATAGTACATCGTCGTCGCCGTGCAGATGGTGAATCTTGATTTATATTTATTAACACACTTTCAGGAAATTATGTTAACAGATCCGTATGGGAACAAATAGCGCTCGCACTTTAAAATTAATACTGCATAAATTTTTGGTGGTTGGCCTCCCCAAAAATAGAATTCACCCACTCCCGATAACAAGATGCGGCGCAATGACCATTCAATTAATCACGGCAACGGTCGCGTCCGCCACTTAGTGAATGCTGTTGGAAGTTGTTTTCGATTTAGTAAATGCATATTTTTACATATCATTACAAACATTCGCCCCAAAAAAATGTGGAATGGCCATTACACTTTCTGGTGATGATGGAGGAAAGGAAGAACACAAGTATGTACATGGCGAAAATACCTACAGAGAAACAAAAACATCTTTCAAGGAAACTCAGAAGACATTCATCAACATTTTTTCATTACATTACAATAATTGTTATACAATGTAAAAGTAGGGCGACCGGTAGCGCAGTGTCATCAGTCTCATGTTTGACTACCGGCATTTCGGGTTCGAATCCCGTCCACGACGACGTTCGTGGCCATGGATGTGCTGTGCAGGAGGTGCATGCTGGCAACTGCATTCTCCGAAACCAGTTTATGCCATTGAAACTTCAACTAGGCCACATGGAACAGTTGACGCGCTATGCCCCACAAGGGGTTAGGTCTACTGAGAGATACACGACGGATTAGAAGAAAGGACAATGGGCATAATTGGACCAAATTTCCACCACTAACGAGACCTATGTAACTGAATAGTCCATTACAAATCGAGTATCTTTTACTATGTTAATTGCCTTGACTCCTCCAGGGGCATGAGTGCGTCAACATCTCTAGCATTTATATGCCTTGTTGACGTTTCGATAGCATATCTACTGCACTGTGAGAGTTCTATTAGTACTCACAGGTACACCGTTCGACTTCCAAATTATCTGGTTTCGGGGACTCTGATCGTTTATCGGGTGGTGCTCCGGTTGATACTCCTTTCCAACGTATCTGGTTGCTTCGCGCGGACTCTGGTCGTTGCGCGGGTGGTGCTCGCGCTAACCTAGCTTCTGGATTCGTTGACAGCTAAGCGGGGTTTGTGAGGCCCCTCTGGCCGACAAGCATGCATCGTCCATTTGGTTGCTTTGGGAAGACTCTAGTCGTTTAGCGGGAGGTGTTCTTTTTACCCTTTGCATCTGGAGAGAGACACCACCACCGGACCTTAGGAGCGAATGCCTGAATTTTCAGTTCTTAGCGGACTATTATGCTTCGTAACACTGAGGCAAGCACCGAATATTGAAAAATTGCATTGAACACCAACAACAAGAAGATACCTTTTCTACTCTTGCAAGGCCAACATGAATTCATAAGGATTTGAATCGTTCCCACAAGAGATGGGAGATTGGTTCAGCGTTCACGTCTAAACGAAGCATTAGATTTGATTGGATACGATGCCTTTTTGGACAAATTGAACTTTAAGGCGTAGTACATCTATAAATCGCATTTAAAACATGTTTATGATCCTAGGTTTTTTCCGGAGGAGTTTCACTGCTTTCATAATTAGTTAGTAACGCACATGAATATCGTATTTATTTTGCCAATCGTGAATAGCATTGTCTGTGCAAAAAAAATGTGCGATATCGGGCAGATAGAAACATCAACCATCCATATGTATGTATATTAAAGAGGTCAATGGTAAATTAATTTCATATTACACGCAACAATCCCTTGAATGTAAATATTTCGCCATAAGGCAATCATTTATAGCAATTTACGATTGGGCTATACCCAACAATTTATTACAATATGAATATTTTGAACCACCCCGAAACGACCGCTCTATATTTTTCATGTTTTATATAATGACTTTGACCTGACTCCCCTCATCGTCACGAAAGGATATGATATCATTTAATTATAAGTCCGCAAAAAATCATAAAAAAGGACAGACATAAGACAATAATGCCGGCATTCAGTCGTAACCCCACCCATTTGAATTTATCAAAACGCAAAAGGATTCAGACCAGACTAATTTAAATGGCGTTTATTATGGCCCAAATATAACTTAGTCCATACCTGCACGCGCAGAATATATTTTTGATGTCTGGGACAAGCATAGCGGGCAGTATGCAAAGGTAGCTAAACTTTTATAAAATTTAACCAGGTAAAAATACACCATCCAAATTGATAATATAAAAAATACTGCGGGTTCGGTGTACATTTTAAATCTTTTGTAACAAAATATCCGAAGATTAAAATAAGCTACGAGTATATGGACGGGCAGAAAGTTATCAGTTCGCGAAATCTGTCCCAATCGACAAAAAAATAAAAAAAAAAAACTATCTTCACCTTTACCTGTGCTCAACCTTTTAAAGGAATTCTACCCTGAAATGTGAGGTAGTTAAGATTGCTATTGAAAGAATGCACAAACATTAATAACGTGGTGCATCGTGCATCGCACTGAAATTAAGAAAATGCATTCTAAATTAATCACAAAGAGGATTGGAGTTCGTCGCGAATTGGAGCATGTACAATAATAACATTTTATAAAAGGGAATTTCCACTGGTGCACATTTTTTGGATCCAGGATTTTTGATGAAATTACATGCTCGTGGTGGTAGTTGCATTAAGGGCGAGAAACCTACTAGAATAATTTTTAAAAGTCCATTGAACGAATTTCTATACGAATAGGTCGTAACGAACCAGTTCTTACAAATAAGTGTCTATTTTTGAATTTGCAAAAAGTCGGCACTAGTTCAAAGTGGGGATTTATGGGTTAGAATTGGCCGCTGTAAGCCAACCGCTGTCAACAAATTCAGGGATGTGAAAACCATATGATTGGTGAAGCTTAATTTTTGGCGGGAACACTACGAATAGGCAAAATTGAAAAAAATGGTACCGTTGAGAACAGGGCCGTAGGATTATGGGGAGACAATGGGAGTCAGACGAGAATGCCGCCGAGAATGGGCGAGGAATAGTCAAAATATATATAATTAATATATATAATTAAAATAAAATATATATAATTTGCAATGAACCATATTCTGGTCTGGGTAGTGCTGCTTCCACCAGTAGATCTATGGCAGCACCTGATGGGTAGTGATCTCTCGGTGGTACGAAACCAGAGGCCGAGGGTCCCATTACATTTAAACTCCGATGCGAGCTCGAGCGCATCTGAGCCGTCCGACAACCATTCTATCCTAATCTCCCAATTTTCTTTATTTCTATCTGTGCTGGCACTGCCCGACCTTCACGGTGATTATGGCAACCTTAGGCTCCGTCCCCACGGGCATCTTTGGAAACCCACCAATCCATCCGTTACATATTTGGCGCCAAACGTGGGGCCCATTTCTAAAAAAAACGAGCTAAAAAGGACTTCGTCGGGTTCTTTTTAAGTGCTTCCACCGATAGGCATGCCCCACAAGCAGATTTAGGCTACTCGCTCTAAGTCTTAGGACTTAGCCATTTCTACCTCACGTGTAGCTGTGTTTTCCACAGTAGCACCCTCATACTTCCTAAAGAGTAGATTATCTTTTAAGAGTCAGTTCAACAGTTTTTTGTCTTTTGTGGTTTAGCCACGTACCTAAAACAGTCGTGAGTAGGAGTCACCTCCGCCTGGAAGACACTGTAGTAGTCAGGGAGACGGAAGGACAGACTGATGTTCAGCGCCTCCGAGTAAACCCCCGCCCCGACCCCATCAACGTACTTGGAGCCGTCCGTAAAAAAGCTTACAGCGTTAGTACTTAAAGTTATACCTTCCGCCCACAACTCAAGAGAAGGGATTAGTCAACAGAAGTTTTTGTCGAACTCTAGTTTGGGTGAGGAATAGTCCGTGGTTTTAGGAACATCCAAACTATTTAAAATATCCGAATGCCCATTGTGGACGGGGTCCATTGAACCGTTTCACGAAGACGAATAGCCACATTGGTAGCAAGCTGCTCGACCAGGATGTCCAGAGGAGTCAGGTTCGGCATGACTTCAAGGGCTGCAGTAGGCGTAGAGCTTAGAGCACCCGTAATGGCGACACTCGCCAGCCTTTGAACTTTCTTCAATAGGCTTCTGTAGGATCCGATTCTAATTGCCCTCCAGAACGCCACTATCCCAGACGTAAGAATGGGGCGCAAGACCGACACATATAGCCAGTAAGCCGATTTCGGTTGCAGGACTCACTTCCGACACATAGCCCTTCTACACGAGTATAAGGCGGCAGTGGCCTAAACGAGGAGAGAGGACTTCACCTTGAGGAGTGCCTCTGCAGACATGCCTACGCGCGGACGAAGAGTCCAGTTTTATGCAGATCACCTTCGAAGTGAGCAACGAATTGATAATTATGTAGATAGATTCATGTACACCTAGACAAACAAGAGCGTCAGTGATAGCCACCGGTTTTATGTAATTAAAGGCACCCTCAATATCAAGGAAAGCAACCAGCGTGTACTCCTTGCATACAAGGGACTTTTCGATATGGCCTACTAAGGCATGCAACGCCATATCCGCCGATCTACCCTTCCAGTGGGCATGCTGGGAGGCAGACAGCAACCGACTGGGAATGGTGTCACGTAAGTAGGTGTCTATCAGTCTCGCCAATACTTTCAACAGGCAGGATGAAAGGTTAATAGGCCTCAGGCCCTTCGGTCGCGCGTGCGAGGCCTTACCCGCTTTTAGGATGAAGACAACTCTGACCTCCCTCCATAAACAGGGTATATGAACAAGCTCCAGACAACCCCTGAAAAAAGATTCAATCCAGGGATATACAGCATCCATCGCATGCTGAAGATCCGCTGGAATAATATCGTCAGGTTCAGCAGACTTAAAGGGGTCGAAGCAGTTCATGGCCCAATAAATCTTCTAAATCTTCTCCTTAGAGAAAATTGACGCAGGGTCACATGGAGTAACTACGGCGGATATGCCATTATAGACAGGAGTAAGGACAGAGCTGTAAACTGGAACTGAAAGTGTATGGACCGAGACGTATGGAGGCGAAAACTTCGAGAAGCCATATCCCCCAGCGGATAATATGGCTGTTAAGTAATTAAGTAAGTAAACGTTTATTATTTTCGTATGGTTCTATTGTCAAATTTTTATGAATGCTCGTTTATCTTTTTTTCAAGAAACAAATGCCATCCAATCGACTAATTAAGCATCATAAAAAAATTAGCATAAAGACCCCACCCACTTCTTGCAGTATACAAGCATATGTCTAACCTATATTCCTAATAATGCGCGTGGCCATACTTTTTTGAAAATCTACAATATTAATACGGGTTTTCCAGGCACTTTCCTTAATCTACTGAAAATACGAAATTTATCTAATTGTAAATCAGGTACAATTCTTTATTTTGTATTCACTCCGGAGACGACACACCCTACGATAGAAATCCCCTGACGCCATTCAGTAAACAGATACAAACCAGACAAAAAAAAATTCAATTTTTTATGGCAACATGCGTTGGGACTACTCAATAATTTGTGGTGGAGTTCCATTTATATGTAGAAGAACGAGTATGAGGTAATCCGTCGATAAAGCTGAATTATGATAAGGAAGGCGGAATGCTAAGCTATCTTAAGACTGCCGACCGATAAGAAATTGTTTTGCATTTAAGTACGCTAATCACTTTCACCGGAAACATTCGCATTTTATCAGACAACCTTTCAAGTTTATGATCACGATAAGAATGCAGTGACTCGTATATTTTATCATTTTGTTTTCTTTTTTTTGTGTGTGAAGGACACGAATGTTTTGATTTACAATACAAATGGATTTAATGTAGGTGACGGTATTCCGGGTACAAAGCATGGGTGGCACTCTTACTACCGAATGCCATGCCATGATACGTATCCATTTAAGTTTCGGAAAAATCCGAACATGGATCATATTCAAAACATTTTGGAATACGAGTATATGCTTGTGTGACGTCTTCTCCGCCGAACCCAGTTTATTTTATTGGCCCCATCGCCCCTATTCAGAATGCAACTGCAGCAGCACAAAACCGATACTGTCACGAATGTAAAAATCCTTAATCGGGTGATGCTTAGGGTCACCCAAGGAAGCTGCGTACTCAGTCCGCAGTAGGGATCTTGGCAAGAAGAAAAGAGAAAAGTTTCGTGGATGAACCCTGTGTAGTGAGTTCATCCGCAGCTTTGTTCCCATCAATGACCCGATGCCCTGGCTAACCCAATTATTGCTTGTAAGACACGGAAGGGAAGCAAAACATTTTTTCACTATTTCCGATGAGAATGCATTTGAAGAAGGAGCCGTAACAGACTGACGACTGACTTGTTGTCTAGAGTTTCCCTGGCGCAGAGTCGAGAGGACGTCAGTTATTTCCATATGCACGGCCCGTGTGGTGAGGCATGTGAATAGTGCGATCCATCGCTTTTCCCGTCGTCACCCAACAGTAACATTTACAGGCCCAAAGTAATTGAGCCCCGTATATTTAAATGGGAACTGAAACGGAATAAGTCGGTCAATGGGCCTTAGCTTAGGCGTAGGGTTCTAGTAGTTCAGCACCGAAAGGCCGCGATGGAATATTGGTGAAACTGTTAGCGATTGGACCGGCAGGTTCAATTTGTGCACTGTCCGTACTCGCCGAATCGCGAATCGTCGCTGCAGCTCACAGCGACTGCTGATTTCGAAATTTACTTCTCCTGAGTGTTCAGATACTCGTACGACATTCTGCCCAGTAAATGGCATCTTTATTATCGATTTTGATAGCACTTGTGAGCCCTGTGTTGTGTGCGCACGTGGAACGTACATAACCAAATTTATGAATTTGTTCGCTAGAGCCGAAGCCTGCCTCAGCAGCATACATTATTTACATTAAACGTGGTTCCTCAACGTCATTCAGTTTGCGCCGGAGTCGCCGTTTATTCAAGCGAAAAGCGAAAACTGCAGCTCGACGCGGACAATGGAGAAACCTCAGCAGAAGGAAGGTTCAGATATGCCGCCGTCCGACGACGAGTCCCATAACATGACGATCATGTGTGGTGACGCAGAGAACGTGAAGCCACCGCAGAGTAGACTCAAGGAAGAGGATGCACTGTCCATTGTCCTGGGTTTTCGTACGTATAAGTTAAGAAGGGTTATATATTTTAATCTGTTTATAATGACTTCAGTTGGGCATATCTCAGATTTCTTCATGAATTTTAGTACTAAACTGTTAGTCGATAATTAAATCTTTGAGCCTGAATCAACATTTCCAGACTCTGCTGTTCTACTTCTCTACTCTCTAGTTCTAGTGGAACCAACCCAATCGTCTTTTTACTCGTATACGCCAAACTCCAAAAAAAAAACCGTCACACGGCCAATTAATGCTCCATTAAAATGTAATTGTCTCACGCCTTCGATAAAATTTCTTTCAATTATTCATCGCAACTCAATTAAAATGCAAATTTACCTGGAATTCTTTGATTTCCGCTATACAGTAAATGATGATTTGTATACGCTGTGTATAATCAAGCGATGACTAATTGTGGACTGCGCCATCCGTTGCCATCGTCTTTAAGGCCCGGGTTGCGGTCAGATTTTGTAGAGCGGCCAACTCTTTGAGATGCCAAAGCTGTTCCTAATGTAATTATCTTAACCGCAACTTGTCCAAAAAAGGGAGCCATCTACGGAAATACCACAATTCGGTTATAACAGCGAGATGGAGTATGGAGTATGGTTACCATGGTAAAGGTGAAACGGATCAGGGGAATGGATGGTAATTATTCAACAGATGAAAACCTTGAATGCCGAAACTCACTTCAACACGGAGGTAAT
Organism: Chloromyia formosa; assembly: GCA_964017055.1. Lineage (NCBI taxonomy): Eukaryota > Metazoa > Arthropoda > Insecta > Diptera > Stratiomyidae > Chloromyia > Chloromyia formosa. Next base: position 3,927,210 of record OZ024818.1, on the reverse strand, counting down.
TACGTTTTCGGAAACTTTTATCTTCGGGGATTCGGAAGTTAATTGGGCGACGTCTTGTACGGAAGGGATGTTGAGCAATTCACCTGAATCCACCCACTCGCCAGTCGAACGTAGTTTAGGACAGCGATTGCGGCTACGCGTTGCCCATCAAAACAAATCGATGTCTGCATTTCTATGAGGTTTTCCCATGACGATGATGGCTTCACGTTGCTCGAACCATTTTGTGGCTCGTTCTCCTCTTCAATTCACCTGCTAAATTCATTTCAGGTGTGTGATTTGCATTAAAACATCGAATCCGCAATTTGATTATTGTACGCGCACCAGCGAAGCTGAGTAATCAACGAAGCGCCACGGCTGCTGCTAGTGCTAGGAATCGTGCATTGTTTTGAATAAATTAAGTTCGTGAACTACTGTCGCAATAATTGAACCTTGAATCCACTACGTGGCCATCGTCATTGTAGACATCCTAATGGATTACGTACTTAATAAAACTGCACCTACGCGGTCCAGACATGACGCGACAGCATGCAATCTTCCGACCAGCTGGCTGACTTTTCCTGACTTCTCACCTTCCATTAAAATTGAATTACTCGTAAATACTCGTAAGCAGTAGCTAGTTTTACTTTGCGTGACATTCTCACGTGCAATAAATACTAAATTTGAAGGGAATTATAAGTCCTGTGTTTGTTTAATTTGCTGCGAACATGAATGAGTTGCCGAGTCTTATTGGGTCACTCGATGCAAACATACTCCTTTCCATGCTCACAGTACATAATTGTTAATTTAAAGGAGTTATTCATGGCTCAAAGGACTATTATTATCTTCACATTTTCCCTCCTTAATTGTTTATCTTACTCTTTCTTCTTTAACTGCTCGAAAATCACACTATTTGCGCTAACTTCTTGCTGGGAAGTCGGGAATGACTGAGGCTTATTGTTACGTCATTACAACAGGGAGAAGACAACGGTAGGACTCGAGCCCGCGAGCGCCGGCCGGTATGATGAGGCATCAGACTGATGTCTTATCGCTCAGACAGATCTTCAGAACGAAACTCTCTGATATGGGAAACTCCTCACTAAACTGCTTGGAGGATCTGGACAGGGAGATTGAGTCATTTCAGAAAGCCTCGGAAGTAGCTTTCAAAGCCTCATGTCCGGCGAAAAGAAGTAGGAAAACTCTTCCTTCACATGATAAGAAAACTGACTAGGGAGATCTTCGACATCTGCAACAAACACAGGTTATGGCAGCTAAATAAAAGCTACCTATCCACATTGCCGAAGTTGCAGGGTTGAAGATGGGAAAGAAACCCTCACCCACTTCCTTTGCGAATGCCCGGGGTTTATTGGGACCAGAGATCATGCGTTGGCAACCCCTTTTTAACAACCAAGGGGATGTGGTAGGAGTGAGGACTGGGGAGTTGCTCTACTTGCTGAACTTCACTGTTTGAATTGGGGCATCCTAGCATCCCCTGAAACTACAATCATCACCAAATAAAAAAATTTCACTAGGTTTGTGGCTTCAAAACGCCGCCTTGTGTGCTAATTGGGCTCTGGCAGGTCCTGTTTCAGCCACCGCTTATACCAAGCAGCTCCTTAGTGGCTTCGTTGACTTTTCGTTAGCATATATGTAACTTGTTTCATACGATACATGTTACCTGCTGCCCATTTAATCCTATTCTGCGAGAAGTCGGGAATAACTGTGGCTTCTTATTTTGCCCATAGAACAGGAGGAATACAACACACACATCCATGGCCACGGCAGGATTTGGGCACTCAAACGCCGGTTTGATGAGACATCAGACGGACCCCTTGTCGCACTGACATTATCCGTAATACATTTATGTGAAACATAAGTATACATAAGCATCTATTTATCCCTAATTTCTGGTCCGAACTCGCGGCTAAACTCTAGAAAATATAAATTACCTAATTGAGGTTGAGAACCAGTTTTTCTTTTAAAGCCAAATTGATTAATGGATCAACACCCACCTGGTATTTGACACAATCTTAGCCATTTGGTGACACACGATCCACGTGCTTTGCACATTTATTTTCTGTTTGACTCAGACGGCGATCTTTACCTAATTTTTTTCCCATAATAAAATGCAAATTTAATGCACAATAACATTTGTGAAGCCTAATCACGACATTCGACATAGTTGGGAAGCATGCCATACCGCTGCAGCTTGAAAATCTAAAGACTTTGTTTTGAGAGTTTTAAAGCCGCGATCACGATTTGATCTTCAGGTGAAAAACGAGCTGTTGCTATCCATACCACGGGCTAAAACCGTGAATTAAAAAAAAATGGTTATAAATATATATATGAAATTCAATAGACGACGTCCGTCGCGGACGTGAAGATATTCAAATTAGACATGGTCCACGGCGAAGACCAACACGTAATACCGAAAACCCTTTCATTAAATTCGAATTTGAGATCGTGTTTGACGGTTCGGTTGTTCGTGAATATTTCATAAAGCAAAATATGTCTCTGAACGTATTTTAATGCTGGTCTTTATAAATTACAATACTAAGATTTACGCAGAGTGCTAGAGTTGAAAATTCAAATTTGGGTCAATTTTAAAGCGAGTAATTCGCGTTGTGTGTGTGTCGTCCCACGGACTCGATGGTGAATGGATTCGTGGCAGTTAACAGTTCGTTGGAAAAATAATCGCAATATATAATATATATAATATGATATAATATGAAGGGTTGAGTTGACAGTTCATGCAAACGTCTCAATGTGAATGGCTTGCTTTATGCTACGCACAAACTTGATTGCTTAACGAGAATCGATGCAAGTACAATAACCACAAACATGGAATTCGATTTTTTATTTGACAGCCTTTTCGATAAGTTACAAATTTTTAAAATGAAAATGTATGACATCGATCCCGTACAACGTACTCCATTATATGCAACTTCCCCTTATGACGCCTATAAAAACCAGGCCTGTGCGCAGAATTTTCTCTGTTGGGTTTTTGTTTTCAAAGACTGATAAAGTGTCCATGAATTCATGGAAAATATAACCTAGCTAAACATCCAACACAATTTGATTAAATTTACGATCAGGTAGCAGTAACCGAAGTGGTGCTCAACCTACTCAGTTGCCCTAACCCGTTGTGGGACAGAGCGCGTCAACTGTTCCATGTGGCCCAGTTGACGTTTCGTTGGCATAAACTAGTTTCGGAGAATGCAGTTGCCAGTATGCACGTTCTGCGCCCTTATTTAGCCACTTACCTGCGATAAGTCGGCAGACGCTGTGGCTTATTATTGCGCCCCGCACCACAGGGTGAGGACAATACAAACATCCATGGCCACAAACGTTGTCGTGGACGGTAGTCAGACATGAGACTGATTCTGCACACCAACTTAGTTTGCGTCTGTAGCTCGGTACGTTGCCGAGCTAAGTTACAGACGCATATTAAGTTGGTATGTGCACAATGAATCCATGTGTCACAAAAACTCCCAATTTTCACTTTAAATGTTGTTTAATCTTGGAGGAAATCTGGAGCATCGAGATCTCTTAACTTGTATCCTTTCAAAATTCCCCATCTATTATCCTTGTCCATATTATAAAAAAATACAAATTTTTTTCTTTGCCATCCGTAGTAGGTAGGGGTATGCCATCGAATTCAACCATCTTCGAACGATCTAAGCCCGATGGATTCTACAACAGCTGATATCCTTTTCATGGATTTCAAGCGTAAAAATTCTGTATGTCTAAGAACGCAATGAAATTGGTTGAACCAAATAACAGAAAACATAAATGCAAAACACATTGACTTTCACAGCAGTACGCTGTCAATCTATGTCCTACACATCGGATTATTCAATCGTCTCTAGGCATAGGTAATTCGATATAATACGACTCAAACAGCTTGTTTATTCCTTTTTTCTCAGCTTGAATATTTTTATGCCAATCTAAATAAAACTTCCACCACGACTATCTAAAACGCAAGTGACGTAAGTAAATTGCTGTAGACGTCTGGAATGCGTAAAGTGTGCGTAATTCTACTCGTGTCAGTGATAAGATGGGTGGGTCACCAGCACTGACTTCATCATCTTCCCCAGGGAAGTGAGAGTTGTTCTAATCTAGCCGACAGATCTGCCAGTCAATCTGGCATATGATGCGGGAGACGAAACAGAACCGCAGCATGGAAATCACATTTTGAATTGTTCTCGTCTTAAAAGCGCAGTCATGTTGTATTTCTTTCGTTTATTTACCTTTGACCTCTCCGAATGAATCGGCATCGGAATGGAAATCAGCCTCGGAATCTTGTCTGTGTACTAAATGATGTAGAATAGATACATTATATACGAGTACTACACCTCCTACAGAAGAGTGTCAAGTAAGCAATGCCGGCTAGACTAAACACCCATCCAACCAGCTATTTGGCGTGCGCAAATGTCTTCATTGGATTTCGTGATGAAATTCTTATAATCAACTTTAAAGAAAAAAAAGATGTGCAACCAGAGCATCTTCGGGGTTGAATTACAACGTCTTCTATCAATTTCTCAAAAGATAGAAGAAATGTGGTATGGAAAACTGTAGACAGTCAGAGCAGAGTCAGTCATTCAGTCGTCCTCTCGTCATGGCCTGTCATGATAAGGAGAACAAATATTCTGTAGCCTCCGCCTGGTCTTTGGTTGATATGGATTTGAATTTCTTGACATATTGAATTAGTGAGCTTCTTGTCAGCGGTTTTTCTGTATATCTAGGCCTATGCCCTATGGCAAAACCGTGACAGCGGTAGCTGTTAATACCATACACAATACCATGGTAGCAATGGAAATGGTGGTTAGAGACTTCTTCGCATGCTATCACGACCATCAGCCAAGGACTATTCTACTGGGAATTGTCCTGGTTTTCAGAGCTATCCAAATTGGGGAATGGATGATGGTCACATTATTTGAAGCTCTCAAGCTGCCATTCACGAAACGTCTGTCGATTTGCCACCTCAGCTATTTTTCATGATTGATTGGAGCTTTCCTCACTCATTGCCACAGTTCTTGATATTGCGCTCCACTTTTGTGATAATTGATGGGCTCCTTGTCGAGTGGGGCTTTGCTCTTTGCTGGCTATGTCTATTGCTCGTTACATCGATTTCTTTGATGTCGGTGCAATAATTCAGCAGATATAGTCCGTATGGAATTGTTAGGGATGAACAGAAAATTTGAAAATGATTGCGTAATTGTCTGTATGGGATTCCGTTTTGAAAGTGCGATTTGTGCGAGCCGATTTGAATATTACGCTAGCTGCTCGTGGGATTTCAAATTAGTGACAACAAAAACAAAAATTCACACACACTGAGCACGATGCATTCGAGCTTTCGAGACGATCTGTCAGACGTCTCAGTCTCACTTTCCCAGGTGAGCTCCATCTGTCAGATATTGAGGCACCTCGTCATGAAAGCGTCAGCACTGGGCAGCACGTCTGGAAATAAGCCTGAGGAGCAAAAAACTTCTCGAAATGCCCGATATAGAAATAACCACCCGAGACTGACTCATCCAAACTGCGACCCTCTTCACCGGGGACTTGGTGGCGCAGCCTGTAAGCGTTACCTAAGGTATCTCTCCCTTGGATACTCTCCTGCTAAAGCGACAGATATTGATGGGAAACACACGCCCACTCCGAAATGACAAAGATCCGAAGAGAACGAATCAGCTGGTCGCCTACCATCCACTGCAGCCAGCAGCAAAAAAAAAAACTGCGAACTACTCTCCATCTGGCGAAAAGGCTCCGGCAGGGTCTGGAACCGATACACTCGGCTCCAGTTGGGTGCAGTACGAGCACACGCCGTGGGGGTCCTCTCTGGGCAATGGCTAACCGAGCCTGAACAACATGCTCTATGAGATCGGAGGATCCAATTAGCAGGTGACAGAGTCCGTCAGGGTAGCTATTCTGTCCAGCACTTAACCGGCGGTCATGTCGCATGCTCTCTTCCAAAAGGGTTACCACTGAAGCTGGAGACACCACTCTTACAGCAAACGCAAGGAGGTGTTTTATCCTGTTGTGGTGTATCGTTGTAGACACTCTCATGTGGCGATTGTCCTCACTTGGATTCTCAACACAATGATACGCGGAAGAAGTGGTTATTTGTGTCAGGGATAAATTTTAAATAGTTCTACCCCACATGACCCAGAAAGCTTCGCGTGTATTCTAAGAATGGTGTGACACTAGCGGACTTTGGCCTATCGAAGGCCGTTTGGTCGCATTTACGAAAGAAAAATTTAGCTTGGGGCAATGATACTGCAGATACTCGATGAAGTTCTTTCCTAAAACTTCGACTTTTTTGGCAGAAACTTACTTAATTTCAAGCATTTAGCGATTCCATTGTCTTACCAATTAGGGATTTAAAGGTATAAATGGATATCAGTCGGCACTTTATCTATATTCAATAATGTGTGAGTTTATGAATACCGCAATTGCTATCCAATATTAGGAGCGTTCTTTTGAGTATCTATCAAGTCTAGGGTAGGGTAGCGAACACGTCATTACCCAAACAATAAGTCGCTTGTTTTCTGTGTAACGTGTGGTTGTTATCCTACCCTACACTTGATAGACACTCAAAAGAACGTGCCTATAATCTAATCGCCCCGAGAAAGATGCTTAAGGGGGGACATCACAGTAGAGCACGAATAAGGAGGCATATTTTCGGGATTTTTTTTGTCTCAATGAAATGATCAATCGAAAATTTGTATAGTAGGTTTTATAGTACTATTAAAAAACTACAAAAAAAAAACAATTTTTTCAACATTTTTTGAAACAAAATGGCGGATGTACAGCACTTTTCCCAAGGCGCCTATTTTTGGAAGAGGGTCCGTGGGCGGACATGTCGACTCCGTAATTTATGACCTAGAACAAATAATCAAAGTTTTTTAGTTTCTGTATATCAACAGCTATGGAGCCACGTAGGATTTTTTCGATATATTGATTTTTCACGAAATGGTGCACGTTTTAAGAATAAGTTGATAATTTTACAAAAAAAAACGTCATAAAATTGTTGATAAAAAAAAAACCAAGTAATATAAAAAAAATCCTACGTGGCTCGATAGGGAAAAGCTTTTGGAATATACTGTCAAAATGTCAAATCGATCGGTAAAAATTTGCCCGAGTTATGTGTCCGCCCATTTCAAAAAAAGTGGTTTTGAGAAAAACGCGTTTAAAGTTTCAAGTACTGTAAAATCATATAATATTCTTACACACCTCTAATCTGCGATGCCTGCACCATACAACTGGCCTTCAAAATCTATCTCCTCCTCTTTTTGGACCTTCCGAATTGCTTTCAAAGCGATGCGGGCCTGTTTTACGCCGATACTCAGTGATTGTTCCGCCTTCTGTATGCGTTTCTCATCCACGTCCATGCATAGTTGGTGACTTTTGAAGCCAATTTTCATGTCCATGACCTGGATTATACGTAAAATCGATATTAATCCGTCATTAAAAACACACGAAGCGATGTCTGTAGCAATGTCGAGGATTGGTTTGCCGGAATTCATAGTTTTTGGAGCCGTCGCCCACACTGTAGAGTTGAAGCTCTCATTGCTGTTTTGAGTGAAACCCCCGATGCAGCGAGTGAGAAGATCATCCGTAGTGAGTTGTTCATAAACTGGCTTAATAGCTTCATAAACTTCATTAGACATTGGTGATTTGTGCGTATAAGTGTCCAAATTGTCCGAAGATTTCGCCCTTTGCCACGAGCACCATGAATTTTTCCCAGTCGGGCAATCGTCGTGTTGCGGATGGTCATCCGTAGATATTTTGTGAAGCAATGTGGCCCATACAGCTTTCTTCATTTGTTCGACTGATTCGCAATTTCTACGAATAGCTACTCCGAAATATATTGACAGTTCGTCAATCAGCTTGCCTGTCAGTTTCCCTTTTCCTCCCAAGCCTTTTGTGCGTTTCTTCAAATTACGGAGGTGCGTACTCATGCGTTTTTGTACGTGATCTACGCATTCTTTTTTTGTTATCGTCACGTTTCCGTACGGTTTAGCATCTGTGAGACCTTTGAAGGTTTTGGAGACTCCATCGCCGACATAACTCACATACCTCACATCATGCAATTTTTCAGAGCGTTGAAACATTTCAATAGCTGCATCCACCTCCATTTTTCCAGCTGATCCTTCGTGGTTTGCTTTGCATTTGTTCGCGTGATTTTCTGCCCATTCCCTGTATTCTTGGGTGTCTTTCTTTTTTTCCCAGTATTCGCACGATTTGCAGTATTTGGATTTCACTGAGACATCGATAATTTTCCCAGTGTGCCAACCGATAAGTGAAACGAAACCATACAGAGATGAAAAGCCACGTTTTTGCCATGATCCATCGCCCGATACCGTGATTCCGTTTTTTCTCCTTTCTCGACAGAAATTCTCTTTTCTTCTTCCACTGCATTTGACAGGCTACTCTTGGAAACGATTTCTGTTGCACTGGAAATGGTTTGAATGATCGTATCATAAACCGATTGGTAGACCGGGCGGGGCAGTTCTATAAATGCACAAAATTTTCTTATGCCTTGCAAACCAACACCGAGTAATCGCATGGCAAGAACAATTCTGCGATTAATTTCATAGGCATTGTTGATATATGGGCAACTCGGTATTTCTGTTTTATTACATTTCTCACAGGATACAAGAATTTTAAATCCTAATCCTCGTTTACTGCTTTCCGTGAAACTCACTGAAGAATGACACACTTTACATACGACGACATTGGAAATGACTGCAAAAACCGCTACAAAATTTACGATATTATAGACAAACGTAGGATCTACTTCAACGTCTGTAATATCTCGCTGTTTTAATTTCTTTGCCGATGCACTGACGTCCAAATCCTCCGGCTTTTCTATCTCATGGCGATTCAACGGTCGTTTGTTTTTCATTTTCGGTTTTTTTTTCGTGCGAATTATCACCTTTCCTTTCACGGCTCTTCTTTATGTCACTCATAGTTTTCAATAATCACTGCTTTTTTATCACTATTATTTGAATATTGTAAAATGTATACACGAAGCGAAAAAGCGTCCATTTCAACGATCTACATTCGGTTTACTGACGCCACACAGGTGTTCTTTGAATGTATATTATATATAGTGACCCCTATAGACATTCTTAAATACTATAAACTTTTCGGAGGGCAGTTCTGTCTCCATCGGCTGCCGTTATACCGGCTCCCGTACTCATAAATTACAGCGTGCGCCGGGATCACAAAAGCTGCTCGGAGCATAACTGAGGAGCGTTGCCGCAGAATGGAAAATTGGGGCATTTAGACATCTTTGGTGCATTCCATCTTTTGGTATATTATTTTTAAGACTCTAAAGCACCTTTTACGCCAAAAAATTTTTTTTAGATTTTTCCAAAATTTTACTGTGATGTCCCCCTTTAAAGTATACAGCTATATTTTTGGAAAAAAGTTCAACAGCCATTCACGAGAATTTACCATTTGTCACAGCTACTCGCAAAAAAATAAAAACAAGAAAAATAATCCTCCTTATCTAGACCCACCCATTGATTTTTCTGTCATTCATGTTTAATTTTTTTTTTATTTTTGTGGATACTTGCCAGAAAATCGATTACCTAATGGTGCGATTCACATGCGAATGCAATTGAGGTTTTCCACTTAACTGAAAACTTGTCTTATCGCACGCTGAAAATCTGAAAACGAGCATGACTAGAACTAATAAATTTCCAAACATTTTACATTTCCACCACATTAATTTCACACTTAGCGTATTACGTTCAGCAACAAAACATCTGTCGCTACATGAACACAGTAGTCCATGTCGTTTCTGCTTTTCCAACCCAATCCTATGCCAATCCTTGATAGTTTTAATAATGTCAAAGTGTTTCATATTCATTTGCTCTTTCGTCGTCGAGGTGTAGCAGCCTCTGTCGCCATAGATTTCATAATAAAATACAATATTACGGATAGAATGCCATTCTGCCAAGGATCTCTCAACACCTAGGTATATTACAATTTGGATTTAATTACGGGCTCCATTAAAATATTCCAAAATAGTTCAGGCAGCAGTCTCCAACACATCCTGCAGTCATTACAATAATTGCTTTGGAAACGACACGGAAATCAAATAGTGTCGTAAATTTTCCAACAAATTGAGATCTGATCATTTTGTAGGTCTACTAGGTATAAATAATTTATTGGTGACAAACGATTGCTTATGACGCTCGATTATTGCCCCGGAACGGGTTAAACTGGTGGAGTAGAATCAGAGCTGATGAAGATCAAATGGGCAGCGTTGCATACTATTGAAAACGAAAAACATCTGTACTAGAGGGGAAAGTATGAAATCGTGGATATGTTTTTAGACTGAGCAGAACGAATTCGCTTCTCGACATTTCCACGCTAGCACTTTGAATTGGTAAGCATTTTGACTCGACAATACATAACCTGTACGTACAACAAAATCTAATAAATATATACTGTACGTGGCTCATTAGGTTCTAATGGACAAACAATTTGGCATCACTATATTGATCACCAACTACTACTACATGTTAAAAACCTGGAATTTTATTGACAGAACACTAACAGTTTCTGCAAATTAAATATGTATTAAAATCAGCTGTTAAAATGAGAACGCACTCGAGGTAAATAACTCGGTTAAGTGTGTTTATGATCACACACCTGTAGGAAGTATACCTTCATGATCATGATAGATGATGCTATCCTAAGGCCTCGTTTCATTAATTACTACTACTACTACTTTGCCTTAACCCCTAGCGGGGCATAGCGCGTCAACTACTCCTGCGCGCCATCGTACTCTGTTCTGGGCAATGGGGCGCAACTCCCCAAAAGACTTACCCAATACCTGACACTCCTTTGCCACAGATCGACGCCATGTGATTCGAGGACCCCCTCTTGGTCGGCCTTGGTTGGAAATGGGGTTCCATTTCATGGCATGCAAAGCAATGCAGTTATCACTCTTCCGCAATGTGTGACCTATCCACTGCCATTTTCGCCTGCGTATCAATTCGTCGATTGGCATCTGACCCGTACGCCGACTTAGCTCTTCATTTGATATTGTTTCGGGCCAGAAAATTCTTAAAATTCGACGAAGACATGAGTTGACGAAAACTTGCAGCTTTCTGGTAACTCCTACGGAAACTTTCCATGTACTGCTCCCATACAAAAGCACTGATAGTACCAGGGAGCGAAACAGGCCCAGCTTGGTTTTAATGCTGAGATAACTGCCCTGCCAGATTTTGGACAGCATGCCGTATGCGCGTTTAGCCTGGTTGATACGACGAGCGATGTCCTGCTCCGTACCACCATTTTCGGCAACAATGCTACCCAGGTAGACGAAGTTGTCCACCTTCTTCACAGGCTGCCCATTAATATTGATGGCAATAGGTGTCGGATTTCTTTTTCGCAACGGCGGGCTAAGAACCTTGGTCTTGTTGGTATTAATCTTTAGCCCAACCTTGCTTGCCTGCCTCTCGAGATCTAACGCCATTGCGGACAGATCCATGATTTTGTGGGAGAGTAGGCATATGTCGTCAGCGTAGTCAAGATGTTGTAGATAAGATGTCAAAGTCCATTGAATTCCTCTGTCGAGTCCGGATAGGGCTGCATGCAACACATCGCCGATCACAATGAGGAATAGGATCGGTGAGAGGATGCACCCCTGCCGAACTCCACTGCGAATCTCAAAGTCCCCCGACACCTTACCTTTATGCAGAACGCGACATTTCGCGCCGTCATAGGTTGCCTTAATAATAGCCACAAGCTTCTCAGGGATGCCTCTCCTGCGCAAGGCCGCCCATATAGAATCCCGGTTCACACTATCGAAAGCCTTTTCGAAATCGATGAAAAGCAAGTGAAGCGGAGAATCGTATTCAGCGCATTGCTCGATGATGATTCGCAAGGTGTTAATGTGATCGACACAGGAGAATCCGGATCGAAAGCCAGCCTGCTCTTCATCAATTGTGCTTTCTAAGTGGGCCTTTAGTCTTTCCAGGACGATTTTAGCAATTATCTTGGCAACGGCAGGAAGCACACAAATGCCTCTCCAATTATTACAGTCTGTGAGGCTACCCTTCTTTGGAAGTTTGATGATCAAACCTTCCTTCCACTCAGTGGGAAAGGTCTCTGTATTCCACGCTTTATCAACAAGTGGGTGCAGCAAATCGGCAGTTATGCTTGGCGCTGCTTGATAAAGTTCGGCAGGGATGCCGTCAAGTCCGGCGGCCTTTCCTCGTTTTAGTGCAATAATTGCAGTGACTATTTCCTCTTTAGTCGGGGCAGTGGACCGTATACGCACATTTTGATGGTTAGCTAAATTATCTATATGAGGGGGAACTTCACCAGAGGTTACACGGTTCAAGACCGCGGCGAAGTGTTCTTTCCATCGCCTCATTTGATCTTCTTCCAAGATAAGTAGCTTTCCATCACTATCTTTCACCGGATGTTGACAGGAGTTACGACCACCTGTAAACTCCTTGATGACACCGTATACGGCGTTTAAGTTGTTACTTCTAGCGGCTTCTTCTGCTGACGCTAAAAGAGAATTGGCATAAACTCTTTTATCGCGTCGCACACTACGCTGAACTTCTCGAGCTTTCTGACGGTAAAGGAGTTCGATGCTGCTTCGATTGTCGTCTGCTGCTGCAGCCAAACGAACTTTCAGCTCCTTTCTTTCAACGGCCTTGAGAAAGTTTTTTTTAGAATCCATAGTTTTCAAAATAATCAAGGAAAACTGAAAAAAAGGACCTTTGACCTCTTCTGACCTACACTTTCGGACCCCTATCATCGGGGACTTTGGAGCATCGTCAGGGGACAAAACTACACGATTTTTTCCCCCTAATCGCGCTATTTCGGCTTTCCTAGCCTAGACTATACCTATATATGGGCGGGAGGTTTACGCTAGCAACATGCATCGTCTGAAACCAGTTTATGCTAACGAAACGTCAGTTAAGCAGCATGGTAATAGTTGACGCGCTATGCCCGTAGCAGCCTAAAGCTTAAGAAAAAAAAATATTTTCTCTTTTGCTTTTTGGATACCCTGTACAGATGGTTCTTCTCATCATTAGCGACAACTTTGTTCATAACTTTGAATTTTCTCCCAACGAAAATTCTTAATGAAAGTTTTTCATAAAAATAGCTTTCAGCAGCCTCGAAATTTCACGTTTGCCGGCTTAACATCATGTGTAGAGGTTCATTTTCATCGACATGCTACGATAATATTAAGAAGTGATCGTTTATTTATACGTTCTTAATGCAAATAAGGCGAGTTAATAAGGAAATGACATCTAGAATTGTTGCTGGTGACAATTTTTGCCAAGGTAAAACATTTATTAGTATTTAAATACGGCCAAAGAATTGTCACTGTGGTAATTACTATCAATAAATTTAATCGATAATAAATTACCACAGTATATTCATGATGCGTTTGCTGAAGTAGGAGCGATTATAACATTTATAAGATTAAATCGACTTGTGTTGCGATATGTTTGACACGAAATCATTTTCAAACCGAAGTTTTGAACGATTCGTTTATCACACAATTGTACATATGAATGTATATGCACTTGTGCAATGATCATGCTATGTTGGTGTGTTACTATACGAATAGATGTACTATATAATATCAGATGTAGGTGAATAATAGGAGCGGAGCAAATTCTCATAAAGGACACAATCATCAGAATCCGGATTGGACCAACTTACAAAGCTCTAACTATAGATTCTGCCATTTCGGATCGAAATTGAGGAACAACGTTTCTGAGGTACTTAAACTCATAAATCCGATTGCGACAATGCTTCCCTCTGTTGCATCAGACATCAAACATCGCTGACGCTGACCACAGTCACTGGTCGTTTCAAAAGCAGTATTGCAAGAAAAAAAAAACTAAAAATTCGTTGCAAGCGATAAGAATCTAGTCTAGTAATAAAAATCCGATGCAATAATAAAACTATGGCACTTGAGAGCAAGGACATTGACGAGGATGATGCATCCAACTGAAATCGTACAAAATTGAAAACTGTACTCGGGCAGATTGCTAGATTGAGAACTCTATACATTTGCAATGCTGGTGTGTACTTAAAAAAATTTGTGGATCCAATAAAGTCAACGGAAATTGTACTCGCAGATGAGTACAAATGAAGTAATGCACAATCGTTTCATTTCAGGAAAATTATTCATCATTAAATATTTTATTAGGGTCACTATCTTTTAATGTCTGACTGATATAAATGTCGTAAAAGTGCACAATGTTGCATTGAATTAAATTTATCGCTGACCGGTAGATTTTATTACAATAATTACTTTTAATATTTTCATTTACAAGACGAGAACACTCGTCGTATTTATGTCGATATTATTACGTTAAATTTATATTCTCCCATGATTCCACGATATTTTATTTCCACGTTGGCGTCAGTCAGCATTTGCATGTTACGTTCGTTCGATTTGTGCAGCGCAAGAATCAGAATATTTCGCAGTGATGGCCACAAATCAAATACAATACGATGAAGCGTTTTCGAAATACATAATCCTGATCTTTATGGATATTCTTGATAGATGCAATTCAGATCTGAAATGGTAGAGTTGCTTTAGTGCATTTGGGTTTATTTTCATAAAGTAGATCACACCGGGCTTTTGATCAGAACAGAACAAATAATCCAAAGTTGCGATGGTGTTGGGTCATAAATTAGAGTCTTATTAAAATCAAATTTTTAGCGATAATGTATAAGGCACTAGTGAGAATCCTATGATTCATTATATATAAATAGTTTTAAAACGATTTTATGTCAAATTTTGATGTGTATTTCAATATTAAAATGCAAGACTGATTTTTCAAGATTTCGAAATGTTTCCATTCTAACCTCCAAATCCCCGATCCCAAAATCCCCAACTGAAGCAAAATCTCCAGCCGCAAAATTCTAAACATGAAATCTCTATACTACTACTTTGCCTTAACCCCTAGCGGGGCATAGCGCGTCAACTACTCCTGCGCGCCATCGTACTCTGTTCTGGGCAATGGGCGCAACTCCCCAAAAGACTTACCCAGTACCTGACACTCCTTTGCCACAGATCGACGCCATGTGATTCGAGGACCCCCTCTTGGTCGGCCTTGATTGGAAATGGGGTTCCATTTCATGGCATGCATAGCAATGCAGTTATCACTCTTCCGCAATGTGTGACCTATCCACTGCCATTTTCGCCTGCGTATCAATTCGTCGATTGGCATCTGACCCGTACGCCGACTCAGCTCTTCATTTGATATTGTTTCGGGCCAGAAAATTCTTAAAATTCGACGAAGACATGAGTTGACGAATACTTGCAGCTTTCTGGTAACTCCTACGGAAACTTTCCATGTACTGCTCCCATACAAAAGCACTGATAGTACCAGGGAGCGAAACAGGCCCAGCTTGGTCTTGATGCTGAGATAACTGCTCTGCCAGATTTTGGACAGCATGCCGTATGCGCGTTTAGCCTGGTTGATACGACGAGCGATGTCCTGCTCCGTACCCCCATTTTCGGCAACAATGCTACCCAGGTAGACGAAGTTGTCCACCTTCCCCACAGGCTGCCCATTAATATTGATGGCAATAGGTGTCGGATTTCTTTTTCGCAACGGCGGGCTAAGAACCTTGGTCTTGTTGGTATTAATCTTTAGCCCAACCTTGCTTGCCTCCCTCTCGAGATCTAACGCCATTGCGGACAGATCCATGATTTTGTGGGAGAGTAGGCATATGTCGTCCATTGAATTCCTCTGTCGAGTCCGGATTGCGAATCTCAAAGTCCCCCGACACCTTATGTAAGGTACGATCTTAGAACGCGCATGCTAAAATGGAGATTTGAAGATTTTTGGAGATAATTTTATCGTTTCATAAATTTATCACGAAATTCGCTCAACTAGCGACACTTCTCTGGTGTCAGTGGTATAAACAAAACAAAGTTGGTAAAATAAATGTAAAAAGTCCCTAGATCTTTAGGTTACGTTAGACCACCATTGGGTTCGGTGTGGTATCGCTAAAAATCACTTCCGTTGAAACCTACGTATTGAACCGGCCCGTGTTGACGACGTTACACTTGAGCGTTGTGGCGATCATATTCCTAAGGTCATCTAGATCGTAAAAGATCCGGGAACCCAAAAATGTAATTCTCCTGCCAGCCAATACCGAACAGTGACAGAGGAGAGCGCCCTTCTCCTCATCTACATCTCCACAATTCATGCAGAAGTTGTGATGACGAATACGGAGCCTCCAGGCGAGCTTGGGGAACTTTGGGAACAATCAAGTCACTAAGAAAGGTAAGCGGGTCTTTAACTTAAGGCCTAACCTAAACGGATCTACCGATCGATCGATTATAGAGACGTGGGTCTTAGGAGGGAAAATAGATGAAGCTCTAGTGTTTTCTTTTCCTTCAACTTTATAAAAAAAAAGAACCCGTCATACTAGGACTGCACCCTTCGGAAAGGGGAAAATCGTTTTTAGATAATTGGGAAATTATTGGAAAAAAAGCAGAAAGAATGTTCTTTTTAGTGCAACTAGCGTGTAACTTCTTTACGCTGTGATTGGACTTCTAAATTTAGTAGTAATGATAAATATATCGAATTAGTTTTATAACGTGAATATGTGTGGTTAAATTATTTATTTAAAGTGTATTCTCTCTTTTCCTCTGTGATCCGGATGGGGTTTCTGAGGTCGTGCTCCGCCCTTATGTAAATTTATTTTTTTGAACTCAGAGAGGACCTGAATTCATTCGGCATGGTAGCTATCCATTTTTGCCCCTCTATCTCATGATGCGTTTGGATGTTTTTTTTCTTCTCTGTGATTTGCAGCTGACTTCCGTGTAATGTAAGTCAAAGTTAGCGATTTTTTTTTATTGACCCGCGACCATTTTCTTTCCTCCCAAACAGAGCTGCCCTCAATCAGGTATTTCCTATGCGATTTTTACTGAGACTTACGTTATACGTACAGTCTAGTCACCACACTATTAACCATAGTCCCTCCTTGAATAAAAAAGTGATTTAAATGAAAAATAATATCCGATTTTTGACTAACTCCTAACTATGAATTTTATTAACCTCTAGAAATTGTAAAGAATGCAAAATACTTCAAATTACTCACATTTGATATTATATTTCCTCTAAATTTTACAATTTTCTGTAATCGTCGTAATTCCATAACAGATCAAGGTGTATATTTCCTTGAATAAATCGTAAATCTCAAAATAGCTACAATGTTATTAATTTCTAGAAACCAGCAGTTCTCCCATGAAATTTATAATATTTGAAGCATTTTAATATAAATCTCATTTTATTATTGCATTACGGAGGCTACACACATACGATCATACATCGTCGTACACAATACTGCACTTAGAGCCAATATTGGTTGTTTGGTTGGAATGTTTGATACAATTTAAACCAATTATTAAACTAATAGTTCATTGTATTGTGGTAAATTAAATTAATCGAAAATTTCCGTGTGGTAAGCAAAAATTTCAAATTAATAGCTAATTGGATTGCCCTTCGCTATCAGTGTAATTATTACAATAATCATAATCGTGTCATTCACATTGACTAGATGACAATATTTGTATTTTTCCGAGATAATCTGATAGTGCACTATAATACAGAATACACTTGTGCATGCAAATGTAATGTACTCGTATAGTTGAGAGCGATTTTATCTCCTCTAATTTCAAAATATTAATCGTGGATTCGTATGTTTTCAGCAGAGGGGGGGCAAAAACTCCTCTTCCATAGTCCTCCGCGTGGGCGCCCCCTGGAACGGCAGTGGTCACTGACCATTGCTAACCAACGTCAAGCCGCCAGTGATGGCGGTGCGATGATTTGGTTGAGGTACCCCTGTGGTGTGGGGTGTGAAAAAAATACCACGGCCTTTCCCTTTGAGGGCCTGTCGTTAAAACCGACAATCAAAGGACAGGATGTGTATGCCAGCAACTTGCACTATCCGAAATCTTTATATGCTAACGAAACGTCAACTATGCCTCGGATAAGGACTGACTCAACGGTTACGACTTTTAGCTATCGTACAATGACAAAGATTGGATTCTGGAATGTGCGTACTCTCCTGGACAATGGATTAGAAGGTCCCCAGAACGCACGATTTCTTCAATTAGAGAGTGAATTTCTGAGGTACAAATTAAATATCTTAGGAGTTAGTGAGATAAGATGGTGGAACAGCGGAGAATTCATCTCTCCAACGGGCAGCACTGTAATGTTGTACTCCGGTAAAGCTACCGGTAGTCGCCGTGAGTCAGGTGTGGGGCTCCTTTTAACCAGAGCCGCGCGAAACTGTCTCTTATCCTGGGAACCGGTCTCTGACAGGGTCTTGACCGCTAGATTCCGGACCAAAATGAGGAACATCTCAATAATACAATGTTATGCCCCTACTGAACCCGACAATGTCTTGGCAAAAGACTCCTTCTACGAAGAACTAAACGCCGTTCAGACCAGAACACCTAAAGGTGACATTATAATGGTTATGGGTGATTTGAATGCGAAAGTTGGCGCTGATAACTATGGGCTCAGACATGTGATGGGGAGACACGGTCTTGGTGATCGTAATGACAACGGTGAAAGATTTGTAGAGTTCTGCAACTTTCACAGTCTCTTCATCGGTGGTACTATGTTTGAGCATAAGGACCACCACAAAATCACCTGGTCCTCTGTTGATCGGCGCAGAACACAAAATCAGATCGACCATTTTGCCATTAGTAAAAGATTCAAGAGTTGCCTCCTGGACGTGCGAAACAAGAAGGGTGCCGATATTGGGATGGGAAGAGACCATTATCTTATGATCGCTAATGTTCGATTGCGTATTGCAGCCGTGCGCCGCCCCAGCGACGAAAGATCCAGGCCCCGCAAATTCAACACCGCTCGACTAAAAAATCCAGCTGTTTTACAACAATATAATGACCATCTTGCGCAAAAAGCGGCTGAGATAACTAGTCACCCAAATAGTACTGGAAAACACGGCGGTCAGTGAGCAACTAACTTTATTTCTATACTTGCTTCTCTTTAAGTCTACATACATATACAAATACATACATCGACACTCCACCTCAATTTGTGTGTGTTTTTTTTTTTTAATTCATGATTACTAAGCACAAAATTGTTTATTTCATTTGCATGGAAAAATTTAGAAAATGGAAAATTATTGATTAATCTGAAATAATTCAATTACAATTCATAATGTTTAATCAAGAATTAGTTTATCAAACTAAATTCAGTTTTTCACGCAAATATTCGAATGTTAATCTAGGTAATGCTTTTGTCATTATGTCAGCTTGTTGTTCCTTCGTTGAAATGTATTTGTTGATATAATCTCGTAGAAATTTTAATTTGATATCGATGTGCTTGGTTTTCCGAAATTCCTTCTCTTGGCAAGAAATAGTGATGGCACCTTGATTGTCTTCATATAATGTGATTGGCTCCTCAAGTGATTCACCAACCTCACAAAGTAGGCCACGAATCCATAAAATTTCACGAGTTACCGTACATAGTGAGATGTATTCGGCCTCAGTTGACGATAATGCTACACAAGTTTGCTTTCGTGTCATCCAGTTGACCGTTGCACCAAAAACTTTTATTACATTCCCGGAGATAGACTTACGGTCGTTAATATCACCGCCCCAATCCGCATCAGCATATCCAATCAATAATTTGGAATCTTTCTTATATTCATATTTTAACTCAAGATCAAGCGACCCTTTAATGTACCTCAAGACTCGTTTAGCGGCTGCCCAATGTTCCTCCGTAGGCCATGATTGAAATTGACTGCAATAGTTCACAGCCGCAGATAAATCCGGTCGAGTTGTACCAGCTGCATACATGAGACATCGGATTAGTTCGCGATATGACTTGTTCGTGAACTCCACGTTGTTGTTCTTTTCCAATTTCAGCTTGCATTCCATTGGCGTTGAAATTGAATTAGACTCTTCCATCCCAAATCGGCGCAATACATCTTTCAGGTAACCTTTTTGGTTCAAGTACAGGACTCCATGTTGTCGATCTCGTCTTATGTTGATGCCGAGAAAGTTTTTCGTTTCACCCATGTCATGCATCTCAAACTCGTTTGATACCAGCCTTTTAATATTTGTGATTTCGATGATATCTTTTCCCAGCAACAAAAGGTCATCTACGTATAAGAGCAGGTAGACCATATTTTGCCCGTTGCCACGTAAATACAAACAATGATCATATTGGGAACGAATAAATCCAATACCAATGATGAATGTGTGGAATCGTTCGTTCCATACACGGGATGCTTGTTTCAATCCGTACAGTGATTTGTTGAGTTTACAAACCAAATCACCCTGCACGAACCCATCTGGCTGCTCCATAAAGATGTCTTCTTCTAACTTCCCGTTCAGAAAAGCCGTTTTGACATCCATTTGGTGGATTTCAAAATCTCGTTCCACTGCGAGTGCCAGCAATATTCGCAAAGTGACAATCTTAGCTACCGGTGAGTACGTCTCGTAAAAATCCAATCCTTCCCTTTGAGTGAATCCGCGGGCCACTAATCTTGCCTTGTATGACGCCAAATGACCAGCTTCGTTTCGTCTGCGTGAAAACACCCACTTGCAAGTAACTATTGATCGATTCGGCGGACGCTCCACCAGAGTCCACGTCCCATTTCGACTAAGCGAGTCCATTTCTTCGTGAATCGCCCGCATCCACTGTGATGCATCATCCAGCTTCTCGATTTCGCTGAAGGTTTGAGGAACATTGTCAACATATGCCGTTGCATTTAATCCAAACTCCTGAATATCGGCATTCAACGCAAATGCCGTGAAGTATTCTCGGTCATCCTCTCCATGCAGCTTTATTTTTGAATTATCGATGCAATCACCGTAATGCTGAGGTGATTGACGTCTTCGCCTTGATCGCAAACGAGTACTAACTGGACCATCTGGTTCGATTTGTGTAGCTCCGCTTGACTGAATCATCTTTTCATCGACGTCACATTTTATCTCACCCGCATTATCAAGAGTCTCTGCCCCGTCAACATCATACAAGATTGGTTCCGTTTCGTAAAAGACTGCCGAAGAACCGGGTTGCGACTCATCGAATATGACATCACGTCGCATTGTTACTTTCTGCTTCACTATGTCCCAAAGCCGATAGCCATTTACACCATATCCAACCATGGTCATTTTGATTGACTTAGGATCCATCTTTTTACGTAACTGGTCCGGTACATGAGCATATGCAACTGACCCAAACACTCGAGTCTTTGATAAATCTGGCTTCTTGCCCTTCCAAAGTTCAAACGGTGTGACATTTGAACTAATTGCACGAGTTGGACTTCGATTAATCAGATATGCTGCGCAATACACGGCTTCACCCCAAAATTTCTTCTCCATTTGTGCTCCCTCCAGCATAGACCGCGCCTTCTCAATTAAAGTTCGGTTCATTCTTTCTGCAACGCCGTTGAGTTGTGGCGTATACGGTATGGTGTACTCGATCTGAATACCGAATTCTTCACACATCGATTTGAAGCGATTTGATGTGTATTCGCCTCCGTTGTCGCATCGAATTTTCGCAATTTTTCGTCCAATGTGAGTTTCTGCCATTGATTTATATCGCTGAAACATTTCAAAAACATCGGACTTATTCTTGATTAAATACACGACCATGAAATGAGTGAAGTCGTCAATAAAAGTCACCATAAACCGATATCCGTTCCATGTCTCCGGTGTAATCGGTCAGCACACATCACTATGGACAATTTCCAATGCGCGAGTTGATCGTGCTCCACCTGAATTGCTGAAGGGTGTACGACAGTGCTTGCCGAGCACACATGGTTCGCATATCGCATCCGCATCGTTGACTAAAGCGCCAATCCCATCAACGATCGTTGACAACCGCTTAACATCGGCATAATTCAAATGCCCCATACGTCGATGCCACAGCCGCATACTTTGTTCCACCATTACTTTTCCCGATTTTGGTTGTTTCGATCCAACACCTCCCGCCAACAAAGCCCCTGCGTATGCCTTTTCGCCATAAATTTGCCTTAACTCGAACTCATACAATTTTCCGTTTCGTTTTCCTACGATGATATCATAATCTCCATTCGAGATGCGAACAATTCCATCGGCAAATGTCACTCGAAAACCCGCCTGCTCAAGTCGACTCACAGAGAACAGATTGTACTTCAGATTTTCAATAAACAACACATTCGTAACTGTATACCGTTGTTCAACGCCGTTAACCATAGCAGTTCCTCGAATTGTGCCACATTTCGTTGCTTTAATCGACGTACCATTTTTCGCAACACCAATAGTAACAGAATCAGCCAAATCTCTCAATTCGCTGAATAATGATTCGTCATTGACCATATGCTCTGAAGCACCGGAATCTATGAAAAACCGTATGATCGCCTCCGTGTTACATTCTAACACCAAATTGCCCGTGTCTGCCATTATCACTATGCCCTCGTTGTCATCATTGCTCGACGCAAAATTTGATTTTTCCTTAGCGGAGTTTTTACCGTTGGATTGGCCTCCTCTCTTCTCGCCGCTGCCTCCTTTGCTCTTCTTCTGGAGTTTCTGACATTCGTTCCGCTTGTGTCCTATCTTTTTACAAAAATAGCACTTAATTTGACTGCTTCCACTATACATGGCGACACTTTCCGATGCACCGGCAGAATTAGACGTAGACGTTTTGCTTTCCTCGTCCAACAAACGACACCGCACCAATTGCATAGATAGTTTTGACGGGTCGATAGTCTCTAATGCGGTGACAACCATGTCGTATCTTTTGGGTAAAGTTATCATTAGAGACACTACCAGCATGCGCTCATTAGTCTCGCCGCCACACGCTTTAAGTTCGCGTACCAATTTGTCGAAGGCTAAAAAATGCGATGTCAGGCTGTCCGAATCTGTGCATCTCATCGTCAACATACGTTTTCGCACACCGATCTCTGTTGCCACACTTGTCCGTTCGAATGTTGTGCGCAATGACTGGATCATGGAAAATGCCGTTGATTTATCCTTGAGATACTCAAGATGCGAGTCTGCAACGCGACGTGTGATTTGCACTTTACAGCTCCGATCCTCCTTCAAAATCGCCTCGACCTTTGACGGAAATTCCCTCACAGCATTCATAGCAGTATCAGCGTCTTCTTGTAGCCATCGTGCGATGCCTTTATCTTCCATAGCAATTTGCAGGCGGAAAAACCAGTTGTCGAATTCACGACCTTCGAATTGTTTAAATGAAAATCTGTCTTCATCGGCCATTTCAGTTAAATTTAAATTTCTAACGAACCAACTTTTCTTATCGTTTTGACTCACGTTTCACACAGTTCACTTTCGCGCGACTGGGCCCATAACCTACTGGAAAACACGGCGGTCAGTGAGCAACTAACTTTATTTCTATACTTGCTTCTCTTTAAGTCTACATACATATACAAATACATACATCGACAAATAGTGACATAAACGAAAACTGGGATGCCATAAAAAATGCGTACATTGATAGCGCAAATACCATCCTTGGCCCAAACCCGGATTGCCGGAATAAGCCCTGGATGTCCGACGCTTCATGGCAGCGGATTGTTGAAAGAAAGGAGCTGAAAGTTCGTTTGGCTGCAGTATCAGACGACAATCGAAGCAGCATCGAACTCCTTTACCGTCAGAAAGCTCGAGAAGTTCAGCGTAGTGTGCGACGCGATAAAAGAGTTTATGCCAATTCTCTTTTAGCGTCAGCAGAAGAAGCCGCTAGAAGTAACAACTTAAACGCCGTATACGGTGTCATCAAGGAGTTTACAGGTGGTCGTAACTCCTGCCAACATCCGGTGAAAGATAGTGATGGAAAGCTACTTATCTTGGAAGAAGATCAAATGAGGCGATGGAAAGAACACTTCGCCGCGGTCTTGAACCGTGTAACCTCTGGTGAAGTTCCCCCTCATATAGATAATTTAGCGAACCATCAAAATGTGCGTATACGGTCCACTGCCCCGACTAAAGAGGAAATAGTCACTGCAATAATTGCACTGAAACGAGGAAAGGCCGCCGGACTTGACGGTATCCCTGCCGAACTTTATCAAGCAGCGCCAAGCGTAACTGCCGATTTGCTGCACCCACTTGTTGATAAAGCGTGGAATACAGAGACCTTTCCCACTGAGTGGAAGGAAGGTTTGATCATCAAATTTCCAAAGAAGGGTAGCCTCACAGACTGTAATAATTGGAGAGGCATTTGTGTGCTTCCTGCCGTTGCCAAGATAATAGCTAAAATCGTCCTGGAAAGACTAAAGGCCCACTTAGAAAGCACAATTGATGAAGAGCAGGCTGGCTTTCGATCCGGATTCTCCTGTGTCGATCACATTAACACCTTGCGAATCATCATCGAACAATGCGCTGAATACGATTCTCCGCTTCACTTGCTTTTCATCGATTTCGAAAAGGGTTTCGATAGTGTGAACCGGGATTCTATATGGGCGGCCTTGCGCAGGAGAGGCATCCCTGAGAAGCTTGTGGCTATTATTAAGGCAACCTATGACGGCGCGAAATGTCGCGTTCTGCATAAAGGTAAGGTGTCGGGGGACTTTGAGATTCGCAGTGGAGTTCGGCAGGGGTGCATCCTCTCACCGATCCTATTCCTCATTGTGATCGGCGATGTGTTGCATGCAGCCCTATCCGGACTCGACAGAGGAATTCAATGGACTTTGACATCTTATCTACAACATCTTGACTACGCTGACGACATATGCCTACTCTCCCACAAAATCATGGATCTGTCCGCAATGGCGTTAGATCTCGAGAGGGAGGCAAGCAAGGTTGGGCTAAAGATTAATACCAACAAGACCAAGGTTCTTAGCCCGCCGTTGCGAAAAAGAAATCCGACACCTATTGCCATCAATATTAATGGGCAGCCTGTGGAGAAGGTGGACAACTTCGTCTACCTGGGTAGCATCGTTGCCGAAAATGGTGGTACGGAGCAGGACATCGCTCGTCGTATCAACCAGGCTAAACGCGCATACGGCATGCTGTCCAAAATCTGGCAGGGCAGTTATCTCAGCATCAAGACCAAGCTGGGCCTGTTTCGCTCCCTGGTACTATCAGTGCTTTTGTATGGGAGCAGTACATGGAAAGTTTCCGTAGGAGTTACCAGAAAGCTGCAAGTTTTCGTCAACTCATGTCTTCGTCGAATTTTAAGAATTTTCTGGCCCGAAACAATATCAAATGAAGAGCTAAGTCGGCGTACGGGTCAGATGCCAATCGACGAATTGATACGCAGGCGAAAATGGCAGTGGATAGGTCACACATTGCGGAAAAGTGATAACTGCATTGCTTTGCATGCCATGAAATGGAACCCCATTTCCAACCAAGGCCGACCAAGAGGGGGTCCTCGAATCACATGGCGTCGATCTGTGGCAAAGGAGTGTCAGGTATTGGGTAAGTCTTTTGGGGAGTTGCGCCCCATTGCCCAGAACAGAGTACGATGGCGCGCAGGAGTAGTTGACGCGCTATGCCCCGCAAGGGGTTAAGGCAAAAGTAGTATGTTTTCAGCAGTAGAAATCTAGAATTTATACATCAGTGGTTTGAATATTTTTTTTTCTTCTGTAGAGAGTAGCCCAGTCTAAATTAAAAATTTACTCGGGATAATTTCCAAAGTTTTTATTTTGTTGTTATGCCCTAGAGCCTAGCAATTATAAAGTACATGGTATATTATTTTTGTCACGACGAAAATATCTAACACCTTAAAGGAGGCTCTGGAAGTAGAGCAATACTCGTTACATACCTATATATACGAGTATTAGGTTGGTGCAGATGAAATGTCGGATTTTACTCAATTGCCCTAACCCCTTGTGGGGCATAGCGCGTCAACTGTTCCATGTGGCCCAGTTGACGTTTCGTTGGCATAATCTGGTTTCGGAGAATGCATAGTTGCCAGCATACAGACTCAGACTTCTACGAAACAGGAATAAATGCGCTTGTATCTCGTTGGGAAAAGTGTTTCGCATCCGCTGGTAGCTATTTCAATTAATAAAATTATCTTAATAAAAAGTTACAGCTTTTAAAAAGATTACTACTGCATCCGACATTTTATCTGCACCAACCTGGGCCACATGGAACAGTTGACGCGCTATGCCCCACAAGGGGTTAGGGCAATTGAGAGATTAGTTGTCTACACGAGGTCGAAATTTTGGTACTGTACCGGAAATTTTGGTATATTTGGGCACTCTAGTTATAAAGAATATAAATTATATTATAACTTGACGTGCTAACCGTTGCGCCATCCGGACTATCTATTGTATCGTTAAAATATAATAAATGAAAACGTCACGTCAAAATCACACCGTCAAAATGTAACTGAGCTCATGTATGAAAATTATTTTAGGTTATAACCTCAACTAACACTTAACATAAGCCGTTGCCCTTTTGTCATCTTTTTTTCCTTTCAATTCCCATATCAGCACACTCCTCTATCTTTTGTTAATCCACCTTTGATCTATGTGCCATTAATTCTATCACAAAATAATTATTAAATTGTAAATTTGAATAAATGATTAGGTAAAATCTAAGCATACACAAAATAAAATGAACTCTTATCAGAATGGCCCAGTTTCGTTGGTCTCGTTTGCTGCGCTCTAATCAATTTGCGTCGGTATGCTGTGGACTTCTTCTAGTCTAGCTCTAGACAATGATAACATCGGTAAAAAAATAAATACATTATGTAGATTCTTGCGAGTTTTTAGTACTGAAAAAGTTAAAATATATAAATAATTTTTGGTGATCTTACTTTCTATTTTTCAGTTTAGCGATGTTTAGCTTTTTTTTATTGTTTTTAAAATGCGGTTATACAGAAATATGCCATAGGTTAGTTCAAAAAGTAAATTTTTCGCGATTATAAAAATGTTAAATTTATTTAATTAGTTCTTCTCTTTTCAATGATATAGGTTTTTAAATATAGACCTGGTTGCTTTATGTCACGAATGATACAAAAAAAAAGCGAAGATGTTCAGATGATGGCACTTTAAGCCCGCCCCATGCAAATACATTTTATTGTAATTTTGATCCATTTGCTTTGAGAAATGGTGCATTTATCGCCCCGAATCAGAATATACTCATATCTATCAGGCGAGTGCATGGGCGTTTTTTTTTTCTTTCTGACCCATGGACACAAAATACCATCAGTAGTCTAGTGCATTCGGCTCATATAATACCCGTCTTGATTAGATATCGCTTCATTGTCACCAATGTGCTTTTTTCCTCATCAAAAAACTCAAAATGCCTTCAACAGCAGTCTAGCACATTCGTCTCAACACCCTCCAGTCATATGATAGGTTAGGTTGGGTAGCGGCCTTACGGCCCACATAGACCGCTTGGATCCATAGCGCTGCCACATATCTACGGTGCACATTATGTATATCACACTTGGCAGCCATGGTCGTTCGTTCACCGCTCTACGATACTAATCTAGAGCCCGGAGTTCAAATCTTTGTGCGATCAAAAACCGCCTTTTACAGTGCTCCGAGCCTATCAGTATAAAGACGGCGCAACTGCACTTTTGAAAAGAAGACATGCTGTCGAAACGTCAACAAGGCATCGAAATGCTAGAGACGCTGACGCGCCCATGCCCCTGGGGAGGTCAAGGCAATTAACAACATTATGTATTAGCGTTGATACTAATGTGTCGGGTCTTTGTTGAGTTCAAAGTTCTTCATCGCAAACTGCGAATGTTAGAAGACTTCTGTTTCTGAAGTCTGCAACTGCTTTCAGATTGCGTAAGAAGTAGGCCCCTAGATATTTTTGTCTTTGTCTGGGGAGCGCTGGATATTAACAAATAAGGTGTTCCAAGATTTTTTTAGTTTTTGGTAGCTTACAATGTGTGATTAAACCCAATTTATGTGCGTGCTACCCTATCAGGTAATGTCCAGCTACATAAGCCACATTTACCCCTGGGAAGCATTAAGAATAAATTGGTTTTCTCTTAGGTATAAAAATTCCAGAGTTCTCTCGTTATTCTGGGATTGGTCGCGCTGTTCCAGTAAGTATTGACACAGACAATACCCAGATAGAGAGTCTGGCTGTGACACTACTGGATACCCGCAAACATTATCTCCAAGTTTCATAAAATTCGCAATTTTTGTAAAGGCCAGTGCACCTGTACTATTGTCCGAGTCTTGAGAATCGAGTTGAGTACAGTGGGTCACTGCTAATCCAAGCCCTCGCTTCTCGTTGGAATAAAACTCGAGCCTTTGGCGTCAAATGCGGTCTATATACCCAGGGACCCCATTCCGACCTCAATCAGTGATCTCTTAAATCGGAGTGCTAGAGTACCTGTTCGTGCTACTCCCCCAATGGATCAAGGTAGCACCTCAGGAGTGATCCATCGTGTGTAACCAAGGGTGTGGAATGGCTTTTATGCCGAATAAAATTCTAGTGGGATTTGGCTCATCCATAGGGAGAAGCTTGAATTAGCAGTGGCCCACTCCACTCGACTCAATTTGTAATCGATTTATATTTAAAAAACAAAAAAAAAAAAAAACTAGCAAGTCGCAGTAAGTCGCTGAGGCGATAAGTATCTGTCGATGATATTTATCAGCAAATTATTTGACTGTGCTTACGTTTAGTTTGTTGGAAATAGCCAGTGCATGTCTCGTAATATGTTATACCAAAATATACCACTACCTATATTTGAAGTTTTCTGATTTAACTGCTGGGCGCAAAACCCGTGCAGTCCAAATCGTTATTCTCTTATCATCGCCAGCTCAAATTGAACATGACGGCCTTTATCAGTACAGTGTGGTCAGAACACTCACGGCATGCCCTCTTGTACACGCGCTACTTAGTGTCACGCTAGTCAGAAACGATGCGCGACATGCGTGTGTCTTATCAGCGAAACCGATTTTCAGCTTGCATTGATAATGGACACAAACCTATGCACCAAATAGTTTGCATTCCCCACAAAGTTCGTAACTTTGCAAAGAAGTGGCTAATTAGGGTTATAGAGGTTGAAGCCTTGAGCCTTTTAGTTTTTTTCATTACGGGGCGATGCATCCTTCATCGGTGTACACGAAACTGCCCTGAAGCACTGAATCCTGTTCGGGGAAAATTGACTCTGCTGCTCTGCACGATATTTTCATTTTGCAGTCCGTACAATTCAGGAGGAAGTTCCCTTTGGCTGTGCTTCGATTCAATGGCGATTATCTGATGACATGGTCGTGTTTAGAGTACACATACTCAGATACGCTATTGGATTGAATGCATTTGTCGTGTTCCAAGCTTGTTGCGCCAGGGGTTAACCAACTGTATTTAAATGCTATCCAATTAATCATTTTTGCATTTGCTCTACTATCTGTGTTAGTTTGTATAGTCTCGAACTACGTATTACTATCGCTGTGACCTAGGGCGATGGGAATGCTGGTCATTTATGGCAGTCTCTACGAAGAGTTATGAATTATGGGTGTCGTTTGTTTAGTCACGTACGTTGATTGATATGTTTGGAATAGCATTATATAGTTCTTCGGAAAAAGTGCCATTGGAATACATCCTTTCACGAATAGTGAGTGTTTCATCTCGTGGATATCTTTCAAAAGATACACGTCCTCCTAACAAAAGCTACTGAAAGGTATGTTTAGGTTTCCCTGTGTCACGTTTGATGATGCTGGTGATGCTGTTTGAAGTGTCTGCTTTGCTACGTACTGATGTTGGACGAAGTTAATCGAAAAGTAAGGAAATACACTTTCTTCCGACAAAACATACGAAACTTATCTACAGAGATTTGTCTCAGACTGGCAATGACTGTCTGAATCTGAACCTATCGGCTCGACTACCCGAGACCCGACGACTATAGCATTCTGCAACCGGAACCGGTAGCTCAGAGCATAGAGGTATTAGTCTGTTCCCCCTAGATTCTGACTCACAGTGGTTTTGTTGACAACTGCCGAGCTCACGAACTTATTATTTTAGAAGAGGGACCTCGGAAGAATCTGAAATCTCTGCAAAGTTGAGATGCCTTTTGATCCATATGAGCATAGCGTAATGCAGGCCACGATAAGTATCAGTAACACGAGATGGCTTGTTATAAGATAAAGCTGATATGGCCCAGGTTGGACATGGGTTGTTCCGCTAAGCCATTATCGCTGAAAAGGCAACACATTGGTGCGGTCGTTGGTGTCATCACTGGCCACTGTCCAATTAGGGAGCACGCAAGGAGGCTGTGGCCGTATAACAACTTACGTTGATGATGACGTCGATGTTAGTCAGCTCCAATGTTTCGTTGTGGGATCGGACTGGTTCGAGGTTCAGAGTGGGTCGAGACAACATATCCCATTGTATATCACAACGAACCTAGATGAGGTCTATGTGTGCTGTAGATAATTATAGCAACCCTATAAATTAACCTAAGGAAACACACACTCGGTCGGCCTGGGGTGTCGGTTGTCACTCTAAGATGATTGAATCAAATGACGCGTTAATAAAATAAAAACATCCTGCGTGCACTGTCAGAAGCTTCCAAGCTTGGCAGTAACAGACGGCTAAACGGATAGGAGTTGTATGCTGCTCACGAGCCATTGCAAGCGTCATCGATAATCTGACCCTACTCGCGCTTGGCAACGACAAAGAACTTTCATCAGTGAGCAACTGATTACACAGTAAAACATCTTTTCACACCATTCTCCAAACAAAACTGCCTTCAGGCACGTGATGTCGCAACTGGTAGCTATTGCTGGTTCTAAGCGGCCGGCTTGCACATTACTTCCCGAGTTCTCGGTATATTCCGCAAACAGTGTTGCTCACCGCCTCCCAATTTCGCGGTGACGTCAGCACATGTGACACCAGGTTTTCCGAGCTGATGGCAACGCCCACCAATTCCTCCAATACTTCACGCTTTTTCGCAAATATCCGGCAATAAAAAGCATATGTTTCCTTTTTTTTTTTTGGACGAGCTGGACATTTTGGAGAGTCATTCAGTCGGAATCTATGTAAATATCACAGTGAGAAACTGTGTAAGGTAACGATACACTTCATCATGTTCCCGGTTGATGCTTGGCCCGATATCTGGGATGAGTGTGTGTATCCATCGGCCCTTCGTCGATTCAATCCATCGATACTGCCACCTAAACATCGAGTTCTCCGTATCAAACCGCCTTCGTTCCATAAGCTCGCCTGCCGAATACAAGTGTCTCCCGTTGCAAAGTCTTCCAATTCCATCCGTCAATATGTCTATAGGTATCATCCCAGTCACTACGTAAACCACCTTGTCTGATGTGGTGCGACACGGGTGCTCAGTAAACCCTTAGTGCACCTCTACTGTAAATCGAATGAACCAGCCTCGCTTTTTATATTTTGCGCAAAATATGTAGATGGGGTCACCTCAGATATGAGGAATCTCCTACTGTACGTTACCACCCCAATTTGTTCACTAAGATTCCACACGAAGGGGCATACAGATTAATTGGGTAATCCTAAAATTGGCAGACAGAGCGAGAGTGAGTTCAACACAATAAGGACAACACGTAAGCACTTTTCCCCCAAAAACCAATAATTGAAATCACTTCAACAGCAATCCCTTGCAAACTGTTCTCACCCTCCTTGATGACAACACCTGCTTCCACGATCTGCTTTTCAATTAATGACACATAATTAATATTATTAAAACGCTGCGTCAATGTATGTATACGATTGTGTTGCTTCCCTTCTGGTCGTTGTCAAGACACAGGCCAACAAGCAGATTGTAATCTGTTGTTGCGTCACCAATCTTTCTTTTTTTCTCCTTACAAATGATTTTCTTATTAAATCTCACTCTCATTAATCATCCATGTAAATGCTTAATCATCAAATTCACCATGCACACAACATAGCAACCAACCATGGAAAATATGACTACGTCCTTCATACACATCCATCAAAAAGGATTCCCTTCAACTATATGGCTATGCCGGCGCGCCGCTCAATACCGTCTCGAAAGCTCGAGTTTCTTTGAGTAGTTAAGGACTTCGTTTCGCCGTTTTAAGTAATTATGAAGACATATGACTGTAATGTGAGTCGCAAGTACTTATGGACGTATGTGCTCAACATTTGCTCATACATACACGGTCGGAAGGAAAATGCGCACACCTTGTACAAGAGCATAAATATTAAGGACTCGTGCAGTTTTCCTCTAATTTATTATTCCTACATGCAATGTCGTTGTAAAGTATCCTTTGAACTCGGCTAGCGTTACACAGGAAAACCGCATGGGGACCTGAGAATTCTCCTCTGATTGTCGCTGACAAACAAATTACAAGTGCACGTCTAAATATGTACGCAAGTACATACTTACGTGTACTATACATGTTTAAAAAAAGGACATTTATAGAAAGCGAGGTGGGAAACCTCAGGTGCATAACAGACAGAACTAATAGGTTGCCGTTGCATTATTTAATTCCGCCTTATTATGCAGAAATTTTCTCGGCATGCAATGTGGTGTGTTTTCAAGATGTTAATTTCGAATGTGAGTGCTAATAGTTCATTTTAGTCGCAACCGTGAACCGTAGTTATTACAATGGGGCGGGACAGTCGTTCGAACTACAATTGCTATCATTTCTAAGGGAGTTTCTCTTAACTAGTCGGTTAGTTTTATTCGAAATGCAATATTGTCTCACCCTTCTCTCAACTGAATTGGGCCAGCAGGTGTAACCCAATCTATTGCCAATAATCAGCAAAATAAGTCCTTTACACGATAGACAAGTCGCCTACCAGATTGGGAAATCAACTTGGGGACCTTGTCTGAGACAGCTCTGAGGTGCTCAGACCAAAGCAATTTGCTGTCAAGAATTATAAATAAAAATTATAATAAAAAATAAAATCGAAGTGTTATACTAGAAAAATAAGCTTCCTTATCCTTGTAAATAGAACTACGACTGTTTTGGCAGGATTAACACGAACGTCATTGCCGTTGCACCATTCTTGTACTATACTCAGTGGTAGGCGAATTGTCTATCATGTAAGGAGTTCCTTTTTAGTAAGGTTTGCCGCACATGCATGTCAGTCAATGATTTTTCCATCCCAACGACTACTACCAAACCGTTTTTCTGCAACCGTTAGAGAACTGTTAAACTGATTACGTTTTTTTTTAACCGATACGGCGATCTCGAAATTGAACTTGAAAGTATGTTCGATCAACTCCAATCTGTTAGTCTACAATTTATTATGATAATACTTCAAACTCATCCTATTCAAAATTCCAATATGCTAAGTCTTCTTCCTCGACATATTATAAAAAAAATCCATCTCATCATCGAACATGAATCACGATTGTAGCCCGGCTGCAATCTGATTCCGTCTCGCGCTAGCTGACATACATCCATATGTAAATGAATGTATTATGCTATTGAAATTCTTATCCGTATAATACGCATATATCTGAATTCATTGCACGTATGTATTATACACTTAGTGTCCCACCCACGACTTGAAGATGAGTCCAAAGAACAGAGAAAAGAAGAAGTAGCAGCACTGGTAGATGAGACCTACGAGGACCATTAGAGAACTAGAGAACATGAATCAAGGCTAAATGCTGAAGCGTTCAGTATCATCGCTAAACGCATTTCATAATATGAAAAATCATAAATTTCCAGTTTCTTTTTTGCCTTCGATATCTGACAGACTGGCTAGATGGAATGTTGGCAAAGTTGAAAGACATTATAACGAAGATGTTTTCGGAGCCAAGGTCATCGCGAAAGGATGCTATGGATGCCCTGTGGTCGGCAGTGGTTCTATTGAAAGGAGATTTAGTGGACAGTGGAGTTTTTGATAAGTACTGTAAGCTTTTGGTTATTCTTGAAAAGAATATTTGGTAGAAAGGTTTTAGTAATACTATATTCGATTTGTTGACATTTTTCAGAAGTACATATGTACGAGTAGTATGTATCAAAACTTTTCTTCTCTTTGTTGTAGGATAGTTAAAGAGTTCAAATTGAAGCAATTTGAGCCCGGTATCGCCTTCCGAACGTAAAAGTTTCCAGAGCTCTGAGTAAGGGTCCAGGCTTCGCACCCGTGGCCTAACACAGATCGCACTACAGTGAGTCATAGACAAAATGAAACAACTTATGTTTGAGGAAGAATTACTTAAAAATTACTGAAAAACGATTCAGATTAGAATTATTTTTATATAAATTTATTGTTTAAACAAGCAAGTCTTTCATTTCAATGTGTTTTATAATTCTTTTTTCTTCTTAGTACACAAAAAATGATATAAACTTCAAAAGCTCAAAAATACACCTCACAATCATAATGAACCGCTTAAATATTTTACAATAAAAGTAAAAAGCATGGACACTCTGTTTACAATAACTGTCGCAGCAGTCCAATTTGAACCATGGCCTCGAGATGAGTAAGCATCATCTCATTTTTCTAGATCGTGACGGTCTTGTGCAGAGATGTGTGATCAGCAACACGCTCAACAAGGTCGGACCCAAGGAACGCCTACCTCCCCTACAAATGGAACTAATAATAAGCGATAACTTACGATAAAATAAAGCTCCCGGCCTGAAATTTTGGTCAAATGTTTGTAGTAGAATCCAGCTGGCTGATATTGAAAAGACGTAAAATCCGACCAACGGAACCCCTACCTCCCCCACAAGTGAAACTACAAATAAGCAATAACTTTAGATAGAATGAAGCTAGCGACTTGAAAAATATACAATTAATTTAATTATCAACTTATGACAAGAAACCCCATAAATTCGAATCAATTCAATGCCGGTGATTCCTCCTCAGTCGGCGAAACTCCAATCAACACCCTGTTCAACAAAGCCGTTGACCCAGATTAACAACAGATTATTATTAAAAATTTCTAGTATGTATATGACTCAATTTGGAAACATGTTTTAACATGATGTCGGTCATAACTTGAAATCACCCAGACAAAAAGATACATACAAAAGCTCATACATATTTATCTATTATTGCCAGTTCTAAATTTTGTGCGTCCGTTTCGGGTATATCACCGGAAATTCAAGTTTATCAAATTTATTTTGCCATATAGATAAATTATAGAATAGATAAATTGATGGGATAATATTAGTTACTTGTCAATAAATTGTTTCGCTATTCCTGCTCTGTGCATTTTTATTTTTATAACTTTGGTAACTAGTTATTAGTAATGAAAGTTTTTATTTGCAACATTATTAATATGAATGTGAAACTGTATAATTAATGAACTGTTTTCATATTGTTTCCATAAATAATGTTTCAATCGATTTATTAATGATAAAAAACAAAGTTTTATTGAAATTAGATGCGTAGTTCAAGATCGATCATATTTAACGATAACGCAACTCGAAAAACAATCTTCAAATGAGTCTTTCTACGTTTCACAACTGTAGACACACTAATGAGTCAGCAAACCTACCTTTGCGCTAAAATGTATTTAATTCTTGATATAGAGGGTCAAACTGGTTGTACTCCAATATGTACTTGTTAATTTTTTATAGTTATTTTTTTTAATAGACCTCGTATATATGCCGTGCTAACGAGAGAGAGAGGAGTGGGAGGGGGGCCCGGCTTCTTTAAACAAAAAACAACTTTTTGAGGCCCTAAACTAAACTAACTAAACTAGGGGGGGGGGGGGCAAAAACTCCTCTTCCATAGTCCTCCGCGTGGGCTCCCCCTGGAACGGCAGTGGCCACTGACCATTGCCAACCAACGTCAAGCCGCCAGTGATGGCGGTGCGATGATTTGGTTGAGGTACCCCTGTGGTGTGGGGTGTGAAAAAAAATACCACGGCCTTTCCCTTTGAGGGCCTGTCGTTAAAACCGACAATCAAAGGACAGGATGTGTATGCCAGCAACTTGCACTATCCGAAATCTTTATATGCTAACGAAACGTCAACTATGCCTCGGATAAGGACTGACTCAACGGTTACGACTTTTAGCTATCGTACAACGACAAAGATTGGATTCTGGAATGTGCGTACTCTCCTGGACAATGGATCAGAAGGTCCCCAGAACGCACGATTTCTTCAATTAGAGAGTGAATTTCTGAGGTACAAATTAAATATCTTAGGAGTTAGTGAGATAAGATGGTGGAACAGCGGAGAATTCATCTCTCCAACGGGCAGCACTGTAATGTTGTACTCCGGTAAAGCTACCGGTAGTCGCCGTGAGTCAGGTGTGGGGCTCCTTTTAACCAGAGCCGCGCGAAACTGTCTCTTATCCTGGGAACCGGTCTCTGACAGGGTCTTGACCGCCAGGTTCCGGACCAAAATGAGGATCATCTCAATAATACAATGTTATGCCCCTACTGAACCCGACAATGTCTTGGCAAAAGACTCCTTCTACGAAGAACTAAACGCCGTTCAGAGCAGAACACCTAAAGGTGACATTATAATGGTTATGGGTGATTTGAATGCGAAAGTTGGCGCTGATAACTATGGGCTCAGACATGTGATGGGGAGACACGGTCTTGGTGATCGTAATGACAACGGTGAAAGATTTGTAGAGTTCTGCAACTTTCACAGTCTCTTCATCGGTGGTACTATGTTTGAGCATAAGGACCACCACAAAATCAGTTGGTCCTCTGTTGATCGGCGCAGAACACAAAATCAGATCGACCATTTTGCCATTAGTAAAAGATTCAAGAGACGTGCGAAACAAGAAGGGTGCCGATATTGGGATGGGATGAGACCATTATCTTATGATCGCTAATGTTCGATTGCGAATTGCAGCCGTGCGGCGCCCCAGCGACGAAAGATCCAGGCCCCGCAAATTCAACACCGCTTGATTAAAAAATCCAGCTGTCTTACAACAATATAATGACCATCTTGCGCAAAAAGCAGCTGTGATAACTAGTCACCCAGATAGTGACATAAACGAAAACTGGGATGCCATAAAAAATGCGTACATTGATAGCGCAAATACCATCTTTGGCCCAAACCCGGATTGCCGGAATAAGCCCTGGATGTCCGACGCTTCATGGCAGCGGATTGTTGAAAGAAAGGAGCTGAAAGTTCGTTTGGCTGCAGCATCAGACGACAATCGAAGCAGCATCGAACTCCTTTACCGTCAGAAAGCTCGAGAAGTTCAGCGTAGTGTGCGACGCGATAAAAGAGTTTATGCCAATTCTCTTTTAGCGTCAGCAGAAGAAGCCGCTAGAAGTAACAACTTAAACGCCATATACGGTGTCATCAAGGAGTTTACAGGTGGTCGTAACTCCTGCCAACATCCGGTGAAAGATAGTGATGGAAAGCTACTTATCTTGGAAGAAGATCAAATGAGGCGGTGGAAAGAACACTTCGCCGCGGTCTTGAACCGTGTAACCTCTGGTGAAGTTCCCCCTCATATAGATAATTTAGCTAACCATCAAAATGTGCGTATACGGTCCACTGCCCCGACTAAAGAGGAAATAGTCACTGCAATTATTGCACTAAAACGAGGAAAGGCCGCCGGACTTGACGGCATCCCTGCCGAACTTTATCAAGCAGCGCCAAGCGTAACTGCCGATTTGCTGCACCCACTTGTTGATAAAGCGTGGAATACAGAGACCTTTCCCACTGAGTGGAAGGAAGGTTTGATCATCAAACTTCCAAAGAAGGGTAGCCTCACAGACTGTAATAATTGGAGAGGCATTTGTGTGCTTCCTGCCGTTGCCAAGATAATAGCTAAAATCGTCCTGGAAAGACTAAAGGCCCACTTAGAAAGCACAATTGATGAAGAGCAGTCTGGCTTCCGATCCGGATTCTCCTGTGTCGATCACATTAACACCTTGCGAATCATCATCGAACAATGCGCTGAATACGATTCTCCGCTTCACTTGCTTTTCATCGATTTCGAAAAGGCTTTCGATAGTGTGAACCGGGATTCTATATGGGCGGCCTTGCGCAGGAGAGGCATCCCTGAGAAGCTTGTGGCTATTATTAAGGCAACCTATGACGGCGCGAAATGTCGCGTTCTGCATAAAGGTAAGGTGCCGGGGGACTTTGAGATTCGCAGTGGAGTTCGGCAGGGGTGCATCCTCTCACCGATCCTATTCCTCATTGTGATCGGCGATGTGTTGCATGCAGCCCTATCCGGACTCGACAGAGGAATTCAATGGACTTTGACATCTTATCTACAACATCTTGACTACGCTGACGACATATGCCTACTCTCCCACAAAATCATGGATCTGTCCGCAATGGCGTTAGATCTCGAGAGCGAGGCAAGCAAGGTTGGGCTAAAGATTAATACCAACAAGACCAAGGTTCTTAGCCCGCCGTTGCGAAAAAGAAATCCGACACCTATTGCCATCAATATTAATGGGCAGCCTGTGGAGAAGGTGGACAACTTCGTCTACCTGGGTAGCATTGTTGCCGAAAATGGTGGTACGGAGCAGGACATCGCTCGTCGTATCAACCAGGCTAAACGCGCATACGGCATGCTGTCCAAAATCTGGCAGGGCTGTTATCTCAGCATCAAGACCAAGCTGGGCCTGTTTCGCTCCCTGGTACTATCAGTGCTTTTGTATGGGAGCAGTACATGGAAAGTTTCCGTAGGAGTTACCAGAAAGCTGCAAGTTTTCGTCAACTCATGTCTTCGTCGAATTCTAAGAATTTTCTGGCCCGAAACAATATCAAATGAAGAGCTAAGTCGGCGTACGGGTCAGATGCCAATCGACGAATTGATACGCAGGCGAAAATGGCAGTGGATAGGTCACACATTGCGGAAGAGTGATAACTGCATTGCTTTGCATGCCATGAAATGGAACCCCATTTCCAACCAAGGCCGACCAAGAGGGGGTCCTCGAATCACATGGCGTCGATCTGTGGCAAAGGAGTGTCAGGTACTGGGTAAATCTTTTGGGGAGTTGCGCCCCATTGCCCAGAACAGAGTACGATGGCGCGCAGGAGTAGTTGACGCGCTATGCCCCGCTAGGGGTTAAGGCAAAGTAGTAAACTAAACTAAACTTTAGCGTAAGCAGCGCTCAAAACATGATAACGCACTAGAAAAATCAGAAAGTTTTTTTTGGCGGAATTCTGCCGTCTGTTCTATTCTAACTCTGTACCGTCTCTTAGCATTGTTTTTTGTGGCTGAGTTGGCTTTAAATCCTCTTCCATCGAATGAAATTCTGGAACTCTTTTCTTTATGACCAGTTTAATTGTCTCATTTGAATGTGCAAACATAGACAGTTTTAGCTGTCAAAATCTTCGAGCTCAACAAAGACCATTTGGTAACAACTAACACCGGAACGTAGTGGGTATCGGAAGCACGTGGTATCGCTATAGACCTAAGCGGTGTATGCGTGGCCGTTAGGCTGTCCTCCTTTCAAAGGTTATCATACACATCGGCCAAGTGTCTCATTTATCATAACTCGCATCCGTGGCGCCTCCTCGTGCTCTTTGCGAATGCAAAATTCAATTATAATTAACCAAATTAATTTGACTGGAACATATTATTCGTACTCACCTTGACTGACTCTGAATTAGCCAATACCATCACTGATAATTAATTTTATATTCAATTCTGGTAGTGAATCTAGCATCACCCGCCGCGCCGCCGTTATCTTTAATATATGTACTCGTACGAGTATTTTTGTTTTAGCAAACAACAATAAAACGAAAAACCAAATGAAAATGATTAAATAATTGTCCACATCAAAGCCGCAAGATAGTAGAAGAGATAGTGAACTTTAAATAGAAAAGTTCAGTGCCCCAAAAGTGTCTGAACGTTTTGTTTTAAGGCGTATTATTATTATTATTACTTACGGCCGTACTCGTAGTTTGTGCCTATATATAGGTACATTCTCATTTTTTTATATAACTGGGTCCGGGAGTGATATTTTATTTATTTTTTATTTACGGTAGTAAAGCGCTTGAATGACTGTATTTTCTAATCAACGCTTGAGTTGTGATAGGTTCGACTTCGAATTAAAAATAAGGGTTTCCCAACAAAACAGAATAAATCACTGGCGTAATTTTCCGTATGGAGATAGTCATACAGTTTAGGTAGAATTCTCCAATTTACTAAAATATGACGGTCCATATGGAGGTTTGTGATATGCAACAACTTCGACCGATTGATTTAGTCAAATTTGTTGCAAATGAATCAACATTCAGGAAGGGTAGTCAGTCCCTATCCTAAAACCCGGGGAAAAAAGCAACCCAAAGCAAATTATATCGATCTATCAGTCTACTTTCGCCGGTTGCTAAGACGCTTGAAGAGCTAGTCCTGCCTAACCTTACGATCCATTTCGTTGTTACGATCCCAGTTAAAGAAAAGCAATAACAACTATTTTAAATTATCGAAAAGTTCATTTTATACCACGTACTGGGTACTGTACTGTACTAGTCCAGATAAGATTTCTTCTGTCAATAAAAACATTATTAAGCCTGCAAACGTTTTTAATATTGAAATGATTGTGGCGTGTGCACGATTCCCATTTGACCCACTTTGATTTGGAAAAAGTATGTAAATGATAGTGACAAACGTTTGAGAGGAGTATCACTTATAAGCGTGATGGGTGACGTGCTCAGTCAAAATAGTGCTCGCTTATGTCATACCAAAAATTACAGATTTTTTTTTAATATATATTAAGTAATAATACTCTGGCACTATTGGTACCAGACAATGGCGGCTCATAAATACGGACATATGACCACGTGAACTTTCGTTCAAAATAAGAAATTGATTTTCAAATGTCTTTCTCGGGAGTGTCACCATATTTACATCTTAGTGACCTGAAAACTATGAATTCGACACAAATCCTGGTAATTTTCCATATTTTTTCACGGTCACTTAGCTGCTGCGGTGAGATGAAGAGGGAGGGATGGGAAGTTTTGGGAGTGTCACTGTTCATCTCAGCGACCC
The DNA here is from genome assembly GCA_964017055.1 of Chloromyia formosa. NCBI lineage: Eukaryota > Metazoa > Arthropoda > Insecta > Diptera > Stratiomyidae > Chloromyia > Chloromyia formosa. Next base: position 3,886,434 of record OZ024818.1, on the reverse strand, counting down.
GAAAACCAACGTTTCGACACTAATCTCGGCCATTTATGAGAATATTTTTTTGAGGCTGACTTACCCCTATGTAGTGGCCAGGATTGGTGGAAGTGGCCGCATCGAAAAATTCAAAACGCTAGAGTGTATTTTGGATGGATGTTTATGAAATTTTCGTGGAAATCGATAGAGCCGTGTAGCCACAAAAAACGGGAAAATACTCCATTTTTATACTATTGTACATAGACTGAAAAGTCCCGAGATTTTTCAATAGGTGGTACCACTAGAAAATGAGCATGACTCGTTTCGAGGGGCTCATTTATCACTATTTTATGTATGAAGTTTTATGATATTTCGTCCATTCGTTTACAACAATGTTTCCCAACCGGTGGTCCGCGGACCAAAGGTGGTCCGTGAGAGCCTCGGGGGTGGTCTGCGGGAAAGGCCGGTGACTACTTATAAAAAAGTAATATTTTCCCGTGATTAACCAAAATTACGATTTTCTTTGAACAAGATTAAGCAAATATTGGGTCGTGTAATATGAAATGTCGGCAAGTTCACTTCGTTGACTTCAAATGCGAATAACTTCATGCAGATGCTGTTTTGATATTTGGTCTTTTTTTTTTTGAAAAGTAAATTCTTCCTCTTGTCAAATCTTGTCGAATGGCGAAAAAATATTCAGTGATTTTTTTGTTAGAAGGCAAAGCGTACAGCGATGGAAATATCAGAAAATCGTGTGTTGATGAAATGCGAGTTCCACCGTGGAACCACAGCGGCCCAAACAGCTCGCAATATCAACGATATGTTTCCCACTGAAGTGACTACGGAACGCACAGTGCAAGGTTGGTTCGTAAAATTTCGATCTTGTGATTTCAACGTGGCCAATGAACCACGTGGGCGATCTGAGACTAGGTGGATAATGATGCCCTGAAGGCCAGCGTGGAGGCGAATCCCGGCCAAAGTGCACAAGTGGAACCAGAGTTCTTCTTTTATACAATTTTACTTACATGCGTTGAGAGAGGAGTTAAAATTATTTTTTATTGAAACTAATATGCAACATTTGTTGGAACAACTAAGTGAACCAAGCTTTGAGATGCAGCTCGCATATCTAATGGATGTTTTTGGTCACTTGAACCAATTAAACTTACAACTTCAAGGTTCTGGAAACGAAAATTTGGAAGGTGTTGGTAATGTATTTGCATTCGAGGACAAACTTCGTGCGTTTTTGTGTAAGATTGATCTCTGGATGGGCAAAGTTGAAGTAAAAGCTCTTGCTAACAACCAGGATTATACAGCTGTTACACACCAGGTGCAGCGTAACATACTCAGATACTTAGGTACCCTCAGAAGTGAATTTGCTCGTTATTTCCCAGAATATGGAAGCAGTGAGACACAATCTTTGAAAAAACTTATTCGAAATCCTTTCAATGTTAAGCATACCTATACAGATCTTCCGGACAATATTCAAGAGGAGGCTATTGAACTTCAAAATGATAGTAGCTTCAAGGATTCGTTTTATTCTGGTGTAAAGCTAAAAGAGTTGTGGTGTAAGAAAGCCCTGGCCTTCCCCAAGATTCGGCAAGTAGCTTTGCGGTATCTCATGATTTTTTCGACCACTTTTTTGTGTGAGCAGGGGTTCTCTACTTTATTGTTATTTTAATTATTTTAAAAACAAACAACGAAATCGGCTAAGTGCAAGCAGTGATTTGAGAGTAGCTCTTAGCAAAAGCCTAACTCCCACAATTCCTCAGTTTGTAAAAAAAAAATTCGTGCACAAAAGTCACATTGAAGAAAATGAGGTAAATTTTCATTGTATCGACTAAGTAAATTTTGAATTCTTTCTTTCATTAAAATACAATTTACAATTGAAAAATTTTTTACTTTTTGTAATGTACAATGTAGCCTACGTTCTGAAAATTACAATTTATATGTTTGTAATATTGTTAATTATAATAGTTTCTTAATTAATAATAATAATAATAGTTTGGTTTTGAAAAAATTGTTTTATTTAATCACTTTTGAATTGTGTTAGAACTGATGAGATATATGTAGTAATGTAAAGAGTGGTCCGTGGTAATTCACTTTCAGGCTGAGTGGTCCGCAGACATCTGCGGGTTGGGAACCACTGGTTTACAAGCTACAGTCGTTTGAGTGACGCTAGTTTCACCTTCGTAAAAATATGGAAAAACAGGAATATCGCTTCTTTTTTTTATGTTGATACCAAAGCTTAGGGGAAACCCTTTGAAGCGAGAGCACAGCGTTGACGGTAAGGGATTGAGGTAGTGGGTAGATGGGTTGAGTTTGTATAAGGATACCGTCGCCTTATACAAATTAAACTCACATTCCATTTAAATTTTTGCAGGTCTTAGTTGCAGGGGAAAGCCAAAGATGGTGGATTGTTCCACATTCGTGTTGTCCTGGATACGAACGAGTCATAGAATTTGGCAGTGCGACTGCTGCTGAGTTCTACAAGATGACGATGGGCACGACTGGCTAGTCGAGTGTTATGTAAAGGAAAAGTACGCTCAGGAATGAGGTTGGATATTTCATCAGAGCAACGGCGCGGCGGTTGTGGTAGCGTTAGAAGAGTGAGAGCCAGCCGACAGTTCGCCGGTGTTCAAGCGGTTCGATTTGAAGTCTCTGTCTTATATGAGCCTTTTAAATTTGAGTGAGATCAGATGGTGTCAGGTATCTTTTACAGCGATTCAAAAAGCCCAGACACTTCATTGCATTTTTTACAATGCTGAAGATGTGGTCGGACCTATTTAGTTTACTAGAGATGTTAATACATCGATAAGAATGGGTTGGGTAGCACATCGCTTATTGGAAAGTAGACAACATTCAGTTTTTAAGGCATTAAACTCTACTCGATTCGCTATTGGCGCGATTGGTGCCGCGTTTGCGAGTCCAATAGGCATTCTGCAGAGTGGCTGGAAAGCCACGAAACCCGACCAAAGCGGCCAAAATACCAACGCTTGGCCGGAAGGTTATGGTCTCCGTTTTTTGGGATGTGTATGGCACAATCTTCATCGATTACCTGCAGAAGGAAGGAACAGTCACAGGAGAGTATTATGCAGCGTTATTGGACAGACTGAACGACGAAATAAAGCAAAAACAGCCCCATACTACGTATCGTTCTACAGAAAGGGCATCGAAATGTTGGAAAGTCGCTATACCAAGTGTATCGCCCTCGAAGGCAACTATGTTAACTATGAATAAATACAACTTTATCCAAAAAAAAGCTTGTTTTCGCTAAAAATCCCGGGAGTTTTCAGCCCATGTAGTATATTTAGAAAAATAATATGTACAATAGAATATAAGATAGATAATTAATAAAAGATAAAGATAATAGATAATACATTTACATATTTTCTGTTTACTGAAAATTCTACTTTCATTAGAAAATAGTATGGTAAATCCGAGACACATATCCTTGATAATTACGATTGATAATTTGAGTTCATAACAACTGAATAACCGACATCCTCAGAAAATTAATTTCAGTGAAAAAAAGTAATAATTGAAGTCACGATACGTTACACTTGAAAATAGTAGGATTTCTTCAATTAAAATTTATTCCCCCGATGACGATCTGACTGTGTTCACTCAATTATCTTTCCATCCAATCTAATTTTCATTCAATTCCATTGAATACGTGTAGTCCGAACACTACAAACCCCATTAATAATCAAAAACATCGATTTTTTTTAATAGTTCCGAAAACACTATGATAATCTAGCTTCTTCATTTTCATATAGCCATACGGATATCTATGTACATTTTGTATTTTTGATTTTCAAATTAGTTTTACATATGGCTGCATATGCTGCTCAAAATTTGACTCGTACTCGAAATGATTTATTAATATCTAAATTGAATATTTGTTCACCGACACCTTTCACCTTCAGCTCGTTAGTTCTCCTTTTAAAATCATTAATCTTGTCTGGAATTGTTATGGTTATTTTAGGAGTGAAGTTAACGTGTTTGACTTGTGGGCGTATCGTATCTTTTCTGATGGATATACGAGTGGATTCTATGATGGGATACTACAGACACAATTACTAAAAATACACGAACATCACTCTATGGAGCCTACATTCTACATAGATACGAACAACGACGGAATCGACTGGGTCACGTTGAGCAAATTGCCATGACCTATAAGCTGGATGAGGTTCGAAACGATGGTAAAATATGTTACAAAATGTTCTTGCGGATAATCTAGAAATAGATATCTAGATATCAAAGCTGGGTAGGGTAGTATATGTGTATGTGGAGTGCAAGCTACTGATTATCGAGATATTGTAAGATACCGACTGTGAATCCTTAATAAATACAAATTAGATGATTAACCAAGACAGAGAATATTATTTATCGTACCGTGGATACAAATCAAAACTTGCTACATAAAACCATAAATAATGTCGATATCATCCCAAACGTTGGTTCATATTTTTCGTAATTTTACAAAGAATCATACTTTTAATTTTCATAATGATCGGTTCATTACTTTTTGAGTTAGACTTCCCGCAAATGTAAATAAAAAAAATAAAATGTCTGACCCATAATATAGTATCTTATATGCCCAATCATATTACTTGTACGTGATTGTAACGAAACTTAGAAAATACGGATATTATTGCCTATGGTGTTGGTTATCCTTGGCCAACGGTACTTTTGATCTCGGACGTGTTTAAGGGATGCAGGGATGCGCTAACTGTAACTATGGAAACAAACTATTATTAACCTATTTTGACGAGATATACAAATTCCATTATTTCCTATTTTATATACTGTTCGGAACCCACCTTCCTGGAAGTTTTCATTTTTCTAAGTGTAACGGTCTGGAAATGCAAGGGGTGGGGGGGGGAATTACGATCTAATAATTTATCCTCCCTCATTGTTCCCCTTTTTTTTCAAATATAAGTAAACTCAACATTACCTTTTTCACAACACGCCACTTGCCTATACCAGTCGATAAACAAAATTTGACCTTAATTTTAACCCTCACCCTCCCCTCCACCGCCCGTTACAGTTGGCCAATTATCACACATCGCCCCCTACCAATCTTTACCCTTTCATAAATGTGATTAACCATAATATGTAACAATAACTGCGATTCGCACTACGAAAAACAACATGCAAGTAGTACTCGCACCTTTGAAGCCGGTAGCTGTATTTTTTGTATGAATAGTGTAAAAATGCTTAATTTTAAGTCAATGTACTATTGTTAAATACTACATGGTTGTAATGAAACGTAGAGGCATTATTGCCAATGGTGTTGGTTATCACTGGCCATCAATATTTTTGACCTCGGGTGTGCTTAAGGGGTGTAGGGGTGTGCTAACTGAAAAAATAGAAATGTACTATTATCAACCTTTTTTGATGAGATTTTAGAATTCTATTATTTATAGTTTTCTATGTTAGTAAAATGCCGCTTTTCTGTAAATTTTCACATCTCTAAGTATAACGGTTTCGAAATGCAAGGGGGGGGGGACAAACTCGGATCACATATTTTCCCCTCTCCCTCTTTTCCCCTTTGTTCAAATTTGAAGAAAATTCCAGAAATGGAATGTACTCGACAGTACCTTTCTTACGATACCCCACTTGCCTATACCAAATGAAAAAAAAATTTCGTCCATCATTTCCCCTCTATGGGGACCCCCCCTCAAAGTTGACCTTTTACGATGCATCACTTTCTCCAGAGAATTATAGTACGTCTACATATTTTCACTAAATTTCATACATGTAGCCTCAGCGGTTCGTGAGATATTCCATGGACAGACAGACAGACAGACAGACAGACAGACAGACAGACAGACGGACGCATGACCCATTTCATAAGGGTTTTGTTTTACTACAAAACCCTAAAAAATGTCATTTTAAGAAAAATGCTTTGAAAAACAGAATATAACCGAAATAATCCATTTTGTTGATGCGTCTAGTATCTTCTAATTCAGATCGCAATACTTGAATATCTGGAAGGAAGAAAAATGCTAAAAGAAGAGAAGTTCTGGAAGAGATTTTCAGCCTCATGGATGAGGGGATAGGCCGTACGAATCTTGTTCGATATACAATCTAGACGAATTCCCGGCCTATTAAGCAGAGGTTTATTAGGCTTCCCCTGCAGTTCTGAAACGCGTCGATGTTGAACTAAAAGAGATGTTGGATAATTATGTCATTGAGCTTCTCCGGTTTTGTTGGTCAGATAGATAGATGGCACTAATCGCTTCTGTGTTGACTTTAGAAGGTAAATAAGGTGTCTGAGAGTGACGCATATCTCATGCCATTTATAGCTTCCATTTTAGACAAACTGAGAAACGGTAAGTACGAGTACTTGTCCTCGGTGAACATAAAATCCTGCTTGCTGGTAGGTTCCGATGGCTGAAAATTAAAAAAAAATTCAAGGCGTTCGTGGTCTCTAACCGTGAATTGTTTCAATTCTAGAGAAAAATCAACCCATGAATCAGTCATTAAAGCCGGGAGCTGAAACAGGAACCCTGTTTGTAAAGAAATTTTAACATTGGAAAGGCTAGCGAGAAAATGCCGAACGAATCAATTGAGAAATGCTAGAAGATTGAGAAGCGGATCAAGAGTGGTGAGAGTGGCCAAAGAGTAGATCGAAGATTGTGCGATAGAGTACGGGGACTGTAGAAAACAGCCGCGGAGGCTGTGTTTGAGATCGAGATCAATAGACGAATAAAGTTGCAGGGTGCGAGTAAGTTAGGCATAGGAAATACTTCCGCCACCTCGTCATCATCATCGTGGCGCGACAGCCCGACGTCGGCCCTTGGCCGCCTGAATCGTTGTCCTCCAATTATCTCGGTCACGTGACCCCGTCCTCCAATCTTGGAAGCCCAGTAGTTGCGCGCCGTCCACATAAACTGAGCTCTCCCAGCGAAATCTCGGTCGTCCTCGCAGTCTCGCTCCGTCGACTCGTTTTGCGTTCATTACTCTCTTTGGCATGCGATCGTCGTCCATTCGTTGTACATGCCCTGCCCATTGAAGTCGTTGTAGTTTGACGATTTTCGAAACTTCCAGCTCATCGTACAGTTCATATGGTACAACTAATGGTTGTACCGGACTCGAATTGATGTTAATGAATATTCCATATTTTCTTATCGGCGAAGTGAAATAAACGAATCTATTGTGAAATTATAAGAGTTTGTTACACGGTCCTTGGATTCGTTCCTTTCCAATCTCGCTTTTCATCCAGGGAGCCGATATATTTAAAGCGCGTGGCGCTCACGACCCGTCTCCGCAGTTTGTCGAACGGCTGCCCGAGTATCGGCATTACAAATTTGGTGAAATTAATTTTCTTCAATTGAACATTACCATCTCATTAAATTATTGTAATATTAATTGAAATCATTGGAAACTGGTACTGACATCCCCGCTAGGGTACCACAATAGATTCCCTTGAATGCAGAATGCAGATAATAATCGCTTTGAATATTTCCTTAAACCATTCGATCAATACTGCCACCCATACTCACAAAAGCCTAATCCCTGTAATGAATGTTGCATTAAAGGCAAAATCCCAAGCAGCTTTAACTATGGGATAATGCGCCATTTTAGTGAAATTCTACACCTATACATATTGTCGCCCCATCGATGCCAGAACTTTAATGAGATACACGTATTGAATAAAACACCACACTGACGTTCCCCTTCTTCTTTTCGGAGTATTCTATTATACTCGTATGTATTACGAAAGGAATATTGTCCTGTGTCCTATTTTGTTTCTTGCGAGGAAGCGTCTATCCAGCCGTATAAATAAATTAGATGATACGCAATTTGCCATAGGCCGGAGCATGGTGCACAAAACATATGTTGCAGACAGAATGTTACCATAAATTCTGTTTGATTAAGGGCCAATCAAAGGATTTATCCTGGAGAGTATTCCCGCTGGGAATGATATAATCAGCACATGGGACCAATGAGATTTTATATGGTTGATTTCATGATGTTGATGACATAGCGCAAAGACAATCATGTCGAGAATATCGATTTCGCTTAATACGTAATACGTCGTCTTGGTGAAGTAAATTATTTTCATCTAAACCAATGGTCGAACTAAACGCTTTAAATGCGCCTCGCTAGTCTAGTTTAAAGATACACACCATTTGCGGCCGATATTACAGTTGTGTTACATTCCTACAATTCGTATTTAAAATCGACTCAATCAGAGAGAAACAAAATTACTTTAGGGATACTGCTGTGAATGACAGAAAACGTCTCCTAGTCTAGATGAAACTTACCGTGTAATTCAGATGGCAATTTCACATTGAACGGGTTGGGGGTGGTGCCGACGACAGAGAGGATTATAGCAGCATATTAATTTAAGGCATTTAATTACTCTCAATGTTTTTGAGATAATTACGGCAATATTTTATTTACAGACCTATCTGAATTTCCGTCTGGGGTCAATTGAGTAGAATAATTGATTGGTAACGTTAATGTAAGCCCTCTGTGGAAACTGTCTTCAGTGAAGGAATTCAAATGCCTGATACTGATATACTGGCACAGCCAATTCGTTGGAGTTAATGTTCCCAACACGCCGCCCTTTTTGACGTCTTGCACGCACTGTGAAAGAAAAATAAGCCTGCGGTTTAAAGGAGACTCCAAGCTCTGTATAATAAGTTTTTTCAAAAATTGACAATGTTGCTACAAATATTTCATATCTGGACATCGACACTTAGGACCTGATACAGTAAAGATCTAAGCACCCGAAATAGGCTGCAAACGAGTTTCATTTAGAACTAAAGAAGATTGAGTTAAAGAGAGCTATAGGCTGCAAAAATGTTGAATAAGGCACTTAGAACTCACAACGGGCTTAAGAAAAATAACACCAAAATTTATTATTTTACGATGGTAAGGAGAAAAGTTCTCGGCCTGAAAATGAAAAACTGTGATTTTCAGTTAAATAAATAAATAAATAAATAACTGGCGCAACAGTCCAATTTGAACCACGGCCTCGAGATGAGTTAGCATCATCTCATTTTCTAGATCGTGACGGTTTTTTGTGCAGAGGTATGTGATCAGCAATACGCTCAACCGAGTTATTTACCCCATAATGGGTACTAATTTAACAGCTGAGTGGGCTCATAGTCCGACACGTAAATCCCCGGAATCGAACCGGGGCCCAGTGCGTTGAAGGCGAACGTGCTAACCGTTGCGCCATCCGGACTACTATTTTTCAGTTAAAAAAATGAATTTATTTTTCTATATAATCTCCCTTGGCTTCAACACTTTTGGTCCAGCGTTCCTGCAACTTCAGTATTCCTTCCTGAAAGTGGGAGTCTGGAAGGCTGATAAAATATTCATCTACGGCCCTCTCAACTTCTTCATTGGATGCGAAGCGCTTCCCAGAAACAAATTTCTTAAAGTCTGGGAACAAATGGAAGTCTGAGGGTGGTCGAGCAAATCGTACCCCAAATCCCGCAGTTTTCCCATCGTCATCCATTGTCCTGGTGAAAGATGTTTTGTTTCTTCTTCAAGCCACCCCTAATCTCGCGAATTTTGGCATCCAGGTGGTCAAGAAGTTTGGAGTAATATTCGCCTGTTATTGTGGTTGCGGTTTTTGATCGTCCGTCGCGTGGGTCATCTTCGAGGGACGTGCGACCACGTTTAAATTCAGCTGCCCATTTTTTAACGGTTGACATCGAAGGAGCGGAGTCCCCGTAAACTTTTGTTAACTTCGGATGAATCTCCTTAGGGGTTAATCCGTCCAAAACGAAGAATTTTATGACCGCACGATAATCGAATTTCTTAATTTTCACGAAAAACACTTCTACTGCAAAAATTCATGTAAACAAACTACTTGAGAGAACAAGTTGAAACTTGTCATACGAACTAATGACACGTGCACCCAGGCAGGAAACATACATTTTGGCTGATTGTAACGGTATTTTTGTGACAGTTCGAGAACTTTTCACCTTACTCTTGGCAGCTAAACTTTTAAGTCGGGCGGTGTTGAATTTGCGGCGCCTGGATCTTTCTTCACTAGGACGGCGCACGGCTGCTATTCGCAGTCGAATATTAGGGATCATAACGATCTCTTCCCATTCTAATATCGGCGCCCCTTTTGTTTCGCATGTCCAGGGACGCATAATTTTCGTCCGTGTGTATGGGACGGACATTGGGGATTGGGAACTGGCCAAGCGTTTATGCGTCTCTTGTATCCGAAGTTGCATATGGATGTACTCGTATTTACGCGTCGTTCACAAGAACAACAACCACCCTTTCAGTACGAGTACATTCGTAATATTGAAGCTCTTCCATTATGCTTGATAACATTTTAAATAATAAAAAAATAATAATCTAAAATATAATGTCACTATGCCACGCTCTAATTACATAATCCCATCAAGGTCAATTGCAAACAAAAATTCTTTAGCATTATCATACGCGACGACCTTGTAAACATAAGATTCAATTGTTTACAACAAAATAAAAGCTGGCGTACTCGTATGTGTCATCAGAACTTTATTTATTGCACGGCTCGTGGCATATGCAAATGATTAGCACAATCGCAATTTTCTCCGGGGTACTTAAGATACGCCGCAAATTGTGGGTTTTGCTAGGCTACACGACCAGTTCTGGTATTACGGAGGAGCACCTGCACCACTTCACCATCCTCGTCATATGATTCTTTCCCAAGTTGGAAGCTATGCTAACATATGTCTTTTTTTTGTATTTGCATTCCTACTGGTAAGCCAACAACTGCACTGAATTGCTTGGATTATCTTGCTGGGCTGCTGTTATTGACGACAGATAATTTTTGCAATTCGGTACATACTTACTTTCTGCCCTACTATGGCATTATCTTGCTTTGTTGGGTCGTTGAATTGCTTTAACACCTGTTGTTGATAATAGTGTACTACTGAGCAGAGAAATTGAAATTCTCCTGTTAAAATAAAATCGATCGGTTGGAAACCAAGGGCTGTTTCCGTACAAATTGTCCCCCACTAAACTAATTTTCAATTTTTAACATGGATATTTTCAATGCAGTTTGGCAATGTTCCGTGTTTTTCGCAATCTTCACGTGTCGAGTAGCCGACAGAACAGTCGGCCATTGGATGGACACAAATGGCTTCGATAGTCATATTTTTCACGCAATGGTCCAGCGCGTCTTTCAATTGAAAATTAACTGTTCAAAGTTTTTGTTGGCTGCTACAACAGAACTCTTATAAGGCTCTCATTACAGAATCATAAGAGTTAATCTCTTGTAGGAACATTCTTATGAGAGTGTAACTCTTCAAGATTTGAACTTTCATAAGGAAGGCTTTATGAGACTAAATGATGACAAGATTTGACCTTGCAACAAGAGTAAAACTGTACTAGAGAAATGCTCTTATAATAATAGAATGGAGTAGATCATTGATAGTTCAAGTTAATGACTCAGCTTCGCTCTTCTTCTTCTTTCTTGCCCTTTCATACCACTCTGCGGCTTCGCGTTGCTCTGCCTGTGGTGTTGGCACTTCGCCCATTTTGGCGGTATAATCTCAGCTTCCTTCTGCAGGCAGGTCGGTCTTGGATCGTATCATCGCCGAGATTAATGCCTTGTTGTTGCTTCTTCATCTATTCGATCCATGTGTGTTTCCGTCTGCCTCGGTGTTTGGGTCCAACAAATGGAACATTCATTGATCAGGTGAACGCCTTAGAACATGGCAATACCAAATACGACGATTTTCGAGCTTTTCACTGATCGGTTGCTCAATAAACAAGCTGCCTCGGATGTAGGTATTTTGGTGCGATCCTTTTTGGTCACACCGGCTGACATCCGTAGCATCTTTCATCTCGGTCGCAGTCATTTTACTTTCGTATGTCTTATACATAGTCCAGCACTCAGACGCATACATGAGTGCGGGACGTACGACCGTTTTGTAAAACTCTCCCTTAAGCTTTCGTTGCATCTTCTTGTCGCAGAAAACTTCAGAATAATAGTTAGCATGGACCTTGCCAGGACACAGTATCTCGTGACGGCATCTTGTCCGAAACTAAATAAATGAAATTCCTAGATTTTTTCTCATCATCAAAGTCCTCTACAAAGCCATATCCTTGGGATAGGGAAGAAAAACAAGAAATTATGTTTATACACGAAATACGACTTATGAAACCGCATAATTATGTTATACTCCATATGTTGAACTAAACTTATTGTGAATGTTCTTTGCTCCTTGTGTAAACATTGAATTTACATGCATCTACTTACACATGCTAGATTAAATTAAATACTCGTTTATACGAGTATATCCTCGCTTAAACAAAGAAGTATCTTTCCGTGAAGATGTCCAAATCCGATTTTCATCTCAATTTATTTCAAGTATACACACAGACATGGAATTTCCCATCCCTACTCACCAAAATATTATTTTTTCGATTGGAAAGTAACGTAGAAACTATTTTATGTTTCACTAAAATTTGCATATATATTAAAGCATTATCCCTTTTTGCACTAGGCATTCTATTGTAATATTTCACTGTGTTAATATTCCGTTGCAGATTCAAAGAAATATTGCAAAACTGTAAAATACAATTTCGTACAAAACTTTCTCTCCAGACTACATTACTTCACGCCACCTAATCCAAAGATACTTACAAATCGATAAATTTATAGTATCTCCTTGCTGGTGCTTGTAAGTTTTCTCACACTTTTTTCTTCTTCTTTCGTGCAATCTATCTTAAGAATTTTTCAGAGAATGGATGCTGACAATTCTGGAAAGCATAGCGACAAGTGAAAAGACTGTATAGGTGCTGTGGGAGTATATAAAGTCTCGGTACACTATATCGGCAGACAGATGATATCCTCTCAATTTACAGTCGTCTCCGATAAAAAGACAACATCAGAGTGTGGACGACGATATTTCGATAAAAAAAATTGATTCAGTGTCCGGGAAAATTGAAGAAAATTTCAATCGAGACATTTGAACTTCTTCTGCAGACGATGAACTTTTTTTCTGAAAATAAGACGAAGTCTCTCAAAAAGATTTTTTTTTGTATAGATAGATTGTAAAAAAAAATTAATTGTACTCTTAGATACAAAGATGCTATTCTCCTTATCATATTTTATGCACCTGAAACTCATTACCGGGCCGGGAGTCAAACAAGATTAAATGCGAGGATGTATGGCGTATTGTGCTGTTACTGATTCAAGTAGGATAAAGTTTAGAAGATGCGATTTTCTCATGAGAGTGTTTTCTTGAGTACTCGTACATGCCGGGAAAAATGTGTTGTGTAATTTTCAATTATAAGTTCTGGGAAAGATTTAATGGCTTGCACCCTTAGCGAAATAATGAGATACGAAAAAAGCTTGGCAGTATAATATTGGATTCTACATATACAATTTGCTGAGGATATCGTTGAAGATTCATGGTGGAGGTATAGTGTGATGAATGATGAAAAAGTCACCCAGTTATATGGCTGTCTTTCAAGGAACGAACAATACATACTTGCTGGATTGTACGAGTATGTCATCATTTAAAAAAATCATCCTGCAAACGAAAGTGGAGATTGGGCAATCTTGGGCTAACGATGGGCAAATGAAATAGCGTATAAAATAACAAGAAATCGAAATTTGGAATTTCAGTGGTTCCCAATCTTTAAAAAAAATACATTTGTAAATAACTTTTTTTCTAAAGGTGGGCAAATGTGGGCTAACGATAGGCAAACGATTTACCTAGTTTGCATGAAAATAAAAATCAACTTGAGGTGCCAACTTCACAAACCTTTCAAATTTAGGAGAAAATACCAGAAATGGATCATCCTCATTATATCCTTTGATTTGACACCCAACGTGCCTATGGAACGAAATTGAATCACTTTCTTCGTCCTTTTCTGACCCTTCCAATTAGTTCGATACACTGAAATTGAGTAATATAAAATAGTATTAGTACAATCAAAATATAAAGAAAATAACGCCTGATTTAGGAAAAATTTATTTAAGGCCATTGTAATATATGTAAGGAAAATGTGGCCGTAGGTTAATTTTTCTAGCTCGAGCGTTTTTCCTTTTTTGTACCCTAGACTTTTAGTATAGGGTGTTTTTGTCACGACGGAAATATGTAACACCTTAAAGGAGGCTCCGGAGGTATAGCAATGTATATATATATAAATGATCAGGGTCACCTCCTGATTCGATTAAGCCATGTCTGTCTGTCTGTCTGTCTGTCTGTCTGTCTGTCCATTCGCACGATAACTTTCGATAGAATGAAGCTAGAGCCTTGAAATTTTGGTCAAATGTTGGTAGTGTAATCTAGTTGGATGGTATTGAAAATGGGCATGATCAAGCCAAGAGAACGCCTACCTCCCCTACATATGTAAAATACTTAAATGTATCTGTAACTCCCGACTAAATAAATATGAAAAGCTCTAGCTTTGGTAGATTACTCGTGAGGGTAATCTTATAAACTTCTGGGAAAATAAAATCGATCAGTTGAAAACTAACGGTAATTTTCTTACAAAGAGCCCCGTACTACCCTACTTTTCGGGTTTTTTGTCTATAACTCTTGAACCAATTGACGTAGACGCCTGATTTTGGGCATGTAACCCTGGGGTAAGAAGATGCTTGAGTTCTAGTAAGTTGGACATAATCGGATCAAAGGAACGCCTACCTCCCCTACAAATTTAAAAAAATTCAATATTCCTTTAATTACGATAACTTTCGATAGAATGACACTAGCGAGTTGAAAATTTGACAAAATGTATTCAGTAGGATCTACTTGGTTGGTATTGAATATGGGCAAGATCCAACTCAAGGAACCCCCACCTCCCCTACATATGAAACTTCAAATAAGCGATAACTTTTGATGGAATGAAGCCAGTGACTTGAAATTTTGGTAAAATGTTCGAAGTGAGATTGAGTTAGTTGGCATTAAAGCTGGGTAGCATCCGACCAACGAAACCCTTACTTCCCCTATAAACGAAACTTTAAATAAGCGATAACTTTCGATAGAGTGAAGTTAGAGACTTGAAATTTTGTTTAAATGGTTGTAGGGTGATCTAATTGGTTGGTGGCAATGATGAGCAAGATCCGACCTAAGGAACCCTTACCTCCTCTACAAGTGAAACTTCAAATAAGCAATACCTTCCGATAGAATGAAGCTATCGACTTGAAAAATTCGACAAATATTGTAGAATGGGTTAGTTAGTTAATTGATTTTGAGAATGGTCAAGATCCTAATGAATGACCAACCTCTCCTATGAACTGGCCATATAGGAGACCCATTCTTAATACATATGGTCGTTGCCAATTGGTACTTTTGGTATCTCCACTAGGTCTGTACAAGTCTAGGGTATATACGCTTCGGCCTGGTTTTTTGTTATATTGGTATTTTGATTGTACTAATACTTCCTTACTCACTTTCAATGTGAATGCTGCACAAATGCCCATCATTTTGACATTAGCACGGCTTTGAATTTTTCTACCTCTATGACATCTCCAAAACCACATTACGATTCCCATTGCATTTAAGAATGGATTTTTCCATTCACAGGAGCACATCTCGAAACGATTTCAGATATGTATTTGGTTTGTGAAATTTTATTTTTAGCGTACAACCGCGAAAAAAAAAAATACACACTGCCATCCGCGAATATTCTTTTGACTGAATTCTTTGCGAAAATTGAAAATTATCTTGAGAAGCACGTAATGATTTGGTCTTGGTCTACATTCATTACTTTATCATTGCCGTGCCGCATTTTACGATGCACTTTACTTCAGATTCAATTGCATCGCACACAACACTTCTAGGGACTTTTATAAGCGGCGACATTTCGCGTGGTTTATGGGGAAAAGATGTGACTTTTTGGCGGTTTTCATATCCTGTATAAATATTTTGAATATGTGGATATGGCGAATAAAATGTATGACGACAGAAATATATATGTGTAAACAAGAATAAATTTAATTATTTTCGTTTTTTTGCATGAACCGCAAAAGAAGCCATTTGGGAAATAAATTTATTTAATTTATGGGTGAAGTAAATTGTGCTATTACATTTTTAAGAAGTTTTCGATTCATGAAAGAAAATGAAATTGCAATGGCTTTTAAGATTTGCCTTTGGGGATTTAGTTTATTTGATACCACATTTGTTCCTATTGGAGTAAAACTTTGCCAGTTTTAATTTGCAAATGAATATCTTCGGGATATTCCTCACCTTTCAACAACACCTTTACAACCGGCCTCATCACAGTAAACCCATCCGAAAGAAAAAGAAAGATTTGGCTTTCAACAACATCACTTGATGTGCATTCCAGCAACACGCATCATCCGAAACCTATTATATACTAACGAAACGCCAACTGTGCCTCTTAGGATTAGCTAGCGCGTGACGCCCCACAGGCGGTTAAGCCAGATAGCAGTAATACTAGAGCTCAAAATTTGCAAACCTTTATTCGCATTAAAAGCTATAAATTGTCCATTAACACTCCATAACAGATGTGAAAGGCCCAAATGCAGGGATACCCTATATTGGGGACGGTAAGCGACAAATATTAAAGCAACCTTGCAAAATAAATATGATAGGGAGATGCCGTTTGGTCCGTTCACGTGTAAACGAAGCATTACAATTCAAAATTGCGCACGTGAACGATTTCCTAATATACAGGCCCAACTGTAGAAAACAACTCGTCAGCACACATTTAAACTCTGACTCCACGAACGACGTCATTATGACGTCATTGATAATTTTTGTATAAACAAGGCAGTGGTACTATTGTACATCTGCACACATCTAACGTACAAACAGCATTTTCTCCACATACTATTCTCTCAGATCACTAGACGCAATTTCATCATCATCATCGTGGCGCGACAGCCCGACGTCGGGCCTTGGCCGCCTGGATCATTGTCCTCCAATTATCTCGGTCACGTGACCGCGTTCTCCAATTTTGGGAGCCCAGCAGCTGCGCGGCGTCCACACCTACTGAGCTCTCCCAACGAGATCTCGGTCGTCCTCGCAGTCTCGCTCCGTCGACTCGTTCTGCATTCATTACTCTCTTTGGCATGCGATCATCGTCCATTCTTTGTACATGCCCTGCCCATTGAAGTCGTTGTAGTTTGACGATTTTCGAGACTTGCAGCTCATCGTACATTTCATACAACTCATGGTTGTACCGGATGCGCCATCCATCTCGATCGCAAACAGCCCCGAAAATTCGCCGTAGAACCTTACGTTCGAAAGTGTCTAGCATGTTTTCGGAGGCTTGAGTTAGGGTGCATGCTTCGCAGCCATAGCATAGCACTGGTCGTATAATGGTTTTGTACACGCGGAGCTTCGTGTTTCTGTGCACATGTTTCGATTTCATTATGGGGAGAACCGAGAAAAAAGTCTTATTAGCTAACTGTTTCCGTCGCTTGATTTCGTCAGTTTCGTTGGCGTCCCTTGACAGGTTGCAACCCAGGTAGATGAAGTTGTTCACGAACTCGATGTTGAGGTCCCCCACGTTGATGCTCGGTTGTGCAGGTGTCCTTGTCACCGATTGCATCATTATTTTAGTTTTACCCTCGTTAATACGTAATCCAACTTCCTTTGCAGCGGTATCGAGCGTATGCAGAAGTTCTTCTGCGTCAGCCAATCTTCGGGACATGATGTTGATGTCGTCGGCGTACGCTGCTAATTGTGTCGACTTGATGAGCAGCGTCTTGCTGTTGTCCATATTCATGGCCCGAATAACGTATTCCAGTGCTAGTTTGAAGAGCGTCGGTGCCAGTCCATCGCCCTGTTTCAAACCAGTGCGTGTTTCAAATAGATCAGTAAGTCTATTCTGGATCCTGACTTGTGAGACGGAGTTGGTCATCGTCATCTTTGTCAGTCGCACTAATTTTGCTGGTATACCAAATTGCAGCATGATGTTGCACAGGACTCCACGATCGATACTGTCGTATGCCTGCTTGAAGTCGACAAAGATTTGGTATACGTTTACGTTGTATTCCCAGCACCTCTGGAGTATCAGTTTGACTGAGAAGAGCTGATCGGTTGTGGAGCGACCAGGTCTGAAACCGCTTTGATATTCGCCAATGACTCGTTCTGCGTACGGTTTTATTCTATTTTCCAGAATTTTCGTCAAAATTTTATAGGACGTACGAACTAGTGAGATGCCCCTGTAATTCTCACACCGCAATTTATCTCCCTTTTTATGGATTGGACAGATGATGCTTCTGCGCCAATCGTCTGGGATCTCCTCGTTCTCCCACACTCGCAGGAGCAATTGATGTATGGCATCAACTAGACTCGTTCCACCGAATCTTAGCAGTTCAGCTGGGATCTCGTCAGCGCCCGGCGCTTTATTTCGTTTTAGTGACCGCAACGCGAGATCAACTTCCTCTACTGTCGGGGGTTGAATGGGTGGGCCTAGATCAACAATATCGTCGAGAGCTTCCTGTGTGGGGATGTTAGATGGTCGGTTTAGAAGCTCTTCAAAATAAGAGGCCCATCGTTTGTTAATACCATCGGTGTCGCTGATGATGTTTCCATCCTTGTCCTTACAAAGGCTAGTCCTGGGTTGGTAGCCGTTCTTAATTGTATTTACTAGTTTGTACGCTTGTCTGGTGTTCCTATTAGCTAAGTTTTCGTTTATGTTCAGCAACTGCTCGTCAAAGTATTTACGTTTCTTACGTCTAATTATTCTATTCGATATTCGCCGTAGCTCGTCATATTTTTCTCTTCTGGCTGTGGTTCCTCGTTGAATCCATTGTCTGTAGGCCTCGTTTTTCGCGTCAAGTGAATTTTTGCATTCTTCGTCGAACCAGTCATTTCGCGCTCGCCGGGCTTTATATCCCACGACCTTCTCTGCGACATCCTTGATGGTACCCTTGAGTTCTTCCCAGAACCCATGGACGCCTGTGTTGCTGATGTTGTGTAGCATAGGTGATAGTTTTTCCTCAAGGGCGGTAGTATACGCCAACGCTGTAGCATCACTCAAGAGCTTATCAACCGCAAAGATTTTGGGAGGGCTGATTCTTGACTGGTGCACTGAGGAGATTCTACATCTGTAGGTCGTCTTCACCAAGTGATGATCTGAGTCGCAGTTTGCTCCTCGATAGGAGCGGACATCCATGACACTAGACGCCCATCTCCTGCAAATGAGGACGTGGTCAATTCGGTTGACGGTATGTGCGTCTGGAGACTTCCAGGTCTGCTTGTGAATGCGTCGATGCGGGAAACACGTAGAGCTTACGACTAGATTCCTGCTGCAGGCGAAGTCGATAAGTCGCAATTTAACAAATAAATAAACACTAAATTAACACTGAACGCGGAAATTGAAAACTTAACACAAAACGCACGAGAACCGCCGCCATCAGTCACAAACAGCTGGCTACTTTTGACAGAAACGCACACAAAGCTAGTTGACTCTATGACGACATTGACGAAATCGGACTTATATTTAGATGGCAGTAACTTCATTTTCCATTGAGAGTGAGCAGAGGAATAGGAAATAGAATCAATGCGACTTAACACCAGTTTATTTTAAGTCACTAATTTTTTTTTGCTTCTTTTTTTTTAACCACCGAGCTAATAAAAATTTCAAACATTGTGTTTTCTGCTCATTTTAATTCCTTTAGGAGGTCACTCGAAGTATTTTTAACGTAATAAATTCGAAACCATATGGCGCAATCATAGAGCATCTATGCATAATTTTTCGAATTTCGTGGACCTATTTTACATAAGCGTGAAGTAAAGTATTGACATGGGGGAAGGGTGCGAAATTATTGTCGTAACTGATCTTAGCGCCTGAGCTTAAGATCAGGGGCGCTAGGCTCAGTTACGGTTAAATGATTTACTCAATTGCCCTAACCCCTTATGGGGCATAGCGCGCCAACTATTCCATATGGCCTAGTTGACGTTTCGTTGGCATAAACTAGTTTCGGAGAATGCAGATGCCAGCATGCACCTTTTTTGAATGATTTACAGCACATCGTCTTACTTACCTGGCACTTTCATGTGACTTACAAAAGCCAATTCTCAAGATTAAACCAATTAAATAATAGACAGGTTCATTCTTTCAATAAAAAAACACATTTATTTACAGGCAAATTTCCATCTAACAATGAACAGAAAAAAATCTGTCATATTTTTTGTGTATCCTTAAAAATTGTCACGTATTTAGGTTTTTTTTTTACATAATCGCATGAATAGTCGTTAAATTTGCATTTCGTTTGTCACGTTAAAAATAAGAAACAAGAATTGATTGAAACCATTCCTTACAATTGTTGCATTTTCTTCGCAAATGTTATACTTATAAATTCTTTCCATTTGTATTATTTTTTCTCTAATTCCTTATTTTTACTACACCTCTAAATTCGATATTAGTAATTCGTTTATTTTGTTTACGTCACTTTTTATTAATTACTATTTTTTGTTTGCTTGTCGGCGGAAGTTAGACACTAATGTATGTATATTCGAAACAAAATCATTTCGGTGAGACGGACAGAGATAGTATTTTTGTAGAATTTTTGACAGTAATATATTTAGATACGCACATTTTTCTTGCTTTCTTAGTAACAGTCTCGCTAATGTCAATGCACACCACCTTACACGTAACAACAAACTTTAGCTTCAAATGAATCCAAATCCTGGGAGAAGCGAAAATATCCTAGACTAAATGATAAAATCTAGATCTATATAAGGGTCTATCACAATAGACCTCATGGTCGCAGTGCTTGTGGTTCCAATAGGACCCACCTCCTTTATCTAGGTCTGGGTAAGACCTAGCGATGATACTTGAAATACAAACAAAATCAGGGCCGATCGAAGGCTAAGGCGAAATAGGCGGTCGCTTGGGGCGCCGACTCTGAAAGGGCGCCGGCAAGCTAAGTTTGAGGGTGAACTTTGTCAATTTAGAGCTGAATTTAATATAATTATATTTAGTTATAAATATTTCGCAATTTATTCGATCGGAAGTGATTCTCGCAATTAAAATTTACGCGCGGGAGCCATTGAATTTCAGTGATAACGTGACCGAGATAATTGAAGGACAACAATCCAGGCGTCAAGGCCCGATGCCGGGCTGTCGCGCCACGATGATGATGATAAATATACGCGCACGCTTTTTAGCCGCCGCAAAATTCTAAACTTAAAACTTCAATCGCGGCATAGATTGAAAATACGGAAAAATTTGCGTCAAACTTTTCAATTGAAATTTTATTTTAGAAAGTTTTTCACTGAATTTCAAAATATTTTCAAACAACCGCTCCATATAAAAATAGAATGACGGATTTGTCCGTTAGTCCAATGCATGCTGTACGTTTGTTCGTTTCTTAATTAAATTTAATGTGTAGGTTCCTTGTGTCACTTCGAGCTCAAATCCGGATTGAAATTTTCATCATCGAGTGAACTAACGGTGTATTCTATTTAGTTTAAACTAGGGTTAGTCGCCTAAGTCTTTTTAAAGATATTTCCTGGGTCAGATTTTAACCAAAGTTTGTACGTTGCTTCCTTGGATGATTATAAGTACCATACGGTGAAAAGTTGGTCCTCCTGCACGTGTGTGTCAGAAAAAGGACTCTCTTAATCATGAAATGCAACTGAAGCCAAACCTGGTAGGTATGGGTATCTTCTGATTCGGGGTGATGAGGCCAATGAAGGCATATTGGGTCCTTTGGTAAGGCTGATATGATTTTGTGTCCTTGGGTGTGGAAAAAGGGACATTCTTGGCAATGAAGCGATATCTAGGTAAGATACAGCGGCTATTGAGGCGATTGTTGGACTTACCCCGGTTCATATTTTCATTCAAGAATCTGCGTCTCTCAGCGCCTTTCGATGGCGTCTAACATACGATGGTCATGTGTTCAATCAGGGACACATGAGCATTCTGGAGCGGATCCCTGGCATGCAGATCTGCTCGAGATCTGATTTTATGACTAGGTAATTATGTTTTGGTAGAAAATTCTCGGTCTCCATCCCCACTCGGGCGGAATCGGACAGTGGCATTCTTGACTCTGTCTCCCGGTATACCATGTGGTTTACCGGCGGATCAAAAACGAAGCAGGGAGTTGGTGCTGGAGTCTATGGGCCGGATACCAAGATCTCCATTGCTATGGGCGTCTGACCTAGCATTTTTCAAGCTGATACCCGCGCCAGAGACATTTTGGGCAAGAAACTCAAAGGCGGTAACATCGCTATCTGCACTGATAGTCAGGCAGCCTTTAAGGCTCTTTCTCCACATAGTGTCTCATCGAAATTAGTGAAAGAGTATTTTAATACCCTTCATTGTCCAACTAGCACCAATCGGGTTACTTTATGTTGGGTACCTGGCCATCAGGGCACTCCTGGTAACGAAGTTGCCAATGAACTTGCTAGACAAGGCTCTTCTGATAAATTTTTCGGACCTGATCCTTACAGTGGTCCGAGTTGGGCTAAAACAAGATCACTAGTCAAGGAGTGGTCTGCCAATGAAAGATTGCGTCACTGGGACCGTCTTCCAGGATTGCGGCAGTTCAAAGATCTTATTGAACCCTACGGTCTCAAAGAAATCAGCCACCTGGGCAGAGCGGACCTGGGATTAATCGTGGGTTATTTCACGGGGCACCACTGGGTGAGATATACCTCAACAAAATGGGTTTATCCATTGATACGGGGTGCAGGCTTTGCCTGGAGGACACAGAGCCCACTAAGCATCTTCTCTACGGATGCGGCGGTAGCCCGTCCCAGGTTCTTGTTTCTTGGAGACTCCCATCGTAAGCTCAGCGGTCGTAAGGAGCACCCCT
The DNA here is from genome assembly GCA_964017055.1 of Chloromyia formosa. Lineage (NCBI taxonomy): Eukaryota > Metazoa > Arthropoda > Insecta > Diptera > Stratiomyidae > Chloromyia > Chloromyia formosa. The sequence continues at coordinate 3,863,744 of OZ024818.1, read as the reverse complement.
ACAAAGGATCTACTAGCCTTCATTAGGCTGTTTGAGGGTCTTTTGGATCAATTAAGGCTATGGCACAATAGATCTCATAGTCGCAGTGCCCTTGGGTACCTTAGCCTGTCCTTGTTATTATTATTATGGTCGTTATAAACAGTATGACATTTATAAAGACGATCGGCTACCTGATGACTAGTCTGTGGGGGCTGATTCTGCAATTGTTGGGGATGAAACTTTTCTCGAGGCCTGGGACCATGACCATTGGACTTGACACCAATTTTTCTATTCTTTTAAGAAAGCATTTGATACGAATATTTTTTTTTTATATTTTTACAATCAGCATGAAAACATACTTGCATTGTTATATTAGCGAGACTCTACTGTCTCTGAATTCCTTATACACATGTAGTTATTACGGCATTGTACAAAATTTCGCTCTTTCTTGAATATTTTACAAACAAATCATCTGATTTACAAATTTCTTAACTTACTTCCTGTGGGTTGTTTTAAAAAATCTTATTTCATTTTATCATTTTTTTTATTGTTTAAAGAGATATTTTTCAATGCGCAAAATATCGATGTAGTTTCATTCATGGTTTGACATCACACTGTTGAGTTCTTTCTTTTTATCGCATTCACATTTTCCAAAATTTGGTAAAATTTACATTACTGTGCAATCGATTCTTGTAGCTTTTCAATAGAAACAAATGGACTTTTCCATTAGGCTTGCCTTACATCTACGTACTTCTTTGTCAAAACGCCGCGGCGGGATCTTATTAAATAGGTAATTATCGAAATCGCAGTATTATTTATAAAGTCATATACCTACGTACTATACAGCAGCTTCTATAATATTTAAGTACTGATATTTCGTAACTTACTTATGTTAAGCTCTTAACCTGCTTTAAATGCAATAACAATAAATCACTATTATAATGAATTACCTTGATTTATAAGATAGACATCCAGAGAATTGATTTTGAAAAAGTTTATTTTGAAATATTTGCGGTAAAATTACTATTTTATTGGTTAAATGTATTTTTGTATTTCGTTAATGTTCTCTACACATTTAAAGCGTTTCTGTTTTTATAGTTCGGTCCTATGCGCGATTTGTATTTTGATAAATATTTTTAATTTAATATTTTTTTGTTAGGTAGATCGAATTTATTATTAAATCTTTTAAACATATCTTGCTGCCTTTTAGGCTGAGTTCAGGCATATCATGACTTTAACGGAATAGAATCGCCGTTTGTTCAAGAAACATCGTCAAATTGTTCCAAATTTGCACATTTGTAATGACAATTGCAAAATCAATTTTTTATATCCGAAAAAAAATCTTTCCGGGCAAAAATGGATTCCGTATCAGATACAAAATACATTTTGCACGCTTCCGTAAGATCGTTATTCTGCACGAAACTTGTTAAAGAGCTTTAAATTATTTCATGCCAATCAATAATCGAAAGGTTATTACTATTCTTCAGATTACGGCAATTCCTTACTGGCAGCAATGAAAAATATGTATGTATGAACTTGAATTCAAGGTATACACATAAATCTACCGAAATATTTTAGTTTTGATATAAATTCAAACAATTTCCTCAAACCGTTCTATGTGCTATTATTCATCTGGTTCTATTATTTCGATGGTTACCATTTTAGATTCTGCTATTATTAATTTGTAGCATTCATGTTGTGTTTTTCTTTTTTTTTCAAGCATTAGTTTGACTCACAGCCTGGGTTTTTACCTGAAAGTGTTCCATTATATTTCCACAAAGTGTCTATTTCAAAGATTTGTGGTATTGTTGTGCTTTTTTGTTATATTTTGTAAGTATGTATCTATTATTCTATTTTTTTTTTTTTTGGTAAAGAGATATATATTTTTTGTCGGATTAATTGTCGGTATTTTTGTGTCCATAAGCTATTGAGTGTAGCAGTAGTTCTATGTAATGGTAAAAGTGCGAATGCATTGACTGCAATTATTTACAAATATTTACAATGCGATATCTTTTAAAGTGTTTGTAATTGCAACAAATTTGTATCTTATTTTTATTTATTTTTTTAATAAAATCATCCCGGACTTTTCCTTTCCCCAGTTGCAAATGCATTTTTTTCAGATTGGGTATTGTAAACACGTGATCGACAAAGGAGATTCTTTTGAAGACACGGATTTGCCACATTTCTATCAAAATATGGACAGATTAAAGTTAAAGTGGTGTATGCAGTGCCGTAGCAAGCCCTTTTGGCGCCTGAGGCAAATAGGATTATTGGCGCCCCCCCCCCCCCCCCCCCCCCCCCCCCTCTGAGTCATAACAGTTACAGTACATATTACACTACAATAAAATCGTTTGTATAAATTTTGTTTATTCATAAATTTATACTGAATTCTTAAGAATACATAATAAAATTATATTTCATAAATCATGAATACATATGAAACGCAGAGCAGCTTATAATCGTCGATATTTTTCCATCTACAAATGAATCTTTCTAGACTTTAATGTTGCAAATTGGTCGATGACGTCATCAAAGTCTATGTCCCTGGCCACTTCATATTCGATTGACAGAATTGCTAAGTTAGACAATCTTTCCTGCCCAATAGTAGATCTTAAATAATTTTTGATTAGTTTCAACTTGCTGAAAGAACGCTCGCAAGTAGCTATTGTCGTTGGCATAGACAGAAAAATTCTAAGTGCTATTTCGATGTTCGGATAAGAGTCCTTCAAACTATAATTATGAATTAATTGAAGTAAATCAAGAATTGTTGCAGATTCAAAATTGTCTGAATACAGAGACAACGCTGCGTCTCTAAAATCAGAAACTTCTTCGATGAATTCTGTTACATTAAGGTCTTTTCCATATTTCAATGCCAAATCAGACGCCGCCTTACTCAGTTCCAATTTAGTTATTCTCTGCAGATATTCGCCTGACAAAAATTTAAAATCAACAGTAACTTCCATCATCTTCTTATACCTCCAATTCATTTCAGTTAAGAGAATATCCACGGCGCTGTTACTCTCGATGCGACGTTTTTGGATTTCCGGAATATTTGGCCCATCGTCTTCTGCTCCATACGTCCCCAATCTCTTCGTCCTCCTTGATCTTTTGCACGTATTTTCTACCTCTAGAATAGAAGCCAGTGTGCTTGCGCGTTTGAAGTTGTCTTCAAACTCTGTGGCACGAAGTTCCTGTAGAGAATTTCTTAATCCTTTTATAAGTTGTGCAGCTTTTTCCAATGATAACGACTTCGATTGCAAAGCTTTAGTGACACGGTCAATTTGGTTTAAAATCTGGTTCCAGGCGTCAAGAAAAAAAAGGAAGTTTTGGTCAATATTTCGGAGTAGACTTTGAGCGGCCGATGCCGTATCCGAGTTGATTGGGTCAACGATCATAGCTTGAAGTATTTCATAAACATCCTTGATTTGGGCGTTCAATGATCTTATAGCAGCAGCTTTCGAGGTCCATCGGGTGTCTGTATGTCCTTTCAAGGATACCTTCAATGCCTTCATTAAGATCGTCCACCGAGCCGTAGAACGAGAAAAAAATTTGAAAATGCTTTCGACCGTTTCGAAAAAAAATTTTCATTTCAGCATTAGCTGTAGCCGAATGCACCCCTGCTAGATTCAAGCTATGGCTTGCACATGGAATGAATGTAGCGAAAACGTTTTTCTCCTGGATACGTGCTTGAACACCACGGTATTGGCCTGCCATATTGGCACCATTGTCGTATCCTTGGCTTCTTATGTCATCAATATCGAGATGATCTTTTGCCAATTTTTCAAGAATTTCTGAAGCTAATCCCTCGCCAGTTTTTTCTTCAGTACAAATAAAGTCAAGAAAACTTTCTTGAATGGAGACTTTTCCATTTTCTATGTAAACATATCGAATAATTTGTGCCATCTGTTCATTATGAGAGATATCAGGTGAGCAATCGAACAGCAAACCATAATATTTTGACTTCCGAATCCTTGATAAAATTTCATTGCGAACTTTCTGACCAAGTAAATTAATAAATTCATTCTGAATTTGGGGTGATAAATAGGTAGTTGACCCCTTTTTGTGACTTGCTATTAGTTCGCCTAAAGTTTTATCATATTTACCCAGTAATTCAATGATATTCAAGAAGATGCCGGCTCTCTCTGTGCCGATTTGTGACGATGAGCCGCGTAATGCTAAGTTATTCTTAGCACATAGCATTATTGCATTTAAGATTGCACGAAGAATATGTCGCCATCGCTCTTTTTCTAAGATGATATCCTTCTGCAATTTGTCGTCTATGCCTTCTGAGTTTTTCAATCCGGTCTCCAAAGTTTCCCACTCAAGATAATACTTCCGATGATCCGGAGATTTTTCGTGATCAACAATTCGACTTAAGTTTTTCCAGTCGGAAAATCCTTCTTCACGATTGGCAATCGAAGGTTTTTTGTAAGACCGATTTTCAAATAGGCAACAGCAAAAGCAGAATATGGCGTTTCCCCTTTTAGAATAGATCAGCCATTTTCGTTCAACAATTTCACAGTTAGGTAAGCTTTTCTGGAACCAGTGAGCGGCAAACCTACGTCCATCTTTTGTTTCAATATTCCTGAAATCCATATCCTTCCCTTGAACTGGACCGTGCGATATTATGTTTATCCTAACGTCATTCGTAATGCGTGGCCACGATGGAGGGTCGTTATAATCGAAGTCGTGTTGAGCAACATGGATTATGCTTGTGTTTTCTGATAGTAAATTTTCGGCAGCCTCGATCATTTCCGGAAGCTGTTTGTCAGGTGATTCTATTTCCGGTCTTGAGCTTCGTTCGATCGTTACATTTTCGGATCTGTCTTCACTTGTAGAGGATGACGGTTTCGGACATTTTACGATCGATGGTCGCTCAATTGAATGCAAATGCGAAACTGCTGGTCTTTCATTAGTTTTGTTCGGATCATTTTCGATCATAATTTGATCTGTAATAAAAAGTCCGATTTGCAAAATTATTTCCCTATTTATAGTTTTAATTGATTAATACTGACTGTTTAATTTGAATTCGAAACCAGATGCGCAAGGCAACGCACCCACATTCAATTTCTCAATTTTCGAATGCAATTGATGTACAGGTTATTTATATTAAAATTAATAAAATGAAATTCCACATCATCTGAGACAGAAAGCAAGTTTCTAGGATCGCTTTATGCTTAAATATTAGTATTTCAATACTAGAATTTTCAACAAAAAGAGACAAGATTAAATAGACTACAGCCAATTCGAATAGACAAAAAAAAATTCTAAATTACTTGTTTCTGTTAACCAACATGGTTGCTTTAGAAGTTTCAATATCGATAAAAAAAAACTAAAAAAAATCTTTCTCTGCCGACACCAAGTAAATTGCAATTGAACGTGTACGCGCTTTAACATTAGATCTTAAGACAACAGAAATGCATCTCAATTATTGCGAAATTACAAGTGGGCGCGTAGCCTTAGTGCCTACGATTATATTTACAAATAAAAATACATCTCCTGATATGATATTCGCCAAAATACATCAGCAAGACGAAGATTTTCAAAATTTTTTCCCCCATTTCTGAAAAGCTGGTTTCACTAAGTCCTGAGAGTATTGACTTTGGTTTCAAATTGTAGCGTTACTATTTGAATTAAATTACTTATGTACATACATACCAGCATTTTCTGAACTACATCCTGGTTCGATATCGGAAGATCTTATCAGCCATTTTTTAAAAGTATTCGTCATTTGTTGATCTTCGATTTTCCTCTTTTTTCTTTCACTTCGGTATTGTGCACCACTTTTCTTGAACTTTTCCGGCGCAGACATTATTTCACGACTCTCAAAAAACGGTAAAAACAAATAAAGTTCAAAACTCTACTGTGCTGTAAGCTTTGCTCGAGTGATGCAATACACCTGCATGTCAACCACACTTGTAGATACAAAAGCTCTGTCGCTACTTTTGGTTGTTGCGGCGCCAACAGCAACGATATGCCGCGAGTTATACACACGCTACTCGCTTCGACTGGATTGGATAACGGTACTGTTTTGTAAACTTACCCCCAACAATGGAGTCACTCATCAGTTACAGTACATGACAAAAAAAATTACTTTAAAAAAATTTTGCGATCAGGTTATTTTTTTTTTTCGTTATCCGATTTTGGCGCCCCGGAGCAATGGCGCCTGAGGCAATTGCCTCACTTGCCTCACCCTTGCTACGGCACTGGGTGTATGTGCCATTTTCAAAATAAAATAATGACTTAAACACACAAATCACTTTATGTATTAATGTTCTTGCAAATGTACAAGTGCGAATCATTTTCAATTTAAATTGGAATTGTTTGTGACACTTGGTTTCATTCTGCACACCAACTTAGTATGCGTCTGTAGCTTAGCTCGGTAACGCACCGGGCATTTTTTTGCTACTCGAAACACGGTCTCTGCGGTTCGCGCCCCGCAACGGGACCAACTATTTTTTATTCTCAAATTCCCTCTGAATTAATTTCTCCGAGCTTAGTGGTTTCGTATGGATAGTAGCACTCATCAGGTCTTGCATCTTTGCAGCTATCCATGTGCAAGACGACCACGAAAGTGTGAGAATTCTGTTTGTATTAAGCCGTGAAGGCGTGATTTTACTTGAAAACTCGACCGTGGAGGTCTAGATGGTGTGAAGCACTTATATTAACTCACTAGAGGGGTGGAGAGAGGGTGAGAAGTGGAGATATTTGTTCCCTGGCAATTTTACTTTATGTATTAATGTTCTTGCAAATGTACAAGTGCGAATCATTTTCAATTTAAATTGGAATTGTTTGTGACACTTGGTTTCATTCTGCACACCAACTTAGTATGCGTCTGTAGCTTAGCTCGGTAACGCACCGGGCATTTTTTTGCTACTCGAAACACGGTCTCTGCGGTTCGCGCCCCGCAACGGGACCAACTATTTTTTATTCTCAAATTCCCTCTGAATTAATTTCTCCGAGCTTAGTGGTTTCGTATGGATAGTAGCACTCATCAGGTCTTGCATCTTTGCAGCTATCCATGTGCAAGACGACCACGAAAGTGTGAGAATTCTGTTTGTATTAAGCCGTGAAGGCGTGATTTTACTTGAAAACTCGACCGTGGAGGTCTAGATGGTGTGAAGCACTTATATTAACTCACTAGAGGGGTGGAGAGAGGGTGAGAAGTGGAGATATTTGTTCCCTGGCAATTTTACTTTATGTATTAATGTTCTTGCAAATGTACAAGTGCGAATCATTTTCAATTTAAATTGGAATTGTTTGTGACACTTGGTTTCATTCTGCACACCAACTTAGTATGCGTCTGTAGCTTAGCTCGGTAACGCACCGGGCATTTTTTTGCTACTCGAAACACGGTCTCTGCGGTTCGCGCCCCGCAACGGACCAACTATTTTTTATTCTCAAATTCCCTCTGAATTAATTTCTCCGAGCTTAGTGGTTTCGTATGGATAGTAGCACTCATCAGGTCTTGCATCTTTGCAGCTATCCATGTGCAAGACGACCACGAAAGTGTGAGAATTCTGTTTGTATTAAGCCGTGAAGGCGTGATTTTACTTGAAAACTCGACCGTGGAGGTCTAGATGGTGTGAAGCACTTATATTAACTCACTAGAGGGGTGGAGAGAGGGTGAGAAGTGGAGATATTTGTTCCCTGGCAATTTTACTTTATGTATTAATGTTCTTGCAAATGTACAATTCTCACACTTTCGTGGTCGTCTTGCACATGGATAGCTGCAAAGATGCAAGACCTGATGAGTGCTACTATCCATACGAAACCACTAAGCTCGGAGAAATTAATTCAGAGGGAATTTGAGAATAAAAAATAGTTGGTCCCGTTGCGGGGCGCGAACCGCAGAGACCGTGTTTCGAGTAGCAAAAAAATGCCCGGTGCGTTACCGAGCTAAGCTACAGACGCATACTAAGTTGGTGTGCAGAATGAAACCAAGTGTCACAAACAATTCCAATTTAAATTGAAAATGATTCGCACTTGTACATTTGCAAGAACATTAATACATAAAGTAAAATTGCCAGGGAACAAATATCTCCACTTCTCACCCTCTCTCCACCCCTCTAGTGAGTTAATATAAGTGCTTCACACCATCTAGACCTCCACGGTCGAGTTTTCAAGTAAAATCACGCCTTCACGGCTTAATACAAACAGAATTCTCACACTTTCGTGGTCGTCTTGCACATGGATAGCTGCAAAGATGCAAGACCTGATGAGTGCTACTATCCATACGAAACCACTAAGCTCGGAGAAATTAATTCAGAGGGAATTTGAGAATAAAAAATAGTTGGTCCCGTTGCGGGGCGCGAACCGCAGAGACCGTGTTTCGAGTAGCAAAAAAATGCCCGGTGCGTTACCGAGCTAAGCTACAGACGCATACTAAGTTGGTGTGCAGAATGAAACCAAGTGTCACAAACAATTCCAATTTAAATTGAGAACACAAATCACCCTTAAATAAATCTATTCGTTGGAATAAAACATAAACTGAGGCAGAGCCTCGTTTTACTATACATAGCACACAGTGAGACCTTTTCTATAGTCCTCCACGTGGGCGCCGCCTGGTAACGGCAGTGCGCCAAACCGCTGACGGCTAAGTCTTAGCGATAAGACAGTTTTGAAAAAGGCAGATAGCTGTAGCTTGAATGCCTGACCAACTCCTAAGCGTCTGAGGTTTAGTAGGATGGAACGTTTTTTGTCGCTGGACCTGCAACATAGTTGTGTGAACTCCAGCAAGTTTATTAAACCATCTGAAGCAGCTATCTTCCGATGCCATCCCCTGAATGAGGCTAAGTGATGTGCTGACAACAAGTCCTTGTAAAAACAACTCCACGCCAAGAAACCTGGAACAAAAGCCTCGAACAGGACGAATCAACAACGACGACCACGCAAACGACTAAAAGATTATTCTTTCGGATCCTGCAATGTACGCTCGCTGATCAAACCGAGGCCGAGAAGTTCAAAAGTACAAACTGAGCACTACTGCAGTCCAGGAAATAAATTGGATTGGCAGCGAGATCGATGACAAGAAATCGCATACAATTTTTAGAAGCGGCAAACCATCGGGCCGCAAGGAGTAGGTATAGTGAACAGTCACCTCAAGTCACACATTTGTCGCAGGTAGGCGGTATGCCCCACAAGGGGTTACGGCTATTGAGAATATTTCTATTGACACAAAGCTGGAGCGAAGTCTGGTCGACACTAAACAATGATTGACTTAAGTTGAAATGTTAGTGAACCGTCTAGAACGTAGCGCAGCAAAAAAAAAATATTTCCAGAATTTACCACTGTACCTTTTGCGTTATGTTAATTTCTGAAGAACGAAGAAAATAGCACCACATCAACATCCATACAATCATGTGCACTTGAAATTAGAATTGCATATTTTCGATGGTCATAAAAATCTAATAGCTAATAGCATTTCGCCAAGCATTGTGAAAATAACAAAAAAATTAAATCGAATTTTTGCTTGTTCGCAACTGAAAAGTATCTTGGCCTCAATGCCGAAATTCAACAATACAATTCACTGTATGTAAACATACACTGATTTCTGACACAAACTCCAAAACTAAGTCCGAAATCACCAAATCATCTTCACAACGTTGCAATACGAAGTTACAGTAAATTAGCCGCTTTAATTTATTTGATTATTATTTTTTGTTAAATGTATTTATTTCTGGAAAAATTACATCATCTACCGACTTGCATATTCACCAACCGTAATGAGTATGAGTTCAATAGACGAAACTTTTGTTGTATGAAATATTGCATGTTGCACGCAAGAATTTTTTCTTTTCCCTCTTTGATAGCCAATATTCATCACAAGCAGCTGGGACTATTTATCGTCACTAGAAGGTGGAAAAATTTAGTGACACGTAGTCATTAAAATTGAGCTCTAATTGGGATAGGTATTTATGAACTGTCTTTTTTTTTCATGTTTAAATAATCCCAATCCAAACACCTTACCACACCAGTAATAATAATAATTTCGAAATAGAGAATGTTGAATGAAATACATTTTCTAAATTAGAGTTTGGCAATTCTGAATCGATTGTGATGCAAATGACCACATAGTGTAGGACATTAGCGACGAAAACGATTGAGGTAAGTTCCTTCTAAACTTCCAATGTGTAAGCAAGTACACGTCCTTAACAGAGGGTGTGAACCTACCATCGTCACTGCTGCGAAGGAGGAGGTGCTTGATATAACCCTCGCCAGCAGTATTTTATCCGAGTTCGTTCCTGAATGGCACATTTCTGATAAAGAGTCTTTGCCGACCAGAGCAATACCAGATTCAACATCCCAGCAGAATAAAACTACGTTCAGTTTCAGAGTGTAATTTCGTTCAGTTTCACTTTGTTCCAGAAAGACAAATTGGAATCAGTTTGACGTGCTAGTTAGCTTCAAAGCTGATTCCTTGATTAACGCAAATTGGGCAATATGTGAACTTGAATTAGCAGCTGATCAACACAACGAAGTATTAACCCAATCCTGATCATCCGAGATGCGATGATTTTCAGCTGTTTGTGTCAGGTTATATCCTGAAACGAAAAATCGTAGGAAGTGGGTAAGAGCATCATCTGTAGCGGCTTGACAGCTGGATCAACTTATTTCGCTTTTCTTTAAAACGAGACGTTTAAATATTTGCACACGAAGCTGACTTTTTAAAAATTTAAAAATTTACAATACCGTAGTTGTGCTGAATTTTATATAACCACTTGACATGAAATTTTGATGTTAAAGTAAAACTGTTCGTCCAATAATAAAACAGGAAAGAAAAAAAAACGAAACAAAACTGAACGCATACTCAAATTGTGTCTCCAAGGACAATAACTTTTTCTTCCCTGTTTATACCCTTTTTGCACAACAAAACTCATGCATTATTCTTCCCTGAATGGTATAAGTTGGCAGATAAAGTACATATACGCGTATATATAACCGTACATACGTACATATGTATACTATCTGAACCTGTATGCATTAAGATATTCACTTCATCCCACACATAAGTGCCGTTACTGCTATATCACTGCGCTACTACAGATACAGCACAGTCCGCACTGTTGTTGCCATTATTATTATTATTCAACTTCTTCACTTTTATAGCATATCTGAGATGTAGAAGCCTAAAGCAAGCAGTTTCGAACATTTGCTTCCTTCTCTCATGTCAGCTGTGCCTACGGCAAGCAACAAGAACATGTGTGTATGTTGCGCGTATCTTATACACTCGTACACGAATTCCGTATTCTAAGAACGTATGCATAACTTTTCAAGGCTGTCAAGTATAAGTATAAAATGCACAGAATAGAGATATCACTACCCCGCGTATATATCATTTTAGCATTTGCTTACCTGCACTCCATATTATGCGCTCAAAACCGTTTCACCGGCACTAACTTTATCGAGCCAAGCATATTTACAAGTAGCTAACATAAATTTAATAAGGGTAGATCAGAAGTGAGTTATGCATTTTATCCTTTGAAAGGAATAGCAGGATACTGGCGTGGCAAAAGTGCACTCAGTGTACATTGCACTCTAATTTTGAAGATGGGAATAAATTTTCGGCGAATTTTCTTCATTTTGTTACTTTTACTTGGCGAAGTTTTATCCTTGCCAAATTACGGCATTAATAATAGTTTGAGCTTTTGAGTAAGTAAGGGATGTAATTAACTTTGCTGTAAAACGGTGCACAATGAATTTGTTCGTAAGTTAAAATTCAACTGGTATGGGCCGTTCGCCCTATGTAGATTTTGAATTTTAGATGATTCTAATATTACAAATTAAAAGAACCGTACTACATACTACTGGGTGGGCAAAAAGTCTCTTTCATAAATAGGAATCTGTAATAACTTTTTAATGAAATGATAAAAATTGAAAAAATAAATTAAATTATAAATAAAGAGAGGAAGTCATTGACGGTACTTCCTGAGGGTGACTGGGTATGATGTGCCAGGCGCGCCCCTACTTGAACCAAACCTATTATAACTCTAGCATCGAGTTCAGTACTATGTGAGGGAGCTCTCAACGAGTCAAAAATTTTGGTGGAACTTGTTGATATATGCAAAATACCGATGACAATAAATGCTACTACCAAAAACGAGATTTATGTGATCAACACATGATTTTAGATAAAGAAGTAAACTTTAAAATTGCTGCCCTGAAATGTTGGCATATGTGACTTACCAACTTCTTACTTCCTATTTCTCTGTGGCCATCGATATATCCCTTGTGGTGTCACAACGGGGCCAGACGTTATCTATGTGTGCCGTGGTTTGGTTAGAATAGGAGCCCTTTAACCTTACCCGGTGTGTCTATCGTTGGCGATTTTTTTACAGTGGGGCAACCGGAAGCGCAGTGTGTTGAGGCATCAGTCTCATGCTTGACTACCGGCGTTTCGGGTTCGAATCCCGTCCACGATGACGTTCGTGGCCATGGATGTGCAGGAGGTGCATGCTGGCAACTGCAACCTCCGAAACCAGTTTACATATGTCGACGAAACGTCAACTGCGCCACATGGAACACTTGACGCGCTATGCCCCACAAGGGGTTAGGACAATTGAGTAGTATACAGTTTTGATATGATTGACGATCGGATATTTTATGATCCAATCGATCGACCGTTAAATTGATCAATGCATGTATGTGCACTTTCAGATTCAAGTTTGAAGTTTTGTTGTGATTAGGAATTATTATGAATTTTGTAGCGAATTGATCGTGTTTCTTTGACAAACTAGCAGTCTTCATTTGAGTATGTGGTACAACATCACGAATAATGTCAGTTGGTTGTAACATTAAGAAAATATCTTTGCAGACATTGACGTCTTCTACTGGACGTTTAATTTCAACAATATCGAGGCATGGCCTACATCTGATAGGACATCAAATCTGCCTTAGAGTGAAGACAATGTTATGACCTCATTATACGAGTAAGCGTTGCTAGATACTCGCAGGTACTTAACGTACATACATAACATTTAAATTCGGCATCACCTGCAAACCATCATCATTCAAAATCCTTGAATCCTTCCCATAATCGTTGCACATCTGCTCATTTGAATGTCCCCGTACGTGTAGCAAAAGCATATGTTCTTTTCGCAAATAATTGCATTCAGGTTGAATCATATATCATAGTCACGTAGCTAAGCCACCATGCAAATAGTGGCATAATCATACCACCCTTTCATTTCTTATTGGATCACGTCATTTGCAATTTTGTATTATTACAACAGCACTTATCGTCCGTTTTGCAGATTGTCATTGTTATATGGTCGATGCGGGCTGCTTGAAACATACCTACGTACCGAGTGTGTTAACATTCTCTGTCCGGGTGGTGCGAATCTTACATACATTGAATGCTCAAATCGAAGAGTGGAGAATTGTCAGTGCTGAAAGCCATTAATCATCAAGTTATCTATTTGGCATTTATGAACATGTGACAGCTTCGGGATTGGTTCCGTGTGTGTAGGCTTTCCACGCGGCTCTAATCACTACGCCAGCAAGCAGACATCGATCCCAGGTAAAGATGTCAATCAAATGTTCTTGTGCATATAAACGAAGCTCTAGAGTGCATGGTGCTGTTGAAGTACACTTCATGAATCTGCAATGTTGACGTCAGATACATTTATGTAGAATGGGTTGCGCATTGGCAATAAAAGATTGCATCTAATATCAGTTTCTCTTCGAATTTTCATTGAAAATGGATTGATACCTGCAGGTGCAGGATATCAATGTGAATCATAATCTTCGGGTACATGAAAAGAACTATAATGTAAAAATAAGAAAAGTTATTGCCTACTCTTCTTTTAACTTTCCTCGAGTCCACTGCCGTGCCAAGGAAAGGGCGAAGAGGGCGACCGCCCCGGGCACCAATAGCGGACATTCTATTGTTGCTAATTGCCTTAACCCCTCCAGGGGCATGGCGTCAACATCGCTGGCATAGATATGCCTTGCAAAAATTTCGGTAGCATATAGATCTCGGGTAGTACAGTGGCTAGCATGCATCTATACACTAAATAAACCCAAAAGTACCACTTATTGATATAGAGGCTTAAATGGGGTGAAATTAGGTTTTTTGCGATTTCCGCGAAATCTGTCTATTTTTTCGGAAAAAATATAAGGACCACATTTTTAGTTTGTAAAATTTACTACAAAAATAAATTATTGCGTTTTATTCTAAAACTAATCATTACGGAGATACGGGCCGGACAAAGTTAGAACTAAAATAATAAGTGAGGCACCTGCAGCGATTCTGCCTACATTACGATAATTCTTAAGCTAATACTGCTAAAATGATAGCCAACTCAATTGCGCTTCCTGGCATTGAAGAAATAAGCCTGGCACCATGTTCACCTAGCGTCGTATTATCACTGTTTCTGTCATAACAGTTTTAGTTTTACCATCCGTTCTCCATCAGTTGACCTACCCGTTTTCCATCATCAGTTGAGCTATCCGTTCTGCTATTTTTCATTCCTCAACATTTGGCTAGGATTTGATGGAGAACCGATGGCAGGACGACGGCACCAGTTGTGTTATTTGGGAATTATGTATTTGTGAACTTTGTATTTTGAGATTCTGCTTTTAGGGACTTTGTTTTGGGGATTTTGTTTGAGGGACTTTGTAACTGGGTATTTTGTATAGAACCCGATATGCAATCCTGCTGATTAACAGGGTATCATTGGCTTCTATCGCTAAATTGGAGTCAAGAAACTAAAAAAAAATTGACGTTCGATGATTCTTATCGGTATTTTGCTCGGAGGCAGAATACACTTAACTTGAATAAATTTTTACCAATGTCTATTGTTAAGGTTATTTTAAAATTGTATATACGGATACCAATTTTTTTGACACGTCAAAATTAAAGTTTTCTTTTCAGGGTGTTGTATTTGTTCCAGTAATTTAATTATTTGATCCGGAAAATTATTTATTTAAGTCAGAAATTTATTTTATTTGTTCCAGAAATTTGTTTTATTTCATTTTGAAATATATTTGTTTGTTGCTGAAATTTATTTATTTACCTCGAACATTTTGTTTATTTGTCTCAAAAAATAATTTACTTAACCGAGAAATGCCATATAAATTCTGATCTTTAATCGAGGGTAAACAATGTTCCTAATATTATCACCTTTTCCAGTTAGCCAGTGCGCATGCACATACATTTAATTTAAAAATTATACTCATACAACATACACCATGCATCATACCACTATTTGCAAAAAAAAGTGTTTATTGTTTCTTCGCTCCTGTATTTCAAAATTTTAATGCTAAATTAATTGTTTTTTCCCAAGGTAAGGTAAGAGATTCTACCGCAAATATCGGATCTGCTACAATTACAAACACTTAAAGGTTTTCTGTTTTGTTCAATGTGAAATTTGTTAGAAAGCAATGTAGTGCTCCTAAAATGGACATCTGCATCGATACATCTACATCTTTACATTAATGCCCAATTCGTCTATATTGATTTGCCAAAAATAAAAATTGATTAGCAAGTTTGCAATGCACTCAAAGGTGTTTTTCTTTTTTTTCCAATTGACAGATATTTTTTTAACATTAAAAAGTTGTTCCGTATCCTAATGATCTTTCTCAAAAGGCTATTTTATATAATTCGCATGTTTATCATTTACACTTTATTATAAGTCATGTTTTCTCAACCACTTGAAAATCAACCTTTAATTTCAAATTTGTATTTTAAAATTCTAGTGGGTGTTAATACACCCACCCACCCACTTTAGATAGTAAATACTTTAATGCTAGGTAGTACTATTCTTTTGCGGGAAATTGACACTCAAATGACACCCCGTCTTTAACCGTTACAGTGTTATAGCATTTTTTCTAAATTGTGTCAAAAATCTTGACTTTCCAAAAAAAATCAAAACTTACCACTCTCCTGATCATTTAATCCCAGATTTCACTTCATTTTCTGAGACTACATAAGATTTTAACTAAAACAACATTTTTCGGTTTCAAAATTCACGGTTACTTCAAACACACAACTGTTCAAAATTTTAAAAAATTTACAAATCGATTTTTCATCGAAAATTCAAATGATGATTTGACAACGGGGCTTTGAACTGACAAATCTGAAAATTTGACAAAAGTTGTCCCATGGTGTTGGCTTTACACCGCAATATTTCTTTGATATATTTGAATTTTTTTCGAAAAATACTCATTAAAAAAAATAGTCTGGAGGTGAAACAGATTTTCTTCAACCTTGACTAAACAGGTAGTTAACGCTACGAATGGAAAACAGGAAAAAAAAATCTTGTTGTTTTGAAATTTGGCTCACTGGATGTGGAGAGTCCTCTGAATATATGCTCCAAAGACCACGTTGATAGAGCGTCCGGAAGCGTATGAGGTTAAAGGCGGTTACAGGTAATCTTTCCGGTTTTTCTTGATTTTTTTTCTATTGAAAGGATCGGAAACAGGAAACAAATTCGTGTAGTTTTGAAATTTTAAAGGCAATGCTCTGAATATATAAGTATGTCCCAAAGTCTACGTTGACAGGGGGTTCGGAAGTGTAGGGGAGAGGGAGTCAAAAGTCTTTTTAATTAAGTTTTCCTTACTTTGTGGTCTAGGGCAGGGGACGGAAAATTCCGGCCAGCCTCTGGCTTTCATTCGGCCCAGCTTATTTAAGGGAGTGGAGGATCTACTTACTGAAATTATAAAAATATAATATTATTAAGTTTTACATTAAAGATTTGCCTGTTTTCTTGGAATTTTCACATCTCTGACTTCTGCGATCACGACAACCAGATGGGGGGAAAACAAAATCTACTTTTTGCGGCCCCTTACTACGCTATCGTTACTGAAATTGAAAAATAAAAACACCACAAATGTGCTAGTTGCGCCCTTTTATAGAAGACTCCACATGCCTATACCCGATGAAAAGGAAGAAAAATGGCCTTTATTTTCCTCTTTACTTTTTTTTTTCTACAAACCCCAAAAACCGAAATATTAAAGAAAAACTGGAAAAAATTACCCTTAAGCCCCTTTGTACTTCACTTATCAGTTCAAAGTACTGTTGTCAAATTGTAACTTGAATTTCTTATGAAAAATCGATTTTGAAATTTCTTTAAAGTTTGAACAGTTGTGTCTTTGAAGTAACGGTGAATTTCGCAAACAGAAAAAAAAATTTTTACATTAAATTTTATGTAGTCTCAGAAAGTGAGGTAAAATCTTGAATTAAATTATCATGAAAGTGCCAAATTGTTATTTTGTTCGGCAAGTCAAGTTTTTCGACACAATTTTCCTAAAATTCAATATTCAGCAAATAAACGGTACTTTCAACCATTAAAGTGTTTGCCACCTAAAGCGGGACACCTTGTATAGATGTGTTAGAGTTTTGTATCAAAATAAAAGCGCGCGCACATACTACAATTTCGAAAGATTTCAGGCAAAAAAAAATAAAACAGATTGTCTTTTGGCAATCTCTGATTGGTTCGATTATTTCATTGCATAAATTCAGTCACCGATAAATGATTCTGCTCGGATTAAATTAAAAAGAAATGCTTAAAGCTCATCTAAAATAGATGGACGCATTCTGAAGTACATACATATGTACTTTTTTTTTTAAATCGTATATTTTTTCCCACTTAACATTTTGAAAAAACTTTTATTTCGTTTTCTTTTTTTTCGACATCATTTATATACTACTCGTTATCACCAGTTTTTTGACATTAAATATTTGTTGAGATTATTTACAGTGTCTGCAGTCTTAATAAATATAAAAATCTTAATTTCAACATGTTTGTTGAATGTTCTACATTGTTATTTTTATTATTATTTTAATTATTTTTTTATTTATTGATTTGTTTTTTTTTTTACTTTTCAGGAGTTCTGCTACATGCATACATATTTATAAGTAGTTAATATAGTACATAGATATATATTTTATAACCAGAAAAGTGGTTTTTATACACATTAGCTTCTACAAGAAGAGACATTGAAAAAGTTAATTGTAGATCTTCGAATACAACGCTTTAAATTTCGTTGGATCATTATTTTTTTCTTTATTATTATTTCATCAAATATTCAATGGAGAAGACAATATTCCAAGGCCAATTTTAAACATTAAAAAATCCTTACTGACGCTAAGGCACATAAATTAAGACAAATACAAAACGAATATATTATACGAACGATATAATAGACACTAAATATTATTATAAAATTAGTTTAGAAAATGCCCTTTCAGAGATAATTGAAAGAAATAGAAAACTCCATCTAAAGAATGAACGATTTTCAACTTGCTTCCTTTAAATTACTGTTTCCCAAACTTACAATACCCATGGGTCTCTTCTTACAGCAAAAACCTGACCGTGAACTCTCATGGACATCTAATCTACAAGACTTTTTAAAGAAAAATTAAAAATGTAACTTGGATGTCTTGACTTGAAGTAAAATAAAAATAAAATATAATATTATTTAGAACATTTTTTCTCAAATCTAAAGTCATTCTTGGACCACAGTTGGATACTGTTCACGGTACAGAAATCCAAGAGACTGGAAAAGGTTTAGACAGGTAATAATCTCCAAACACTCAAGGGCAACCTTAGCCTTAGAGTCAGTGATTATACTCGACTCGAAACTAAGTTGGAAGATGAACATTAAGCATTGTTCAATGAAAGTCAATATAGCTATTTCTACCTGCAAAAGAACTTGTAGAGCTTGTTGCATTGATGTCCAGTTGACGCACTGAATATCATACTAGGTCTACTGCTTTTAGACCTACAAATGAAATTCAACGTCGGTCACGTGCAGCGCTGTCAAACTAAGGGAGGCTGGATGTTTGACTTCCAAACGGTATGGACACAATACTACAGTAGAGTCTCTACCTATCGCAGTAGGCAGCGGCTTCCCCTCAACGAACATTCGGCCCAAAAAATGACGAAAAGGACCCCATTTTTGGGGTATTACACCTCATCACGTATACACGGCACTATGGTACTGCCTACAGTGTAGATCCGCTTGTGGGTGAGCCCAGAGTTTATATCCGCTTTAAGTAGTACAAATATCATAACAATAGCTTCACACTGAAAAACGTTAAGTTCGGAACGATCGTAGCGAAGGTTCTGCGTTCCTGCATATGAAAAACTGAACTATCCCGCCAAACTTAAATTTTGGGGAGATCGTTCAGTTTTAAAATTTTTGAATTTTTGGCGTCATTGTTCATGTGGAACTTTCCCCTCAAACCAAAATCGAATTTTTGGGGGATTTTGCGAAGGTGGGTTTCCCAATCCCAATCGTTAGCGCTATGAATTTGTTTTCTACTGGCGATAGTTAAATTTTTAGTGATTTTCGTCGCGGCTTTCTCCCCTATAACATGGTTTGCCCACTATGGCCAAATCAAAGTTTTGATAGCAATGGTATTCGACCCGACGTCGGGCTGTTGCGCCACAAGGGTGACGACGAAAACGTCAGCTCTGCGAAAATTGGATTAATTAATGAATTGAAACGAACGAGAGTGTGAAGTAGAATGACGTCAAGTCTGAATATTTGAAATTAACTTTTGCTCATCCGTTGTCTGCAATTATCTCGGCGATTCGGGACAGAGCTTTGAAGTTGGAGCCAATTATATGGATTAACCGACATTGGATTGTTGGCACCGGCAGTTAAACATCTATTTTTATACCCTTCACGGATGTGATAGGGTATATTAACTTTGTCATGAAGTTTTGCAACGCACAGAAGGAAGCATCTCCGACCATATAAACCATATATATTCTTGGTCAGTATGATGAGATGAGTCGATTAAGCTTTGTTCGTCTGTCTGCCTGGTTTTACAATATGTAAGCTAGTCCCTCAGTTTTTAAGCTAGCGAGCTTAAATTTTGCATAAAGCCTTCTTTCTATTGCACGCTGTAAATAAGTCGGAACAACTGGAATTGGACTACTATATTACGTCATATAGCTGCTATACCCAACTAACAATTTTGATCTCGTAACACACTAAGAGAGACTTATGAGTATGAAGGCGGATTGCCTTTGAGAATCATACTCCCATAATTTCATCCTTGTAGAGTACTTCAATCACCTAACGAGACCCTTACAAGAATTAAATGGCGCACTTTATGATATCTATTGCTACCTTATAACAACACTGTAACTCTGCTCATGAGAGTTGCAAAAGTTTCAAAAGGAAACTAATAGTCTATTTATACGAGTGCATTTTTACTCTAATAAGAAGTATTACATTTTTGTTAGTAGAGCTATAACCTCTTGCTGTTAGAGCTAAACTATCTTGATCATTGCTGTTAGAAAGAGAACGATATACAAACAAAAATGTAATTTATATTTCGAAAAGCAGAACAGATACATTATAGGATATTTTAGATGGCACATGTAGTCGTATGTTACAAAGAACGTATAATAATATTATATTAAAGAACTTTGCATTTTCTTCACACATATGAGCGAAAAAGTTCATGCGATTGGAATTTTATTGGTAATAATAGACATTTTGCTTCGATAAAATGCAAAGCGCCATGAAAATAATCGGCATTTATAGAATTTTCTAGAAAAAAATTACTGTGTGAAAAATATATAAGTTGTGTTCTGCCTCAATAGTTAGCATTAAATTTGTGCAACGACATATTTATGATCTCAGAAACCACCAATCCTTATTTTCTATGCGGAATCACTCTTATTAATCATTAGTCAAAAGTCATATGTCAACTCACAAAATTTCAATCAGAGAAAAATATGGCCGCCATTGGTCGTTCTTTCTTATAAAAATGAAAATCTCGCTTTGAAAATACTCCTCCTTTTATGAAATCAAAAAAATCCGTATAAGAGCTTAAATTTGTTTATTCCAATGACAGCAATAGATCAATACATCTTATGAGAATATTATGAAACTAAAGATCAGATTATGAAAGTTCCAGTCTTTTAAAGATAATTAAAATCTCTTTGTAACGAATAAACTCTTTTTCTCAGAGTTCGGATTGCATAGTGAGACTTTAGGTCTTGTTATCAAAACCGACACATGACATAGTAAATGATCAATCATAACAATCGTTTGTCATCATAATTCCACAGATACAAAAATTGTATGTAATACAGATTGTTGAGAAACGTCATAAAACCTTTTTTGAAACACACATGCATCGATGCAAGTGGGTTTTAAAAAGGGTTTTATGACGAGGTGTTTATTCTCAACAATCTCATACGTAATGAGACTTGAACATTGTACCTTTCTCTCATTGTCATAACGTAACGCAATAAGACAATATTTCAAATTCAAAGAAGCAGATATTTTACAAAAAAAGAAAAATTTCTCATTTTTTGAGAAAGGACAAAGGACGCACATATGAATGCGTTTTTTACCAAATACATACGCTCTCAACACACATTAGAATGTAAAGGCCGAAATATATACATGGAGATGTGATCGGACGGACGTATTTATCTTTTGGGTATTACCACGGGGTCAAGGGCAGATGTGCATGATTTCAATTGAACTCGTTTGTTTTCAATTTCATTCAACGTCAATCTATTGTTTCTCCCTGCATCGCTGACGAAACTGATGATAAACTCAATGTTGCTCATGGGGAAATAAATATTCGGAGATCATTGGCGTACATATCCAGAATAGTTTATGCATACTATTCATCGTGTTGGTTGACTTTTCGCGGAGAGCAATGTCACTTGTTTACATGCAGTAGCTGTCGAAATGTCAACTACAATGACGTTTACTCAATAATAATATTCTCCGTATGAGTGATCTAGTATTTTGAGTCTCATAAGGGTATTACGACAAGCAATTTTACACTCAAGCTCCTCGAGTTCCTACAAAGGGCTACTTATGCGAGTTAATAATAATCATTGGGCTCATAATACTCTCTGCATGAGTGATATAGTATTATGAATCTTATAAGAGTATTATGTGAAGTAATTTTACACTCGAGCTCTTATAAGGGGCCATATATGAGAGTATAACTTTTCTAGAGATTAAGTCTTATAAAAAAGGCTTAATAAGATTGCAGCAATGTTCCTATTGGAGGAGTGAAAGTTTCCCTAATTCTAGTGGAGTTAAACTCTCACCAGAATAGTGCTACGAGCATGAATTTAAGTTTTGTCCCAAGAGTTATGTTACGAGAGTATCGGAGAGTTTTACTAAAGTCTTATGAGGGCTTTTTGTAAGCGATAAGACTTAAACTCTTGAGAGTTTGTTAGTTGGGTAGGGACGACTGGTCCAAAAGTTGGTCTTTGTGAGAAGAACTTTTTTATTTCTAAATGAATTTTTCCAAAATCTCAATTTTTTCAATAACATCCTTTGCCAAATCACCTTGCCGAATCTGGTTGAAATTGGACTACTCTATCATATGGTTGCCATAGGAACGACCGTTCTAAAATGAAGTTTTTGTTGGAAAAACTTTTTTATTTTGAAGATATCTTTACCGAATTTCATATTATTCAATCATATTTACTGCTGAATCACACTCCTAAATTTGGTTGAAATCGGCTCACTATTTCCTATACTTCTCATAGGAACAATGAAATTGAAACAAGCTTAACTACTAATTTCAAAGTAGCAAATGCACCACAAATCAAAACGGAGGTATGATACCCTTGACGCGAAGGGCGTTCGGCTAGCTTGTTTGTTTGTTGGTCGGAAATATACAATTTTTCTTAAAATCGGGTTCTTCCGTGTCCCAAAGGATGGGCGCATTCCTTCCCTTTCCCAATTCCTTCCTTCTTGTTTTAAATGTTCTAGGTGGCTAATCAAGGATCGGGGTGCTTTCGCTCGAATCCCACGACGACGTCCGCTGGGTAAGCCGGAACCGGTGCCACCGAGCCAAAAGCATCCGGGTCAATACAAAAAAAATTCTGTTGCAGTGACGGCGGTTCGACGTAGCCTTGGTTCGCAACAACATTTTAGATATTAGGCGCGTTTTTTTCAACAGTCCAGATCAAGAGCAGAACAACAGTCGCACGCATTACACTAACAACCTGCTCTGCGCAGAACCATTTAATTAGTGTAACGCGTGCAATTTTTGTTCTGCTCTGATCTGGACTGTTGAAAAAATGCGCCTATTGTGTCTACCGCTACCAATATTACACATATCATTTATCAATGGACACTAATTTTCCGGCGTATATATGTTACATATTCAAAGTGTTATCAAGTTCTTCCCAAAAGTGACATAATCTTGCCTGCATCGCTGTTGGCAGCTTTCACAATTCATCGCTAAGCCACGAACCAATCTATCTATCAACTCTGAACATTTCCAACAACAACGAATTAATATTCATTTATTCCCGTTCATTCACATGAAAATGATCCTTAAATAATCGCCACGAAAACGACATTATAAATGGTATCATAATTTCATTATGCGGATTAACTAATTACATGCATCGTGGCTTGGCGTTTCACGAAGAACTATAGTATAGTAAGTGAATATGTACAAGGCGTACATAGTATGTATCTGGATATCTTGCTTCTTCAATGTCTTTTTTTTGTGGTCTCGGATAGTACGGCGCGGCGGTATCCAGGGGTAATATGAAAGAATGGGGTGGAGGGCATATGTATGGAAGTCGAGTTAAAATCCAATTACGCGGTGCATTGCGCTCTAAATTACATCCTCTAGCTCTGCGTCAATGCCTTGCATTATTAGTCTTTGGGAACGAATATATCTTTCACTATTTACGCTATTCATTCACATACCGTCAAAGCTCGAAAAGGATGAGATGGAGCACCGTGTGCAAACAGACATTTCCACTGCTAATTAATGGATCTCTGTGTACTCTGTAGTTTGCTCCAATAAAATGAGATACATACGAGTACCAAATGAATTTATTCACCTACAAAGGTTGATACGTGCACATTATGCATTTTGTGTAACGGAGCTTTTGTGTAATTGTAGTACGTACGAGCATGTAAAGTTTGCTGGACAAATGATAGAATTGATTAGAGTTGTGCAGGAATTTTGGTTGGAAATCTGGGTTTTTTTTTTTTATTTTTTAAAGTCGGTTAACGACGATTCTGAGAAGAGAACGGCACTAGGGTATTAACGCCAATGATTTCTTCAAGGTTTCTATCTATCTATCTGCATTTCTTTTTTTTTTTCATAGCGTCTTAACCCAAGTTAAGACAAATGCACCCCAGACCTACTTTTAATAATCATAACTTTTAAGTTTTCCGAATTTTTCATCTGGGTTTATGAAATGAATTGAAAACGAGACTAATTCAGTTCGAGACGTAAGTCGGTTCAAGATTGCTGTCTCAAATATGTGAGAAAAAAATTAAAAAAAGAATATTGCGCAATCATTATAAATTCAGAATATGATAAATGACTTCAATGGCCTGTTCGTATCACCTGAAGTGCACTTCACCTTTCGTCGGTCATCTTTTAAAAAAAGCAAAGGTAATCAAGAAGCCTCGAGAGACTTGACTGCAGAATGGAAAGTTCCACTTCATATTTTCCCTTAGCGTATTCATTTCGGCATCAGTTACACTATAATTAGTAACCCACATGGGAAATAACATTCGTACGACTGATCCACAGAAATAGTGCATGAATCAAATTGTCTAATGAGAAATGCATAGTACTCCTCTCATACATGCGTAAAAAACATGTAGTCCAGTCAAAATGATTAATGGTACTCGATACGTTCAACTATCGCCTACTCATAGTCGAAATAACGATTCGTTGGTTACAAAAAAAAAAAACTCAACCGAAATTGTATGGGGCTAGTGTTCCACAAGTGGACGCAAAATTTCTCTTTGCCTGTCTGGCTGGACCCTTCAACCACAAAACCACAATGTAGCTAGAACCTAGAACGAAAAGGGCTTTGGCCTCTATTCCAATTCCAGTCCATATCGAAATTAATTTTCTGTTTCGCTATCATTACTGTCGTCACTATTCATTACTCATTCCCAGTGCCGACTCTCACATTTATGTTCGAATGTGTTTTATATCCCTTTTACTATTATTCCAAAAAGGGAAATGAAGTTGTCAGCATTATTGGTCGTACTCCAAAACACAATTTGCATATTACATTTAAATGTATGGGAACTGTGTTCCCGGCTCCTGGAGGAACAGTGGATGTAATTTACTCTTTCAGTTTAAAGTACCCGTAGTTTTGCTTTGATATGCATTGAAGTATAGTCTGGGACAGTTTTTTCATTTTTGTAATTTTGCTATTTTCTACAATATATGCACAGTCAGGCAGCCACGAAGGTACTTTCCTATCTAGAGATCAGCAACTGGGTGTTTCTTGATTGGGTACTAGGTCAGCATAGTGTTTACCTATTCAAAAAAAACGCACATAAGTTATTCGAAATATGAGTAAAATGATATGAAAATTTGATTGAGTTCTAATTAATTCCTCCCGCCCAAAAAAAAAAATCCTAAATAATCAGTGAAAATCAACCTCCTAATGGGTTTCCCCCCTTAAGCCAGTTGGTTCGCCTGCAATTCAAGGTGCGTGAATTGAACGCATGTCGTTCGGCAAGGCTGAATTGTTAGTACCGATGATCCGAGAAGGAGTGTTCCGCGGATACTTTACAGTCCCTAATCAAGTGCAGAATGTCTTCCGAAGCAAGAGTGATATCAATTACTTTCTGCCGGTTCTTACTAATAAAGGTAGGCTCCCCAGTAGGCTGGTTTTCATAAAGTACTCCAGAACCGATTCGCCTCTCGCTATTGTCGGTACTGCCCCAGACTTCATGATGGGCATGCCCTCCTTAGCACACCCCGTTGTTACTGGGGGCAAAGGTGGAAAGACTTCAGGAGGCTTGAGGTCTTTTTGAAAAGGGTCGAAGGTGCTGCTGCACTGCGGTGGATGGATGGTGACGACCGGGAACCCACATGCCCACTCTCTTTGTCGCCGATACTGGATTTCTGAAGCCCCGCACCGTAGGTCCCATTCTCTTTTTTAATTTCCATAATTGGTTTTTCGTTCAGGGTGGCCTCCCCCATAGCCAATTTTGGCTCACAGATGGAACTTCCATCTACTGATTGTAGTGCCAATCAGATACATCTTCAAACTCTCAAAGTCCACCTAACGTTGGAGTTTTTGTCCATCCAAATTCAATCTGATCAATAGCAAAAAAGAAAAATCGTGAGCTTCCATCTCGAAAAATTTTATATGCACATACTATATTGGAACAAGGTCTGGTCTCTCATTCAGATTCTAGATACATACTCTGCTTTCTTAATGACCATAATAATGCTACTGCCCTTTTGAAGTTTTTGGGACACTTCAATAAAATACCACAAAATACATCCCGAAACGACATCGAACTCTTCGTTTTGCGAGTAGGCACATTGAGTCGAAGGCGAAATTTTATTGGTGGCACTCACTGTGCGTGGTATGCTCATCATTAAATTTACCATGAAGGGGTCCGTCATTATAATTTGTGAATTGTGAGTATGAATAAGTTTGCCATGTGCCATGCAGATGACAAAAATTTAAACGTGAAATTTGTTAAGGATAATGACGAAAGAAATAAAAATTCCCGACACTTCGACATTTATGGTTGAAAAAGCGTGATGGATTTTTCGATTAAAAGTACACACACTGAATATGTTACAAAAGTTCTTTGTTTTGGATACGAGAAAGCACTGTTTCTAATTAAATGTGAAAAGCATTTTGATCGTATAATTTTGTTAATTGATTTTTTAGTCATATTAAAAAATTTAAGGACCGTGACCGATTGCCTTATTCTGAACTTTCCCGAAGTAATAACTGCGTCTTTTTCAACGGTCCAGATCAGAGCAGAACAACAACTGCACGCGATGCACTAACAAAATGTTTCTGGATAGAGCTAGTTGTTAGTATAATGCAAGCGATTCATGTTCTGCACTTGATCTGGACTACTAAAAAATACCAGGAAGCCCACTGTCACGTCTTACACAAGGGTAAGCTCTGATACCTTACCCTTTCGAGGTGCATAGCGAAGTGAGACAAGGCTGCATTTTGTCACCTACACTGTTTTTAATCGCCATTAATGATGTACTAAGCGGCGCGCTTCAAGAATACCAGAACAAAGGTATAAGATGGAAATTGTTCAAATATCTTTAGCACCTAGACAATGCTGACGATATTTGTCTTCTATCAAATAATTCGGATCAAGTAGCAAAAATGTCTGATGCTCTGCATTGCCAAAGCCATAATGGGTTTAAAATCAACGCTGCCAAGACTAAGTACTTGAGCTTGGATCCTGGAAGGTAAAGCGGAATTTGTGTTTCGGGGCAGGCAGTCGGGAAAGTTGACAATTTTTGCTACATCGGAAGCGTAGTTACAGCAGATGGTGGAGCGGGTGCTGATGTATAGTCTCGCATCAACAAGGCTCGAGCAACTTTTTTCAGTTTGAATCATCTCTGGCAAAACAACAACATTTCCAGACGCAAACTCCGGATCTTCGAAACCAACGTAAAATCAGTGCTTCTTTATGGCTGTTCAACTTGGAAGGTGACCAATGAGATAACAACTACATTGCAAATTTTTGTGAACCAGTGCCTACGGCGCATCCTACACATACGGTGACCGGAGATCATTTCTAACGACGACCTCCTTACTATTACTGGTCAGAACAGGAACATTAAAAGGCGAAAGTGGCAATGGATAGATCACACTGTCCGAAAAGGGCCGACCAACATTGCTCAACAGGCCCTTGATTGGAACCCGCGGGGAATCAACGCAACTCGCCGTGTTGGACGACCTAGTAACACCTGGAGAAATTCAGTTAAGAGAAAGGGTGCTTCAATAGGCAAGTCGTGGAGTGAGCTGAAAGCGATGGCGATGAACAGGACGAGGTGGAAAGTAGGCGTGGTGAATGCCCTATGCCCCACAAGCGGTTAACAGGAACCAGAGAGAGATATATCAATAGTATTATACCATATCGATATCAATAAACTCAAGTTAATTTTATCTGAAATACGTATTACTTTTCATATCTTTAATAAAGGATATATCATAAAATACTGATTTTCAGCCGATCCCTCCTTCAAGCGGACACCTCCCTATTAGTCGGACACTTATGATGCCAGGGGTGTCATGGGTGGAAGGTTTCACTCTATTATCTCCATGTACACCCAATTCCAAGGTTGAGTTTTTGTCGACCACTGGTCTATGACATAGAAGATCCTCTGCTCTCTATTGCAGAACCAAAAAAAAATTAATCATCTCGAAAACTATTCAAGATATTGATAGAGCAATGAAAGCCTTCTTTCGTAGAATTTATCATGGTTGCTAATTTTCCTTGCCGCCAGGGCTGCTCGTTTTCAAAATATTTTCGAAAATCCAAAAAAAAACTAGCCTCGAGCTCACTTCGTCTACACGTGGACTTTGGATATTATCTTCCCCGAATACCACTCAATTAATTATTTCGGCTACGAGCGAAATATCGAGCGTATTTAGATAGAACGGGAGTTACCCAATTTTGTGGGCAACTAAAAATAAACAATCACTGGACAATCACCTGCGTAGCTTATTATCTATCATGATATTTGACAAATTAACGCAAAATATAATGGATAAGATTACACCTTTTCCCCGTAACCGTAAAAAAGTGGAATGAGAACTTGTTACTACACTAACGCACACGAGCATTCTGTGCTCTCGACAACACACTGATAATGCTCAAACGCTTCAATTATCGTGGCAGTCAATTTTCAGTCAAGTTTCTGAAGAAGATTTCTTGCATGCCATCGCCGTCAGTTTTTGTGTGTGTCTCCAATAGATAGAAGTAGTCACTTCAATGCCAGTCATTATTTCTAAGTAATTTACAAATTTTGTTTGTAGAGTCATCGTGCCGCAGAATTATGCCAAATTTTCAAAGTTCATTGTACGTAGGAGACAGCTTTATTCCAAGTTTTTTGGTAAAGATATTAGATAATTTCTTATATTTTCCGGTACGTTCGCGCACTTCAGAAAGTAACTAGGTAATAATATGACAGATGCAGCCTTTTCTAGTGCACATTATTTTGTGTATTGTACAACTAGACTAAATAGATCAAACTTCTTTTGTTGGTAGTTTTCCCGTTGAAACTTATTTTCATCAAAACAGCGCGTTTCCATAACAAGATCTTTAATTTTTATTTTTTGAATACAATTGTTTCGAGAGACACTTGCTCTCTTCCTCAGTTCGTGGTGCTGACCTGAAAGTGAGCTCCAAAATTTGCGTCGATGCTTGCCGAATTGTAGCGCACGAATGTACCAATGGCTTCCCACTTTCATATATGAAGATAATCTTTGCAGAAGTTAGTCCGGCTGTCTCTGGGGGCATACAACTGATTGTCCAAATTGTGGTTGTGTTCGTGTCCGATAATACAAGTGGGGAAGTGCGTATTTGTGCTACCGAAGTGTGCTGTGATGCTGCCATCCGTTCTTGTAAATATGCTTACTGAATTATAGCCTTAGCCAGAACAGGATGAACTCTAGCATCGTCGTCATAATCGAGTCGCTCGACATTTCTGTTCTAATCGCAAGCGTCGAGCAGAATTTGATTCGAATTCGAGTCGAGATCGAGCCGACCATTGTTTGGGCTTGCGCTCATATACATTGGATGTCGAAAGCATTCCGAGTTCGAGTCGATTATAATAGAGTAACGCTGGAAGATTGAACCTTCTGGAAGGCTGTGAAAATATGCGATCAACTCCGCTGTCTTTGGCGCTGAACCACCGGCTTTCACCCACTGCTTCGACTGCTGTTTCGTTTCTGGCGTGTAGTGGTGGACACAAGTCTCATCCATGGTGACAAATCGCAGCACGAAATCGGCCGGATCCCGATTGAATCAGTGCAAAGATTGCTTTTTTTTCTGTTTGGTATCACGTTGAATACATTCTCTGTGCATTTATGACGACCAACGCACATATCGGAGGTGTTTAGAAACTAAAGAAAAATTCAGTAATCTACTGACACAGAAAAAAAAAGAGACATTAACGATTATGTGAACAAAAGGCCGATGACTACTTAGTACATACTCGTACTAGCGAAACTTACGCCACCTACCTGTTGCTAATCCTTCTCGCATTCAAACAGACACCTTAAATATCTCCATTTACTAAATATCGGTGATGATAGCTATTGAGTATTGGTCGTACCATGAGTCGTAATGCGGTTCTCGGGCCTAATTGGATAAATAATCTAGAATAGAAAAGCTCTACGTATTCTAGACTAGATGCAGTCAATTGGAATTCAATAGAAATTCATTGATTAAATAAAGAATCTGAGGGAAATTCAACGCGTGAAAGGCAATAAACGAAAAAGGAAGATATACCAGTATGTATAGTATGTCCCTTATAAGGAAGCTCAGTTGTAGCCTGGTAACTTTCCCCAGCCTAAAGAATCAATCCATATTTGACTACCACCTAATATGTACCTGTACTGGAACATTTAATTTTCATCCAGATTTCAATGCAGCGTAGGCCACTCGAAATCGGTTAATCACTTTACAAAAGCAGAGCACAAAACTGTAAAACACTTGTAAAAGACAATCTACTTTGACGAATTGTTCCAATTTAGATGCGATTTCCATTTATGTAGAGACCACAACTCTTGGATTTTTGGGGTGTGGGTGTGGCTTCCCATCATCATCATTCTCATCATCTATCTTAAATAGAGCCATCATGAACAAACGTGTTCTAAAAAACTTCAAAATCAGCGAAAAGATATTGTGAAAATGATAAAGTGGCTTTCATTGAGAATCGTGTCAGAACTTTTCAAGTGTCAAGTGTTCTTGTGATTGCTGACACTTTTTTCCCTTTATTTAGGTTCGTGGATTCGATGCACGAAGAGATTAGGTTTTATGAATGGAATACAGATTAAAGATTTCTTCAAGAAGAAAGTCTCTACTCTTGGTAGGATGTCAATTAGGCGCGATTCGAGGAATCAATGAATTCGTAATGTATAGTATGATACATCGATGAATAATCATTCCCGGAGTTATGAATCTCTTGCGAAGGACATACAAGCAGTGTTGCCCTTTTTCAATCAATGTGAGTAGGCGATTCGTTCAATTTTTTTGCTTCCGTGGGGATTTATTGAAGGAAATCTTTTGAAGTACAATACATTTCCACCTTTTTGCATACTAATTTGTCCTAACTCCTAGTGGATAGCGCGTCAACCATTCCGTGTGACTTAACTGACGTTTCGTTGGCGTAAACCAGTTTCGGACGATGCGCGTTGCCAGCATGCATCTCCTGCAACCATTTATCCGCCTACCTGCGACAAATCGGGAGATGTTGTGGCTTATTATTACGCCCTGCACCACTGGCCACGAACGCCGTGGACGGGACTTGAACCCGTAACGACCGTAGTCAGACAAGAGACTGACGCCTCTACGCACTGAGCTATCGGTCGCCCTAAACAATTGTCCGACGCATAATGTGCTCATGAAATTCGATAAATGTTGGTATGAAATCGAACGCTGGGCAGCATGACCAGGAGCGTCAGAAGTATTAAAGCATGTCCGCATGAAGGGTTCCTCTCGCCGCTAATATGGCTGTAGATTGCTACCCAGGCCACATTTGGATATTGTGCAATCTAGTCTGTGATGTATGAGGCAGTGGATCATTCCGAAGCAATTCCAGCAGATCTGCCTGAGATCAGATTATTCGACCACGGAGCCATGCTTCAGCAATATTCTTAGCCCTCATCCCAGACCAAATGGAATGGGGAAATGGCAGTCTCTGCCTAGACCCTAGGTGAATTATGTGATACACCGATGGGTCTAAGATTGAACAGGGAGTAGTTGCTGGCATCTTCGGACCCAACATGAGGATTTCAATCGCAATGGCTACCTGGCCCAGCGTTTTTCAAGTTGAGATTGATGCCATTGTGATCTGCCCCAGGACAATCTTAGAGAAGACACCTTGCGGCGCACTCATTGCTATAGTATATGCTCAGATAGCCAGGCGGCAATTAAGGCTCCCTCTTTGCATAAGATCTCTTCTAGATTAGTGATCGAGTGAGCAGCCTGAAGCGATGCACGAGACACAACTTTATCCGAAAAAATTAACTGTTTGGTGCGGTTTTCATGCCGGCGGGGTCATCGGTCCATTTTGCTTCTTTGATGAAAGCGGCGCGCCAACAACCGTCAACGGCGATCTCTACAGGGCCATGATATCGGAGTATTTTTGGGAACAGCTCAACGCTATGGACTTGGACGATATGTGGTTCCAACAGGACGGCGCAACGTGCCATACAGCGTACGATACGACACAATCGAATTATTGAAGACCAAGTTCGGCGAGCGAGTTATCTCACGCAACGGTCCACGCGAATCGGTTGCAAACGAATCGTTCGTGCGACTTTTGACTTTTTTCTTTGGAGTTACATTAAATCGCTGGTCTATGCCAATAACGCAGCAACGTTAGAAGAGCTTCAGGCCAACATCAAACGCGAAATTCCTGGTATTTCGGCCGATTTGTATGCTATGAGTCATGGAAAATTAGGTCCAGCGTATTCACTCGTGCCAGCGCTCCCGCCGCGGACATTTGAACAATATTGTATTCGATAAGTAATGGCATCGGTTGTACTTTCATTTGAAATAAAAATCATTTTCATAATTGACCCACAAGTCTTTTAATTAGAAAAACAAAATGCGTCGCTCTATTTGAACGAGCCTATACATCCTGCCCATAACCACTTTTGTTCGACCCTCATATATAAAGTTTTTTGTATAATTGTTTCATGTCAAACACAATATTAACTGTATTCACTCGCGAACCGGCCGAATTCGGCCCGCAAGCCGAAGTTTGCCGACACCTGCTCAATGCTTTTTTATCCTCGATGAAGGAGTTATTCTGAATCGCTGTTAGCTGGAAGAGCCTATTCTCTCCTACTAGAGATTGCAGGAATGAACGATAGTTTTTTTGTCTTCTCCTCCTCACATCTGCTATCCACTAATGAACTAACAAATCAATTTTATGTCAAACATTGTAGTGAGCATCTACTGAGACGAAAAAAGAAGATTCCTTTGGATGCAAAAAAAAGACCTCTTTCGGCATTATTCATTCAAGCTCATGAAAAGTCATTGTTTTGTTGTTTGACGGTGCTTTAGTTCAAATACGTTGTTCACTTTAGTACCTTCCAGATAACTTTGCGTTGGTATTAGAGATGGTTACCTGTAAATTTGAAGTGTAGTGTCTTCCCACGTACTATTAAGTTTGACTTTGCTTGCAGGACATTTAAATGGATCAATAATACGAGTGTATACATGTTTTTGTTTTAGTATGAACGGAAATAGACATCCACGCATGCTGCAAAATCATATAAATAGAAATAATACTCTACCATTTTTTCGGGACGGCTTCGACCGTATGACTACAATACAAAAGCTGTAAAACAGAATCTGAAAGGAAAAAAGAGAGGCAACGGCAACCAATTCCAACGACAACAAACTGAAAATCCACTACGAACATCCAACGAAGTGAAAAACCAAAAAACCACGAAGAAAATCTCCAATTAAGCAAATAAAAAAACGAATAATATTTTTTTTTTGAAACTCAAGCTTCTTTATTGTTCAATTTGGTGAAATATCTTTTCTACTTCTCTTTTTCTTTAAAAAAAATGTGTTTTTTTTTATTGGATTTTCTTTTTTTTTTAAATATATATGCATATATAAAATTCGCTCGCTTCCTCTTCATTGTTCACTTAAAAATATATAATAGAAAAAACTTCTTACATTGAAATAGTATTTATAATAATATTAGATAATAATAAAAAAGACGCAACAATAAAGAACATAATAACTATACACTTACATAGTAGGTTCTAGAAATGTTCTCCATGACAATTTTTTGTTTTTATTTTATTGTTTAAACATAAAAAAATTTCGTGTTGATAATTTACAAAAACCAAAATGGTATTTCCATTCGAATGAAACATTTCTCGGGGAACTTTCTTTCGAGGAGTTGGGGAGGGGGGTGTGTGTGATGAAAATCTTTGATCGAATTTTCAAATCGAAATGGATCTGATTGAGTTTGTATATTTTGTTATTTTTAATTGCAAAAAGTTTCACCTTTGAGGCGAACTTTTACAAAAGCTTTTTGTTTTTTCTTTTAAATTCATGATCATGATCTTATCGCTATCATTATTGCATAATTTCGTCAACTTTTTTTATTCTTCATCAGATTTTTAGCACTTTTCATTGGTCTGTCAAGTTTTAGACAACTTGAAAAAGCGATGTGAATTTGAGTGTGACTGTGAATTCAGTACAATCCGATCCGTAACGATTCAGACATTTGGATTTGAGTTTGTGTTGGTGTGTTTATGTATTTATGGCGCAGAAATGCGACAAAACTTACGTAGAGCACATGAAGAAGTACCAAATATTTATGTATAAAGAGAAACTTAACGAGTTACATTCTTTGTAAAAAAAAAGTTACTTTCGAAGACGATATAAACCTCGTTTCTATTTACGTAATTGTTTAAATCAGTTGTCGGTTTCTTTTTCTTTTTCAAATCTATATATAAATTTTTACTGCGTATATATTTATTTATATATTTATATATATATATTTATATATTAAAAGGTGATCCATATGGATCGATTAAAATTTAAAATTTTTATACAAATTTTTGCTATCGCAGCTAAATTCTAAGTGACTACCTGAACTAGACTGTGTTTGCAAATCGTCGTTCAAAATTGAACTGAGATCATCAGGCAAACCTGAATGGCGCGCTGTATAAATCTTCTCCGTATCGTCCCACGTGCACATGGCCAACATGTCCGGTGTGGTACCTTGATTGATCACATTCATATTGCCCATGGTATAGTTGGAGGAGAGCACTTGGAAATCATCGGCCACACCGCCGCCACAAATATTGGGTATAGGTGTGGATCTTATCGTCAACGTACCATGCAATTGATTCGGCTGTATAGCTACGTAGCTATTTGTATTCATCATTCCTAGTGGGCTGACAGACAGGTTACTGGCAGGATTCAAATTGGCATCATTTTTAATACTAAACTTATGATCGTTGTCGCCGTTGTCCTCTTCGAAAAAGGACTTCGGGCA
This sequence comes from Chloromyia formosa, assembly GCA_964017055.1. Taxonomy (NCBI): domain Eukaryota; kingdom Metazoa; phylum Arthropoda; class Insecta; order Diptera; family Stratiomyidae; genus Chloromyia; species Chloromyia formosa. The sequence goes on along the minus strand of OZ024818.1, from coordinate 3,828,793 downwards.
GGGACTAGATGGATCCACCATATCACTATCAAAATTGCCCGTGCCATCAATAAAGAGCGAACCGTTAATAATGAACTCTTCCAAGTCATAATTGTCCGAATACATTGCTTCGTTCGGTCCACCCGAGAGTATTGAGCTGTCTTCAATTATCCTTGCACTTTCCGGCGAATTGGGCGTGTTCATTTGCAAGAAAGTTGACTCGGTGCCGCAACTTGGTGACGTTTGACCGGAAAAGAACTGATCCCAAACACTATTGGGGAAAATTGACGTTTGCAATGATGCTACCGGTTGCATGTTGAAGTCCTCGTTGTTGTTGTTCGAGTCATTGATTTCCGTCTTAATGGGCGTTGATGTCGAAACAACACTTATGGTACTCGTTTGACTCGTCTGACTACTGGTGCGCTGTCTTCGTCCATTTGTATTGTGATTGGCAGTGCTGCTACTATTGCTCTTGCTACGCTTGGACGATGATGATGATGATGACGATGACGAAGACTTAGTACCATTTGCACCGTTATGTGAGTTGGGCGATTGTGCTCCCGCGCCACCAACTTTTTTGCCTTGCTTCTTCTTTGGACGATACTTGTAGTCGGGATATTCCTTCGAGTGGAGCTTGCGAAGACGTTCGGCTTCTTGAACGTAGGGTTCCTTCTCTTCATTTGACAGTGTTTGCCATCGAGCACCAAGTGTTTTTGAGATCTCCGCGTTGTGCAGGTCGGGTGTCACTTCGCAAATTTTTCGACGTTCCATTTGACTCCATACCATGAAAGCGTTCATTGGTCGTTTTATGTGGCCGGGACAGTGTTTTTTGGTCTTTAATGAGAGAAAAAAAGGAGAAAAGTTTCGCATTAGATATTTATTGGTAAACGGTTGAATCACATACACTACATCATTGCATACAAGACTCTCAGACACAGACTCTAAATCAGAACTTTACGATTAATGACATCAAAAAGTAGCGATGGTCATGGGTTCTTTGGGTTCGTACCGTGCCCAATATAGAAGGGCTCCCTTTCCCTGACCAAAGAATTCAAAATGCCTGTTACGCCATGCATTGGTCTCGTCTCGAAGCAAAAAATATTCATTTTGGATAGGTTTCACTTCATGCCCAGGAAGGTCCTTTTATCCCGACCAAAAGACTCAAAATGCCTTCAACTATCCATGTTATGCCTAGGTTTCACTTCATGCCCCGAAAGGTGCTCAAAGTGTCTTCAACAGTACTCCAGTGCATTGGCCTCATCACCGCGAATCAGGAAATATGTTCATATTTGTAGCAGCACCAAATCGTCATCGGGTAGAATCACACAAGGAAGCTATTTACACCAAATTTAGTTGCGATCGGCCCACGGAAAATGCCCGGAAGAGAGGGACAAACCTTCGTAGAAAAGATTTAGGCAAGAATTTTCAAACACCAAAAGTACCGTTAGATAAGTTGAAAATCCAAAAAGCCCAGACCAGACTATACTGAGGGTCACAACGAACCCAAGGAATCTACATAATAAATTTTATTCAGATCGGAACATAGGAAGTGCCCGAGTAAATGTACAAACGCATAACACAGCATTCATCACACTAACGGATCGGTCTGTGGGGTCTGATTTGAATTTGTATATTTTTTTTCCTATCCCTCTTTCCGTTTTCTGTCAGTTGGGGTTTAGCCAGTCCGACCGAAACCGCAGACGGAAAGGAGCGTTTAATCCAATAAAATTAGATTTGTGCTGGAAAAAATTAACCTAAGGCAACTTTTTTTAAAATCTGTAGTGGTCGAAGAGTCTAAAACTCAGTTTGCTACAAAAAATACTGATCGGAGGGGTCTCAGAAAGAACGAGAAAGGATAAATTTTTTCCTTCATCTATGATAGGCACGCGGGATATCATATGAAAGGGTACGTCAGGTACATTCCATTTCTGGTATGCTTTCCCAATTTAAAGTAACTCCGACAGAGTAGAGAGGGCGGGTACATAACCCAAATTTGGGGTTCGCCCAGTACTTTTTTCGAGACTTTCAAAAGTTCGTTTTCAATTTTGAGCTGCAGGACATACGAGGCGATGATCATTTTTTGAGCTTAAATAGACCAAAGTACATATTTGGTTTTCTCGATAAAAATTTGGATTTATGAAGGCAGCAACCAATGAGATAGATTGCATCGACTGTCTTTGTCAGAAGCGCAGTAATCGCCATTGACAGTAACCAATTAATTTTTAAAATGATATATTTGCCGTGTGAGAACAAAATTTAAACGACACGAATCTCAGAAAAACAAATTAAAAAAAAAACACACACATTTCGTATGAGGCAGAAGAAAATCAAATATCTTAAAATGTCCATAAATTCTTCCCATTCTTTTACCGGAAAATGCAATGATAGGAGTTGATTGGTGAAGCTGTGCTGTATTTTTATCCGAACGATCTTTCCGTGAGCTCTAGAACTATACCTACAGCATGTTTCTTAAATAATACCATATCAAATTAGTCCACAGCTCGAAAAGTGATCAGCACACATTGCACGTTCGTCGATGGTTTCGCTTATGAATTATCAATTATTTACGGATATACTCCATTATCAAACCGGCCGAAATTTAGAACATTAGGGGCGATACAAATAGTGATCGATGAAGATACGAGGGAATCATTAATGGAATTTTCTGTTTTTCGTACAGTATACCATGATTGATTTTTTTTCTGCGTTCAACGTCAGGCACATGTACAATGAAATTTATTAAAGTTTTCTGACAAGTAGATTAAATTACGTCTGAAGCAGCAGGGAAGATAGTTTCACTTACTAATTGCATAACGAAAAGGCTCGTAATCTGCTTCGCGAGAAAAAAAAAATCTATGACATTGCATCTACTAACGTGTTTGGATTGAAGCCGTATAGAAGTAAAGCGTCTATTTACCGATTGGTCGCAGGTTGAATTCCTGTCACGGACACATTCCTCAGCTGTGAATGAGTACTACAATGATTTGACAAAAATGATTGTAGCTCGGATGGTGCAACGGTTAGCACATTCGCCTGTTGAGCGACAGTCCGACGTCGGGCCTTAGCCGCCTGTGCAACAAATGCTTCAATCAAATCGTAATTGGGAGGCCATATGTCGCATCTTATCAGAAATTAATAAAGAGAGGGTAAGGTACAAGAAAAAAATTGAGCCTAATCTGTGGGATACCAACATTCCTGGTATCGAATGTGTGGACCCCCTCCGGAACAAAATCCTAGCTACGTCACTGTCACCTAATACACTATATAAAAAATAATCCACCTCAACTGGCGCGTGTAGTGAAAATATCAAAGTCAAGTCTCTCCAACATTGTTTTGTAATATACGAGTATTCTGCAAGTGAAAATTGCTAAAACGAGTTTTATTCTATTTATTGCCTTATGGTTGCAGCACGGCAACGAATCAAAATAATTCAAGGTGCCTACTACAGAACAAGAACAACAGAGTGCAAATATTATGATGCACACATCGAGTATTAAGATTGAGATATAAAACTACTTGAAGATCGCAACAATCTAAACTAAGCAGAGAATGGGCATTGTGTGTATTTACACTGAAGATCACGTTCGTGAACAGAAAACAATTGACTTGAAGGTGTACTTTTTCGAATTCAATGTATGACCTCGATGCATGAAAATAATGTCAGCTTTGGAGCGATCAAGACCTCACCACAAGATAAAATAACAATAATAATAGTACGTAAGTATACAGGGTGTCCCGCTTCAAATGGCAAATTCCTTACTGGTAGACAGTACCGTTCATTTGTGGGAAATTGACACCAAAATGAACACTCTGTCTTTAACCATTACAAAGTTATATCGTTTTTTTTTTTTCGAAATTGTGGCAAAAAGCTAGACTTGCTCGGACCTAAAAGTATGCAGTTTCTAAGAAAGTTTCCTTCATGTTTTGGCTTTCGAACGACATATAAATTTGACGGACTTAAATTTGAAAATTTTCGAATGTTATGTATTAAAGGAAGAAAACGCTAATATAACGGTAATTATATCCGTGAATGTTCGATATTTTTGATTCGTGTTCGTATTTACTCACTCTTATTCCGAGATGGTTACGAATGCCATATCGGAGTGGTGAATGAATAGAGGAAACGGCAGTTCGGGAGGCTGGATTATCCATTCCGGCTTACTAGTAGGATTTTATTATGGATCTTACAAAAACAAAAACCCGAAAAAAACCTCGTCCAACCCGATTCGCAGTCTGATGGCTCCTCGTCGAGTGAGTCCTCCACTGCTCCCCAGCCGAGGACCTCCAACAATGGAGCTGACAGAACCAAAATCGGACCACCAGCCCAGCCGCATTAACATCTGCGTGTGGAGTGCTGAGAAGAGTAGCACATGCCGAGCGTAGTAAGAGAACGCCCATGCTCCGGCAAAGACTAACAGCAAAGCGCACGTCAAGCATGCCAGCCGTAGTAAGCCCTCGTCGCCGGATACGGTTTCGTCGGGAGATACAGTGGTCACCAGCCATAGTGACCAACAATAAGAGGCCCAAGTCGGAAAGCGCTCAAATGAATATTCGCTCTTTGTTCTGAGGAAAATGGCGGTGTTTGAGCACCGTTATACTTTCGCCCTCGCGGTTAATTTCGGAACTAGTACAATTTTATTTTATTTGACATTTTATCTAGTTTCAAAATTTATAATTAGATTTTCGTTTTAATTTACCAGAGATTGGTTTTAGTTTTTGTCGGCAAGTCTAGGTTTTTGACACAATTTGCAAAAAATGCTATAACTTTGTAATGGTTGAAGACAGAGTCTCCACTTTGGCATCAATTTTCTGCAAATGAACTGTACTGTCTACGATTAAAGTATTGACGATATGAAGCGGGACACTCTGTACAAACAATATGCAAGTTACAATCGTATAGACAAAGATTGATTTTGATTCACCGTTAAACTTAGTGCAGCTGAAGGGTATTTCTCGAAGCCTGGCCCAAACCCTGGGTCGTAACTCTGCGATCCAAATTATTATACCCTATAAGCACTTTTAACTGCAAATAATCGCGAAAAATAGTGTTTTATGCACAATAAAAACAAACCACAAAACAACGATAAAGATAATCATCTTGCCTGTGCAGTGATGATGATGATGATCTTCAATCTGACAATGATGATGATGATGATGCCAATGGTTGCTCTGAAACTCGTCGTCGTCATCGTCATTAAAGCAATTTAAAAATTTTCACACCTTTTGAAACGGTTTAAGCACGATATGCAATTATTATTATATGAGTCTTCTACACTCGCGCTCCCTGCCCGCCCATTCTAAAGTGCAACAAAGCCAAACGATCATTTGGCCATGCAATTAACAAATAATGTTGGCAAATTGCTTAAACCTCGTTTATTCAGTGCAAATCAAAAAAGAGAAGTGCATAAAAATCATGAATCTGTAACGAACACGATTAACACAAAAGATAGGTGAAAAAGAGGTTTATGGCGTTTCTGGCGAATTTTGCGGGGAAAAAAAACAAAACAGCCCAGAAAATTTGTACTGAAACATGAGAACAGCGTGAGAGTAGTAAGTACGTCGTGTTAAATCTGGGGAAGTCGAAATTTGAGATGAAAGCATTTATTCGAAAGTTTACAGGTTGGGTCAAGCAGTGCTTAAGATGAAATAATAAAAACCACACCACTGACAGCACAGAATTCGACATGTCAATTACCAAAATCTCTTTTGAAGTCAATGAGACTAGGTATGAGGCTATTGCCCATATTTTTGCTGTCCATACCGAACAATTAGCTCTGCAAATTATGCGAGCCCCAAATTTCATATGGAATTGGGTGCTTATTGTATATGACATATCCGTCAAAACTGGAGGATAGCTCGCAAGACTCCTCCAAAAATTCGATTTTGAATAAGGCAGTACGACGTAGGAACCTTCATTTTTCAGTGTGAAACTAATATTTCAATGCATTCATGGTTCGAACTGTTTAAAGCAGGAAATTAACTCTCAGCCCACCTTCAAGTTGATTTCCACTTTAGGCAGTGCTTACTTACCTTAGGCAGTATGGAGCTAGCATATAAAAAAAAATTTTGGGGGTATTTATCACAAGTGATTTTCGGGAATAATTGATGTGAAATAGGGGGAGGGGGTATTCTAGCTGGGGGAACCCCTAAAAAATAGAAAATGGGAAAAATGCCATAATATCGGATAGTTCGTAGAGCCCTTATAACGTCAGTTTGCCGTGTGCGCTTTTCAGCTAAAAAAATTAAACTTTCTACGAATCTATATGCCTAAACAAATATCTCCAAAATGCTAGCTAAGTACACCGTAATATTTTTTTTTTCATTTAATTTTAATTACACCGTAGGCACAATAAATGATTTATCGTATTTTCACACTTGCTGCCATTGCCGTACAGTCTGGATCAACCATACTCTCCACGACTCCAGCATATGGTCCAATTATTGAGCAATTAGGTTTAGTGTACCCAACTTCGGGTCTTCTTGCTGTGCGATCTGGTGGTGCTCGGCGGTGCGGGCAGTCGTTGCCGTTTGCTGTTGATAATATTCAAAACGTAATCGTACGAAATGTTGTGCTCAAAATCAACTTAAAAATTACTCAACTTGTTGATTGATAGACGACGTCGCGACGCGACGGCCTCATTGATATCCAACCGCGAGTATACAGTTAATGTACATGAATACGCTGCAAAACAGCTGGCTTCTTATTACTATGGGCAATTGCGCGAAATAGGGTAATATGTACAGAGCTCTCATGACACGATTCAAGCAATATGGTCGAGTGGTCTGGTGTTAAATCACAGCAGTAGTGGGTCTTGCGAAAGATGAATTATATGGGCCAAATAAGTTGACTAAGTATGCTACTAAGTATAGGCCCTATTTCGTGCACATTTCAATCTATGACTGTTTATTTCACATTGGTGGATACGCTGGCTGGCATACTTCACCACATATACTTGTATAATGTAAATTTTAGCAGCATGTGTTTCTTGGATTTTTAATTGAGCAACACATTTTCAGGGTTCCCAATGAGTTACTTCGATATTCTTTAGTGGCTATACGGAGTTTCCAAATGACTTCTACGAAATAGCCAGCGAAAAGTATTTCATTTTTTCTAAAATAAAACGTCACTTTCAGGCGTCTACATAAAAAGTTTTTTTTTTTTCTTTTAAAAAAAAATTTCGCCACTTCAAAAAAAATTCAACTTACGATAACAGCTCATCATGTTTTGGAGGTCGATCTTTAAAGAGACAAGATTGAATTGCAGAGGTTCTATCTAGGCATTATGAATCCACCTGAAGTGCTGGTATTATTACCTGTCTGGTATATATGACAATTGACCAGAGAATATCTGGCTTTTCAAAACATCCCTTTGGATTTGAGCCGCTGCAATGGTTGAAACCTACAGAGCCCGTCCTCTCTAAGGACTGTGAATTTATTTTTATCCGGAGGTGATCTGAAACTAACCCTCATCACTAAAAAGATATAAGGCGAGTTTTGGAAGACCAGGGACGCTGAAAACTTGGCACTTTAATGAAGTACCGTGAATTCTGCGCTACTGAACATTTGAATTGACGCACAATTTGCAATGACCTGACACTCGACTTGCCTCGATAATGCATGTGATGTAACACGTGGCTTAACACTCCTCTGCCTCTATCAGAATGCAAGAAACTAGTGAGGACAAATGCGGTCAGCCGAGCTGACATCAGATGACTAAAGCCAGGGTTTCCAAGAGAAACGGTGCCGCCAGTTGACGGCCGCTGCACAACGGCCATCAATTGACGAGTGGTAGCAGTGGCGTAAAATATGTACGTCTATTTCAGTGGATTAAATAATATTTATTTTCACCCACTTTTGATTGAAAAATAAGTACAGTTCGCCGTAAAAAAAGTACAGCTTCGTATTATCAGCATTATGGCGGTCATTCTGCAAATAACTGACGGCAACACTCTGACGTCCGGCAGGTAGCCATTTGCTAACGACCGTCATGAGATGACCGCACCACTACCTGACGGCTGTAGTGTATTAGCGTCACTGCTAGTTGACGTTACGTTCGCAACCACTTATCTAACAAACCATCACATTTGATACATGACGACTGTCAATTGACGACACCGTTTCCCCTGGAAAGCCTGGCTTAACTGGTGATACCCGTCATATTGCCAGACGGTGGTCACGCTAGGCGTCTCTGACTTAAAAGCTGTGGGGACGAGGAGGAGAATGAAACTATCCACCACTTCTCGTACTCCTGTCCTGCTCTGAAGGAAGGGCACTCCGGGGTCTTCTACTTTACCGACCAATTATGCAATTGCCAATTAGCACATCGAACTGCTTTCCAATTCAACAATTATTATGTTTCTACTATTAACTAAATTGGGTAGCGATTAGCAATCAGCATTTGTACCTGAAGCAAGTATTAGAAATTAATAGATTTTTCAGTTTAAAGTGACTCTTATATTAACATCAACCGGTTTGGGGATGTGAAGGGGTGAAAACAGGAACGATGAATTCGAAAATACGAAGCCCCTGGAAAAGTTCATACTTTCCGTAATGTAATGCCTTTAATGATAACTAGCAATTAGCATCTATATATAGTATTTTTAGCTGCTAATCAAAATTAGCATAAGCAGGCTTAGCTGTTAACCGATATTAGCACTTTCATCTACCATTATTGTAATCCGATTTGCAAGCCCATCACCAGGTTACCTACTGAAATAAGCAGTACTCATAGTGACGTGAAACAGAGAATTCATTCTGGCGCCCGGTTAACTCGAAAACGAATTTATCCGCCATGAATTAGTGATTTCGTTCGCTACTTCGCTGTGTATTATATCATACATATCCATGATTCATCCATCTTGATAAAGAAATTATCAACGCTGTACTTCACATTCCATCCTATAGGCATAATTAAAGGCATAATTAATCATTCAAGAAGAAGAACTTTACCACATCAAGAGTAAACTTTTTCGAAAACAATACAAAATTAACATTTCCTACAGAACTGAAACCCTCCAAACGAACGAACGAAAACCATTAAAAATTCTAAAGTAAAAACCATAATTTCGATAATTGCTCTCACAGTTTTTTTTTATCAATTACTATTCCCGAAAATTACATTCTGGTGATTTTCCAATTATACTTCTTGGAACTTTTCATGGAAAACATTTTTACGGTTAATGACTTTCTTTTTTCTGCTCGCGCAATCAAGGCGATGACAACAAACCCACCACAACCACTTAGGGGCAATGAAAAGGAAGACCAAAAACAAAAAACAGAAAGACAAAGAGTTCACTGCGCTGGGAATCATACATAGCAGAGTGCATAATTAGTTTTGTGAGTTTTAATAAGTACCCAATTTGGGCATGATGGGGCGTTGTACTCGTACACTTGTCACGTTGTAATTTTGGTAAAGCTTGGTATGCGCTGAACAGGACACTGAAATAGCCCAAGTTTGGAAGTTTTGACAGATTTTTAATCAAGTTAATATAAAACATATTTTTATTGTCAAATGTTGCTTCACTGGACGTGAAATACATCAGAATCACTGTGTGTGAAATTAAAACTTTTTTGCTTTATGATTATTCCTATATTCTTGTCGCATTGACACCTCATGGAAAAAAGAACTCATAATAAATTAATGAACAAAAAAAAAACATTGCTGAACGAATCCGGAGTCAGTAGAAAATCTGTGTTTTTTCTGGTATTAACTAGAGTTGAGCATCAAAGGTCTACGATGCATCCTACACATACGGTGGCCGGAAGTCATTTCTAACGACAACCTCCTTACTATTACTGGTCAGGACAGGATAGACACTTCCATTAAAAGGCGAAAGTGGCAATGGATAGGTCACACTCTCCGAAAAGGGCGAACAACACTGCTCAAGAGGGGCTTCGATTGGATCCCTACCCGCAGGGAACCAACGGAAGTCACCGTGTTGGACGACCTAGTAACACCTGGAGAAATTCAGTTAAGAGAGAGGGTGCCTCAATCGGCAAGTCGTCGAGTGAGCTGAAAGTGATGGCGAAGAACAGGACGAGGTGGAAAGTAGGCGTGTTAATGCCCATGTCCACAAGGGGTTAACAGGAACCAGAGAGAGAGATGAGCATCAAAGGTACAAAATTCGATGTCCTTCAACGAAAAAACCTCGAAATAGGGCGTGGATGGCAGAAAACATCGAAAATAAAATATCGTGACCCATGCTCTATCTAAAAAAAAATTCTTTCGAAACTCTCTTTTTTTTACCAGAAATCCTGTCCTAAGTTCAAAGCCCACCATGTAAAAAACTCATATAAAATCAATCATTCAACCCATCCCCATGTCGAAAACTACTCGTAGCCACCATATTTCATATCGATCTATTTGCTACTTATGTCATTCAAGAGTTCGTTAATCATAAAACAAATGTGCATGTGGAATAATTATCTGCACGAATTACCCTACTTTTCATCATTTATAATATATGTTACGCTCTTGGGACTTCATGGAACACTCTACACTATACAAATTACTCATATTAAAAGCAATACAAAAATCTGTTGTGTCTTATCCACACACATGTTGTTGAAATTCGAGTCCAATTACGATAATTGATATAATTCCTCGTTTTTTCGGAATATGAGATATGATTCGAGTTATGTCATTCGAATCATAATTTGACTTTAGAAAGTGAGAGGGATAAATGTGCGGAAATTGTAATCGCTTTAAGATGGTAATTGGTCTCGGACATGGAAAGATGGAAAATTAGTCTACTTTTGTGAAGGCTGATTTTCATGTTGATGTTCACACAAATGAATAAATAATATTAAAAATTCCACTTGTTCTGGGCGAAAGGTGTCAGGCACAAATCCAAAATTGGCCAGTCATCTATACAGATAATAATTGTAAATCTGTAAATATTGTGTGTCTGTACATTCCGAATATTTGCCAAAAAAATTAACTGGGGAATACTTTTCACTAATAAAATACCTTAAGATCAGTTTTGTCTGTTTGTCTCTTTGTCTGTGCATGCATCACATGGAAACCACTAATTTGATTGAAGCACAATTCTGCGAAAAAAACAGAGCTTTATTTGCAGTAACAGTTTAGTTTTTATTCACTGTAGCCGGTTCTACTGGTCAAAAAATATCGGAATTTGAAGGTCCCGCCGAAACTATGTGACGATATCTGACTGAAAGTCGTAAATCTTCACCCAAACTTGATACAAATGGAGATTTTGACAGGATGCGAAGCAGGTGATTAGAGTCTTTATACCATGAATCCCTCATGACCCAAAAAAAAAATCCCGTCTTGGCTAAAGACCAACATGTAGCTAGCTGCTGCGACGAGATGATGAACTAACACACTGTACTTAGAAAGTTTGGAAAATTGAGAATCAATCTAGTGGAGATAGGTTGCCAGCATATCTACTCTTTTTTTTAGCTGCTAATCACTTTTAGCATTAGCAGTTTACTGCTTACACTAAAAAAGAACAGACACATATTAGCACAATTTCTGAGCAAAAAAAATAACCATACCTATGAGCCACAAAATTAAGGCGACCGATAGCTTAGTGCTTAGAGGCATCAGTCTCATCTCTCATGTCTGACTACGGTCGTTACAGGTTCAAGTCCCGTATTGTCTTCCTCCGGTGTGATGTGGGCCGCAATAAAAAGCCACAACATCTCCTGACTTGTCGCAGGTAGACATGGGAACAGGTGGTGCATGCCGGCAACGTGCATCGCCCGAAACTGGTGTATACCAACGAAATGTGAGCTAAGCCACATTGAATAGTTGACGCGCCCTGCCCCACTAGGGGTTAGGATAAATTACAATAGTAGCAGTAGTAATCAAATCAGTACTATCCGGTATAGGTGCTAATCAAAATTAGCACTTTCGCTCACTACTACAAACTTGGCTGCAGCAATTATCAAATCTAAATGGGTGCGTTTTGGCCAACTCAAATACCATGAATCTGACTTTTCTCGATTTCTCCTCCATATGCTTTCCCCTCCGGTAAAATATGTACTGTCAATTTTTGGATCTGAAAATTTTCTCCTCCGGATCTGAAAAGAACTCAGATCCGCAGGGGAATATTTGCAGATTTCAAAATTGACAGTTGACGGTACATATTTCCCCAGACGGGAAAGCATATGGAGGAGAAATCGAAAAAGTCTGTTCCTGATCCGCTCGTATAACCGCAGCCAATGTAAAGACATATACCATATCCGAAAAATAGAAAAGGAAGTTCAAAATATGCCTCTAGAAGAAGATCAGAAACGGACTAGGCTTTCACTAGATTGCGAGCTCGCATGCAAAATCTAGCTCCGGAAATAAAAGTAGTAAAAACAAAACTACCTGCAACTGCCTCTTGTACTTGCGTTTTAAAAGATGATTCGATTTCAAAATAGATTGGTACTACGAGTTCCGGTAGAAAAATTTGAAAATGATACCTCAGGTTCCAAGCCGGGTACAACATGGTCGCATACACACTATTGCAATGTCTCGTATGTTTACCTGGAAATATAAAAAAAAGCATAAAATTAGTAAAATCATGGAAACGAGTAAAGATTTTTGAAAATTACTAATTTCGTTACGAAAAACCATAATCTCTCGTACGAGTAGAGCTTATGCCAGCATCATCTACATGACACACAGCTGGCATTCAAATCAGAGTAAATCTGTTCACAAACTTTCAAATCTCCTCAAAGTTAACACCCGTCCCCATTGCTACGATTTCAACAGATTCTCTAAAGTCCCCTCTTCAGTATTAATCGTCTTCTACGTACAGATTCACACCATACCATTTCGTATTACATAGACGACGGCTGTGTTGATTAAAGCGCCTCATAACTTACACCAAAGTCTAGTGGAGTCATCAGAAAAGGATTTAACTTTTCCCAGGCTATTGTTACAAACAATTCCTTATGATCTGCTGCTCTAATACGTTTTTACGTCGGAGTGCAGGAATTATAGCAGTGCTTTCTCGAGAACTACAAGTAGTGAGCTAACTACCAGTTGTACTATAAGTCAACCAACTTATAGAACCATCATCCTTCGTAAGTTTGGGTTGTGTAAAAAGTCTTACTGGACTCGAAGGAATCGATATGATCACGAAGAGAGAGCGAGAGAGAGAGAGACAGAAAAAGAGAGATTGAGGAGAGTGTGCACAAAAACACAAGGACATCCCGAAAAGCCGCCAGACGAAAAATGGTTGTAGTCAAAGTCGTAACGAGATCCTTGGGTTGCCCCCGACAACCGATAAAAATGAATTGGGGGAAAAATGCAAAGACAGCAGAAGAAAGGACATGACTGGATTCAGGGACTTCGATCGCCCGCACCACTATCCCGAGAAAAGGCATTAAGATAAAGTACAATGTGATTTAATGGTTTACCGCTCGTTTGGCGGATTTCTTAGAGGGCGGGTTACATTTTAGTGCAAAATGTTCATAAAAATTGGCAGAGTGAATTTTTAACTGAATTCCAGTAAAGAGATTCAGGACGATGTGGAGTTAAATATGGGTTTTTTGTCATGTAGTTTCAATACGAGTTGTCTTTGAGAATATGCCTTTCAAGTGACTTATGACTGTGTAATTTCATTGGAACAAAAAAGTTTCTGATTTTCCCTCAACTTACTGTTGAGAATCTATTATTAATGGACATTTTTTGATATTTGAAGCAGACGTAAAGTATCAACTGTCTGTGGTCTGAAATCAAGATTAATCCATGTCCTAGAAAACGTCCTTGCTCGAACAAAAATATATTGCTCGTTCTCTTCCTACGAGCGTGTCATTAACTTTGTCTGACCTTTAGTCAGACAACAGTATTATCTCATCAAGGACTAATATGCGAGTATACTACCCTCACATATACATTTAAATCATGACCAAATAATATTCATAATATTAGCTGGGGAAAAACTACAAACTACAATAGTTGCACCACCTTCATCAGTTGACCGAAACACTCTCTCACAGTCCAGTGTTAATGGATTGCTTCGAACCAGTCGTCCGGCTTTATCATGGGAAAATTTGTTTGCCAGGATATATACGTAGTACTCACATTGACTACACCCCCGAACTGAGCGCTGCTGCTGGTCACGCTGGTCGTTGAGTCGAACATAATTTGTAAGGTGTGATATGATGTGTATTCAGACATATTCGAGAAAGGCTAGACACACGATTATAGGACACCATCATGGTAATATAAAACTTTCAGAATGCTAAGTATGATGTGCATGTCTGGACAATTTTCATTAGGCAACAACAACCCACCGTCCCTTCACAGACGCCTCTATCCATATTTCAAAAAGGCTTTGCTGTCAACTTGCATGTATCCTTCATCATTAGAACAAATTACAGACACACAAGGGTAAAGGATGACAATCCTAACAAGATGGGTTGACGACCGACCGGGCCTGACCGGGACTTAGCTGGAAATCGATTTGTTGATATTCCATGTTTTTGTCGGACGGACTTTGGTGCGGTGTTTGTTCGTTCGTTCTTTTTTTCGGAGTTATGAGTAGCGCTAGCGACTATGGATTGTCATGAATTAATTTGAACACAGGTTTGGTTTGGGGTGGGGGCGGTTTCACTGAATGATGAATGATCAAATAATCCATTTATTTCACATTTGATAATTTCACGTAATGCATTATATCGAGTGTGCTGTTTTCGTTTCAGAAAACGAAAACGCAAATATGTAATGACAATGACACAGAGTGGAGTGAAAAGTCATGTTGCACGACTTTGATTTTAGTAAATTATTTAAGAGGATACGCGAGGGTATACTTACAAGTAATTGGACTTTTGTTTTCCAATAAACTGTAATGGTGTTAGCACTGCCTTCCCCCGCTAGGTATGTTTAGTATAAACTACGCAGGTTAAAAGGGCTGTTGTCAGATACACAGCACACATACACCACGTCTGGGTCCGTTGTGACACCACTATAATCTCCACAGCCCGAACCCTATCTACTCATTGAACCAGTCAGGTTGATAAAACGTTGCACGTTCCTGCGGCAGCTGGTTCTGATTACCGGATCCGCTGTGTATTCGAAGGCAAAAAGCTGCCAAACCCCCATCAACACCAGAAGAGAATTATTGGGTGTGCAGTAGATGCCAGCGTTGATTTTTTATGTCAATTGGGAGCAACATCTCCTCAACCGCGCCGGCATTGAGATTAACCCTGGTCTATGGATCTGCTGCGTATGCAACAAGACCCTGTTAAAGATTAGACATTTTCATAGGAAAATCACGTTTAGAGAGATAGGGATGGCAACACTTCAAACAGCTGTTCAAATGCCAATGCCTAGTACGATTCATTGCATGAGTAACTTTCTTGATAGTTGGTATTACCCTCTTACTCTCTGTGTACTCACTATGGGAACCAACACAGGCAACTAACAGGCACCTCTTTAATTTGAACGTCTCAGTAATGTCTAATCTGACCCTGCATCCGAACGTCACCTCAGTAAGATGCAACTGCTACGACGAATAGTGCCACCTACAACAACAACTCGATTCATCTGAATTCTTAACCTTAAATGACAACGCTCCTACCCGTATCGCCAGTTCTTGCTCTAGCTCTTCCGACATGACATTTCGACTGCTAGTGCCGGCCTCATCAACGACGCTTACTGGAAGCGCGTCCTCACGTTGTCCTCCGAAAATTTGCATATCATCATCAGACTCGACAGGCCCTGCAAACTACTTCCTGTAGAACAACTGAACTACTATAAAGTTTAGAAGCTAGCTTTCGCTGCATTACCGACACCATTGGAAGTGCGTGTTGCTGAGTCGACCTTCAGACGAGTGGTGATCAAAGCGGTTGCCAGATGTATTCCGGCAGGAAGAATCCCAACGATCAGGCCTAATTCCCAGCATCAGCAGTCAGATTGGTGCATGACAAAAGAGACCGCATTCGCAGCACAGACTCCAGCGATCCAAGAATCAGACACTTAAAGATCCAGATAAAGATGCAGACAGCTGAGCATAAATGCACAAATTGGAGTCGATCCAACAACAGCAGTTTGGCGCAAAATACGTTAGAGGTTGATCATATATATTCAACTGCTCAGCAGCTTCCACGCATAGTAGATATGAGGTAAACTGCTTCTCATCCTCAGAAGTCATTGTATGGAAGCCTTAATCTCATAGGAATGCCCTGTAATCACCCGAATTCTAAGGTTTTCTTCCAGTCAAGTGTTTAGGCTCACGCCGAGGCCAAAGTTGCCTAGCAACTGTACCTGGCGTCACCAGTTCTAAGCGCGTGAGCATTTACCATTGTATTGCATACTGCTAAGGCCAACTCAAAACAGCAATGCCTTAGTCTGGCCTCAGCACTTACTCGTGCCCCCTTTCCGCTTTGCAGTTACCATGAAAGTCACTATAGGCCGGGATCAACATGGGTAGATGCTGACAAATTTCCCGTCTCCCGGGGAAATTAATGGTCTTCGAGAAGACTGATCTAATCGCCGCCTGGCTATCAGTGAAAATGGTCTGGCCTCTAGCAGCCAGGGAAGAGCTTCCAAACTAACTGTGATCGCCACCTGAATAATGCTGCAAAAATCAGGAAGTTGTAATGATATGCTTATATTCATTCTATCCCACTTCTTGATCTGTCCTGTGTAATACTTGTAGCAGTTGACTCCAAGAAAATATTCTCTACTCACTCGTCCAGTGAAGGGATTAGGCTTACAAAGTTTGTATACCGAACAAGTACGTACTATATTTGGCAAAGTGTTGTCCATCTCTGCATGGATTCGCAAATGGATCTGTTAGTCCAAAAAGCGACAGAACTTATACTCGTAACTTCAACTCCCATATGATTTAGCCCATTTCAATCTCAGCTTATACTCGGATTCCTGGAAAGATGGAATTTCATTCTCAGTTAGCTGCACCTTCTATGTATATCTAATACGAGTACGCCGTCAGTGCATCGTACATATACTTCTAATTTAAATCCCAAATGATTTAGGACAGTAACTGCAATCAACTCGATTCCAAAATTGTCGATCCCTATTAATTCCCACCAGATACTATCTCTACAAACCGCCAGGCCAGCTCACAACTAACAGTCTGCCACCGAGAGATACTATAGATAGAGCCTTCTAAAATCCATGTTCTACAAAGAAAATATATGACATATGGAGTCTTTCATACGAATATCCCCAATATGGATGACAGGCACTTAGAAAACCCCCTCGATTTTAAACCTTCGTAAATCTCCTCTTTTGACTCGGATTATGGTTGCATCCAGAATGTGTATGAGTACGAGAGCAATAGAACTGCATGTGGATGCACTTTGTTGGACTAAAATACGCATCCAAGCGCTCTGGGACCAAATGTTCCACCAACGCGCCAACTTTTGTATTGTTGGAGAACAGCCAAAAGCAATATCTACTCGTACTATCTCGGTGCACTTCTGCTCCTGCTGCTCCATCATCATGCACTCCTTTGATATTCGAATCATTTCATTTTGATAGGAAGCAGCGGCCAATAAATACAGAAAATGTGTTTACAGATAAGCAAAAGTGCCAGGTGGATTTGTTGTTATCCCAGAATGATGCCGCCGATATTCACAAGAGATTCTAGACGAGTGAGAGACTAAGGGCCCCTAATGCAAAATGCAGATTAGCAAAGTGGAATTATAAATGATGGCTAAATGGAATGTATTGGAAAGAATAGGAGAAAATTAATTATTTGTTTGTGTAATTGTGATTTGGCATTGAAACGGAGGCTGAAGGTGAAATTAATAGTGAAAAAGGAACGTGATCCTAACTGCCAAAGCACTATATCTTATACTAATGGTTATCTACAGTTTGTGGGCGCATCGAACGGAAACAAGCGACAGCAAATATGCAGCCTTTTCTGTATAAATTTGAATGCCTTTCTATGATAAATTTAAGTTGAATATACGAATAAACGCTAATATGCCAAGACTAGAATCAGTTTTTATACAACTGATCCATATAACTGTTTGTAAAATGTAGGCAATACGAGAGTTCACATTAACCCTAGCCCCTATTCATACGAAAGAGTGTGGAGAAGGACGCCTAGCCATATAAAAGTATACGCAAATTTTTCCCTTATTTGGAGAAATTATTGGATCATAGATGTGTCTTTTTAAAACAAACAATCGGAGAGAACATTTTGCGTTTTCCATTTTCAATTCATCACACAGCGCGCACCCAAACCCTCCCAAACCCTCGGGAAATAAATCCAGAAGGCTCGTTCTTCAGTAAAAATTTCCAAAGGGTCCATATTACTAAAGCGAAAATTTACCTCAATAGGACCGCACTACTAAAGCGGGGAAAAGTTACATAATCCAATTCATCATCATCGTGGCGCGACAGCCCGACGTCGGGCCTTGGCCGCCCAGATCATTGTCCTCCAATTATCTCGGTCACGTGACCGTGTCCTCCAATTTTGGGAGCCCAGCAGCTGCGCGGCGTCCACACCTACTGAGCTCTCCCAACGAGATCTCGGTCGTCCTCGCAGTCTCGCTCCGTCGACTCGTTCTGCATTCATTACTCTCTTAGGCATGCGATCATCGTCCATTCTTTGTACATGCCCTGCCCATTGAAGTCGTTGTAGTTTGACGATTTTCGAGACTTGCAGCTCATCGTACATTTCATACAACTCATGGTTGTACCGGATGCGCCATCCATCTCGATCGCAAACAGCCCCGAAAATTCGCCGTAGAACCTTACGTTCGAAAGTGTCTAGCATGTTTTCGGAGGCTTGAGTTAGGGTCCATGCTTCGCAGCCATAGCATAGCACTGGTCGTATAATGGTTTTGTACACGCGGAGCTTCGTGTTTCTGTGCGCATGTTTCGATTTCATTATGGGGAGAACCGAGAAAAAAGTCTTATTAGCTAACTGTATCCGTCGCTTGATTTCGTCAGTTTCGTTGGCGTCCCTTGACAGGTTGCAACCCAGGTAGATGAAGTTGTTCACGAACTCGATGTTGAGGTCCCCCACGTTGATGCTCGGTTGTGCAGGTGTCCTTGTCACCGATTGCATCATTATTTTAGTTTTACCCTCGTTAATACGTAATCCAACTTCCTTTGCAGCGGTATCGAGCGTATGCAGAAGTTCTTCTGCGTCAGCCAATCTTCGGGACATGATGTTGATGTCGTCGGCGTACGCTGCTAATTGTGTCGACTTGATGAGCAGCGTCTTGCTGTTGTCCATATTCATGGCCCGAATAACGTATTCCAGTGCTAGGTTGAAGAGCGTCGGTGCCAGTCCATCGCCCTGTTTCAAACCAGTGCGTGTTTCAAATAGATCAGTAAGTCTATTCTGGATCCTGACTTGTGAGACGGAGTTGGTCATCGTCATCTTTATCAGTCGCACTAATTTGGCCGGTATACCAAATTGCAGCATGATGTGGTACAGTACTCCACGATCGATACTGTCGTATGCCTGCTTGAAGTCGACAAAGATTTGGTATACGTTTACGTTGTATTCCCAGCATCTCTGTAGTATCAATTTGACTGAGAAGAGCTGATCGGTTGTGGAGCGACCAGGTCTGAAACCGCTTTGATATTCGCCAATGACTCGTTCTGCGTACGGTTTTATTCTATTTTCCAGAATTTTCGTCAAAATTTTATAGGACGTACAAACTAGTGAGATGCCCCTGTAATTCTCACACCGCAGTTTATCTCCCTTTTTATGAATTGGACAGATGATGCTTCTGCGCCAATCGTCTGGGATCTCCTCGTTCTCCCATACTCGCAGGAGTAATTGATGTATGGCATCAACTAGACTCGTTCCACCGAATCTTAGCAGTTCAGCTGGAATCTCGTCAGCGCCCGGCGCTTTATTTCGTTTTAGTGACCGCAACGCGAGATCAACTTCCTCTACTGTCGGGGGTTGAATGGGTGGGCCTAGATCAACAATATCGTCGAGAGCTTCCTGTGTGGGGATGTTAGATGGTCGGTTTAGAAGCTCTTCAAAATAAGAGGCCCATCGTTTGTTAGTACCATCGGTGTCGCTGATGATGTTTCCATCCTTGTCCTTACAAAGGCTAGTCCTGGGTTGGTAGCCGTTCTTAATTGTATTTACTAGTTTGTACGCTTGTCTGGTGTTCCTATTAGCTAAGTTTTCGTTTATGTTCAGCAACTGCTCGTCAAAGTATTTACGTTTCTTACGTCTAATTATTCTATTCGATATTCGCCGTAGCTCGTCATATTTTTCTCTTCTGGCTCTGGTTCCTCGTTGAATCCATTGTCTGTAGGCCTCGTTTTTCGCGTCAAGTGAATTTTTGCATTCTTCGTCGAACCAGTCATTTCGCGCTCGCCGGGCTTTATATCCCACGACCACATAATCCAATTGATTCTATTTTATTTTTTTTTTGTTTTCAAAAGGGAAATAAAGTCAATTGGCATTGTCGCTTCTGAGATACCGCACCACTGAATTAAATTAGTCGAGATTATCAAGCTGTTATTTTTGTCGATATTTTTATCAGCCGACATATGTATGTTCTAGTCTAGATTTTCTCAAATCGAAACTTTGAAATACTATTCCATTCAAAAAATCTCGTAATCTTCGTAATCGAGATTTTAAAAGTCGACGTTTCATACCGCTCCCTTTTCCATTCAATTCAATTACAGTATTTTATCCAGAACATCAGATCACGCGACATTCTGATCGTGATGATCGCAACGTAACGTGACACAAAATTCAGTCTAAGCCCCAGTCAAAAGACACATTCATGTCAAAAAGGTAAAAACAAAAAATGGCTTTTCACATCGTCCGTAAAAAAAAGTGAATTTTCGGCTAATTCATTAACATTCTTGGAATTTAATCGAGCCGAGTCAAACGACAATACTGAAATTAATTGTCATCTAACCCGCTATGCCTTTTAGCATACATGTATAGTATTATAAAATTATCGTGATTGTCCATTAAACTTGACGCACACTATTTACTTAAAGAACGTTTTGTTATTTAACGTCTTTTCACAATAATGATAGTGTAGTTAAAATTAAATATATCGCGGCGAGACTACAGTTATTGTAAACATATAAAATGTTATTCAGAGTTGTAGCTATAAGGCTCCGCTGGGTGGATAACATGTTTATTAGATACTTTGCTGGCTTTAAAAAAAAGTATTACGTGAGGTTACTGTGAAAAAATCTGAAAGGTGTTTGTAAACATGTTGATGTCGGACTTATTTTTATATCACCTAGACGGCACTTTTTGGAAAAAAATTAACAAGAAAAAATATGATAGCGAAACGTGAATAGAATTTGATACTTGATATTATTGCATTCGAAGGGGGTGTGTGTGTGTGTGTGGAAACCAGTTTCTTTTTTATGAGATGAAATGGATGTTAAATACCAGAAAATATCCGGCCAGAATCAGTTTTTGGGTTTGACATATCCTCTACCTCTATCCTCCTTGTTATATTAATTGCCTTGCCCCCTCCAGCGGCATGAGCGCGTCAACATCTCTAGCATTTCTATGCCTTGTTGACGTTTCGATAGCATATCTACTTTTCGGAAATACAGTTGCTAGCATGCACCTCCTATCCGCACACCGCACCGTCTTTATACTGACAAGCTCGGAGCACTGTGAAAGTTCTATTAGTACCCACAGGCAGTTTTTGAACGGGCCGAGATTTGAACTCCGAGCTCTAGATTAGTATCGTAGAGCGGTGGCCGAACGACCACGGCTACCGAGCGCGATAACCCCCACACGTCGAAGTCGTACAGAGTCCGAGTCGAGCCGACCATTGCATGGGCTTCCATTTACCATAGAGAGAGCAAGTCGATGTCGTACTGCGGTCGAGCAGAGGATGAGTCGAGTAGTCAGCGAAGGGCCTAAGATGACATGATGTTTAGGAGAATAACGTATAGAGGGAAGATCTTTGGTAGGTCTCAGTGCTCCACAAGGACTTGTTTGCAAGGTTTTAACAGAATAGTGTCCAACCATGAATCCCTGCTGCCTGCACACAATAAATTTGAAAACGAATGCAATAATCGCAAAATCGTCACTTATCGAAGATTTGACCATTAGTGAGTATCAGAACCAGCCTCAGGTTCACAGCTGTTACAGAACTTCCCAGAGTTCTGACACAGTCCTCACTTTTAAATTTATGAACATTAATAAACTTACATTATGCAAACTTCTTCACTCTCACATTCATTAAATGAAACTGAAATTCAGCTACACACGAGAGTGTTCCATAATTAAAGTAAATTTCGCAATTTTTTCCACTAAATTTTGCTCCCTGTACGATTTTACTTTTGCCCTATTCTCCCGTGGTGCTATCAGTACGATCCATCTCTCCACACGTAGTAGCTTACAGATATTCGCTGCTTCTGTGCATTTTCCTCACATTTATTCTGCTGTATGCTCACTCCAGCATTTTTGTTGTCCATTAAAAATCGAAATATAATTTATAACGTTGCTGGAAGATTTCATGGAGCGATTGCTTCCAACACAGTACTCGTACTTGCAGTAACAGATACATGGTACACGGGCGCATCAACCCAGGTGGGTACTCCCATATTTTATGCAGAGAAGCGGTTTTTAAAGCTTTTTTCGGCGGGACTTTTTCTTTTTTTTTTTGCAGCACTAATGTACTATAGTGGCAAAGATAGAATCACTGGCGATGATGGCCAGTTGGTTGTATAAATGGGACTTTATCAGATGGATGAGTTCACGTTAAACATTAATTAATAAAATAATCATTGCCTAGATGGAAAAAAAGCAAAAGAGTACATGCGTTCTGTTTTATAGTAGATTTCCACCAGATATATACATAGTCGTAGTACGACCACCATCACACAGCACTCTCTGCTAGAGTGCTAGCCATAGCCACTAGCAAGCTGGTATTAAAGATCCCACCACCAACAATACTAGCACGGGTAATGGAATGAAAATGAATACGGCGACCACAAAACTTTTTTTTTCGAGATTTACATAAAAATGGTTTTGTATTCAGATTGTGGTTAAATACCGGAAAAGACGTAAAGTGCGAAGATCTTTACGAAACGATAAGATGCGAGAATAAATCTTCTTTTATAGTACGGCGGGCGGGGGGAGATGGTACTCTTAGTACGTGGTTATATGTATACCGGTACGTTTTTTTCAGGTAAGAACTGCCAGAGCCCGGATATTTTGTTGTTGCAGTTAAGTGGCGAGGGTGTTTGAACTGTGCAGATAATAAAACATGAATGTTGATCGGCCATGAAGGGCATAGACATGGGAATTATATTA
This sequence comes from Chloromyia formosa, assembly GCA_964017055.1. NCBI lineage: Eukaryota > Metazoa > Arthropoda > Insecta > Diptera > Stratiomyidae > Chloromyia > Chloromyia formosa. The sequence goes on along the minus strand of OZ024818.1, from coordinate 3,805,604 downwards.
CTTAACTAGTTTTTCACATCGGGAGTTCGATTTAAGTGTCATTGTCAAGGAAGCTGGTGACGTGTTGGGGAAGAAGTCAACACTGATTCGTTGTGGTGATGGTGGTGATGGCAACTAGGGTTCATTCTTCATCTCCAAATGACATTCTGAGAAGTAGCAAGTATTCAGGTCAGCACAGATTACGACTCCGAAACAGTAAGTCGGTAGGTCCACAAGGCAGCTTAAAAGGTATGATACTACAATTTTATCAATTCAGTTTCGTTCCCGGATAAAAAAAACAGCCAAAATCGTAGACCACAGGTGGCCTGCAATAGTTGTAGCGTTATGTCCCATAAGGAGTTATGGCAAATAGTATAAATGACCTGCGGCCACAGGTTATACAGAAATCCAAAGACCTCCATTGAATGTAGCACTGGCTGTCTCAGTCCAACAAATAACAGCTCCACCATACATAAACTTTAACGCTCCTTTTACATTATACGATTTCGATCGGACCGGCTAAAAAACTGAACCCACAAAAACCCGAAAGAGGGACATATTCACAATATACCCGAAAAGGTTTATCTTGCTAGATACGCCCGAGCGACTATCGTTGGCGACAGTGAACAAAAAACACAACGCGGTCTTTTCACTTTTCACTAGCATTAAAAACTGCACCCTTGCCATTCTTGTTGGCTTCAGCACGAAGAGGGTGCTCCACTTTGTTGGCAGTGTATATCCCCTGGAATTAGACAGACGCGAAATATTCGCAGCTATCGCGATTTTGCAGCGATTTTTATTTCTTCGCGAATTGTTCAGTAAAGACAGGACCTTCCTGGGCATAAGTGAAACCTTTCCAAAACGGGTATTTTCTACATTGATGGTGAAGCAGAGACAATTTAGGTTGATGATTCAAAACTAATTGGAGTGGTGGTGAACCACTTGCACTGCACTTACATAAATACTATGATATTAAAACAAAAGGAACATTTCTAGCCGTTGTCATAGGAACTAGGAACTGCTAGAAAATATTCGTATATCCAACTAAATAAACCATCATTAAAAAAGTACGCTCTAGTAAATCTTTGCCGTATTCTCCTGCCCATGTTTTCCTTTAATTTTCATTCCACCATTTTAGAGTTGAATGCTTACCTTCTGGGCAGGTGTGAGCCTGAACTAGTATTACCGAAAGTAAGATTGAAGTACGTTGTCTATTAAAAAAAATCATAAAGCAGACTAGAAGCAGCCTGAACTCAAATTCCCATCAACTGCCATTGTAATTCACAATCGTCTCGAAAATTTAATACATAATACTTAATAATTACCCCATAATCTGTCGCGGATGCGGACTCTTAAAAACCTATCTATCTTTCAATATAACACTAAGCCGACCAAATAATAGATCTCTTCTGTTTCTGTATAGATTCAGGAAAAAGACGAAGAGGCGACGCGACACGAGGACGAATAACTGAACTGAGCCAAAATGCTTCTCCAACATTAATATAAATTAATTGGATCAAAACGTAGTCATCATAATGGTCTCGTATCTTCAAAGGCGAAATTAAAATTGAAGAGAAAACGTTTATTTGCTTTTCTGATCGGTCACAGGATGGGCCACATTAACCAATGTGAGAAGCAGAAGATTCGGCTAGAGGGTGAGGACAGTCACCAAGATGATACACTTCGTACAGTCTGTTATAAAGGCATAGTAGTAATTAAAAGACATGATGAACATTTCCGGACCAACTAAATGAAAGTTTTTATGACGCAAGTTGGATATAGAATTTGTTGTCTAACTGCATTACATTGAAACGGCTAGTATAAGGCTGTAAAATGGCAATCATTTTTCTCCTTAAATCCCATGATCGTCAGCCAAATGGTTGATGATGATGACGATGATGGCGCGCTTCGCTTGGTGGACTGCTGTTTTATGGGGCCGAACAAATTCATTTGAATGTCCAGATCCAATCATCAGTTCTATTGAATGTAATTGGATGATTAATTCAATATATAAAATGGTTATTATGTACTAATCTTAAATAATTGTAGTCATACCAATATTGAATTTCGTTCCATTTTTCCATGTCTCTCTACGTGGATTAATTTCAAATGACCCAATTTGATTAGATTTTTGCAATGCAACTAAAACTCAATCCGATTTCGATTTCTACGACCTTCCGCGTCGGATTTGCCTAATGAAAATTTTCGCGTTTTACCCCGAAAATCTTTCATGTCCCAGAAAAAAAAATAGGCTTATTGAAAACCAAACTCTGCACTCCATTAGGGTTAAATTAGGTGTGCGCAATAGGCATACTAATGCCAAGACATTGAAAATATGTACTGTGTTGTGGATATTTGGCCTCAAGCCATCGAAGCAGCAAAGAAGCCACAAACGCGGCAGTATCAACCTTGGCTTCAATGTGTTTCGAAACAAGTTCAAATAATTATACTGTGTACGAGTATAATGCTCAGTGTGGCTTATACTTGCGCAGTATGTCGTTCAAATGTGCGGGAAACTACTACTTTTTTATCACTGGCGCCTGCTAACTAACAAGCTCGTACGGTTACAAAAAAGTAGTATTTATGACAGCACCTTGGGCCATACTAAAAGTGCATAGACCCCCGAGCCTATCGGAATTAATAAATGGACATATGGTGGCGTCAGTGTTTTCGAATTAAACGCCATAATGTCATGGCCATCTTAGAAATATGGCAGATGCATATAATTACAGCCTTTCTCCCGGCAGTGGCGGCGAGACATCCTAATCGATTGAAGATTGTCAGATAGCTTCCACAGATAAGAATATACCCTTTTATTTAGACATGGTCCTCTGGATAAAGTAGTGCGATCGATAGATCGCCATTTGTAGTCAAATCACACAGCACTTTAGCACGTCAAATCGAGTGCGACCGACGTCAATTCTGATTGTGCTACAGGAAGTGCATCTCAATAAAAATTTAATTAAATATAATAAAAGAGAAACTTCATGTTCATGCAGCCAGTGTAGAATACAAAATGCATTCTCAACGCGACGCGTCAGTTTCAGATGTGTCGAAGGTGAGGCATTGAGAGAATTAATATTGAAATGTTGTATATAGGGATGAGCATGGATGGTGGATGTTTTTAAATATCTACATATGTGTAGCGTTGATTTTCGATGTTTTCACCATATAAAATCGTGTGGACGATGCTTCCTACCATCGACGTTTTATCTTCGATGTTTTACCATCGATGTTATACCTTCTATGTCATATTTTCTTTATCATCGATTATCTTCGATGTTTTACCTTCAGAGTTTTAACTTCGATGTTTTCCACCATCGATGGTTAAGACTCCTAGAAGGTGAACTTCCATCCCGAGTTTTACCGAAATTGAAGAACACATTTGCAATCTTCATGAGCGTAATTTCGGAGTACATATCAAATATGTAATTGAATCTATAACAACTACGATTAGATGACTGGGAGGACTGCATGTAACGTCTGATTGAAACAAAATCCAACTTATATTTATCAATTTTTATTTTTCCTTAGAGAAACGAACAGTTAAGACAGAGAGGTCACCATGCACACAATGAGTCTCTCGCCATGCTGGCAACAATAGCAACGAACAGGCGGACGAACTGGCCAAATAAGCTTCAGCTATCCCGTTTTGCGGACCAGAGCCCTTTCGCGGGATATCAACTTCCATAATCAAGAACCTCATCGAAGACTGGAAACGCAGTGAAGCTGCTGCCCACTGGGGCAATCACCCAGGCCTGAGACAAACCAAGTTTTCCATCGCAGGCTACATAGCGGATCGACAGAACTGCCTAAGCTACAGGTTTAGAACCACCTGTAGTCTCCTGACTGGACATTCGTGCCTGAGAGATCACTTAAAAATCATGGGAATTGAATCGGACTCGAGCTGTCGTTTCAGCGTATAGGACGAGGAGACATCAACCCATGCTTTTCTATGATTGCGACGCCTGGGCTCGGCGATGCAGGGACTGCTTCGGAGTCGCCTATTCGGAGGCCGAAGGTAACGTTTCAGTGTCACTGAACCTCCTGAGCAAATCTATTAGCTCGACCGAATTCGATCGACTGGTTTAGACCTGCTAACAGACTCTGGGCTACAGCACAATGGATCATCCGGCTTCAGTGTTCTGTACCCTAAAGGGTTCTATGCCGACTTCACAATCTAATCTACCACACAATTCATAGGCGTTTTGTAGTCATTTTTTTCACCCCTTCCCATATCAGCTGATTTTCTCTCTATATGGAATCATATGGGACGATGACAGCCGATACATATCACTTGACAGTCGCGAGCAAGATCCGTGCCGGAAAGTGAAAACGGGTATTGTTCATTGGCTGAGTGTCGTCAGGCGTCATAGTGTGCATCTCTGCCCCAGTGTGAATAAACGAAAACCAACAAATTTGGCTCATGTCCTCTATGTGTATACAGCCCGAATACAAAAAAACCCATCCACAGATATCTCAAAGCAGCTTTATGAGTAAATCCCATTGCTTTGCTCGAAAAGCTTCCGCATCCTTAAAAGGTATCTTTGTATCATGTGTCATTGTAAGTACATATAACAAGTGGGTCTATTGCGATGAATTTTAAATTATGTAGTTCTTTTAGCTACGTTAATAAACGACGTGACATAGGTTCGCGTTCGCCACATGTAGATACTATGTTGTTGCGGTTTTTTTTGTAATACACTGCGCGATTACAATATGTTGAGGTAGTCGAGGTCAGTCAGCCGAACATATATGGTAGCAAGAAGGACAGGCACGATTTGTAATATAATCCATTCTTGTGCATTTTATTGTTTAGGGGGCAAATAACATATTGTGCTCGTACGCAACGTACTTCCTTCTTTTCTACATGACGTTGATACGTCCCGAAGTTTTCAGAAGAGGCAAACTCTACATACTCTATTGCATGCTTAACCATCGATGGACTTATGGGCACACCACAATAAGGTGACTTTAAATCATGATATGTGAAAATGGGTTGGGCCAACACATTTAACTCATATGCCGACACGCTTGTTGTAAGAGTTCATGTGCACAATACGTGAGCCTAATTTGCATTTATGCAAACATCAAAATGACACCCAAATCAGCTACCTATAGTGATTGTGTTGTCACCACGACGCGACATACTAAAATGGTTGGTCGCGGCGCGATGAAATGTCAAGTCATGCACGCTTATATAGTTTCATGTCAACAGGACGCCGCCATACCACCCAAAAATGAAAACCGCAAAAATCAGTAGTCCTCCCATCATCCTGAGCTACCTACCCGTCCCTCGGGATGGGGAGTATGTCTAGTGATGCATATTGAGGAGCATTGTATTTATGTAGGCGGAAATGCACACTGAAAATGCATTAAGCTTACAAATGATAATTACCATTGTCGACAGCAGCGTCACGTTGCAGCGCTGCTCTTCTGATGGCCGTGACTGGAGCTCAAGCTGCTGGCGTCTATTTGATATCGGCCGATTGTGACGACGACGACGCGTATTAAACGAATGGAATTATCCTAAATACATTTAAAATGCAAATCTCTCTGGCAAATATGAATCCAATTGCATTATTGGCTGGAATATTTATGGGAGAATTGTTGGGTGTGTGCTAATCACTATGTTTGTATATCGCATGGAAATCATTTTAAAATACCTGATTTTTTTTTGTATTTGTTTTTCGAATTGGCCTAGTTTTTACTGGAGAACTGTTAAGGCGTTGAAAGTAATGAGTGTGTTCGTGGAAATTGTCTCGTTTCAGAGGTAGATACAGAGAAGAAGTCGATTTTTTTCGCGACAGTCCAATATTTTACAGCATTATCCCTTAAATTTGCAGAAATCCTGCTACACATTCTGGTGGACGATCCTAAAAAAAATCCTTTTATCATCGGTGGAAACCTGAACCTTTGTCGATCTAGCTAAAGTGGTTTTAATACTAACTGTCGCTTATCAGAATTATACTCCTAGTCCTAATAACGTTCCCGAGCTGCTGACTTGTATGGTGGACCAGCGGAATCCGAATTGAATAAACAACCTACCCAAAATACAACAACGATCTCCTACTTGAACTTATAAAAGTAAAGGTTTTTTTTCAACAACTTCTGTTTTTTTTTTTTGTGATTTTCGTTTGAGTTTTTTTTTGACAACCGTTCCATCAGCGTCTAATCGGTTGCGTCTTATCGACAATCATTTATTTTTTACGGTGTCGTATTCGATTGTGAGCGTAAGCGCTTTTTCCAATTACTTTTTTGAACTCTGTCGGATTTGGTTGTGTTTTTCCAACAATCTTATTTTAACTTTGTCGTTTCCGGTTCCGTTTCTTTCAACAACCGTTTCACAATTTTGTCGTTATTGGTTGCATTTTTTTTGACAGTCACTTTTTTTTAAACTGTGTCGGGTTTGGTTGCCTACTTGAAACTGTCAGCGTTTTTTTTTACAATTTGGTTGTGTTTTTTTTAACTGTGACGGTTTTGGTTGCGTTTTTTCCACCACCTTATTTCAAGTCTTTCGTTTTAGATCGCGTTTTTTCGACAACCGTTTTTCAACAGTGTCGTGTTTAGTTGCGATGTTCCGACAACCGTTTTCACAAACTATTTCGTTTTCGACAACAGCTACGATGACCTTCTTTTCGCGTTTTGCATATGACAGTTTTTTTTTCTCTTTTTTAGCAACGAATAATGTTTTTCACTTACTTACAGCCAGATGATTTCGTGCTGCGAAATTTCATGGATTTTTTTTTTTTATTTTGACTTTCATTGACGAATGTTTTTTTTTAGTAAACTACTGCGCTATTCAATCCATTTCGACGACGCAGCTGTAGCTAGCGCTGTATATTTTCATTGATTTTTATTTATGAAAAAGTTTAGCGAACATGACTGGTTCGTTAAGTTGTGAACTGTTTTTGATTCAATTGACAACTTTTCGACTTTGTTGAAATTCATTTTATCATATATAATTACAAACGCAATATTTTTGTATTTTTCACTGTTTTTTACTAGTTTTGACGTATTTCGCTATATCGAGACAATTGTTTTCTGGGGACGGGTTGCCGGCCCATCGTCCAAGTTTTTGCTTCAACCGTATCCCTTAACCCTTGTTCGGACTAGATTATCAATTTAGTCGAGTGGCGAGTTTTTAGTAGCTGTATGTCTGAACAGGAAAAATTTAGCCGAGTAGTTTTACAAGTGATTTAGTCAAGTCAACCCATTTTGTTCTATTTTTTCGGGCGAGTAGCTTATTCACTTTACTGCGTTACACCCTTTCCATCTTGCTAAACACTAATCACATATCTACAATACACGACTGTAGTGACAACGATATTTTGGACAGTAGCGAGTGTTTTAGTTAAGTACTAAATTACTCACCACTCGACTATATACTCGGATAGTTCGAACAAGGCTTGCCCGTATGTTGTACAGCTTCAGTTGGTTAGCAACATTTTACCGTCACTGTTCCAGGGAGCGCGCCCAGACTCTGGAGATGTCTTTTGGCACCCTTTTGGCCAAAGCATGTGCAGACGCTCCATCGAGATGCTGGGTCATTCGCAAACAAATTGCAGCAAGCGATAAGTATATTTTATTGGAATATGCATGTGCTGATTTCTTTTATCCAGACGACCAAGGCCCAACGTCGAGGTGTAGCGCCACAATGATGATGATCGATTTTTTTTTATTTGTGAACATTGATATATTTCCTTTTTTATTTACACCACCTCGCAATAATTATAATGATGTACTTACGAAACTTCGAGTTCGCACAAAAATGATGAGAAAAGATATTCACCTGAAAAAAAATTATCCACCGAATTTTCCGAAAATATAAACAGAATTAAGTTAACGAGCTAGACTGATTACACGATTTTTTTTTTTCTTTTTTAATGAAACAATTTAAAATCAACGTTGATTTTAATCTACAATCAATTACCCTGTCTGGGTCTGGGAACGCGGTGTTATGAGATGACCAAGCCACTCATTAGACTGAAAAGCGAGTGAAATTCGTCGTTCCAATTGAAATTGTTGATCAGATAATCTCAGTGAATATTTTACAGCTCTGGGATTGGGCACAGTAAGATTTCAATTTTGTTGAATTTTCAACGCCGAAATTGGCAATTGATTGTAGCCCCGTGAGAATTTTAGAAAAAAAAATCATTACGCTACGCAATTTTTTAATAAAATTTAATGTTGCCATGGAAAACGGGATGGCGCAACGCTTAGCACGTTGGCCTTCTGTGCACTAGGCCGGCCACCCGTTCGAATCCTACTGAAGGCAGTAGTTTTTCTAAAAAAAGGGGGAATTGTGTGTAGGATCATTCCAGAACCCCATCCATTTGGGGTAAATAACTCGGTTGAGCGTATTGCACACCTCCAAGTACGCCGTCATGATCTGGTAAATGAGATGATGCTAACTCATCTGGAGGCCTTGGTCCTAATTGGACTCTTGTGCCAGATATTCATTTTTATTGACGTTTGGGTCTTTTCGATCGAACCTCTCACCTTTGGAATATTCTAACCAACTTAATTCAGGACAATTTAAAAATCTCTCTTCGCATATTAAAAGGAAATTAGATTCAAATGTATCTGCAGCATGAGATGTTTTTTTTCTGTTTTATATTTAGCATAGATTGCAGTTCTCAAGCGAACTAAAAAAATCTGTTGCTCACTACTTAGACAATAACATTCCCTACTGGGCCAATTAAATGAACTGCTAATTGAGCATCGGAAAAGTAATGAGTGACCTTCTTTCAACACATTATCGTGATGAACAAATACTTACATATCTAAACAACTAACTTCTCTAACCTATCTATTAACTGAAAGCAATTGCTCTAAAAATAATCATCCCAGCCAACAGTGCTTGATACTTAAGACATTCTACAATACAAAACAAAAAACACTATTCCACGAAATTCCAATTGATTCTTTCAATCGATATCTCTAAATTCAATTGACCATTCGCCACATTAGACAAACTCAATCCGCCTCATTAAACTGAACCTAAAACCCAATTAGTCTACACATAACTATTGTACAATGCTTGCTAAACTTAACTAGAGACTTTGCAAAGAACAAGCATACGTGATCTGCAGAAAACGAGTATGTTTTATATATTACGTACAATATACAGTACAATCTAATTGATAAAGATACCGAGCAAAAAGGTTCACAACTTTAAGAAAAGTCAACACGATAATGTATCCAAATCCAAGTACGCTAGTGGTCTGAATAAGTAGAGTTAATTTGCAACAATCTTGCGTGTGTGTATGCGTGTGTTTTCCCTTCTTTTTTTCCGGAAGACAAACGATTGAATGGTGAGTCAATTTTTATATAAAAATTGATTAGCTCATACGGCTCAATCCAATCCAATTATTTTAGTCACGATTGGAGAGGTACAAAAAAAAACTATTGTTAATGGTCAAGAAGTTTTTTCCCCGTTTTTTTAGAGATTTGTAAAAAAAAAATGTTGCTCGTGGCTGTGCGGCTTTTTTTATACCGAAGCGGGTTTTATTTTTTTTGTGGAAGTTTTGGGGCAAAAGTCAAGGATGTGTGATTAGAAGGGCGATGCGGACAGTAAAGCGATATCTACAATGCCCGGCCAGTAACTAAACACTTTTAACTCCCAACCCTACAATGTTAAGAACCATTAAAGTGCAAACGTCTTCCGTTGATTTCACAGTAATTTTGGTCTATACTAAACAGAATTTTTTCAGAAGACCTGCGGGCACTTCTGAATCTTGAAGGAATGGTTTTTCTCGGAGGAGATTTGAATGCATACCTTCGATCGGGCTGCTGTGACATCGAATCGGGCCGAAACTATCCTAAACGATTCCACCACAGATTATAACTTAGTATGCACGCATGTCCCTGAAAAACCAAGGCGTTTCGGTAAAAGGTCACTACACATGACAGCGCAGAACCACGACCGAACTTCCATCGAACTATCAAATATCATAGAATGATGGAAATTAGCAGATTTTGCTTCTATTGAGTTTGAAGTGGATCCATACATGCTCGGCTACCCACTCTACATCGGTTTATCCAAAGCACTGGAAAAAGAATGTGCGGATAAATGTCCTGAATGAATTATCATCAGACCACAAGCCGCTACAATTCCTCATAGAAGACATGTTCATCGGTAACCCCGATCCAACGAAATTTATAATATAAAGGAAAGGTCTCTATGACACCTTCAATATAACAGATCCGCAGTTAAATATTGAATAAAACCAGAGACCTTGAAAATGTGATAGAATGCCTGAAATCCACGATAACATTGGCCAAAGAAGCTAATACTTCTTCCACGAGCAGTCCTGATGGCGCAACGGTTAGTGCGTTCGCCTGCTATGCGCTGGACCCCCGTTCGATTGCTATTGAAAGCGGTAGTTGTCTTCGCTAGAAAAATCAGGGTTAAGGATTAACCATTTCCAATTGCGGCAATTAGTATTGTATTTGAATCAAAGCCTTAATCTCACACAACGATTAACCAAATTTGAATGTTACGTACACCAGTTACCATTATTTCGAAAGAAAAAAATCAAAATCCAATCGATTTCTTTTTTTCTTTACCTCAATTTTGATTTCAATTTAAATCGAATCACGATTTCGGAATATTTTATTTTCAATCGGGCTTAGACTTCCTCGAGCTAGCCTTCGCGGGGTCTGGTCTGGAGGTTTTGCTGCTCGAAGCTCTTGGGCTTAGTGCCGGCATGCTGCCACTGCTGCTGTTGCTATCATTATTAATTTAGTTTCATTTGCAACAAATATCACAATTCACCAACATTCGACATGAATCATTTTTAACGCAGAACATCAGATAATAATGTTGAATCAACAAACAAATCGAACCCGACCGAATGTACTTTAAATGTTACGGCGGCTGCTGGTTGTTTTTCACTTTCTTGGTTTTGCTGTTTCATGTGTATCGTCTGAGTGAACGTTTGCGTTCACTCGACAAAACTAACATTGCAATGATTGAAAATTGCCTTTTGATATTATGCAATGAGCTATCAACAAAAGATAGATTGATGAGCGAAAGATAGATGGACACGACTATGGAAAAGTTCACAAAATCTTTTGTAGTAATTGTAAATTGCTAATAGGTTAAATGGTAGTTGTCTGCACACGGTAGTGTTTATCATGCAGCAAGCAGGGTGATTGATATGTTTTATTTTGTTGGAAAATATACTAAGATGCACTCGTTTTTAACTACTTCCACAATGCTTGTCTTGGATCTCTGATAAAACTGAAATCGATATTGGAGCTGGTCATAAGCTTGAGCGATTTTTGAAGGGACTTTCGTAAATATTTCACTAATCAACTGTCATCCGTCGAGTGCTGCCTCCCCTCCTCACACCCTGTACAATACTATGGTTACTCATTTAAACCTTATTTAACAAGAGCCTTCCATTCTCGCCACAATCAATCCAATTTATTGGAGGTCAGTTCATCCGTCCGGAAATTATTAGTCATCCAAGCCTGATGATATTATGCATAGGTTGCAGCAATAGTTTGTTGCCCATAATATATTGCAATGTGGTAAGCTTCTAGCCCCTGATCGGGCCGACCATATAGCAAAACAGCCAAAGAGGCCAATTGAATGAAGTTGATTGGATGCAAAATTGAAGTCAGAGTCAGTGAGGCTTTTCCTTAATTTTGTGGCTTGCTTGTGGACTGCTTTGCATCACAACGACGACGGCTGCTGTTGCCTGATATTGGACATTCACAGGAGATAATGGGAACACGGAGACAATCAAATGGACAACAGGCCGCGACGACGACAGTGACAGCAGCAGTGGCTACAATGTGCGAGTCTTACCGCATGACCGATTAAATTACCCCCGGGTTCATGTTCCTTTTGTATGTTGACAAATTACATGTCCACTAGTACGAAATATACACTCGGCTTAGCACAAGAAAAATGACCAGTGAGGCAGGCTCTTGACTCTTGTAGTTACGGTGAAATGACCAGCAATGGATTTAATATATGCAAAGGAACATAGGAACATTGTGCTTCACCATGGCGGGCGGGCTTTAGCTTCGAAAGGTAATTTCAATGGGCAAATATTCGACATGAAGGAAAAGGAGCCGATTTAACTTTGGTTGGAAATCAGTTAGGATTTCGCAATTGATGATGCCGAATATCATTTTTGTGTTGGTACAATGTTTGTTCACTTTTCATAGCAACAATCACATAATTTATGGTAAATTTGGCGTAATCGACACGACACGTTTGTTAGCCATTATAGCCTAGTTATCAGAAGTTTGACTAAAACAAATTGTTGTGCAAGTCTCGATTTCTTCTCTATTTTTTTTCTCTTGAGTGCTAATTACTAATCTGGGATTCCCCTAAAAAAATTTGATGTGAAATTTGAGTGAGTAAAAAAAAAACAACCTTTTTGTTTTTTGATGTGTAAACATCTTATCGTGTGGTACGCGGTGAAACAGTGGAATCTGTGGAATTTTTTTTTCTAGCCCCTAGTGGGGCATAGCGCAATATGCACGTTTCCAGGATGCACCTCCTGCTCCCATTTAGTCGCCTACCTGCGACAAATCGGGAGATGTTGTACATATTATTACCCCCCCCACCACAGGGGGAAGACAACACAAACGTCAATAGCCAGGAACGCCGTGGACGGGACTTGAACCCGTAACGATCGTAGTCAGACATATGACTGGCGCCTCTGCGCACTGACCTACCGGTCGCCCTAAACATTAGTGTGCGTAAATGTGGATGTGAATATTCAACTTGATGTATGTATTCCGTTTATATAGTTTGTACAAGGAATAGTTTCCGTCGGAAGCTGCATAGCTGCATCGGGAGGGCATTTGGGCTCATAAACATACGATCCAAGGATCAAAAACCCCGCCGCACCGAACTTTTTGGGAAATGGGGAGTTATGGTCATTTTTTGAGTGTAATTATTTAGGGGATCGTAGAGCCCGAAATCATGCAAAATTGTTGTTTAGGCCTATTTTCGTGACACAATTTCATCATGTTCTCCAAAATATTGTATTTGCATCTTAGAGTGAATTTTCTTCTTTCAGTAAATTTGACACTGTCGATAATTCTGACGAGAAGTTTGTATGCTCGGAATTTTCACCGTACACTAACATAGGTTGAAAGACCCCCCTCCCCCCACTGCCCGCCCCAAAACTAGTAGGAGAAGCCTCCGTATTCGGGGGTTTTATATCCCCAAAAAAATCAGTGACAAATCACCCCAACGAAACAGAAAAACACTCGGAAAAAATTAGGTTCGTACTGCTTAAAGCGAAAATTCGTCTGAGCAGTGCGGACATAGCGTATATGCACTATAACAATAGCTCATGCTGCCTAAAGCAGAGATTGACTTGATCGTTGGCCCAGCATCGTAACAATAGTTTGTCTCAAAAAAAAAGTGGATTCATTTTGGCTAAAGCGGAAATTCGCTTGAATCTTTCACTCCACTTCAAGCAGGGCGGACAACGCGAGCATGTATGCATTATAACAGGTTCGTACTGCATAAAGCTGAAATATATAACTGAAGTAGCATTGAATTCTTGGAAATTCTGGGAATTGTCTTGGAAATTTGGGAGATAATTCATCAGCAAAATTTACAAATTTTGGAGTCTTTTGTCATTATGACTTTTTCCTCCAAACGGGAAAAGGGATTTTATGGGAATCTTGCGAATTCGCACCAGTAATGTGGGGGATATGTCATTTTCCAAAAACTTCAACCCATGCAGTCTGGCATGCACGCTCGAAGGGTACAAAAGTGTGACCTTTGAAATTACTTCAGAAGTCACATAAAATAGGGTAAATCAGAGTGTCGAGCTGATACACCATCTCTGAAATAAAAATATAGGATTTATGTGAAACGCATATTGAAATTTCCGATATCGTTTTACTATTACAATGCGAATGGAATCAATTGTAGGCAGATAGTTGTGTCTGCTTCCTCATTTCGCTAAAAAGATAAGCGCGTATCTGCGTGCGGCTGATTTTAATTCATTACAATTTATTTATAACTGATTGATGAGAAGTCGAACTCACACAGTAATAACTTCATGCGAACAGTGGTGCTGATGTTTCGGCTACAATAAATGAATTGTTTCCGTCTTATCATTTATCAATGACCTATTAGTTGGTACGCCAATGATTTCTAATGATTTATTGGCTGATTATTGGAATTGAATGACTGATTGATGAAGATTTATTCGTCTAATTGAGGATAAGAATCTTTTTTTTTGTGACTATAGTCTAAACATCCAACCATCCAACCAACCAACTAACCGGGAAGGGATCGAATTACGAATTAATAAACTGTTAGGAATGGTAATCTACGTTCTGAGAAAGTTTTGTTACTCCTGTGTGCAACAAAGACAAGCCTTGACGGAGGCCGTGAAGGATGGACGTGTAGACCATCGTTTCTTAAACTATAAGTCGCGACTCCCAGTGGGTTCACCAAGCGAAACTTGGGGGATTGCGGAGAGGTTGAGGCTGAATGCGCTGCCTGCCTATCCCGAGGAGCGGGGGGAGTGGGCGGTGCCCAAATGGCACCAGGGAGGCACTGGTTTCAGTTTGAGGGGAGGATCGGATCCTCAATGGACAATTTTTTGTTCGATTATGTTAAGGTGGCGTTTGGGACGCCGCACACTCCTTCCGCCTCAGGCCGCTTTTCATTTAGCCCGCCCTTTATCACAACAGACCTGTTGACGTCTATGTGTGCTGTGGTCGTCATGGCAGCCCATTTACCTACCCCCGCCCTTCACTATCGACTGCCGAGCAAGATATCCATCGCGCATTAAACTTGACACTGACTGAGGTGATATTGGCACTTGAGTGTCATGGTGCATGACCAATCCTTGCAGCCTCCGACCCGACTAACGCTCATACTCATTACATATGGTATCAGATCAACAATTTTAATTTTTTTATCTGAAAAAAAGTAATCAAAAGATCAATATCTTTGTTTGTTGTGTGCATAACAGCATAAGTTCACCTTCACACAAGACAACAATTTCAAATTACTCTTCTAGCAATTATTCCAATTCTCTTTTTGACATAAATTTCGACATTTGTCGAATTATATTTTTATTATTAAAATGACACTGCAGAAAAGACACGACTCCGTTCACGATAATAGGCTAATTACAGAAGACAAAAAGTAAGATATCTTTCGGAAACAAACTAGAAATGCGTAATAATTACTTTTGACCATGAAACCGTCAAAAAAGTGACAACATGAGAAGATTTTTTTTTCTGCTGTTGTTCATATGCCTGCCATGCACTATCATATATAAATCTTTATTCTATTCGCAAGTATATAGGTATGAATTATATTGTTATTTATTCTTGATGGTATCAATTCTAAATTTATCAAGCTCAAGGCTACTTAAAGAGACTGGAATAAACTTGTTAATCATGTATGCATGTACTCGTACATAAAAAGCAGGCAGCACATCATAATGTTGTCTCAATTTATAGAGCGGCTGAATGTGTTCTGAAGAATTTCATGAATACAGCCATTCTTTTGGAATCGTTAATGTCAAGATTAGATAGATTCAGGTTTGAATTTCAAGTATACTAACTGTTTGTATTTTAGAGGCTTTCTTTTTCTTCATTGGTCTTCAGGTCCCAGGTGTATCTGTAACTGAGTTGCCACCATTTATTTCGATTAACGCCGATCACCAGCTGTTTGAATACTAACTATCAGTTCTTCATGTAGAGCGTCATTAGCCCTGGACTCTGAGTTTCTAAGTGGCCGCTAAATGTAACACTGCGTACAGCTAATCAGCGCGATCAGCTGTGCGACCACGAGATATTCTGTTCGACCAGCTATGCGACCATCTGTGTTATCAGCCACGACGGTCGCACAGTTTCGTCGCGTGAGCTATGCGACCGTAGTTGATGGTCGTGCCACAACTGGTCGCATAAGTTATCGCATATGTAGTTGAATAGCTGGTCGCCAAGCCATGTTGTGCGACCATCTGTACGACAAGCTAGGCGACTACTTATGCAAGCAGCTGTGCAACCAGCCGCAACCACGCGAAAAGCCGCTATCGCGTGGCCGTGGCTGGTCGCACAGCAGATCGCACAGTCGATAGTACAGGTGGTCGCACAACTGTTTGCATATATCATAGCATGGCTTTTGGTTGATCGCGTGGTCGTGCCTGTTCGCATAAATGGTCGCATGGTCTCGTGTGTAAAAAAAATATATGTATACTACTCGTATATTTGCCAAGCGAAATGAGGAGTAAGGAGGGGCCGGGGGAGGCCAATTTTTTGTGGTATTATTAGCCGGTAGATTATGCAAAAAAAAAGTAAACAAAAAGCACTTCTGGTCCTTAAAGGATTAAATTAGGTTTTGATAAAAATGAAACATAAAAGCAACATTAAATTCTCCAGAAAAAAAAATTATTTTCAATTTAGCCCAATTTAGGAAGTTGTCCTACTGTCAACTAAAGTTGATTGCGTTCAATTTATTAATGAAATCTTCAAAGGGATGTTCTCAAAATAGATTGATCGATTGTTTTCAAATCATCAGAGTACACGATTTTTTTCGTAACACAAAGTGCGAGTTTATTCCAATTATGGTTCCACTTATTACGTGCACATATTTTTGTAAATGCATTACGGAACCGAAAACTTTCGCTCTGTCATATTTTTGATGTATACTAAATATTTACTTTTCCTTAGAAAGCTAATCAATTAGAATATTACCAAAACCACACAACCAAAAAATATTCGAATCAATTGAGAAAGCAATTCACTTAATTCCAAGGCTTCAAAAACACAGTACATATTGGAAACAACAAAATTGTATTTTTGTGGCGGAAACGAATTACACGAAGTATCTTTGAGTTACTTCACAATGTAGATCAGTGGTGGGCGAACTTTTTGTGAAAAGGACCAAATTTTTTAAATTTTAGGCTCAGCAGGTCGAGTAGCAAATCCGAAATGCAACTGCTTACTGATGTGGTCAACCTATTACCAATGAAGGTCAGATGGAAGCTTCTCAATTTTCCGGTCAAATAGATTTCGAAATATGGAACTGATTTTTTTCAGCGCAGGGGTAAGTCTGCTAGAAGGAACAGCTTGATTCATAGAACATTACAAATTGAGATCGATATCTGCTTTTGTTGAACAAATAACAGCAAACCGAAAAAACGTATGTGTTTCGTTGCCTGGAATTGACGAAATCGATGCGAATTTAAATTCATTTAAATTCATTTTTACTAGACACACGATTCCGTCATGGGATCTGGGGTAGTGAATACGATTTCTGAATGCGTCACTCTGCAATCAGTACAGAGTAACCTGGTTGGTATGTACGAGTAAATTCAAATTGTCTGCAAAGTGTATGCGAATTATGTTTCATTGAAAATTGAGAGTTTGGTCGACTTGGTTTCAATTCTGCGTACGAAATTAGTATGCGTCTGTAGCTTACCAAACTTCCAATGACTTGGTTGGTGTTTAACAGATATTGAAGAACCTCGAAGCAGTGTTCCACTAATCACAATAAAATCTTGAAATACGAGTGTATTCGTATGCTAATGGATATACACAGATAAGTCTACCTGGCGCAAGCCTCAATGGCATGAATATAGGATTAATATTCGTTGAGACAGAAGTCCATAGCGATTGACATCCCAGTGCTAAGTTCAGCGGCCCCACCACAGACTCTCGGATCGGTTTTTACCAATGATACATCTAGGATCTGTACAGGCCATTTGCCATTTCTCCAGTCCGTGCTGTATGATTATTCCACTTTAGTCTTCAATGAAGCAAATAAATTCATTTAAATTTCACTCACACAAATTACGTTGTGATAAAAAAAATCGTTTTTAAACTATTTAATTTGTCCATGTAAAAAACAGTATTAACCCGCGAGTAGGAGTTTGCCGGCCCCTGATCTAGATAGTCACAGTGAGTGCTACTGTAAATATTTTTTGATTTTAGCTCGTGTGTGACTTTGAGGTTTTTTTTTACTTACACAATTTATATATTTATATTTTACGAAAGGAACATAATTTAAATGTAACGGAGCGGCCTTGTGTATCGATTAGTTAAAAAAATAGAAAGAATTTAAAGATATGACATTCAGAGGCAACATAAAATCAAAAGATTAGATGAAATTTTTAGATGAAATGAATATTCTTTTAATGACTCTTAATGCGTTAACGCTATACGCGTTAGACTGATCTATGGTGCGTTCAATATTCAATGACAATATTCACGATGAAACAAGTGCTGGAAAAATATCTCAAGTTTAACAGAGAAGTTCACCGAATTTTTGTGGACTTCAAACAGGCATACGACATCATCGACCGAAGTGCGCCATATAAAATCATGTTGCACTTTGGTATACCACCAAAGCTAATCTGATTGACCAGGATGACCATGTCAGATTGCTCTTTGCATGCGGGAATCTACAACAACTTTACCGAGGCATTTGACACTGGAGTCGGACTGAATCAGGGCGACAATCTTTAATCTCGTACTTGAATACGTGGTCAGAAACTTACCGGTGGGCACAACTTCCGGTATCAGTCGTCCAAGTATTGTATAATTGTTGAATAAGTGGACGACATTAACAACATGTCAACATTAGAGCCAAGGTAGCGAATGCAACGCTGCAAGCTCTCGATCAGCCAGCAAATGAAGTTGGTCTACAAAAAAAAGTCAAAAAAAAAAAAACAAACGGACAAGCAGATTAAATATGCCGCCGCAGCTTATGGACCTAGAGGCGAAAAATTTGAGAAGCCATATCCTTCAGCGGATTATATGGTTATTAAGTAAGTATATGGTGCGTTCTCCTAGATAAGCTCTACAACTTGGATAGCTGAAGGCTAGGCGGCGACATACAAACTGTGACTGTGGTGGCTTCTCACACCACTTCTTACCACTAGAGTGGCACTGTCAGCACCGAAGAGGAAATTCATATTTGAAATGTCACTGACATGACTTGCCTATCGGAACTCGCAAATGACGGACGCGTTCTTGTATTCTTGTGATATTTCGTTTGAATAAAGTTGTGAACAATTGTAGCGATCTACATCACATCAAGAGAATCAGGGCTTCAATCCCAGCGCATTAATAAAAACTTACTGCAGGTAGGTATTAGAACTCCCACAGCGTTCCGAGATCGTCAGTAAAAGACGGCTCGGATAGGAGGTAGGCTAGCAACAGCAATACTCTAAGTTTATATGCCTTCGAAACGTCAACAAGAGTTGTTGGCGCGCGGCAATTGCCCTGGGGGAGTCAAGGCAACTAATACATGGCAACGAGTCTCCACTGTCTCCGTTGATTGCCTTGTAGCTGAACGCGGTCTGACGTTTGTGGAGAAAAAAAAAACATTTTTGACTTTTTTTAAATGACAATTTTGAAGAAGATTGTCACAATAATATTACGAAAGAATTCTGCGTCAATCGCAGGAAAAAAAAAACAATTTTTTGTTGTCGCCATTCAAAGACATGAGGCTGAGCGTGTGTTTCGTTTATACAGAATCAACCTGTTCATTGGGAAAGTTCTCATCTTCCCTTTGAGCTGTCAATTCTTCGATTCCATTCGTCACGTGTACTGGTCGGCAGTTCATCGTCCAGCTTATACTACGTAAGACATTTCACCGAAATGACATAATATCAAATACCAATACCATTCCACAAAAGCCGATCTAGCATCAATATGCCTTCTCGAAAACTCAATAATTCAGAGAATATTTCACTTGACTGAAAACCACATTTCAAGGAGACCATTTCAGACATTATGCCACAATGTCTTCGACCCCTTACAATGAATATATTTCAAAGCGTACACGTTTTATACGTATATAAGGGAAAAGTCTTCGGAAAATTGAAAATTAATTGCAATTTCTGCTGAAAGGGGATGAAACCGCAATTTGGCCCCCTTTTATGCGGTTTGACCGGTCAAATACGTGGAAATAGGACTAATGAAAGAACATAGAAACAGAATTTTAGAATGGCAAAAAGCTACTGAATTCGGGTTATATAATATAATAATATCGATGTTTGCTCTAGTGCTACGCGTTCTATGATATTCGGAAGTGATTTATTTAGAGCCGGATACCTGCTGACGCAATCTGGATTGTAAGTTTGTATTTTAATTAAATATTTTACATAAAGATGTTTTGAAGCTAAGTAGCTGAATAACGGTACTATTTGCGTAAACCGCTAGACTGCTCCCTACACTGCAAAAAAAATATCTGACTCCTTTTGACACTTGGATAATGCACTTTTTTTCTATCCATTCGGTGAATTAATACTCCTGGAATACACCGCACGATTCGTGTTAAGAATTTAATACTTATTACTTGGTGTACATATTTATTTCACCGGTGATGTGACAATATGGTTACCAAAAATACATAACGAGAATCGAAATAACTGAACCGGAGTTATTAATGCAATGCGTGGTGCATATATTTATATCATATGATCTCCATTTCTCTTCTGAAACACGTATCTGCATATCAATGAGTTGGTAGCACAATGCGTTGAGGCGTCTATCCGTTGGGATGAATATCCTTCCATTCGAAGGTTCTAATCCAGCTGTGGCATTGGTTGTTGTCCGAGCTTTTTTTTTCAATTTGTCCAAAAATGACATATTCACCGTATGGATTGTTTTTTTTTTGCCGTTTTGATGGATAATATTCAGAGGGTAACATCTCATGGCTCGAACTCAGTAGGTAGGAAAAAACATCAGACTGATGGCCCAAGGTACTCAGTCATTTTGATAAACACGGTGGTTCTCCCAATTCTCAATGAAGGATTCAGTTACGACTCGTATCTTGGATGTTAACAGCTCGGATTCCAGGTATATTAATGCGTCTTGGCTATCTGTATAGATTGTGATATCTTCATCTATTGTATCTACGACGTATCGCCCCAGCCAGGTTAGAGTCTCCAAATTCCCAATAACCTTCGCCTGAAAAACACTACAGTGATCCGCACAGCACGTATGCGACTCCTATCCTAAGGTCCAGCTCAGTCATATCTCCAGATAAAAACGACAACTGACTTCATTTTTGGGTCAAATGAAAGTGGACTAGTTTAATACTCGGTAACCTCACCTCGCAGAAGGCATCAAACATTAAAAAATATTGGTTCGTGCACCATATGCAATGGGCACCTTCTTTTCACCGGAGAAAAAAGAAACAAAGACCAACAACTGACCATCAAAGTCGATGGATGATGAGGTCGCCGATACACCGTGCACGATACATTTATACTGCATTTTATCTTTATTACCTACTTCTACCCCCATATAATGGACAAGTATACGGTAAAATAAAGGTGCGCTCCTCGGCCATCAACTTAATTTTATGGGATGTTAAAAATTATAGTGTTTTCTGCCTTTTTTGTTTCTCTCTGTTTCTTCAGTGTCGGCATGGTGGATACTCTTGTCTGGTCTTTCAATGGAAGATGGCCAATAAGACAGATTGTTTGTGTTGGGTTTTCTCGAACACATACAGCAGAGACAACACCATCGATACCTGGACTCTGCGCGTTCATCGAATGTATAGAATTCAACAAAAATCCAGAGTCGTCGATGCTTTCGATAAAAGGGCAAACTACAGTCATGGTCGGTCACTTTATATAACAATTGTTGAGTTTTAATTTTTTTTTTAAGAATAGGCAATTTGCTGGCATACAAGTATCTTTTAAATGCAACTATCCACGCGGATATTTTTGCAGGCAGGTGATTGAACGACTTTTTTTTAAAGTTGGTATTTAAATAGCAAAAAGGTAGTGAACGATTTCAAGGCCGAGAGATGGTTGAATGAATTTCAGCTGTCGCAAAAATGCGAGGGGATACATTACTCGTGAGGCTCATTTCAACATCGGAATACTGATATGAGTATGTAGTTCAGAAATTAAACTTGCATTTGCAGCTTTAATTAGCAAAAATTCTTACGCACATAACTAATCTCTTTCGGTCTGTCACACGTTACTCGTAATCGTAATCTAATCAAAAATGTCTTCCCTATTCAAATTATTATTAATCTTGAGTTGAACGTTCTCCGCTACTATCTAAATACTCACACTCAACCTAACCCTTCTATAGGTATAATCTAACACCCGACAGGGATTATCGACCAAAAATTGTAAATTGGAATTATCGAACGGCTAAATGAGCACGAAATGCAACAGGCATTGTGGCGACAATGTCCACTCAGCCTTCATATTGACAGTGGAAAATCAGACAGATAGGGTAGACAAACCATAGAGCCATAGGATACAGACTAGAGAGACAGGGCTGTTAAAACGAGAGTCTGTTAACGAAGCTATAATTAAGTTTGCATAGTATTTGAATATACGAGTAGTTGAGCCTGATCCGAGCTTAACGATAAAATCCTATCGATAAAGGGAGTGTGCTCGTATATTATCGATATTGATACATTTATGTATCCAACATGTGTCTACGTTCAAATTCTGAACACTGACGAAATCAACTACGTATGAAGAGCCATAATTGAAGTTTGACCCAGATTATGTGCCGCCAAGAGACTTTTGGGGATGATAGTTGTTGTTATTTCGAACAAGTATATTTAAGGGTGGGGAAAATAGCATTATACTCGTATGTCTGGCCAGACGTTACATTATTCTTTTCAGGAGGGAGAGAAATAATGAAATCCTTGAATCAGTGAGCCCATAAATATAGATATCTGAATTAGTTAGTTTTGACGCTTTTGAGTGTATCGTATTGGCTGGAGTTTCCATTAAGTTGACGGGAGCGTTGACCTGGCTACTTGCATTGTACATTCTTTTATAGTAATGTTTGTTACTTTTAGTTATTTATACATTTAGTGATATTTTTGTTTTTAGATTAGCTAAATCATGAAAATCGTGACGCCCAGACGGTGGCTGAAAACGTTAAGGTGAGTGTGGACTATTTAGTCATTAGTATTACAGTATAGTGAAAGGTCGCACATTGCGTGGTAGGGAGGGCCGCCCGTGCAGCGCGCACATGACATTGTTCTTGTAACAAGTGGTAAAATCACACCTTACAACAACAATGACATATGCGCACTATGCGGGCTGCTCTGCCTACGATGCAATTTGCGGCCGGATTAAGGGCAGCTTTTGGAGACATTTTTACGAGTCGATTGAGTCTCTGTAAAATTCTCTTCATCGTCATCCGTCTACACCCAGATGTGGTGTACTACTAGTACTGTGTGTTGTGTCTGCAGCCTCTCAGTCTTTCGGTTTTCGTGCATAACTTATCGACCTAGCATTATAGTCTATCGATATTAGTTTATAGTTTATTGGTTCCAAATACTAATTTATGAGGATTGCCTCCAATATATTTCTAACCCTTTCCCCGGGCTCGCGAATTTGAGAGTGACGCTGACACGCTATCCTATCGCTTCCCTACAGTCGCCAAAAAAATGCTCAAAAGTCTTCAAAAATTGTCAAAAATCGAAAAAAACAATTACGTTTCAGTTACAGGACCCCACGTTCGACGCCCGACATCATAGGCGTGTGGAATATCAACTGGAGTTGCTGTTGGACGATCTTTCTCTGAATTTGAATTTTACCCTGAGATACTACGGTTTTCAAATAATTACCGAAAATTAGAACAAAAGAGTGCAACGTTCGAAGAAACCATTACGTCGTAATTTGACACATTCATGTCCGATTCATACAAGTAGGAAGCGAAGCAAAACTAGGAATCTTATAAGAGGCGGGAATAAGCTATGGTCCACCGTCCGAGCCCTTACTAACCCATCAAAGCAGAAAGAGAATGCTGTCATTAAGTTCGTTGACATCAATCGTTTCAATCGACAATTTAATGAGCACCCACCATCTGACAAATTTAAGCGGGACGTAGAAAAATCCGCAACGGCTCTGCTGACCAAATATTTCAATTCATCTCCGACGAAGTAGCTATGTGGCGATCAGGAAGACCAAAAACTCAAAAGCTCTCCCTTGCAACAGTGTTCATATCTTCAATCTCCCAGCTGCACCCACACCCACACGCATCTTACTCCCAGGTCGTTGTGGGAAACCCCCATCGAGACATCTGAATTTCTTTGCCTCGACATCGGGGAACATGAGACGGAGTTTTAAATCTGATTACATACACCCACCGAATTGATCCCATTGCTACAACAACAACTCGGCAGTACTCAGGTTATCGGATTAAGGCGTTCAGATATTAAGACTTTCCAAAATTGTAGGCATATGTCAAAAATCGTCAAAAATTGCCAAAAATCATGAAGAAAATCTGATGTTATTTTGGCATGCTTCTAGTTTATTGAAGAAACGGTTGTTGAACAGTAATTGAACTCTACAGCACTCAGGTCGCCGAATTGGAATGTTAGTCTATGACTGAATCATCAAAAATTTGTGAAAAATCATCAAAATTATATAAAAATAAACAAAAGTGGAGACGGGTAATTTGAAAAAAAAAAGTTACAGATACAGTTACATATTACTTCAATTCTAACTTCATGTTTTATTAATATCATATAAATGTATACGAGTTATCACATTCAATTTGCAATAAATTACATTCACCCCATCCTATCATAAGTATGTAGTGTAGACCTAGACACATGGTTTCTATATTTACTCCGTGCTTTTTTTTATATTTATTCTCAGTGCACTGTACTATCAGAAATATGTACTTTTCAACGTCCGATTTGAATGGAAATGTGTCATCGCTGTGATCAATTCTCATTCCCTCCCGACAATGTCGAGTGTCGATATATGCAGAATTCATGAATATGATAACAAGTAAAAAAAACAACACAACTTCATTTCATCGACACCACACAAAAATTCCCGTCCGTAAACGCGCCCGTATCAAAAAATCTGGAAAATGTACTGAAAGTAATCTATTGTACATATAGCTTCTCAACGAGAAAGTTAGAAAAAGGGAGCACAATTTCGACGACTAGACAACGTGGCTCAGCGGACACAACTTCTATTACCATAAATTGTAACTTTTATTTTGTGACCTCATACTGACCGTATTACAAAACAAATTGCGCACTTTTTTTTTGTTTTAATCGATAAACCAATTAATTGCGATAGTCCCAAATTCATTGAATTACTTTTTTTGTTTTGATGAATCATAGGCACTGGTATTTTCGGAATCCAATTCGATGGGTGGTGACCTCGTGTAGTTTTAATTAGGACGCCCTGGTCGGTCAACGAAAAATGGGAGCATTCGCAACGTTTGCATAATAAATGTAACTTTGGTGGGTTTTGGTGGAATTCAATTCGCGTCGTGTCGTGATGTAGGGCTCCTCAGGCTTGGCGAAAAAGACAGTGCTTATGAGTTTTTTCCAATCTAGGTTTTCTCGGTAATCGTCATGGAAGGAATCGATAAGCGACAGGGACCGTTTCTTGATAAAAGATTTCTACATCGAAATAACCAGATCTTAGAAAGGTCACCATCACATATAATCCATACGTTTTTGACGACAAATTCTTTTCATCTCCTACCTTCCACTATCTTCTTCTTGGTTCTCCTATGATTCAGATAAGGCTTAGTATCTTGATCTCACCGCTGTCCACAAGTAGGGCTCCTATCATGGACCGATGGCTAACCTTTCACTACCAGCTGGTTTGCTCTGGACTGTCAATTGCATGGGGTCATATGCAACGATGACAGTTTATGACAGCCGAGAACAAGATCCATACCGGAGGGAGAAACGAGCATTGTTCATTGGCTGGGTATTGTCAGGTGCCTGGTATGCCTCTGTCAGAGTGTGGGTAAACAGGTACCAAAAATTGCATCCCATGTCAGCTCAATCTACAGTTCGTGCCAGAATACTTAATCTAAAAAAAATTAAACTTGGGTGTAACTGGGTTTAATTCAAGCTGATTCACACTTACGTGTGATACATTTACTGTAATGACCAACACAAAACCACCGGTCAATATTTAAAAATTCAAGCCAATTGTCAATGCTCTACGGTTACGTCCAGAAGTCCACACCTCCATTATCATCGTCATCGGCTGCTTGTCATCTCATTTAACCCGCCCCAGGCTCTGTGCGTAGTCTTCATGAAGTGTTCATTACCTCGCACAACCATTTAAGTATTGTGTTAGGACATTAGTTTTAATAGCCTTTTGTGCGAAAATAGCGCGCTGTCGCTTTTTTGTTGTTGCTGCTTTTGTCCCTGGAACTGGACATTATTACAGACGAACACGTAATAAGAATGTACACACAAAATATATATTTCGCCATATGTCCAGGCTTTTCCAAGTCATTTCAAATTGTAGCTACACATCACGACATAATATTTCGAACACACGAACAGACTGTAGTAACGTTCGAGTTAAGGGAGCGAGAAAATTAAAATTCGTGCGAACAATATTGAAACTGTTGCTGTTGCTTTCAATCCAACGCCACCGCCGCCGCGCCATATCGTTCGTTGAACGATGAAGGCTATGGTACAGAGTATAGAGACCAGCGCAAACAGTCTGAAACTCAACATGCAACCTGAAAAATTGAAATTTCAACAATTAATTGCAACTGAGCCATGGCATGACTGACCGTTTACGTTCGATGTTCACTTTTGTCCCGAGCAGTTTTTGCATGTTTCGTTGTCGACGGCCATAAATAATGTCGACAACGCCACGGGACATGAGAAAAGGACGATGGTCTCTTCAAACGATTTATAGGAAATTAGCAGAATTTATTGAATAAATTGATTGACAGCCTTTTGCATCATGATGTCGGATGTGAACCTTGGCTTGGCACAGCTTTGTGATTGGGATTCGAGTGAGTCTGACAGAGCCTGTTGTCATTGCTGAGTCCGTTCGAGTATAAGTCAACGTTCATACAAATTTTTCTTTTTTCTTGTTAAGCTTCTTATGCCTTATGTTAGGTTAGGATAAAAAGCTGACGTCTAAAACCACAGCACACACACATAGACCGTTGAGCCAGCCAGAGCTGTCGATGAATCGATGTAGATGACTGGCACTTATGTCTTTCCAGTCAATAAAGGGACATCAAACTGTGGCTTCATCCTTCTGCAGTAGTCACCAGGATCAGTCCCAGGAATTTGACTTTTTCACTAACGAACAGCCTCGTGAAAAGTTTCTTCTGGTGAAGAGGACAACTTGATTGACTCTGGACTGGATTATTAGAGCATTCTGCATAATTTCACTAAGGATCCTGGCAAATTTTCCAGAGATGATACTATCGTCCACTTAAGCAGCCCAAACTACCAAGCTCTAAAGAAAGGAGAACAGGACGTCATCCTGGGGGGTTCCGCTACATACCTGCCTATAGTCGATGAACCAAGATTTATATACCTTTGCTTATAACGTCTGTAAACCATGACATCCATTCAACTCTACGTATTGGATGGGCTTTCGATTTTCCCTCATATTCTGAATACAGGTCAGGTCAGTCTATAGACATTAGTAGGTATCTAACTAGCCCATAGAATATCATTTATTCTTTCACATGAAGACTGATTCCGGTTAGGTTAAGCCCGGCATAGATGATCCGAAATTCCTCTTCGGAAAAACTGAGCAGTTGTGGCCGAAATAACTGATCTATCCTGGACTTTACCACAGACGGTCAAGAATTCCTTCCCGGAAAAACGGATAAGTCCTAGGCGTCCGGAGTTCCCGACCGTGTCTGTAGAAATTGAATTGATCTGTAAAACTTTTAAGTCGGCCGGATGCACAATCGAAAGTCGATCCAGAATAACTGATCCATTCTGGGCTTCACCACAAACGGCGAAGCCATGTTTCAGATTTACACATTGACTGACCAGTCCGACTGATCAGTTCAGTTTTTACATAAACGGTTAGGAAATCCGAAAGGCAAGAGCTGGTGGGTATTTCCGAAGAGGAATTCCGGACGGATCAGTTATTCCGAATCGCATTTTCGATTGTACATACTGTCGACTGAATAGCCCGACTGATCAGTTTAATTTCTACATACACACGATTAGGAAATTCGGAAGATCGGACTGATCAGTTTTTCCCAGATAGTCTATGGTGGACTTTAGGACTATTCAGCCAGTCCTTTCGATTTTAAATCTAAATCATGTCTATAAGAGCTACAATATCCCCGTTCGAAACAAACGGACAGAGTAGATCCCTGAAAAGGACGGTCTCGATCAAGTAACGAGCGAATTAAAATAGTCACCATACGGATGATTCATCGCGTGGGGGTTATTGCGGGCTTTGTATACATACAAATGTACGGAGCGAATTGAATGGACTTCACTTCCAACTCTAATCCATATGTGATCCCATACGAAATCTAGATCATCGACGGTCAGTCGTTCCGTATGGGAATGAGCTTTTGATCCAGCGAAAAGAACACGGCTAATGTTTCGATATTTTTTTTTTGTATTTACATTGTAACGTACAAGTCCAGCTACGGGATTCATCTATCAATCGAATGTTAAAGAACCACCGATAACCAACAACGTCAATGGCTCACCGTTTAATTTAATGCACTTTTGATTGCCTCCACACATTGTCAATATGTAATTAATTATACCTAGAAGAGAGTACAAGCTCTTCGTCTGTTCAATAGTCGTCCGTTTTAAGTATCCTTTTTTCCAGTCGGATTACGATTCAACCGCTAGGATGATACATTACGGTGGTCATGCAATTTTAATTTATGTCGGAAAGTTGTCGTACATTAGCCAGTTATTTGATATTTATGAGTAGCTTACATATACGACAAAGGAATAATAGACTCTCTGTTTAATCTGTTGTATGTGTGCGAGTTTGTAAGGTTTATATTGTACAATTGATCTGCGTATATCTCAGACATGTTTATACCCTAGACTTTTAGTATACGGTATATTGTTTTTTGTATGCTGTCTGTGTATGCATATAGTTAAATCGTAAAAGAACAGATATTACATAATACATCCATCGTTGTTTTAACTGTGTGACATTACCAATGAAAACTTGATAAGGATTGATTTTGAATAAGGACTTGACTAATACACATAAGGTTCTGTTGTCGATTAAGCTGCATACGAGTATTAAATTAAGGCTGCCCGCTTATTGGATTGCGTTCGCGTATTCCATTTGCATTCGTATTTCTGACAGAATCACGCGAACGCGATTTAATATGCGGACAGCCTAAAGGTTTTGACTGAAATTCTGCCGAATGCAATATTCGTAAGCAATATTAAACATGGTCCGCGTATTTGACACGGAGCTTCCAGTTCCATTTTTGTCATAGTTTGTATCTTTGTATCATTAAGCCACGAAAATGATGGTCCTGAAAGAAAAAACGACACGTCATAATTCCGGCTCTTCACGGGGCGGGGAAGTCACATATTTTTCAAGCGCTCAAAATATTAGAATTCAATATTTGTGGAGGGCGTCAAGCGTTCCAGATCGTCGAAATGATAATTTCAATATCTGAGCTCTCATTACGAAGGCCTGTACCATTCGCGGACTTTTTGACTATCCTTTCCATTTTTTGCCGAATAACGAGAATACAGACTACGACCTACAATGAAAAACTAGCTTAAGAGGCGGTGCACATGAACGTCTAAATGACGCCGCGTCAGTTTCGCTCCTCTCTCTGTGATACCTATCAACGTTTCAGTGAACACGATGTGATAGGACGCAGTGTCAATATATATTATATAAGCCGGGCCACACATTGCGGAACACGAACTAGAACTTAGTGCAAAGTATCATGAGCCATAAGGAGGAAATCTCAAAGCATCAATTGAGAAAATGTTATCCTCAAGCGGATGGCTTAAGAAATTTCACTCGAACCTAAAGAAAATTGTCCATTGTAAACGTCTTCTTGTTTGAGTGTATGTGGCCCGGCTTAATCAAAACTTATGTGCGGGCGCAGAAAATGACGCAGATAGGAGCAGAAACCAGCAGCGCCGGCCGCCCAGATGGCTATCAAGATAGGCCAAGTGCCGCCGATAGCTATCGGCGTTCATGTGCATCGCTCCATTGCTCCCAATGTATTTCTTCCTATTTGATTGAAAGTGACGCGGCGTCCGGCGTCATTTGGACGTCCATGTGCACCGGCTCTAAAACTGATGACACACAGTATTCGAAATAGTTATATGAATTGTAATGAACCTAGTCTGGAGGTTTATGCCTCTCCATATTATGATATATGCGTACTCGTAAATGGAAGTCATTGAATGATTAACTGAATAGCAACCACATATTTTAAAATTATTATAATCGCATGGCATCGTAATATTATTACGAGCCAAATGCTCGGTAGACTGTATACTGATAATGCATACATTATTTACTCAGAAATGGAAATACTCGTACATAAATATGCAAAGTTATATGTGCACATAATTGTTATTTGCATTTTATGATATCAGTGTCTAGGAAAAATAAAATGAGGAAAATACAGAGATTGACTATGTAAATAATGAAAATCAATAGTCGCAGTCGGTAATTTGATTCGTGGACTAAAAGCTTACTGTCCCATTTCTATGGTTGAATGTGGAGCATTCCAAGTCACCCGACTTTGTTTAAATTGTAATAAATATTGTAACATAAAGCTTAATACAAAAAGCACCAAGTGTACTCTTGATTGTGAGCTGAAATGGAGAAAGGTTAGCGTATCGTACCAGAGGTTAATGAAGCTGAACGACATCTGTTTGTTTGAACTAATATGGACGCCGAGAAGGGATAAGGGCTAAAAAGACCTTACCCCAACGATGATCCTTCATTTCCCTACGATATTCACCACTTCCCCATTCGCCGGCAAAAACATAATCACGGAGGCTATTATGTCTTGCCCCTGAAGAGCTTATCGACAAGTGTGTTACGTGTGTAACCACCGGCTACTGTCACTAATCACCAATTTACCTTGCCGACTGATCTCATTCTGGCGGAAAGTACCTATTTTATTACCCGCATCATTATTATATAGGTAGCATTTCCAGGTCAAGTACATAAATTTCCGAGACCAGTTAATAAATTTCCGGATCAAGTAAGACAAAATTACGGAACAAATGAAAAGTTTTCGGATCAAATAAATAAATTTCCGTATGAAGTAAGTAGATCTCCTATTGAAATAAACCAAACCAAATTACTCAATTTGTTCCACCAATTGATTGTGTGTTTAAGCAAGTTCACATGTTGCAAATAT
Source organism: Chloromyia formosa (assembly GCA_964017055.1). Taxonomy (NCBI): domain Eukaryota; kingdom Metazoa; phylum Arthropoda; class Insecta; order Diptera; family Stratiomyidae; genus Chloromyia; species Chloromyia formosa. The sequence continues at coordinate 3,774,536 of OZ024818.1, read as the reverse complement.
TTGGCAAAAAAAAATGCAAATATTTGCAAGAATCTTTGTTGTACGTGTGAGACACAAATATTTGTATCCTAATACTTTACTCAAAAATATTTCTACCATGTTAGGCCAAATGTTTTTTCATTAATATTGAGTCATGTGCACGGATCGTAGTAACAGTCGGCCAATTGGTATCATTTGTTTGTTCGCACAGACAAAGAAAAATCGCATCAACTTTGGACAAATATTTCCTGAAAGAAAAATTTCACAAATATTTGCGATGTGTGAGCGGTGTGGTGGGTCACTGCGGGCACTGCGTCATCGGTGAGCACACTAGATAACTTCGACTTCCGAAGTCGAAGGATCTGTGGTATCTGTATCTGACGCTAGCAAGTAGGAGTAGGTCAACCCTCAGTGACCATCAATCATCCGGCTGCTCAACTTCTCTGCTTCGGGAGTAACTGCTAAAAAAATGACTATGGTCCTATGGTATCAGAACGGACCAACGTTTTAGTCTGAAAGTGGGCTGTGATCCTTTGGCACCTAACCTAATATCTGGTTTCAAGTCGCCGGATTTTTTCCCCTCTCTTTGTGCTGCAGACAGCAAGCTTTCGTAATTGGCGGAGAAAGTCCATTAGAACTTGGAGCAAACGAAAAAATCTTGCAACAAAATATGAATCTTTTAAATTACTAGAGAGGAAAAGAACCAGGAATTCATTTTTTAAGCAATTCCTTTCATTGTATAATATTTTAATCATAAGAAGCTATTGCAAAAAAAATCGACTTGCCTGATGTTAAATTTAGAATTTGGAAGCATTCATCATTACCTGAAACGGGAAGAGATAGGAATAAATTACTAGAAAAAAAGTAAAAGTAATTTAAGAAATTTCATTACAAATATATTTAATTTAAAATAAATTGGCACTAACATGCATTTTTTTATTGGGATTTACCGAAAATGTGCTGTGCAGCATTGTAGCGTATGTTGTTAACGTTGACGTGTTGGTTGGGTATGACATGGGTATTCTCTGAGAGGATTTCTAGACACCATGTCAGCGCAGCTATCAAACCTGTTATCAAACCGACCATCAATCCTGCTATCAAACCTACCAGCAAAACTGCTATCAAACTTGCTATGGAACCAACTATCATCAATCCTGCCATCAAACCTGATGCGGAATTCGCCACCAATCCTGCTATCAAACATGCCATCACACTTGCCATCTATCCTGCTACCAAACCTGCCATCAGACCAACTGATAGCAGGTTTGATGACAGATTGGATAGGAGGATTGTTGGCTAGTTTTACAGCAGGTTTGATGGTAGGTTGGCTGGCAGGCTTTACAGTCATCAACGTAGCATGTTTGACAACGAGATTAATCGCAGGTTCGATGACAGTTTTGATAGCAGATTTGATGACAGGTTTGATACTAAGTTTGACGGCAGGCTTGATAGCCAGATTTGGCGATATATTTGATTGCAGTTTTGATAGCTTTTTTGGCATGACGTCTAAATGCCACAATAATAACTTCTTGTTTTTCAAAGCGGCAGTTTACTTGCATTTCGAACAAATTGTGAAATATAATTACAACAGTCTCGAAAGAAAAATAAATAGCAGCTTGAAAATTCCTACTCTTTCTCTCTCTCTGAGACTAAAATGTCCTGTTGAATCCCCCAAATAATAATTAGCCGCCTACTAATTAGAAGAAAACTCTTAACAGCAACCGGGCCCAGTGCGCCTCCCTCGCAAAGCAGAGCATGAAAAATACGTCTACTACGAACGAGTACTTTCGAATTTGATAAGTAGCAGATAAAATATCTCAAGGATGTTGTGACAGTAGCATTCATGCCACAGGGCACTAATAGAAGCTAGAGTCATTTTGTTTTCTCATCTTGTCTCGTTTCAATAATTGCATCGCACTTGATGCACATAAACCACCAACCCCGATCTATCTATCTTAATGCAAGAAGTCTGAGGAGAGTGCTACAAACTCCTACAGAAGGGATTGTGGAGTGTGTATAGCATTTCTAGTGGACGAAGGGGAATGCACTTGTACAGAAGATGGCACTGCCACACTATGCATCTTCGTTGAAGATGAATAGTGTTTGGGTCCAAAGCACTTGAAACTTCTTATCATTATCTGCTTGGAATGGTTTGAATCATCATTATAGAGCACGGATCATATGTTAAGTTGTTCTGCAGTTAATGTAACTTAGATTAGTTTTTGGCCAAGGGATTTTGGGGGTAAATTGATGATGGATGTGGATGCTTGTTTGGATTAGACAAAGTGGATTTATGGGGCGCGGTCCGGGGATGTTTTGAATTTAAATGGAATAGGGAAATTTAATAAATTAAATGTTTCAAGTTGTCCGATTTTAGTCATGGGCGATGTTTGGACCACTTACAGGAGTAATCTGATTAGAATGATTTGAATTGCTTTGGAAAAACTTCGAACTATGAAGATTTTTTTTGTCCTGCTCTTGCGCTTATTCTTATGTGTATTTAATATTGCATTCAAATTGGATGTGCATAAATAGAAAACTCTTCTTTCGTTATCCATTAAAGGTATTAAAGGTAATCATTTTTTTAGCTTCCAAAAAATCGTACCTGCGTCGATATTTATAAGTTAAATGGCGGCAACCCCCAAAAGGGGGAACACATAAGTAGCACTGTGAGCACCGTTGTAATGCCACAAGCTTCGAGCCTAGCCAAGAGAAAAACGGCTCCAATTAAGTCAGTCAATTGTGCGTACTACCTCATGGAGGGCCGTTTCCGTCGAATTTCCCTTGAAGAAATCATGCTGGCTTACTGATATAGGTAAGTTCAGCAGTAGTTGTCGCATGTGGCTATCCAAGACTCGCCGCAACACCTTCAAGACGCAGGAGGTGAGGTTGGTAGGTTTAAAGTCTTTCGCAGAGTCGTGTCGTACGCGTTTTCTCGCCTTTGGGATGAAAGTCACACGAACTCGTCTCCATGACATGGGGACGTAGTTCAACGAAATACAGCCCCTGAAAATGATATGCCAGTATCTTATCAGTGATCCTCACGGCTTGGGAAGAGTGTCGTCATAAGATGTTCTAGTGTTTCAGTACTAGTAGTAGTAGGTCCAATATGTAAGTCTCTCACCTTTGATTAAAAAATAATTTAAATTTTGACATAACCCTTTTGTGAAATAGGTTCGACAAAAACGTTTCAGGCTCAACAGTATAACACAGCTTCCTTGTTCATTAAATGTATGTATCAATTTAAGTGGTACTCTCCACGCATATAATGATGATACACGGATATATGACCATCCAAGGTTTTGTCCATAACCAATTAATTGTACAAATCTTCAATTTACCCGAAGCTATAAATCAAACGTTCATCTTAACGCTCTTGTACTCGAATGTATCTTCACCTGCTGTCTCTGGCAAATTTGTACCCTCAGGGCATCAACAATCAGATCTGTTATACATGAATAGATACTCGTACTATCATGGCTAGAAAATTACAAGCTGATTATAATCGCGTCCGTCGGCTCAAAGCTCAAACTACCGGAGAATGGAAGAAACACACACACAACACCCATATTTTTATGTAATTGCACATTTAATAGTTGCTGTAATAAGAGTGAACAAATTATATTGTTTTCCTCTCCTCCCTCCCCTCTTGTTATTAGATTATGAATGTATCTATTTATCCATATTGATGTTAATTAAGCTTGTATAGGCTGCCGAAGTGGTTCTAATCTGTGTTGCTTGATAGGTAATATGAAGCCACCGTCAATTTTGTAGCAGGCAGATGTTTAGAGAGGTGTACTCGGCACAATAGATTCGAGTCAGCTGATCTTTCTCCATTGCCCCGAAGTATCTTACGACTATACCATCCATATTCAACCTGACTAACGACTTTTCTGACCATGGCAAAACAACAGTTACTTCACTGGTTTCGTCAGTTTATTCATTATCGTGCAAATCAACATATGGGACGCTGCTGTTGTGTTGTGTGAGCCTAAAGATAGATACAAGTGCATTCACATAATAATCACTATGGCAATAGCGTGGCTAGATGCATTTAAATGGGATCGCATTAAGAGTATGTGAGATAGAGACGATCAAAGAGGTTGGCGCGTTGTATTTTATGGGTTTTCATATCGTATCCCTGCGGCTATTAAAGACACAGTTTTTACTAGTTTTGTACCCACTTTCACATTAAACAACTGTCAGTGAAATCGGCAATTCGATCAAAATTAAAATTATTCCAAATCTCTCAAAAGGATCCGTCGCGTCCACAAATATAAAATATTAAGATATTAAGTTGAAAATGTTACTCGGGGGGCTTCGGCGAACTCATAACGTCAAAATTGAAAAAAAAAACAAATTGAGGGGATCCAGAACGGCCACACCATTTTTCTATAAAAACGTTCCATTTTGCTTCCATCCAGGATTCGGTTCTTTATGGTCAGTTTAATTGTTCTCATTTGAATGTGTCAAATCTCAGCAGCCTGTATCAGCTGTTTGGATTTATCGTGTCGTTAAATTTTTAACCGGAGAATAGATGGCGGTTAACGTTTACCGTTACATTAAACGTTAACTGGACATTGAGAAACCGGTCCTAAGACTATACAAAAAACACATCGTTAGAATAATAAAATTGAAATATCCTACTGTCGGTGTTATTTCGCACTGCAGACAATTACTGTCGGTGTTACTGCGCACCGCAGTCAATTGTCCTTTTCGAGAATATTACGAAATTTTTGTTCAATCTGCTATGAAAGAAAATAAGGAAAAAATAACCAAAATTGGACAACAAATCTGTACTTTCTCAATATGACGCCAAACTCCTCATTACAGGTTGCACTATTTTAACACACATGAAAAGTCATCTGGACTCTAACCAGTAAATCAACAACAAATAAAAACCAACCATCAAAGTATTTGAACTTTAAATATGCATATACATATGCAACGTATTCAGGGAAAACGGTCAAGACCAACGTTAATTGATATCTTTTGCAACATGCAGGCATAGTCTCGTAAGTCTGTAAATGAACGACTTACATACGAAGTGTGTCTGTGCAACACTAGCGAACCTCATTTTTCCAGCTGATTGCTGGATCTGGTTTCATGTTGCCACGGCCTGTATTCCAAAGAACAAAATATATACAGCAAACCTGCTGTTTGTCTCGGCCTACGTGCAAGAAACACCTCAACCTCACGACTTACGTCGTAGTATATATGCAATTTCGCGAAACGGGTTTGACCACCTTTAAAGATATATGTATCTCGGAAAACTGCAAATGCAGTTTTTCCTCTTCATGTTTGTATTGTATGTTTTGTTGTCTTATAAGCAGATGATATTTATGTATGGCTCCAGCATGAACATATGATTTCCTTTTCATTTATCTACATATATATTTATATATACATATAAACCACATGTGGAAGATAGATCCTACATACACTTTACAAGTATGTATAAACTTCAACCAACCAACAACAAATCAGAGCCTAGAATTTTCCCTCAAAGTGCATACATGTTAAGGAGCAGAGTCTCATCATGTTGGGGGCTCATGTGGATGCGATTGTTGTCGATGTTTAGAATGTCTAAACATTTTCTTCTTCTGAATTTCGTAACGAGTTCTCAAGTAGTTGAAGATTCTGAGACGAAGAAGTATCACGATGCCTCTCGTGGATGCACAATATCCCATGCACTAATGTAATGCATGCAGAAGAGGCAAAAAGTTGGGTGAAATATCATGTGACCGGGCAACTTAAACAGTCTAGTATGTTGAACGAGTCATCGTCAGATCCAGCATCATCATCATCATCCTCATATTGTACGAGTATGTGATTCTTCCTTGTGTTGTTGATTTTTAATTATGAAAGTGTTTATTAGTGAGCTGAGTTGAGTTATGTTTCTCACACTGATTTGTGTTTATTTTTTTAATGTTTTCAATTTCTCTTTTATAGCCACAGCACAGTCATACTCGGGCCTTCAAACTTCGTATCGTTTTGGGCTACGCAGGAGGCTATGGTGTTTATAATATGACCAACGGGAATATTCATACAAGAGGAGTCGCGCTTGAAAAGATACTTATACATATATAAATACATTAATTTTTAAATGTGTATTTAAATTTATCAATTTTTTGTCAACCCCCAACAGTGTGTCAATCATTATGTAGAGGCGCCAAATCTTCAATCTAATGAATTAAAAAAAGTTAAAGTGTTTTAGACCTTACATTTTGATTTTTTAAATTTAAGGTTTAGGTAGCCTTAAAGTAAGGTCAAAACAAGTTTTTTTTTTGTGACTAACGGCAACGCGCACCTGTCCGATTGCTCATTTCAGTTTCACTGACTAAATAAAATCACACTGACCCCACATTGGGCGCCGAATATTTTGGGGCTTTTTCGACTATTTTTTCGTTATAGGGTCACAGACGCGAAAAAAACTTGAAGGATCATTTTAAGGTAGCTTATACTAGTATGTTTTAACCCCTAGTGGAGGCGTAGCGCATTAACAACTCCATCAGTCGTCGGTACCGGTTACACTTAGATAGATTCTTTGACTATTTTGATGCTGTTGGTAACAAATTCAAGCCTTAGTCAGATTTGAGGCAGAAAATACCGTGCCGGACACCTCAGTGAGAAAACCTCGTCAGTAAGTGCCAGATTTGACGCGGGATGAGTAGCTGGCTCGACTATCGGGGGTAAAAGTAGGCGTCTCGCTTGTATTGCAAAAGAAAAAAAATATCGGCGCGTCCGCTTGATTGCAGTATGTACTGAATCAAAAAAAATTACCATTGAAGAACCGATCCTCGTCCCCACAACTGACAACAGGTGCCTCCCGATGGCACTTGGGCCACCATGCACTCCCACCACTGCTTGGGTTAGCCGCGCATTTGACCTAAAGGTAAATTATCGGACCCCACGTTGGGCGTCATTTGATAACTTTTGAGGTTCAGTACTAATATTTGTGCTTCACACACACAGAACCTTATACACTCTAGCCATTTTTTCTTTTCTGTTTTTAAATCCTTATCTCATCCATGTATCCTTTCTTCATTCCCTCAGGCTGTTTCCATATTGTTTTGTCTGGCAACAACAGTTTTGATATAGATACGCGATGATAGAGAAGGTCTGGCTAAAAGAAGGTGTCACAGGATGGCGAGCGCCATCCACGTTTCGTAAGCAAATAGCTGGTTTCGGACGTTGCATGTTGGCAGGAGCAAATGGCGTTCGGAGACCCCACAGTTGAGCAGCGAACATTGTTATCCAGATGGGAAAGGCCCGACATCAGACTGTGGCGCCACAATGATCTTCGAAAGAAAATTCGCCAACGAAAAAAAAATATCGAAGTATCATATATCATAAATATCAGCTATCGACACAAAAACGATGTTAGTATATTTTCTCAACCGGGGTCATGGGACCAACGCGCTGAAGGCATTTGAAGTCCATTTGTCGGGACAAAAGGACCTTTTCGGGCAAGAAGTGAAACCTGCCAAATATGGTTTTTTTTTTTCTGAATTGCGGCGATAGAATCGGGGAAATATTTTCGATTCCTAGTCTGCAAGGAAATTCATGAAAATGTCCAATCATAGTTTCAAATAGTTGCTGATTTGGTGCCAGATCCTGTGACTGGCTCCATAATCACGTGGACTTTTTGTCAATATCTTCCAGACAAGCTTTTCTTCCCCGATTTCCATGCAATCCAAACTTTTAAAACTCTTTTCTTTTGGCCCCTTTTTCGACGACGTCCACCATCTCAACCAGACTCGGGTAACTAATTTATCAGACTTTCAGCAAAAAGGTCGTTCTTCGGGATGGTGTGTGTTTTCCACTGTTCACTTGACGTCTTGTCGTGAATTCTTGTGTCTTCCATCAAAAAGCTAATTATCGCGTTGAACTTACCAAATGATGGTGGTTGCATGGCATACACACGTCGCGTCGTTATACAATACACTTGAATTCTCCAGACTTTACAGACGATGATGGTGAGAGCAAGTACTCGTACATATAATAAAATCAACAAACTTAGCAGGAGTGACGCGCAACTACTGGATAAGAAATTTGAAAGTGTAGTCGTAGTGCTTTTTAGCATTTTCTATGTTTTTCTTGCGACCTGCTTTCTTTTCCCTTTTTTCGTCCCGTGCGGTCCCCGGGTTGTTCAAGCGCCAGACACGAGACAAGAAACTTAGGTCCTATTGAACTTTGGTAGTTAATCGGTACTTGGAACCATCTTCTATCCGTCGTTTTCTTTTCTCCTTTCTTTTTTTGTTACAGGAGAAAAAAAAAACAAAACAGAACCGACTCGGAAATGACGATTCGCATTTTCAGCGCAAAGTAGGGTCTTTCTTTTAGCCTCGCCCGTCGCGTCAGTTAGATCTGGTCAGTAAATTGTGCACAGCTGGGAGCAAAAGCTGAGTATGAATGTAGATTTATAGCAAGGAAGCATTTAGCAAGTAGTTCTAGTTACATAAAGAAAATTGAAAAGAATACCTAGTACGTTGGTATTCTTTTCAATACATTGGAAAGAATTGTGACTACGAGAAGTACAATGCTCGACAAGTTAGCTAATTAGTTAAGTTTTTTTTTGTTTTTTTTTTTTTGCTTTAGGAACCAAGTTTAATACAAATAAGTGCGTTCGTTTTATCCGGTCTTGGATCAGTTTGTTGCAGTGGCGACTCGATACTGCCGAAGACCGCAACAAATGGCGCCCAACGTGGGGAACCCACGATCCTCATATTAGGAGTTTGATGCTCTACCGACTGATATAGCCGGGTATATGTGGCGATCATTTCACCCGGTCTTGGATCAGTTTGTTGCAGTGACGGCGTGGGGCGCAGGGGCTCGACACAGCCACAGTTCGCAGCAAATGGCGACCAACCTGAGGCCCGAACCCACGACCCTGAAATTAAGAGTCTGATGCTCTGCTGACTGAGCTAGTCGAGCATATGTTGCGAACTACGGCTGTGACGAGCCTCCGTCACTGCCACGAGTTCTCAAACAAAACGACTGACCGCGGTCTTTGACCCACGAACATCACGGCTCTTATATTGGTTGATGTGTTTCGTAAATGTATGCACATTCTACGATATCATTAAATTAAAATTGTTCTTAGAATGGCTACGCAGCTTGGGTATGGAGAATGCGGTACACCTCATGCGTTCACTTTTCCATTAATTGCCCTAAGTGGGAACAGACATATAACATCGTGATATCAACCACCGTCAATATTGCCTTCATTCTGTGGCAGTCATCTTATCATTTGTCCCCTTGTGTTCAACAACGCCATCGTTACCACCATTATTCACCCGACCAACTGCTCCTCAAACGCCCTTTATGTCACAAGCACTGGGGGGGGGCTGAAAATCTACCTGGTGAAAAACCCATTTGGGAAATGACTTCACATGATGTTGTGGTGATGGCGCGGTAACAACCGTCACCGTTAGACGTAGAACCATAGATTCGAGTGTCATAGATTCGATTCGTCTAAGCACTTAACGAAATCCTCCCAAAAAAAAACCGCCGTATGGTTTTCGAAAAGAAATAAATGCGGAAGTGTTTCTATCTCAAGGGAAATAAGGTGGCCGCAGTGGGGAGAGGTGTCCATGCACCACCGCACCGGCTATAAGGGGGCCAAGTACGAGTAGTAGAATTACAATGGTACAATTTCGATTTAATTTACTATGCTAAGAGGATCGTATTTTTGTTATGTAAACCTGAAAGAGAAATGAAAGGACGACATGTCACGCGATCAGGCCGTTAACTCAACCTGTCACATTACAAACTCTCCTACAGTCGTTGCTTTTGGTGCGAGCGCCAGCGCTGGCTGGGTTTTACCAATAAGTACTATGTAGCACGACTACTTGTTGACTTACCACACAGAGAATAACATAAAATTAGATTTATGTTGGTTTTTCAAAGTGGCAGGATATCTACAAGTTAATGAGGAAGGACACGATTCAGAAAAGTAGATTTGGAGAGCAGTTGTTGCGTCACACAGAATAGCCGAATAGGAGAATATTGAAATTAAGAGCAGTTTTAATTTGACTAAATAAGCATTGGCGTTTGACAGGGCTGTTCTCGTATAAATTTCGAGGGATTTTTATGTAAAACGAAATACGCCCGACTTAATGTTTGTCGATTTTTTTTGCCATTATGAAAAATAGAATTGATTCAGAGTGAAATACTACCTACTAAAAATTCGAACCGTGGACATCTGAAAAGTTTTCCTCGGTCAAACGACCGCGCTCTCCAATTTCTAATGCCCAACAACGAACCAACTGGGCCTTCCCATCAAGCTCTTGGTCTTCATCTCAACCTTGTCCCTCTGATGCTACTTTCAGTTTTTTTCGATGTGAATAAAATACCTTCGTCGTGAATATTATTTTTACACCTATAGGAGAATTTTAAAATTCCCCGAACGGATTATATATTATCCACCAAAACGACTAAAATAAATTATCCATACGGTGAATGCACAACGCTTATTCAACCGACAAAAAGTTCGAACAATACAAACGATCCCTGTCACGGTGCAAGGGACACGAACCCACGTAGGGACGGAAGAATACATCAGACTGATGCCCCAACGCACTAAGCTACCGACTCACTGATACGCAGATATGTACGTGTTTCAAAAAAAGGAAACAGATGTGATATAAATATTTACACCACCCATTAGATTAATAACTCCAATTGGATACTTTCACTTCTGGTGATGCATTCTTTGTAACCATATAGTGTCTTGTACAACATCTGTGAAATAATACACCCAGTATAGGTATTATATTTTAAACACCGATTGTGTGATAAATTGCCGGAGTGTTAATTCACTTAGTAGATATAAAAACTGCATGTAACTGTATAAAAAGCAGCCAAATATTTCATACTGTGCACTAGCGCCTTGTGCCCTCAACATGCTTTTAATTAAAGCAATGCATACGTCACGTAAAACATAAATAAAACGATTCCGTGAGAGTATCTTCAATCAAACCCATATTCTATCTACTTTTTGCTACAATTTCGTGTAGCATGCGCTTGCTGCGTGACATAAACAAGCGCCTTCTAAATGACGACGAACTGTTGCGAATAATCATATGATGAATCCACCACCCGCATCCTTCTCCCTTTTCAGTGATGATTCTAAACACATGCTTCCACCAGAGCTCGTCGAGATACGAGTATCTCGTAGATATTGCATAGCATGCATAACGACTCATATCATCTGTTTATTTGAAAGACTTGCATTTTTCCTATTTTTTTTAATTAAATCAGTTTTCTTGGCGTTTTCTTTTAGATTTCTCACATATAATGCCTCAGGCGTTCCGTCCTTCATATACTACAAATGTGAGGCAAAGATATGCGTTTCCATATTGCGTGTGTGCTATTGCACATATCTGTGGTTGCATGATGATGCATTTTGCACATATTTGCATTTGTAAGTGAACTTGGGATGTGTTGTATGACCGTGCAATTGCATTAAGACGAGGAATTCGGTAGCTTAAGTGTATTAAGTGTGTGCGATCTATTGTAGCAAAGTGTGAAGTTTGAAAGTGCAATCTGTGTTACGAAATCAGATGGAGTGGCTTCGATTGTTTGGAAGTTTGCAAATGGTAGTGTTGTGCACTACGTCCTTGGACGACTGAAAGATGGACATCATTATTACTTCCGATCTAATCAATTTATCGAACGTTCAATCCAACTTCAACTTCACATTAGCCGCGTTCGAGACAACCGGACAGAGTTACAAATTTGCCCTAACCCCTAGTGGGTCATAACCCATCAACTATTCCATGTGGTGTAGCTGACGTTTCGTTGGCATAAACCTGTTTCGGGCGATGCACGTTGCCAGCATGCACCTCCTGTACGACAGGGGAAGACAACCTAAACAACCATGGTCACGAATGCCGTGGACTATATTTGAGCTCGCAATGACCATAGTCAGACATGATACTGACGCGTCTACACACTGAGCTACCGGTCGCCCCTACAAATTGCGGACTTCATATACATATTACAAATACAAATGTACAGAGCGAATTGCCGAAAAACAAATTGACGTTCAACCAATTCACTTTCAACTTTGATCCAGATGTGATCCCACACGAGACCTGCATCAAAGTCCGGTCAGTAGTTTTGTATGAAAACTAATCGGATCTAAATAAATCGAATGGAAATGTTTTTTTTTTACTGATAGTATAACTAGCACTTATTTTACACCATCATGTTTAATCCCCATGGGCACTTTTCTTGCCACACACACTGTCTGCCTGCCACCATCTAAAGATATTATCTAAGAAGGAAGCATCAGAATTCCTTGGCACTGTAAGCATATCTGAATATCATCACACCACCTACACCAGAGTACCAGGCAATGACTTGCTGGATGCATAGAATGCATCATGCAATAGCGCACATCTGAACGAACACAGCATACACAATAAACGGGGGGCTGGGCGTCCAAAGTGCATAAAAGATGGATGAGCATGGCACAAATGTCAGTCTGACAGCTCGTACATAAATTATGTAAAGTAAGAGCAGCGGAATACCTCTGGCATGGTTCAACGATGAATTTACAGAATGCTAGAAAATTGTGCATAATACAAGAATGGATATCATATCGTTTACTATTACAGTGGATGGTTGATTGCTTAATTACGAAAAAAGGATGACGGCAAAAAAAAAGAAAATAGCGCTCTGGGGACGGTTCTATCACGAGTTTACAATGTACCATTAGACTTGCAGTATCTGACAACCTGTCCCCAGAAAAAGAGATTGACTAAATTGAAAGTCTCTCCAATGGAGTTGCATTTATGTGGCGGCTTACAGAAGCTTATTAAAGGTAGGATGCCGACGAAAAATAAACTCCCGAAAATGCGATTTATATTGCTGGACTACCTGAAAAGGCAAGACATTGGAGGTGTCTATAAATCCGAAGTCCTTTTTGGTGGCGGTGTAGAAATCAGAATGAAAACTATATAATTCAATTTATTTTCATGAGTGAAAGGTAGTTTCGTACTGTCTAAAATGGAAATGGTTTCAAGTAGATTTCCGCTTTAGGCAGTATTCACAGGACAGGAAACACAGAGCTACCTTGTATACATAATATCTTATTTCCTAATCTTGGAAGCACTCTTAACAGCTTATAGTCGTTGGCAGGAGCCACTCGCAAATCAGTTAAATTAGCTTGTCTGTGCGACATAAATATTTGTGTTATTCGAGGTTTTGTGACTATTTTTACCATATTTGGTGCAAGTGGCAGGGTTTTCTTCAGGTTTATGTGAAGTGTGTGTGTGTGCCTTGAGCTATTCAGAGACATTTGTTCAGATTCGTGTTCGAGTTCAACAGTGCATGGTGACACTTTCAACTCAAAAGACCTCAGTAAAGGTTTTCGGAGATTTGTCGTGTTTGTTCTACAAACTTTCACTGCACCGCTACACATCGTATGGCTAACCGTTCGGTTAGTATTATTTATTATTAGTACTAGCAGTACCTTTGTTGGCTGTGTGAACTATAGGTACATCCCATGAATTACCCCCACCCCATTATTATTTAGGGGTAATGGGGATTTTAATGTGAAATTATCTTCCCAAAGTCTGAACCGAATATGTAGCCTTTTTTGGTGGCTTCGTATTTTTTTTGGAGTCAGTGTCACTTTTAGAGTGTAATTCTTTTTTTTTTGGTATTTTTTAGGGGGATATGTCACCATGAAAAATCCACCAGAAATGCATGGGGGGCAAAAACTCCTCTTCCATAGTCCTCCGCGTGGGCGCCCCCTGGAACGGCAGTGGTCACTGACCATTGCCAACCAACGTCAAGCCGGCAGTGATGGCGGTGCGATGATTTGGTTGAGGTACCCCGGTGGTGTGGGGTGTGAAAAAAATACCACGGCCTTTCCCTTTGAGGGCCTGTCGTTAAAACCGACAATCAAAGGACAGGATGTGTATGCCAGCAACTTGCACTATCCGAAATCTTTATATGCTAACGAAACGTCAACTATGCCTCGGATAAGGACTGACTCAACGGTTACGACTTTTAGCTATCGTACAATGACAAAGATTGGATTCTGGAATGTGCGTACTCTCCTGGACAATGGATCAGAAGGTCCCCAGAACGCACGATTTCTTCAATTAGAGAGTGAATTTCTGAGGTACAAATTAAATATCTTAGGAGTTAGTGAGATAAGATGGTGGAACAGCGGAGAATTCATCTCTCCAACGGGCAGCACTGAATGTTGTACTCCGGTAAAGCTACCGGTAGTCGTCGTGAGTCAGGTGTGGGGCTCCTTTTAACCAGAGCCGCGCGAAACTGTCTCTTATCCTGGGAACCGGTCTCTGACAGGGTCTTGACCGCCAGGTTCCGGACCAAAATGAGGAACATCTCAATAATACAATGTTATGCCCCTACTGAACCCGACAATGTCTTGGCAAAAGACTCCTTCTACGAAGAACTAAACGCCGTTCAGAGCAGAACACCTAAAGGTGACATTATAATGGTCATGGGTGATTTGAATGCGAAAGTTGGCGCTGATAACTATGGGCTCAGACATGTGATGGGGAGACACGGTCTTGGTGAAAGATTTGTAGAGTTCTGCAACTTTCACAGTCTCTTCATCGGTGGTACTATGTTTGAGCATAAGGACCACCACAAAATCAGTTGGTCTTCTGTTGATCGGCGCAGAACACAAAATCAGATCGACCATTTTGCCATTAGTAAAAGATTCAAGAGTTGCCTCCTGGACGTGCGAAACAAGAAGGGTGCCGATATTGGGATGGGAAGAGACCATTATCTTATGATCGCTAATGTTCGATTGCGTATTGCAGCCGTGCGCCGCCCCAGCGACGAAAGATCCAGGCCCCGCAAATTCAACACCGCTCGACTAAAAAATCCAGCTGTCTTACAACAATATAATGACCATCTTGCGCAAAAAGCGGCTGAGGTAACTAGTCACCCAGATAGTGACATAAACGAAACCTGGGATGCCATAAAAAATGCGTACATTGATAGCGCAAATAGCATCCTTGGCCCAAACCCGGATTGCCGGAATAAGCCCTGGATGTCCGACGCTTCATGGCAGCGGATTGTTGAAAGAAAGGAGCTGAAAGTTCGTTTGGCTGCAGCATCAGACGACAATCGAAGCAGCATCGAACTCCTTTACCGTCAGAAAGCTCGAGAAGTTCAGCGTAGTGTGCGACGCGATAAAAGAGTTTATGCGAATTCTCTTTTAGCGTCAGCAGAAGAAGCCGCTAGAAGTAACAACTTAAACGCCGTATACGGTGTCATCAAGGAGTTTACAGGTGGTCGTAACTCCTATCAACATCCGGTGAAAGATAGTGATGGAAAGCTACTTATCTTGGAAGAAGATCAAATGAGGCGGTGGAAAGAACACTTCGCCGCGGTCTTGAACCGTGTAACCTCTGGTGAAGTTCCCCCTCATATAGATAATTTAGCTAACCATCAAAATGTGCGTATACGGTCCACTGCCCCGACTAAAGAGGAAATAGTCACTGCAATTATTGCACTAAAACGAGGAAAGGCCGCCGGACTTGACGGCATCCCTGCCGAACTTTATCAAGCAGCGCCAAGCGTAACTGCTGATTTGCTGCACCCACTTGTTGATAAAGCGTGGAATACAGAGACCTTTCCCACTGAGTGGAAGGAAGGTTTGATCATCAAACTTCCAAAGAAGGGTAGCCTCACAGACTGTAATAATTGGAGAGGCATTTGTGTGCTTCCTGCCGTTGCCAAGATAATAGCTAAAATCGTCCTTGAAAGACTAAAGGCCCACTTAGAAAGCACAATTGATGAAGAGCAGGCTGGCTTTCGATCCGGATTCTCCTGTGTCGATCACATTAACACCTTGCGAATCATCATCGAGCAATGCGCTTCACTTGCTTTTCATCGATTTCGAAAAGGCTTTCGATAGTGTGAACCGGGATTCTATATGGGCGGCCTTGCGCAGGTGAGGCAACCCTGAGAAGCTTGTGGCTATTATTAAGGCAACCTATGACGGCGCGAAATGTCGCGTTCTGCATAAAGGTAAGGTGTCGGGGGACTTTGAAATTCGCAGTGGAGTTCGGCAGGGGTGCATCCTCTCACCGATCCTATTCGTCATTGTGATCGGCGATGTGTTGCATGCAGCCCTATCCGGACTCGACAGAGGAATTCAATGGACTTTGACATCTTATCTACAACATCTTGACTACGCTGACGACATATGCCTACTCTCCCACAAAATCATGGATCTGTCCGCAATGGCGTTAGATCTCGAGAGGGAGGCAAGCAAGGTTGGGCTAAAGATTAATACCAACAAGACCAAGGTTCTTAGCCCGCCGTTGCGAAAAAGAAATCCGACACCTATTGCCATCAATATTAATGGGCAGCCTGTGGAGAAGGTGGACAACTTCGTCTACCTGGGTAGCATTGTTGCCGAAAATGGTGGTACGGAGCAGGACATCGCTCGTCGTATCAACCAGGCTAAACGCGCATACGGCATGCTGTCCAAAATCTGGCAGAGCAGTTATCTCAGCATCAAGACCAAGCTGGGCCTGTTTCGCTCCCTGGTACTATCAGTGCTTTTGTATGGGAGCAGTACATGGAAAGTTTCCGTAGGAGTTACCAGAAAGCTGCAAGTTTTCGTCAACTCATGTCTTCGTCGAATTTTAAGAATTTTCTGGCCCGAAACAATATCAAATGAAGAGCTAAGTCGGCGTACGGGTCAGATGCCAATCGACGAATTGATACGCAGGCGAAAATGGCAGTGGATAGGTCACACATTGCGGAAGAGTGATAACTGCATTGCTATGCATGCCATGAAATGGAACCCCATTTCCAATCAAGGCCGACCAAGAGGGGGTCCTCGAATCACATGGCGTCGATCTGTGGCAAAGGAGTGTCAGGTACTGGGTAAGTCTTTTGGGGAGTTGCGCCCCATTGCCCAGAACAGAGTACGATGGCGCGCAGGAGTAGTTGACGCGCTATGCCCCGCTAGGGGTTAAGGCAAAGTAGTAGTAGTAAGTAAGGTGTGATTTTAGATCGTCCGGAGATTTTGGAGATATTTTGGATTTCGTATCCAACCCGTTACCAAAACCTCTAGGAAGACGACCATCTGCGAAAAGTGTTATCCACCAGGCAGGCGCCCAGGCAGATCTCAAAGTGGTCGATGTGATTTGACCGAAGGAGATTTTCCGCGACCTCTGAATTTTGCTTGGCGACTTCACTTCAACTTTAAGAAACGACAATGCACATCAAACCCTCTCCATATAGTTTGGATACCTTATTATGTATTAACCGAACAGCAAAAATGTTTGGCGATACTACCACAAATCAGAATGCATCATTGGAAAACCCGAAAATCTTTGCTCACTTCACGTCTCACTGACTGTGAAAATTGGACACGAGCTAATATTCAAGTGGCTTTTACCGGGAATTTAACCGATTATAAATAAATATGATCCGACATTTTTTTTAGTGAGAAACAGTAATCGTTCATAACAATATTTTCCTCGTATCACTTCGAATATGTGCAAATTGTCACAGAGTCATCTGTAGCAAATTGGGAGATACACCGACGACGCACGTATTCGTGTCTACGTGTGAAAAAGAGATTTCACATCCATCATCAAATCAACATCATGTTTTGAGAATTTTCTTCATATTTTCTTTTTTTTTCGTTTGTGTGTGTGTGTCAAAGTATTACAGAATGAAAAATCATCTAATTTTGGTCCGGGGAGGGACAAGTACACGGTTTGTCAAATGATGTCTCGAAAAAAAAACTTTTCTTGGGATTTGTTTGTACATCACATGCTTATTTAAGAAGACCGGCATGATTTCAGGGAAAATCAAAATATTATTTTTTGAATACACTCCTTTTGTAGGACACATATTTGGGTCTTTAATCGTGAATTTGCGATGGAAATTGCTTTAGAAACTTTTCGTTCAAATTTAATGTAATTGTGGGTCGATTTTATGAATGGCATATCGGAAATTTGATTTACTTCCAAGCATTGGAAAAATATTTCATCTTTTCTTAATCGTGCTGTAAAAACGTCTGTCAAAAGAGAGCCATCCCTTAAGACCTATCTCAAGGGTATTCTGCGGCAAACAGCTTTCGAACACGAAATGATTTCGTAAATTCAGTTTATCAATCGAATATGTATTTCGCCCGTGTGTGGGGCGTAGGAATAAGAGCTCTTAGCATTTAGCACACTACAGGAGATTTAGATAAATCTCGAAATTTCAGCAAATCTACCCCCAAATATACTAGATTTATCATACATTTTTTAATGTCCCTTGCACAATACAGCAGATTTGGATAAATCGCGAAATTTGAGCAAATCAGCTTCTTGTCCTCTGCGCGATTTGACTCCCGATAGCCGTCGCATCCAGTCTTCTCGATCTCGGCATCGCGCCCTTCAGAAGCCGGGCAGTTTACTGCTGTCTTCGTCTACACAGTCCACCCAGCGCTACTTTGGACCACAGCTCTTCAATCTCTCGCTGTCAGCCTTACTACTACTCAATTGCCCTAACCCCTTATGGGTCATAGCACGTCAACTGTTCCATGTGGTCCAGTTGACGTTTCGTTGGCATAAACTGGTTTCGGAGAATGCAGTTGCCAGCATGCACCTCCTGCACATCCATGGCCACGAACGTTGTCGTCGACAGGATTCGAACCCGAAACGCCGGTAGTTTTCTTGTTACACGATGTTCGTTCATTCTGCAGCTTTCGTAGCTCAACTAGTTGAAATGAAAAGCTGTCTAAACTGTATGTCCTGAATTAAGCTCAAAGTGATTTCTAGTGACTTATGCTGTCCGCAGATGACATGCGTTGGCTGGCCGCCATTGTCTAACGCCCCAACGTGCAGGATGGGAAAAATACCTGTCCTGGCGCCATACGTCCTCTTTCAACTGTCACAACTCACCCTGACCATCTGAAATACAAATGCTCCCAAACTTCGGTCATCTGTTACCATTGAAATGGAATAGTACCTACTCGTATTTAAAAATCCACCGATGAGAGCTGATAATCATGTGGAATTGAATGCGACGTGTGTAAAACCAATCTCTAACCTTGAATATTCTTCTAGACAAGTTGTGTTACCCATTTACCTGTGCAACCGCGTTTAGACTATCAGTAGATACCGAAGCAAGGAAAAAAGTGTGCAAAATCAAATCATTAGAGGTATAGTAATGCATCTTGTGTTGTACGATAGTATCATTAAAATATATATTATATAGGTACGGTACATGTATGAGTATATTATATACATATATAGGACACGGTTCTTACTTCCAATTCTTTTCGGATATATTGAAAGTAAAAATAGCCATGACCACATGTCGTGAGATTGGCTTTCCTGTGTGTTTTTTTATCCGCTGTTCAGAACAGACACCGAGTAGGACATGTAAAGATACTATCAATATGTACAACATATCCAGCAAATCCAGCGATTTTTTTTCTTTTCATTACTGTCGTCCGATCACCACATGTATCTAACAATCTCTGTATACAATAATAATGTACGATATTTCAATGTTATGCTTATTTCCTATGGTACTCGGTACACTCCAGTCTTATTTCATCTTTTTTTTTCTGTCGGTTTTCTTTGCGCTTTGATAGAGAGTATCTTTTTTGATTTATGGAAAAGACGGAAATTTGTATCTTCTTTGATGATGATGATGAGATGACTGCAACTATGGCGATTGGCGACTATCATACAACCAGCACGATGTAAATGTGACACAGACAAGAGAGGGGGGCGCAACAGTATAATAGCTACAACAGCAGCAGCATGTCGAAATATGATGAAAATGACGATGATGATGACGGTCATGAAAATCATGATGATGGTGGTTATATCTTCGACATAGCAAAAAAAAATGAAATATTTCAATGAACGATTTGATCAAATGTAACAATTATCTTTCCGTCTTGTCTTGTTGTCGTGATTTACTCGATTTTATTGGATAAAAAATTATTATCGGGATAGTTCTGGATGGGTGAAAAAAAAGATGGCTGGGAAAATTGTAATCTGCGGTTGTCAGTTTACTTTTTTATTTATAGTAACATTTCAGTGCTTCATAATTTAATATCCTTGCATATTTAATTCACATGATAAGGCCAAAAAACAAACGATTTAATTCGGCTTGCAGCACAGGCTCCTTAGGTCGGCTACACATCGCGTCAGACGGAGGGCAGCCCGCGCAGCTCGCACTTGGCATTGTTGTTGTAAAATGTAATTTTGGCTCTTCTTACAACAACAAGGCCATGTATGTACGTGCTGCGCGGGCTGACCTGGCTACGATGCAATGTGCGGCCGGCCTTATACTCGTATACCATTTTCAGGACAAGTTTGTACAGTTTCGAGACAAATTCATATTTTGTTCCAGTCAGATTCGTATTCTTCTTTCTTTTTAAATTATTTTTTTCCGAGATTTGCATTCAAAATTTGTTCATATCGAATTTATAATTTTTCAAATCATATTCAAAATTTTTCAGATCAAATTCATAACTTTCTCAAGTCAAGTATTAATTTTTCACTAGCAATCTGACACGAATTTGTCTCAAAAATGTGTGAATTTGATTTGAAGAATTGTGAATTCAACTTGAGAGTTTTCAAGTCCCTAAAATTTTCTATAGCCGGAAACGGACAAGCCTTTTTCCGTAATTTTTCAGACTAAATCTCTAACAGCCGGACAACTCGATGATTTTGCCTTAACATTTTTGGCGTTCTTTTAAACGGACACTCCCCATAATCAAACAAAATGTTTGGTCCCGATGGTGTCCGGCTATGAGAGCGTACACTGTATATATACACTTATATACACTTTCATATTGGAGAACTAGCCAACAGTTCATTTCCATTCAACTATGCATTCTTGATGGCCTGCACTGCGAACCAATTGGCAAAAGACCCACAGTTCATCTGTGCATTCTATTCTAAATAATAAAATAAATTGATAAGAGTGTATTTTTCGCTTCCTTTTTGTATGGGTCATTAAATTGTGTGTTTTTATTGTGGTACATTATTTTTATTAGATTTTTGTTTTTTTGCAAACCACTATCAAAACACACGCAGAACTAATAGAAACAAACTGTGAAACTGTCATCTAAATCAGTCCAGTAGTTTAGGTACCCAGTCCCGACAAACAGAAAACACATTGATTTATATATTATATATATGTATATAGATATGTAGATAGATAAGTTCCAGATATGACTCCAAAATAAATTATATATCTTCCATCAATTGAAAGGAAATTAAATCCAACACAGTATTCACAATAATTCCGCTCAATAGCGATATTCAAAGCAGACAGCATTGAACATATTAAAAATCCATTCAAATCTCTATTCATTAGCATCAAAAGCTCAACGTGAATAGAAGAAAATTTTTATTATTTGAAAAGAATATATATATTCAGATCTCCAAGAGTCAATATGAAAAAAAGAAAGAAAGGAAAACAGGTTGAATAATCCAATTAATAAATGATTTGATCAATTGTATTTTATACCGACAAATGAGGGCGCTTTCTTTTGAATCAACGCTCAACACCGGTCGTCGTCATCATCATCATCGGTCATCCAGATGGACCTTTTCCTCAAAATAATTATTAAGGCACAAGAGTGGCTCTATGGAGCCAATTTACATACAATTGTCTACAGTACCTAATGATGGCGATGAATGCTAAGACCTTTTCCTCTGTGGGCTTTTCTCCGTCGTTCCATACACAGCAAGATTTTCATTAAGAATACTATTGTGGCTGCAACTACTGCCTATTTTTTTCTTTGAAAAGACAGATTTCAGTTCGTGCTCCCTTGTGGTTTTAAACATATTTTGAAGACTCAATAAGTAATTGGTACTTATTAGAATTTAAAGAGGAAGTTTACCACGCAGGCTTCGAGCAAAGATAGAATTGAGCAGCTATATGTACGTCGACCGGGGAACTAGGAATGGCAGTAGGAATGGAACCGGAGCCCTCATGCATAGAAGGCGAACGCGCCAACCGTTGCCCCATCCGCAACTACACCTTTATTATCATACTCGTATTAAAGGATAAAACAATATCTCCAGCATATCAAAATTAAACAACATCATAACGGGGTGTTCGGAGAGAGAACCGAAGCTGGTGCTAAAAATCATTCAGCTTCTCGCACGGCTTAGCTTTCAGTCAGGCAACAAAGCCAATAGTCAAGCCGGGCTTATAGCTGAGATCGCTGAACGGAGAAGATGGTGAATGTTAACTGGACCTGGCCTGACAAATCAACCTACTTTTATTTTAGTTGAGCCTCCAGCTCGGCCTGGCTTCGCTTGTTGCAGCCATCTTTCTCGCTTGGCGCTTGGAAATAAGTTCAGCCTGCCTTGTCATTTACTCTGACATGTACACGCATTTTACAATATCATAGTATGAGCAGATCACTACTTTATATAATTGTTTGCTAAAAAAAAGGTCATTGTCCAGCGTCTCGGCCCATGTACCCTTGTTTTCGATACATAATACAAATGTTAGGAGTCCAAACACTCGTACTTTCTCCTTATCAAATTCGAAAAATTTATGGACTACAATGACACCATATCAGCCTCTTTGAAGTGGGTCAGAATCAATCAAATTAACAAAAAAAAACTTCTAATGGCACAGTACGGACACTTGACTCAGATAAAAGATGTTGTGTCCTCGTCCTTACTGTCTGTCATTTGAATACGCACGGGGAGGTATTATAATCATCGAAACCTCATACCGTGTATTACCGAGAATAAAATTATTCGATGGTGAACACAGTGGAAGGGTAGTGGATTACATGGATGGTCGATTTGATACCAATATAACTTTACCCAAAGCTCTATAGTACCTATTACGAAAAAATAGCAGTGAGCCTTGCAAAAAAAGCGAGGTCATTTGAATGTCATCCCTTTTGCGACAAAATAAAAATTTGATACCCAGCCAAGAGGCCACAGGCCGAGTCTA
This sequence comes from Chloromyia formosa, assembly GCA_964017055.1. Taxonomy (NCBI): domain Eukaryota; kingdom Metazoa; phylum Arthropoda; class Insecta; order Diptera; family Stratiomyidae; genus Chloromyia; species Chloromyia formosa. The sequence goes on along the minus strand of OZ024818.1, from coordinate 3,751,601 downwards.
GTGATGTGTGCAGTAATCAAACTGGAAATCTCCTTCTTGTATTTGCTTCAAGGGTATTTTAGAAGAACGCCGCGTCGCGTCGTACCGATTTTGCAAAGATTTCTGGCCGATACAGTCAATGGCAAAAATAGACATGAATGGGGAAAATGTTATAGATCTGTGTTCTATAACACGTGGATGTGGTGTGGCTCAACCGATATTCGCGAAATAAGGGAAAGGAAAAATGTAGAGGGTGCTACACCCACTGGAACAACAGGAGAATCTGGTAAATCGATGCTACCAAGATCTATCTAGCCTATCTCGACCGACCATACCAACAAAAAAGAATGCATCTCCAGACTTTTCCCCCGCTCATCCGGCGTGAGGCATGCACAAACTAGAAGAGAACTATGTAGTGGCTAGTACCACAGGTAATAAAAATATTAGAGAACAAAACGTATCATTAGTCGCGTTAGTTTCACTGGATTTCGGTCGCAGACCAACCACGAGTGAAAAGAACGCCACAGATCTTCGACGAGCGAACTTAAGGTGCGTTTTACTAGGCACTACTATGCTTCGATCGCAGGTGACGATGAAAAAGATACACACAAATTCGCTCCGTGCTCGACAGGTTGATCATTAATCGCAGTATCCGACGATCGTGTGCCTAGTAAAACACACATTTAAACAGCCATCATACAGATACTTCACCGCGTGAGGTCGAATTGCGGACTCAGTATACATTTAGATAGGGGCGAAACAAGTTGACGTTCAACCAATTCACTTTCAACTCTGATCCGATGAGATCCCATACAACACCTGGATCATTGTAGGGAAATAGACCGAAATCCGGTGAAACGAACGAAACTACTCATATTATAAATTCTGATCGTTAGCATTTGATGAATGTCGACGATAGTCTGAAGTCTAGCAGCGTAATTTTGATGGGTCTGGGAAAATTTCTTGCATTTCGTTTCCACAGTGAAATTAAGTTGCATTTTTTCTAGATAGTAAAAAAAATATTTTCCTCACAGATATGACCGTGTAGAGTCTGTCATTACCAATATTGATAAATGGCGGCCTTTTGAAAGAGAAACCCTCGAAAGGTTATTACGCTAGCCACGACAACAACTGATTTGATCAAAATCGCATTCCTGGGCTTCAGAATGGAATTACAGGGCCCCGGTTCTACGTCGGCAACTTCAAAAATACCAGTAACTTTCGTCTGTTTGTTTGCTGTGCCGTGAATTAAAAGTGCTACAGTCTTTTCTTGGATTACGCATAGTCACTCAACAATATTCGGGCAACTATTTCATGCCCAAGTGTCCAAGTGTACCCACTGACAACTATTTTTTGACTCACACTCTATGCCCGGCCGTAAACTTATGCATATGTGAGTGCCAAAATAAAAGGGTTTCGAGCCAATTTATAAAAGTGTCCAATTACATCAAAAAGGGGGTTTCTTTCGTTTTCGTCCGAGAAAAAAGGAGGAATCTGATTTCGCTTTAAGAGAGACGTCCCTTAAATCTATATACAAGTACAAACATGTACGCATATTGCGGATAACCCCAAAGGCAGCCAGCACGCTATATACCACTCCATAAAAATATATTTTATTTGCACTGAAGAGGATTTGGGTTTTCTTTGAATATATTTGGGTGGCCTTATACGTACATTTGGGAACGATGATGGTATCTTTACTGTGGGGAGTGGGGGGAGTTTTAATGCCTATTTGTCAGTAACTTCCTTGGAATAAGCAGAAAGCAGCCCTCCTGCTGTGAACCGTGTTATTATGTATCATGAAATAGAAGGTGGTGTGTATATGATGTAAACGTGTGACAGTGAACAAAAAATCCATTTGAACAACATAATTTTTATCATATAGAGAAAATTGCCAAGCCGGGCCGAACAAATAGAAACAGACACGAGCTAATCCTGCATAGTATCAGTAATAGCAGTGATAGCGACAACCTGCGGTAGCAGCAGCTGTCAATTTCGTCGTCTCTTTGTGATATTCAACGTAAAATTGAAATAAAGGTGGAGGATTGATGGTATGTTTGGAATTTATCTGTCGCACATATGAGGTATGTGTGGCATATGATAGCAACGCTTATCACCCCCACGTTACTCGTACTATGCCTGTACAGGGACAGAGATTACCTGCGATATCTGAGTATATTGCATTGCATAGACAAGGTCGCGTCAAAGCCCATTCGCGTCACATATGGCTTTTTGCTTTATACATACCGAGTATCTGCATCTCGGATTTTTTTCAAACAATAGCTGGAACGTGTGTGCGATGTAAAACATTAAAGTCAATTTGCTAAATGGTTGATAAATGGATGAATAGACGAAGCGAAGGCCTAAGCGTAGTTCAAGCAGGTGGCGGACGATTGACGGATGAGGAACAACTCCAAAGTAGATTTCAATCATGCAGTGGCCGAACGAGCGAGCGGCCTTTGAAACTGAAACGGCAATTTTAAATGAGGCAATAGTTGGCATAGAAGACTAATTACAAGCCATTTAGCTATCTAGACAATGTACGTATCTTTTTCATAAAGCGCTATCACACAACACTCGTCCACCATCAGGCATGCAGGTTTATTGTTGCTTTTGTTAGCAGTTAAGGTTGTCTTTTTTTTGTAAAGTTGTCTCGCACATTCTGCATAGCTTTGACTATTATAAATCACTTAACGGATATCTATTCCACAGAGAAAACTTTCCGTAAATAATACCTTTGGAATGCAATTGAATGCAAATTCACAAAAGGGTAATGGTTGACCTTGTTTTGTGGCGTCAGACTACCATTTGGTTCAATCCTGAGGCGTTAACCTACGCTCTCACGGGACTAAATACGGATGGCTTCCTAGTTGAGATTTTTAACCTCTTGTTAATATCCAGGATTGTATCATCTAAACTGGAGACCTCATCGGCTTACAGAAGTGTCTGCAGGAGAACTCCTCAAGGCGGTGTCCTCTCACCCCTCTTATGAAACATGAGAGCCTCTCTTTCCCACCAGTGTTAGACAGCCTAGACTTCTCTCGCGCGTTCTCGATTCACTGAGATGCTAGTCGAGATGGGATTGGTACTGTCTTAAACGGGAGGAGCCCACTGGAGAGGAAACTGCCGTGCTGCCGTGTTCGTCGAAAACGCAGTATCTCTGGCTCCACTTGGTAAAACCAGTGTTTGCAGAAGTGATACAAGGAAGCGACGCAGTAAGGCGCAAACTACTCTTTTAGCAAAGAACGTGAACTCTGGGATTGTGAATGAGAGCTTATGACTCGTTCGAGTCTGACGTTGACGGGGAAAGCGACGCTACAGTGGTAGAGTCGAGATTATCTCCGCAAGGATTATCAGATTCATTCAAATTAACCCACAGCACTTGAAAGCAGCGTCGTCTGCTCTCCTTCTCCGCCTGGTGAGTGGTGCGGGGTGGGATGGGGACGTATGTACATTATATTAATAAAGGAACCATGAGTCGTACACGATCTAGTGAAGTGTCTAGAGACTCCCGATGAATCATATTTGTTCCGTTAGGGACCAGGGCAAACCCCAATCTCTTCTCAGGCGCTTGGCCTCTACTTTATTGACCTGGATGACTCAAAAGATCATCGACAGTTCTGGTTGGTTTGACGACTTGGCTACCGAGGAATTAAGTTTATGGGGAATCGCAACGGACCCTGTGACGATCTCTGTGTGATGTGTGTTGTCTGCGTAGCAGCCTCCTTAACCTAATCTAACCTAGGCCTAATGAAACTTCATTCCACAGCGTATTGTAGAGTGATGCCGGTTTTGACATGACAAACGCCAAGATTGCGCATTCAGACTTTAGTTCCGGACAAAAAAAAATTTACATCAGAATGTAATATATAAACATTTAAAACTTCAGCTGTTTAATATGACCTCTCCTCCAAGTTCGAAACCGCTATCTACTCTCCCATAAAAACATTCACTTATGTACATTGAGTTGCCATTGAATCATCCGCCACACAACCTCTGCTGAACTATTACCGTAAACTTTTATCTTGGCTATTGATATGCTCCGTATAAATTCTACCCATTAAGTACGCACTCGACTACTAGACACTTTGCCTCCTTCTCTCTGTGGTTCAAAGTCGATATCTTAGCACTTCAGGAAATTTTATATAAAAAAAGTACAAAACGTTCAAAGTTAGATTATAAAATGAATATATAGACAGATAGAGATACCAAGTGTGTATCTCCATGTGAACGTACTTCCAAGAGTTATCGTAGGTTATAGAGCTATATAGCTGGAGGTTAAATTGGCGTGTTCACCTTACAAACTACGGAAAGTGGATTTTGTAAAATGCGCCTGATATCGCGCGCTATACGGTGAGCTTCAATAAATGTCGGATCGGTTACATACGAGTAGAGATACATACTGGGGGCCACTAAACGTGTGCTCTGGGTTCGCTGCAACAGCACATCGTTGTTGTTTTTCCTTCAACTCTCAATTTGGTTGCTGAATTCAATTTAATAAAATTAGATGGTAACCTTAGAGATGTATTTGTTTTTTTTTTGCTCATTAAATCATTCACTGGATGCTTGTGGATTAAAGTTGAAGTGACGAAACCTCCTTTTTGAGATACAGAAACGTTGTGAGGAAATGCGGATAGGTTCTGGTGGTTCTGTGGGCAAAAGCTCAACTGAATTCAGTACTCGCATTCTATTAACTTCATTAAAAGGTTTACTAATTGCAACATTTACTGATGCATAGTGCGTCAGCTATTCCCATAAGGCTTGATAGCATGTTAGCACTTCCTGCCCATTTAGCCGCATGCCAGCGACAAGTCGGGAACGGTTGTAGCTTACTCTTACACCCCACACCACTCGGGGGGAGGCGGCAACGAAAACATCCACGATTACGGCCGGATTCAAACCCTCGAAGCTGGCGCGATATCAGACTGACATGACGCCTCAACGCACTGAGTTACCAGCCGCCCCACTAAAAGGTTGGCGAGTTTTTATCAGCCCAGAATCCTATTCAAATATTTTTTCGCATCATTCTAGTGTTACTTTGTTATCATGATATTCCACGCAACAGCACTTAAGGTACATTTTAACGGTAGCAGGATCGAGAGTAGTCCGACTTTGCCGTGAAGGCCTGCCAAAAATCAATATGTCAAAACTACCCAAGTTGGTCGATCGATGCGTGCTGGCAGGCTTGCTCAGTGATGGGAGTTACACAGGGTGGGCTAGCGACCAACTTAGGTCCTACCCGTTATCATTATAGATGTCAGCCATTCGTCTTTTCGATAAAAGGGTATTTACGTGTTGGACTATGAGCCCGCCCACTCAGCTGTTAAATGAATACCCATTCCAGGTACTTGCATTGGAGGCCTTTTGATCCATTAATTGGACTGTTGCGTCAGTTATTTTTCTTTATTGTTGAGGGGGTTAGATAATATGTAATATAACACATTGTAAGGGTAAGCTGATGTATGTTCCTACTATTGCGGAGTATTTTTATATATTTTTGAGTGCAGATTTGCGAATATTTTGGAGTAATTGTTTAAACATTTTTTATGTTAAATTACACTCGATTTGCAACACTGCAAAATAAATTTACCATTATAACAGAAGGAAAGAAACTCTCCTCCTATTATAAGGGTAAAATATTTTCAAAGTGTATGTTTTGCACGGAACGATCATTGTGATCATAACCCATCGCTGACAGCTGAGTCCAGCCGCAGTCGTTCGGAGGAAAACAGCTTCATGTGAATACTTTGGTTAGATTAACCGTTGTTTGAAGTTTGCATTAAACTAAAATAGAAATTAAACCAGAAACACATGTTCCTTACCTAACTACAATCGCTTATTTTAGTTGCCAACACAGTATTTCGGATGCGATTTACTTTCTTCGTAAGTACCTATCCTTCTCTCTGTTTTAATTTCTAAGCTCCATATGAAATACACACAGATAGTGTTCAGTGATGATCGCTGCTACGATCATAGCCCAGCTATGATAGCTCAGCCGCTCCTAGCAAAACCTTTATGATTATATTCAAAAGTGATTAACGCTCGCACTTTCGTATGAGCTCCTCTATCAGCCTTTCAAACAAAGAGATTAGACCCCATTTTTGGGCCTACGATGAGCATTGGAAATGTGAGCGAATTTTATATAAAGTACTTACTAATATTTATTGTCCAAATCGTTTATTTGCTTACCTGAAACGAAAAGACAAAAAAAAATAGGTTAAAAGTTTATTAAATATGACCTATGACCTAAATTAGAACAAATTCGACGCAATAAAATTATACATATAGGATACAAATATCCCTGCGCCACTTCAACATGTCATAATTGCACTCAATTAATTTGAATTATCCTATTCCAATGCAAGTGAAACTAAACGACAGAAATAGCGTGTTATTTTATGACAACACACATACACGTACACAAAACATAAATATGTTACAAGTGTGAATACGTCGGAATAGAGTGCAGAGACATGAGATTTAATTTAATAGCTATCCATCATCGCCGGAAAATAAGTATCCTTGCTCGCAGACATGTCTGATTTTATGTGGCGACAGATTAGACGAGGCAAATGGCTGAAGGCTGTTTAAACATTTTATAACAAAATCAAATTAAGTTTGGGGATATTTTGAAGCAGTCTCGACGAATTGTAGTAACAACTTTATGATGGAATACTTTTGCAGACACGACAGGTTTAGAAAGAGTTTCGGTTTGAAGGATACGTTTTGACAATGTTATTGACACCCGTCGTAGGTGAAGATAAGCGCCGTAATTAAATTCACACGAGTGCCTCCTTAAAATTTACACTTTGTCTAATAATGTTAACCTTACAGGTACTCAGATTAAATTAATGTCTTTACGGTTATAAATATATATATATCATCGAGCAAAAGGATACATAAAAGGAACACGCGCTAATAAAAATTGTCACGATGAAAATGTGTGCGCGTAGATTTCTCGCACTTACTATTTTCATTCCGAGCATGCTCTAATGATCCATGCGCGGCAAAAACCCAGCTGAACCGGATTGTATGCGAACGTTTCGCGAGCTGCCGCTTCTACTCTGGCAACGCCCCTCCGCTTCGGGCTCGGCTTCCAGCTCGGTCCGACATTACTTGAGAAATCTTGTCACAACCATGATTCTCGCTTTACGTTTCGGAATCAGCTTCCAGCTCGGTCCGACATTACTTCAGAAATCTTGTCACAACCACGATTCTCGCTTTACGTCTTGAAATCAGCTTCCAGCTCGACCCGGCATAGCTTTTATTCCGCAAAGTATGCTTGTTTTCTTTGCGAAGTTATTGATATGAGATTTCACGCGCTTACCACCTTCAAACTCAACCCAGCTTTTCGCACGGCTTTAAGTTGTTTAGTTCTGAATGTGCGTACCCGAACGATGTATGTATGTGCGGCGAAGTTTGACTGTTTCGGAAAATACACCATGATACATTTTGCAGAATCCACCTACACTGACTATTTTAAAGGCAATTGAAATATGTACTATATGTAGACACAAAACTACCATAGAAGCTACATCAGGCCAATCAGTGTTACAGATATAGAAAAATGGACTTACCCACATTCAGATCAATGATCTCTGTTGCCAAAACTAAATGCCTGATAGTTAGCTAGTTATAATATTACCTTGCGAACGCAAAAGCCACTTCCATGGGTGACCGTCATAAAATCAAATTGATGAGCTCTAAACATTTCGGGTACTCGAATCCTGCCTATATGAAACCCTTAAACCTGAAATGGGCTTACATATCTGCCGTTCTGCCGTACATCGGAGCCCATAAACATACTTCCAGCATTGCGTGTCGGTTTTACGATACCTAAAATTCCGCAAATAGCCTCATATACATTAACTAGAGTAGAAACTAATATAGCTGCTACTTCAGGTGTGTCATACAGTAAATCGATCCTTTCTCATTTCCTCGGGCGATAACTACGCAACAAACTCATCTACCACTCTGTGCATTGGCAAAACACAAGTCCTTGTTAACTAGGACTGTACATAGGCTTGGATTTATTTTATACATATACGTATGAGTACAAATGGATATGCCTTCTTCATTTCATAAACTGCCCAATAAAATCTGTTGGCCGCCCAAGCAACCTTGCTCCCCCCACTCTATTTTCCAGATAGTAAAAAGGACTCTTGACATTTTCGTCAATTTTAACGGAATTTTATGACTTTCAGTCAAGAACGAGGAGGGGCGGTGCGTGATATTAAGCTTTTCGTCATTAATTTTATTTCACTATGGTCGCTCGACAAACCGCCACGCCGCCTCTGGGTAAAATGACACAACCCCATCCGAAGCAAACACACCACCTCAGGACAACAACGGCACCAACGAAAAGATTAACTACTTTGGTCTATCGTTGTGACAATAAACTTGGTCGCCGATGTGGTAATCTCATGCTGATAAAGACCGTGTCCAATATTCCATGCATCCTTGTTGAAGCACGACGAAAGGAGATAGTGTGCTCGTTGTATGTACAAAGGATCTAGGTTTGAAAGTTAAGTGAAGTGGTCATACCGACATCAGAGCTGCTCGTGTGTACCGGAATCAGGGGACAGCAGCTATCGCAATGTGTTGTCGTGTCCTGTTTCATAAGACCTCCTAAATTTTGTCACGATAGTATCATAAATCGGAGTGTCAGGCTCGAAGACATGAGGGGGTGGACGGCGATTGTTAGGCCAACTTGTTTCCTCTTCGTCTTGTGAAGCAAACAGCAAAACACTAGGATAAAAGAGGGTCCTTGCTATCGACTTTTTTCCACTGCTTTACGACTTGCCCGAGTTCGAGCAAAGGTCGAGGCGGTCTAGGAAGTATTTTTACGACCATAGATCATTTATTTTAAATGAAAGCGGTAATTGGATGAGAAAGACGTTGTAGAGTTCACGACACAGAAAAAAAAGAACGGAAACGGAACGCACAGATAAGAATGATAGGGAGACGAAACATTGTACACGTGGCATGCCATGCCATTGAACAAGCCACAAGAATTATGGCAAGGACATTCGGGAATTAAGTTGTTGTTTAATGACAAAGAAGAAGTGTATGGGCGGCGGTGACAATCCAAAAGATAAATTACGTGTGGCGGCGAATGACGGGTGTGTGTCATTCGAAAGGATTCGGGCTGGTTGAGGACGGTTGACGATTTGATCCACGCTGCAGAACAAGACACTTCAAGGAAGTCTGGCGACTGAAGACGCAACACTTGAAATCGTAGCGTCATCTCGAAATGAACTCAACATTATCTATTCAATGGAAAAAGTAATAAACGATTATGGAGGCAATAAAATGCATTTAAATACGACCCAACAAGGTCTTCAAGAGTCATATCGTTACAACACAGCCAGCTCATCGTATTACCTCACATATGGCACCATGTTGTTATTATTATTATTGTTGTTGACGCTTCTGATTAGCTATGTAAACATTTCCACGTAAGGCTCTGGATGCGGCAGCGCTGCTCACAGGAAAACATATTTCAATTGAATTCCTCTCTAATGGCAACAGAACTAAATCATATGTTTTTATCTTATGACTTAGCCAGAAATATCCCCGCGTCCATTAAAAATCGGATTTGCTCTTAAATGCCACGGTATGGTCTTAAGAACTGTTTAAATGATTGGGTCACATTGCGGGTGCCGATGCCGCTGCGCTGCCATACATACTCGTATTATACAGTCATAAAAGTAAATCTAAACACACGATACACACAAATTGTTTTCGATCATATGATCTCAAGTGGAGATTACTTTTCACATCATCTTGAAAATTCTTTGGAATCAAGTTATATGTACATATATGAGAATTTCGGTTGGAATTATAAACACACAGTTTGTTTGGATTCTAACCAGGAAGTGTCTCGAGAAGGAGCCCATACGCCATATATACCACTACTCTCTGGTCCATATTATTTTCGCCTTGTGGTGAATAAACATAATTTCAATTTTTTTCGGAAATTTTTTTTTTCGGATAGTTCATGGAAAGGGGAGTGACAATCCGTGCATCGTGCTGACTTACGTGGTTAAATCGGAGTAAAAAAAAACGAACGACACAAAAAGTAGCGACAGTCATCGGTACTTTGCACCCGTTCCATGTCAGTTAGAAAGGCTGTGTTGTCCTGACCAAAGGACTCAAAATGCTTTCAACCGTACTCCAGTTCATTAGTCTCATCATCCCGAATAAGACACTCATATTGGCCACGTTTCACATCATGCTCGAGAAAGTCCTTTTCTCCTGACCAAAGGACTTAAACTGCCTTCATACTCCAAGGCATTGGTTTCATCACCCCAAATCAGAAAATACCCATATTGGATAGGTTTCACTTCATGTCCAGGGAGATTCTTGCATCCTCATCGAAGGGCTCAAAATGCCTTCAACAGAAACACCCATATTTGCTAGGTTTTGTGTCCGTTTGACTTCATGCCCAAGAATTTCCTGCTGTCCTGATGCTCACTAGCAGTAGTACTAAAACGTCATCATCATGCTTGGAATCACACAAGGAAGCTGCTGGACAAACGTACAAACGCACGCACAACTCCGCAATGTTCAAAATGGTCAAAATAGTGAGCGTAGCGAATCCTAGATATAAGAGCGAGCGGAGAGACTTCATTTAGCTAGCTGGATGGAGACATCTAGTAGGCTATATTAATGGAATCACATTGTAGCCGTCACATCGCGACTGTTACCATCCGCCCCGCATCCAATCGAAAATCAATATTCGTAGATTCCCGTTATGATCCTGAACCTCAATGGCTAAGGTAAATTGTCGAATAAAATAACTATCAACATACGGTGGGACGAAAACATCTCCATTCCATCAACATACATTCCATCACTCCTACTATAAACCTATTAGAGCATCCAGTTCTAGTCAAGAATTACGAGTATTTGCGAATGACATTGACATTCATCTCTAGACGCTGCGCTATAGTTCTTTAAGCATTCTGCAAACCTACATGCGGTTCATATATCAAAAGCATAACCAGTAACTGGTGCACTAACCGTTTTGACCATAAGAATCTATTCGCCTTCTAGTCGCGATTTTTCATTTTTTTTTTTGTGTCCAGATAAGATTAATAACGTCCATTTGTCGCAACAGAAAGATAAATCGCTTCGAATTTGCATTTCTGCACTCGGAAAGATTGTGTGCGAGTGACGTGTATTAGACAAAGTGGTCCACCACGGAAAAAATAACTTAATCCTAACGCTCTGCATTTTTTTTTAATTTTTTGTTTCTTTGACGTAGATGGACAAGACTAGTATTCCATTCCAGTTGTCACAATGTACAGAAATAACAGTTTCCGATACTCGTAAAAAATTAAGCAAGATTTTGTTGGTCAGTATCTAAAAATAGCAAAAATGGCAGTTAGATTGCTATGAATCGTCAACGCCACCGGATATCTGGGATTAGAATATAAAATTAGGTAGACCCTTGGCGTCCAATTATATATATGTGCTGATATCTCGACGACATGTGAAGAGATTATATGTATCTAAAACGTGCTCTGACTGATTTTAGTAACAGACGCCATCATGACTATCTAATTAGGAAAATGAGCTGTGGAAGTAACTCGACAAGGGTCATGAATTCAACTTAGGGGATCCACTCATCGGGCGGACTCTGCTCGACATCGACACTATACTTTTTTTTAGCAATAATCGGGTCGAATCGGTATCGGTGCAACTGCAACTCGGCATCGATCACGCTTTGAGAGTACTCCGATTTCGAGCAGAGTCCGCATCGAGGACTAATTTCACTAGTAAGATACCAGATGATGTATGCATCCTCATTAAATCCAAAAGACTTCATAGAGCATCTACAGCACAAAAGCATGTTTGACCACTTCAGTTTTTCAAATCAAATATGCATTATACTATTCCATTAGCGCGTTCTTCACATTTTTCAGCGATTTCTTGTATTGTTCACGTTAAATTCCCATGGCAAGGTCATTGTTAGTATCAAAAAATACAAAAATTTAATTAGCGCAGGAGGTTCGAGGCCGATTTCGTCGGCTAGTGACTTACAATCACCTACTTAATTATGTTTGCGCCGCGTCCGCAATCGTAATAATGTGTGTAGAGTGGCATTGCCAATGTGCCAAATATGGTAATAGGACGTTTAAATGGGTGAATGGGTGGGTGGTTATATATTGCATAAATACATATAAAATATATGCAGAAGAGCATTTCAGACCGGGGCCTGATAGGAGCGAGTATATTCGCTGGCAAATATGCGGAAAACGTGTTTAAGTTGAAACGTGTTGTATGAGAATTTCAAGGACAAGAAGTTCGCAAGGAGATGATGCTAATATGTTTGTTTTGTTGAGGCAGTTGCTGCAAATGGGGAAGGGTATAGTCTCAAGGATTACGGGTTGTGAATTCAGGGACAAGCCTTCGACGATGTTTTTGTTGGCGCGACCTCCTTCGGGATACTGATCAAGTAATGTCAAACGCAAGCAAATTAAGGACATCAAATAATACAACCTCCCACAACACTGTTTCATTCTAACACCCTAACGAAAAGGCGGAATCCCTCGCATAACACTGATCTAAAATTATTCTATAAATGTAAAATTTGAGAAATGTGCCGTCATTATTGTACAACGAGATTCGTTCGAATTTAGAATAAGTCTTCTAAGTGTAGAGGAATTATTTTGTAAAGTGGTGTTTTAAGCCTTCAAAATGGAGGATTAGATAAAAGGAGGCTGCCAATACAAGTATTTTAAGATACATTTTAGAAGAAACATTATTTTGAAAAACAAAATTACATTGCAGTCCCGATTAATGTCTGTCGTCTGTCGTTTTCTCAATATCCACTTAAACTGCCGATTAAGTAACCGTGACATTGAACGCCCACGTATATCGAAGGCTTTAGCCTAGTGGTCGCCACACAAAAGGGTACAGACGGCAGAATTCCGCAAAGAGAATCAGCTTATTTTTGCTAGACCGTTAAGCGGTGCATACCTTTACTGCCATCACACACGAACACAGAACAACCACGACCGAACTTCCATCGAACCATCAAATTTATAAGAACGTGTGGAAGGGAAATTCTCATTTCCACCATGAAATTTGATGGCTGGATGGAGGTTCAGCCGTGGTTGTTCTCGATTGTGTGTGACGACAGTAAGGGTATGTACCGCTGAATTGGTTTCAAATCCTCTTCCATTGAATGAATTTTCATAGCTCCATAAAGACGCCAATTTAATTGTCTCATTAGCATGTGCAAACGTAAAAAGTTCTGGCTGTGAAAATCTTAGCAATCCGTATCAGCTGTTTGGAATTATCATTCCGATATATTTTTATCCGGAGGATTGGTGGCGGTTAGCGTTTATCGTTAGGATAAACTCTAACCAGAAATTGAAAAATTAGGGCCGATTTTTCAATGTCCGACTAAAGTTTATTCTAACAATAAACGCAAACCGCTATATACCCTCCGATTAAACATTTATCGGAACGGTGAAAAAAAAAAAACTTAAAAAAAAAAGTTCCCAACAGCACGGCATTTTGTAGGAACGTATGTATCTATCGTGTTCTAGGACGGTTACCTGTACATACATGATTAAATTAGACAATACAGAGTGTGTTGCTATGAACCGCTAAAACCCCTACCAAAACATCATATCAATTTGTTCAAAAATGATCTGATTCACAAAAATCTGTGTGAAAATTTAATACAATCTAATCTGTAAATTTCACGACTACCAAAAATTCACAACACTTTCGCCAAAAACGACATGAATCCAATGTGCCTTGACCGTATCTCCATTAAAATAGTGCACGAGCCTCCAATTTCGCAAATTGATCGCATTTTACCTCCTTTTATTGTAGCCAACCGCTAGTTGGCGGGCGAGCCTTTAGATTATAGTCATTAGAACCAACAAAAACTAGGGTTATCGGCGTCTTCAGCAAAGAACTTCAAGAAAAACAATAAAAAAATGCGTACGGATTTTTTTTAGATTGGATTTGGATTTTTGGTCTTTCATTGCGTACACACGTGTCGGAAATTGTTATTTTTTGGCCGAAACAATTATCTGATCATTGAATTGCTTCAATTAAAAAAAAACTCACGTGTTCAATATGTAACTTTTATTTGTAAAAAAACAACAACCAAGGCAATGGAGAACGGAATTTTCAATTTGTAGTTGTATTATGGAATTGAACTCTCATTGTCGAAGATTCCGATTTCTTCAACATTTCTCTTTTATCTTTAGCCAATGTTTCTTCGTTCATACTTCGGTTATTCTCAGATACATTGCCTGTATGTGGAGGATCCTCGAAAATCGTGAAAGAGCTACTCTGTTTCGATTCATTGGCCAGAAGAAGGGACAGCGGACGATATTTTGTCAAATTCTGAGGATTCTTCTTTGCTGAAGCTGTTCTGAGGGCGGCGATTCTCGAATGCGCGCCACTGCTGCTATTGCTGATACTACTGCTACTGCTACTCGTTGAAATGTCCTTTGGACCATCAGTCGTTATTTTACGAGACCTCGCGCGACGACTGATATCGTACTGGGTAAGCGGTTGTAGAGGTTTTCGTTGTTGCTCAAAATTGCGGTTCTCTTCCTCAATAGTTTCATGGATAGTTGTGGCCAATTTCTTCAGGGAGTTTTGAATGACACTCTTTTTTTCCCGTTCGAATAAGATCAGGCGTTGAAGTCGCTCATTCTCGGCTTTCAGCAGTTTAATTTGCTCACGAAGTTTCTCATTTTTCGAGCAGAGCTCAGAGTTGAGGGCTTGATAGTCACCCATTTATGGAGGAGGAAAACTATAGAAGAAGAATTAATTTTTAGAAAGGGAAAGATAGGGTGCTGTCACTTAGAATGAGCTTACTGAGATTGTTTGGTAGAACTGCGTTGAGTGTAAATTCCATCGCCGACTTTGATTGAGTGGGGCAAATTGAATTCAATGGCTAAGTTCATAATACAAAGTGGAATCACAACACACTCAGCCAGCAGTATCGAAGCAGCATTGCAGCGGCATGATGAATTATGAACAATCATTATTTAGTCATCGATCAGTTATCAGATTTCACAGCGCCAAACTGACTACTGACAAAAAATCGTATGAATACGATAGCGCAAGTGTCATATGCAGCGGAGAAATTTTCCTAATGGAGAAAATGACATTTGACACAGCATGTTGTGTCCAACAGAAACTCAGTGGAGAGAATTGACAAAGCAAATTGGTAACAGTAGGCCAACAATCACACAAATAAACCTCGGTGAGCCAATAATTCAAAGGGAAATCGCCTTTAGAGGGATAAAGACGGCAACACTTGACTAATGACAACTGCCTAGAACGTTTCATTGAATGAGTGACAATCTTGTTAGTTGGCATTACCCCTTTGTGAATGCACTATGGAAACCAACAAATATGCAATTTCTAGGCACCGTGTTAATTTGAATGGAGTGCGGTATCTTTGTAATGTCTAATCTTTGGTGCAACTGGCAACTAAATCTTGGCGGTAGAACGAGAAGAAGAAACCAGATGGTGTGCATGGGTTTCGGGATTTGCAAATCTATCAAGATTTAGGTGTCTGGTGTGCAAGGGATATAACACCGCAAAATTAAAATGATCTCTAAAACAGAGAAATCAGTTAAATGGAGAACTCCCTCACTCTACAATGGCTCCAACTGCAACTCGAGAATTGAGGGAAGTTTACGATTTCGAGCCTAGTGCGTGGTCTAATGGCTGGTCTGATAGGTAGTCTGGTGGATGGTCTAACGCGGTTGGTTAATCTAACGTGTAAAAAGCCCATAAACAATCGACAATCACATTTTAAAAAGATCCTTAGCACCACACTGCCTAATTCCAGTCAAATGCCAGTCGCCAGCCAGATGGTAAACATTTGACAAAAATTGTAGAGAAACGTAAAAAATCAAACAAGTTGCCAGAATTAATTCCATGCTATGTCTTTCGATTGTTTATACAACAATCCATTGGCCATAAAAAATAAAGTCGTCGAAAATATTAAGCCGAAAAGCAATCAAGTCCTCTTCCAAATAAGCACCGCAAAAAAAGATGAATATTCAAAAGATGCAAACAATTTTGTGGATGTTGAGAAAAAAAATGAGGATGTTTACCTGTTGACATATAACTGTTCAAATTCATTACTTTTTGTATCTTTGTATCTCAGCTATCTTTTGTTTTCATTTCCAGTCCCATGCACTACACCATGAGGAGCGTCCATACTGTTGAGGCTGTTGGGAGAGTAGTAGTCTGCCTTTTGCCATGTTTATTTGGATCGTCCTCGTAAATATCTTTTGGGAAGCAAGTAAGCAGGAATTTCGCATAGATATGCATTCATTGTCTGTCTAGTCGGTGTGGGTGTCCCGACGGGGCCTGTTTGGACTTTGGAAGATCCACATTCTAAACGGAGTTGCCAGTCGTTTTTTTTTTCTTTTTTTTTCTTCTTCGGTTACGTTGACTCTTAACGTTTGTTGTAATGCAGAGTAAACTCATATGACACTAATATGAAAGGCGAAACAGCCGAACCGTATATTCAGGTTACGGTCTGTATGTAAAATGGTTACATGGAAAATGTTTTCATCAGCCTTATACTACGGTCATGGTTTTTATCGTTACCCGATTTATGTATGGTGTGGCTCTGTCTGTGCGCTCTTGTATCTTTTCCATTTAAATTTTGTTTGTACTCGAATGTACGAGTACTTTACATGTGGATGCTTATGCGCTACTATACACATCGCCTCTTTTGGAACACCTCTCGCGTGTTTGTTTGATTATGGTTTTGTACGTTAACGTATACACAACCGAAAACGTTTCGGACTAACTCAGTGTAAATTTATCTTCCTCTTTTGGGGATGTGTTTGTTATTGTATTTTCACCTTTGAATAACTTGTCATGCCATTTTGAATAATGTTACTACTTCGTATGCATAAAATTGTCATAAAGATATGTTTTATTGTGACACTAAATGTAGGAAGGAAGAATATTATATGTGTTTCGAAGAAGTGTGGCAAAAATACACGCCCCCATTTGGATGATGTGATGGGTACTTTGGCGGTAGTTGTGGTCGTCGGGTGTTCAAAAAATAAGAAAAGTTGAGAAAATTATGGGGATGAATCAGACATTAATTAAATTGATGAATAGTAGACATTCTCAGACGATGTCAAGTATAAGTGGAAAGTACGACAGGGAATTTCTCTAGAGGTGATTACCCAGGTGTGGTTTTGATTGGAACGGAGTTCTGTGTCCCACATAGGTTTTATATTAACATAAAAGACACAAAAAAGTTCGACACTCCCCTCGCTGCTAACCAAGTCATGATGAAGACAACAATGCCCTCATTATGAAGACTTGGATGAAAGTCATCATGACCATTGTTCTGGCGCAGGACTAAAGCCACTTATGCACTTTCCAAGCATATGGGGGAATCACGCGTGACGATCTACGGCCTGCTAGATGACTTTCGTTGACAAATTCATCAGGCCGTAGCTGGCTGATGAGTGATGAATATCAACGATGAATTTTTCAAGCCTAGCTAATGAAATGCTTAATGAAAGTCTTCAACGAATTCATCAGGCTGTCACCGGGAAAGTCATTAAGATGGAAAAAAAAATTTGCTCATGACTGAACATGAACCCGGGACAGCATGAGTATAAATATAAAATCTCTACCCATTGAGCTACCATAGCTGCCTTCTTGTAAAGATAATTGAGCAAATATCAAAGCACTTTCAGTTCGAAACGAAGGTATGTACATAAACATAAGGATTATTTTGTATGGCCACCTTCGGTATGGCAGATTTCGGTGCCCCTTGGCGGAGTTTATATTTTTTCAAAATAGAAGCAATCGAGACCGCGAGCAATTCATAAAGGTACATAACACACAAAGTGGGTATAGTATGTCTACATAACTTCGCAAAATTTTGCTTCAGCCGCTGCTTCTTCGCGAAGAAAAGTTGTCGACTGGTGAACGATGGTTTGGTTTGGGTCGTTTCACCATGACGTGAGAACGTCTCACGCCTAGTACGCTTACAGATTCTTTGAATATATTCTTTTGTGCCACGCCTGCTTCGACTCATTGTCGGCATGAATCCTGTGTGTATTTTCTCCATCATACAATGAGTTGAGGTAGGCGAGATTCCGGCGAGACGTAAAAGCATATATTTAAGAGTCGCCGTGCGCACTACACTAGGCGTTATATTTTAATTTTGTCAGTTACTTGCACCATGTCAATGGCTGCGTTCCTGCGAACGAATCAGGTTTTGACATTTCTCGAATTCTCCTCCATATGCATTCCCCTCCGGCAAAATTTGTACGGACAACTGTCATGAAAGTGTTCCCCTCCGGATCTGAGAAGTATTCTGTTCCGGAGGAACATTCTCGTGGTAGAGCTAAACTTGATGAGGAAATGTGTGATGTGTAGGTGGAAAATTAACTTTACGATAGCATGGCTGTGGGGTTAATTATGAATGGTGGAAAGGACATTACACATTGCATGAGAGAATATATAATAGATTGATTGAATAGATGTGTGTTGATGGACATGTAGGTTGGTGAGGTGTGTGTGTAGTTCGCCTTCTGGAGAGGCGTCGGTGGTTCTTAGAAGAGGTATTTTCGATCTGTTTGAAGCCAAATATCTATGGCCGTATAGAAGGCACAGTGCACGTGTGTCTGTGTTTTTTTTTTTTTTGCAAATCGATGTCTTGTACCCAATTTTTTTAATCAACTGGAAGAAGACGAAATGTAGAAGTTCAAATATTACAAAAGCGACATTTGAATCGGCTGGGTGACCTGTCGTTTGGTAGATTAGCTCCCTATTCAGTGACCTACCCCCACAATTCGACCCCTACTTTAAAGGGGATAAACGAGGGGAAACGAGAACTACTCTTACTCCTACTAACTGTTAGTTTAAAGACAAGATGAGTTATTTATCGTCTGCCATGATACACACGAGTTCGGTAGAAATGTTATCATGCACAGCAAACAAGCGTGGGAATCCATACCGGTTTCTCGAAACAAAGTCTACTAAATAAAGCCTTCATTTTTGCAAGTGTTCTTCTTTCCGTCTCCCATGCCACTTAACATCATACATATTTATTGTATTCAACGAATACAACATTCGATCCGATACACTTTATTTATCCGCTCTACTGACATTTCTGATTATATTTCTAATATCGTGCGTCTAACATTGAAAAGTCGAGTTTTCCCACAATATGTACATTTTTATTTTCTGTTTTTATTTTATTTTTTTCTACCTCTATTTCTGTGTGCACTTTGTAGAAGAGAAGTGTTGAGACATTATCTGGAGCGAGCTGTAACTATACTAATGCCCACCACTCTGATGTAATACAATCCCGTAATAGTTATACACCAGTCATAAGGTGTTTATCGCACAAATACGGTATTTACTGAATGTATTGTTTTGTACAATTCATTTTTATTTTATTTTTTCCACTTTTCTCTTGTTTTTTGTTTTTTTTTTTTTCAGGCTTTCTAGGAAAACTTTGTACAAATCATCCACAAACATGCATGTACATATGTACATTTAGTTTTTCCACCCTACCTAGACAGTCAGGCTCGGCGGCATTGGCTCTGTCTCACGTATGCAGCAAGCGGGCAGTCAGGCAGGCAGTAGCAGTGATTGCAATATTGCCACACATAAATTATGAAATAAATTATTCATTAGAGCGATTATAAATTACTGCATATATCAAAGTAGTAGAGTGTGTTGGTGCATTTAATGTTAAAAACCAGTATTATAAGTTATCCTATTTATATTTAATTTAATAATGAGATTTTTCTGTTTCATTTGAAAGGGGGTGGAGGGTTAATCTAGTCGGTGTCAATGTGGATATGAACGCGACAAAATGGAATCTTATTTAATAAATTATTTCAAGACCGCATATTATTATTACCGGACTGTAATCAACTACGTCAGACATTCAATTAAATAAATGTATAATGAGTTGGAGAAAAATTAAAATAATTACAAATAAATCGGTTAGGATTGCAAGTAATGGATTTACGAGTATGTATGTTTATCTGCGTTTTTAGTGCGCGTTTTGCTTAGTATTCTAAAGTCTAAAGCCAAACGAAAGAACCCGTTCTTTTTATGAAACCCACATGAAATTAATTGCCACTTGCTAAACTATTATATAAGGCCTGGTGTTTAATTGCAGGTGTGATATTAAAGTTAAAAATTTCCATAAGAGTCTTTAAATGTGTCCGCGTTACTGTTCTTCTACTGGCTTAAGCATGTGTCAAATGAAATTTACATTTATTTATGCGTAGGATCGATATGTGGAAAAATGTGAAAAGCGGCACTGTAGCATATGAGATGAGAACATGCAGAATGTGATCAGAGCTGTGTGTAAAATTAGGTGCAGCTGAAAAAAAACTAACGCTAAGTTGTACTGTGCAGGTTAGATCAATCCGCTGTGCATAAAAAAATACTTTGGCTAAACATGAGGTTGAGATTACCTGTTAACTTTGTCCTACGGCGAGAAATAATTTTTCTTTAGCTTTTTTCTTTATGTTCGGGAGATTCGGAATAATGAATTCAGATATCAAATATCAAACTAACTTTTGCAGATAAAATTCAGCATTTTAGCGATTTCCGAGTACACGCTGCCTGTCGTGCATGTAACGAATCTTCTATCCAGTTCAGCAGTGACGTGCACTCGTAGTAAGCAATTCCAAACTGCTTGAATTACCGAAATAAGCAATTCAATAATAAACTTTGCTTACACCAATACACATATCATCATTTCAGTCAATGTTTTTCTTTAAGCTGAAGAATACATATTATCATTCAAATATTCCTTTACACATTCAAATTCTGATCCGCGCCTTCTTTTCGTTAAAAAAACATTCGTTCAATTACTTTAGATAATATTCAAACCTCCCACATTTTGCACACCATAGACACCAAACTTAGAATAGGAAAATGTGCCTAGATCTTTAGATGCATGTACCATGTGTGCATCCAAATACTAGAGACATGTTGATTCCAGAAAATGGGAATCTTGGATTTCGGTAGTACATTGGGCAACGATTTTTTTTTGTTTTGTTCGCAAATTTATATGAGACAAGTCAAGCACTGGCGCTACTGCTTTTGTGTGTGGGATAAAGCCCAATGATGCTTGTTAATGAAATGTTACCAATGCAGGGAATGTTTATGGGAATTTGATTTTTCCAGTAGAGCTTTTGTTTTTGTTATGTAATGGATTTTCCGTTGCAATTGAAAAGAGTAAATCAGTGCAATCGGGTGATTTTGATTAAATTGTGATTTGAAGTTTTTTTGACCGTTTGTAGTGATTTAATTGATTTGATTTGTGATAAAAGTGGTAAGTTTTCTTTTCGCATTATGTCGGAGTATTGCTGCGCGACGGATTTCGTACTAAAAGCGGGATTTTCAAC
Source organism: Chloromyia formosa (assembly GCA_964017055.1). Classification (NCBI taxonomy): domain Eukaryota; kingdom Metazoa; phylum Arthropoda; class Insecta; order Diptera; family Stratiomyidae; genus Chloromyia; species Chloromyia formosa. The sequence continues at coordinate 3,730,209 of OZ024818.1, read as the reverse complement.
TCTTTCCTTTGCCAAGAAAAGAGAAATTATAGAATCGGATAGACCGAAGCCAGATCTTAGTTTAGAGTTTAAATTAAAAAATATTACGCGAAAATTCCATATCGAAACGTATGAAAAGTACATTTGGTTAACGGGAAGCTGTAAATTAAATAAGTTATTTTGCTGGCCGTGTCTTTTGTTCACGAATGAAAAATCTGTTTGGAATAAAGCTGGATTTAGTGATTTGAATAATTTTACGGGCTCAGCAGCAAAGCATTCAAGTTCCGAAAAACATCTTCAGTCGTTAATTAAATTAGATAATGTTGGTTCTCAGCGTATAGAGTTTATGCTTAGTAACCAGGTGGCAATATCTGTTAGTTTGCATAATGAAAAAGTTGAGCGTAATCGTAATATTTTGAAACGTTTAATCGATACTGTAATTTTTTTGGCAAAACAGGAGCTTCCTTTTCGCGGAAATAATGAAGACTCTTCTTCAAATAATCGTGGTAATTTTATCGAAACCGTAAATTTCTTGAGTTTGTACGATCCGATAATTGAGTCCCACATAGATTCTATAAAAGCAAATGCAGCGTTTTCGGGTTTGTCTAATAGAATCCAAAACGATCTTGTTTCCGCTATAGCTAATGTGGTTCGAAATAAAATCAATTTGGAAATAAAGGAGGCTCCATTTGTAGCTGTAATGGTCGACGAAACGCCAGATGTTAGCGGTCGGGAACAATTAACGATGATTTTTAGATATACAATATCAAATGAGATTGAAGAAAGATTTATCGGATTTTTGGATGTAAGCGCTAATCGTACAGCTACAGCAATAAGCTCTCACATTTTAAAACAATTGCAAAATTTTAATATCGATAAGAAATTAATTGCACAATGTTACGATGGCGCAGCAGTAATGAGTTCTCAAATTCGTGGAGTTCAGACTTTAATTCGGGAAAAACATAAATCGGCAATTTTCGTTCCATGTTACGCTCATTCACTAAATCTAGTATTGTCTAAAGCAGTTGAGTTTATTCCGGAAATTAAATTATTTTTCGCGCACATCAATAAAATCGCATCATTTTTTAATACATCCACTAAAAGGTCGGACCTTTTTGCAAATATAGTAAATCGTCGTTTACCATCGGTTTCCAAAACGCGTTGGCATTATCATTCGCGTATTATTAACGTTATATTTGAACATAAGCATGAAATTTGTACAGTTTTTGAGACAATTTCGAATGGTTCTCAACACTGGGATGGCGATTCCTTCACTTTTTCCGATATATACTTACAAAAATTCGCATAGAGTCAGATTTTCAATTATTTTATATCTGTTAATTTTTTCTGAAATTTTTTCGAAAACTGATATATTATTTAATATTATTCAGAGCAAAGTGGTAAACATTTCATATGCAAGCCAAAAAATTATTGAATTTGAAAATTGGCTTGAAAATGACTTTTCTCAAAAGTTTGATAATTTCTATTCGACAGTTACAGCAGAATATCAGCCACCACGTAAGAAATGTAGAAATGCGATAGATCCTTTACAAAATTTACGGCGGATATTTCGGGAGATTATAGATGTTATTCTCGGGCAAATTCGAGATCGATTCCATTCGTTTAAAGATCTTTCATTTTTAGAGTTGCTTGAACCGAATTATTTTTCTAAATTCAAGTCAAATTTTCCCGATAAAAATTTTGACTCACTTATTGAATATCACGGTCAATTTTTCGACAGAATAAAGTTGAAAAATGAGCTAAAAGTTATTTATTCTTCAGATGAGTTTAAAAACGCGAATCCTAGTAAAATTCTCGATTATTTTCAAAAACGGCCTTATGTCGCAAACGGTTTTAAGCAAGTTCATATTTTAGCAAAATTATTAACGTCAATTCCAGTCACAGTGGCAACTGCGGAAGGGTCATTTTCAACACTAAAGCGCGTTCACACATTTTGGAGAAATCGCCAATCCCAAGAACGACTTTCGGATCTTGCTTTAATTGCGGTTGAAAAGGATCTTCTTATACAAATGCGAAGAGAAAACGATTTTTTTGATAATGTGATTAAAGAGTTTTTACTTAAAGAACGGCGCATAGATTTGGAATACAAATAAATGGCAATGGCGAAAGAATATTTATTTATTTCAAATACCCCTGAATTTTTCTTAGTCTTAATTAACATAATATTTATTTATCATTTTTTTTTATTAGTAATATTTTATTTATTTATTTTTTTTTGTATTCCGAATATATGTGCCAATATTTTATTTATATCTTTCCTGATTTCTTCTTTAAGGCTTAAAGCCGCTTGGTATAAATGTTTTTGTGACTGTCCATATTCTATTATACAGTCCATTTTTGTTTATGCTAAATTGGCTTTAGGGCGCCCAACTGCTTAACTATGAAAAATTTCCACTGCACGTCACTGCAGTTCAGCTACCCTGAACTCCATTCATTTCAGCCAATTAACGGGTCCGATTGTCCGATGCATGCTATTATGCACCGCAGTCCGATCTCAACCAAATCTGGTATGAAGATTCGCTGGGTGACCAGGCTTTTTGGATTTTCGACTTATCTGACGGTACTTTTTGAGTTCTATTGTACTCGTAAAATCAGAGAGTCTCGTCTAAATATTTTCTAAGTAAGTTGGCTCCACTCCTCGGACACCAAACCTGCGCATTTCCTGAATCTGAAGATGAGACCAATACCCTGGAGTACTGTTGAAGGCATTTAGATACCTTTGGTCGGGCAAAAAAAGGACTTTATTGGGTATGGTATGCAATTTTGAATCACGACAACAGAGCCTTTCTAATTGGCCTGGGACGGGTCCAAAGTATCATACAATTGACCATCGCTACTTTTTAAATACGTGACTGATTGTAGACGTAAAGTATCCGTCAGTCTGACAATAGCGCTTTGACTACGTGACTGATTGTAGAAGCAAAGTATCCGTCAGCCGGACAATAGCACTTTGACGGACAACCACGCTTGATGAACTGCATCCAAACCGAGGTAGACCTTTGATCCCATCATTCGGAACAATGTACATATATACCTGGAGATCTTGATATGAAATCAAGGTCTATTACATACTTAATTTTTCATGCTTATGAAATGTAAATTAAGCCCTGATTTGCCTAGTAGCAACCGTATAGAGTAACAGTAGTAATCAACTTTATTTGTAAATCATAAAAATAAAATGACAGTGCTCACTAATTCAATGTTTACCTACACTAGGCAGACGGAGATCTAACAAATTTTGTCTTCTTTTCCGCGCACGCTATGTTCTTTGTCGTCAGTCTGTTTGCTTTCATTTCGAATTTTCCAGCATATTTTCTATGCATTATTATGTTATCCGCGTAAACTAACAATAAATACCAAATACAGGTATTGTATAAGACCCATACAATATCGTTTATTAGATTTGCCGACTAACATTTAACACGGGCTTGAATTTCAAAGACCGTTTATACAACCAAATGTGTGTGTCTGCTAGTTCAAGCTTACACGAAAAAGTCGGAAAAACTTTAAAGGGAAAATCTTTTTGGGGACAACAATGACAATAGAGAAACGGGAACGTTTGCCCAGAGTAGTGTGTGTGTATGTTTAGTTGATTTTCGAAAAGATGTTAAGTCAATTGAGAATTGATTGTAACATTGTACAATAACCAAGGAAACAAAAAAAGTAGGCCCACCGCTGTAGATAATGTTGCTAAATTTTTCGGAAAATATTGCCCAAAAATAGCGCCGCGTGAAATGTACATAAAACAGAACACACATATAATTTGGTAAATTGTATTTGAAACGGATAGACCTGAATTGTATACACTTAATGCGCGTAAATTGAATATCGCATAAGAAAGTAGTGTTGTCTCCTGCTGTTTCTAAAACTTGTATTTGGATTGATTTTACTTTGCTTGGATCGATAAAGTGAAAACCGACCGCCTAATCATTTACGCACATTACTGAAAAGCTATCAAGTGATATGCGAGCATGCTATGCTCGTGAATATGTGTCAAATAATTCGGGGAAAGTGAAATATCGTAGCGAATTTAATTTAATAAAAATTGTGGGAATTTAGTAAGACCACCAAAGAATTTCGATTGCCTATTACAATTTTAGCTAGAGCTTAACCGACTATTATTATAGTCAAAAAAAAATTGACGCATTTGATATGCACTTTCTTTGACATCAAACTAGCTGCCACGATACAATAAAAAATAATGTTATTATTGTCAAATATTTGATGGAAAAATTATTCCAAATATTTGACACAAAAAAAGTGGTCAAATATTTGACTATATTATAGCCGCTTTAGCCTGTAATTAAGTCAGTCAGGAAGCTTTATATTTATTTTCAAGTAGAGCCGAGCCATTTTGTATGCGGAGCTTTTTCGTCCCAACGTCAGCTTGCACCTTAACCGTTGCCTCACATTTAAACTTCAACCACTATACGTGCTACGGCGTAGTACCATCTGGTAGACCGAAGTAGCTATGGGCGGACTGCGTTGACAACGACAGCAACAAGCTGGTCGGCTTCATGAACTGGAGGACACGGTGTTTGAACCGAGACGACTGGATGCAACGACTGGCAGAAGCTACATCCAGCAAAGGATATGCAGGCTGATAAGTATTTTAGTATGTAATATACTTGTTTTTGTTTAAACATTATTTAAGAGTTCCTCTTTCTCTAAAAGAGATCTTTTCTTTCAATGCTCCCTATTTACTTCTTTCTTTCAGGTAGTAGTATACGTGGTAAACATGACTGTGACGTTGCTAGGACTATGCATCACATCCACGAAAAGGATCACTTTTTTAACGGATAGCTAGGCTGAAGTTATATCCCTCGAGTTAGGGTCCGCTTCCTAAAAACATAGCTAAGATGTGTAATTTCTTCAAAATTGTGCTGTGCTGAATACTTTGCCATATTGGCTTTGCGGGACATTGTTCGCAGCAACGTACCCCAATTTTTACGAACTCTCCTATCGAAATTAATGTAAAGTAATCGTCAAACCGATGCAAGAAAATCCAGTGCGGAAAATTTTCATTCACCTTCCATAATAAGAGATGACTGTACATTTTGGCATTTATAATTAGTCCACATATTTAAGGAAACGCATAAATAATCCACTCGGAAGCAACAACAAAATGACTTGCTACTAAAAAGACCAAGGCGGAAAACTGTGGTAATACCGTTGCTGTTCCAAGGGGCGCCCCCGTAGAGGGCTATGGAAGAAGTCCTTTGGCCCAAAACTAAGTAAATACATACATTATTTATCTGATTGCTCCGATGACCCCATTTATTATGAAAGAATTAAATAGGAAGCCACGTCGAGATCCAGCTTTTTATTTGCTTGTATTGAGCCTCCTCCGTCGAAGGTCTCCTCTTCAACCCGTTCATAATTATAAACATAAGTTTAATGTACTTGTTTTCGTTTGAACATGATTCGCACCCTCGCCACCTCATCGAAAAGTGGGTGTATGAAAGCCACGTCCACCTACTACCAGATGCCCAGTCCAGGCGGTTCAACATCTGGTCATACTACTGCCACCGTCAGATCAAAGGCAGCACCTGACGAGTGACCTGTCGGTGGACGAAACCAGATCCAGGGATTTTCAGCGGCATGGTGAAATGAAAAAAGGTTTAAGAAGCACCGCCCTAGACCTTGACGACACAGGACTCAGGTGTTGAATATAATTTCACGACCATTACTAAAAAATCTCCTCATTTCTTCTTTCGAGAATTAAGCCTTTTCGACACTTCCCATAATTGTTTCAAATTATGTCATTCACCACATATTTCATAAATTCAATCATGCTCGCAGAATAGGCACACTATGTTACACTGAAAAAAAAACTATCAACGCAACACTCTTTCTCGTCTTTCACACCTCACGGGTGTATATACACACCTGAAATATAAATAACCGTTGGCAAAAGTCAATGTTTCATAATACGTAATTCGTCTAAAATAAGATTGCAAGCGGCAAAAGCAACTAAATCAAAATATACATCAGATACTACATACACATAACCATGACTTCCAATCGTCGTTGTCGTCACAAAAATTACATAATATTCTCTTTACCGCCGCGCTCTTGCGTGTTGGTTTTATTTGTTTCATTTTCTATGGTCTTCAAACATTTTCACGGTTTTCTCTATTTATTTCACGACTTCATATTGCATTAAAAAAGAGTTCCAACAACAAATATTTCAGATATGTACAACAACACCCGACAAACCATTAAGACATTTGCCAAAAAAAAAAAAAATCAATTCACGTACGAATGCCACGAACAAGAATATCGAGCTTATAAAATCTTAAGGCAATTGCGTTTCATAGATACTCATACTTTGTACGCAAATTGCACATAATGAATGTATCTGGGTATTTGCGAACAATTGCATTATGGTGATTGGGGAAATATATTTGGTATTTCACCTGTACAGCGCAGAAATCCTAGATTTTTACAGCGGCTCGACAGTAGAACCATGTTTTTGTTAGATCTACCTCTTCGATAGGACTAAAAATGTATACTTGCCTGTTTCACTATTAAAGCCGCAACATATATATGCACTTTGATTTGCTTTTTCGTTCGCACTTGAAGGTATCATGGCCGGCATTCAGGCAGCAGGTAGCGGCTATGTATCAAAATATCCCCTCCACTACACATTTGAATAGTCGCTATCTGTCACAAGACTTGGTTCGTGATTGATCTTTTAACATCACACTTTACTTACTTTTGCCCCACACGAATCTAGACGCGGTTTCTATATGCGCCCTTAGTACACAAACAAATGTCACTCATGTGACAACACACATATGAGAATTGTCAAATATAGCACGCTCCGAGCCAAGAGAGCGTGAAAAAATTTTGCAACGAAGAGGAAGTAGCAGCTCAATAGCGGATCAATTGAGCGATTGCAATCACGATGCGGAGAAGTCGTAGCGCTACGGAGCAGTCCGGCGGTCTGAATGCACTCATGGCGACCTTAGTTTTGGGCTGCGTGTGTAGTGTCAAGAGTCGGAAAAGCTACGCTCACTGTTGGAGACCTTTCTCCAACATAAGGTACCCGACTATGCGACCTCTCTGAATATCAGATTTCAGCCCCTTAATCTATTCAGTGTGAATTCCCCACCTGAACAATCTTTAAGGTATCATGTTGAACAGACTCTGGGGATGTGTGCTGAATGTAATGTTAACCGAAAGTCGGAAAGTCTAGGCCCAGTGCTGGAGGTCTTTCACCAGCATAAGGTACCCGACTATGCGGCCTCTTTGAATATCAGGTTTCAGTCCCTTAATCTATTCAGTAAGAATTCCCCACCTGAATGCATTTTAAGGTATCATGCTGAACAGACTCTGGGATTTTGTGATGCATGCATAGTGTTTTCCGAAAGTCGGAAACACTGGGACTTCCTCCAGCATAAGATACCCTCTTTCCAATTTTAGTTTAAATTCGAAATATCACTTTTTTTAGGCGAAACAATTTTCTGACAGTCCAATCGCATCCAACAATCCAAAAGTAATGGTGTGTAAAGCACTGACGTGTAAAGAGCAATCACCTCGTTCTGGATTTTCCGAAATGTCAACCGACGACATGCGGAAGTGTACATCTCACGTGTATGTTTATTTTGGATAATGCAAATATTATGGTAAATTTATGATTTCTAGAAACAGACATGCATAATGTTTGAGGGGTCATGCAACATTAATTTTAACTTTAAATTTAATTAAAATTAAGTATCTATACGATCCACAAGAACACATTTTTTTCTGTACATACTAGAGAAGCAGTTCTAAGCTGTTCTAGTGAAAAGTTACGACCACATGAGTAAGAGGCAAAAATAAAAATTATTTATGCGCTGCTATCACCGACTGTCCAAAGTTACTTCCTAGAAATTCGAAAAACTTGCATGACTCAAAGCAGTCGAGCTGAATTGGCAGTTGTTGTGTATTTTTTTTACTGTGTCACTTTCGTGTTTTATCGTTCCAATGGCAACAGAAAATACAAAAAAAAAGCTACAATGGCACAATCAGCTGATATTGCGGCTTATTGGTACGAATACGGCCCCCGGGGCAGTCACATTGCAAAGCACAGGCTCACAGTTGATTAGCTTTCAAGATACCCGATCCGAGAGTCAAGCAAACATATGTTTGGGACAGCCATTTGGCACGTAATTCCCACCACATACATATGCAAACATGTGTGCTATATGCATTTTTCGCCCAGCTGTTTTGTATTTATTTTTGCCCATACCTATTCTCACCCGTATCTATCTATTGTAGTTGTTGGACGTGCATAGTTTAAGCTATCAAACGAAGTGATTTTGATGTAAATTTGCATAAGTTTGCTAGTTTGCATTTTATTCAGGAAGCGATGTCTGCAAGTTTTCTACATACACTTAGCATGTACATATCTATGTATCTATTTGATCGCTCCCATAACGTCTATCTATTTGTTGATGTGTTAAATTGTCATTGATTTATGACGTTATTTAAATGAGAGAGGCTGTTTGTCGCCAAGTAAAAATAAAACACGTACATAAAAAGACAAACGGCCAAAATAAAAAATAAATATAATAGAGAAAAGAAAATAGATAAAATTACGGGCATACTAAAAAAAACACACTGACTGGTAGAAATCTGTCAAATGCAATTTATGAGATATTGAACTTGAACGTGATGATTTCAGGGGCTAGCGTTTTTCAAGTTTAAATGTATATAAATTGTCTTTGAATATTTTTTTTTCTTTGATTGTTGTGTTGCCAAAAATAGGTTTGACGATAAGAAATTCAGGGGGACTATTTTTTTGTTTGTTTCGGATGCAGGTTGACTTGAATGGTTGTTACAGATGAAGATGATAGGTGGTGATGCACGCACAAGTACTTTGACTGTTTTGAAATGAATTGGGGTGTAATTACTATTGTGCCAGGATCTCTGTTACAGCATAATACCGCCTTGTACATCAATACTACTCAATTGCCCTAACTCCTTGTGGGGCATAGCGCGTCAAGTGTTCCATGTGGCGCAGTTGACGTTTCGTCGACATATGTAAACTGGTTTCGGAGGTTGCAGTTGCCAGCATGCACCTCCTGCACATCCATGGCCACGAACGTCGTCGTGGACGGGATTTGAACCCGAAACGCCGGTAGTCAAACCTTACCAGCCACTGATGTGAAACTCAGTGTTGCTCAAGGGGAAAAAGAGATCATCGCAGATCATCGTCGTACATTTCCAGTATAAATTATGCATACATCGTGTTCATCGACTTTTCGCGGAGGGCAGTTAAATTTGTAAGCTTTTGTTTGCAAGCGCTAGCTGTTATGGAATTTGCATAATTTTAGAAAAAGTTCATACGTTGTGTGTGCATTAATTGCGAATGAGAATAATTGATCAAAAAGATGATCAATCTAAAATTGTCGTCCGTCCGTTTGCATGTATTTCGACCTTAAGGCGCTGACTCCGCGGATTCGTCGTGCAAATTTTTCCGCGTCGGTGTGATGATCACTTAATTCTACAACGGACGTCGAAAATTGCGTAGCAACGAACGTACTTTGTGCGCTAATGTGGGCGCCGTATTAAAATGACAGGCAGTGGAAGAATTTGCATCATCATAACGTCAAAACGTTATCCTTATCCAAAAGAAATTATATATATTACGAGTAGTTAACTGCCATTTATTTTTAGTTTCACACTCAACTCCTATAGAATCTTCCAATTCAAGAACCTACATACAGGATACAGGTGCAATCATTTCATTCGCGGCTGACAACAAGCCGAATTAATTTAAAAACATGATCATTTCTGAACAACTAAATTTCCCATCGACCAATTCAGATTTAATTTTCACTCTCTGCCATCATTACCATCACTTTCCGCAATTAAACTGTGTTTCAATGTAAAATTATGATTACTCAATTAAACTCTTTCCGCGGTTCTTGGAAATTTTCGACCGCACACGGAAAACTAATTCAGCGAACCAGAAACATCACCTCCCGCTATAGTAAATATTTTCGGGGTGAATTGATTCGGACAGATTTCTTTATTACGGCCGGTGCGGTGCGGCGTAGTGTGTATGTATATTTGTCACCTCCGGCTGTACAGAGAATTTGAATAATACAAAAATGTAATTAACTGCTGAATTAGACATTTTTTTTAGGCCACTCACCTGCCCTTTAATAGTAACGTGACCCTTTTTGTGTGTATTATCTTTGAAGAAAAAATGCACACATTTTTCTAACAGATCGGAATGGATAATTTACTATGAATGAAAGAAGAAGGGTCACAGTATAGATTACACCAAAAAAAACCCTATAAATTTGAGAAAGTTCTGACTCGTACGCCCATGCCCATTCCGGGAGATGACAAGTGATTTTTGACGCTTTAACATATATTTTCCGCTCCGAATTACATACACAAAACACGGAACTGATCCCTAAAATGAACTTTTCGTTCGAAAACACATTCTTCACTCTTTTTTTTTAACCATTAAAAAATTGAAACGTCTGTTATAATGGAATTTTACCACGCATTGTATCGCGGTTGGTTGGTTTAGTGCTGTAGTTGTTGCCTTTTCCGAAATTCACTTTCCGGATGGCCGACTCACATGGCAGTAGTTGGACCCTACCGAAATGATCACTCGTCGCAGATCAATTTCAGTGAACTTTTGACGGTATAGGTAGGTAAATCTTTTCAAACGAGTCAACAACAAGTGAAGAAAAAACACGGGCAGACAGACATCTGAGAAGTAGACAGGTAGAACGGAGGCAGTTTGGCCGAAAGAAAAGAAAAATTTCCGGTCGGCCTATAATTATAGTAAATGGATCAAATGGTCAAAAAAAGCAGGACAAAAAAAACAACTAACATACCCAATGTACCCATTTAGATAGCATAGAAAAAAAACGAGTTAAATATCTTTATCATCCCAAGCACGAAATCACCGTCGTCGACCCAAAAGGTTGAGTAGTTAAGATTGAAGTATCTGAAATTCGGAACAAAAAAAAAAGAACAATGACATGTAAGGGTCCGACGACTGGGTTAAAATGATGGGTGAAAGATGGTGATGGAAAAATTAATCATCACAGAAACCATGAATTGACGCATTTCAAATTCATCAGTCTCTGAAATTCCGCATGGATTCTGATCAACTTGTCAAAACTATTTTTAAAGTGCAATCCGTACGCACACACCGACTTATCGATTATCTTGCATGCAACGACATCGGAATGATGTCCACAAGTTACGATTTATTCATCATTTTGCATGCAATGACATCGTTGACGATATCGTTGTCAATATCGCTGTCAATCACATCGGAGCGTATAAAACATGTATTTGCATCGTCAAATCCTTTCCTTTGACACCATCATGAGCAATCACAACCAAATTAAATGTGTAATCTTAAGGCGTCATATGACCATTGTATTTAGGCGCTTTGACTACCGCCAAAAAGAAAGCCTTTGAAGTTACATCTTTGAAATCCAGTTTAATTTATAGAAATTTATTACAGTTCGTTTGTTTTCCTCTAAAGTCACAACGCCAAACGCAGCCACACTTCCCAAAAAGTCATCTACCAATTAACATCTCATCAAAACAATAAACACTCTACAAGGACGTACGACGAGTATCTTGCATAGCTGAGCATGGCCAAACAGATTGAAGGCGGGCAATTTTGATTATTACTTTTTATCAAGAGTGTCTGTAACGAGTACACCAGTGCAGATGCGCAATTATATATTGCCAGAGAAATGTTGCTGTAATTTTTCGCTTTTCTTGTGTTGCATCTGGAAAAACGCGGCCGATAATTCAATAAACAATAATAACAATACAAGGATGCGCTCAAAAGTTCAAGAACCGCCCGTGTGCCCGCCTCGCCATCATCGGTTATACTCGTATATGAAAAAAGAGTGAAGAATTATCGCTGTTAAAATTACGTACTAGCGAATCAAGACTAGTATGTAGTAAATCACATATCGGCGATGTCGGTCAATGCATACGCCATGATTTCCCATCTCAACTCTTTTGGTTTTCACTTGATTTTCAATGTCTTCGTGTTTATTGTTTATTTTTCCAGCCTGGTCATCACGAGCGATAATAAAATTATCAATAAAATTATATTAATTGAAGGTCTCGAATGTTGCATGGTATGCAGTTTTTTTCTGTAATTGATTCTGTGTTGTAATGGATGTGTTGAAAGCTTGATAAAGAATTTTGAGTAAATCATTTAAATTGGGCAAATTCTTTGATCACAACTAGACCCCGTGACAGTGCGTTATGAATTTAAGAGTTTTCGTACTAAACAACTGTTCCGAGTGCACGCATAGCTTGCGTTGTTATCACTTGGGGTGCGTATTTTTCGGCTCTTAAAAAAATTTCGCAACCGTTTTTGAAACGACATTGACATTGTTCTTGTAAATTGTGATTTTAACACTTGTTACAACAACAATACCATGAGGCTTTTGCGTGGGTTGGTAACGGTTGGGTGCGATATTTCCAGTGCTCAATTTAAACTCCCAACTAGCTCCCTCCTTACAATCATTCCTCTTTGCAACCGTCCTTTACGCAAACGGTCTTTTCCCCAAACGTTCTTCTTCGACAATGTTTTTTTTTCTAATGTTCGTTTTCAACAATGTCGTTTTCCGTTGCGTTTTTGTTTTTTTGAAAGCTGCGGTGAGAATACGTTTTTGGTAATCGAATAGTGATTAACCGTTGTTAATGTTTGTGTAAGTTTGCATAATTTCTAGGGTGTTATACAGAGTATCAGTATGAGAGAAAAATTATGTTTTCAATTTTTCAAAAACGTTTTTTTTTTTCACCACTAAACAGTTTTTTCTGCAACCGTTTTGCTATTTGTGCTGCGAATCCTTCATTTGCTTCAAAGTTGGATCTCAAAATTCTAAGCTTTATAAATTAAATTTTCCATAAAAATAAATAACTGGCGCAACGTCCAAATTTGAACCAAGGCCTCGAGATGAGTTAGCATTATCTCATTTACTAGATGACGGTGTGTTTGTGCCGAGGTGTGTGATCAGCAGCAATACGCTCGACCGAGTTATTTACCCCAGATACTCATTGACAACTGAGTGGGCTCATAGTCCGACACATAAATCCCCTTTTTTATCGAAGACAACCGCATGCGGTAGGAATCGAACCGTTACGCTCAGCCGGACTACGATGCGCCATACCACTACCACCAAATTTTCCATTAGGAAATTTTATTATTGATTGTTGTCGTTCGTGTGTTTTAAGGTTTTTTCTGCTTTTCTTTTTCTTTTTTTTTTACTAAATCGCACCATTTCGTGGAAAACAACAACACGTTTATTTTTACCACACAGACTTTTCTCTTACGCATACTACGTAATAATGCAATCTGACGCACAAAAAAAACATCATCTTACGCCTCAACGAACTTGCGTGTGAATGAATGAGTTGTTTACTTAAAAATCGGCGCATAGTGCGAAATTTGAAATAGTACATATATAAATTGCGCATCACATATATACACCCGTAGATAAATTTCCCATACGCATGTCAGCACGCGCAGCGCTACTACGCTGCTTCATTGATATTATGACGGTTGTTTTCGAGCGCAGGCCCCTCTGAAAGTGTATTGCACTCAATTTGGCGCTATCTTATCTCATTCATTGCTCCAAAGGTCCACAAATAGCACCCACGCCTCCAGAAACTACTTACAAATTCCACATGAAGCACATGTACATACATGTACACATGTGTGAACGATATATAATACGAATTTCTAGTGAATTGATGTGGCGTTGATTTTCGCGCGGATAATGCGAAATACATTACCGAGAGATGATGTGATCAGGATGTTGATATTATTGTAATTAAATTTGTTATTTTTTTCCAGTGGCGCTAGATTTTGCGTCGAAACTTAAAATCTGAATTTGAGAAGAAATGGCGACAAATATTAATTGCTCACTAAGAACTACCGTACATGCCCAACACCTGCTCTGGAGGCGATCGTTGGATTGACCCCGCTGCATATTTTAATCAAAGAAACAGCAGCTCTCAATGCTCTTAGGATAAATCTAACCTCCGATGTATGGACGGATTTTCCTCATAAACCATGAATATTTGCTTCCATTTCGGGACGATTTGCTTTTAACAAGAATATAACCATCCCCGCGACCGTCGCCTCATTTAATCCTGCAAATTAAAAACCAGCAAACGACATCTGCCCAGGCCCAGGACAGTCATACCAACTGAATGTGCATGTAATGCAAGTCCTAGCTACCCCGGGACGTTTGCCATCACAATATGATTTTCAATTTCATTAATGTACAGCAACGTAGCTTGGAGTCAAGGATTTAACCCCTTGTTTGTTGTCACCTCCTGCCAGCTCTACTTACTCTTTCCATGCACTGGCCTTGTGTAAGCCTTGTGTAATGTGTAAATGGGGTATAACCCCATAATCAGCGTAGTTCTAAGTAATTGATTGTTTTTTTCCCCGGGGGCAAAGCTGTTTAATGTTGACGTTGTCGCACAAGTTGGCGGATGGACGCCCGTAAAGTGATAACACAACACTTTTGCCGACTTGACTTTGCCCAGGGTGTCAAATATTCCACATAGAATTTCAGAAAGTCTTTCTCCCTCCCGCTCTCGTCATTATTATATAATGTGCTAGGACATATCACTTTATCACGAAAAGTCATAAATCAGTCAACCACATTACACTTATCCCTTCGCTTCAGGGCAATCTAATTGAGATTTAAGTCTGACATGTATGTGAAAGTTGAAACTGAAGAGAATGCGTAGAGCGTAGCACGGTAGCTGCCGCCCATGACAAAATCCCATCAATTGAAATCGATGAACAGGAATGGTCGACTTAATGTGATGAATCTTAATTCCAGTAGCCAAACCATTTGCATAAGTAGATTGTGCTTGGAGAACGAGAACATGCATTAGACGATTGTATTGTATCATCAATCTTGGACTGATCTTGTCTTAAGTGCCACCACTCACTAGTGTGGATGTCATTCAAGCAAAAAGGTCGACTCTGTATAGCGGTTGGAAGGCTGCTCTACCTGGGACCAAGCATTTCTTCTAGAAATGATGACGAAACCAATGACCATTGTACATATATTTGTATCCGACTAACCCATCGACCAAGCAACAACCCAACATGGAATTCTTAATGAGATAGAGATTAAGTAAAATGAAGAAGCGTTTATTCGGGCGAACCGGACGACTTGACTCTCCACTTATTATTTTTTCAACTCTCACCTTACTTAGCCCAGTATGCAGAGATTTGAAAATTGAAACACGATTAAATCCCCTAGGGCTGAATTTTTGATGACGTGCGTAATCTATAGGAGTCGGAGAGTCAGAAAACAAGCTTGCCTCAAAAATGTAAAGCCGGTCATATATGTACGTTCAGGTTTACCTTGAAGTATACCTTGAGGATACATGCACAGGTACAACTGCACAGGTCTGAGCGCCTGTTCTGGTCTGGATACCTGTGCAGCGAGACAACACACACTACGGTAGACCTGGGCAAGTATTCCTAAAAGTGTACCTGCAAAGTCATACCTCAAGGTATACGTATACCTCAAGGTAAGCCTGAACGTATATGGCCGGCCTTAGGCTGAAGGTCGGAGGAGGGAAAAAAAGACAGGGAGTCAAACTTTGTTTCATCTGCTATGGACACGTTGGGTGTCATATCAAAGGGGACGTGGAGTGCATTCCATTACCGGTTTTCTTTCTGGAATCACAATGGAGTGGACGAAACAGGCAAAAATTCTCAAAATTGCATTACAATACACCAGCTACATACTATAAGTTGAATATTACCCGAATTGGAATGAAGAAATTAAAAGTACTCGTCCACCCCTTTGATACGACATCCAACATGCCTATGTTAACTGGCTTGGCCCCTCCAGGGGCATGGGTGCGTCAACATCTCTTGCTAAACTATGCCTGGTTGACGTTTCGACAGCATGGTGCAGTTGCTGGTGTGCGCCTTCTATCTGAACTCACAAGCTTGGAACGCTGTAGGAGTTCTAATAGTACCCACAAGTAGTTTTTATTAACTCGCCGGGGATTGAACCCTGCTTCTCTAGATACTCGATTGCCCTAACCCCTTGTGGGGCATAGCGCGTCAACTGTTCCATGTGGCCCAGTTGACGTTTCGTTGGCATAAATTGGTTTCAGAGAATGCAGTTGCCAGCATGCACCTCCTGCACATCCATGGCCACGAACGTCGTCGTAGAATGGCGACCGAGACCTCACGACTACCAAGCGAGTCAGCATAACATGCCTATAACATGCCAGATTGTTTTCAACGCAAACTCGTTTTCCCACTCTTCAACCCCTGCAAATCACGACACGAAAAATTCAACCTCGAGGGAATTATTCGTCTTTCGGGCCAAATTTTGGAGAATTTGAATGAATAAAATGTTCTTGGAATGATGATGGTACTCGTATATGATGGCCACTGATACTAGGTTCAGGTCAGGTAGAAGACATTCTATACAAGCAGCAGCACACAACTGTTTACTCTTTACTATTGGATGCTAGTGGGCTGATGAAGAGACGCGATAATGGGATCCAATCATGTCGGTTGTGATGACCCACAAACCATTCCCCCCGAATCAAAATAAACTACGTGCTGACGGACGAACGGAATGGATGAGATTTAACCCGAGAATCTCTAGTGAATTATTTATGTTTCGATTAATTTTTGAATTTCCGATTACCTATATATGCAATAGATTTAAGAGAGAATGTCAGTCAGACTAATGCCGGTATGGCACTGGGGTGGATGCCCCCGCTCACTTAGCATCACGTATCGCATTAGCATTTTCAGTCAGATTATATAATATATTCTAGGTAGTCGATAAATTAGTCAATATTTAATGCGAACAGGAAGTCCCACAAGCTTCCGTGAATGTGTGATATTTTGACATGGGTCTGTGGTGGTGGCCGTTCAGGTTATCGATTTATTTATCATTCAGTCCGAACTACTTGTACACATAGATAAAAAGCCAGGGGGCGGATGAAACTGTTGTGAATTTTCAGATAACTTAGAGTTCAAAATAATATAAAATGGGTGTTTGGGTTCGATTATATTCCGGTGAGCAGTTCTGTAATAATAATAATACAATAGTACTCACCAGAGGCATTTTTAAAACAAGCGATTTAAGAACGGTTCCATCTATATTGAAAACGGCGGCGATTTACGAAAACATGAAACCGCAGCGGAGCGGTCGACCGCCGTGTATAAAAAGGATCTAACGCAAGCACGTGATGCAGCACGTTGCTTATTCCGAACATAAAACCGCCACGCGTCTTCCATGCGGTAGTGACTCTACGTAATCGCCCCCTCGACATACCTTCGTTTTACGCCTCAATTTTTAAGTTTGTTGCACTTTGACTTTTATTGGAAATTTCCGTCTTTGAAATCACTCCTTTTTTCCGAATGACCGTAAATATTTACAAAAATAATAATTTTTGACCCGATCTAAATTAAGCGTGGATTTATGTGCGCGTGGTATATGTGCGCGTGTTGTGTTATCAAGCATTCGGTCATCGACGCAATTTTACGCAATAACAACAACATACTTAATTTTTTGCGTTTGACGATTATAAAGATCAATGCCATTACCATATCCACCTACTACAATCAGTCAAGCGAATTTTAAGAAAACAAGTATATCAAAAATAAAACGTAAACATTGGGAGATAGGGGGCGAAAATAGCCAATATACTCGTAGTTGTGAATTATGTGTATTTTTGTTAGGAATTTTGTGCAGATTTCGATTTTTTTCTGCCATCATTGGGATGGTAAGTCGTTGGCTCCGAAAGAAGAAAAGAAAATCTTCTTAATGCGTTCCAGTCAAGTTTGGTATGCAAACAAAAAAACGATGGAATAAAATCCCAATTAGTAGAGATAAAGTACGTATGCACACACTCGTATTTTCTTGCTCAATGAGTTCTAAGAGGAGTTTACCTGATACACACTGTTTTTCTTTTGCCGACCGCGCAATCAATCATAGGACAGTCAGTCGAAAAAAGGTACGAAGAACCAGACTTTTTTTATCTACAGCTGAAAATTTTGTCCTACGCCTCTTCTGTTAAACCGATCCTGGCCGAAACAAAACATCAGGTCGTCTATTATGTTGTCCTGAAAAATTGGAAATTCTATTTTATAAATAGAAATTGTTACCTGCTGCGAATCATGAGAAAAATCCCCTTAAGATGAAAGCATGAATTGACGAAAAAAGATTATAATTATTGTTTTGAACAGAAAATGAGAGAGCGTACGGATATTTTCAATTCTTGGGTCTATTTGTATTGGTCGAAGCAGCTTTTATTTGTATAAAGAATAATTTTTATATCTATCCTACGATAGGTATTATTAGGTGGGCAAATGCAGAAAAAAAAATAGTTTTAGGTGGTTACCGTGCCACTCATCCACATGCCTTTGTATATTGAATGCTCAAAAGGGCTGGATTCATCCGATCGGTGATACCACTTGTACCGAACATTATCGTATTTCACCATGCATTGGTGGTGTCTAATTAGCAGATGAACCTGCTACTACTAATTCTGATCAACAGCTAACAATCGCAGCAATACTTTTTGCTCTAACGCCTACTCCCATCCCATGTGGCTTGTTGACGTTTCGTTAGCATAAACTGGTTTTGATACATATTTCTAGCATATACCTTCTCCCCATTTAGCCGGATACCTGCAACAAGTCGAGAAAGTGGTGGCTGATTGTTACGCCCACAGGGGGGGGGGGGGGGCAGCATTAACTTCTATCCAATCCATCGTGATTGTTTTCACTCCTACTCATCTGGACTTCTAACAACATCAGAAATGCTATAATTAACCGCATCGCCTACTCAAGACCCGAGGGAGGGGGTGTTAAGGGAGTTGTAATCTGGTGTGAGCAATTTCTAAGTTAACAGTTACACACTGTAAAGCTGTTAAATTCCATGACGATCGGTAAAAATGGTTTAGCAAACATGTCATTTGGAATCAGCACGAACATCCAATCAAAATGCTAAAACTGAAGCTGTTAATTTGCGTAGTCCAACATTAACCTTCTAATTTAACAAACTGTTAGTAGTACGAAGGTCTGCTAATTTCGTAACCCGTTAACGTTAATTTTACAAACAGTTGATATGGAAATCCGCTAATTCCGCAACGTGTTAATGTTAATTTCACAAACTCTTCTGTTAACTTGCATTGGCGTAGGATGTAAACGAATATGTATGCACAATGAGAAATTTTGGGTGTTCATTTAAAATAGAAGCTAAGCTTCGCGCTATTTTTTGTTTTTTGTTTTTTTTTTTGTCTTTATCTGAACAATTGATCGGATTTCAAAAAGCGTTAATTTAACTTGCAAATGCCATATGTATGTACATTGAAAAGACTAGATCGTTTATGGTTATATGGTTGAATAATTAGAACTGCTAATTTCGTTAACCATATGTATTGAATTGAGCTGCATAGTTCGGCTAAAATTAGACTTACATTCGAGTGGCGATTTTTTTTTTCTTCTTTTTTTTATGTTGGCGCTTACCTAAAAAAAAAAAAAGAAAAACATTAATGGGTTTCATAAACGCATAGATGTATAATTCAAGAATAAAATTATTTAACTGAAATCAGCCAAATTCACTTGAATAGGAAAAACCGCTAGTTCTCGCGGCTCGAATCCCGTCATGGCAACGAATGAACTGTAGCTGTTGTCCTGCATTATGACCATGGGCTCAAGGTGGCCTCTCAGATACGAGTATCGAGTCGGAAAACCACAAATGATTTTAGCCTTACTCCGATTTAGCTGTAGTAGATCAGCGGATGGAAGTAGTACAGGACTCTGCGAACTGCAAATCCGAACACTAAATGACATATCCCCAATTATTGGATTAGGGGGTTATTTCATATGACATATCATCACGATAACAAAATGCATAAATCTGGCTAATGAAAAAAATGAATTATCACCAAAATTCCAAATTTAAGGGTATAATTAATTCTTTTTTTTTTCAACAATACTTGAGCTGTGTTACAAAGCTCATTAAGACGCTGAAACGATACCTGTGCTATTGCACGCAGAGCGTGTACGCCGAGCCCACGAAAGGGATTTTACGAATATTGCAAATTTCCCATACCTTCAATATACCAAACATTCCGCATTGGGGCGGGGGATCTTCACGATAAACTATCCCCCAAAGACTCGGGGGCTAATGGTAGAATTTTTTTTAGGGATAATTAATTTGTGGTAGTTGGTAGAACTGTGAGATAGGACCATAGAAAGAAGTCAAAGCCTTCCTGGCGAATTCGTCAGCCATTTCATTTCCGGGATGCTGACGTGTCTAGGAAATAAAATAAATATATGGAAACCTTGATAAGATGTCGCAGATTACTTAGTTAGAGCCATACTGACAATCTTTGAAGATCGCTATATTTCTAGTATGGTAACCAGCTTACAGGGAAAACTAAGCGCATTCCTCAATGGTATACACCTCTTCCTGGAAAACGGCAGGAATCTACTACTACTATTTGCCCTAACCCCTAGTGTGGAAAAGCGCGCCAATTATTGTATTTCCACGTAGCCTAGATGATGTTTCATTAGCATAAACTGGTTTCGGACGATGCATTATATTTTTCAGGATTTTCGTTGCTACTTTGTATGATGTATTTATTTATTTATTTAATCTGATGATTCTTTCTTTCTGCAGGTTTTGATGCTCTCACTGAGGTACGTACTTATACAGAGCTCGAGCCTATGTCATAGCATGGAACGACCCACCCGCACATTGCCACAGGGGTGAAATCCACCCTCCCTTTCCTCATGTTCACGGCCCTATTAATAAAGATAAAAACTTGTGGTATCTGCTTCTAAAAAAAAAAAAACGAGGAGGCTAATTTTTCAATCAGTTTCCTGGACTAAGTACGCATCGAGTTGTATTCATCGGTGGGTGCAATCATATTTCACCACACTTACTGTTATTGTAGTAGCAACGCCCAATGGCGTAGAAGGGGTTTGGCAGCCCTTGGCCGTTGCTGCTGAACGGGTCACTCCGGTGCGTAGAACTGACTGCCGTGGCAGCGCACCACACTTACTAATTTGTCTTAGCTCTTAGTGGTTCATAACGCGCCACTTCTCCTCACATTAAAGTCGATGATTCCCTGGCCAGACAATCCAATTTTTTCAAGCACATAGTTGCAAAATTATTGCTAACTATTGATTTCATATTCATATTTTTATGTAATCAATACATTTGTTATTACCATTTTTTTTAAATCGAATTTCGGGTAAAAATAATTAAATAAAAAAGTAATTCAAGCCATGAACATATTGCTCTACTCTAATTAATAAAAAGCGTTCATTATTCATAAAATTCAAGACTTTAACAGCCACACACACACACTTTCCATTTCGAAATTCATCCGTTAAGAAAGAGTTTGCTTAATGAGTCTAAAAAATGTTTGTCTGTGTAAAGCCACATTATGTGGGTTAACAAAAAATTGCTCGGTTTTTTCTTATTATTCAGTCGTATTCGTATAAGTTAATTAGCAAAACTGAAATTTGCAAATTATCATGTAATATTTGTATTTTCGGAATAACCAAGTTGTTTGTTACCGATTTCTGCAGTAATTTGCACTTGTTCCAAAGAGGTCACATTGCGACATTTTAATTGTTTGTTGTACTCATATGGGATACAAAATTGGAAACGGTTCGAGTAAAGTTTTCACCGCTAATTTATAGGGGAGTCATACTACGAATCCAGCTGAAGATTAGGAACGTTCCTGTTTCGCGAATAGCAGAATCCTCTCTATTGCATTTAGAGATAATGTTCAAAATCCCTTGAGGCGCTTCAAAGTGCATTTTCGCTTTAGGTGGTAAGAATCTAGAATTCACACGCGCGGAATTTGTAGTTCCTAAACCTAGGTACTAACCTCCGTTTTTCCTGCGAAATCTCACACAATAACTGTCAAAAGTTTCGTTCGCAGGCAAAGTTTTCGCTACCTCAGTACTAACATATTTAAGATGAAACCGCACAAATACAAAAAATTCCACACACCGTTATGAGCAATTTGCAGACGAAAACAATTCCTTTGCATTTTATTTCGTGTGAGAACCGGTCATCACAATGGAAAATTCAAGTGTCGTGTAGGGCGGCGCGGATATGTGCTGTGTGGAAGTTTCCACTGTCACTTTTTCGTGGAAGATATAAGTGCAACATTTTTTTGCATGAGATGGTTAGTACCAACCTTATGCCTGGTATTGCGTTGCGTGGAGCGAAATGCCACGAAAAGTGCACTATCGAAATCTATTTTGCTCCTGCGAAATAAATTCCGCTGTTCGACACCACAAACATACAAATGTTGACGTTGACAGTAGACATTTGGTTTACTACTCGACATTAGACATTTGAATTACGTTACATTACATAAAAATACATATAGGATTCGCAATCAGACGCATAGCTTGCCAAATATCAGAACTTTCCACTCTTGTTCGCAGTGTACTGCAGCTTGTAAAGTTGCGAAATTGAATTCCCCGCCAAACAGTGCCATCTATTGGATGCTAGGATCGCTTATGAACACTATCATTGAGCAAAACAAAAACTTTCGTCGACGAAATGAAAGTTCATTTTGTATGGGATTTGACATTTCGTTTCGTCTCGCGGCCAACACAATACTATGCATTTTTTTGAGTGGGGCGAGAATTCTCTCTAATCCTATTTTTCGCGAAATAGGAATGTTCCCAATTAAGAATAGCATTCGAGCATTTTAACCATCAATCGCGCCTGGTACTATTCATATTTTCGTCGGGTAGGTCATAGAACTAGCGACCGTTTTGTTCGCTATCTGCTGTTTTTTCGTCTGAACTAAACATGTTTCAAATGGTCATAAATTCATTTTAATTGCATGCAAACACTAGTGACAATTTGCGCATTAGACGCCTTAATATTCGGAACAAAAAATACTGGAACAAGCATTTGCCGAGTCAAGAGCCTTTCACCAGAGCATATCCACACAATCGGGGAAGATCTCAAAAGTTGCACATTAAAATTTATTGTCGTTCCTGCATACACTATTGTCAATTCAGCGCTACTCTCACACTTCGGTGCCCAGCACTAAACTCGCGCGGGCAATGGAAAAACACACAAAATTAATGTTGTCATTTTCATGCTCTTTCCGCAATAGCCTAGACTAGAATAGTTGAATAGACTATCTAAATTGCGTCAGTCACCAGGTTCGGGGGTCAAGGTTATAAGGCGGCATATCGTTTAGAGACAAGTATTGTTCGACTGCGCGATTCTTTTACCGAGTTCCAAAATACCGACCACATTCAGGCCAGCTTCCATTGGTCAAGAATCTGGTCTATAGACTCGCTGTCTGGCTAATTAATAGAATCATTGTTTTCTCGAAAGCTCACCGGTTTGCTTTTTTTAGCAATACATATATTATAATATGTATATACATATATAGTAAGCCATCACTAAAAAAAGAGAAACCTTCACATCGGACAATGTTGACGGCTAGACAGGTAAATGGACTGGCCCAATGGCTTTTAATTGGGGTGGCTATTGCGCGGCTCTTACCTGGCGTCTGATACCTACCACTATCACTCTTCTTAAGGATAGTGCCTCTGTTTACCACTTTTTTGACAAATCTTCTGGTTCCGTCTCATTTAGACTTTTTAAATATCCGAAAGAATTAACTACCTAAATATACATTTTAAAGACCTTGATGAAATGACCGTGTTGATTGTCGGGGCCTGGAGGTTTATTAACCTTCTGTGTACGCTCGTAGTCATCATCATCATGAAAAGAGTGGCAGCAACGGCGCGGCGCGTCGCATTTCGCCTCTTTTCTTGGACTCTTTTCTACTCTACTATATATTTTAATTGAGAGCGATTTTCAAATGAATATCACGACATGCAAATAATAAAATAAAAAAAATTATAGTCGCGACAGCAACCCGCGAAGAAAAAAGTTAAATGATATGCGCTCACGCGCCGGTCATTCCACCCCATGACAAACGAGGAGGCTGCTTATAAGGTCCCGCACACTGACGACGAAGGAAGATTATTCTATGGTCCAATTATTTAAAATATACATAATAAATGATGATAGAAATAACTTTATTTTGTATATTCGAGTCATTATCTTTTTGAAATGTCGGTATAATGAGAATGGCTCATTTTTTTTGCAACTATATCACAGAAGGAGGTTAGTGCCTCGCTGATTGTGATGATGACGGCGATGATGCCGACAAGAGCACACTCTGCTTGCTGGACTGGTGTGATAATTGCATGTGATTATCAATAATACTATTTGGTGCGTGCTTAGAAGGTTTATGTTGACACACGAGTGACATCAATTGAGACTAAGATTAGATGATGATGAACTAGATGCAGCGATAAGAATCAAAACGGGTGTTTCTATTAATATAAATTAGACAGATTGGACTATTTTTCTGATGTAGAATGTAAACTTAATTCAGCAGAAAATCATTGAATTTCTCTTGGATTTATTAATATTTTCTATGTCCCTTACGTCTAGGGGATTGGTGTCATCACCCCCATCTAGAAATTACCGATACTTACAAGGTTTGGTTTCTGTTTCAATTCATGTCAAAGAAGATGCTGTTTTCCTGACCAAAGAACTCAAAATGGAATGAATTGACCATCAATTGATCAATCCGATTCAAAAGATACCCGTATTGCCCAAATTTTACTTAATGATCAAGAAGGTCCTTTTCTCCTGGACGAAGGACCCAAAATGTCATCAACAGTAGTCTAGTGCAGGAGTTGGTAATAAGCATAAGTTTTTGTGCGGCCTACTAGGCAATAACGAATTAGGTACTTTAAGTTAGTATTTGGGTATCTATACAAAACGTGAGAATGCTGTGAACGCACACAAGTGCACCAAACGGACAAACGCACAGCATGCATCGAACTGTACGTCCATCCATTGTATTAATACATGGGACTGGCCAAAGACATCCAACAATGTCGGTTTTAATTTTTTCTTTCATACGACTGAAACTGAACTATCTTAGCTTCCCATTTGATTGAAACTCAAAATATAAGAGGCAGAAAAAAAAAAACAGAAATTAACCCTGACCCAATATATCGATCGTCAGTCATCCTTTGACACACACACACACACATTTTCAGGCATATAAAGTTAACAGGCATAGTTAGTACGCCATGAAATATGTGCGTACTCTTACTCCCTACCTTTTATTCAATATTCTGCACCATAGAGAAAAAAAAATTGGCAAAACAGCAAATAAAGACCCAGAAAAAACCTTTTGAGCAATTATTTATCGCTCGACGGAAAATCGCTTGTAAATCTCGTGAAAAGGTGAACTTTCCGGCTCAACACCACCACCATAAACTTCATCGCAAAAGTCTATCGTACTGTAATATTTACAGATTTATAGATACTTTCCGTATGAAACACATATACTTTCCGCAAATGGGCCGAATGTTGTGTTGTTGGTACGGAAAATCGAGCGACTGGTGGTTGAAGCAAAAAGAGTCGGGAAAATTGAGGCTATACAAAAATACTTTGCTACAAATAATGATTTTGATGAAAAGAAAGCCACTCGTCGTTTTTCCTGTTTTGCTTTCATTTCAGATTATCCTTTGGGCTTTCGTGCGGAAAATATCAAAGGCGCTGGTAAAGTCCTTTACGTGGATTCATTATGTTCCAATCGGCAGGATTGAAAATTCTACCTGTGTATCGATTGTAGCACGGAATTACAACCTAATCGCATAATCAACGCTGACATTAATAATTAGCAAGCTCCACTTAGATGCATGCATGGTAGAGGCAAAAATTAGGTCATTTTGTTAATTATTATTGACAGATTGGGATTGAATTTAATCAGAACTCATAAGCCACTTACGTTGGGCTGTTGCTGCTGCTGGTTGAGGTATTTATTATTATACGCTCTCTGACACGCGAACGCTAATAAGATGTGGAACTTGAAAGTATGCACATACAAGATTTTCCCTTCAAGCATTCAGCATAATAATTGCAATTTTGTAATTTCCCCGCAACCAATATGGTCGCCTCAGGGTCGTTTAACCGTCGGTATATCACACAACCAGATTGCAAATCTATTGCTCTGCAATCTGAAATCATAATTACAAAATTGTTTGCGGGACTGGACTGGACATGACACCCAGCAGTCCTACTAAGCAAACTCACGTCAGGCCAGACCAAGTCAGGTCTACATTTTAGGTTAAGAAAAAAAAACGAGCCAATTGATTTGAAGGTGACTCATGGCTCGCGGGCAAGTTTTTGCATTTCCTAGTGTCCGGGATCCGAATCAGATACATTACATACATTCGTCCAGTTTTAACAACCCCCTTGCGGGGTCCCACTTATTATGGCCAATCTAGATAAGCCAAGTATCTGGCTTTTTGCCTGTTTTGCTTATGGGGCCAAGCAACAACACAATTTTACTTGGAGAATTCCAAATGGAACTGTGTGCACTGTGATCAGCTTTGGGATTTGTGTGTATCTTGGATTTTTCATACTCGCGTATAAATAATGCCCATACATAATATGGTTGTATTTTTATTCCGCTTGTTTCGCCACTTCTTTTTATTTTTTTCTACTTGTAGCCAATTTTTATTAACAACAATCAGCAATCGTATGGCAACAGTGTTTTTGCTCCGTTGCTGTTGAAATGTTGCCTCAACGTGCCTAGTTGAAGTGATCCCGACAGCAGCGGTAATGGACAAGCAAGTAGCAATCAGCAACAGCTGATATTTGTGTGGAAAATGGGCAAAAATGAATATTTTGTTGATTTAATGGTTTTGCTTGCGTAAATTCTAGATATGATATCGAAACTGAGAGCAGAAACTGGTTGGTGTTGACTTCAGTTTAACCCGCTTATAACCGCATTTGATATTCTAGTCTAGAAAATAGCGAGAGCGACTTTGGAATTCCATGTTTCGGAGGAATGAGTTCGCACTATTTTATTCACAGCGGAAAATAAATAAAAAAAAAGTATATTTTATAATTATCCATTATATATAAAGGCAGGTTAAGGTAAAGATACCCAACTGGACTAAGAGATCTATGAGACCCTGAATCAACCTGATGAAGGCCAGTAGGTCCTTTGTAACAGGACTCGAAAATCCTTTCTACAGTTTCTTTATTTCATCTTTTTTTTATTCTCCACTGTCCTGAACTTTGCCAATTTCATAGTAAAGTGTTTCTTAACAGAAATATTTATGACAATGAAAAAAGGACGTTTAATGTTAATGACAGCGGAGCTCACGATGGAATCTCCAAAAAACATGAACCTGAAGCAACCCCGGGGCATTCGCAGAGGAGGTGTTTGGCGGACTTAATGTACTCCAGGCAAAGCCCGACTACGCGACGCGTCTTCCCAACAAAAATTAACATTTAGAAAATTCTGGCCGTTTTTTTCATGAATCTAAATTGCGTCAAATTGGTATAAGAGATGGCACTATTTCTTCAGGATAGTCCGTCTCATCCATTTCTTCCGGAATATCAATAGGCGTGTTTTTTTGTACTGCGGTGCAGGTTAATTGGGGGCTATCCGGGTTAACTTACACACATTACACAAACAACATACCCTAGTTGTTTGTGTGTAAGTTAACCCGGATAGCCCCCAATTAACCTGCACCGCAGTACAAAAAAAACACGCCTAATATTGCTTAAAATAGTCGAGTGACCTATGATTGAAAACTGACCGGTTTCATGGAGGCGGATAGCAGTGTTCGCTGCTAGCTGGTCTGTGAAGATGTCCAAGCGGAGCCAATTCAACAGTGCGCCCAAGACAACGATCGTAGTTCTTAGAGCCCCTGTCATGGCAATACATGCTGATCTTAGAACTTTCTCCAACAGAGTTCTATACAGGGGTACTTGCGTTGTGCATCGCAGGCAAGTCGCTGCCGTATATTTCGTCAATGTGATGATGTTATTATTGCTTGTACTTGATCATCGCTTCGAAGAACACACACCGTGCACGATCGTCGATGAACTTTCATCACTAGCGCAACACAGACCTTAAGGTGTGAGTTCCGAGCCCGCGACTGAGCGACTTACGTATACGTTTGCAACAGAAAAAAAAACTATCCTAACGGAGCACTATTCATGTGTATTTTATGTGACAGTACAGTTGTAGAACTACAACCTGCATCCGGCGATACCTTAAACTTTAAAATACACACGAATAGTGCTCCGTTCTGATAGTTTTTTTCTTACAATCGCAAACACAAGTCGCTCAGTCGCGGCCTAGAAACTCACTCCTTTAACCTCATTAATGACTCACCCCTCCTCGAAAAAATTTCGGTACGGCTTGCTAATAGGTTGATACTCTCCACTTTATGTACTTAACAAAACATTTCTTAATTAAGACGGATTTCACTTTGCACTAAGCCAAGAAATAACATAACCTGACAACAATACCGTCTGACGGACCCCACCATCCTTCCAACGTAATAGAAAAATATTTCAATCAACTCAATCCGCCCCGTTCATGAATTTTCATTAATAGATAAAGGACGAAAATGATATACAATGTGTACGGATACATATTTCCCTTTGCACGCTTGAGTAAACGCCAGATTTTGACAAAATATCGTAGCAACATTAAACACAACAACTATACCATCTTTCAATCTCTGATACTCCCGAAAAGGAGTCGCGCCAGACACAATCTTCGCTTTCCCATCCTACACTGTGATTCGTGGCCTGCAAACATACAAAGAAACATTATTGTACAACACTTCCATTTTATACTAATCCGACCGAGAACATTTCGAAAAGGGAAACATTCACATTTCGAGGAAGAGAACGAAAATAACACCATTATATTAAGCTCTGTCTACGACGATGCCCCCCCATCATAACAAAAATCCTTCCTTTGGCGAAGCCTGGCAAAAGGACCCTCTTTCAATTCCCACCACCTACACATCATATCTTACATAGAGACACATCAAGATTACAATTATGCATAAATGCGTATAAATACTTGAGAAAGATGTTGACAATTGAATTGAAATGCCTCGCTTCTACAGTCGTCTCCTTTTTGGCATTTTGAGTCCTACGCAGCGCCGCCGCGGCGTCCGGGGGAAGTGACGGCGGAGACATCAGAAAAGTCGTTTTAGCACAAGAATAGAGTCTCCCCAAAGTAGGTAATGCCTTTCCGGACGATAGCAAACACACTGAACGTATAGCATGACAAGGCATGGGGGCTATAGGACTACGGAATGAAGTGCTGGATAACGGTGGAAACGTGTGTTTCCAAATGAAAACAACGACCCTTCAAAGTGTCATTTTGCTCGGTGCGTTTTTCTGATGACGTTCGCGAGTATAGTATGCTCCACTGTTATTCGTTTTTATGTTGCGGACTATAAGTACGTGGCATTGCTTAAACGAACATCCTTTTTGTATTATAACATTGATGTCATTTGAGACAGCAACTTTGTAAACAATCTCTTTCGAAGCCACCACCTTTAGACCTATCTCTCGTTCTCTATGATACCACTTACATTCTTTCGAGGAAGCAAACCGACACGATACCATGATATGATGACAGCCGAGTCGTTGTGATGATGGTTGGTGGAAGGCAAAGGCCAACAAAGACTGAAGAAGACAACGTAAGCAAGACTTTTAATCCTGATACCTTGTCGTCAATGTGAAATTCTTAAGGGCGGCGGGCAAAACTGAAGCATGAACCATGATTATGGATGGATAAACAGAACACAGGACACCAAGACTTGAGCCGTGAAACAGCAAGAGCCTGGCGTACATTGAACAATATAGGATTGCTAAATTTTCTATTGTGTGTACCTTGTACCTAGAGTTGAAGCTCAACGTTCCTACGGACGTAGATAGTCCCCCAAAAACAAAGTCTCCATGTTATGTATATATTGTACATGGAAAGTAACTCGGTCTGGGCCTTTCACCTTCAACGTTTGATGACACCCGTTTCAAGTTCATTCATTTCTCATCCATAGAGTTCGTTGTTCTTTATCGTAGAATGTTGTCGAAAATAATCCCGAAGCGAGGGCATCGTACTACTACTGTCAATATAGTGGTACAATGACATCTTCGAGATATAACACTCTCTGTTTTGTCCGGCCTATAGTATAGTTGGTAAAGACTTTATTTTTCGTGAGTATCAGCAAAAGTTAATTGGATTATCCTGATGAGAAAAGTTTCCATAGGAAAATAGGGAATGAATATAAAATTGAAGACAGATTGCCACTTGAGAATAGCTAATGGGAGTGTCAGGAATCTAATAAGAACATTTCCTGGTATATTGAGTCCTTATTTATTTATGATTATTTGCATTGCTGTTTTTTTTTTGAGTCAGAAATGGATGACAAGGACATTGTAGCATTGTAGTTGTAGAGACAGGATAAATGATTTAATATTGTTTCTAGGATTAGAGTGAGATCATGTCATATACTCTCTACTCGACCGCCTTTTGTCCCCGGCTCGTCTTCAACATGTTCTCGGTACGCTCGACATGATTACATTGAGTATATGCCGAGAATATGTCGAGCACATGCCGAGGGCATGTCGAGTAAATTTCGATGTCGTCTAGAGTCTGATTCGAGGTCGAGCCGACCAATGTATGGGGGCTCCCACTTATTTACATTGTATACCCAAAGCATGTCGATATCGAGCAGGGACGAGTCGAGTAATGAGTGAGGGCCTTATGTCCATTCACTGATACAAGAAGTCGAGGACCGCACATTGACCCTCCAGCAAAATGCGGAATGTCATGCATTCAGACTTTTTAAATAAAAAAAATATTTTAACATCAAAAAGTATCAAAGCGACATGTCGAGAACATTCGAGTACACGTCGATGACGTCTAGAGTCCGAGTAGAGGTCGAACCATTTTTTTTATATTAGATACCCGGAGCATGTCGATGTCGAGCAGGGGACGAGTCGAGTAACGAGTGAACGGCCTTACGTGCATTCACTGGCACAAGAAGTCCAGAACAACACATTGATCTTTCAGGAAAACACCGATGATCATGCAAACAGACTTTTTAGAGGAAAAATACTTTAAAATCAAAAAGCGTCAAAGCAGCATAAAAATAAGAGTAGACAAACAACAGCAGACATGTCCTGAATAACTAGAACACTGCGTTCATATACGAGTCTACAAATCGAAAAAATAAAACTAAACGTAACTGAACTTTTGGAAAACACTACACAAACTTCTTCACAGTTTTCAGACAAACATACTTAGGGGAAATCCTTGGAGCCTTTTTTTGCCATGACCCGCGCCGCCGGCAGAACTAAAAAAGGACAATTCACTCGCTTGGCTGAATCCTGTTTTTTATTTTTTCTTACCTCATGTCCACCGCCATGGCGAGGTCGAACGAATTCAAAAAGCATAACCAGAGAATAGAAAGTGGATGGAGACACGCCGACAGTAGTAAAACTTACCCACTACAATACGAGGAAGCCCGAAATACTATATATACATATATATATGTACATAAAAAGAAAACTTACCAAACAATAACGAACCTACAAATATACATAGATTGAATTTGCAATAAACAAACAAGCCTGGCAGAAATACGAAAAGTCGTCTCTCCCGCTGTCTTTGCAGTTCGCAAAGAAAAAAACAGGATTCGTCCAACATATGCAAGGTTTCGACGTTCCTGGATAGTCATAGTCATCGTCTCCTATTTTTCTTATTATCGGGTAGCCTTGCATGCTACTACTATCCAAGACGGCTATAGGTTTTCTTGGCTCTCTGTTACTTTCAACGGGGTTGATGACGCGCCACACGGCATTGGAAAGAAAGCTATGCTCGTGACTTGCCTTCGCTGGTATAGTCCGTCGACTTTTAGAATCAACTCAGCAGGATATCTTCAGCCAAATGGATAAATTTACATTTAATTTTCTTTAAGTTTTCCTATACACAGTGGTGGTGGTGTGCTGTGTGTGTGGCTCCTTTGCTTGCGCTCTGTTTGCTATCGTGTTATTGTTCGCAAACTGAAGGCGGTTTGAGGAAAACACCTTGGCTGAGACGAGGGGACTTTGGGGTATATAGGATGGGAAGGGTTCTTTCCAACGACAACGTCGACGAAAATCGTGCATAATGGTGTCGATGTTACGGAGGAATCCTAAAAATCATGTCTGTGTAATATGATAAGCACCTGCGGAATGTGTACGACGACTATGATGAGGTGATTTGGTTGGAATGAAATGAGCGAAAATTCTTGTTGGCGAACATTAGGGGGTGGAATGTGTTCGTTTTTTTTTTTTCATTTTACGTTTTTATTTCACTTTAAGGGTGTCAAACATTCAAACAACAATTCCCGGTGGATTTCCGGAAATTTGTTTAAATTCATCAGAGCGTTCGACCAATGGAAACGGACTGACACACGCCAAGCGAGGAGTACAACAAGCTCGACAGCACACAAATAATAATGAGAACCCCTGGGAGAAGACGAAACATTCCGTGGCTATCATATTACAGCGCAACCCCCATTCGAATGTAAATTGGCCAATAAATCATCAACCCTGTAGAAATTATGGATTCTGATAAACACAGATTCGGAGAGGGAAGGGGTGGTTGTTATGTGCGGAACAGCTGTCGCCACCTGTTTTGAATAATTGGTCGAAAGAGAGTTTAGAAAATGCGGTGCCCGGGGAATGAAGGCGAAAACATTTTTTTTGCATCCTTGTGGTTGAAATTGAATCGGGAATGGTTCCATGCCAACCTGGTAAACATCATTATCGTAAAGAATGACAAGCTGCCTAATTAGGTCCAACTTTTGTGTCCATTCAGCGGAAGATGCCAACTAACACCTGAGAGCAATAGATACTAGAGGGCTGCGGGATCTATCTCACCCATATTTTAATAGCTAACAGATTAATAAATCCGATTTGCTATCTGGATTGGACGGCCGGATCTAAAGAGTTTCGTCGCACTCGTTGGTGATATTCGACCCCTAGGTAGATAAAGTCGTTAACTCTCGATAACTTGATCGCCCAGTCGAATTTCGGCGAAGTTCACTTTGATCTGCGTCTTGTTAATTTACAAGAGTTGGTAGCGTTTCTTCCGCTATCCTAGATACGATTTACAAGATGCTGATGTCGTCTGCACACCCTACTATTTGGACTTTGCGGTCGGGAGCGTTTTTTTTTTTTTTTGTTATACCGGGAGCTTTCTTATCAAGTGTGAGATTTGTTTATGCTACAGCTTGTACGTGTTCCCTTGTACAGCAAGTTTTGTTAACTGTCTTGACCCATCCAGCGGAATAGGCACGTCAACATCGCTTTCATAGGTCTGCTTTGTTGATGTTTCGACAGCAAATATATTTCGGATAGTGATATTGTTAGCATGCACATCCTATCCTATCCGAGTCGTCTTTTGCTGGAGTGCTTGGGGCGCTAATGAAGTTCTAATAATACCTGCAGGTAGCCGGGGATCGAACCCATGTTCTTTAGAGCGCGCTCGATTTCCTATCGGAGGTCGTTACCGAGACTTCATGACAAACGAGCGCATCAAAGTAGAGCGAGTAGGGTTTCCGATTTCCGGACCACCTGAAACAGCTATCCCCAAGGCTACACCTGAACAGCGTTTAGCGATTAGCCGATAATCCATGAACTGGTGCCGAGGCTCTTCAACCTGATACTTGAACACGCCATCCGGGTAATGAATGTGGACGCCAGCGGCACGCTAAACACATTTGAATGAAAGGTGCATCGCCGAATTTTCGGAGCAGTTTGCGACCGAAATGGATGTCGCATTCGGTACAACCATAAGCTGTACGAACTGTACGATGATCGTTAAACTACAACGTCTTCAATTTGTGGGGTATGTACAACGAATGGACGATAACCGGATGCTTAAAAAAAATATTGAAAGCACGCAGCAGAATAAGGCTAGCAGGAAGACTGAGAGCTCGATGCTAAGGCTCAGTAGGTTCTGCGTTCTGACGCCGAAAAACTGATGAGCTTCCAAAATTGGAGGACGCGCTCACATGACCGAGATAATTGGAGGACAATGATCCAGGCGGTCAAGGCCCGACATCGGGTTGTAGTGCCCAGATTATGGTAGTTAGTTCATTCGGCCGGTAATATCAAGCACATAAAATTTCCTTCTCGCCACAAAAATATATCTGGGTTACGTTTGTCTTCACCAGTCAGACAATTATTTGTGAATTGCAACAGATTCACTTAAAATACGCAATCGTAAATGTCAAAAGCATTTTCAGTACATAGAGTATTGAGCAATTTAAATAATTGATCGTAAACTCGGATTTGTTTGTATTATATTATCTGATTCGTACTGAGGCACCTACTTTCCTTTACGCGAGTCCGAAAATTAGTCTCCGTGTACAATAAATTCAGTGTAAACAGGAAAGCTATCTTTCAATACAGCGCAGCGTGCCCATTACCAGCTTTTACGATCAATAATAATCTGCACTTGTCTTGTGCCCAAAAAGACGACGACCACGTGACGTATTGACAATTATTCTTTATTAAACGCAACAACAACCAAAAAATAAAGAAATGCTTGTCCTGAATTTCGATATGAGCTATCGAAATGGAAATGACAAAAACACCGCAGTAATAAACTTTTTTATTGCAAAATTAAAAAGACAAATATATCTATCTAAAGTAATTTTCAAAATTCTACTGTCAAATTGACGAAGCTAACGTGAAAGGAACGGCAAAGGAGATTGAATTGATGAATGGCCCCGATGAACGAAGATTTAACTAAATCGCATTAAGAAGAGTCGGAAACAATTTGAAAAATTGGTCAAGAAGATTTCAGTTGCGGTAGGTTATGAGAATGGAGAGACCGTTAAAATCTCCGCAGAATTTCGCTTTCGTCTTAAGCGGCTAATGTGCGGGCTCACAACAAAAGCGAATTGCAAATCGATTTTTACCAACTGTTAAATTGCTGATTAATGAATGAAATCATGCATTACAATCAAAATGAGAAAGGTCAGGTTATCTCGTATATCCGGGAATAAAAATTGCTTCCATAGATCAAATTGCAATTTTCCCATTTAAGAAGTTTAAAACGAACAAATGGACGAGTTAATTTGAAAATTATCTTCTTTCGAAAACACTACGATTTTTGTTTTATTTCTTCAATTTATTGTACAAATAGACTTCAGTGAAGACCGAAACAATGGGAGTTCGCTTTAATCGCGTACAAGTTGAGTCCTGCAGTTGGCTCTTCATAACCGACCTCTTTCTCGCGCTGACCGCAAACCAACTTCTACATCACCCCAATTGGTTGCTAAGTACTTTATTAGCCGTATTCCTTTGTATACAGAATAGAACAATTAATATGCATTACACGAACAACATTGTCCCACGATAATTCTCGAGAGACAGCTGGCGCAGGAAACCTGCCTTGTAAGCGACTTTTCAGGTTGAAACAGGTAATGCAGATTAGGCCGATTTCGTGCAATTGCATGGAATAAATGATTTTGATGTCCAAATAAAATTTGGTAGCATTCCTAGTTGACAGGGCGACGGATAGTATTTCGCATCTTTGACCAATTGGGAGTTTTTGGGATCCGCTCGCCATGCGAGCTCCTCGGCTTAAGGCGAAATTCACACACACGACACCGCGCTGCACGACTGCTTGAAATTTCAGTCGAGATACACAGCATCAAATGGGCGGATTCACACTCATCGCTCAGCATGCGATACGATCGACTACGCTTGGCTATTGTGCGTGGCTGCGTCGGAGCTGAACATGTAGCTAATCTGAATATCGCCTAAGGGGTTGCAACCCTTATACTGCCCTAGAACGCAGGCTTCACTCTATACGCTACCGGGGTAAAGCCACTATTAGCCTAGGCGCGAACCACGATGTGTCGCTCAGTGAAACACAAACATCAAAATTTCTTAAATTATATTTCACTGAGGATATATTAGAATTTAAGTTTTCTTTTGATATTTGAGTTAAAGTTTGAGGCCAACTAGCCCAAGACACACCCCAACCAAGGAAACACTAGATTTTCCCAAAAATTCTTCTTTTCCTGTTCTGTTTTGTCTCGTTTCCATGCCACTATTCTGTTCTGGTTACAAAAAAGCACGACTATTGGAAACTACAAATCATAGAAGCTCATATATAGCTGCTGATTCATTGCGGTTTGCACCGCAATAAAAATTCGCGCATTCACCATTTGATGATGCTTAAAATTTATGACGATTTATGAAATGAAAAATGCTGATGTGTGTATGCCCGCCTCTAGAGTCTAGAGAAGCCAACTCGAATTTTGGACTATGACCGAGCAAGCGGGGGTGGCGACACTAAACTCATTATGAATCAAGAATCTTTGTGGTTGCTTTCTACTTTCATTTATAATTCCGGTGCCACTAATTTCAGATTCGTGGTACTGGAGGCTAGATATTTAGATATTCCGTGTATGGTAATGCAACATGGTCCGAAAAGGGAGCGGAACGGAAAAGAGGTCAACCAATTGGGCCTATAGAAGGGGGGAGATTTTCGTCAGAATGCAAAGATCTTAAAAATATTTCCTCATTTGTCATCTCGTCAATGTTTAATGTTGGTCATGTTCTATCTGGGTATTTTTATTAGTTGTCATCAATAAACTAGCCTGGACTTCTCTTTAAATCAGTGTTTGGCCCTCTTTCACGCACTCCCCGGGGAGTGATGAATAATATAATATTTTTATTCCGGACTTCGTTTATGCCGGCTGTACTTCATGTGGTGCTCCGGGGAAGATGAAAGTTGATGGTACTGCCTCATGGACAAATTTGTCCATTTTTTTCCTCGGCAGTTGATTGATCTCCATTGGAAATGTTTGATATACCAAGAAACGTATGATTCGATGATTTGTTGCAAACTGACACAACGGCGAATGCGTCTGCTCTTCGTTTTTTTTTCGGGTACACATTTATAAGAAAGTTGTAAGGAAAAAGTGACGCGGGTCTTATATAGTATTTGGAATCACGCAATATTGTGTAAGAAAAGAAAATCTTTTGCATGCCATGCTAACCCTGACGTTGTTGAAAGCTAATTACGAGTATGTTTATGGTAACGTGCTGGATGGAAATTGTTTGAAGTTGTTCTGATTTACGTTGATCGGTGTGTGGATTGCGTGACATTAAAGCCTAAGAGTGGAATTTATTTTTAAAAAGTTCTAACCAATTCTGTATTGTTTGATTCCAGTAAACTTGTTTAAATCAAATTGTCAGGGGGGGGGATTATTCAACAATTCGTCGACGTTTAACAGTTCAAGGAAGGCATTAGTACAACTTGCGTATTATTTATGTAAGGTGTGTCCATACAGGATATTGTGACCTTAACTGACAAATTACTGAAGCATTTCAGTTTTGCCGTTTGGTTGATGGAAGGAAAAGGACATGTCTGTCACGGGGATTCTTTCTTTTTTTTTTAGTTTTGCGATTAGGCGTCAGCATAGGTTGTATCTAGAAGAAGCTATTACTTGGCAACTTTTTTCCCGGCCAATCCCAGCGTCGTCCTCCCGCCTCAGTTACATCAATGGCGCCCA
This sequence comes from Chloromyia formosa, assembly GCA_964017055.1. Lineage (NCBI taxonomy): Eukaryota > Metazoa > Arthropoda > Insecta > Diptera > Stratiomyidae > Chloromyia > Chloromyia formosa. The sequence continues at coordinate 3,692,705 of OZ024818.1, read as the reverse complement.
ATGTGGGCCAACATTTTACTGTCCTTCAATCTTTCAGAGTACTAAGCCACTGTATAACGCATGAAATTCGGCTTCACGTCTTTTTTGTCCAGCCAGAGCTTAGGAATGCTTTTCCGTTTTTGTTAGGGTTTTGTATTAAAAACAAAATCGGTTATGAAATCGGTCAAATGTCTGTCCGTCTGTCCATGAAATATCTCACGAACGGCTGAAGCTACATACATGAAATTTTGTGGGAGTATGTAGAATTATTATAATTCGCCGGAGAAAGCGATTCGTTGTAATAGACTGACTTTAAGGGGATGTCACCATAGAGGGGAAATGAAGGCCAAATTTTTTTTTCATCTGGTATAGGCAAGTGGGGTATCATGAGAAAGGTAACACCGAGTACATTTCATTTCCGGTATTTTCATCAAATTTGAAAAGAGGGGAAAAGAGATAGAGGGGAAAATATGTGATCCGAGATTGTCCCCCCCCCTTGCATTTCGATACCGTTATACTTAGAAATATGAAAATTTGCAGAAAGGCGGCATTTTACTAGTGTAGAAAACCGAAAATCGTAGAATTTTGATATCTCAACAAAAAAGGTTAATAATAGTACATTTCTTTAGTTGCAGTTAGCATACCCCTGCACGCCTTAAGCACAGCTGAGGTCAAAAATATTGATGGCCAATGATAACCAACATCATTGGCAATAATATCTTTAAGTTTCATTACAATCACATAATATTTAATAATAGTACATTCATTTAAAGTTAGACATTTTGACACTATCCACACAAAAATTACACCTACCGGCCTCATAGGTGTGAGTACTACTTTCATGTTGTTTTTCGTAGTGCGAATTGCAGTTATTTGATTAATCATTTTTGAAAGGGTAAAGATTAGTTGGGGGCGCTGCGTCGTAATTGGCAAAATTTACCGAGTGGAAGGAGGAGGGGTCCACATAGAGGCGAAATTAAGCTCAAATTTTTTTTTTATCGACTGGTATAGGCAAGTGAGGTGTCGTGAGAAAGGTAATGTTGAGTACATTCCATTTTTCGCATTTTCTTGAAATTTGTAGAAAGGGGAATAGTGGGGGAGGAAAAAATATTAGTCCGTAATTTGCTAGAATTATGAAAACTTACAGGAAGGTGGGTTCCGAATAGCATATAAAATGGAAAATAATGGAATCTGTATATCTTCTCAGAATAGGTAAGTAATAGTTTATTTCTGTGGTTACAGTTAGCACACCTCTGCATGCCTTAAACACGTTCGAGGTCAAAAGTACTGATGACCAATGATAACCAACACCTTAGGCAATAATATGTTCTAAGTTCCGTTACAATCACGTAATATGAATTGGCATGTAAAATGTAAGTGGATAAGACATTTTAATTATGTTTTTTTTTGTCCATCTGAGTGGTATCAAGAAGAGCAACTAGCCGATATTTATATACCAAAATAAGCACTTGCTACAGAACCCTCGGATTGCGGGCGTAGCCCTTTATATTCCGGTTTCATTTAAAGTAGTTTACAGTGTGCAGTGTGTGACTACAGCTCCAACTTAAGCAATGATATGTATGTAGCGACAAACAATCCGACTGTACAAACAGAACGGATTATAGTGTAGCCGGAGCTTTGTGGCGATCTAAGCAAGAGCAGATTACTCCTCAAACTCAAAAGAAATAGGTTGAGAGCGACATTAGTCTACTCAGGACACTCTCTCTCTCTCTCAATTGCCCTAACCCCTTGTGGGGCATAGCGCGTCAACTGTTGCATGTGGCCCAGTTGACGTTTCTCGGCATAAACTGGTTTCGGAGAATGCAGTTGCCAGCATGCACCTCCTGCACATCCATGGCCACGAACGTCGTTGTGGACGGGATTCGAACCCGAAACGCCAGTAGTTAAACATGAGACTGATGCCTCAACACACTACGCTACCGGTCGCCCCAGACCCAAACTCGCAGGACACTACCTCACCACATCTCAGGCTAGTATTGGGATTAACCTGCAGCCACTTATGCAAAAAATGTGAGATAGAAGAGGACACCATCGAACATACCATATCTTATGGTGCTTACCGCTCTTAAGAGCTGGCAGAGGTGGCCAGTACCGCCTCGTTGAATCAGTTGATTCAATTTAGCGGAGTGGTTACCTGGCAGCTCTAATTAGTCAGTGGAGGATGCGCCATCGGCAACCCTCATACTTAATCTAACCCAAGACGAAACAATGCAAAGGGAATACCGTAAAGATATAATTTGCCCAATACGCAAGAAAGGTTACTAGCTAGACTGTAACAGCTACCGAGGTATCTCGCTGCTCTGGACTGCCTATAGCAATATGCGTCATCCGAAATCAATTTATGTTAACGAAACGTCAACGTCCAGAGGCTTAATCTTAGTAATAGTTCGCGCGCTATGTTCGACTAGGGGCTAGGACAAATATGTATCTTCAAAAATAAGGCCACAGGAACGTTTTAAAGTTGTACAAAAAAAATTTTGACAGATTTGCCAAAAAGCTGACATTTCACAAAAACCGTCATATCTGAGAAACTACGGCAGCTAGCAAAATGTTTGTAGTACCGTTAGATAGGTAACATAACAAGCTATCATGCAAAACTTACTTCATATAAATATCTTCAAAAATAAGGCCACAGGAACGTTTTAAAGTTATACAAAAAAAATATTGACAGATTTGCCAAAAAGCTGACATTTCGCAAAAACCGTCATATCTCAGAAACTACGGCAGCTAGCAAAATGTTTGTAGTACCGTTAAATAGGTAACATAACAAGCTATCATGCGAAACTTACTTCATAAAAATATCTTCAAAAATAAGGCCACAGGAACGTTTTAAATTTGTACAAAAAAATATTGACAAATTTGTCAAAAAGCTGACATTTCACAAAAACCGTCATATCTCAGAAACTACGGCAGCTAGCAAAATGTTTGTAGTACCGTTAGATAGGTAACATAACAAGCTATCATGCAAAAACTTACTTCATATAAATATCTTAAAATTAAGGCCACAGGAACGTTTTAAATTTGAAAAAAAAAATATTGACAGATTTGCCAAAAAGCTGACATTTCGCAAAAACCGTCATATCTCAGAAACTACGGCAGCTAGCAAAATGTTTGTAGTACCGTTAGATAGGTAACATAACAAGCTATCATGCAAAACATACTTCATATAAATATCTTAAAAATAAGGCCACAGGAACGTTTTAAATTTGAAAAAAAAAATATTGACAGATTTGCCAAAAAGCTGACATTTCACAAAAACCGTCATATCTCAGAAACTACGGCAGCTAGCAAAATGTTTGTAGTACCGTTAGATAGGTAACATAACAAGCTAACATGCGAAACTTACTTCATAAAAATATCTTCGAAAATAAGGCCACAGGAACGTTTTAAATTTGTACAAAAAAATATTGACAAATTTGTCAAAAAGCTGACATTTCACAAAAACCTTCATATCTCAGAAACTATGGCAGCTAGCAAAATGTTTGTAGTACCGTTAGATAGGTAACATAACAAGCTATCATGCAAAACTTACTTCATATAAATATTTTACATAGTAACAACATTTCAACGATCCGAGCCAAAATTACCTAACCAACGTATTAGAATTGTCGAGTGCTCTGCCTACGTAGTAAAAGTTCATATAGAATCAAGTCGGCCGGGGTATGCAACAGCAACATGAACTTTTCAGCCAAAACAACATTCAAAACACAAGTCGTCGAGTCGATTTCATCGGAAGAGAAACATCTCGGACTTTGCAGGCATATTTCAGAGAACAACACGCCCAAGAAAGGTCATAACCTTTCGCTATCAACGTCTTTCCCTCGTTCCACGTCATTATCAATCTTTCCAGCGAACTGATAATATTAATTTATATCTATCACCAAAAACAATCAACAACATTTAACTATGTTTATACAATATTCTGTGTATTATCACAATACATGGCTACATGCTACTTTAATACAATTTTCCCTATCTATATCTGTACACAAAGTAAATGTGTTCAGTTGGCGATTAAAATGACATTAAGGTATCAATCAAATGGTCAACTAGTCGAATTAACGCGATAGAAAAGTTCTAGTTAGCGGAGGGCCCGGAGAGTGGTTTCGTCGGAGTGCCATCACTGAAAATGTGGGTAGCTGTTGAAGTGGTCTGCCTCGTCAAACTGGTGGATTGAAATATCGCTGAACTTGTGAGATTTTTCATATCTTGGGCCATTTGTACGCACAACTTGATTTGAATTTTCAACAAATTGACCGAGTGCAAATTACACATCTCTCTTGTAGAGCCATCGCATGTTGGCGGCATTTATTCTCGGTAATCATAGCACGTAAGACGTTAATCATCCAATTAGTGAAATTTATAGATAATCGACGTGTATATAGTGAGAAGATTGTTGTTCTGCGAAACAGGCCTGGCAAATAACCGGGCCAATTATGGTGACATCATACCGTATCATCGCCGAGCCAACGGTTGATAATTTTGGTAATTCCCCATGTGAACAGACATTTTCTAGGATTATAACAGAAAGAGAGAGAGTTCAAAAGTCGTTAGAAAATAGTTGACCTTAGCTAGATCCACAAACATATCGGGGCTCTGACAATGGGCCATATCACAAAAAAAATATGTACATTCTAAAAATACCCTATTCATATGCCATCATCTAACACCTCCATGACACTGACTTTGGTTCGCTACGTGCTAAATACAATGTAATGAAATGACAATCACACAAAGTGGAGGGTTCATTTACCTATATCATCACATACGTGCAATGACTTTTCAACGTAATGTGCGCTGTAGAGAGGCCTCGGGGGAAACTTCCACTTTGCCACCGCCTATCTTCCTCCGAAATTATTATTATTATTACTATCATCATCATCATCATTTTGGGCACATACACATATAGTAAAAACCAGTAATAGATGATACCGTCATGATTAGCAACAGAAGCAGCAAAACTGCTAAACTTGCCATTATTACTATTATTGCGCGTAGTTATTTTGGAGAGAGGTCGTCGTCGCCGCGAATAACACTGAAATTATGTATCTAGATATATTCGGAAATTCGTAATGACTCTATGGGCTATGGAAGGTGAGTGTGTTGTGTGGATTAGAGATCGAAAAAGGGGGACCACCCTTACAAAACATTATAAATCATTTTCAGCATTGAACACATTGCCACAAATATTGATGAAAAAAAAAGATCACTGAAGCGCACCCTCTGTCACTACAAATAACGTCGCCACTTTGAATGACAGCCAAGCCAAGGCTCTAGCGTCAGTGTCGATTTATTCGAAATCAATAATAAGCAGACCGAATTAACTCAGCTTTACAACATCTCCCTTTAGTGGGTTCCGAGTCTTATGCGGTAGTGGCCCATGCTTATTAATGCAAAAAGGGAGATCCATGAACTCTACCTGAAACAGGGTAGCGATAGACCAAGCCCACATTTCCCCCAACTGAGCTACAACAAGCCTAGATCATTGTTCAGCTAGTTTGCGCACTTTCTTACGCCAGATGGCGCTAAGATACCTCCATGGTTCCTACGGCAACCTTGGGCCCTGTTCCCATGGGCATCATCGGATGCCCATTTATCAGTCCATTACATAAGTTAAACGTTAATAATGTTGAGTTTAGATAATAGTTAAATTAAATTGAGCTATCAGTTGAGCTCTCAATTGAGCTGTCAGTGGAGTTATCAATTGAGCTATCAGTTGAGCTACCAGTTAAACTATCAGTTGAACTATTAGTTGAACTGTCAGTTGAGCTATTGTATCAGTGGGTTCTATCTGTTGAGCTGTCAGTTGATCTATCAGTTCAGCGCCATTTAAGCTATCAGTTAAGCTGCTAGTTGAACTATCAGTTGAACTAACAGTTGTGCTATCAGTCGAGCTGCCAGTCGAGCTATGAGTAGAGTTTTCCGTTCCCCATAAGTTTTTTTTTCGGATAGCTCAACTGATGGAGAAAATTGAAACTGGTACGACTGTCTAAAAATACCTTCTTTACGTCGTCGTGTGCTCTGACTCAATCTGCCAATTTTGATTTGCGGAAAACATTTCCAACAGTGTTAACAAGTAAACAGTCAATTTCAAGAGCACCTTTTCGTCCCCTTTAAACGAATAACAAGATATTTCAATATTCAATGCACTTGGAAATAATCTTTGTAAATTTTTGTCAGATACTGAATTTTACGATATAATTATCGCTCGTGGCACTCATCCGTATTATGTGCAATGGGTAAATAGCGAACAATTCCAATCTGTTTATTTTTGAAGTCAAATGGAATTTACTTGTTTTTTTAACAAGCCGATGAAGACAAATGATTGATACGACAACAGCTCGTGTGTGTCACCTTAAAGCTTACATGTTGCCCCAGGATAGAGGGTAAACGAAACGTTTGTTTTTGCATTCGATACGGTCACAATGTCAAACGACTGGACGTTGATACTGCAATTGCAGACATATTGTCAAAATATGATTGGTGTAAATATTGAAAACGGATACTTTGCAAATGTTGATCATTACGTCTAGAGTTCGATTGTGGGACGTTACGGCTAGCGATGCCCATGTCGATTGTCGAAGACAATTCCCCATGCTCATGCCCATGTTTCAGGCGGCATCCAAACAAATCTTCATCCCAACATCACGTCATCTTCAAACGTTTTTTTATCCAACTTTCAGGATTATGTACGATGTTTTTTTATAAATTCTCCTCAAATCAATTCTTATCACATTTTCTCGTTTACCGTTTCCATTTCCGCATATTTATTTTCAATATTTACGCCCCCTCTCATCCTCATGGCACGTCCTTTTTGCGTTTGTCACTTTTCATGTGCGACTACAATACCGCACCGTCGCGTCCGTACCATAGCATCTTAGGGATTCGTCGGGATGCACGGATGTTCTCTTCTTCGCTCTATTTTTTTTATGTGTAAATTGAAACTTTACCAATTTCCCGTCAATTTCATCCTGAATATTTTCTACCATTGATCCGTCCATGCAATATTTATTCGTGCCGGGGAAAGCGAAGAGCAGGGAGCGGAAGGAAAACGTCTTCCTTTCTCCAATGTCGCCCATTATCCGCTTTCCGACTGACAGTCGGCCGCTTGCTGATTCCACTGTGTGTATTTCTCTTACATGATGTCATCGAAATTTTATATACATATCTCGATAGATGGATCTGATATGTTTGTTTTCACATTGAGGCCATCGATAGGATGGTTAAGTTCACCTTCCTGTTGCCGTCCTACTACTACCACTAGTGACAAAAATCCGGTAAAGACTAAAAAAAAAACCGGAGACAAAAAACCACAATGATGGAAGACATTGCGTACCAACCAAGAGATCCTGATAAAAAGACGAATGGCTTTCGCGGTCGGGGGCCAGAGCCATTAGTCAAATTTAACTATTTGGAAAACTTAACGACAGCTATTAGGGAAAATTGCGGAAAACTCCTCGCTCGCGCCAATATCAATGGCGTCAAATTAAGATGCTCCGGTTGGCAATGTAAACGATTGGAGAATCCTGCGGAGTGTAGAACCCATCTGGCTGGCACTAGCACACCAAACGAACCGGATTTGTTGAAGATACAGAAAATGGGGCAATGATTATAGAAAAACTATCAGTGAAATTGCTGGAAAATCCATTCTCAGTAGTTTAATTAAACTCAACGGAACGGATTTTTTTTATGTATCCTTTCACATCGGTCCCATTTCCCGGGGCTAGTGCCGAACGTCCGCCGTCGAACCCTTTTTGTGTGTTCGTGTTTCTTTATCCGACTTCCATTTATTTTATCAATTCACTTTGTTCAAAAATTTTTGCACCACATTTTGCCTGCGAAAAACGAAAAAAAAAACATACAAACAATCTGGAGCAGACAAACGGACGAAGGAAAGGATCGGTCGGTCGGTTCGGTTAGTTTGTCTTCTTGCGAAATGGATTTTTTGTTTCTACTGACAGTCAATTTTCTTATTTTTCTACTTGTGCGTTTCGATGAAGATTTAGTGGCTGATAAACGAATCAGTTTTTAAAGGCGGATGAGTGTCCCGGACACAGAGAGCGGGAAGGACAGTAGGAGAGTCAGCCAAGCATATAAACCTACTTCGATTCCAACAACCTTTTGACTTGTCTTCGCGTTTTTTTGGATTAAATCTTCCGCTTGATTTCGAAATGGCAATCAGTCTGATGGATATTGACTAAGACAAATGTTATTTTATGAAGGTTCCCTTCGTTCTTTTTTCGGTTGGGGCGGAAAGCGCTCTCTCGCACTTGCTGCTATCCTTATTGTGCTGTCATTTCGAATTTCATGATATGGAGCACTCGCACCGTATAGAACAATGCGCTTGACATGTATATGCTGGGAATTGATATGATGTATGTCGAAGGGTTTCTAGGTTTTCTGGTTTTATTTTGTTTGTCCTGCGTTCGTTTCCATATAGACCGTTTTATGTCTCATTTTGCAATAAGAAGCGATGTAGGATATGTGTCCCAGTCGGTTAGCCCATTTGGCGAGAGTGCTGATGGCGTCAGTCGTAATAGATTCACAATAGAAGGATTTGTTGATACGGTTGAGCGATGGGGAATTTAGAACGCGGAGCGCAGTGTTGATGATCGAAAGGCGCAAAGGACATGCGAAGGAGGATTTGTCAATGTTTGAATGAATAGCATGAATTCATTTCATGCTTAGCTGAATATTGATATGAAAATGTTTATCCTTTTTGGTGGTGTGTTTTTCGAATATCGTCGCGTCGTGCACGTCGTCTTCGAAGGCCCCATTAGTTGTCCTCGTTTTTTCCCAACATTATCACCGCAAAGAGAAAGTTGACATAACTTCGTTTTATTTACATCGTAGTTATAATAATTTGTGTACACACCATCAAACACCACATCGATAATTTCGAATGAATAGCCTCTTGAAAAGCGTCTCAGCTTCAAAGTGATCTTGGGACGATGGTTTCATGATGCCACGGGGAGAGATCAAAACGCCAAGAGGCTTAAGGCCCAAACCGTGTGTTGTCTTCGTCATCCATTCATTTCCACCTACACTCGCGTCGTTGTCGACGACGACGTCTTGCTGGATTGCTTAGCGTTTAAACGTGCGACTACTAGCACGCGACCAACCAACATTTCAATCACTTTACCGTTTTAATGTGTTGTAACGTTTTGTTAGCATTTCCACTTTTTTTTTGTGTCGAGTTGGGACTCTTCAGCTACCAGTCTTGCGTTGACCCAATAAAAGAGTCCAAATTGACAACAAAAGCAATTACCATCAATTTTCATTTTGTGAAAGTCGTCAATGTCGCGAGGCGTCTGTTCTGCTACCATCGCGCTTGTTGTCGGCGATTTTTTTTATGATTATTGATCACGGAGTGTTTAATTTTATTGGAATTAGGATTGGGAGGGAGAGCCTGTTGATTATATTGGATTGGATCATGGTCGATATTGACGACAGATGTGACACGAACAGATGGTTTTTTGCCTACTGTGTAGCGCTACGGCGGCGTTCATACTGCTCCTGCTATGCGATGCGATACCATGCGATGATGTTTGTTTTTTAATTGCGATGCGATGTGAAGGATGTTTACACTGCACGCGATGCGATGATATATGCGATGGGATGGTTGCACGGTGCGTACTATTAGTAATGTGTAGTACCACCACGACGATTGTGGCCATGGATGTGCAGGAGGTGCATGATGGCAACTGCATTCTCCGAAACCAGTTTATGCCGTCGAAACATGGAACAGTTGACGCGCTATGCCCAACAAGGGGTTAGGGCAATTGAGAGAGAGCACAGTAACGAGTCGTTCTTTTTCAATGACTCAACAGAATGAGCGAAAGATACGGCACTACTTAGTTAGTTTAGTATGGCACCCGTTCAGAAAGAGCTAGTTTGAATATGGCACCCGTCATACGAAGTGATACGTTTCTATAGCAAATACTTATCCGATAGGGCTGGCTCGAACTAAAGGGCAAGCCGCTGACTCCGAATCTGGGGTCAAAACAAAAAGAAAACAAAAAAAATTGAAGTTGCCCATGACACAGGTTGGCAACCTTGTTTTCATGGAAAATAGTGATCCGATTTGACTGGCTCGAACTAAAGGGCACTGGGGGGTCGCTGACTCCAAATTTAGGGTCAAAAAAGGAAAAAAAAAATTGTTTCTTTAAAACTACGACTTTTATTGAATATGTTATTCACCAAGTTTCTGACTCTTTGTATGACTCTTTTTGAACGACTCAATGGAAAGAGCTTCTGTGTCAGCACAGTAAAAAGAGTCACTGTGTCCATCACTAGGTACTATGGATGTGATGAATGCATACTCAATTGCCTTAACCCCTTGTGGGGCATAGCGCGTCAACTGTTCCATATGGCCCATTTAACGTTTCGTTGGCATAAACTGGTTTCGGAGAATGCAGTTGCCAGCATGCACCTCCTGCACATCCATGGCCATGAACGTCGTCGTGGACGGGATTCGAACTTGAAACGCAGGTAGTGATACATGAGACTGATGCCTCAACACACTGCGCTACCGGTCGCCCCCGCGATGTATGGTTAGATGAACCACCTCTTCAGTTTTAAAAACTCAATCAGCCCGAGAGCATGTCGTTGTCCATTTTAGAAAATTTACCGATTACTCTGTGCTACTAGTCGTATTTGCACAGAATAACGGACGTATTATCACTCAAACTAGCAATAACGCGCCAAGATCAGCGGCGTGCGTTTTAAGGAAGCTTTACCGCTGCAGCGTATAGAGCGAGCTTGGAGGAGTTTCAGTGTTGTGTACTGAGGGTTGTAAGCCCCCGAGGAGCCCACGCAAAAGGAGTGCGAAATCATAACAATTTAAAACACACTATTGGTCAAAGGAAGACCGGTAGCACAGGGACGATCGGTAGATCAGTGCGAGAGGTATCAGTTTCTTGTGTGACTACTGGCGTTTCCGATTTGAATCCCCTCCACGACGACGTTCGTGGACATGGATGTTAGTGTTGTCTTTCCCCTATGGTGCGGGGCGTAATATTAAGCCACAACATATCCCGACTTGTCGCAGGTAGACGGCTAAATGGGGGAGCAGGAGGCGTATGCTGGCAACTGCATTCTCCGATACTAGTTTATACCAACGAAACGTCAACTGGGCCACATGGAACAGTTGACGCGCTATGCAGGGGTGGGGCAATTGAGTAGTATTGGTTAAAGACACGAACCACTATGCGTCACCCGGTCAAATAGGAACATTTCGATTTTTTCCTACAAAGCCTTAACAAGGACTATAAGCATTCAAGGCTTTCTATAGCACAGCAATTCGACACGCGACAATTTCTTTAAACCTTCAAAGAACAAATCCCATCTTTTGACGTTAAACTAGATACGTATCAAGATTGGCACACAAAACACGGATGTTTATGCAAAAGTAACGCATCTGTAAAATGTACTTTTACGTTACGTTGATTTATTGTTTACTTTGTTTACATTTAATCATGTATCTTAACTACTTCCTTACTGCAAACTACACATGCTCACATAAAGATTGTAAGTACGTGACATTTTTGTTAATTTTTTTTTTTCGCGTTTGTTTTGCTTGAATATTGCAAGATATACAGGCTTACACACGTAAGATTTGTGGGCGATTTTGGGTTCGTTTATTGTTGGCATGGCGACGTGTTTTAATACTTAGACTAACTAGTAGCATCAAACATATGCGCATGTTTATATCAGCGGACGTTATTAATTATGCGTATGCTTACGATACTCTGAAATTACTAACACCAGAGTTTTAAGGTCCTTGAAGATAATCATCCAACGAATAGACGAGATAATCACGTCCAGATGTCAACTGATGCTTCGAATCTTAGCTAAGTCTCATCAATTGACACACAATGCCAGTTCTTGACAGGTTCAACGGTTGTTCTGTTTGAAGTGAAACTTTTAGGCTACCCGCCTATTGGATCGCGTGTTGCGTTCGCCTCTTTTCTGTCAACGGAGTGCGTCTTTGCTTTGGTCTAGTCATGGTTTCAAGGTCCAATTTTGCTGAGAAAAACTGGTGGGGGGTTTGCTTAGTTCGCTGATGGGGAATCTGAAAACAAAATTGCCAAAAATAAAATGGAGGAGCCAGAATGGCAAGATTTTTTCATTAACACGGCCAATCTTGCTTTCTGCAGAAAAAAACGGTTAAGTCTATCGCGAGTCTGAAATCAAAATTGGCAAAACTCAAAAACAACGGCAACCCCTTTTTTTTTAAATACGGCCGATCTTGTTGGAAAACAAACTGGTATAGGTTTTCTGGGTCGCTGATCACGAATCTGAAGTTAAAATAAAAAAAAGAGCACAGTGGAGGATCTAGAACGGCAACACTATTTTTTATAAACGCGGCCAATTTTGCTGAAAAAAATTGTAGGAGGTAGTTAAGGCCGCTTATTGCGAATCTGAAGTGAAAATTGACCAAAATCAAAAACGAAACGAGATCCCGAACGGCAACCCTTTTTTTTCAAAAAACCGCCAATCTTGATAGGAAAAAAACGGTTAGGGGTTTTTTTGGGCTGCCGATCACGAATCTGTAGCCAAAATTGCAAAAAAAAAATGGAGGATCTAGAATGGCAACACTTTTTTTTTATAAACACGACCAATCCTGCTGGAAAAAAGGGATTTTTTTTTTCGGTCGCCGGTAAATTCAAAATTTCAAAAAATATGAACCTAGATCATGTGCCGTACCGAATCAGGTCTGATCCGATCCGCAAAATTAGCGGACCATACCCTGACTACTTTAGTCGATAGATACACTTGCTTTGTTCAGCAAAGACGCAATTCCATCCATTTGATGAATTCTCGACTGATATCGCGTCAACAAATTGTGTTGGCTGTCATCCTGACCTAAAGCTTAGCCCAACAAAAAAATTCGATTATTCATCACATCAGGCATGCCATGTCGTCGTCTGTCTCTCTGCAATACAATCAGCCAATTTCATATCACGATAATAAAACAAGAAATAGCAAGACTATATGACACTCAGAAAATAAAAGCAAATCTGTATGATTTGTGTCATTACCCCGAAATGTGAAATTGCGTAAGCCACCGTCACTCATCACCAGAAAAACGAAGACTGTGATAGCAACAAGCAGCTGTGTTGTCGAAAATGGGGAAGATTCTGTGACTATTTCGCCCCGCGTGATGATTAAATTGCAGCGCGTATTCACAGGCCTTGCCTAATTTTTTCCGCCTCTGTCGCACTCTTCCGAGCCGGAGGGCGAAATGAATGCGAATATATATCATATAATCACAACCAGCAGCTTAGAGAACAACACAATAATAATTCCTTGATTTATGCGAAATATGGAAATGAAATTTTGCGTGGAAAATTCATTGACCGGGCGGGTTAGGCCATGTTTTTTTGTTGCGAAAACCCATGCGTGTTTAATATAATACGAAGGAAACAGGACAATGGCAGATTATCCCTGCATGCACGATACAATCTATAAACTTGGAAAATCGCAAAAGTTTTTTTTTCTATTTCGACATGAGCCTATGAGTGATACATACTCGGTATGTGTGGGTATATAAGCTGCGACTGATAACCGATAAAAATGAACTTCTTTTCGGTTTCTTACACAGTTTTTTTATTTTTCTGCACGGTTCCGTTTGACATGTCGTCAGTTGAGAAGTTTCTGGGGGTTGGAAGAGCAGCGTGAAATATTGTAAATTTCGGTCTATCGACTTCTTGTCTTCTTGTGCCACTTCGATCCACTTTGATGTCATCCTAGATTTTATTTTTTCTTTTGCTTCTTTTCGGATTACTTGGAAATATATTTTTCTGTCACGCAACATACGAGTAATAGAGGGAGGACGAAAAATAACATGCTATGGCTAATGACACTAGAATTGCTGCGACAAATTTTTGTTTTGACGTTGTTTCGTTTTGTTTTTCTTTTTGGGGAAAATTTAACACCCACACAAGGTTCTGTTTATGATTAGGGTGTCTGTTTGCGTTTAGGAGAGATTTGGCTAGATTAGACTATTCTTTTATCAAGCAATGCTATTGGCACGCAGTTATTACTTTTTAAGGTTTTGTAGCGAAAACAAAATCCTTATAAGATCTCTCAAATTTCCGTCCGTCTGTCTGGTTAATGAATACCTCACGAACGGTTGAAGCTACACACATTAAATTTGATGAGAATGTAAAGAAATGTTGTAATTCGCTGGAGAAAGATGCAATGTACGAGGGTTGCCTTTTATATTTCGGGATTAGAGAACAAAAACAAATATTAATCATTGAAAATCGCTTTATTGTTTTTCAAAATATTCCCCATGAAGATCTATACACTTTTGCATGCGTTTGAACCAATTGTCAAAGCACTTTTGCCACTCTGATTGAGGTGTCTCCAAAACATGCATTCTGAACGCAGCAACAGCTTCTTCAGGTGTTGAAAAACGTTGACATCTCAGTTTGTTTTTTACGTACGGGAATAAAAAGAAGTCATTCGGTGCCAAGTCAGGACTATACGGCGGATGACCCATCAAATCTATGTTTTGAGTGCTCAAAAATGCAGTTGTTTGAGCTGATGTGTGAGAGCTCGCATTGTCGTGGTGAAGAGTGATCCGTCTTCGGCGGTTGGTTTTCCTGATTTCTTGGAAGACAACTGGCAAACAAATGGTTGTGTACCACTCAGAATTGACTGTTCTGCGTTGTTCTAGTGGTACGGTTGCGACATGTCCAGTTTTTCCGAAAAAGCAGGCGACCATTTGCTTGGAAGTGCTTCGTGCGCGAACAACTTTTGTTGGGTTTGGCTCATCTTGAAACGCCCATACAGTCGACTGCTGTTTACTTTTGGGCTCATACGCGTAAATCCACGATTCATCACCTGTCACGATGTCATAGACGTGTTTCGAAGCACCGCAATCGTATTTTTTGAGCATTTCTTTCGACCAATAGACACGAGCCTTTTTTTGAGCGATTGAGAAATTGTGTGGGATCCAACGCGAACAAATTTTTTTGACAGTCAAATGTTCATGCAATATTGAATGTATGCTGGTCCCACTAATGCCTAAGATTGTCTCAATCTCACGATAGGTCACATGACGATCTTGCAATATCAGTTCGCGCACAGCATCAATGGTTTCCGGACGGACGGACGGTTTTGGACGACCTTCACGAAATTCGTCTTGGAGTGAACTACGACCTCGATTGAATTCACCATACCATCGATAAACACTGTTCCTCGATGGAGCTTCATCGCCAAAAATTGAATTCAGTTCATCCATGCACTGTTGCTGAGTTAATCCACGTCAAAAGTTGTAAAAAATAATCGCACGAAAATGTTCACGATTGAATTCCATTATTTGGCCGAGATTAATCTTTTAAGTTACTGTAAAAAACACAAATAGCGCTCGTATGTCAAAACGTTCTGAGTACGTATAACCTCAAAAATGTCAAACTTTACGATAGAGCTGTCAGTTGCCAGATTGCAACACTAGGGTTGTCCAATCCCGAAATATAAAAGGCAACCTACGTATCGTAATAGGCCACCAAATAATAAAGGTCCTACGAAATGAGACAAGTACGAGTTAAGACGGGAGCACCACCCAAATCGAAGCTGTTAAAGCGTATGGTTTTAGTCGATCTAGGTAGACTGTTCTCAGTAGGAGAAATGGCAGGTGGTCGGTCTTAAAGTACTATGTTTAGAAGTTTAGTTCCGCAATCGATTTTTGAACTTCCTCGCTGTGTAAGGTGGCTGAAGCAGTTCTATAAGCGCTTTGTCGAATGGTTCCCTTTTAAATCTCCGGAAACATTTATCAAGATCCCTCAGGATGCCTCTGATGTTACGCGGAGGCGGTGTTTTGTCCATGAGTTGGTGGTTCGGGTGGTTATTTCGGTATAGCAGTCAACTAAATATTGCTTCACGAGGAGGGTGTTGTGGCTTCTAATAGGCAGCATGTTGGTCTCTTGATGATCCTGAGATGACATCAAGTGGAGAGCCGTATTTCACAACACACCTACGTCATTGCAACAGTCTCCGACTCGTCTCGATATGCGCTATACGTGTCAAATATAATTAGCAAACCATGTACAAATGCAAGAGAATAGCCGCGTTTTTCGTAATTGCGTCATTAATTGGCCTTAAGTTTCGATGCATTTTGTTTCCAGCAATTTGATTGCAAACAGTAACTAGGATTCAGCCAATCAACCACATTGCTAGTCTTACCTGTGCGCTTCAGTGAAACCACAGTTTACATCAGGAACAAAGCAGGGCGAGGATCAAAAAAATGCCTCCATGCTCTCTCTCTCTCTCTCAATTGCCCTAACCCCTTCTGAGGCATAGCGCGTCAACTGTTCCATGTGGCCCAGTCCTATCCGCGCCGTCCTTATATGTATGTACTGACAAGCTCGAAGCGCAGTCCGAGCTCTATTAGTACCCACGGGCAGTTTTTGCTCGCGCCGAGGATCGAACCTTTTTTCTCTGGATTAGTAGAACCGCTAACCCAACGAACACGGCCACCAAGCGCGTCGATAGACTAGAGTGCAAATATTGTCAACCTTTTCTGAGTGTATATTCTGGTGGTACGGGGTTTTCACAATATTTTTTGAAATATTACCGAACGACTTGCACTTTAGGTTTTGAGGAGAAATACGAATGAAACCGGAATATAGAGGGCTACGCCCGCAATCCGAGGGTTTTGTAGCAAGCGCTTATTTTGGTATATAAATATCGGCTCCTTGCTCTTCTTGATACCACTCAGATGGACAAAAAAAACCTAATTAAAATGTCTTACTCATTTACATTTTACAATACATGCCAATTCATATTACGTGATTGTAACAAAACTTAGAACATATTATTGCCTAAGGTGTTGGTTATCGTTGGCCATCAGTACTTTTGACCTCGAAAGTGTTTAAGGCATGCAGGGGTGTGCTAACTGTAACTACAGAAATAAACTATTATTTACCTATTCTGAGAAGATATACAGATTCCATTATTTTCCATTTTATATGCTATTCGGAACGCACCTTCCTGTAAGTTTTCATAATTCTAACAGTCTCGAAATGCCACGGGGGGGGGGGGGGGGTGAATTACGAACTAATATTTTCTCCTCCCCCACTATTCACCTTTCTACAAATTTCAAGAAAATGCGAAAAAATGGAATGTACTCAACATTACCTTTCTCACGACACCTCACTTGCCTATACCAGTCGATAAAAAAAATTTTGACCTTAATTTCACCTCTATGTGGACCCCTCCCCCTTCTAGCCGGTAAAGTTTGCCAATTACGACGCAGCGCCCCCAACTAATCTTTACCCTTTCAGAAATGATTAATTAAATAACTGCAATTCGCACTACGAAAAACAACATGAAAGTGCAATAGTACTCACACCTATGAGGCCGGTAGGTGTAATTTTTGTGTGGATAGTGTCAAAATGCCTAACTTTAAATGAATGTACTATTATTAAATATTATGTGATTGTAATGAAACTTAAAGATGTTATTGCCTATGATGTTGGTTATCATTGGCCATCAATATTTTTGACCTTGGGTGTGCTTGAGGCGTGCAGGGGTATGCTAACTGCAACTATAGAAATGTACTATTATTAACCTTTTTTGATGAGATATCAAAATTCTACGATTTTCGGTTTTCTATACTAGTAAAATGCCGCTTTTCTGCAAATTTTCATATTTCTAAGTATAACGGTATCGAAATGCAAGGGGGGGGGGGGGACAAACTCGGATCACAAATTTTCCCCTCTATCACTTTTCCCCTTTTTTCAAATTTGATGAAAATACCGGAAATGAAATGTACTCGGTGTTACCTTTCTCATGATACCCCACTTGTCTATACCAGATGAAAAAAAAATTTTGACCTTCATTTCCCCTCTATGGGGACATCCCCTTAAAGTCAGCCTATTACAACGAATCGCTTTCTCCGGCGAATTATAATAATTCTACATACTCCCACAAAATTTCATGTATGTAGCTTCAGCCGTTCGTGAGATATTTCATGGACAGACGGACAGACGGACAGACATTTGACCGATTTCATAAGGGTTTTGTTTTTAATACAAAACCCTAAAAAAGGCAAATTTAGGCGTTCTGAAGCGCATTAATCATGCATTTTCGGTCTGTTTCGAGGAGAAATACTAAAAATAGGCAAACTTAGATGGTAACCAGTAGTTTAGTACATTTTAGACAAAAATAGGCATTTCCCGAAAAATCGAATGTGTAGTAATGAAATAGAGAAAAAAAAATTAAATTAAAAAAATCCTCATAAGATCTGTCGGATGTGTATCTGTCCGTCCGCCTGTTCGGGGATTATACGAGTATTAAATTGTGTGAGAATATAGAAAATTTCTGTAATTCGTCATGAAGAAGGCCTACTTGAAGGGGTGAAAATGGGGGCCAATGGTTTTTTTGTCCGAGTATAGGCGTATTTGATATCACATGGAAGAAGACGATGAGTACATTCCATTTCAAATATTTTTTTTTTCTAATTTTTAACAACTACAACTCAGCGAGGGGCAAAGTAAATCACCTATATCTGCTTGACAATTTCTTAAAATTTTTGATATTTGATAGTGTAATTTTAAGGAAATGCCAATATTCGTATAAAAAAATCCACCGATCAAGTCAATTTTATAAGAGTTTTGATCATCTACTTAAAAAAAAATGGTTTAAATTCAAAAGCAACATCACCGGAGTTTTTCTTGCCTGGATCTTAAACATGTAAATCGCGCGCAACAAAGTCTTTGAATTGAGAGCTCGGGACACTCCGCTTTTTTAGCGTATTATTTCTTTTTTTAAATTCGACTTCGAGAGTTCACAAAAAAAAAATTTACTTAAGGACCAATTTCTCAATGCCTGGTTAAAATTTATCCTATCAATAAATGCCACCTATCCCCCGGTTAAAAGCTTAACGAAACGATAAACCCAAACAGCCGCTCAGATTTTGACAGCCAGAATTGTTTACGTTTACACATTCAAATGAGACAATCAAAGAACAGAGTTCTGGAAATTCATTCGATGGAGGAGGATTTGAAGCCAACTCAATCGCAAATTAATGCTGAGAGCCGATACAGACGTAGAATAAAATAAAACAGGCGACAGAATTCCGTAAGGAAAACGAGCTGATTTGTCTACTACATTATCACATTTTGAGCGTTGCATACGCATAGGTTTCGACCTTCGACAGACGGGGGCCCAAGATCGCTAACTGGCAGTTTAACCAGACATTGCGTGTCTATTTCCTTCGTTACATGAAAAACAACCCTGTACTCCTTTTTTGTCGTTTCAGCCTAAAATTAGGCATCGTTTTTCTTTCCCGTGCGCAATGAGAAAAAAATATTTATTTTATCCAGCCCATTATTATGTACATATAAATTTTTGGAAAATAAGGACGTTTCAGAGCAGACTCATGAGTAGGCAAAACAAGATTGGAACTATCATTTCTATTCTAATAATTGTAGGTGATCAGGTAATTATTTATGGAGGACCTCTCAATACGGTGCTCAGCCATTTCGCCCTTTCAGAAAACGTAGCTTTAGCCACACATAAAAAAAATGCATTTAAAGCGATGACTAGGAGTTTTAAATAAAAACTGATCGTTGGAAGACCTCATTTTTTCCATCGCCAGAAAATTCCGTGTTACGAGATAAATTCGAAAGTTTTTGAACAAAATTTGGAGATTTTGAACAAAATTGCCAAAAACGCCGGACCAATAACAAGAACTTAATTTTTGCGAGAGTTTTCTTGCCACTAGACACTAACATCGAAGCTTTCACAATTTTCACAAATTTTTGTTGTTGAGGAAAACAATCTAACTTTCAAAGGATCCTACACTGAACCATTTTTCGTTCCACAACTGTCGCATTTTTCATTCCATTTACACCGATTCTATTTTATTGCAAATTGTATGCAACAGCTAGAAAATCGCACAAAAAAAGAAAAAAGAAATAAAAAATTAGCAAGCAAATAAGACGACAACGACGACATATTCAAATCGTAGGCGACACAGACACGACAGACATTCCGGCGCCGCTTTAATTCTAAGGGGAGACCCCGTCGCAGCCCTCGACACATCTACCCATCATCATCATCACCGTCAACCAACCACTCAAATGTACACTCGCCTCTCGTATGGTGTGCTCTAGCTTCGCTTGCTTGCGCCTAGACGTGAACAAAACGAACAAAAAAAAGCAAAAAACTTGTGTGCTAGCTGTTCAGCTAGAGCTAGGAATCGCGAAAAGTGTGCAGAAAATTAAGTCTTATATGTATAGTAGAGAGGCCCCAAAAGTTTAGGGGATTCAAAGTCGAGTGGAATGTGCTGAGATGGACGCAGCTTGTTAAGGTGCTTGCTAAAATAGCCCAGCGACCACAAGGACATGTTTCCTGAACCCTTACGAATTTTTTCTTTCCAAAATCCAAATCTTACTATGTTTATACATACTTTGAATTTCAATCCGGCCATAATATTCGACCCGCATAAGTCATTTTCAACGAAATCATTAGAAAATTAAAAAATCTGACTTTCTAGTTCAGCACGAAATTGCATTGACGCAGCTGCCGCTCTGGCATCAGCGGGAATTTTCTGTTTTTGTTTATTTGTTCGGAGAAAACTGGCTGACGCAATTACCGAAAAGAAGAAGCAAAAGGTGAACAAACCTCGAAAGGTGAAAAATCCGCGTAAGGTCACTTGGATTGTTTTCTTTTCTAATTTTATTTTTTTTTCGCCACTTTACCGAACTACACGAAATCTGGTGGCACTGCAAAGGTCCTTTGCAGATTCCGTTCTCGTGAAAAAAACAAAGTCGTAGGGAAAAAGGTTGACCTTTCCAGCTTGCTGTTTTAAAGACGAGAGCTCGGACTCAACTCTTTCCGTCTTCCCAAATCCTGAGACTTTCTTCCGGCAAGGGATAAACGCAGTGACATTTTAGGAAAAAAAAAACAACCCCCAGGTGGGGTGAAAATCAATTTCTGGTTAAAGAAGACACAGCTTTCTCAAACTACAAATTTTGCTTATTTAGTACATACGAGTATGTACAGATATTTCGGAAGCGACGCACCCCTTCTTTTTCTGAAGCCAGGCATGAATTCGCCAAGGGCCTTTGTCTTATGCCTCACATCGCTAGGAGCCACAGAAAGGCATTCTCTGCGTTTTGGCATGACTGCGACTACTAACAGGCAGAGTCCTTATTTTAATTTTTTCCCCTTTTTTATTTACTATTGGCCTTAACCCCTTCTGGGGCATAGCGTGTTAACTACTCCTAAAAGATCCGACTTTTTTGTTAGCATATAACTGGTTTCGGATGATGCATGTTGCTAGCATGCATTTTTGTATTCAAGAATAAAAAGAAAATGCTCACCTGTGTTGCATCCGTGTACGGCGTGCTGGAGTTCATATCCACGAGTTGTGATCCAAATATAAGTTCCGACTTGACCGTGGTGGTCGGAGTTCGGGGCGATCCTTGATCGACCGTTGTGCCATTAAGGCCGTTAAGTCCTACGTTTGTTGTCATCGTGACACCTGTTGTCGATCCGGCCGACGAGGTTCGCGAAATGGGCACCATCGAATCCTGCGTATGTTGTGGCACCATTTTAGCGAATAATTTAATCCCACTACTGCTGATTCGCGTAATTTTGACGCTTGATTTCACTCGGCCGCCGAGAGAGTCCTTTCTATAAATTTTCTAGTCTACAACAAAATCCTAGTCAGTGCTTTTTGATTCTAGACTTATCAGTCACACGTTTAACGCGCGGTGGGCAATATCACTGTATTTGTCGGGGGTGGGTCGTTTGCTCTACACACTCTCGACACTACCCTTCACGGTGGGGGATGAATGTGCCACTCTTCACTCCACTTGTGTATTTAAGTACAACGCAAAATTATCGAGAGCTCTATTACGCGGGGTGGCTCGCAAATAATCCAATAACTTGCACGTGGCGCTATTTTTGCACACTCTGGCACACAATTTGAGAAAAAAAACCAAAACACACTTTTCTATATTTTTCCCAACGGGCGCGCGGACAACCCTCGGGGTAGGAGGATGAACAGTTTTTCGCGAGGAACGACGGAAATTTTATTGGCGCGCGGGCAAATGCAGGGACTCGTGTAGCACAGCAACACGCGAAAAAAGTCGCGGGTGTGTGGGAGAAATTTTGTCTAATGAAATCGCGGCGTGCTAAAATGCACACACACACAGTCACTAGGATTCGTTCCGTTTGCTCCAGCAAGCTGACGCGAATCGCGAAATAATTCAAAAAAATAATTTATCAAAAAATAGAACCCACAGCGAGGCAGTGATTGGCTCCGGTGCAGCGAGAGTATTGCACTTGAATGCACCACACGATCGGGACGTGACGGTGGCTTCCACGCGGAAAATGCACTTTTGCTCAAATTGTCCACACATAAATCATCCGGAATTTATGGGGATGATTGTCAAAAGAAGGAAAATCGCGCGAAAAATAGGAAAAAAGACCAGAAATTCCCGCGGCGGACGTTGACAGCGGAAACGATCGTCGTCCGTTGTTAATGGGAGGGCGGGTGGTTGGTCTCGCGTGCAATTGGGGATGATGGGTGAAATGCACTCCTTTCCGATTGACAGCTCTCTGTGCGGTGACGAGCAAAAAAAATTGTTTTTCTGGTGGGAGATCGGAAAGCGGAAAAAAAACAGACAGACACGGAGCACGCGGCTCGGCTAACTATTCGCGATCACGACAAAAATGTCACTTTGCGATCTATTCGGTTGCGTGCGAAATTCGATACACCATGGGCCATGGGATGGGACTCCCAAGTGCCTGATCATTTTCCGCAACTCTTCGACTAGTCAAGGAGTCTGCCTGTCGCACCATCGACCGGAAATCGCGAGTGTTCCAATTGTTATGTCCTGGCGATCAGTGTCCGGCTATTGGACTGTCATCACACGCGTTGACGCCAACAGTTTAATAAAAAAAAAACACTTGTTGATAAAAATCCACGATATCAAATCGCTGTCAAGTCTCACGTTTTCCGACTAGCAGCACAAATTGTCTCACGGCTCACGTGCATATCAAACACCAGTCGCGAAATCCTCAATTGCAAGGACAATCTGCTTTCTGTGCGACACAACAATCTTTTCTTAAAAAAAAATTCCAATTTATTTTATTTCCTTATTTTAATCCGGACGACTGTCAGCCCGCACACAAACACACGCGTTGTTGCTGCTGATGCAATTGCACTAGTCCTGCGGTGGCAAGATTGAAAATTGCACTATTCGGGACTCTGAATTTCGATTCCGTGCTGCACACTGAATAAAACTCTAAAATTGAACACACACGGTTGAACGAACCGAACCGGGCGACTAGCGACGGATAGTGTTGTGTGCGTTGAATTTGTGGATGCACCGTGTGGCGACTAAACAAATTTATGTGATTTATTATGCAAAACGGAAATCTACCGCACTACGAATACGAAGTTACTAGACATAAAGTTCACTAGTTACACTAAGTGAAAAAATACAAGAGACGACCTCCAGACGAAACTGAAAAACGAACCGCATTTAACGGCTGCTCAACTAGTACTGGCCGCTTGATTCCGAGTCCAATTGGCAATTCGCTTGAAATCGAATGAACTGGGCTGGCGAGGCGAGATGGAATCGCCGGAACTGTGGTTGCTGCAGCCGTTTTGCTAGTGCAGTTGCACTGTGCGGCGAATGGTGGAGGGGGAATCGCGGCGAATTATCAGCTGTTGCCTGAGTGGCTGCTGCTGCTGTGCAGCTGTTGCTAATGGGGTGCAAGACGTTGGGGGGGAGATGCCTGTTTTGTTATGTCGGACCGTGCTGTGTCATGTTTGATTATCGCCGGTGGGTGGGCGGGAGACGCACACGTTGTCTGCTTTGCTCGCATTTTCGTTGGGCTCGAGATGTTGTGTTGCCATATGGACGGAATTTGGAGCATTTGGGGTGTTGTTTAGTTTATCGGCTTTTGTGAAAAATTACCAGCATTTTTGAACTGGCTAAAAAACAGCTATTTTACCCTCCCTCGGTTTACTAAAGTATGCTAGATAAATTCGAAAGAATGGTGAGCATCACCATTACAGGAGGGCTTTTAGAGCTACACCAGCAGCTGCTCTTAATGTCCTGCTCAATTTGCTCCCCTTAGATATTTTTGTTAAGCAGGTGGCCTCGAACGTAGCCATTCGTCTTCGGGAAACTGGACAGTTCACTGTGGCAGCCACGGGACGGACACTCGTCTGTTGTTAGCAGCTTGGATCTTCCTGCGGTGACGGATTACACTCCCCCCGAGGCGAGTGGGAGGCCAATACTTTCCAGGAGTCAAATGCTTTAAGTTTACTCCGATGGCTCTAAGATGAATCAAGGAGTGGGAGTGGGGGTGTGCTCGGACAAGCTGAATATAAACTTGTCACTACACCTCCCTGAATTTTGCAGCGTTCTTCAGGCGGGCATTGCGGCTGTTTGGGTGGCTCTCATCTGGCTCGGGCGTAATATCATAGCTGCTAGGGACATTACCATTTTCACGGATAGTCAGCTGGCAATTATATCCCTTGAGTCTCTGATTACAAACTCAAAGATTGTTGCCGCATGCCGCAACTGTCTCCTGGAGATGGGAAATTCTTTTAACACATCCCTTTGTTGGATTCCGGCCCATAGTGGCTTTGACGGAAACTGCAAAGCGGATGAACTAACTAGAGGAAGCTCTAATGGGGGGACTGGGCTTAGTCATCGCCATCTGGAGTGGTCTTTATCAGCCTGTAAAATGATGGTAAATGCTGACGCGTAGAGTACTGCCAACGCGAGGTGAGGTAATGGTAGCACTTCTATGGGTACTAGGCAACTTTGGCCTAGGATCAGTCCCAAATGCTTTGCGGACCTGCTGGCATTGAATAGACAAAAATTACGGACTCTTGTGGGGGTGATTACCGGGCACTGCCCGATCGACGAACATGCTAGGAGATTGGTGCGTCTACACAATGACCTCTGTAGGAGCTACTGGGATAAGGATGAGGAGGAGAGTATCTTTCATCTGCTATGCGGGTATCATGCTCTGGCTAGAAGAAGAAGAATAACCTTGGGGTCTTTCTATTTTGGCGATCTGGACAACCTTAAGAATGTTAGCATCAGCCGACTCCAGCGCTTTACCAACAGCAGAGGGTCAGGCAGATCACCAAAATACAACAAGTGGAACTGATAGGTTTTGTGGACTACATTTACCCACCCCACATAGTTAATAAGAGAAGAAATTAATAGGAGCCAAAGACAATTACAGTTGTGGAAAACATTGAAACATAGAATTTGAATTTAAAACTTGTTTTGCCTCCCACTACTGGTATAAGGCGGCCAAGGCCCGACGTCGGGCTGTCGCGCCACGATGATGATGATGACTGGTATAAGGAAATGTAAAAAAGCATTTTAATCTTAAAACGAAACATTGTTTTTAGTTAAAGCGAAAACGCGCTAATTAAACCATGGTTGGTGAATATAATTGTCTTGGATTAGAGTGATACTTTAGTTAAAAATAAATTTAAATTTGGTTAAGCTGTAAGTAATATTTGAGTTTTCGTTTTAGAGTATCATATGATGTAAGGGTTCGAATTTCTTGCGGTAAGGCACTAAATATCAGTAGAGATGATCTATAGTAGTTGGATCTAGCAAGATTCTGTTGCACCGATTCAATCAGGATCCGACCGATTTTGTGCGGCGATTTGTCACCATGGATGAGACTTGGGTCCACCACTACACGCCAGAAACGAAACAGCAGTCGAAGCAGTAGGTGGAAGCCGGTGGTTCAGCGCCAAAAAAAGCGAAGTCGATCGCATCTGCCGGAAAGGTCATGGCCAGCGTGTTTTGGGATGCGAAAGGGATCCTGTTAATTGATCACCTTGAAAAAGGTAGAACAATAACAACCGAATATTACTTAAAACTTCTTGTCCAGCTGGATGCCAAAATTCGCGAGAAGAGTCCTGGCTTGAAGAAGAAAAAAACCTTGCAGACTCTCACTTTCGGGAAGGAATAATGATGTTTCACAAAAGCTGGGCCAAGTGTGTTGCAGTCAAGGGAGATTATGTAGAAAAATAAACTTTTTAACTGAAAATCGCAGTCTTTCATTGTCAGGCCAAGAACTTTTCACCTTACCCTCGTACATACATAATTTTGTAAACCAATACATATGTACAAAAATTAATTTAACTTTGAACGGAGAGAGACTGTAATCCTGTTATCTTGTCGAAATCGATTAATTATTTCGAAATAGAAATTTCTCTTTATCAAATCGTTCAGTAGATTACGATGGATGTACATCATGCATAAGTCACTGAGACTTACGTCAGTCATTGCTTATCGTAACCAAATTTTAACAATAGATAGAGTACTAAACGAACGCTCTTCAGTAAAAGTAGTAGCTGGTATACTAAGCATAATAGAGAGAGCTATAAACACTGACATATACAATATCTCTGCTTGCTTCAATACACGAAAGGTATTTGAACTTGCATGATCAGAATCTACTTGGTTGTTTGCATCGTGCCAAATCATGGACTCTGCAACCAAGTTGCCAAGATATCATTCATACTTTCTCTGAATTTTATTAACAATTACAACATATTGCTTTTAAGGGTTCGAATATGCTGTGGAGTTAATTGACCTAATAAATATGATGCTTCGTTTTCCTGTGGAAACCGTTCTTCGATGGATGTTTTAACGAATCAATGTACGGAATAAATATAGCTCTTCTTGTAATGGACCGATCGGTGGGCATCCGAAGATGCCCGTGGAGACGAAGCCTAAGGTAGCATAATGATCGTGGAGGTCGGACCAAGCCATCTGGCGAAGAAAAGGCCCTCATCGAGCTAAGCAGCGCCCTATGCTTGCTTTAGCTCAGTTCGGGAGACGTGGGCGGGGCTTTAACCTCTCGTTGCCCCAGTCCTTTACGTATTAATAAAAATTCATAGGCGTGGGGAAGACAGTACAAACATGGGTGGCAAAAATGGGAAAAAATTGGGCGGTAAGGATGAAATGGTTGGCGGACGGCACAGATGGCCTCACGCTCGCATCGGCGTCTGGGTGTAATGGGACCCTCGACCACTTTTCTCGTACCACCAACAGATCACTACTCATCGGTTGCTGCTTTCGATCTCTCGATGGAAGCAGCACTACCAGGGTATGGTTCATTACAAGTGGTTCATTACATTTTATAATACCATTCAGGAGAGTTGGAAGGAATATTTGATCGATGTTTCTGTTGCTTAATAACTCTGGGTTTCTTAAGTTAAATAGTTAATTCGGCTGATCATTTTCGATGTTGTGTACTAAAAGTAACGTCAGCCATATCCCGATGCTTCTTGAATAATTTCAGAATAATTGTGAAATAATTCTTTACTGTCATAAGATTATATTCAACAGGGTATTTACGAATATTCCGCCCTAAAGAACAGGCAAACCAAAAAGGACGATTACTTCTTTTAAGATTCCAATTCAATTTCTAGTCTCACGAACATCATTTAAATAATTTAATGCTAAATTCAACCTATGCGAACTGCAATGTAAATAAATTGGCTTGCGGATATTGATCTTGAATTATTTATCCATCATAGGCCTAGCCTGTCCTATCATGTCCTCTAACTTCACCGGATAGCCCTCGGAGATGCTTTCTCCTTATGGAATTGTTTAATTGATTTTCTGGTTATGAAACAAAAATATATTTTTTTCGAAAAATGTCCTCTTTTTCTAATTGCGCAATCTGGTAACCCTAATTACAAAAACTTGACGAATTTCCGAGCCTGGCATTTTCGTCGTAATAGCCGAAATGTCGTTATAACCGTTGTCCTTATAACGATATAGATACCTAGTGTATATGCTAAAGAAACTTCCACTAAGCCATATGGGAATAGTTCACGCAATTCATATCTTCAAACTAAATCTGGCATCACTGTGACTCTAAGGACCCGACCGCATCCAAATGCACTCTTTGCCCGAAAACTCCTCAAAAGCCGACGACAAGCCAAGAACCGAGCAAAGCGAGAAATGGAGAAAAACAACAAACGCAAAACACAACAAAACCCGTTCCGTGGCCGCCGTCTTGTTTGCTTGTTTGTTTGTTTTCGGATTTGAATTACCAGTTTCCCCTTTCGCCTTATCGCTCCATCCGACACTCCGCTTGCACAATTTACCAAACATGTGTTCACAGCGCACAAACACATGCGCACTGTCCGCTATCAGCTGGTTCGCTTCCCATACGAAACAAACATATACAGTTGTTCGGGTCGTGACGTCACGGCTGTATTTATTTGTTGAATACAGGCGGTAGTACTAGATTAGACAAGCAATTGACTGAATAGGGAAATGAGGGGTGAACTGGGCAAGCAATTTTTTTAAATTGAAAAATGCTTGTAATTTTGAAATGTAAAATTCTGCGGCTCTTCGATTGGTAGTTTTTCCATATTAATAGTGAAAACTCTCTTATTATTCTTCTTCGGTTTTGAAATTCGTGGGATATAGGCTTAAAGGTCCCCCAACCGTCCGTCAACCCTCGTTCTTATAGTGATCCAATCTGCTAATTTCGATAAGTCAACTGAAATAGCCGCGTTTGATCGAGGCGGACCATAGGGTAGGCAATGCCGAAACATTCTGTTCTACGGCGAGCAAGAGCTTCATATTCACACAGGATGTGCTCTGGAGTTTCGTCGTCGGCCTCACAAAAACGACAGTTTGCATCTAAAACGAAACGCAGGCGACCTCCAAGACGGGAGTGACCTGTCAAGTTCACAGATGATTCCGATCCTGTTTCTGCTTAAGGTGAGGAGATCAAAGGGGCTACGGGAGTAGCCTGCGATAAACAATTTGAATCGCCTCATCATTTTACAAATCAGATTAGTATACCGCTGTCTAAGGAGCACACTAATGGTATCGGATTGCTTAAGAAACAAGACGGATCCTTCACGGAGGGCCCAGAGGAAACTCTTGAGCTCCTCCTAAACACCCACTTTCCGGGTTCTGTACAAGCTGAACCCTGCTTAATCACTGCATCGGCTGACCATCGTGTACCTATTAGCCGATTAAACAGCCTCTCAGAGGTAATTTTCGATAAAGAAAAGGTCAAATGGGCCGTGGAGTCCTTTGAACCCTTTAAGGCACCTGGTGCCGATGGTATTTTTCCTGCACTTTTACAATACAGCCTTGATTTTATTATCGCCCCCTTGACTGTTATTTTTAGGGGCAGTTACTCCTTAAGTTATATTCCACGTTTATGGAGGGCGGTGAACGTGGTATTCATACCGAAAAAAGGAAATAAGCCGGAGGAGCTTCCGAAATCTTACAGACCGATTAGCCTTTCATCGTTTCTTTTGAAAACTATGGAGAGGCTACTGGATCTGCACATCAGACAGCAAATTGATTGCACGTCTCCCTTGCATCGTACTCAATTCGCCTACGTCAAAGGTAAGTCGACCGTGGTTGCCTTACACAATCTCGTAGGATCGATTGAAAAAACCCTTATGGATAAGGAAATTGCTCTCTGCGCCTTCATTGACATCGAGGGAGCTTTTGACAATACTGGCTATAGCTGTATTTCTAGAGCACTTGAGCTCAGAGACATACCTACTGCCACTATCATGTCGATCGACGCAATGCTTCGCGGTCGAGAAATTCACTCAACTTTGGGGGGCATCCAGGCTAGTGTTTATGCTGTTAAGGGTTGTCCCCAGGGCGGGGTCCTGTCCCCACTTCTCTGGTCACTTGTCATAGATGAGTTACTAGTTAGGTTGTGCGACTATGGTTATGATGCAATCGGTTATGCCGATGATATAACTATCATAATCAGAGGAAAGTTTGAATCGACCGTATCTGAGGTGATGAATGCGGCACTAGATCTAGTACTTCGTTGGTGCACTGAAGTTGGCCTGAGCGTCAACTCTCATAAAACCGTCTTAGTTCCCTTCACTCGAAGAAGAAATCTAAGCTTAAACCCTGTCAGCCTTGGCGGAACGGTACTTCAGTTCTCCACTGAAGTCAAATGCTTAGGCATTTTGTTGGACTGGCGGCTTAATTGGAGCAATCACGTCGAGGCTGTTATCAGTAAGGCCACTCGGATCATGTGGGGTTGCAGGTCTCTGTTTGGCAAAACTTGGGGACTCACCCCGAAAATGATCGAGTGGCTATATTTGATGGTCGTACGTCCAGTTGTGACTTACGCGGCGCTAGTTTGGTGGCCCAAAACGAATCAGCGTTGCACCATACAGCTTTGTAGTAAGTTACAGCGCCTTGCATGCCTTGGTATGGCAGGATCCATCCATACTTGTCCGACATCGGCTATTGAGGCGATTGTTGGACTTACTCATCACTAGTGAGGGAGTGGTCTGCCAATGAAAGACTGCGTCACTGGGATTGTCTTCCAGGACTACGGCAGTCCAAAGATCTTATAAAACCCTACGGTCTCAAAGAAACCAGCCGCCTGGGTAGAGCGGACCTGAGACTAATCGTGGGTTACCTCACGGGGCACCACTGGGTGAGATATCACCTCAACAAAATGGGTCTATCCACTGATACGGAGTGCAGGCTTTGCCTGGAGGACACAGAGTCCACTAAACATCTTCTCTGCGAATGTCCGGCGGTAGCCCGTTCCAGGTTCTTGTTTCTTGGAGACTCCTTCGTGAGCTCAGCGGTCGTAAGAAGCACCCCTACAAAGGATCTACTAGCCTTCATTAGGCTGGTTGAGGGTCTTTTGGATTAATTAAGGCTATGGCACAATAGATCTCATGGTCGCAGTGCCCACCCTTGGGTATCTTAGCCTGCCCTTGTTATTATTATTATTAGTATACCGCTGAAACGATTTGAGCTAATGTAGGGGGCAGGAGATTGCCCGTTTGGTAAGCTCGTATCACTGCCATCTTAATAGACAGGCCTCCGCTCAGCTGATAAAAACTTCAATTTTCACGTCAATTTGACGTCATTTTCCCCTTGCCAAGGCAGTGGCAAGCCGGAAATAATGTGATGTGTAATTAAAACGGCAATGGCAGTGCTCGTATGCTTGCATTGCCATCTTTACTAACAGGCCGAAGTGTCAGCTGATTGTCAAAGCACCGACGACATGACAATATGTAAACGCGAAATGTTTAAGCGTGCGGTCGTCCGTTGAAATTTCGCGATTTTCATGCGTAAATGTGAGTTAAGTGCCGCGATTCCAAGTGCAAATAAAAGTAGTGGTTATTAGTGACGTGCGGAAGTGAGAAAAACGTAAAGTGGTCTCTGGAAGATCGTCGAGATTGAATTGAATGTAGCGGTGATCAGAGAGAAAGCCATCCATCGACACCCTTCAATTTCGCACCAACTGCCGAATATCCTCAGAGACAAGAGTAATATCAAGCGCTTCTTATCTGTTTTTAGTGGTAAAAGTTGGTTCAACTCCAAAGTTGCAAAGAAGGAGGCTGGATTCGATTATATACTTAAAAAGTAACTCCTCTCGTTTGTTCATGCCGGAACTGCTCCATACAGTGTGATGCGAGTTTGCGTCGCATCCAAGTATAAGGCCAGTTCTTAGTGTCTTGGATGAGGGAATCGAATTCCTTAAGTGTTCAGTGTTTAAATTCTTCACATTGTCAAATGGCAAGTATGCTGAGAGGCCCGAAAATTCTTAGAATTTGACGAAGACTTGAGTTGACGAAAACTTGCAGCTTTCTTGTAACTCTTACAGAAACTTTCCATGTACTGCTCCCATACGAAAGTACAGACAGTACCATGGAGCGAAACAGACCCAGCTTGGTATGGATGCTGAGACAACTTAGCCTGGTTCATACCATGAACGATGTCCTGCTCAGTACCACCATTTTCGGCGTCAGTGCTACACAGGGAGACGAAATTCCACAGAGGCTACTTTTGAATGATGAAGGTTTATTTGTACAGCATGGTGACTATAATGTGGTTGCTTTTTTTATTTGAGTTATTTGCTCATTAATAAAAATCGCCCTAAACACGTTTTTGTGTTGCATATTTTAGTCTTGAAGCTCTTGTATTACCGCATGCTAAATTAAATTTTCCTCGTTACGATTGCCCTACACTCCAATTCACATAACAAGCAAGCAGCATTCATATTTCTTTTTTTTCAGCTCAATTACGTAATACCGTGTGCTAAATTCAAATAGTTCACAGTCACCTGCTCGGAAAGTTACAAGCACAATTTCCATACACAAAAAAAAAAGAAGTAATCTGCACCAGACTAGCTGTTGCTATCACCGATATTCTCGGTTTCAATGTCCTCCTAAAGAGCACATGTCACTTAATGAATTGCCGGTTGACAGAACTCTAAAGGTGTACGCCACCATGTGCCCAAAAGCATGACCATCTCACGCTCCCAACTCAAGTTGCCACCCCAGCATTTGGAAATGAAATATTCGCTGTGTCATGCTGATGAATGCTTGGCGGCTTATTTTAAGATACTTAAAAATACCTTTTTTCGCCTAAAAAAAATTTAAAAATTTTTCGGAAAAAGAAATACGGAAAACAAATCATCTCATCTTGAGCGTTTCGAATTCAGCCAAGAATTTATAGCATTCTCAGAAGTTTTTGCGTATTTTGAATGACGTGTATGACAGGTAACAAGTTACCACCTGCTCGACCGTTTATACCTGATGTGCAGAGGTAGTGAAGTATGCTGTTTTTTTTGCTAATGCTTACGTATGGTTCAAGTTCGAGGGCGGACAGCTAGCGTAGCTAATTTCTAGCCTAATGTGTACTGAAAAGAATTCATAATCTAAAATCTGCAGTTGGTAAGAAAGATGAAAGCTGCTCGCTTTTTGTTGCGAGGATGAGATGGCGCAACGATAAGCAAGTTCTGTTCACTGGGCCCCTAGTTCGAATCCTTATAATAAAATTATGACTATGACTCCACTGACTCAGCTGTTAAATGAGTACCCATTTGTAGGACCGTTTCTAAAAGTGGTACACCGGTTTAAAACCGGTTTTCTGTTTGTACTCGTCCCAAGATTCCCAAGTATCGGTTTAAAAAAAATCGAATCATAAAAAACCGAGTACTAGGATAAAACCGAACCGAGTCATTAAAAACAACGTCCTCGAGCACTCAAAAACCGATTCGTTGAAAACCGTGTACTCGAGTACTCAAAAAGTCGACCGGCTCATGGTTAAGAAAACCCAGTTGAAAACTGACTCATTTAAAAGCCGAGTTAAAAATTAACTCATTAATAAACCGATCATAAAAATCCGACTCATTAAAAACTGAGTACTTAGTATGTATTAACCTTTTCTAAGTTGGTCCCCTAAATACCCACCGTAAGGAAAAACAGCAACATCCGGTTAGTATGCATATTTGATTTTACGGTTGAATCGTTTTCCTCCGAAATTTTTTTACAATTTTTTCAATATTTAAATCAAATTTTTGTGTTTGCATGTTCGACCGGGATTCGAACTCGGGTCATTGTGCTTCAGAACCCATCGCGCTACCACATACGTCAACGATACTAATATAGATTTGTTTCTAAATAATGCTTTATAAGCAATACTGTCCCAGCATAAAAAGTGGTTAAGTAAGTTGGGTACGCACATGGGTTACCTAAATCAGGAACATCGTAGCTCCCGTGCCATGGCAATAGCCCAAATTTTATAGGTATCTATCTCTAATTGCTTTGACCCCTCCAGGGGCATGGGCGCGTTAACATCTCTAGCATTTCTATGCCTTGTTGACGTTTCAATAGCATATCTACTTTTCGGAAGTGCAGTTGCTAGCATCCACCTCCTATGATCCGCGTCGTCTTTATACTGACAAGCTCGGAGCACTGTGAGAGTTCTATTAGTACTCACAGGCAGGTTTTGACCGCGTCGAGATTTGATCTCCGAGCTCTAGATTAGTACCGTAGAGGGGTGACCAAACAATCACATCCACCGAGCGCGACAAAAAACGTAGCTCCCGTGCCATGGTCACAGCTCAAATTTTATAGATTTCCATGGGTTGAATAAAAATGGTGGGTACACCAGGATGGCTATTTTGGGTAGTAGTTTCGTAGTCTCGTTGTTATTGAGATTGGGTAGATCTTCACCGTCTCCTTAATCAAAGTTGCACAGGTGCAAGAACAATTACAACCTCCAGGTAAATGGGTATTATCCAATTATACTCAGGGTATGGTTTGGTATAAGTGGTGGCTGAAGCACAACTTGGCAGAGCCCAATTAGCGCGAATGCGCCGTTTTGTAACCCCAAACTTCGGCAAAATCGGTCATATAAAGATGGTTGGACTAACAGGTGATGCAAGGATGCCTAGATCCAACTGGAGGAGTTTAGGAAGTATAGCAGCTCCCCGATCTTCACCCCCGACACATCCCCCAGGTCAACAAGAATGGCCCACCCAATGCTCGATATCTGGCCCTAGCAAGGGCCGGACATTCGCAGAGGCCATGCAGGCTTTCTCCACCCGCTCTTCAATATTTAACTTCCAGCTGAGCTTCGTATCTAAAATGACACCTAGATACTTTGGGCTGTGTGATATTTGGGGTAACTGACCGTTTAGTTTAGGGAGGGTAAAAAGCGGTACTTTGATTTTAGTGGTAAATAGCATCAGTTTAGTCTTGCCTGGATTAACGCCCAGTCCATAGCATGTGACCCAGGCGCTCACCATATCCAGAGCCCTTTCCATGATTTGACTTATAACGGAGAGGCACATTCCTGACACCACTATTGCCACATCATTCGCGTACGCGACCACTTTAATCCTTTCCCTGTCAAGCCTTGTTAGGATTTTGTTGATGACCACAAGCCATAATAGTTAGTTAGGTGGCTGTATAGTATCCCAAGTCCATGAATAATTCTAGATCTTAGCAGAGTCACTATCCATCTGCCGATCCCTGCCTCTACTCCCAAATCTGATAGAGCGTCGTGAATAGATTCGATACTGACGTTGTTGAAAGCACTCTCTACGTCGAGGAAAGCTGATAATGGCTTATACTGAAGGCTCTGCTCAATGGCACGCACCACCTCATGGAGAGCCGTTTTTGTGGATCTACCTCTGATGTAGGCGTGCTGTGACTTCAAGAGCGGTGAGCTTTCCAGGAATTGTCGGATGTGGAAGTCTAGGATACGCTCTAGTGTTTTGAGTACAAAGGAGGATACGCTGATCGGCCTGAAGTCCTTCTTATACCGATAATCGTGGGAATATAATTTGGGAAATAATTGAAATAATGTGTGTTGGAAACTTGTACATATTTTGCATCGAATTGATTTTTTGCTGCGTACCCATTTGAGGTTGGAGTCTTACCAATCACACACTTCTGCACAAAGCACACTTTCACGATCTTGTAAATGGGATGATGCTAACTCATCTCGAGGCCTTGGTCCATTAATTGCACTGATCCGCCAGTTATTTATTTATTGTATTTATTATATATTAAAGGGTATGTTTATTTTTCCAAACATTATTTTTCCATGTTATCTCTACGTTGATAAGCAAGAATTTCACGTGAACAGCGTACCGAAGTTTCTAGGAATTGGATTACGGTTGAATCAGACAATTTAGCTTCCACGAATTGTTTGTCCCAAAAGAATTGCAATATATTGCTCCAATTTATTAGTGCTACCCCATGCACAAATTGGCATAAAGTTCACGAGCATTATTATGCAAATCCAAATGTAATTAATTTGCATAATATCCGCTTTCTTCAGTTAATTCATTTTTGGATACTTCAATTAACATACTCGTATTATTTACCTGTAATTTCTCACGCTTCATTCGGCTTCAGCACGTATGCACATGTACCTGACCATTTTGTTGGTGATCTCAACCTTGCTCCGGTCGAATTTACCTGTGTAAAAGAATATTGCTTTTCGAAACCATCTGTTTGACGCATGTCGTCGTCGTGTTGTCTTGGCGATGGTCGCCGCCGCCACCGTCGTAATTTTTGCCTGCTTCGGGGCTCAAACCAGAAATACGGGGATACTTCCTCCAACCAACCTTGAACCTTATCGACGACGGACCACAGCAGTCATCATCAGTCGCCACCACCATCTACCAGCTTCATACTCTTTAGACCAGTAACCGGGGATTTAAAATAGAAAAGCATATTCGACCGACGTCTGTTTTTTTTTATGGTGTAATCTGTATTGGTCGGAGAATCGAAAAACGAGTTTGAGTAAAAAAAAAATTGTGGAAGAGTTCAGAGGGGGGGGGGGGATTAGTTTAACCGACTATAGGCATGTTGGGGGGTGTCATATCAAAGTGGGTAATGAGTAGACTCTGCATTGCCGGTATCTTTTTTCTAATACGCAGTAATTGCAACGCAGTAGGTGTCGATATGGGCGAAAAACTGCATTGCACTTGTAACGGACGGTTTGGTGGGCATCCGAAGATGCCCGTGGGGACGGAGCCTAAGGTAGCATAATTGACCGTGAAGGTCGGGCCGTGCCATCTGGCGAAGAAAAAGGCCCCTCAACGAGCTAAGCAGCGGCCTATGCTTGCTGTAGCTCAGTTCGGGAGATGTGGGCGGGCTTTTCGCCGCTCGTTGCCCCTGTCCTTTACGTATTAATAAAAATTCATAGGCCTGGGGAAGACAACACAAACAGGGGAGGTAAAAATGGGGAATTAAAAAAAAATAGTCGATACGAATGGAATGGTTGACGGACGGATCAGACGGCACACGGTCGCACCTGGGTCCAGGTGTAATGGGACCCTCGGCCGATGGTTTCGTACCACCAACAGATCACTACTCATCAGGTGCTGCCTCGATCTGCTGGTGGGAGCAGCACTACCAGACCATAATATGGTTCATTACACACTGCATGCAATCATGTAAAATTTTTTAAATATTACACGATTCATATGAATCACATTACAAACAAGTTGAGGGAGCCTTTACTTTACAACAGGATCATAATAAAACGGAAAAAATCGTTATTCTTCATAAACTGTGCTTTTTCTAAAGATTAAATCAGGAAAAACGTTAGTGAATTTCCGCTTTAAGTGGTAAGAACCTACATAGAAACTTTATACGGCGGATTTGTAGCTCCTAAAGTGTTTCGGGTTCGAGTCCCGTCCACGACGACGTTCGTGGCCATGGATGTGCAGGAGGTGCATGCTGACAACTGCATTCTCCGAAACCAGTTTATTCCGAGAATCGTCAACTGGGCCAAATGGAACAGTTGACGCGCTATGCCCCACAAGGGGTTAGAGCAATAGAGAGAGAAAGCGAAAATTCCTTGACTGTGGTTTCAGAAGGCATTTCCACTTTAGATGGTAGTAACCTAGAATTATAGGGGGATTTGTAGTTCCTAAAACCTATAAAGGTATAAGAGTGATCCATCGTGTGAACGAAACAGCGGACCAAGTGCGAGATGGCGTTTAATCCCGAATAAAATGGTGGTAGTGGGCTCACCCATATGGCGATAAGCTTGGTTTAGCAGCTAGTATAGTATACATTTTTATAATTTCAGTTATTAGTTGCCTGTGCTCACTAATTTGAACGTGATAAAAAAAAATCAGACTTTATTTGGGCCAAGTACTCATCGCCGCCTTGGATATGAGATCCAACATGCCTATAGTCGGTAAAACCAAATTTGGTCTCTGACTCATTTTATCACCCTTTTCGGACCCTTCCGCAAAATATTTCTTGACGCAAACTCGTTTTTAAACTCTTCGACCACTACCAATTACGTTCTAAAAAAATCAGCCGTATGGTAACTATGTACATATTTCTATTTCGAGCCTGAATTTGGATAATTTTCTTGGGCTACGTAGATATTCAGTTCAGATACTCCATGGTATTTCTTATCTCAGAGGCGGCTAATTCGAATTTCAGTCAGGTTCAGGTCTGGCAAGTGTTTTATTATTTGAGAGTTGAAAAACACAGAAAGACGACCATCATTCATAGATCGACGACTGTGCTGCCGGGCAGAGACAGCTGCTACGGGTACGGCCGTATCCGCAACATGGCGCAATAACACCACCACCGCGCAACATTGGCTCTTATAAATTGGCGTGGTCGACGCACCTCCACGTGAACCTGTTCCTTACCAATGAGCACACAAAAACTTCCCACCAACAACACAGGTTTAGATGCTTGGTGAAATTAATAAGTGAATTACATCATTTAAGCCGACTCTTGCCAGAAAGACAATCAGCACTCAGCAGCCGGCTACATGAGGAAAAAAAAAGATTTCATCCACCTTCCGATCTTATCTATCATCGCTAAATAGATGTATGTATGTAATAATAAGTGGTCGATTAGAATAGATTGTCAGATTTTAAGGCAGCTTGTTGAGGACTGCTAACTACGTTACTTTATTTTGTGCTAAAATTATTTTGATGCATATTATAAAAGATCCGCCCTCATTTTCAATCAAATGAATCAAGTGTAGTTTTTCAAAAACGAATCACATTACTTTTTTGAGCCGTCGCGTCGTCGCGTCGTCCCATAGATTCATATAATGGAATGAGGTATAGTCCGATGCGTACTGTAGGTTTGTGTGTGTGTTCGTACGTTTGTTCGGGCACTTCGCGTGATTCGATCTCAATCAAATTCCGTATCTAAATAGAGTTGATATCTGCAATTATTTCGCACACCTCGTTTTTTTCTAAAAAAATGACACAAAGTATCTACACTGCATGCAGATACATCGGAACATGGATATGTCTTTGGCTACCGACTGCGTGGAAGCTGTTGTGTTGAAGATATCGACGTAAGTTTTATAAAGATGCCAGTATAGTTATACTGGATGAATTCATTCGACAAAACACGTCCCACGCTTTCGGTAGGCATAAGATGTACCGATGTATCTGCATGCAGTGTAGATACTTTGTATCATTTTCAAGACATACCGTCCCGCATAGTGTACAGGAGAATACAAATTAACCCAACCGTTGCCCCGTGTGTGGATCAAGCGATCATACACTCTACATATTGTATAT
The DNA here is from genome assembly GCA_964017055.1 of Chloromyia formosa. NCBI lineage: Eukaryota > Metazoa > Arthropoda > Insecta > Diptera > Stratiomyidae > Chloromyia > Chloromyia formosa. Next base: position 3,653,840 of record OZ024818.1, on the reverse strand, counting down.
GCGCCTGTGCTTCGTTAGTACGTCAATCCGCGATCGATCGCGTCAAGCCGCGGTCTAGCTAAACATACTTACTATTAGATACTTAGATAGTACTCGTCTAAGTCTAAAGACGGTAAGCGCGACAACACAATTTTATTGCATTAACGTTTACGTTATCCGCGCTGCACAAACTGCATCATCTGCACTATTCTCCTCACTAAATCAGAATTGTGCACTGTTAGTTGATATATCATCGATCGTGATAGTATGCGGTATGCGCGATACAAGTACGGTCGTAAGTTCCTTACATCCACGGGAAAAACACGTTGGTGACCTTGGTGACACTGATTTCAGTCGGCTGGATGGGATTGGCCATCACAAGAAAGGGGTGGATCCGCCGCGGAAGTGTAGTCCAAAGTCCGTGGAGCAAGCATCTCTTTCGCACTGTCGCCGATGACGAAGCAAAGCCCATCCATTGAACTTCTTCGACTCAACCGTCTCTCCATTGCCTGCATACGAGTGTGTGTGTATGTGTGTGTGTGTGTGAAGTTGAAGCTATTTCCCGACCTACCCCAACGATTTTCTTACTGAGTCAGGTTAGTGACTAATTGATGAAAACAAAAAGATTGCTGTGAAGGAGGAGCCATAGCGCTGTGCACGAGTGAGGGAGACAGGTTGTCTGGATGTGGCTGGTGTTGTGAGCAGATTTGAATCACGAGGGGATGGCAGTTGAATGATGTTGACTTGTTTTATGGGTGCCTGGTTGTTTAGTCAGTTCATGATGCGAAGTTTTTCGATTTTCGTGAGTTCCCTTTGATGACTGACTCGGATTGACTGAGGATCGGCCACTACATTCATAGAACTCGGAAAAATTTTCAATGGGCTTGTTTCCTCTTCTGACCCCCGAGTAGAAAAACAGACATTTCGTATGACGGACAGATTTTTAGGATGACCCCCAGCTATAAGACATATCCATGTCAAAAAAATTGTTTCACTCTTCCGGGCATTTCCCTTGGTCCGATTTCAACCAAATTTGCTACATAACCTCCTTGAGCGATTCTAAGCTGACGTTCTGGTGCTGCTACTGGTGGGAGACAGGGCAACAGGACAGGGACATATGGGAATTTTTTGAATGGGGTGATGAACCAATGCCCTGGAGTACTGTTGAAGGCATTTTGAGGCCCTCTTCAGGACATAAAGACCTTCTAAGGCATGACGTAAAACTTAGGCAATATGGGTATTTTTTGTATGGGAGTGATAAGGCCAACGTCTTGCAGCGCTGTTCAGAGCATTTTGAGGTCCTTTGGTCAAGACAACGGCGTGTTTAAAATTACATATATACTTTGCAATATTTTTTTTGCTGAGGCATATTGGTATTGAAAGGTGCTTACTATGGCTTGTTGAATCCTCGTTGGTTTGCGGTATATGTCGAATTTTATCTTTTCGTTGACCCGTATCACCTCTGTCCAGAAATAAAAAAAAAAGTAACAGGCTCAACAGTCCAATTTTGGACCAAGGCCTCGAGATGTCTCTACATATTTTTCCGCAGGGGAAAGCATATGGACGAGAAGTTGTTCCTGTTTCGCTCGTAGGACCGCGACTAACGATATTCTTTTCATCGAGGGCGAGTAATTCAACAATGGTACACGTATGCCTACAAATATCTTTGAATAATTTTGCTTTTCCCGATAATCCGCCGCGAAAAAAGTGTCCTATTAATGAGCGTTGGTTAGCAGGGTACTGTCATAATCTTGACTTTTTTTTCGCAACAATTGATGTTTTTCGAATGAAAAAATATAGCGCCAAAGAAATGTCTCATGTCTGATAAAGTTCTAAGCGTGCATCATCCAACATTAAATCGCCCATTTAAACGTACTACATAATACGAAAATGCGTAAACTACATAAACGTTTCAAGATAAATGCACTGCATTTTTCTCAAAACAGTACAAATCTACAGATACACTATCCTGGAGCATAGTCTTACATACGAGTACGTAAGATACGAAAAAGTGAAGAAAAATAGTCGCGGCTTGGATCAAAGGCCGACCAGTCGAGCCATCTAACATTTTCTAGCTAAAAGCCACCTTCTTATCAGCAAGCGTGCTGGATGATGGCATTGGATTTTATTTTTCTTCTTTAATTCCACAAGATGTGATTTCATGTAATTATGTGTCAGTCAGAATTTTCTGATAAAGGATTGCGCACTGTTTACTTTATTTGCGATTAAATGTTGACTTTGAGTTAGTCTAGTCGCACTAGAATCTGGAAGAATTGCCTGTGCAAAGTTGAACTCAAAGAAGAAAAAATAAATGAATGGCCCTGAATCGTTGCGTTATGCGATTAAGTTACGTACTGAAATATGCAATGCTTAAAGATATTACATCAACCTCAGTGTTTTGAGAGGTTAGTCCAATGTTTTGATCCTACCGGTTGTGGGTTCGAGTTCCGCTGTTAGCATAAAATGAACCAGGCAGGGATTATCACTTCGATTATTTTATACTATCAGCGACAAACTGCTATCGATTATCTTACGGCTACTTTCCATCTTCTCGCTGATCATTCCTGAACTCTGAAAGAAAGAATGAGTAATTCCGGTTTTGAGACCTGGGTAAAAGCGACACTCGGCGAATCCTATCGTCCTATAACTCTTTTGTCACCAGGTGCCAAAGTGCTTGAAGCACTAATCCACCCCGTTCTTGTGGCCTACATCCAGCTAGCGGATCACCAGCAGGGCAAGAGACCTACAGATGAATCGCGGAATAATTCCAAACTCGTTTCAGCTAGTAAGGCTATTGACATCACTTTACGTCCTCTAGAGCAAGGATATCCTTGTCCTCCTAGCTGTCATATCTACCTAACCTTGGACACGGCCTTTTTGTACAAGCTCAATATAATATACTCATACAATTTAGTTTAACCGAACCAGCAACAGTAAACATGTCGAATAATCTGCACAACCATCCAAATCATGGGTTCCACTTGAACGCTTGTCTACCTGCTCCAACTCTTTTTTTGCGTCCAGTTCCGGCAATCAAAGGCCTATCCTTCGCAGAACCAAGACTAATTAACGAGAATTAGGATTTAATCTGAACCTTAAATCTTCGTCTCGTCTGAAACGTCTTGTTCTTGGAGTCTCGCGGCAATCGCGGCAGCCCAACATCCAGCCAAACCATCAAGCAAGCCATCGATGACTCATTAAATGTGGAAATGATACAAAAGTTGTCGAGTCAATAAATCACGAAATTTTAACATTTACTTCGCTTAATGGAAATCAGATGGGAAGGCATATGAGGTGAGCAAGCAGGTAGACGTAAACTGGCCAGAAAACCGATAAAAACGATATACGTGTGTATAAGACTGTGGCAGGTCAGCTAGATAGCTGTTTTGCTTCGCGATATTGGCGCAGGCTGCTGATTGGAAATCTTTGCAAAAGATCAGCCGATCTTTTGAGGAAGTTAAGGGTAGGTGAACGGATCTAAAGTCGAAATCAAACTTTGATACATAGCCGATTTTGAGCCGGTGCTAAGTTTTTAGGGGTATGAGCATGAACCTCGCTAAGGAAAACTACTCGCGGAACGTTTTGAAATATCCGTACACCCGAAGCCCACGTTCAGAGCGAAAGCTGAAGCTGGACATATGGTAGCTGCGAGAAAGAGCCTCACATGCAAACCCGCATTTTCGTTGGGTCTGAATCCATAACCCCAAACACGATGAATGGGCCTCCGTCTTGAAAATCACCACGGTTTTTCCCTCTAGATCGGCCAGCAGGTAGCGGTTGTGGCCAACTTTTTGGACTATGCGGCTCTCGACATATTGTTTTGGGCAAAGTTCCGTCTGAGCACTAACTCGCCAGGCTGGAACCATTGCCATCTTAATAGACAGGCCTCCGCTCAGCTCATCGATACTTCTATTTTGACGTCAATTTGACGTAATTTCCGGCTTGCCACTGCCTTGGCAAGGCGAAAATGACGTCAAAATAGAAGTTTCGATCAGCTGAGCGGAGGCCTGTCTAATTAAGATGGCAATGGTTTAAAGCGATTGGATTAACTGTAGATGGATAAATAGTAAAACGTATGTTTCAACATAGCCATTGCGGCTCTGATTGGATTCTACTCGCACCGCTAAACTATTATCGTTAAAATAGGCAACACATCAGAGCCATAAGGATCGCTATAAGGCTTCTCACCTGCAATGACTGCTGTAGAAGCAACGGTGACGAGGAAAAGAAAACTCGTTCTTATTCTTCTTTGCTCCTGTTCTACCCTGGCAAGGAGGCGAAAGACAATTCTTGAATCCCACTTCTTCGCAGAATTGGATGACTAAGCGTATGTTGGTGGTGGGAAATTCTATAATTTTATAGATAGTTCTGCTTTACGTACTACTGAAAATTCATAGGCCTAGGGAAAACAACACAAACAGGGGAAGCAAAAATGAGAAATAACAAAATAAAATTGAGCGATAATGATGGGATGGTTGCGGAACTGATTAGATGTCCACACGCTCGCATCGGGGTCCGGATGTAATGAGACCCCGGCCTCTGGTTTCGTACCACCAACAGAACACTACTCATCAGGTGCTGCCTTCGATCTGCCCATAGAAGCAGCACTACTAGACCATAATATGGTTCATTACAGGTGATTTATTATAAAATGCTCGTCGAAAGTTGTCGAGATCAGCAACAGATCATCTAGGTAGACGAACACCTGGTTACGCTGGAATCACGCGGTTCATTAGGCGTTGAATCATTTGTGGTGCATTGCATAGGCCAAAAGGTATGGTCACAAACTGGTACAACGTCACAAACAGCCTTGGGGAGGTGGCTCAAAATCTATCGATGAGCGGCAAGGAGTAAGCATCCTGCAAAGTTACCGTATTGACCTTGCGTGCGTCCAGGCACATGCGAACCTTATTGGGTCTGACTACCATGGTGACTGGTGATGACCACACACTGTGCAACGCCTCAGTAACCCCCATTTCAAGCATCTGATCAACCTCCTTATAAAGCAGCTTTTCGAGCGAGACAGCAAAATGTCTCTGCTTTATAGGTTTGCTGTTTCCGAAGTTACACTGTGTCTCCGTAAGGCAGGACTCACGTCGTCGCATGTTGGACGTCGTCGTTTTTCTGCTTCTCTCGCTGTCATCTCTCTCATGTGGTTCTCTAGATGTTGTTCATTCTCCAGCTTTTACTGAACGGTTATCGCATCATCGATGGACTATCATCAGTGAACTATCGTTATGGCCGCTTCGAACAATACAAATCTTTGAAGTTTTTCAAGTTGCCAAAATCGGGCAGAATCAGTTTTTTTACTCATTTCTTTTGCCGTCCGACTACCCTTAAGTCAGTCTGCCATCATCGTGACGCACGCTTGCTCGTCCGAAAACGGAGTGCGGGCGATCTTTATCATTCAAAATGAAACATGAATTGATAAAATTTGTTTACAAACGGTCCGCAATCAATAGAACTATAATTTCGCCAGGCCACGAAATGTTGAGTCGTCTTCATCATGATTGAGTGTGTCTTTGCATGTTCCATCTAGTTTTTCGCCCCCCTTGTCCGACTTGATTTATGCATGCTAGCAATGCTTCTGAGCCCCATTCGAAGTTCACCTGGAGCTGGGGAGACTCACGCAGGTGGCGAGGGAGTCAAATAGACTCGAAAAGACGCAATACCATTGCTTCTTTGCAGCATATCGATAAGAAGATACATACATCCAAGATTCTCAATCTCAACACTCGGAATTACTTACAAGACAAGAACCAAGAGAGAAAATAATAAAAAAAAAATATGTACGTAGCCGTCGATATCGCGAAAATTTACGCGACTATCGCGAACCAAATGAATGCGCAAAATCGCGTAGTCCCTCGTTGGACAAGTCGCAACATGTTTGATAGTCTTCTGTGAGTCAGCCTCAACTAGAGGCAGAGCTAGCTGGCTAGACCCGTAGTCCGTAGTGGTGGCTTACGCGAAAGACATTAACATAAACACCATGTACTCGTACATACTTATGTACTCGTACTTAGTTTTTGTCGAACCTGAAATAATGATGGTGATGCCATGCCAGCCAGCTATCCGTATAACATAACAACACGACGACCGGTACCCATTACAAGGTTTGATTGCGACGAGTTGACGCAGGTTGGATTACTATAGTAATCATAGGTGCACTATATGCATCCGCTCGGATACTTTGGGATAAGGGAAAACGCTATGCGGACACTCGGTGATTGCACCAATAAAAATGTATCTTTACGTATAGCGAATCGGGTCTAGGTGGAGAGATAAGATCAAAGCAAACACGGTTAAATTCTTCAACGGTTCACTAAATTATTGAGCGATATTGTGTAAGTATGGCTAATGACCTATAGACGTTCTGAAATGGTCCTCTTTTCTGCTGCAGCCAATTATCGCTGCGTGCCAATGAAACTTTTCTGCAAAACATCTTAAATTGAAAATAAATTGATAGTATTATAGTGAAATTGTGGCATACGATAGGATACCTCCCATGTAATGAGCGCTGAGATATTTTGACTAGTCAATTTATCTGTACTGCACATGTGTGTATTTTTTTCTTCTTGCTATTAGGAAGCAGACTTGCGAAGAGAAGAAGATAACTTGGAAAATAAACAACTGGCGAAAACTGGTCCAGACAGTTTAGACTCTCAGTAAAACTGTGCAGTTTTTTTTTTCTTAATTGTCACACGTTTATCTTTTAACACATTTCGAAAGTCAGTGGGAAAATTGGACAAACCTGCTGGTTTATTGCATATGCTTGGCATTCAGGGACGTCCAAAAGCCAAATTTTCGCTGGTCGAAGCTAAATTACCTCACACTCGGTGGCCGTGGACGTTCGGTCACCGCTCTATGATACTAATCTAAAGGTCAGAGTTCAAATCTCGGCGCGATCAAAAATTGCCTGTGAGTACTAATAGAACTCTCACTGTGCTCCGAGCTTGTCAGTATAAAGACAGCGCGGATAGGAGGTGCATGCTAACAAATTCACTTCCGAAAAGTTGATATGCTATCGAAACGTCAACAAGGCATAGAAATGCTAAAGAGATGTTAACGCGCCCATGCCCCTAGAGGAGTCAAGGCAATTAACAACTATTGATTTGACAGGGAAATTTTGGCTTTGACCAGGCGAAATTTGGGCTTGGACCCCCCGTGAATGAGTACTAAGTAGGTTCTATTCAATAGTTCCATCTGTCGTCAATTAGATAAGAAGTACCTAAGTTTGGCAGATACATATGTAGGTTTTGAAAGAAGAGAAGATCAGGGGTATGTCTGCAGGTTCGGATAGATATGTATTTGATTTTTAAGAAAAAAATATTGATAGATATTTTTGTAGGAAATTTATGTTTCATCTTGTTCGATGAAACTAGCGATGCAACAAACAAAATGGCGAATAAAGAATGGCAACGCCGTTTGCCATAAATACGTTTAATCTTCCTGGAGAAAACTAGTAGAGGTTTTTAAGCTCCCTGATTTCGAATCTGAAGTCGAAATTGTGTCAGTTTTAGACCAAAAATTAATAAGTAAGCATATAGAGCACTAAATAGGAAGGTACACTCGACGCCATTTTGTTGACGACGAACATGTACACATGACAGTTCCCAGCTGTCAACATTAGTGCTATCTGCTGTAGTCAATGCAGCTGTAATCTCCATTCGATGTCAACAAAATGGCCGCGAGCGTACTCTCCTTTTTAGAACCTTAAAGCATATTTGTCACTATCAGTTCTGACATTTCAGCTTCAATTGATGTGGCGCCAGTTGATTTTTGAAATGTTTTCTGACAGATTAGACTAGATACTAGATAGTACTGCCAGCCTTACTCACAATCACCTCAATTTCGACAACTTATGTAGCTGACACAAACAATTTAGACCATTTGGCCAGTCCCATATATTTATATGATAGACGGGCAATAACCTAAGGTTATTGAAAATAAATAAATAAGACGGTGATATTTTAGTCCTATTGTAGGTGTGCGTCAGGATAAAACTTTCTTTCTTGGTATTAAAGTGATACCCAGACAAGATGGATATCATATGGCACGGTTTGATGAGGCCGATGGACTAGACTACTGTTGAAGTCATTTTGAATACTTTGGTTAGAAAAAGGACATTCTGGTGAATTAGCGTTGATAGCATTTTGATGGCAAGATGGGTATCATATGACTGAGGCGAATGCACTAGACTACTGTTAAAGGCGTTTTGAGTCCTTCGGCGAGGAAAAAAAAACATTTTTGGCAATGAAGTGATATATAAATTACGTATTAAAATCATCACTTATCCAGTTAATAAATTATTTATTGCATTTTATAGAAGTACTATTGTCTTGACAACGTTTCGCAATATTCAAAATATACTTAATACAATCAATTAAATGTTATTGCGATGTTATTATAAGGTTAACTTATTATTACCTAGAATTAGTCTAATCGTAATCTCAGATCTATGTCCCTCTTCCCTCAATTTTTATTCTGTTGTTTTGTTATCTACAGGTTAGAGAAAATTTTTTTTTGTGATGTGATGCTTTCTAGTTCAGTCTTTGTGTTCAATGATTTGTCATAGTATTTGTAAATATATATAGCCTCTTTTGTTCCTATTTTATTTGAATTAGTGTCTTTGTCTATCAAAACGGTGTTATCAGAATCCATTATGCGTTTGAATTCAGTTTGGTGTTTTCCTAGATTACTCCTGTAGTTGTTAGCCATTTGTGATGGGTTTTTGGTACTCATAAAGTTTTGTTTTTGGTCTTATGTCATAATACGGCGACCATGATCCTGTCGAAGACCGGATCCCAGTATAAGAGACAGTTTCATGCGGCTCTGGTTAAGAGGAGCTGCACACCTCACTCACGACCACTACCGGTAGCTCTACCGGAGTAACATTACAGTGCTACCAGTTGGAGAGACAAATTCTCCGGTGTTCCACAATCTTATCTCATCTCAATAACTCCTAAAATGTTAAATTTAATTTAATTTATAGTCTTACTGCCTAAGGTACTACAACAGGTATAATAAGTTGCATGGTGACAATGGCTGTCGCCCGGCAAAAAAAAACTTTTTTTTTTGCAGTCTAGCCACTGGCGCTAAGCTAGAACAGTTGGTGGAATTCCATATCGGCAAGTAGCACGTTGTTATTCGCATTCGAAAGGAACTCGCGCCCATGCCGCGTTGGTCGGTCTATATAAGGCAATCCAACATCTGACTTGGTCGTTCCCGGTCATGCCTCTCCCACTGGTGCGATGCGCGAAGCGGAGGCGTCTGATGAGACGCGCTTCGCACCAGCGGTCGAACACGATTTGGGCTCCCTTCGGGGAGTTAATTATTTTTAAGAAAAATGTTACAACAATTTACAATTATAGAAGCAATTATTTGGACAATTGATTTAACAATGTTTCTGGCTTAAACAAGTGGTATTGTAAATATATTTGGATATCTTATAATTCAACATTTAGTCAATTTAATTCAATAAGGACCGAAAGATTTATAAAATGCTACCCAAGACGAAACCGTCTCTAAATGACACATCGACACCTTAAACCTTGATCAATAACCCTGATCAATACCACCGTACGGTGCTTACGGTCACTCAAGAAAGTGCGTACCAAATTTATCTTCTATGTCTCTTTTTGTCCATTGTGTCCTTTAAGCTTTGTTCTACTCTGAATATTGGTTTCATATCCCATCAATCATCACCTTAATTCCTATAGTGGCTATATTTCCTGTCTGGACTCCATTTCGCTGCATACCCAAGAAGGTACTGCAACATCAAAACAGTCTGATTGCAAAAAGCTGTCTACGGGTTATGCTTAGGATCCTTAGGACCTTAGGAAGTTACATACCTAATTTGCTTGATATCGAACCACGAGAGGTGCTCGGACCAACAAACGTACAATCGAACGAACATGTAGCATGCGTTGGCCCGGGCTATTATATTAATAGGCGTGTTTTTTTGTACTGCGGTGCAGGTTAATTGGGGGCTATCCGGGTTAACTTACACACATTACACAAACAACTAGGGTATGTTGTTTGTGTAATGTGTGTAAGTTAACCCGGATAGCCCCCAATTAACCCGCACCGCAGTACAAAAAAACACTCCTAATATACGGGACTGGACAAAAATCGACACGGAATAATCCAGTACCGGGTACATTATACTTTGTTCGAAGCAAACAATTTAGTCCATACCATTGCTCACGAGCATTTATTGGGAGTTCATTTAATTACTTCTGAATTTTAGTTATATTCTCAAATCCAAGATCCAAGGGGTAGATCGATCCCCTTAATCCCTCCTATCTACGTCACTGGGCGTAGATAAAACATTTTGCGCAACTCAATTTCAATCTTTCATTTTAATTAAGGTGACTAGTCCTCAGGAAATGTCAAGAGTTTTAGGTGTCTAATGCCCTAATCCCTATCGCTTAATAAATGAATCATAAATGTTTATACATGTACGAGTATCTGAAAAAACTACGCGTTTTAGGGAAGAGTAATCAAAGCTCCACTGTATACTAATCTACCTGATCTCTGCAACGACAATTAAACGTCATGTAAGCCCTTTTATTCGCAACAATTATTATGACTTGTTTTCAAAAAACGTGCGAAAAAAAGTTTAATTCAATTTCACAATGAATTGTAAGTCAACAATGATTACGCACCCTGATTGACTTTGAGGTATAGTGAATTTAATCAGTGCAGTTGTCGTATCTTAATCTTAATACATATGTATGTATATCTGAGATATTTTCAGATGTTTGATAACACGAGGTCTTACTCAAGGCAACGCTAGCGACAAACAGTCTGCGGCAAAGTGACCTTCCCAAGGCAACGGCGAAAACAGTAACCTATTGAAATAATCTACGTAATTCGTAAAAGGTGATGAAATCATTTTAGAGTTTGATTAAATATAACAAAGCGGGTGTTACCCCTAAGAAAGAATATAGCGACGCAAATTCTACAAATACTACAATACTTAATACCCAAAAGGTTTCGAAATATCGTTATTAGCCAATTTCTTCTCTTTCCTTTATTCATTTTATTGTTAATGAATACATATTTATTTTCGGATTGACTGATATCAATCTTATCGGTTAAGTAGTCTTCGGGAAAATTAAGAATTAATTGGTATGGATTAACGGATTTATGACTAATACACTCGAGGGGGTCGAATCTTCTAGAAATATATCGCATTGGATTTGTTGAAAACCTGAGCGCTCATGCTTGCACAATTGTAAGTTAAATTTTTGATATACCTATAGTTTAGGGATGATGTGGATTTAAGACGGGGAAATTGACCGGGAGAAATCTGATCCATTTCACCAGACCATGATTTCAAAACAAATACATCTCTACATAAGATGAGTTGAGTTATGAGTTATTTACTAGATCAGTGGTACCAGATCCAGTCTGACGTTTCAATAGCATATCTAATTTTCGGAAGAGCAGTTGCTAGCATGCACCTCCTATTCGCGCCGTCTTTATACTGATTAGCTCGGAGCACTGTGAGAGTTCTATTAGTACTCACAGGCAGTTTTTGATTGCAACGAGATTTGATCTCCGATCTCTAGATTAGTATCGTAGAACGATCACGGCCACCGAGCCCGACTTTTACCATCTTCCTAATTAAACCGATTGGATGGATACTGTAATCTAAATTTATGTCATATTGGAATCATCGCCAAATCTTTTCGTTGATTTGATCTCGCACAATTGACTCAGCGTTTCTCGCAGCAGCCATGCGGTGTTTCAGCAACTCTACAGCAAACACTTTCAATACGCCACTGACGTTCTTCTACTGATTCTGTCCGTCTGGCTGCCCTCATCTTTCTCGCTTCGGTGCTACTTTGTCCACGTGGATCGCACCATTATGGGAGTTGCACCATGCATCGACTTCGAAAACTGTTGAATCGACACTAACCTTTGTCATTTTGTACATTTTTTTCCCTCTCATTCATTCCCGGAGAAGACAGAGAGTAGTAATGGAGGGAGGGGCATCCATTCATCTCAGCGATTCCCAAAAACAAATGGATACAAGTCTCGGTCATTTTGTTTATTTTGTTCCCAGTCACTAAATTGAGGGGGTGGGGGAGAGGGAGAGAGGTGGGGTTTTGGGAGCATCACCATACAACTAAGTGACCCGAAAACCTAATTAATATGTCATTTTGGACATTTCTTTCACGGTCACTTAGCCGCAGGAGTGGGTGAAGGGAGAGGGTGATGAATCGTGGGAGTGCGATGTCAGCGACCCCGAAAACCGATGTATTTACCCTTTTGGCGCTGACCCACCCCCATGTGGGATCGGGATTGGAATCTGCGGCTAAATCGAAAAATTGGAAACGCAGCCCCTATTCTGGATCATATCGGATATGTTTTGAAATTTTCATGGAAATCGATCGAGCCGTTTGTACTTCTGAAAAATTTTGTTATCCGAAATGACACCGAGCTCTTGGTTCGGTTGATCGGGATTTTACTGTATGATGTATCATTTTACAGTTGCGAATCACCTTATCTTCCTCCCCCGGTTTCCCCAAAGTTCTTGCGAAAGCTTTGGTCTTCTGAAATATCGGTGCCCTTTTTGGTTTGGCTAAACGGGGGTTTACTGTATATGGTGTCATTTTACAGTTACGAACCACCTTATTTTCAACCCCGGCCTCAAAAAAGTATTAATGGAAAATTTCTTTATATAAAATGACACTCTTGGGTTCGGTTAAACGGGGTTTTACTGTATGTGGTCGCGAACCACCTTATTATCTGTTCCACCTCCCCAATCATACTCTTGGTAAATTTGGTGACAATTGCAAGTGACAAGTGGTTTAACAGTTTTTGCACGACAGACATACAAACCTCATCTTGACTTTTATATGTACTCGTATATATTAGAAGAAGAAGACAGATAATGAAACCATACACTTAATTGGTAATGAGTGAAAAAAAACAACAACAAAATCACTTTCCGGAAAAAAATCAGAAGCTCGTGTACGAATACATTAGAGATTAAAGGTTTGGCGCTTGTTTTACATATTTTATGATTTAACAGTTTTTGAAAGATACATGCTTCATACCTCCACATCAGTGTCATCCAACTTTGATCCCAAGACACGTGCTAGTTCAATTAATTTTTAACAACCCCTTGAGAAGAAGATCCGCTCAGCTTACGAGGGCCAGCAGATAAAACGTTTAACGTAACGCAAGAATGATTTGCTAATTTGTGTAAAAAGATTCGCTGTGAGAAATTAATTAATTCGGCAAAGACTTTTTTTTTATTATACTCATACGTTGCGTGTACCTTTCTTCGTGTTTAAAATACACAGGTACCGCCTTGTACAAGTTTCAGAACGTATGCTTTAAGACCTAAACTTAGCGCAAATTAGAACGGTACTGACATTTGCGAATTGATAGTATCGCATACTGCACGTGGGTACGGAGCCTTAAGTAATCATAGTAATCGTTTGAAGGTTTCGCAGTGCCATTTAGTTATGAAAAAGGCCCCTCAATAAGCTAAGCAGTGGCCTAGGCTTGCTGTAGTTCTGTTTGGGAGACGTGAGTGAGGTTTTCGCCGCTCGCTGCCCTTACCAAAATCGCATAAAAAACTCATAGGCTAGGGTGAGGCGTGCACAACAGAGATTTATAAAAATTACAGGTTGAATAATGACATAAAAAGTAACGATGGCCATCAGTACTTTAGACCCGTTCCATGCAAATACAAATACAAATACATCGATGCTCTTTCAAGATGATAACACGTTAATTGTACCATAGTTTGTCTTGAATTCTCGTCGTCGTCGTGGATCCTTTCGATCATTACTAAATGACTCAAAATCCCTTCAAAAGTAATTCAGTGCATTAGTCTGATCAACCCGAATCAGAAAATACCTATACTGACTAGACTTCACTATTTGCCGAGGGAGGTCTTTTGTCCTGACCTGACCAACGATTTAAAATGCTTTCAACGTAATTCCATTAGTCTCATCACCCCGAATTAGAAAATACAGAAAAATAATTTGGTGTCCGTTTGATTTCATGGCCAGGCCAACCAGTGCCAGCAGTCACGCAAGGAAAGTATGTACCAAAGTTGGTTGGAGTCGGACCACGGCAAAGTGCAGAGGAGAGGAACAAACCTTCTTACCCCCTGTGTTGTAAGTCATTTTTCCTGACTCGTATCTAATAGAGATAACTATACCCATTCGAAAAAGTTTCAAAACACTCTAAAGTTGGAAATGTAAAATATTACTAAATATTTTCGGAGTTATGTTTCACCAATCACCACCCCGATTCCTATAGTGCCCATATTTTTTAAATTTCGACTCCGCTTCATACCCAGGAAGGTTATGTTTACATCCCCCCCCCCCCTATCTACGCCACTGCATCGCATAGCAAACAAACATCATCGTATAGCATAACATCGCATAGCAGGTAGTTTGAACACCGCCTATGTGACCCTGAACCGTGGTGTCATGAGCCGAAGTTAAACGATCCTCACCGAGCTAAGCAGCAGCTTACGGGTGTTAAGGACGGTAGTGTATGGGCGTATTTTTCGCTTCAGGCTCCTGTTGCTATTGACCTATGGCTTCTAAAAGCGTGACCAATAATGCAAAATACAATACATTCTTGGGATCCCAATGGCAGAAATGGAGTCGAAATGGTGCCCATAGCCAAACAACGAAAAGTGATTCATCGCACCGTCCGAAATTGGGGTTGAGAAATTTTCTTGAAGGAAAAATTAAAGAATTCAGAACAGGCTCACCTTTTTGCTGACTTTCCTGCACGCAGCAGTCACATTCACTGATACAGTCTCTCCTAGATTAAGGCTCCACGCAGGCAGTTGCAGCTTCATCTGAGTGCATTAAATTTTGTGCGTGTATTGTGATCTCATCTACGTTTTCCAAACAATCTTTGTGCGCTGGTGTTATGTCAATCGCTCGAAATACGATGGAACGACAAAAAAAACACTCGAACGATCCTCTTAATTTTCATCTACATAAATACATTAATAGACTTTTAAATAACAAGTTAAATTTAAGAAATGTTTAAATGTATAATCAAATGTTAACGTACTCGTGTATGCATATTGAATTACTTTGTATTTCTCCCTGCACATCATTTATGCTTTAATCTGCCCAATAAAATGGTCGTAAAAATAAAATGAGGCAATTCATTTTATAGAACCGTTGGCAACATTGTCCATTGTTCCTTAAAAACCATACTCTACAACAGTGCTGCCAGATGAGCGGTTTTCCCGTGAAATGGTGCGGGATTTGAACATCTATCGCGGGTAGAAGCTATTTGCGGCTATTTTGGTTCTGGTTTTCAAGGTCGACTGAAATTTTACTATAAAATTTGGCTTCCGCGATAAAAACGCGACATCGCATACGATAAATTTATCTTCCCATAGGAAACGCATTTTTATCGCAAAAGATAGAAATTATTAGCTGGCTGCTGGGTAGGTTCGCCACCACATAGACTTGTATGTAATGTACTCTAACTCTCGCCCAGCAAACAGTTTCTATCTGTCGCGATAAGAATGCGTTTCTTCTTCGAAGATAAATTTATCGTCTGCGATATCGCTTTTTATCGAGGAAGACATCCTGTTCGAGAGAGAATGGTTAGCGTTGGCGACACTTTCAGAAGAATTTTTGGCGATGAGAGTTAACTATTATAGAAATACAAAATTATTATATTTTTGTATTTCCCTTTTTTTTATTACATTAATCTTTTCCTTTTTATCTTAGATACTCTATGACGTTCGTAATTTATATTTTAGCCTTTTTACGATTGATATTAGTAGGATTGGAACCACGTTCCCATGTTTACAAGTCAAACGTGCTAACCTTTGCGATGTCTAGAGTTGCTACACTAACTACAATCGTCATTTTGTATTTATTGCGAATCTATCGCCTAGAAAATAAAATTGAGAAATTGATATCGTGACCTTACAAGTAGGAGTATAAAATGGCGATATATCGTCTTGGCGATATATTTGCGAATTGAATTCGGATCGCAAGTTTTTTGCTTATATGATATCTCCTAAGCAATGAAAAAGCGATAAATATTTCGTATGGAAGATATCGCCATCATATTGTACATCTGAACGATTTATCTTCCAAATACGAGTAGTACCGTTCTGAAGAACATCGAAGAAAGTGTAAAATAGCTGATTATATTCTATGGTGCGCGTGCGTCTTGTGCCTCATAAACGGTTGAGGTATGGTTGCCTACTTTCAAGATGTCCGGTAAAATTACTGCTTTAACCTCTGTTTTTCATGCGAAATCTCGAACAAAAATCCGGTTCGCACGAATATTTTCGCTTTTCTCGGTACTCAGTTGTTCGGACGAAAATCCTATACACCATTTCCACGCGAAAACAATTACTTTGCATTTTATTTCGTGTGGAAACCGGTCATTGCAGTTGTGATCGCTCTCTTTTGAATGAGAAGGTGAAATTCAAGTGTCGTGTAGAGCGCCGGGGATATGTGCTGTGTGGAAGTTTCCACTGTCATTTTGTCGTGGGAGAGATAAGTGCAACATTTTCCAACGAAGAGGTTAGTACCAGTCTCAAAAACCTACTCTTCACGATTATGCTCGAACCAGATTGAACGCAGAAAGCAACAGCAGCGGACGCAAAAACAACAACAAGTAGTTCTGCTTTCGTCGCTGTCGCTGAGTTGAATCTATTGTAGGTCGCTTAAGGGAAATGCGTGCTTTCTAAATTTACATTTCGCTGTCGCTGCTGCTGCATTCTGTGTTCAATCTGGCACGGGCATTACAAACATTTTTAAACTTTCGCGGGTTTTAAGTGAGAAATGGGCGCTTTCTCTCGCGGGATATGCTATGACGGATCTGGCAGCACTTCTCTACAGTTTTGTAGCTCAAATTTGTAACCTTGAGTTCAGGGTGAGGATTTATGGACCATTCTAAGTACATACTCGCACATATACCTATACAAGTTTCCCTAGTCACACTAGCTGCAAATGCTTTCAAAGAGATGGGTAACTGACCTGCAATAACGATCTTAGCCACCTATGGTGAGTATCTACACTAATCCCAGAAGATGGCACATTAAATATTTTATATTTCTGGCTAAAGATCAGACCAAAAGTTTATTAGCTCGACGACTGCTTTCAGCATCCACGAACTGCGAGATATTCGCCATCTCAACAAGAAAAATACGCGAGTTCTATGCGTTAATCGCGCGCACTTTTTCTCGCAGAAATCATTTTCAAGGACAGCCACACAGTGTCAATGCCAATCTCTAACAATTTCGCGATCTGTGAACGCACAATTCATATTATGAATACAAAGCGTGTGGTAAGGTGGAAAAAATGGCAGGCATGGGAAGGAAATAGCAGCCAACGAGAAGCAGAAGAAGAAGAAAAAAATAAAAAAATTGGCGACCGTGATCGCGAAAAGAGGCAATAGGCAACCTTGGCCCGTTGATTGACGTGTGCTCGCTCAAAATCAAGTTCGTGGCCATAAATCAGCGAGCGTACGGAGCACGTATTTTTGCGAATTCACGCAGTTCTTGGCACCGCTATAATCAACGTGCCAATGGACCAACGGATTGCCGAACAAGAAAGATTCATGAAAAATAAAAGATACTTTTGTACACCTCATTTTCTTTTTGGCGAGCTTAAGAGGCTGCAGATAGGCACTTGTGTGAACTGTGTGTGTGTGTTTGTGCAGAGGCATAAGCGAGCAGCTGTTGTGCTCAAACAGGCAGCAAGAAAATCCCTCAATTTCTTGATAATTTATCTGGCAGTGGGTTAAAAGAAAAAGTGTTGGCCACTAGCCATCTAAAGATACGGGGACATCTTGCCTAGGGAAATGCATTCTTGTTCCGATTATTTTTTTTCCGTCGTGTTTATTTGTTGTTTGCGGGTTTTGAACAGATTCCTAGCAGCTGATACAAGTTAATGTCTTGTTTTGGTTTCAGGTCAATTAAAAAAAAAAATACTCAAAAAGGCTTCCTGCAATTGATTCGGATTTGAAGACTACTTGAAAGACTGTATGTTATGTATGATGCGTATCCAAGAAAATTTTCTACTTTTTCACATACATAAAAAAAAACTGGAGCTCCTCGTTTTACATGGAAAATAACTATCAAAAGTGTTTTTCAACTTTTCCTTATTTTTTGTTTTTTTTTCGGTAATTACCTCTTTAATGGTTTTATGAGTACCCGGGCACTCACTTTCATTTCACAAAGGGGTTTCCCCAAATTAACATTTATGAATGAGTGAATACTTGCTGTATTGCCGAATGTTACTCTTATCACACTTTTATGATTATCCTGTATCCTGTGACGTAATCTAGTAAGTCCTGTGGGTATAACATGCCGAGATTTTTCTTTGTCGTCTCAGTTTCGGCTTGATTTGCCAATCTACATACGAAGCTATTATAATGGAGGATTAGTGCAGCTCGTTGGCAACGTATGACACACGAAGAACGTGAAGAATATTTGAGGAGTCTTGTAGAATCCGATAATGAATCTGATTGCTGCAGCGGTTCCGACAATGAATGGGTACCCGAAGTCCTTCAACGCATGGGAGATTTGAATAGCGACGAATCAGATGCCGATGGAGAAGAATCTCTCGAAATTGAAGAAGACCGGAATTTATCTGACGATGAAGACGAAGGATTCGGTGAGATAAATAATGAACCTGCAGCAGAAGAAGACATATGACCGCCCGTGCTGGTACTATCTGGAATTGTCGACCACCAGTACATCAAAGAACACTTCCTCTCAACATTTGTCGTCAGAGACCAGACCCTCACGTCTCCACTCGTACCCTTTCTGTAAAGGACATATTTCGGAGGCTTTTTCTCGGAAGAAATATGTTCTATTATAATTCGCGAAACGAACAGAAAAGGACTTCAAGTTATTGCGAAACACAACGAGAAAAGCCAGAAGAAAAAAACGTGGAAGCCACTAACTCGTAGTGAATTGCACACGTTTTTTGAACTTCTAATAATCGCCGATGTGTTCCACTACAACAGGGCTACTGTGACTGAGATGTGGGAAGACGGATCGTTTCCAGTGTTTCGTGCAGCAATGGACATTAGCAGATTCGTTTGCCTAAGTCAATGTACAGTAATCCCTTAACATTCGCGGGTTTATCATTCGCGGTTTTCATTATTCACGTTTGAAAAAATGAGGACAAATTTAACATTTGCGGGACCCCGGTCTTGGTTACTCGCGGTAGAAAAGAAACACTTGAGTAAACAATTTTGCTTGAAAACTGTTTTCGCGCGGTTTTTAAAGAAAACAAAAGAGCAATTTATTGATCTCAATAGATAAACTCCAAACGCAACGTTCTTGCCCACATTGAAAAAAACTTTCAGAGCTCGGCGAGCCGTATGTAGGGAGCTAGTTTATTTATTTATTTAAGATAAATTACGAATAGGAATAAATATTCGTATAAGTAGTAATCTGCAGAAATTGGGTTGTGCACCATAACAAATCGCAAAACAATTAGGCTTCCCTTTACACCATTCTTGGTTCTTTTTTTTCAGTTTGTGTAAATCTCTCGTGGAAATACAGTGTGTGTAGTGACGCATAATGCCTCCTGTTCCAAAACGCAAAAAAGTGGTACTAACACTTAGTGAAAAAATTAAAATTTTAGACAAGTTACGCGAGGGGCAAAGCTTTGCTTCTGTCGGCCGTTTTTTTGAAGTCAATGAGTCTACGGTTCGCTCTATTAAGAGTAAAGAATAGTCTATAAGGGACAGCGTGGCAACAACTTCGGCAGGTTCATCAAAAAGAGTGTCTCAAATTCGGAACAAGGTGCTCGAGGATACCGAACATGCTTTAGGAATATGGATGGAAGATATGTCACAAAAGAGAGTGCCCTTAAGCTCAGCTCTGATAAGAGCAAAGGCCAAAAAATTGTATGATAGAATTAACGAAAATTCTCATTCCGAATACGAATTTCAAGCGAGCAAAGGTTGGTTTGAGAATTTCAAAAAACGACATAACCTTCATAATATCAAATTAGTTGGGGAATCGGCTTCCGCCGATCACGAAGCAGCGAAAAGTGAAGAACTCTTACAGCGAAAAGAAGCGGAAACTAAGGAATCCGATGAAGTTGAATGCGAAGAAGAGGACCCCGAAGACGCTGGTAAGACTTGTCGCAAGTTTTGATTTTTTTATTCGTTTTTACCTATGAAAATTTTTTTCTACATAGGAAAAAAATTTTCTTCAAAACAGCTCAGGAAAATTTTAAGCCTGAAGGACCAGCTTGTCCAAAAAGCTTTGGATTTGGACCCGTCTCTTAATCGAAGTTTGAAATTTAAAAGGGATGTCGAGGCCGCCGCAAATCCATACGTGGAAATTCTTAAGGAAATTAATTATTCGGCGCAACAGAAAAGGATTACCAATTATTTCTTACCGTCAACATCACAAAACAATAATAAATAATTTTGGTGTCATTAAAGTACCTTTACCTCTGCATTTTTATTTTTTATTTTTGCGGTTATGAAACGTAACCCCCCTTATAACACAGGAAGATAGGCTTAACATTCACGGATTTAATATTCACGGAAGTTTTCTGGTCCTTAACCCCCACGAATGTTAAGGGATTACTGTATTCGATTTGATAATGCAACGACACGTGAAGAACGACGAGCAATAGCGGCTATTAGAGAATTTGGAATATCCTTAACGCACATCTTTGGCGGAACCACAAACCATCAGAATCTATCACCGTTGATGAACAACTGTTTCCCTTTCGTGGTCGCACTTGCGTGAGAGGACGTAATATATCTCGTTGAAAATTTTCAAATATGGCATAAAGATTTGGTGGGTATGCGACTCAAAAAACTTTTATCCCCTTCAGGGAGTAATATACACTGGGAAACTGCCAGGCGAACCACGTGAAATCAATCAAGGAGAGAACGTCGTGAAAAAGCTTGTCCAGAAATACAAGGGAACTGGCCGAAATGTGTCAATGGATAACTTTTCCAATTCTTTGCCGCTGGCTAAACATTTAATTTCCTGGAACCTTTCAGTGATCGGAACGCTTCGGAGAAATAAAAAATATGTTCCATCCGAAATGTTGCCAGGTAGTAGACGAGAAATACAGACAACTCTATTTGGATCAAACGAAAATGTAGCCATGTGTTCGTATATTCCGAAGAGAAAGAAATCCGTTAAACTGCTATTGACGATGCATTGTATGACAGAAGTTTATGCAAACCAACACAAACCAGAGGCAGTTCAATATTAAAATAAAACGAAAGCTGCTGTCGACATTATGGACAACATTTTGGGCGAATATTCCACAAAACGAACAAGAAGGTGTTGGCCATACGCTTTCTTTTTCAACATTTTAGATATTGCATTTTTAGCAGCATATTTCGTATATTCTGAAAATAATAACCTACTATAAATACAGCTAATGAAAGAAAGCGTTCAGCCCGACGCAATTTTCTGTTAAATTTAGGAAAGGAGCTAACAACGCCAGCAGTCATCGAGAGTTCTAATGCACGGCAAGTGTATACTAACAAAAAGCGGATTGCTATCGAGAATGTGTTAGGATCGCCTATCAGCTCTACAGTAAGTGAAGCAGTACCACCTTCTACTGAGCTGGACGGACGACGTAAATTCACAGGATATTGCTACCTGGGTAGGGCCACACCTGAAAAGCATCGACGAAAGACTCGCAAAAGCTGCTGTGAATGTAACCGCCCCATCTGTGATTACTATACGAACACAACCACCAAATGTTATCCTTGTGAGCCACTGTTAGGGCCGAGCAACGTATAACAAGACGCTAATACATACTATGTATGTTTGTCGTGTTTAAATTTTGCCCAATTACACTTTTTTTTCACAAATTTATATAAAATTCAATCCTAAATTAAGGTGAGTACCCGGGTACTCAGATATCAGACGACGTAGTATTGGGATCAATGCGAGTGATAAAGCAAATTGTGGTGTAATTTTGATTTTTTTTCTATTTTGGTTTTTTGTGGTGCTGATTACGAATCTGGGGTTCTTCCCCCATTTTTGTCGAGAAATTTGAATTATAACCAAAAACCCCAAAAAACAAGCTAGCCGAAGGTATGATACCATATAATACCTTCTTTGTGACTTATGGTGCATTCGCCACTTTGAAATTAGTAGTAAAACATGTTCCAATTTCACTGTTCCTATGAAAGGTATATTAAATAGTGGGCCGATTTCAACCAAATTAAGGAACTTGGTTTGGCAGTTAATATGATTGAATAATATGAATTTTGGTAAAGATATCTTCAGAAATAAAAAAGTTTTTCCAACAAAAACTTGCTTTTGGAACGGTCGTTCCTATGACAGCTATATGCTAGACTAGTCCAATTTTAACCAATTTCGGAAAGTGATTGAGCTATTATTGATTAATGTGAAATTTGAAAAAGATATCTTTAGAAATAAAAAAGTTTTTCTCACAAAAACGAATTTTTGAACCGGTCGTTCCTATGGCAGCTATATGGCGTAGTGGTCCGATTTCATTGGTTCCGACATATTTACAGCGTGCAATAAAAAGAAGACTTTGTGCAAAATTTCAGCTCGATAGCTTTAAAACTGAGGGACTAGTTCACATAGAACCGGACAGACAGACGGACAAGGCTTAATCGACTCGTCTCGTCATACCGACCAAGAATATATATAGTTTATATCGGTCGGAGATGCTTCCTTCTGTGCGTTGCAAACTTCATGACAAAGTTAATATACCCTATCACATCCGGGGGCGACCGGTAGCGCAGTGTGTTGAGGCATCAGTCTCACGTCTGACTACCGGCGTTTCGGGTTCGAGTCCCGTCCACGACGAAGTTCGTGGCCATGGATGTGCAAGAGGTGCATGCTGGCAACTGCATTCTCCGAAACCAGTTTATGCCAAGAAACGTCAACTGGGCCACATGGAACAGTTGACGCGCTATGCTCCACAAGGGGTTAGAGCAATAGAGAGAGAGAGACATCCGTGAAGGGTGTAAAAAATACAAATACAAAACACAACGCTGGCACACGATTTTTCACAAGGTTTCTTCAACTAATTCAAACCCGAACTGGGAATTCCCGAAAGTAAACCCGGCGGGAATGGTTCATATTGAATTCTTCATTGAAGAAAATTGGTGGGAAAGTTGATACATATTGAATTTTTCAGAATTCTGAAATGTGAGCAATAAAATTTTATTTTTGATGTTGTCCCGCTATTGCACGAAACGCACAAAACATTGCAGCAGGGGGAGCAAGTTATTTATTTTCGTGACGAACTTAAAATTTTAGCTAGAAAGAAGATGGTAAAATACTGTTTTCTTACAATTCGAGTTTACGTACAGTGGCGGACAAAAGTCTACGGCAGCACCTTATATTGAGGTTTTGGTTAATTGGAAGCTTTAATCAAAAATCCTTTGATGCACATTTTTTCAGTAACGTAAATATATTAATAAAAAAACGAAAACAAAAACTTTTTATAACAAACTTAAAGAGAAATCCATAAAAACATAAAAAATTGAATGGACAAAAGTCTACGGCAGTCAGTGCTGGCTGACTTATACACAAAAAATTTACAACTAAACCTAACTGTATTTCTTCGAAATGTGTTTATTTGATCTTACTGCCATTCAGTACATGTGCGGCTGCAACTGTACTATAGGTTTATCGCTAGTTTCGAACTGTAAGGGCCGCAAAATGTCATCGCGAAAAGAAATTTCTAGTGATGTCCGAAATTTGATCATCCAGTATAAAAAACTGCTCGGAAATTGCGAAATAACTGAAACTAAAACGAAGTTCTGTTTATACCTTTATCAAAAAATTTTAAAGCAGTTGTTCCATTGAAAATAAGCCGCGAACTGGCCGACCGAAAAAGCTTTCACGCAGAGACATTAGTTCAATTTGAAAAGAAGTGAACAAAAATCCAAAAATAAGTGCTCCAGATTTGGCGAAACAAGTAGCTGCGGTAAGGAAAAAGGATGTCCATACAAGAACAATCTCGAGAGCATTAAATTTTAATGGGTTTCAAAGCAGAACTTCACGTAAAAAAAAAACATTAATATCCGCAAAAAATCGACTTCTGCGGCTAGAGTTCGCCAAGGCCCATATCAACAAGGACAATGATTTTTGGAATCGAGTAATTTTTACCGATGAGTTTAAATACATGTTCGGGTGTGATGGTCGCATTAAAATATGGAGAAAAAAGAATACGGCATTAGAGACCAAAATTTTGATTCCTACTGTCAAGCACGGTGGAGGTAATGGTATGGTTTCGGGAGCCATAGCTGCATCTGAGGTCGGCAGATTGGCTTTTGTTGAAACTACTATGGACCGCTATGTTTACAAGAACCTGTTGGAACAACATTTAAGGGCATTAATTGAGAAGTTATGCCTTGGAGGGAGCTGGATTTTCCAAAAGGACTATGATCCGAAGCACACAGCACTTTTCGTGAAGAACTGGTTGTTGTACTACGCTCCCGGGCAGCTGAATACGCCTCCCCAAAGTTCAGATTTAAACCCAATAGAACATGTATGGGAGCTTCTGGAACAGAAAATTCGGAAATGTTGCATAAAAAATAAAAATTTGTTGAAGGAAGCGCTCATTACGGAATGGGAGAAAATTACATCCGCAGAAACTGGTAATTTAGTCGGATCTATGCCCCGAAGACTACAAGCAGTAATTGATGCTAAAGGGGGTCCAACCAAGTATTAAGCCAGCAATTAATTTTAAAAATTCCGAAACGTTTTGTTGGAAATTTTTATTGTATAAGACAGCGAGCACTGACTGCCGTAGACTTTTGTCCATTCAATTTTTTATGTTTTTATGAATTTCTCTTTAAGTTTGCTTTGAAAAGTTTTTGTTTTTTTGTTTTATAAATGTATTTACGTTACTGGAAAAATGTGCATCAACGGATTTTTGATTAAAGCTTCCAATTAACCAAAACCTCAATATAAGGTGTTGCCGTAGACTTTTGTCCGCCACTGTATGTGTAGTGTGATTTTCAAATTCGTTGTAACCGATTTTTTTCATTTGGGAGTCTAAAAGTCGTCCGTATAGGTTTTGGCCTCTTCAACCACTACAGATTACAAAAAGGGTGTCATATGTAAATTTTGTCTAGCTCAAGCGTTTCATTGGATATTTTGATTGTACTAGTAGTAGATTTGTATGCTCATGTTCTCAACTACAATAATATTTCACGTATAGAAACAAATTAACAAATATATCCCATCCTCACCCTCATCCGTATCCTAATTTTTTCATTGCCAAATATCCTCATCCGCATCATCGAACCCAAACTATTTTTCTTATTTTATCCACATGCTCATCCTCATACGCTGAACAATATCCCTTACATCCCTACAAACAAGTTCACAATTAAATAAAATTCCTTACGCATTTCTTATGAATTACAATCGTGTCTGCCATTCGAGTCACTAAAGGGTTAATTGTACTAGATGCGGTTTAGTCCGACATTTATTCCCACCCCGACGCACACAACTGTGTGTATAGGCTCGGCAAATCTCCCGTCAGCTGATTTTCCCTATCTCGTTCCGGCGCACATTGTTTTTAGGCCTCTCACCACTCTCTCATGCAATTCCGAATCGGTGACGTCATTTGCTTAGGCACGACCAAATCATATGAACACACACACCCAATTGTTGCTCCACCAACACTCTGTGTGTATATCTAATCCAGACAATATGACCATATGATCGCCTTGAACGTGTGCGTGAGTTTACTGTCCTCTGACAACTATATTCCCGTACGCTTCTCCCCCCTATTTGAACAACTAAGTTTTTCGCCGTAGAATACATTTTGTTTGCATTTGAATTCGCCGCAGCGACAAGATGTTTTGGCCGTACGAAAACGTAAACAACACTCATGTACACGCGTGTTTTGCACGCGATGCGATCCGTTCTGGTTGGATTGGCTGGCCTTCGGCAATTTAAAATCGTCGTAGCCGCGAAGAAAAAGCCAAGACGCAATTCCTTAAAGAGTCTCTCTTGTGGGGTGGGATAAGATGGGAATGATGTCCTGTGCGTAATTTAGGGGTGGATTTTTGGGAGGCTTGTTGCAGAGCGATTTTCTTCTCATTTTCGGGGTGAATCACCTCCGATCCGAGGCGAGCACTTTCCGTGTATTGAATTGATGGGGTTGCTTGCGCTCACTATTTGCGTAATGTAGGGGATGCTAAACGGAAAACATTTGCGACTTGCAATTTGGGTCAATGGGAAAGAATGTTGTTTTTTTTCATCCCGTATTCAGGGACTGCTTCGGTGATAGTTGCTTTAAGAGGTTCGTAACGTGTCCAGAGAGTTTACACAACTATAGGCGCGTTCTTTTGCGTATTTATCGAGTGTAGCGTAGGATAACGAACACGCATTACATTTGTGCGCCTTATGTTGCAGGTCTGACTAAATAATTTATCCAACCCTGCTAACCTGTGACGCTAAGGAGTGGCTTGGCCAGTGTCGGCCCTATGATAATTGGCGCCCGTAGGGCCGTGTGAAG
The DNA here is from genome assembly GCA_964017055.1 of Chloromyia formosa. Taxonomy (NCBI): domain Eukaryota; kingdom Metazoa; phylum Arthropoda; class Insecta; order Diptera; family Stratiomyidae; genus Chloromyia; species Chloromyia formosa. The sequence goes on along the minus strand of OZ024818.1, from coordinate 3,627,378 downwards.
GGGGTGACCGCCCCGGGCGCCATTGGCAGGTTGCGCCGAAAACGAGTTGATATTCGGGAATTTCAATAGCGCATTTCATTTCCTCAGATGATCATAGAAATAGGACTTGGGGTAGATCTTCCACAATATGCCAGACAAGTTGTAATGGACCAATTGGTGGGCATCTGGAGATGCCCGTGGGGACAGAGCCTAAGGTTCCCTGTTGACCGTGAAGGTCGGGCCGTGCCATCTGGCGAAAAATAGGCCCCTCAACGAGCTAAGCAGCGGCCTGTGCCTGCTGTATGTCAGTTCGGGAGACATGGGCGGGATTTTTGCCGCTCGTTGCCCTGTCCTTTACGTATTAATAGAAATATTGAACGAAACACTTACGTAAGTAGGGGAGTGACTTTACATGTGCTTAACAACTTTATACTAATTTCTTAACGCAAATTCTTTATCAAAAATTTGTACAGAGCTTTGCACGACCGTGGATCCCTCACACTACTGGACATTTTTGTTCAAAATTGTATGTATGAAAAATTGTACAAACATTTTACGCCTTCTGAAAATAAACTGATTCAACAATTTCAACTAAGGCATCGCTGAAGCTATCTACCTGAAATTGGTACTCATTAGACAGCTGATTGGATTCATAGTCCGACATGTAAATTCCCTTTTAACGAAAAACAACGACTTCATACAGTAAGATTCGAACCAGGAGGACTCATCGGCGGAACAAGGCTGCGAGGAAGATCGAGAGCTCGTTGGAAAGACACAGTATATGAGGACGCTGAACAACTGCTGGGCTTCCAGAATTAGAGTCGGCCAGGACCCGACGTCGGGTTGAAGCGTCACGATGATGACGTTGCATTTTGTGAAACTTCGTGCAAAGCTGACCACTTCAATGCTAAGATGGCATTCAAGTCCGTGAGGAGTCGGGTCTTGGCTTGAGTTGGGAAACTAGGCCACTTTCTAACCGATATGCAAGGTAAAAAGATTTGGATATGTCTAATGTCAGAGGCATGCACTAATAACAATTAACACACCTCTTTGCTTTATTCAAAAAAAACTACCTGCTGAATCTCAACTACAATCAATAGTAGTGAGAATTCACCTGTGTTGTAATGTTTACACATCGATTCATCGTATACGCCCCAATATTGCATATTGCTTGCCCCAACAGCGAAATGTTGAAATATTGCCGCACTAGTTTCTACTGGTTGCCCTTTTTGGGGAGTCATTTGAAATTTAATTTGAGCAGTGTATTGCCGTGCTATTTAAATAACTTGCTAAATTTTCGTGGGCAAAAAACAAAATAAATGGGAAACTAGTAGAAGCTATGCTCCAAAGAAAAGCACTCGCCTATATGATGTCTCGCAAACGATGCTGCTCTCCGTTTTTCGCTTTCATGGTCGGGATCGCTCTCTAACGAATTTTAATTGATCCTGCCGCCGAGATTATTTTTTTTAAAGTCAGTCTGTTAAGCAAATTTGCCGCATCTATTAAAAATAACAACCGTGAGTGCGGCAATATTTAATTTTGCTTCCTGGAAAGCTTTTCCTTGGCTTGACATATAATTTACAATTTTTAATTTTGTTACATTTTATATCTGCTCCAATTGTAATTCCATGCCGCGGGGATATCAACTTATGCACAACTAATTTTTTTCTGAAATGTGCATGTATATCGCGACTTTACTTGGAATTTCAGTCAATCGAAATAGAAAGTGAGAACAGTAAATTCTTGCGGCCAAAATCTTCATGTATAATCTTGGTTATTACATGCGTAGTTAATTCATTGCTCATACCCTTACAAAAAAAAGAACCCTAAAAATTCCAATCAGATAAAAAACGAAGCATCCTTCCTTCCAAGTCTTATGGAATTTTGTAAGCATATGAACAAGTACAAAATACGAGTACATATACACATCTTTTGTTACGTCTCCACACGGGGGTAATCGCAACAACTTCGTCCACAAAAGGACTAGAGAAAATAAATCTTACGCCTAAATACTTTATTATCATCCCCGAATCGCAACGACCGAACCAACAACAAGAATCCCTTAGCTGTTACTGGTTCTCCATGCCTATGGATAATATTCGTCTCTGTGCTACTTTAAAAAAAAAAAAGCTATTCCTTCAGGATTATTTCTATTATGCGTTCAACTACCCACCATACACGTTTTACGTTTATTCATTCATTCACGTCGCGTTCCGATCCCTTAACTTCTTAATCCTCGACCCGGCATAGTCGTCGTCTTGAGTTGGTGAGTTCCTTGGCCTCATCTCGGCAACGCTTGTTCGCTGGGTTTATTATACTTTTAAAGATTTTATGGCGGAACAACTGTAACCAGGGGCAAAAAAAAATCGGAAAATGCGTTTTTACTTTTTACATGAATTTAACGGTTCAAGTCCTCGTTCGTGCGATTTAAGTCAAGCGAAATCTCTTCACGGTTCTTCCTGTGCTGGTTGTCAAGACTTAAAAAATCATGTCGACGATGCTACTACTTTTTTTGTATATTTAAGACGTGACTTAGGCTTCAGCCATCAAATTAAATTGAAATGTTTTCTTTTATATAGAAAAAAGTTGTACGAGTACTCTTAAAATATTCTTCGAAAATACAGAAACTGCCAACGTATTAAGGTTATTGTTATTAACTGCTCAAATTTGTGAAGATTTACTCAACTACTGCCTAATGCAGATACTCTTTAACGTATAACGCACCCCAGAATGGGTCTTATAATGACGCTGGCAATTTTCGAGCCATGTAATGAGCCTAATATCCAAAATATAACATCCTCGTAATTTAATAATCAAAATTTAGAATAATGTTCTTTGGTTAAATTTTAAAAGCATAAAAATCTTATCATATCATCAAGACAATTTGGTGGCATAATTGAAATACTTTAAATTACTATTCCTTCACCGATTTATATAACCAAAATGCAATTTAGAATCTTTGTGATTTAAATTCTGAAAAGAAAGGATCTCCGAGCTTTTACATCACATTGTTCAATACACTACCAACAACAATCACTGTACAACATAAGGATAAGATTTGCGTCGTATTTGGTTACATTATCCCTTATACCAGGATCTTAAGTTTTGATAGGGTGTGTGTATTGAGAGACTCCCCCTTTTACGAGTACGTACTGTCGACATCAGTACAAAATGAGGATTTATGACGCAATACTACGTATAATTATGAAAATGGAAAATATTCCGATGACGTAGTAAGGCAACACACTGGGTGTCCATATGAAGGATTGAGTCGCCTTTTCACCTTCTACACGCGGACCTCTTGACATTTGCCGGAGGCCATTTAGATGTTATAAATCTTATTTACGCCCTTCGAACCAGAAAGTTGTTTAAGGTTTTCTTCACGTTGAGGGTAAGGGTTAACCGACACGGAGATATCCCTTTTGGAAAGGGTGCCACACGCCGTGTTGTCCCATCGTTGTTAAATGTACGCACGCATTGTGGACATCATGGAATAGGAATGAATTTGGTGTTTGCAACACAAGCATTTTTGAATTCATAATGTGCGAACTCGTGAATGAATTTTTTATTTAGTACAAATTAATTGAAACCTTTTTTATGTAGGATTTCTTAATAATAGACTCATGTTTAAAATACCATTTAGTCCAGTCACTAGGTAGTTTGCCTAAAACAAATTATGGTGTAATTTTGATTTTTCGCTACCCCGCTAGAGGCTAGGGCAAATAGTCTAGGGACGCGGGAGTATCCCGCCCGCCAAAGAAAACGGAAAAAATCGAAAAAAAAAATCGGAAAAGTGACCAAGACTATATTTACGCGACACAACAAGTACGGGGTTTCGGACTTCTGTAGCTCCGGGCCCGGGTGATTGTGGCGGCTCAAATTTAGTATGGTCATTGTCCCCGGTCGTCTTACGAAGTGTTGCAGGTTTGATTTCGATACAAGGAAAAACACCCGAGATATGATAGTTTGTTAATCGCTATTTTTTTATTTTCCTCGTGCAGTAGATAAAAAGATACATCCAAAAATGTGAAATTTTATAGACTTTCTCACCTAAATCTTTCAATGATTTCAAGGGTAAAAACTAGTCTTTTCAATCATCATCATCATCGTGGTGCGACAGCCCGACGTCGGGCCTTGGCCGCCTGGATCATTGTCCTCCAATTATCTCGGTCACGTGACCGCGTCCTCCAATTTTGGGAGCCCAGCAGCTGCGCGGCGTCCACACCTACTGAGCTCTCCCAACGAGATCTCGGTCGTCCTCGCAGTCTCGCTCCGTCGACTCGTTCTGCATTCATTACTCTCTTAGGCATGCGATCATCGTCCATTCTTTGTACATGCCCTGCCCATTGAAGTCGTTGTAAAATAGTTTGACGATTTTCGAGACTTGCAGCTCATCGTACATTTCATACAACTCATGGTTGTACCGGATGCGCCATCCATCTCGATCGCAAACAGCCCCGAAAATTCGCCGTAGAACCTTACGTTCGAAAGTGTCTAGCATGTTTTCGGAGGCTTGAGTTAGGGTCCATGCTTCGCAGCCATAGCATAGCACTGGTCGTATAATGGTTTTGTACACGCGGAGCTTCGTGTTTCTGTGCACATGTTTCGATTTCATTATGGGGAGAACCGAGAAAAAAGTCTCATTAGCTAACTGTATCCGTCGCTTGATTTCGTCAGTTTCGTTGGCGTCCCTTGACAGGTTGCAACCCAGGTAAATGAAGTTGTTCACGAACTCGATGTTGAGGTCCCCCACATTGATGCTCGGTTGTGCAGGTGTCCTTGTCACCGATTGCATCATTATTTTAGTTTTACCCTCGTTAATACGTAATCCAACTTCCTTTGCAGCGGTATCGAGCGTATGCAGAAGTTTTTCTGCGTCAGCCAATCTTCGGGACATGATGTTGATGTCGTCGGCGTACGCTGCTAATTGTGTCGACTTGATGAGTAGCGTCTTGCTGTTGTCCATATTCATGGCCCGAATAACGTATTCCAGTGCTAGGTTGAAGAGCGTCGGTGCCAGTCCATCGCCCTGTTTCAACCCAGTGCGTGTTTCAAATAGATCAGTAAGTCTATTCTGGATCCTGACTTGTGAGACGGAGTTGGTCATCGTCAACTTTGTCAGTCGCACTAATTTTTCTGGTATACCAAATTGCAGCATGATGTTGTACAGTACTCCACGATCGATACTGCCGTATGCCTGCTTGAAGTCGACAAAGATTTGGTATACGTTTACGTTGTATTCCCAGCACCTCTGGAGTATCAGTTTGACTGAGAAGAGCTGATCGGTTGTGGAGCGACCAGGTCTGAAACCGCTTTGATATTCGCCAATGACTCGTTCTGCGTACGGCTTTATTCTATTTTCCAGAATTTTCGTCAAAATTTTATAGGACGTACAAACTAGTGAGATGCCCCTGTAATTCTCACACCGCAGTTTATCTCCCTTTTTATGAATTGGACAGATGATGCTTCTGCGCCAATCGTCTGGGATCTCCTCGTTCTCCCATACTCGCAGGAGTAATTGATGTATGGCATCAACTAGACTCGTTCCACCGAATCTTAGCAGTTCAGCTGGAATCTCGTCAGCGCCCGGCGCTTTATTTCGTTTTAGTGACCGCAACGCGAGATCAACTTCCTCTACTGTCGGGGGTTGAATGGGTGGGCCTAGATCAACAATATCGTCGAGAGCTTCCTGTGTGGGGATGTTAGATGGTCGGTTTAGAAGCTCTTCAAAATAAGAGGCCCATCGTTTGTTAATACCCTCGGTGTCGCTGATGATGTTTCCATCCTTGTCCTTACAAAGGCTAGTCCTGGGTTGGTAGTCGTTCTTAATTGTATTTACTAGTTTGTACGCTTGTCTGGTGTTCCTATTAGCTAAGTTTTCGTTTATGTTCAGCAACTGCTCGTCAAAGTATTTACGTTTCTTACGTCTAATTATTCTATTCGATATTCGCCGTAGCTCGTCATATTTTTCTCTTCTGGCTCTGGTTCCTCGTTGAATCCATTGTCTGTAGGCCTCGTTTTTCGCGTCAAGTGAATTTTTGCATTCTTCGTCGAACCAGTCATTTCGCGCTCGCCGGGCTTTATATCCCACGACCTTCTCTGCGACATCCTTGATGGTACCCTTGAGTTCTTCCCAGAACCCATGGACGCCTGTGTTGCTGATGTTGTGTAGCATAGGTGATAGTTTTTCCTCAAGGGCGGTAGTATACGCCACCGCTGTAGCATCACTCAAGAGCTTATTAACCGCAAAGATTTTGGGAGGGGTGATTCTTGACTGGTGCACTAAGGAGATTCTACATCTGTAGGTTGTCTTCACCAAGTGATGATCTGAGTCGCAGTTTGCTCCTCGATAGGAGCGGACATCCATGACACTAGACGCCCATCTCCTGCAAATGAGGACGTGGTCAATTTGGTTGACGGTATGCGCGTCTGGAGACTTCCAGGTCTGCTTGTGAATGCGTCGATGCGGGAAACACGTAGAGCTTACGACTAGATTCCTGCTGCAGGCGAAGTCGATAAGTCGCTGGCCGTTATCGTTACATTCTTCATGGAGGCTGTGGCCTCCAGTGGTCCCCCGATGCCAACTTTCATTCCCGACTTTCGCGTTAAAGTCTCCCAGCAGCAATTTGACGTCGTTTGTTGGAAGTGAGTCGAAGAGAGTTTCAAGGCGGGCGTAGAACTCGTCTTTTACTGCGTCTTCTTTAACTTCAGTGGGGGCATGCACATTGATGAGCCAGAGATTGAAGAATCGAGTCTTGATGCGAATCGCACACAGCCGTTCATTTATGGGTTTAAAGTCAGTAATATGCGGTTTGAGGTGATTGTTCACTATAAATGCTACTCCAAACTCCTTGCGGCCCGATGGTTTGCCACTTGTAAAAATTGTGTGCGATTTCTTGTCATTAATCTCGCTGCCAAGCCAATTTGTTTCCTGGACTGCAGTAATGCTCAGTTTGTACTTTTCGACCTGTTGAAGGAGGGCCTTCTCGGCCCCCGGTTTGTTCAGGGAGCGTACATTCCAGGATCCGAAAGAATAATCCTTTATTCGTTTGCGTGGTCGTCGTTGTTGATCCGTCCAATCCGAGGCTTTTGTTCCAGGTTTCTTGACATGGAGTGGTTTTTACAAGGACGAGTTGTCAGCACGTCGCTTAACCCTATTCAGGGGATGGCCTCGGAGATAGCTGCTTCAGATGGTTTAATAAACGTGCTGGAGCCCACACAACTATGTAGCAGGTCCAACTACGCAAGTCATTCCATCCTACTAGACCTGAGACGCTTAGGTGTTCGGCAGCCATTCAGGCTACAGCTATCTGCCTTTTCCAAACTGTCTTATCGCTAAGACATTGGCCGTCAGCGAATTGATACACTGCCGTTACCAGGGGGCGCCCACGCGGAGGACTATGGAAAAGGTCTTTGCCCCCCAGTCTTTTCAATGATTTCAAAGAAAAAATCTTCCTGGCGGTCCGTGGTTCAACTAAATTTGGAAGGAGTAAAAACAAAACTAGGTTTTTACATTACGGGGAGATCGCAAAACTGGCCGATTGATCGGCCCATGAATTGCATAGAATCTAAACAATATCAAAACATATTTCCTTCGTTAACTAATAATCTCACCTTAGTTTACAACCATTTTTAACCTTATAGGATGCATCGCAAATGACTTTGACTAATGACCCATGATGAACAATATTAACAGTCAATTTTAACCATTAAAAAAAAAACAAGAAAACCAATTATTTGGGTTTCTACCCAAAAAGACAATATCATCAATTTAACGGATTCAACGGTGACTAACTTCTTTGAAACTGTAAAACCATCACAAATTGGACGTTTGTCCGATTACCTTACAAAACTGCAAAATGTTAATCAACTTATACCTACAAAATTCTAATTTGTTGTCGTCTTTTATATATGAAGAACAATTATCCGTACAGCTTCAGATGTAATTGGATAAATTTAAAATACCCAAAAAGTACAAGTTGCAAGATATCTAGGTGAAAGGGGGCCAAAAAGTGGTGTTTATTTTAAATGAGCTATTGGATGCGGGAATTTACTTGCGTGGGTCCAAAGTGGACTACCACTATAGGCAGTGCGGATATATAGGGTTTGCGTACTGCGCAAAGCGGAAATACACTTTGGACACACGCAAGTAGATATCCTCATTCCGTAGTCTTCTATTTCCGGGAATTAACCAATGGGGAGTACCTAGGATGAGGATACGCTAGGGTGCCTTAATGTTATCATATGAAGAGCGAGCGAAGTAAGGGTTTAAGGCGGCCTACTGAGGCTGTCAACCCATTACGTGTGGAGTGGGGGCAACGAATCCCTTTGCTTCCTCCCCTATCTTACTATTCAAAACGGAAATGGACTGTGTAACGGCATTCAGAGAACTTTCGCTTCAGCTTGATTTGAGAACCTTTTTCGACCCGTAGGTAATGTCCAAAGTGGGTCGCCTCTCCGCTGTATTTCGATAATCCGGTCACCGATCATTTCTTATATGTATGATTGGCACGAATGAATTTTCAAGAAGTTGTTTGCGGGTGCGGACCAGTGGCCTAATTCGCCAATTACGTACGTACAACTGTTTTTCAGCGTTAGCAAGTCCACAAACCACAAAACATTCATTGTCATAATGAGTTCACATTTTTTTTTTTCAGAAATAAAATGAAAGAATTTGAGTAGTTGGTAGTTAAGTTTTATCCATGCGGGCGATGATGATGATGGTCAGCAAAATTTGTCTTAACTCATTGCGTGATGAGCCATGGAAATTTCAAAACCACAGAAAAGTGTACAATTAGCTCAGGTGAATATACTAGAGTCCGCGCGGCCTGGTGATCCGTACACCTACACACAGTGTTGTCTTCCCTATCATTAGATTAATGATCTTGAAACAGAATGAAGTTTGAAGTGCATGGTGAATTGACGTTAATTATAGTTTTCCAGTCACTCGATGAAAGTCTGATGTAAATAAATGTAAGCAACACACCTTTTTTTTTCTAAATCGTCGAAACTCAATTGTATGGTTAAGTCGTTGTAAATAGCACAAGAAACTGTTAATAATAGGTTGTCTCGAATACGGACTGTAGTGTGTCAATCAAGTTCGAGGAATATTGTTGATATTTGCAGGTTTTGGGTAATTTTTCACAAGACTTTCCAGTAGCGAAACAGGCTGACAGCTTGAATTCGAAAGAATAGCCATGTTTTCGTTTTCTGACTATGGGGAGGGTCGGTGATTGTTAGTACGATAGCATGGATTGATTACAATGATCGGTAATATTGCAATACCCACATAGAAGATTGATCGATTTTCTTTCAGTGTAGATTCGCCTTTGGTGCATTTGACCTTTAGGCTACAACGGCGATGTTGCAAAAATTTCGCTGGGTACGGAAACTCTCATGCAAATTGAATGTCGAACATCTCATCTAGAAAGCCTATAAAGCCCTCTACACTTGCAGGGAAACCTGCCTGAAAAATTGGGGACTCCAGCCAGGCATGTTCTTGTGGTTGTATACAGCGGTGGTACGATCGATCCTCACATATGGGGTTCTGGTCTGGTGGTGGTACAGCCTTAGAAAACTCGATTAACATAGGAGGCAACCACAAAATTTTACTCATTTTACCCCAACTACCCTTAGTTCAGTTCAAAGAGCTGCCAGAGACCACGACAATGTCCGTTGTGTTAGATTTGATTAGGACCCACAAGCACTGCGACCAAAGGGTGTATTTTACTATAAGCATGAAAGCCAGAGTAGGCTAGTAAGTTTGTCAAGCCCACAAATCTGCTCAGCTTCATCAGTTTAGGCAATCGCTTCCGCTTCAGGGAAAGCCTCACCGAAACTCTCCAAGCGGCGATGAGCGAGTACCTCATATTCACAGAGGATATGCTGAGAAGTCTCCACATCGCTCTCACAAAAACGACAATTGGGGTTAGAGACAATCCCTATTTGGTGCAAGTGACTCATCAGGGTCGAGTGCCCTGAGTGGAGACCGCAGTTGATTCGCACCCCGCTTCTGCCAAAGCACAGCAATTCCAGTGAGCGCTTGCGTGAGTGACCTGAAATAAACAATTTCGATTGCCTCAGCCTAGCAAGGTTTCCTTAGTGCGCAGCGGTTTCTAAATGTTCCTGCTCTCTTACTTGCAGTTTTACCCTTCATAGAGGGGTACCACAAAAGCGCTCGGTCCTTGTAAACGCTTGCTAGCTCGTCACCGATTTCACTTCCCGAAATACCGACATGTCTAGGGATCAAATAGAAGGTAACTTTATTAGCAGTGCCAATTCTTTGAAGAGCTTCATAGCAGTTCAGCACCAGTTTGATGAAAATGAGAATTTGCTTAGCGCCTTAACTTTCAGTGAAGATTGCAATACTACTGTCGCGGTAGCCAGCTCTAGACACAAATTCGCGCATATCTCAATCGCGTGAACTTCAGCCGTCGGGTACTTCCCCTTAGGAATAGACACCCTAAGTGGGGTCCTACGAAACCCGCCCCGGTGCCGTCTTCAGTTTTGAAGGCATCAGTAAACGAAGGAAGGATTCAGTGCATTTTTCATTCTTCCCTATTCCATATACTATAGATGTATGTATATAAGAGGTGATTTGAATTTTCTGACCCAAAACAATATCAAATGAATAGCTAAGTCGTCATACGGGTCAGATGCCAATCAACGAATTGAGACGCAGGCGAAAATGGCAGTGGATAGGTCACACATTGCGAAAGAGTGATAACTGCATTGCTTTGCATGCCATCAAATGGAACCCCATTTCCAACCAAAACCGACCAAGAGGGGGTCCGAAAATCACGTGGCGTCGCTCTATGGCAAAAGAGTGTAATGCGCTGGGTCATTTGGGGAGTTCCGCTTGTGCCCCATTTCCATCATGGCTAATTTCGGTGTACCGTCGAATTTGACGATGTTTGGAAAATGTATTTCGACATAAATTTCCATGCTTTGTAATCTCTTCATAAAAAAATTAGGAAATAATAAAAATGGACCGTTTAGGCCCTTTTGTGACCCTGTACAAACCACACCCACATGAGCAAAATCGCAAGTAAATAGAAAGAAAAACAAATAAATTAAATAACACTTGTTGATTATTAAAAATATTTTTATTGAAATTCAAATGAAGAAAATAAAAGCAAAATAATTTCGTTTGCAAAAAAATAATATTGAACGAAATATAATTTTGAATCGCTTAGTGATCGTCGTTACTTTCATTTCCTATGTGCGATACAAACTGGTTTAATTTTAGGCTTCCATATTCCGCTTCAAAAAGCACATCGTTTATAAGTTTTTCGGCAACCAGTCCCTGTCTTTCATCCAAATTTCTTAATTTCACAGCAACACTCCTTCCCAGGAGATCCCAACGATCCTCTTGTATTCGGGGTCGCTTAATGTCATTTGTAAAGTCCTGATTGTTGGGTCTTTTCGTTTGCCTGCTTACATTCAAGGGATCGTGACTATCAATTTGATTCGTTGAATTTGAAACGAATGGGTTGTTATCTGAAACGGATTCGTGCTCGTCCTCGCTTGAATACAGTTGAGACGCCGTTTCGTTTATCTATAAGGAAAGAATAATTAAATATTAGTAGGGCAGCAGAAATATGCAGCTTGGGGATATTTTACTCACATCAGAATAGCTTTCGCTATATTCTTCCATTTTAATCGTTGTTTGTCGGGGAATGTATATGCCTGGCTTGTTGAGAAAATCAAAGAGTTCGAAATACCACAATTTGGATTTATATACGGCACTGCCGGTTTTTCCAGACAGTATGGACTTTTCGATTTTCCTTTTCTCTCTCCTTACAGTGCTTCTCAAATTGTTAATTTTCCTTATACAAGCATCCTTGTCGGCAGTTGGCTCAACCTCTTTTAATTTTTCAATGAGCTTTTCATAAGCCGCATCCCGGCTGTCCCGGTTGTGATATTGTTCATTTTTCAAGTCCCACAGGCATGGTAGATTTTTATACGTTTCAATAAATTGTTCGATCGCTTGCCTATTAACCATGATGACGCCGACACAATGCAATGCACACAATTCGAAGCAACCAACACTCACGACACGAATAAGTTCGAATAGCTTGTGTAAGAGGTATTTACGACTTGCTCTCGGTACGATCGACCACGCACGCTCCGATTTATCTGACGAATAAATCCGGAGTCAGACGAGAGACTTGTGTAGACGTCTCCGTTGCTGAATTATACACAATACTCGCCCACGAGCATATAGCAACCGGTTTAGTGCGCTTGGCTGGCACCGGACTTATTCGTTCAGATTTATCTGAACGCTCGGTGAGATCCGGGAATGTTACACGCACACATTTCAGACACATCGGTACATCTGTTGTTGAGCTCATTTGGCAGGCGAAACGATATTGCAGATGCGATGGAACGGTGGTGATTTTGAAGTTGAAAACAGGTTTCTTTCTATTGAGTGGTAAAAAGTACGAAACTTAATTGAAAAGTAATTAGAGCTAATTTTAAATTTTTTATTGTAGGAGGAGCCAGTTTGCAATAGTGAATTCTAATTGTCTGAAGATTGTAGGGCATCCAGATGAAAAGATTATGATGTATGAGTATGGCGTATGGTATAAAAAATTTATGACATGCTGTATACGCTTTATGATACTATATACAATGCTATGGCTGGCATATGGTGTACGACGATTTATTTTATGTGCGGTAAGTGGTGAGTGGTTTCAGTAATTTGTATGTTTATCGTGTCTGCGAAATAAGTATGTACAATATAATGACAAGATTATAAAATAACTGAAAATTCGTATGCTGTTGTTTTTATTTTATAGCTTATGCTGCCAACACACTAGCGTTACTTTTTAAAAATGGTACAAGTGTCTTTTTCCGAGGAACAGTACAGTCGATCGTGAGCAGTCGCGTAGACAACCTATACCGGAGGAAGGGGGTACGTCGTCTGCACTGATTTTTTTTTTGAATATTGCACGAAGCAGAATTTGACCTGCTCACCTCTTAAGTCCGCTTAAAAGAAAATTGAGTAAATACCAAACCTTGTACCCAGCAGAGTGGCCAAACGATTAACTTGGATAAGAGCGAAAACCCAGGTGACAGACGTCATAGAAAGAATTAGAAGACTGAAATGGTAGTGGGCTGGCCACCTAGCTAGAACAACGGATTATAGTTGGACGTCAAAAGTGACAGGATGGTATCCAAGAGGAGTCAAAAGACCAAGACGAAGCCCTAAACCTCAGATGGGACCACGATATCAGAAAACTAGCCGACACAACTTGGACCCGCCTAGCCAAAAATAGGCAAGTATAGAAGCCTATGAAAAATAGTCAATATATAGAGGAGGCTGCACCATAATCATTATACTCGTATATGGTTGAAAAAGCTGGTTATGATGATCATGATACCCAGCCAGTTAGCTGGTGATCAGTGGCTAGTGGCGAATCCAGAGTAGTGCCATACGGGCCCGAGCGTGGTGGCATTTTTAAATTTGGTGATTTTGTCAAAAGTAGTCGTATATGGCTGTTCAACGTTTATTCTAGTGCCTGCATTACGAAGGAGGTGAGGCTAATGACCATCAAATCTACCATAGGGTAGCGTCGGCAATCGAACCTGTGACCGACTCGCTAACCACAAACCCACGAAGTTTTTTTTTTGAATTTTTTTCGCGTTGGGTAACATTTGTATCAGTACAAATGTATTAGACTGTAGGGCAGCGACGCGAGCGCCACCTCAGGTACGTGACAGTGGTGCCAAACTATTTTTTTCCATACACTACCCATCAAGGTGTCGGAGCTATAAAAGTTGCACTTTAGAAAATACCCAAATAATACCGGGGGGCAAAGACCTTTTCCATAGTCCTCCGCGTGGGCGCCCCCTGGTAACGGCAGTGTATCAATTCGCTGACGGCCAATGTCTTAGCGATAAGACAGTTTGGAAAAGGCAGATAGCTGTAGCCTGAATGGCTGACAAACACCTAAGCGTCTCAGGTCTAGTAGGATGGAATGACTTGCGTAGTTGGACCTGCTACATAGTTGTGTGGGCTCCAGCACGTTTATTAAACCATCTGAAGCAGCTATCTCTGAGGCCATCCCCCGAATGGGGTTAAGCGACGTGCTGACAACTCGTCCTTGTAAAAACCACTCCATGTCAAGAAACCTGGAACAAAAGCCTCGGATTGGACGGATCAACAACGACGACCACGCAAACGAATAAAGGATTATTCTTTCGGATCCTGGAATGTACGCTCCCTGAACAAACCGGGGGTCGAGAAGGCCCTCCTTCAACAGGTCGAAAAGTACAAACTGAGCATTACTGCAGTCCAGGAAACAAATTGGCTTGGCAGCGAGATTAATGACAAGAAATCGCACACAATTTTTACAAGTGGCAAACCATCGGGCCGCAAGGAGTTTGGAGTAGCATTTATAGTGGACAATCACCTCAAACCGCATATTACTGACTTCAAACCCATAAATGAACGGCTGTGTGCGATTCGCATCAAGACTCGATTCTTCAATCTCTGGCTCATCAATGTGCATGCCCCCACTGAAGTTAAAGAAGACGCAGTAAAAGACGAGTTCTACGCCCGCCTTGAAACTCTCTTCGACTCACTTCCAACAAACGACGTCAAATTGCTGCTGGGAGACTTTAACGCGAAAGTCGGGAATGAAAGCTGGCATCGGGGGACCACTGGAAGCCACAGCCTCCATGAAGAATGTAACGATAACGGCCAGCGACTTATAGACTTCGCCTACAGCAGGAATCTAGTCGTAAGCTCTACGTGTTTCCCGCATCGACGCATTCACAAGCAGACCTGGAAGTCTCCAGACGCACATACCGTCAACCAAATTGACCACGTCCTCATTTGCAGGAGATGGGCGTCTAGTGTCATGGATGTCCGCTCCTATCGAGGAGCAAACTGCGACTCAGATCATCACTTGGTGAAGACGACCTACAGATGTAGAATTTCCTCAGTGCACCAGTCAAGAATCAGCCCTCCCAAAATCTTTGCGGTTGATAAGCTCTTGAGTGATGCTACAGCGGTGGCGTATACTACCGCCCTTGAGGAAAAACTATCACCTATGCTACACAACATCAGCAACACAGGCGTCCATGGGTTCTGGGAAGAACTCAAGGGTACCATCAAGGAAGTCGCAGAGAAGGTCGTGGGATATAAAGCCCGGCGAGCGCGAAATGACTGGTTCGACGAAGAATGCAAAAATTCACTTGACGCGAAAAACGAGGCCTACAGACAATGGATTCAACGAGCAACCAGAGCCAGAAGAGAAAAATATGACGAGCTACGGCGAATATCGAATAGAATAATTAGACGTAAGAAACGTAAATACTTTGACGAGCAGTTGCTGAACATAAACGAAAACTTAGCTAATAGGAACACCAGACAAGCGTACAAACTAGTAAATACAATTAAGAACGGCTACCAACCCAGGACTAGCCTTTGTAAGGACAAGGATGGAAACATCATCAGCGACACCGATGGTATTAACAAACGATGGGCCTCTTATTTTGAAGAGCTTCTAAACCGACCATCTAACATCCCCATACAGGAAGCTCTCGATGATATTGTTGATCTAGGCCCACCCATTCAACCCCCGACAGTAGAGGAAGTTGATCTCGCGTTGCGGTCACTAAAACGAAATAAAGCGCCGGGCGCTGACGAGATCCCAGCTGAACTGCTAAGATTCGGTGGAACGAGTCTAGTTGATGCCATACATCAATTACTCCTGCGAGTATGGGAGAACGAGGAGATCCCAGACGATTGGCGCAGAAGCATCATCTGTCCAATCCATAAAAAGGGAGATAAATTGCGGTGTGAGAATTACAGGGGCATCTCACTAGTTTGTACGTCCTATAAAATTTTGACGAAAATTCTGGAAAATAGAATAAAACCGTACGCAGAACGAGTCATTGGCGAATATCAAAGCGGTTTCAGACCTGGTCGCTCCACAACGGATCAGCTCTTCTCAGTCAAACTGATACTCCAGAGGTGCTGGGAATACAACGTAAACGTATACCAAATCTTTGTCGACTTCAAGCAGGCATACGACAGTATCGATCGTGGAGTACTGTACAACATCATGCTGCAATTTGGTATACCAGCAAAATTAGTGCGACTGACAAAGATGACGATGACCAACTCCGTCTCACAAGTCAGGATCCAGAATAGACTTACTGATCTATTTGAAACAGGCACTGGTTTGAAACAGGGCGATGGACTGGCACCGACGCTCTTCAACCTAGCACTGGAATACGTTATTCGGGCCATGAATATGGACAACAGCAAGACGCTGCTCATCAAGTCGACACAATTAGAAGCGTACGCCGACGACATCAACATCATGTCCCGAAGATTGGCTGACGCAGAAGAACTTCTGCATACGCTCGATACCGCTGCAAAGGAAGTTGGATTACGTATTAACGAGGGTAAAACTAAAATAATGATGCAATCGGTGACAAGGACACCTGCACAACCGAGCATCAACGTGGGGGACCTCAACATCGAGTTCGTGAACAACTTCATCTACCTGGGTTGCAGCCTGTCAAGGGACGCCGACGAAACTGACGAAATCAAGCGACGGATACAGTTAGCTAATAAGACTTTTTTCTCGGTTCTCCCCATAATGAAATCGAAGCATGTGCACAGAAACACGAAGCTCCGCGTGTACAAAACCATTATACGACCAGTGCTATGCTATGGCTGCGAAGCATGGACCCTAACTCAAGCCTCCGAAAACATGCTAGACACTTTCGAACGTAAGGTACTACGGCGAATTTTCGGGGCTGTTTGCGATCGAGATGAATGGCGCATCCGGTACAACCATGAGTTGTATGAAATGTACGATGAGCTGCAAGTCTCGAAAATCGTCAAACTACAACGACTTCAATGGGCAGGGCATGTACAAAGAATGGACGATGATCGCATGCCTAAGAGAGTAATGAACGAACGAACGAGTCGACGGAGCGAGACTGCGAGGACGACCGATATCTCGTTGGGAGAGCTCAGTAGGTGTAGACGCCGCGCAGCTGCTGGGCTCTCAAAATTGGAGGACACGGTCACGTGACCGAGATAATTGGAGGACAATGATCCAGGCGGCCAAGGCCCGACGTCGGGCTGTCGCGCCACGATGATGATGAAATAATACCGAAAGCCATAAATACTCGTGTATATATAACATTCTTTTATATCCGTAAAATAATATTTCTCAAGCGGATTTTTTTTGTCGTATTTAATTTGATTGAAATTTACCGAAAATCTAAATCTGATATTATTCTTATTAAGGTCTGATATCCGATTCTGAAATTATTCCCATTGAGCTCGAATTTGTCGACTAAAAATATATGTATATATGTGTGGGCGAGGAAGGGGGGTGTGATACACCCCTGATATCCTTACCTAAGCACGCCCCTGTCGAAAGACAATGCTTGCTACCCACGAGGCTATACTGTGTAATTTTAACTGCCCGTAATAAGTGCACCTCATGCGTGGTATCAAACGGAAATGTATTAAACAAAAAAATCCATCCATACTCAACCCCAGCCTACTCAATTCATTCCCCATAAAAATGCTCGGAATATTGTAAAGTCATTCTTCTGGTAAAAAATAAAAAAATAAAATCTACAAAAATAAACGACGATTAACTTTAATTTTCAACATTCGATAGCGATCTATCAGTCAGACAAACTGACGCGAGCGAGGGTGTAACGAAGTTTTATTTAGCCCAGGAAAAAGTCGTAGATTGAAGCTCAACTTTTTACGTCTTTTTTATACTTTTCTGCACAATACTGCTGATAGGGTTCAATGGCACTTATATGATATATGTATGTTTTGATTATTGTTAACTTCTTTTCAACGTTTTTTTTTGTGGTTTCTCCCATATAACTTCTATTACATTAGAAATCATTATCAAATCATGAAAACTAGAAATTTGAGTTTGTCCGGATTGATGAGGCAGATGAAAAGATTATTCCAAAGTCAAAAAGAGGTCATTAGTATCGGCCAAGCTCAATGGTGAAAAAACGGAAGGTGGAGAGTAATGATTGGTCTTCATACAGGCGCTGTTACATTTTATTACTGCCGTCAATTAGACGATGATGCCGAGGATGAGTAAGATGTTTTTTTTCTTTCCGCCGAAATAGTGGAAAAAATCAAGTGGATATCTTTAATCTTGCACACGATATTCTTGAGTCGGAGATGATATCATACATCCATGGATATCATCCATACATCCATAAATATTGAGGTTCTTTTGTTATCAGTCCAAGTTGCAAGTTCATTTGATACTGCTGCGGTATGAACAAGCACACAATTCTGTATGGTATGTGTATCTAATCTTCTAAACTTGACTGATCGACTTGGGGTTTTCATTTTTTGGCTACGTCTGAATCGTCCAATTCTTCATAGAGGAATTGCAGAACGTCTGTGGTGAAGGCCAGACATCATCAGATTTTTGATTTTGCATCCAGCTGACTGAACAGATCTGAACCTGCCTGAACCGGCCCGGAGTTCCTCAAGGGTAGGCCCGATCAGTTTTTCCGGAGAAAAATTCTGAATCGTCTATTGCAGCCTTTAAACTCACACTCTGTGTCCGCCATTTATCCTACCGCAGGCCCGGCTCTACCATATGTGCAGACTGTGAATTTGAAC
Source organism: Chloromyia formosa (assembly GCA_964017055.1). Lineage (NCBI taxonomy): Eukaryota > Metazoa > Arthropoda > Insecta > Diptera > Stratiomyidae > Chloromyia > Chloromyia formosa. The sequence goes on along the minus strand of OZ024818.1, from coordinate 3,608,756 downwards.
AGGGTGTCATTTTGTAGGGGCGCGAAATCTCCTGCCTAATTAAACAATGCGTTACGAGTACATTTTAAAAATCATAAAGTAGCCGTGTGACTAACAGTTATGAACGTCCAATCGATCCCATTCAAGTTTTTTTTTTCAGTTTGACTCCTTTCTGGCAAAACAACAACATTTCCAGACGCACCAAACTCCGGATCTTCGAAACCAATGTAAAATCTGCGCTTTTTGGGTGTGCAACTTGTAAGGTGACCAATGAGATAACAACTAGATTGCGAACTTTTGTGAACCAGTGTCTACGGCGTATCCTACACATACGGTGGCCGGAGGTCATTTCTAACGACGACCTTCTTACTATTACTGATCAGGACAGGATAGACACATAAAAGGCGAAAGTGGCAATGGATAGGTCACACTCTCCGAAAAGGGCCGAGCAACATTGCTCAACAGGCCCTCGATTGGAATCCGCAGAGAACCAACGCAAGTCGCCGTGTTGGACGACCTAGTAACACCTGAAGAAGATCGGTTAAGAGAGAGGTTGCCTCAATAGGCAAGTCGTGGAGTGAGCTGAAAGTGATAGCGATGAACAGAACGAGGTGGAAAGTATGCGTGCTAAATGCCCTATGCCCCACAAGTGGCTATCAGGAACCAGAGAACTCTGGTTAGGGTTTTTAGCTCTTATGGGGTGAGGGTTGGACATGGGTTGGGAGCAATATTCAATCCGGCTCCCATTTGTACCTAGAAACCCACTTTCATTTGGATTATAGGGCAACTTTTCAAACAGCGTACTCGTATGTACATAACGATAAGGATAATAATCAAATATTTACTTAGTAACCTAAACGACACCCTATTGACAATCAAAAATAAATGTGTAAAAATGTTAAGTGCTTTTTCTAATAGTAAATAATATAATTTAAACATACAAATTTCGCTTTTCTGTGACCCATATCCAAAATATGTGTTTGAGCGAAAAAAATAGGAAAAAAGTTTCTCGTTTGGTGTCGTATCTATCAAAACACATTTCGTGTTTATCAACAACTATTTGTTATCCAAATAAAAACAACATTCTTCAGAGCATTTATGGTTATTATCCGCGGCTTATGCAAATAGAATAAATTATTTTTTTAAATCACTGCCTTATCGATCAGTGATAGTGACCAGCTGAGCAATATTTCCCTTCTAAAGTTGTCATTAAATTGGAACATATGATAACTATTTCTATATTTATCTGTTATGTTATTTTCATAAAATACTGCGCTTAATTTATAATACATACGTTCAATTCGTAAATGGAAAAACACAGATACTCATAGGCTTTAGGTCGAGCAATGGTTGGCGGAAAATTTATTGAACATTGATTGTTCGAGTACACCATATGCACACGCCAATTTCAGTTCAATTTGGGAAACACTCAAAAATTTAATCACACACTAGTCAAATATTTGCACAACTGTCAAATAATTGAACGATTATTGTTTAAACATTTTTGGAGTGTGAGTCGCTTAAGCAAAATAATATTAAAGTGAGTTCACACATGGTAAATATTTGTCCAAATTGTTTGAAGAAATATTTGCCCACGGAGATCTACTTGACAAAGCAGTTTTCTCGCATATTTACATGGCGGTAAATATTTGCTACAAATTTGTTTCATCCAAGCCATGCAGTAATAATTTGCAACTTTCGTAGCAAATATAATTTGTTCGTAGTTGTCAAGGTAATTCGTATTTGCCAAATATCTAAAAAAAAACGACAGCTTCTGAGGAAAGCATCACCTTCGAAATGCCAGCTTGCATATTTTAAAGGTTCTACGGAAACGGCTCCCCATGAGATTATACGCACTATTGAGCAAAACTTACATTGCAAGCAAGGCAATTTATCCTAGCAGCTTTTATAGATAGCTGCTAGGAAAAGGTGCTTTTAACAACATCCGAACTGAGGTCATACAAGCGGCTTTCAAAGAAGTGGGTTGGAATCCCATTTTAGTGGCGTGAAATATACGCCAGCGAGGTCTGTGCTGGGCTGCCACTTTTGCGAGGCTGATTATGAGACTTCACAGCACATCTTTTGTGAGTGCGAAGGTCTTGCACAGACCGCTTCTGCATAACATTCTCTTTGGTGAACATCTTCTCTATTAAACCTGGCCAGATCAGTCAGTGTATCGAGAAGAGACGACTGCGTGAGGTTTCCACACGATCCATCCTCTCTTCCCCATTGAACATTTGCATAAATGCATGACAGGTACCATTGCCATCTTAATAAACAGACCTCCGCTCAGCTGATTGCAACATCTATTTTGACATCAATTTGCCGTAATTTCCGACTTGCCAAGGCAGTGGCAAGCCATGAATGACATCAATTTGACGTCAAAATAGAAGTTGCGATCAGCTGAGCTGAGGTCTGTTTATTAAGATGGCAATGCAGGTACTCGTGTAATAATTTGAATCGATTATGCCCTCTTTTTTTATTTGTTTGTGAAATCACAAAAACATAAGTGTCAACAAGATGTCTTTCTTTTTTTTCTGCCGACTGGCGATGAATAATAATATTCTTTTTAAATATCTGAGATGTCGTAAAGGAGAATAATAACTATGTTATGTTGGTACACTCCTATTACTTACGTATTTAAACAAGGTTTTTTTTAACGAAATTATTTCAAAGTATTTCATCTTTGTTCTACTATGTACTAAGCGAAACATCTGCTTATCTATGAAAGAATATTTTCTCATTATCTAAATCAATTTACATATCATTTGTCAGTTATCAACTCGGATCGAAAATATTTGCTTACGGGGCGCGGCAATACAAAGGGATCTTATCGCTGGCAAAAGAAAAAGTGTTGCACGTGGATGAACCATCAATTTTATTAAAAGTCTATGGTTTTATTAAACGTCTATGGTCAAATCGTGTATAGATATAGATGTATGTAAATACATCCGTACAGGAGATATGGTTATACATATGTATTTTATCATATTTACATTCGGCAAACACGTCTACTTAAAGTGGTAAGAAAAACTCGTTGCCATCTGCTACTTACTTTGATTTTTAGTCTTATACACTAATGTGATGGAATAAAAGAACATATTCAGTTCTCCTCTTTTTAATGTTTTCCCCCTTCCTACAACGTGCGCCAAATCTATATTTTTTTTAATGATGCATGTAGCCATTGCCATTTAGCCGCATTGTGCGACAAGTCGGTAATAGTTATGGTTTACTGTTACCCCTCACATCTATGGCTACGGTTGGATTTGAAACCGCGAATACCGGAATGTTGAGACATCTCTCCCACGAAAAAAAGAAATAATAGAGACATTCACACAGCTGATACCCGCAACGCTCTACATGACTTTAGACACTTTAAAATAAGAGGTTTTACAGCTGCGAAGACAAGTTGTCATTCAAAAGTAAATCCAAATCTAATAAAATTGTTATTTTGACAGTCTTTGTATGTGATTTTGCGTGAAAAAATACTTAAGCAGCCTAGTACTTAAGTCAGTTTTTTTTCGGCGAAATTCCCTTCAAAAAAAGTCGTAAATTTTTCGGAATATTCCTAGTTGACCGGGCGACGCATAGTGGCTTCGGTCTTTGACCAATGTTAATTGCCTTGACCCCTCCAGGAGCAACGCGTCCATGCCAAGGGAGGGGGTGAAGGGGGTCAGGATCTCTGGAAATCTCTGTATCTTGCGCGTACTGCATCCTCAACAAGTGAAGCGAAACTGTCGTGAGGATTGCAATGCAATGCTCTTGTGCTGGCTCTGCTTGACATGTGTTTTTTTTTCAATTTCGTGCGAATAAATGAATTGAATGAGATTATCTAGGAAACTGTTTAAGATAGAAAAAAGTTGTCCAGACATTTTTTATATATACTTTTGTGATCTTCAATTTCGCTTCAGAAAGTTTTTTGCTAGGACTAATAGTTACAGAGATAAGAGCCGAAAACTAAGTAGTCACACAATTGAACGAGCGATTGACGTAGGTATTCAGAGAGTCGGCATGCGCAAGGCTATATCTTGTCTTCCTTGTATCATAACTAATAGTCGCTATTCCACTGTAGCGTATAGATGGAGTGAAGAGAGCATTCTAGGGCGTTTGTACGGAGGGTAGCAACCCTTATAAGCCACGAAGAACGCGTAGCGAGCGGAGCCCACGCAACAGGGGTGGGAAATCATCTCAACCCAGAGCTCCCCTTAGAGCTTCAACTTGAGAAATAGTGTTTCGGCGACATACTTACACCATCATTCTCTAATTATTACCAAACTACAAAATAGTAATTCATAACTGTTTGCTTAAAAAGACCCTAAATTATGCAATGCTCTTGTATAGATACTTATTAATTGCATCTAGTGTACTCACGTAATTGCCGACACATTGAATGTGGTCTTACGTATGATGATTTTTTTTTTATTTTACATAACATTCAAACACGTGCCTTAATTCATTATTCACCTGGAGACATGTCCGTAATGCGCAATTAGTGTGCGCACATGCATACTATAGCCACACCAAAAGCTTCTATCAGAATACGAAAAATCTACTTTTCCCTATATCTATTGACCGTACTGTATGGATTTTATATCTGCGGATGGTGGATACAGATAGAATATGGTATAACTCGTATATATCGAATATAAGCCAACCTCTGGTAATGCAACGAATGCGTGCACACTCAAATGCTCGTATATTTGAAGCATTAAAACCCCAAGGCGATTAGCGCACCGCAAAGAAACATGACAACGCTTTATGCGGGTGTTGACTTTCCGACCTTTCTCCTTCTTACGATCACCTGGATAACATAACATACTGTGAGGTTCGAAGGTTCAGTAGGCTCCATTTAACAGCAGATAAGTGTCTGTTCCAATATTTCGACATCTAAATTTGAACTAACTTATTGGAGTGCATATATCAGCGTATTGCCTGCATGATTGTCACGCGACCAATTTCAAATAGACCAGGTGTTGCTTTAGCTGATCGTTTATCTTTCCAATTTCATGACTAATTGTTGTATGTATTCATATATAGCTACATACAGATACTCGTATCTATCAATTGCTCACGGTCGCGTTATACATATGTATGTACATACTCGGATATGGTGTGTAACAATGAATGACTAATCTAGGAAGTTGGAGAAATCGAAACTAGAAAAATCATATCCAAAACTTTATTCGGGTCACTTCAAACCACGTATGTACGTATGTGCATATTGCTTTTACTTACCCAAGACAAGCAGATCTTCTTAAAGCAGTTTTAAATACAAGACCAATCAGCCGTGACACCAGTCATTAAACCGGGCTATTCCTGAAGTGGTCTCTCTCTTTACATGTATGAACCTACATGTTTCGAAACTAATGAGTGTAACAATCATGGTACGTTCGTACTGCCTAAAACGGGAATTGAATTTTGACCCACCTCGAAATTGATCTCCACTTTAGGCAGTACGAAATGACATTTTTCGGAGTGAAACCACTGGGCGCATTTTGGCGCCATATTTTATTTTATTTACTGATGGCTGCCTGGAGGTCAGTGAACAGCATCAAATTTTTGTTACGGTAGCGGGTCTTCAGACGTAATTCAGCACATGCCTTGATAGCATGAAGATGATTGGGACTCATAATGTCTGCTCCGGCACCTTCATCGATTGTCGAGCCATCCGTGAATCACTTGATGGTGTGTAGCGGAAGATTGGTATATTAATTCTGCGAGTGCTCTCTATTCTATATTATAGCGGTGAACCTTTGCTGGCATTATAGTTCCTGCACGGGATGATCCGATGGCATCCTTGTGACAATACCGTCATTGATCCAAGTACGGGATTCAGCTTTACATTAGCGCCGCATGTAACAAGTCTGGCAATTGCCATTTTAGCTTCTGGTTTTAAATGAATGTGTATCGAGTTGAGTTTTACCTCAAGACAAGAGCGAATGGCTCCATGTCACCATATTAGGCATGACAGTCTCTGGACCTTGCCTAGGATGGTCTTTTCAGCAGCAGTAAATGCTCCTTCCAGCAGACTTCTACACCATGTTCTAAAATAGGTCTGACGAGAGCCTTGTAACTCCAGAGGGCTATATCGGGTTTGATTCTCCAAGTTTACCTACATATTGCGAACATATTCACAAGGCCTTAGTGGCCCTGTCCGCTATTACCCTGAGATGTTCTTGCTACAGCCGGACATCTTAATCCATCACATAATTTATTTTAAATTCCTCAAACAATGAAATTTATGACCGCAATTATTATGAACCTACAATTAAGTCCGATAAAAAATCCTGCACAGCTGTGAATCATGAAATATTCTTAACGTCCTCACAAATCATATCCTTCCATTTCCACTGCAAGGAAATCCCTCCGTCATAGCAGTAGCAAGAAATTTTTGTGTATAAAATAAAAAATAAAGGATGTTTTTGACCCATGCCCAATGAGAAAGCACTTGTAACCCAAAATCATTATTTTATATAGCGATTCGAATTGCCCAAGGTATTCGAACCTCTGTGATTCCATCTGAGGAAATCAAATCACGTCGAGAGCACTACAGTGAAGAGAATGCGAACCTTTGAAACGAGGAAACCCTTCGGGTTACAACTCCACCCGACAATCCAGCAAAGGTACAGCTGATACAATGCATCTGCCTCTGTTTTATCGATGCGATGAGAGAAGAAGGAATAAAAAAACAACACAGTGGAAAGGAAAAAATCTCTGTCTGGAGCATTTTTGGTAGGAGTATTTTTTCATTTTGTCGAAGCAATACCTGTCCGAACAATGATCAATCTTACCTTATCTCAATCCCCTTCTAATATTCGTCGGACAGGTATTCCATTGAGAAAATTAAAAGATCCCACACTTGGAACTACATACCTCATGGCAACGACCCTTCGATTCATACAGAGTAAAAAAAACGTACATGTGAAATTTCACGAATTTACGACAGTCATTCGTTTTGTCATTATAAAATCCAAAGTGATTGTTTAGCATGGGGAGAGAAGTAGGTTTGAGGGATGTTTTTTTTTCAGGTGAGAAATATACCTAAAGATGGTTGTGGGTTGTTGTGAAATTAGAAAATCGATTATGCCCTTTTCTATAATGTGCGTTAATTATTTGCCGACAAGGCCAAAAAACAAAATCCGTCGACTTTGTGGTCGTTTTTGGGCTTGGAACAAATCTGTTACAAACTAATTTTGATTAGTTTGTTTTGGTATTTGTTTTTTATTTGTGGCTGAGGATATTTTTTTCTTTTTTTAATTAGTCATTAGAGGGAAAAAAATAAAACTAAAATATGGAAAGCGTAACCAATCGTCCATGATATACTCGCATGTGTGTACACGTAAACTCACAAATATTGACAGTAATTTGAAGCATGCGGTGTTAGATAAAGTTGAATTCATATAACCATGAACCTTAAGTAGTTCGAAATAATTATCTCTTTCCCGATGTCTTGCGTAGTTAGTGATCGCTTCATCCTAACGGGATGTCGCGCATTGTATGTACTATAGGTATATATGGATGTATGTTGTTCCTCAACATCAATCATCGAATTCAACTTAATTTCACGGTACCAAACATGAGCGCCGTAATTTCCTATATCATAACAATGCCAATAACCCGACCTACGAGCACTTTTTATGTATTTTATCTTCTCAATATCCAAGTTACACATGGTGAGTACGTTCCTATAGTTTTGCACACTGGAAAGCAACATAACTGATATTTATATTTCCATTTTTGATTTACGTAAAAATGACTGAAACGACTACAATTAACTGAATTAACATGTTTTTTTCCATCTATCTATGGTTTGGCTTAGGAGCACTGGACGTTGTAAATATTTACCGAGTCTGTTACCAGCAGATATGAAAATTATCATTTTATGACTAATTCTAAAACCTTCTTATTTTGTTTTTTGTTTCTGTGCGTTCATATTTCACATAATGTGGGCCTAGCTTTGTTTAGAAAAAAAAAGATACATTTGCGCCAACAGGAAATACATTATGAAATGCACTTAAACACTTATCGCGGTGGTCATATCTTAATTGAAGTTTAGGTTCCTAGCAGGCACAGAAGAAGCTACCTGTGCGACACGGTTGGGATGCGAGCTAAGACAATTTACATGTCTGATGCATGCGAGTACATTACTAGGATTTGCTGGTGTTTCGTTTATAGACTTCTGAAATGACCGATACGAGAATGTTACGATCGGATCGGTCACTAAATTTAAAGTGATGCCTCGACAGGACATAAAACCTAATGCATGAAATGGAACTGTCTTGGTATTGGATCCATTAATTCTATTTAATCTCCCGTTCTTAAAACGATCCGCGAATAGTGGCAATCGTGAAAAAGGACCCTCTATCGGGGCACCATGAAATTAGCCATTCAATATTCAATTTCATTTAAAAACGAAAGTGGGTATGTATTCGCTTTTCTTCGCATGTCTTATTGAGACTTGGAACCGAAATTGTGCATAGATTAGAAAAAAACAAGCCAGCCTTTGGCTAGCTTGCCGAAGGTATGATACGCTTCGCATGAAGGGTATTATACCTTCGATTTGTTTTATGGTGCATTTGCCACTTTGAAATTAGCAGTAAAACTTGTTCCGATTTCACTGTTCCTTTCAGAGGTATTGTATATGAAATAGTGAGCCGATTTCAACCAAATTTAGAAATATGATTTCACGGTAAATATGATTGAATAATATGAAATGTGGTAAAGATATCTTCAGACAGAAAAAAGTTTCTCTAATAAAAACTAGCTTTTGGTACGGTCGTTCCTATGACAGCTATATGATAGAGAAGTCCAATTTCAATCAAATTCGAGAATGTGATTTGGCGGATACTATTGAACAATATGAAATTTGAGAAAGATATCTTTAGAAATTAAAAAGTTGTTCTCACAAAAACCGACTTTTGAACCAGTCGTTCCTATGGCAGCTATATAACGTAGTAGTCCAATTCCGTTGGTTCCGACATATATGCAGCAATAGAAAGAAAACTTTGTATAAAATTTTAGCTATTCTCTCAGTTTTGAAGGTATCGATTCAAAACTGAGAGAATAGTTTGCATAGAATCAGCAGACAGACGGACAAAGCTTAATAGACTCATCTCGTCATACTGACCAAATATTAAAGTTTATATGGTCGGAGTCGACCGGTAGCGCAGTGTGTTGAGGCATCAGTCTCATGTTTGACTACCGGCGTTTCGGGTTCGAGTCCCGTCCACGACGATGCTCGTGGCCATGGATGTGCAGGAGGTGCATGCTGGCAACTGCATTCTCCGAAGTTTATGTCAACGAAGCGTCAACTAGGCCACATGGAACAGTTGACGCGCTATGCCCGACAAGGTGTTAGGGCAATTGAGTAATGTGGTCGGAGATGCTTCCTTCTGTGCGTTGCAAACATCATGACTAAAGACCGGATTTTCGTGCAGCCAAAAATCCAAAAACGTGCAGTAAAAACTCCAAATCGTGCAAAATCGTGCAATGAAAATTCCAAATCGTGCAAGATTGTGCAATTGAAATTTTAGGCGGTGCATAATAAAATCCAGATCTTTAAAACTAGGTCAGTCTATTATGGCATTGATCCAACGTCCTTCAAAATATGGAAATAATTGTCTTCACCTTAAAGTTTAACGATAAAGTAAACAAAGTAAATTGGAAAACAAAACTTTAGTGCTGTTTGAGTTCTTATAAATTTCAAATTTCCTAGCATGGAATTTTCATCTCAAAACCACAATAGTGCAGCACAAAACATTCACAAAGAGAAAAAGAAATTCCCTTTTTGCTTGGAAATTTTAACTTTTTCATAAGATTTGCCAGCAATTCAAAACTCTAAGTGTCAAAATTTGTGAGCTGGTACTGTGCATGATTTCCAACTCGAAATATGTACATACCTATAGTTGTTCACGCGATTTTTGTTTATGGCACCCCAATCTACTTCGGTGGGTTCGTCGCCTGAAAGGAAATCATGTACAGTAGCAGCTCACAAATTTGGACACTCAGAGTTTTGAATTGCAGGGAAATCTAATCGGAAAGTTCAAATTTCCAAGCAAAAAAGAATTTTCTTTTCTCTTTGTGAATGTTCTGTGTTTCACTATTATAGTTTTGAGACAAAAATTCCATGCTAGGAAATTTGAAATTGATTGGAACTCATACAGAATTTACTTATTCGGAAAACTTTTTCCCGAGTATTGTGCTAGGTGAGGAAGCGACTCCATGTGATTTACACATCAATAAAGGCCTCCCTTAGTAAAATATGTATCTACAACACAATGAGTGGTTGCCTGTAATCAATTTAAGAAGATAATTTGGGGCGTTTTTTTTTTGTCAAAAGAGTTTCAATGTCGTTGGTATCCACAGGAATGTTTCTATGAGTACCAGTTTACAATGCCTGCGTTCACATTTTGGAGCGCTTCGGTTATTCAGCAATTGAAATGCATGTAAACGGAAAAAATCACCGATTTTTCCGTTTACATGCATTTCAATTGCTGAATAACCGAAGCGCTCCAAAATGTGAACGCAGGCAATATGTGTGCTAATTTGGCACGAATATTCGAAGAGCACCGAGTTATGTCGATCAGTTGCTGATTTACGTGGGGCAGTTACAAAAATACTCGTATGATAAAAAACAGGTGAATATGCAATTTTGTGCATTAAAGATGAAGACTGTGCAATTTTATGCAGTAACACCTAAAACGTGCAATTTTGTGCAGTAACCCCCAAAACGTGCAATTTTGTGCAGTTACGTGCAATTGCACGTGAATCCGGACTTTAATCATGACAAAGTTAATATACCCTATCACATTCTTGAAGGTATGAAATGCATGTGGTAGCTTTAAGGTAGCTTGAGCTAGACCTAAGGTAAAGGTAGAGATTAAATTACTTTGGCTTCATGTGTATAATATTTTTTTTTTCTGCAGGTTTTGGCTATTGACGAAATTACACAAAAAGAAATTATCGGAAGATTTCCACAAGACTTTTGTGACAAGTTCATAATCATCGTGGTGCGATAGCCCGACGTCGGGCCTTGGCCGCCTGGAAACAAGTGACAAGTTGATTTTAAAAAATGCCGTCATCTTCTTTGGTCTCATGTTTGACTACCGGCGTTTCGGGTTCGAATCTCGTCTACGACAACGTTCGTGGCCATGGATGTGCAGGAGGTGTATGCTGGCAACTGCATTCTCTGAAACCAATTTATGGCAACGAAACGTCAACTGGGCCACATGGAACAGTTGACGCGTTATGCACCACAAGGGGTTAGGGCAATTGAGTAGTAGTAGTAGCCCGGAATGATCCGATTATTCCATTCTATCACAAGCTTAAAATATTTGTAAATCCTGAGAGTATTTAAAATACTGGTAACTAAAGAGGGGGCGCCATTTTCATCTCTCGCCTGGGCGCCAATTACCATAGGCCGGCACTGCTTTTCACTGTAATAGGTCAAATTTAAGGAGAGGGCCTCCATAGACAAGATAAAACGGTCAAAATTTGGTTTCCATCAGGTATGGGCATATGGTGATGTGGTGTCATTAAAAGGGCACAATGAGCACATCCCATTACTTGTATTTATACCCTAGACTTTTTAAATTATAGGGTATATTGTTTTTGTCATTACGAAAATATGTAACACCTTCAAGGAAGCTCCGGAGGTATAGCAATATATATATATAAATGATCCGGGTCACCTCCTGATTGATTTAACCATGTCTCTGTCTCTGTGTCTATCCGTTCGCATGATAACTTGCGACAGAATGAAGCTAGAGCCTTGAAATTTTGGTAAAACTTTTTTGATCGGGCTCGGTGTCATTTACATCTTGGTCAGTGACCTCGATGCCAACGGAGTTTCCAACAGTTTTGATGATTTGTGTTAGATTTTCGTTGTCCGTCACTAGAAACCCGTTTAATACAATGTTATTTTCGCGTACAATTGAGGCCAAATTATTATTTTCAATTTTTAGTTTTTCCACTTCCACTTGTAGAGAACAATTTTCCTTTTTAGGGTTTTGTAGTAAAACAAAACCCTTATGAAATCGGTCATGCGTCCGTCTGTCTGTCTGTCTGTCTGTCCATGGAATATCTCACAAACCGCTGAGCCTACATGTATGAAATTTAGTGAAAATATGTAGAAGTACTATAATTCTCTGGAGAAAGTGATGCATCGTAATAGGTCAACTTTGAGGGGGGTCCCCATAGAGGGGAAATGAAGGACGAAATTTTTTTTTCATTTGGTATAGGCAAGTGGAGTATCGTAAGAAAGGTACCGTCAAGTACATTTCATTTCTGGAATTTTCTTCAAATTTGAACAAAGGGGAAAAGAGGGAGATTGGAAAATATGTGATCCGAGTTTGTCCCCCCCCCCCCCCCCTTGCATTTCGAAACCGTTATACTTAGAGATGTGAAAATTTACAGAAAAGCGCCATTTTACTAACATAGAAAACTATAAATAATAGAATTCCAAAATCTCATCAAAAAAGGTTAATAATAGTACATTTCTATTTTTTCAGTTAGCACACCCCTGCACCCCTTAAGTACACCCGAGGTCAAAAATATTGATGGCCAATGATAACCAACACCATAGGCAATAATGCCTCTACGTTTCATTACAACCATGTAATATTTAACAATAGTACATTCACTTAAAGTTAGGCATTTTTACACTATTCATACAAAAAATACACCTACCGGCTTCAAAGGTGCGAGTACTACTTGCATGTTGTTTTTCGTAGTGCGAATCGCAGTTATTGTTACATATTATGGTTAATCACATTTATGAAAGGGTAAAGATTGGTAGGGGGTGATGTGTGATAATTGGCCAACTGTAACGGGCGGTGGAGGGGAGGGTGAGATTAAAATTAAGGTCAAATGAGGGTTAAAATTAAGGTCAAATTTTGTTTATCGACTGGTATAGGCAAGTGGGGTGTCGTGAAAAAGGCAATGTTGAGTTTACTTTACTTATATTTGAAAAAAAAAAGGGAACAATGAGGGAGGATAAATTATTAGATCGTCCGAGATCAAAAGTACCGACGGCCAAGGATAACCAACACCATAGGCAATAATATCCGTATGTTCTAAGTTTCGTTACAATCACGTAATATGATTGGGCATATAAGATACTATATTATGGGTCAGACATTTTATTTTTTTTATCCATCTAAGTGGTACCAAGAAGAGCAAGGAGCCGATACTTACATACCAAAATAAGTACTTGCTACAAAACCCTCGGATTGCGGGCGTAGCCCTCTATATTCCGGTTTCATTCATATTGTGTGCGTTCAGAAGGAACTGAGCAACTTCCGCTCAGCGAACATGTTCAGAACGAGCGGGTTCAGAAGTGACTGAGCAACTTCCGCTCGGGTGATCATGATCAAATTTCACCGAGCAAGAAATATTTCTGCTCACTGATCAGTGCTCAGTGCTCAGGTTCTTCTTCTTCTTTTTCAACCTCACGCTCATGTTGCGAGTTTCCGAGTTTTGACAGTTATCAAATTGGTTGTTGTGTTTTCACCGTTTTCGGCTTCTAGTTCTTTGGTTTTCGGGTGCTTCTGAATTTGTTTTCACGTTGTTCGTGATTTTTGTAATGGATAGCGTGGGATTCATGTATTTTCCACTTTTCGGCACTTGAAGTCTAAAATTGTCATCGTCAGCTTTCAGCTGGTCGATTTGTCAGCTGGTGAAGTAGCGTTCAGAAGGTGCAGACTCCAAACCGAGCAGCTCCGGAGCTGCTCGCGAGCAGTTGCGGAGCTGCTCGCGAGCGGTTTCTGCTCTTTTGCCACCTTCTGAACGCACTCATTATCGATTTGTTTAATCAGATCAGCGAGTTTGGTCATTTGCTCGTCAAATTTATTTGACATGAACTCGACCGCCTTTTTTAAAGTCACCTAATTCAGCAAAACACTTTTTATTCGCGGAATCGATATCGACTTTAAAGTTGTTGAATATTTTTTGCATGGTCGATTCCATGTCTATGTCACTTGTTTTGAGAATAGATTCAGGATTTTTTCAATGTTCACATTTCCAAATTTCGCGGTTTTTTCCGAGTTTCCGAATACTTTCAGCAGTTTTGAGATGTGTGCAACGCGAAAGGAAAGAGTTTTTGCAGACCACACAAATGATTACATCCTTCGGATCAACAGCCGGGGTGTTACATGATGTTCAAGACATTTTTATAAATATAGGTATAATAAAATCATTGCATCCGCGCTTTCAATACACGGATGCCTTTAAGGATCAAAGTTGAATAAGTCGGACCCCCTCCAAACTTGATTTCTAGATCCGCCGCTGCTTTAATGTGAAGTGCTTATTTTTACCAATGACCTTCGTAATCTGCATCTTGTCTTCTTACGCTGATGTAATGTAAGTTCTTCCGTAATCTGTACACATACTATACACTCAAGTCACCATATAATTTTGAAAATGATCTCTAGTTATACGAGCATTATAAGAAGGTAAGCATTATCGCCATCGTCTAAAAATAATGCTGGCTGACCCTAGATAACAGTACACCTTAGCCATAGGAATTTCAATTCAGTGAATTCAGGTGGCATGATGAGCACATGATTACCGCCTGTGCCACTGAAGTTGAATAAACACATAATTTCATATCTCAAACAACATGTGTCGTATATGACGCATCTTTAGGTCGGCTCTAAGACGCGTACTCGTATTTGCTTGGGGGATAATTTGACTAAATTAAATGTGTAGTAGATAGATAGATCCCTAGTAAAAACTTTCGTGCATGAACCATGGGGATGTAGGATGAATGACCACCTGAGTCATTGGAAAATTATCTCTTAAGCTCCAGTTATATTTTCATTGGAATCACTTATGCAAATAATAATCTGTGTAAATATGCCTGCAGGCAGACAACTATAGTCGCCAGCAGGCATGTTCGAGAATCTTCAAATAATTTCTTTTTCTTTTTCGTGCTTAGTATCCACTCATCTCTATTTATAGTCTATAAACTAAGTGAAATTGTACTCTGTCAGCTATCAATTATCAAATATGTACCTATATACACGTACGTGTAGAGTACAATGTATGTACATACATCTCTGCATGAAATTGCTACCCGAAACTATTACCACTAAAGTATTTATTGTAATTTTCTTTTGGTGATGGCAACCACAAGCAACTATACATATGATCCTCTACTATCCCGAAAATATAGATGTTTTTAACCGATTGGTACGCCGGCCGCTGCGCAATGTCGGATCAAGAAGAGGGCTATGGGAGAAAATTGTATTTTTTTTAAGCATCAAGCATCCAGCCAGATACATCGGTACATGGATATGTCTTATGGCTACCGAATGCGTGGAGCATGGTTTGAGGATGCTGATAAAACCTACATCGATATCTTCAACAAAACATGTTCCACGCATTCGGTAGCCATTAGACATATCCATGTACCGATGTATCTGCATGCACTGTAGATGCACTGCAATATACTCAGTTTACTAATGATGAACTACTATGTAAGAGGATACGAGGACCAAGCTCTAGGCAACTTTTATCCTAAAGCTGGACCCGATTGTGTCTTTTTGTAGTCTGTTTGTGATCGCCAGCCATAGTGGTTTTCGGGGTGTAAAATTTTGAGGAACGGATCAAATGGCACCTGTTCTGCACAGCATTCATCTTGCCAAACACCACTCACTTGTGTACTATACACAACTGCAGTGCGAACGATTTTTTGGACAGTGGCGAGTATTTTAGTTACTAAATAAGATCCCGAGAAGGCTTAAAGTCAAACCGTCAACTATAAGCGAAAAAATCGCTAAATGAGACCACAGTTGTGGCGAGACAACTTATGGTTCATTCACCATGACAATGCACTTGGCCGCTCAGCCTTGTGAATTCATGTTTTGTGCCAAACATCGGATGACTGCCCTTCCTTGACTTCCCTACTCCCCAGACCGTGCTCCCTGCGACATTTTCCGGTTTTCAAAATTAAAATCTGTTCTGAAAGCTATTTAAGAAAATTCGACACAGACCTTAAATATATCACTCTCAAATAGCAATGATCTGGAAACTAATCGAGATATAAACAATCTGTATGTTATGACAATTGCAGTGGTGTCAATCGCCTGTCACAATAACCATATACATTGACATGTAACTAAAAAAGATTCGTTATTTTTTTATCAGAACTTATATCCTATCTCAGTGGAGCAGGCAGCCTAGACAGCTTGTCTGAACAGATTGCTGCAATCACGGTCAACCGTCTTCGGGAAAGAGGACTATGGACAGAGTTTACTACAGGTCACTCTGCCATACTGCAAAATCTGGCTATCCCAGAAGAAACGGACTATACTTCTCCGGTGTACTCTCCCGATAAATTGATCTCGCCAGGGGCATGGGCGCGTTAACATCTCTTGCATTACTATGCCTTGTTGACGTTTCGATAGCATATATTTTTCGGATGGTGGAGTTACTAGCGTACACCTCCAGTACTCAAGAGTCGGAAGTCTTAAGCTTTTTTACTTATGCCTCAAAAACAGAAGAGGGTGTAGGCGCTGGGGTCTATTCAGCGGAATTAGATGTTTGCTTGTCACTCCGTCTTCCAGCTTTCTACAGCGTCTTACAGGAGAGAGATCACTGCAATCACCGAACTTTTAGCATACTACTTTGCCTTAGCGCCCAGCACCGTGCGAGCAAAGACTTAAACTGTCGGCATCCAATTTCATGTCTACGCTTCCCAACATCTCGAATTTTCCATACGACCAGGCTTACACAGACTTCGTTTGATCTAGAAGAGACACCACATCCGAAATTTGAAAAGTCTTCTAGTAGCTACTCGTACTAGTTACACAAGAAGTCCTCAGTGCTTTTCAAAACAGTAATCAAAAAATGGAAATATAAATTAATTTTGCAAAACAGTGACAATCATAAAGTGCGGCAAACATGAAAAGTCCGCTGACAAAACATGCCAAATGATAAATGACCGTCATAAATTATTCGAGATACAAAAGAGACTATCGTCCTTACAGAACTCGAACTTGACAAATCACCTGGAATAATCATAACATATTACGGCGAGGGTGGTATTTAAAATATATATATATATATCAAAAGGAGAATACCTGACTCACGGCCACCATCCTGTTCCTCTACAAAATATTTTAAATCAACTGTACGAATGCCAAGTACATAATTTAACGCCAAACCACCCTCTTGGCGAAGAAGTCTTCGATGCTTCTGGGTAAACTTCCCCGTACCGACGCGATGAAGTCGGTCAACTAACCGCATAGCAAGGCAACTGTTTGTACAGACATTTGTTTTGTACGAAATGTTATTACATGGAATTTGGATGATTCTTAGGGAGCGTAGAAATCATCAACCCAGTTCCCAGTGCTGGGAACAAGACCGACATCAACGACCTCTCAGACAAATTTGCTATATGCCGTGACACGGTGGCATAGACGACAACAACGACGAGGAGAGCCTTGCAAATGCGTGGGACAATGACAGACAGAAAGGCATCCTATTTGGCCAAGGGCCATTGCACATTTAATGCAATTACTCTTATTTGCCTTTCAAAGTATGTACTTTCCACTGCCAACTGTATTTCTGGGTGGTAGGAACTTGGAAACGCTAGGTAAATATGAAAAGCGCCTTTATGAAAGTCCCGATGATGAATGTTTATGTCTGGGGAAGAAATTAAGGAATTTAAATAAATTGTCCAGGTTTTTGAAGATGCAAGAAAATAGCTCAAGGATTAATGACTGTATTCTTAGAGGATTTACTGTGGGATGACGAATTATGGATTTGGGGTAGGGAGATTTCTGTTGATGGCATGTAATTGTTAATTCTTAGGAGTAGTCCCTCGAGTTTATAAATTATAATTTTTCTTTTTTTCCTGGGACGTGCGATACCATGGGGATGCGATTGGGACGTTTATTACTTCAGATAAGTTTATAGGTTTTTTATATTTAACCTCATAAAAGCCTAACTTTTTAAATTCCCTCTTTATCTTTTTTTTTTTAATATTTTGTAAACAACAAGCTAATTAAGGTGTTCGCTACAGTTCACGTTTCTTCGGCCCATTCACGAATCCATCTATATATGGAGGTTGTACATATACCCCTTTTTGGTTTACAACGATACCAATGATAATTAATCAAAATTTCTTTGGTGAATCACTTTTACACCATCATCATCATCAGCGCTTTGGCCCGCGCCGGGCTCTGACCTCCTGTATACAGCTTCTCCAACTATTTCGATCCGGTTCGGAAATCATAGAAGCTTCAAACAATATCTGCGTCAATTGAGCCTCCCATCGTACACGAGGTCTTCCTTGCGGTCGATTTCCTTCGGATTTACACTTTAGGACGCGTTGCGGAATTTTGTTAACGTGTATTCGTTCAACATGGCCAGCCCATTACAGTTTTCAAAACTTAGCAAATTTTGAGGCGCATAGATCGTCAAACAATTCGTGGAATTCATGGTTGTATCGGATTCGTCGTACGTCTCCTTCCTTGACTGGTCCAAATATTTTCCGCAGGATTTTTCTATCGAAAGTATCGATCGACTTTTCTAACGCTTGTGTTAAGGTTCACGTTTCGCGTCCATAGAGCAGCACAGGTCGTATTAATGTTCTATAGATGTACAGCTTGTTGATTTTGTGGACTAGTTTCGATTTTATTATGACTCTACGAGTAAAAAATGTTTTGTTTGCTGCTGTGATTAGTCGCTGGATCTCATATTTTTCGTTACAGTCTTTTGATAGTAGGTACCCAACGTAAGCAAATTCGTTCAAGCTTAGCCCTTTACGTTTGCATGGTGACCAAGGCGATCCACCTTGAGCTAGTGAGCGACTTGAGTACCGACGCTTTCCTAGCAGCATATAGGAGGTTTATCGCTCGGCGTGGAAGGTGTAAGGAAATTAACAGCGACAACGGTACAAATTTTGTTGGCGCAAAGTACCAAATGGAAAAAATCTTCCACGACGACGTTCATGGCCACGGATGTGCAGGAGATGCATGCTGGCAACTGCATTCTCCGAAACCAGTTATGCCGTAGAAACGTCAACTGGGCCCCATGGAACAGTTGACGCGCTATGCCCCACAAGGGGTTAGGGCAATTCAGAAAATAGATGAATCTACGAAGCATTCATCCGAAGTAGTTGCTAGTGACGGCGCTCAATGGCATATTATACCTCCCGCCAGCCCTCATTGAGCGTGCTACTGATCACTCAACTCTACTCAAAACATCAGATTTAGTAAATGCGATTATGCTAGCTCATCTCGAGGCCTTAGTCAAAAATTGGACTGTTGCGCCAGTTATTCATTTTTATTTTATATCCACTTCGTCAAGCGTTGGGCATCCGTCCTCCATTA
Source organism: Chloromyia formosa (assembly GCA_964017055.1). Classification (NCBI taxonomy): domain Eukaryota; kingdom Metazoa; phylum Arthropoda; class Insecta; order Diptera; family Stratiomyidae; genus Chloromyia; species Chloromyia formosa. The sequence goes on along the minus strand of OZ024818.1, from coordinate 3,589,440 downwards.
GGATTGTCTGGAATTGAAAAGTCTTCTGACTGTGATGTTGTCGGCTTCAGCAAATTTTGGAATTATTGAACTCTTGTTTTGATCTCAGACGCGTCACCCATAATGTTGCCATTTTGGTCAGAGGGTTGTTTGTGGTTTATATCCTTGTTTCATTTGATTCACGGTATTACTCGCGTACGTCATTTCCCTTCAGGTTTTCGTCAAGTTGTGAGGTTTTGTCGTTGCAATATTTATTGCCTTCTCTGGATCATGTTGGTATTTCCACAAATAGTCGGTAATCTTCGTTTTGGTTTGTTATCGCATCCTGGCATTCCTCATCCTGCTAGTCATTTTAATGCCTCCGCTCTTGGTGTCCCAAAACATGAGCGGATGCCGTCCTTAATATCTTGCCACATTTGTTTGGCTGTTTACTCTGGCTCAGGACCCCCTTTTCGTCGAGATATTTTCTAAGATCCGTCATGTAAGCCACCTTTATTTCGTCGTTATGTAACTTTTATACGTCAAGCTTAGGAGCCCACTCCTTATTGTTGTTGTTGAATCCATTTTACAACCATTTGATTTGTTTACCAAGAAACATTAACAATTTGATTAAATGTCATTATCGAGGTCATTTCTATTAGCATGGCGACGCGACATCTATATCTCGTTACAAATTACAACTAGTCGTAAATTTAATCAAATTCATTTTCAACAAAACCCCTTCTCCATAATACACAATATACTGAATAAATTATCATTTCATGCATATGAATTTTGTTTGATGATTCCAAAGTGGATTTGATACGGTAGCCGAAATCTGTCAACCAATATTATCGCTCGCGACGTCATTAATTGTCGCCAATTAATTTGATAGTAAAATTTATGTGACAAATTTCTCTATCGAATAAATATATTAAAAGCTGAAATCGTACTATCGGTCAGAGTATTAGGAAAAAAATACTAATAAAAGTCGACTGAGACAAAGATATAATAATACATATTATGATTAAATTTATTAATAAATGCATGGACATCATAAATGTGATTGTGGTGCATCTTATAACTCTATTAACTTCGGAATACATCAGAATGTTTGGCAAAGTTGTCAAATTCTTGGAAATTAGATAAGATTCGTTGCATACCAAATACGAGTATATTGTTGATGATTTGATGCTTCCTAATTAGAATTTTATGGTTATTTGTTTAAGCAACAAATTTATTTGTGTTATGATGGCGTATTTTATTTATTTGCGTAGTTTACGAGATGTTGGACCTTTTCTTTGCTTCTTATCATCGAAATAATGAGAATCATGGCAATAAAAATATTGAGGTGAGTTTTGGAGGTTCCAGCGGAAAACCGAACATTATGGATGAGACCATACTTTTTTGTCGAAGTTGCTACAGTAATCCCTTGACTTACGTCTCCCTTGTTATACGTTTTTTCGACTTACGTCGTTCATTACTTTGAGACCAAACCCTTGAAATTACGTCGTCCGTCCCTTGACTTACGTCGCCGTTTTCAGCGAAGATCTTTCCAAACACTTTACATGATATTATTGAAAATGGAGGATATTGCGCACAGGAGGTGTTTAATGTTGACGAGACAGGCCTGTATTAGAAACGCATGTCCTCAAGAACATTTCTTTCGATTGAAGAAAAAAGAGCTCCTGGCTTTAAGGCAGAAAAATCCAGGATTACTTTGCTTCTCGGAGGGAATGCATTAGGTGATTTGAAACTGAAACCTCTTGCTGTTTATCAATCAGAAAATTCAAGAGCTTTCAAAAATGTGTACAAGGAAAATCTACCGGTTATTTGGAGGTCCAACAAAAAGGCCTGGGTTACTTCTAATATAGTATTTTGTAATTGGTTCGATCAATATTTCTGACCGACAACAAAGAATATAAATAAAGAAATATTTAGAAGCCAATAATCTTTCTCATAAAGCGTTACTAATCATAGATAACGCTCCAAGTCATCCCATAAATCTCAACAATGATGCCATTAAGGTGATTTTTTTGCCTCCTAATACGACCGCGATTCTTCAACCAATGGGTCAAGGTGTTAATGCATCCTTTAAGGCCTATTATTTGCGGCGTACATTTCACCAATTAATTGAAGCTATTGAGTTGGGGGACAACAGTGAAATGTCAATTAAAAAACCAGGCCGAAGCTTCGTTTCGGCCCGGAGTCCGAAGCGTATATACCCTAGACTTGTACAGACCTAGTGGTGATACCAAAAGTATCAATTGGCAACGACCATATGCATTAAAAGTGAGTTTCCTATATGGCCAGTTTATAGGGGAGGTTGGCACACATTCAGGCGGACCTTGGCCATTCTAAAAATCAATTAGCTAACCCATTCTACAAATACTTGTCGAATTTTTCAAGTCGTTAGCTTCATTCTATCGGAATTTATTGCATATTTGAAGTCTCACTTAAAGGGGAGGTAAAGGTTTCGTTTGGTGAACCTTGCGCATTTTTAATAACAACCAACTAGATTCCAGTACAAATATTTTACCAAAATTTCAAGTCACTAGCTTAATTTTTTCGAAAGTTATCGCTTATTTGCCACCAACCAATTAGATCACCCTACAAACATTTAAAAAAAAATGTCAGGTCTCTAGCTTCACTCTATCGAAAGTTATCACTTATTGGAAGTTTCATTTGTAGGGGAAGCAGGGGTTTCATTGGTCGGATTTAACGTATTTTCAGTATTAGCCAACTGGATCCTACTACAAATATTTGACCAAAATTTCAAGTCGCTATCTTTAATGCCAACTTAATCTCACTTCAAACATTTGACCAAAATTTCAAGTCGCTGGCTTCATTCTATCAACAGTTATCGCTTATTTGAATTTTCATTTGTAGGGGAGGTAGGGGTTCCTTGGGTCGGATCTTGCCCATTTTCAATGCCAACAAACTTAATTTTACTACCAACGTTCTGCCAAATTTTCAACTCACTAGTGTTATTTCTATCGAAAGCTATCGTAATTAAAGTAATATTTAATTTTTTTAATTTTGTAGGGGAGGTAGATCATCAGATCATACTTCCAATATTTGACCAAAATTTCAAGGCTCTAGCTTCATTCTATCGAAAGTTATATTGCGAACGGACAGACAGACAGACATTGCTAAATCGAATCAGGAAGTGACCCTGATCATTTATAAATATACATTGCTATACCTCCGGAGCCTCCTTTAAGGTGTTACATATTTCCGTCGTGACAAAACAATATGCCCTATGCCTATACTAAAAGTCTAGGGTATAATAAATACATTCATATTCAAAAAATGAAAGCTTATACATTTATCGCCTGAAGTTGTTTCTACCCTCGAGTTACGTCGTTTTCGACTTACGTCGCAAATTCTCGGAACCTAACTCCGACGTAAGTCGAGGGACTACTGTATTATGAGTGAAAGCAACATAAATTACATATGTATGTGGAAGGATTGGTCTTGTCGAGTAAAGTACTCGTGTGGGTTGTGGGTGACGAAGGAAAGCCTTTCTTGCGAAGCTGTCCGGGCCTGGACGCTTGTACAGCAAGAAAACACACACTATGGTAGACCCAATCAGGTATACCGTAGTGTACGTTGTCTCGTTGTACAGGCATTCAGACCTGCAGAGGCGTCCATAACTATACAGTTGCACCTGTGCAGGTATACCTCAAGATATACCTGACAGTATATGGCCGGCTTTAAACTGCCGGAGATTGAAGTTTTGTATCCATAGTTTTATCGTGAAAATATTGCCAACCCCGGATTTCTCGGTTTACACTTCGCCGGTACTGTGTCGTCCAAGTGTTTACTATACCCAGAGTTCGGGATATTTTTAGTTTACGGGGCCCGGGGTGAAAAAATCACTTTTCACTCGGATTTTTTATCATTTATCGCTCGCGTCACCCTAAGACTTGCAAATTTGCAAAAAAAAAAAAAAATTTTTAATTTTTAATTTTTTTAACCTTATTTTTTATTTTTTCCCCTATTTTTCTGTTCTAATGATTTATACTGAATGTTTGGTGTGTTTAAAACTGATCAAAACGCTGTTGCACACGGAGCTAGCGTTCATGTTTGTGCGATACTGAGGGTTGCGATCCCTTAAGCGCGGAGCGAGCGTAGCGAGTGGAGCCCATGCAAGGGGATTTGCGAATATTTCAATTTTCCATGCCTCCAATATTCCAAACAAATTATGAAAAATAAAAAATAAAAAATAAATTAAAACTTAAAATAAAAATTAAAAATAGAAATTATTTTTTTTTTTGCAAATTCTTGACTTTTAGAGTGACGCAATTGAAAAGTGACAAAAATCCGAGTGAAATGTGATTTCCCCTTCCGGGGCCCCGGAAACTAAAAGGTTGCCCCAGTGTGATTTTATTCATTTAACGAAACCGAAATGGGCAATTGACGTGGCGTGGGGTACCTTAAGTCACATTGTACAAAAACCGAAACAATTTTAAGCTTCAACTGCCTGAAGCCAATAATAGCGAAAATTCGTTCGACGGCTATACGAGTGCCTATATGCGTGGATGCGTCAATATTTTCCGGAATAAAGTATTTTCATAATCACGTTAATTCTCCTGCCTCAATAAAAAAAATAACGCTAATAGAAAAATAATAAATTATTCATCAGATAATAGTCATCGAACTTTTTATAAGGCGACTCAACAATAAAACAAAATATTGGAGACGTACATACATCAATTTTATCACCATGTATGCATTTATAATTCCATTCACATATTAAAGTCTCTAAATGCTGAAAATTAACATTAATTATAGATGAATTTTAACATTTTTTATGTTAATTTAGAAGATAGCACACACCTGGTCATTATGCGTATGAATATAAAAACCGAACTGGAATTGCTGAACTAAACCAACAGATTTTTTTTTTGTGGTGTGTTGTACTCATTCTTAGAATTAAACTGAAATCAGTTCGTATGAGAAGTCAAAAATAATTAAATATATTAATTAACAGGTTAGCTACCGTAGCGGTCCCTCCGGACCGCTGTAGACATAGCCTATTCAAATTGAGCGGTCCGTAGGGACCTCTAGAGTTTACCTTCCTATATTAACCTGGACGCTGAAACTATAGCATAAATGAGATAATGATGGACCGCTATGAGACATTGGGATAGTTTTCTCATTGATATGCAATTCAAATTTCAATTTTTGGTTCAGATTTGCTTCTGAGCTATGGTAGAAATGAAACGTCTAACAAATCAATTCTTCTTATTTTACAAGCTGCTATTTTATGAAATAAAAACACTTTTACAACGTTGTTGGTTATTTGCAATGTATTTTAGAAAGAATCAAAACAAAATATGTAATTCAAATTTCAAAATCTTCACATTTTTTGAGGGAGTAGGTACATTAATTTCGGTGTATGTTATTGAAACAATCTAAACAAAAATGGGTTTTTTTTACAAGTATCACAATAGGTTGCCACTTTTTGAACAGAATTTTTGGGCAGTTTGTTTTCTATTTTCTTCTGGTAACATCCATGGCAATATTTCCTTACTTTATGGACGGGGCCGTCCTTCTTTAGAAGCTTATGTGGCCGATTTTGAATTCGAGGTAAAAGGGCAATTGTCTTCCGAGTTTCATCCGAGTCAGAGGAAGTAGAAGTCAGCAAATGCTCGACAATAGTTTCCCTAAATTCAGTGACAGAAACATTGGAGCCAGTGACTTTTTTATATAATAAATGTGCGCTTACGACCGATGTACCTAGTATCAGTTCTACCGCGATTTTTCTATACCATTTGATTGTTTTACGGACACAAGTGGAATAGCTGGACATTTGGTCTGATACGTCAATCGATGACCTTCCGGCGTTATAATCAACTATGGCTACTGGTTTCTGGATAGTTCCTCTTCGCCTTTCAATCGTAATGCACTCCAAATTATGGCAAATATACAAATACCCCTATTATCCTCTTTTCCAGTAACCTCTCCTTTTTTAGTTTCTTGTTGAGGACTTCTTTGGGGGTACCTTTTCTATTTGATCGCAGTGTACCGATTATATGAGTCTTCCTGTCAAGTAATTTATTAGCCAGTTCTACACTTGTATAAAAATTGTCTACGATGACAGTACGTTCGAAATGTGAATTTCTTTCTTCGGACCGCTCAGGGACCGCTCTTGGCCTGGCGCCAACTTAACGACGCCGGGCCGACAGCGGTCCCTAGGGACCTCTAACACATAAATGTAATTTTTTTATAAATAATCAACGAATTGAAAAAAGGATTTTTGTATATTATTTCTAGCACTAATTTACATACAGTGATATGTTTGGGCTAGGATGCAAAACTCCGAATTTTACTGAAAGTTAAAAAGTTAAAAGTGATTGCATGAATTTGTTGTCTAAGTGGCCAGGTGGGGGGGGGGGTTCGATTCCTGGCGTGAATCTGCAGGTCGGCTTGAGTACGACTCGTAGTCGACGCGATATTATTTTCTTCACACTCGAAACAGGTGCGACTGCAATACGGAATCGAATTCGCTTTAGAACCCCCAATACGGGAAATACTAATTGCCCTCTCCTCTAATGGGGTATGGTCGCGTTACTCCTGATGAGTAATTATCTGTCACTGGTATCAAACCAGAGGCCAAGGGTCGCATTTCACCTGGACCCTGACTCTAAGCCGCCAGATGGTGTTCCACATTGGAAGACTCTATGCGAATTCATGGTCTCGCTGTCAAGCCATTTTCCTAGACTGCGATGATCTCTGTTTGTACGGTTCGACCTATTCTAGGAGAGCCTTGGCAGCCTCCAGTTTGTACAGGGATCGTACGGATACATTCCAGGATCTGAAAAATAATTCGTTAAACGTTTGTGTTGTCGCCATTGTTGATCAGTCCAATCCGAGGCCCTTTTCCTAGGTTTCATGACATAAAGTAGTTTTTACAAAATAGGTTGTCAGCCCAGTGTTAGTCATGATGCAATATTTTTTCCAATAAGGGAATTGCTTTATGTTTGATTATGAAAACTTTTCGCTGCAACTTTCAGTGAAGTGAGCATTTTTACATTTAAAGCATCATTGTCAGCATTTGTATATTATCTGAACTGATCAGTAAACCGCAAAAACAAAAGCCTCCGCCTCTATGTAAACTATTCTGCTTCCTTTAATTATTACATGCGACCCGTATAATTAAATCTACTCATACGAACAAAATAAAGAAGCAAAAATAAAATCCATCAGTACAGCTTCATTGCAAGACAATGAAACTTTATAGTTATTGTTTACAAATTTCGCACATTTCCGGTGACTGACCACTAATCAATGGTCAAACTCAACAAGCAAGACATATTCAATGTTTTGCATTTATCACGCGTATATTACCATTACTCACACATATTTCAGACTGATTTTCTTTGGAAAATTGTTTTGCCTATTTCTATGACACCCCTCCACTACCATATACAAAAATGTAAATGCCATGGAAACTAGAGGGCCAATACTAGCACATCTTTAAATGGCTCTAATTTGAAAAACACGGCAGCTAGAGTATTTAGTTTTGCCTCGAAATGCAGGTTATGGCTTAACCCAAAAACAGAAAATTTGAGTCCTAACAAAAATCGCAAAAAACTTTGAAAACTTCAAGGCACTTAACGCCTCCCAAATACGAAAACACAAATCTCCTAAACTGGAGCAGCTAGAAGGTCGAAACTTGCACTTTTCCAAATGGCTCTAACTCGAATGCCTTAAAATGCAGCCTGTACCTTACACCAAAAATAAAAATAAAATTCGGTTCCGAACGAAAAACTGGGAATAACCTAGAGAATTTAGAGGAAAAGTCACCCATCGACTCCCAAATACAAAAACGCAAATATCTCCCAAACTAGAGTAGTTAGAGGGTCCAAACTTGCACTTTTTCAAATTGCTCTACCCCGGAAACCACGGCACATAGAGAGTTGAATTTTGCCTTAAAATCCAGCTCGTACTTTACCCTAAAAATACAAGCTGCCGTAGACTTCGAGTTAGAGCCACTTGAAAAATTGCAAGTTTGGAACCTCTAGCTGCTTTATTAATGTAGAAAAATGCACTTTTTTTTTTAGCAGTCGAGGGGTCACTTTGCAGTTTATCTTCCAGAATGGAATGTTCTATTTTTAGAGAAAGGTTCAGGCTGCATTTTAAGGCCAAATTCAACTCTCTAGCTGCCGTGGTTTTCGAGTTAGAGCCACTTGGAAAAGTGCAAGTTTGGACCCTCTGACTGCTCTAGTTTACGAGATAAACGCAATTTTATATTTGACAGTCGAGGGGTCACTTTGCCTTACAATTTCCAGGGTTTTCGCAGTTTTTGGTCCGAAATCAAATTTTGTATTTTTGGAGGAAGGTTCAAGCTGCATTTTAAGGCAAAATTCAACTCTCCAGTTACGGTAGTTTTCGAGTTAGGACCACTAGAAGAAGTGCAAGTGTGGACTCTCCAGCTGCTCTAGTTTACGAGATAATCGCGTTCTTATTTTATGTTTGGCTTTTTGCATTTGAAAGCAATTTTGGCAACACTATCGCATTAAAAATATTGATGGAGAATAAAGCTTATTATAACCGAAATGTAGTCAATTTGATCCTCTTTAATTTCATTATAAACACCTTTTATGTTAAATGCATAGTTTTAGAGTTTTAAATAAGAACGAAATTTTTTTACTGGAAAACCTCAGCTTCTTGTTCAGCGACCCCAAAATCATAGAGGTACCAAAAATCAAAACTCCACCAAAACTTTCCTTTATTTGCCCTTTTGCAACACGTAATGGTTGGACTAATAGTACATAGTAAGTAACGAGTAACTGAACCGTGACAGAGTAAAGTGCATTTATAATGTACTTTAATGCGTCCGTTCGAGCACCTCAGTGCATGCAGAAGATGCAATTCTTGCGCTTGAGCCACTTAGCACTCCATGCGGTTGTTCAACAATCGCTTTATGCGCGATTGCGATCAAGCAAAGTAGCCCGCAATAAGGCGACTTGGTACTTTATTTTCCCATTACATCGATTTACTATGACCATTTTGTATTCGACGGATATGTTTGGCGGATACTTCCAGATAGCCATAGTAAGATTATGAAGTGATGCTTCAATGCAGATTTGCTTTGCAATTATTTTCCATTGGTTCATGCAATTGGTGCTGCCAATTGGATAGATTTTTAGCTGAGTACAGTCAAGTAATTGTTATTGTCGTCATCAACATCGTGGCGCTACAATCCGATGTCGGGCTCGTCAAGTGGCCACGTCCTCCAATTTGGGAAGCCCAGCAGCATCTACTGAGTCTTCGGAATGAGCTCTCTGTCTTCTTGATAGCGTTGCTACGCTTATGCGTCCTTTCAATATTTTCTTAGGAATGCAGCTATCGTCCATTCGTGGTACATAACCTGCTCATTGAAGGCATTGTAGTTTGGCGATTCACGAAAGTTCAAGCTCATCGTACGATTGTAACAGATGCGCCATCCATTTCGGTCGCAACTGCTCCTTCGAAATTCGTCCTTCTTTTTGATTGCATCATTATTTTTATTTGTCCTCGTTAATGCATAGTCCAACTTCTTTTGCAGACGTGTCAAAATTATGTAGATGTTCTTCTGCGGTGAGCAGTTGATGTTGTCAGTGTCCACTTGACGGTTAACGGACAACAGCGGCAGGTTTTCCGCATTCATGGCCTGGATGGCATGTTCAAGTGCCAGGTTGAAGAGCGTCAGCGCCAGTCCATCGCCTTGCTGCAATTCAGTACGTGTTTTAAAAAGATCAGTCAACCTGTTTTGGATCCTGACCTGTCAGACGGAGTTGGTAATCATCATCTATGTTAGTCATCCTTGTTTTACTGGTATACAAAATTTTTGTTATTGGGTCATGCTAACAATATGTTTCGTCCGAAAACAGGTTATGCTAACGAAACTTCAACTTAGCCATATGGGAATAGTTGACGCGCTATGCCCCACCAGGAGAGTGAGGCGCTTACGTGTAGTTCAGTCAATAAGGCTACAGCTATCCTTCCATTCTCCTTTTACAACCATGGCTTGGTACAGGCTTCGGCGCGGTTAATTGTTATTTTCACGGGCCTTTTCATCAAACACAGAAAAGTAAAGACTTAAGGTCGCCATCCATTGACGAGCACAACGACGACCAAACTTCCATCGAACCATCAGATATCATAGAACGGTGGAAATAGGGGGAATTTTTTTCCACACGTCCTATGATATTTGATGGTTCGATGGAAGTTTGGTCGTGGTTGTGCTCGTCAATGGGTGGCGACCTATAGGCAACTCAACTAAAATTGAAACTTGAAAATAAAACTTACCAATCTTTCGAATGCACACACTCTGGCAACACTCCTTCATATTCTTAACAATTCAAACGCGAATTGCTTCAACTCAGCATATATCTTTTTATCTTTTGTCTTCATGTAATTACCTGCCTTTCTTAGATATGTTATTCGAATCGATGGATAGGCAAAACAGCACACCATTTTTCCCAGCCATTATTAAGGCGCTTTTAATAAGTTCAGAAGAAGTGTTCCTTTCCAATCATGTTCTACATAAATTAATGGATGTCCAATTGCAATAAATTGTTCTATTTGCTGCTTTGATGTCAGTTGTGTGTATTCTCAGAGGAGAAGTCGCCTCTTTATACAAGTCTGCCCCGTAATTGGTTATCATCGATTTAGGGCAAAACTATATATATATATACTATACATGCTTGAAATGACAGTTTTACCACACCACATTGACATCAATGGAAATTGTGATGTAGTGTCCTTTTGAGGAGTTTCCTGTATACATTCACGAATTGTATGTAGATATTCAACTTCTCCTTGTATGGTGAAAATGGACGTTACTTAATTGCAAAAATGTAAGGCCAATTAAGTCAATTAATATAGGCCCTGTGTAATGGTTCTAAAAAACATACAAAAAAATGGAGTCTAAAATAATTTTCTTAGTCGTTTACGAAAAACAAACACCATTAAACTTTCCGTGTGGATTGAACGAAACATTAACCGTACCTAAGTAAGTGGGAATAACAAACAAAAATCTCCGAAAAAAATGTCGGACTACTCCCATTAATTCCACCAGTGTCATCCTTTCTACCAACATTGAATTGACTGTGGAAACATGAACTATAGAGTCTCGTATGATGGTTCTAAATTCTAACCATAATGTGGAAATGATCCTACATTCCAAGAATTTCCACAGATCCACCGCCATGGTCCGATCCTAACCAAATCCGGTATGTATGTAGGTTCCTTGACTAACCTTGATCTCGGAAGAGTGGCAGAAAATTCAGTCATCGACTGGACTAACGGTGTATTCTGTATTCAACCAGAGTTATTCGCCTAAGTCTTTTCGAAAATCATGCTTCCCGACTTTTCCCGTAGTCCGATCAGGGCCGGTCAAAGGTTAAGGCGAAACAGGCGGTCTCTTGGGGCGTTGACTCTGGAAGGGCGCCGAAGAAGGCATTAAGAGGAAAGTCAAGCTTGAGAGTGGTCAATTTAAAGCTTAAATTAATATAATTCCATCTATGTACAATAGTTCCATCTAAAAAATTCGCGATTTATCCAATAGAAAGTGATTCTAACAGTTCGAATTTACAGGCGTGAACTATTCGATTTCGAACCTTTAGGTTGCCACACATGATCGCACACAACCTCGACCGAACTTCCACCGAACCATCAATTTCAAAGAACTAAAAAAAATGGAAATGCGGGAAAAACCTCCCCATTTTCCACGGCTCTATCAAATTAATGATTCGATGGAACAGATGCTCAATAGATGTTTTTCATCAATAGATACTGTATCTCTTGCTCAGTAAGTTAATCGATACGATGAGAATAGCATTCTTTATAGAAAATCATATATACTTAAAAGTTAATGGGTGAAAATTAAAATGCGCTTGCATGGGATGGGCTATTCCCCACTATGAGTTAAGGTAAAGCAGTATGGTATGGGCCTAATGTGCCGATGAACAACTTCGCTCTTTTTGTGTCATAATTGACGCGCCGAGGATTGAACCTATGTTTCTCTAGATGTAGAACCGTAGAGTAGAGACTGAGCGCGTTTAACCTTCACACTGACCTTTGGTGAGCAAAAAAGACCAAACAAAAAAATTTTCAAATATGTATGTTCCTCCAATACCATCATAATTATTTATTATCTATAATTGTGGCTAACGATCTCCAAAATAATTCATTGGGCCTTGAACTCGCATGCATCTTCTAATTACTAAGAAATTTATTAACCTGTAGCTGCCACAGTCACACACAGTAGCCATCGTACACAGATTCTTTTTACTCCATGAACATGCAACTTTTCCATATGAAGTTCAAATACAACATACTATAGAGCCATAGACTTTTCAGGCAATTCATCTTATCTAATTACGAATGTGAAGAATACAGATTATTGAATTCATACCAATTCAGTTGATCGTGTTTGGTTGAATCGAGGGCATGACTTGCATTGAAACCACATTTAATAATAACCGCGGCGAACCGTGAATACAAATTTCATGGGCGCATCATGAGTCTAATTTGCCAGGAGCATAACAATCAAATGGACTAATTTTGGATATTCCTCCCTCGGCGCTTGGTAGATTTTATTACAGGCGAAATACAGTTGCAAACGCTTTCATAGTTCACGATCAGTATGAGAATAAAATTGAATTACACGAGTGCAAAAATGGCAAACAATCAATGCATCCAATTACAGATGTAAGTATTGTTGAAGACATGAATAGATTGTCGGATTGATGGATTGATGCTTTTCAATAGCTGCCGTCGGAGTGAAAACAGATTCAAACACATACTCACATGTGTAGATGCACTACTAGAGTAGGCTGTGTGCTTATAGTCACTCCTAGGTCAGATGGATTAGTTCTTGTGGGAAGATTAATGCATCTAGTGGAAAGTCATACTTTTTTCTCCTTCGCTTGCATTTGTGGAAGTCTGCCTTAATTTGAACGCGAAACTTCTAGTGTATCATCTCTTAAGCAATAAAATACGCTTGCAGTCGATGAGAATGACAACAATACATAGCTGATGGTTTCGTAATTTACATACATATAAATTTAAGTTCAACTCTGACCGCAAAATCTATAATTAGCAAAATGACACAAAAAGAGCGATGACGTTCATCGGTACTTTAGGCTTGCCCCATGTATTCCATTAATTCTGATCCATTAGCTTTTAAGTTGTCTATTATTTTCTCTAAAAAATGTTGTATCTATTGACCAACAGATACAGCATCAACTACGCACCTGGTTCAATATCTACTGAGCTACAGAAACAATATTTATTGACCAACAGATACATTATCTATTAACCAAAAGAGACAGATGCAGCATCCACTGAGCAACAGTTATAGTCTCTAGAGACCAACAAAAAATAGCATCTATTGAGCAACAGATACAATACAATAACAAATCACGGGAGCGGAACGTAACGTCGAATTTTAAAATCCCGACTAACAAAGTCGAGATTTATTTTAATAGGAAAATATTTCAAAATCTTGATTTAAGAAATCTCAACTATAAAATATCTCGACTGTTGAAAATATCGCCAGAAAAAAAACCTAATATTGCCTAAACTAATTAAAATTATTTCAATGCCTAGGTCAAATAATCCATCTGAACTATAGGTCCCTTTTGAAAAAGGAATCAATTGACATGAGGTTGCTTTTCCCTGCTATAGCAGTGGGGTCTCATTGAGTGGGGTGTAATGGTGTCAAGTGAAATAATGTCCATTGATGTTATTTCCCACCTAAAAGTGAAATAAAGTCCTAAGGGACTGTTGCATGCTGCACCTAGAGCCAGCGAAGCGAGCGTCTTTTTTTGTGCAATACTGAGGGTTGTGATCCCTTAAGCCTACGCAGGAGACTGTTAATTCACAATAGTCTCTTGTGTATGCGTATGAGTGGAAGACTTAAGAAAAAAGTATGAAAACGAATAATTAATATATAACGGTATATTCAAAAGTCAGCGGCCGGCCGACTTTGAAAATAAAGTTTTTGATTCATTGTCGATATTTTGTCAAGTCGAGATTTTCATCAGTCGAGATATTTTCAGTTTCGAAATTGAGATTTTGTTGAGATTTTAAAAGTCGACATGTATCGTGTATCGCAATATATCAGAAGAATGAACAAACAACAGGCAGCTAAGTTAAAGCAGGTAAAGGTCAATGTCTAGGGTTAAGCAAAGCCTGAGCAGTGTAGACCAACCTGCGTATTTGCTACACGGACCTTGCGGGGAGATCATTGTACAATTTTGATCCTAGGTAAGACCAGTGTCTCGTGCCATGTGTGATGAGTCTCCAAGGGACAATAAATACATAATTCGATATTCCAGTAATTTACACAGATACAAATTTCTGGCATAATTGCGAGTGCATTAGTCAACCAACCTAAATTTGTTGCTTAACTTTACATTTGGATTAAATCAAAATGGAGCACATTAAAAGGGAACAAATAATCAATTTAAAGATTTCTGGCAACACTCTTCATGAAATTAAGCATCGCCGAATATTAATTAAGGGGAAGTGGGTCGTTCATGTCGAGTGCACTATATTTATCGGAGGATTAGAGTCATACAATGTGATTTAGTGGATCATTTTAGCGCAAACATCTTAACAAACTACGAAGCCCTAACAATAAGATGAGAAATCCATATTGCAAAAGATTTAAAGTGTAGTTCAGGCTTCCTCAAATTATTTCAATATCTTCAAGTGAAAAGTACTTGGCCTAGCCGAAATATAAATAGCTATCCATCGAACACTTGATCGCATTTTAAAATGCTCCCATTAAAATTTGCTGAAAATTGTCATCATTCATTCAATGCACAGCATCTAGCATCAACACTGTTGAAGCTTGTCACTTGAATAGGGTTACTCCTATGTCAAGTAGTTACAACGAAGTCGTCAAAAAATTGATGGAACAAGTATAAACACTGAACTTCAATAATTGCCTTTTATACTGCCAGAAGGCTACACTTCTTTATACCCTAGACCTTATAAGGTATAGGATATTCTGTTTTCGTCACAACGAAAATATGTAACACCTTAAAGGAGACTCCGTAGGTATAGAAATTGTAATGAACCATATTCTGGTCTGGAAGTGCTGCTTCCACTGGCAGATCGATGGTAGCACCTGATGAGTAGTGATCTGGCGGTGGTACGAAACCAGAGGCCGAAGGTCCCATTACACCTCGACATCGGTGCGAGCGCGAGGGCCACTACTATTGCAACCACCAACTATTGCATCCTTATCGCATCATGTTTTTATTATTCCGCATTTTTGCCTCCCATGTTTGTGTTGTCTCCTCAGGCCTATGAATTTTTATTAATATGTAAAGGATAGAGGCCACCTTGCCCACGTTTCCCGAACAGATCTACATAGGTCGCTGCTTAGCTGGTTGAGGGGCCTTTTTCCTTCGCCAGATGGCACGCCTCGACCTTCACGGTCATTATTCTACCTTAGGCTCCGTCCCCACGGATATCATCGGATGCCCAACAACCCGTCCAGTACAAAATATAAGAATGGAAATGAACAGGGTCGCCTGCTGCATCGAATTAGCCATGTCTGTCTTTCTGTCTGTCCGTTCGTCCGTCCGTCTGTCCGTTCGCACGATAACTTTCGATACAATGAAGCTAGCGTCTTTAAAGTTTTGTATTTTTAGTAAGTTCTAGTTAGTTGGTATTGAAAATGAGTATGATCCGACTGAAGAAACACCTAATACCCCCACATATGTAAAATAATTATTTTAAAAGTATGTATAATTCCTGATCGAATAAATCTGAAAAGCTCTAATTTTGGTAGATGACTGCAGAGGGCTGGGTTATATTATGTGTAAAAATGAGATCCATCCGTTGGAAACAAAGGATACTTTTCTTACAAAGAGCCCCGCTCTATCCAATTTTTCTTGTTTATTGTCTACATATAACACTAGAAGAAATTGACTTAGAGAACTAATTTTTGGCCTGATGAGATGTTATATATATAGTTTATAGTTTTAGTAAAACGAGTATGTTGTGGTAAAAAGAGTTACTTCGACTCAAAATGACGCCAACCTTCCCTACGAAGGTTCCTTCCCCGTAGCCACGTTGGCTAACTCTTATTCAAACTGATCGTTGAGGAAACATATCCCCTGCGAATTTGTAATTTTGGTATCATCACTAGGTCTGTATAGGTCTAGAGTATACATGCTTCGGTCGCGTTTTTCCTTGGAAACGAGTCCACATTTTCATCTACATCAAACCATCTTATTGCAAAATCAATCTGAATGATTTTCAATAGTCTATCCACTGATGAAAATCGGAATTTCGTGAAGTGATGATGATGTGATGAAACGCCTTCTAGTGATTTTAAAATTAGCCCATCCACATTATGTGTATGTATGCTCTAAATGCGAACTGGATAATTGTTAACATATGGTCAGGCAATTCACTGAAGTCATTTGGTATGCAGTTTTGTCGTAATTAATGATCAAAATTAAAGCATTCACGCCAGGGCAGATTTACTTAAATCTCTAGATTTGGCACAAAATCGACCATGCTTGAATATCGAATTGAAACCAGTCTGAATTTTCGAATTCGTTGTTGCAACCATTTGAAGAATTAATCTAATCTCGTTTTGCAAAGCTCTGCGAATACACTTTTTTTGCATCCTCTATAACAATTTCGAAAGGTTTTTCTTTCTAGACTGACGATAGCATTAAAGATGCAACAAGTTGATCGACGAAATTGAGCGCTTTGGTTCAAATAAAATGTTCCAAAGTACTTAAACACCAATTATAAAATGTAATCGACTCAACTATGATTTCTGGTGTCGACCACCTGAAAGGCTTAATTTTGCTTAGTTTTTGATAGTAGGCGTAGTTGGCTTTGGCTTTTATCTGAGAAGATCAGTATCTAACAACGCTCTACTCATCGAGCTACCGTGGCCCTCTTTACTTTCAGAGTCATAGCAAAATTAAACGCATGATTTATAACGGGTACTCAAACCCAGAAAGCTTCAATTTCTGTTAAAAATTATGTCAGTGTGAAGGATTTTAGAGTATCTTATCACTTTTAGTGTATCTTAACGGATTTTAGACGATCATATCAGTTTTTGCTTTCTATCTATCTAAACCGCTCTTCCCTAGTTTTGCTATCCGTCCTTCTATTAACAGGGTGTCCCGTAACTACCGCATAAGTGGTGTGCCAAACGATTCCCATGTAATTCGGAGCAAAAAATATCATCATCATCATCGTGGCGCGACAGTCCGACGTCGGGCCTTGGCCGCCTGGATCATTGTCCTCCAATTATCTCGGTCACGTGACCGCGTCCTCCAATTTTGGGAGCCCAGCAGCTGCGCGGCGTCCACACCTACTGAGCTCTCCCAACGAGATCTCGGTCGTCCTCGCAGTCTCGCTCCGTCGACTCGTTCTGCATTCATTACTCTCTTAGGCATGCGATCATCGTCCATTCTTTGTACATGCCCTGCCCATTAAAGTCGTTGTAGTTTGACGATTTTCGAGACTTGCAGCTCATCGTACATTTCATACAACTCATGGTTGTACCGGATGCGCCACCCATCTCGATCGCAAACAGCCCCGAAAATTCGCCGTAGAACCTTACGTTCGAAAGTGTCTAGCATGTTTTCGGAGGCTTGAGTTAGGGTCCATGCTTCGCAGCCATAGCATAGCACTGGTCGCATAATGGTTTTGTACACGCGGAGCTTCGTGTTTCTGTGCACATGCTTCGATTTAATTATGGGGAGAACCGAGAAAAAAGTCTTATTAGCTAACTGTATCCGTCGCTTGATTTCGTCAGTTTCGTTGGCGTCCCTTGACAAGTTGCAACCCAGGTAAATGAAGTTGTTCACGAACTCGATGTTGTGGTCCCCCACGTTGATGCTTGGTTGTGCAGGTGTCCTTGTCACCGATTGCATCATTATTTTAGTTTTACCCTCGTTAATACGTAATCCAACTTCCTTTGCAGCGGTATCGAGCTTATGCAGAAGTTCTTCTGACTTGTGAGACGGAGTTGGTCATCGTCATCTTTGTCAGTCGCACTAATTTTGCTGGCATACCAAATTGCAGCATGATGTTGTACAGTACTCCACGATCGATACTGTCGTATGCCTGCTTGAAGTCGACAAAGATTTGGTATACGTTTACGTTGTATTCCCAGCACCTCTGAAGTATTAGTTTGACTGAGAAGAGCTGATCGGTTGTGGAGCGACCAGGTCTGAAACCGCTTTGATATTCGCCAATGACTCGTTCTGCGTACGGTTTTATTCTATTTTCCAGAATTTTCGTCAAAATTTTATAGGACGTGCAAACTAGTGAGATGCCCCTGTAATTCTCACACCGCAATTTATCTCCCTTTTTATGGATTGGACAGATGATGCTTCTGCGCCAATCGTCTAGGATCTCCTCGTTCTCCCATACTCGCAGGAGTAATTGATGTATGGCATCAACTAGACTCGTTCCACCGAATCTTAGCAGTTCAGCTGGGATCTCGTCAGCGCCCGGCGCTTTATTTCGTTTTAGTGACCGCAACGCGAGATCAACTTCCTCTAACCTCTACTGTCGGGGGTTGAATGGGTGGGCCTAGATCAACAATATCATCGAGAGCTTCCTGTGTGGGGATGTTAGATGGTCGGTTTAGAAGCTCTTCAAAATAAGAGGCCCATCGTTTGTTAATACCATCGGTGTCGCTGATGATGTTTCCATCCTTGTCCTTACAAAGGCTAGTCCTGGGCTGGTAGCCGTTCTTGATTGTATTTACTAGTTTGTACGCTTGTCTGGTGTTCCTATTAGCTAAGTTTTCGTTTATGTTCAGCAACTGCTCGTCAAAGTATTTACGTTTCTTACGTCTAATTATTCTATTCGATATTCGCCGTAGCTCGTCATGTTTTTCTCTTCTGGCTCTGGTTCCTCGTTGAATCCATTGTCTGTAGGCCTCGTTTTTCGCGTCAAGTGAGTCTTTGCATTCTTCATCGAACCAGTCATTAAATTTTGCTGTCCCCGCTACTCCTCCGCGACGAAAATTGCTCAATTCCTGTCTTATCTGACGTGAGGTTGTTCTCTTGTTTAAACTCAGAAACACACACACAAACAGCTTCTGTCATCGAGCGTATAAAAAAAAACCTTCCTGATTAATTAGTTGATGGTACTAACGTGGATTTCATCAGGTACTCGTTTTCGATGAGTGCTACGAAAATAAAGCAACCCATTAGTGTATGGTTTGATATTTACTGACAGTAGATGGTTGATTTTCTTTCAAGAGATGAATGGTTCAAATCCGGCCCCGAGCAGATTTTGAAAAAAATGTACTGCCGATGACATATCCCCTCCGCACAAAGCTATCTACACCACTGGCTGTAACTGCCAGAAATTGTGAAATTACGATGAAATGATAATAGAATAAAAAACGAACTTTTCAATCCAGACAAGTACATTAAGCATGAAAAACTTCGAGGAAAAGGTAATGAAAAAAATTTGTATTTGCCACAAAACAAAAATTTTGACTTTGAGGACCTATAACATGCTTTTAGTAATATGAGATTTCCAATTTTCGCAAACAATTAAAAAGCTTGTAGCAGCCAAAGTTTAAAGAATTCGAAAGCATGTTTGCTTATATTTTTGTTCGGAATTAAATGGGGTAGAGTTTGGCATACCGCTTATGCGGTAGTTGCGGGACACCCTGTATTGAAATTGATATGGAACTGATATGATCGTCGAAGAACCTTCTTAAGCTCGCCACAGACGATCGAACCGAACAGTTCGTGATCCACTTTCGAACCACGTAAACTTCATAAAAGAGTGGAAATGAGGAGAATTTTTTCCGCACAGTTTATGAAGTCGACGTGGTTCGATTTGGTCACGAACGATACGGTTCGATCGTCTGTGATGACCTTTAGCTTTGAATACCGAACTTAATTTTAATATTTTATGAGTTAACATAAGTGTGGCAAAAGTATTAATAAATGCACGGGTCTAATTGATTATGTGCCTCCGGGATACAGTCTTGCATACCTGTATGTATGTACATATACATATGTATATGGATAGTAATCAAAGTGACTATACTATTGACTGTCGTGCAAAACACATAAAACTCTTAAATCTTGATTATAATACAGGTAAAACGATTTCAATGAATCTTCTGTGACTTATTGTGGCTAAACATATTTATCTATGTCAACGTTGCCCCGAAGATGGAGGAGTATATTTTGATTCTTTTCCAGTGAGCTCAAGATTGTATGAATGATATCTACTTCTCTCTAGCCGCACTTTAATTGTGCTTTTGATCGTGTCATGGATCCGCATTGCTGTGATCTGTGACATACATCTTACACAGCGATCAAAATATGTAATTCATTTTCATTATCATATAATTGCAAAAATAAATAAAATGAACGACAATTTCAGGCAAATGAATAATTTCCCTTTGAATTGAGTTCAATCTTGATAGACTTAGAAATTAGATATTTTGTTTGAAATTGATACGTGGTTTGCCCAGTGACATGATATTCGTTTGATTATCAGCCGTAAACTGTAATTTAGGGTATGTATCGGATAGTAAAGTAATTGAATAACTGTTTAATGTTTAAGAAACACTAGGGTTTAATTTACATAAATATAAATATGAATAATAATACACAGCAAACCAAATGATTCGTAAACGACCCATAAACGATTCATTTTCTACGAATGACAATTCGTTTTCGGAAAAGTAAATGATTCGAAAATGATACAATGAATGGCTGATAGATATACACTTGCGAAGCAGTATACCTGCTAAACTTCTGAAGTGTGTCAATCAGTGGAGCTCTCAGAACGACTCCTCCCGATGCTATGAACATGATGCTTTGCTTGGTTCCCTTAGATATTCTTGGTGAACAGATGGCCGCTTGAACGGCCGTTCGGATTCGTGAAAAAGGTCAATAGTTAACTTTAAATAGTTGAAACTCGACAATTTTAAGCGATCGAAATATCTCTGCAAAAACAGACTCATCAGTATCATAGTGGCGCGACCGCCCGACGTCGAGCATTGGCCAAAAAACAGACTATTCCCTGGCAAAGCCGATGTTTGACAAGAACTTCAAATGCCTTATTTCATCACGAACTCAGTGGGATGAAGTCTGGCTTACAACATCAGACACGATGTACATCTACACAGATGGCTTTAAAGATCGCCACACATGACCACGGAGAACCGGGATCGAACTTCCACCGAACCATCAAATATCATAGAATGGTAGAAATGAAGAAAAAAATTGTCTATAGAGTTTGACGTAGTTCGGTGCATGCTTGCGACCAAAATGGTTGTCGTGTGTGGCGACCTTAAGACCGATCGTGGGGTTGGAGCGGTCGCTCACTCCGATATCCTAAATTTAAGCTTGTCGGTACGACTGCACGAATACTGCAGTGTTCCTCAGGCGGAATTGGTAGGAATTTGGCAAAATTTAGCCCGGGCTGGGGCGTCATGCCCTTTTCTGTGAGAAACATTGTTATTTTGACGGATAGGCAAGATGCGATTAGATTGCTGGAATACGTACTTACTAGCACGAGGATTGTGTGGGAGTGCCGTACATCGCTCATGGAGCTGTGTAGCTTATTCGTTGGCAATTCTACAGCTAACAAAGTGCCTCGTCGGGGTACAACGGTTGATGATGGTAGTACTCGCTGCACAGCTGAAATGCCTTTCGATTCATGCAAATTTGTGATTATGCAGGCTGCGGTCAACAGGACTAACTCGCTGCTCTGCTGTCGTTGCTGTTGCTGAGGAGACAATATATTGGTGCTGGCGTTGTTGATGTCATCACTGGGCATTGTCCAAATGGAGAGCACGCCAGGAGGCCTATACCATTTGTTCATTCCCTTTCGAATAATCTTATATTTTATGTGTGTCCTTGCGAATGATCATTCGAACATCATCCGAATGATAATTCGCGAATTACAATTGGCAGAACAAACGTAATTCCTTCTTTGTGTATGCAGTGCCACCTATCCGACAAATTGTCATTGAGTAGCAATAATATTTACTCGTTGCTAAGCGATATATTCGTTGCTAAACGACATAAACAATATTTATTCGAAAAATCAGTGCTAAGTCGATTTCGCAGTGACAGTTGGAATGACGTTCACCTTAATGTGTGTATGTCGAACTCGTCATTCGTGGCGTGATTATTCAAGCACAACACGGCACGGCACGACATTCGTAGAAGTTGTGGTGATAAAGAGAAAGAGGAAAGTACCTTCCATCTTCTTTGTGGATGCGTGGGCTTGGAGAGTGAGAGAAGGTTAATTCTTGGCTCTTCCTACTTTAACGAGTTGGGGGACTTGAAAACGTTGACGTTGGCCAGTTACAACGTTTTATTGTGCGCTCAGGCTGGTTCTTGGTATAGGATGGTTGCGATTGTGTATCCCGTGTGGTTTCACAGCGGACTCAGAGGTGCTCTATGTGTACCCTGCGAATTATAACAATCTTTCATATTAAATTAGGTTAAAGGGCTGCCATGAATTTCCTACCATGGGAGCGCTTTATATTATCATAATTCGCTAATATTATTATAATTCGAAGGGAAAAGCTTTTGACTATGAAAGGCCAACAGTAAGTGAACGGGGGAGGAGGGGCATCCCTAGAGGGTTAAATAAGAGTCAACTTGTTTTTTTTTTCTTCGGGTATATGCATCTGTGGTATAGATTCAGGTTTTTTTTTTAGTTTGAAGTAATGCTAGTGGATTTACGTAATACGTGGATTTTGTTCAGACATAAGCACATTCTTATACGCCCGGCAATCAAACAAATAAACAAACTAAATCTTATTTTATTTATAGGCAAAGAAACATCAGAAAGTTTACATCTGAAAATAAGTTACAGTCTTAAGAGTATAAGTAAATATCTAAAATTTTCTTAATTCACAATTAACACCACATTTATTTATGAAATTAAAATTTAGGTCAATTTAAAATACTTCGAATTTGGAATGGGCAAATTAACACGACCAGTTATCCCATGCAATGCATCCCATATGTGTGGAATTCTTGACAAAACCTTTTCCTGCTGGACATGGTAGTTCAGTTGGTATTGCCGAAGGTGCAGCACAAATCCAATATTTCGCCGGGTCCTCCGATTTAACCAAGGTATTACGATCGGGTCCAGTACAATTAATGGCTACCAGATCCTTATTACAAGGAGACAACTCATATGGAGCGCAACCGTACACGTCTGACGTATCCACAAATACTTGACCACTTTCGCAATTTACCAATTTTGGATTACCGTCCGGAAGACAAACATAAAAACTTCTGGGATCACTGGCTGGGAACATGGTAAAGTGTTCCTCGATAGTTTCACAGGATGGCTCACTGTAGCTGTAGCCGTGGATCATAACAGCTAGCGCCGTACCAATGCAGAATGTGAACCGTATTTTATGACCTGGAAGAATCAGATTATTTTCGTGTTTTCAGATTCACATTTTCTAACTTCTTACCTATCATCTTTGATTCGTAAATTTTAAAATGCTAGTAACCAAACTGATTTGAGTTCCGTTGGGTTTTTATAGATTTTATTGCAATCAATGTCGTAGCTTATCAGTATTTGCTAAACATGCCAAAATTTTCCCGGCCTAAAGGCCTATTTTCGTGCGGGGAAGGATTTCCTAAATAAAACATCCGAAACATATTTTTAATTATTCCAACTATGAATTTCTGCCTCGTCGCTACGAGTATACACGCCAATGTGCATTATCGAAAAACACATGAATATGTCGTTCTAGAAACATGATTAATACAAGTATTGTTTTTTTTTTTAAAGATAAGGTAAATTTCAAGCGAAAAACCGTTTTCACCTACATTTTTGAGTTTTCGTAATTTTTCAAAATTAGACCTAAATTAAAAATGCTTCTAAAATAAATGGGAAATATTGATGAGCGGGAGAATTTCATTGATAGATATGAACTGATGTTTTAATAGAAAATAATTCAGTGAAGTTTTCAAGTTTGAGATAGACCGTCTGATAAAGAAAAAACTAACTACATCCAAGAATTTCGGGCATATTTTCACAGAAAATCTGCTTTAAAGCAGATGTCACTTCAATGTCATTCTAGTCCGTTCAACACCTCGAAGGAACGACACAACCTCCCACACTTTGTCGGGCTATTGCTGCATTCTGCAGAATCCAATTCCCCAAACTCTTGGCCAAATTGCATTTTCCAGCTGTGTTTAACATCAAAACGATTCGTTGAGTGACAATTTTGACAGATTTCGGTGATAAATTTATCTGTAATTATTAGCTCAGGCGAATGTTCGAACGGCTATGTTCTGAGAGGTTGGGCCCAAGACGAGTAAGTAGTCGTATGTTTTCTAGAAAGTCATACGAAAATATAAAAGTACGTTCGTTGATCGAGAGATGCAAATGAGCAGACAAACAGACTGCCAAAGATTGTTTCAGTATTTCAGTATTCAGTGTGACATGGCTGAGCCATAATATATGCCGACAATGAGACAACTTATCTTCATGCAAGACATCGAAATAAATTATGAGGCTGTCTGTTTCCATGATATACTTTCAATTTCTAGGAATCAAGCTTATTAATGAAAATTATGGCGGGCATTCTTCAATCTTCGATGCAGTCTGTTTTGATTATTCTGACGTCATAGGATTTGCAGATTAACATCAAACAATATCGTCCGACGCGATGTAAAAAAGAAAAGATTATCAACTCAAGATTTATTTTTCGAAAATTGCGAGAAATTAAGGCTAAAATTAATAAAATGTCTAAATTAATTAATAAATAAAAATGTCTTTCCAGGAAAATCTTAAGAGTTGAGATCACGAGGAGTTTGATGAACTATTGCGTTTCCTTTCTATACATTCTTAATACGCTCATGGAAATCGACTCAATTTTTCGGCCATATGTTCATTTTTGCAAGGACTTTAACCGTGAGAAGAATGTTGTCAATAGGATGTCGTATTTATGGCTCATTTGTGTTCAGTTGAGGTAGAATTTAATATTTTTTAAATTGGTATATGAAAAACTGTAAATCAAATGGTGACATACATAAATGACACGGCATTTTAAATTAATGTCGGCCATTCGACAATTTAGTACACTGACCGTTTAATCTGATTTAAAAATTGGGTGCAATTTTATTGAAGTTGCAGTCGAGTCTTCATAGTGTTAGCCAGTTGTGGCAAGTAGTGTGTTCACAGGAAGAGCAATCCCGCAAAAAAACGCATTGTCGTCCAAGAAGAGGAACGTGGACATTTAAATGGGACGCTTTACACTTATGCGTAACGAAAACGCTGCAGGTTTCAGGAATCGTTTTGCAGCAGCAAGTCCAACGACAGCGGGAAGACTTCTCCCGCAAAAAAACGCAGTGAGAAGATGAACACACTTAGACCACGCATTAGACCACCCCTGCATCCCCTCCCCCGTACCCCGTGTATCGAAGACCTAAACTGAAGCGTATGTAACGCTCAAAATATGATAATGAGTAGAAAAATCAAATGATTTTCTTGGCGGAACTCTGGCGCCTGTTCTATTCTATTCTAGATTGTCGAAGAGGTTTGATGCTGACGTTCGAGGCGGAAGCCTTGACATGAAGAAGAATCCTCAAATGGTCGAGCTGGGGAACCTTCCCGTGATGACAACTGGGAAACGCCATTTCAGAAGGCTTGCCGGTAGGTGGTAGGCTTACCCTTACAGGCACAAATACACTCTAACAACAATAGCTCTCGACATGCTCTATTATAGCTGTGGAGACCAGGTTCAGGGTGTTCTGTTTAATCTTTCCAAGTCTTTTCAAGGCTGGCAGACTATAAAGAGGCCCAATTTTTTCTACGGTACGGGTAGGGATATTTACACAAGTGTCCATAGCAGGCTTACTTGCGACAATCGCTAAGGGCACAGTCGCCAGCGGCCCTACAAAAACAGTCGAGTCAGCGGAAAACCAGGCTGCCCCGGCATTCGTGCTACTGGTTTCAAATCTAAATTGCAAAAAACTATTGTAGCAAGTCCCGTGGTTGCCGAGCTTGATTTACTACTTAGGCTTGACCCCTAGTGGAACATATCGCATCAACCACTCCCTCGCGCCATCGTACTCGATTCTGGGCAATGAAGCACAACTCCCCAACCGACTTATTCAGCGCCTGGCCCTCTTTTGCCACAGATCGAAGCCATGTGATTTTAGGGCCCCCTCTTGATCGGCCTTGATAGCAAATGGGGTGACATTTCATGGCATGTTCAGCAATGCAGTAATCCTTCCGTAATGTTGTATGATTTATCTACTGTAATTTTTGCCTGCAGAAACAAAGTTTGGAATGTATACTATGATAAAACTTAAAAACGAAAACAAAACAAGCATGTCGAAATTTTGAATTTTTTCCACTACGACTCCACTGTGGGACGGCGCATGTTTGCTATTCGCAGTCGTTTATTAGTGATCATAAGATAATGCTCTCTTAATATTCCAATACCGGCTGCCCTCTTATTTCACTCATCCAGAAGGCATATTTTGAATCTTTTGCTAATAATAAAATGGTTGATCCGACTTGGTGACAGTCCTTATGCTCAAACACAGTACCACCGATGGTACCATCGACGGTGGAAGGTGCAGAACTCTACAATTCTTTCACTGATGTCGTTTCGGTCACCAAGGCCATGTCTCCCCATCGCTTGCCAGACTATCGTTATCAGCACCCACTTTCGCATTCACATTTTCTATAACCAGTAGTGTTGCACAGAACCGTGGAACGAACTAACTGGAACCGACCCGACCGGCTCAAGAAAGAACCGGGAATCGGTTCCAGAAGAACCGAGAATCGATTCCAGAAGAACCGAAAAACGATTTCACTATAGCCGAAAATTGATTTTTAAAAAATCCTTTTAAACCGACTAGATCGGACCGGATCGGAAAATGTACTGTTCTTTGGGCACGCTAGCACATGCAAAGCATTGCTTTAACTCGGACCGGAAGACTATATATCAATCAGTTGGTCATGATTTTGCCGGAAACCTGATCCCAGGATAAGAGACAGCTTCGTGCGGCTGAAAGAAGCCCTACACCTGACTCACGACCACTACTGGTAGCTTCACCAGAGTACAACATTACAGTGGTACGCATGGGAGAGATAAATGCTCTGCTGTTTCACCATCTTATCTCACTAACTCCTAAGATGTTTAATTATACCGCTGAAATTCGCTCTCCAATTGAAGAAATCGTGCGTTCCTGGGACCTTTTAATCCATTCTCCAGAAGATAACGCACATTCCAGAAATCAATCTCTGTCATTGAACGATAGCCCAAAGTCGTGACCGACGAGTTAGTTCTTATCCGTTTCACAGTTGACGACGTTTCGTTAGCGTATATGTATAAGTTTTCGGATGATGCAAGTTGCTGGCACACACATCCTGTCCCTTGCAGTCGCCTTCTACAACATACCGGAAAGGCCGTGGCATTATTCTTACGCTCCACGCAACAGAGGTAATGCTTACACCGTTGCCAGACTTTAATGCACTAGTTAAAACTATAGAGATGGGCATTTCGGTTATAACTCGTAGTGTTCGATAACAGTAAACATTTTTGGGTAACCACTTGGTTAAAAAAGATCGTTAATGACGGAGGCCTACTAGGAGCCATACAAGTTGTATGATGTCGATGGCAGGCGCCCAAAGAGATATCTCGGAGTACATATTTAATTTGCTGAATTTTCTTATCAGAAACATTCGATATCACAGCTAACATATCATATTATCTAGTCAAATTCGTCATTGAATTCTAACCACATATTTGAAGGGCAAGGCAAACTATTGAAATAATGGAAATTACTTTACAATGCCAATGATAGAACTAACCTTATATCTAGACTAGAGTCTAAAGAATAGTTCATTTAAACTATTGCGTTCAACGTTTTTTATGCCCTTCACGAATGTGATAGGGTATATGAACATTGTTATCAAGTTTGTTTGAAGCAACGCATAGAAGGAAGCATCTCCGACCATATAAACTAATAGTATATTCTAGGTACGACGAGGTGAGTCCGTCAGTCGGCCAGGTTCTGTGCAAACTAGTGTCTCACTTATCAAGCGGAAATTTCGTACAAAACCTTCTTTCAATTGCACGCTGTATGTCAGAACCAATGGGATCTGACATATAGCTTTCATAGGAACGACGGGTCCAAAAGTCAGTCTTTGTGAGAAAAACTTCTTTATTTCTTAAGATATTTTTCTCAAATTTTATATTATGTCAAATTATCGTTCACCAAAATTGCGACCAATATTTGGAACTAAATCCGCGCGAATGTTCTGAGCAACCACAATTAACCGGAACAAAATTGTGTTTAGTTGAAAGGTTGACAAGATGGATTGCGTTTGCGTAGTATTAGTCAATTGCCCTAACCCCTTGTGGGGCATAGCGCGTCAACTGTTCAATGTGGCCCAGTTGACGTTTCGTTGGCATAAACTGGTTTCGGAGAATGCAGTTGCCAGCATGCACCTCCTGCACATCCATGGCCGCGAACGTCGTCGTGGACGGGATTCGAACCCGAAACGCCGGTAGTGAAACATGAGACTGATGCCTCAACACACTGCGCTACCGGTCGCGTAGTATTGTCGCACAATGATTTTTAGAAATAACTTTTCAGTAAGTAAGCATCTTATATAATTTTAAATTTTCTCTTAAATTCAATATCTGACCTTCACTCCGGAAGTCTTTCGGTGTCCTTTCATCGTTCTCGAAGTGCATCTCCAACATGCAGACCATACATTTGTTATTTGTTTATACATCGACAATCTACGTAATTCTTCAATATTCATATTTTCATCGAATTACTCAGTGTTTTTGAACTTCGTCGTGGATAAACATGCACGCAGTTATACAACATAGCCGACATGAAATTAAGCGATCTGTTGATAGAAAGGACTGTCAATATCCGTGCAAACCGCAAGTGCACGGTCAAGAATTCCCAAAGTCTACATCAGCGGTAGACAACAATGCATCTCAATATCCGTTCGCATCTATTTCTGTATTACACATACGAGTACTAAAATTTGCAATCTTTCCATGCATTCTATGGATGGAACATGGGAGTACATCATCTTAAAAGAAATAATTATTATAAACAATTCACGGTTTATTATTAGTAAGGTGGGGTTTTTTGTACAACGGGTTAGGGCAAGTTAACTCGCGGAGCACAAAAAAAAACAATCAAAAGCAGCTATCCTAGTTAAACTTCTAAATGTCAAATTTGACAGTTGCTTTCAGAATTTGTTCGTTTCTGTTCATGTGACGCGCAATTATGAATACGACCATCTAAATCACGAATGAACTGTACGAATTGATTAATGCGAAATCGTCGGAAATTGGGACGAATTGCCAGTTTAACCACAAGCACTCCAATGGGCGCGTTTTTTTGGTACAATTGTACAATCCAATGAGTGCAGGTCAGCCGGGCGACCGGTAGCGCAGTGTGTTGAGGCATCAGTCTCATGTTTGACTACCGGCGTTTCGGGTTCGAATCCCGTCCACGACAACGTTCGTGGCCATGGATGTGCAGGAGGTGCATGCTGGCAACTGCATTCTCTGAAACCAATTTATGCCAACGAAACGTCAACTGGGCCAGATGGAACAGTTGACGCGCTATGCCCCACAAGGGGTTAGGGCAATTGAGTAGTAGTAGGTCAGCCACCTCATTCACCCGTACAGGTTTAAGTTGATATTGTAATGCATAGAGAAACCCTAACCTGTACGGGATAGATGCTCAAAAAACGGCTTTAAAAGCGCGCATTCCAACTTCGTTGCAAATGATTTTGAATCTTTTCGTTGACAGTCTGTTTATCCTTAAATATTTGATTTTTAATCAATTTCTGATATATGTATTTTATATCGACAATAAGTTGAAAACATGAATCACATGTACATTTCGAAAATAGATTGTATTACCATAAAAGTAATTACAAATTAGTGGCACCAAAATGGACCAAAGAGTGGTCTAAGTGCGCTGTCTTGCATCAGGGACTACCATGGCTTAACATAACTTAACCTAATTACAAACTAAATTAAAAGCAATCAAAACCGTGTAATCTACGTTGGCAAAAAGAGTTCCCCCGTTTGATTCCACGGTACCATAGAAAAATGTTCACGAAATATTCTCAGTCCAGACGGACAGACATTTGACCGATTTTATAAGGGTTTTGTTTTCTATACAAAACCAAGAAAAAACCATACTCGTAGATAGACATGGAGTCCGAAGCATATATACCCTAGACTTGTACAGATTAAGTGATACCAAAAGTACAATTGGCAACGACCATTTGCATTAAAAGTCTGGCACTCATTCAGGAGGATCATGACCATTCTCGAAATCAATTAACTAACCCATTCTGAAATTATGTGTCGAATTTTTCAAGTCGCTAGCTTCATTCAATCGAAAGTTATTGCTTATTTGAAGTCTCACATGTAGGGGAGGTAGAAGTTCCTTTTGTCGAATCTTGCACATTCCAGCAAAAATATTTGACCAAAATTTCAAGTCACTAGCTTCATTTTTTCGAAAGTTATCGCTTATTTGAAGTTTCATTTCTAGGGGAGGTACTTTATCAAACAAATTACGAACTAATATTTTCTCCTCCCCCACTATTCCCCTTTCTAAAATACAAATTTCAAGAAAATGCGAAAAAATAGAATGTACTCAACATTACCTTTCTCACGACACCTCACTTGTCTATACCAGTCGATAAAAAAATAATTTGACCTTAATTTCGCCTCTATGTGGACCCCCCCCCCCTCTTCCTTCTACCCGGTAAAGTTGGCCAATTAAGACACAGCGCCCCCAACCAATCTTTACCCTTTAAAAAATGATTAATTAAATAACTGCAATTCACACTACGAAAAACAACATGAAAGTAGTACTCACACCTATGAGGCCGGTAGGTGTAATTTTTGTGGGGATAGTGTCAAAATGCCTAACTTTAAATCAATGTACTATTATTAAATATTATGTGATTGTAATGAAACTTAAAGATTATATTGCCTATGATAGTGGTTATCATTTGCCATCAATATTTTTGACATCGGGTGTGCTTAAGGCGTGCAGGGGTATGCTAACTGCAACTATAGAAATGTACTATTATTAACCTTTTTTGATCAGATATCAAAATTCTACGATTTTCGGTTTTCTTTACTGGTGAAATGCCGCTTTTCTGCAAATTTTCATATTTTAAGTATAACGGTATCGAAATGCAAGGGGGGGGGACAAACTCGGATCACATATTTTTCCCTCTATCTCTTTTCCCCTTTTTTCGAATTTGATGAAAATACCGGAAATGAAATGTACTCGGTGTTACCTTTCTCATGA
The DNA here is from genome assembly GCA_964017055.1 of Chloromyia formosa. NCBI lineage: Eukaryota > Metazoa > Arthropoda > Insecta > Diptera > Stratiomyidae > Chloromyia > Chloromyia formosa. Next base: position 3,558,148 of record OZ024818.1, on the reverse strand, counting down.
TACCCCACTTGCCTATACCAGATGAAAAAAAATGTTTGACCTTCATTTCCCCTCTATGGGGACATCCCCTTAAAGTCAGCCTATTACAACGAATCGCTTTCTCCGGCGAATTATAATAATTCTACATACTCCCACAAAATTTCATGTATGTAGCTTCAGCCGTTCGTGAGATATTTCATGGACAGACGGACAGACGGACAGTCATTTCACCGATTTCATAAGGGTTTTGTTTTTAATACAAAACCCTAAAAACAATCTTTGTCATTGTGCGTTAGGAAATGTTGCAACCGATGAGTCAGTCCTTATCCGGGACATACATAACGTTTCATTAGTAAACAAAAGATTTCGGATGATGCCAGTTGCTGGCATACACATCCTGTGCTTTCGTAGTCGCCTTGTACGACATCCCGGGAAATTACAGCTATAATAAGCTTTTCACGTTTTTATTAGCTCATCCCACAAGCTCATTTTATCCGCTCTAGTCCACCTTTACTAAACATACAAAATCTACCCTAATAACCTTCAATTTTAATTCCACAACCTTCCCAACGGCGATTCATCAGCAGAAACCTTTCTTTCTGTTTGTCCTTTTCCATTGTCAAATATACATTTAAAATGCATACTACGCAACGGATGGTGAAGTTTTCCATTTAAACATCCCGATGAACAGCTACTCTTTGCTTGAAAGTCGCTTTTATGCAGAGGATAGTAATAAAAAAAGGAAAAACAAAAACAAATAATCAAGACGTAGACAACACACGCCCCCTGATGTTATCAGGAATCGCTAAATAGGAAATATCCTTGGCCCAAATACTCAGCACAATACATACAATACTTGATTTTTCAGGGACACGAAAAGGATTGAATGAGATCAACCCGATGGGGGTGATGATGGCCATCGTGTATGCATCAAGGGATTAGCCGTTGTGCGATTTCTTCTACATTTGTAATATCCGTGTGAGTAACATTGAAGTCCTTATGGAGGGTGGTGGGTGATATATATATGTAGCATATAGCAAATATGTTAAAAGGATTCTCGTTTTAGTTGGACTGACAAACGGTGTTGTTAGTGCAAAAAAATTTCATTAAAGGTGTGTATAATATAAATACTATATAAGTAGTATTTCAGAATATGTGTCGACTGTGTATCAATAATGTGGAGGTCCTCGTACATGTAAATCGAAGGAATTCCTCTATGAACGTGATTTTAGAGTTTATTGCTCTCCTGCAAAAAGAATTAACGTTTCGGTGTTATGAGGAGCGCAGTCAGATAAAAAAATTATCAACAACATAATTTTAAAAAAATCAATCATTTCTACTGCTGATGCTGATCCTGACTAATTTAGAGACGGATTATGAAAACAGATAGGTATGGCAAAAAAAAAAATTCTCGAATATGTGTTATTAGTAGACATCCAATTTTTGCCCAAAATGTACTAAACAGATGGCTAATGCCTAAATTTACTAATATCAGTCATCTTCACCAAAATCACTTTCCCGTATTTTTTTTATGCACCGAACCCTATATTTTCCCTTGCGCCGAAACGTTTCTCTCAATTTTTCTGAGAACATAAGATATTTCTCTGAACGAATTTAATGGACGAGCTAGTGGGCATCCGAAGATGCCTGTGGGCACGGAGCCTGAGGTAGCATAGTGACCGTGAAGGTCGAGCCGTGTCATCTGGTGTAGAAAAAGACCTCTCAATTAGTTAAGCAGCGGCCAATGCTTGCTGTAGCGCAGTTCGGAAGACGTGGGCGGGATTTTCACCGCTTGCTGCCCCTGTATTTTACGTATTAATAACGAGCTAGGTCTAAGGTTCCTTGGCCGACAGGTATTTTGGGAACCTCTCTATACATATATTTCATTGAAAATTCCAATTAAAACTTATTAAATGCGCACACTATATTGTATATAATGTGCATTACACGACGCGAGTGCGAATTATCATCTAATGAAATTTCGACTGTATTTATTCACGCATAAGCGCATATCCAAATAGTTTAGAAAAAAAGTGGAGAGGGTCATTGCGAGTCTAAGTCAAAATGACTCAAACTCGCTATTCACTTCCACCAACAAAACTAAGAGACAGGGTGAATTGGCTTCTAGCTGATTATTTTTATGTGGTAGTGGATAGCGAGTCTGAGTCATTTTAACTCGCAATAACCCATTCCACCTTTTTCAAACTACTTGGATATGCGCTTATTCGTGAATATACACAGACGAAAAAATAAACGTCTTTAGTCTTAAATTCCTAGTTTATCACTTTTTCTGCCTAGTTGGTGTGCCTACAAGCATGCGTATTAACAAGGCTATCCCAGTTACTAGGCAAGAGGTTACTGAATATGTCTTCTATCTCATAACAGATTAAATACGTGTCTGGTATTGGATTTCAATTGTCAACACTTGCAAACTCATTGTGCCTGTGCCATGTGTTCGCATCATGAAGGACAAATTCATTTTCAAGAGCATACCACCGAAGAGACTCTGGGGACGTCGGATCGTTATTTCACGTTTGTCTGTAGTGGCACCTTGTGCATTTCCCAAGGACTTATGTAAAGCGGAAAGTAGGATGGCTGAAATTTTCAAACTTGAATGAAGGTTGCAGTGAGTTATATGGCGTATTAACAAGAAAGGAATTATGACTGTGATTTTGCCCTTAACTGAAAAATAATATCAAGGACAAAATTTGCTTCATTGCTGAAGCTATTGTATTGTATATGCATGAAAATTGGTAGGAACATGAAAGATTTTTACAAAGGCTCAAAGCTTTCCATTTCAATAGCCAAATTTAAAAGGACCTACTCTCCCACAAAATCATGGAACTGTCCGCAATGCCATAAAATATTGAGAAGTAGGCAAACAAGGTTGGGCTAAAGATTAATACCAACAAGACCAAGGATAGGAGCAGTACATGGAAAATTTCCGTAAAAGTTATCAGAAAGCTGCGAGTTTTCATCAACTCAAGTCCTACTGTTCCCCCTAACTTCCAACTAGTGGGGCATAGAGCGTCAATTACTTTCTTGTGGGATAGTTGACGTTTCGTTGGCGTAAATGCTGCTTCTTATGTATTAATATTTTTTTCGGCTATAACACTTAAACTGTTTATCCGATTGCAATAAAATGTAGTTTGTGCGCACCTCTGATAGTGTAAAAATCATTAAAATCGGTTCAGTAGTTGGGGAGAAGTTCCCGTTACAAAATTCCCATACAAAATTTGTGCCTATTAACATATAGACTATTAATACTTAGATTATGTTGTAATGATTTAAGATATAATATAAGAAGGTGATGCTGGATCGGCTTTATGCGTTGTTCTTATATCGTGCTTTAAGTGACTTCTTGGAAATGTCAAATTTTCAAAACAGGTCAGGTTTCTTATAGAATGTTTAAAATATGATATAAGAAGCCATTTTTAGGGTTTTGTATAAAAACAAAACCCTTATGAAATCGGTCATGCGTCCGTCTGTCCGTCTGTCTGTCTGTCCATGAAATATCTCACGAACCGCTGAAGCTACATGCATGACATTTGGTGGAAATATGTAGAAATACTATAATTCTCTGGAGAAAGCGATGCGTCGTAATAAGTCAACTTTAAGGAGGGGTCCCCATAGAGGGGAAATGAATGTTGAAATTTTTTTTTCATTTGGTATAGGCAAGTGGGGTATCGTAAGAAAGGTACCGTCGAGTACATTCCATTTTTGGAATTTTTTTCAAATTTGAAGAAAGGAGAAAAGAGGGAGAGGGGAAAATATGTGGTCCGAGTTTGTCCCCCCCCCCCCTTTCATTTCGAGACCGTTATAGCTAGACATATGAAAATTTACAGAAAAGCGGCATGTCACTAGCATAGAAAACTAAAAATAATAGAATTTTTAAATCTCATCCAAAAAGGTTAATAATAGTACATTTCTATAGTTGCAGTTAGCACACCCCTGCACCCCTCAAGCACACCTGAGGCCAAAAATATTGATAGTTAATGATAACTAACATCATAGGCAATAATACCTCTAAGTTTCATTACAATGACATGATATTTAATAATAGTACATTGACTTAAAGTTATGCATTTTGACACTATCCATACAAAAAATACACCTACCGGCCTCACGCATTGATATGCGTGTACTACTTACATGTTGTTTTTCGTAGTGCGAATTGCAGTTATTTAATGAACCAACTTTGGAAGGGTGAAGATTGGTAATTGGTGATCCTAACAATAACTATTCACACAATTAATTTTTTAAGGGGTTTTGTGTCTTAAATCTTACAAAATTGGTCAAATACCTGTCTGTCCGTCTGTTCATAGAATATCTTACGAACGGCTGAAGCTGCACATATAATTCGGCGAGAAGGTCTAGAAATTCTATAATTTGCTGGAGAAAGCGTTGTGTTGTAATCAGTCAACTTTAAGAGGGGGGGGGGGGGGGTCCACATAGAGGCGAAATTAAGGTCAATTTTTTTTATCCACTGGTATAGCCAAGTGGCGTGTCGTGAGAAAGGCAATGTTGAGTACATTCCATTTTTGGCATTTTCTTGAGATTTGTAGAAAGGGGAACAGTGGAGGAGGGAAAAATATTAGACCGTAATTTGTCCCCGCCGCCTTGAAGCCGTTACACAAGTTTGCAATTTGCAATGTCGTCGTAACATGAATGGTTAAGCATCTCGAAGAGTAGGACAGTTTATCTCGTATACATACATATCTATCTACAGCTTCTCGTATTAAAACTATTACTTTGAGAGGTGACAGATGCAGTCTTTTTGTGAATTGGCATGTAAGATACTATATCATGGGTAAGACATTTAATTATGGTGTTTTTATTCAGTTGAGTGGTACCAAGAAGAGCAGAGAGTCAATATTTAGATACCAAAATAAGCGCGTACTACAAAACCCTCGAATTGCGGGCGTAGCCCTCTATATTCCGGTTTCATTTTAATTGGCTCTCTGTTATATAAGTCTCTTACAGCATACTTTAAGAATGATAGAAGAAACCAGCATTGCAGGAAGTCGATCCAGAGTGGGATCTATTTTGTTTCTAGTGTAGTTGCTTAAATCATTCTTTAATTTATATATATAAAAATGAATCCTTTTTCTGTGTGTACCGAACTGGTGCCTAAACTCGTGGGCCGGTTTAAATGAAAACATAGTTTGCAAGCCATCCAGTATGCATAGTAGAATAGGAATTAGGGATGGGAAATACCTACCGGTTATTCCGACAACCGGTATTTTCCATTTCGAATAACCGGTTATCTCCGGTACTATTTTTGTCCGGTTTTTACCGGTACTACTTTCTAAATCCAATATCCGGGGAAAAATAATCGACATGCGAAAATGCTAACTTGTTTTTTCAAATCGTTCGACGCGAGAGAAGAAGAAAAATTCAGCCGTTTGTCCTTCTGATTCAAATTTAATGTGACCGTTTTTTTTTAAATAGCCATTGTGCATGCACCAACAAAAATGTGCTTGAGCCCATTATTACCAGTCAAGCCATCATTTTAGCCAAGAAGTTAAGCACCACTTGGCTGACATTGGCAAACTTTCACCCTTACATCAAAGGGCAGAGGTAATCTCTCTCTCTCTCTCTCTCTGGATCCTGTCAACCCCTTGTGGGGCATAGGGCATTAACCACGCCGACTTTCCACCTTGTCCTGTTTGCCGCTATCGCCTTCAGCTCTCCCCATGATTTGCCTAATGACTTACCCTCGTCCTCAACTGATCTTCTCCAGGTGTTTCTAGGTCGTCCAACGCGGCGACTTGCATCGGTTCCCTGTGGGTTCCAATCGAGGGCCTGTTTTGCAATGTTTTCCGGCCCCTTTCGAAATGTGTGACTTATCCATTGCCACTTTCGCCTTTTTATAGAGGTGCCTATCCTGTCCTGGCCAGTAATGTTCAGGAGATCGTCGTTAGAAATGTCCTCCGGCCAGCGTATGTGCAGGATGCGCCGTAGACACTGGTTCACGAAAGTTTGCAATCTAGTTGTTATCTTCCTGGCCACCTTCCAAGTTGAACAGCCATAAAGAAGCACAGATTTTATATTGGTTTCGAAGATCTTGAGTTTGGTACGTCTGAAGATGTTGTTGTTTTGCCAGAAAGGAGTTAAACTGAAAAAAGCTGCCCGAGCCTTATTGATGCGAGACTGTACATCAGCATCCGCCCCACCATCTGCTGTAACTACGCTTCCGAGGTAGCAAAAATTGTCCACTTTTTCCACCGTCTGCCCCGAAACACAAATTTCGCTCTGTCTTCCTGGATCCAAGCTCAAGTATTTAGTTTTCGCAGCATTGATTTTGAGCCCCGCATTGCCACTTTCGCGGTGCAGGGCATCCGTCATTTGAACTAGATGATCCGATATATTTGAGAGAAGACAAATATCATCAGCGTAATCCAGGTGTTGAAGGTATTCAAACAGGTTCCATCTGATACCTTTGCTCTGGTGTTCACGAAGCGCACTGCAGAGTACGTCGTTAATGGCAATCAAAAACAATATAGGTGACAAAATGCAGCCTTGTCTCACTCCGCTATGTACCTCGAAGGGATCTGAAAGCTTACCCTTGTGTAAGACGTGACATTGGGCTCCGCTATAGGACGCCTTGATGATAGATATGATTTTATCTGGTATACCTCTCCTACGTAAAGCCTTCCAGATGTATTCCCGGTCAACGCTGTCAAACGCCTTCTCGAAATCGATGAACATGAGATGTAATGGGGATCTCCACTCTGCGGATTGTTCAATAATAATTCTGAGGGTGTTGATGTGGTCGCTACATGAAAAGCCCTCGCGAAAACCAGCCTGTCCATCGTTCAGTGTGCGGTCAACTGATTGCTTGATCCGGTTTAAGACTATTTTTGCCATCAGTTTGGAGACTGCGAGGAGGAGGCAAATTCCACGCCAATTATTACAATCCTTCAGGTTACCTTTTTTCGGGGTCTTAATAATGACGCCCTTCTTCCATTCTTTAGGGAGAGTTTCGGTTTCCCAACACTCTTGGATAAGGGGTAGAAGAATATGCGCAGTAGCGTTGATCTATCTATCTATCCCCGGGGCTTTACCCGCTTCCATCGATTTAATAGCCACAGTGAATTCCTGCTTAGATGGTCGATTGGTATCAACTCTGACTATTTGCGGAATATTTTCTGCTTCTAGTGAAGATGAGTTCGAATGTCCAAAGGTGTTGTTGAGGACCTCAATGAAGTGCTCTTTTCACCGTCGCAGTTGGCCTTCATCAGTGACCAGTAGAGACCCGTCTTTATCTTTCACGGGATGTTCAGCTGTAAAAGATTTGCCAGTTAATGGCTTGATAAGTTTGTAAAGGGTTCCACTGTCACCACGGTAAGCCGCTTCCTCTGCCTTCTCCGCTAATGCATTGATGTTGTTTCGTTTGTCCCGTCTTACGCTTCTTTGCACGCCTTTCTGAAGAGAACGGTATTCAGCTCTAAGTTGATCTTTGACTGCGTCGTCAGTGGCTGAGTTGATTTGTTCTTTAATTCTCTTGCGTGCCGTAATTAGAGACCATGTAGAGTCATTAATGAATGGCCTTCTACCGTGCTCCAATCTGTCCGCAAAAGTTTCACCGCACGAAATAAATGAGTCCTTGGCGACGTTCCATCTATCATCAATTGTAGGAGTTTCATAAGATGGTGGTGCATAAGCTCTTTCGTGCAAGCCGGTGGAATAAGCACGTCTTATAGATGGATCTTTAAGCTTTTACACATTAAAACGTGGCAAGGTTCTTGCATTTTGAGGGCGATGGATCGCTGCCGTTCGTAAGCCTATTTTTGCGACAACAAGTTGGTGATCGCTGCCAATATCAGCACCCCGCTTCGACCTGACGTCTAAGAGACAGTTCCTCCATGTCTTGGAAATGGCTATATGGTCAATCTGGTTCTCTGTTCTGCCATTCGGAAAAACCCAGGTTGTTAAATGGCATGGTTTGTGCTTGAACAAAGTACCGCCAATGACGAGCTGACGAGAGTTGCAAAACTCCACGAACATCTCCCCATTATGGTTCCTGTTGCCTAGGCCATGTTCGCCCATTAGGTGTTCCAAACCAAGATTGTCAGACCCGACTTTGGCATTGAGATCCCCCATAATAATCTTTATGTCACCTTTGGGAGCCTTGTCGAAGGTGTCGCCGAGTCGGTGATAGAATGCGTCCTTAGCTGATTGATCCGCTGGTTCAGTCGGAGCGTAGCACTGAATTACTGTGAGGTTTCTTACCCTGGATTTAAATCTGGCTGTAATGATACGGTCGGAGATTGGCTTCCAGTCAATTAGAGATAGGCGTGCCACCCTAGTCAACAGGATTCCGACGCCTGCCATTCGAGGTGACGTATCGTCTTCATTTCCAGAGTAGAGCAGTACTGTTTGGGAGCTTGGTGATAATGTCGTTCCCGATCCAGGCCATCTTGTTTCGCTTAGTCGAACGTTCCAAAAACCGATCGTGGTCCGTTGTTTGTAGCCAAAAGTCGTTGCCGGTGAATCAGTCCGTGGTATCTGAGGCTCGTTTAATGTTTCGAGTGTAAATTTATTTCAAGTACGCAGGTTACAAGCTCACTTACCCTCATACTTCAAAGGGCAGAGGTAATAAACAACTAAAATCCTCTTTGGCCATTACATGACCAGGAAGTGCTCCAGTGGAATCATTTCCAAATGAATTGAAACTCTATCTTCAGCAGCCGTTGCTTCATAGGGGAAGTGATCCTTTCAATTTTTGGAAGAAGAGCAATGCCTGCATGCCGGGTTTGTGATTTATTGCTCAAAAATATTTAGCTTTGATTGGAAGTTCCGTGCCCTCTGAACGACTGTTATCAACTTTAAATGATGTGGGTGGTGTCTAATGAAAGGACCCGACTAACGGATCAACATATTAGCGAAAGAGTATTTATGAATAGACTGGATACCAACTATTGGCCCAAAGCTTGATTTGTGAAAAGGAAAGATTTTGAGTTCGCGCTATTTTGTAGACCCTTTGGCATACATGTGTTTGGGAAGCAACTTTTCTTCAGTGCAACTCTTACTTATATTGTAAGTCTTATACTGAAGGCATAAGTTGCTCTCCAAACACAGGTATGCTAAAGCATTTAGAAAATAACGCAAGCTTGTGAACAATTATTAACTTATTATTATTAGATAACCGGATAACCGGTTTTTCCCATAACCGGTAGATTGGGTCGGTTAAACCGAAGCGGTTAAACCGATGGCGAAAATAACCGGAACAACCGGACAACCGGTAGATTTTCCAATAACCGCCATCCCTAATAGGAATGAACGGTTGACAGAGCAACGCGAAGCCGCAGAGTGGTATGAAAGGGCAAAGAAGAAGATGGTATAGGAAACGCATGCGGGGTAAATGTAATACTATTGTAGACTGGTTCAATGGATAATTCGGTTTGGGTTATATCCGTTTTGTGGTAGAAAAGGTACCCGGCCTAGCCGGGGACACCCTGTGTGATAGATGAAGTACTTATTTACTCATGCACTACTTCGGCTCGTCATGATATAAGAGAACAGTATCTATCACAAAGAGCTGTTCCGATAAAATTTTGCTTCATAAAAGTATCTTAGAGCATGATATAAGAAACCATTAAGAGAATTTGTGAAAATCATTACACTATTTTCACGCATATGCGCAATATTACATTTTTTCGAATAAAAGTGTAGTGTGCCATTGTTAACCCAGTCAAGATGACTAGGTTAGCTATGGTACACTCCACTTCACATGTTTCGCCTGGATTAAAATTAATGAAACCACAAAGAATCACAATAAACGATGAATACTAAAGGTCACCATAGACGATCCGGAACTCCTCTCCGGAAAAACTGATAAGGCCCTGCCTTGGGGAGTTTCGGATCGTGTATGTAGAAATTTTGACCGGTTCAGGCGTTCGCATTGGCCTTTCAGGCGACCGAATGCAAAATCTGATCTGGCCTTCACCACACACGTTCCGTAATCCTCTCCGGAAAAACTGATCAGGACTGGCAAATTCGTAAAAATTTGTTTTTCATCGCGTATAGGCATGTATGATGTCATATCAAACTGCTCAATGAGCACATTCCTGGTATTCTTGGACAATTTGAAGTAACCAATGAGCTGAAAAGTCGCAAAAGGAAGACGCATTCATAACGTATATGCTTACCATCAGCGTGGAAGCATACGATAAAAACCCTTTTACATTCTGTGCAAAACTCTTAATATCCTGACTTTCTTTTTTTGACAAAAGATGCAAGTCTCTGTGCAAACATATAAATTGTCGTCTGGCGTTCGAGCGAAAACTTATCCAAGGAAACTCTGAGAGAATATTTCCGGTACGGCGACATTATCTTCGCACAATCCACAATCCAATTCTCGTGTTCACTTTTCGGTCGCGTCATTACGTTTCTCGCTTGTCGGAAAGCTTGGCATTCCTTGAATATGTAACGGTAATTTAATTTGTTATAAGGACACCCTTGAACGGTTCCTCCTTGAGAAAATTGTCGTACAAACGAAACTTGTCTTCCCGTTTGGGTGCGCGCTAGGAAGCAATTGCAATAATATCCTTTTTTTCTTTCTCTCACTCGAGGACATGCTCGCTTGCTTTTATTAGCGCATAAAGTGAATTGTGTGACGTATGTACACATAAAGCAAAAGAAAAGTGATATTTTTTTCCTTACTACCTCGTCCTATACGTATTCCATGAAATATGAACGATGGGGTGAATATATATTTTATGATAACACGAAATATTAGAAGAAATTTTTATACGTATACCGGGATTTAAAATCCAACGAATTTGGTTCTTATTACGATATACGCGTTTAATTAAATTTAATGCGCTAAGATAATTGTAATTTTGTGGAATGGATGCATGAAACGCGACGACAGCACCGAAGTAACGAGTAGAATTCGCGCAAATGGAAATTCATATTTTTTTTAACGTTGAATTTAAATTTATATCACTCGCGCGCGTTTTTTTATAGTCGACTATAAAAATGTGAATTTTTATGGAGTATACGTTGTCCTATAAAAACACAACCGAAAACGAATGAAAGTTGCTTTTGTGTACACGAGTACCTATAGGGCAATGTCATAACAATTTTTGCTCTATTTAAACCCAACCCTAGTCTGAATATAACGAGGCCGGTAAAGTGGGGAGGTGACGTTATGTGATGCGACCTTTTGATGATCTTTTTATTGCTTGAATGGCATAACTCCGAAGCTAGAATGGATTTGAGACGTATTTCAATTTAGGGTTTTTTGATGCACGTTTTGAAAATCGCGTAAAGTGCTGCAATCTAATGATAATTTTGAATTCAAGAAAATACGACACGTCATACTTCGTGTGTATGCTTGTCATAAAACTATATGAAGTTTATGAATCATGCTGTAAAATAATATGACGTTTAGAGTTGGTTTATTGACATTTTTTTCTTTCGGGTGTTGCGTTTGGTTTTTGCTTTATTGTTTAATATAAAAATTGAGCTACACACTGTCATAAAAATAAGCAGCATGTAAGATACCTTTAAGGTAGTTGTAAAAAAAATTCACAATTGTATCCTAAAGGAAAGGTATCAAACTTTCCATTTTTACTACAACGCTAACTTCTAATATAAAAAACACCGTATGCGATAATTTTAATGCATTCTGCATTTTCCGCTTTGAAATTAGCAGTTAAACTTGTTCCGATTCCACTGTTCCTATAGGAGGCGTGCGAAAGTGTGCCGATTTCAACCAAATTGGAGTTTACGGTTTGGTGACGGATATGTTCGATTGATTATATCGGAAAAGATACATATATTTAGACATAAAAAAGTTTTTCTAACAAAAACTTACTATTGGTTCGGTCATTCCTATGACAGCTCCAATTTCAACCAAATTCGGGAACATGATTTGGCAATAGATACCACTGAATAATATATGTCTTTAAAAACGAAAAAGTATATTTAATTAAAAGACGTCTGCTCGCTACTATGACTTTATTGCAAGTGATCAATTCTATGTTAAAATTCTATGACATTCATGATATATTTACAGTGAGGTACGTCTATGTTGACGTTCTATGTTATCTATGATATTATCTACAGTGAGGGATGCTTATAGTATATTTACTTATAATACATCTCCCCTTTTAAATAATAATTTATAGGTAAATTATAACTAATTTTTCTCGCAAATAAATCCAAAATTAGAAAACAATTCAATTCATAAATTTAAGAAATAATATACAAGAGTATTACAATCTACTATTTCATTTCTTTTTTATTTTCTAATCGATTTTGTTAAATTGATTAGGTGATAATTATTTCAGTTTAATTTAACATACATTTTCATTAAATTCATTCAATATGTTCAATTGTTAAATACATTTCAAATTATAACTGTAAATATTCTATCTTCTAATTCTTATAAAGTTAGAATTCCTCCTTAAAACTTTACCATCGCCAAATTCAATCCAGTATGATCTAGGGTTTTTATCTTTTTTCTTTATTACCGCTGGTAGTCCGGATGGCGCAACGGTTAGCACGTTCGCCTTCAACGCACTGGGCCCCGGTTCGATTCCGGGGATTTACGTGTCGGACTATGAGCCCACTCAGCTGTTAAATGAGTACCCATTATGGGGTAAATAACTCGGTTGAGCGTGTTGCTGATCACATACCTCTGCACAAAAAAACCGTCACGATCTAGAAAATGAGATGATGCTAACTCATCTCGAGGCCGTGGTTCAAATTGGACTGTTGCGCCAGTTATTTATTTATTTATTACCGCTGGTGTCCAATAATTTTTTTCTTTAATCCATACTTTATCCCCATTTTCAAAATTATTTTTAAATTTGCTGTTTTTATCATGATAAAACTTATTTGTTCGGTTGTTTTGTAATAAAATCGGATATATTTCATTATTAGTAATTTCATTTTTCATTAATGCATCTTTACACGGTACCAATGTTCTTGTACGACGACCCATCAAAATTTCAACCGGCGATAGTTTCGAGTTTTTAATTGGTGCGTTCCTATATTCAAGTAAAGCTAACCATAAACACTTTTTTGATTCTTGTGATTTAACAACAATTTTTTTAGCGATACCCACCATTTTTTCGGCAAATCCATTTGATTTTGGGTATAGGGGACTACTATTCACTATTTGAAAATCCCAGTTTTTTGCAAACTCCTGGAATGCATAAGAATTAAATGGCATGTTATCTGCAACAATTGTCAAAGGTATGCCATGGATAGAAAATAAAATTGTCAACTTTTCAATAATAGAAGTGGCAGTTTTATTCTTTATTGGAATAATATCCAGATATTTGGAGTAATAATCACCGACCACTAAGTAAGGTTTTGCAGAAACCTCCATTATATCTGCTCCTATTTTTCTAAAAGGGAATTCTGGTATCGAGTGATTAATTAGGGGTTCTTTGGTTTCAGAACGTTTATATTTTTCGCAAATATTACATTTGTAAATCATTTGTTCAATGTCATTATTAATTGACGGCCAAAAAACTAAGGACCTAGCCCTGTTTTTGGTTTTCTCTATACCTAAGTGGGGTAAATGAAGTTTTTCTAATACTTCATTTCTGAAACAATTTGGTACAAAAATTCTATTGTTGAGAAATATCAAATCATCCTCAACAAAAAGATCATTTTTAAGCTTCCAAAAGCATCTCAAATTCTCTGGTAATGAATTTTTAATTACAGGCCAACCCTCATGTATAATATTATAAAGTTTGCTTAGTATTTGGTCCTTTTTAGTTTCAATTTGATAAAGTTTCTTTTTATCATCACTAATACTTATAGTGTGTACTATGTCCTTAAGACCTTTTACTTCCTCACGTTCAGGATCTTCAGCCTTGAAATTTCTAGATAATAGGTCTGCAACGTACATAAACTTTCCTGGTGAAAATGTAAATCGAAGTTTATACTTTTCTAGTTTTAGTTTGAGTCTCTAAAGTCTCGCAGATGGTATGCTAGAATAGTTTTTAGACATTATTCCTAGCAAAGGCTTATGGTCTGTTATAATTTCAACTTCTCTACCGTAAATATAATGATGAAACTTGTTACACGCAAAATAGACTGCTAGAAATTCCTTATCAATTTGGGGATAGTTTATCTCTGTTTCTGTGAGACAACGTGAAGCGAAACACACTGGCTTTCCCTTTTGCATCAGACATGCCCCTAAGCCATTCTTTGACGCATCTGTTTGTAGGGATATGGTTTCGTTAGCATCAAAATGAGCTAAAGTAGGCGAATTTTTAATAGCAGTTTTAATTTTCTCTAAACATTCAGTCTCGTTCTGTCCCCATTTAAAAACAATATTATTTTTTAGAAGTAATCTTAAAGGTGTCGATATTTCAGCTAGGTTCGGCACATAGCTTCGAACATAATTTATAAAACCTAAAAGTTTCTGCAAGTCTTTTTTCATTTTAGGATTATCTATTTTAAGTTTTCAATTGCTTTCATTCTATTTTTTTCACAAGATATGCCATCTGAATTTATAGTATGCCCTAAAAAATCTATCTCCGTCTTTCGATATTGTAACTTATCTTTATTAAATTTGACGTTTAGCTTTCTAGCTCGTTCCATTAATAAGTTAACTGTCCCATCATGCTCTTCTTCATTTGAAGCAGCAACGCATATGTCATCTATATAGATGATCACATTTGGAATGTCCTTGAAGTTTTCCTCATTCACTTTTTGGAACACTTCCGGAGCTATCTTTAATCCGAATGGCAATTTCCTAAACCTGAATAATCCAAACGGTGTGCTTAATGTACACAATTTTTTGGATTCTTCGCTAAGTTGGATTTGGTAAAATCCCTCTCTGCAATCGAAGACCGAAAATAACCGCTTATGGCAGAGCTTAGGTTTAATATCCTCAAACGAGGGTATTTCATAAAATTCCTCTTTAATATTTTTATTAAGATCCTGAGGATCAAGGCAAATACGAACTTTCCCATTCGGCTTCTCCACAATCACTATGTTTGAAATCCACTCAGCAGATTCATTAACTTTTTCAATAATATTACTTTGGCAAAGACGTTCTAATTCATTGTACAGTGGTTTCTTAAGCATTTGTGGAACTCGTCGAGCAGGTCTAGCTACAGGGATTGCATTATCTTTCAATTGTATCTTAAAATCCTTTAAAAAACACCCAGCACCTTCAAAAACATCTTTAAATCGCGAAAACAATTGTTGCTCAGAAGAAACTTCTAGAAAATCTACCTTTTTAATTAAATCTAAATCTATACAAGCTTTCAACCCTAATATAGGCACCGCGCGTTCACTATCTACAACGAAAAAATTTAATTGTCTTCTGGTATTTTTGTGAATGACTTCTAACTTAGTAACACCCAGATCCGTTATATGCCTTTAATTTAGTGTGATCGTCACGAACTAGTATGTTTTTAAGCACCGTTAAATATTTCGATGGAATAATATTAATATCAGTACCCGTGTCTAATTTAAAATTGATCATATTCGATTGAATTTGGAGTAATATATACCATGGTTCACTTTTCACTTCATGTATATCAATTGAATCTAAAAACAAATCTTCTTGACTGGAACTATCATTTACAGTTTTAACATTGAATTCCGATTTTTTTGTATTATTTTTGCACACTACAGCCCAATGATTCATTTTATCAAAAATTTTACATTTTTTGCCATACGCTGGGCAACTATTTCTAGCTTTTTTATGTGTTTTGTTGCAAAATTTACATTTGATTTGCTCTGTATTAATGTTTTTCCCATCAAAATTACCTTTCTTATCAAAAGCAGGTTGTTTCTCATTCGTCTTGCTTGAATTCGGTTGTCGATTTTTCCACTTAACCTCATCGATCGTTTTTGTATTGCCAATTCTCATCTCGTTGAATTGTTTCCTCGCCGCTTCATATTGCTTACAAAGTTGCACAGCTTTCTCGGCAGTCAATGATTCCGTTTTCAGCAACTCCTTCTGTAAATTCTTGTTCTCGATGCCAAGTACTATACGGTCCCGTAGCATTCTTTGCTCATCATGAAAATTGCAGGGTTTCAATAGCTTCTTTAGATCCACTAAATATGACTCGAATGGTTCGCCTGGCTTTTGTTGTCGCATGTGAAAGAGAAATGAATCGAATACCTCATTTTTCTTCGGAATGCAATGATCCCTGAATGCATTTTTAACAGCCGTCAAATCCTTTTTGTTCTCTTCGGATAAATCGAATGTCTTGAACAAGTCGATCGCTGCTTTGCCGGCTGAATTAAGAAAAACGGCCACCTGAACTTCTCCAGACTTCTTGTTCAATTCGGCCTCAGTTTCAAACACCTCAAAATTTTCACAGAAACTTTTCCAATTTTCGGCAACATTTCCTTCCAAGTCCAATTCGTCAACTTTCCTCAAAAAATCCATCTTTTCCACGTGCACTTCAATGACTCGCGTTTTTGGAGGTCTTCCTCTTATTTTTTAATCAAATTTTGATGTGGATCTGCTTCAACTTTTTTCTTTTTAACAAGTCCCATCACTTTCACTCAGTGATTATTGCGACATTTTCACAAAATGCTCTTACCTTTAGCGACCGCATGGTACTTTTTATTGTTTCACCGGCTGCGCCATGTATTAATCTTATTTAATTAAAAGACGTCTGCTCGCTACTATGACTTTATTGCAAGTGATCAATTCTATGTTAAAATTCTATGACATTCATGATATATTTACAGTGAGGTACGTCTATGTTGACGTTCTATGTTATCTATGATATTATCTACAGTGAGGGATGCTTATAGTATATTTACTTATAATACAGGTTGCTCCTATGGCAGCTATATGGCGTAGTGGTTTGCTTCCGTTGGTTCCGACAAATATACAGCGCGCAATAGAAAGAAAGCTCGATAGCCTTAAAAATGAGAGACTAGTTTGCTTAGAATCAGGTTGACATATGACAAAGCTTAATCGAATCATCTTGTCATACCGAGCAAGAATACACATCATGCATCAAAAAAAGTGGTGCACCCAGTTTTCTTCGCGCTGAAGCCAACAAAAATCGCAAGGGTGCAGTTTTCAATACTAATAAGGAAAGAGTGAAAAGCAGCAAATGTTCGGAAGGGTAAATTTCTGATATAACGGTAAATTTGAGTTAAGTTTGGGTGTGTATATTCCATATGTCCTAAAGCGAGAACGATGTCGAGTTGCTTTCAATTTCGATCATTGTGTGGAAAAAAGAATAAATATCGCTTTCACCACGGGCCATAGCCGTGTAGAGTCCGAAGCGTAAAAGACCTCTTCCATACTGCTTCTCGTGGGCGCCCCTGGAATGGCCACGCTGATGTATCTTTTCAAAAATCGGAAAAAATACACATACACATCAGGGAAAGACATAAGTTTATAGATATTTTAATTACCTTACCATGTGAGCTATATAGTTCATATGAATTTAAGCATGTAATTAATAAAAAGCATTCTCATCTAATCCAATTGAAAAGAATTCACACTAATTTCGGTGAAGCACAAAAATCTATCCAATGTTCTCCTCACAATTTAACATATGTTGTAATATAGATACGACATACGAGTACATTATGCTAAAGACTGATTTTATTTGCCTTTTATTCGGGTGCTATCATATTTTACTACACATTCACATATTGTACGGAAATTCGATAATATGCACGTAGTCAGATATTTTACGACTGTAACCCCTTAAGCTCCCCCCCTAATCGCTTCTATTCGTCAATTTTGGTTCTACACTTTAGTGATTTTTATTGCCCGAAAAGATTCTTTTGACTATATAGGCATTGGCTTATTTCGTGTCGAAATTAAGTTTTGGGTTAATGTCTTTTTTTTTCTCGACCCATTCATTCATTCACCAGGTTCAATCCTCTGTGACGATTCATCACACGTTCGTTTTGTACGTACAATTCAAAATCAACTAGTGCTAAACATTTTGGACAATAAAAAATAATTTATAGGCCATAAAAGCAAATAAATCCATAAAACTATTGAGGGAATACCATAAAAACTTTGCTTGAGAGAAAATTTGAAAATCGGAAGCATGGCCTTTTGTGACGGATTTTCCTTTTTTTGTGGGAAAGGCGTACCAATGAATGAAGGGTTTGGTTTTGGGAAATTCTTACGGAAAAAGATTTGTTTGAGTTTGGTGGTAGGACTGGTTATGCATCTTACACCTGTGTTCGGTGTCCTGTGTCTTGACTTAAGAGTGCTTAAACTAAAATCTAAATGTACTGAATTGTGCGGTAATTTTGGAGTCTTAATACAATGTTATTGGGAATTTCTTTTGCAGTCGATGAGAGCCATATCAATTAACAGATTATGGTTTCGTTATAAACATACCAATTTGTTTAAAGCTCATTTCAGACCACAAAACCACTACAATTAACAAAAACTGCCAGAAATTGGGCTTGATCAGCTTTCGTTCATTGTATTTCTCGGACATTTCTCACTTAACATCATGAACTATTCTGTTGCCATTTTAACGTATTCAGTGCACTCATAATCGGTGAGTGTTAGTGCTGCTACTCCTCAGTCTGGAGAATACGCTCCAACGGACGGCTACTTAGCCGCTAGCTACTACCCCTTCGAAGGATATTCGACATTTTTTTCCTGGCTGTTCACAGCTGGTACCTGTGTCGTTAGTTTTTGGCTCGTCTCACATATTAATATGGCGGGCGGGCATATGGAACGATCCATGCTGTGCGTTAGTGCATTTGTCCAGGCACTTCGCGTGGTTCGATCTTAACCGAATTTGGTACATAGGTTCCTTTAGCTACCTAGCTAAAATACTGAAGAAGGGAGTAAGTAGCTCCCGAAATTCGTATTTACTTTAAATAAATATTTTTGTATTAGGAGAAAATACGAATTTTATTATTTTGTCAATTTCTGCCCCGCGTGCGTTACAAAAAAATCGCGCCCACCCGATTCTGAAATTTCAAAAAAGAAGGGGAACAAATAGTTTTCTAACAGAATAGAAAAAAATCGCCATTGAGGATTCGATACTCCCCTGAAATTAACACAAGAGTCCTCTGGTGGCGTTTGGGGCACCGCGCACTTCCACTTCTCGCACTGGACTCGCGGATAGGAAGAAAGTGGCGCCTTTTTTCACCCAGCCCTGGCTATTCAGTGCACGTGCAACTTTTCACTAGCTAAAAAAGTTTTGGCACGTTGCGTTGGTGTCTCAGACAGTCTACACAACCATTCCTTACTGCCTCCGACCTTACTACGATTCGTCTGCGGAACCATCTGCGCTTTTCAGCGTAGAAACTAGAAGCTCACAGTTTTTTCGGCCATTTTGCTTCATAGGCAGAATAGGGTTCAGATCAGAAGTCTGGCATCCATGCTACATACGTCCAAAGGCATATCGGTTATATGAGCGGACGATGGCCGATATTCCCAGTGCGCACTGCTATTATTTTCACTGGAGCGATATTAAGAGACATTACACGAGTTTTAGACTCCAGTAATTTTTATATGCAGACTCCATAACTGCCTCGCGTTGTTCGAAAGCCGTCGGATGAATCATTTTTATACCCTGGATTATAGTGTATATTGTTTTTGTCGCGACGAAAATACGTAACATTTTGATGGAGCCTCCGTACGTATAGCAATATATATAGAAATAATCAGGTTCACTTCCTGAATCGATTTAGCCATGTCTATCTGTCTGTCCGTCCATCTGTCCGTCTGTCCGTATCCGTCTGTTCATCTGTCCGCCTGTCGATCCGTCTGTCCGTTCGCAAGATAGCTTTCGATATAGTGAAGATGGCCACTTGAAATTTTGGTTAAATGTTTTTGGTGCGAACTAGTTGGTTGGTATTGAAAACAAACCTGATCCGACCAATGGAACGCCTACCTCCCCTAAATGTAAAATAAATTAATGTATCTGTAATTCCAAAACGAATAAACGTGAAAGGCTCTAACTTCGGTAGATGACTCTAGTCTAGAGGGTAACCTCATGCCCTCCTGTAAAAACGAAATCGATCAGTTGGAAACTAAAGGCACTTCTCTTGCGAAGAGCCCGGTATTACTCTATTTTCACGTTTTTTGTTTATAATTCTTGAACCAATTGACGTGGAGAGCTGATTTTTGGCATGTGAAGTTCAGATGAGAACTGATTTCGTTTAAGTAAGATGGGTATAATCAGACGAAAGGAACGCCTACTTCCCTTACAAATGTCAAATGAAACCGGAATATAGAGGGCTACGCCCGCAATCCGAGGGTTTTGTAGCAAGCGCTTATTTTGGTATATAAATATCGGCTCCTTGCTCTTCTTGACATCACTCAGATGGATAGAAAAAACGTAATTAAAATGTCTTACCCACTTACATTTTACATGCCAATTCATATTACGTGATTGTAACGAAACTTAGAACATATTATTGCTTAAGGTGTTGGTTATCGTTGGCCATCAGTACTTTTGACCTCGAACGTGTTTAAGGCGTGCAAGGGTGTGCTAACTGTAACTATACAAATAAATTATTATTGACCTATTCTGAGAAGATATACAAATTCCACTATTTTCCATTTTATATGTTTTTCGAAACCCACTTCCTGTAAGTTTTCATAATTCTAAGTATAACGGTCTCAAAATGCAGGCAAGGGGGGGTCAAATTACGAACTAATATTTTCTAATCCCCCACTGTTCCCCTTTCTATAAATTTCGAGAAAATGCGAAAAAATGGAATGTAATCATCATTACTTTTCTCACGACACCTCATTTGCTTATATCAGTCGATAAAAAAATTTGACCTTAATTTCGCCTCTATGTGAACCCCCCCCCCCCCCCCCCCCTCCCCCTTCCTTCCACCCGGTAAAGTTGGCCAATTAAGACACAGCGCCCCCAACCAGTCTTTACCCTTTAAAAAATGATTAATTAAATAACTGCAATTCGCACTACGAAAAACAACATGAAAGTAGTACTCACACCTATGAGGCCGGTAGGTGTATTTTTTGTGTGGATAGTGGCAAAATGCCGAACTTTAAATGAATGTACTATTATTAAATATTATGTGATTATAATGAAACTTAGAGATATTATTGCCTATGATGTTGGTTATCATTGGCCATCAATATTTTTGACTTCGGGTACGCGTAAGGGGTGCAGGGCTGTGCTAACTGAAACTATAGAAATGTACTATTATTAACCTTTTCTGATGAAATTTCAAAATTCTAGAAATCTAGGTTCTCTACACTAGTAAAATGGCACTTTTCTGTAAATTTTCATATTTCTAAGTATAACGGTCTCGAAATGCAAGGGGGGGGGACAAACTCGGATGACATATTTTCGCCTCTCCCTCTTTTCCCGTTTCTTCAAATTTAAAAAAAAATTCAAAAATGGAATGTACTCGACGGTACCTTTCTTATGATACCCCACTTGCCTGTACCAAACGAAAAAAAAATTTCGACCTTCATTTCCCCTCTATGGGGACCTCCCCTTAAAGTTGACCTATTACGACGGTTCGCTTTCTCCGGCGAATTATAGTAATTCTACACATTCCTACAAAATTTCATGTATGTAGCTTCAGCCGTTCGTGAGATATTCCATGGACAGACGGACAGACGGACAGACGGACAGACGGACAGACGGACAGACAGACATTTGACCGATTTCATAAGGGTTTTGTTTTACTACAAAACCCTAAAAATGAAATATTTCTTTAACTACTATAATTTCGGTAGAATGAAGCTAGTAAGTTGAAAATTTTGAGTGATGTTGGTAGTAAGATCTAGTGAGTTGGTCTTGGAAATAGGTAAGATCCACAACTACCTCTGCACAAGTCTATTGTATATACGCTTCAGACTCCGGACCGAAGTAAAGGTTTGGTCTCTTTTTTTGTGTTTGGAAGAGAACGAAGTTATTGAGCAGTATTATGTACGAGTATAGGAAAAGTTTGTTGACCGCATTTTCTACATACAAACTCGTTTCCCTACACACATTTTTAAAGACCTCCTTAAAACTTTCATAATGAATAGCAATAATATGTTTTATTAGAAAATAGCAATAATTTTCGAAGCCAGACAGTGTGTCTGCTCTGAAACCCTTTCTATAATTCGCTGAGCAAACAGTATATCCCATTATTGCGCAATAACCATAACTTTTCCTTTACAGGTTCGAAAATTGTTACAAATGGCTTCTTAGCAAATAAGAAGATCTAGCTCTTCCGAAAATCAGCAAACGCCAAGTGCAACGCAAAAGCAATGTATTCGCTCCTCATATCGTATATCATGGCACTATAAAAATACCGCCATACATGTAGTTGTGTGTATCCAATACGAAATGATGTGAATTAACAAAGGAGGGAAAAGGATTCCCACTCAGACTAACTGTCAAGTTGTGCAACACATGTGTGGGCACATGGTACTCGTCCTCGGTTTTGCCATTATCCAGTAAATTAACCTTGGCCGAACAAATATAATACGATTCCTTTAATTACGTTACCAGTTAGCTATGCCAACTATAGTGTACACCCAAGGACATCGAATGATGGTCTAAGAATGAATGGGTGTTCAATCTGAATTCGCTCGAAAACACTGTGTGTTATAGCAATGTGACCAATGAACACTGAATTCAACTATTTTTAATGGAATTTACTAAATTAAATTGTAAGCGTTAGGTAATCATTTTTTCTCAGCAGCTATGTGTGGGTATCAATCTGTAAAATATCGGATACACCTAGCAAATAGGACATTTTTCTTGATCTTCCGAGAGTAAAGTTCAATCATGTGCTCAGGAAAATGAAACCTCGTACCTGTAAAACGATCAGATGACCTGTGCTGCGCAATTACTGCGAATCTTGGGTCCTCACCCAACAAAATCCCTTAACGAATATTCGATGAAGTTTGTGGCCAAAATGAATGGTGAATCTGACACAAATTTTGCGACGAGATGAATGTTTCGAAAATCATCGGAACACAACGACTGCAACAAACAAGGCAGGTATAGTGCATGGACGACAGTGGACAGGTATAACCTGCACAGATCTACCGTATTGTGTGTTATCTCGCTGCATAGGCATCCAGACCTATACTGTTGCACATATGCAGGTATACTTCAGGCTTAACCTGAACGTATATAGCCGGCTTAAAGGGGATTCTGAAAGGATGTACCAATGGAATAAGGCTGAGACCTTGGGAAATTTGATGCAGACGCCGAACACCTTTTTGTAATGAACAATATTCTGGCCCGGTTGTGCTGCTTCCACCGGCAGATCGAAGGCAGCATCTGATGAGTAGTAATCTGTCGGTAGTACGAAGCCAGAGGCAAAGGGGCCCATTAAACGCGGACCCAGATGCGAGCGCGAGGGCAACTGCGCCGTCCGCCAACCTTTCCATCCTTATCGCTTCGTTTTTATTGTTCCCCATTTTAGCTTCCCATATTTGTGTTGTCTTCCTCAGGTCTATGAATTTACCTAAAGAGGGCAGGACCTTCCTGGAAATGAAATGAAATCCAGGTAGATAGGTATCTTATGAATCGGGGTGATAAGGCGATAGCCATGGAGTACTGTTGAAGGCATTTTAAGTCCTTCGGCCAGGACAGAAAGTCCTTCTTGGGAATGAAGTGAAATCCTGGTTGATAGGTATTTTATAAATCGCAGTGGAGAGACCATTGTAGTTGATTTTTCTCTAAGGCATTCTTAGTCTTTTAGGCAAAGTAAAAGGAACCTCTTTCGAGTGAAATGAATGCTAGCCAATACTGAAACGATGATTCTAGTCGGCAATCATCCTGAAGCCACGTCGGTCAAGTGTATTTGCATGGGACGAGCCTAAAGGTCCGACGAATGTCGTTACTTTTTGTGTTGTTTAACCCCTTGGTGAGTTTTCCTAAAAGCAAAACCGAGAGACCCATCGAAGTTGGATGGGATCGATCGGTTTGTAGAAGGTTAGGAAAATATCATTTGAAAGACTGCATCTATGCGAGTGTTTCATTCGTTGAAGTCAAATAGACTATACTATTTTCTCTGTTGTTTCTTCTAAATTCGATCACACTCGGGCACAGACGAATATGCAAGAAAAAGGCGAGCTAAGCTATTGATCAGGAGAAGAATATCAAACAATGAACATATTAACTATATTTTAAATTTAGCAATTACAACTAACGAAGCATACAATTTCCAAGGGTTTATTTTCCATTGGTGTTTAATACACCATAAACAAATTACTGGTCCTTTACTCATGGCTTGCAATGTCTCTTGCACAACTGCGAATTTCTTTATTTGTCCTTTGCAAAAGACCAGGAACAATATCAACACGGTCTCATAGTAAACACAAGAAGTACATACTCCTACAATGGACCAATTTGGGATGGGAGTGGTTCGCGGTTGGTTCTCATTGTTACAATGACGTGATATCGCTTTGTCGTCTGCTTTTCATCCCCTAAACATCAATGCCAGGCAAACTGTTAATGGCATCCTTAGAAAAGTCATTCACAAGGTTAAATTATCCCTTAAATATCGTAGTATGGAATTCGAGCTATGGCAAAGTCAATAGCGTTTCCTCGCACAGGATGCCAGCACGGATGGACACTCGAATGGCAAAGGATATTCGATGCTTTCAATTTAACAATATCTTTGCATCGTTCTCAATATTTCTACTGATGCTGCAGAGTGGACACGGTGATCTTTTAAGCCGAGTAAACGAGTGCATACGTACAAGGACAATAATAGGTTCGACCATTGAATCAAAATGTGTATACGGATAGGGTCAAATGAAATATCGTCGTTTCGAACGTGATGCCTCCGGGTTGTGTCTCATATTATTTCGGCCTCTCGACGCTTTGTAGATTCCTATAGCCGCTCCAAATGCATCGTCCTTCGTCTAAATCTATTCTCCGAACAGACAATTTTATCCAGGAAACTCTCATAGCATGAATATTGTGGACGGGAAGCGGGAGCACAATATACACACCTACGATTTAGTGCTGTCCTCTCGGTTTCAGTGGATAATGCATACACACATGTATGGGGAACAGACACGAACTTGTTTTATTCTAGTCCCGCAGATATGTTCTTCTGTAATAAAAACAAACGACTTTAGCTTTTCCCCCGTTGCCTGCTTGTCCAGTTTGTGTTGTGGAAATCAACGTTTTAAAATAGCATTTGAAAAATTGACGGGAAGGCCAACAATGCATTCCGAAAAGTACTCTTACATAGAAGCAGCGATACGGATGTCGAATACCGAATTAGGATTTTCATAGATATACTCGGAGCAAGGGTACTAGATCGCACATACTTTTGCGGCTCTAGCTTCCATTTTGTGGAATTTTTGGCAATTTTTAAGGATGCATTGCAATCGGATGAGTTGTGATAATTGCCCTTTGCGCCAGCGATGGAAGGTAGTTTTTTTCCGGGACATCCGGGATTTTAACCAAAGCCGATACTGAAACAATTTCTAGATAGTCAAAGAAAAAAAACGGAAGTGAATAAATTGACGAAATGTAGGATGGAGTCAAGCATAAAAAAGAAACATCAACTTACGCCATCGAAAAAATATCGATCGCCGCTCTACGATCTAGAGAATGGAGATTCGATCTATTGCACGCTGTAAATATGTAAGGCAACTCGTCTCTTAAACAGCTGGCCTGCGCGTCCACAGTCACTCCTCATGCAACATGAAGTTGTCGCCGAATGACAGATGAGCACGAAATTGTTTTAAAAGCTAGGTGGTTGTTACAGTTTGAATAAGATAAGTACGTACATTATTTCTATAGGTCTATAGTTGTCTTGGTAGCGGAACGCAACTGATAAAATCGACCGCTGCGACCAGCTTACGCCTTAGCGTCACCAGAAACTGTCGAACTCGAACACGAGCCTGGTACAAATATCCTCTGACACACACACACACACACACACACTTCACATAAACGTGAAGAAAACCGGTCCACTTGTACCAGGTTCATGTTCGAGTTTGACAGTGTGTGGTAACACTTACTTACCAATATCCAGTTGGGTAAGATTTTTTTGAGAGTATAACACTTTAGTGCGTTTTTAAGGAAAATGAAACCTTTGCGTCTATAGGACGCAGGGTGTGACAACTGATGTTCGCAGGGTATGCGTGTGACGCAATGGATAAAAACAATCGATCATCGATACGCATCCCTAGTGTATGGAGTTTGAGAGCTAGATACGATTTTTAAATTGAAATGAATGATATCCAGTGTGCATCTTCCCGCAATTTGCGTTTTCCAGGTAGTTATTAATGGTCATGCCAGTCATTTTTGAAAGAACTGTATGTAATATTTAATAATTATTTTAAAAAATACGGTCCCTAATTTATTTATGTACGTGATTCGTACATATTATTGTCTAAATCTGATTTTCTCCAACTCAAACTAGCCATTAACTCCGACCGCATACATTCCGAATACTATAAGAAACTTTACAGTTTAATGACCATATGATTTCCTTTAGTCAACGACCAAACCAAAACAAACGAGCACCTTTTGGCCCTGCATTCTAGATAAAGACCCTGAAGCCGATAACATCAGAAATAGGAACAAAATATGCCCCGAGTGCCTGAATGTAAACAGTTTAGACCAGGAGGTACTCGTATAGCCCACGAACAGATACCAAATGCATTTGGTCTTGGTATAGGTACTCGTACAATAAGCCAAGACACAAGATACAGATAAATTCAGTAAATCTTCTCGGAAAACCTAACAAATCGCTTCAACTTGTGCACTTAATTGCGTACACTCGTAGGTATATGCAGGGGCTACAATATATAGGTATGTGAGTGCATCCATTGGTACATATACGGTGCAAGGGTTTTCTAGTGGTTTCAACAAGATTCAGTTCAGTTCGGTTCAGTTGAACTGATAAGCAAATCGAAGTCACGTACCAGACAAGTAAATTCACTATCACAGATTCAAAAGTTGATTAGCCCCAAAGCAATTGCTGCAGCAACCAATTCAAGAGCAGCATCACAGATATCCCCCCAATGGAGGAAAAGTAAACTTGCTTCAGAACAAATTAACTATACACGAATATTTTCCTACGTACGTATACTTTCAGATCAGAATGTATCTACTATGTGATGAGATGACTAAATGAATCTTTTATGAAAATATTGTATACAACGTATGAATGTCGATTCAAAATGTTGATTTCTAGATTTCTGTTATATGGAGATAATATCTGCTGCTTAGGATACTTACTAACTTGTTTCTGTTTGTACCTGAATGTAATTTGAAATACAAAATCAACCATTAACCATTGATTGATGATCTTCAAAAGCATTTTATAAAAATATCGTGGAAGGTATAATATCTTGGAAAATTTATAGTCCAAAAGATTATGTAAAAAGGATAACAAAATGTCCTTGTCAATTGTATTTAATTCAATAGAATACAAATAGATTTTATTAGATGAAGGTGGAGGCTGTGGGTCCAAATGGTCCACAAGCACTGCGACCGGTAGGTCTATTGTGCTATGGCCCTGAAGATCTGAGGTTGACCATCGAGTTTGATAAAGCCCACAAATCAGCTGCACAAGTTTGAATAAGGCAATCACTTCCGCTTCAGTGAACGCCTCCTCACCCAGACTCTCCAAGCGGCGACAAGCGAGTGCCTCACGCTTAGTACGCACTGCGACTCTTGAATAGTTTCATTTGTCTCTCGCCTGCCTCGACTCATTCATTGCAAGATGCTGAAAATATACAAAATTCACGGCGACAATAAGTGGAGGCAAACGAGATTCCGAGGGGGACGCAAAAGAATCTATTCAAAGAATTGCAGTGTATACTAGGCGTTACACTCACCGAGGATGCGCTGAGAGGTTTCATCATCAGGTTAAAGTACTCAGAGCGGCATTATTTAGCCTACACTCTCTGCTGGTACCAGGCTGCGGTTCTGCGGAACCAGTGATTGATGATTAAGTCTTCCTGTTGGTATGAGGAGCTGCAGATATGTCTTTGGTAAGGTCTCATTCTTTGCTGTTGATTGGGCGGGAGACAGAGGAGGTATCAGCAGCCATCTTGCGTTCAGAAATCCGCCAGTTGTACACATTGACTTTACCAAATTGATATGATAGCGAGAAATTACGCAGTCTGATTATATCCAACAGCTGCGGGTCTCCTAAAGCAATCACCGAGAGACCATCTCCTTCTTTCGTCTCTTTGATGATCCAGTTGTTTGCTTGGAGTCTGCCCAGGAAGTAAAGAGCTCTTTCCGTTGACGAAACCAGGGACAATGGATAGAATTGGCTTAAATGCTGATCATTTTTCGTGCTAGTGGATAGCTAAGCTAAGCAATTGATTTGGATTAGCATTGAACCACTATATTCTAAAAAAAATTTAACAGTGGCTTTTCTCGCTGGTATCTATTTGGCTCAGCTGTGAATGAGTACATTGATTTGATAAAAAAAAGTAATGGAGTAAAGGCGAGACGTGCGTGACTGACCATTTGAACTTTCCAGCTACAATCTTTTCGCAAAAATTTCAATTCAGAACGAAAAGGGGAATACTTTACCTTCAAAGCATTTGACGCATACGTATTTGTATCAACGTATTATATTTGTATCAAATATCTTTTGAACTTTGAACAAACTGAAAAAATCAATTGAGTCCATTTAAGACACAGTATCCTTTCCATCTTCCATAAATATTTATACTTAGTATACATCAACATGTCTATAAATAAACGCTTATATGGAATTATAAACTGCCTAACAAGCACCTTTAATATGACATGTCTAGAGCTCGTTAAGATGTCGTGGATTACCGAATGTTACCTGAGATGTGGTCTTAAATTACAGCAAGAATCGAAATAATGGTTAACAGGTACCGTCCAATGATAAGCATGAAGTTGCAATATTTCTTTTAGTCTTTTTTTGTACTGAAAGTGAAGTGGCTTGTATGATGCTCATCCTTCTGGTGAGAAGCCTTTTGAATTGATAAAATAACATATTAACCCTTGATAGAACCAACTTAAAAGAATTCGTGTTTATCGGTTTCGACTCCGGAAACATGTTCAAAAAATCGCCAACAAAAGGTCGTATGATATGGCATTCGCATGGTATCTATCTATACAAATTTCACTGCTCGGATATTAGGTGTATGCTGGCAACTGCACGCTCGAAAAGCATTGGGTTGTGGAAAAAGTTCTGCGGTTTTTTACATTAAAATTTTCCATATGCCTGGCAAGACTGTATGTACTATTTATATCTTGAACCGTTATCCGCAGGTTAAAAGGATATTGTGTGTACGTAAACTTTATCAAATCTTTTAGTTTAATCTAATTTGTTTTATAGGTAAAAAAGTGATTAAATGGAAGAGAGAAAGGTCCATATTAGACGCATTTTTATACCCTAGACTTTTAGTATAGGGTATATTGTTTTTGTCACGACGGAAATATGTAACACCTTAAAGGAGGCTCCGGAGGTATAGCAATGTATATATATAAATGATCAGGGTCACCTCCTGATTCGATTTAGCCATGTCTGTCTGTCTGTCTGTCTGTCTGTCTGTCCGTCTGTCTGTCTGTCTGTCTGTCTGTCTGTCTGTCTGTCTGTCTGTCTGTCTGCCCGTCTGTCTGTCCGTTCGCACGATAACTTTCGATAGAATGAAGCTAGGGCCATGAAATTTTGGTCAAATGTTGGTAGTATGATCTAGTTGGATGGTATTGAAATTGGGCATAATCTGGCCAAGAGAACGCCTACCTCCCCTACATATGTAAAATATTTAAATGTATCTATAACTCCCGATTAAAAAATCATGAAAAGCTCTAGCTTTGGTATATTATTAGTGAGGGTATTCTTATACTCTCCTGGGAAAATAAAATCGATCAGTTGAAAACTAACGGTAATTTTCTTACAAAGAACCCCGTACCACCCTACTTTTCTGGTTTTTTGTCTATAACTCTTGAACCAATTGACGTAGACACCTGATTTTTGGCATGTAACCCTGAGGAAAGAAGCTGCTTGAGTTTTAGTAAGTTGGGCATAATCAGATCAAAGGAACGCCTACCTCCCCTACAAAATTCCAAAAATTAAATATTATTTTAATTACGATAACTTTCGATAGAATGACACTAGCGAGTTGAAAATTTGGCAGAATGTTGGTAGTAAGATCTAGTTAGTTGTTATTGAAAATGTGTAAGATCCGACCCAAGGAACCCCTACCTCCCCTAGAAATGAAACTTAAAATAAGCGATAACTAACGACAAAATAAAGCTAGCGACTTGAAATTTTGGCCAAATGTTTGCAGCGGGATCCAGTTGGCTGATATTGAAAATACGTAAAATTCGACTAACGAAACCCCTACTTCCCCTATAAATGAACTTCAAATAAGCGATAACTTTCGATAGGGTGAAGCTAGAGACTTGAATTTTTTTTTAAATGTTTGTAGGGTGATCTAATTAGTGATGTGTGATAATGATGGGCAAGATCCGACCCAAGGAACCCCTACCTCCCCTACAAGTGAAACTTCAAATAAGCAATAACTTTCTATAGAATAAAGCTAGCGACTCGAAAAATTCGACAAATATTTGTAGAATGTGTTAGTTCATTGAGTTTGAGAATGGTCAAGGTCCTCCTGAATGGGTGCCAACCTCCCCTATAAACTGGCCGTATAGGAAACTCACTTTTAATGCAAATGGTCGTTGCCAATTGGTACTTTCGGTATCACCACTAGGTCTGTACAAGTCTAGGGTATATACGCTTCGGACTCCTGGTTTTGTTCTCGTACAACAAAGGTGTGAAAGAGGCGACGGACGCCAAACGAGAGATATGCGCTGTGTACGGCAAGGGAGCCGCTAGTGAGGACACTTGTCAGAGGTGGTTTTCTCGCATCCGTTCCGCAAATACGGATTTAAACGACTCTCCCCACACTGGTCGCCTTGTCACCGTTGAAAACGATGTAATCTTGGACCTCATCAAAACCGATCGGCATATGACAACTCGCGAGATCGCACAAAAGCTCAGCATTTCTCATTCAACCGTCGCAAAATGACTAAAGCAGCTTAAAGTCGTAAAAAAGTCCGACGCGTAGGTATTCCATGAGTTGTCCATGTTAAACCGAATTTCAATCTGCAAATGTCTACTGAAATGGCATTCGTTGGAACCATTTTTGAAAAAGATTGTAACGGGGGATGAGAAATGGGTTGTTTACAAAAACATCAATCGGGAAAAAACCGTGATGCTCGCCCGGAGAATCAACCACAACCGTTGAAAATGCAGAAAAAGTGTTGCTTAGCATTTGGTGGGATTACAAGGGTGTAATCTACTATGAACTTCTTCCGCGCGATCCAACTGTTGATTCGAGGATGTATTGTACAGCTGAAAAAGCTGCAACGAGCAATAGCCGAAAAACGCCCGGAATTGGCTAACAGAAGGGGGTCATTTTTCATGACGACAACGCCAGACCCCATACCATTACCACCTTTTTCGGTGTCTTCAGAATCATTTGGATGGAAACCGTTTTGAATCTGTGGAAGCCATCAAATATGACCTTGATGAGTATTTCCGCAATAAGCCACAGCGCTTTTATGAACGTGGCATCATGCTCTTGCCAGAACGTTGGCAGAAGGTTGTTGAAATGAACGGACAATATCTTGTTGATTAAATGCATTTTGCACTTTTTGGTTCAAAAAGCCGCAGAACTTTTTCCACAACCCAATAGATATGCTATCGAAACGTCAACAAGGCATAGCAATGCTAGACATGTTGACGCGCCCATGCCCCTGGAGGGGTCAAGGCAATTAACATACACATTGCAAGAACATTGAATACAAATAGTAAAAGACTCAAGTTTCTTGTTGGAGTCTTTTAATTCTCGCGAATCGTACAGAGGTAATACAAGTATCAGAAAGAAAATTTCATCGGTTCCGCCAACTACGACATCTTTGGTTTTATATTTTATCAACTTTATTCATATAATTTTGTCATTTCTAAAAGAAAATTTATTGCAGGTGCAAACCTGAGCTTCAGTTAATTTTCTCATTTCGTAGTATAGCAGTAATTGCAACTTGTTGCTCTTATCATCAACAGTCTTCCTGTCATTTTGTGCAAGCTATTTCCCATAAGGGTTAATGAGTGCCCAGACCACTTTGCGCGATTTCGTAGTTTGAAACCCCATAAAGGTTGCCAGAACACTGCATCAAGTGTGGTATACAAAAATACTCGTACACGCATCCGTACATTAATTGAAAATAAAAACAGCTGATTGGTTTCAGCAGGCTCATATGATCAAGACTATACCCTTATTAGTAATTTAAAGCCCTCAGAAACCAGTCAAACACACATTGTTGTGGTCGTCGCCCTTATTGTCGGATGAAGTATCTCGCCAAGTACATTGGATACTGGTACCTGGATGTATCACGTTATAGCACACAACAGGATATACGATTTGACGCACTATACGATTACCCTTTATGTGCATATGTATAGATTTAAGCATCGTATATAAATATAGGTATAGTATGTTATAGATTGTTTCTATAGAAACCATTGACGGGATCGAATCGAAGTGGTTTGTTGTAGACATCCAACAGCTGTTACTGAAAACTGGTTCTTCGATTCTTCTGGACAATTTCCTTGCAATCGCTAACCTCTTCGGACTATACACTTGAGGACTTGAGGTTTGATTTTGTTATTTTATTGTTACCCTCGACAACGAGAACGTACTATAAAATTGGCATATCAAGTGTATCTCAAATTGTACAGCAAACTTGTTATGGGAAAGAATGGATTTAAATATTGGATTGGATATCATTGCGAATCGGTCTGTCTACAATAGAATATAATTTTTTTGTTTAATAATCACAGTGCATAATCTATGACTGTACCACCAATCTTTGCTTATTTAATCCTTCCTACATACATATACACACACTGAATTTGAGGTTAAATACTTTTGATTTCATGGGCGATAAAATATCTTCGTAGAATCCATAAAATCTGTTTACTGGAACATCAATTCGGTTTTCAGTTCAGCTCCTACTAAAATTTAAAACTGCAATGGTTGAACAACACCTTTAGGATTTAGGATGTAGACAGCTATATATAATATATGAACATATACTATACTCAATAACTGGCGCAAAAGTCCAATTAATCGAGAGATGAGATGATTTCGCACTTTCACATTATTTTTCATAATGACGCTGTATCGGTAATAGTTTCTTCAGAAAGTTCGTGACGTCCCAGAGTTCACACGCATTCCGTGGTCGTGTTCGTTCAGTCGCCACTCTACGATCTAGAGGAGGTTCGATCCTCGGCGCGAAAAAAAACTGCCTATCGGTATTAGTAGAACTCCCACTGCACTTCGAGCTTGGCAGTATAAAGGCGCGGATAGGAGGTGCTAGGAACTGCACGTCTGAAAAGTAGATATCGATATCGAAAGCAGCACCTAATGAGTGGTGATCTGTCTGTGGTAGGAAACCAGAGGTCGAGGGTCCCATTACACCCGGACCCCGATGCGAGCGCAAGGGCATCTCAGCCTACCGCCAACCATTCCATCCTTATCGCCCCATTTTTTTAATTCCCCATTTTCGCCTCCCCTGTTTGTGTTGTCTTCCCAAGGCCTATGAATTTTTATTAATACGTGAAGGACAGTGGTGACGAGCGCCGAAAATCCCACCCACATCTCCCGAAATTAGGCTCCGTCCTCACGGGCATCTTCGGATGCCCACCAACCCGTCCATTACACTTTTTAGAATGGAAAATCGTTTATAAAATAAATTTTGGAAAAACTTTTATTAAATATATTCTGCAAAAACAAAAAACTTTTTTATTCTAATAGCCGTTTAAGCTCGCTCGTCTCAGATCCGTGGAGTTCCTTTCACTCGTGGTCGCTCTGAGACTGACATCCAGTGAAACGGACGGGGGTATTATTTCAGGAACGCTTGCTACCTAACATTTAGAATAATGGTATAATAAATCGCCTCTTGAAACGCACTAAAGAACTGGTTCCCTACTATGCACTACCTGGCCCAGCTCCAATCTACAACCAGACTCTTAAGATCATGGTTGTTCAATTCGTTAGGTAATAAGATCTTCACCACTCAAGAACTTGAGTTTTCAGTTTATTTATTTTCTATTGACTGTGCATGGTTTTATGGTTGATTTAATGACCTACTCGAAGGTTGCCCAATTGCTCAGGTACCTGACTACTGTAGTTTAAGAATCTCTTTTTAACTGCCATAGGACGGAATGAAAAAACGTAGCATGTCTTCGGATATTAAATCCGCATAATGACTACCACACCACACATTGGTGAGAAATGCATGCAGCTTCTGAGATGATGTCTTCTCAGCGAATGCAATAAAAGCATGCACCTCGGACACATCGTTCAATAAAATATGAATTAACATCATTCCAACAGTGACCTAATAAAACGATATCCGTACAACCACCGCGCCGCCGTACAGTAGTTAAACAATTTGATTTACTGCATCATTACTGTAGTACTCCAATCGATTGTTCGGGGGGTTATTGTGGTCTCCACCAATGACCAATCAAATGGTTATTTTCGATTGTGGCAATTGTTGTGTGATCATACATCAAAATGTAATCAGTCTGTACGTGATTAAATCATAATAGAAGCCAGGACTGGTTTATACGATTATGATATCGATGTATTGCAATAATTGAGAGATAAATTATTAAATTCATAAGACGTTCAGACGTTTTGGCATTGCACACTTATAAGTCATTTTTTCTTCATCGAATGTGTCAGAGTCGAGAAGGGTGAATGGCCGCATTAGACACGATTTTGTTTGATAAGATAATCAATCTCAATATCTGAAGACGGAAATTATACACGAGTATATATCTGCGGCCTTGAAATTTATTTCAATTTGTATTATTATTATTATTATTATGGTTAGCGATCATGATAAGGTGAAGTGTAAGTAAATATGCCACGTAATTGAGGTACAGTTTGCAAAAATATTATGATATGTGAGTGACTGTGTAATAAATGTATTGTTGTTGTATTTTAATTTGTTTCAATTAAACAAATGTCGTAGAAGGGGATGTTTTTAGTTTCCGGGGCCCGGGGTGAAAAAATCACTTTTCACTCGGATCTTTTTTATCATTTATCGCTCGCGTCACCCTAAAAAGCGCAAATTTGAAAAAAAAAAACAAAAATTTTTTTTATTTTTAGTCTTAATTTTTTAATTTTTGTTTTGTTTTTATTTTTTGTTCTAATGAATTATACTGAATGTTTGGTATGTTTAAAACTGATCAAAACGCTGTTGCACGCAGAGCGAGCGAAGCGTGCGTTCATGTTTGTGCGATACTGAGGGTTGCGATCTCTTAAGCGCGGAGCCCACCCAAGAGGATTTGAAAATATTTAAATTATCCATGCCTCCAATATTCCAAACATTCAGTATAAATTATGAAAAGAAAAAATTAATAATAAAAAAAATTAAAACTTAAAACAAAAATTAAAAAAAAAGTAATTTTTTTTTGGAAATTCTTGACTTTTAGAATGACGCGAGTGAAAAGATATTTCCCCAGCCGGGGCCCCGGAAACCAAAAGGTTTCCCCATTTAATTTGCTAAGGACCGTTTTCTCAATGTCTGGTTAAATCTTATCCTGTAGATAAACGCTAACCGGCCCTCATCTTCCGGTTAAGAATTTATCGGACAATAATTCTAAACAGCTGATACGTACTGCTGACATTTTGACGGCCAGAACTGTTTACGTTTGCTTATTCAAATCAGGCAATTAAACTGGTCATAAGCAACAGAGTTCTGGATATTCATTCGAAGGAAACGGATCTGAAACCAACTCAGCCACAAAATAATGCTGAGAGGTGGCACAGACGTAGAATAGAATTGAACAGGTGGCAGAATTCCGCCAAGAAAATCAGCTGACTTTCTACTACATTAGCTGCGCTGCGGACTGCATTACCATATTTTTAGCGTTGTATGCGCTAAGGTTAAATTTACTGTCCCGGATAGCTAACTGGCAGTTTAACCGAACAATGAGAAAACGGGCCTGAGAGTCTCGTAAGTTGCTTAAAGTCTCTACAAGGATGAAATTGTGGGAGTATGATTCTCAAAGGCAATCCGCCTTCACACTCCTAAGTCTCTCTTAGTGTGTTACGAGATCAAAATTGTTAGTTGGGCACTATGGGTTACGGCAAAGTACCAGTTCTCATAGATCCCTAGAGAGAATCAGTATGATATAGTTCGTCCAAGTTATAGCAAAGCCGGGGAAATCTCTTAATTTTGTATTTATTGATGATGAACCTATATTCAATTAACTGACGGAAGCAAGAGAAAGAATGTCACTGACTACAACAAAGTAGCTTCATTAGATGCAGTACATACAGAAAAAGTGGCTGCTAGCAACAGTCTAGCAACAATCGATCACGTATATCGCTACCGTCTTACCAAATAAGTTCCGATAGAATGCCCTTAAGCGGAAAACGTGGCAATGGATCGTGGCAACATTTTTCAACCTTAAAAAAATGTTTCAGAACGATAAATTGGATGGCGAAAGGTGACAACGATGACTACGAGTAGGTACTCTACGGTATTGTCCAACTTCAAGTTGTAACTACACTATGTGCTTAAAATGCCGGAAATCCTTCAGTGTTGGCTGTATTTCACATGTATGGTATCTACTCGTTGTATGTATCACATTGCATGTTGATCTGAATGAGCGCCTTCAATTCATGTGAATGTGGAAATAACGAGCGTACGAGTGCCGCCAGATCAAACGAATTTGCATGCAGCAAGTCCTTATATGTCCAGGTCACATTTATTATAGTTGACCACCTGCTCCAGGTGCGTTCACGCGATTATCACACAT
The DNA here is from genome assembly GCA_964017055.1 of Chloromyia formosa. Lineage (NCBI taxonomy): Eukaryota > Metazoa > Arthropoda > Insecta > Diptera > Stratiomyidae > Chloromyia > Chloromyia formosa. Next base: position 3,521,431 of record OZ024818.1, on the reverse strand, counting down.
ATAAATGGCTGGAAACCAAAAACAGAGCTGGGTCCATGAGAGATATCAAGATAAAAGATGCTAGCTACTCCCATGTATCTGTATGGGACGATTATGCGATATATGATGCGCACAATGAACGGATTGCAAAGGGTGCATTCACTGGAACTTTTATTTTGTATTTAAGATAGGTCTGTTTAAAGCTCTTTTTTTATAACTGAGTTAATTAGAACCTCCACTGACGAATTGTAGATACTTGAATCTAATTCACCTCTATAGAATCCATTGCCGTCGGAAAAGCATGTTTTTTTTCAGATAGATAATGCTTTCGTCGTGTACTTCCTGTAATGAAAACGCCTACATTTACCTTGACCGCACAAAAGAAGGTTCTACAATACCATCAATAATTGACTGGAGAAGATTGGATAATAAATGGCTTCTTCGTCTATGCATCAATATGAGTAATAACAGAAAAAAGTGCCAAAGCAACCAGACCAGACATCCAGTGTCCGTCTTGTTTCTGTTGACGGCGTAAAGAGCATTTCTGTGTCTGCACCATCCCAAAAAGGAAGGGATTACTCAGGATACAAGGCAACTAACTAGGAGACGACGCTTTTCCACTCCATAGGTGCACACCATGTAGACAATTTCTCGTTTATTCAACCCCGATGGTGATTGATTTCAGGTCTTTCTTTGCACTTCGTCTCGCACCTTTGATAATAAATACCTGGTCTGGCTGGCGAATGAACCCTCTCACAACATACGAATTAATGCAGGCGCCGTGCAACCACTAGCACTAATAGAAGCGATGCCGTGTCGTCGTGAAGTGCAATGTTGGGATGTGATGGAATTGATCTGTTACTTGCCATCTTCAATTCAAACCACACAATACCATTCAGCGTGCATCTTATCAGATAGCCTTTTGTGATGTTTTTCTTCGGATCTGTTTGTTGTTGAATTTTTCCAATATTTCCCTTTTTTTCTCGATCTCCCATTGACAATGCAATGGCCCAGGTAAATTTTTCAAGGATCGAATGATTTTGAATTCTCGTTCACTTGAGGCATGACGCATAATTTACGATATCAAAATGCACGATTACAATGGTACCTGTAATTTTCATCCGAAGTTGGAAAATTGACGGGGGACTTCTTTTTACAGACCTTATGCATCGGCAGAGTATAGTTAATTTCATGTGCAACATTTTGACGGAACAGTGCTTTTCATTGAACATATCAAAAAGAAGAACATTGGCTGAAGCGACGATCCCGCTCGTGCATGACATGACGGTTCTTCGCCATTTAGCCTAGTAATTAAGTGCTTATAGGAACTATTCCAAAACAAATTGTGGTGTAGTTTTGATTTTTAACTGTTTTTTGAAAAGAAAAAAAAATAGTTATTCGACCCTTCCTTGGTAACGAGTTTCGACCTGGGTGTTGGTTTTCTTTACGTCTCATGACCGCAGGAATCGATTGGCATCATTAGATTTTCTTTAGGTCAGGTTAGGCTAAGGAGCTGCTATGATACAACACAGCACACTTAGACCTCTCATGGGTCCATTGTGATACCACCAATAACAATTCACTTCGCTAAAGAAACCTAGGACCCAAACCAGTCTGTGCTGGTAATGCAGCGATTGAGCTGTATCACGCTCATATCCTTGAGGTCCTCCACGTTACAGAAAAACCAGGAGCCCAACAGCGACAAAGAAGGTGCAAAACACTCTCTTCCTTATCTACATCCTCACAACTATTGCAGTAGTCATTATGAGGAAGACGAGCGAGCGAGCGCGCCGATGGGGCAGTGCCCTGTGATGGTTCCCAGCACCCTGCTAATGTGCATTCTATTCAATGACAGCAAAGACACAGAGCGGCTAGAATCGAATTTCTGCCAAATCATTCTCGTCGCTTAGACTTGCTGTTGAGCCATCTGGTATTGGCCCTATCCACTGCAGCGGACTTAATTGCCACTTCGCATGATAACTACTACTTCGGGGGTTATCTAAGGTTTCTCTTCTATTTACAAACTCCCAAGTTTCTGCAATTAGTACCATCCACTTTGATAAGCTTCAATGGCTTTGCGAAATAGAGCCATCGTCAAGCAAATACCCTATTACATCCATACCGTATTATATTTTACAGAAAATATTTTCCTTTTTTTGCGCAGAAGAGACAAGGAAATGAATGAGAATATGGTGGCGTATGCACAGGAAAGACTTCACCACTACGACGACCAATCCTTATAAATTTCTCAACTGTTTGATTTTTTTTTTATTTCGCCTTATCAAGAACGAAAAGTGCTCGTCTCTGAACCGTAAAAAGGAAATCGATTTATGATACCTCTGGATACATTTCATTTTTCCTCAGTTGCCTCCTGAAGTCAATAGCCGTCGTCTATGTATATTTATACATATGAGAGAACATGTAGTGGATGTGTACAAAAGTACCTATTGCACCAACTCCATCTAGGAATTAAATTTTACGAGACATGAAGTTTGAAAGGCTGTCATTCGCCTATAAAACGGTGGTTGGTTGCATCAGTTTCCCGACGACAACGTCCATGTCGACGTAATTTTTGTAGAGAGAGACGATCTGTTTTCAGTCATCCTGCAAGCAGAAACGTCGTACCCCGTACTCGTATACGTATATGCAACGTCATTCATATGGACATATAAGACGGGAACAAATGTATGTAACCTTAAAAAGACGTGAGAATACAAAAGGGCCAACATTTATTTTTACGAGACCCGTACGTCGTATTTCATCTCATTGCCATTGTGTCGATTTGAAAAGAAGGGACGAAAAAAAAACAGAATGGTAACGGGAATCCATTGAGACTAAAGAAAAATGTCTTTTGGGAATGGATGGAGGATTTTTTACTAGAATCTGGAATCGATACTAATAGTAATATGTCGAGAAAGTTAACACATACTGTGAAAATAGTGAGATCCAGCTTATCCAGTGTGATTTTGGTAGTTTGGAAGTTCGTTTGTTTATGCCTGCAATTTTGTAGAGTATCTCACAGGTAAAGCATTCCGCACATGATGAAACTCGTTTGAAACCCGAGTTGCAAACCAGTTTGCGATGCAACCATTTTCGAACTCAGTTGCAACCAGGTTGCAATCTCTGTCCGCACACGATGAGTGCGTTCAGAAGGTGGCAAAAGAGCAGAAACCGCTCGCGAGCAGCTCCGCAACTGCTCGGTTTGGAGTCTGCACCTGCTGAACGCTTCTTCACCAGCTGACAAATCGACCAGCTGAAAGCTGACGATGACAATTTTAGACGTCAAGTGCCGAAAAGTGAAAAATACATGAATCCCACGCTGTTCATTACAAAAATCACGAACAACGAGAAAACAAATTCAAAAGCACCCGAAAACCAAAGAACTAGAAGCCGAAAACGGCGAAAACACAACAACCAATTTGATAACTGTCAAAACTCGGAAACTCGCAACATGAGCGTGAGGTTGAAAAAGAAGAAGAAGAGCCTGAGCACTAATCAGTGAGCAGAAATATTTCTTGCTCGGTGAAATTTGATCATGCTCACCCGAGCAGAAGTTGCTCAGTCACTTCTGAACCCGCTCGTTCTGAACATGTTCGCTGAGCGGAAGTTGCTCAGTTCCTTCTGAACGTACACGATGCGACTGATTTGCAGCCCGTGTTTCAAACAAGTTGCACACCAGATTCGAAATTACAATATTTTCCACTCCACGACTTATGTACCTTTCAAATCAGCTTCGGTCGATACTTGCCGTCTTTTTCTATGTTATAAATTATCAACCTATGTATGTACTCCAAACACAACACTGTTCCATTACCGCTAACGCCACTTCACACATTTTGACAGATCACAGCTGATCCGATATCTTGTGGTGTTTGGGCAACAACGTGAAACTTCTTTGTGACCCGGGAATCCGGTCGCACGCAATGCATTGCAAACCGGTTTGCAACTAGTCGACTCGTTTGTGGATCCCCATTACCATACACAGGCAATGTTCCAATTTAGTTGCAAACTGGTTTGCAACTCAAGTAGCAGAGCAATTACGGCCTTCCGCACATGACGCAACTCGTTTGAAACTCGAGCTGGAAACCAGTTTGCGATGCAACTAGTTTCGAACGCAGTTGCAACCAGTCTGCAACCTCAGTCCGCACATGATGCGATTGATTTGCAACCCGATTTTCAAACAAGTTGCACACTATATTTGAAATCCCACTTATCACACTGGCACTTTTCACTTTTTATACTCTACTTACCTGTCAAATTAACTGCGGCCACCAGCCACCACTTTTTACTATGTTAATAAACACAAAATATTTGAAACAGAACACATTTCAACCATCGCGAACGCAACTAACACATTTTGACAGACTGAACAGCTGACCAGATTTCTTGTGGTCTGTGGCCAACAACAAAATTCATATGCAACTTCCAACTGCAACTTCTTTGCGATTCGGGAATCCAGTCGCACGCAACGCGTTCGAAACTCGCTGCAAACCGGTTTGCAACTACTCGACTCGTGTGCGGATCCCCATTGCTGTATACAGGCAATGTCACAAATCAGTTGCATTGCAAACGGGTTTGCAACTCGAGTTGCAAAGCAGTTTCGTCGTCTGCGGAAGGCCTACATCGTATGCGAAAGAAATCAGTATCCAAAACACCGGACTGACCTCTTCGAAACATGTAACGGGCAAGGCGTTGTATTGAACACCATTCGAGACAGTGGCTTAGATAACTTTTAAGGAAGGCTCGGGATATGCCATCGGCACTACAAAATATTAAACCACACACCAATGAGTTAGCTGACAACATTTTTTAATTATCTTCGAAGAACTCATTAAGAACGAGTAGTTGATGAAATATTCGATGAGTATCATCAACTAAATCTCCTGATGATTTAGTTAGTGATTTTGGTAGTGATGATATTCTTGAGTTAAGGTCTAAAAATCTTGCGGTCCATTCGATTGCTTATTGACTAGATAAAGTTGTGAAATTTATTAAAGATATCTGCCAAAAATTGTTTTTACGCAAACACAGACTTCTGGACCGATCGTTCCTACAGCTATATGACGTGCGCAATAGCATTAAAACTAAGAAAGTAGTTTGCATAGAACGAGACGCACAGGGATTGATCCCCTCAATCCCCCTTATCTACGCCACTGACTCGGGGATGAATGCAGACACAAGAGGCATGCACGCTCTTTAAGTCGACACAAATAATAGCGAATGCAGATGACATTAAAATCATGTCCTGGAACGCAACAGAAAAAGTACTACTTAGCAAGTCTGCGAAAAAAGTTGGACTACGCATTAACGAGGACAAAACGAAAATAATGTTGTATGTCCGTGTCAAAAGCACGGACTCCAGTACAACCGAAAATTGATATCGGAGAACTCGAGATTCAATTTCTAGACGACTTCAAGTACTTGGATACCAGCCTGTTAAAGGACAGATGAAATAGGAGTTTTTTGTTCGGTCCTCCCAACATGAAATGGAAGCCTATGAGCTGAATTACGAAGTTTCGCAAAAGCAAAGCAATCATTCAATCTGTGCTCTGCTGTGGCTATGAAACCTTGACTCTAACTTAAGCAAGCCTCTGAAAAGACGCTATACATATTTGAACGAAATGCCCTTCAGCGAATATTTGGAGCGGTTTCCAACCAAAATACAATAGATGGCATCTGGCACAACCATGAGCTGTACGAACTTTATGATGAGCTGCAAGTTTCTAGAATCGTCAAGCTGCAACAACTTCAATGGAAAGGACATACATTGTACAATACAACGAAGGAACGACAACCACATCCCTAAACTAATATTAAATGGATGTATCCGAGTAGCGAGTGTGCGAGGAAGATCATAAGCTCGTTGGGAACAATCAGTAGATGGTGACGCTGAATACCTTCTGGGCTTTTGGACGCTGTCACTTGACTGAGATAATTAGAAGACAATGATCCAGAAGGCCAATGCCCAACGTCAGGCTGTAGTGTCATGATGATGATGATGTATTTAATATCAAGTGTCCCTTCCCTTAACACCTGTCCCATTACCGTTTATAATCAATCTGAGGCTTCTTCCTAGAAATAATCTTACTTTTGGCTGGACTTATGCCTCTGATTTAAATTTAAATGACAGCGATGTCACAGCTGCAACCCTATCAATTCTACATCGGTACCAATCCTACCTTTTGATATCAACATCATTGCAATGATGTGTTACTGTAGACAGTCTACCATTCTATTTCGTATTATAACCAAATAATATCTATCTATAAGACGTTCAGATGCATTTTGAAATGTGATGGTTGGTGACATTGTAAAGTGCAACGGAGACAGATCCCGGCTGCTGGGCAAACGAACCAGGCAGGCAGTCTGTCTGCCTGATACGTCAGCATCATGTTCGTATCACCAAACCAAGGAACATTATTTATAATGGTCCAAGAACGTGCACTTTCTACTCGAAAGGAGACTTGACTTTGATCATCTTAAATAGCTGATCCACGTAGATGTCACATTTCGGTACTTTGAAAGATATTTTAGTGTATTGTCTCTTTATTCTAACATATATAATGCACTTCTGCCAGTTTCCATAATGTTATCTTTTCTATAAAAGGAAATGATAAAATTTCATTGGGATAATAATAATGTTTGTACTGTAAGTAGAGAATTTCTTGCAAATAAATGTATGAAATGTATCTTTTGAACTTTGCTATAAATTGAGCACGGTACAGCAGTTCGTACAGGTAGAGAATCTTGCATATAGTTAATTCGGGTCTGGTGAAAGTCACGGGAATAGAAAAATTCGTATCACAGCATAAATTTGATGACAAGTTAACATTATATTGTATAAAAAACTACAATCTACATTTATGTATATCCGGAGTGCGCACAAAGTGAATTTGTATTTTCCCGTCATCACAGAGGGAAGGGTATGTTGGGCAATCAACAGCCTCTCTCCCTACAAATAAAACGAGCCAGACGGCATGCGGCATTATGCTTCAGAAATTGTGAAATTTAGTATTTTTTTTAACGCACTGAATATCTCGGAGTGTTACCGCCAACCAGATCATGATAGCATTTTCAGGCGAAAACGCTCGCAATCATCAAAGCTTGTCACACTCTCAGAAACATTCCAGATAGCCACAGCGCCATTTGTTCAGACAGCCAGGGCGCTATCAAGGCACTGAACTCGGTAAGTACATCCTCTAAGCTTATCAAGCGATGTGGGGAGAAGATAGCATGCTTTGGCAAACGGCTCAATATTAACCTGCATTGGGTTCCTTGTCACAGAAACAAAAAGGGTAATAAAAAGACCGACGACCTGGTCAGAAGAGGCGCCGCCCTAGAGAGCTCTCATGCGGAACCTCTTCCAATTCCGCTGCTTGCTTTTAAATGCAATATCCCCTCTAACTACCTCAAGGTTGCGGATTCCAAATGGCGGAATCTGCGTCATATCAAGGAAGATATAGCCCTCCTGTGACAGAAGGAATACATCGGAGCTTATGACCAAATCACGTAGAGATGTCGCCAGCGTCACGGTGGTCATCACGGGACATAGGGCCTATAGGGATCACGTAGTCAGGCTGGGTATCCCGCACAATCCGTATTGCCGAAGTTACGGGAATGAAGATGAGTATGAAACCCTCATTCACTTCCTTTGCGAATGCCCAGGCCTTGCTAGGACGGTCGTTGGCCATTGCTAACTAAATCTAGCCGTCAGTCATGGCGGTGCGACAATATGGTTGAGATAAACTTTCCCCCTGTGGTGTGGAACACAAGAATAAAATCTGGCAATGCAGTTATCTTAGTATTAAGACCAAGCTGGGATTGTTTCGCTCCTGGTACCATAAGTGCTGTTGTATGAGAGCAGCACTTGGAAAGTCTTCGTAAAAGTGACCAGAAAGCTGCAAGTTTTCGTTAACTCGTGTCTTCGTCGAACTTTAAAAATATTCTGGTTCGAAACAATATCAAATGAAGATTTGAGTCGGCGTACGAGTCAGACGCCAATCGACGAATTGATACGCAGGTGAAAATGGCTGTAGATAGGTCACACATTGCGGAAGGATGATAACTGCCTTGCTGGACATGCCACGAAATGAGACCCCATTCCCAATGACGGCCAACCAATGGGGACGTCCTAAAATCACCAAATCTGTGACGAAACAGTGTGCGTCGCTGGATGAGTCGCGGAAGCAGATGCATACCTTCGCCCAGAATAGAGTACGATGGCGCGCAGAAGTAGTTGACGCCCCACTAGGGGTTAAAGCAAAGTAGTGGCAGCACAGTGGGTCGACCAAGGATCTCCGCAACTACAAAAAGCAAAAAGGGTTCGATCCTTCGTCAAAGTAATTCTCACTGCTTCTTTCTTGTTTCATTTCAACGGATTTGTGCATTTACCCAGTTGTGGTGAGACAACTCATGGTTCCTTACGCGTTGGATCGCTCAGCCTTGTTAAAACGCGTGTTTTGTGACAAACACCGGATACTTTTCTAGAACAATAGACTTAGACTGGTAAATCGAAAGAAAAACTACCAGTACCCAAATGACTAATTTCTCCAAATTTATACTCACCGAATTCAATGCACCAGTAATTAACTGGAAAATGTCAACTCCCTCATATACGCATTCTTCTTCGCATTCCATCAATCTTTCCGCAACCCTTAAAATAATCGTCGCCAATCTTATCAAAAACCCTTCATTAAAATCTCCCCCACTACGAAACTCAAATTGAAATCTAATTGAATGTATTCGACGAGAACTAACGAAAAACTTTTAAAATTCTATTAGAACTGAAGTTTTCGCACACCATCATTTATAATGGTTTTAAGGAACGTCAAACATACAACACATTTGTCAGAGCAGACTTGTTCGTCTTCAAGGAGTCGTTGAAGAGGGAACTTTACCATTCTTCACGGGACGTAGATGAGTATTACATATACACATTCCGTGGGCAGGATAGAATGGTTATGGAGCCCATTGAATTTAGCTCCGTATTGTAGTCAACATGATGTGGGGAATACCGTAAGCATCGACATACATTAATCACCTTCCGATAAAATCCCTAAAGTTGTACGACAGCAATGAAAGGCCACCGATGTACATATTATCCATGCCATATAGGCATTGGTATATGCATCTCGTCTTCCCAGCCTACGATACGAAGGATTTGTGTTAATGGAAGCGAGGTGGTGGTGATGCTTACAGGCTCATTAATTTCTTCTATGAATATCCTCGTAGCCAAAAAATCCAGTCTCTATTATTTATAAGGACCGTTTTTACTTGCATTGCCAACGATTGCTCTGCTTCTTGCTTGGGGATGAATTTATAACCATTATGCTCCAGCGAAGTCTTAATGAAAGTTGAATGAGTTCAGGGGGTTGTAAGAGTGAATTATGTACAAATAGGTTTCAATCGTCGAGACTTTGTTATGCAAATACGGCCAACACGCGCTATTCTTAAAAACGTTTTCCTTCGGTAACATCGGACAATGTTCGTATACAACATTTTAGTTTATCAACAATCTTGCCTCCTGAAACCTTTCACAATCTCATTAGACCTAAAAAGAAGTACATAGCAAATCTGCAGGAAAACTGTCGGCAAGTCCTGTACATACAAAAAAAATCATACCCACACCACTTCACAAAAAATCGAAAAAACAAGCGTAGAATGAGAACAACCAGGAAACTCATCAGAAACTTCCAATCGATATTTAGGGAGCCAGAGAACATGTTTATTCGACGAATGCTAATGTGATGGATTTAATGGTTCCTTATCAGACGCTAGCACAGCGATTTTTCCGATGGAGCTTTTCTCGCCACATGCCTTTTTTTCTCTCCTTTCGTTCTCGGCACGAAATTTATGGGATATTCATAATTTTCATGCTGTGCAACTTGGCTGGCTCCATCTGTCGATGGCTCCCCGTCTACATATCCTTCAATATTAATTCAATTTAATGCTGAATATGACGGAAAGTTCAGTACAAGCGGAGGAAAGAGATGGGATGCTACGCTAGCGACTTTTATAGCGCCGAAAAAAAATCATAGTGATTTAAGGGTGAGGATTTTAAAAGTGTGTATGCATTATTCGGAAGATTAGCAGCCTGTTCGAAGAGGGTTCATTTGTCTAGCTTTAATAATTATTGGCTGGGTTCAGAAGAAACCGAGTAACTCCTGCTCAAGTGATCGTGATCAAATGGTCCCCGAGCATGAAACATTTCTGCTTACCACTCACGCTTTTCTTCTACTTTCTTCTTAACTTTCATAGAATGCCACTCTTGTTGTCACATAGACAACAAGAGTGGCATTCAGCAGGAGCAGACTGCATATTCGATTAGTTGCGAAACTGCTCGCGAACAGCAATGGCCTGGATAGCTTTCATAGGGAAGAGTGGATACGTTACCTGTATAAACAAAAAATATAACCCTAGACTTATAGTATTTGGCCAAATGTTTGTAGTAAGATCCAGTTGGTTGATATTGAAAATACGTAAAATCCGATCAACCAAACCCCTACTTCCTCTACAAATGAAACTTCAAATAAGCGATTACTTTCGACAGAATGAAATTAGAGACTTGAAATTTTGCTCAAATGTTTGTAGCATGATCTATTTTTGTACAATGACTTTCCTTGGAAATTTTTTTTAATTTTTCTTCCTTGAATAGTTACAGAGTTTTACATCGACCAAGTTACATGGCTGCTCTACTCTGCCCTGTACAAAACTCTGTAACAAAAATATCAATCGTCAAGCTGGCGAAAACGTATCAATGGAAATGCTGCTCCTGGCGATCTTTTATTATTAGGCGCGTTTTTTTAGCAGCCATGCAGAGCAGAGCAGATAAACATCACCAAATTACCCTAACAATTTGATCTGAGCTGCTCTGGATAAAACGTTAGTGCAAGAATGAGGCTCCGTTAGTATTTTCACGTTTTGAAATTTAGGCGACGCAGGTGTCGGAATTTTCGGGCAGTTTACAGTTTGACAAACACTAAAAATTCATTTCTTGTCAATAAAATGTTCGTTTTGTGTAATTATATGAAATAGCAAACATACAAAATGTGTAATTCTGCTGCCTAAACGAAATTTCCCCGATTGTATCTGTACTAAGGATTTAAGTTTCTTCTTGAAATTTGAGTTGACTTTTGAATGCTTAACAAAACCAAGACACACTCCCAGCAAAAACATGCCCCGTTTTTGTCTTTGCTATACTCTAATCTGCTCTACAGCCTTTTTTCGCTTATCCTGCTCTACTCTGCTCTGTACAAAACAAAACCCACCTATTAATTTACGAGTATGTATGCTAGTCGAATTTTAAATCAAAACATTTTCAAAACTTTGGACTCTAAACTTGAAACAATAAGTGCAATTAAATCCTGTTTATCAAATGAAACAATGTTTCATAAACGTTTGATTTGCATGACGCATTTTAATTTATATTTATAAAATAACTTTTCGCCTAATATTACACGCTCTACGTTCGAGTAATGTTCGTCATGAACTGTCGTACTCATATGTCATAATGTTATGAAATTTGAGCTGCGTACAAAAGTAAAATTTCTCAGAGCTGCTGATTCATTCTTAGTATTTAAAGTTATAATAAATTGTAATGCGCAGAAATAAAATTGACACCTGAGTTTATCAAAAGGAGACACATGTATTTGTGCACGTATGATTCGATCTGTTAATCGTACCATTTTTTATGACAAAGAAAAAGATAAACTGCGCATACATATGTATCTTGGATTTGAAAATTAATTTCAAAACTTTAAAAAGAAATTGACTTTTAATGAACACGTATTGGTGGTACTCAATGATTCGAGCACAAAGCGAATGACTAATTCAGGTAGATACAGCTTGACGAAGACGAAATCCTATCTAGGTTCAGCTATGATCGTGTATAATAGGTGCGTTTTTTTACAGAGCAGAGTAGAGCAGGATAAGCGGCAAAAAAAAAAAAACGATCGAGAACAGATTAGAGAAGCGAACACGAAAACGGGGCATGCCTTGGCCGACGAAGTTCTACGTTTGATATTGCTTGAGGCCAGAAAATTCTAAAAATTCGATGAAGGCAGTAATTGACAAAAACTTGAAGCTTTCTGGTAACGATTGCCGTAACTTTCCGCATGCCGCTCCCATAACAGCAGCGCAGACAATAAAAGGGAGCGGAACAGGCCTAGTTTGGTTTTAACACTAAGATAACTGCTTTTCCGGATTTTGAAAGCGCACTCTGAAACTACATTTACCCTGATTGATACGATGAGTGATATCCTACTCCGTACCACCATCCACGGCAACAGTGCTACCTAGATAGACAAATTCATCCACCTCCTGAACAGGCTGCCCATTGATACTGATGGGGTGCGTTCGATTTCCTGACAGGCTAAGAATCTTGGAGAGTAGGCAAATGCCGTCTGCCTAATCGAGATTTTTCGGGGAAAATGTCAAAGTCTATTGGATTCCACTGCACCCGTCGGATAAGGCTATATGAAGCACATCCCCGATCACTAAAATGAATAGTATCCGTGAGAAGATGGACCCATGCGGAACTCTACTCCGAATCTCAAAGTTCGCCGACAACACCCCCCTCGTAGCCACCAATTCCTCAGGGATACCTCTCCTGTGCAAGGTCGTCCATATAATATCATGGTTCGCACAGTCGAAACCCTTGTCGAAACCTTTCTTGAAATCAATGAAAAGCAAGTTGAGTGGAGATCTATACTCGACGCATTGTTCGACGATGATTCGCAAAAAAAAACAACCTAAAGGTAAACAAAATTATCTCCTGTTCAAAACTTAATGCCTAATAATTAGCTGAAAATAAACAATCGATGTGAATGGAACGGAAGACTTACAGAAACCCCTTTCAAAAAGTTATACAGGCTGGAAAAAAATATGAACTGATGTTCGAAATCAAAGGACACACAGTCTACTTGTACGCAAGTTGAATCGAAGCCGACCAAAGCCAAGTAATTCCCTTTTTCATATATTTGTGCCTCAACTCCCAACGGCAGTGGGGTAGCAGGGGTGAGGTGACCGAGGAACTTACCTCGAGTGCAATCTCAAAGGGCCCGCCAACTTTTGGAAAATAAAAAAAAAATGTTTAATTAGAAAACTGGAAAGGAGAAAAAGTCAAATAGAAGATCGTTCCATTTTTTTCACCCAATGAAATATTGTTTTCCGGACCAACCTTAAGGGTATACCTGAACGTATATGGTCGGCCTTAGATTTTTTGATAATCAGCGACTCACAGGCTCATTTACTTAACGCGAGCTTGAAACATTGGGTACGCAGAAGGCAATACATTGCTTTTTTTGGGCTGAAAAAGACACCTGTTCAGAAAAAGTAGAAGGCGAATATTTTCAAATTTCCCTGAGGCGCTTGGAGAGCTTGTTACGGCACTGCGAAGCGGTCATTTTACTTTTGATTGAAATACCAAATCGGAATTGGTTTCAATGGCATTCGTAAACCGCATATAACATATTTGTCATCCAACTGGATGTAATCCAACTAATTGCCCCTAATCCAAAGTATCCTTTTGAAATGGAAGCGCCATTCTTCGTCACATAATATGATTCATCCACATCGTTACACGATACATTTGAATGGATGAAGGGAATATTGCTCCAACAAGCTGGATTTTCCATATATGTAAATATGAAGCGACTTTGCGGGGCCAAACAGCAGTTACGGTGCCATGGAGTTAAGGTGACAACATCACGTCATTAGCTGCATGTGCATATAACGAATTCCACGAAGGGCGACTATTTATGGAATTATGTGTCCTTGCATAAAACGTTCACCGCACATTTTCGCATGATGGCAAATGCGTGGATCCGATCTTCAGATGCAATGAGGCTAATGCATATTTCCCGCTTGCTTTTCCACTTTGTCACGCATGTTTGAAGCTTGCTGGCAGCAGGCTAATGAGAAATGAGGGACCAAAAAGAACGTCCCGGTTGCAAAAAAAAAAAAAAAAAAACGGAGAATTTTTGATATTGTATTCATGTCGGCTTTTTGATAAATGTTGCTGTAAATATCGCAAAAAAAAAGTTGAGTTGCATCATATCTCCACATGTTTCCAAATGCTGGGTCTTATGTCTTGTTTACTTCGGCGAAACTGAGGTGATTTCGTCGGGTGATTTCGAAAATCACTGTACTGTGATTTGACAAAAACAACCTTCTGTTTTTGCTGAGAAAATCAGCCAAATTAGCTTCCTGCTCGATGGTGGCTATCCGATTAGACCTTTTTTAGGGTTTTGTAGTAAAAAGAAAACCCTTATGAAATCGGTCAAATGTCTGTCTGTCCGTGTGTCCATAGAATATCTCACGAACGGCTGAAGCTACATATATTTTTGGGTAGGGATCATGGCCAAATGGTCTTTCAGAGCCCAATAATGACAACAACGATTTAAAATAACCAGAATTTATTTAACTCCAAAATTTGTTTTTACTAACAAAATGTCAGCACAGGAGTGAGTGAAAAATCCAAATACGAAAAACAATGAATAGAAATGGAATACATATTTGCTTAACGAATCGCCCGCCATGGGACGTCAATGCGGCAACCATGAGAAACGATGCCTACAGTCTTGTTGACTGTTTGGCAATGGTGCACACCAGTTTTAGTCTTAAAAAATTATACAAAGTATCTACACTGCATGCAGATACATCGAAACATGGATATGTCTTATGCCTACCGAAAGCGTGGGATGTGTTTTGTCGAATGATTTCATCCAGTATAACTATACTGGGATCTTTATAAAACTTACGCCGATATCTTCAACACAACAGGTTACACGCAGTCGGTAGCCAAAGACATGTCCATGTTTCAATGTATCTGCGTGCAGTGTAGATACTTTGTATCATTTCCCACCAAAAGCCAATAACCTGTCTTCCAAGAACCGATTCCCGATAAACCCGCCCCAAATCAAACTTAACACCCCCTTTAAGAGACAGCGAGACATACCCCATTGAAAGCTAACGTCCCCATATGAACCGGATACACCCGTTCTAATGAGATTGAACACCCAACCACATGAGACAGATAGACACGCCCTATTGAAAGTCAACATTTATGCTGCTAATACATCGTACCGTATGTGGAGATTTTGTTCTGTGTTTTTAGCACGTAGTATAAATCCGCCATTTTGTTCTATTTGTTTATTGCACGTGTGGTGGTGGCCCACATTGTGAACCAGTCAGACCTCAAATCGCCGCCATTGCAAATGCACAACCACAGTCGCTGGATCACCCGATTTGGCTCGAATTAACTTCATCCGCTCTCGCTCATCTTCGGGGGGCGGGAACTATGTACACTCTCTCAAATTGCGTCTGCGCATGTCCAAGTGTTAGTCGAACTGGCTACTTGCTACTTTTTCTGGGATCCTAGTGATTCAGATAGTACAATGGGTGCTATTTTAAATCGGCCACTACATTCATTCTTGCCGTCCACAACGTCAACCTTTATCGCTATCAAATCAACATCTCAACATGTACACACAAGATCCCCGCAAGCGCGCCGCCCGCGCGGATCCACAAGCAACAGCCATGCACAATGATCACTTCACTCAAACGACATGCACAACTAGAATAGAAAAATTTTAAATGGGCTTGTTTCCTCTTCTGACCCCCGAGTAGAAAAACAGACATTTCGTGTGACGGACAGATTTTTACGATGATCCCCAGCTATAAGACATATCCATGTCAAAAATTATAAACAAGCGCTTATGCGTGGAAAATGGGAATTGAATTTCTCATAGTAGATAAATGTATGATGAGAAAAAAACATTCAATACTAAATTCCTTCCTACTCCTTCTTATTGCACATTTTCTTAGTGTCTTAGCTTAAATAGGGAGTTAAATAAATTTAGACACAGCAGGCAAAATCACAATATTTATTCGCTTGACAAACAATTTGGAACATTTATTACATCGGAATGCATAAGGACATCAGTCATTTCCATCTGATGCTAAAGTCTTCTATTGAAAGTGTTTGCAATAAAGGAATACTATGGAAGAACTTATTTTTGCGAGAAACAGCTATCTTTTATATTAGTACTTAACTAACATCCTCTGTATGTATCTTCTTATATTTATGTCTAACTCCCATAACATTTTGCCATGATTGTTTGCACGAATGTTGCATCTATTTTTGGAATTTATTGGCACTTTTGCAGAATGAAGACGACACCGCGCACCATATGATTCTAAGCCACCGGCACCACCACCACCACCATCATCCCTATGGCGAACTCCCAATACAAATTCGGAAGAATATGTTCCCAATGAATAAGTCCATGGCTTGGAGATTTATGAAGGTGTAGCATCTACGCCTTTTTACTTAGCGCAACAAGAAATATGGACTTTGTCGGCCATAAAGCATGCCACAATTGCACACCGAAGCCGTTGAATACTGGGTGAATCTTCGTTTAGGGGAAAGCAAGGATTTTGATCGTGGTTGAGCTCAACTTATTTCATGTAAAATAGATTTAATCACATGTGCTTTTTTCCCACTCTCACTCGCTTTGTACTTACATATGTCTGACGGACTACTCCTGTAATTTCATAATAAGTTTGGCTCTTATTGAAAGCAAAAATAAAACTGTTTTCGGCACAATCCATGTTTTTGTGTCACGACGAAGTAACAATGACTAATGGTATTATGCGCTTATTACTATTATTACTACTACTTCACCTTAAACCCTAGTGGGGGTGCAAAGTGCATCAAGTACCCCTGCGAGCAATCGTACTTGATTCTGGGCAATGGAACGTAACTGCCCCCACGATTTACCCATCAATTCACACTTTATCGCAACAGATTGCCGCACTGACTTTCTAGGACGCCTCTTTGTTTGGGAATAGGGTTCCATTCCATGGCATGTCCGGAAATGCAGTTACCACCCTTCCGCAGTGTGACCTATCCATTGCTATTTTCGCCTGTGTCTAAATGAATTATAATAATTTCATTAAATAAATAAAGGCATACCAGCCCCACATTGGACGTCAAATATTTTCAGGCTTTTACTACTATTTTTCCACTTTTTTCCACTGTAAATTTTCACTGATGTAGAATTTCGAAGATCCCATTTGTGTGCTTAGAGAGATAGATGAAGTACAGTGGTCAAACCAGAACCACTGTGACCTGGGGAATATTGTGCTATTACCCTTTGTATCGGTAAGCTTGACTAGATCATACGATTCAGCCGACTCTTCTCGATAAACTGACTGATCTGTCCAAGTTAGAGGAGATGTCCTCTGTCAAAGGGGATGTTACGGTGGGTCGTCCTCGCAAAGGATGTGTTGTGAGGTCTCATCAATTGAAATTCATTATTGGTCAAAGATGCGAACCACTATGTCGCCCGGTGAACTAGGAATGTTCCGTTTTTTTATTAACGCGCCGCGCCGGGGAGCTCCTGAACTTTAGATTCGAGCGTTGTAGAGTAGCGACCAAGTTCTCACGGCTAACGAGGGCGTCACATTACTGCGCAAATCGCGTAATCAGTCTTCCAGATTCGTTGAAATTCCCATTCTGGGTAGTTGCCCATTACCAGATCCTAGACGACTGGTGATAAAGCACCACACCTATCATCACTTAACTTACCATTAATTCTTTTGTCAAATTTAAATCACAACGAAAGAGACATTTGTTCTC
Organism: Chloromyia formosa; assembly: GCA_964017055.1. Classification (NCBI taxonomy): domain Eukaryota; kingdom Metazoa; phylum Arthropoda; class Insecta; order Diptera; family Stratiomyidae; genus Chloromyia; species Chloromyia formosa. The sequence goes on along the minus strand of OZ024818.1, from coordinate 3,503,811 downwards.
AAATCTCTCCTACATAAGCGGCGAAAACGACTCATAGGGCGTTCCACTAACAGTGAAATAAGAAGAATTGGTTTAGTACTCATCTTAATCAGTCTGTCCAAATAATCCCTAAATAGATGCCTCTTAAGTTTACCAACAAACAACTTCAAATAGCAGCTGGGCAGGATGACAGCACTAAAAGTATGGAAAAAGGAACAGGTTATTTAGTGTCAGGGCTCACCAGAATGATGCCTGACAGCGACGACTATGCGTGAAATGGTACAGTGGCGTCTTGCATTTTCCAATTGTGTCGGTGCTATCAACCGAGAGAAATAGAGAAATTTATGGTAGTGGCAAGTTCTGGCATTCGGACGATTTTCATGTCATGAATCCTTTTATCCGTACATTGGCGAAGGGCTCAGCTATCGCTTACACAATGTCAGAGGTTAATATTTCGCCAACAACGGGTGTGTGGCAGTGTCTCGCCATAGACATTTCAATTTTATTAAGCGCTGAGGACATGCAATTTCCATTTTCCCCATTTTCAATGGTTGCCGAGCGATAAACGTTTGTATAATGACACACGTAGACGCATTACAATCCGTGAAATGAACAGATTTTGGGCCACTTGCATTTTCCTCACGTTTCTATCGTTTATTGTTTGCGAGACGCGATCGCGATGGGAAATAATCCGCGACATGCATAGACAGTGGCGATGCACTCCATAGACCACTAGTAGAAGTAAATTTTGTTTATTCTCTCTTTTTTGGTAAACATTTGAAGGTGCCTAGATATGAGCACGGAAGGATATTTTCTTATTGCGCTGTTAAATAAATCAATTTTAGTTGCATGTAAAATTACAGACTTTATTGCTATTACTGATAAAACAAGATTTTGTAATGGTCACTATTTTGAAAACTTCGCGCTTACCATTCACTCGGCGTCAACTTCATATTGGATGAGTGGTTGGTGAGACAATGGGCGCGGTCCTGGAAGCCTTCTGATATGGATCTAACTTTTCTGTTTTCTCCTCTATGTGCTTCCGCCTCCAGTAAATTTAGTACAGACAACTGTCAATTTTTGGATCTGAGAAATATTCCCACAGACGACATACACGGCCGTCTTGTCAAAAAAGATCTGTCAAGTTTTTAATTTCAAAATGGAAAATTTAGTTATTGCGGAATTATTGGATGAGTTCGGTGATATCCAAATTGTAAATAGTGTGCAAAGCATACTAAATATAGTGCGCGTTACCATGGATAACAACATTACAAACAATTGGAGTTTCTTGGACGGGATTGAGCGCGAAAACCGACCCAGAAATGCAAATTATTTCGAACAAACAGTTCCCCGATACGACGACTTCCTATTCAAGGAGCAGGTTTGTAGGCCAAAGGCGCAGCAAACTACCACTAAACACTTCGCAACACGTCCTGCTATGTTGCTTTGGTGACAGAGGCGCTGGTGACATATGAGAACTGTCAAAATTGCTGATTTTAGAAATTGACCAGAATAATATTCAGATCCAGAGGGGAAATTGTCAGATCCAAAAGTAACAGTTGTCTGTACTAAATTTACTGGAGGAGAAAGCAAATGGAGGAGAATTTGAGAATTGTCAAACCCTGATCCGCTCGCAGGAACGCAGCCAATTTGATAGCCGTCATGAGAAGACGCCAACTGCGGGAATGTTGAGTGACTCGCCCTCAGAGGAACTTCTGAAGTGGCCCATAGGCTCAATTTATGGGACGAGAGAAGAGCGCGTTTAATTTTTCATGGGAGAGAGAAAGAACGGGACTATTAATGCCAACCACCAAGAGGACGCGGATATTTGACAGCTATATATACAGCGGGGAGTCAGAAACGAAAACAAAAATTTTAATATCGGTTTTCTGACAGAAAACTCACAAAAACTAGTAACGCGCACATCAAATCTAAATATTTAATGTTTTACCTATAAGCAGACACCCCCGTCTTAGGGATACGTTGGTTATTTTTGCAGTCACCGACGAGGCATTTCAATCTACCGCAACTCACTACCGCACCAATTTGTCCTACCGGAAATTTCACTAGTGTCTTCTCTACATAATCGCGGCTCTTTACACACAAAAACCGGCTCCAAACTTTCGCGAATTCAACCGTATTTACTTTTTGCCACTTTTTGCACAAAGCGTTTGACAGCCATATGCACAACGTGAAAATGACAATCTTAAAACCGTTAACTTTACTCTCCCAGCTCTCGTCTTTTTCAAGAAGAATATCGTCCCATTTTCAAGCTGTCAATTTGTATGGTTTGGCAGGCATATACCCACTCCTTTGTTAGTTATATTCAAATGACTCGCCATTGACATCGGTCGAGGTTTATTTTTGTTCCGTCGCTGAGCCAACGTGAAGAAAAAGATTGAGAATTTATTGCGATTCGACACGGGTATTTTGAGCGGTGTTTCATCGGGTGGAGTTATTCTTTCTGGAACCGCCAACGTCACCAGGGTTGGATTGTTTTTGTGTGTTGAGACAACACAAAATCATTCACGGTTGCGCGTATTAGCTTTGTCCTGACCATGCAAAAATTATACATCGACGGTCATTGCCTGCACTTTTATTTTTTTGATTGGTGTTCCTGGATCGTGCGACCAAATTTCAACCTTCGTTGTGATTGGGTGGGCTTCTGTTTTGGACCGTGTCGACACGGTTTCATAGATACTTTGCGAAAACGATACGATTTCAGACACCGATACCAGAATCTTTGTGAAGCGGATTCCTAGAGTTTTCACAGTTCGCTCTTGACAAGTTCTGTCACTCCATTCGTAAATAACTGTTGGCCTCAAAGTGCGTATAGTGATCGGAAACTCTGTCCTCGCTCGTCATTTTGTTTAGAAATTGTGTTTAAAAGTGCAAATATCCCTTATTAATTGGCGCATGTTTGTGATATTGATGGCGGCACGGGAATCGTGTCATTTCCCGAAGAAATCACAAGTCGGAGAAGGGGTAATGGATAAGGAAAGAAATCACGATACTTTTAGGAACGCACCCATTGTCCACCCCCAAGGCACATGATACATGTTATCTATGTGATGGTTGGGGCAACGAGCGGGCGAAAACCCCACCCAAATCTATATGGTTGACAAAAACGGTATTTATTTACAGCCGATTCTCATCATACAGTTTTGTACCACAAGGAACATTTAATTGAACAAGTTATGAAAATGAACGACAACGAACTCGTGGCGAGGGGGCGATGCATTGCACCCGGGGTCATTCTATTTGTGCCCTTTAAAATACATCAGACATCGCCTCATCATAACTTTGAACTGTAATTTTGCAGCGAAACCATGGAATTGCAAGTAATTAAGTCTGTTTGTGGTTTCCGAACGGTAGCCAATTTCAATTGAAAGGTAAGTGCAAATACTGATAACCTGTCATTGGAATGATAAAAGGGAGATTGCATTGCAATTTGAAATTCCATTCATCGAGTCAGTTTCATTGAAATGTTATGAGTTGCATTAATTACAGATCTGCATGTTGAACATGTACGAGTATACTGTTTAGTAGGAAATGTGACATCAAAAGGAGCTGTAGCTTTGTATTTTCAATGCTGACTTTTTAGGTTAGGATTCTGAAATCATAAGATTTTAATATTAGTCAACCATGGCTACCCAACAATTTTGCTCTTACAAGACACAACAAGAGTTAACGTTGAGAATTATATTTTCGTAGTTTCACTCTGGTAGAGTACTACAAACACCTTGTGAAAGCTTTACCAGCGTTAAATGACGCAGAAGTTAATTTTATCGTAAATCAAAACCTTAACTCTTATGAGTACTGCATAAGTTTCGCAAGGAAAATATTTGTGTGCATATAAGAGCACATTTCTACTTTCATAATAAGTACTTAATTTTTGTTATTAGAGCCGTACCGTTTTTGACAGTTTTGTTACAAAGAGAATGATATATGCCCCAAAAAATATCTTACGTTTTCCGGAGTAGAGCGCATAAATAAAAAATTGTATTTTCGATGGCACACATTACAAAGTGCATATTATATAGACAATATTACATATTGAGCAGATCGTTGTTTTTTCATCAATGTGAAGCAAAATATTGATGCGCTTTAAATTTTATCGTTGATATTACACACTTTGCCTCGAAAAAACACACACCGCGTTAAAAGTAACAAAGTGTTAACAAATATTTTGTAAAAAGTTGTGTGTGGCACCAATTTTGCAATATTTCTTAATCGCATTGAATTTTTTAGCAGTCGCTTACGTCGCCAATTTTCATAGAAATTTTCATAACATCTGCGTACTGCTATACCCGCACGTATTGAAAATTTTAGATGCTATCATCTGCAAAAATTAAAAAAAATAGTGGTCTTAAATGGCTTGCTTGCGGTACTCCCGATGTACATCTTATCATACAGCGCTATGTACAGTATTAAACTTCACAAAACGAGTCCTATCAGTTAAGTAGGATCTCACCCAGCTTAGAAAAGTCGACTGTATACCTAAATTTTCTAATTTGCGAAGTAATGGGCTCATTCACAAAACATTGAGCAGCTACGTAGCGACATTTCCCCTCCATGTCACACGGAGCGACTGCTCCCTGTCACAACCGTCACACACCTGTTTTGTGAATACACCGGCTACATATCGAATTTGAGACAATCAGCTGACATGGCAAATGTCTAACAAACGGCTAACGGCTGTCTGTTTAAATTGTTTGGTTTGGCCGGGTTATACAAATATACAATTAATGAAAACACCACTCACCTTTTAATTGTAATTTTGCTGAAAAATTCCCGTAAAATAACACGCAGGACGTTGTGTTGTCAAACACTCAAACACTCAACACTCAATCAAATGACATATGACGCGCGCACCATCTGTGATGCGAATTGTGAAAACAAAAATGTATCACGCTCCAAGCTAAGGGAGCGTGGAAAATTTTCGCTCAAAAGGAGAAGTAGCCGCTCAGCAACGGCTCCATGGAGCGATTGCATTCACCAGACATTGGGACAGTAGCACTCCACAGCGCTCAAGAGGGGAAGGACCGCTCAGGGAGCGATGATGATTGCAGAATGCAGGCAATATGTTGTGATCAGCTTCATCGAAGGCCTTCGAAAATTCGGTATACACCACATCAACCTGCATTCAGAATCAGCAGCAAATTTAGTAAAAGAAACTAAATTAGTTGTAGTTGATTTACCTTTATGGAAGCCATGCTGACATGGCGATATCGACCGGCTAACCAAAACATCTATTTTATTTGTAACAATCATTTCAAAAAGCTTCGGGATAGCCGATAATTTGGCTATAGGATTATAATTATCTATGTATATGATGTTTTGGACCCTTTTTATGAACAGGAGTAATAAACGAGACCTTCCATTTATCGAGAAAAATACCTGTAGACAAAGATATATTTACAAATTTTCGTTAGGGGACGACAAAAGGACTGCATGCAATTCTTTAGGAAAATATTAGCAGTACAATCCGGTTCGGCTTGAATACTAATATCAAGCTCAGCCATAGCACCCAACAGGTCGTCTTCAGAAATCTGAAGAGCACTGCTAAGGTGCTCATAAGATATTTGAGCAACTAGAGGTCTCTCATCGATATCAATATTCATTTCCGGCGAAACTGAGCCTGACATATCATAAACGGAATTGAAAAAACTTGCAAAACCATCACATACCGATTGAACATCAATATAAATTGTAACTTTTTCGGAATGCCTATATTCTTAAGTTTGCTGTTTAGAAAATTCCAAAAAGCTTTGCTGTCAGTTTTTATGTTATGTTCTGCTGGAGCAATATATTGTTCAAAAAGATATTTATTCAACAATTCATTCTCTTTTCTCAATCTAAAAAAGTTAATTTTGTTGGCAAGAGAGAGTGGACTCTTGAATAATTTATGCGCTTTATTTTTTGCTCCTTTAAGCTTGTTTAGTTCCTTGGTAACCCAGCGATTAGTTTGTTTCACTTTACAATGTTTCAGAGGAATATATTTTTAAATTGCTTCAAATAATACTTATTTAAAAATACCATAACACTCAAAAATGGGGCAGCTTTCATCAACTTTGCAGTTTTGTCGGTTCAAAGTACCGTTGTAAAATAATCATTTTAATTTCCAATTAAAAATCGATTTTGAAATTCCATTAAAGTTAAACAGTTGTATCTTTGAAGAAACAATGATTTTCGTGGCCTACAAAAAGTTGTTTTATATATAATTTTATAAAATATATTTTCAGAAAGTCAGGCCAAATCTCGGATTAAATGATTGGGAGAGTGGTAAATTTTGATTTTGTTCGGCAAGTCCAACTTTTTGGCACAATTTTCAAAAAATGCTATAACTCTGTAACGGCTAAAGAAAGAGCGTCTATGTTTCGAGTCAATTTTCCACAAACGAACAGTTTTATCTACCATGAAAGTATTTACCATCTGAAGCGGGACACCCTGTTTAAACAAAGAAGAACAAAAGCAGGTTGATACATACTCGTACATATCATATCAAGTGACCTACAGTTAACTTCTTTGTATTTTTGTTTGTTTACGGTGAAAGTGATAAGTTAAATTGATTGTACATATGTATTATGCCCGTTACAGACAATGGACCATGACTGGCAATTGGAAGCCATTGCCATCGTGTATCCACACGTATGGCGGTTAGTGGCGAAGGCGTTTGGCAGAAAATTTGTTTTGAAAGCCATTACGAGCCAATTGCTGGCAGCCATCACCGCCACAAGCCGCGATCTGTCTAGATGCACCACAGCAACTGACAGCGATGGGCCATTGTCTGTAGCAGGCATAAAGAACCTTAACTGTCAAGTCAACATTTTCCCCGGAACACAATCTCCTATAATCTTATTATTTGCTTCGTTAGTCTCCTTCGAATACTTGTAACGAAGAAGTAACTAATTTGTCAAGAAAAACGCATTATGTTCGATACGGGGGTGAGCTCACGTGAAAGGCGCAGATAAGCCATTGCATTTCGCAAGACGACTTGAGCCTGAGGATGTGCTTGAATCATGGGTAGTTTTCGAATATCTAGGCGAGGTATTCTTTGTTTTTGCTTATCATATAAAATATGTATGTATCTCAAAATGTTGATAAAATAGAAACAATTATAATTTGGAAGAATTAAGAATCGATAAATGAATCGGATACGTAAAAAAATAGCTATGTACGTCATTAGCATATGCGCAGTTCATTTCCTTGGCACTTTGGCAATGTGGGTGGTTGGCTGATAATAATAGTAGGGTGGATTAAGTGCAAACAAAGTGCAATTGCAAAACTGCCTAGACAAAGAATAACCTTGGAAACATATACTGAATTTCTTTGTTTGGAATACGGCTGTAATCCTATTTTTAAGAAAATTCACATTACGAGTATATTAATTCGTAGTTCGACATAGATTTACGTCTGTAAGTACGTATCAGGATTGGTTGGTTAGTTGATTAGAGTGCATGTACATTGCCCAGTAGAAAAACAGAAAAACAAAAGTATCGCTAAAATGTGCGCCATTTTGATGCCACACGCCTCTTAAGAGGAATAAACCGTCGTTATTTAAGTTGCTCTGGAGTTTTCGTCCTTAGATCCATCGTGTGGAGTTGAGCAAACGTGGTATCTCCTCGATATCCTTCGAGGAAATGTCGAATATGTCTGTTAAAAAAGCACTGCCCAATTCTTGATGCCTGATTCTTGCAAGAACCGGGCATTCGCGTAAGAAATGGATCAGAGTTTCCTTCTCTTTCTCATTCCTACAGCCTCGGCAAAATATGTTGTAAGGTATACACAAACTGGCCGCGTGCACTCCCTTTGGCCAATGGCCCGTCGTAACTGCAATAGCTCTAGCAACATCCGAACGGGTTCTCTTCAGAAGAGCACTTGTTCTATGTGCGTCATATGACGGACATACTTTCCCAAACGTGGCACCCGTTGTGAGTGCACCCCTTACCAGGATAGCACTTTGTTCTTTTGACACTCTACTTATAAAACTCATGAACTCTGAACATTCCTTTGTGTCATTCCGATATTTATTTCACTATCTTTGGAATCGTTTTCAATTACAGCTACAAGTCAGTGTCCGTTACACATCTGAAAGCATGTCATTAGTATAATGCTAACCAGTATGGGACATTTATGTGTATTTATTTATCTTTCGATGACTAATTTTAGCGTTTTCCAATCGGTGCAGTTCCGTGTCGAAAGCATACTGAAAAATCATTTTAAATTAACCGAAGGACAAAATTGTATGGCAATATTCCCTTCAATGGAAGTCATTAACTCGTGCCTATTAATATCTTTTTTTCTCTCTGTGCTATGGATTTCGCGATCCGCATCATTTAACGGCAATCGGCAACGGTTATTTTGTGTTTTAGCATTAAACACGAGAGCGGATTATAATGAGTTAATTATTCATTATGCCGTAATGGGCAAAGTGTGACATGTGTACGACAGAATGCAACGAAGAGGAGTGTCAAACATGATTTAAGCCTTTGCATTGTGTGCTGCATTTCAACGTCAAGACAGAAGAAACTGTAGCGAATGGGCCGTTCATCCGGTCGCTATGGCGATCCCGTTCGTTCACACGGCACGGTTCAATGACAGAACCCTGAAGAATACCACCGGCATGACTAATTTTCAACTGTTACCAGCGCACAGCGGTGGTGCATCCATCTTGGAGCCGTCATTATTCACGGTGCCATAATTAACGAAATGATTTGTCACTCTCCTCTCGTTAGTGAAATCCTTTCTTCAAAGAAGCCATCCACATGTTTGTATTTATGGGCTTGGGCATTGGAAAAAAAAAGTATGCACGAATATGTTTATATCTTTTTTTATTTGTATCGATCTTTTGTGATCGGTTTTGGGTTCGTCATCGTCCATCCTTTGAAAAAAAAACAAACTGCTGGGCAACAGCAACAATAGCGGTGCGTTGTCCTGCAGATAGTGAATTTATTGAAATAGCTTTATGTTGCTAGCGTGGATTAAGGGGGCACCATGAAATTAGCCATTTGGAAATTAGCCATTAATAAGCAATTTCGGCTGAAACCAAAACTGACCATGCATGGACACTTTCATTTCACACTCAATGTTCAATTTCGTTCAGAAACGAAAGTCAGTGTATATGGTTACTTTCACTTATCATTCGCAAATATTATTTCGATTTGAAACCGAAATTGTGCATGAAAAAAATGGTGGATGCAAATATGCTAGGACGAGGTCACGAGACCTGCTGAAAGAATAACCACGAGTCTTGCAGCGGGTCTTATGACTGGCTTTGCAGCAGGTCTCAATGGTTGGTTTTTAGCAGTTCTCACATGACCAGTGCTGCCAGATCTGTCATAGCAAATCCCGCGAGAGAAGGCCCATTTCCCGCGAGAGAAGGCCCATTTCCCGCGAGAGAACGCCCAATTCCCGCGCAAAAAACCGCGAAAATTTAAAAATGTTCCTAATAGTGAAAAATATCTTTTTTTCAGTAGAAAATGAATAAAACTCTGATTTTCCGCAACAAAATTTCAAAAGCACTGGAAAGATTGCTTACAGTATATAATACAAAGAATAAGAGTATTACCATAATGTTTTTTATTTTATTTTTATTTTTTTAATCATACAAATGAATACATTTTTAGCTTAATACATGTCTATTGCTTAGTTCACAGAACAAAATACATATCAGTTGTGTTTTTTAACAGCCGAGCAGAGCGGAACGGGACACCATAAAGTTAAACTAGCAACCAATAAATTTGTTAGCGTAATTGTGTGGTGTTGTTCTGCTCTACCCTGCTCGGCTGTTACAAAAAAGACATCTAGTTTTGAAAACAAGATTCGCTGTTTGCGTGGTCATCTGCATTTAAAACTAATACAAATTCCTCGATCGCTGCAGTGACATTATAATCCTCTGAAGAAACTCCCGCATTTCCCGAATCTATTTCTTTGTTGTATTTCTGGGAAGAGTCAACCAATCTTAGCACTTCTGTTGGGTATTCATAATTTTTACAACATTTTCCGTGGCGTTTGAGACCATAGCGAATCGACAAAATTGCATTCATCATATCGATTTTGAGAGCGTTTCTCAATTTTGTTTAGACGATGTTCATTTGGCTAAAAAGCCTTTTGATTTCTGCGTTTGAATGCGGTAAAGTAAGCATTCCTACCGCGAAATCGGCTAATAGTTTGAAAGGATTTAACCCTGATGAATCAACATATTTGTATACTTCATTCCAAAATGCGACCGTGTTATTCTTTTCATTCCATTTAACCAAGTGAATTTTAAAATATTGCTGCTCAATTTCAGTAATTTTGCCAGCAGAAAAATTAAAGTTCTCTAATAGTTGATGCAAGTTTTCTTTTGAAGCCGAAAGAACATTTGAAACAGATAAAAGGGAAATTTTTTCGAGGGCTGAAATGTTCACTGGCAACCTTTGTTGCAGTTGTTTGAATAAAGAAAGTAAAAACCTTTTGCACGTTGAACGAAAAATATAAAAATAAAAAATAAAACTTTGTGAGCCCTTTCACTTAGGTGATCCACAACGGTTATCGCAGAGTGGCAGCAAACGAATGTAGCAAGAGCAGCCTCGGCCTTCGATGAATCATAGGTTTTAACTTAAAACTCAAGCGTCTTTTGTCGGTTAGATGAAAAGGGTTTAGCTGCTGCTACGTGCTTCGCTGTTTTGGCGTGGTTTAGGAGGCCGCTATGTTTTGATACCAAATCACATTTGCAAAATCTGTGAAATTTACAAAAGTATTTTCATTTTTCATTGACTTTGTATTCGGCACTTTTTAGATTTAACAAATAGAGTTGTCAGAAAACAACATATCCGCTGAAAGTGTTTTTTATTTCAATGAATTGTGCACAATACACTCCCGGCTACTTGATTAGGGATAGCCACTTCAAAACTTGTTTTACTCAAAATTTCCAGTATCCAGGTCAGAGAGTAAAATTTAGCATCCGTTACTTTGCTGCTTAAACTTTTTAAGAAAAATTTGGGAGATTTGATATACACTCCCGGTCACTTGAATAGAAACAGCCTTTTCAAGCATTGTTTTATTCAAAATCTCCAGTCAGTACCTTAGGTCAGAGAGCAAAACTTTGTATCCGCTATGAAAGCTTATTTTGTTGCTCATACTTTCTGAGAAAAATTATGGAGCTTTGATTAATAACAGTTATATTTTCTTAAGATTGTGTTGATGCACTAACCAAAATAAACGTTCAAAATTGGGTCACTTGCATACTCAATTGCCCTAACCCCTTGTGGGGCATAACGCGTCAACTGTTCCATGTGGCCCAGTTGACGTTTCGTTGGCATAAATTGGTTTCAGAGAATGCAGTTGCCAGCATGCACCTCCTGCACATCCATGGCCACGAACTTCGTCGTGGACGGGATTCGAACCCGAAACGCCGGTAGTCAAACATGAGACTGATGCCTCAACACACTGCGCTACCGGTCGCCCCAATTTACCGTAATTTAGTGAAAGGTTACCCAAAGCATAATGAATGGCCTCAACTAGCTTTTCTCTGTTCTCGAACTGCATGCTTCCTTCGTCCTTTTTTCAAGTAAATCTCCTCCAAACATATATATCCTTCCAAATAGACAAAAAATATTCTAGAAAGGGTGAAGGAAGCATGCAGTTCGAGGACAAAAAACAGCTAATTAAGGCCATTCATTACGCTTTGGGTAACCTTTCACTTTCACAGATTGTATAATTTTTACGTTTACTCACTTGCAACGAACTTTGGTTTCGCAACCAACAATTTGCATAATCCATTCCTTTAATTCAGTTTCTAGCTCCCATTTTTTATTATATCTCACTCGTTGCTTTGGTTTATCGACAACGGCTTTGGCCATTTCGCGTCCGGAATCGGAATCAATCTAAATTAGTAAAATTGATAACGGTTCATTTGTTGTAAGTGAATGAGCATACTTAAATGTATAAAATACTTACTACAATATAATTATTTAATTGTACGGCGTACAAATCGAAGTCATCAATAAAATACTGCGTCGTCCTAACACTTGTATGAGCAAATAGCCACCTCACGAATTTCTGCAAGGGATTCGAAAACGATTGCATTCCGCGTATTGCGCCAGGTTTTCCAATTTTCAAGTTATCCATCCAAATCCAATGCACACATATGAATACGAATCGCTGCTGCTTCAATTTATCCGTAACGGTTTTGTTGACCAATTCTCGTTCTCGTCCGGAATCCTGAATTAGTAAAACTTTCAATTAGTTTCAACAAATGAACGGTTATACGTTCATTTGTTGAAAATTAATAGTTTTACAATGTATGCATCAGATACTTACGATACAATCTTTTAATTCTACGGCATACAAATCAAAATCTGCTGTAAAATGCTGCCGCAACGCCGTACTTGTATGAACCATAACCAATAGATACCACTTCCACCACTTCATGATCACGATCACGAATGGCTTGGAAAAAATCGAAAACGATTGCATTCTGCCTGAGAGCCTGACTCTCCAATTTTCCCGCTATCTGTCCAATGTGAATGCACGTATACGAATGAAATGATGGCGGGACCCGCCGGTTCGCTCGCTGGTGGAGTGGAGTGGTGGCGGTGGAATACATGCAAGACTGTGTGAAGAGAAGACTGGAGAATGTGCATTCTTATTGGAATTGATCATATTCTAATGATAATTCTCATAAGAGTTCGTAGAAGGATACAGTAAAGCGAAAAAGTAATTTGCGGACAATTTCGCATTACGTTGACAAAATTTTTGTAAAATTTCGGCTGACTTCAAAAAACCGCACTAAAATCGCTTTAAATGCCAGAAAACCGCTCAAATTCCCGCTCCCGCGATAGATGGCTTTATCCCGCGCGGCATGTTCAAAAACCGCAGCTTTTCGCGGGAAAACCGCGCATCTGGCAGCACTGCACATGACTGGCTTGAAAATAGATCTGGAATGTGGCCATGCAGCAGGTCTCTGTTTTGTGGATGGTTTTGCAACATGTCTCGAGGCTGGTCTTGCAGCTGGTCTCATTGCTGGTTTCGTAGCAGGCCGCGTGGCTAGCCTCGCAGCAGGTCTCATGCCTGGTCTTGCAGCGGTTCTCAAGGCTAACCTTGCAGCAGGTCTAGTGGCTGGTTTTTCAGCACATCTCATATGCTATTCCCGCAGTAGGCTGTATTTCGAACATTTTAACTTGTTTCTAAAATTCTTTAATATTTCACCAAAAAAACAGTAAATTGTTCATGAATCTTAAAACTAGCGACTCGATTACATCAATCAAGCATTACTTTCACCACTTTCAGGCGGTCATTCATCCCCTACTAAGCCAAAGAAAATGCCGCGCCGGTCAGGTACAAGGCTTGTGCAGGTCTCCGAATAGTAAAAAAATGCGTTGTATTCATCCAACACCATTATTTTGTAGTTTTAAATTGCACAATTTCGCGATGTTGCTCTGATCAACCGCCTCGATCAGAGAAGTGCATCCGCCAGCATCATATGTTAAGTTCTTCAGCATCTCTAAATACTGTTTATATGCACGAGTATGTATGGACAAAATGTTGATCGTCATCGTGTCGTGGCCATGTACCAGCGGAAGGTCAATGTTACAGAATTTATGTCCTTGGATGCCGTTGCAAGTAATAAATAAGACTTGCTCCACGATGACTCCACAAGAAGATCCCTTCTTACAATATTGAATGCGCAAGAAAACGAAAAAAAAAGTTGCAACTACAACTAAGACATAATGTGATGCATCATCAGTTGGTGCAACATGTTAGCTTGTGTTTCTTTGTAATTAGAACAGAGCAGAATAGCAGCAATGAAACGATTAAGATAAGAACAGAGCAGAACCGAAGAATTTAGGGGACAATGGAGTAGTTCCTGGGTTTAGGGTGTGTCTCGGTAAGTAGCCTCAAACCTCAACTCAAATGTCAAGGGAAATATTAAATTCTAATATATATTGTAGTATCCACAGTAAAAATACAATCTATAACAGATTTTATTTGGGTGGGAGAATAACTTTGTTAGCAACGTTCCTAGTTGACCGGGCGACGTATAGTGGTTAGCGTCTTTGAACAATAACGGGTTTTAAATTGAGAGGATTTTAGCGAACACTAGGGTAGTTTAGTGACAGATCTCACGGAAAAATTAATTGAATATGTAAAAAAACATAATGTGTTGTTTGACATGTCACATACTGACTACAACAAAGTGCGCATACAATTTAAAAAAAAAAAAATAAAAAACAACTGTTCCTTGCAATTGCGATTGCAATATGGTCTTCTTCGCTTCCTCCGGTGATCACAATCGTGATCGCGATCGCGTATATGTATGTGTTCTCCGCTTTAGGGTTCAATATGCGCGCGCCTCATGATCGCTAATGTTCGGTAGCATATTGTCGAACGGGCCCGGTGCCAATCGACGAAATCGACGAAAATGACAGTGGATAGGTCACACATTGCGGAGGGATGATAACTGGATTGCTGGGCATGCCATGAAGTGGGACCCAATCCCAACGACGTCAGACAAAGGGGGTATCCTAAAATCTCATGGTGGCAATCTGTGGCGAAAGAATGAGTTGAGCTACTAGGTAAGTCGTGGGGGCAGTTGCGTCCCATTGCCCAGATCCCAGAACCGAGTACGATGGCGCGCAGAAGTAGTTGATGCACAATAGGGGTCAACGCAAAGTAATAACCTTTCAGCACAGAAATTTTGTATGTCTCTGACAGCTTAGTGTGACAAAGCGCCATGCATTTCCTTGCACATCCTTCGAATCGCCTCTCAAACTGAACAACCTCGAACTCTTTAAATTCTCATTTTTTCTTTTTATGTGAGCAGTAAATGTAATTATAGTGAAATTTTTGCAATATTAGCAACTAAAAAGTAAAATCCATTCCATTCATTGAGCTGTAATCTCATAAATTGCTTAATTAACTTACAAGACGGTATACCCTAAAACTGTTTCAGTGCTAAGACCCTCGCATCTTGATATGACATGATACTACTACAATATCAAAGATATTGCATTGTAGTCATGTTCTGTCTAATTTTTACTTTCTTTCCACATAATGAGAAAATAAGAATCATGACAGAAAAAAAATGCTAGTACATCACAAATTGTACAAATTATCTGAAGCGAGACCGAAATTCGCAGAACCCATCGGATGGCCCTAATCTCCGAAACTTTAATCTTACACCTTGTACTTGTACTACAAGGAATATATTTTCGGGCTCAATCCAAATAGGGCCGACACGACGCGACGACCAGAAAAGATCATTTTTCAAGATTCTGATAAAAGAAAAGAGAAACACACAAAAGTTGGGATCTATCATTAACTTTTTAGGGCGATTCGCATTAAGATAAGATGAGGCGCACGATAGGAAGTAGGTTTTTATCAGAGGTTTTATCTAGATCACTCGACTCGACCCGTTTTGGTTGTAAATTAGAAGCCAATTTAGTTTGGTCATCATCATCACCATTCCGGCGAAGACCATCCAAACATTTATACGGGATGATTTTGATGTATTCAAATGAATTGCCAGAAAGTTGATTGTTGTAGCATAACATAACCATTTAAATTCAGAGAAATATACTCGTATTAGTAATTTTGGTGGCAGTAAGCAAAGAATGATTATAATGAAATTTCTGGCCCTCGTTAATATAATGCCATGATTGTAATTAATACGGGCTTACTCAGCAATATTTTGACCGATTACCTGGTGAAGTATCAACTTTCATAAGTGTACCAAGAAGTGCCCCTATTCGGTGCTATCCGATCAAAGGTTGAGCCTTTCTGCAAAGGAACTCCCAGAGACTAAAGGTGACGTGTAAGATTTATATTCAAAATACTCAATTGAAAGGTCCACTTAAATTTTCTCATTTTACCAAAGTTATCGGGGTGCACTGGAGTACTGTTGAAGGCATTTTGAGTCTTCCGGCCAGTTCAAAAGGACCTTCTTGGGTATGAAACGGAAATAATATAATTAGTCCAGTAATCGTGTGGTTTGACGGAGAAAAAAATGTAGAAGTTTTTTCTCAATTTTAGTTTAAGTATTGTATTTTGGTGAGCTGAATCCGAATTTCCACTTTACCACCTCAGAAAAGTGATTCGTTCTGAGAAAACTGCTCGAAAAATGCTCAAAGTACATATTTACCATCTAAAGCTATATATGTATATACAGGGTGATATTAAATATCAGAGGTATTCTCCTAGAACTTAATCGTTAATATAAAGTTGCATAGGTACTATTCACGAGAGTAAGAACACTTCCCTTGTTCTCGAAAATTACAATCAGTTAAATACCACTAATCTAATCACTACTTCTGGACTACTGAAACTAAGGCTGATTTCTTGCCCTGTATCTACGACATAAAATATATGTAAGTACTTGAACGTCGAAAAATCCTTCAGAAATTATCATGTTCTACTTGGAATAAATTAAACTTTATTTTGGAATTCATGAATTTCAAATAGGAAAAGCATTTCATATAAACCACGAATTTCAAAGTTGATTAAGTCACACTTCAGTACAAACTGAATGCACTCTACAAAAGGGGAACAGCAGAATAATTTTCAAGTTAAAACGGATACCATAAATTACTCGAGGATTTTACGGAACATTAACTTTATTTGGGAATTTTCGTAGAGTATAGAATTCGACACCACGCAGTGTTTGATTTTTTTTTTTTTTTTGAGAAAAATGTGTATCGGATTTTAAATGAAGTAAATGTGGAGAAATGTGGTTGTTAATTTTTGAAGACAATACCTGTCAATAAAACTTGGACTCCCTTCAACAGGTTGTCGTTCGATAGGCTCCATTCTCCATTATCAAATTGCTGTTTTACTACTTTGCCTTAACCCCTAGCGGGGCATAGCGCGTCAATTACTCCTGCGCGCCATCGTACTCTGTTCTGGGCAATGGGGCGCAACTCCCCAAAAGATTTACCCAGTACCTGACACTCCTTTGCCACAGATCGACGCCATGTGATTCGAGGACCCCCTCTTGGTCGGCCTTGGTTGGAAATGGGGTTCCATTTCATGGCATGCAAAGCAATGCAGTTATGACTCTTCCACAATGTGTGACCTATCCACTGCCATTTTCGCCTACGTATCAATTCGTCGATTGGCATCTGACCCGTACGCCGACTTAGCTCTTCATTTGATATTGTTTCGGGCCAGAAAATTCTTAGAATTCGACAAAGACATGAGTTGACGAAAACTTGCAGCTTTCTGGTAACTCCTACGGAAACTTTCCATGTACTGCTCCCATACAAAAGCACTGATAGTACCAGGGAGCGAAACAGGCCCAGCTTGGTCTTGATGCTGAGATAACTGCCCTGCCAAATTTTGGACAGCATGCCGTATGCGCGTTTAGCCTGGTTGAAACGACGAGCGATGTCCTGCTCCGTACCCCCATTTTCGGCAACAATGCTACCCAGGTAGACGAAGTTGTCCACCTTCTCCACAGGCTGCCCATTAATATTGATGGCAATAGGTGTCGGATTTCTTTTTCGCAACGGCGGGCTAAGAACCTTGGTCTTGTTGGTATTAATCTTTAGCCCAACCTTGCTTGCCTCCCTCTCCAGATCTAACGCCATTGCGGACAGATCCATGATTTTGTGGGAGAGTAGGCATATGTCGTCAGCGTAGTCAAGATGTTGTAGATAAGATGTCAAAGTCCATTGAATTCCTCTGTCGAGTCCGGATAGGGCTGCATGCAACACATCGCCGATCACAATGAGGAATAGGATCGGTGAGAGGATGCACCCCTGCCGAACTCCACTGCGAATCTCAAAGTCCCCCGACACCTTACCTTTATGCAGAACGCGACATTTAGCGCCGTCATAGGTTGCCTTAATAATAGCCACAAGCTTCTCAGGGATGCCTCTCCTGCGCAAGGCCGCCCATATAGAATCCCGGTTCACACTATCGAAAGCCTTTTCGAAATCGATGAAAAGCAAGTGAAGCGGAGAATCGTATTCAGCGCATTGCTCGATGATGATTCGCAAGGTGTTAATGTGATCGACACAGGAGAATCCGGATCGAAAGCCAGCCTGCTCTTCATCAATTGTGCTTTCTAAGTGGGCCTTTAGTCTTTCCAGGACGATTTTAGCTATTATCTTGGCAACGGCAGGAAGCACACAAATGCCTCTCCAATTATTACAGTCTGTGAGGCTACCCTTCTTTGGAAGTTTGATGATCAAACCTTCCTTCCACTCAGTGGGAAAGGTCTCTGTATTCCACGCTTTATCAACAAGTGGGTGCAGCAAATCGGCAGTTACGCTTGGCGCTGCTTGATAAAGTTCGGCAGGGATACCGTCGAGTCCGGCGGCCTTTCCTCGTTTTAGTGCAATAATTGCAGTGACTATTTCCTCTTTAGTCGGGGCAGTGGACCGTATACGCACATTTTGATGGTTAGCTAAATTATCTATATGAGGGGGAACTTCACCAGAGGTTACACGGTTCAAGACCGCGGCGAAGTGTTCTTTCCACCGCCTCATTTGATCTTCTTCCAAAATAAGTAGCTTTCCATCACCATCTTTCACCGGATGTTGGCAGGAGTTACGACCACCTGTAAACTCCTTGATGACACCGTATACGGCGTTTAAGTTGTTACTTCTAGCGGCTTCTTCTGCTGACGCTAAAAGAGAATTGGCATAAACTCTTTTATCGCGTCGCACACTACGCTGAACTTCTCGAGCTTTCTGACGGTAAAGGAGTTCGATGCTGCTTCGATTGTCGTCTGCTGCTGCAGCCAAACGAACTTTCAGCTCCTTTCTTTCAACAATCCGCTGCCATGAAGCGTCGGACATCCAGGGCTTATTCCGGCAATCCGGGTTTGGGCCAAGGATGGTATTTGCGCTATCAATGTACGCATTTTTTATGGCATCCCAGTTTTCGTTTATGTCACTATCTGGGTGACTAGTTATCACAGCTGCTTTTTGCGCAAGATGGTCATTATATTGTTGTAAGACAGCTGGATTTTTTAATCGAGCGGTGTTGAATTTGCGGCGCCTGGATCTTTCGTCGCTGGGGCGCCACACGGCTGCAATACGCAATCGAACATTAGCGATCATAAGATAATGGTCTCATCCCATCCCAATATCGGCACCCTTCTTGTTTCGCACGTCCAGGAGGCAACTCTTGAATCTTTTACTAATGGCAAAATGGTCGATCTGATTTTGTGTTCTGCGCCGATCAACAGAGGACCAACTGAGTTTGTGGTGGTCCTTATGCTCAAACATAGTACCACCGATGAAGAGACTGTGAAAGTTGCAGAACTCTACAAATCTTTCACCGTTGTCATTACGATCACCAAGACCGTGTCTCCCCATCACATGTCTGAGCCCATAGTTATCAGCGCCAACTTTCGCATTCAAATCACCCATAACCATTATAATGTCACCTTTAGGTGTTCTGGTCTGAACGGCGTTTAGTTCTTCGTAGAAGGAGTCTTTTGCCATGACATTGTCGGGTTCAGTAGGGGCATAACATTGTATTATTGAGATGTTCCTCATTTTGGTCCGGAACCTGGCGGTCAAGACCCTGTCAGAGACCGGTTCCCAGGATAAGAGATAGTTTCGCGCGGCTCTGGTTAAAAGGAGCCCCACACCTGACTCACGGCGACTACCGGTAGCTTTACCGGAGTACAACATTACAGTGCTGCCCGTTGGAGAGATGAATTCTCCGCTGTTCCACCATCTTATCTCACTAACTCCTAAGATATTTAATTTGTACCTCAGAAATTCACTCTCTAATTGAAGAAATCGTGCGTTCTGGGGACCTTCTGATCCATTGTCCAGGAGAGTACGCACATTCCAGAATCCAATCTTTGTCATTGTACGATAGCCAAAAGTCGTAACCGTTGAGTCAGTCCTTATCCGAGGCATAGTTGACGTTTCGTTAGCATATAAAGATTTCGGATAGTGCAAGTTGCTGGCATACACATCCTGTCCTTTGATTGTCGGTTTTAACGACAGGCCCTCAAAGAGAAAGGCCGTGGTATTTTTTTTTTCACACCCCACATCACAGGGGTACCTCAACCAAATCATCGCACCGCCATCACTGGCGGCTTGACGTTGGTTGGCAATGGTCAGTGGCCACTGCCGTTCCAGGGGGCGCCCACGCGGAGGACTATGGAAGAGGAGTTTTTGCCCCCCCCCCCCTGCTGTTTGGGTTCAAAACTTGGAGACGCTCTTTGCTGACTTCGTTAACTAAGTGAGCAACTTTTCGCTCCTTGCATAGGGTTTTCGGTTTTCCAATAAGGCACGGTGCTCGGACTTTGACATTGTATAACGGCCAAGTTGTTGAAGCTATAGCTGTAAATTTTTGTTTGAGTTTATAGTAATTCATGTTGGGCAAACCGTCAAAAGCAGTAAGTCGAGGCAAGATACCATCTTATGAATTTACGAAAAATAAATTGTTCACGTTTGTTTAAGTCGTGTTATTTTGATTTGCGTAAGTACTTGGGGCGACCGGTAGCTTAGTGCGAAGAGGCGTCAGTCCCATGTTTGACTACGGTCGTTACGGGTTCAACTCCCGTCCAAGGCGTTCGTGGCCATGAATGTTTCAGTTGTCTTCCTCCTGTGGTGCGGTGCGTAATAATATGTCACAGCATCTGCCGACTTGTCGCAGGTAGGCGGCTAAATGGGAGCAGGAGGTGCATGCTGACAACGTGTATCATCCGAAATTGGTTTATGCCAACGAAGTGTCAGCTAAGCCGCAAGGAATAGTTGACGCGCTACACCCCACTAGGGGTTTGGGCAAATGAGTATAGGAGTATCTGACGCGCTTTTCTGAGAAGGTGATACGGACAACTACGTCTCGCTAATCTCCCATGAAAACAAACTTTTGCAATTTACTAATTTTACATTAAAATCCATTTTATTTAAGCTAAACATGTTTTCGGTTTTATTCGAGTAGTTGCCTTCTATTCTCCGACACTCAATGCAACCAACAACTCGATTTACCATCACGACACAACTTCAGGTTGAAAACTCTTAATGGGAAAAAGTGGAAAAGTTTCATGGGTATTGGGTTTCGTGAAAGTTTTCTACAATTTTTCACGAAATATATCGTTGTCCAACTTTAATCCTATTGCTACATCATTTCGTTTGTTGTGTTGGTGTGTTGTTGTCAACAAAATGGTTTTTCTCACATTTTCCAAAAGTATTTGCATTCAGTCGTCCCTTCGGGTACGGATAGTGCTACCACCACTCTTGCATTGTACGAGTGCAACTTACCACTTTTAGTTTACATTTCTCTCGAAATACTTTAGTAAGTAAACATTGTGAAAAGACCGACGACCATTTTCCATTTTCTATGCTTACTTTGTAGGATCAAAAGCGGCCTAGACAGAATTTTAAATATGAATGGAAAAGCTTTGTTACGTTATCAGCTTTGTTACGTTATCGATTGGAGGAGAGTTCAAGAGAGTGGCTGCGTTTTCCTACCTCCATATAGTAAATACATAGTACGTACTCGTAAGTAGAGTTCCAGAGTTATTCTAGCAATTCACCGAATGGTTCAATCCTTGTTGCTGATGCCCAGACGAGCATCCTATGTATCGCAGTAATCCCTTTGAGTTATCTTCTGAATTTCTGTCAAATGAAGGAAAGTCGTGTACATATGTGCAAATTATTAGACTCAACGGAGGATTCTACAGATACAATAGCTTTTAAGGTTGAAATTGAAGAATTTTAATTCTTAATTCCATTCGCTTAGGCATAATGGCCCTTAAATATTTCACCCGTTTTTTTTTCTTTCAATTTCGCTGATTTCTTAGGCTCTTTAATGATTTAATTTTCAGGAGTTATGATCTGTTTTCTTAACTTTTAATACGCTTGACGAAGTAGGGTATATTAACTTTGCCATGAAGTTTGCAACGCGTAGAAGGAAGCATCTCCGACCATATAAGGTTAGGTTAGGTTCGTTTAAGGGGTTGCCGCCAGTGCAGCTCGCATTAGGCCTCCGATTAGAGTTTATTTGCCACCCTCCGTTAGCTTATTAGAGCTACCAGGTGACCACTTCGCTGAATCAGCTGATTCAACGAGGAGGCACTGGCCACCTCTGCTAGCTCTTGAAAGCTGTTAAAACACAAGATGTTGAGGCGTTTTCATTTTTGGGCTTGGCAATCACACAAAGCATGTTCGATGGTGTCCTCTTCCATCTCGCATCTTCGCATAAAATGCTGGAGGTCAGTCCCAATCTTCTCGCCTGACATACAGTAAGGTAGTGTCCTGTCTGTGAGTATACCTACAGTCGCTCTCAGCTCATTTATTTCGAGTCTGAGAAAAGTTCTGCTCTTGTTCAGATCAAGTGATGGCCCCAACGTTTTGGCTACTCTACAATCCATCCCGTTTGTCCAATCGGATTGTAGTTCAGTCCATATAGCTCCACTTATTTCGTTTGTGATATCCGCAAGTGATCTTGGCATAGGTTCCGTTGGGCTTTTCACATCTCTTGAACCTCTCCTCGCCAGTTTATCGAATTTCTCGTTGCCTGCAACACCACTGTGGTCTGGCGCCCACATACTCTTTGTAGAAGTATGTTTAACTTTTCTGTCGACAGCCTGTCTGCATACGTTCACCGTTCTCGAAGAGCATCTGAATGACGCTAGAGCTGGAATGGCCGCCCTACTGCTCACGCAAATCGTCGTCATACTGGTTGAAGTTCGTTGAATGGACTCTACCGCCATGCGTATAGCATGTAATTCCGACTGGAACACGGTCGCGTGGTTTGCCAGTCAACAATGAACGGAACAATCTCCAATACAACAAGGTCTGAGGTCTGTCTTTCTATGAGAGACAAAGCCTCAGGCGCGTCGGAGTGGAGTACCGCTCCCTCGGTATGGATGACTCTTCCACTACCTCCAAGCCAGGAAGATCCTTGGTGATCCTTCCAACGGTAGATCGAAGCCAATCCGCAGAGAAGACGTCGCTGCAAGCCACCGCTAGGTTGCTGCAATGCGACTGCCTCAAAAGCGGGGGCGCCTCCGGTGACATGGCGAACTCTAGCAATTCAGACAATTTAGTAGAGTATGTATTATATTCTTGGTCAGTATCTCTCTCAATTGCCCTAACCCCTTGTGGGGCATAGCGCGTCAACTGTTCCATGTGACCAAGTTGACGTTTCGACGGCATAAACTGGTTTCGGAGAATGCAGTTGCCATGCCATGGCCACGAACGTCGTCGTGGACGGGATTCCAACCCGAAACGGCGGTATTCAAGCATAAGACTGATGCCTCAACACACTGCGCTACCGGTCCGCCTCTCTGTCCGTCCGTCTGGTTCTATGTTTAAATTAGTTTCTCAGTTTTAAAGCTGAAGTTGAAATTTTGTACACAGCTTTCTTTCTATTTCACACTGTATATATGTCGGAACCAATGGAACCGGTCCACTGCGTCATATAAGATTTTGTTAGAATAACTTTTTTATTTCCAAAAATATCTTTACCAAATTTCACATTAACCAATCATATTTACCGCCAAACCACATTCCTATATTTGGGTGAAATCGACCCACTATTGCATATACCTTTCATAAGAACAGTGGAATCGGAACAAGTTTTACTGCTAACTTCAAAGTGGTAAATACAGAAAGGATCAAATTTATAGTAACATAGACTAATGACACAGGTATCATACCTTCCGCAAGCTTGTTTAAACAATCACTCGAAAAATTTCGATTGGATTCGCATCAGGACTATATCCTGGTCACGAAAGTACTTACCCCGACAGAAATTTTCTTACTCTCTTCGCCTTGTGAGAAGAAGCGCAATGCTATGCTACTGAACAATTTCTTTCAACATTCATGTAATAAAAACTCATGTTGTTCGCATTCCTGTCAACGAAATTCGTGTCATACTTTATACATGTAAAATAGCATTGGCGTGACAAACATATTTTCGTTTGACCCCGTTCTTCTCTTTAATACTTGTTTTTATTATTAGCCAAAAAAGTGTACCGTTTCTGTGAAGTCATTCAATCGTAAGAATGTCTCGTCGTTGTATTAATATTCGATCAATTTTTCTGGCTGCTTTTGTTATTTCAACTTTTATTTGCTCTTGTCGTGTAAAAAATATAAAAGTTGAAAATGAAGCGAACGGCAGAAAGAAACATCCAAGAAATCCTTAATAAAAGTAAAGGTCCTAGCCTTGTACCTTATATATTTGTTCAGACAAATACGTTTGCAACTTGCCATTATAAATTTTGCACCAGCAATCGCAGACAAAGCACTGTACGATAGCAAAGTGGAATTGCATGTAACTCGGTGACTTTGGAAATCCTTATGACAACGCAGTTATCACCCGAAGGATAAATTTAATATGTCCCCCATACCCCCATTCCCAAATAGTATGCATCACGGGCACAGGTTTCGCCAGTGTGGATACATTGATTTATAGTCTTGGCTGGTATATGGGCAGGTTGTCCTTCCGTGTTTGAAGTGCATGTTTCCTGCAGTCATGAACACCCGATAATTATTGTCCTTTGAAGTGTTTGCCTAACGTTGTGAAGCGTGAGAATTGATAATTAAAGGAGACAAACATCGGCTATTTCCGAAAGGTTTCAAGTGGTTTACGGAGTCGGGGCTTTATTTCGACGCTTCTTTCTGAACGAAATCTAATTTTAGATCGACTAACACGAATGGTAAATTGAGGATGTTCACTTAAATGACTTTCTAGCACTAGATGATTTTATTGTCTGAAATTGTAATTGTTCGGTAATAGTAAAGTCATTGACAGGAAGAGAAAACGACGGTCGGCAAGTCGTCCCGACTAGCTTTTGCCATATACCCAATGCAATGCAATGAATATTGCCAGCATACCCTTTCTGTCCATTTAGCCGCATTTTGCGACAAGTCCGGAAGAGATGTGGCTTAGACTTACGCCCCTTGGCCTAAAGAGAAGACAACACAAACGTCCGTGGCTTCAACGGGATTCGGAGCCAACGAGACATCAGTCCGACGCGACGGCCCACAATAAACAGTACAAGAATGGTGTTTCATAATAAAAATAAGAATTGCCCGGAAAAGTATTACAATACTTAAAAAATATAGCATTAAACACTATCCATGAAACTTGAACGATACTCAGCGCTTTTCCAATTCGACTTTTCTTTCCAAGCAATTACGCAACTTTTACTAGAAAAACACTTTACATTTATTGTACTTGTACAAGTACCAGGAGCATCAAGCAAATACTTCAAAAGTGCACATCTTGAAGAAAAAGTACTTGCACTTCTTATATTGCATTATATTTGAACCCTGATAGCTACACGAGTACATACAAATTATCGGATATAACATGGAACTTTTCACATTTATAGTTGCATATTCAATGGGGTTTTCCCATTCACATAATTCCATTGGGGAATTTAGCGACATTCACTAACCAATTTATGATCCAGAAGGACAACTAAAGGCTAGGACTAACGACAAAACCAAACATTTATTGGAATTATTGTCAAAGTGTAACTATAAAAATGTTTCGAACGAATTCTGCTGATGCTATTGTCGATATTGTAAATGTTATTAGTTTCGCGGGGATTCGCCAGTTTTAGTCGGACACTATGGCTCTTTTGACTTTTTCATATTTTGGAATCATGTCATTTTTGGTTTTGAGCTGATTTACTTTTTGTTCGACTATGTAATATAACTGACAATTTTATTATCCTATTAGAAGATTTGTTGTTATTGCAGTGGTCAGTGTTGAGGGCATCCGAAGAAGCAACGAAATAGAAGGTTTTCAATTTGGCCGTGGAGGTTCGTCGTGAAAATCACGCGTCTAGGAAGAAAAAGCGACACGGGAAGAGGTAAAAACGAGATATTGGGGCGTGTGGAGGGGACATAAACAATAGAGACTGGCGCCTTTCTAGTATCCCGATTGCGTTTCTTTTTGGAGTTAAATTATATAGGTAGTTTGCAGTGACGTGCAGTGGAAATTTTTCATAGTCAAGCAGTTGGGCGCCCTAAAGCCAATTTAGCATAAACAAAAATGGACTGTATAATAGAATATGGACAGTCGCAAAAACATTTATACCAAGCGGCTTTAAGCCTTAAAGAAGAAATCAGGAAAGATATAAACAAAATATTGGCACATATATTCGGAATACAAAAAAAAAAAATAAATAAATAAAATATTACTAATAAAAAAAATGATAAATAAATATTATGTTAATTAAGACTAAGAAAAATTCAGGGGTATTTGAAATAAATAAATATTCTTTCGCCATTGCCATTTATTTGTATTCCAAATCTATGCGCCGTTCTTTAAGTAAAAACTCTTTAATCATATTATCAAAAAAATCGTTTTCTCTTCGCATTTGTATAAGAAGATCCTTTTCAACCGCAATTAAAGCAAGATCCGAAAGTCGTTCTTGGGATTGGCGATTTCTCAAAAATGTGTGAACGCGCTTTAGTGTTGAAAATGACCTTTCCGCAGTTGCCACTGTGACTGGAATTGACGTTAATAATTTTGCTAAAATATGAACTTGCTTAAAACGGTTTGCGACATAAGGCCGTTTTTGAAAATAATCGAGAATTTTACTAGGATTCGCGTTTTTAAACTCATCTGAAGAATAAATAACTTTTAGCTCATTTTTCAACTTTATTCTGTCGAAAAATTGACCGTGAAATTCAATAAGTGAGTCAAAATTTTTATCGGGAAAATTTGACTTGAATTTAGAAAAATAATTCGGTTCAAGCAACTCTTAAAATGAAAGATCTTTAAACGAATGGAATCGATCTCGAATTTGCCCGAGAATAACATCTATAATCTCCCGAAATATCCGCCGTAAATTTTGTAAAGGATCTATCGCATTTCTACATTTCTTACGTGGTGGCTGATATTCTGCTGTAACTGTCGAATAGAAATTATCAAACTTTTTAGAAAAGTCATTTTCAAGCCAATTTTCAAATTCAATAATTTTTTGGCTTGCATATGAAATGTTTACCACTTTGCTCTGAATAATATTAAATAATATATCAGTTTTCGAAAAAATTTCAGAAAAAATTAACAGATATAATTGAAAATCTGACTCTGCGAATTTTTGTAAGTATATATCGGAAAAAGTCAAGGAATCGCCATCCCAGTGTTGAGAACCATTCGAAATTGTCTCAAAAACTGTACAAATTTCATGCTTATGTTCAAATATAACGTTAATAATACGCGAATGATAATGCCAACGCGTTTTGGAAACCGATGGTAAACGACGATTTACTATATTTGCAAAAAGGTCCGACCTTTTAGTGGATGTATTAAAAAATGATGCGATTTTATTGATGTGCGCGAAAAATAATTTAATTTCCGGAATAAACTCAACTGCTTTAGACAATACTAGATTTAGTGAATGAGCGTAACATGGAACGAAAATTGCCGATTTATGTTTTTCCCGAATTAAAGTCTGAACTCCACGAATTTGAGAACTCATTACTGCTGCGCCATCGTAACATTGTGCAATTAATTTCTTATCGATATTAAAATTTTGCAATTGTTTTAAAATGTGAGAGCTTATTGCTGTAGCTGTACGATTAGCGCTTACATCCAAAAATCCGATAAATCATTCTTCAATCTCATTTGATATTGTATATCTAAAAATCATCGTTAATTGTTCCCGACCGCTAACATCTGGCGTTTCGTCGACCATTACAGCTACAAATGGAGCCTCCTTTATTTCCAAATTGATTTTATTTCGAACCACATTAGCTATAGCGGAAACAAGATCGTTTTGGATTCTATTAGACAAACCCGAAAACGCTGCATTTGCTTTTATAGAATCTATGTGGGACTCAATTATCGGATCGTACAAACTCAAGAAATTTACGGTTTCGATAAAATTACCACGATTATTTGAAGAAGAGTCTTCATTATTTCCGCGAAAAGGAAGCTCCTGTTTTGCCAAAAAAATTACAGTATCGATTAATCGTTTCAAAATATTACGATTACGCTCAACTTTTTCATTATGCAAACTAACAGATATTGCCACCTGGTTACTAAGCATAAACTCTATACGCTGAGAACCAAAATTATCTAATTTAATTAACGACTGAAGATGTTTTTCGGAACTTGAATGCTTTGCTGCTGAGCCCGTAAAATTATTCAAATCACTAAATCCAGCTTTATTCCAAACAGATTTTTCATTCGTGAACAAAAGACACGGCCAGCAAAATAACTTATTTAATTTACAGCTTCCCGTTAACCAAATGTACTTTTCATACGTTTCGATATGGAATTTTCGCTTAATATTTTTTAATTTAAACTCTAAACTAAGATCTGGCTTCGGTCTATCCGATTCTATAATTTCTCTTTTCTTGGCAAAGGAAAGAGTTGAAAATCCCGCTTTTAGTACGAAATCCGTCGCGCAGCAATACTTCGACATAATGCGAAAAGAAAACTTACCACTTTTATCACAAATCAAATCAATTAAATCACTACAAACGGTCAAAAAAACTTCAAATCACAATTTAATCAAAATCACCCGATTGCACTGATTTCCTCTTTTAAATTGCAACGGAAAATCCATTACATAACAAAAACAAAAGCTCTACTGGAAAAATCAAATTCCCATAAACATTCCCTGCATTGGCAACATTTCATTAACAAGCATCATTGGGCTTTATCCCACACACAAAAGCAGTCGCGCCAGTGCTTGACTTGTCTCATATAAATTTGCGAACAAAACAAAAAAAAATCGTTGCCCAATGTACTACCGAAATCCAAGATTCCCATTTTCTGGAATCAACATGTCTCTAGTATTTGGATGCACACATGGTACATGCATCTAAAGATCTAGGCACATTTTCCTATTCTAAGTTTGGTGTCTATGGTGTGCAAAA
Source organism: Chloromyia formosa (assembly GCA_964017055.1). Lineage (NCBI taxonomy): Eukaryota > Metazoa > Arthropoda > Insecta > Diptera > Stratiomyidae > Chloromyia > Chloromyia formosa. Next base: position 3,475,027 of record OZ024818.1, on the reverse strand, counting down.
TGTGGGAGGTTTGAATATTATCTAAAGTAATTGAACGAATGTTTTTTAACCAAAAGAAGGCGCGGATCAGAATTTGAATGTGTAAAGGAATATTTGAATGATAATATGTATTCTTCAGCTTAAAGAAAAACATTGACTGAAATGATGATATGTGTATTGGTGTAAGCAAAGTTTATTATTGAATTGCTTATTTCGGTAAGTCAAGCAGTTTGGAATTGCTTACTACGAGTGCACGTCACTGGTAGTTTGTAGACTTAATGTGCAATCACGGAATGCCAATCCTGCCTCAGCAGATCCTACTGGAAATGACTTTGAATGGATTATACAAAACAGACTGGGTCCCACTACGCTCATGTCGTCTTGTAATCAAAACTTCATAAAAGTATAGATGTATGCAATCCTGCCTCGGCCAAACTCGCTTCAATACTTTGCTGCTTGGTAAAGTTCGCAGGAATGCCATCGAGACCAGCAGCCTTGCCTCGCTTTAGTGCAATAATGGCATTGGATATTTCCTCTTTAGGCGGAGCAGTTGACCACATACGTGCATGTAGGCTATCTACATGAGGGGGAACTTCGTCAGATGTCACACGGTTCAAAACCGTAGCGAAATGTTCATTCCAACGCCCCATCTGATCTTCTAAAATAAGTAGCTTTCCATCACTATCTTTCACCGAATGTTGATAGGAGCTACGACCACCTTTACACTCCTTTATGACACTGTATACGGTGTTTACGTCATTATTTCTGGCCGCTTGTTCTGCTGTAACAAGAAGGGAATTTGCATACTCTCTTTTGTAACGACGCACTCTACGCCGGACTTCTCGAGCCTTCATGCGGCACAGGACCTCGGTGTTGTTACGATTGCCGTCTGTCGTTGTTGCAAGACGAACCCTTAATTCCTTTCGTTCGAAAATCCGTTGCCATGTAGCGTCGGACATCCAAGGTTTGGTCCGGCAAGCCGGGTTCGGGCCAAGAATGGTATCTGCGCTATCTATGTTCGCATTTTTTATGGCGTCCCAATGCCTATTTAGGTTAGGTCACTAGCCGGGTAACTGATTATCCCAGCTGCCTTCAGCACAAGATGGTCATTAAACTATTGTGCTACAGCTGGATACTTTAATCTGGTGTTGTCGAATTTACGGCGTCTAGATCCGCCCGTAACCGTTAAGGCGTTACCACCATTTTCGGCAACAATGCTACCTAGGTAGACAAATAGGCCCACCTTATCTATCTAAGGCCACTGTGTTTAGTTTAGATCCATGATTTTGTGGGAGAGTCGGCATGTCATCAGCGTTGTCAATATGTTGCAGATAAAATGTATTTAAAAGCTATCTACGTCACTCAGGGCAAGCACTGCAGGCCTATAGATAACTTAGTCCAGGATAATCTCATAACTTACTAGACCTTTACACTAATAACATAAAAAATGTGGGTATACGTATACCATTACCATTGCATTATTAAAATCATAACAGCGAACACAGCCTCAGCTTTTATGGCAAAATTGCATTTTGTAAGTCTTTCTCCTTTTACAATTGCGGGAGTTAATACCTTGGAAGATGAAGGTTCATTAACACTCGCCAAAACCCCACATTGTAAATTATACTTCCTGCCAATTTGGTATTTTACCAACATTCATTTCGACATCGACCTTTCTCACCTCTTTTCTCCCCATTAAGCGTAAATTACTTTCGGGACGAAATGGATCCTTGAACCGCAAAAACATAACTCACGTTGCTCTTAATAACCGTGACGACGCGACTTGAAAGGTGAGTGCTTCTTCGTGGTAAGTTTTTGGCGAATTCTCAAGACTTCACCGACTTGAATGCATCACCACACGAGGGCGAAAAAAAAACCAACACTTTGTAGCCTTTTTATGGAGACGGGCTTTTCATCTCTCACAGCATTTTTGCCCGTCACAGTATATCATTTCGTCGCTTTGTAAGTTAATTTTCGTAAAGTAGCTGAAACCTGTTGTAAGTGTTTTGTATGAGATCTCATCTGAAAATCGGCCAACCAAAAACCAATTTTTTGCCTGCATGTGGAGAAAAAAAATTCTTAGACATTGTTGGAAGTCAAATGGCGATTGATAATGGAATTCGGCAAAAGGGTGGAGGCCTGCAGTGGTAATGCTGGCCGCGCGGCGTCGGCAATGTCGACAACAACCTCTTTTTTCGAAGAATACGAGTATTTACATTTTTCGGTGACGAGTCATTGAACTTTTTTGGGTCCTGCACGGTTGATGCATTTCTCTTGTCTCGTCTACATAAAATTATTCAATTTTTCAGTCGGTCTGTAAAAATCCCAGTTGGACATCTTTAGTTCAGATGCTTTTTAATTTTGTTCCAATTGGGCCTTTTTTTGTAAATTTTTTTTATAATATAGCTCATGGCTCATGGAAAACAATTTTACCTGACTTGCCTCCAGCCTTTGAAAACTCATCTCAACTCAATCCCTATTAGTTTGCTAGTTTCCTGAAGTTCATTTGTTTCTCAACGGCTGTTGTTATAGAATAAATAATAAGATATTAAGTGGAGAGTGTTTCATGGCCCTGAATCGAGCCCCACCAATTGGAATTGACTATCAATTACTAACTGATTGAAAATATTATTAACACTCTAAAAATTTCCAATCAGATTTCGACACAGGTAATTCAAATCTTCGCCAAGCATGCACACAGCGGTCGATGGATGCATTTATGTATAAAGGTCATATTACAGTGATAGCTTCACGATGTTACGCTGAGATCTTGCGTCAGGGAACGCCGATTGCAATAACTAATGAACGCGACAGCAGCATTTTGTAGAGTACTGGCGTATACTATCACTGTCACTCAGCTGTGCATTATGTGTTGTCGAAATCCCCGGTCGTCCATAAAACAAAAGGAAACGAAATCTGTTATCGGTAGAATCCTAGCAAAGTTTTGAGCTTCGACTTTGTGGCCGCGTCAAAGTGACAAAAAACGCGCGAGTACATTAGCTCCATCCAATACATTTTGCATATATTTAAACTCGTTTTGCGCAACCGCAAAAATCGTGAAGTTATCATTGTAATTTAAGCTTAAGTCGCTGAATTTTTGTTTGCATCTGATTCGATGTACTATAGCAGTTCCACACAGTCAGATTTTGAGATATTAAACATATCGTTTGCAGTCAGCGGATGGCTGAGGTGCATGAACATGAACATTCAGCTGTGAAACAATGCTTTTCGGACGTTTCATATTTCCACCGTGAACTAATACGTTTCGTTAAGAGACTTAAAATTTTTACAATACTCCACAGACCAGACCATTAATAAAGAGTTTTTATATGCAAAATAATATTCTTTTAATGCGATTTGTAAAGCAGCGGCAGCGGAAGTTGTAATGGCATGTTATATGTTAATTTGATTTTTTTTTCTGTGCATAAATATCGATATCAATTAAAATGGAATTTTGAGAGGTTTTAATTTGAATGATTTCTGAACGGAAATTATTTTAAATTTATCAAACATACTCGTATATTATTCTGACGCCCTCGGTGGCCGTGTTCGTTCGGTCATCGTTCTACGATGTAGCGAATGGAGGTTAGATCCTCAGCGCGAACAAAAAAACTGCCTGTGGATACTAATAGAACTCCCACTGCGCTCCGAGCTTGTCAGTATAAAGATGCACCTCCTATGCATCCCAACAACTGCACATCCGAAAAATATTATACCATCCTACTCCATGAATCAGCCAGAGCTGATAATGAATCGATGAATTTTACCTACATCTACATAAACCAAGTCATCTTGTTTGGTGAAAAAGTGGGATCAAAGAAATTAGCTTCTCCTCCTTCCTGCCAGAGCAGGCTTCGCAGCTTCTGCAGAAGTCGTCATAGGGGAGGCGGAGCCTCCTTGCGTGCTCCCTTAGAATGTAATGCCCTGTGATGACCTCACCACTCTCCGACTCCGATGTGTTGCTTTTGCCTATTCAGCGACAGCAGTTTGGCAGAGCGCCTAAGATCCAATCTGGGTCACATGGGCTTAGTTGAAAGGCATGTGTTACTATTTATCATCTAGAGTTAGTCCTATTAATCGATTCAGACTTTAGATCTAGTTTACAAGCAACGATAGGTATATAGATGGTCCTGTAGTCCGGATGGCGCAACGGTTACCACGTTCGCCTTCCACGCACTGGACCCCGGTTCGATTCCTACTGAATGCGGTAGTTTTCGATAAGAAAGGGGATTTACGTGTTGGACGTGTTGTTAAATGAGTACCCATTTATGGGGTAAATAGCTCGGTTGAGCGTGTTGCTGATCACACACCTTTGCACAAGACCGTCACGATCTAGAAAATGAGATGATGCTAACTCATCTCGAGGCCATGGTTCAAACTGGACAACACCAGTTATTTATTTATTTTTTTTTTATACAGATGGTCCGATGAATTTGTGCAGCCTTACCAGGTGCACCCTGCCTGGCGAGCGCATCTGCCCTACAGTTTCCAGCGAAACCACTATGACACGAAATACAGCATAGGATAACGAAGTCGGATAGCCGTACCCGCGCCATCTGCTCGCCAAAAATGTCAAGTGGCAGCAGATTGAGCCGCATGTTCAGGACCGTAGAAGAAGTAGTTCTAAGTCTAAGAGCCCCACAAATACCAACACTGGCCAGCCTTTGCTCCTTTTCCAGCAGAACAGGGTTAGCTTCTATATTCAGAGCAGTCCACCAGACAACCTCCCTAAACATGAGTATAGGACGTAAAACAGCTACATAAAGTCAATGTAGAACTTTCGTTTGCCCCAACCCTTACATAGAGCTTTCTTGCAGGAGTAGAGTGCGAAAGTAGCCTTATTAACTCTCTTCAGCAAATTGAGTTTCCATGATAAGTTCTTATCGAGAATAAGTCCCAAAAATTTCGCCCTATCAACAAAAGCGAGGCTCGCACCCTGCTGCACAGGAGGCACTACTGGAGGTATCCTATACTTCCTTGTACAAAGAACAACTTCCATTTTCCTCGGATTAATCTTTAACCCACAGTGGGGTGATACCACAGAAGTTTAGTCTTGACAGGGAATTTTGTAATACTTCACTAAGAACACTCGAACATTTTCGTGATATAGCAATGACAATGTCTTCCGCATAAGCGACCACTTTGCAACCTGGCCCTTCAAGGTCTAATATTGTAAAAGTCTATTGATCACCAAGTTCCAGAGAAGGGGAGGGAGCACTCGTCCTTGGGGAGTACCCCTGATCACAAGTCTGCGTTCAGATGACTCATTCAAACAAATATGTATAGCCCTATAGGTATGTTAGCACCAGTTTAAAGAGCTTGCAGGGGGAACCGCCTACGCTCAAACTAGAGAGTGTATCAGGGATTGCTCCAAGCTTAACATTTTTGAAGACCCCCTCCTATAAAGGAAAACGATACAATGATTGTTTTCCTTTTTAGCAAGGGATTTTTATACCCTAGTTTCCTTATGGTCCAAGGATTTTTCCATTCGATTTGTAAGGTGTGCTACCAGGGAAGTGTGTATCGAAGAGAACCTCAATGGGTTCCTTGCTAGATAAGATTCACGACACATCCTGCTTCAGTAGGTTGTTTGGTGCTGGTATATTAGTAGAGATAATTTTACGAAGTCTGGAGGAGAGAGATAGATAGATTTTCGATATTCGAATCGATAGAGTCATCCTCGAACTCGGACGCAGACATGCCCTCTAATCCTTGCAAGTCAGAGGTAATGGATATCATATCTTCCTCGGAGACTAACCTCCAGGCCAGATGAGACTTCAATGCGCGTACGAGAGTGGATGTAACGAGACATTTTGCGAAAATCGCCCTGTAAACTGAAACACTTTGCACTCAACTAGCAATAACTCGGAAACTTAACGAGATATAAACATAAAATTAATAAAGTTCCATAATTTTTTAACATGTTTATATTTGTACATTTCCTTAATTTTACCAAAACCTATAATTTACATTCCCAGGCACTTGCACTCCGACTCCATTCTTATTATTTAGTATGCCACATTTTCTTTATCTTTCAAATAAAATCAAAATAACCATAACAAATTATGTTTCTTATGCTTTCAACTGAAGACCCACCAACTTACACATAAAAAACTCAAGAACTTATTCGAGGCCAAGGCAACAAACATTCTCTATTAAACATAAATCTAATTTGTGTCATCTTGAAGAGATGCTCTGCTCTATCTTGGCATCACGAACCTTTTAGTGTTTCTTTTATACGGTAGCACAGTAGTACGAGTAATCCATATGACACAATGTGATGTCACGTTCCAGTTTGTGTCCTCCAATTGAAAATAAATTTTTAATGAGTATTTTTTTTTTATGAGTCAATGCATTAGGGTCAATAAACGTGTAATTTGAGCAGTTTTTATAGAACAACTCAAATTTAAATTATTTTCGTTAGGACTTTTCCAATTCTATGGAGTTTTTGGACTGTTACAAATGCTTAGTAGACTGTATGTGGTGAGTGTTGTCGTTGTTATGCTGATGGTGATGGTGAAATTAATATGGCAGAGGTTTGGTTGATGCGGAACTTGAAATCATTAATAGAGTTACAATATTGGCTGCGTTGCTCACATTGAAAAATATTTGGCTTCTTTACCACCAGTTGCTGGATAATGCAATTTTTCTATCCATTCGGAGAATTAATACTCCTGGAGTACACCGATAGGTTTTTAGGACCGTGATATCTGGCGAAGAAAAAGGCCCCTCAACGAGCTAAGCAGCGGCCTATGTTTGCTGTAGCTCAGTTCGGGAGACGTGGGCGGGGTTCTCGCCGCTCTTTGCCCCGGTCTTTTACGAATTAATAAAAATGCATAGGCCTATGGAAGACAATACAAACATGGGAGGCAAAAATGGGGAATGATAATAAAAAATAAGGCGATAAGGTTGGAATGGTTGGCGGACGGCACAGATTACCTCGCGATCGCATCGGGGTCTAGGCGTAATGGTACTCTCGGCCTCTGGTTTCGTACCACCGACAGACCCTTACCCATCAGGTGCTGCCATAGATCTGCCGGTGGAAGTAGCATAACCAGACCAAAATATGGTCATCATTCTTTTGATAATTTGCACAAAAATGCACCGTTGTGGATTTGTTGGCGAACGCGATGTTCATAAGAGACTTACTTTGCTCTCATATTTTCTGTGAAGATATTAAAAATTACTTTCTTTAGTTACGCCGCTGTCCTTCACTTTTGACATTCAACCTTTAAAGTTGACCCGGTCGGATCGTTCTTTTCTTACACGCTGACTTAACCTGTACTACCACAAAAAAACCTACATATATCTTACATCGAGAGTCGGCAACCCTTCAACCTTAAATATCTCAAATAAGTATCAACTGCCAGCTTGAATGGCAGTAAAACCAAATTTCAAATCCGTTCTTTATTCAGGACGATTATATTTCACTTTAACGACCAGTATTCAAATTGTAAGTCATGCAATTGTATCCATCCGTATCTTCTTTTCTGAAATTTTTCTGCAGTATAGTTAAATGAGATGTTCACACTTAAATTTCGCTATTTACAACCTAGACACTCCATAAAAACAAGGAGGAAAAAAGCAGTCTAACGTAATTTATGCAGTTAATTAAACTTTAAAACAATTTTGACTTTAATGCTTAGAATGGCGATAGTAAAATTGAAATGGTTTGCAGATGTTAATTAAATACATCATAATGAGGTAGATTATGCGCAGTGTGGGTGTTGCTTGTTTTTGAATTGACTCGTGGCCGAACAAATCAGTTTGTGACAGATTTGTTAATTTTGAGAATAGCACACAAGGTCGGATCAAACTATAAGGGAACTTTTTTAATTACACGTCGATGGATCGTCGTAGCGACGACAGGTTGGCAGCACTGCAGTCGTCATAATAGTTGGAGAGCTAACAATGTTTTTGTTGCGTTATAAGTAACTTTCACGATCATAACTTTCGAAAGAATCTCGGGAAACCTACAAGTCCAAATGTTCAAGAACACAGCAGAATGCTCCATGATTTGCTCACTGTTCACTTGTAAACGAAGCATTAGCGAAAAAACAATCTGAGACAAAATGAAAGATCACCAGAAAATTCATAGAAAATGTTACAATAATTTTGGGTTCTCACTTGTCGTAAGATCAATTCGATCACGGAAATCAAGGTGAAATGCTTATGTATCTGACAGTTTCAGATCGACTGAACTGGCCAGATCGACTGAACTGGCCAGATCGACTGAACTGGCCAGATCGACTGAACTGGCCAGATCGACTGAACTGGCCAGATCGACTGAACTGGCCAGATCGACTGAACTGGCCAGATCGACTGAACTGGCCAGATCGACTGAACTGGTCAGATCGACTGAACTGGCCAGATCGACTGAACTGGCCAGATCGACTGAACTGGCCAGATCGACTGAACTGGCCAGATCGACTGAACTGGCCAGATCGACTGAACTGGCCAGATCGACTGAACTGGCCAGATCGACTGAACTGGCCAGATCGACTGAACTGGCCAGATCGACTGAACTGGCCAGATCGACTGAACTGGCCAGATCGACTGAACTGGCCAGATCGACTGAACTGGCCAGATCGACTGAACTGGCCAGATCGACTGAACTGGCCAGATCGACTGAACTGACCAGATCGAATGAACTGACCAGATCGACTGAACTGGCCACATCGACTGAACTGGCCAGATCGAGTCGAGCTCAGATCAAGTACTTCGGCCGCATGTGTGAATCTTATATTATTGACCCTTGAGCAATTAACTTTATTCAGCTTTAAATCTTCTTTCAACTCCAGTAACTTACATCCAAACACATCTCTTTCTGCACTGAATTTCAAATATGAAAAGATTGTTAACTAAACTTGAAACTCAACATTCACAATGCAAACATTTATAAACGTATCCAAAGTGGATGTAAGAAAGAACATGAAACTGAAAATCTTCAAAGCAAGTGGCAATCTGATTGACAAAGTACAAACTGAGAATTTATTTTTCTGTCGACAAGGTAGCCGTCTCTCAGCGGCTTCATGGCGTACCTGGACGTTGTTGTCAGTATAGCATTCGAGATATATGAAGGCAGCCATTGCATGGGATGCTGGTAAAGCGAAAGGATGCAACATCGACTTGAAACTGTCACAACCGTAATATATTCCAATAAAATGGTCAATGGCGGCTGTCGTAACTTTGCATTGCAAATTGACCAGGGGGGAAAAAGTTGAAAGTTGATCATAGTGAAGTCTACCTGTAGTGGAAGTTCTTATTGCAAGGATGTTCTGTTTTCGGACAGACGACACAGGCTACTGTGAAAATAATTGCACTTCATAGCATTTTACTATTAAAAGATTGGTTAAGCGTTTCAGGATTTCTCTTGATTGGGGTTGAAATTGAAATAATGGAAAGTCCTTTGAACTAGTGGCAGTTTTGTGATTCATTAAATACATACTTATGTACGTATTCCAATTCCAATAGAGGAATAAAATTTAAAACTATCAATTTCAACGGAAATTTAAATTATCGCCAGTATACTAAAACTTCTACGAGTATATGTTGTTATCCCATGCCATGCCGGCCGCAGGACCGATAGGAACTTGTATTCGATATTCTCGATTCGGGAGCTAAAATTTTACCTTGGGCACCGACTTGAACTTTTTTCCCTTAGTACGACCGCTACACATTCAACGTGTGGTCATGTTGATGTTGGTCCTTTCGCATGGAAATTGCATCGTTATAAAGACTCAAATCAGCATACAATATCTGTTAGTTGCTCATGTTCAAAAGATACACCATAATAAAGTCCGTAAGAGAAGCGTGCAAAAAACAGAAGCTCCATTGAGTTTTGCTTCTAAAGGTTTGTTCTTCGGAATCAAGAAAAGTCTAGTAAATATTCATGTAAAACCATAAAAAAAAAAGAAAAAATGGGAAAAGATGCTAAAGGTAAAAACGAGACCCTTCTTTGTATTTTATTGGAAGAACGTATGAGCATATAGCGCAATTGTTCAGATATGCATAGTGCTATTAACTTTCATATTGATGTCTGTCAAGGATATGCTACTTCGTATGGTCCAATGAAGCCTTGCAGCCAATATTGAGGAAACCAAGAGGAAATCTGATTATGCAGTATTTTCGAGAAGGAATATAGAATACTTGCATATGGGGCTGCGGTGGAATATTACACATGAAGATGTATATTAGTTCAGTTCAATTCTATCGATTTAATATACTCGTGCACATACTTTGAAAGGGTACTAAAGTTTAGTCTATGCTTCATCAAAGTTGATTCGTTTTTTATATGTTTATTTACCCTTATAAAATTGCCAATGCTCCCGTTACACAATGAAATAATTTAACACGTTAGACATGCAATTTCCTTGACATCAAACTGGTTGTTAAAAGTCTGGCAGTGCAGTTATTTCAGTATTAAGACGAGGCAGAGGTTGTTTCGCTCCCTGGTACTGTGTGTGCTGTTATATTTTTTTATTATTATTATTATTTATTTATCCAGCTTATTATCCTTAGGTTGGGTTAGGTAAAAGGGCTGCCGAGTCCTCACCCACACATAGTCAATCATTTGGTCCGTTGTGTTACCACCAAAGTAACCTAATTCAAGCTAGGCACCAAATCAACCAAGCCAAGGCCCGACGTCGGCCTGTCGCGCCACGATGATGATGGTAATGATAACCAACTCAGCCCGTGCTGGTGATAAAGCAAAAGAGCTTTATTCTTACGTTCGTTCAAATTTCAAAGAAAACAAGAACCAAGGAACCTCCTGTTTGGATTTTGTTAAAAAAATGGATTCACGGCCTAGATTAGTTCCTATAATGTACTCGAGAAGAGATTCACCGCGCTCATTGGTATCTCAACTACCCGAAACATCGTGGTGCGCATTAAAGTTGCAGCCAGGAATCATACTGATTTTCGATGATCGCGCTGCTGCGATGACCTCCATCAAACTGGAAGAAGGGAGCGTGCCTACATTGTCATGCGGCATATATACCGATAGAACCCAGTAAACCTTACCTTTGAGCTCCGGGCAGACTACCACAGAGTCCTTCTCACTGCAAGTCGTTGGTAGGAAAGCCGTGACGGTTTTCCTAACGAGAATTCAAGACCCTAATCGACTCTGGCCTTTAATATAAAAATAAATATTATCAGGAGACCCAAGACCTCTGACGAGATCGTGCACAGTCCAAGTTTCCTGAATCATGGCGATATCCTCTTCACTGCGCACCAGGCGAAGAAGGCCAGACGAGGCTGCTTTCGAATGGTGAAGGTTTATTTGAAGAAACCTTACTATTACGCTTTTCCTTCAAAAACCGTGACATCTGCGTCCCCTCTGTGTCGGATTCAAGAGAGTCGTGCAGCTCCAACGCAGCTAGATCCGAGCCAAATGACACACAGTCAACGACCGTGCCCTCCTCGGCAAGCCTCGATATTTCGAAGGGAGAAGATCGCCTCCTCCTCCATGCGAACGGATCGCCCCCATCGGCGTCATTTCGGTCGACCACCGCCAGCACAATCCAGCCCCTAACCGCCTCCGCGTAGGAAGGCAGAATCATTGGTTGCGACAGTTTTCCGACGTTTCGGGCCCTCCACCTAATCCTCAGTGGATCTTTGCCGTTTAACTACGCCGCGCCGTTGCCTTCCGAGAACTCGGCGATAACGCTCAGAGCCCACTCTAAGGGCTCCAACTGCTCTCGGTCCTCTGCGATATATCGACGGTTGCAATCGCGGACGCGAATGCCATTACACCTCTGCCGAGAGCAGGCCTTAGATACAGCACCACAGTGTACATTCCTTATCCCTCTTATCGAAGAATATAAAGTTGTTTCCAATTGTCTATTTACTCCTTCTTTATTTTCTATATTATGTACATTGTAGGAAAATATACTCTTTTCACTTTCACAAAAAACAATTTGGTGTCTTTTCACAACAGCGCTTATAAATTCCCTTACAATTAACGTGTGCAATACTGCCGGAGGCATTGTTCATCGTTATGATGTACTGATTCGAACCAATCAGAAAAAAAAACACAAATGGCATAACGAACAACCAACTGAAAATGAACGTCATAAGAAACGAAAAAGAACTTTACACAATGTAAACATTATAAATGACGGAATGCAAGAATGCAACATTTTGTAGTTATTATCAGTGACATAACATACTAAAAAGTAATAACAATTAATACATACAATAAAATTAGATGTTTTCATCTAGTGCCGAATCGATTTGAACAAGACAAATTTAGGGCACATTCACTTGTGCGTATAATGCACGCTACGCGCTGCAACTCACTTTCTACTCAGTGGTGCTGATGGTAATGGTCTTGCCCTTAGGATCATCGAAACGATCCATAGTGTTGATGTCCATGAGCCATGTGATGCCAATGCTCATTATGAACAGGAAGATAACGGTCACAAAGAGACCAGACCAAATTGGGATCGAAGTGAAGCCGACGCAATTGTAAGGATCACTGAACTTAGTCATTTTATTGGTGGCGTTTCCGAACGTAGGTTGCAATTGTAAGTTGAGCCATGTCAGCGACTCGCCCGTAGACTGGACATAGGTGGTTTCGGGACCACAATAGTAGCTGAATCCATCGGCAGCTCCAACGGTTCGGTTCGTGGTTGTAGCCGCATTTCCGTATTGCAGATCACTAACGCTCCAGTATCCATAGGCGCTGTTCGAAATCATGAACTCAATAGTCTGCAAATTCGTTGGCATCGATACGTTGAACGCCGTGTCATTGACTTTGGTGATGATAACAGCGGTTTCGGTGACCTGTAGATCTACTATTTTCGATTTGTCGTTGTACGATAGGGAGGTGTAGTACATGAGCAATTGGGGTGTCATAAGAGTGAAAACGTTGTCGCTATCGACTGCGGCTTGTTTAACAACAACAGGTGTCTTTGTGGGAGCACTGGTGGCGGCAGCTGGCGTGGATGCAGCTTTGGTGGCAGCTGCTGTGGATGGAGCTTTGGTGGCAGCTGGTGTAGATGAGGTAGCAGCAGTCGATGGTGCTTGGCGCGCGGTACGCTTCAAGCCGCCGGGCAACTTGGCAGTGTACAGGGCGAGAACGTTGCCGTTGCCAACTTTTGAGGCAACATCGCTGTAGATTTTCTGAATGATTGAATCTAAAAAAATTAGATAAAAAGCGTTTAAAATTAATCATACGGTAGAATTATAGACATGTTGGTTTACTGAAGTCATCAGAAGCGACTCTTTCAGTCTTTCATACTTTAACTACTAACGACGCTAGTGACAGGTTGAAAGTGGTCATTAGGTACTCAATGGCTGGCGTGTTAAGATTCTTAAGCATTATCACTAAAGATTTCCCAGACAACTTTGTTGTAGTTAATAAAAGTGCAGTGTTCTGCAAGTTGTAGTTTGGATGGCCTGTCGAGGCTAAGCTCCCAATGAGCATCACTGATGAGGCTCGCACTAGTCGCAGAGATGTCGGGAAAGCTAGGGCATGTTCCGGCAATACGGACGGGAGCATCATCGTTCAGAGGACAGAATTCGTTGTCAAGATTAGAATGCTGCAGCTCATGGTGTGCCACAGCTCATGGTGCACCATAGCTCATGGTGTGCCATAGCTCATGGTGCACCGTAGCTCATGGTGTGCCATAGCTCATGGTGCACCATAGCTCATGGTGTGCCATAGCTCATGGTGTGCCATAGCTCATGGTGCACCATAGCTCATGGTGTGCCATAGCTCATGGTAAGCGTTGACATCACCGAGTACGAGGTGTTGACCGGTGAGCAACAGACTAATGTTGACTTTATATCCTGAGGGATAGCCGGACACCGGTGGAATATAGACGTTAAAAATTTCAATTTCTAGATTGGATAGCTATGGCCTGCAAGAACATTGTCATTGTCTGTAGGTGGAGCTGTTACGCGGTATTGATTGCTGGAACAGAAGTACAAGTCCTCCGCCAGCGTTGGTCAAACGGTCCTTACGTAAACTATCATAGCTACCATGTGAATTGAGAGACAAGTTGGAGTTGAGTTTCGTCTCTGGTATGGCTTTAATCATGATTCGATACCAATCCATGGTTGCTGACATTTCAGCTATCTTATGTTTCAATTCATTGCAGTTGAGCTGCGCAAGCGACAGAATATCGAGATTTGGAACTGCCGGTGCAGGGGTAAGATTGTGCTGTACCGGTGGTGAATAGAGTTGTTGTTCATCGAGGTTGCTGGGGACAACTGCGTGCCCATGTTTTAATTCGTCAACATGGTGTAGCCAGGTTGGTGGTGTTGGGCGAAGTGAAAGATTGTTACACCGGAAAAATTTTTTAGGTGGCACCAATCGTCGCAGCAATTACATCTCACTGGCGCAAAGGTGCGTCAACCTTCCTTGCATTTCTATGCCATATTGACGTTTCGATAGAATATCTACTTTTCGAACGTGCAGTTGCTAGCATGCACCTCCTATACCCGACGTCTTTATACTGACAAGCTCGAGGCGCAGTGGGAGTACTGTCAGTACCCAAATGCAGTTTTTATTCACGCCGAGTACCGAACCTCTAGATCGTAGAGCGATGACCGAACGAACAGGGCCACCGAGCGCGTCATGATGTTACTCCCAATTAACATAGAAAATCGATGCTGACAAAACAGAACCACCTGTTGCGTCCAAATATTTAATCCCAAGTGTCTCGCGACAGGATTTCATCATGTTCACTCACACAACCAATTCCGACGTATCTGCATTCAAACATTATCACATCACATGCACTCGAGTGCCTCACGTATCGAAAAACCGTCACCAGCTTCAATGAAAAACCCGATCACGTGCAAAACATGCACCCGCGCTACCGTCGCCCCTACTTACCGTGTTTTGCCAAATTCTCCTTGTGGCTCAACTCAGAATTGTCCTTGAGCGACACAACCACCACTGCTGATTGCGTCAAAGGAATTTCCGCATCCAAATTGCCATTCTCGTCGACGTTCACGTACTTAACATTTTCGCCATTGTCGCTGATCGCATCAACGAGCCCCTCGACGACGGCATATGACTTTGACGATAGGCCTGACAAGTAGCTGAAGCAGGATTTTTGGTTGGCCGTTTTACAGCCAGAGATATCCTCGGGACTGAGCTGTAAACGAAAACAAAAAAGTGCAAAGGATCAATCTTTTGCCCTTCATTGGGCGTACGCCTCCATACCTTTTCCTCGACGAAGGCCAAAGTCAGGCGGCTGCTCTGGACGGCATCCAAAATTGGCTGCGGGTTCCAACTCAAAACGGGAAAACTAAGGCTGCAAGCGTTGAAATTAATAAGACTCTTAGATAACACACAAGAACACATTTTCTTTTCGCAGATACGATTCAACTTACCTTCCACCCGAGCCCCACAATAAAACGGGCACAGAGCTAGAAAAGGCACCGCCAACGATGCACAATAAGGCTAGGCAAATTGACAATCTCGCCATCTTTCCAAATCAGTTACTGGATGACGATTATATTGCGGCGAATGGATAAATTTTAATGAAAAACCTACAATGGACCACGAATGAATCTCATTCCACCAGCACCTGTGTCAAATGTCATATGACTTTCCCGTGACGAATGACAACGGCTAATGCGAGTCTCGTGCAAGCGATTGTGGTGGGAATATCGAAGAAGCATTGCCATAGTCGTTAAACGAACTGCGGAACGTTGAATAAACTTAACGAATGTTTGAATCAGGAATTTTCAGCGGATGGTGTAGAAAAAGTAAAATTACAATTGGTTGCGTTCTGGATTTTAAACGTTACATAAACGTGCCGAGTATTCAGCAATTGAGATACATAAGAATCTGAAGTAGTGGAAATTGGTTTAAAAAAATTGTGATTCTAAGTTCCAGGCTCTCCCGGAACGCGGGCAGACTTCAGACTAGTGGCCAGCCAAATCACTTGATTTGCCAGATTAATTTAACATAAACGTCGCATTTGTATGTACAAGAGAGTTCCAGTTCAAGTGATCTGGCCAGTTCAATCGATTTTGTAGTGAACTATATTTTGGTGTGGTTGTGCTGTTTCCACCGGGCAGCGCTACGAAACTAGAGACCGAGGGTCCCATTACACCTGGACCCAAAATGTGAGCGCGAGGGGAAGTGAGCCATCCGCCAATCGTTTCATTTTTTTTATTCCCCATTTTTACCTCCCTTGTCTGTGTTGTCTTCCCCAGGCCTATGATTTTTTGTTAATACGTAAAGGACAGGGGCAACGAGCGGCGAAAACCTCGCCCACATCTCCCAAACTAAGTCACAGCAAGCATAGGCCGCTGCTTAGCTCGTTGAGGGGCCTTTTCGCCAGATGGCACGGCCCGAGCTTCACGGTCATTATGCTACCTAAGGCTCTGTCTTCACGGGCAACTTCGGATGCCCACCAAGCCGTCCGTTGCAATTTGGTATGTGAACCCTCCTATACAGACATCCATTACCCAGCGTCCAAAGAGGACGTTTTTCTTTACAAAGTGGCTGTATTTGCTGCGCAATCCTCCAAACATATTTGTGCACACTAGTAAACACTTCCTATCTTGAAAATTTCTTAGAAAATTGCCTTATAGTGTGCATGTAGGACAGCGTTTATAATTAGGCGTTTGGTGGATGTCTCATTTTTGATTCAGAATTGCCTAGAAGTAGCAGGAGTAATAATACAAATAACACCTGGCAATACAATCCTATTACTAGGACCACCGACCAAGAACGAAGCCTCATCTGTGGGTTTCTGATCAGCGGTGACATCAGGAACAAAGCGCGCCTTGGTCAAAGGAGAATATAAAACAAAAACTCTCCCGTGGTGTTCGCCAAATCGCTACCTGAATCGCTGAAATCATGAAAATACATATTTTGTAAATATTCACTGGAATTTATTTTATCTAACTTACATCTAATACCTTGCCTATAGCTTCTGTAAAATAAAACATTTACGTATTGCAAGAAATTAAATAAATATACGTGTGTACTGTGTAATCTCAAAAGAGATTCGGAAGTTTCGGGAGCCAAAAACCGACAAAATCACTACGTTTGTATCGCGCGACTTAACCCGGGTTTAAGCCATGGACTTTTGTCAAAACCTATATAAAAAAACACTGAATTAAGTCGTGCGATCTAAATGAGGCCAATCACTACAATGATCTGGAATTGTGCATATGTACTAACTTAAAATTGCACGAGCAATTATGCATTTTTCATTACACTCTGGGTCTGCTTAAATATCACAACATTTATATGGAATAAATTTACGAGCGTATTTCGCCCTATGACAACAAAAGTACTTCAATCCCATAGCACACATAATGGCACTGAACACATACAAAATGAACATGGTGAATTGTTTGTCCTGTTTCCACTTTATGTAGTCGTCAATGTGGTTGAAACGATTGCGTAAATTGTCGGGAAGTTCAAATTCGCTGCGACGCGGGAAGAAGGAAAGGTAGAAATCCTCCAGAATCAGTTTGATGAGTTGATTCTCGTCGGGATGGGCGGCGTCGAGATTGTCGTTGATGCAATTGAATTTTCTGTTTGGTGGGAAGAAAGGAATTTCGGGATTATTATTAGTTATTCAAATTTGAAATACACTGCTACTGCTTCACAAAAAAAGTGGTACAACGACTAGTCTTCCTGCTGAACAAAGAACAAAAAGGCAAAATTGCAGTTTTTTTTAAACTAGTATAGGAGGGGTGGAAAAGAGCAATCATCGGGGGGTAGGGGAATAGCTCAGTGTGCTGAGTCGTCAGCCATCATATCGGTTCCGAGGGTTCGATTCAAACCGTGGCCATTGTTGTGTGTGTTGTCTTTTCCCCCGTGTGGCGTAACGCGGTTAAATTGGAAGGAAGTATGTTGGCAACATGCATCGTCCGAAACCATAGTTACATGCTGACGAAACGTCCACTGAGCCTCTTAGGAGTAATTGATGCGCAATGCCCCACTAGGCGATTCAGGCAGGTTTTGGGGAAGACTTGGGGAGCAAGCCCTCACATTATCCTCAACCACCAATGATGGGCAAATAAAACCGAGTGATATTCAGAGACTAGCATGTCTCACAGTAACGGGGGCTATCCGCAGTTGCCCCACTGGCTGTAGCCGGATTAAAAGCATGTCAGAGTTTCCTCAAACTAAACCCAGAGGTTAAAGTGATCTTCATACCGAAAGCGGGTAAAAGCTCACACACGAGTCCGAAAGACCTTAGACCCATCAGCCTATCGTCGACTCTGCTGGAGGTTTTAGAGCGTCTGATTGACATACACCTGCGGAGCACTATCCCAGCGGATCTTCTATCTGCCTCCCAGCACGCCTACTGGAAGGGCAGATCCGTGGATACTGCCTTACACTCTCTGGTGGGTCAAATCGAAAAGTCTCTTGCCTGCAAGGAATACACGATGGTGGCCTTCCTTGATATCGAGGGTGCCTTCAATAATGTGAAACCTGCAGCTATCTTGGATGCCCTCTCAGGTCTTCATGGAGATGACTCGCTTTGTAGACTAATACACATGATGCTTACATCTCGCGTTATCTCCACTAGTCTCGGCACATCATCTGTACGCAGACATGTGAACAGGGGTACTCCCCAGGGTGGTGTTCTCTCCCCCCTTCTTTGGAATTTGGCGGTCAACGGACTCCTTTTAGAACTGGAAGGGCTGAGATGCAAGGTCACTGCTTATGCGGACGACATTGCTATTGCCATCTCGGGAAAGTTTCCCTGTGTCCTTAGTGGTGTAATGCAGAACGCCCTCTCTATCCTGACGAACTGGGCTAGTAAGGTTGGGGTTAAAGTAAATCCGCTTAAAACGGAACTTGTTCTCTTTACTAGGAGACGCAGCCTACCTTCATTCGAATCACCTTTGATGGAGAGCACAAGACTTGTGCTCACCGATAAAGCCAAGTTCCTTGGTCTCATACTGGATAAGAAACTTTGCTGGAAGTTGAACATTCAGGAACGTGTTGAAAAGGCTACTGTTGCACTATACTCGTGCAAGAAGGCCATAGGTAAGAAATGGGGCTTACAACCGAGGGTAGTGTACTGGCTTTATTTATCGGTTTTGCGCCCTATTCTGCTACATGGGATTGTCGTCTGGTGGACGGCGCTTAGGGTTGTATCCTATAGAACCCTGCTGGAGAAGGTCCAAAGATTGGCATGCATTGCCATTACGGGGGCTCTAAGGACTACACCTGATCAACCTTGATATTCCCGAGGAGACGGACTATACCCCCCCGAAATACTTGTTCGAAATGGGCTTTACAGGCCTTATTCCCTCTAGGTATGATTGGCCTGTAATTGCTTTTCAGGAATCAGATGCCATTACGATTTTCACTGATGGTTCTAAGACTGACGAAGGAGTGGGGGCTGGCGTATACTCGGAAGAGTTAGATATTAGCTTGTCGTTCCGACTCCCGAACTTTAGTAGTGTTTTTCAGGCGGAAGTTACAGCAATATCTGAAGCTCTAGCCTGGTTGTCGCAAAACGATATATCTGGTAGGGACATTGTAATCTACACGGATAGCCAACCGGCGATTAAATCGCTTAGCTCTGTCTTGGTAAATTCGAAGACAGTACTGGATTGTCGCAACTCCCTTATAGAGATGGGAAGGCTCTGCAATATTTCTCTGTGCTGGGTGCCAGGACATAGTGGTTATGTTGGTAACTGCAAGGCTGACGAACTGGCTCGAGCAGGTACGATCAATGGGATCAGCGGGCCGTTACGCTGCACCAGGATGCCGTTGGCTGCGTGTAAACTGGCCATCAAAGATGCGGCGTATGATAGGGCCTGCATCAGATGGAGCAATGGCAGTACAGGTCATGTGGCTAGACAGATATGGCCCAAACGTTCTTCTGGATTGCTAATGCTAAACAGAGACAATCTAAGAACTGTCGTAGGAGTGCTAACTGGACACTGCCTAATTGGGGAGCACGCCAGGAGACTTCGTCTTCCATATAATGATTTTTGCAGGAGCTGTGGGGACGAGGAAGAGGAGGAAAGTACGTCTCATTTTCTGTGTACCTGTCCGGCCCTGGCGAGTTTTAGGAAAAACCACCTTGGTTCCTACTTCTTCACCGATCTGGATGACCTGAAAAAGGTAAATGTTGGTCGGCTACATCGCTTCATTGTGAGCTCAGGCTGGTTTAACGAGTGAGTTTGGTCTCAGTTGCTGAGTCCAGGGGTATCACAACGGACCCAATAGCGGTCTAAGTGTGCTTTTTAAGCAACCCTTTTTAACCTAACCTTTAACCTAACCTAAACCCAGAGCAAACCAACCGGAGTGAGGATTACGTAACTGCCATGCCATCGGACCATTTAGCTAAGGAGATACGCTTCAAACTTCCATTCACAACTGTTATCTGGAGTACACAGAATTGAACTTCGAAGCTCAATACCCTCCCCCTCCAACATTATCAAGTGGTATACTGTTGGGGCGACCGGTAGCGCAGTGTGTTGAGGCATCAATCTCATGTTTGACTACCGGCGTTTCGGGTTCGAATCTCGACCACGACGACGTTCGTGGCCATGGATGTGCAGGACGTGCATGCTGGCAACTGTATTCTTCGAAACCAGTTTATGCCAACGAAACGTCAACTGGGCCACATGGAACAGTTGACGCGCTATGGATACAAGCGCGGGCGTCGCAGGCCCGTCTTACAAGATATCCATTCCCATGGGAAAGTACGCTATGGTATTTCAGGCGGAAGTCCACGCAATCGAGACCTGTGCGAATATATGCTTAGCAGCCGGATACCGAGGCAGGAATATTGCAATCTCCACAGACAGCCAGGTGGCCATCAAAGCTTCTATTGGGTCCCCGGGCATGCTAGGATCCATGGAAATGAGGTAACCGGAGGGCTAGAGGGCTTCTGCAACCCCACTCGTCCACCCTGAGCCATACTGTGGAATATCTCTGTGTAGTGTTAGAAGGCACATCAGGGAAAGGAAGAACTCAGCAACCATTGCGCATTGGGACAATATCCCGGGTCTCAAACAGGCCAAGCTCTTTATAGCTGGCCACTCACGCAATCGTGCTCTTGAGCTGCTAAGACTCAATCCGGAGAGAACTATCTGCGGGCTCCTTGGATGTCATTTTACCATAAGAGGCCATAAAATATATATAATGGGGATTGTCTCTGACCCAAATTGTCGCTTCTGTGAGAGTTAGGATGAGATATCCCTTTGGGTGGTTAATTGTGGGAATAGTTTGACCATCTACTGCGATATCCAGTTGTAGCCTCACTTCCGTGGTCAAGGTAGACCTTTGGATCGTAGTGGTTGGTGGCCCTTTGGCCCAACCGCCCTCCATCTAATCTGATCTAATCCATTTAATCCTCCAGTCGAGCACAACATTTGAGGAGCGCTAAAGTCGGCCCGCCCAGGGAGAATGATGATGATGAATCTTTCACTTACTTAGGATTCTTGCGTATTTCGTCGAGTGCATCTACCACGTCCGACATATTCGAAGTGAGCATCTTAAAATTGCTGTACATTCCGGTCTTCTGGTTAACATTGAACCGATATGTTGATCGTTCGCCGAAATTGCTCAGAAGCACCTCCACTATTGGTGGACACTGGGCAACAAGTCGCCTCGTCACTCTCGGCTGAAACCAGACAATCCAACATTAAAATCTTTATCTTTGGAACTCAGTCCAGAATTTCCACTTACAATGTGCGAGTCCTCGTATCGCTCATACACCAACGTCGTATACTCAACACTACCCTCCGTTGTCTCTAGGCCCAAATCCCTCGAACAGTTCACCACGGTCTGTTCAAAGAATCGCACAATTGCCCAGTCCAGTGGTAACGGATAAATTCTGGCCAACAGCGTGCGAATCTCCCGATCGGACCAGGTCGTCGAATTGTCCGTGTCCAATTCATCGAAGATTTCGTCTACGGTGCGATTGTGCGCTTCGCTCATCAGGAAGTGGTAGTAGGCGAAGGCGAATTGTATATCGTGCGGATGGCGAAACCGATGCGAAGCGGTCAGCTCGAATTCTGGCCGGAAGCGGGTTAGCAACCGATCAATGATTTCCCGGTCTAATAGGAATCCCACGTGCGCCAGGACTTTGCGTGACCTGTAGCCGTAGGCTTTGTTTAAGATTTTGTTAGTATGGATCAGGTTTTGGGCGTAGATATCTTGGGAGGCGGTGGGGGGCGGTGGAGCCTCCGTTGTCGAAGGCTTGCGCTTATGATTCTGGTTGTAGTGATCGACCAAGGACTTGAGCGCAGTGTTGTTGAGCTGATGTTCCTTCACCAGTTCGCTGAAATTGTGGGGTTTCCGTTGTTTCGAGTACAAGACGCTCAATGCAGTGTTGCTGTTGTTGGGGGACAGTTTGGGTACCTCGTAGACCACTTTTTGCGTAATAGTGGACGCGACGAATTCGGCACTATGGTAGTTGGTGTAATCGCTACAATCGCCACCATCGAACTGACACTCGTCCACGTTGCACACCTCGTCACACGATCCATCCCCGACATACACCCACGGGCAGCCCAGGGTGCAATCCGGCACGGTCCAGGCCGTGTAAACTTTCGTTCCTTCCGAGGCCGTGAACAGATCCTCCGGATAGAGAGGCGCGCCCAGGAAGATGTCGTCGTTCAGGTACAAAAACTTTTTGGAAAGGTTTGGAATGCGATGAATGAACGTTTCGATGGTGGAGCTCGAGAAGGTGGGCAGCGCAGTACCCTCTGGCGCGATTTGCGTGTGCGATATCACAGTCAGCCGTTCGGATGCCAAATTGAGCCAGTACGGTACCTGGCCGTTTGTCACGACGTAGACATGTCGCACCCACGGTGCGAACATTTCCAACGAGCGCAACGAGAATTTGAGCTCGTTCTTGTCGTCGAACCGGGCCGGGTCATAGTCGGGCGTGAATTCCCTGATCGCCTGCACAAAATCCGGATCCGAGCCGTTGACCCAGGTGTAGACCACGTCAATGGGCTCGCAGCAGGTGGCCGCCGCCCCTGATGGCTTCTCGGCTAGATATTGCGGTCTCTGTAAAAACACCGGAAAATCGCCTTAGCACTCTCTGTGAATACGTGGACGACTGTGTGTTGGCACAGTGTTTTTTGTTCTTACATTGCGCCAAGCGAGAATTGTGAGGGCGGCCAGCAGACACCACAAACGTTTGTTTCGCAGCGTCGCGGCGTTGTCACGTACGAGCCGTTGTAGGAATTTTAAGCGCATTTTCGATGTAGCCGGCGTTTGTTGGTAACATTTTTGTAGACGCGAAACCGCAGCAAAATTCATCCACGCGAACAGAACACGCGAAACGTAAACATCTTCTTAGCGAGACCGAGAAGAGAAACTGAAACTGACATATGGGGAGAGTGTGATTTTTGTTGGTCGGACTTCTTAAAAATCTCATATGGAGTACAGATGGAGAGAGAAATGTGACTGATAAGAAATTGACAAAAAGAGCTGCCGTTTTAGCGAAATTCAAGGTATTGTTTGAGGAATTTTCCCTGAGAAAAAATTTATTTAGAAGAAATATTTACATAAACTTTAACGAAAAGCAAACCAATTTTAATCCTTCAGAGTAAATATGGCTTAAAACGCAACTTCAAAGATGTACACAGTAGTTTTGAAATAAATTAATTTAACGAAGACTTAAATTATTTATTTACAGCGGTGGTCAAATTACCTACGTCTTGTCATGAGTTTCGATTCTCGAATGAACTTCTTCGATATCCAATCGGTGTGTCAAATCGCAACGCAAGGCGGTAGTAAATAAGATTTCCTGTCAGATTGCCGGCGAAATTTTACTTTCGAGGAAGTAATTCGCGCTGATCGTGTTCGGTGGCATTACAAATAATCCAGGGGACAACCAAAGTATTAACGTCTACCAAAAGGTATGCATTTTGTCAGGCGGCTATGAAGAATCGAGCGAAAGAACATGTTAAGAATATTTTGGATGACGTGTACCCTCCTGTGTACATGCTCCGGCACCCACCATACGCACTGATGGCGTTTTCAACTTAAATCGCTTCTTGCTTGTTTCTTTCACAGGTTTCCGCATCAAACTAATCAATCAAAATGATCACTGACGTACAACTTGCCGTCCTCTCCAACGTTCTGGGCGTTTTTCTGTTTCTTCTGGTCGTTGCCTATCATTACATCAATGCCAACATGGGCAGGTAAGTTGCGGAGATTGTGCGGATTGTCAATGGTTATGCTGTAGATATAGAGTTATTTTATGAGAAGAGTACGCTGTTGATAACTTGTAACTTCGTAAATAGGCGGTAGTCTTGCTAATTACTGATCGTTCTGGAAAAAGTGAGGAGATTGAGGGTTTCGATCCTTGATTACCTCCATTCAACTCGATTGGATTGATTTTCAGATTTCCTGTTCTGGAGACTTTGTCAAGCTAAATTAAACTCCCTAAATAGACAATACGACAATACATCTGGAAATAGTAGAAAATTATGGCAAGTAATAAATAACGAATTGACAGCCAATGCAGGACGCAGGGATGAAACCGGAAGCAGCCTTTCAGCTAATAATTTTAATCTATTCTTCGATAAATCTGATGAAGGATTGCAACACAGTGGCCCATCGACGAATATAAGATGCCCTAACACCGCCAATCTCTCTCAATTGCCCCAACCTCTTGTGGGGCATAGCGCGTCAACTGTTCCACGTGGCCCAGTACCCAACCAACACCGCCAATACCCAAACTATATTCTTAGAACCTACTAGCTCTGAGGAAGTATCCGGTATCATAAAAGACCTGCGTCATGTATCAGCCGGGCAGCTGGCCAACAATTAAATCTCACCGTTTATATGCCAAATTGTTAATAAACACCTTTGTGAAGGAGCATTTCACGTTATGTAATACGTTACAATGTTCTTTACAGGCGACTAACCCCCACACAGCAACAAGCTCGACACTTTGCCTTCGATTTTCGTCTCACGCCACTACCGCAGGGGAAAAATAGACTTGAAAGGAAAACGGAATAGCCAAATTGAGGCGACCGGTAATGATTTTTCGGAATAACCGAAAGCAGATCTAAATCCAGGAAGCAAACAACCCGGAGGAACAGATAACGACACAGGTCTCGACGGTGACACTCCACACTTAGCATTTAATCGGTACCACCGCGACGAATGCTCCAAGTCAACCGCTCGCTTCAAGCGCTATTTTCCAATTGACCGAACAACTCTCCGTTCGGTCAATCGCGATACTTCGCTCTGCCTTGTTGCTAAGCGGGCCGATCGACGACGCTCATTGGCTGGGTCCGGCACCTCATCCGATTGTCCCGTTATTTGAAAACATCGCACGATATCATATCATATGCTGGCGGTTGTTTCGGAAGTGGCTGCACCACAGCATCCAATACCAATTAGTTGTGAATGGAGTTTTTCTCTCAAAACCTTGTACACATTTTGTTTTCCCTGGCGATTAAGGCCTCCAACGTTTGTGTTGTCAGCAGAAAAAACAATAATTTTGTTCTTTTTTTATGTCGTTTTTATCGATGATATTCTCGAGCATATTTGCTATCGTCACGCATTGCTCATCTCATAGATTGCACAAATCCAACATGCGAACTTTTATCCCATCTTGCTCGGGGTCAAAAAACTGGATCACTATGGGAAACAGTTTCGTGTGCCTTGCCTATGATTACTGGCATCAGTGCTTATGCTGACGAAAGAAGCTTTGTGGAGTTCCTTGGCAACTATCTCCATTACGTGTATAATGGTGCTGATAATGGCTTCCGTTTTCCTCCTGGCATATGAAAGTTTTTTCGGGATAGTAGAATTACCAAAAAATTTCCCGAAGCAAGGTTACATTACAATCTTGTGATCGAAAAGATTGATGGTTCACAGCTACATGAGAGCTACTTCGGCTGCTACTTAAGTCAATTAGGTAAAAAAAAACTTACCACCATTAACCATCGAAGTTTTGGACTGGCAAATTTCGCGCTTTACCACAGTACTATCCGCGATACTGACGATTTTGTTGTTGCCGTTGAATCTCTTCATTAAAATGACACTTCCTTTTAGACATAGCGAATAGCACTTTTAATATTTACTGGCAATGAAAGCAATGCGTGTTCGAAAAACAGCAGATTATTTTATATTGCTTAAATGCAAACATCTCACAACTCTCAAAGAATTGCGCCTGGTCAACTTCAATTCATTATTTCTCGGATGTTTCTCCCTTAATTGCAAAAATAAAACTTCTATTATGGCGGAGAAAAAGTATCACGACCCGAGCGTGGATGGATTTTTGGATGCCTGTTAGAAAAATCCAAAATGTTCGCTCTTAGTTCGTCGCCACAGCATGTTCACAGATATTTCTTCATCTAAAGTGCCGCTCTTGAAAATAAACGAGTAAAAAATATATAATATTGTGCATCTATCGTCCTCAATTTGATGTGAGTTTTTCTAGCGAGTACCCTGAAGATGAGCTTTGTGCAAAACCCAAAACGGAGTCAAAAGAACCACCACAATTGGAAAGCAGCAACGTGACACTGGATAATAGTCAATCTAAGAAGCCACCATTTATTCGGAAAATGTATGTGCTCGTCAAATTTGTAGGCGGAGGTTACTACTGCGTTGTTTCTTGTTAATACACCGGGTCGGGACATACGGATACAGATACCATAAAATGGCTTTTCCATACGCAGTTGTTTCTCATTGTTTTGTATTATTCTGCTTATTTTTTGCTTGTCCTTGCATTAAATTTATCATCATCATCATTGTGGCGCAACGGCCCTTCGTCGGACCTTGGCCGTCTGGATAGTTCTCCTCCAATCGCCTCGTTCAAATGGCCGCATCCTGCCGCTTTGGATTAAAAAAACATTGACATATTTGCCTCATATTTTTTAGTTTTATTTTGAATATTTGCATGCTTCAACATATTACACATACACGATGAGCACACATCTAATTTTGTATCTTACAATTATAGTATTTTCTTCTATTTGTTTCTTTACAGGATGCCGTCGGCAACGAAGCATAAGTAAGGTAAACTACTATAAATGGAATGATCCGGGATTAAGTTATGCATTTTTGTAATACACTAAGTTGACAGACTGTAAAATATAATCTTTGTAAACGTTTGAAGTATGTCTGGTTGTTTGAAACACATAATACACAAATAATTCTGTCTGAAAGTTGTTGATTATTATTCAGGTACTTAGCAATCATTATCCGTGCTATAGGCTCTAACATCAAATTTCATAGCATTCCGACTATTTGTTGTCAAGCTACAGTGCTTTATAGCGTAGTCAAATGAGACTTTAAGGTGGAAATAATATTCCTTTCGATGAAAATTATATCAGCGTGTCGGGAAAACTCCCCCGAACAACATAAAAAGTGTCACTTATTATTACGTTACCAGCAAATTATGTAACCTAATTAATAACCGGAGTCCGAAGCGTATATACCCTAGACTTGTACAGACCTAGTGGTGATATCAAAAGTACCAATTGGCAATGACCATATACAGTCATTTCCACAAGAGCGTATACTTTGTAACTTTTTAATGCACCATTTCTCAAAGAGTGGTGGGGGACTTTTAGTTACCTGCATTTTTCCTCTTTTTCGCATTGTATAAATTTGGTCATTCTAAGTTCAAGTAGGAGAGTGATAAGACGTCAAGTGAAATGAATGCGATTTACAAAAAACGATTCGAAGCTGTGTTTTTAGTAAGTCATCCGAAAGGACCAAAAATGACACCTGCATCGGCCGGAAAGTACCTGAAAGTTTCGACACAGTTTGTGAATAAGTGGAGAAAGCGTTTTAAAGATACTGGAAATGTAGACGATCTACCTGGTAGGGGTAAAACCCGAAGCACTTCAAAAACCCAGGATAAGGCCATCATTGATATTTTTAAGAAAAATCCGTCCGTTACTACCTTAGTGCAAGCAAAGGAAATGTTATCGAAGAAGAATATTTACGTGTCCTTGAATACGATTCGGCGAAGATTACAAGAGGAAAACATCAAAACCAGGTATGCCTTGATGAAACCATTACTTACCGAAAACCAGAAGCGAAGACGTGTAGAGTGGGCTAAGGAAAACATCGATCGTGATTGGGACAACGTGATCTTTACGGATGAATCAAGTTTTGCTGTAAATACGTTCAGGAGACGAGTGTGGGCACAAAAAGGAGAAGCTGTCGTGAACCGAACCGTTAAACACCCTGTGAAGGTCCATGTTTATGGATGCTTTTTTGCACGCGGTTTCGGAAAATTAATAACGTTTACCGGAATTCTTACTGCTGAAAGGATGATCATTTTGTACAAGAAAGGATTATTGAAGTCTGCTAGGATGCTATATGGCAACGACAACACCGATTGGTTTCTACGATCCGAAACATAGAAGCCGGTTGTGTACACGCTGGAAAGAAGAAAATAACATTCAAGTACTTGATTGGCCTTCGCAATCGCCGGATGCCAATCCTGTTGAAAATGTTTGGGGATTAATGAAGCAGAAGCTTCAAGGAGCTTCAAAATCAATCCAAATCAATTTGGAATAACTTATCGACAGACTACGCGGAAAAATTGGCCGAAAGTTGTCACCGAAGATGCCAGTCAATAATCAATAGTGACGGCGATTGGACCATGTATTAAATATAATTGCGAAAATGTATTTTGTATTTACTTTCAATAAAAAATAAAATTTCTTACTTGTAACACTTTGTTTTTATTTTGTGAGGTATACGGTCTTGTGAAAATGACTGTACATTAAAAGTGATTTTCCTATATGGCCAGTTTATGGAGGAGGTTGGCGATCATTCAGAAGGATCTTGACCATTCTCAAAATCAACTAACTTACACACACTACAAATATTCATTCATTCTATCGAAAGTTATCGTAATTGAAGGAATATTAAAAAAAAAATAATTTCTAGGGGAGTAAGGCGTTCCTTTGATATGATTATGCCCAACTTACTAAAACTCAAGCAGCTTCTCATCTCAGGGTAACATGCAAAAAATCAGGTGTCTGTGTCAATTAGTTCAAGAGTAAAAGACAAAAAAAACGTGAAAAGTAGGGTAGTACTCCTTGTAAGAAAATTACCGTTAGTTTTCCACTTATCAATTTTATTTTTCCAGGAGAGTATAAAATTACCCTCACGAGCAATTCTACCAAACCTAAAGCTTTTCATGTTTATTTAATCGAAAGTTATAGGTACATTTAATTACTTTACATATGTAGGGGAGGTAGGCGTTCTCTTAGCCTGATCATACCCATTTTCAATACCAACCAACTAGATAATACTGCCAACATTTGACCAAAATTTCAAGGCTCTAGCGTCATTCTATCGAAAGTTATCGTGCGAAAGGACAGACAGCCAGACATGGCTAAATCGAATCAGGAGGTACTACTTTGCCTTAACCCCTAGCGGGGCATAGCGCGTCAACTACTCCTGCGCGCCATCGTACTCTGTTCTGGGCAATGGGGCGCAACTCCCCAAAAGACTTACCCAGTACCTGACACTCCTTTGCCACAGATCGACGCCATGTGATTCGAGGACCCCCTCTTGGTCGGCCTTGATTGGAAATGGGGTTCCATTTTATGGCATGCATAGCAATGCAGTTATCACTCTTCCGCAATGTGTGACCTATCCACTGCCATTTTCGCCTGCGTATCAATTCGTCGATTGGCATCTGACCCGTACGCCGACTTAGCTCTTCATTTGATATTGTTTCGGGCCAGAAAATTCTTAAAATTCGACGAAGACATGAGTTGACGAAAACTTGCTGCTTTCTGGTAACTCCTACGGAAACTTTCCATGTACTGCTCCCATACAAAAGCACTGATAGTACCAGGGAGCGAAACAGGCCCAGCTTGGTCTTGATGCTGAGATAACTGCTCTGCCAGATTTTGGACAGCATGCCGTATGCGCGTTTAGCCTGGTTGATACGACGAGCGATGTCCTGCTCCGTACCACCATTTTCGGCAACAATGCTACCCAGGTAGACGAAGTTGTCCACCTTCTCCACAGGCTGCCCATTAATATTGATGGCAATAGGTGTCGGATTTCTTTTTCGCAACGGCGGGCTAAGAACCTTGGTCTTGTTGGTATTAATCTTTAGCCCAACCTTGCTTGCCTCCCTCTCGAGATCTAACGCCATTGCGGACAGATCCATGATCCATAGGTTGCCTTAATAATAGCCACAAGCTTCTCAGGGATACCTCTCCTGCGCAAGGCCGCCCATATAGAATCCCGGTTCACACTATCGAAAGCCTTTTCGAAATCGATGAAAAGCAAGTGAAGCGGAGAATCGTATTCAGCGCATTGCTCGATGATGATTCGCAAGGTGTTAATGTGATCGACACAGGAGAATCCGGATCGAAAGCCAGTCTGCTCTTCATCAATTGTGCTTTCTAAGTGGGCCTTTAGTCTTTCCAGGACGATTTTAGCTATTATCTTGGCAACGGCAGGAAGCACACAAATGCCTCTCCAATTATTACAGTCTGTGAGGCTACCCTTCTTTGGAAGTTTGATGATCAAACCTTCCTTCCACTCAGTGGGAAAGGTCTCTGTATTCCACGCTTTATCAACAAGTGGGTGCAGCAAATCGGCAGTTACGCTTGGCGCTGCTTGATAAAGTTCGGCAGGGATGCCGTCAAGTCCGGCGGCCTTTCCTCGTTTTAGTGCATTAATTGCAGTGACTATTTCCTCTTTAGTCGGGGCAGTGGACCGTATACGCACATTTTGATGGTTAGCTAAAATAAATTATCTAAATGAGGGGGAACTTCACCAGAGGTTACACGGTTCAAGACCGCGGCGAAGTGTTCTTTCCACCGCCTCATTTGATCTTCTTCCAAGATAAGTAGATTTCCATCACTATCTTTCACCGGATGTTGGCAGGAGTTACGACCACCTGTAAACTCCTTGATGACACCGTATACGGCGTTTAAGTTGTTACTTCTAGCGGCTTCTTCTGCTGACGCTAAAAGAGAATTGGCATAAACTCTTTTATCGCGTCGCACACTACGCTGAACTTCTCGAGCTTTCTGACGGTAAAGGAGTTCGATGCTGCTTCGATTGTCGTCTGATGCTGCAGCCAAACGAACTTTCAGCTCCTTTCAATCAACAATCCGCTGCCATGAAGCGTCGGACATCCAGGGCTTATTCCGGCAATCCGGGTTTGGGCCAAGGATGGTATTTGCGCTATCAATGTACGCATTTTTTATGGCATCCCAGGTTTCGTTTCGTTCATGTCACTATCTGGGTGACTAGTTACCTCAGCCGCTTTTTGCGCAAGATGGTCATTATATTGTTGTAAGACAGCTGGATTTTTTAGTCGAGCGGTGTTGAATTTGCGGGGCCTGGATACGCAATCGAACATTAGCGATCATAAGATAATGGTCTCTTCCCATCCCAATATCGGCACCCTTCTTGTTCCGCACGTCCAGGAGGCAACTCTTGAATCTTTTACTAATGGCAAAATGGTCGATCTGATTTTGTGTTCTGCGCCGATCAACAGAGGACCAACTGATTTTGTGGTGGTCCTTATGCTCAAACATAGTACCACCGATGAAGAGACTGTGAAAGTTGCAGAACTCTACAAATCTTTCACCGTTGTCATTACGATCACCAAGACCGTGTCTCCCCATCACATGTCTGAGCCCATAGTTATCAGCGCCAACTTTCGCATTCAAATCACCCATGACCATTATAATGTCACCTTTAGGTGTTCTGCTCTGAACGGCGTTTAGTTCTTCGTAGAAGGAGTCTTTTGCCAAGACATTGTCGGGTTCAGTAGGGGCATAACATTGTATTATTGAGATGTTCCTCATTTTGGTCCGGAACCTGGCGGTCAAGACCCTGTCAGAGACCGGTTCCCAGGATAAGAGACAGTTTCGCGCGGCTCTGGTTAAAAGGAGCCCCACACCTGACTCACGACGACTACCGGTAGCTTTACCGGAGTACAACATTACAGTGCTGCCCGTTGGAGAGATGAATTCTCCGCTGTTCCACCATCTTATCTCACTAACTCCTAAGATATTTAATTTGTACCTCAGAAATTCACTCTCTAATTGAAGAAATCGTGCGTTCTGGGGACCTTCTGATCCATTGTCCAGGAGAGTACGCACATTCCAGAATCCAATCTTTGTCATTGTACGATAGCTAAAAGTCGTAACCGTTGAGTCAGTCCTTATCCGAGGCATAGTTGACGTTTCGTTAGCATATAAAGATTTCGGATAGTGCAAGTTGCTGGCATACACATCCTGTCCTTTGATTGTCGGTTTTAACGACAGGCCCTCAAAGGGAAAGGCCGTGGTATTTTTTTCACACCCCACACCACAGGGGTACCTCAACCAAATCATCGCACCGCCATCACTGGCGGCTTGACGTTGGTTGGCAATGGTCAGTGACCACTGCCGTTCCAGGGGGCGCCCACGCGGAGGACTATGGAAGAGGAGTTTTTGCCCCCCATTTATTTATTTATATATTTACATTGCAATACCTCCGGAGCCTCCTTTAAGGTGTTACATATTTTCGTCGTGACAACAACAATATACCCTATGCTCATCAAGTCTAGGCTATAAAAATAAATAAATACACAGTATAAAATAAATTGACAAAAACGCGGCCTAATTTCTTATGGGATGTTTGTTGTTTTTAGCATCATTTTTGGTTAATTCGAGATCTTGGGCCGTTGCATATTCATGCACAAAATATGGAAATACACTGTTTACTACTACTTGGCCCTAACCCCCAGTGGGACATAGCGCGTCAATCACTCCTGCGCGCCATCGTATTCTATTCCGGATAATGGGGCGCAACTCCCCAAACGACTTATCCAGCGC
Source organism: Chloromyia formosa (assembly GCA_964017055.1). Classification (NCBI taxonomy): domain Eukaryota; kingdom Metazoa; phylum Arthropoda; class Insecta; order Diptera; family Stratiomyidae; genus Chloromyia; species Chloromyia formosa. The sequence goes on along the minus strand of OZ024818.1, from coordinate 3,442,300 downwards.
CTTACACTCTTTTGCCACAGATCAACGCCATATTGTTTTAGGACTCCCCCTTGGTCGGCCTTAGTTGAAAATCGACTTCCATTTCATGGCATGTAAAGCAATGCGGTTATCATCCTTCCGCAATGTGTGACCTATCCACTGCTATTTTCGCCTGCGTATCAATTCGTCGATTGGCATCTGACCCGTACGCCGACTTAGCTCTTTATTTGATATTGTTTCGAGCTAGAAAATTCTTAGAATTTAAAGAAGGCATGAGTTGATTTGCAGCTTTTACGATAACTTTCCATGTACTGCTCCCATACAAAACCACAGATAGTTCCAGGGAGCGAAACAGGCCCAGCTTGGTCTTGATGCAGAGATAACTGCTCTGCCAGATTTTGGACAGCATGCCGAATGCGCACTTAGCTTGATAGCTGTCCGTTTAGTCGAATACCTGCGACAATTCGGGAAAAGTTGTGGCTTATTGTTACGCCTCACACCACAGAGCGACGGCAGCACAAACATCGATGGCCATGACGGGATTCGAGCCCGTGAACAGCCGGTATGATGAAACAATAGATTGACGCCTCAACGCATAACATAGCCACTTGCGTCCCGGTGGAAATAAGGACGAAGTAATCCAGCTGAATGCAGGATCCAAATTATTGTACAAAAAAAAAATATTTTCTCACTTTTCAATTTGCTTCATTTAGATTTTTGAAATAGTGTTTACTATAATACAATTTCGGAAAAGCGGAGAGTTTTTTGAAAGATTTACTGTTGAGTAGTTGATTACAAATTTTAATATTTAGGAGTCAAGTGTAAAGCATCCCTGCAGGAAAGCCTCCCACCTCATCTGACGGAAAACGATATAGCAAATCGTGAAAAACTATTGTATATCAGCTTCCGTGTTCCGACATACATAATCGAATACTTGCCCACACGCGATATAACCACGCCTGAAGGCATAAGGTTTCTTTGGAAAATGAAATTAAAATGAAAGTTTGTCGTTTCATAATTATTGCAAAAAAATCATACGTGAAAGACATGATACGTAATATTTTTCTGAAGTAAAAACTTTTTCATTCTCAGACCATGAACTTAAGAATTTTATTCTCCCTTAACGGAATTTATACGTTTTCATCAGAACTGTAAACAATATATTCCTGAAGATCTTTTCATTTTTTATTTTAATTGTTTCAACGATACGGTAGTTTGGCAAACTTGGCATTTTCCTAATGAACAGTATTGGATGTTTGAAATTCATTTCACTAGGCGGCTATTACACCATAAAAGTTCTTTGACAAATATCTTTTATGAACGATATTTTAAAAGAACTTTTATGAATGATATTAGCCGCCTAAAGGTGAAGGTGCGGAAACTTGTAAGAAAAGTACTTGAAACAAGCCACGTCCATGTCGCAGTTTTTTTCTTAGGCGGCTATTACACTATAAAAGTTCTTTTAAAATATCTTTTATAAAATATATTTGAAAAAAAAAAAAACTTTTGTAGTGTGATAGCCGCCTTAAATCACGCATAAGCAGTAGCCGGTATCTAGGCATCAATTCTCCTTCGCATATTGTATAGATTGTTTTGTTTAGGGATCATGATCTGGGGAAACGAATCATAATTTTTAACCGGTTAATTTCCCTTTTAAAGGATGACATGATTCGATGTTAAATACCACGACTTTCTTTTTCACTCACGCATATACCAAATTCTAATGTTTTTTATTGAATCTTTTTCATTATGCAATGAATTCCGTAAAGATTTGAAGAGGTTCAATTAACAGTTAAAAATTTTAAATTTCTGTGTAGAGTGTAACAATTCAGCTGGCCAGGCTAATCATATTAATTCAGAATATCGGTTAGGATTCTCTTGTACGAGCCATAAGAACATTTAAAGCCATTTATTAGGCGAAATTCACTCCTAACTCCGATCCAGTCTTAAGTTTAAGTCACTCGGCAGCTCAGCAAATTCGTTAAGGGCTGGACATGGCAGGTGTAATTTCATGGATCAAAAATAAGTGACAGGGTATATTAACTTTGTCACGAAGTTTTCAACGCACAGGAGGAAGCATCTCATATACACTGGGCATAAAAAAACGTGCCGCAGCCAGTTTTCTGCGTGCTGAAGCCAACAGTTGTCGAGCGATTTGACGCTTTGTGGTGAATAGCAGTATTTTTTTGGGAAATCTGGATATTATTCACTGTTTACGATAATCTTGTGCCGAACCAACGGTACTCGGAGTGCATCTGTGGTCGTTTTTTGTTAGCAAAAGGCGTGCTTTCATGATTTTTGAGGCCTATATCTATTGATGTCGCTCTGAACCGGTCGCGTCGTTGTCTTCTATTGAATGATCCTGTCTCCTGGTGCATATTCCAAAGTACCGTACGATACTTCTCTATAAACTGTACAACCCCACATTGATTAAATTTGGAAAACTGCGATCTGATGCCTTGTGGGAGGTTTTCGTTGAAATTGGATTATTCTATTTTTCCATTCCCAAAAGTAAGTTTTTGTTAGAAAAACTTTTTTATTTGGAAAGATATCTTTAGAAAATTTCATGTTATTTATTTCATCATATTTACCGCCAAATCATATTCCTAAATTGAGTTGAAATCAGCCCACTATTTCAAATACTTCTCATAGGAACAGTGGAATCGGAACAAGTTTTACTGCTAATTTCGAAGTGGCAAATGCAGAATGGTTTAAAATTACCGCAAATCGACTTACTGACGGCTAGTTTGTTAAAGTCAAAATTCGATGTTAAGTATTTGGAAAACTAATGTGTGCTGCAAACATTAGTATTATTATAGCACAGTGCTATAATATAAAATGTAATAATTTAGAGCTCAACTTAGACTGAAGTACGATGTTGTAGTTCCAGATAAGGGAGAAATTGCGATTAATGTTTCTTGTAATTTGCAAATCTGGAATTCTTTTCGCGGCTCCATGATTTCCGGTTACCCTCCCCGTTTGGGGGGGTGGGTGCGACCTATGGCTTAGGAACCCTATTCATCCCGTTTTTAAACACACTTCTAATGGCCTTGGTAGACAAATCACAAATTGTCCAATGGCATTGCTTCTTGATTAAACTTGACAAGCGTATCTCCATATCGTGCTTAATTAATATTTATTTTAAAGTGTTGATTAAGAGCGTACATTTGTGATTACGCTCACCAAATGTTCAGCATTATTTTGCTTAGTCATAATGCATTAGGAAATAAATTCTCAACTTCTGCAATGGCAATAATAAACTCTGTGCTCAATATAGGATGCACTGCATCGCATGAGTTCGTGCCGTCAGGTCAATTCTCGAAGCGTAAATTAGATTGGCGAGACTTCACTTAACAGCTCAAAGGTGGGGGGAGGGACACGTGACCTATTGCTACATAACTCAATTTAAATGGTTTCCTTTTCAAATCAATGGTACTCGTAACAAATAGCTTTGAATAATTACATATTTTCCTTCTACATTCCTACCGTTCATATCGGGGTCCATATCGATCTGATTCTATTATCAGGATTCGCCGTACCTTGCTTCCAAGCATATTTCTATGAAAACTGAATGCAACGTTATTTACTCATACCTGAGCAAGAAAGCCGTTGGATTGGAATGTGAAGTATGTACATATACTCAAAGGTGCATTTCATTATGACGATTTTCCTGATAAAAACGTCCAATTTCCCATGAAATGCAATAGCTGCGTTTTTTACAGAGCATTGTAGAGCAGGATAAGCGCAAAAAATAAACGCTTTAGAGCAGATTAGAGTAGCGAAGACGAAAACGGGGCATACTGTATATTTGCCGGAAGTGTGTCTTGGTTTAGTTTAGCATTCAAAATTCAACCCAAATTTCAAGAGGAAACTTAAATCCTTAGTACAGACACAATCGGACAAATTTCTTTTAGGCAGCAGAATCATTTTGTATGTTTACTATTCCATATAATTACACAAAACGAACATTTTATTGAGAGGAAATTAATTTTTTCAGCTTCCCAAACAGTAAATTGACACCTGCGCCGCCTGGATTTCAGAACGCAGACTACTTAACAGAGTGGAATTCTTGCACTAACCTTCTATCCAGAGCAGCTCAGATCAAATTTTTAGTGTAATTGTGTGGTGTTAACCTGCTCTGCTATGCATGGCTGTTAAAAAAACGCGCCTAATGTACGAGTAAGTTTTCTTTGGTAAAATTGAAAATATTTTTCCATTCTACGATTGTATTTACAAATGTTCGAGGAAATCCGAAACAAGTATACAGAGTGTGTGGAAACGGCCAGATAAACGCACTACTACGTGATTCTCCATACAATTTCCAGTAAAAATAAGGAACACTTTCCCGACTTCTTAACCCTTTAGCTGCCACAGACCACAGGCATTTTTCTTTTAAAGTTAAATTTTTTTTTTTTTTTTTTGCTCCAACAAATATTTTTTCTATCGCCTTTTTCTTGATTTTTTTCCATGCATACTTGTACTTGTAAAATAAATTTCTTATTTTATAGTAATCAAATTGTGTTAACACCATTTTGTCCTATTTTTTAATTTCTGGAAGTTATAGCCCTTTGGATACTGGGAAACAGGCTTTTTGAGCGTTGCAATGTCGAATACTACGCCGATTTTACATTGCTAAAAATGCAATAGCTCGAGAAGTACGCAAGCTAGAACTCTCAAATAAACCTTTGTCTCAACTAATACTTTACCCTTACTTTCAAAATTCATCCCATTAAATTCAGTGCAACAGTTTAGTGTGTGTATCTCCATAAAATGAAAATATTTGTTTAAATTTTTTAAAATCAGATTTTTATCATTTTTTCCAGAATTTTCGTTTACATAATGTTCAAATTTTATTTCAAAAATCCAATCAATATTTTCTTCTTCTTCTTCTTATCATTCCGCCCTATTTCCTTAATTTCTGGCAGTTGTGGACCTACACTCCCGCCACTTGAATAGGGACAGCCGCTTCAAGACTTAACTGAAAATTGCATGGAGAATCAATGGCAGTGCGTTTATCCGGGAATATTTGGACACCCTCTGTCCTCACTTACCTTATAGGGTATATGAATGTACAACAATTAAGTGTTATTCTTTAAATGTTACTACTCACCATCTTAAAGCAACGAAAGTATCACGAACTGCACTCATTACCCGTAACCCCTAGAGGGGAGATGTTGTGGTACCACAGGGGGAAGACAACACAAACATCCACGGCCACGAACACCGTGGATGGGACTTGAACCCGTAACGACCATAGTCAGATATGAGACTGACGCCTCTACGGACTGAGCTACCCCAAGTTGCGAGTATTAGTTACCTACATGGTTTCAGACAGTAATGAACGAGAGTAGCAAAAGTAACGAACAATAAAAAGTAGTAATTCACGTAACACGAACTATTATGCTAACACTATTTGATCAGGAAATTAAGACGGAAAGTAGAGGGCGTTGTCTGCAATTTGAGGGTTTTGCAGTGTCCGATACCAATAGGAAATGAACTGTCTTACTCCTGGAGAAACTTGGCCATTCATATTAAAACGCAATTGCAAATTGCAGGAGTCATCTCCCACGAAGCAAATGGCTGCAAATGCCAACTTCAAACATCAATCCTACCATCTTAAAAAAAGTGGATTTTTGCTCCCCCAATCTGGGAGCAAAAACCTTTCATCAGCAGTTATTGACCATTGTTAACCAAATCAAGCCGTCCTTTATGGCTGTGAGATAATTTCGTTGAGGTAAACAATACACCTGTGGGGCGGGGCGTAAGAATAATGCCACGGCCTTTCCCGGCATGTCGTAGAAGGCGAGTAAAAAGGAGAGGATGTAGCAGCACGTGGAAAGTTTCCGTAAGTGTTACCGCAAGTTTTCGTTAACTCGGGACTTTGTCGAAATTTGTCGAATTTTTTTTCCTACCTTACAGCCTACACTCGATAGATACGCAAAAGAACGCGTCCGAGTTTCTGTTAGAGCTTTTTCCACAACAGTTTTTACAAATTACGAAGCACTTATGTCGACCGAGTAGTCCGGATGTTGCAACGGTTAGCACGTCCGCCGGTCCGATTCCTACTGTATGCAGTAGTTTTCGAAAAAAAAAGGGTATTTACGTGTCGGTCTATGAGCCCACTCAGCTGTTAAATGAGTACCTATTTATGGGGTAAATAACTCGGTTGAGCGTGTTGCGAATCACACACCTCTGCACAAGACACACCGTCACGATCAAAAAAATGAGATGAAGATAACTCATCTCGAGGCCATGGTTCAGATTGGATTGTTGCGCCAGTTATTTATTTTATTTTTTATTTATTTAGGCTGTTTTTTCCACAACTACAGGCCTTAGTGCCGTTTTTTGCACTTACAGAAAATGTAGGTCAGGATTGATTGAGGAGCTGGATCTCTGGTGGTTTTAATAGGAGCAAGGCCTTGACTGTCCCTCCTTCATCTCTAGTCCAGTGGGCTTTTAATTTGGCCCAGTCATGTCCGAGCTTGGAGATAAGTACGGAAGATGTGGTACATAGCTGCATTCTGTGTCGGTGGCAGCTATGAAAAATTCAACTTGTTACCTGTAGCAGACTAAGAGGATACCTGATATCGCAAAGCGTCTAATTTTTTTGTTGTGTCACCGCCATACAGAGCATGAAGTATACGCTTTAGTGCTTCAGAAATAACCGCCACAATTGACGTTAGGATTTCTACATATATTTGCAAAATCATGCAGTTTTAGTTTGTTCTCAAACAAAGTACTTAACTTGGTTTTACCAAATCCAAACAGGGAGGACGTGGTGTTGCACCCACTCAAAACGTGAAGAACGAGCAGATTTTGAGATGATGAGTACTTGCAGGATGCTGTGAAAAATAGAATGTCAAGAGTATCATCTCTTCCGGGTTTTTGGAGAGACACCCACTTCACACTTCGACAGTGTATGGTGACACTAAGATGCACAATTAAAAAGTTATGTGCAATAAACTGAAAAATGTCCGGAAATTCGTTGGCTTTTGTGGTTCCACAGGGAAGGCACAAGGGAGGGGAGGTCAAAAACTTGGATTCTGAACTACGGGACCGACCATAACATATCAAAAAATTAGAGCTACTGTACCTTTTGCAAGATAAGGTCACCTTTTCAGACTCTATTCCCCGGAGTAATAAACGCATATTTTTTTAAGGATATCGGGTTTGCAAAGATTGACGAAGTTTTGACCATTATGTTTGCTGCTAGCAGATAAGATGTTGACTGGTCATGCCTTCAGGGTTATTTTTTTCGTTGCCCACATTCCATTTCAGGTACTTTATTAATTTGAAGTAACGATAGCTGAATTATGGGTCGAAATAGGCTTTTCACAATAAGAGCTTTACTACTTGCCTGTGAATATAATAAAAATCTTAATTATAGTAAAACTTTCAAAAATACCAATCTGGGTACAACATTCACTTTCTACAAAACCCTCGAATTTATAGCAATGCTCTGAATATTCGATCTACAATATATTGGTTAATCGATACTCGATTCCTTAAACTTAAACAGTAATAATTACAGTTCCTCACTGACCGCAAGTTAATGTCCTTGTTAATTTGCAATTGTTTCTCTAGTATCCTTAATGGCTTTTAATAATTGTTAAACGAAGAGATAGAACCTTCTTCAACAAAGACTGACATCGTTATTGGAAAGTGTATTGAGTGTGATTTCTAACAGAGCTTTTAATTAGAAAATGGATGAGGAATTTATTCACTGGTTTGCTGTACATATTGCAATTACTGCACATGACACATAAAAGATGAAACCAACGAAACGTCGATTATGAGAAGATGTTTGAATAGAAGTATTTAAGATACATCATTCTCATAACTCTTTGCGTTAATGTACTTGCGGTAAATTTATAATTTATTGAACACCATTATGTTTATGGATAGGTTCTCCTACCTGTACAGATTATTTTCCTGATATCAGTGGTGCATAAACCACGTAATCTCGATATTGAAGGATGGTTGAGTGTGGCCGGTACTCATAATTGCACCACGGCACTCCGAAGATCGATGGTTTGGTGTTGGTGGCACTTGAACCGCAACCCCAGATGATGTCCTGTAGATGAAGCTGTAGATGGCGCTTGAGCCATAACAATTTATTGCGCGTGTTAATTATGCAGACATCAACATGCTTGCGTTGCGTATTATTGATTGAATTTTGACAAACTTGATAGGATCAGACAATTTGACAGTGAGTAACAGTGATGTGAAGTATTGTACGAGTATGTCCGTAAGTGGAAGAGAGAGTGTCGCTTATTTGGCAGAATCTTTAGAGGTGAAATAGACCGGAAATATTTCTGGTTCGTTTCTCCAGCCCATGAATTCTAAACAAATACATCTAACTTATGGATACACAATGCTTTGCCATCTCTGTTGCTCGCTGTCATTTACGTAACCAGTGGTAAAAAATCAGCCTTTCTGAACCGCAACCATTGACATCCTGCCTATTGCCACTTGAGAGATCTGATCTGATCTATTGATCACATCAGTTACCTTCTCGCTCTTATCCAGGTTCATCTTTTTCTATCTCTTCTTGCGATGCCCAATATACATTTCTCTATTACTCTTTGGGCACCCTGAAGTTTCTTTATGGTCCTTGTTGTTAGAGTTCATGTTTCACAACCCTAGGTCATGATTGGCAGGATGCATTGATCATAAGCTTCCTTTTTCAAGTAGGATTTTATTCTTGACTTGAATATTATGGAGTTATTCCAAACGCACTCCACGCTAGTTTGATTCTTCTGTTTATTTATGGTATTAGCGATCCCGAGTTATGTATTCATTGGCCCAGATACACATACTCGTCTACCACTTCCAATTCGGTGTTGTTAATTGATAATTAACCCTGGCCTCTCGTTATGAATTCATTATACATAACCTTTATTTTATTAAGGTTCATTTTTATGCCTGCTATCTCGCTAGCTGCACTTAGATCTTCGAGTAGCGTCTGTAGTTCATGCTGATTTTGGGCGATAAAGACTATGTCATCTGCGATGAGATTTCGTCGCTCTCCATCTATGAGTAATCCCTTCTTATTCCACTTCTGGTCTCGGAAGATTTCCTCTAAGGTGGCGTTGAACAGTCTTGGTGATATGGTAGCCCCCTGTCTAATCTGTCTTTGCGTGGGAAACTCCGGCGTGTTATCAACACTTTTACCTTCGCTTTGGCGTTCTTGTAGATGTTGGCCAGTGTTCCTATACCTACATATATGGTTTCTAACTCATAAGTGCTCTTATCATTGCTTCGGGATATATTGAGTCGAGGGCCTTCTCGAAGTCCACGTACGTCAGGGCTAAGGGGAATTCGTACTCTTTTGCTCTGCGCTCATGACCTCTCTTAATATGTGGATTTTATCGATAGTGCTAAATCCACTCCTGAAGCCAGCCTGTTCTCGTGGCTGCTCTACATCTAGGGCTGATTGTATTCTATCATATTATTGAGGATCTTGGTGAATATTTTGTAGAACATAAAGGTTCTAATACCTAATAATATATTTAATAATAATAATATTAGAACCTCAAAGGTGTGTAAACAGTAAACAGGCTTACGACAACACGTAACTTGTTAGCTGACGAGGGGTATCGGCGGGTAGTCATCCGCCATTGATGAGTCGACTCGACAAACACACAAAAATAATCCTTACTTTTATACTCGTATATTAAAAGAAGATTACCTTTTGCAACAATTTGACTTCACAGGTAGAAATTAGTGCCATTCGAGAAAGCCGAACAGATTTGATTTCTGAAACGAACGGCCTGAATTAAGTAACGGGCGAATTCAAGCACCCACAATACAGATGATTCTCTGCTTAGGGGGCGAATTGCGGACTTCGTTTACAAATCTACAGACCTAATTGCCGAGAAACAAGTTGTCGTTCAACCAATTCACTTTCAACTCTGATCCAGATGTGAACCCATACAAGGCCTGCATCAGAGGCCGGTCAGTAGTTTTGTATGAAAATTGATCTGACCCAAATGAATCGCACAGGGCTAATGTTAGGTAATATTATATGCAGGCCAACTTAAGGTAGTATAAACCACACACGGGGCCAAAATGATCCCGGTCCGACCTAAAACTCAACTTGATGGCTCCACGATCCACCGCGATGCAAGTTGGATCTTCGTCTCACCCAAAGTTCATGAGTCAGAACCCGACTGCTATGACGCTTGTGCGCGAGATCCGAACTGAACGGAGTCAAATTTAGTTTATGTTTTTGTTGTGTGTGACCTGGAAATTTGAATCAGTTCCATTTTGATCCGCGTCCAAATGGACGCAGGTGAGTGTCCACCTTAAGAACATGAATATTGTAACCTTTAGCTAAATTCCTCTCAAGATGCTCGAAGGAGCGAAACGCAACAAGGAGAATACAAGTTGTGATAAAGACGAAGAAATGTGAGGTTTTTTCTCCACTATTCCAGCTTTATTATTATTACTGTAGTTATGCCATTCGACGTTTCGCTTCTTTAAGCATCATCAGGAGTCTGTATAATTCTGTATCATCAACATGATTTGACAATCTACAAAACAAAGACATTATTATCTTGTCTATAAGTGAATTTATGTAAAAATTGCAAATATTAAATTATATTAAATATAGTCAATCCATATAATCAATTAGACTATATTGCAGAAACTCCTGATTATGTTAAAAGAAGTGAAACGTCGAATGACATAACTACAGTAGTAATAATAAAGCTGGGATAGTGGAGCAAGTGGAGCAAAAATTTCAACATCTTTTAATACAAAATTACATAACCAGTGAAGTACAACAGCAAGAGAATAAATCTGCAATTTTAATCAAAATTAATTAAATGATTAATCGCACGTAAAATCCCAAATTCATCCTCTTCCAGAGTTCTATAAATACTGCAGGATATTTACCGCATACACATCCATAATCCATAGGAAATTAAGCCATTTTATCATTAGATTTCGTATAAAAATCTCTGAGAGAAATTTGTTGCGAAAAGGCCATTTGCCAATACACAGATGTGGATTAAAAGAGTAATTCCTATGCGACGACTAGAGCCGTACAGATAGAGCTGAATGTAAAATTGAATGGAATTTGATGGAAACAAATCCGTATCGTCCATGATGTACACGTATCTATTAAATTCAATTATAAGCGAATTTCGTGACTAAAAAAAACAATTGCCGTGTCGTAAACAAGCTACTGTCGCATTCCATTAAATTCCATTCAATCCGATATGCGACTCTTGCCGCACGGCTGTAGTCGAACGGCTAAAGTCATCGCATAGGAATTACTCCTTAAGAGGCAATTACAAAAAATATACTTAATACATCTTTTCTTTTGATTTGCTTTCACAATCAGTTAGGACCTTCTTCTCCACAATGCTATGGAAACCTCTGGCAACGAAAACGATTATATATTTCCAAGAAAGTATGGATTTCTTCTCCTGGCGGTAATTGCCTACTTAAATTTGTTTGTATATGTATAGAACTCTATGGCTTGAATCTAAATAATTCACGTACCTATAATCTCTTGAATTCATGGGCTAATAATTTTAATGCATCTCAAATGGAAGAGCTCAAAATTAAGTGGCTTTTCGGCCTATTCTGCTGAAAACGATTAGGATAGAATGTAATTTTAGAACCGCTAAAAATGATATACGAGTACATACCTTGCCGAATGATTAAATCAATTAATCAATCAACTAAAATGAGTAATGTATGGAGGAATACTGTGCCTGCTTTCACATGATTTGTCTCTCGGACTTCTTCTTCATCACTTACTTAATAGCCATATTATTCGCTGAGGGATATGGCTTCTTTTTCGCCTCCATATGCTGCGGTTCATCCGCTGCTGGTTGAAGTTTGTCATTACTGTCTTCTCGGACGGCTGCCTTCCAGCATTTTTTTTTTTTGCCTTTCGGAATACCCCATACCGTTCCACTTCTCGATGAATACTTTCTTGGTGATTCGATGGTAATCCATTCGCCGTATGTGCTTCGAATCTTGGTGAATCTGGAGACCTCCGGTTCGTCAAATATTTTGTACAGCTCATGGTTGAACAGTCTTCGCCGTTCGTCTCCTTTGCGCGTTGCTCCAGTGATTCGTCGGAGCACCCTCCTTTCAAAGGCATTTAGCATTTGTTCCAACGCCTGAGAAACAACACAAACGGGAAGGTAAAATTGGGGAATAATTGAAGAAAATGGGGTGATAAGGATGGAATGGTGTGCAGACGACTCAGATGCCCTCGGGCTCGCATCGGGGTCCGAGTGTAACGGGACCTTAGGCCTCTGGTTTCGCGCAACCGACAGATTATTGATCACCACGTGCTGCCTTCGATCTGCTGGTGGAAGCAGCACTACCAGGATATGGTTCATTGCAGGTGGTTCATTACAAACTTCATACGAAAGTGCGATGCCAACTAAGACGCAAATAATTCAAATGAAAGTCGCCTTTAGGCACGACAACACTCCAGCGCTCTTAATTCGTATGGAGTCCCACTTCTTGTTAACAATCTCTATTCTTTGCTATGGCAGCGAAACCTGGACCCTAATCAAAGCCCCCGAAAATATGCTAAGCGCATTTGAATGAAAGCTCCTTATGCGAATTTTCGAAGTAGTTTGTGACCGAAATGAATAGCGCATCAGCCACGACCATGAGCTGTACGAACTGTACGATGAGCTGGAAGCTTCGAGAATCGTCAAACTACAACGACTTCAATGGGTAGGTCATGTACAAGGAATGGACGATAATCGCATGCCTAAACGAATATTGAAAGGACGCATGAGCGGAGCAAGGCTGCATGGAAGACCGAAAGCTCGTTAGGAAGACTCAGTATATGCTGACGCCGAACAACTTATGGGCATATGAAATTGGAGAATGTGGTCACTTGACCAAGAAAATTGAAGGACAATAATCCACACGACCAGGGCCCGACGACTACAGCGACTGATGATTAGATTAAGTAACGGATAGAGATTTTTATATTGTATTTAAAAATTAATTTGAAATTCATCCAGAATTCGTTTCTATCGTAAATCCTACGATGAATCAGTTAGAATGTTTCTAGACAATATGTGATATATATATAATAATAAACGAAGCGAATACCTTGCCTAACTACATCTCGTAAATTTCAACACAGTCCTGTTTCGTTACGAGTCGGTTCTACTTCTGCGTTCTTTGAGTGGGTGGCTGTGGTGTTGGCTCAGAATGCTCCATTCAGTAACCCACCGGGGCAAGTCCATCTGCGAATTTCCATTTTGCCTGTTGATGAATTCCATTTGAAAGTGTTATTTGCGCTCAGTATGATTCAGTCGGTCGTCTAGAGCGCTCTTGATAAGGTTTTTTACAAGCCGGATATCGAAAACAATATATTGTATCTGGTTTTTCTCGTACTTTGGTTGTCTCAAGCTTTAAAAACAAATTCATAGTGAGTGACCTGATGTTGATTTTATTATAAAATATACTGCAATAGTTGAATGTAAATCCCAGTTGGTCGATAGAAAAAGGATGCAAATTTCAAGTGAATTGAAATAAACCCTAGCGAGGCAATGTGAAAGTAACTGAATATCCCCGTGAAAGTTTGAACCTAATTTTTTAGTAGTGAACTTTTATGGTGTTTTATCAGTAAATGAAAGATAGTGGAAGGAAAATTAAACTACGGTGTTATAAAAAAGGGTAATAAAAGAAACCTATGTGAAATGTTTTAGTGTCTAGTTTTTGCTCACAAGGATACGACTGGTAAGATGAATTTCTAAAGTATCAATATCCGTATAAGAAAATAAGATAATTTTTAATATTGTATGTATATCATGCCATTTTATAGTATATTCGCATCATAATATTAATAATACAGTATTGGAGAAGATGAAATTAAAATCAAAAGAAGCATGACTGAATTGATGTTCTAATCATCGATAAATTTAGTGACTGTATTCAGATAACTATATTTATTTACTGCTGTACTGCGTTGTACTCTTATTAAGTCTATATTGCGACATATATGTATATGGTATTTGGGGTGATCCTTAGCCTAGCGCCAAGGATCTTAGCCGGACTTGAATCCTAGAATTCCCATGATGGATATAATCAAACACTCCATTGTCGCTTTGGTTTGTTTAGCTGAACTTGTTGGAGTAAGTTTGTAATCGGCTAGTGGAAGTGGGTGAGTTAATTAAAAATGGAAAAGTGTGTCAGAGAACATGAAACGAAAATTAGTTCCCGTTTTTGGCCCGTCCCATATATTCATATAATATAGGTACATTCTCTAACATTGTTTCTCAACCTTTTTAGTGTCGCGACCCCCCTAAACAACAAAATCAATCAAATGAAACCGTCGCGACCCCCCTCCCCCATGTAATATATTAACTACTATCAAACTCTTGCATTACTAATTACTAACATTGCAAAGACTGTATTTTTGTGCAAGTTCTGATATACTTGCACAAAAATACAGTTCCGCATATTTAACGTATATATTCAAACAAAATTTTTACACGAGACTGAACTCGAATTATGAAATCTCCTCTAGTATTTCATTTCCAGGAAGAGACGGGATATGTTTTTTCTGTAGTAAGTCCGAAGTTGTAGCGAATTGGCACAATCGAGCACATTCGATTTGAAAAAAGTGTGTTTAGGAAAAGAAAGCGTTTTTGTGCAAGTTCTTTTGCCCTTTATTTTATAAAAACAGACCGAGAAGAAGTGTTTCATGGATAATAACGTTAATAAATTAGTGAAAATAGTGGTAAATAAATCAATAAACAGTGTTTATGGGTAGTGACATACACTCCCCGACAACAGGATAGTCGCACTTAAAAATGCAACACAATTTTTCGTATGTTGGGTGTATTTTGATAAAATTTGATACTTAATAATATTTTGTGCTGCTGCATGTTAGCTAGCAACAATGAACCGAAAATGTGGCAAATAAAAACGGTAAATTCAAGTTTAGCATATTGCAACTGTTAAATGTGCGACAAAAGGATAGACAAAATTATGTCGGATTTTTAAGTGCGATATCCTATTGTCGGGGAGTGTATATGTGGCAAAATTAAAAAAATAATAACATGAAAATTTAGAGAAAGTCGAATTGCAGGCAAATGCAAGGCAGCTGCGTACATTGTAGCAATGTGGTTGTCGTTAGAAAATTGTTATGGTGTCACTTTCGCTACCTTGCGTATGTTTTGCCTACATATGCTTCGATTGATTTTCGTCGCATGATGCCCAATACATTTTGTCTTTTACTTTAAATTACGAAAACAAACGGAACGTTTTTTTTTTCAATTAATTAGTAGCGATATACAAAACTATTAAAAAAAGGCAACTGAATGGATAAATTCGTAACAAAACGAGATAGACCGTCTACATCCGGTGAATCTATGAAGAAGAAGACCAGGTTATACAACGATACTTACTTAAAATATGGATTTATAGCACTCGATAACAAGCCGCAATGTGTTGTGTGTTATCAAGTACTATCCGCAGAAAGCATGAAACCATCCAAATTAGCCCGCCATCTTGAAACCAAACATCCGTCCTTACAAAGAAAGCCGTTAGAATACTTCGAGCGTCAAGCACAGGTTTAAAAAAATCAGCAAATTGACATTAATAAATCAGGTCATAGGGAGAAAGCAGCACTTCATGCCTCTTACTTGGTATCATTAAGAGTGGCCAGGGAGTCTAAGCCTCACACGATTGCGGAAAATCTAATTTTACCAGCTGCCATTGATATGGTAAATTTGATGATAGGCCCCGAAGAAGCAAACAAATTAAAAATGGTTCCTCTTTCAAATGATACAATATCCAGACGCATAAATGAGATGGCCATTGATGTCTACCGTCAAATAATTGATAAGGTCAAATCAAGTGAATTTTTTTGCCATTCAGTTTGACGAATCAACAGATGTATCGAACTTGGCTCAATTTTTATGTTTCGTCCGATACGAATGCAAGGGAACAATTGAAGAAAATATGCTATTTTGCAAACCGATCCCTGGTCAGGCCACCGGCGAAGGACTTTTTAAAGTTTTTATGGATGCAATACAACAAGAAAACCTGGACTGGACTAAATGCATTGCGGCATGTACTGACGGTGCCAAAGCGATAACTGGCAAAAACAGTGGTTTGATAGTTATTTTAAGTTAAAAGGCATTATGCCGCAAATGGAATGGACGCATTGCTTCCTTCACAGACATTCGCTCGCTACCAAAAAAATGCCAGATAGTTTCAAAAATGTCCTATCTGAAACTGTGAAAATGGTTAATTTTATAAAAAGCCGGCCGTTGCAAACTAGGTTGCTTTCTACATTGTGCGAAGAAATGGGTTCCAAAAACGATTCTCTCCTTTTCCATACAGAAGTTAGATGGTTATCGCGAGGAAAAGTTCTGTCGAGGCTTTTCGAATTGCGCGAGGAGTTGAAAATCTTTTTTACAGACAAAAATAGCTCTTTTTCAGAGTTTTTGCAAAATAATGAAATTTTATTGCAATTGGCTTATTTAAGTGATAAATTCTCCCACTTGAATATTTTGAATACTACTTTACAAGGTCGCAACAAAAATATCTTACTAATGACGGATAAAGTCAATGCTTTCATCAAAAAGCTCGATATTTGGATAGCTCGCCTGGAAAAACGTAATTTTAACGCATTCCTTGCAACGTCTGAATTTATTGACAAAAAAAAGGATTTGGAAAATGCAATTATTGATCGCGTATTATATAACATGAAAACGCATTTACACGAACTGAAAATTCAATTAAGGGAATATTTTCCAAATGACGGGAATGATTTTTCAAAACGATGGGTCCTCAACCCATTTGACGAAAATGTTGTTGTAGCTGCCCAATTACCTGTTGAGATCCACAATCAACTTATTGAATTATCAGCTGACAAAACTCTACAACTAGAATTTGTATCTCAAGATTTGCACAAGTTTTGGCTGTCACAACGCGGTGAATATGGAAGCCTAGTAACAGAAGCTTTAAAAACATTAATTCCTTTTGCCACATCTTACTTATGCGAAAAAGGCTTTGCATCTATGGTGGCTTTGAAAACTAAATACAGAAATCGGCTATTATCGCTTGAAAATAATTTACGCTTGTCTGTTTGCAATGACGAACCACGGATCGATATACTTCTAAATGAAAAGCAAAACCAACCGTTGCATTAATCTTTTATTTTATTATTATAACTTGAAATGTATTTATTTTTGTAACCCAATACTTGAATTTGTGATTTAATTTGTGCTTTAATAAAAGGAATTGTTTATTATTATTTTACTTTAGTTATTTTTTAGACAGAGCGCGGCCCCCCTTACACCTAACCCAGGTTGAGAAACCTAATCCAATGCATGCATGCTGTACGTTTGTCCGGGCCGGGCATTTCTCGTGGTCCGATGTGAACCAAATTTCGTATGTAGATTCCTTGAGTGGCCCTTACCACAGGCCGGTAATTTTTTTTGAATTTTCGACTTATCGAACGGTACCTTTTATGTTTTAATATCAGAAAGTTTCTCGCCTAAGTCTTTTCTTTAAAAGTTTGTTTCTTTCCTCCGGGGACAGTTTTTAACCGCACCGAGATTTGAACTCCGAGCTCTAGATTAGTATCGTAGAGCGGTGACCACGGCCACCGAGCGCGACACTCGAATTGCATCAACATCTCCATCACATCGTTTATATGTAGATAGCGTCGCCTATTTCTCTACAAATGAAGAGGACAGTAAAATAAAGTTCGAGCTGAAGAGGTGCGTAATACGCATTTTTAAGGACTATGCCAAAATGTCACGGCCGATTTCCTATTAGTTGAACAGGGCGCTAAAATAAAAAGCCCTTTTGGATCTTAACATCAGGCTATCTTAATCTACCTTAAGCTACCAAACTCTACCTTAAAGTTACCTCAAGGTTTTGGCATCGTACATTAGTAACAATTTGCAGTGGGAAATAGTCGAAAATTGGACGAAAAGGCTTAAACAAGTTTCACCGCCCAACGTGGGGTTCGTGTGATTTTATGTGGTCTGTGAAATCAAAGCGAAGGTTCAACTCAATTATTCGCCTGGGTTGTTGCCGGAAAAATTCCAATAATCAATTTTCAATCAGCAAAGCGACGCCACTAATTATTCACCGGAAATGTATCGGTGGTTTTCCGATATAAGCTCACAATGGTTAAGAGATTCCATGTATATGAATATACATATTTATCCCAGATGACGAGTTAAAATCGAGGGAAAAAATCAAGGATTTTTAAAACTTGCCGCGATTTGTTGGTTGCTACTAGATTACTGTTTCTGTGATGTGTTTCTTCAAATATTAGGTGAAATAAAATTCCATGAATGTTTTCCTCGATCATCAACTATTGGCACTCGTCACCTGGGGCTATTCCCAAAAGATAAATAATAGGCAAGAACTGATGGCATTCAGGGTATTCAAATCCATTTATTTATTTTCCGCCCATTTCATCTCCATGAAATTTCCTTATGCTTTATACGTCCCTGGCATTCCTGTACATGACACAGACTAAATTCCAGCATGACACTTCTCTGGAATAATATTCATTTAAGTGTCACGCTCTTGACCTAATGTTTTCCGTATCCAATTTTCGAAATAACTTAGTACGTCATATACAATACAAACAAAAGAGCTTTGAACGAAAAACCGTTGGACTAATTTTTCTTTTGGGTAGAAAAATTGATTTTCTTTAGAAAAATATGTTGCTGCTGGTAGAAAAAGATAGTATTTTAATAGGCCCCTCACATCAGCAATATTTTCTTCAATATATTGAACAATAATTACAGTGGTTCAGAACTTTGCCAGTGGTTTAGAAATTTGCTTGGATGATTAGTTGTCCTGATGAGTTCGATTGTCCTCGTACGGAATTTCATTCAGAACAAAGTGAAATAATCGGCAAAAACTTGAAGTGTCCGCTAAAATCCTCAAAGCCATTTGAAAATTTTGCGGTTGCGAAATTAGCAGTTTAGATATTTGCGAAAGCGGAAGGTTTAGATATGAGTATTTGCTTCCGCAAATTTTTGTATTAGAGTTCTTATGTTTTTGTTCAATATATTGAAGAAAATATTGCTAGTGTAAGGGACCTATAAAGCAAGCCCTTGAAAAACATGTCACTGTGGACTTGTGACAAGAATATTTTAGATATGTAATGTATATTAAGCGATGTGAAAAACGGTTAACTTCCAAATGATGGCGAACATTTTCTCATTTTACTAAAAACATAAAATATGGAGCACCATGAACAAAAAATGTAATTTCTACTTTCTGACACGGATATGTTTCATGGCTGCGGATCATCCTGAAAATTTGTCCGTCACGTCAGATGTCACGATTTTCATTAGGCTAGCAGAAGTGGAAATAAATCACTTCCAAATGGTTCCATGTGCCATGAATGTGGTGGCTGATTGATGTACAGAAGGCGCTTTCTTCCGCGTATCTATCTAAATTATTTTGAAAACAACTTAAACACAAATTTGTTTTTAAATTTCTCTAGATTGAACTAGGTTTGAATGGAACTTCGATTACAATTTATTAGTCGCCTAATTGTGCGTTGTGAGTGGTTTAATTATTCGCACGATTGTATTAATTTTCATTTGGGCTACTTGAAACTAGGGTTGCCAAGTTAGGAAAATTTCAGGGTCGGGCGAAATTTTGGGGAAAATAAGTCCATTGGGTTTTTTGGTGGGGACAAAACCCGTACGAATGAATATGCATATTACACGAAGATTCGTGGCCCGTCCCATTTGTTCATATGATGGACGGGCATATGCAATGATCCATGCTGTGCGTTCGATTGTTTGTGCGTTAGTCCGAGCACTTCCCGTGGTCTGATCTTAAACAAATTCGGTATGTTAGTTCCTTGAGTGACCCTGATCTCGGAACGGTGGCAGCAAGATTACTGCTAATGTCATTTTAAGTTCTTCGACATTTTTGGCAGGAAGTGATACATAGGCAAGAGGGGCATCGTACGACTGGGGCTGTTGAGGCGAATACACTAAACTACTGCTGATGGCATTTTGAGTCCTGTAACTGTTGTCCTGTATCTGTGGTTCAGTAGATACTGTATCTGTTGCTCAGTAGATACTGCATCTTCTACTCAGCAAATGCTGTATCAGCTGGTCAATATGTTCTGTATCCTTTGCTCTATAAATTATTCGGAGCGACAAGGACAAAGAAAATCCTAAACGACGTAAAAGCTAATGGATCAAAATTAAAATGTATTTGCATGGGACGGGCCTAAAGTTCCGATGAACATAATCGCTCTTTTTGTGTCATTAAAAATTCCAACAACCACTGTAAGAATCAAGTTTGAACTTCATTGACAATTCCATTATTTCACCTTCAACATTGAATTCAAATTTAAATTCCATGAATGCATATGGTTTCCTGAATCAGCCGCAGTCTTTAGGGATTCCCTTATTTTGACATCCATTTAAGGACATCCATGGAACAATGTCCCCCGGCTGTCAAATAATTTGTTGTGATTTTCAACGTCACCAAATCGAGGGAGCACCAGCTGATAGGAGAAAGTAGGCGATGCAAAAAATTGTTGTAAAAAGGCAACAAAAACTACAATTGTCAGTCTATTTGACAAACGAGGGATAGAAGATACTCAATTGCTCTAACTCCTTGTGTGGCATAGCGCGTTAACTATTCCATGTGGCTCAGTTGACGTTTCATTGGCATAAATTTGCTCCGGAGAATGCAGTTGCCAGCATGCACATCCATGGCCACGAACGTCGTCATGGACGGGATTCGAACCCGAAACGCCGGTAGTCAAACATGAGACTGATGTGTCAACACACTGCGCTACCGGTCGCCCCATATGTACGTGTTTCGTACATATTTATTTTAGTAGCCTACCTTCTCCTTTCTCTTCTTTGTCAAATTAACTGACTGACAGCTGCAATTTGTGTCGGCTTTTGACAATATTTTGTTCATTGCCTACTTTCTCCTATCAGCTGGTGATCCCTCGGTTGCGTATTGATTGAAAATCACAACAAATTATTTGACAGCCGGGGAAACATCTTTGTGGTGTGTAATATGTTTCAGTGTGTAAACGGGTATCAAAAATCTTGGCTTATTGCCGTTTTTTATATAATCTTCATATTCTTAATTCCATACTCTCAGAATATAAATGTAAGAGTATTAATACTCAGATCATCACTTGGTGAAGACGACCTACAGATGTAGAATTTCCTCAGTGCACCAGTCAAGAATCAGCCCTCCCAAAATCTTTGCGGTTGATAAGCTCTTGAGTGATGCTACAGCGGTGGCGTATACTACCGCCCTTGAGGAAAAACTATCACCTATGCTACACAACATCAGCAACACAGGCGTCCATGGGTTCTGGGAAGAACTCAAGGGTACCATCAAGGATGTCGCAGAGAAGGTCGTGGGATATAAAGCCCGGCGAGCGCGAAATGACTGGTTCGACGAAGAATGCAAAAATTCACTTGACGCGAAAAACGAGGCCTACAGACAATGGATTCAACGAGGAACCAGAGCCAGAAGAGAAAAATATGACGAGCTACGGCGAATATCGAATAGAATAATTAGACGTAAGAAACGTAAATACTTTGACGAGCAGTTGCTGAACATAAACGAAAACTTAGCTAATAGGAACACCAGACAAGCGTACAAACTAGTAAATACAATTAAGAACGGCTACCAACCCAGGACTAGCCTTTGTAAGGACAAGGATGGAAACATCATCAGCGACACCGATGGTATTAACAAACGATGGGCCTCTTATTTTGAAGAGCTTCTAAACCGACCATCTAACATCCCCACACAGGAAGCTCTCGACGATATTGTTGATCTAGGCCCTCCCATTCAACCCCCGCCAGTAGAGGAAGTTGATCTCGCGTTGCGGTCACTAACACGAAATAAAGCGCCGGGCGCTGACGAGATTCCAGCTGAACTGCTAAGATTCGGTGGAACGAGTCTAGTTGATGCCATACATCAATTACTCCTGCGAGTATGGGAGAACGAGGAGATCCCAGACGATTGGCGCAGAAGCATCATCTGTCCAATTCATAAAAAGGGAGATAAACTGCGGTGTGAGAATTACAGGGGCATCTCACTCGTTTGTACGTCCTATAAAATTTTGACGAAAATTCTGGAAAATAGAATAAAACCGTACGCAGAACGAGTCATTGGCGAATATCAAAGCGGTTTCAGACCTGGTCGCTCCACAACCGATCAGCTCTTCTCAGTCAAACTGATACTCCAGATCTTTGTCGACTTCAAGCAGGCATACGACAGTATCGATCGTGGAGTACTGTACAACATCAGGCTGCAATTTGGTATACCAGCAAAATTAGTGCGATTGACAAAGATGACGATGACCAACTCCGTCTCACAAGTCAGGATCCAGAATAGACTTACTGATCTATTTGAAACACGCACTGGTTTGAAACAGGGCGATGGACTGGCACCGACGCTCTTCAACCTAGCACTGGAATACGTTATTCGGGCCATGAATATGGACAACAGCAAGACGCTACTCATCAAGTCGACACAATTAGCAGCGTACGCCGAAGACATCAACATCATGTCCCGAAGATTGGCTGACGCAGAAGAACTTCTGCATACGCTCGATACCGCTGCAAAGGAAGTTGGATTACGTATTAACGAGGGTAAAACTAAAATAATGATGCAATCGGTGACAAGGACACCTGCACAACCGAGCATCAACGTGGGGGACCTCAACATCGAGTTCGTGAACAACTTCATCTACCTGGGTTGCAACCTGTCAAGGGACGCCAACGAAACTGACGAAATCAAGCGACGGATACAGTTAGCTAATAAGACTTTTTTCTCGGTTCTCCCCATAATGAAATCGAAACATGTGCACAGAAACACGAAGCTCCGCGTGCACAAAACCATTATACGACCAGTGCTATGCTATGGCTGCGAATCATGGACCCTAACTCAAGCCTCCGAAAACATGCTAGACACTTTCGAACGTAAGGTTCTACGGCGAATTTTCGGGGCTGTTTGCGATCGAGATGGATGGCGCATCCGGTACAACCATGAGTTGTATGAAATGTACGATGAGCTGCAAGTCTCGAAAATCGTCAAACTACAACGACTTCAATGGGCAGGGCATGTACAAAGAATGGACGATGATCGCATGCCTAAGAGAGTAATGAATGCAGAACGAGTCGACGGAGCGAGACTGCGAGGACGACCGAGATCTCGTTGGGAGAGCTCAGTAGGTGTGGACGCCGCGCAGCTGCTGGGCTCCCAAAATTGGAGGACGCGGTCACGTGACCGAGATAATTGGAGGACAATGATCCAGGCGGCCAAGGCCCGACGTCGGGCTGTCGCGCCACGATGATGATGATGAGTATTAATATTGTTTATAAAATATGCTTTTGGATAATTAAACCAATGATTTGAATAATTATGATCAAAATTAATAACTCTTATAATAAAAGAAGCATTTTTAAGCAACACTTTTTTTTTTAATTTTCTAAAATAGATCAGAAGACAAAAATGGGGAATTTATAGCAAACAAAAAAACAACTCATTATGGGAAATCTTCCGGACCAGGGGCCTATTCGACGAAACTTTGCAACTCCAAACGTTGCACTTTACACTTTCATCATTGTGGCGGTACGGCCCCTAGTCGGAGCTTGGCCGTCTGAGTAGTCTTGCTAGCCGGTCAAACGAACGAGATAGTTTTAGGAAAATTATCCAGATGGCCAAGGTCCGACGACAGGCCGTTGTGCCACAATGATGAAAGTGCAAAATGCAAAGTTCGCAGTTGCAAACTTATTTCGTGGAATATGCCCCAGGATGGGGATTGATACCTGGCAGCCCTGCCTGAAACAATTTTTTTTCTTTCTTTTTTTTTCAATTAACCTGTAATTTTTTCCAAATGACAGCATTCTCGCGTTGACTCTCCAGCAAGTCACAAACACCTCTAACAAGAGCTCTTTTTTGGATTGCAGGTATAAATTGCACCGAACTTCGGACTAATTACTTACTCCTTGGCCGCCGGAATTACAGCACTCAACTCTCTACTGAACCTGCATATCACAAGATGGTTTAGTGGTGGCGTGTGCATAATTACCGCACATAGTTGAAAATCACTTAAAATTCCAGTGACTGCCGAAAACTAACGAGAACGTTAATTATAAACATGTACATAATTAAATGATTGTGTGGTGTTTTCTATAATTATTATCGGTATACTCGAGATGGAAAGTGTTGACAACATTACAGTAAAGAAAGCAACATTGAGTCAAAACCGTTTTCAGTTCAGTTGAAAAATTGTGCGTACCTAAATGGATGGTACCTGCCATGCTCGTGCGATTTCTAATTTTTATTTTTTTTCCTTTTTTGTGTATTTATTTTAAGCCAACAACATCCAGTCTCCAATGTCCTTTGAATTAATTCTGTGATTTGCGACAAAGTGTTAGTTTGTCTTCCGATTTTGTTCACCCGAAATTAATTTAGTGATTTAGTTCGCGACAATGCAAATGGTTATCGTAAAGTACATTTCGGTGTTTTGCTTCACTCTGTTTTTCGGTTATAATAATTGTGACCAATTGCTGGCTGAAGTGAGCGACGACCGGAAGATTCGACAGCTAACAGCATGTGTCGCAAACTGTTTGAATGTGAATAGTTATTCGGTAAGTATTATTTTTAAAGCAAAGGGGAAACTACAAAAGCACAGTACGTTTATTTTCTTGGCAGCATCTCGAAATAAATAGTGGTGAGGATAATTTGTGAAAGACGTCCTGACTTGTGGTTCAATTCATGTGATCAACTTTACTCGTCTTCTGAATAAGTTTTTGGACTCCGTGGCGACTTTGACGATACACCTACGAGTAAGTGTCACCATACACTGTCGAACTCGAACACGAACCTAGTACAAGTGGACCGGTTTTCTTCACACCTATGTGAAATGTATATGTGTGTCAGAGGACATTTGTACTAGGTTCGTGCTCGAGTTCGACAGTGTCTGGTGACACTAATGGATGCAGTTAGTGATATCAGGCTGCCCCCCCTCCCCGTAATTCAGCTAAACTTTAACTATTCCTATCGTTTCTTGGTCGTTTGTTGCTGATTGTTGGTCAATTAAAAATATTCGTGGTGGGTTTTAGCCCCTCTCTTCAGAAAATCCTCAAAAAAGGATGTGACTAACATAGACTTTTAATGAAAACCACTGGTTAGTCGTTTGTTGGTGATTGTGGGTGACTTAACAAATTTTTTGGTAGCTATTTATTAAATTCATCATCGTGACGCAACAGCGTCGTCGAGCCTTGGCCGCCTGGATCGTTGTCTTTCAATTATCTCGGTCACGTGACCGCGTCTTTCAATTTTGAAAGCCCAGTAGGTGCTCGGCGTCCGCATATACTGAGCTCTCCCAACGAGCTCTCGGTCTTCCTCGCAGTCTCGCTCCGTCGACTCGTTGTCCGTTCATTACTTTTTTAGGTATGCGAACATCGTTCATTCGTTGTACATACCCTGCCCATTGAAGACGTTGTATTCTGACGATTTTCGAAACTTCCAGCTCATCGTGCAGTTCACACAACTCGTGGTTGTACCGGATGCGCCATCCATCTCGGTCGTAAACTGCTCCGAAAATTTGCCGAAGGACTTTCCATTCGAATGTGTTTAGCATGTTTTCGGAGGCTTGGGTTAGGATCCAGGTTTCGCAGTGTGGTCGTATGATGGTTTTGTATACGCGGAGCTTCGTGTTTCTGTGCACATACTTCGATTTCATTATGGGGAGGACCGAGAAAAAAGTCTTATTTGTTAATTGTATCCGTCGCTTGATTTCATCAGTTTCGTTGGTGTCCTTCGACAGGTTGCAACCCAAGTATGTGAAGTTGTCTACGAATTCAATGCTGAGGTCCCCTACGTTGATGTTCGATTGTGCTGGCGTCCTGGTTCTTGATTGCATCATTATTTTTGTTTTGTCCTTTTTGATGCGTAGTCTAACTTCTTTTGCAGCGGTGTCAAGAGTATACAGAAGTTCTTCTGCGTCGATCAGTTTTCGGGTACATGATGTTGATGTCAACTGATGATGAGTAGCGTTCCGCTATTGTTTTCATGTATCCATTACCCGAGTAGCGTATTAAAGCGTTTTCGTTAATCGCCCTGCTTCTAACCTGTACGTGTTTCAAAAGGATCGGTCAACCTGTTCTGGATCCTGACCTGTGAGATAGAGTTGGTCATCGCCATGTTTGTAAGTCGTACTAGTTTTGCTGGTATAACAAATTGCAGCATGATATTGTACAGTACACAACAATCGATACTGTCGTATGCTTGCTTGAAGTCGACAAAGATTTGGTTTGTGTTCCCAGCACTTTTGCAGGATTAGCTTGTCCGCAAAAAGCTGATCGATTGTGCAGCAACCAACTCTGAAACCGCCTTGTTTCTTTGGCGCTGAACCACCGGCTTCCACCCATTCTTGTACTGCTGTTTCGTTTCTGGTGTATAGTGGTCTCATCCATGATGACAAATCGCCGCACAAAATCGGTCGGATCCCGATTGAATCGGTGCAAAGATTGCTGCGAAAATGGTTTGCGCATTTGCTTTTGATCGGCATTCACCAAATGCGGCACCCATCTTGCGCAGAGCTTTCGCATCTCTAATTCTTTGTGCAAGATGTTTCGCACCCTTTCTTCCGATATCCTCACAGCCTCAGCAATATCACTGATTTTCATTCGCCTATCGTCCAACACGATATCATACACTTTTTGGATGGTTTCCGGTGTGGTTGAGGTTTTTAACCGTCCTTCACGTGGGTCGAATTCGTGGGATGTGCAACCACGTTTAAATTTAGCTGCCCATTTTTTAACGGTTGACATCGAAGGAGCAGAGTCCCCGTAAACTTTTGTTAACTTCGGATGAATTTCCTTAGGGGTTAATCCATCCAAAACAAAGAATTTTATGACCGCACGATATTCAAGTTTCACCATTTTAACGAAGCAAAAATTCGTGTAAATAAACTACTTGAGAGAACAAGTTGAAACTTGACATACGAACTAATGACACGTCAACCCAGGCAGTAAACGTACATTTTTGCTGATTGTAACGGTATTTCTGTGTCAGGCCAAGAACTTTTCACTTTACCCTCGTATTGGACCACCTGCTATGCCAATCCAAAGATTGGTTTCTGGAATATGCGTACTCTGCTAAACAATGGATCAGATTTCCGGCCGTATCACTGTCTCACCCCATTATGAGATACGGCCGGAAACAGAAAACGACGCCGCGTCTCAATAGTTCATGCCCCCCACAGTATTTTCAAACTGGCGTCGTTCCATAATGCAA
The DNA here is from genome assembly GCA_964017055.1 of Chloromyia formosa. NCBI lineage: Eukaryota > Metazoa > Arthropoda > Insecta > Diptera > Stratiomyidae > Chloromyia > Chloromyia formosa. The sequence continues at coordinate 3,415,033 of OZ024818.1, read as the reverse complement.
TGGGATGTCTACACATAGACCTCGAGTTCAGAAAGGCTAGCTCATTTGTATTTTTTAACATATGTTAGAGACCGGATCTAAACTCATGAACTCGAGACAAAGAGTGGAGGAGATTGATTCCCGTCACCCCCCATCTATGCCACTGGTCCCAAAAACAATGAGAAAAAAACAAGCTATAGCCCATGTTGGTAGGCAAAATCTAGGACTATTATTCCGCCCACCAAAGTCCAATAGACGAATTCCTAGCTTGGAAGGGTACTCAAAATTCAAACTCCCAACTTATTTATCATACGACGCAAGTTGTCGCAAGCTGATTCCTTCTACAGTCAGCAGTCAGGAAACAACTGATCTGAATTTGTCTGACTATTTACATATCCAATCGAATTATCGATTGGACTTGGACGCATTACCAAAACGTCTTTTCGAATTGGCAATAACTAAACGCCACTATACGAGTACATATGAAGGGGATAAGCATTGACATGGGCTCACCTTTAATTTGCATTGTAGACTAATTCTTTTGCTTATCAAATGGTATTTAAATTTATCGAATAATTGTGAGCCATGGCTGTCGGTGGAGTTGGTACGTTGTCATTGCGAGATACGAGTATTTGTCTATTCAAAATTTAATTATTCAGTCTGTCGTTTCGATCGCGATCGCCATCAAACCGTATTCAATGGTAGTTTTATTTTTTAGGCTGAATTTACATTGCTGCATGAGCCGGATAAACCGGATGAGTCGCATGAGTAAATTGGAGACCAACAACAAAAGTAGATGGTTGTGGCGCGAGTGTATCCGGCTCATCCGGTTCATGCGGCCAATGTAAATTAAGCCTAAAATGTTCCATACGCCTGTTCCTATCTATATGTTCCAAGCTGCAGTAAACAGACGCATTCCTTTTCGATTTGTTTGGCAATTTTGCTTCCAACGATTTGCAGCGCTATGCCCCACTAAAGTAAGGCAAGTCAGTATGTACATATTCCGACAATAGGATTGAGTTCCAAACAATCGACATTTTCCAATGGAAAATTTGTTATACTAAGGTTAGATAAAGGAGCTGCCGTGATATCTCACAGTACACACAGAAATCGCCTCATCAACCTAGATTTTAAAACCAGCTTGTACTGGTGATATAGCTATTGAGCTGTATTACGCTCGTATCCTTAAGGTCCTTCAGATCTTGGAAAAACAATGAATTCGGAAATTTCCTCCGCCTATCAGCCAAAGCCGGGCAGTGACAAAGTAGGCGAAGAACGCTGTCCTCCTCATCCACGTCCTCACAACTCCTACAATAGTCATTCTGAAAATACGGAGCCTCCAGGCGAGTTCACCGATTTAACAGTGCCCTGTAATAACCCCACAAGCCTGGTCAATGTATTTCCTGTTTAATGACAGTAGTGTGGCAGAGCGGGTAGAATCAAGCTTTGGTCAAATCATCCTTGTCGTTTTACACGTGCTGCCGTTTAGCCATCTTATGTTTGCCCTGTCCACTGCAGCGGCTTCAATTGCCAATTTACACGATGCGATTGGCATTTTAACGTTTACGCTGTCCTCCTCAACCTCCACCTGTAGGACACTACAGAATTCGGGAAGTCTGAATGTCAAGTCAATCCCCAGTCTCTCTGAGTTAACACCGCTTTCGATCTTAGAGCCATCTGTGTAGATGACCATGGAATCTGTGGTCAGGGGCATATTGTCATCACATAGACTCCTTCACGGAATGAGGCTGTTGTGGTCCCGACAAAAGCGTGTTTTGAAGAAGTGTAGTCAGCCTTAATAGGGAGATCCAAGTCAAGTCCAACGTCAGAAACGGGTATCGAAGCGAATTTTACTGACGCGGAAATAATGCACACGTCGTTTTGTTTACATGAGGTGCGTTTACGATTTGACTGCACATGAGCAAGTACTGAAATCCATTTTTAGGGTTTTGGATAAAAACAAAACCCTTATGAAATCGGTCATGCGTCCGTCTGTCCGTCTGTCTGTCTGTCTGTCTGTCCATGAAATATCTCACGAACTGCTGAAGCTACATGCATGAAATTTGGTGGAAATATGTAGAAATACTATAATTCTCTGGAGAAAGCGATGCGTCGTAATAGGTCAACTTTAAGGGGGGTCCCCATAGAGGGGAAATGTATCGAAATTTTTTTTTCGTTTGGTATAGGCAAGTGGGGTATCGTAAGAAAGGTACCGTCGAGTACATTCCATTTTTGGAATTTTTTTTTCAAATTTGAAGAAAGGAGAAAAGAGGGAGAGGGGAAAATATGTGGTCCGAGTTTGTCCCCCCCCCCCCCCTTGTATTTCGAGACCGTTATAGCTAGACATATGAAAATTTACAGAAAAGCGGCATTTCACTAGCATAGGAAACTAAAAATAATAAAATTTTTAAATCTCATCCAAAAAGGTTATTAATAGTAGATTTCTATAGTTGCAGTTAGCACACCCCTGCACCCCTCAAGCACACTTGAGGTCAAAAATATTGATGGCTAATGATAACCAACACCATAAGCAATAATATCTTTAAGTTTCATTACAATGACATGATATTTAATAATAGTACATTACATTTACTTAAAGTTATGCATTTTGACACTATCCATACAAAAAATACACCTACCGGCCTCACGTATAGAAATGCGTAGAAATAGAGGCGACACCTACCGGCCTCACGTATAGAAATGCGTAGAAATAGAGGCGAAATTAAGGTCAATTTTTTTTTATCCACTGGTATAGCCAAGTGGGGTGTCGTGAGAAAGGTAATGTTGAGTACATTCCATTTTTGGCATTTTCTTGAGATTTGTAGAAAGGGGAACAGTGGAGGAGGAAAAAATATTAGACCGTAATTTGTCCCAGCCGCCCTGAATTTCGAAGCCGTTACACAAGTTTGCAATTTTCAATGTCGTCTTAACATGAATGGTTAAGCATCTCGAAGAGTAGGACAGTTTATCTCGTATACATACATATCTATCTACGGCTTCTCGTAATAAAACTATTACTTTGAGAGGTGACAGATGCAGTCTTTTTGTGAATTGGCATGTAAGATACTATATCATGGGTAAGACATTTAATTATGGTGTTTTTATTCAGCTGAGTGGTACCAAGAAGAGCAGGGAGCCAATATTTAGATACCAAAATAAGCGCGTGCTACAAAACCCTCGAATTGCGGGCGTAGCCCTCTATATTCCGGTTTCATTTTTCATGTGTTTGTTGTTGGATTCATCGACTCATTAACGGCGGATAAATCCGGTCGGGAACCGGCGTCAGCTAACGAGTTACGAGTTGTCGTAAACCCGTTTGCTGTTTATACGGGACGAGTATCGTGGATTTGACGCGCCCGACGGGTTTACGCATCACGTGTATTATAACCTTAACGCGTGCAATTTTATTGCGTTTTCATTTTTCGCTGGTTAAAGTACTCGTATGTCAATAAAGGCATTGCAAAATCATATTTATCCTTCGGCCGGCACCTCAGTGCGTTGAGGCGTCAATCTACCGGTCAGTTACGGGTTCGAGTCCCGTCCACGTCTCGTGACCATGGATGTTTGTATTGTCTTCCCCCTGTGGTGCGGGGCGAAACAATAAGACTTTTTGCAAGCATGTAGTTAAATGGGCAGAAGGTACATGCTAGCAACATGCATCGTCCGAAATCAGTTTACGTTAATGAAACGTCAACTAAGCCACATGGGAATAGTTCACGCGCTATGCCCCGCTAGGGGTTAGGGCAAATAGTAATTACTTTAAATAAACTTTTGATTTTATGCGCTTTCAACGTATAGGTGCTCTTTCCCCATCAACCTATATTGTGGAAACCCTTTTTTTAATATCTCTTTTTTTTTCATTTACGATTATTTTCAGACTATTGAACATTGCTATCAGAATTGTAGCCAACAAGTCACACTCCAGACATTGACGAAGCTGGACAACAATATCTGGAAAATGGAGCTTTTATGTCGCAATGAGACGAATCTTTGGTTTCGTATTTCAAACATATTAAATACACAAAACTCTACCGACATTGACGAATACGACTACGTCAATGGTACGGATGCAGAAAATAATCTCGAAGGAAATGTAGAAAAATCCAGGGATTTGAAACAACCAGTTCAAAGAATATTTTTTCTCAGAATATACAAGGCAGACGAAGGACCATCAAAGCAAATGATAATATTGGTAAGTTGGAAATTAATTTAGAATTGTAATTCAAAGTTTCATTTAAATTATCATTCCGAAAGTGAGAAGGAAGCACACCTACACCTTCTGACCCTTCACCTAAATCAATATTACATTTTTATTCAAATTAGTGATTCGGTAAATTGGTCGCCAAAAAGGGTCTATTTCCGGTTCTTTGAATAAAGGACTAGTTGAAATTAATTTTCTTTTTTTCCGTTGAACAATTAACTTAAAATACATGTAATGACGACAAATTTACCCTTATTAAAATTACTTTATTTTTGTTATGTTTTTCTATAGCCTAGATGCGATCTAGGTGTAAGAAAGAGAAAGCTTCCTTACCCAAGACGAAGATGATGCTGCTGGGGCTGCCGCTGTTTTGCTTCTCCCGGCAATTAAATGCCGGCATAACTGCCGTGACTTTTATAGTTGTGATCTTGGTTCTGGAATTTTCTGGATGGTTCAGCCTTAGAATAATCAGGTGCTTTTGGCGCCAATGGTATCATGGTTTGGATATCAGCTTCGATATGTTTATTCGTGACTCCGATCGAAACTTCGAGACGCACACCACATATCACGGCTGATGAGCTATTAAATTCCATCAGCACGACCGGTGGGTTGCAATCAGCTGCGTAACAGCTAAATGATGTCTTGTTAACCTTCTATCAAGATATTACTAAGCACGTGACCTTAGTACTGCACGTAGAGTTCCGTGGTGGAATGAAGAACTGACAAGAGGGCCCGCCAGTTCTTCATTCCACCACGCAAGGTTAGGAGGAAGTTTAACAGCGCCAAGAGTAATAATGAATGGGGCGAACATGGAAATTCGTCCACCGAATATTACCTCCTTATCAAACGCTCCAAACAAGAGAGCTGAAGGAAACACTGTGAAAACATCCAGTCGCTACTTGAAGCGGCTCGCATCCACAAAGCTCTATCTAAGGAGCATTCTAGCGGCACCGGTCAGCTTAAGAAGCAGGACGGATCCTTCACTGAGAGTGCAGAGGAAACTCTGGAGCTTCTCCTATCATATACCAAGTTTTTCATAAAAACAGAAACAAACCGGAAGAGGTACCGACATCTTACCGACCGATCAGCATCTCATCGTTTCTCCCAAAATCTATTGAGTGGGTATTGGATCCGCATATTAGGAAAAAATGGAATGCACGTCAGCCTTGCATCGTAGTCAGTTCGTCTATGTAAAAGGCAAGCCGACTATGGCTGCCTTACACAATCTCGTAGGAAAACGTTTAAAAAAAACCTTAATGACAAGAAACTCGCTTGTATGTATATTATGTAACTTGCTTGACATGCCCCACCTATAGAAGACGTTGTACTTTTCCCATCACTTTTACGGGATTAGCTTAACCGTAAAAACCTGATCAATTGTGGAGCGACCAGGTCTGAAACCGCCTTGATACTCAATGATTCGTTCGGCGTTTTATTCTATTCTCCACAATTTAATTCCCTTTTTTTGGATGGGACAGATGATGCTCCTCGTCCTCCCAGATTCGACACAAGTAGTGTATGGCATTTAATAGACCCGTTTCACCGGATTTTAGCAGCTCAGTTGAAATCTCGTCGTGGCTGTTGACCCGTCTAATCCGAGGCTTACACCCTACTGATCTGAGACTCAGCCATTCAGGCTACAGCTACCCGTCCTTCCTCCTTTCACAACCATGGCTTAAAACAGGCTTCGGCGGAGTTACTGCACAGTTAAAAATCTCGGTATTTTTTTTAAACCTGGTCTTGGACTACTACCATTTTTAATAATTTTAATTCTATAATCTAAACCCTTTCAAAGTTTACTTCTATTTTAAACCAAATTTGTAATAAATTCTAATACAATTCAAAGTTTACTTCTATTTTAAACCAATTTGTAATAAATTCTAATAAAATTCAAACCTTTTTGTGTTCTTTTTGTTCTCGCATTAGTTTCTAATCTAAGTTTAATTAAAAGGTAAACCCCACAAAGTATATTTTTTGAGTCTCAAGTCTCACTATAACTACTCGCAGTCAGCTCAAAATATTATGCTGCGTGGCCGAGTGGTCTAGGTCGCAACTCTACAACACGGAGTTCGCAGGTTCGATGCTGCGCCATGGCGAAAAAAGTTAAAGATTAGCTGGCTAACCTGCGATGGGCTTAATAAAGGATTTGGAAGTTTAGAAAATTGAAAAAAAAAATAATGGAGAAAAAACTTAGAGGAGTTAAAAAAACGCAGTAAAACTAATATTTTTTCATAGATTATATTTAATATCTGTAGATTAAATTTTAAACCAACAATTTGATTAAAAAAATAATGCCAGAAAAGTTTAATATTTAAACCAGTGAAGTTTACGGAAGCAATTGTAATACTTTCATTTTATTAAAATCTAATACAATTTTGGTGTCGTCATATATGTAACCCGAATTAGCATTGATAATAGACCAGGATTTTTAACTGTGTGTACATAATAGTATTCGTATATTCGTCAAATGATGTCTTTGTACTTAAGAACGAAGGATCGCATTAATTTTTATTAAAAGTTGTTAATACACAGAATTGATATACATAATCGTATAATTAATAAGTGTGGACACTACTTGCCCCTCCAACGAAACTATTGGAGGGGCGGCTGCCCCCGCAGACCCCACGGGTTTTTAATAAGTTACTCAAAAAATGAAAAATGAAATGGTGACATCACCCTTTGTTATCCCCTCCATTCTCATTCGAGCTTTTAGATCCCCTTACATAATACGAGTATGTATCATTAAGGATCATTGTAAGATGACGATTTTATTTTTACAGACCGATAACGACGTTGTGAATATTGGAAATTTAAACGAAACTTCCGCGTACATAATATCTTCAGCAGTTGTGACCAGTGACTACGAAATTACAGACATCATGGATAATGCGGAATTTTCAACCCTATCGAAAGACTATACGCCGGGTGATATCGAAAATATTACTCTCATCGATTTTCTACCTGACAAAAGTGATCCAAAAAAGCTGTTAGCACAGATCCAATGGGAACCAACAGTAGGTTTGTTCATTTTATTTCCAATACATTTACGTATGCGCATCCACATATACGAGAAAATTAATCCAACACTTTAATTATGTATGTGGGTCTTGTAAGCTTCCAATTAACTAACACTTAACATTTTTTTTTTAATTTCAGATAGGAGTTGTAATTATAATATTCTTTCGTTTATGATCGAAAGGAACAGCGGCTCGTTACTTCAAGAGATAAGACGGGTAAGATAGAGAAGTTGAACAGTGTCTTGTACGAGCAAGTTTAGAAGGAGTTCCGAACAATGGTCATCTTTTGTTGTTAAATCGAAAAACGATATTTCTGTTTCCAAAAGCACACTTTTCACTGGAGAAGTAAAGCAGAATGTTTGTTACATCCTGAAAAATAACATACCCGATGATTTCAAATAAGTTGTTCATAAAAGATTTTAGAATCAACATGCAGCAGCAATATGTGAATCTAACAAATTGTGATTAATTTAATTTTTATTTTAAACATTTAATTATTCCCGGAAAAAAATGGATAGATTCACAGTCAGAACGCCAGAAGTTTCTTTGTCGATGTTTTCCACGCCTGTATATACACTAAAAGACATATGTGTTGTTTTTCCTAAGACGGGATGATTTCTTTTTTTATTATATATGCGCATTTCGGACACCAGTTGTGTTCTTCTTCAGTATAAGTTGAATTATTTTGCTTAAAAAAAATAAGTTGAATTCGCTCAATACTTAATATATGTATCACAAAAAGTTACAAATTTTGGGATCTTTTGGGTTGGCCCATCCCATGTACGAGTATTAATATTGTAGACGGGCTTTAGTCCGTTCGTCTGTTTGTCCAGACACTGTCCGTGGTCTGATCTTAACCGAATTTCCTATACAGTTTCCTTCCGGTGGCAAAAAATTTCGGTTGTCGACTGGACTAACGGTATATGTAGGTACATATATTCGGCTTTGTTTAAATCAAAGTTTCGCGCCCAAGGCTTTTGTAAATACGCTTCCTGAAGTTGTGAGTTCCTAGGCCGCGCTGAGCCACTTGCGTTTGCGACTGTGAAAAAAGGCTATCATAACGGAGCACTATTCATGTGTATTTTAAAGTTTAGGGAATCATCGATTGAAGGCTGTGGTTGTACTACTGTACTTCAACATAAAATACAACACGAATAGTGCTCCGTTATGATAGTTTTTTTTCATTCGCAAACCCAAGTCGCTCAGTCACGCTCTAGGAACTCACACCTTTAGGCATATTCCGTGGTCCGCTTTCAACCAAATTTGATACACAGCTTCCTTGGCTGTTTCTAAACGTCACTCGCCGTTTTGATGTTGATGCGGGTGCGTGTCAGGACAACAGATCCTTTTTGACTGGGGATCATAAGGCGAAGGCAATATTAAAATACTTTATGGTATTTAGGATCCTTTGGTCAGGACAAAGGATGTTCTTGGGTATGATATGAAACCTAGCCAGTATGATCCCATTTTCTGATTCAGGGTGATGAGACCAATGCACTGGAGTACTGTTGAAGGCATCTTGAGTCCATACCTAGCCAGTATGGATATTTACTGATTCAGAGTCTCATCCTCCAATACACTAGAGTACTTCTGAAGTTCTGAAGTTTTGAGTCCTGTGGCCAGGGCAAAAGAATCTTCTGCGAGGTATATTTGGAATGGTGGATTAACTCTGGACAGTTTTCTACTTTTTTGATCTGTAATGCTTGGTTGCTGTTATATACGAGTATATGTATTCCATATTTTTCATTAATACCATTAATTCAATTTGCAGCCTGAAGAACTCTACAATTGCACCCTTGCTGATATTTATGTCGGAAGTACGCTCCGTGTTGGCGTCAAGGCTGTGCACAAGACTGGACTTCAATTGAAAGAAAGTGAATTTCATTTTAAAAACTTCAAGACTCCCAGTTGTTTAAATTGGTTTAAAAATAATTTGTCAATGTGCGGTGAGTATATATATATTTGTGTTTTTTTTCAGTTGCGTATTATTTTTATAATTTCGTTAAGAAGTGTAACGAATATCCGCATCCTCATTCACAATTGCAGATTTTCCTCATAAAATTCTATTATTTCCACAGCACCTCCGGAACCTACAGGCCTGCAAGTAAATCATACACCGCTGTCTGGCAAAGAGTATTCATTAAGTATCTCCTGGGATAAACCAACATTAATGCCAGATTACTATATAATTAACATTTTTGATTTAACAATGGATGCACCAAATCATACTAGATATAATGTCTCGGGGGTAAGTAACTGTTATGATTTTACATAATGTTTATTTATGCCAAGGAATCGATCGTTTTTATCAAAAAACCTAGACCTTAGCATTCTTCTGAAAACAAGAGATTTTTTTATTCTACAATTAGCTTTACTCGCTCTTTCATCTAGGGTTCACTATGCTCATAATTTTACACTAAATTCGGTCGTTTAGGATGTTTTTTCACGGTTACTCACCCCGGGAGATGGGGTGTCGCCATTCATCTCAGCGTCTTATGAATATTGTGAAAAAAGGAAGAAGAATAGGTATATTCTTTTTACCAACATATCGTGCGTGGATCATGTTTGTGGCGGGTTTTTATTGTCATATAATAGTTTCAACGGATTATCCGTAAAATTCGTAAACCGAGATGATGCCGACCTCTTTAACACGGTTAAATTTGATTTTACCGTATGTAAAAACATTATGCAGTCGCTCGCCTTCCCAAATATACTCGTGTCAAATTTCGTTATGACGCCCGACCTCTGGTTCGTTTAAATGGGTTTTTACTTTGGGTGGTATCATTTTGGAGTCGCGATCGACCTTATTTTCCTCCTCGGTCTCCCAAAAGTACCTGCGAAACATTTGATTTCGTCTCGCCGCGCTCTTTGGTTCGGTTGATCGGGGGTTTACTGTATGGGTATCATTTTAGGATCACGAACTACCTTAGAAAGTACTTACGAAAAGTCTCGCTATCCAAAATGATGCCGCACTGGCCAAACTTCGTTCTTAACTTTTAGAGTGATATTTCAAATCTAGCCCATAAGTTTGAGCGCAGTGTGCATTATGGAGTCGTGAACGACGTTATTTCCCTCCCCGGTCTCAAGGAAATACTTCTGAAAAAAAAAAATTTCTGAAATGTTTCCACCCTCTTTGGTTCGGTTAATCGGAGTTTCACTGTGCTATGTGGCATCATTTCGAAGTCGCGAACCACTTTTACTCCTCGGTCGCAATAAATTTCGTTATCCAAAATGACGCCGCACTTTTGGGTTCGGTTAAACGGGGTTTTACTGTATATAAAAACGGTATGCAGTAGCTAACCATTTACTTCCATCTCCGCCGTCGGAAATATACTCGTGTTAAATGCCGTTATCCTAAATGACGTGCCGCCTTATTTGGTTCGGTTAATCGGGGTTTTACTGTATGTCGTATCATTTTGGAGTCACGAACCACCTTATTATCCTTTTGGCGCCTTCTAAAAGTACTAATAAAAAATTTCGCTATGCAAAATTACGCCGCAGTCTTGGGTTCGGGTAAACGGAGTTTTACTGTGTTTGGTCGCGAACTCAAAACTGCTTTCTTAAGGTCGACATGCACGACAAGCAAAACGTCAGAGTCAATAGAAAAAAATCTAATTTCCACTTTTCTATTGATTTTGACGTGCATGCCCGCTACCAAAATGCTTGTCGTGTATGTGGAGTAAATTTTCATAACCCTTTGGAGTTGTGGCTTGGAATCGCCAGATCTCCTCTCCACGACCCTGGACTTATCGCATAGGTCTGCCAATTCGTAACGAAATTTTAACACTGCATTTTCTATTTCTTTCATTTATGCAGAATCAAACTTCACATTATATTCCAAAACTCATCCTGAGCGACTACGACTATGAAGTTAAATTGACGGCCTACTCATCTGGAGGCAACGCATATACCATGAGCCGTAATCGGATTAACGTACTCGATATAGCAGGTGAGACTCTTAATCACTTTTATTATTGTACACAAACTGCATTAGCGCGCCACAGAAAAGTGCTATACCAAACGTTACTCCAAAATCATGCTGGCCATCCGACTAGGACTCTGTTCGATCCATATATGGGTCGGCTCGACCTCCACACGACAGCTATTCGGACTCTACACAATACACGGGACATGTTTCCAACCGAAATCTGAGTCGAGTGTTGCTAATTTAGAATTTTCAATTTTTCGAGTTCACTTGTAGCAGAATATGAAAATGGTCATCATATTTCTTTGAGAACAACGTCAAGGAATGGAAAGTTGACGGATCAAGAGATGAAAGGCGAATGATGAAGAGATGAAAGTACGAAAATAGTTAATTAGAAGTTGAGGTTGTCAGCTCAGCTTTGGAGCTGGTACTGTATTAAAATACTATTAAAAAAAAGCCAGTTTGGATGCCAGACACGGCAAAACTCGCAAATTTAGAGCTACGTTCCACCTGTTTTTAGTTTGTTCATATGTTTATGCGGAGAACTTCTACAGATTGTAGATTTTTCAAACAATCACCACATTGTTGCAAACTTAAAGCAATTTTAGATTTATTTATGAAACCACCAGTGAAAGCCTTTCAAATATTGAATTTAAATATTATTTTATTAATTGGAAATCTCTATGATATCCTTTTAATTCGCAGGAAAGCAATACGCTGTTAAATTGGTCATAGCTATCATGATTCCAATCATGTGTATTACCGTGGCTTCCCTGCTAATACTACTTGTTTGCCATCGTCGAGCCAAACTGAAACGTTACCAGGAAAGATGTAAATATTTTGAGGTAAGTATGCTAATTAACGAAATTTCAAGTGATGATAGTTACCTATCATTCTCAGGTGTTACTATAGTAATGCTGTAGCAGAGCATTTTCACGTATATATTTGTCTAGTTTTGTCATTATCAGGTTTGAGTTTCCATGGCGAGTGACTGATGATAAGTTCAAAGCTTGAATGCTAAGATCCCTTCAAGTTATTTTTGCTACTCGGTGTACCGCGTTACACAAAGGGCGGCTGAAATCCTTCAACTACTATTTTTCACTTGATTAAGGCCTGTTTTTTCAATGTCTGGTTAAACTGCCAGTTAGCGGGACACTAAATTTAACCTTAGCGCATGCAACGCTCAAAATATGATATGCAGTCCACCGCGCAGCTAATGCAATAGACAGTCAGCTGATTTTCTTGGCGGAATTCTGCCACCTGTTCTATTCTTTTCTACATCCAGCTCTCAGCATTATTTTGCGACTGAATCCGCCAGGCCCCTTGTCATAAGGACCCGTATGATATTAGCCCGAACCATAATGGATTTATGAGGTGTTAAAACTCGTCGTTCGATTTGGTTATGCTTCCTCAAGATGATGTCAAAAGTTAATGGATCTTTTGTGCTAACTATTATGATCTTAAGACGCTTATAATATTGGATTTACTTAAAATTTAATTCTTTATTTTGTGTTATCAAACAAAAAAGCAGCACGGTCCCATCTACAAATGCTTAAACAAAAAATGTCGTTTCTATACAACGCTCATGATATGCACGGTCGGGACCGTAGAACTCGAAATTTGACGAATAAATCGGTTCCAAATTGGTTCCCCTTAACGAGACTACACATTCTTATTGATATCGAATATTTGCATGCCTTAAGACGTCGGTTTTTTTTAGCTAGGGCTATTGGGCCGTTCAGTTCATGGACCCATCATCAGTCAATTCTTTTGAGCGCAAAAGATACTTTAACTGTTATTTCCTTCAAGAATGGATCTGTTTATTGTGATTATACCATCACAAAAAGTTCATACAACAGTCAATCAATAACATAAAAAAAAAGTTTTTGTTACATTTTAAAAAATAATTTGCTATGCTCTGGTTTTTAGTAATGTGAGTCGAACAATTTTCGAGAAAAAAATACAAATGCTTGTAGTAGCTAAAGGGTTAACATTTCCGAAAAATGTTCCTTTATATTTTTTGCTGGAAATTGCATGAGGAATCACACCCTGCACATATTCGAAATGTCATTGTAAGTGAAGTTGTAGGGTGAAAATGAGCGTGATTCGACTGGTCGACGAATAGTAACGCTCATTTTCCCCACCAATTTTTCAAGTCTTTATTGCAAATATTTGACCAAAATTTCAAGTCTCTCAATTCCGTTAAGAGTTGTTAGGCGGATAGACAGTCACGGAGAACCTACAAAACGACTAGTTTCATAAAAACCACGGTGATAAAGTAGATTTAATTCTTACGGTTACTTAGCAACCACGGAGTACTATAAATTGGCACTTATTTCATTTCTGTTGGTTTCACGGGAAGAGTCCATACAAAAATTCCCATCCTCCTTTGCGGCTGAATTCCCATAGAAATGGTTTAAATAAATTATGAAAAGAAAACACCGAAATCGATTGAGTGGTCTGACGCAATAGGCTTCCTAACAGGAATGTATATTAAATATATTGTAATAATGACGTTTACTGTGTTGTACAGTGTACGTATTGTCCGCGAAATAAAAAAGTATATTAAGTGCCAGCATTGATTCGTGTTGATTTCATTGTATTCAGCCTTGAAAAGAAATATTCATGATCCCATGTTTTTCCGTGTAGCTGAGATTTCTTTTATCATGAAAAGTGTGTTCTCTGGAAAACATAATATACAAGCAACTTGAAGAGGCGTTTCTTTTTGATATTCGTCATAGTCTAATGAGCTTCTTCAAGCTGTACCTTAGCCTGGCTTTATTGTATAGGTTTCCTCGGATCGTTGTTGTACTAATTTATTACATCGTGCTAATACTTTCCTGATCATGGTGTATAAAAAGGTGTATTACGCACAAATCTCTCTTATACATAAATCTCCCAAAGTATCTCAACACTACTTCAGTCTAATCATCAAGAGTCGCTTGCCGACAACATTCATCCTCGACTCATGTAGGTAGACATGATTCCAACATTTCGGGAAACAGGAATAATAATCTTTGTTCTTATGAATTTCTGTATTTATGTTTACAAATCATTTTATGTTCATATTTCCAGGAGTTGGAGAAAAAGGCTCCCGTCGACACGAATTCAAATTTTGAGTTTTCAGCGAAAAGCCTTCCACATTTAACATCGACCGAACGCTTAAATCTTCTACAAGAACAGCTACAGACCAAGCTGTACATAAATGATGTTATGGAAATCGACCGGGATAATGTGGTCCTGCTGGAGGAAGTTCTGGGTGAAGGTGCTTTCGGGCTGGTCAGGAAAGGCATTGCTAAACTGAACAGCGGCAAAGATGTTGAGGTCGCAGTAAAAATGTTGAAAGGTATGTCTACGTGTATAAACTTAATTTGTCCTAAATAAATAAAAACATTTTTCGTATATTTGTACTAATTAACTCAGATTACTTAACAATCATGCATACGTATGTTATCTAATTTTACGCAGATAATCCTTCTATTGAAGACATTAAAGAGTTTCGACGCGAAATTGATGTAATGAAATCGGTGGGGGACCACCCGAACATTGTTGGCCTAATTGGTCACTGTACAAAAAATATCAACGAATTGCTTTTACTCACGGAATACTGTAGTCGAGGGAATTTACTGCACTACCTCAGGTAAGTTTCATATCCAATTCATTCAGTAGAAACAACCCGCGAAATTCATTGACCTGAAGGAAAAGAGACCACTTTCTGCTATAAATAGGTATACCGGTTCGGAAAATTATCCTTGGATTTTGGATAAAAAGTTTGAAAGGAATATTCCACCTATTAGTTTCGGGTGACCTTTGAGACTGTAATTGAAGGAGGTGCAAAGAAATTTGAAAGCAGCACGTATCACAATGTACATTGCAAACGCACTTGAGTCTTATATTCAAATTGTGTGCTTATCAAAACAAAAAGATGCTTTAGTTACAGATTTGCCGAACTTGTAAACAAGTTTAAATTATCATTGTTTTCCAACAAAGGAAATATTAGCTTAGTTGATTGGGAAATGTTGACAATGAAACAGGCTACGATTTGTTTCTATCCAGTGAAGCTTATTTCGTACACCCCCGTTGGGAATTCATTGTCATCAGTAGACACTAAAGAATATAACCGAAATAGGGAATGCAAGAAGGAAAATATATATCTGTGTGTGTGTGTGTTATATATTTCAATTCAGTTCCTTGGATCTGATGCGTCTGCAGCAAAATACTGTACCCTAACTGCACGTCAATCAGATTTAATTGCTGCGACGAATGGCTCCATTTAAGGAATCACTCCGGGCTGAATCTCTCCTTCACTGCGGGTCAATGCAGAAATAGAGGACAGCCGGCTTTAACGTCATCACCTAACACATTACCAGCAGTTAGTGTACAAATAGGTTCTCAGTTGTCCCCCACGACTCTAGTGAACAATATTTCCACCTACAGGATTCAGCACAACTTTACACCTGCACCACCCGTCTCTAATTTCAACACCAATAGTGCAAAATCGTCGAATTAACGACATTTTTGGACAGGCATCGGATCACGATTGGAGCTCACTGGAGACGAAGCTCAACCCTAAAGGGGTTTTCAGATATTACACCGACCAGCTAACGGCTGCACCCATTAGACCACCTATTATACCACCCGTTAGACCACCCACTAGACCACCCATTAGACCACCCATTAGACCACGCATTAGACTGCCCGTTAGACCACGAATCAGACCAGCCATTAGACCACGTATCAAACCGGCAGTTCATTTTTCATAATTATACCGTAGACCTTATTAGCGTCAATCGGCCTAACTTTTCTAATTCAGCTGATAGATTGGTATTCTTCCTAATCACTCAACCTGTCCCCCATCCTTTGCCTTAATTTTGTATAAAACGGTCATCCCCTTAAGCCTTGGCAAACACGATCATCATTGAATAGTTGTTAAAAATATATTTTTTCGCAGATCCGAATGGCACTATCGCCAGAACAAGATCGGCATTGACGATGATCCGGACAGCGTATCTATTGTCAATTTAGTCGATAACAAAGAGCCGGAATCGATATTTAATTTTGATACATCTTTTATCGAGAAAATATCAATAAGCTATAAAAATATTCATGAATCGAAATTCAAGAGTGTCGAATCACCTCCGGATTTAACAGCATCCCATACAATCTCAAAAGATCTCGATCCCGACTTGCATCCAACCAATATCGTTGTAAATAATGGCTACGAAATGGATATACCATGTACAAATTCATGTAAATGTCAAGTAGATATTATACCGAAAACTGAGTGCCTTAAGAACCATGAGCATGAAACTAAGTACAACAACAAAATTGAGGTGAAAGGATGCAAATGTCGTATACGAATGTTGGCCGCCGACGAAAAAGGATCACCAATTGCCATCGAGAATCACGGCTACTACAAAATCATCAAAACGAAGCTGTTAAACAGTGGCACGACCTGTGACGATGAAAAGTCGTTGAAGGAGGTGAAGAATGATAAGAAGGATGATAGGCTGACCAGTGGCGATCTGCTGCGAATCATACGGCAGATTGCACTCGGAATGGTAAGTTATTTTCTATTATATATTGTTTATATTAATATAACTATTATGGTTTTGCCATTTTTCCAATCAATCGTCCGTTGGAAAATTCGCAGAAGCAATTGATTTGATTTGAATATAGGCCTTTGCATTTCATCTTCGTTATCATTTTAACAATATCATTTCCAGGACTATTGAAAATATCATTTCGGTATAACAGGTGTTGCTAAAAAAAATCTATCCGATAATTTACAATTCTTCCTCTTTCTTTTGGATCTGTTCAGTTGTGCCAGCTGGATGTGCATTCTATAAGTCGCCTGTCCAATCCAATCCATTCACCACATTCTGATCTAGTAAAAGTTCTGATCATATCCTAGCTAGGTTTAGTTTCGTTAATTTTCTGAAGGGACGAAACCGGTGTGGTGGGATGGTAGCGTATTCCCAGATAAGAGGAAAAGCATGCCAAGACTCATCTATGCTGGATGGGATCAATGCTTCTCCTCAAATCGTCTGAACATTTTTATTATTTTTTATGGTTTTTTTTTTACTTTGGAAAAAAGAGAAAAAAATGAAGAAGAAAGAAAGTTTGGGGAAAAAAATGTTTTTAGAAGCAACTGAAGCCAGTCCAGAATATACGAAATCTCTAGTGGTATTTTTTTGCTCGGCGTCCTTTTATAAAAACAAGAGAGCAACAACATGAGCCGACCTCAAACCAAATTAAACGGTCAATTAATTTGCTCGTTGACTGATAGGCTCTTTATATCTATATATCGCCTGAAAAAAGTCCTGAATGTGAATCTGATCACTAAGTATTCTGTTCGTGTAAAAAATCCATTTTTTTTTAAATCTGTACATTTTTTCTTCGAATTTCTTCAACTTGATTCTTAATTAGCTTGTCAATTGAAGACAGGCGAATGATTCAGTTACAGTCGTGACCGGGTTTAATAAAATTCAAATTTAATTCTAAAAAGATTTACGAATTCACCTGCCATTCTAATTCAGGAAAAAGCTTAAGACAGCGATACCTCCCGAATATTTTATGTGTGAAGCCCATTACGACACAATCTTTCTTTATTTTGTGATAGATAGATACAATTCTGGAGATTTCCGCGTGCTTGCGACTGATGAGATAAAACGCTAGCTCGGTCACACACTGTCGAATACGAGCTTAAGCTCGAACACGAACATAGTACAAGTGTCCTCCGAATGGCTCAAGACACACACACACTTGACATAAAGAAGAAGAAAATTGTCCACTTGTACCATGTTCGAGTTCATGTTCAGCCATGTGTGGCCGGGTTTACACATGTTGAAAATATTTAGGTTTAGATTGGGAGAGGGGGAGAGGGAGTTGAATATTTTTATCGTACTAGTAGTAGATTTGTATGCTGACGTGTTTCTCAGGTTTTCAACTATTTTTTCATATATAGAAACAAATTAACAAGTATATGACCATCCTCACCCTCATCCGTATCCTCATTTTTCCATTATCAAATACCCTCATCCGCAGCCTCGAACTCAAACAATTGTTTATCTACATCCTCATCCTGAAAATGCCGGCTTATAGTGCAATGGCAATGTTACCATATTTACCAGCATCCAGCACTGCATGGAATATCACCGGTAAACGATGTGTTAAAAGTTCTACAGTATTTACCGGGCAATTTCACGAAATCACGAATTTCGCCAAAGCCTACGACGACATATACATATTTCGGTTTTTATTTTTATTTCAGGAATTTTTGTCGAAAAACAAAGTGGTTCATAGAGATCTGGCGGCAAGAAATGTTCTCGTCTGTGAGGACAAAAGTGTTAAAATTGCTGATTTCGGGTGAGTATGTTTATAAATTATTTTATTATCCAGTAAATATTCCATAATATTGTATCTTTCACCAGTTTGAGCCGTGACATTTATCAAGAAAACATCTACAAAAAGACTGGAAATGGAAAACTACCCATCAAGTGGCTGGCGATAGAATCAATGACCCATCAAGTCTATACAAGTCAAAGCGATGTGTAAGTATTAAACAGGGGGTCCCGCACCTACCACATACGGACACTGCCACGTGATTCCCTATGCACTTTCCAGCAAAAAATATCGAATATTAGGAATAGGCTGAAGTAAAAAGAAAATGGGGTTACCCACCCCAGAATGGCAACACTCCTTTTATGAGAAATACTTCGTCCTTTTATGAGAAATACTTCGTTACAAAAGAAGCGTTTTCTGACCAAAGGACTCAAAATGCTTTCAACAGCCCCAGTCATATTATACCCGTATAGCATTTCACCTTCACCAGAAGACTCAAAATGCGACATTAGTCTGTCTAGTGTATTCGCCTTATGTGCATACAAAAGCACTGCATTGCACAGGCACAAATCGCACACGCCGCCGCGCTCAATCATCATTCCGTCAATACACCAAGCACTGACCAATGCAACGCATTATATTATGTATACATACCTACCTACATATATCCATTGAAGCATCATATTCATACCCCATCATCCTATTCCCTATTAATCCCGACGAAACCCATTCATCCACAATAATCAATTATGTACATAATTACTGGAACGTGCACCCCGAAAGTCATATATGCACGACTCTACAAGTAAACAAATCAACAAAAAGACCTCTTGTGCCCCAATGCAGAAACCGCGCATATGGCAATGTGTGTTAAACGGCAACGACCACATCCGATACCCAATGACGACATCCTGTATTATATTGACGTCATTTCCGTAACACCAAAAAATCAATGATGTACCCCCAATACGCTGTACACTATGTACACAAATTACGGACTAGAGTATGAACACAAATATTCAATTGGTTCTCTATAAACATTTCCAGTGTTAAAAATTCTAGAGTTATTGTACTTACTGCCTTCTTCAAGGGGGGCAAAAACTCCTCTTCCATAGTCCTCCGCGTGGGCGCCCCCTGGAACGGCAGTGGTCACTGACCATTGCCAACCAACGTCAAGCCGCCAGTGATGGCGGTGCGATGATTTGGTTGAGGTACCCCTGTGGTGTGGGGTGTGAAAAAAAAAATACCACGGCCTTTCCCTTTGAGGCCCTGTCGTTAAAACCGACAATCAAAGGACAGGATGTGTATGCCAGCAACTTGCACTATCCGAAATCTTTATATGCTAACGAAACGTCAACTATGCCTCGGATAAGGACTGACTCAACGGTTACGACTTTTAGCTATCGTACAACGACAAAGATTGGATTCTGGAATGTGCGTACTCTCCTGGACAATGGATCAGAAGGTCCCCAGAACGCACGATTTCTTCAATTAGAGAGTGAATTTCTGAGGTACAAATTAAATATCTTAGGAGTTAGTGAGATAAGATGGTGGAACAGCGGAGAATTCATCTCTCCAACGGGCAGCACTGTAATGTTGTACTCCAGTAAAGCTACCGATAGTCGCCGTGAGTCAGGTGTGGGGCTTCTTTTAACCAGAGCCGCGCGAAACTGTCTCTTATCCTGGGAACCGGTCTCTGACAGGGTCTTGACCGCCAGGTTCCGGACCAAAGTGAGGAACATCTCAATAATACAATGTTATGCCCCTACTGAACCCGACAATGTCTTGGCAAAAGACTCCTTCTACGAAGAACTAAACGCCGTTCAGAGCAGAACACCTAAAGGTGACATTATAATGGTTATGGGTGATTTGAATGCGAAAGTTGGCGCTGATAACTATGGGCTCGGACATGTGATGGGGAGACACGGTCTTGGTGATCGTAATGACAACGGTGAAAGATTTGTAGAGTTCTGCAACTTTCACAGTCTCTTCATCGGTGGTACTATGTTTGAGCGTAAGGACCACCACAAAATCAGTTGGTCCTCTGTTGATCGGCGCAGAACACAAAATCAGATCAGACCATTTTGCCATTAGTAAAAGATTCAAGACTTGCCTCCTGGACGTGCGAAACAAGAAGGGTGCCGATATTGGGATGGGAAGAGACCATTATCTTATGATCGCTAATGTTCGATTGCGTATTGCAGCCGTGCGCCGCCCCAGCGACGAAAGATCCAGGCCCCGCAAATTCAACACCGCTCGACTAAAAAATCCAGCTGTCTTACAACAATATAATGACCATCTTGCGCAAAAAGCGGCTGAGATAACTAGTCACCCAGATAGTGAAATAAACGAAAACTGGGATGCCATCAGAAATGCGTACATTGATAGCGCAAATACCATCCTTGGCCCAAACCCGGATTGCCGGAATAAGCCCTGGATGTCCGACGCTTCATGGCAGCGGATTGTTGAAAGAAAGGAGCTGAAAGTTCGTTTGGCTGCAGCATCAGACGACAATCGAAGCAGCATCGAACTCCTTTACCGTCAGAAAGCTCGAGAAGTTCAGCGTATTGTGCGACGCGATAAAAGAGTTTATGCCAATTCTCTTTTAGCGTTAGCAGAAGAAGCCGGTAGAAGTAACAACTTAAACGCCGTATACGGTGTCATCAAGGAGTTTACAGGTGGTCGTAACTCCTGCCAACATCCGGTGAAAGATAGTGATGGAAAGCTACTTATCTTGGAAGAAGATCAAATGAGGCGGTGGAAAGAACAACTCGCCGCGGTCTTGAACCGTGTAACCTCTGGTGAAGTTCCCCCTCATATAGATAATTTAGCTAACCATCAAAATGTGCGTATACGGTCCACTGCCCCGACTAAAGAGGAAATAGTCACTGCAATTATTGCACTAAAACGAGGAAAGGCCGCCGGACTTGACGGCATCCCTGCCGAACTTTATCAAGCAGCGCCAAGCGTAACTGCCGATTTGCTGCACCCACTTGTTGATAAAGCGTGGAATACAGAGACCTTTCCCACTGAGTGGAAGGAAGGTTTGATCATCAAACTTCCAAAGAAGGGCAGCCTCACAGACTGTAATAATTGGAGAGGCATTTGTGTGCTTCCTGCCGTTGCCAAGATAATAGCTAAAATCGTCCTGGAAAGACTAAAGGCCCACTTAGAAAGCACAATTGATGAAGAGCAGGCTGGCTTTCGATCCGGATTCTCCTGTGTCGATCACATTAACACCTTGCGAATCATCATCGAGCAATGCGCTGAATACGATTCTCCGCTTCACTTGCTTTTCATCGATTTCGAAAAGGCTTTCGATAGTGTGAACCGGGATTCTATATGGGCGGCCTTGCGCAGGAGAGGCATCCCTGAGAAGCTTGTGGCTATTATTAAGGCAACCTATGACGGCGCGAAATGTCGCGTTCTGCATAAAGGTAAGGTGTCGGGGGACTTTGAGATTCGCAGTGGAGTTCGGCAGGGGTGCATCCTCTCACCGATCCTATTCCTCATTGTGATCGGCGATGTGTTGCATGCAGCCCTATCCGGACTCGACAGAGGAATTCAATGGACTTTGACATCTTATCTACAACATCTTAACTACGCTGACGACATATGCCTACTCTCCCACAAAATCATGGATCTGTTTGCAATGGCGTTAGATCTGGAGAGGGAGGCAAGCAAGGTTGGGCTAAAGATTAATACCAACAAGGTTCTTAGCCCACCGTTGCGAAAAAGAAATCCGACACCTATTGCCATCAATATTAATGGGCAGCCTGTGGAGAAGGTGGACAACTTCGTCTATCTGGGTAGCATTGTTGCCGAAAATGGTGGTACGGAGCAGGACATCGCTCGACGTATCAACCAGGCTAAACGCGCATACGGCATGCTGTCCAAAATCTGGCAGGGCAGTTATCTCAGCATCAAGACTAAGCTGGGCCTGTTTCGCTCCCTGGTACTATCAGTGTTTTTTTATGGGAGCAGTACATGGAAAGTTTCCGTAGGAGTTACCAGAAAGCTGCAAGTTTTCGTCAACTCATGTCTTCGTCGAATTTTAAGAATTTTCTGGCCCGAAACAATATCAAATGAAGAGCTAAGTCGGCGTACGGGTCAGATGCCAATCGACGAATTGATACGCAGGCGAAAATGGCAGTGGATAGGTCACACATTGCGGAAGAGTGATAACTGCATTGCTTTGCATGCCATGAAATGGAACCCCATTTCCAACCAAGGCCGACCAAGAGGGGGTCCTCGAATCACATGGCGTCGATCTGTGGCAAAGGAGTGTCAGGTACTGGGTAAGTCTTTTGGGGAGTTGCGCCCCATTGCCCAGAACAGAGTACGATGGCGCGCAGGAGTAGTTGACGCGCTATGCCCCGCTAGGGGTTAAGGCAAAGTAAAATAGTAAGTACACTTTTCGCTCGTCGCTTGTGAACCAATAGCTCTGTAGTGGCTATATTCTTACCGCTCTCGTTTAAATGAGGATCTCGTATCTTCACTTTAAGCTCTTCATATTTCGAGCAAACATTCACATGAGGTCGGCCAAATCAAAAAGACAAATTTTATTCAAAATACTCACGTAAATATGAGTATTTTACTTTTTCTCTCAAATCTGGGCTTCTCTTCAAAAACTCCTCGTGCAGTATAGTCCTCTCCGGCTCTGACGAAAGATACTGCTTAATATTGTTGGAGTAATGTACCTCCTGCTTAGGTATACTATCTACGAAGTCGTGCATCTTTCGACGGATACTCGCCGGAATCATATTGCTTCTCGACCCACTTTACGTTTATATGGTAAGTGATTTTCAGAATATTTTTTTGAAATATTGCAGCCAGACTTGCACTTTAGGTCAGTTTCGAGAATAAATACCAAAAATAGGCAAATTTAGGCGCCAACGAATAGTTTAGTCCATTTTAGGCAAAAATAGCCATTTACCTAAAAATCAGATATCTAATCACAAGTTCACGATCATAATGTATCCACGATATGTATGGGACTATTTACCTATAAAATTACATTAATTGCAGATGGTCTTATGGAGTCCTTTTGTATGAGATTGTTACACTTGGCGGCACACCCTACCCACTTATACCGACCAATCGTTTAATGACAATCCTAAAGGCTGGTTATCGTATGGAGAAGCCCAGAAACTGCAGTGAAATGCTGTGAGTATGCTCAATCTTTCCGCTTCTATTACTAAACAAATTTAATCAAACACATTTAAAAAAATAAAGTAAATCATTAATTTGATGAGGAAGTCTTTAATTTGAAAACCCATAAATTTGATTTATGAAGCTCGTCACAGACGATCGAACCGAACCGTTCGTGACCCCTACGTCAATTTCATAGAACGGTGGGAATGAGGAGAATTTTGTTCCGCACATTCTATGAAATTGCCGTGGCTCAGTGGTGGTCACGAACGGTTCGGTTCGATCTTCTATGGCGAAATTAAAGGCATTTTTTCTTAGAACATAGAGCCATGGAATGAGCTTGTATTGTATGTTTCTGGCTCCAACATTTGGCGAATAAGTCGACAGTCAGCCTACTCGGTTGTTGTTTGATATTGACATATGTTGACTGTTCTGTCGAATTGTGCATGAATAAAAGTCAGTTCTTGTCAGATTATCGACAGTCAGCCTACTCAGTTGGCGTTTCGGTATTGACATAATGTTGACCGCGCTGTCCAATTGTGCATAAACAAACGTCAATTTTTGTCAATATTTAAATTTCATAATTTCTAAACGGTCTACTGAGTTAGCTGACTGTCGACCACATGTCGACTTAGTACCCAGATTTTGGAGCCACTGTTTCTATGGAGACATATAGGACAAGCTCATTCCATGGCTATATATTCAAAGCATTTTTTATACAGAAAATTTTTTAAATGCTATATACTGGATAGGTGTATTTTTTTAATAAATCGTTAAAACTAAAACTAAACTTTAAAAACACTTTCAGTTACGAGCTAATGCGATCTTGTTGGCGAAACAAACCGAACGACAGGCCCACCTTCTCCGACATTTGCCGAACTTTGGATGATTTGCTTTTGACCTCTCCAGAAGATGAAATTATTAATCTTAGTCTAATGGAGAATGTTGCTAAACGGTATGGGCTGATAATGGCGAACATTTTGAACGGTGTACATATTTATTTATAATTGTTATTTTCCTTTACAGATCAAAATCATCTTCCGAGGAATCATATCTAAAACCCATCTAGTATTAGGGGATCTTTTCAGTTAATTAGATATTGGTTAACAGTTTTTATACGTTTTTCAAAAGAAACTTCGTTATTTTAAAATAAAGAAGAAATAAAATAAGTTTTATAATGACTATATTGATAATGCGATAAATATAAGAAAGTCAAGAACGTAATAATTAAATAAATTGAATTAAGGCTGCTTTTGTTATACATTTGTGGTTTTCTTTCCTTTCAACAATTACATATCAAGGGGAATAATTGAAAATAATGGATTAATAGCACTAAGTACTGCTAAGGGCATATTGAGTCCTTTGACCAGGACAAAAAGACGTTTTTGGGGATGATGTGAAACGAAAATCAAACCTAGCAAATATGAATGTCTTCGGGAACGGGGCGGTGATAAGACTAATCCTCAACCATTCCCCTGGACATCAACCTTCTCTCTCTATATATAAAAACGGAGTGTTTGTTCGTTCGTTTTTGGGCGGCCAAACGACTCAATCGATTTCTATGGAAAGAAATTTCGTAAACATATCCGTTATGATCCAGAATAGGTTCTAGCGTTTTTAATTTTCCGATTTCACCACATCCGCCAATCCCGACCCCTATATGGTGGTGAGTGAGTGTCAAGGAAATATTCTCTAAAATGACCGAGATTGGTGTCAAAACATTGGTTTTTGGATCGCTGCGATTGAAGGTGATACTCCCAAAACTCCCCCACTCCGCCCGCTCTACCCACTCCTGCGGCTAAGTGGCCGTGAAAAAAATGTCTAAAATGAAGATTCCGACCCCTGCGACTGAGTGACCGTGAAAAAAATTTCCAACGTGACTGAAATTAGGGACGTGGTATCCAACCGCGGTTAGAACTGGGCGCCATTTGAGGCGAGTGAGTCCTTTTTACCACAACATTATAGGGGAGATATAGGATTGCCCATTCCCAAAATCAACTTACTCAAACATTTGAGATATCATTTGTAGGGGAGGTGGGCGTCCTTTTGACCTGATCATGTGCATTTTCAATACCAGTCAACTAGATTCTTTTGCAAACATTTTGCGTTCCTGCGGCAGCCGGTTCTACGCACTGGAGCGACCCGTTTTTACAACGGCCAAGAGCTGCCAAACCCCTTCAATGCAAGAAGGATGTGTGGCTGTGTATTACATACTGTACCTGTTACACCGAGGAAGACGAAGAACAACCCAACACGTAACACACTCACACAACGAACTTCTGACCATTGCTACAATAACAACAACAACAAACGTTTTGCCAAAATTTCAACTTCCTACCAACCAACTAGATCATACTACGAACATTTGACCAAAATTGCAAGTCTCAAGCATCCTTCTATCGAAAGTTATCGTGAGAACAGACAGACAGACGGCGCTAAAAACAGCATTTCACCAAAAAATACCCTCTGGATGCCTTACGGCGCTCCCTCTACATATACACCAAACCCTTAGAATCGATGCCCAGACGGCTGCAAGCAGTAATTTCAGTGAAAGAAGAGCCAACTAATTATTATAGTATATACGTTGTATTTTTGTTTACAAACCAACGCGCTGGGTGGCCGTGTTCCTTCGGTCACCGCTCTACGATCTAGAGAATGGAGGTTCAATCTTCGGTGCGAACAAAACTGCCTGTGGATACTAACAGAACTGCCACTGCGCCCCGAGCTTGTCAGTATAATGACGGCGCGGATAGAAGGTTACTGCTAGCAACTGCACTTCCGAAAAGTATCATAGATATGCTATCGAAACGTCAACAAGGCATAGACAAAAGACGAGATGTTGACGCGCGCATGCCCCTGGAGGGGGGCAATTGACAATATTTTTACAGTGAGGAGTATTTTCGAACTTTTTAAGTTTTTATCAAATTTTGTATACTAAGCAGAAAAAATAATTGTAAAATATATCCTACTGAAATAAACGACTTAAGGTGGAGTCCGACGCACTGGCAAATTGCCATATTCATACCATATTTTAATGCGAATCGAGTATGCACTATATTTTTTCTAAGCAGCCATATTTTTTGTGTCCAGAAAAATGCATTGTTCAAACAATAAATTTATATAAAAACAATTTTAATTTGAATGGTTTATCAATATTTTTTAGATAATTTCTTTTCTGGCATATGGTGGCTCACTTTCACTGTGACTCACTGTATATAGGTACATATATTTAAGTAAAATTATAATGCATTAAGAACTTAACGTTTTGATAGTAAATAGAGCTTCCTACGATGAGGAGTTGTTGAGTTACGATTGATTCTCTGCTGGTGCCTAGTGGACGCACATACCAATATTCTTTCAGCTACTTTTTACCGTTTGCACAGTTTTTGCTGTCATAGTAGAAGTTACCCCATATTTAGTCACATAGGTCTCGTTAGTGGTGGAAATTTAATCCAAGTTTCATACATGTTTGCTCATTGTCCTTTTTTGGCATATGCCAAACGTTAGAGTTTGTTTTTTTGACGACATTTGGGGAATCATTCTGGCTGTATATGTACCGTTAACTGCTCCCTTTAAACGTCGTCGAATGGTCATTTTACCGCTTTGAATGTTGGAATGCTCACTCAATTCATTTGCAACACTTCTGGGAGTTTAGTTTGCAATACGTTGAGTCGATCTTCTTTCGTACTTGTTTTACGGTTGCTCGTCTGTTTTGCTTACCAGATAAGATAGCAGACGGTTTGCCATAAAACTTTATAAAATTTGCTTATGTTTTACACTGAAATGCTCGAGGTATATTAGCCACCATCTCGCCTCTAATAAGATTACTTACATCACATGTTTTGCCCATATTTCCAATTCAAACACCACTTTCTCGCAAATAAATTGAAAAGCCCGAAATAAAATAGGTTTTTATTCAGATTTCTTGTTTTTTTTTTTCGTATATAACATCGCATTTACAAACATTTCCTTACTCGTGTCTCAAGTCGTCGTGTTCTGCATATTAAAAGAACAATCCACGCATTCTACGACCCATCCCTTGTCGATCGTAAAGCACGTTGAATTTATTTACGAAGTGGTTCATATCGTTGCAACCTTTCGTCAACGCGCCCAAATACGTTATCAGACCGACATCGTTGGATTGCTGCAAAGCGAAAAGGTGTGTTAGATTTAAAAACAAAGTCGCCGATGCCTAATCCACTTACGGTGTAAAATTCTTCCCTAAACATAGGCCCCTGGACCACTGGCAGTCTGTGGCTTAGAGAGTAGGCATCCCGAAGTATCTCCTGATTGGGCGGTAGCTGGCCAGCAGCGACATCTTTTACGTATGCTAGGACCATTTTGACGCGAGAGTGTAACATTTTGATAGCACTATGCTGGGCGATTAGATGTTCAGCCACTGAAAAGGAGTGCACATGAGAAAATAGAAGTTTCGTTACATGGACTAACAGTGCATAACTCACCTACTGACTTCTCACCCGTGTCGTTTGTCGACATTCGAGCTACGTGATCCACGCCGATTCGTTCCGCCTCCTCGGTGGCGAGTGTATAGGTTAAGGGCACAAAGAGCATTGTCGCCTCCCCTTGCACAATGTCGATGACCGATTCGAATAGTCTGACTGGCAGTTGCTGAGAACGGGAAAAGTGTGATTAGGAAATTAATCACGTCATACAAAGGACGAAGTCTTACGTCAACATTTCTAGACAGCGGATTTAATTGAAGCATAATGGGACATTCATTTATTTCGCATATTTGCTTGTGAATTTTGACATCCTTATCGTTGGGATTTTCACCGGTCGTGTACCAACCGATGAAGTCCAGCTCGCTGAACACTTGTTTGTCTGCAAAAAGAATCAGACGACGTGAACGACGAGTCTCTTGGAGCTCGCCACGCTATCTACTCACATTGTTCTTCTTTGGTATTGTAGTAATCTCGATTAATGATCACATCGTCATCGACCATGTCTGTTTTCAGCTCGAACGAGTTCATGACTTCAATGTTGCGACCCTTCTGTTTGCCAATCAGAGCGCCAAACACTAGACAAAGAAACCAGCCCATTACTCGTGAATGTTGTATTAATTGCCCGTC
The DNA here is from genome assembly GCA_964017055.1 of Chloromyia formosa. Taxonomy (NCBI): domain Eukaryota; kingdom Metazoa; phylum Arthropoda; class Insecta; order Diptera; family Stratiomyidae; genus Chloromyia; species Chloromyia formosa. The sequence goes on along the minus strand of OZ024818.1, from coordinate 3,386,326 downwards.
GGGGACGTACCTTGTTTCGCGCCACCAGCTTGGGCCCGGATTCGTGTCCAGTGCTCTGAAATGTTCATTATGACCAGCGGGTGCAAGGATATCGTGACCGATGGAACTGTCGCCGAGCCGGCCATCACATTTGCTGAAGTGGAGGCTGCTGTTGCGCTCGCGGGCGACTTTTCGATCGATTTCAGGTTGGAACTCGGTCCTGGCTGATCTATGTCGATGTCCATACTTTCAACTGGCTTACTAGAACTCATCGTGCTAATAAAATTTAATTTTCTGAAATTACACCACTCGAAGAGAATTGAAAACAAATCACACACACACACTTGACAGTCGAGCGGTTTGGCAGATTCTTCTTCTTCATGGAGGAGGAACAGTAATGGAATCGTCAGCAATTAAAAGAACCTGGTGATATGATTAGTGCTGCCGCTTACATGAAACGTCTGTAAAAAACTGTAAGCATAATAGAAAGCCTCAATAAATGAAATGAAATAATGAAATGCTTACATGAAACACACAAAGATTTCTCAAATTAGCACTTATTAAATCTGCTCTGGAAAATTGGCCGAATTAGGCCCTAACCAGATTAAACGCAGAATACAGCAGCAGCGGCAGAAGCAACAACAACCACAGGTAGATCTGTCATTGCCGCTGTGTCACCGCGACAGATCTAAGTGTTGTTGTTGTTGCTTCTGCCGCTGCTGCTGCATTCTGCGTTCAATCTGATTAGGCCCTAACATTAAAAGTTTCATATTTATTTTATCATATCCATTTTTTATATGGAATATGTGTGTGTATTATAGCACACACAAGTCCATATAAACAAATGGATATTATAATATAAATATTAGGGGGATTCATGCTCACACCGTAAAAGTCGTAAAGTTGTAAACTCACATCATTTTACTTTGGAGATGACTGAAGTTTACGACGAATACGACTCTTACGACATTTACGACACTGAGCGTGAATCCCCCTATTGTAGTGTAATTGTGGCCTGGGACTGTCAAAAAAATCGTCAACGATAAGCGCTTACACAGGCCGATCCATCGGCCGATAACGATATCAGGAGACGTCACTCGTAACAAATTATAGGCCTTAGGCTGGGAAGTCTCATCCACCGTATAGCCCTGACCTTGCACCATCCGATTACTACTTATTCCGTTCACTGCAGAACTATTTAAATGGAAAAACATTCGTCTCGGATGAGGCTGTCAAAAATGAGTTGATTTAGTTTTATGCTTCTAAAGACCGAAGAAGAAAGTGTTTCTTCGAGCGCATCATTATGCAGCTGACTGAAAGATGGCAGGTCATTGAACAAAATGGCCAATGTATAATCGATTAACGTTTGTTGCTTGTGTTAATAAAAGAAGTTTGAAAATCATGAAAAAAAACGAAATGACTTTCCGGACAACCTAATTATGAATCGTTCCTCCGGCAGCCGGTTCTTCGTACCCGAAGGACCCGTTTTTCAACGACCAAGAGCTGCCAAACCCTCTCGATGCTAGATGAACTCCAACAACTATTTATGAATCGAGTTATAGCGAAACCGCGTTATACAAATGCCGCGCTATACGAGAGTTTACTGTATATTTATTTCCAATATTTATTTGATGCAATTGTAAATAACTTATTCATAAAATCTGCTTTGACTCGTCTCTGTAGAGTGTATACACAAAACAGTTTTCTACATAAATTCAAAATTCGGATCGTCAAAAGTGTTGGGTCTGTTGGGGACGTGTGGTCCGCCCATATTTGGATTCTGCATTGCACCCATAGTTGGTCGGAATTGATTCGTCGGGGCACTTTGTTGCTGTAAACGAAATTTGAGTTATGTGCTATCCTCTCAACAATCAATTATGGCACACCAACGTACCTGCTGCAAAAGATGCCTCAAGCCAGGATTATTGTTGTTCATCATCAGCCGAACAATTCGTTGGCCTTGAACAGCCGCTTGCTATTTGTTTTAAAATATAGAAAATGGGTTATTTCGGAGCTACATTTTGATAGCCATAACAAGACTTAGGGATATTTTTAGTTTCCGGGGCCCGGGGTGAAAAAATCGTTTTTCACTCGGATTTTTGTCACTTATCACTTGCGTCACCCAAAGACTCTCAAATTTGCAAAAAAAAAAATTTAATTTTTAATTTTTTTTTTATTTTTTTTTTATTTATATTTTTAATCTTAATTTTTTTCTTATTTTCTTGTTCTAATAATTTATACTGAGTGTTTAGTGTGTTTAAAACAGATCAAAACGCTGTTGCACACAGAGCGAGCGTTCATGTTTGTGCGATACTGAGGGTTGCGATCCCTTAAGTGCGGAGCACTCATTATAAATTATGAAAAAAAAAAATTTAAATAAAAATAAAATTAAAAGTTAAAACAAAAATTAAAAAAAAAAATTTTTTTTTTTGCAAATTCTTGACTTTTAGAGTGACGCGAGTGAAAAGTGACAAAAATCCGAGCGAAAAGTGATTTCCCCAGCCGGGGCCCCGGAAACTAAAAGGTTGCCGCTTATATTACCTATATATTAATGATGAAGCGACAAAGCGTACGTAAGGAGTGTGGGGAAATTTTTGCGAGATTAACCGTTACACAAGCGAAGGAAAGCGCTAGAAGCCTAAGCGTGACGGTTGCTATCAAAAGTCGGTATTTTTTTTTGGGAATTGATAACAAAGGATTATGAGGGAATATCTTTTCTTATAAATACTTTTCTATATTTTCACAGATTCATTTCATTTGGTTTTTCAAAATGCGGGCGAAGTGTTCGACCAGGCCGCCATGAAATATTTTCAGTATGCCAAGGATCGACAGACAAAATAGAAAAAACATAAAAATACAAATTAATATTTTTTTCCCTTTCTTATTTATTTATTTTTTTTTTTAATATGTAACTGACTGTATACCTAGATTATAAGTAATACGATATCAATAATATTATTTTATCATAATATAAAACATTTCATTTATCTTTTTTACACTTAATATATTCTTAGCTTTAATATGTAATTTAAAACATTTTTTCTGATTTTTGTTTACACTATAATAATATGTACCTCATTTGTTCTTAACTTTATTTTAGTTTATCTGTAAATATTACTTTTTAAAATAAACATTGTGTTTGAATACTACTCTACTACTACTCAATTGAACCGTAACCGATTCATAAATTCGGCCCGTAACTGATTCATAAATTCGACCCGCTAGCGATTCATATATACGGCCCGCAAACGATCCGTATAAAACGACCCGCAAACGATTCCTACATGCGGTCCGTTTTCGGTTCGCAAATACGATTCGTAAACGAGGGACCATTTCAGTCCGCTCATCGAATCATTTTCGGACCGTTTTCGGACCCGACAATGAATCGTCATCCGCTGAAAACGAATCGTTTACGGGTCGTTTACGAATATTTTGGTTTGCTGGGATCACATCCATACGCTTTTGTTGCTGCTGTAACATGTTAGTTTTGTATTCATTCTGTTGCACGGCACTCATGTTATCTTGCATTTGCATGGGCATTTGTCCGTATGCGTTGAAATGTTGTTGTTGCTCTTGCATTTGTTGCATGTTTGGAACCATCTGTTGGGGTTTGGGCTGTGAATATGTTTTATATAGCAATTAGGAGCAGGAGCGATCATACAGGAGAAACACAGAGAAATGTAGAATCGAAATTCTTTCACTAGATACGTTCGATCATGGTAAGTTTTAGTGTTCGCTTACACGGGTCGTCTCGTAATCGGCTCGTCTGCCATTCCAACTCCACAAGCAAATCGATTGGCTTACGTGCCAACCAATGGACGACCTGTGTGAGCATCTCCATTCATTTGCTTGGTAATTGGAGCTCAAATCGCAGACGAGGCGATCACGAGATGACCCGTGTGAGCACACAATTAGACTAACTCAATTTCTGGGAATATTAAGGTCACCACAGACGATCGAACCGAACATTTCGGAACAACCACCGAACTATCATTTCCATTTTCTGGGAACAGTGGGAATGAGGATACACGTTCTATGAAATTGATGTGTTTCGTCCAATCATGAAAAAAGATGGTTCGGCTCGATAGTGTGTGACAAAATTTAGTCCGAATAGGTGACTATGATTCTCAACTACCAAGTTAATAGTTTGCATCACAGGCTCAATAATTAAAAGATTCGACACAAGAGCACGGCATAGCATAGTTTAATTTTCACTTACCACCACTTGCTGCGGCTGCGGATGTGGATTGGCCATACCGGGTCCATTTGGATTCGGTTGCTGCATGCTGGCAACAGTCGACTGTTGACACTTTTGTTGAATGACTTTTCGCAATCGTTCGACGAATGCTTGCTGATGGTTTGGAATGAAGCCCAAAAACGTTTTCTTTTCGGCCGTGTAGAATAAAATTAAGATTTTTATATCACAAGCTGGTTGATTGTTGGCTGTGAAGTGAACGCAACCCGCCACTCCCGTGTTCAAAACTTTGATTAGAGAATCCAAAGTTTCGCACGGTGTCGGCCGAAAAACGACAATTTTTGAATCTTTCAGAAAATTACCGCCTATATTTCCGATTAGCTGTTTTGGCATCATTTGCATGATCAGTTTTTGTGGCCAATTTTCCGCTTTTCTGTCAAATGAACACAAAGATTTATACATGTAATTGTGCAATGATTTCTGTTTTTACATTTCTGGTTCTCCGTCTTTTCCTTTGTCTGTCACTTCGCAATGGACCGAACGGGTTACTTTCGCTTGATCCGGTTTCGTTTTTTCTATCCATTCTAGGAGTCCCGTCCATATGACTTCACGACAGCGATTAACCACACCATCTGCTGGCCCAGTTTGTTGTTGTGGTGGTTGTTGCTGAGGCTGCTGCTGTTGTTGCGGTTGGACATGTGGGCTTGCTAAAAGGGGGGAGTAATTAATCTTGCTCCATGTTCCAAGTTTTAACAAGATAGGACAAAACACCGAAACTCACGCGAATTTTGCTGCATTTGATCACTGCCATCTTTACTCTCAGGCCGGAGTGTCAGCTGATTGTCAAAGCACTAACGACATGACAAGCAGTCAACGAAGTGTGAACGCGTGCGGTCGCCCGGTGAAATATCGCGATAATTGTGTGTAAAAGTGAGTTTAGTGCCGGAATTTTAAGTGTAACTAAAAGAAGTGGCTATCAGTGCCGTGTGAAAGTAAAAAAAACGTGAAGTGCCGGGAAATATCGAGTGAAATGGTGTATTGAAAAGTGCGAGGTTAGGAAAGTGCGACACGGGAAATTTCGCATTTTTCGTTTATTTTCCGGCAATTCGGGAAGTGTGAATGGTACAGCACTACTCTGGGACGAATCCTCGGGCCGGTGAGTTTAGCGGAAACTCCCGGAAGTGCCCCAAAAAGTGAATTTCAAGTGGTTGTCAAATGACAACATTACAGGTGATTTCCGGCCTTTTCATCGGAATTCATAGGGTAAGTATGCGTTTTTTGTTGTGGTAGAATTTAAGTGGATTGATGCGCCCCAAAGTGTGGATTTTGACCACGATGTTGACGAACCGGACGAAAGTTTCACTGCTAGGCATCTAGTCCTGTCAGCTGCAGTGAAACTTTCGTCTGGCTCGTCAACAACGCGTTTAAAACCCGTATTTTGGGGCGCATCAATTCACTAAAATTTTTGCACAACAAAAAACGTATAATTACCCTATGAATTCCGATGAAAAGGCCGGAAATCACCTGTAATGTTGTCATTTGACAACCACTTTGAATTCACTTTTTGGGGCACTTCCGGGAGTTTCCGCTGAACTCACCGGCCCAAGGATTCGTCCCAGAGTAGTGCTGTACCATTCACACTAGCCAAATTACCGGGAAATTAACGAAAAATGCGAAATTTTTCGTGTCGCACTTTCATAACCACACTCATGTCTCGCGCACTTTCGAGCAGTTCATTTTGTTCGGAAGTTCGCGGCACCTTGCGTTTTTTTCACTTCTAAATATCAGTGACAAGCACTACTTTCAATTGCACTTCAAATCGCGACACTAAAATCACTTTTACGCACGAAAATCATCAGATTTCAAGAGGTCGACTGCACGCGTTTTTCACTTTGTTTACATATGGTTCACTGCTTGTCATGACGTCATTACTTTGACACTCCGGCCTGAGGATAAAGATGGCGGTGATTTGATTCATTTGCGGCTGTTGTTGCTGTTGATTCATTATAGTCCCGTTCTTTTCCATTCACATGAAAAATTAAACGCGCTCTTCTCTCGTCCCATAAATTTTGCTTATGGACCACTCCAGTAGTTACTCTGAGCTCTTTTTTAACAACTTCCCGGAAAAAAAAGGATTTCCAATTCAGGACAATGGATATTTATAGAAATGGCCCATTGAGGCCGTTTTTACGAGAATAAGCTAAAGATTCAATGTACTATCACTGCAGTATTTTTTTTTATAATATATTGTATATATACTTATTTTTTTTTATACTATATATTTATATATTATATACATATATTTTTTATTTTTTTTTAATGTTATTTCAATGTTAATTAAATAAAATCATTCCATTCCCAACAAAAATAAGGCGACTCCAAACTTCACTGGAAATACACACAACAAAATAGAAAAAAAAAAGTTGACTCTTACTCTATTAAAAGTGGATCTTGATAAATGATCTTGATAAAGGGCTTGTTTGACAGGTGTATTGGGGAATAATTATAAACTCGAAGTTTGGCTCAACAAATTTGAAAACACGCCAGAATGGAGGAAGAAAGTGAAAACCTATATAAAACTACCGTCACTTTGTATGAGCGAAGGCTACTTCACGTCCCGCGGGAAATATTACAAAACAACAAAAGGAGTTTCGATGGGCAACCCAATGTCACCACTCGTGACCGAAATGTTCATGGCCTATATTGAAACGATCATCGAGGAAAAGGGAATAATGCCGAGAGTATGGCTAAGGTATGTCGACGATGTTTTCGCCATAGTTCAAAAGGATAAGGTCGAGAACATCCTGAATGAGATTAATGACATTCACCCGAACATCGAATTTACAATGGAAATTGAAAAAGAACGATCACTACCATTCCTAGATATGCGGATAAAAAACAACAGCGGGGAGCTCGAATATGAGATATACGGAAAACCAACCGCGACTCAGAGGACGATAGCTAAAACTTCATCGCATACCACAACACAAAAAATGGCGGCATACAACTCAATGGTACATCGGTTATTCACGTATACCTTAACGAAGGCAGGTTTTCAAAAAGAAAGGACATACATCCTCGATACAGCAGCAAAGAACGGGTACTGCATCGAAGCAATAAAAAAACTAATGAGGAAAAAAGACGACCAAATATGGAAAAACCAACATACAACATGATTCGGACAAGCCAGCGCCAGAGAAGAAACAAAATGGATTAGTATACCCATGTCCAGTAATTTATATAAAATAATATCTTTAATGGAAAAGTTTAACATCAAAGTTGTCGGATCCAGCAGAGATGCTACGCTGAAAAGACGATTAGGAAGCGAGAAAGACCCACTAACGGAAAGAGAAAAAAGCGGCATATACCAAATAAGTTGCGGCGATTGCGATAGACATTACATTGGCCAGACGAAGCGGCTCATCACGACGAGGTTCCAGGAGCACCTGAGGGAAGTGGTAAGCGGAGAAAAACGAGGAATTAATTCGGTCCGATCAGCGGTGGCAATACATATTGTCGAAGAGGGACATTCTGTGAGAAAAGAAAATCTGAAATTGTTACGACATGTAAATAAACCCTACACTTTGAACACCTGGGAGAGTTTAGAAATATTGCGGAACGATTCAAAACGATTGTACGGTTGGATGACAATCAATGCGGCTTTGTGGAGGGTCGGTCCACAGTCGATGCTATCCAGTGCATGCGTGTTACGATGGAAAAGCACCGTGATGCACGGACGGAATTGCACTTTGTGTTCATCGATTTGGAAAAAGCCTTCGACAGAGTTCCTCGTGATCTGATATGGGTGGCCCTAAGAGCACTTAAGGTCCCTGAGGCATATGTAAAGATGATACAAGACATGTATGATGGGGCAACTACTAAAGTTAGATGCACAGCTGGTGAGTCTGAGGTATTTCCGGTTAAAGTCGGAGTTCACCAAGGCAGTGTATTGAGTCCCTTGCTCTTCAACATCATCATGTTCTATTTATTAACACTCATCTCTGATGGCCTGGAAATATCCCTTCTTTTCGCCGATGACGTTGTACTGGGTAGCAAAGACATCGCTGCTTTGCAGGCTGCACTGAACAAGTGGTGTAAGATACTGGAGGATCATGAACTGAGGATCAGCATAGCAAAGACTGAGTACATTGCTGTCAGATCCAGAGAGACCGATACCAGATATCTACATTAAAGGAGAGCAGCTGAAGTCCTGGTTCAAATACCTGGGTTCGATGATTAACAAGAAAGCTAACTGCGATGACGACATCAAACATCGCACCAGTGTCGGTTGGATGAAGTGGCAAGAAAACTCTGGAGTCTTCTGCGACAAGAAGATGCCACGAAAGCTTAAAGGCAAGTTGTACAAAACGGTCGTACGTCCCGCACTCATGTATGGGTCTGAATGCTGGACTATGTATAAGACATACGAGAGTAAAATGACTGCGACCGAAATGAAAATGCTACGGATGTCAGCCGGTGTGACCAAAAAGGATCGAGCAACCGATCACTGAAAAGCTCGAAGATCGTCGTATTGATTGGTATTGCCACGTTCTAAGGCGTCCACCTGAGAACCCAGTTATGAAGGCAATATCAATGAACGTTCCATTTGCTGGACCCAAACCCCGAGGCAAACGGAAACACACGTGGATCGATCAAATGAAGAAGCAACAAGAACGCATAAATCTCGGCGATGAAACGATCCAAGACCGAGCTGCCTGCAGAAGGAAGCTGAGATTATACCGCCAGAACGGGCGAAGTGCCAACACCACGGGCAGAGCAACGCGAAGCCGCAGAGTGGTATGAAATGGCAAGGAAGAAGAAGCGGAACGATTCAAAAAAGTTGATGAACACAGACAAAGGCGGCTATTACACTATAAAAGTTCTTTTACAAATATCTTTTATGAAAGCTATTTTCAATGAACTTTTATAGTGTAATAGCCGCCTAATGGCTCGTTTACATTTGCCAGTACACCGGCATGCCTGTAGACTTGTCGACAAGTGCCTTGCCTGTAGCTGCTTGCGGGACGTGTGCCAGTAGGTGTTTACACACATAATTCGACTTGCAAGTTGGCTGGGATTTTTCCTTGGTGGGAGCATGTAATTCCTCGACTTGTTCTGTCAATTAATCTGTAAAGCACCTTCATTCAAAATCTTTTATTAGGAGATTATCACTTATTTACCATTGCGATATCCTATTTGCAGGCGACATTGATCTTCCATCGTTTGTTGGCGTACCAATGACAGCAAACATATGATCGCAAGTCTCTACTGGAATGCCTGTAGGAAATCAATTGGCCCGGGAGGCCAGCTACTTGCAAGGCGCCGTGCGGGTTTACTGGCCTGGCAGTTCACAGGCACGGGTGTTTACACATGTGCAAGTGACAGCTTGCAAGTTACTTGCAAGGCACTTGCAATGCCTGTAAAATGTACGTACTTGCACGGTCTACTGGCAAGTGTAAACGCTACTTAAGAAAAGATTTGCGACATGGACGTTGCTTGTTTCAACTACTTTTCTAATATGCTTGCACACCTTCCCCCTTTAGCGGCTAATATCATTCATAAAATTTCTTTTGAAATATCGTTCGTCAAATATATTTGTAAAAGAACTTTTATAGTGTAATAGTCGCCAAAGGAAACTGTTCATCCAAATTAAATAAACTGCTCGCCAAAAAACGGAAGAACCGTATTTTACACTAATCACCGTTTAATGTTTTTTAATTACCTTTACCTTAGTTACGTATCTTCATATCCTTTACGATTTAATTGTATAACTGTAGCATCTAACTTTTATATTGAGTGCGTTCAGAAGGTGGCAAAAGAGCAGAAACCGCTCGCGAGCAGCTCCGCAACTGCTCGCGAGCTGCTCCGGAGCTGTTCGGTTTGGAGTCTGCACCTGCTGAACGCTACTTCACCAGCTGACAAATCGACCAGCTGAAAGCTGACGATGACAATTTTAGACGTCAAGTGCCGAAAAGTGGAAAATACATGAATCCCACACTGTCCATTACAAAAATCACGAACAACGAGAAAACAAATTCAAAAGCACCCGAAAACCAAAGAACTAGAAGCCGAAAACGGCGAAAACACAACAACCAATTTGATAACTGTCAAAACTCGAAACTCGCAACATGAGCGTGAGGTTGAAAAAGAAGGAGAAGAACCTGAGCACTGATCAGTGAACAGAAATATTTCTTGCTCGGTGAAATTTGATCATGCTCACCCGAGCAGAAGTTGCTCAGTCACTTCTGAACCCGCTCGTTCTGAACATGTTCGCTGAGCGGAAGTTGCTCAGTTCCTTCTGAACGCACACATTTTTTTACCTGTATCTTTAAAATTTTTACCGATTTAAGCACATGTAACCTTGCCAATGATTTAGTAACTAGTACTGAAGAAGGGAGTAAATAGCTCCCGTAATACGTATATACTTTAAACAAAATAATTTCGTAGTAGAAGCTACGTATTCTATTATTAGAACTTACTTTTTTCACTATTTTTCACTCGTAAAAACACACACCAAAGATGGCTGGCTACCTAACAGTACACTAAGTCCACGCACTTGAATTGGCAACGATTCTACAATCAAGCAGCCGTTCGCTGCCATGTCCCGAACCAGAGTGAAACTCTGAGCTCGAGAATTGAAAACAAATCACACACACTTGACAGTCGAGCGGTTTGGCAGATTCTTTTCTTCATGGGGGAGGAACAGTAATGGAATCGTCAGCAATTAAAAGAAACTGGTGATGTGATTAGTCCCAGCAAACAATTTCGTATCATTTGGAAGATAAATCGCCCAGATAATACGATGGCGATTCTTCTATGCGATAAATTTATAGATTATTTGTCGCCTTTTCAATAATTGGGGGATATCCCTCGGGCGAAAGAATGGCGATTCTTCCTTAAGTAGCGTTTACACTTGCCAGTAGAGCGTGCAAGTACGTACATTTTACAGGCATTGCAAGTGCCTTGCAAGTAACTTGCAAGCTGTCACTTGCGTATGTGTAAACACCCGTGCCTGTGAACTGCCAGGCCAGTAAACCCGCACGGCGCCTTGCAAGTAGCTGGCCTCCCGGGCCAATTGATTTCCTACAGGCATTCCAGTAGACTTGCGAACATATGTTTGCTGTCATTGGTACGCCAAAAAACGATCAAAGATCAACGTCGCCTGCAACTGAATGTCGCAATGGTAAATACGTGATGATTAAATTGACACTCAAGAAAAAATCCCAGCCAACTTGCAACTCGGATTGTGTGTGTAAACCCCTACTGGCACACGTCATGCAAGCAGCTACACGCAAGGCACTTGTCGACAAGTCTACAAGCATGCCGGTGCACTGGCAAATGTAAACGAGCCATAAACACACACAAATCCATATAAACAAATGGATTTTATAATATAAATATTAGGGGGATTCATGCTCACACCGTAAAAGTCGTAAAGTTGTAAACTCACATCATTTTACTTTGGACATGACTGAAGTTTACGACGAATACGACTTTTACGACATTTACGACACTGAGCGTGAATCCCCCTATTGTAGTGTAATTGTGGCCTGGGACTGTCAAAAAAATCGTCAACGATAAGCGCTTACACAGGCCGATCCATCGGCCGATAACGATATCAGGCGACGTCACTCGTAACAAATTATAGGCCTTAGGCTGGCAAATCTCATCCACCGTATAGCCCTGACCTTGCACCATCCGATTACTACTTATTCCGTTCACTGCAGAACCATTTATTAAATGAAAAAACATTTGTCTCGGATGAGGCTGTCAAAAATGAGTTGATTCAGTTTTATGCTCCTAAAGACCACACTTTCTTCGAGCGCGGCATTATGCAGCTGATTGAAAGATGGCAGGTCATTGAACAAAATGGCCAGGCCAATGTATAATCGATTAACGTTTGTTGCTTGTGTTAATAAAAGAAGTTTGAAAATCATGAAAAAAAACGAAATGACTTTCCGGACAACCTAATTATGAATCGTTCCTCCGGCAGCCGGTTCTTCGTACCCGAAGGACCTGTTTTTCAACGACCAAGAGCTGCCAAACCCTCTCGATGCTAGATGAACTCCAACAACTATTTATGAATCGAGTTATAGCGAAACCGCGTTATACAAATGCCGCGCTATACGAGAGTTTACTGTATATTTATTTCCAATATTTATTTGATGCAATTGTAAATAACTTATTCATAAAATCTGCTTTGACTCGTCTCTGTAGAGTGTATACACAAAACAGTTTTCTACATAAATTCAAAATTCGGATCGTCAAAAGTGTTGGGTCTGTTGGGGACGTGTGGTCCGCCCATATTTGGATTCTGCATTGCACCCATAGTTGGTCGGAATTGATTCGTCGGAGCACTTTGTTGCTGTAAACGAAATTTGAGTTATATGCTATCCTCTCAACAATCAATTATGGCACACCAACGTACCTGCTGCAAAAGATGCCTCAAGCCAGGATTATTGTTGTTCATCATCGGCCGAACCATTCGTTGACCTTGAACAGCCGCTTGCTATTTGTTTTAAAATATAGAAAATGGGTTATTTCGGAGCTACATTTTGCCATCAACAAAACTTACATTCACCACCATGTTCTGTTGTGGAACCATCACATCCATACGCTGTTGTTGCTGCTGTAACATGTTCATTTTGTATTCATTCTGTTGCACGGCACTCATGTTATCTTGCATTTGCATGGGCATTTGTCCGTATGCGTTGAAATGTTGTTGTTGCTCTTGCATTTGTTGCATGTTTGGAACCATCTGTTGGGGTTTGGGCTGTGAATATGTTTTATATAGCAATTAGGAGCAGGAGCGATCATACAGGAGAAACACAGAGAAATGTAGAATCGAAATTCTTTCAATAGATACGTTCGATCATGGTAAGTTTTAGTGTTTGCTTACACAGGTCGTCTCGTAATCGGCTCGTCTGCGATTCGAACTCCCCAAACAAATCGATTGGCTTACGTACCAACCAATGGACGACCCGTGTGAGCATCTACATACATTTGCTTAGTAATTGGAGCTCAAATCGCAGACAAGCCGATCACGAGACGACCCGTGTGAGCAAACACTTAGCCAAACTCAATTTCTGGGAATATTAAGGTCACCACAGACGATCGAACCGAACGTTCCAAATTATCATTTTCATTTTCTGGGAACAGTGGCAATGAGAATACACGTTCTATGAAATTGACTTGTTTCGTCCAATCATGAAAAAAAGATGGTTCGGCTCGATGAAGTGTGACAAACTTTAGTCCGAATAGGTGACTATGATTCTCAACTACCAACTTAATAGTTAGCATCACAGGCTCAATAATTAAAAGATTCGACACAAGAGCACGGCATAGCACAGTTTAATTTCCACTTACCACCACTTGCTGCGGCTGCGGATGTGGATTGGCCATACCGGGTCCATGTGGATTCTGTTGCTGCATGCTGGCAACAGCCGACTGTTGATTTCCTCCTTGCTTTTGTTGAATAACTTTTCGCAATCGATCGACGAATCCTTGCTGATGGTTCGGAATGAAGCCCAAAAACGTTTTCTTCTCGGCCGTGTACAATAAAATTAAGATTTTTATATCACAAGCTGGTTGATTGTTGGCTGTGAAGTGAACGCAACCCGCCACTCCCGTGTTCAAAACTTTGATTAAAGAATCCAAAGTTTCGCACGGTGTCGGCCGAAAAACGACAGTTTTTGAATCTTTCAGAAAATGACCGCCTATATTTCCGATTAGCTGTTTTGGCATCATTTGCATGATCAGTTTTTGTGGCCAATTTTCCGCTTTTCTGTCAAATGAACACAAAGATTTATACATGTAATTGTGCAATGATTTCTGCTTTTACATTTCTGGTTCTCCGTCTTTTACGTTGGCTGTCACTTCGCAAGGGACCGAACGGGTTACTTTCGCTTGATCCGGTTTCGTTTTTTCTATCCATTCCAGCAGTCCTGTCCATATGACTTCACGACAGCGATTAACCACACCATCTGCTGGCCCAGTTTGTTGTTGTGGTGGTTGTTGCTGAGGCTGCTGCTGTTGTTGCGGTTGGACATGTGGGCTTGCTAAAAGGGGGAGTACATAATCTTGCTCCATGTTCCAAGTTTTAACACGATAAGACAAAACACCGAAACTCACGCGAATTTTGCTGCATTTGATTCATTTGCTGCTGTTGCTGTTGTTGTTGCTGCTGCTGTTGTTGCTGTTGCTGTTGATTCATCATTTGAATGCGCAGCACCTGTTGCTGCTGCTGTTGAGCTGCCGTTAACATCTGATTGCCCACTGAAATGGAAAAGGATTCGATTCGGAAAATGTCAATTTGTAAGTGAGAGATTTCAACTAACAGGGTTGATTGGGCGGTGTAGACAGTTGCGATATAAGAGCCGAATTGGGATTCTGACAGTGAAGCGTATTCTGTTGAGGCTGCTGTGGACCGCCCTGCACAAAAGGTCTCTGTGGCGGTTGGTACATCCATCTGCAAAGAAATTTAATCAAGGACACAGATTAGCTGAATTTTGTCGCCAATTCGAATTTATTGAGCGCGCACCCCCTGTTCCCCTGGACAGCATTTGCATTGTACGCATTCGGCATAGGATTCTGTGGACCATTTGGAAATTGTGGATTCATGTGCTGTTGGTGTTGTGGTGGCTAAAGACCGGACAAAAGACAGCTGAATATTTCTAAGGGTCCAACGTGTTACAATACTTACATTTACATTCTCTGTAACGAGAAAGAATTTTTTAAATTTCGTTACTGTGATTCAAATTTTAACATTTTCGAGAAATTACTAATTCAATAAAATCATGTCAGGCTTGTTAGGGGACGATTAACAAGTATTGGGGACTCACCCACTTTATTTTTATTTTTTTGTTGAAGTACATATCTCTAGCGAGTGTGGCTCTCGCCACTAGCTATTGCTAACCTAAAAACAAATTCAATGACCAAATACTTACGCATAGCTGGATTCGGTGGCATGATCAAATTGCCTTGATTCTCCACATTATTTTGGACGGCCGTGAGCGGACTGGCTGCATTGTTCGTTATTGGATGTGAGTTGGGACTGATGGGCCGCTCCTTAAGACTGCAAATAAAACATGTTATTCATTATTACATACACATGTTGATTTTTTGTAAGCATGTGTACTTGAATCCCTTGAGCAGAACAAGGTGGCGAACATCTTTGCAGTAGTTCTTTGTCGTCAAGGGCAAATCACCACCGGCCGTGATGAACAATTTAAAAAGAATTGGAATTTTCCGTGGGGAAATGATGGAGAAATTGATCTTTTTCTAAGGATGAAATTAGTATAAATTTAGTATTTACAATGCAACAGATGAATGGAGATGTACCTCGTGAAATATCGCTGCAAGTTGTTCCACAGTTTTTGATTCGTATTGAGGACACTCGACCACAGGCATTGTATACGGCGAGCTATTGCATATTAAAATGCAATGCTTCTGGACATTGATATCGTTAAATCGCCTCTCTTTCAAGTCATCGAAGGCAATGAGGGCGGTTGCCAGGCCTTCAGCCAGATTTGCATTGGATTCACTTTTGCCCCCTGTTAAACTGAAAATATAAAAGGAATGATGATGATAAATTGTCAAAAAACTCCAAAAAACCATCAAATCAAAAGTAAAATGACTGCCGATCGGTCATTTTGAAAATTTATCTGATGATATGGCGATAGAAGGGGCGAGTTAATACTACTCAATAGCCCTAACCCCTTGTGGGGTATAGCGCGTCAACTGTTCCATGTGGCCCAGTTGACGTTTCGTCGGCATAAACTGATTTCGGAGAATGCAGTTGCCAGCATGCACCGCCTGCACATCCATGGCCATGAACGTCGTCGTGGACGGGATTCGAACCCGAAACGCCGGTAGTCAAACATGGGACTGATGCCTCAGCACACTGCGCTACCGGTCGTTCCACATATAATAACCCCATGACTATGAACTACGTTGGTTCCAAGTTGTGGAGACGAGTTGGTACAACCTTCAATTCAAAAGCGGAAAACGGACCATGAGTACTTCAAGTCAAAGGGGGAGAGGAGTAGCTCAGTGCATTGAGGCGTTAATCTGACGTCTCATGCTACCAGTTAGCCACGGGATCGAATCCCGCCGAGACCATGGATGTTTGTGTTGTATCTCTCAGAAGCTCATTTCAGTTGATGGATAGCCGCCATTCTAAGAAACAGGATGATTCAGGCGAGGCGAAGTCCGATGTTCAAATATGAATGCAAGGGAACACCACAGAGCTGAATAGTTTCGCCTCTACTATGGATAACATCAATGTATGATCTCCTAAAAAGACTTGTAAAAAACGGGAGCCAACGATGAATGCGGCTGACATGATGATTCAGTGGAGCTCATGGTGTTTTGAATACTTGGACGGCAGATCGCGAAATAAGTATAAATCCGTGAAAACCCTGGTGATACCGGTGTATCACCCAACGTAAGTTGACTAGGAGTGATTCACAACCTGAAACTCTGTTGGAAAATGAGCGTGAACGCATCAAGCATGCTTACATAGGCCTCTACGCCTGACCTGCGGCACAAGTTGGAGACTAGCCAAAGAAGCGGGGATCTTCTGAGAGGATATCGAAGTTTCTAAATTCTTTCGCCTTGCAGACAATGCAGCTGTAGTTAAGGCTAAAGTATACCTGTCTCAAATGACATATGCCCCCAAAAATCGTATAGGATTGGGGTGTGTCATTATGGCACAATCCCACCAACACAACACTTGGCAACACTTTTCCTTTTAAACACGGCCAAACTTGCTGGAAAAATCAGGCATGGGATTGTTTGGGTCACTGATTGCGAATATGAAGTTAAAATTGTCAAGAATAAAAAACAAGAGGAGATCCTGAACGGCAACCCTTTTTTTCCAAAAACACGGGCAACCTTCTTGAAAAAACAGGTAAGGGGTTTTTGGGTCGCTGATTGGGAATCTGAAGTCACAACTATAAAATAAAAAAAAAATGGGGAGTCCAGAATGGCAACACTTTTTTAAGAACAGGGCCAATCTTGCTGGGAAAAATTGATAGGTGGTTTTTTGGGTTCTTATCGAGAATCTGAAGTCACAATTGCAACGTAAAAAATGGGGAATCCAGAATGGCGGCACTTTTTTGGGGTCGCTGATTGCGAATTTGATCTCAAAATTGCAAAACAAAAACAAACATAAGTTTGAATTGATAGTGAAAGTTATAATTAAATTGCAGGCACATATTAACGAATTTCTTTTAAATTTTTGCACATTGCACAGTTACGGTACACCGTATAATTAGTTTGAATACTCTCTCGAATCTTTGAACGACTAATTGAAAAGAGTCAGAGCTTATGTGCCGACACAGTAAAAAGAGTTATTGTGCTCATCACTAGTCCAAAGGCAAAGCACTTGGAAAATTTCTTAGTGAATAACTGCTCCCTTTTTCGAGCGCCTTACTGAGTACATCGATTGATAAGCTGATGGTTGCAATTTTAGTGCTTCCGAAGGCTCTTCTTAGTGACTTCACTGAGTTTAGGGGAAGGTTCACTTTTAACCGTTCTACGAACGCTGTGCAAAAGTTCCCCTTGGTATTTACGTCTCCAGGCACAAGGTTCTAGCTTCTGCCGCCATACTCAGCCTTATGATGGATTTGAATTTTTCAACCGTGCGCCTTCATTGAAAACAAAGTTCGGCCATTCGGGTACGTCTTCTGTGAGTGACGTTTTCCCCAACTACGGGCCAGATTTGACCATTCTGACTATGTCCGCGTATGTCTTGTCCATTGCGTCTGGTCTTCTCGTTTGTAGCGCTCGACTTGTGCTAGCTGGTAGGGTCTTCTTTTCGAATTGGATTCGCATGTGGATCCCTTATTCTCGGTTGCCTTCATTCCGGATATACGAGTATTACTTTTTTTTTATATTTTGGCTGCCTTCTTTTTTTATGGGGACTGCACTTTCTCCCTTTTGCGAGTTTGCAGAGGAGTAGTTTCTTTCTTTTCTATCTCTCGCCGGCGCTTCAACCTGCCGGCTACTGTCATTTTTACCTTCAGAGATGTTTGCGTTCTCTTTTCCATCCTTAAATTGAATGAATAATTTCAATGTTTATGGTACGTTTTGCTAGGCACCACTCTGCGTCGATCACAGGCGACGATGGAAAATATACACACAAATTGTGCTGTTCTCTATGGGTTAATCGCTGATCGCCAATAATATGCGGCGATCGTGTGCCTAGCAAAACACACCTTTAGGGCCTTTTCCTGGATGACGCTATGAATGCTGGACTTAACTTCCCATCAATTCCCTTAACTCCACAATCAGCTCTCCCAGTTCCCCAAACATACCAGTTTCCACTGCTGGCTCTTCGGAACTTTCCGTTGTTACGACCATTGGTTACGACGTCCGACTACTCCTAAGAGCGTAGTCGACGTTTCGTTAGAATATAACAGGTTCCGGGATAATGCAAGTCTCTGACATACACAACTTGCCCATTAAGTCGCCTTTTACGATGGTAAAGCAGTGGCTTATTCTTACGTCCCTCACCACAGCGACAACAAAAGAGACAATTCACAAAGACTTACTCCAATTTATCGATGGTATTCAACACAATCTGCGGATTGGTAAACGGTCCATAAGTCACCGAACAATTGTTGGGCATCGCTTGTGCCGTTTTGTACAAAACAATTCCATACTGCGTTGTATTTCGATCAGAAAAATATTCACGATCGTCGAGAATGCCTTGCGAAAAGTATTCAAGCGCAGGGATCAAGTAGTTTGTTTTCAAGTCATTTATGTAGGCGCCATTGATGGCTGTGCCTTCTATCACAAAAATCACGTCAGCCATGGTCTCAATGTCCATCTTATGCCCAGATCAAACACAATACACTTCTCTCAGCCATAAGGAGACCAATTTTAATACAGTAAACACGAAAACCCGAACCGTGCGCAATGCACCCGAAAACTGCGAGCCGGTCGGGAAACTGGAAAGTGACAAGTCAGGCCGCAAACTTCTTCTTACCATTTTCTTTTTCGGAGAAGTCAGCGTTTTGGAAGTGTTGTCACGTCTTGCGATGCACCTTTTAACCTCTTGTCATCTTGCATACGTCAAATTTCATGTAAAGGCACGAGCCCACGAGCCGCATTGCTGTCGTCTAGTGACTAGTGTAGTTTTCCTCTCAATTTCTAGGTAAATTAATACAAAAATGCCGAAGAAGAAAACCGGGCAACGTAAAAAGGCGGAAAAGCAGAAATTACGCCAGAAGGAGATTCGTAATAAGGAAATCGCACTGGCCGAGTTCCCGTGCAATGCACCGATGGAATGCGAGAAATGTCAAAAGTAAATTTTCGAAATGGTTTGATTGGCGGAAACGATTTTCCAATTCCCGAATATAAAGTTTTCTTATAGTTGCCGTTCATATATCTAATTGCAGGAAACAAAAGTCGCGGGCCTTTTGCTACTTTTGCCAGAGTTTGCAACGTCTTCCGATATGTGCGCATTGCGGCAAGGTGAAGTGCATGCTGAAGACGGGCGATTGTGTCGTGCGACATCCGGGCATCTTTACCACTGGCCTCGGCATGGTCGGAGCGATTTGTGATTTTTGTGAAGCGTGGGTGTGCCACGGACGAAAGTGTTTGCAATCGCATGCTTGTACATGCCCGCTACAGGTCAGTTGAAACATAAAGGTTCCATATCCATAGACTAACGGATTTTAAGGATTAGGTATAACAGTAGCTTCTGGCGAAGTTTCCGCTCATGTTCATGATTTAGGTGGGCATTAAAATGCGCATATACGGTCAACTGCCCCGGATAATGAAGAAATTGGTAAGACGGCCGGACTCGACGGCATTCCTGCGGAACTTCATCAAGCAGTACCAGACATAACTGCCGAGTTGCGGCACCCACTTGTTGATGAAATGTGGAACACAGAGACATTTCCCACTGAATGCAAGGAAGGGTTGATCATCAAACTTCCAGAAAAAGGCTGCCTTACAGATTGTAATAATTGGAGAGGCATTTTTATCCTTCCTGTCGTTGCCAAAATAATAGCTAAAATTTTCCTGGAAATACTAAAAGAGCACTTAGAAAGGACATGTAGGACATGTGGAACATGTCTTCTTCTTCTCTGATGATTCGCGCCATGATGCTATGATGGGGTCCATTGTCATGGGAGGGAAGGAAAGAGAAAAGTTAAAATTTGGTCGGCACGACTCCTGGATGCCTAGTGACCGATCGTATGCCCATTTATCAGGCATGTGATCTTTTGATCAGATTTGCCCGTTGATTAGGCATCTGATCAACTATTACCTTATTGCCCTTCGAATAGGCACAAGTAGAAACTCTGGTGAAGTCGTGTAACAACTGTCTCTATATTGAACTATCTACAGACTTATATACTAAATTTGTCTAAACCTAAGTAATAAACTAACAGAGTTTATTACTCTATCTTAATCCTAGTTCAATTCATTAATCCTATCCTAGGTCGTAAACTCGTGTAGTTTATTGCCCTAGTGTTCATCTTGGGTCAACTCAAGAACTAATAAATATTCTTATGCTATGCACATGATGACATGCACGTGTCGTCAGTGCGTACAGAGTTCATGCATGGACATTACCCATGCATGAATAGCATAGTGCACCGAAGGTGTGAAGTGACATGTTGTGGTGACCGCCAGTTCATGTCGTCGTTCACACGATCTTTCGGGTCATTTAAATGTGGCTAGACATATTTCAATGGTTCTTGATGAAAGAAAAATTGAGTGTGTGTGGTGTTACATTATGTTATATTACATTCACTACAGACAATTCATGAATCTTCTGTGTCGATCACATTAACACCTTGCGAATCATCATCGAACAATGATGATAATTTCGAGAAGCCGTTCGTCAGTATCCAGAGTAACGGAGGTTCTATTCTCGGTGCAAACAAAAGAACTGCCTGTGGGTGCTAATACAATAGAACTCCCACAGCGCTCTGAGCTTGTCAATGTAAAAACGGCGCGGATAGCGTAATCCGTGACTTCGTTGGTAGTATACCGGAAGAACGCAGAACGGATAAGGGCGTCACTTGCGTGGGCCATTAGCATTATCGGCGACGCACCGGCTCAACCCACAGTAGTAAAAAGAGATCGGTCTAATGGGGCCACCGTTAGCTCAGTGCGTAGAGGCGTCAGTCTCATGTTTGACTGCGGTCGTTACGGACTCAAGTCCCGTTCACGGCGTGCGTAGCCATAGATGTTTGTGCTGTCTTCCCCCTGTGGGGCGGGCGTAACAATAACGGGAAATCCCTGGCAAAAATATACAAAAATAAAATGGACGGCCAGAATTTACTAGCGACAATGTAAAATTGACGCGAACGAAGGTTATTATACGATGTGTTTGTTGTTGGATTCACCGGGGCGACCGGTAGCGCAGTGTGTTGAGGTATCAGTCTCATGTTTGATTACCGGCGTTTCGGGTTGGAATCCCGTCCACGACGACGCTCGTGGCCATGGATGTGCAGGAGGTGCATGCTGGCAACTGCATTCTCCGAAACCAGTTTATGCCGTCGAAACGTCAACTGGGCCACATGGAACAGTTGACACGTTATGTTATGCCCCACAAGGGGTGTGGCCAATTGAGAGAGAGAGATAGATTTAACACGGAATCAAGTGAATGAGCCGGCAAAACGCCTGTCATGTGAAAGCGATGACTCGATGAGTCTATTGAGTAGAAAATTGAACTGATGACAAAAATGATTTGGTGACCCCGTGAAACGTCCATCATGTGAAAACCTCCACTCTCCACTAGAGCCCATGTTAAAGCTATCGGTCGGTGAGTCAATGAGCCGTGAGCCGGTGAGCGACTCACGAACTTATCGTGTGAAAGCTCTGATTTAACTCTGTACTTTTGGTGAGTTCGGGTCCCATGCTAAAAGTCTTGTGGGCTCATCGATTCCGTGTGAAAGGTGTCTAAGTGTTGTTTTCGTCGAACTCTAAGAATTTTCCAGACCACAAAATCTCATTTGGTTTACGTCAAATACTTCAAATTGAATGAAACTCCCATTGCGCCGGGCGGCGGCAAAATTGACACCGACTTAATGTTTGATAGGAATTGTTTGAAATTGCAAATAACAATTACAGGTGACGAGACTTGGTTTATGATGGGTACGACGTAGAAACGAAGGTTTAATTATCACACTGGAGGACAAGATTCTTCCCCGACACACCGTTCACTTGTTTCTTCAACTGGGAAAATATTGTCTAGTACGATTTGTTTTGCACGAGGTGGGACAATTCACCTTGTGGAATTTAGCGCATCAACTACCTCACCATACCTTGAATCCCGCATCTGCGGCAAAGAGTACTATGCACTATGATAACGCTTGTTGCTCAAAAAAAGTCTTACTTTAACTTTATTCAAATTCGCTGTTAATGAGTTAATTCCCAAAAAGTATTTTAGTAGTAGTACGAGTATCCAAATAACTATTCTTGTTTCAGAATGCCGTTTGTATTGAATGCGAGCGTGGTGTCTGGGAGCACGGCGGAAGAATATTTAAGTGCTCGTTCTGCGATGGATTTCTTTGCGAAGACGATCAATTTGAACATCAAGCTTCTTGCCAGGTCCTAGAATCAGAGAACTATAAATGTATGCACAACATTTTTCAGAGTATTCCCGAAAATTTCATAGCTACTTTTGTTACAGGTCAATCATGCAATCGTCTCGGACAATATTCTTGCTTGCGTTGCAAGACTTGCTATTGCGAAGATCACGTTCGCAGAAAAGGTTTCAAATACGACAAAAACAAAGCGATACCTTGCCCAAAATGCAACTATGAAACGTCCGTTACTAAGGATCTTAGTATGTCGGTTAGGAGTCATCGTTTCGGACGACAGGCTCAATTTGGAGACTATGATAGCGATGAAGAGGGTGCTGGTGGCTACGGCGACTATTATAGTTCAGGTGAGAATTTTAAGCAGGTGGATATCAGACAAATATTACGAACTGGTGAATTACAGGTAACTATGCACGCGCTGGAAATGATGATGATGACGAAGAGGATGACGATGATGACGACGACGATTATGATGATGATGACGACGACGACGACGAAGAGGATGAATCCGATGGAAGCAATGAGGAATCCGATGCTGATAGTCCGAAAGGTGAAGAGGGTGCCGAGGGAAAATCAAACAAGGCATCTTCCTCTAAAGATAGCAAATAAAGACATTTATGTTAAATAATTGTTTTCAATAAAACGAGTATATATCTCGACTCTATAAAATAACTGAGTTATTCTTCGTATTTATGCGTGCTTTTAAAAAACGGAAGCTGGTAAAAAATTGCATAATTCAATATACATGTTCAAAACTAATGTAGTTTCCGATTGATAGATGAAAGTGCTCCAATGTCGTGCGAAATTGATTCAAACCCGCCCCAATGCCAATCGATCATTCTGCGAAATCGAATTTGTTTATGTATTGGTTCAGAGATTTTGCACAATCCCAGCAAACAATTTCGTATCACTTAATCACCCAAATTCAGTTTCCCCTCGATCATACTCTGATATCCGCCTTAAATAGTTCCACAGGAATTCCATCTACACCCGCAGCTTTACCCGCTTCCATCGATTTAATAGCCACCGTTACTTCCAGCTTAGATGGTGGTCTGGTATCCACTCTGGCTACTTGCGGGATATTTACTGACTAATTAAGATGAGTTCCTTGGTCCAAAGGTGTTGTCGAGGACCTCCATGAAGTGCTATCTCCATCTTCGTAGTTGGTGTTCCTCGGTGACCTGTACATATCCGTCTTTATCTTTCACGGATGTTGAGTTGCAAAAGATTTTCCAATTACTGGTTCGATAAGTTTGTAAAAGGTTCCACTGTCACCACGGTAAGTCGCTTCTTCTGCCTTCTCCGCTAATCGGTTGATGTTATTGCGTTTGTCCCGTCTCGCACTTCTTTGTACGCCTTTCTGAAGAGAACGATATTCAGCTCTGACTTGTTCCTTGACTGAGTCGTCAGTAGATGAGTTTATTTGTTCCTTAACTCTCTTGCGTGCTGAGATTGGAGACCATGTAGAATCGCTAATGTATGCTCTTCTACCGCACTACAATCTGCCCATAAATGTTTCGCCACATGTAATAAATGAGTCCTTAGCGACATTCAATTGTAGGATACTCATAAGGTGGTGGTGCATTAGCTCTTTCGTGCAAGGCGGTGAAAAATGCACGTCTTATAGATGGGTTTTTGAGCTTTTGCACACTAAAACGTGGCAAGATTCATTTTGAGGGCGATGGATCGCTGCCGTTCGTAAGCGCACTTTTGCGACAACAACTTGGTGATCGTCGCCAATATCAGCACCCCGCTTCGACCTGACGTTTAAGAGACAGTTCCTCCATGCCTTGGAAATATGGTATATGGCTATATGGTCAACCTGGTTCTCTGTTCTGCCATTAGGAGAACCCAGGTTGTTAAATGGCAACGTTTGTGCTTGACCAGGGTACCGCCGATGACGAGTTGACGAGAGTTGCAAAGCCCGAAGAACATCTCGCCATTTGTGTTCCTGATGCCTAAACCATGATTGCCCTTAGGTGTTCCAAGCCTATGTTGTCAGACCCAACTTTGGCATTGAGATAAAAATAAATAAATAAATAACTGGCGTAACAGTCCAATTTGAACCATGGCCTCGAGATGAGTTAGCATCATCTCATTTTCTAGATCGTGACGGTCTTGTGCAGAGGTGTGTGATCAGCAACATGCTCAACCGAGTTATTTACCCCATAAATGGGTACTCATTTAACAGCTGAGTCCGACACGTAAATTCCCTTTTTTTATCAAAAACTACCGCATTCAGTAGGAATCGAACCGGGGCCCAGTGCGTAGAAGGCGAACGTACTAACCGTTGCGCCATCCGACTACGGCATTGGCATTGAGATCCCCCATGATAAGTTCACGTCAGCTTTGGGAGCTTTTCCAAAGGTGATAGAAGGCATCTTTAGCTGATTGATAGCTGGTTCAGTCGGGGCGTAGCACTAGATTATGGTGATGTTTCTTACCTTAGATCTGAATCTGGCTATAATGATACGGTCGGAAATGGGCTTCCAATCGATTAAGGATCGGCGTGCAATCTTAGTCAACAGAATTCCGACGCCTGCCAATCTAGGTGAGGTATCGTTTTCACTTCCAGAGTAGAGCAGCACTGTTTGGGAGCTTGGCGATAAAGTCGATCCCGATCCAACCCATCTTGTTTCGCTCAGTCCTAATATAGAGATGTTATATGCAGTCATTTCCCGTTCGACTTCAGTGAGCCTTGCACTACTGCACTCGCCCCACATCGTTCGAACGTTCCAAAAACCGATCGTGGTCCGTCGTTTGTAGCGAAAAGTCGTTGCCGGTGAATCAGCCGGTGGTATCCGAGGCTCGTTTAATGTTTCGAGTGTAGATTGATTTAATTTGAATTGGATTAAGCCAAGCAGCTTACTTTCATCCCCGCCTGCCCAAATATATTCGTGTCAAATTTCGTTATCCCAAATGACGCCACCATCTTTGGTTCGGTTTAACGGTATCGTTTTGGTGTCGCAAACGACCTTATTTTCCTCCCCGGTCTCCCGTAATAACTTAATTATAAAAATTTCGTTTTCTGAAATGTCACCGCCATCTTTGGTTCAGTTAATTAGGGTTTTACTGTATGTGGTATCATTTTGCAGTCACGGACCACCTTATATTCCTCGTTGTCCCGAAAATACTTATCCGCGCTCTTAGTTATCAGTTAAACGGGGTTTTACTGTATGTTGTTGCAAACTCTCTCTATAATGCTGGACATTCACTGAAGGTACAGAGCCAAATTATCTCATGTCGAAGTCAAAATTGTCTGGCCCAGTTTGGTTTTAACACTGAGAAAACTGCCTTACCAGATTTTGGACAGCAGGCCGAAAGCGCATTTAGCCTGATTAATACAACGAGCGATATCCTATTCCGTGCCACCATCCACGGCAACAATGCTACCTAGATAGACAAATTCGCCCACCTCTTCAACAGACTGCCCATTGATATGAATATATCGGAAGGGTCAAAATGAATTTATTGTTAGTTGCCTTGACCCCTCCAGGGCATTTCTTTGCCTTTTTGACGTTTCGATAGCATATCTACTTTTCGGACGTGTAGTTGCTAGCATGCACCTCCCATCCGCGCCGTCTTTACACTGATAAGTTTGGGGCGCAGTGGGAATTCGATCCTTGGCGCGAACAAAGACAGCCTGTGGGTACAGTCTTTCTTCGCGCCGAGGATCGTACCTCCATTCTCTAGGTCGTAGAGCGCTGACCGAACGAACACGGTCATCGAACGCGTTTTTCTTGTTTCATTCGAAAAATTCTTTCAGCTAAAAATCTCATGCACTTCTTAAAATTAAAATTTGCAAATACAACTACTACTTCTAAAATCCCAAAGTCGACAAAACCGCAAAATATCGATATCTGATATTTCGACAAATTTAACATTTAATATTTTATGATAAGAAATCAGCGGTCACTACTGATTTCACATAATTGGATCCAATATAAAAGGCTGAAAATCGCTCGCACCAATTTAGTTTTCAATCTGGATTTCTCACGGTGGTTTCAGGCTTCGCGAGCAATACTCAAAGGGAATACAACAACGATGGCGTTAAAAGTGAAATCAGTGAATTGGAATATTACCGAAAATGCACGCAACCATTATACGGATCGTTTTGAATTGGTACATATGGAACCAGCGGTACCGGTTATTAGACGTGGTCAAAAGTTCTCCTTCACGATTGCATTTGAAGATCGCGACTATAAACGGGATGTGGATGAAATTAAAGTAGTTTTCAGTACAGGTGAGGTGGTTTATTTATTTGCTGTTGCGTGCCTTTATCGCGTTTTCGAAAAAATGTGGGCTCTATCCATGATGTTATATTAACTTTTGCGCAAACTCCACCTTGTAATAGAAGAAATATAAGTTCCACATGGAAGTACGCTGCAATGACCCTCAAAATATCGAATAGAGTGATTTGCAGTATTGTTTAGGATTCATGTTGCCGAAATCTGTTCACTAAAACGAGCCGATTCATCTATTCATAGTTGAACTGACGATATTCCTACAGGAAAAACTGATGATAATCTCACAACCTATTCACTTACGTGAATAACTAAAGATATTCGTTCCTACAGGAAAAACTGACAAGAATGTTGTAGGATAAGTTGACGATAATTTTATAGGAAAAACTGAAGATAAGTGCTGATGCTGACGAGAATCCGTAGGAGAAAATGACGACTTACCTAGAGTAGAAACTGATGATAATCCTGAAAGAATTTCGTCAGTTTTTCGTACAGATTCCCATCAGTTTTTCCTGTGGAGTAGCGACAGTTTTTCCTGCAATCGATTGGGTTCTCTAAGGCGGGTATTACACTGTAAAAGTTCTTTTACAAATATCTTTTATGAACGATGTTTTAAAAGATCTGAAGTTACATACGTCTATCGTTTTGTTTTTCCTTCTGCCTTATGACAAGGAAATTGCCTTGTGCGCCTTCATTGACATCGAGGGAGCTTTCGACAATACTGGCTACAGCTGCATATCTAGAGCACTTGAGCTCAGAGATATACCCACAGCCACTATTATGTGGATCGATGCCATGCTTCGCGGGCGCGAGATCTACTCAACGTTGAGTGGCGCCTTCTCCTGTGTTAATGCTGTTAAAGGTTGTCCTCAGGGAGGAGTTCTTTCCCCACTTCTCTGGTCACTAGTCGTAGACGAGTTACTAGCTAGGCTATGTGATTATGGTTATCATGCTATTGGATATGCCGATGATATAACTATTATAATCAGAGGAAAGTTTGAAACGACCGTCACTGAGGTGATGGGTGCTGCACTTGACTTAGTCCTTCGTTGGTGCACTGAAGTTGGCCTGAGTGTTAACCCTCAAAAGACCGTCTTGGTCCCATTCACACGGAGGAAAATTCTTAACTTAAGCTCGGTCAGTCTAGGCAGGACGGTACTTCAGTTCTCCACTGAAGTCAAGTGTCTGGGCATTACGTTGGACTGGAGGCTCAACTGGAGCAATCACGTCGAGACTGTCATTAATAAGGCCATTCGAATCATGTGGGCTTGCAGATCGCTCTTTGGTAAAACCTGGGGCCTCACCCCTAAAATGACTAAGTGGCTATATTTGATGCTGGTACGACCAGTCGTGACATATGCTGCGCTAGTATGGTGGCCCAAAACGCAGCAGCGTTGCACCATACAGTTGTGTACCAAACTACAACGTCTTGCATGCCTTGGTATGGCAGGATCCATCCGTACATGTCCGACATCGGCCATTGAGGCGATTGTTGGTCTTACTCCGCTGCATATTTTTATACAGGAATCTGCGGCTCTTAGCGCTCTTCGAGTGCGTTTAACTTATGATGCTCATGTGTACAATCAGGGCCACATGAGCATCCTGGAGCGGATTCCGGGTTTGCAGATCTGTTCGAGATCAGATTACATGACTACGGAATTTTGCTTCGATAGAAAATTCTCGGTCTCAATTCCATGCCGCTCGGAATGGGATAGTGCCAACCTCTGTCCTGACCCTAGCTGTACCATGTGGTTTACGGATGGGTCAAAGACTAATCAGGGAGTTGGTGCTGGGGTCTTTGGACCGAGCACCAGGATTTCAATCGCCATGGGCGTCTGGCCCAGCATATTTCAAGCAGAGATCCATGCCATTGAGACCTGCGCCAGAGAAATTCTGCACAAGAAACTTAATGGCGCAAACATTGCTATCTGCACGGACAGCCAGGCAGCTATTAAGGCTCTTTCTTCATACAAATTTTCTTCAAAATTAGTGAAAGAGTGTTTTGATACCCTTCAGTGTCTCACAAACACCAATCGGGTAACTCTATGTTGGGTACCAGGCCATCAGGGCATTCAAGGTAACGAAGCTGCGGATGAACTCGCTAGGCAGAGCTCATCTGTGAAATTTATCGGGCCTGATCCGTACTGTGGTCTGAGCTGGGCTACAACCAGACAGCTGGTTAAGCAATGGTCCGCAAATGAAAGGTTGCGTCACTGGAATGATCTCGCTGGTCTTCGTCAGTCGAAAGATCTTATAAACCCATACGGTATCAAAGAAACTAGCCGCCTGGGCAGAGCGGACCTGAGGTTAATCGTTGGTTACCTCACGGGACACCACTGGGTAAGATATCACCTCAACAAAATGGGTCTGGCTACTGAAACGGAATGCAGACTTTGCCTGGAGGACACTGAGTCAACCAAACACCTTCTCTGCGAATGCCCGGCGGTTGCTCGTTCGAGGTTCTTGTTTCTTGGAGATTCCATCGTGAGCTCCGCGGTCGTTAAGAGCGCTCCTACAAAGGACCTACTGGCCTTCATCAGGCTGATTGAGAGTCTTTTGGATTAGTTTAAGGCTATAAGGCACAATAGATCTCATGGTCGCAGTGCCCACCTTTGGGTACCTTAGCCTGTCCTTATTTATTATTATTATTTATTCCTTCTGCTTTGATTTGAGCACTGACACATATTTCAACGGACTGCACATGTCGACTCTCTAAATACCTACGTTACAGGCTCATACAATTGTATGAATATTTAGTTTTTGGCTTTTATCTCTGTGACTATTACTCCTAGCAGAAACCTTTCTGAGGCGAAATCAAAGATCGCGAAAATATACAAAAATGGATGAACAACTTTTCTCTATCTAAAATAGTTTTCGAGATAATCTCATACAATGGCTGCCCGTTCGCACGAAGTTGAAAAAATATATCAAGCAAAGTCGACAAAAGAGACCGCTGCAACGTGCGCGTCCTGTACCGTGCGCGTGCTGCACCCTCAACAAGCGAAGCGGTACTGTCGTGAGTGTTGTGTTACAATGCTGAGAGTTATGAACCATCAGTCTCTCAAATATACAATATATGCGCTTATGACGTGATGCGCAGAACGATACGAAAATGAGACGCCGGAAGGCGATATCTTGTCTTCCTTGTATCATGCGGCACGGCTATTCCAATGTTCAACTCAGTTCAAATATGTGTAGTTCCCAGTCAGACTATGTTACACTTTGACCATCAAAAAAGCATAGGGCTAGACTCTGCGTGTTGCGGGCATGTGACACGTAGTCGCGTGCGTACACATATTACATATACGGCCATTTCGAATGGGACACTAAACTTTTGGTACTCCGGAAAACAAAACCTACCTCTTTCCTCCATTACGGGGTGTATCAATTGTTGAAATGACCGAGATTAGTTTCTGATTTGTAGTTTCGGTCGGGGTTACTACCGATACTATCTGAACTCAAGTTTAGCCTCATCGTAATGGGGTTGAGTAGGAAGGGAACAAATTATGTATGTCACAAATAATCGAGATTAGCGTGCGAAGCCAACACTAGATGAGACCTAGTTTGGAATAAGTTCTAAGCTCGAATGACCATTTCTGTATTCGTGTATCAGCTCGAAACTCGCGAGTGGAAATCACGATAAAGCAAAGTACTAAGGTCGGTGAAAATAAAAAAGAGCTTGAAATAAGTAAAACTCGTTTACTTATCAACATCATCTTTTATATTAACAGGATTTAAACCATTGGCCACGCAAAACACCCTTGGAGCATTTGTTTTCGACAAGAATTCAAGACCAAAGATTCTGCAAAACAAAGAATGGGATGGTCGCATAATGTCATACGGGCAAACTGGACAAAAAATTCTTAACATCGAGGTAACTATAATATAGATAGTTCCCTTTATTTTAAATTTCTAATTAATTTCTGTTCAACAGGCCATTGCACCAGTTGATACACCATTTGGGGTGTATTCTTTGAAAATCGAATGTACTAATGGGCCTTCAAAGACCGTTTATAATCACGACATCGACATCTGGATCTTATTCAACCCATGGGTCAAAGGTTTGTTCGTCCTGAATTATGTTCTTACAATTCATATAGATCAATCATTACAATTCTTTTGAAATACTTCAAATTTTTATTTTATTTTTAGAGGATTTAGTTCATATGGATGATACAGCGTTGCTCGATGAGTATATTCTTGCTGATGTTGGCAAAATATGGTTAGGACCCCACACCACCACTCGAGGAAGAGAATGGGTGTATGGACAATTTGCAAGCCATATTTTGCCTGCTTGTTCTTTCGTTTTAGATCGATCGAAAATGTTGAATTCAAGGTAACTATCTCTAAACTAAACATTGAATCGACTTCAATGTTCGTAGGTAAATGATACAAAAAGTGGCTATGAGCTCCTTAAGTCTGAAAAATAAAGTCGTAAAATGCATTCGAACACTGCGCTTCAAAGTTATATCATTCTAAAAATTCTAAAATGATACAAAAAGTAGCGACGATATCGGTACTGTAGCCACGCCCCATGCCGATTAGTAAAGCTCTGTTGTGCTGACTGAGGAATTCAAAATACCCTCATTACTCCAGAGCATTGGTCTCATAACCCCAAAATAGGAAATACCCATATTGGCTAGGTTGACCAAAGGACTTAAAATGCCCTCAACAGTACTCTATGACATTGTGGTCTCATCACCCCTATTCGAAAAATACTCATATTCGCTAGGTTTCACTTCCTGCCCATGAAGGTTATTTTGTAGTGACTAAAGGGCTCAAAATGCCTTCAACAGGAGAGCAGGGCATGAGTTTAATCCCCCTGCTTCAGGAAATACCCATATTTGCTAGGTATCGTGACCGCTTGACTTCATGCATAAGAAGGCCCTGTTGTCCTGACGCCCAGAAGCAGCAGCACCAAAACGTCATAGAATCACGCCAACCAAATTTGATTGACATAGGACTACAGGAAATGCTCAGAGGAGAGGAAGTAACTTTCTTAAGGTCGTCACACACTATAACCATTTTGGTCGCGAGCACGCATCGAACCACGTCAAACTCAATAGAAAAAAAATCTCCTCACTTCCACCGTTCTATAATATTTGATGATTCGATGGACGTTCTATCGTGGTTCTCCGCGATCGTGTATCGCGACCTTTAGAAAAGACTTAGGCGAGAAACTTTCTGATTTTAAAATACAAGAAGTACTGTTAGATAAGTCGGAAATCCATAAAGCTGTAAACGAGCTGGGCCGTCACCCAAGCAATGTATTTGTACAAACCAAGTCTGGTTGTGATCAGACTACGGGGACAGCTCGGACAAACGCATAGCACAGCATGCATCGAACTATATGCCTGTCCATTATATAATTATATGGAACGAGTAAAAAGAAATAGAACAAATTTTGACTATATTCCTAATAGCTAATAATAATAATACAAGATACAACGGGCCATTATGGGTCAGCACTGATGGCTGCAATCGCTCTCCAGACCATTTGCTGATAGCCATCAAAGTCCATTAAATGCTGTCGACACTTCTCTCCACGATAGCAAGGGCTTCCAATTAAAATAATGGTTCATTATGTTACGTGTCACAGTTAGTCGACATACACAAACCTTGAGTTTTCCAACCAACGACATAAAAGAACCCATTCACCTAAAGTTTAAGCGACGACAATGATCGTCACACACCTACGGTCGGCCGTAAAATCGTGAAATCTAGGCTGCCTGAGATGCTACTGTGCGACCAGTTGAGATAGGGGCTGACCTGAACCGACAAAACTCCAAAATCCCTTTCAAATCGTCCACACAACTGAAGTTCGAATGCAGTTCGACCGCACCAAATAAAACTCCCCGTTTTCCAAATGAAATCAGTGCTCTCACAAAGAAAATTAAAGACTTTTCATTTCAAATCAAGCCGCGGGGATCCAATTAAAATGGTGCGAGCGATTTCTCGAATTGTGAACTCCAACGACGATAATGGTGTATTGGTTGGCCGATGGGATGGCGAGTACGAGGATGGAACCGCTCCATCTACCTGGACCGGATCGGTAAATTATTATTATTTCGATTCTGAAATGTTTACAAATAGAATTCATAATTAATACTCATTCAAATCAATCGATTATTTTCCAGGCCGATATCCTGGAACAATATTTGACGACTGGTGAAAGTGTCCAGTACGGACAATGTTGGGTGTTTTCAGGAGTTGTTGCAACAAGTTTAGCTCATTTCAGTATTGGTGAATGTTATCATTTTTATATTCTATATTTTAGTTTGTCGTGCGATTGGCATTCCTTGTCGACCGGTTTCGAACTTGGTATCCGCTCACGATAGCAATGGCACTCTAACAGTTGATAAGTATTTCGATAAAAGTAACAACGAAATCGAATACGATCCGAATAATGAAATGGGAGAGGATTCAATTTGGAACTATCATGTATGGAATGATGTATACATGGCGCGTCCAGATTTGCCTAAAGGTAAGATATATTTTTTTTTTTTTATGTTTATACCAAAGCTTAGGGGGTAACCCTTTGATGCGAGAGCACAGCATTGGCGGTAAGGGATTAAGGTAGTGGGGAGATGGGTTGAGTTTGAATAAGGTGACGGTGTACATTCCGTTTAAATTTTTGTAGGTCATAGTTGCGGGGGAAAACAAAAGATGGTAGATCGTTCCACATTCGTGTTGTCCTAGATACAAACGAGTCATGGAATTTGGCGGTGCGACTATTGCTGAGTTCTAGAAGATGAGGATGGACACGACTGGCTAGTCGGGTGTTACGTAAAGGAAAAGTACGCTCAGGAATGAGGTTGGCTATTTCATCAGAGCAACGGCGGTTGTAGTAGCGATAGAAGAGTGAGAGACAGCCGACACTTCGCCGGTGTTCAAGCGGTTCGATTTTGGATGTTATGGGTTCCTCGCCAATAAGCCTGAAGGCTTTCCGTTGGACTTTGTCTAACGCGGATAATGCGGTTCTACCTGCGCCTGCCCATATGTGGGAATTAAATTCAAGTCTCGGTCTTATATGAGCCTTGTAAATTTGAGCCAGATCAGATGGTGAAAAGTATCTTTTACAGCGATTCAGAAAACCCAGACACTTCATTGCGTTTTTTGCAACGCAAAAAATGTGGTCGGACCAATTTAATTTACTGGAGATGTTAATACCTAGTATGTTCAGTATGGGCGAATCAGGAATGCTGACCCCATCGACAAGAATGGGTTGAGCGGTAGGTGGAGCACATCGCTTATTGGAAAGTAGACAACATTGAGTTTTTGAGGCGTTAAACTCTACTCGATTCGCTTTCCCCCATGCAATAATTTTTGAAATGTCTTCATTTAGTGAGTCAAACATGCGATCTCTGTTGATAGATGTTGAATTTCGGCGAGAGTCAGCTACAGAGTTGAAAGAGTAAGTGTAGTATGCGTACATTTTATGCTGAAAACTAATGTCCTAAGCACACCTGATATTTGTTGAAAAACGAAAGAGTTAAGCGAGTAGCCCGATAATATTTGATATTGCATTTGCGGGAAATTGAGGTTTATGTATTTATATACTGCGAAATTTTTTCTGCGGACGTAGTGTCGAGTATGTTGCCCAGGTGGTCAAAACTAGGCTTGTTCGGTACTCAGATTTCCGTACCGGTTTCTTAGTACCGATATTGCAAGCGGTTTCCCGGTACTCATTTTAGTACCGGTTTTTGGGTACCGGTTTTTCTTAACCCTGGGATAAAAGAAATTAACTAATTTAATCAGGGTTCAATAAGCATACCCGAGAGCGAGGCGCAAAGCTACAAGTACTTTGGCGGAGTTATGTTCATATCAATCATTTTTACAGCTGATGAGTTTTTTTTTTTTTTTTTTGTGGGACATTTTTTACAACAGAGTTGTTTTTGGGAGATATCACATTGGTTTCTATTTAATTTCATGCTTAAGAAGATGCTCTTTTCCTATCTAAAAGACTCAAACACCATAAACAGTACTCTAGTGCATTCGCACCACAATCCCCAGTCGTATGATACCCATAATCCTGCCTAGATATCGCTTTCTTGCAAAGTACCATTTTTTCAGTCCAAAGGGCTCGAAAAGCCTTCAACAGTAGTCTACTACATTCGCCTCATCATACTGATCTTGCCTAGATATCGATTCCTTTTCAACTTCTTCTTCTTTTTCCTTTTTGCATCTCCAAAGGACTCAAAATGCCTGTAACAGTAGTCTACTGCATTCGCCCATCTCCCCAGACATATGATACCCATCATCTCATGATATCACTTCTTTTCCAAGAATGTCCTTTTTCCTCTCCAAAAGACGCAAAATGCCATCGGTCCTGACCGAAGGACTCGAAATGTCTTTAACAGAACTCCAGTGCAATGGTCTCATTACCACGATTCGGAATATACGGGTTTTGTTTAATTTCATCATTAGGAGAGTCCTTTTGTCCTGACGCACATCTCCAGCAGCACCAAAATTTAACCGCGTGGTACTTATAATAACCAAAGGAAGCTATGTACCAAGTTTAGTGGGACAACGAGTAAAGCCTGGAAGATTTTTTCTTTGAAATCATTAAAAAGACTAAATTTTTCCTCTAAAATTATTGAAAAGACTTAGGCGAAAAACTCTATAGAATTTCACACTTTCGGGTGTATCTTTTTATCTGCTGCACGGATCAGAGCAAATGATATCCACAGATTGACTGTATCCCAAGGGTGTGCATACCTTGGGATACAGTCAATCCGACAATTACCCGGGGCCGGAGCTAAAGAGGTCCGAAAACCCGTACTTGTTGTGTCGCGTAAATATATAGAGGTTAATTGAAGATAACGGTATTGGCGTAGCATTTGAGGTATGTATTGACTTTTGCGTGGATAGTATAAGTACAGTGTTCTAACTTCATTTCTGTTACTTAATGGATTGAATGAAAATGTGTATGGTACCCGTCTTTGTATCATATGTTAGGTGTTGTCCGACGTTTGTAGTTGTCAACTAAAACAAAGAAGACGCAGCTTTCCCAAACTACAATTTTTTTATTTATATTGTATATATATATTTCGGGAGCGACTTACTCCCTTCTTCAGTACAAAAGGTAGCTTTTGCATCTTACTAACCCTGGACCTGCTGACTGGACACGGTGTAGTAGTGGCCTCCTTTAGTACATCCGTGCATGTATGCACCATGTCGTCCAGTTTTGTCTGTGTTGATGGGTTCACTCACTAATTCACCCAACATTTCAGTCGCTACTCAGTTTGTGAAGACAGCCCAACACTAAAGATATGTCCAGAACCTCTCCCGTTTGTTTTCCGTGATGAAGGTTGAAACACAACCTACATTACCACCACCAAGTCAGATACTAAATAAACACTAAGCAGTATTTTTTATCTTTATTCAAAATGTAGGATATGGTGGATGGCAAGCAGTTGATGCAACACCTCAAGAAACATCAGACGGATTTTTCCAATGTGGTCCAGCTTCTCATGAAGCAATTCGCAGAGGTGATAAAGATATGGTTCCCTGAAAATTTGTTTGCTAAACTATTTTCTTCCCATATTAGGCGAAGTCGGTATGAATTACGATGTCGGCTTTATGCTATCGTCGGTTAACGCCGATTTCGTCAAATGGAAAGAGGACGAACGTTGTCCCATGGGTTACAAACGAATTTTATGCAACACTTATCATATCGGCAAAATGATTTTGACGAAAAAACCATGGATGTTCGATCCCAATGGCGATAAGGATCGTGAAGATATCACCACATTATATAAGTATAAAGAAGGAAGCAAGGAAGAGCGGTTGTCCGTGTTCAATGCTGTTCGAAATACACGAAGTGCTAAGAAGTAGGTAATTGGACTCCAGTGGATTTGTGTAAAATGAATTTTTCCAAATGTTTATAGGTTCTTTGAAATGCCCGAAGAGATCCAAGAAGATGTGAAATTCCAGCTTACCGACCTGGAAAAAGTCGATATTGGAAATTCCTTTTCTACGGCCATTCATGTTCATAATACATCATCTGAGGTAAGAGGCGTTAATAAATTGTTCAATTTAATTTCTTAAATGTCAGGTTTTCGAACGACATGTCTGCAGACTGATCGACTCAAGAAGATAATTTATTTGAGACTTTTTTTTTCCGCTGAACTAATTTGATTCTGAGTAGTCCGGATGGCGCAACGGTTAGCACGTTCGCCTTCAACGCACTGGGCCCCGGTTCGATTCCGGGGATTTACGTGTCGGACTATGAGCCCACTCAGCTGTTAAATGAGTACCCATTATGGGGTAAATAACTCGGTTGAGCGTGTTGCTGATCACATACCTCTGCACAAAAACCGTCACGATCTAGAAAATGAGATGATGCTAACTCATCTCGAGGCCGTGGTTCAAATTGGACTGTTGCGCCAGTTATTTATTTATTTTAATTTGATTCTGAATTTAAGAACAATTTTCGGTTAAACTTTAGATTAGCGGCTTTTGCGAAAATGGCACAACAATTTTTTTTCGTGAAAATGGGTTTATTTGATCTTGGAACTTACAAATAAGTCGCGGGAGCATTGACTTTGTAGCGGGATTTTTGAAAAAATGGTAAAAAACGTTATTCCTTCAATATTGTGCTTTTTTTCTTATAAAAAGATTTATCGGATATTGAAACTTACAAATAATTTGGGATAACCTCGACTGTATAACGGAATTATACAATAATAAAACCATCTAAAACCGTTTTTTTTTTTTTTAAAAACCGTCTTTCACACTTCTTCCTTGAAAATGGGTTTATTGGATCTTGAAACCTACAAATAAGACGGGGGACCCTTAACTCTATCGTTGGATTAGCTCACACTTGCAGATAAACCACTTAATTACCCGCCACACCACTTGGTTTGAAACTGTCAGATACAAACAAATTCAAACTTACCACACCTTGATTTATTGATAGACAGATAGATTGATATTTATAGATATAATTTGATTTAATTTCGCCCTATAAAAAAGTGCAAGATTTGGATTGACTGATAGTCCTCAAAGCGAAAATTCCTTGAATACGTCTACACTGACATTTCCGCTTTAACGCTGGTACTGAGCTCTTCATGCGAAAATGTTGCACTTATCTCACGAAAAAGTGACAGTGTAGACTTGCATACAGCACATTACCGCGGTGCTCTAAAAAACACGTGAACATCCCTTCTATTCAAAAGACCGGTTTTCAAGCGAAATAAAGTGTAAAGTAATTGTTATCGCGTGAAAATCGCTCATAATGGTGTAGACTTTTTTCTTTGAATGAAATATGTTAAACCCCACATAGATGGAGCGGTCCATCACCCGATCGATCGGCCGATGGATCGCCACAAAATGTCAGCTGATCAAAATTATACGGAACTGTCAAAAAAATCAAAAAATCGTCAAACGATAGGCGCATGCACATGCTGATCCATCGGCAGACATCGGTATCGGGCGAAGGATCGGCCGATCGATCGCTTCATCTATGATGGGTCTTAGTACTAAGAGAGCGAAATTTTTTCGTACGAATGCAACTTTTGACAGTTTTTTATGAGATTTCGCGCGAAAAACTGATCTTAGTACCTAGCTTCAGGATGTAAGAACACGGGGGATTCATAGTTCCTAAAGTAAAGTACTGAGGTCGGCCTTTCGTGCGAAATCTCATACGAAAACTGTCAAAAGTTACGTTCGCACGAAAATTGTCCACTCTCTCAACATATTTCATTCGAAGGAAGAAGTCTCCTCTTCATTATGAGCCATTTTCACGCGAAAACAAAAACAGTTTTTACCGTTTCTTTATTATGATTCTGTGGTAAAGTCAAAGTTCCCTAAACTTATTTGCAAGTTTCATAAAATCTATATTTTAGCAAAAAATGCAAAAATACCCGATTTTCATAAAACAGGGTTTTTTTTGCAACGGTCCAGTTATATAGTCCAAGCTCCCCGAATTATTCGCTAATTTCAAGCCCTAAAGATGGACACACACTTGCGTCTAAAATCTAAATTTTCCCCGGACGAATCCAAAATTTGGATTGTACGCGGAACAAATCGGATTCTGTACGCAAGTGTGTGTCCACCTTAATAAACCTATTTTCGAGGAAAAATGCAAAAAATAAATATATAAAAAAATACGGTCTATGACATTTTTTCAGCGATTCCGTTATAAACTCAAAACTCCCTCGCCTTATAGCCGCCATACATTATCCGATCCGTCGTCCGATCGATCGGCCGATGGATCGCCACAAAATATCTGCCGATCTCCACTGCACACACACTGAGCGATTTTCGTGCGATGCGATAATGAATGACAATTCAAAAAATAGGTTATGATTCACTCCCAATCCAACCTAGATTAATTTTTGTTAACTATTTGGATGTGTGTGGTATTTTCGTATACCACATATTTGATATTTCAATTGCAGTGCCATTTAGATCATAAGAATCCTTGAAATTTCATTATTTAATAATTTGGTAATTTGACATTCACTTGCGATAATCACATACACTATCCAATCGATCGTCACCGATCGATCGCACGAAAATCGCACAAAAATATCGGCAGATCAAAATTGATCGGTGCGATTTCCACATACACAGGCCGATCCATCGGCTGATATCGATTTCGGGCGACGGATCGGCCGATCGATCGGTGTGTGTATGGCACATTTTAGCGTGAGTTTCAAGACCCAACAAATACAGTCATACAAAAAAGTATTCGTACACACGTCGTATCGTGCTTTACTGTCCTGCAACAGTTAAAAGAGCTACATTTTTTTAACAAAAAATGTCTCTAACTCTTTTAGCAACACTACTTTCTTATATTAACTTAAAATGAAACCGGAATATAGAGGGCTACGCCCGCAATCCGAGGGTTTTGTAGCAAGCGCTTATTTTGGTATATAAATATCGGCTCGTTGCTCTTCTTGATACCACTCAGATGGACAAAAAAAAACATAATTAAAATGTCTTACCCACTTACATTTTACATGCCAATTCATATTACGTGATTGTAACGAAACTTAGAACATATTATTGCCTAAGGTGTTGGTTATCGTTGGCCATCAGTACTTTTGACCTCGAACGTGTTTAAGGCATGCAGAAGTGTGCTAACTGTAACTACGGAAATAAACTATTACTTACCTATTCTTAGAAGATATACAGATTCCATTATTTTCCATTTTATATGCTATTCGGCACCCACCTTCCTGTAAGTTTTCATAATTCTAACAGTCTCGAGATGCCAGGAGGGGGGGGGGCAAGTTACGAACTAATATTTTTTCCTCCCCCACTATTCCCCTTTCTACAAATTTTAAGAATATGCGAAAAAATGGAATGTACTCAACATTACCTTTCTCACGACACCTCACTTGCCTATACCAGTCGATAAAAAAAAAATTTGAGCTTAATTTCGCCTCTATGTGGACCCCTCCCCCCTTCCACTCGGTAAAGTTTGCCAATTACGACGCAGCGCCCCCAACTAATCTTTACCCTTTCAAAAATGATTAATTAAATAACTGCAATTCGCACTACGAAAAACAACATGAAAGTAGTACTCACACCTACATATGAGGCCGGTAGGTGTAATTTTTGTGTGGATAGTGTCAAAATGCCTAATTTTAAATGAATGTACTATTATTAAATATTACGTGATTGTAATGAAACTTAAAGATATTATTGCCAATGATGTTGGTTATCATTGGCCATCAATATTTTTGACCTCGGCTGTGCTTAAGGCGTGCAGGGGTATGCTAACTGCAACTATAGAAATGTACTATTATTAACCTTTTTTGTTGAGATATCAAAATTCTACGATTTTCGGTTTTCTACACTAGTAAAATGCCGCCTTTCTGCAAATTTTCATATTTCTAAGTATAACGGTATCGAAATGCAAGGGGGGGGACAAACTCGGATCACATATTTTCCCCTCTATCTCTTTTCCCCTTTTTTCAAATTTGATGAAAATACCGGAAATGAAATGTACTCGGTGTTACCTTTCTCATGATACCCCACTTGCCTATACCAGATGAAAAAAAAATTTTGACCTTCATTTCCCCTCTATGGGGACATCCCCTTAAAGTCAGCCTATTACAACGAATCGCTTTCTCCGGCGAATTATAATAATTCTACATACTCCCACAAAATTTCATGTATGTAGCTTCAGCCGTTCGTGAGATATTTCATGGACAGACGGACAGACATTTGACCGATTTCATAAGGGTTTTGTTTTTAATACAAAACCCTAAAAAGTACTCTTTTCTGATCGTGTCAACAGAAAAGTGAGAAACAGTTATGCAATTCCCGAAAATTGAATCAAAAAAGTATTCGTACAGCAGCAATGCAGAAAGAATAATGCCGTTATTCCGTTGCCGATGGCGATCATTCGTATTGGGACCAGTCTTGTGATAATTATCAAGTATTTATCAATTGTTGTTAAGCAAATTTGTAGTGGATTTCCATTAGATTCTTTATTATGGGACGAAAAGGTAAAGAAACGACAGAAGGAGAAAGGAGAATTATCCTTTCCTTGCACAATCAATGCAAATCATTGCGTGAAATCAGCGTTATTGTTGGGAGACCACGCTCAACCGTTCAAAGCATCATTGATAGATATTGTGTCACGGAAAGTCTTACGAATCAACCAAGATCAGGAGGGCCAAGATTATTAACTACCAAAGATGAACGCAGTATATGTAGAAAAGTGCGACAAAATCCGAAAATTACAGCTTCAGCGATTGCGGCAGAGGTGGCGGAAAAAGATAAAATAGACGTTTCTGGGGAAACAAGCAGAAATGTGCTCCGCCGTGCCGGTTACAACTCTTGAATCGCTAGAAGAAAATATTACAAAAGCGAAAAAATAGGAAGGATCGATTAGATTTCGCCAAAACGATGCGAAATCATGGAATAGACTTCTGGGAAAAGTTATATTTGCTGATTAGAGTAAATTTATCTTTTTCCGCCACCTCTGCCGCAATCGCTGAAGCTGTAATTTTCGGATTTTGTCGCACTTTTCTACATATACTGCGTTCATCTTTGGTAGTTAATAATCTTGGCCCTCCTGATCTTGGTTGATTCGTAAGACTTTCCGTGACACAATATCTATCAATGATGCTTTGAACGGTTGAGCGTGGTCTCCCAACAATAACGCTGATTTCACGCAATGATTTGCATTGATTGTGCAAGGAAAGGATAATTCTCCTTTCTCCTTCTGTCGTTTCTTTACCTTTTCGTCCCATAATAAAGAATCTAATGGAAATCCACTACAAATTTGCTTAACAACAATTGATAAATACTTGATAATTATCACAAGACTGGTCCCAATACGAATGATCGCCATCGGCAACGGAATAACGGCATTATTCTTTCTGCATTGCTGCTGTACGAATTCTTTTTTGATTCAATTTTCGGGAATTGCATAACTGTTTCTCACTTTTCTGTTGACACGATCAGAAAAGAGTACTTTTTTTAAGTTAATATAAGAAAGTAGTGTTACTAAAAGAGTTAGAGACATTTTTTGTTAAAAAAATGTAGCTCTTTTAACTGTTGCAGGACAGTAAAGCACGATACGACGTGTGTACGAATACTTTTTTGTATGACTGTATATCAAAAGAGAACAAACAAATTTCGGCCATTTTGCGCAAAAGCCGCTCAGATCCGCCATAGACTGTGCGATCCGTCGTCAGATCGATCTGACGATGGATCGCCACAAAATATCTGACGATAAAAATTACATGAAACTGTCAACAAAATTGTCAACGATATTCGCATACACGGTGCGATCACAATATCGTCAGATCGATCTGACGACGGATCGCATCGGGGGGCTATAAAGTTTCACCCGATTCTCATTTCATTTCAGATTCGCAACATTGAAATCGTATTATCGGCCGGTAGTGTTTATTACACCGGAAACAAAGCCAAGGTGGTGAAAAGGATATCGGGTGAAATCAAACTTATGCCTGGAGCCCAACAAGATGTCCAGATGACAGTGAAGCCTGATGAATATATTCCGGGATTAGTAGAGTAACGATTGATAGTGGATGACTGCGTTTTTCATTCAATTTAACGTTCCGTTTTCTTTACAGGTACAATAATATGAAAATTTATGCAATTTGTAGTGTAATCGAAACCATGCAAACCTGGGCTGGCGAAGATGATTTTCAAATTATCAAGCCCACTATTAATGTGAAGGTGAGTAGTTTAAAATATTTTTCATTTTTATTTTTGGCCTATTTTGTCGTAAATATTATGTTGGAATTTGGCCTATTGAGCGTTAAGGGTGAGTTTCTGCAGTGACTATTATGCTTTGTTAAATTGTATGATCAGAGTCCACTTAACACAAATACGAAACATACAGGTATAAC
The DNA here is from genome assembly GCA_964017055.1 of Chloromyia formosa. Taxonomy (NCBI): domain Eukaryota; kingdom Metazoa; phylum Arthropoda; class Insecta; order Diptera; family Stratiomyidae; genus Chloromyia; species Chloromyia formosa. Next base: position 3,342,999 of record OZ024818.1, on the reverse strand, counting down.
TTTTACTCCCGATGACCGTTTCTTAGGAAGGAAGTTGAATTTAAAACAAAGTAAATTAGGTATTTCTCTTATATTCTGAACGTTGTACCTCTAATTTTAGTCTAATTAAGTCAAGCACGATGCAAGAAACTTTAAATCCATATGGCTTATATCAACGCTTCGGGCTCTCTCATAAAATATGCACATTATGCGAACGTCAGACTTTCAAATATTCGCCTCTGAAGATTCTATGGCAATATGTTTGAAACTAATATTGTATTGTACTACATACGTATAGTATCGAAATTTATAAAAACAAAGCTTTTCATCAAAAGTCAATATATGGGTGTAACTCAGTTCTTACTTAAATTCAGATTGAAGCCGAAGTTGCTGTGGGCGACGTCCAAAAGATAACGATGAGCTTCAGGAATCCGCTTCAACAGATGCTAACGGGTGCACAGTTCAATCTTTCCGTGCCTCGTGTTCTGGCCAAAACGATTCCAATTCGTCTCGGAAATATTCCAGCAAAAGGACAAGTCGTGGGACATTTCGATCTACAGATTCGAGTGAGTACTGGCCTTAGTTGGCCATTCTCTCTATTTACAAGTAACACATAAATAGAGGACGTAATGCCAGTCCAGCTATCAAGCCTTCCGTCAGGCCTGCTATCAGAAATTCGAAAATTGCTCATCTCCTATGCATTTTCCATAGATGAGCCGTAATCGAAATTCTGATAGCAGGCCTGACGGCATGCAGGTTTGATAGCTGGACTAGCATTACATCTAAAAAAAAACCTTTAACGTAACTTATGTCACATTCAAATATTTAATATAATATTTATTTTCTTTTTTCCAAATAGAAACCTGGGAACTTTACCATAGTTGTAACATTTGCGTCGAAACAATTGTCGGATATGTCCGGAAGTGCCAAATTTGAAGCATTTTAATCTTTAGGCGTTCGTCAAGCGTTAATTTGGTTCAAGAGATGATTTATTGTACGTGTTGTATTGTGTTTCGGTTATTATGGAATTAAAATAAAATTCAGTAAACATGATAACACAATTGACTAAAATACCTCCTTATTAAAGCGTGGCTTGTTTTGCAACCTTTTTGAAACGAAAGTGACAAGCCGTACACAATGCCGGCAGCAGCATCGTCTGTGTCTTGGCTAACATGCTATTATACACCTACCGCACATGTGCAAAGTTTTCTACAAATTTTTTTCATGTGGGGTAGGTGTAATGCTGGACATTCACGGACGTCCAAAAACCGAATTGTAATGGACGGCGTGGTGGGCATCCGAAGATGCCTGGACGGAGCCTTAAGTAGCATAATGACCGTGAAGGTCGGACCGTGCCATCTGGCGAAGAAAAAGGCCCCTCAACGAGCTAAGAAAATTTGAATCACGTCCAAAATCCTAATTTTCCCCGGGTGAATCCCTCTTTCCCTCTCAAATCCACACATCGACCGGGGAAATTTTGGATTGGACGCGGGAAAAATTGAATTTTTGACGCATGTGTGTATCCACCTTTAGAGATAAACATTCACGGACGGTCCAAATCCAAATTTTCCCTGGTCGAAGCCAAAATTTCACCAGTCGCACTATGTATTTGTCAGGGGAACTTTGGTTTCGGCCGGGGAAATTCTGGCTTCGATTAGGGAAATTTTGGCATTTGGACGTCCGTGAATGGCCAACTTAAGACTTCATGCATTAAATACGTATAGAGACAATAATTCAAATCTAGAGTGAAAAATGTTGAGTCATTGGGTGGTATGCATAATAATGAGGATATACTCAAGAGTGAAGTCTATTGAGGACATTCCTGAGTCTGCTATGTTCGGTGAATCGAGTGAAAAAGTTGTATGCATAAAACTACTCTCCGCTCCATAGTGAAAATTGAGTGGAATTCTGTCAACTCAGCTTTACTCCACTCGACTCACTTTATGCATACCACCCAATATATATTAGTTAAGGGGGGAAACCACATTAGGACGCTCATTTTCACTGGTTTTTAAGGATTTTTTCTGGTGGGAAGAATTAACTAGAATTCAATCAAATTTTGACATCATTTTATTCATATTTCGAACAACTTTTGTGATTTTTTTTAATAAGTTAAGCCAAAAATAACAAAGTTACGCACTGATGTCCGCTGAAGGCCGTAACTAGAGTTCTCCAATTACGAGACGTGTAGCGATTCCAATTTTTATCCGAAATCAAAAAGGTTTGAATTTTACATTATCAACCTGTTTTCTAAGAATATGAACCTCAATGCAGGTGAAAATAATGGAAATTAAAAATTTTGCAGGTAATGGAAAAAACTATTTAAATTTTCCCCATTTTTTTCACTAATTATGCAAAAAAAAAGCCCCCTTAAAAATATGATATCATCCCAAATGTTGGTTCATATTCTTCGTAATTTCATAAAGAATCATACTTTCAATTTTTATAATGATCGGTTCATTAATTTTTGAGTTAGACTTCCCGCAAATGTGAAAAAGTCATTTTGAGAAAAACGCGTATGAAAAACAGATTATAACCGAAATAATCCCTTTTGTTGATGCTTCTAGTATCTTCTATACCGTTATTTGAAAACAAAGATGCAAAAGTGCTACAAGGCTACGTAAGTACATAAAGCGACTACGTGAGGTAGTGCTCCGCACTAGCCGCTAAAGTGCGCTTGAGCCTGTAGACTATACCCGATGAACGCTCGGTTCTATGCTCATAAAATCTAAACGAATGCGAATTTCGCTTTGAAATGTTGGCAGCGTATTCTTGGATTGTTAAGCTAACAATTTATGAAATAAAAAAAATTGATTTTTTGAACCTCCTAATGTGGCTTCCCCCTTAATACAGCCGTAAACAGTTTTTCGCCGATTTGCTCAAAATGAGTTATAGTGGAGTTGTCGGATTTTGAAAATACACCCCTCAGCTTAACAGCGGTACATGTTTGTTCGAGTTCAGTTCGGGAGGGCAGGCGAAAACTCCGCCCACATTTCTCATGGATATGTGCTGTTAAAACTGTCATTTCAATAAAAAAACACTAGTATTGAAAAAGACGAAATTTATTCATCAGTAAATGAATGATCGGTTTCAGTGTGATTGCGTTTCTTATTTTCTAGGATTCTTGTGGCTTGCTCTAATGTTTCATGATAAAAAAGTGTAACATGCTCGCCAGGTAGCGAGTATTTCGATTCTTCGTGATGCCAGGTTAGACCCAACACTATATTGAATGCGGAGACATCGTATGCATGACATCCCGAGTAGCGATACTGCGGTTTTTTGTTGTATTTACATCCGGCTGCTTGAGCACCTGAAAAAGTACAATATTTGTTAGCGGCTCAGAAGCATGTATGCCTTTTCCTCCTCACCTATAGGATCAATACATTCCACAGTAAGAATGCACTTTATCCAGGGAAGCAAAATCTTCTTGTTAACAACTTGTGAGTCCGTGAAAAAAACCGAGTCCAAAGTAACCATTCTCATAAACAGAAAATCGTTGGAGTCGGTTTCGAAGAAATCGAACATTTTCGGATGTGTACGTGTAGAGACTGCTTTTGGTGTAGTCCATCCTAAAACACCATGTAATTTAGATCTAATTTCATTGAATTCTTGACTACTGCCGCGTATGCGAATATTGTTTTCCGCAAACAGAATAGATTTTGATCGTGTTAGCGCATCCTTAATAATCAAAGGACGATATGCATGCATTCGTTCATCCGCTACATGGGATGGAAATAATGATAAATCGTATGGGATCACAGAACACTTGGAATTATTGCAGAATGCTGACAAATGATGAGCATCCTCTTCCGATAAGCCTAAATCATAAATTAAAAGATATTCAAGTGGGAATTTTGTTGCTATGTTTTGAGATAGGAGGATGGCCGATGGAGCTTGACCGCTTCGTACATATGTAACAATAGAGAAATTTGATTTTGTTCCATTGTAGATAGGCGCATTGAATCCGAGTAGTGACAAATATTTAGGATCAACATTAAATTTTTTCTCGATTGTGGCTCGAAAGTTTTCCTAAATCGACAAAAAAGACCAAATGCGTATTAGTAAACAAGATTCCTTTTAAATGTTTGTAACTAATTCGAAAGGAATAATTACTTGTAGCTCTTTTAGCTGCTGATGCGTTTGCGTGACAATATTCTTAAGAGAATCATTTTGTTGACCAGCAGGAGTGAGGAAGATGAATATGAGGCTAGTCAATATTATTCCACACAAGGCGATCAGCAAGTTTTTCGTTCGCATGATGAGTATTCTTCAAGGATGTACGCAGTTTCAAATACCTTCAAGGCAGGTGACCTCCGCCACAAGCTTCCGTGAGCACATTATTATCAAGCCTTCCCACAGCCATAATCTGGTTGGAAGTACTGCAAAACACATAAGATTGATTACTACTAGTGGCAAAAGTGTGGAAATCGAAGCAAACAGACTGTAAAGAGACAATGAATCACCAGCGTGATATTTTCACAAGGCCATTGAACACCCAAATCGCTTAAATACCGTGAAAAAGTCGTCCACTTAAACTAGAAATTCGGGAAATAAGGAGGTTTCTATCTATCTATATTCACTCTGATAACACTTTGTCGCGGAAAATATCGCAAAGGAACTTTAAACCTCATGAAAATACGCACTCTTGATGTTTTTTGAGTTTCCAATAACAAAGCTGCTCGCTGTCAAAATTACTGTTGTGTCAAAAGACCGCTGCGACAGTTTGAGAAGTACAAGCATGTACAACGTTAATACAGCGGTTCTTCAAGAGGGCACCATGAAATAATGCATACGGAAATAATGCATGCATGCATAGTTTCAATTTGAAACCGAAAGTGTGCATGCATGCTATAACCGACATATACGGAGCGATCCGTCGCCCGATCGATCCGCCGATGGATGGTCACTTGCAGCAATTTGGTCGAAGCCGCAGCCCCGGGGATTAGTCGCAGAGTATTGCCGAACAATTCACACTTGAAAAAATACATCTTTTAACCGGACGACACATTTTCATCGAACACGTGTTTGTTTTCTCGGATCACTAGATGAAATTTAACTTAACAAATAAGCACTGAATGCGGAAAACGAAAACTAAACACGGAACGCACACAAACCGGGGACTCGCCGCCATCAGTCGCCGACCACTGGATTCTGGATACGACGAAATCGTAGAAGTTAGTAATTATGTAATTTAGCCGTCGAAATCAGCCCGTTCTGCGTGCCGGAACGACTCGCCGCCCGACGTCGGGCCCTTCCCGCCTGGATCATCGTCCTCCAATTATCTCGGTCAAGTGACCGAGTCTTCCAATTTCCGACGCCCAGAAGTTGTTCGGCGTCCATATCTACTGAGCCTTTTCAACAAGCTCTCGATCTTCCTCGCAGCCTTGCTCTGCCGATGCGTCTTGCATTGAATATTTTTCCTCCCCATAGGACTCAAAATGCCTTCAACAGTAGTCTGTCTACTGCATTCGCCTCATCACCCCCGTCATATGATACTCATCATTGCTAGATATCGCTACCTCACCGAGAACATCTTTTTTCTTTCCATAGGACTCAAAATGCCTTCAACAGTAATCTGTCTACTGCATTCGCCTCATCACCCCCGTCACATGATACTCATCATGCCTAGATATCACTTCTTTTCCAAGAATGTCCGTTTTCCTCTCCAAAGCTATGCACCAAATCTAGTAATGCCTGGAAGAATTTTTCATTTGAAATCATTAAAAAGACTTAAGCGAGAAACTCTATAAGTCTCACATTTTTTAATGTATCTTTTTTTCTACTGCACGGATCAGCGCAAATGATAGCCTATGCACACCCTTGGGACAGAGTCAATCCGTGAGAAAAGAAAGCAGATCTCGATACGCTCCCTACGAGGCTGTAGCCCTGTCAAAGAACAACGAGATAGAGAAAAACTTGAAAAATTGCGATTTTCAAACTGTCGTATCTCGGGTATTTTTTGTCGTGTCGACTTCAAATTTGCAACACTTTCTAAGACGACCCGAGGTAACGACCCTTCCGAATTTGAAACCCCACGATCATCCTGGGTTGCAGCTACAGAGGTCCGAAAACCCGTACTTGTTGTGTCGCGTAAACGTAGTCTTGGTAATTTTTTCGCTCTTTTCGATTTCTTCGTTTTTCTTTGGCGGGATATTCGATGTTTATTACATGGTTTCTGTTGTACGAACCGGAAAAAATACATTGAATGAAAAAACAGACTTTCTGCCACTGTCTCCAATAAGATCTGCTCAGACGTGCTTATTGACTTCATCTGTGACTGCCCCCCACGTGTTTGACAAATAGCTACATAATTTTTCAACAAACACAGCAATTTTATATAAATATATATTTATAATACAATTAAAATGCTTACAAAACATTAATGTTAACATTTTATTTCAATATTCCTCAAGCATGGGCTAAAACTAATTATCACAGAAATTACTTAAGAAATATTCTAGTACTAATGCATGTAAGAAATTTGTCGTTGCATTTCAATAAAAATTTCACTGAGATGATCATGGAATGAATACCAAATTTGTTTTAGAATGAAACAAATTATACGCTTGAAATATAACTTAGATACAAATTAGATGAAATCTTCGTGGAAAATGCAGAAAGTCTTCATTATCATAAGTACTTACTTACTGTCTAAATCAAATAGCTTGGCTTTAATTTAGGGCATTACTTATTGCTACATAAAATTTAAAATAGGCACAAAATATCTATGGTCTTAAACTTGCTACTGTTGGCTGTTTCTGATCACTTTAAGACCTGTAATTTGTGGGATCCCAGAATGGGATAATTAAGGCACAATTTGAATATTATTCGATAATGTTCTACGTTTATCTTACTCAGACAAGGAGCACGTCTCTACTAGACGGTTGTTTCGCTTCGATGTAAAGGTTGTAACTCTCGCTGCAGATCGTTATAATATTCGTGGTCAGAACTAGTTTGTTCACCCTCGGTTGATAGCACTGGTATGCCAATTGTTTGTGTAGGCACGCTGTTCACTGTCTCACTCAACCCTTGACCACTACTCATCAAATACTCCGGATTATCCACACTAGCGGGCGTTCCAATCAAATCCATATAACCACTTGGAGTTGGATTTCCATTACCCCCCTGGCACGTCGGCATTAAATAATCATCTTCGTCTAGAGGCAAGTCTAAGCTTAAGTTGCCGACGCCAACTTTGCGTGAATTGGAGTCGGTTTCATCATCACCGGATGAAGTTTTGTTTAAAGATACACTGCAGTATCTTAATGATTGTGGAAATGTTTCCGGATGCTGTTCACAACTTGGACCGGGTTGTATTTTAGGCTGCAAATAATCTTCTGTCTTAAGATTGGACTCTCCATTGTAAAACGGAGGTGACAATCTCCGAATAAGATCCTTTTCATCTTGACTGGTGTATGGAGGGAGTCTAGTAAATTTGTCGCCAGGAATAACTAAATACCGGCCGGGGTCTCGAGCGTAATCAGCGAAAGTCTCAACTAGTTGTTTAAAAGATGGCCTCATTTCAGGCTCCAGGTGCCAACATTGCAATAGTGTACAATAAATATCGAGTGAACAAATTTCAGGCTGCCCTAATTTCACTCCGCTTGCTATTAAATCTGGGACATCTTTCGCGGATATATTTTCATGAGGTCGTTGGCCGAAAGTAAGTAATTCCCAAATTGTCACTCCAAACGCCCAAACATCTGATTTGCTCGTGAATATTCGATGGCGAATGCATTCCAGTGCCAGCCACTTGATGGGCATTTTCCCGCCAGCCGCTTTATATTCATTTGTGTCAGCTAGTAGTTTCGCCAACCCAAAGTCAGTTATCTTTACGAATGACGGCGTCTGTACGAGAACATTGCGTGCTGCCAGATCACGATGAACAAGTCTTCTTTCTTCCAAGTAGGCCATACCCCGCGCAATTTGAGTTGACCAATTCAGGAGAGCTTTCGAGCCAATATTGTTTTTCTTCTCTCTCACGTAGTTGAAAAGACTGCCCAGTGGCATCAATTGTGTTACGAGCATCATTTGCGATGTCATACATACGGCTAACAGCTTCACCAGATTCGGGTGTTCAACAGATGCCATTATGTAAGCTTCTGCCAGGAATTCTTTGCTGGATTCGAAACCGGATTCATTCAACAGTTCCTTAATGGCAACGGGAATTTTCACATTTTCGCCGTCTGGTACCCAAACGCCTTTGAATACTTTACCAAAAGCGCCGGTTCCTAAAATATTACTCTTGCTCAGTTCCGATTCCCTTATAATTCGTAATTTATTCAGATTCGGAGCGATGTTTGAAGGTCTAAGTGGCTCAGCGTCTTCACAACCCACTATTTGTTTTGACATTTTCACAGCTTCTTTCTTCGCGCGCGACTTCTGCCGGCAATAATATATTAGAACTCCTATTGCGACGCAAAGTGTAAACATAAGTACAAGCAAAACAATCATAACGACTGAAACTCTTGCCGTTGCGCTTTGTCTCGACTCGACCGGTTCGGCTGCACAAAACGGTCTATCAGAAAATGCAACTGTATTCACATGCGGATAATGAGGAGGACACTTGTCGGTACAATTGAATGCGGTCGTATTATCAGGATGCATTTCACCATCTACATATAGTTTGTACGTGCGGCACGAAATGCAGTTGTCCGGTCCTGGTCCATAACAGCCTTGGCACTCTTTGTCACATTCGAAGCACTCTTGCTTGTCTTCATCTGCATAGTAATTTGCAGGGCACTCGTCTTCACATTGTTCTCCCCGTTTGTATCCAGCACATTCCAAACAAACTGACTCATGGAAACCGTAGCCGCTACAAATTTTGCATCTTGGGTGACATTTTCGGCAAATAACTTTTCCAGTAAGAGCCTTTAGAGTACTGGTTTGTTCTTGTGTATAAAAATACTCAAGATAGTACCCGGTCGGACAGCTTTCGTTCTTTCGCAAGCATCTTCCGATGGTTGCATCATCGTTTATAATGGCCTGTTCACAAGTTATACAGCCGTCAGGTGCAATTGTATCTTTAGGTCCCGTGCAACCAGTGCAACTGTCATTGCATGGTGTACAAACTCCATTATCTGAATACTTAGTGTCCGGGCATGCAGCTAGGCAGATCCGGCCATCCCGAACATGTCGACAATCAGTACAATTTTCTGGTCCTGGTCCTGTGCAGCTGGTGCATTCTGGATGGCATGTTTTGCAAGTTTTAGCATCAGCTTGATAGGCACTGAGAATAAGAAATAAAAAAATAAAATAAAATGCATTCGCCGAATTTGTAACTGTGTGACTAAGCCTTACTTCACAATACTGCTGCAACTGTCATAACACGTCCCATTATATTTGAAGTGCTTACATTCAAGACATTGATCCGGCCCAGCTCCCCAACAGCCGGACACGTCACATTGCTCCGAACAGACGAAACCATCTTTTACTGAAAATACACATATTGTAAATATATTTACCTTCATGGGCTTAATGTAGAATGTTTTTTTTTCGTATACTTACTGCATTCCTCTGGGTCACGATTTTTCGCTATTACATATCCATGCTCCGTAGATCTCTGAATCATTGTCCAATTGATTCCATCCGCATAACAAATGTTTGGATTTTCTTGAATGACCACGGCTCCTGAATTGATTCGCTTCAACGATTTCAATTCCAGTGACATCAACGAAGACTTTACAACAGAAAACGATGCAAAGTAATTCTCCATCAATTGTCTTCCATGAATAACTTCCAAATTTCGAAAATAAGATAAGTTTTTAAAATCGCTATGCACGCCTTGAATATCGATGAATCCAGTCACTTCTTTCACTGTCGAAAAAACTTCGAGTCGATCGGGATGTAATTTTACGTAACGCTCTCCAAATGAAAAGTTTCGATAGACTTCCTGATATCCCGAAAAGGTTTGATCTAAAATCCGAATTGATCCATCAATGATTGTGCAGCCTTTGTAGTTGTCAATGTTTGCCGAATGAAGAATAGAAGACAAGGGACATGTTTTCGGACAGGGTCCATTACAAGGAACACATTCACCGTCCTTCGCCATCTTTTTCGATGGACATGTGCGTACACAAGCGCCATTATCTCTCAATAAGTGTTCGGGGCAACTTTTCACACAGGTTGCGCCGTAAGCGTATTTGCCCTCCGGATTTGTTTCCCAAAGATAGGTAATTGGATTGTAACGTTGCATTGGTGGACATTCCTGCTTACAAACGCCGTCGTCATAGAAATTGCGACAAGCCAAACACTCTTTTTGAGTGGGTCCTGTACATCCTCCAGCGCAAAATAAATGGCAGCATTCTCGGGGGTTCGGTCCGAAGCATCTGCCTTGCGAACATTGGGGGGAACATGTGACTTTACTAAACTTCTGACAATTATGTGGACCTTCGCCCCAGCAACCACGCTCGCAACTCTTGTCGCATTTACATTCTCGTTCCGGAACAGTAAAGTTGTAAACGTACTTAAAATTTCCCATGGGATCTGAAATATGGTTATTATTTTAAATACGAGTAAAATAAATACATTATCAGTGAGCTACTTACCACTTATAATTTCGTCCCAATTTATGGTTTTAATATGGCACAAGTTGAAATTATTATATAATCCAACTGAACCTTGCAAAATATCTCTAAGTGCAGGCAGCTCCAATGTGTGCATTTGAGAGTGTGTAACAAACAATGAAAAGTTTTCTTCTTTTTCACTCAACTTGAAGAAGGTCCGGCCACGAATTATTTGTAATCTGCAATGTTTGAATACAAGCAACATATTCGATGAAACAATAAACACCTAAACAGAAGAATGGATAAAGATTGTTTGTTACCTGGGAAGAACAATGTGCTCCACGTCGACATGACTTATTAAAATATACCCGGTCACCTCTCGTATGTGTTGCAGAAAACTTAAATTCATGTGTTTGTCTTGAAGCCATGTTAATTCAAGATTGCCATCAACATATGTGCAATTTATGAACCTTTCTCGCAAATTACGATAGTGATGCTCCCGATTTGATGGCACAGATAAACGACTATTCGTTCCGATGCATACTGCAAATGGAAAAAGAAATGAAACGTTACAATTCGGATCTACATATTTTTATCACACAAAGTCTTCTTTTATATTTTTTGAATTGTACAAATTACTCAAAACATTTAGATTGACAATATTGTAGCTTATGCACACAACCATGCGAGCTCGGTGGTCGTGGTCGTTCGGCCACCGCTCTTCGATACTAATCTAGAGCACGAAGTTCAAATCTCGACGCGACCAAAAACTGCCTGTGAGTACTAATAGAACCCTCAAAGTGCTCCGACCTTGTCAGTATTAAGACGGCGCGGATAGGAGGTGGATGCTACCAACTGCACTTCTGAAAAGTAGATATGCTATCGAAACGTCAACAAGGCTTAGAAATGCTAGAGATGTTGACGCGCCCATGCCCCTGGAGGGTCAAGGCAATTAGAGAGAGAGATATATGACAGTGCTCAACTGTCTTACAGCTCTCTAGATGCTAGGTACTACAAGGTGGAACTCTGATGGGTAAGAGGCCACAATGGAAACCTAGGAAATGAAATTGCGGATGGTCTAGCAAAGCTAGGTGCTGCTCTTCATAACGCGACAGCTGAAATGGTTTCTATACCAATACAAACACTAAAGATGAAAATGGACTGTAAGATGATGGAGCTGGCCAATACTCACTGGAACAGTGCCACTAACTTCAAAATAACTGAAAACTCTGGGAAAAGTTTGCTAACATTCGCATGCATGCGGCGAAAACTTTTTAACTCAATAAAGACTCGGTACTGACGATCAACACCAATACATAAGAGGCACGGTACATATGCTATGGATCCAAGCGGGCTATGCGGGCCGTAAGGCCGCCACCTAGCCTAACCTAACCTACTTACTCATTTGCTTGACCTAACCCCTAGTGGGGTATAGCGCGTCAACTATCCCACGTGGCTTAGCTGACGTTTCGTTGGCATAAACTGGTTTCGGACGATGGACGTTGCCAGCATGCAACTCCTGCTCTCATTTAGCCGACTACCTGCGACAATTTGGGAGATGTTGTTGCTTATTATTACGCCCCTCACCACAGGGGGAAGACAACACAACACAAACATCCATGGCCACGAACGCCCTGGACGGGACTTGAACCCGCATCAACCGCAGCCGGAAAAAAAATTATATAATTTGGAAACCGCGGCGGCTGTCGCCTGTTTGCTTTTATAGACAGCGGGTGCCGCTGCTCAAATAGATTATGTGCTGAAACGAGAAACATTTTATTTCTTTTTTTTTCTTTTGGAGAACATATAGTATATCCGTATACGATAACTTATGGAATCTATACTTCTATTCAGGTTTCAGGATGTTGTTAATTGTTGTTTTATGGTAAGTTTTGGAAAATTGCCCAATGCACTCTCATATCTTGTCTATAAAACTTTCACCTATTTTTTTGCAAGAAGTTTTCGGAAGTATCTATAAAGTCTCCAATCTCGTTATGGCTTCACTCTGTTTGCGCTTTTTTATCTTCTTGGTCTTCTTTTTCCCGCTTTTTTTTCGTCGGGTAAACCACACGCTTGTAAGTTTTTGTCAAGTGAACGGCACTTCGAAAAAGTAAGATTGGCCAGTGGTTAAGTTGTCGTACCGAGTTTATAGCAATCTTCCTGTTCGCCGATCAACATTTCCGAATGTAATAAAGAGATAGCAAGTCTAACATGAAAGCGTAAACAAAACTTTCCGAAAAACGAAGACTTCTTGACTTTTTTATAATTTTTTTTTTAGTTTCCTGTTAGAGCTCGTGCCCACGGCAGACTTTTTAGTTCGCAGAAAAACTAAGTAGTTTAGTCCGAAAAATAGAACACAAGATGTTTTATGAGACCGCGCACACGGCGATTACTAAATAGTTTAGTTTGCTGTGTGCGTGGTCTTATAAGCTGCCGTGTTTTCTATTTATCTGACTAACTATTTAGTTTTTTTCTGCGAACTAAAAAGTTTGCCGTCTACGCGGGCGCTTAACCGACATTTTTGTGGAAAGTCAGCTGATTTTCTTGGTGGAATTCTGGCACCTGTTCAATTGGCGTTACAAAATTTAGGCTGCGTTTAGAAGGCGCGATATCACAAGTGATTTGAGCAGCACCGCTGTGTATAAAGGCATAGAACGGCAGTCGCCGCGGTTTACAATTTTACGCTGCATTCAAATGCAATCTCGCCGCTCCACAAACCGCGGCGGCGCCATGCATTCACCGCCTTCTAAACGCTGAATTAGTTCGCAATTGGTTTTAGCCAAATGATTCGTTTTAGCTGGCCGGCGATGGTTCATTGGAAACCACTGAGTTTAATGGAGGGAAATGGTAATGGAGAAATGGTAACGTAAACCGAATTTTCGTGTTATCCGGGTTCCTACTAACAAGAGATTGCTGTAGTCAGCAGCTCATGTACGCAGCTGTAGTGTATAGGTTATATTGCAGCAGCAGCTGTCTTTGCCATGCCAACGCAAGTTTTGTACACCTACGCTTTCGTATTATTCACATACATACATATTACCAAGTTAGGGTAGAAGAACCTTGAAACTTATTTTTTTTCACAGAATTCAAAATTATTATATGTATATATAATAAATTAAAAATGCATGAAAAACAGGACAACCAATATTAATAATCATAGCGACTGCTTATAAGGTAGTTCTCAAACACTAAAACAAAAACTGATTGAGCATTATAGAGTTGATTTTAACATTACCACATGCACCACATGTTAAAACGTGTGACCGTAGAAGCTTCCATGACTTATTAAATCAAAGAGAAAAGATAAATGTATAACAAAATTATGTATGTATTTCGAAATCACTATGAAATTATAAAAGATTACACTACGAAAAAAAAAGTTTTTGAACTGTAATATCTTCCCACATGACTTTATACAACGCTCGTACTACACCAAAACCGACCGCATTTGTTGAAACAGTGTGGGTGTAGGTGTTTTCTTTTTCTTAGGTTTTAATGTGGTAGAGCTGAGTTCAGCCCAGTTGCCCAATATACATGATGCTACTGCATAATTCGGATGCAATCGTGTACAATTTCCAAAATTGGAAAAATTGTTTTGAAATTATAGTTAGTCATATGCGTTGTGAGAGTAAATCAATCAATAAGAAGAATAAATAAAAATGAATAGTATATTCGAATTAATTTTATCCTAACATTTGTCCCCAGTTTGGATGCACTGTCAATGTTGGAGTTGTTCACTTTTTCATTGACTCAATACTGTTTTTTCACGAATAAATGATTAGAGCAAACTTGCAAAAATTTAGCACAAATCACTCACGTACATGCCAACACAATTAACTTATTTGTGTTATGAACATACAAAATAGGTATAGATTCTGAAAATGTTAGCCGTAAAGTGAAATGACGTATGTACATACAGTGGCGGACAAAAGTCTACGGCAGCACCTTATATTGAGGTTTTGGTTAATTGGAAGCTTTAATCAAAAATCCGTTGATGCACATTTTTTCAGTAACGTAAATATATTTATAAAAAAACGAAAACAAAAACTTTTCATAACAAATTTAAGGAAAAATCCATAAAAACATAAAAAATTGAATGGACAAAAGTCTACGGCAGTCAGTGCTGGCTGACTTATACACAAAAAATTTCCAACTAAACCTAACTGTATTTCTTCGAAATTTGCTTATTTGATCTTACTGCCATTCAGTACATGTGCGGCTGCAACTCTACTATAGGTTTATCGCTAGTTTCGAACTGTAAGGACCGCAAAATGTCATCGCGAAAAGAAATTTCTAGTGATGTCCGAAATTTGATCGTCCAGTATAAAAAAGTGCTCGGAAATTGCGAAATAACAAACTAAAACGAAGTTCTGTTTATACCATTATAAAAAAAATTTTAAAGCAGTGGTTCCATTGAAAATAAGCCACGAACTGGCCAACCGAAAAAGCTTTCACGCAGAGACATTAGTTCAATTTGAAAAGAAGTGAACAAAAATCCAAAAATAAGTGCTCCAGATTTGGCGAGACAAGTAGCTGCGGTAAGGAAAAAGGATGTCCATGCAATCTCGAGAGCATTAAATTTTAATGGGTTTCAAAGCAGAACTTCACGTAAAAAAACCATTAATATCCACAAAAAACCGACTTCTGCGGCTAGAGTTCGCCAAGGCCCATATCAACAAGGACAATGATTTTTGGAATCGAGTCCTTTTTACCGATGAGTTGAAATAAAACATGTTCGGGTGTGATGGTCGCAGTAAAATATGGAGAAAAAAGAATACGGCATTAGAGACCAAAAATTTGATTCCTACTGTCAAGCACGGTGGAGGTAATGTTATGGTTTGGGGAGCCATAGCTGCATCTGAGGTCGGCAGATTGACTTTTGTTGAAACTACTGTGGACCGCTATGTTTACAAGAGCCTGTTGGAACAACATTTAAGGGCGTCAATTGAGAAGTTATGCCTTGGAGGGAGCTAGATTTTCCAAAAGGACAATGATTCGAAGCACACAGCACTTTTCGTCAAGAACTGGTTGTTGTACTACGCTCCCAGGCAGCTGAATACGCCTCCCCAAAGTTCGGATTTAAACCCAATAGAACATGTATGGGAGCTTCTGGGGCAGAAAATTCGGAAATGTTGCGTAAAAAATAAAAATTTGTTGAAGGAAGCGCTCATTACAGAATGGGAGAAAATTACATCCGCAGAAACTGGTAATTTAGTCGCATCTATGCCCCGAAGACTACAAGCAGTAATTGATGCTAAAGGGGGTCCAACCAAGTATTAAGCCAGCAAATAATTTTAAAAATTCCGACACGTTTAGTTGGAAATTTTTATTGTATAAGTCAGCCAGCACTGACTGCCGTAGACTTTTGTCCATTCAATTTTTTATGTTTTTATGAATTTCTCTTTAAGTTTGTTTTGAAAAGTTTTTGTTTTTGTTTTTTATAAATGTATTTATGTTACTGAAAAAATGTGCATCAATGGATTTTTGATTAAAGCTTCCAATTAACCAGAACCTCAATATAAGGTGTTGCCGTAGACTTTTGTCCGCCACTGTACATATAACGAGTAGATCATTTTCATACAAATGGATATTAATAGCAAAGGATCGGTTCCAATTAATTATATTTTCTTTTTAATTTATAAGCGAACAAACACATAAATGAAACCGGAAAAAAGAGTGCTTCGCCCGCCATCCAAATGTTTTGTCGTGTCCGATGCTAATAGGAGATGAACTGTCCTACTCCTGTCACAATTTGTGGCTTGAAACACATCGTAAACTTTGATTCATTTAGATACCAATAAATTGAACTGGATAAATTAATCAAATTTGTGATGTGTTTCATGTCAAAAAGAATGAAAATGAAAATGTTAGCGATAGAGTTTTAGCCTTAGACCATTTAGCAATGGACCGTGCTTCGACCATTTAAAAGTGCTCCAACATTTGGGGAATAAGTCGACAGGCAGCCTACTCAGTTTGTTCGATATTGACATATATGTTGACTGTTACGTCTAATTGTGTTGTTTTAATAACAACATTGCCGATCATTTAAACAACAACCAATAACAACAATAAATTCGATTATGCAGCAGACACTTCGCTGCATTCGACTTTTTCGAATCTGGAGGTCCCGCCAATTAAAAAATGGTTTTGTTCCTTCAATCAAATTTATTGATGGGTAATTGCACGAGATATACTTTATGCGAGGTTCGTAGTAAATATTAAGATCGTCACCTAGCTTATATTAAAACAATTAAGCCACACATTCAGCTCATTTCTATCTTTTGGGTACCTTGAAAAATAAATGGTAATTAGCACATAAATTGTCGTTTCTGGATATAATTTATTTGCAGGTTTCCATCTCTCTGCTGGTGTAGAATTTTCATCTTCCCCCAATTTCGCTGCGCCACAAACAAAACTAAAAAGCCGGCTGCCTGAAAATTTATACTTTTCACTCTAATCAATCAATGCACCACATTTTTTCCGTTTATTTATGTACATCCCGTCCGTACTGTCAATTCCTGTCAACTCTTAACTGTCATTCATAATCACTAAAATGGTCTACTGAGTCGACCACTTGTCGACTTAGTACCCAGATATTGGAGCCACTGTTTCTATGGAAACATACAGAACAAGCTCATTCCATGGCTATATATTCAATGGTTTTAGCGTTAGCGATAGCTGGAATAGAGTCCCTGGAGATGCTTAGCCATTCATGTTAAGGAGAAATTGAAAGTATGTATTTTTTTTTAATGCAAGCTAGCAGCATTAAAAAAATACATTTTATGAATAAATATAGCTAGAATCGCTCTCTCCAGCGAATTATGACATTTCTACACATTCCCACCACCATTCCCACCATTTCATGTATGCATAGCTTCAGCCGTTCGTGTGTTATTCTATAGACAGACGGGCAGACAGACATTTGATCGAATTTATAAGGGTTTTGGTTTTACTACAAAATCCTAAAAAGCCATTACAGCGAAACGACGTAAAAAGGCCCCTCTTTTTACGTCGTTTCGCTGTAATAGCTTATGGGTGTATGGCTATGGTATAAAGAGGTATGAGTGTATATGAGTATATAGTATATGTATGAGTAGTCGAAGGTCGCGTTCAGAGCAGCGATGGGCACTATCGATTAACTATCGGGTAGTAGTTATTCGATAGTTTTTACTATCGATAGTTATTCTAAAAACTATCGGCCAAAAGGTCCGAAGTTATTCGATAGTTTTTATTATCGATAGTTTTTCGAAAAACTATCGGCCGATAGACCTGATCTGATAGATATTCGAATAACTATCGACCGATAGCCTCAATAGTTCCGATAGTCCCGATATTTCCGAAAGTTTCGATATTCTGCTGATTCCGAATCTGAAGTCAAAATTGCGACACAAACCAAAAACAAAATGGGGATCCAGTACAGCAACACTTTTTTTTTCAAAAAACAGGGCCAATTGTGCTGGAAAAAACTGGCATGGGGTGTTTTGGGTTACTGACTGCGAATCTGAAGAAAAAAAGTCATTGCGGAGATCCAGAATAGCAAGACTATTTTCATGAATACGTTCATTCTTGCCGGGACAGCATGAGGAGAACACACATACAATTCTTGCCAAAAAATAGCAATAACACCTGTTCAACTATGCATTTGAATGGCAAACAAATCACAACAATTCTCTCTTCAACCAAACGACATACGATGATATCCCCCTTGAAATTCTTTTGCCCAATTTTTTTTTTATTTCGTTTTCTAACTCCCGACCATCTACAATACATCCGACAAAAACATCGGCTCCCTTTTTCCCCCTTTAACCGAATTTTCTTAAAATTAATTTCAAAAATTTATTCGATAGTAGACTATAGCTATGTACCGAAACTATCGGCCTAACTATTACTAGTTACTAGTTTTTTTTTTAGAGCTACCGAATAACTGAAAACTACCGATAGTGCCCATCACTAGTTCAGAACAAAAGCGGAAGCTGAGGATGGTTAAAACGAGAAAGCTTCAATTTGCTTTGCTGAAAATGTATGAGCGGGGTTTTATGGCGTTCATCATTTCTTAGCTTGGCTCAGTCATTTTCATTCCGAACTCTCTCTCTTTTCCTAAGATATTTCCTAAACTGAAAACTTATTTGCGTAATTTGCTGAGGACTAGATACCTATAAATTGTATATATATGAATGCAATACAATAAGAAATGAGATACTTTTACCATCGTAAAATAAAAGATTTAAGCCAGTAAACCTCATGCGTGCAGAGCATCATTAAAACCATGAAGTGTTATCATTATGTTACGATCAATAGCTTCAATTTGAATTAACGGAAATCAATATTGCGTATGTACATATGAGTACATGTACACTTGTGCTATCCTATAATAGATTTTCGCGTGAACTATATACAATATTTTAATGGTGTCCAAACCAATTCTTTACGATGAGTATTTTGTGGTTTATAATACATATTAGAGACTTTTGTCATCCAGCCAACGTGTTCTGCAAATTATTTGGACATTACTTTCCATATGTTGCCATCCAGTAAACGGCACACAGACCGCTTGCTCTGCTCTCTTCGTCTCCGTCCATATTAATTATACGACGTTAAAACAAGTTTGTGGCGCCGCATAGCTGATACTTTTATCTCAACACTGGTTTCATTTTTAATGTGATTCTCAAGTATAGTAAATCCTAAAGCTAGCCAACAAGCAGTGTGGTTTGCAAGCAAATCCATATAAAGTTAAATATTGTTTTGTCGTTATTGCCATTTTGCGCAATCACATCCACACATGAACGTCGTGTATTGCGCGATATATAAGCCTCTGTGTTCAATGGCGAACAGTTCAGGTCCAGCCAACCATTTTAAGGAATGTATCACCTTTCGACAAGTTATCGATTTCTGCTTTGTAAAATTTATAGACAAGTTCTCTTTACGTGCTCAAGAAAATGGAGAGAAAAGACTGCGAAGAAAAGATTCAAGCGACCTGTTTAGAAAATCTTACGTAAAAGAATTCGAATTAAGTATATAGTCTGGGGAATAGAGTCTAGATAGGTGACCTTACCATGGAAAAGGTTCAGTGAGTAGTTCTAATTTTTTGAAATGGATCGGTCCCGTAGTTCAGACTCCAAGTTTTTGACCTCCTCCCTCTTGTGCATTCCATGTGGCACCTCAAAAACCGAAGAATTTCCGGCCATCTTTATTATTTATTACACATATTTTTTAATAATGCATCTCATAGAAAAACAATGTATTAAAAAAATCTAGAATATTAAATTTCCTATAACTAGAAATCAGAATTGTTTATTAGATATAACTTTGGAAAATGTGTGCACTAGTGTATTTTTCAAATTAAAGGGGCGTAGTTGTCTGAAATTTAAAAAATTCAGACTTTAGGACTGTTTACAAAAAAACGGGGATTCTTTCTTTCTCATAAAATTAATATAACATGTAGGTGAAAACTAGAGAAAAATCAGATAAAACAGCAAGATGTTGACTGAGCGCCCCATTTTTTTTGTATTTTTGGCGCTATATCTAGTAAAAAATTTATCTGATTTCAACGGGCTATTTTTTATTTTTAGGGTAGAATATTAGCTGCGATTCAGTCTTTACTGCAATATTTTTTTAGCGAGTCAAATTGTTAAAAAAGAGTAAAAATTTATTGGATGTTCGCCTCCCCAAAGTTAAGCTTAGGGGGGCAAAAACTCCTCTTCCATAGTCCTCCTCGTGGGCGCCCCCTGGAACGGCAGTGGTCACTGACCATTGCCAACCAACGTCAAGCCGCCAGTGATGGCGGTGCGATGATTTGGTTGAGGTACCCCTGTGGTGTGGGGTGTGAAAAAAAATACCACGGCCTTTCCCTTTGAGGGCCTGTCGTTAAAACCGACAATCAAAGGACAGGATGTGTATGCCAGCAACTTGCACTATCCGAAATCTTTATATGCTAACGAAACGTCAACTATGCCTCGGATAAGGACTGACTCAACGGTTACGACTTTTAGCTATCGTACAATGACAAAGATTGGATTCTGGAATGTGCGTACTCTCCTGGACAATGAATCAGAAGGTCCCCAGAACGCACGATTTCTTCAACTAGAGAGTGAATTTCTGAGGTACAAATTAAATATCTTAGGAGTTAGTGAGATAAGATGGTGGAACAGCGGAGAATTCATCTCTCCAACGGGCAGCACTGTAATGTTGTACTCCGGTAAAGCTACCGGTAGTCGCCGTGAGTCAGGTATGGGGCTCCTTTTAACCAGAGCCGCGCGAAACTGTCTCTTATCCTGGGAACCGGTCTCTGACAGGGTCTTGACCGCCAGGTTCCGGACCAAAATGAGGAACATCTCAATAATACAATGTTATGCCCCTACTGAACCCGACAATGTCTTGGCAAAAGACTCCTTCTACGAAGAACTAAACGCCGTTCAGAGCAGAACACCAGGTGACATTATAATGGTTATGGGTGATTTGAATGCGAAAGTTGGCGCTGATAACTATGGGCTCAGACATGTGATGGGGAGACACGGTCTTGGTGATCGTAATGACAACGGTGAAAGATTTGTGGAGTTCTGAAACTTTCACAGTCTCTTCATCGGTGGTACTATGTTTGAGCATAAGGACCACCACAAAATCAGTTGGTCCTCTGTTGATCGGCGCAGAACACAAAATCAAATCGACCATTTTGCCATTAGTAAAAGATTCAAGAGTTGCCTCCTGGACGTGCGAAACAAGAAGGGTGCCGATATTGGGATGGGAAGAGACCATTATCTTATGATCGCTAATGTTCGATTGCGTATTGCAGCCGTGCGCCGCCCCAGCGACGAAAGATCCAGGCCCCGCAAATTCAACACCGCTCGACCAAAAAATCCAGCTGTCTTACAACAATATAATGACCATCTTGCGCAAAAAGCGGCTGAGATAACTAGTCTCCCAGATAGTGACATAAACGAAAACTGGGATGCCATAAAAAATGCGTACATTGATAGTGCAAATACCATCCTTGGCCCAAACCCGGATTGCCGGAATAAGCCCTGGATGTCCGACGCTTCATGGCAGCGGATTGTTCAAAGAAAGGAGCTGAAAGTTCGTTTGGCTGCAGCCTCAGACGACAATCGAAGCAGCATCAAACTCCTTTACCGCTCGAGAAGTTCAGCGTAGTGTGCGACGCGATAAAAGAGTTTATGCCAATTCTCTTTTAGCGTCAGCAGAAGAAGCCGCTAGAAGTAACAACTTAAACGCCGTATACGGTGTCATCAAGGAGTTTACAGGTGGTCGTAACTCCTGCCAACATCCGGTGAAAGATAGTGATGGAAAGCTACTTATCTTGGAAGAAGATCAAATGAGGCGGTGGAAAGAACACTTCGCCGCGGTCTTGAACCGTGTAACCTCTGGTGAAGTTCCCCCTCATATAGATAATTTAGCTAACCATCAAAATGTGCGTATACGGTCCACTGCCCCGACTAAAGAGGAAATAGTCACTGCAATTATTGCACTAAAACGAGGAAAGGCCGCCGGACTTGACGGCATCCCTGCCGAACTTTATCAAGCAGCCCCAAGCGTAACTGCCGATTTGCTGCACCCACTTGTTGATAAAGCGTGGAATACAGAGACCTTTCCCACTGAGTGGAAGGAAGGTTTGATCATCAAACTTCCAAAGAAGGGTAGCCTCACAGACTGTAATAATTGGAGAGGCATTTGTGTGCTTCCTGCCGTTGCCAAGATAATAGCTAAAATCGTCCTGGAAAGACTAAAGGCCCACTTAGAAAGCACAATTGATGAAGAGCAGAATGGCTTTCGATCCGGATTCTCCTGTGTCGATCACATTAACACCTTGCGAATCATCATCGAGCAATGCGCTGAATACGATTCTCCGCTTCACTTGCTTTTCATCGATTTCGAAAAGGCTTTCGATAGTGTGAACCGGGATTCTATATGGGCGGCCTTGCGCAGGAGAGGCATCCCTGAGAAGCTTGTGGCTATTATTAAGGCAACCTATGACGGCGCGAAATGTCGCGTTCTGCATAAAGGTAAGGTGTCGGGGGACTTTGAGATTCGCAGTGGAGTTCGGCAGGGGTGCATCCTCTCACCGATCCTATTCGTCATTGTTATCGGCGATGTGTTGCATGCAGCCCTATCCGGACTCGACAGAGGAATTCAATGGACTTTGACATCTTATCTACAACATCTTGACTACGCTGACGACATATGCCTACTCTCCCACAAAATCATGGATCTGTCCGCAATGGCGTTAGATCTCGAGAGGGAGGCAAGCAAGGTTGGGCTAAAGATTAATACCAACAAGACCAAGGTTCTTAGCCCGCCGTTGCGAAAAAGAAATCCGACACCTATTGCCATTAATATTAATGGGCAGCCTGTGGAGAAGGTGGACAACTTCGTCTACCTGGGTAGCATTGTTGCCGAAAATGGTGGTACGGAGCAGGACATCGCTCGTCGTATCAACCAGGCTAAACGCGCATACGGCATGCTGTCCAAAATCTGGCAGGGCAGTTATCCCAGCATCAAGACCAAGCTGGGCCTGTTTCGCTCCCTGGTACTATCAGTGCTTTTGTATGGGAGCAGTACATGGAAAGTTTCCGTAGGAGTTACCAGAAAGCTGCAAGTTTTCGTCAACTCATGTCTTCGTCGAATTTTAAGAATTTTCTGGCCCGAAACAATATCAAATGAAGAGCTAAGTCGGCGTACGGGTCAGATGCCAATCGACGAATTGATACGCAGGCGAAAATGGCAGTGGATAGGTCACACATTGCGGAAGAGTGATAACTGCATTGCTTTGCATGCCATGAAATGGAACCCCATTTCCAACCAAGGCCGACCAAGAG
Organism: Chloromyia formosa; assembly: GCA_964017055.1. Classification (NCBI taxonomy): domain Eukaryota; kingdom Metazoa; phylum Arthropoda; class Insecta; order Diptera; family Stratiomyidae; genus Chloromyia; species Chloromyia formosa. Next base: position 3,319,688 of record OZ024818.1, on the reverse strand, counting down.
GGGGTCCTCGAATCACATGGCGTCGATCTGTGGCAAAGGAGTGTCAGGTACTGGGTAAGTCTTTTGGGGAGTTGCGCCCCATTGCCCAGAACAGAGTACGATGGCGCGCAGGAGTAGTTGACGCGCTATGCCCCGCTAGGGGTTAAGGCAAGGTAGTAAAGTTAAGCTCACCTTCTGCGGCCGTGCAAACTCGATTTCCATGTATGTATTAAGGATCTACGGAAGAGATAATCGTTATTTCCAAATCTTTCCCTATAATTCATATAAAACCCCTAAATTCACATTACTGGCCTTAATTAATTCATACATTTTTAAGTGAAGTATATTTTCCAAAGAGGACAATATATCAAATTTAAAGAAATTTATGAAATTCGGAAGTATGATATACAATACATAGCTAGCTCGATCCAATGTGTGGCGTCATAATTCATTTTTAGGTAAAATGTGCAACTTTGATAGTGTGTAACTCTTAAGATAATAGATTCACAGAAAAACCTTGTATCCAAAAGTTATAGAAAATATAATACTTTAGATTTTTCAGCATTAGCATTGTTTTTCTCTAAGATACATTATTAAAAAGATATGTGCAATAAACTAAAAAAATGCGGGGAATTCTTTAGTTTATGGGTTGTCACATGGAATGCACAAGGGGGAGGAGGTCAAAAACTTGGATTATGAGCTACGAAATGTATCACATATAACACATCAAAAAATTAGAGCTACTGATCCTTTTACAAGGTAATATGTCTCTATTACCCGGACTAATAACGTATTGCGCCCAAAAGTGTTTTTATGAATAGATAATCTATAAGAAAGCCATATTGCACCTATCGTTCTAATTAAGAACTACAATACATTTGTATATTAAAAGCTGCACCTACTTATTCATTTTATCGAAAAAAATATTTATATGAAGTTGTTTGCCTTAACCCCTAGTGGGGCATAGCGCATCAACTACTCCTGCGCGTCATTTCCGATTAATACTTATGTAGATACGGAAGTCGAGAATGTAGTTATTGGTAATAGTGCACAAACAGCAAAATTTAAAACATTTTAAAATGTTAGTTTCCAACATAACGGCAAATTTGGCTACATAGAACATTAATTGCCACTAGTTCCGATACTTCTGTTCGTCTTTACTGGTCGGTTGTGTACTTTAAAGTTTGCTTTTGTTTAGCAAGTGATGGATAATTGACGAAGTGTTATAACGTGTTGGAGCAAATGACGTGATTTCGGCCGACTTTCGTGATTTCAAGCGAAATCACTTCCCAAACCATCTCGTTTTCCATTGAATTTGAAAGATCCGAAACAGCTCATTTTCCGTGTTTTGTACAAAAACAAAAAAAAAGGTGATGCCAACACTAATTCATCCAATTCGGCCCATGTCGGCAGCGAAATGGACAATTGACAAGAAATGTCAGCCGCCGCCACCACCGGAAATATTGGAAATATAGCGTAGCAATATTGTCAAATTATTCCAGACAAAAACTCTGATCTGATAGCCACCATCGAGGAGAATGCTGAGAGAGAGAATTTATCAGCCGCATCAGATGAAAAGGTTGGGGTAAGTGACGTTTGAAATCACGTACAGTGCAGTGTGAATGTTTTTGGGTGATTTCCGAAATCACCCGGCGAAATCACGACATTTGCGCCGATGTGAACAAGACATTAGAGATCTGGAGTGCGTTCCATAACGTAACTATAGTTGACTATAGTCAACTATCACTAACTATTGCTGTCCCATAACTCCGATAGTCAACTATTGTAGTTGACTATCGTCGTTCCATAACACACAATAGTCAGCTCTGTAGTCAACTATTCTAGCTCGTGCTCATGAGGGGAAGCTATCGATAGCTATCGATAGCTATCACACACACACGTACACACGAAGGCAAACTGACAGTAAACAGTCAATGTTGTGCAAAATTACTTTATTATTGCTTTAATTTTGAATTGTTTTATGCAGTTTAGAGCACGTTAAATTTAATTTGAGGAAAATTGGTGCGAAAGAGTGTTTGTGTGTTACAAATTTTTGCATGGAGAGTGAAATACCGACGCAAATGTGTGTGTAGTGAAAAAGATGGCGGGTGTTTGTGCTACTTTACGACTATTGTCGTTCCATAACACCCATAGCTATAGCTGACTATGACAGTAGTCAGAGTTGACTACAGCTCTGACTATAGTTACGTTATGGAACGCACTCCATCTCTACCAATTTGAAGTATGTATGGCTGTGACATTACTATAGGAAGGCCATGAATTCCAGAAAGTGTGTCGGCTTGGAGTGAGACATTCTGTCATCCAGACAGTTTGGGAAAGGTTCCAGGAGAGAAGACAGGAAGACGAGAACAGGGCCGACTAAGAGCAACATCTTACAGCTAGGACAGAATTATACGCTTAAATGCCCTCAGAAGTCGTCGAAACACGTCACCTTCCACCTGACTAAGCGACTTCAGACACGACACAGATACCGTTATTTCCAAACACACCGTGCATATCGTTTGATGGAAACTGGCCTGCTTTCTAAATATGCGGTGAAATTACAGCATAAAATCGCCCGACATCGGTTTGCCAGGAACCACCGCAATTGGAGTATGAGGCACTGGGGGATAGTTTTCTTCTCTGGTAAATTACGATTTTGCCTGGGCTCATATGATGGTCGAGTTAAAGTCTGGAGAAGAGGAAACGAACGTTTCCTACCTTCTGCGCTTCAACCTACATATATCAAATTTTGGCAGTGGATCCATTGTGGTCTGAGGCGCTACTTCCTTAAATGGAAAAAGCGATTTAGTTGCCATATATAATGACAAATTTATAGCTCAACGACACATCGACAAAGTGCTAAGCTTCCGTGTTACTGAAAAAGCACGTTGCTGATGGAAAGAATCTAATTTTCTTCAACCTTCTTCACTGGCCGGCCTGCAGCCCAGATTTAAATCCCATAAAGCATTTATGGGACGAGCTCGGGCAACGCATCAGCATCCGTTCCGAACCTCCTCAGACCTAACGAGAGCTCGAACAAGCATTGAAGGACTAATGGGCGCAAATTTCTTAGGAGGATATCAGGCGTCTCATAATAAGCAAGCCTAAGCTAATTTAGGCTGTTATTGGAGCTCATGGTGGCAATATGCGCTATTAAGCAGCCGATGAAGTGAAGCAAAATAAAACATTAAAAAACAGAAACAAAAAAAAACATTAAATATTGGTGGATATTCGTTTATTTGAAGAGTCTGTAAAATCTGTATGAAATATACGGTTATATTAAAAATTTACTTTTAAAAATGATTTATACTTTTTACTCTCCCTACACTTTATCAAAAGCTGCCTTCTTTGCTTCCCAATCCTTTTCAGCAGGAAGAATAGTGGACATTTTTAAGTGACTCTTTAATTGTTTTGCTGTGTGTATGTAACTTAAAATGGCAATGATTGCACTTTCAAATAGCTATGATTTTTTTGACAATTTCGAAATTTAAAATTGTGTTTATTAGACTCAAATAACGTCCTAATAACAACACATATAGTATATGTAGCTCTGTTACGCTGTATAAATTTTCAAGATGTTCATTGGTGTATCGTTTACTTTTCTTATCAGTATGTAGTTGGAAAACAAATTTGTATGAATTTCTCATGGATAACTACGATACAAATTTCATATCCATAATCCCCGACTTCTGGGTAAACATGAGAAAATTTACTTAGTCGAATTATATATTTGATATAAGGTAAAACCATATTCCAAAAGATACATTATTCGATCATTTACGCAATACATATACTTATACATACATACGAGTATATTCTTTATCAATTTACAATCGATTCGGTTAAAATCACATTGAGCCGTTTAAAATCTAATATATATTTTTATCGTTCCATTTTCATATGAGTGACCTATCGAATGAGTGTGTTTGATTTTTAACAGTTTATCTTCAAAGCCAGGAGTGGTATAAACATATCTTTTCCATAGTCAGCAAAATGCCCACATGTCATATCAGCCTAAAAGAATAAACAACGTATGTATATTGTACGAGTCACCTTTACCACTCCTGTTCACAATGGCCTAAGTAGTGGCTCAAGAAGACATTGTCATTGTTTAGAGGGGCGTTAATTCGTGGTTCTGGTATTGGCCGAAGTTGGCTTTGAGTTGGTTGGAAATGGCGCGTGTGTAGTGGCTAAATATATAGAACGTTGTGCCACATTGGTGTGAAGACCCAATATAGTGGCTCAAGAAGACATTGTCATTGTTTAGAGGGGCGTTAATTCGTGGTTCTGGTATTGGCCGAAGTTGGCTTTGAGTTGGTTGGAAATGGCGCGTGTGTAGTGGCTAAATATATAGAACGTTGTGCCACATTGGTGTGAAGACCCAATATTTTCCATTGTAACAATTGTATTATTTATTTGTCTATTAATTTTAAGGTGATAATTTAATTTAATATTATATTATATTATAATCTTTAGTCTGTAATTCGGTTCAAGTAAACACAATGCTTTAAGATGGACAATATAGTGGCTCAACTACTGGCCCATCGAAAAGATTAGTGTGTGGATGGATGAGCAAAAAATGACCTAGCCGTTAGGCTAGTCCACTACCGACCATAGTGAAGAGAAGAGGCTACTTCATACTTGATAATCTATTTACCAAAATACATACCAAGCACCTCTGTCCAAACTTGTCCAATAAGTTCTAGACTTAAGTAAACAGTGACACAGAAATCTAGAGTATACATCAGCTATGTAGGTTAGAACTGTTGTATGTAGAATGATAGATGTGCCTTGTTTTAGGGTTCTGCAGTTGATGTGTAAACAACTTTTATCTTATATAGTAAGATTTATGTGGTTTGCCGGCCGTAGCGTTGAATGTCCGACGCACCATAGCAGCAAATTGTCCAAAGAAAACAGGAAACGTTTGTTTATAGCAATAGGCGACATTCGAAGTGGCGTCGAGCTGCTCTATCGCCAAAAACCTCGAGGAAGCCCAGCGTAGTGCGCCCCGAAAAAACAGATTATACAATAAAAAGCAATAAGAAACAATTGCCTAATCACCGTGTATATATGTAGTATAGTATAGTATGGACGGACTCCACCCATAACCGGACACCTCTTTCCTCTTATAAGAGGACGAATTTTTTAATCCAAAACTTTTTTTTGCATGTTTTGTTTTCCCTTAACGGGACGCTCCCATACCCGAATACGGTTATTTATTAGACTAAACCTCTAATAATCGAATAACACCTAAATATTTGAAGCTTGAAATCAGTTTTATAGGAGAGAGTCCTGAGTTTCATTTTCCTAGTGAATGGCACTATGGCAGCTTTCGACGGATTTACAGGTAAGTCACTGTTGTTGCACCATTCTTGAACTACTCGTAGTGCACCTTCAATGATATCGGGCAGAATTTCCTCAAATTTGCTCCTTACCATGATCACCAAGTCGTCCGCGTAACCTTGTGTGGAAAACTTAATTGGGGATAGTTTTTGCATCAAGCTATCGACTACGATGCGCCATAGGAGGGGAGATAATACTTTGCCCTGCGGGCATCCACACATGTTCCTTTTGCTCGCAGGGCACTTTCAATGGACTCCAAGGAGGTATTGTCAAATGCTCCTTTGATATCAGAAATGCACACAATGTCGTTTCATTCAATTTCGACAACGAGGTTGTGGAGATCCGTTTAAGTAAATTTGCCGGGTTGATAGGCAAACCGTCTGGGGTGAGTGGGTTTCTCACAAGGAGCGACTCCATCGTCTTCAGCATGACCGATGTCAGGCTGACAGGTCGATACGATTTAGGATCATCCATAGATCTGCTACTTCATTTGGGAATGAAGACCACCCTCACTGATCTCCAGGCATTGGGAATGTGACCCAGCGTGAAGATGCTTCTAAAGATGCTAACCAGGTGTGGAATAAGTTCTTTCTGTCCTTCTTGTAAGGGGGCTAGAAAAATCCCATCTGTGCTGGGTAATTTGCACGGGTCAAATGTTCCAATCGCCCATTTCACTCATCTCTTTTTTATGTTTAAGCTTAGGCTAGGCTTAGGGGATACCCTTTGATACGAGAGGCTTTCCATTGAACTTTGTCTAATGCGGATAGGGCAGTTCGACCTGTGCCTGCCCATATGTGCGAATTATACTCAAGTCTCGGTCTTATGTGGGCCTTATAAACTCGCGCAAAATCAGATGGTGTAAAGTATCTTTTACAGCGATTCATGAAACCCAGACACTTCATTGCATTTTTGGCAATGTTGAAGATGTGGTCAGAGTAATTTAGTTTACTAGAGATGTTTATACCTATAGTACGTTCAATGTGGGTGAATCAGTAATGCTGACACCATCGACAATAATGGGTTGGAGAGTAGATGGGGCACGTCGTTTATTGGAAATAAGACAGCATTGAGTTTTGGAGGCATTACACTCTACTCGATTCGCTTTCCCCATGCAATAATTTTTGAGATATCTCCATTTAGTGAGTCAGACATGCGATCTCGGTTGAGAGATGTAGCATTTTGGCAGAGTGGTTTTGTAGTTCACTCGATTCCCCACAGTCTACAAAAAAAATTAACTTGGTACGATTCATCAGGACCGATTTATCAGAGAATGTGTACACATCGAGCCGAAAATGAAAATTTTACCCGCACCTACAAATAGAAACGAAACGCGCTCATAACGACACATGTTGCATACTATAAAATGCTGTAGAGATGAAATTCCCGAAAACCAGTATGCTCATAAAATCCCTGACTTGTCCGCATTTTTTGGAGATAAATTAGTCCTAGTTTATCGAATCGAGAGTTTAATTGTAGGAAATCGAAATGAAATGCAAATCACTCAGATATTTTGCGCAGAAATGCACCGTTATTTACTTATTCGCAAAAGCCTGACTCGAAAATCGATTTTTTCAACGTGTTTGATTAAAATAAACACTTTGTATGCCAAAGTTGCAGATAATTTTATAATGAATAATTGAATTTTTTATTTTTATGCGACTAACGTGGGCAGAGATAAAAGCAAAAAAAAAAACTCGAACAAGACAAAACACCCCATGAGTACCATTAGAAAATTTTTCAGGTGGTTTCAGAGTGTCTGGCATGCACTCTGAATGAACCCACTTTTCACGACGTAGCACCGACTGGCGTACATGCAGTATTTCTACATCGTTTCATTTCCATATATCATACATACATATGTGATCTATTGAAATTCGTTTTTAGGAAAAAAAAAGGGAAATGCCTAGTTGAAATGTCATTCACGAAATCTAGAGTACACATAACCAATGTAGATTAGGACGGTTACATGCAAAGCGATATATGTACCTTGTTTTAGGGTTTTGCTATGTATGCATACACGAAAGCTTAATAGCTGTTGAATACCTCTTCAAATACATACTTTGAATGAACTTTCTACTAAGGTGTATACAACTCTCTTCAGACTATCTGCTTTATTTGACAAACCAACCAAATAGTGATGGCCATCAACTTAATTGGCAAGTCACATGCTATCTTCAGCTTACTATCCAATGGAATCTACAAAACCAGATTTAAGTATACCTTGTCTAAACTTTTGAGATTTCGACTTAATATCCTTATCTTTCATATCCAATCATTTTATTTACCTACCCGTCCCTATCTTTAAAGTCAAGAAAAAGAATCAGAGGTACAATATGTGACACTTGGAAAATGTTTAGTATTTATTTAACATTTACTATAAAAATACACGACGCAGTACGGCTATCTGACGCCATAATATAATTTGAAAGATGTTCATTCCTCCAAAGATCGTTTCTATGATAAAAAAGTTGCTATGTATATCAAATATCGATACAAGTCAATAGAAACGGTAACATGTTTAAAACATTGGAGAGCTACCTTATATCTGAAGTTAATTACACTGCTTCTTTAGATAAAGAATATTCTATGAAATGAGCAGTGAATAAAAGTCAAAATAGGTTTGTATTAAAGAAGGCAACCATTTAATAAAATCTCGGTTTCAAATACACAGCTGACCGTAGTATTATGCATCCGTAAAGGATGTGAAAACGAGGCACTGTTATTTAATAGGACAATTAAAAAATTTATGTATATATTTGCGTATGTTGCGTAGATCTAGTGTGTATAGATCCCAATATTTACCCTAAAATGCACATGTGCATTTATGTCAAAGGAATTGCGAAACACATTCCATTCCAAATAAATGAAATTTGACCCTCAAATTTGAGAATGACTATTTGCTACAATGTAAACGCGCAAGACCCTTCGTGCAGATAACTGATGTTGCTCATAATAACATAACTTATCTTTATCTTAATTTCAGAATATGTTTTAAAAGAAGTTCACGTTTCAAGTGCTCTTGATGATACATCTGAACGGTATTCTGCAATTTGATTCAGAACAACGAATAAAATTTAAAAATGTGTACCTGAAGCTACATACTCGTATGTGAGAATTCATCCAACGCAAATAAATATGTATGTACGTATGGATATATTAGCCCAATCCATCTGTGCACTTTACCTCACATCAAATGATGTATTATTATTGTTATGAACCCAAATTTTCGACCTCTGCCGATGGACCGGAAGTCCTTGAGGGAGGTGGTTAAAGAGGTGTTTTTTTTCGGTTTTTTGCTTTTCTCCGTTACTATTAATCCTAGTGAAAACTTTCTGAGACAAAATCAAGATACGATCACAAAAAAATACAATACATAAAAAATGTTATAGCAATTTTTTTATATCGTAAAGAGTTTTTGAGATAATCTCACTTGAAAAACACTTTGTCACTTACTCGTTTGTTCCCAGGAAATGGGAAATCGTCGTTTTTTATGTACAGTGTACGCTCTCTGTACGGACACCTCCCATAACCAGACACAAATGTTCAAGCATCGAACATTGTTTGCATGTTTTCAAACAAATTAGACTCTCTTAACCGGACATTCCTATAGCCGCACTTTTTTTAGTTATTTTTCAGACTAAACCTCTTATAACCGGACAACTCGAGGTTTCGCAATTGTTTTTCTTCGCATTTTGATGACTTTAAAGATTCTGAACGACTGGTAAGTGACAGTGCCGGCCTTAACTATTTAAGTGCGCTGTTCAATTAATAGATAATGGCTCCTAACATTCTAGCATAGCATTCAAAATGCATGTCTGTACTTCACAAATTTGACCCTAAGTCCACTATCCTCTTTATTTGTGTGAAAGCACCACCAAAACGAGCAAATCAACATAATAACCGGTACAGATCGCATTTCGCGCCCGATTTGGGATAATCGTAATTTTAATATGGACTTTTTTTGGGTCCTGAAAATAATAGAAATTAGTCAAAAAAATTTCGAACTAAAATATTTGGCGCTCAATGTGGGATCAATGTGATTTTATCTGGTCGACGAAACTGAAGTGGGGCAATCGAATACAGTTATTTATTTGCAGTAGAAAATAATTCAAAAATGGTAGAAAATGTCCGAAGATATTCAGCGTCCAATGTGGGATTTTATTCACTCAATTAAAGCAAAATAGGCAATACAATGTCACTGGCTGTCTTAGGGCATCTTGAAGCTTTTCTATCTTAAACTAACTTCTGGGTTTTTTTTTGGGCCTACGTAACTAAAAATAGAAAAAAGTAGTCGAAAAGTATCGGGGGACTTTGAGATTCGGAGTAGAGTTCGGAAGGGGTGCATCCTCTCATCGATCCTATTCCTCATAGTGGCGATGTGTTGCATGCAGCCCTTCCCGGACCACACACAGGAATTCGACGGACCTTAATATCTTACGACATACATATGCCTACTCTCGCACAAAATAAGGGATCTAAAGGCAATTGTTTTAGATCTGGAGGCGATCACGATTAGGCTAAAGATTAACACCAACAAGACCAAGGTTTTTAACCCGCCGCGGCGCGCCGTTTCGAAAAAGAAAAGTCCAATCTTCCTATCGTCATCAGTTTCAATGGACCTTTTTCAAAAAGGAGGACCAATTCGTCTACCTAGGCAACATTGTCGCCAAAAATGGTAGCACAGAGCTCCTCATATCAACCAGGCTAAATGCGCATTCGGCATTCCGTCTAAAATCTAGCAATGCAGTATTACTCTTTGTATTAAGACCAAGCTGGGCTTGTTTCGCTCCCTGATACTGTCTGCGCTGTTGTATGGGAGCAGCACATGGAGAGTTTCCGTAAAGGGTACCAGAAAGCTGCAAGTTCTCGTCAACTCATGTCATCGTCAATTTTTAAGAATTTTCTGGTCCAAAACGCAGTGTATTTAGGCATCATCTCCGGTGGCTACCGGCGTTTAGGGTTTGAATCCCGTCCACGACGACGTTCGTGGCCATGGATGCGCAGGAGGTGCATGCTGGCAACTGTATTCTCCGAAACCAGTTTATGCCGACGAAACGTCAACTGGGCCACATGCAACAGTTGACGCGCTATGTCCCACAAGGGGTAAGGGCAATTGAGAGAGAGAGATTTTCCTCGTGGGACCAATATTTCACCTGTTTTTGATGAATACCTAAAAAGAACGACGATTTTCCCTACTTCGTGGGAACAAACGATCAATTGAGAAGGGCTGTTTTTACTGTTTGTCAAATGAGATTATCTCCAAAACTAATCAAGATACAAAAAAAAAGTGGTTCAAATGTTTTTTATGTAATTTTTATGATCTTTAGTTTTGACTCAAAAAGTTCTTCAGTAGGATTAATAGCTACGAAAATAAAAGCAAAAAAATAAAAAATAAAAAAAAACTCCAGTTTAACTTCCTCCCACAAGGACTTCTGCTCCACCGTGGAGGTCGAAAACTTAGATTTATAATATGACCACAACCATATACAAAATATAGTTCTATCCCATTTGATGCGAGGTAATCCTCCTTTGAGATGATACTCGTAGACTGACATGTATGTACATATGTATGTATTTCAACCATTTCGAAAAAGCGGAATTTTTCCAACTTACTTTTTCCTTTGACAAATTCTCTGTGATTATCCTCTGGTTGTTGTTGTTGTTTGATTTGGTGTCCTTGTTGTAGCGAACTTCGTGGTTGCAGACGTACTTCCTTGCTTCGTGGTTTTCCTTCAGGTCGCTCTCTATTTGAACGGTGGTCATTGCGATTTCGAGCTCCTTCAGTATAAGTCAGGAAATTTACGAGTAATAATCCCACTATTAGCACCAATCTCATTATGAACACATTCTACTTAATTCGTGGTGTTGCAAATTATGCCAATGAAATGATCAAAGGATGTAAAGGTTACATTTAATCCGTGCACAGTTAGAATAAAACATGCATATTTTTCGTTTTCTTCACTTCACTTAGGACCTGCACAAATTATGTATAATATAAGCATTCACAGGGACCAACCTAACAAGATCAATTCAGCATTTAACTTCAGAAACTTTCACACCAAAATAAGTATTTCAGTGGAATGCATAGCACAACACAATCTGACGCACAAATTGCAGAATATATACATATCGAAAATCTTTTGAGAATTCCGCTTCGAAATACACTATGTATTTGTTTGAAGGGGCACAATCCTTAACCGGGGCACTATACACAGGTCGCGAATTAAAACCGAACTGGTCAACTGGGTGAATCCACTGGCGCCTTCGCAATACCACAATCGCGCAAATATCAAATATAGTAACATATGTAATAGTACGCAAAAAAAACCTCCCGACGAAATGTGACAAACCACCAAAATTAGAGAGAAAACATGGCTAAAAGCGGCAGCCAACAACACTGGTTTTCACTAAACTACACCTCTCATACTCCGAACTAAAATTCTTACTAGTATCGAGTATCGTTCGGTCGGCGTATACCACTTGTGGCTGTATACAGAAGAAGTACAACCTGAACTGTAAGATAGGAAAAATCTACCGGTTTTCACAGTATGGATAAAACCTAACTTGAAAACAGGTATTAGCTAAGGTGCTCTTCTCTCAGATAAATAGTGTTCGTACACTACACACTTCCACCAGGGTTGAACTCACAAGACAAAATAGCCTGCGCACGAATTATGTTGCAATAAATCTTTGTAACGAAATGAAGGACATGTTTATGACATTCTTTTGTTATTTTCAAGATGCAGCCTTTTGTACAAGAATAAAAGAACTCGTTTTTGTATGGACGAAATGGACATGCACTACTTTACCTCAGATAGATTATCTTCAACGAATATGTGTTCCGCACATTGTTACATTGACTTGCTATTGGATTCGGGATCGCAAGGATACGGTACCTTAAAACAAAATCGACGGCGGTAATGGCGGTAATTAAATCTTGGTTCCCCGCTTTATGATTTCGGTAATAATTCTTAAATCTTGGCAAAAGACTAATTTGTATTATGTCACCCTTAACTACTCATATTCGTATGTATACTCTTACAACTATTCATGTATGTATGTGGTTCTGAATCCGCCCCTGGTATACGAGTATTTGATGTCTCAGAACAACGCACGAATTATTTTATGTTCCGCTCGTGTTCGTGCTGTGTTCGTGTCTACTTTTCAAAAGATGTTAGTTGATTATATACGGGCGGCTATAACCACTCTGATTTTTTATAACATGCCTATAACCAAAACCCCAAAGTGAGCAATATCTTTACAGGCAGAGTTGCTTCGTGAGAGATCTTGAGATTCTCTGCAGTATTGGATCATTGGTACTTTTTCTTCAGCTTCTTCGTCTTTAACTTCATCTGCCTTCTTATATATATGCATGTTATATTCGTATAGTTTTGCCTTTCATGGATTAAATAGGATAATAGTATTTTTCGACCAAACATGTCGAAGACGAAAGAGTTGACTCTGGTTTTATCTTTCATTCCTAAACTTTTTGGGAGAACGAGCGGCAGATTGTGCGGCACGATTATGTTCATGGCAGAAGTATTAGTAAAACTTGTATTATACGGGTCTACAAAAAAAATCTTTATTTTGTTCTTATGGGCGACCTTTTTATTCAAGTTTTTAACCCCGCTAGATGCCATAAAGACAAAAGCTGGTCTTTGAAATCATTAAATATGGCTGAAGCAAAGATGGCAAAATAAAGCAGAAGAAGCGGAAAGCGTTATTTTGCAATTTTTAATTTTGACTTTGTCAAACGTCCATATTATTGGGGTTTCCATATTTTTTTAAATTTTCGAATATATGTACAATATGTACATCAAGAAGGCCACAGAGCAGGTCGTGGGACAGCGAACGCGAAATGACTGGTTCGACGAAAAACGCCAAAAATCACTTGAGGCAAAGAACGGAGCTTACAGACAATGTGTCCAACTAGAGCTAAGAGAGAAAAATATGACGAGCTACGGCGAATATCAAATGGAATAATTAAACGTGAGAAATGAAAATTCTTTGACGAGCAGTTGCTGAACATTAATGATAACCTAGCTAATAGAAGCACCAGACAAGCGTAGAGACTAGTAAACATGATTAAGAATGGCTATCAACCCAGGAGTAGCCTCTGTAAGGAAAAGGATGGAAACATCATCAGCGGCACCGATAGCATCAACAAACGGTGGGCGTCCTATTTCGAAGAGCTTCTTAATCCCGCATCCCACGTCCCCATACATGAAGCCCCAATCGTTGACTAAATGATCGATCCTGGCCCCAATACACAACAGTAGAAGAAGTTGATCTCGTCTCGCAGTCACTCAAACCAAATAAAGCGCCACGTGCAGACGAGATTTTACCTGAACTGCTGAACGAATCATTGGCAAATATCAAGGCTGTTTCAGACCTGGACGATCTATAACCGATTAGCTTTTCACGGTCAAGCAGACCCTGGAAAATTCCTGCAGGGAATACAACGTTGACGTGTACCAAATCTTTGTTGATTTTAAGCAAGCATACGACAGTATCGATCGTGGTGTACTGTATAACATCATCCTGCAATTTGGAATACCAGTAAAATTAGTACGATAAACAAACATGACGATGACCAACTCCATCTCACAGGTTAGTATTCAAAATAGACTGACTGATCTCTTTGAAACATGTACTGGACTGAAGCAAGGCGATGGACTGGCTCCGACGCTATTCAACCTGAAACTTGAATACGCCATCCGGGTAATGAATGCGGACCACAGCAGCACACTGCTCTTCAAGTCGACGCAGTTAATAGCGTACGCTGACGACATCAACATCACCTGCCCGACGCAAAAGAACTGCTAAATATTCTTGACACGGCTGTAAAAGAAGTTGGACTACGCATTTACCAGGACAAAACAAAAGTAATGATGCACTCAAGAACAAGGACGCCAGGACAACCGAACACAAACGTTGGGACCCAGCAAATAAGACTATCTTCTCCTTTCTCCCAATAATGAAATCGAAGCATGTGCACAGAAATAATAAGCTCCGCATATACAAAACCATCATACGACCTGTGCTATGCTATGGCTGCGAAATCTAGACCCTTACTCAAGCCTCCGAAAACATGATAAACACATTTGAGCATAAGGTCCTTCGGCGACCGAAATGGATGGCGCATCTGGTGCAACCATGCGCTCTACGAACTGTTAGATGAGCTGGAAGTTTCGAGAATCGTTAAACTACAACGTCTACAATAGGCAGGACATATACCACGTTCAAAATTGGAGGATGCGGTCACTTGACCGAGAAAATTGGAGGACGATGATCCAGGCGGCCAGGGCCCAATGACGGGCTGTTGCGCCACGATGATGGTGAATATATGTATTTGTATATGATAGACGCATTCTTCTGTACTAGGGTGAAGGTTAATTCGAGTGAAGGATAAGTGCCGTGCAAAAAAACGTTCCAGATCAACTACAAACTCCGTTAAGAGTCAAATTGCATAGACCTCTAGCGTTAATTTATTTTTTCATCATTTTCTGATTGTGTTCCCGAGATTAAAAATATGAAGCATATCCGGAAAAATATTTATTACTAATTAGCTTGATATCAAAAATCAAATCAAACAGCGAGGTTTTAAAATTTTCCGTAATAAATTCCCCATCTATCGATGCAGACGACATCTCCTGAATATCAAACCAGTGTAGGTCTATTAACCAAGAGCTCTCCAGATTAATTCAGGTTAACGCTATTGCGTGTTGTTAACCCGTATAAACCACCACTGGAGTAGAAAAGAACGCGCCTTTTGAACGAGAAAACTCAAATCAATCATATCCACAGTTTCACCATTGATTTACTAAAAATGAATATATCCCAAGTATATTATGTGCAAATATGCGCGGGCATATTTAGAACTTCTTGCCATACAATACGGTTTCGAAACAATTTTTTCCTTTTTATACCCTAGACTTATAGTGTAGGGTATATTGTTTTTGTCACGACGGAAATATGTAACACCTTAAAGGAGTCTCCGGAGGTATAGCAATGTATATATATAAATGATCAGGGTCACCTCCTGATTCGATTTAGCCATGTCTGTCTGTCTGTCTGTCTGTCCGTCTGTCTGTCTGTCTGTCTGTCCGTCTGTCTGTCCGTTCGCACGATAACTTTCGATAGAATGAAGCTAGAGCCTTGAAATTTTCGTCAAATGTTGGAAGTGTGATCTAGTTGAATGGTATTGAAAATGGGCATGATCAGGCCAAGAGAACGCCTACCTCCCCTACATATGTAAAATAATTAAATGTATCTATAACTCCCGATTAAAGAAACATGAAAAGCTCTAGCTTTGGTAGATTACTCATGAGGGTAATCTCATACTCTCCTGGGAAAATAAAACTGATAAGTTTAAAACTAACGGTAATTTTAGAGCGGGGGTAGATGATTCCGCAGGGAGGAGTCTATCAGGGATGGTGGCGGGCCCGCACAAAGAAACACTAACTGTGTGCCAGCTGAATATTCATCACAGCAAAGCGGCATCAGCGATGATGACGAGATGCTTTGATGAAGAGAAACTGGACATAGCTTTGATACAGGAACCCTGGATTTTACAAAACAAAATTAGGGGTTTGTCACAACAAACCGCAAATCTGTACCATGCACAGGTGGACGGTAAAATAAGGACATGCATCCTGGTGCGTCATGGAATACGTGCAGTACAAATGATGCATCTCTGCTCGCCTGATCTTACGGTAGTAATGATCGGCAGTGGTGCAGGATCATTCCTAATTGCATCAGCATATCTCCCTTATGATGCACCAGAGCCACCTCCATCAGAGGAAGTAGAAAATCTGGTAAGGTATTGTAAAGAAAGAGATATGGCCCTGATCATAGGCTGTGATGCCAATGCGCACAACACTGTGTGGGGCAGCACAGATGACAATCCCAGAGGACAGCAGCTGCTAGAATTTGTGGAAAAGTACAATCTGCTGGTAGCAAACAAGGGGGTCGCTCCCACCTTCGTGGATGCACGAAGGGCTGAAGTGATCGACATTACCCTAAGCTCTGTTAATATGCTTGACAGAGTTCAGAATTGGAGAGTGGTGGACAGGCTAACCATGTCTGATCACAGGGCTATCCAGTTTGAAATTCTGTATGGCAGAAAGCGGAGTAGCGAACGCAAACGTATAAGAGTGCCAAAAAATACTGATCGTGTTAAGTACGAGACATATTTATTGGAACAAGTCGAGGATATTCAAGACGGAATACCTCGGAATACGGTCGAGATAGAGCGAACAGTGGAACAACTGAACTCCGCTATTAATCGCGCCTTCGAACACGCTTGTCCCTCCACAGTAGTGGACGAAAAGGACCCAACACCATGGTGGAGTAGGGAACTGGAGTCTATGAAAGAGACAAGGAAAGCCTTTAACCGTTACATGAGGGAGAGAGACTCTCACTCTTGGGAACTATACAAGGATAAAAAGAGGGAGCTGAAAAGAACCTTACGTCTTCGGAAACGAAATACGTGGAGGGAATTCTGCTCTAGCATGAAGGATACGTCGGAAGTATGCAGATTACAGAAGATGATATCGAAAGACACTGCTTCGAAAATGGGGCTGATACGCAAAGCTGATGGTTCCATGACAGAAACAGTGGAAGAAACGTTGCAGGCCCTGATGGAGGTACATTTTCCTGGAAGTTTCAAGTCAGACCAACCATGGCCTCAAAGTAACATGGGAGCTGGTGGGGTAAGTCAACAAGAAGCTGAGAGGATAATAACTCCAAATGGAGTCAAAAGTGCTATAAACTCTTTTGCTCCATTTAAAACGGCTGGAATGGACGGAATATTCCCGGCACTATTACAGTGGGGCATGAGCGCTCTACTAGATAGGATCCGGAATATATTCGTCGCCTGTCTTTCAGCAGGCTACATCCCGAAGGCATGGAGGGAGGCTAAAGTGGTCTTCCTGCCTAAACCGGGAAAGAAAGACTATACAGAGGCAAAGTCCTTCAGGCCGGTTAGCCTTACATCATTCCTGTTGAAAACAATGGAAAAGGTGTTGGTGGACTACCTGGAGAACACCACGCTAATGTATAGTCCTCTGAGTAGGTGCCAACATGCTTATAGAGCAGGCAGATCTACGGAAACCGCTCTACATGAACTTGTTAGAGTTGCAGAGAGAGAGATTAACAATGGCGGGATCGCTATGTCTACTTTTATGGATATAGAGGGTGCTTTTGATAAAATCTCCTTTACCAAACTAAGGAACGCCCTGTTTGAGCGGGGGGTTGATTACATTATAATTAAGTGGATCGACTCTATGCTTAAGCAGAGGGCGGTAAATCTTAGCAGTGGATGTGACAGAATACGGGGTAAGGTAGTCCGAGGATGCCCACAAGGAGGTGTTCTTTCGCCTCTACTGTGGAATATCACCGTGGACAGTCTTCTCTGGAAACTGGACTCGATGGGCGTACACACTGTAGGATACGCCGATGACTTGGCACACACGGTCAGTGGAAAGTTCATGGACTCAATTCTAGGTTGCATGGGACAAGCTCTCAAAGTAACCGAAGAATGGTGTAATGAGCAAGAGCTAACCATAAACGCTAGTAAATCAAACACTATGATTTTTACTCGTAAGAGGAAAGACATAGAGATAACTCCCTTACGGCTTTTTGGTTCGGAAATCAAGGTGTCCAAGGAAGTGAAGCATCTAGGAGTTACCTTAGATGCGAAACTAACTTGGAATGTTCACGTTGATGAAAAAATCCAAAAAGCGAAAAGGATTTTGCATCAATGTAAGAGAGTGTGTGCTCGTAGGTGGGGAATTTCACCTAAAGCGACACACTGGATTTACACAATGATGGTAAGACCTATTCTAGCCTATGCATCAGTGGTATGGTGGCCAAAAGCCATGCAGAAAACCACAAAGCAGAAGCTAGATGGGGTACAAAGGATAGCTTGCGTAAGCATATGTGGTGCAATGCGCACCACACCAACGCGAGCAATGGAGGCATTGCTGGGACTGCCGCCATTGGACTTATTTATAAAGAAAACGGCGGCGCTTTCGGCAATACGCATGGAAAGGGATGCCATGTGGCATCGCTTTGGAACTAGCAGCGGTCATAAGAGCATCCTAGACATTATTCATGATGAGGTCAGGGAGACTCTAATGCCGGTAGAAGGCATGAGTAGACGTAGGGTAGTTGAAAGACTACACAAGACTCACATTGCAGATGGAAACATACATAATGAGTGTATGTACAATGACATCAGCATTTTTACTGATGGCTCTTTAATGGACGGTAAAGCGGGGGCGGGGGTTTACTCTGAAGAGCTAAACCTAGCATGTGCGCTTAGTCTACGAGAGTATGTGTCCGTATACCAGGCAGAAATGCTTGGCTTGTTGCATGCGTTGGACCACTTGCTTGAAGGTCAGGTGCGGGGGAAGAAAATCCTTATTGCACTGGACAACCAATCGGTGATCAGACGCATGCAGCAGACGAACATAAACTCTAAACTGGTACTAGAGTGTGTCCGGAAGCTCAACACGTGTGCCTCAGAAAATGAGGTTACGCTGATGTGGGTAAAAGGACACATAGGTACAACAGGAAATGAGGCGGCGGATGCCCTAGCAAAACAGGGATCTGCGGCAACTTTCATTGGCCCAGAACCCAGAGTTGCTCTGGGGAACGGCATGATTGGAGCGAAGGTTGGGAAGTGGATGGACTCCATGCATCAACAAAGATGGCAGGAGCTAGTCACTTGCAAACAAGCTCGGAATGCAATAACCAGCCCTTTAGGCAGGGAAGCGAGAAAGGTACTTAGTTATAAACGGAGTACCCTAAGCTGGATAACTGCCTTGGTCACAGGGCATGGTAATTTTAAGGCTCATCTGGCCAAGATGAAAATCGGGGAAGATGACGTTTGCAGGCTATGCCTGGAGGAGGCCGAGACGGCAGCACACATTGTGTGCGAATGTCCAGCACTGGCTAGCACGAGGTTGAGGATCACAGGCAGGCACACGATAAGTGTAGAAGCCATGAGTGAACTCAGCTTCAAACAAATGCTAGCAATAACACGGGACTCAGTGATGAAGAAAGAGGTCGACAATTATCAGTCGACATCTGGAAGCCACTGATGACCGGGAGGGGGCGAAAAGGGACCCAAACGTAAGTGGTCTGCTTCGGCTATCCCCCATAGTATATAATAATAACGGTAATTTTCTTACAAAGAACCCCGTACTCCCCTACTTTTCAGGTTTTTTGTCTATAACTCCTGAACCAATTGACGTAGACACCTGATTTTTGGCGTGTGACCTTGAAGTGAGAAGCTGCTTAAGATTATGTAAGTTGGGCATAATCAGATCAAAGAAATGCCTACCTCCCCTACAAATTTCCAAAAATTAAATATTCCTTTAATTACGATAACTTTCGAAAAAATGATACCAGCAAGTTGAAAATTTGAAAGAATGTTGCTAATAAAACCTACTTTGTTGGTATTGAAAATGGGCAAGATCCGACTCAAGGAACCCCCACCTCCCCTACAAATGAAACTTCAAATAAGCGATAACTTTTGATAGAATGAAGCCAGCAACTTGAAATTTTGGTAAAATGTTGGAAGTGAGATTGAGCTAGTTGGCATTAAAGATGGGTAAGATCCGAGCTAAGGAGCCCCTACCTCCCCTAGAAATGAAACTTAAAATAAGCGATAACTTACGACAAAATTAAGCTAGCGACTTGAAATTTTGGTCAAATGTTTGTAGTATGATCCAGTTGACTAATATATAAAATACGTAAATTCCGACCATCGAAACCCCTACTTCCCCTACCAAAGAAACTTCAAATAAGCGATAACTTTCGATAGAATGAAGCTAGAGACTTGAAATTTTTTTTAAATGTTTATAGGGGGATCTAATTGGTTGATGGAAATGCTGGCCAAGATCCGACTCAAGGAACCCCTACCTCCCCTACAAGTGAAACTTCAAATAAGCGTTAATTTTCGATAGAATGAAGCTAGCGACTTGAAAAATTGGATAAATATTCGTAGAATGGGTTAGTTAATTGATTTTGAGAATGGTCAAGATCCCACTGAATGAGTGCCAACCTCCCCTATGAACTGGCCATATAAGAGACCCACTTTTAATGCATATGGTCGTTGCCAATTGGGACTTTTGGTATCACCACTAGGTCTGTACAAGTCTAGGGTATATACACTTCGGACTGGTTTTGGTTCTTTTGGAATAAATTATAGCCTCCGCCAAGGCTTTCCCTGTGCACTCGCTCGGGAGGAAACTAAGACGTGTGCAAAAAATCAGCTCTCGGGGCGTTCTCTATTAAGCTGTAGTCCTGCCAAGAACGACAAGAACAAGAATGACACAAAGAGAGCGGCGATGTTCATCGGCACTTTGGGCCCGTCCTATGCCAATATATTTTAATTTTGAACCATCTGCTTTCAAATTGTCTACGATCTGCTTTGAAAAATGTTATCCTTATCGCCCGATTCAGGAGATACCTACATCTACAGCAAATACAATAAGCCCTTTTTTCTAGATCAAAGGAGTCAAAATACCATCAACAGTAGTCTACTGCATTCGTCTCAAGGCTCCCAGTCATATGATACCCATCTTGCCTTACATCACTTCATTGCCAAGAATGTCCTTTTTCGTCATCAAAGGACTCAAAATGACTTAGACAATAGTCTAATGCATTCGCCTCAACATCCCCAGTCCATACCCATCTTGCCTATATATCATTTCATTCCCAATGAAAATGTCCTTTTCCTGGCCGAAGGACTCAGAATCCCATTCAACGGAATGTCCCTTTTCCTTACCAAAAAATTCAAAATGACTTCAACAGTAGTCTAGTGTATTCGCCTCAACAAGCCGTCTCATATGATACCCATCTTGTCTAAATATCAATTTAATGTCAAGAAGGTCCTTTTACCCTGACGCACGCCTGCAACAGGACCAAAATATCACCATGTGGTATTTATAATAACCCAAGGAAGCTACGTGTCAAATTTCGTTGAAATCGCAGAAAATGCATGGAAGAGTGATTTTTTAAAAAACTTAGGCGAGTAACTCTGCAGCAGAATATACTGTTAGTCCAGTCGATGACGGGATTTGCTGCCACCGTTCCATGATCAGGTTCACTCAAGGAACCTACCTATATATACCGATTTGGTTGAGATCGGACCACGGAAAGTGCTTCGACTAACACACAAACGGACAACATGGATCATTGCATATGCCCGCACATCATATAAATATATGGGACAGCCTAAAGATTGAAAAAAATGAAGTGAGTTTCAAACTGCCATTACTCGGTTTATTTTTATTGAATCGAGTTAATTTTTGAAAACATCCTTAGAGGATCTATAAGAATGTTCCTACCAAATTTCTTCCCCTGAAACCTCCCGGGGGCCAGATCTACAGAGGACTGAAAACAGGTAAAAACGCGAAATCTTTGTGCCGCGTTAACAGTGTTTCATGATCACATTTCGTTATTCTTTTGTAGGCGAACGGGACGCGGCCCTAGGTTAGGTTTTTGTAGATTAGACGCAAGGTACCGTCAGTCACAAGACACAACCTTTTTAGACCGTAACTCCAGTCTACCTTATTTTACCTTAACGTTACCTCATGGTTTTTTTTTATCCTACATAAGTGTGAATTTACAGTAGAAAATAATATAAAAGCGGATCCTGCGTTAAGCGCCGAATACTTTTAGGCGCTTAAATGGACCCCGCATTTATACGGGAATGGACAATCGAATTGGCGCGACGTACCGTTATTCACGAGACACACAAACCGAAACCTTTTTAAACCTTATCTTAATGATATAACCAAAAACCTCTCGATTATTTTGTTGATGACAATCCTCGAATATTTCATCAACTACTCGTTCTTAGTAAGTACTTCGAAGTATTCACAAAATTTTATGATGGCCTATGTCTTCGAAATACGTGATCGTTGCAAGTTAAAATTTAAAAAGTGAAAAGTGAAATTTAGTACACATAATTTCACAGAAATCGGTTTTGCCCGGCTCCCAGTTATTTAATTAAGTCCACTGTATCTCCTATGTGTGTAATCTGATCAAGTCGAAATTCATAGCTAAGACAATTAACTTGTTATTATTTTTACTAAGTTTCATTACAATTGGTTCACTCGCTTTTAAGATATAACATTAAATCCACCCTTACTTCTAATATTCGGCACACTATTGACTACATTTCTGAAATACATACGTCATAAAATCAAATTGAAATTTACACATAAATCAGATAACCAACTACTTAATATGTGTACTAAATTTTTTTAAAATCGGTTAACCCGAACTCGTGATATTGTTTTTTGTCCACTTTTGCATACATTTCGCGACACTGTGCGTCGGCTCTTGCGGACGGAAATGGATTTCCAACCGATCGATGTCAACCGAGGAGTATGGGAATAGCTCTCCACTCGAATTAAGACAACTTTCTTCTTTCATATGTAGAGATTGACATTTAATTGGGAGGGTAGGTGTAGGATGTGAACCTCATCATTGTTGCTACTCTTGCTGAATTTGCTGCTTCAAATAATTACCGGTGTTCAGGAATTCGAGAGTTGAGATAGCCCATAGAAAACTCCATAGCACAGTTGAATGGGGAGGTTAACAAACTCTTAAAACATGTGTGGTATACAAAGAATATAAAATTTAATTAAACAGATACTAATTTGACTTAACCCCCAGGGGGCATAGCGCGTCAACTACTTCTGCGCGCCATCGTACTCGGTGCTGGGCAACGGGACGAATCTGTGGCCACAAGTTACCCAGCAAAGCACACTAGTCGGCCACAGATCGACGCCATGAGTTTCTAGGACGCCCCCTTGGTCGGCTTCATTATAACTCCTGTATGATAATACTAAATCTATTTTATGTAATTCGTTTGTACAAATTTGTCCAAACAATATGTTTAGCTCACTTGCCACTACCTAATTACCGGGATTAAATTGCACATATATAAGTACGCTAACTTCTATTCATATAAAACTCGATATTACTGGCAGTATTCTTTAAAAAAAATATGAGACCAATTTGGAATGTTCAAATAACTATTATCTTGTGTTTGATTTGGTGTTTCGAATAAAAAAATGAAATGTACATAGAAACTTTTTAATTAAATTGAACAAACAAGAAATGCTCCATTCCATTCAAACATGCATATTAGGCCAGACCCAAATGAGATCTAGCGAAAACTGAAGAAACTCGTAATATGGATCCTGGTTTGCTGGTTATGTGCGCAACACTGTGGCTTATGCGTTGTTTTATCAAATATATATTATTCAAAACTAGAACTAATTCTAGTTTTTTTCGAAAAGGCAGCGAATCCCATTCCGTTACCACTTTATAACACCTAAAACCGCATTTTACATGTTCAATGGCTTATCCAAACATGAGTTAAGTGGAGAGTGTTTGAATCTTGGCTTGTGTTGATCGCACAAAAGGAATAAGAAAAAATATAGATTCATCATCTTTTACTTTTTCAGTGTCTTCATAATTGGTAGACTTTGACTTTTAACGTTTCACTGTCCCTCTGGCGTTGGAATTCGCCTTATTCGTTTCTCGTCGACTACTCTTGTTCACCTGGTTTCATCTTCAACACCGTGCGGGTCGAGACCACAAGCTTACCTTTATGCAGGTAAATTTTTCTTGTTTATCACGAAAAGTTGATCGTGGAGATTTTTCAAGATGATTGTGTACCTGACTGTTGTGTTTCGGCCGGGCTATAGCGGGCTGCTGGACGCTGTACCGCCATGTCTGCATGTGATCGTCGAGAATACCTTCAACGCAGAAAACATAATGGAACGAGAAGAATAGACAAATTGGATTTGAAGTACAGATCATGCAGCACTAGACAAAGGCCTTTAAAATCGTTATCTTCTTATGTTTTTCGTGCAGAACTAATATTCCAAGGAGGGTATGTATATAAGTATCAAGTATGAGATGAGTATGTATATAAGTAGGATAAAAAAATGATGAATGTTGTTTTTCACATTTAACGTTTTGTCCAGGGTACAGAGCCTATTGTATAATGACCAGAAGAATATGTTCTTTTCAAAATTTAACACATGTAATATTCGTAGATTGTTATGGACGTAAGCGCCTTGCTTTTTTTCCAAGTAGGTATACTTTTTTTATTCAGTATTAAGCGGGACGTATCCTATACGAAATAAATGGAACTGCCACTTTCGTATAGCTCATTTATATTGCGCCGACATAATTCATCATTTACTGGTATGATTGGGCACTAAAAAAATTATTCGAGACTTAAGTCTGAGATGTACGTAGATATTTTCCTATCCTGAAATTAAAGGACGTGCCAACGTTTTTTTGTTTTTTTTTTTTTTATTTGCAAACTACTTGAAACGCTCATACAAAGCTTCAACTAAATGGTTTTTAACGGGCGCCGTGAAATATGAAAAAGTTAGATGAGCAACAAAATTTACTTGGTACATATCCGTATTGGGTGCATTCCTTTTGTAGACAGCAGAGTAGGGATGGCGGTTATTGGAAAATCTACCGGTTGTCCGGTTGTTGCGGTTATTTTCGCCATCGGTTTAACCGACCCAACCTACCGGTTATGGGAAAAACCGGTTCCGGTTATTTAATAATAATAAGTTAATAATTGTTGACAAGCTTGCGTTATTTTGTAGATCCTTCGGCAAACATGTGTTTGGGGAGCAACTTATACCTTCAGTGTAATAGCCGCCATACATTATGCGATCCGTGCCTGATAAATCGGCCGATGGATCGCTACAAAATATCAGCTGATCAAAATTATATGGAACAGTCAAAAAAATCGTCAACAATAGGCGCATACACAGGCCGATCCATCGGCCGATATTGATGTCGGGCGACGGATCGGCCGATCGATCGGTGTGTGTATGGCACGTTTTAGACTTACAAAATAAGTAAGAATTGCACTGAAGAAAAGTTGCTTCCCTAACACATGTATGCAAAGAGTCTACAAAATAGCGCAAACTCAAAATCTTCCCTTTTCACAAATCAAGCTTTGGGCCAATAGTTTGTATCCAGTCTATTCATAAATACTCTTTCGCTTATATGTTGATCCGTTAGTTTCCGTCTCAATAGACCACCCACATCATTTAAAGTTGATACCAGTCGTTCAGAGGCCACGGAACTCCCGATCAAAGCTAAATATTTTTGTGCAATAAATGACAAACCCGGCATGCAGGTATTGCTCTTCTCCCAAAAATTGAAAGGATCACTTCCCCTATGAAGCAACGGCTGCTGAAGATAGAGTTTCAATTCATTTGGAAATGATTCCACTGGAGCACCCTTGGCTACTTCCTAGTCATGTGATGACCAAAAAGGATTTTAGTTGTTTATGACATCAGCCCTTTGAGGTAAGGGTGAACGTTTGCCAATGTCAGCCAAGTGGTGCTTAACTTCTTGGCTAAAATGATGGCTTAGCTGGCAATAATGGGGCTCAAGCATATTTTTGTTGGTGCATGCGTTTTTTTTTTAAATAGCCACTGTAAAAAAACGGTCCCATTAAATTTGAATCAGAAGGACAAATGGCTGAATTTTTCTTCTTCTCTGGCGTCGAACGATTTGAAAAAACAAGTTAGCATTTTCGCATGTCGGTTATTTTTCCCCGGTTATTGGATTTATAAAGTAGTACCGGTAAAAAACCGGACAAAAATAGTACCGGAGATAACCGGTTATTCGAAATGGAAAATACCGGTTGTCGGAATAACCAGTAGGTATTTCCCATCCCTACAGCAGAGTAGAGAAGGGCAAGCGACAAAAAAAATGTTACAGAACAGATCAAAGTGGCGAAGTCGAAAACAGGGCATATCTTTGCTGGAAGTGTGTCTTGGTTTAGTTTAGCATTCAGACGTCAACTCAAATTTCAGAGGAAACTTAAATCCTTAGTACACATACAATCGGACAAATTTCCTTTAGGCAGCAGAATCACTTTTATGTTTACTATTCCATATAATTACACAAAATGAACATTTTATTGACAGTATGTGCTCATCAAACTGTAAACTGCTCGAAAACTTCGACACCTGTGCCGCCTGCTCTTCAAAATGTGAAAATACGAACGAAGCAGCATTCTTGCACTAACCTTCTATCCAGAGCAGCTCAGATCAAATTGTTAACCTGCTCTTCATGGCTGTTAAAAAAAGAGCGCACCTATTGGCATGTAGTGCTTAGTATTGAGGGGCTTATGGGCAATGAAACAAATATGGGAATGCTAAAAAAATGAACTTAAGAAAAATCGAGATACATATCACAAACGAAACCGGAAAGTAAAGGGCTTCGCCCGCAATCCGACGGTTTTGTAGTGTTCGATGCCAATAGCAGACGAACTGTCCTACTCCTGGAGATACTTAACCATTCATGTTAAAGCTAAATTGCAAGTTGTTAGTTCGCAATAAAAAAAAATTATGATTTTAAAAAAATAATTAAAAACACCATTTACTTTAAACTCGCAAATTCATTTCGAGTCGAAATCTCCGGATGCATTTCAGGCAGCCTTCCGCCCATCATCAGCAACACGACTAAAAATTCGGGTTTACATGTCAAAATTCACATATGTCTCATTTAAATATTTTAATACAAAAAACTAACACATGTATAAAAATAAAGACACCTCAAAAAAATTTATAAAAACGTGTATGGATATATGACTAGAAGATTAAATTAATTATAAGAAGACTAGAATAGAAAAAAAAATTAAGAAAAATTATAGTTAAAATCACAATAAATAATATTATAAATCGGGCACTGAAGCAGGGCGGAAGTTGCTCCCGAAACACCTGTTTGTGTTTTACAAAATAAACAATCTACAGTATAAAAGGAAACTCGGCTTTTCCAATTAATATTGACTAACTGTAGAAAACAAAGGAACTAATACGAAAATTTTACGTGATTGTTTATTTATTTATTATTTACAAGTTGGAGCCTTTTTACCCATCCGGTGGGCACTGCTATCATCGAGAGATCTATTGTGCCATAGCCCATATTATTGCAAAAGACTCTCCACCATTTTTACGAAAATGGTATTATGTCTTTTGAGGGAGTTTTCCTGAGAACTGCAGGGCTCACCGTGGCTTGTGCCAGAAACTTAAACCTGGCCCGCGCGATTGCCGGAAATTCGCACAAGATGTGCGTAGTGGTTTCATCTTCCTTCATACACAGGCGACATTCAGTTTCGCTAGACAGGCCCATTTTATTTAGGTGGTATCTCATCCAGTGATGACCCGATAAGTATCCCACAAGAACCCTAAGATCGGCTCTATTCATGCAAGTAGCATTATTGTACTTGAAGGAGGTTATAAGCTCCTTCGATTGACTCAGCCCCGGAAGATCATCCCAGTATTGTTGCATTATCCACCCAGACCATTCTCTAATAACTATTTGGCTCTGCTTGAAAGACACCGACTCCCTGTTCGGTTTAGATCCATCAGTAAACCACATAATACACTTAGGATCAGGGCAGGGGTTACCATTTTCCCATTCCGAGCGGTCCGGGATGAGGGCTGAGAATTTGCTGTCGAAGCAAACCTCTCGTTGTCATGTAATCTGATCTTAGGTATATCTGCATTCCAGGAATTTGTTTCAGAATGCTCATATGACCTATATGATTGATGTGTACGTCAGAAGTGAGATGTACTCTCAGTCTCAGCGAAGTTAATCCAATAATTGCCTCTAGAGGTCGCCACCCATGAACGAGCACAACCACGACCAAACTTCCATCGAACCATCAATTTCATAGAACGTGTGGAAAAAAAGATTCCCCCTATTTCCACCGTTCTATGATATTTGATGGTTCGATGGAAGTTTGGTCGTGGTTGTGCTTGTTCATGGGTGGCGACCTTAAGACACACGTTGGGCTTGTATGCAAAGCCCCAGTGATGCCGAGGCAAGCAAAACGTTGTAGCTTATTGCACTTTAGTATGGTTGAAGACTATCGGGTCTTAGGCCACCATACAAGCGCAGCATATGTCACCATAGGGCGCACCAGCAGACAGTGCAGGCATTCAATCGTATTTGTAGTGAGCCACCAGGCCCTTCCAAACAGATTTCTACAGGCCCACATTGAGGGAGTGGCCTTGCTTAATACATTCCCAGCAAAAAGTGTGGCTAACCAAGAGGGTAGGTACCTGGTTAACCAAAACATGAAAATCATAGCCGCACGGGTGTTACGAAATGTTAAGGATAGGGTAATAAAAAAATTCATCAATGTCACAGGTATTTATTTTATTTTAGTGTAGACATCGATATAATAACAGGAAAAAAATCGTGCAGTTTTGAAATTCTGCAAAATTATTGTAATGAAAGCAGCCTTCTGAATATATGCTCCAAAGTCTGCATTGATACGGGGTGTGGGAGAGAGGGGTCAAAGTCTTTTTTTTTCAGTTTTCTTTGGTTGGTCTACTATTTTATGGTCTAATGCAGTATATACCATTCTGTAGGAAATTTGATGTGCTTCAATTCGCTTTTAGAACTTTCTTTTGAAAAACTCATAGGTTTCGAAACATTTAAGGAAAACTGAGAAAAGAACTTTTGACTCCCTCTCCCCTACACTTCCGGATCCCTATCAACGGAGACTTTGGAGCACATATTTGGAAGGCTGCTTTTATTAATTTTGCAAAATTCCAAAATTACACGATTTTTTTTACTGTTATTGTTCTGGATAGAACTGGTTGTTAGTGTAATGCATCCGATTGTTGTTCTGCACTTGATCTGGACTGCCAAAAAACGCAATTATTATATCGATGTCTACACTAAAAAAAACCGAAATATTCAAGAAATACTGGAAAAAAATACTTATAGCCCCCTTTGTCCTGTACTTCCGGCCCCCTATCAAGAGGGGCTTTGGAGCATACATTCAGAAGACTCTCTACATGATTTCAGTTAGTAAAATAAATAAATAGTAAAAATGTATATGAAAGCATCACCAAACCAATCAAATTTTTAATTATGTATTCGCAGACACATTTTTAGCCACAGAATATTTGGTTTTTGCAAGTTTCTCAAGACGACTCGTATAATACTATGTGCAAATAAACATGAAACTCAATCATTAAGAAAGTTAAAAAAAAAAGAAGAACAAAGAAACAAGAATAACAGGCTTCATTTGGTGGTAAAATTAATTTTTTCACGCGCTTCTCGAATCGACTGGTATTTCATACGTTAATACTATCGCTTGTGTTATGTCTCAGTCCGAGAACAATACCATAGCCGCAGAACCATCAACATATTTTTAATATCTTTTTTTTTTATAGCACAAAACAAGATTTCTAAAATCCGACAGAATGCATGCATGTTTTTTTTCTTACATGTTTTTAATGACATCTAAAACGATGAGATATTAGGACAAATTCTCAAAGATGTTAAAAAGTTACGTATTAATGAAAAAAGGGGTGAGTATGTACATAATAGCCGTATTATATAAACGTCAAATAAATGATACAGAACTGATCCAGGATAAGAAGTGTCAAAATCGTGGACCGTAGAGGCAGATGTTTTCCATATGTCAGGAAGCAATACAAAAATCGACAGTAAACTCAAACACCAGTATATTTTGGATGATAATACATTTTGGCAAATTTAACTGGGGTAGTATAGAACCACTGCATGAGGGCACGATTCCTTGCAATTACCAAAATAATTATTGATGCGCAAACAGCCATGTCATGTCTGTGCCATCTAACTTTTCAACGACAAAACATAGTAGCCAAATATATTTTACATACATATATATCGAGGACAATTCCAGAACAGAGTGCAAAGAAACGCGCCTAATAGGTTTTCACAAGTATGTATATATACTTATATGCAGGGGCGCACAGAGAAATTAGGGGGTCCGGGGCAAATAAATAGAAAGGGGCCCTTTGACAAAATTTATGTGTTTATTATGTTTTTTTTACAGTGTATTACTGAATTTTCTTTCTTGCTTTAATGACGCTAAATTCCTGAATGACATCCTCGAAATTTATTGTACTTGCTTTTTCGTGTTCAATAGAGAGTAACAGTAAGTTATCCAATCTGTCCTCAGCCATCGTAGATCTTAGTCTACTCTTTATAAGAGATAATTTACTGAAAGCTCTTTCTCCGGACGCCACAGATGGTGGAAGCACTAACAAAAGCCTCAGTGAAATACATATTTGGGGCAAAATGTTTTCGTACCCGCATGAACATATAAGATTAAGAAGCTCCAAAGCAGAGTTAAAATTCCATTCCATGAGATTTCTTATTTTCCACAACAAACCTATTTCCTGGCATAGATCAGCCTCGACCAAATCTTTGGGGTATGCAGCTTTTCAAGCGTGAGCAGCAGATGTAACGATATCCTCGACTTCGTCGTCTGACTGCGACTTGTCTTCTGAGTGGCTCCGTTCACTTGGTTGCTGAAGAATCGGCGTGTGCAGTCTCGACAACTGGGATAATCTTAAGCGCAGTTTGTCAACCTCGGTTAAAAGTATATCTATGATCGGGAAGAATATTTCAACCTTAAAGCAATCTTCGAGGCCTTTGAATACGTGCTCTGCGTTGAAGTTTTTATTATGGAATCGTTTTCTCTTCGTTTTTCTTTTATCATTCAGCATTTCAGAGTCAATGCCCAAATTTGATGCAATTATTTTGGTTACAGTCAATAGGGTTGGCCAGAAATCTCTCAAGCGACTGATATCATTCAGAAGTTTATCCACACTACGGGCTCCTACTTCTATCGTTAGTTTCGAATTTTGGAGAATCTTGTTTGTATCGTCCAGAAATTGAAGTAGCTTGCTCCAAATTGTTGTGAAAAGGATGAAATCGAAGGATTGTAGCCACTTAAGTATGAAGATAATATCTGATTGGATCTCAGATGGTACGTCAATTTCGAGGGCTTTCTGTAGAGATTCAACGATACCGCGATAGTTACATAACGGGCGAACAGCTTCAGCTGGTACTCCATCTTGTGGTGGATATCGCATGGAGAGAAAGGTTCGCGGTTTCCTGAAAAATTTTCCACCTCACTGGACTAAGAGAAAATATTTTTTAAAGTTTTTCAATATTTCCGAAATACGTTTTAGCCTTCATGCTTGTTTTCATCGCAAGTACGCCACATAGGTTCAGCGTGTGTGCACTGCAAGGCGTGTAATAAGCTTGCGGATTCTCTTGTGAAACGATGGCTTGGACTCCAGAATTTTCGTTGTCGAATCCTTGACCTCTGCACAAGTTGAAATCGATGTTACAGTCTTCGAGCACTTGTTTAATTTTCGATCCAATTTCGACTCCTTTTTTCTTCTCAAAATCAGCAAATCGCGACCAGTTGCAGAGTTGAAAGGAAAAGACCAGATGTTCCACTTTCTCTGAAATAATCTTCTCGATGTCCCCTAAATGGAAGGCCCTTTCGAGTCAAAAATAAGACAACATCGGGGATGGTGGCCAAAATTGTTGTGCATTTTCTTGTTTCTTCTTTTAGGAGACGCATTGACGTTTGGTCGACAGTACATCCCGCTGATATCCTCTGGGTCAATTCCTTCCATTTGATGTATCGGTCTTTGTGAATGACATTTTTGTTTTTTTTTTTCACCATAATGTGTCTGCTGTAGGAAGAAATGTGCGCAAATGCAAAGAACAAACCAAATTCCAAATACATAGATTGAAATTCAGAGTGTGTATTTTTCACAAGTTTGGATTCGCAACGAGAGGGTCCTTGCCGGGGCCCAATCGGATACGGGGCCCGGGGCAAATTGCCCCTGTTGCCCCCCTTCTGTGCGCCCCTGCTTATATGTACATATGCTCAAACCTTCAATAAATTAATATGGGAAATATTGTAATTATACATAATAATACAAATACGTAAAAATGTTGAACAAGCTTTAAAAGAAATTTTAACGGAGAATTCCACCTGAAATATATCATATTGAATCATTTGTATTCATGTGGTATATATACATGTGTACGTAACTATTTGTATCCGTCTCTCTTGCATTCATATGAGTATTGAAAGATACAAAAATCATCAACGCATACAATTGTAATTCTCTGAAAAAAAAAGCAAATACGCGAGCATCACCCATTTTGCGGTTTCTTTTGAAAGTTTAGCTGTTGTGCTCGCCATGAGAGTTAACCTCCATAATCTGTACATTATCGCGGCGACTCCCGTCCCAAAAGAATCCAAGATGCGGCCATCGTGTAACTAAACTGCATCGTGGAATATACTCTTTTCATGTTTTCTTTTCTCCAACCTTTTCACGACTTTACTCCAAACTAAACCGGTTTTCAATCAGGCGAAATTCCAAAGAAACCATATAATGACCTCACCAACCACAAGGTAAGCCGCCTGCTTGGCGTTGTTCGTACAATTGTCATCTTTCCGTTCACTGACTGAGGAGGCATATTAAAATTTGGTCCATCGTGGATGCTGCCGGTTTATTTAATTTTACAC
Source organism: Chloromyia formosa (assembly GCA_964017055.1). Taxonomy (NCBI): domain Eukaryota; kingdom Metazoa; phylum Arthropoda; class Insecta; order Diptera; family Stratiomyidae; genus Chloromyia; species Chloromyia formosa. Next base: position 3,286,942 of record OZ024818.1, on the reverse strand, counting down.
GAAACAAACATTTTTGAATATCATACATAATAGTTCGTTCAATAAATATTTCAATCTCGATTTCGCCTGGCAACATCATCGAATATGTGTTCCATACGCTTATTCGGTGTGGATCGTGGGATGCAAGCTCAGATGGTATTACCAACTAGTTAGTGCCAGATTATCTAAGACACAAACCGATATGTTTCTTTAAAAAATTCGACCATTTGAAATTACTCGGATATTATATTGCCGGCAGAAGCAATCGCAGCAGCAGAGGCATCAGCAGCGGCTGTGTGTTGGGTGATCTGTATCGCGAGCTGAAAGCAGTGACTATGGTAGCACGAAATGCCATATCGTCTTCCGACACAATACGTAAATTCCGATTTTTCTCATTATTTTGCAAAAAAAAAGCGAAGCTTTCGTTCGACACTTTAATGCATAAAATCTCGTTTTTTCTTTCTGAAATTTCAAAAAGTTTCCCCGGCATGCTGATCTCGCTGTACTAAAGCAGCATTTAAGAATTTTGCACGAAAAAGGGGATCTGCAGATGCTGCTGCCACCCCAATGTACAATAATTCGCTTAAGAAGAATATGTAAATACGTGCATTCAACTTGACAGGTGAGCGCCGCTGCTGCTGCCGGCATTGTAATTTCCGCATAACAACAAAAGTGCTAAGCGGGCGATGAGCTTCGAATTTCGTGTTATCTATAGGCGGGTGCACTGATTAAAGTGGAAGTTCCACGAAATATTTTTCGTGTTATAGCGGGCGCGTTTTGGCGAGCATCTACCTTATCTGGTTCGGCAATCACGATTCTGATTTTTTTGACTGTTCTCCTAAACGCCTTCCCCTGCATTTCTGATCGGGTTTAACATGTACCCCCTCTACTTTCAATTTTGGGATCTGAATATTTCTCCGGTCAATTTATAGAATCAGGATTCCGAATGAAAACGGAGCTATGACAACACTGCGTGGGTTAAACACGACAATTTGCCAAACGTTTGTGTGGTTTGAAAATGCACACAGTAAAACAACGTTTAACCGAAACCGCGTCATTTCGTGAACAACATCAAAACAGAATTGATGTAGAGAGCACAAAACTTTTCAGGAGTGAGAAATATTCATTCCTAACTTAGATATGGGAAAAACATCGAACAAAGCAAAACAAAAATTTAGCGGCCATCTATGATCCACCATTTTGGATGGAAACGGACATGAAATTTTTAGAGACATTTCAAGATTTGTTCTACACATATCTAGGAACTAATCCTGGAAAATTCAGCTGTGGGCTTCCAAACCAAAAATTTACTGGGCTAATAAATAAATAACTGGCGCAACAGTCCAATTTGAACCATGGCCTCGAGATGAGTTAGCATCATCTGATTTTCTAGATCGTGACGGTTTTTTTTTTGTGCAGAGGTATGTGATCAGCAACACGCTCAACCGAGTTATTTACCCCATAATGGGTACTCATTTAACAGCTGAGTGGGCTCATACTGCGACACGTATGTAAATCCCCGGAATCGAACCGGGGCCCAGTGCGTTGAAAGCGAACGTGCTAACCAATGCGCCATCCGGACTACGCCTAATAAGTAAACTTAAGGGGGGACATCACAGTAAAATTTTAGAAAAATTGAAAAAAAAATTTTTGGCGTAAAAGGTGCTTTAGAGTCTTAAAAATAATATACCAAAAGATGAAATGCACCAAAGATGTCTAAATGCCCAAATTTTCCATTCTGTGGCAACGCTCCTCAGTTATGCTCCGAGCAGCTTTTGTGATCCCGGCGCACGCTGTAATTTATGAGTACGGGAGCCGGTATAACGGCAGCCGATGGAGACAGAACTGCCCTCCGAAAAGTTTATAGTATTTAAGAATGTCTATAGGGGTCACTATATATAATATACATTCAAAGAACACCTGTGTGGCGTCAGTAAACCGAATGTCGATCGTTGAAATGGACGCTTTTTCGCTTCGTGTATACATTTTACAATATTCAAATAATAGTGATAAAAAAGCAGTGATTATTGAAAACTATGAGTGACATAAAGAAGAGCCGTGAAAGGAAAGGTGTAAAAGGTGATAATTCGCACGAAAAAAAACCGAAAATGAAAAACAAACGACCGTTGAATCGCCATGAGATAGAAAAGCCGGAGGATTTGGACGTCAGTGCATCGGCAAAGAAATTAAAACAGCGAGATATTACAGACGTTGAAGTAGATCCTACGTTTGGCTATAATATCGTAAATTTTGTAGCGGTTTTTGCAGTCATTTCCAATGTCGTCGTATGTAAAGTGTGTCATTTTTCAGTGAGTTTCACGGAAAGCAGTAAACAAGGATTAGGATTTAAAGTTGTTGTATCCTGTGAGAAATGTAATAATAAAACAGAAAAACCGAGTTGCCCATATATCAACAATGCCTATGAAATTAATCGCAGAATTGTTCTTGCCATGCGATTACTTGGTGTTGGTTTGCAAGGCATAAGAAAATTTTGTGCATTTATGGAACTGCCCCGCCCGGTCTACCAATCGGTTTATGATACGATCATTCAAACCATTTCCAGTGCAACAGAAATCGTTTCCAAGAGTAGCCTGTCAAATGCAGTGGAAGAAGAAAAGAGAATTTCTGTCGAGAAAGGAGAAAAAAACGGAATCACGGTATCGGGCGATGGATCATGGCAAAAACGTGGCTTTTCATTTCTGTAAGGTTTCGTTTCACTTATCGGTTGGCACACTGGGAAAATTATCGATGGCTTAGTGAAATCCAAATACTGCAAATCGTGCGAATACTGGAAAAAAAAGAAAGACACCGAAGAATACAGGGAATGGGCAGAAAATCACGCGAACAAATGCAAAGCAAACCACGAAGGATCAGCTGGAAAAATGGAGGTGGATGCAGCTATTGAAATGTTTCAACGCTCTGAAAAATTGCATGATGTGAGGTATGTGAGTTATGTCGGCGATGGAGACTCCAAAACCTTCAAAGATCTCACAGATGCTAAACCGTACGGAAACGTGACGATAACAAAAAAAGAATGCGTAGATCACGTACAAAAACGCATGGGTACGCACCTCCGTAATTTGAAGAAACGCACAAAAGGCTTGGGAGGAAAAGGGAAACTGACAGGCAAGCTGATTGACGAACTGTCAATATATTTCGGAGTAGCTATTCGTAGAAATTGCGAATCAGTCGAACAAATGAAGAAAGCTGTATGGGCCACATTGCTTCACAAAATATCTACGGATGACCATCCGCAACACGACGATTGCCCGACTGGAGAAAATTCATGGTGCTCGTGGCAAAGGGCGAAATCTTCGGACAATTTGGACACTTATACGCACAAATCACCAATGTCTAATGAAGTTTATGAAGCTATTAAGCCAGTTTATGAACAACTCACTACGGATGATCTTCTCACTCGCTGCATCGGGGGTTTCACTCAAAACAGCAATGAGAGCTTCAACTCTACAGTGTGGGCGATGGCTCCAAAAACTATGAATTCCGGCAAACCAATCCTCGACATTGCTACAGACATCGCTTCGTGTGTTTTTAATGACGGATTAATATCGATTTTACGTATAATCCAGGTCATGGACATGAAAATTGGCTTCAAAAGTCACCAACTATGCATGGACGTGGATGAGAAACGCATACAGAAGGCGGAACAATCACTGAGTATCGGCGTAAAACAGGCCCGCATCACTTTGAAAGCAATTCGGAAGGACCAAAAAGAGGAGGAGATAGATTTTGAAAGCCAGTTGTATGGTGCAGGCATCGCAGATTAGAGGTGTGTAAGAATATTATATGATTTTACAGTACTTGAAACTTTAAACGCGTTTTTCTCAAAACCACTTTTTTTGAAATGGGCGGACACATAATTTGGGCAAATTTTTACCGATCGATTTGACATTTTGACAGTATATTCCAAAAGCTTTTCCCTATCGAGCCACGTAGGATTTTTTTTATATTACTTGGTTTTTTTTTATCAACAATTTTATGACGTTTTTTTTTGTAAAATTATCAACTTATTCTTAAAACGTGCACCATTTCGTGAAAAATCAATATATCGAAAAAATCCTACGTGGCTCCATAGCTGTTGATATACAGAAACTAAAAAACTTTGATTATTTGTTCTAGGTCATAAATTACGGAGTCGACATGTCCGCCCACGGACCCCCTTCCAAAAATAGGCGCCTTGGGAAAAGTGCTGTACATCCGCCATTTTGTTTCAAAAAATGTTGAAAAAATTATTTTTTTGTAGTTTTTTAATAGTACTATAAAACCTACTATACAAATTTTCGATTGATCATTTCATTGAGACAAAAAAAATCCCGAAAATATGCCTCCTTATTCGTGCTCTACTGTGATGTCCCCCCTTAATTATCCGCAGCGAGTTCTGAATATTTCTACCTGAAATGATGTGGTCAATATAATTCGTGTAATGTTGTTCTATTCTGGTACAAAGAAACGCGGCTGTGGTTTCATTTTGAAAGTGGTTGTCTAACAAACTCAATATGGAATCCATGACTAAATATAGACAATACAAGTCCTTTCTGTAATAAGAAAACTAACAATACATAGAGTTCTTAATTGGTTTTATTCAAAACGTCATATCAGCAGCATCATCATATGATATGTACATAAAAAAATGTTACATTCTATGTACATACATTTATGTTTTTTTTTGTGAAAATTGATACCACTGTATTTCCTAAGAATGAAGACATCCTTCCGGTGTGCTCTTCAGGGATACATTTTCTTGTCGGCAACCATTCATTAAAATTCCATTATGCATGCATACATATGTATACAGGCTGTGTCTGTATACTCGTAATTTGTAGTAAAAATAAATCCAATTCGATTTTCCGGTTTTTCAAAGTACGCTATAATTTTCACCGAGAGTGATGCCATCAATTTTAATAGAGGTCTTCTAAGAGGTTTACACTGATATCGTTTGCTGCAAGCTGATTGAATCAAGTATTGGATATAAAAACTGTGTATCTTACCAACTTATCAGAGGAATAACGCAATAGAGTTTATGGACCACAGGCCGTTTTCACAATCTGTGGTTAAAGTTTCTCCCATAGATAAACGCTAAACGGCACACATCCTCCAGTTAAAAATTTATCGGACGATAATTGCTAACAGCTGATACGGGCTGCTGAGATTTTGACAGCTAAAACTGTTTATGTTTGCACATTCAAATGAGGCAATTAAACTGGTCACAAAGAACAGATTTCTGGAAACTCATTCGATGGAAGAGGATTTAAAACCAACTCAGCCGCCAATTAATGCTGAGAGACGGTACAGACGTAGAATAGGAATATAACATGCGGCAGAATTCCGCCATGCGCTGCGCTGATTTTCTACTGTATTAGCTGATTTGGCAACTGCATTATCATATTTTATTTTGAGCATTTCATACGATAAGGTTTATTTTTCTCGTGTCCCGGATAGCTAGCTGGCAGTTTAACCAGACATTGAGAAAACGGGCCATTATCATGAAATGCATTGTTCCCCAGCGTAAATCAATTAACCCAAATAATTGACTGCTATTAATTGGCTTTCATAAGACTTTGTTTTTAATATGTTCATACATATGTATAGTATGTACATACTCGTAGACGTAGATCTTGAGAAAGCACAATCGTAAATCCAGGGCGTATTTCATCCATAAATGATTATCTTCAATTTCAAGCATCTCGTGACTATATAAAAGCAATTATGTATGTGATGTACGAAACTCGTCCAATAAAAGTGCCTTAGATGACGGATGCCAACTGAAGGCAATGGGTCAATTTCCTTATGCACCAATCTTAACTGTTTTTGAATGTGTTGGGCTAATAATCGTGTTCTTCGCCCATAGATTTTCAATTTCAACGAACTTGTTACACGTACAGGGTGCTTCAATTGGAGGTAACATTTAGAATAAGAATTTCATGTGCAATTGTACTTGCGGTAGGCTGTCTAGTTTGAACCTATCAATATAGTTCAACTATGTGATAGTCTCGGTAACCAATAAAAATACGCATAAAACAATGAAATTTTGTGGATCTATGCTTGTTTGCCACCCCAAATATGTCCACATAATCCATTTCCAAGGTGCGAATTTTGCATGTTTAATTTTATTTTGTATTTTGTGTATTTGTGTGAAAGTTGAGCTCTCTAATCGGTTGAAGTTAGAAATGACTAAAGTGATAATCGATTATAATATAACTTACATTGAATTAACTCAATACCAGCAACATTTGTCTTGTTGAAGTTGAAGTGCTTGATCCACAGATCTTATAAGACGAACCACATTCCGCACTCCCAAAGATCCCATATGCGTTAATTTCAATTAATAACAATTAAAAGTCGACCTCTTACAAGCTGTACATACACAGCCACGGTTTTATAATTCCCTAGGCGGACTGCCATTCCCCTGTCGTCAATTGAGAGTAGTAGTGTTAACTTTCAAGTGCCGCTGGGTGCTGATATAGGGATTTAACATATCATATTCATCGGCTACAAAAGTCGATTGATTAACGCCTAAGACGTTATTTTCCAAGTTATTGTATGTTCGCTGTAAGCAATACGATCTCCAGCAACTCTTTTTCGTGTCACTACTTCGGTCGGACTCTTCAGAGTCGGATTCCAGTCGCACAAGACAGTGTATCAATTGGATCTAATTAATTGATAAAAAATTGATTGCCTAATGGTGATGATTCAGACAAATAACGATTTGAGTAAGAATTCCGAAGAAAAGCCGGCAATATGATTTGTACTCGTAAATATACACAACTCACTATATAAATAGTATATACATATGTATGAATAAAAATTTCTTAAGAAAAAAGTTGTGTAAATATAATTGAATGGCATGCTGAATTTGTGGCATTGCAAATTCAAAACATCTTTTTCGTTATACTACTATTTGCCCTAACCCCTAGTGCTCCACACCACAAACATTCGAACCCGTAACTCACCGCTAGCTTGGGACATCAGACTGACGCCTCAACGCACTGACATACCGGCCGCCTCTACAAAAACACCTTTTTCGTTATGCCAAAATGTAATGGATTTCTCATAATAATCAAGTCGTCAATCACATAGGCGCCGACTGGGGGATCCCACTTTTTTGACACCAAATCCAAATTAGGGGGGGGGGGGGGCAACACCCCTCCAGTTAGGCACAAATATCGCTATTAATCGTTTCGCAATAAAAGCGATCTTTACTGAACTTCTTTGTGCAAACAATCAAACATTTATTCACCTATGACACACAGGGAAGGAAGAAAGCTTCTTCAGGTATTGAAGATGGTGCCACTGAAACTTGTGCATTAAGGAGGCTAATAACAAAAGAAAACTACAATTTAAAGAGTCATCAATCCCCCGGGCCCCAAATCATGATAACTCGTGTGAAATTAGCCCGAACCATAATGGTCGTATAAGGTATTACCCCGGGCACACAATGTGTGCGTTCAGAAGGAACTGAGCAACTTCCGCTAAGCGAACATGTCCAGAACGAGCGGGTTCAGAAGTGACCGAGCAACTTCCGCTCGGGTGAGCATGATCAAATTTCACCAAGCAAGAAATATTTCTGCTCACTGATCAGTGCTCAGTGCTCAGGTTCTTCTTCTTCTTTTTCAACCTCACGCTCATGTTGCGAGTTTCGAGTTTTGACAGTTATCAAATTGGTTGTTGTGTTTTCGCCGTTTTCGGCTTCTAATTCTTTGGTTTTCAGGTGCTTTTGAATTTGTTTTCTCGTTGTTCGTGATTTTTGTAACGGACAGCGTGGGATTCATGTATTTTCCACTTTTCGGCACTTGACGTCTAAAATTGTCATCGTCAGCTTTCAGCTGGTCGATTTGTCAGCTGGTGAAGTAGCGTTCAGCAGGTGCAGACTCCAAACCGAGCAGCTCCGGAGCTGCTCGCGAGCAGTTGCGGAACAGCTCGCGAGCGGTTTCTGCTCTTTTACCACCTTCTGAACGCACTCATTGTCGAACACGAATTCGAGCATTGGTTGTGATTCCCCCAAATGCTATCAAATCTTAATCTATCTTTTGTGCTAACTATTATAACCGCAAAGACCGAAATATTCGTACAGTGATTACTTCATGATATTACACTGAAATTTTGCGTCAGGGAACGCCGCGCCGCCACATTTTGTACCGGCATTGCTACTACGCTGTACATTATGTATTTTCAAAATGCCCGATCGTCCATAGAACAAAGAAAATGAAATTTGTCGGCGGTAGAAAAGCGGCAAAGTTTTAAGTTTTATAAAAGTTTGTGCGTAAAAGTACGCGCGTACATTAGCTCTATGTATATTCAATACATTCGCATGTGTTTAACTCCGTCGCAAAGTTTTATGAAACACAAAACTTTACCGCGGTTCAACCGGTAACAGATTCCGTTTCCATTTGTTTAATGGGCGTTGGGGGATTTTGACAAAACATAATGCACAGTGAACTGACAGTATATGCCAATACTCCATGAAATGTCGCTGCCGCATTCATTAGCCATTGCAAGCGGCGTTCCCTGACGCAAGATTTCAGCGTAAAATCGTGAAGTAATCACTCTATTTTGGCCTTAAGACGTGGACGGTTAAACTATTTTAATTTGCATTTAATTAAAATTTTATTTATTATTTTGTGTTATTGATTAGATAAAACATTATGGTTCCATCTACAAATACTTGATTTACCTGTATCTTGATGCTTCATTCTTAAAAAAATTACAAATGTAATTTCCATACAACGCGGATGATTTACGGTCGGGACCAACTCGAGATTTGACGAATCAGTTTCAAACTACACTGTGCATCGAAAAAAGTGGCGCACCCAGTTTTCTTCGTGCTGAAGCTAACAAGAATGGCAAGGATGCAGTTTTTAATACTAGTAAAGGAAGAGCGAAAAGAGGCCAACGTTTGGAATGGTAAATTTTTGATATAACGGTAAATTTGAGATACTAGGGATTTGACTAGAAACGGCCCAATTCCAAAGATTGAAAATGTTACTTTCGATCAAAAAAAGGTCTATAACGATTTAATCTGTTCATTTTTAGGGTTTTGTATTAAAAACAAAACCCTTATGAAATCGGTCAAATGTCTGTCCGTCTGTCCATGAAATATCTCACGAACGGCTGAAGCTACATACATGAAATTTTGTGGGAGTATGTAGAATTATTATAATTCGCCGGAGAAAGCGATTCGTTGTAATAGGCTGACTTTAAGGGGATGTCCCCATAGAGGGGAAATGAAGGTCAAAATTTTTTTTTCATCTGGTATAGGCAAGTGAGGTATCATGAGAAAGGTAACACCGAGTACATTTAATTTCCGGTATTTTCATCAAATTTGAAAAAAGGGGAAAAGAGATAGAGGGGAAAATATGTGATCCGAGTTTGTCCCCCCCCCCCCCCCCTTGCATTTCGATACCGTTATACTTAGAAATATGAAAATTTGCAAAAAGGCGGCATTTTACTAGTGTAGAAAACCGAAAATCGTAGAATTTTGATATCTCAGCAAAAAAGGTTAATAATAGTACACTTCTATAGTTGCAGTTAGCATACCCCTGCACGCCTTAAGCACAGCCGAGGTCAAAAATATTGATGACCAATGATAACCAACATCATTGGCAATAATATCTTTAAGTTTCATTACAATCACATAATATTTAATAATAGTACATTCATTTAAAGTTAGGCATTTTGACACTATCCACACAAAAATTACACCTACCGGCCTCATATGTAGGTGTGAGTACTACAATACTTTCATGTTGTTTTTCGTAGTGCGAATTGCAGTTATTTAATTAATCATTTTTGAAAGGGTAGAGATTAGTTGGGGGCGCTGCGTCGTAATTGGCAAACTTTACCGAGTGGAAGGGGGGAGGGGTCCACATAGAGGCGAAATTAAGCTCAAATTTTTTTTTATCGACTGGTATAGGCAAATGAGGTGTCGTGAGAAAGGTAATGTTGAGTACATTCCATTTTTTCGCATTTTCTTGAAATTTATAGAAAGGGAAATAGTGGGGGAGGAAAAAATATTAGTTCGTAATTTGCGCCCATCCCCCTCCCCCCCCCCCCCCCCCCCTGGCATCTCGAGACTGTTAGAATTATGAAAACTTACAGGAAGGTGGGTTCCGAATAGCATATAAAATGGAAAATAATGGAATCTGTATATCTTCTCAGAATAGGTAAGTAATAGTTTATTTCTGTAGTTACAGTTAGCACACCTCTGCATGCCTTAAACATGTTCGAGGTCAAAAGTACTGATGGCCAACGATAACCAACACCTTAGGCAATAATATGTTCTAAGTTTCGTTACAATCACATAATATGAATTGCCATGTAAAATGTAAGTGGGTAAGACATTTTAATTTTGTTTTTTTTGTCTATCTGAGTGGTATCAAGAAGAGCAACGAGCCGATATTTATATACCAAAATAAGTGCTTGCTACAAAACCCTCGGATTGCGGGCGTAGCCCTCTATATTCCGGTTTCATTTAATGTTTGCTACTGTTTAGTTACCCTAGAACCTCCCGCAAGGCATCAAAACTCTCGGTGGTTCAACTAAATTTGGTATAAAGCTCCCCTGGAAAACCGGCGATGGGAACTCATTGGTTGGGTTTCTTTTGTATTTCATGGGTTAAGAGGCCAAGGGTCCAAACCATCTGGGCCCAGAGCGTGTAGCATGAGCCGGTCGTCGGCCATTGCCAGCATTTTTTTTTCTAGTTTTCCTGAGTCGTGGGACTCAGTTTTATCCTTTGTCGTGATCGTCTACCCCCCAAGGCACATGATACATGTTATCAACGTAATGGCTGGGGCAACGAGCGGGCAAAAACCCCGCCCACATCTCCCGAACTGAGCTGGAACAAGCATGTGCCGCCGCTCAGCTCGCTAAGGAGCATTCGCTTCTAGCGCCGCTGGACCTTCACGGTAAACTTCGGCAAACTTCCGGTTCCATCCCCAAAATACCATCTGGTGAGCCAACTTGCTCATTACAGGTTGGACACGACTTTAAACCTCATATACCTCATACCTGTCCCAAAAGGAAACAAGCTAGCTGAAGGTATGATAAGGGTGTCATACCTTCCGTATACCTATTTACAATAACACGTTACAATTGTATTCGGGTAGGAATTCGCACCCATGTCGTGTTGGTCGGTCTATAAAAGGCAACACCACATCTGTCTTGGGTCATACCCGGCCACATCCCTCCCACTGGTGCGATACGCGAAGCAGAGGCATGTGATGAGACGCGCTTCGAACCAGCGGGCGAAACCGGCGAATTACGATTTTTTAGCCCCTTTCGCAGGGGGGGGGGGGGGGGGGGGGGTAGTTAACCCGAAACGTTTTTTTTTTCATTCTTTTGTACTCGAGTGTATAGGTTAACATGAATCCTCGTTTCGCTCTGGTATACACAAACTAATAACCCAAAATAGCGTAGACACACACCAAGATGGCGAGAAACAGAACGCTGAAAATGCGGACATCACAAGGGGTATACTGGAGGTATCGATACTATGATACCCAAGTATCAAACAAATACCAATATTACATCACTATTGTGCTATCAGGCAAATAGATTCTCCTTTTATATTTGCGAAATGGGAATACATAGTATTCCGAAATATTTTTAGAGGTGATATAATTACATATATGGAATACGAGGTTAATAATCTTCTCAGAACGATATCAACGGAAAGATTTTTATTCTCATTATCAGATAGTCGTAGATACTTAAATTTATAAATATATACTCCATTGCATTCTTGCTGTTGATAAGAAAAATTATATGATATGACTAATAAAGACCAGTTTTAGCTCATTGCTTTTTCCCAGAGCTTAAAATCAAGCGACGGTATTATTCGCTATCAGACCACTCTATCTATGCGAAATACAAAGGCCGTTTTGGCGCACCTTCTGCATTTTCGTGACTAGAAAATCAAATTGTTCATGTAGTCTGATAACATACAGGTAACAATAAAAATGAAGTGCTGGATTGAGACAGTTTGCTTGCCGAGTATTTTATAGATAAAAGTGTTTTCATCGGTGTTTCCAACCAGCATAGCATACACACTGAACAATATTTCTCAGAAAATACCATAAAGTTACGTGTCACTTGCTTACTTATTGATGCAACAGGCACGTTCGTTTCGTCTTGGTCTGGATTGTGACTGAATTGAGCGCCATATGGATTTTAAATGTCAAACATCAGATATTCCATTTGAAAAGTAACTGATCCTGATCCGACGATCAGCCATGTATCTGATTGAATCAAAGACCGGTCAGTCTTTTGCATGAAAATTAATTCAGATAAAAAAAAAGTAACGCGTCGCAAAAGGTCCCCTTACGAGTATTGTAACAAGTCCTGTCTAACAGAAATTCTGCTGAGAGTAGTCGAACGTGATAAGAATAGCCGTTTAATTCGATTATATGTAATATACAGTGTACGCTCCCTGTACGGACACCTCTTATAAGTGAACCAATTTTGAAGTACCGAACATTTTTTGCATATTTTCAAAGAAATTAGGCTCCCTTAACCGGACGCTGCTATAGCCGGACATGGAAAAGCATTTTTCAGTTATTTTTCAGACTAAACCTCTAATAGCCGGACAACTCGATGGTTTGGCAATGGCTTTTCTTCGCATTTTCATTACTTTTAGTGACATTGAACAACCATATGACGTTATAAGCAAGTGTTCCCATTAAAAAAAAATTGGAACTTTCTAAAGTTACCATTATGTTTCGCCCCCCAAATACAGCTAGTGAGTGACAATTCATGTATCAGGACGTGATTAAAAATCTTAAATTTCATTACCGTTCCAGTTTTGGGCATTTGATTCTTTAAAAAAAATTAAAAGGTTGCGTAAAAAAGTGTTGGCATTCTTTTAAGCGGACACTTCCCATAACCTGACAAAATTGTTGGTCCCGATGGTGTCCGGTTATGAGACCGTACACTGTATATGTTGAGGTAATCATTATATCTTATATTTTTTTTCCAGATAATTGCCATTGTCAGCAAACCAGTTTTATATTTTTAAGGTGACAAAGTTTATTATTATGATTAGGTTACAATATGTATTGAAACCACGTATCACATGTTAAAATTCAATATTAACAAGAGTGTATGGAAAGAAAATGTCACCGAACTTACATATAATTGCGTGATATAGCAAATAAATGCAAAGTTGCGTTTAATAGCATGTTGTTCGCACTTTAAACAACCTAAATCGATACATTTCAGATGTGGTCGATACAATACATACATAGATATAATACGTACTCGTAAATATGCTCCTGTAATATTGACGAGAACAATTATCCGGGTACAACGTTCGATGACATTTACTGACATATTTAGTGTCTTCCCGATACTAGAATCAAGACGACAGTTCAATATCATGTATAAGTACAGCCAGCAAAACAACACTTTATGGTTGGCGGTATCTGCACTTACATATTGCATTGATGCTTATTCGAGATATAAAATAATATATAGTATCTTTCTTGTTATCAGCAAGCTCTTTTCAGATAAAAATTTCTTAACAATATAATGCAAGTACAGATTTATCTCCACTGACGCTACAAAAAAAGTGACGCACGCGGTATTCTTTCTGCTGAAGAGAACAAGGGCAAGGGCAACAAGGCAAGATTACAATTTTTGATACTAGTAAAGGAAAAATGAAAATGAGCAAACATTTTGAAAAGTTAATCTTTAATTTAACGGTAAATTTGAGTAAATTTTATAGCACACGGCCAAAAAGCGGAGATTCTGTCGATCGGTCTACCACGGTGTTGTCTGTAAGTTTTTTTTATGATTTGCTATTGTTTAGTTACTCAAAATATTCGCCCAAGGCATTAGGCGCGTTTGTCCCAATTTAACCAATGTGGGGTTGTAAAAGTAAAAGAGGAGTGCCGTGCAGTACTTGAGCCAGTCGACGACTCCGGAAGTCCATTTTTATTCTAGCACGTACATATAGGATATGTACCAGAAAACAGAGCGATTCACGAAATGAGCAGGACAATGTCAATCAATGTGTGCGTTCAGAAGGAACTGACCAACTTCCGCTCAGCGAACATGTTCAGAACGAGCGGGTTCAGAAGTGACTGAGCAACTTCTGCTCGGGTGAGCATGATCAAATTTCACCGAGCAAGAAATATTTCTGCTCACTGATCAGTGCTCAGGTTCTTCTTCTTCTTTTTCAACCTCACGCTCATGTTGCGAGTTTCGAGTTTTGACAGTTATCAAATTGGTTGTTGTGTTTTCGCCGTTTTCGGATTCTAGTTCTTTGGTTTTCGGGTGCTTTTGAATTTGTTTCTTCGTTGTTCGTGATTTTTGTAATGGACAGCGTGGGATTCATGTATTTTCCACTTTTCGGCACTTGACGTCTAAAATTGTCATCGTCAGCTTTCAGCTGGTCTATTTGTCAGCTGGTGAAGTAGCGTTCAGCAGGTGCAGACTCCAAACCGAGCAGCTCCGGAGCAGCTCGCGAGCAGTTACAGAGCTGCTCGCGAGCGGTTTCTGCTCTTTTGCCACCTTCTGAACGCACTCAATGTCGTGATCGTTCGGTCACTGCTCTACAATACTAATCTAGAGCTTGGAGATCAAATCTCGGCGCGATCAAAAACTGCCTGTGAGTACTAATAGAACTCTCACAGTGCTCCGAGCTTGTCAGTATAAGGACGGCGCGGATAGGGGGTGCATGCTAGCAACTGTACTTCCGAAAAGCAGATATGCTATTGAAACGTCAACAAGGCATTGAAATGCTAGAGATGTTGACGCGCCCATGCCCCTGGAGGGGTCAAGGCAATTAGAGAGAGAGAGATTTACAAGAGGACAAATTGTTATATTTTGAAAAAGGCAAGAGGACACGATTTATTTATTAAAAAAGAGGGCATGTCTTCTTAAAAGAGGACGTCTGGTAACCCTCAGCGGGAAGAATTCTGGGTGCGTATTTTTCTGCATCTTACATGTATTTCTGGTCAGCATGATAAGATGAGTCGATTTAGCAATGTCCGTCCGTGTTTCAATAAACTAATTTCTCAGATTTAAAGCTATTGAGATAAAACTTTGCAGAGAGTGTCAGAACCATAAGAATCGGACCACTGCATCATATATGTAGCTGCTATTTCTGCCGATCGGTCCAGAAGTGAGTTTTTGGGTGGAAAACTTCTTTGTTTTAGAAGATATTTATACTAATTTTCATATTAATCATATTAATAGTTCATATTTACCGCCAAGCCATACTGCTAAACTATAGGTTGAACAATGAATCGGAACATGTTTTCCTGTTCATTTCAAAATGGCAAATGCTCAAATGATTCGTCGTGAAATTCTAAGTTATGTAAGTATACGAGTATTATGAGCAAATTTTTAGCTGCTTTAGGCATTTCATCTGTTATTATCTTAATAAGAAGCTAGCCTTCAGCTGTGAAGGGTATCATGGCTTCGACAAGCTAGCCGAAGACTTGCTTGATTTCCTTTATTAAATTTCCAACGTTACGTTTACTTCCAAGTTCGGATGCTACCATGCGACAAAATGCATAAAAATGAAAATGCGAGTGTTCACTGGTCTCAAATTTCACACGGTTCGCATGGAACGTATGGTGAGTCTAAGGATCATCCTACACTTTACCATACACTCAAATAATCTGGAATGAAGAGTTTTTTCTTTACACTATACATATACGTACTCGTATATATGAACTGTGTTGAGCATCCGGCAACAAAAAAGGTCCTCATTTAAGTGCATGAAGAAAAATGGACAAAGTGATGCACTCAATCATATGAGATTTAATGTGGAAACATGATATGGGCGTCGAATTTCTTCCCATTGAGCATGCTGTCGGGTCTTGTTCCCTTTTTTCGGATTTTTTTATACATAAATTGTTTATCAAGATGTTTTTAAAAATGGTCCAGATCAGATACTTTCACATGCTTTGAGAAAATGGATATGAATATGTACGTATACTTTGTTTTGCATGGAAATATGATGGAAACAGAAATAGGGATGGGAAAAATTACATAATGGTACCTACGCGCTCCAAGAAGAACATAAATTAGATACATATGTGGATCTTTCACTGACTTGAAAATCTTTTGAAATCAATGTTTTACGGTTAGGAATCCGGATCATCATAAGGCGGATTACCATTTCCGCTTCGTCTTTAGCATTCGTTTATCAGATGAGGGCCCTTTTCAAAACACCACTCTTTTCAGATGTAAATCAGAGATCTAACATCTTAATTCAGATGTCCATCTGTCACATAAAATGCAAAACGATATTCGTTCTTAAGTTCATGTGAGAGTAGCAACCAAAGAAATTCACGAGTGTAGTATTAAAAACCTTGACTTTGAATTGAAGAGTCTATGCTCCACATCCGACTAGAAGACCTATTTTAAATTCAAGTGATGTTACGAGGGGACTAACAAAAGTTCGCGTAGATGGCCTAAAAAAAGACGTAATAAAATAGGATTTTCATATTCTTCATTTGCATAATTGTTTATGTTTTCATTATGATAATTTCCATTAATTTCTATACACTTTTTCAACCAGTAAATTCATTTTTTCAAAACAGTCCTTAAAATCAGTTTTTGCAGTTTCAGGATTTACCGCAGCTATAATGTCCTGATTGCTATAAGTCAAAATCCCCTGAGTTTTTCTTTAATTTTTGGAAACAACCAGAAATTACTCGGCGCTACACCCGGGGAATATGGTTTTAGGATCATTTTTTCAATGCCAGGGGCCCGATTCCGCAAGAGTGAATTTTTTCAGTGCGCACCGAAATCAGTGCCCACCGAAGAAATGCGATTCCGCAAGAGTGAGATGAATTTTTTCGGTGCGCACCGTGCTGAATTGCAAAAATGCGATTCCGCAACGATGCGATGAGTTTTTTTTGACAGTTCCGGTGCGCACCGTGCGAATATATTTTGCACTGGCTATTTGGTAAGTGCAAAATATATTTTTTTATAAACTATGTATTAAATTGTCGATTTCTGCATACGAAGGTGGAGTATTACTTTTCAAAGCAGAAATGGATGAAGGACGGAGCTTCGTGTTGAATTTAAGGACAAAAATATAAAAATTCATAGTGAAGATGAGAAGTTTTTGTTTTCGTATCCGGTGCTTTCTTTAGCAATTAATATTATGGGGATTCACGCTTAGTGTCGTGAATGTCGTAAACGTCGTATTCGTCGAAAACTTCTGTCATCTCCATAGTAAAATGACAGAAGTTTACAACGTTACGGCAAATACGACGTTTACCACGTGGGCATGCATCCCCCTATTATTATTAGGCCGGCCGCGTCTTGGATGTAAGCAGGGCAGCGCAGCGCGCACATGGCATTGTTGTTGTAACAACTGTCAAAGTCTGATTTTACAACAACAATGCCATGTGCGCGCTGTGCTGCCCTGCCTACGTCCAAGATGCGGCCGGCCTTATTGTTATCCTGTTTCCATTCGGTCACTAGGACCGACCATTTCTGAAAGAAGATTATAAGGGGATTCATGCTCACGTCGTAAACGTCGTATTTGTCCTAAAATTGTAAACTTCTGTCATTTTTCTATGGGAATGACAGAAGTCTACGACGAATATAAAGTTTACGATATTTACGGCAGGGAGCGTGTTTATGTTTCCTTTGATGCAGAGCATACGAATTACGAAAAATCTAAGTGACTTTGGTCGTCATTGAAGTCGAACAAGAAAAGTAACAATAGGGGGATGCTCACGTCGTAAACATCGTATTTGTCGTAAAGTTGTAAACTTCTGTCATTTTACTATGGAGATGACAGAAGTTTACCACGATTACGACATATACGAAACGGAGTGTGAATCCCCTAAATGATTATATTTAACGCTAGATGTGAAATGGTCCGTGGTTGGGAGTTTAATATACTCGTAAACACAAGACTTTTCCTCCTGAAAGAGAATAAATGTTATTGTTCGATTTCATAATTTCATATGAAGCATGAACGTCACCCATTTTTATAATGTTTTCAGCAATCAGAAAAATTACACACGTTTGACGTTTGTTTGAAAAATTCATTCAGCACTGAAAAACTCACTAGCTTTTGCTGAATAGCATCAGTGCGCACTGATATTTTCGGTGCACTCTTGCGGAATCGGGCCCCAGGAAGCGCAATAAAAAATGCATATTAGACATTCAGATGATGGCCGGCTTCGAAATCTCTGTACCTGTTAAGTTTACTGTCCTGTGACGTCCTTATTTTAACCAGCCAGCTTCCGTACCGACAGTCCACAGAATATTATTCACAAAATTCAATTTTTGGCACACATTCATTTCTTGTCGATAAGGTACCTATCTTGTTTCTAGGTTTATGGAAGTCGGAGCCATTTTACAGGCCCTTCCTCGCATGACCGATCGAGGATCAAGACTTGGGTATTGGGAGTAAACTCCCGACATCGCTAGTTCCAAAGCGGTACTCATGTCGAAACTGTTGCTGTCTACGCGATGCAAGGTGCAACAATTCCCCTTTTTACTTTTTTTAAGAAAATATGTGGCAAAACGCAGACATGCTTCTTTTTTTGGGTGTCAGTCAAAATTCGCGATATACATCGGGCAGATTTATTGGTGTATCCCAAGTTGTCATGTAAAATTCTTGACACAGCATACCAAGCGAGCCGCAAGCGAGTCACTTTGGCAAGCAAAGCCTTCGCAAGTGAATTCACTAACGACTCGCCGGTAATAACTCTGTCGTTCCAAATTTACTTTCGCGATGAGTCTTATTTTTCAGATCACTGACGAATCATTGTGAAAGTTTTAGTAAAGGTTCTCCTCGCGTATCTTCGCTCTTAGCGAGGGTTTAACGCATAAAATTCATTTCAAAAGAACACAAAACAATATTATAATAAAAACTTTCGTTTACATTCGCTTCAGTGGATCTTTAGCGAGCCGCATACCTTCGCTAAAATAAAGACTCTATGTTGGTTCGCTTTTCTTCACTTTAAGTGAATTATAAAGGCTCGCTATTATTCGCTTCTTGGTGAACTTTCGCTACGTTGTATGCTCGGAGCCATGATGGCATTCAAGCCTAAATCATTAGCAATCAAGTGTTGTGTTAGTCTTTTTTTTCAATTTTTTACTTCACGAGAGCAACATTTTTGTTGTCAGTTTCCGATTTTTGGCGACCTTCTCGAGACTCGTCTTCCACAGAAAAACGCCCTCTTTAGAATCGCTTATACCACTTGGAAACACTACCCAGATATGCTGCATTCACTTCATAGGCAATTTCTCTCTCTCTCTCTTTCAATTGACCTAGCCCCTTGTGGGGCATAGCGCGTCAACTGTTCCATGTGGCCCAGTTAACGTTTCGTCGGCATAAACTGGTTTCGGAGAATGCAGTTGCCAGCATGCACCTCCTGAACATCCATGGCCACGAACGTCGTCGTGGACGGGACTCGAACCCGAAACGCCGGTAGTCAGAGAGATGCCTGATGCCTCAACACACTGCGCTACCGGTCGCCCCAATTTGGTATTCTTCAAACATTTCTATCGCCTTCAAATGCCGTCGAAATCCATTGAGAATGGGCTCATTCACAAAACATTGAGCAGCTACGTAGCGACATCTCCCCTCCATGTCACACGGAGCGACTGCTCCCTGTCACAACCGTCACACACCTGTTTTGTGAATACACCGGCTACATATCGAATTTGAGACAATCAGCTGACATGGAAAATGTCTAACAAACGGCTGTCTGTTTAAATTGTTTGGTTTGACCGGGTTATACAAATATACAATTAATTGAAACACCACTCACCTTTTAATTGTAATTTTGCTGCAAAATTCCCGTAAAATAACACGCACGACGTTGTGTTGTCAAACACTCAAACACTCAATCAAATGACATATGACGCTCGCACCATCTGTGATGCGAATTGTGAAAACAAAAATGTATCACGCTCCAAGCCAAGGGAGCGTGGAAAATTTTCGCTCAAAAGGAGAAGTAGCCGCTCAGTAACGGCTCCATGGAGCGATTGCATTCACCAGACATTGGGACAGTAGCACTCCACAGCGCTCAAGAGGGGAAGGACCGCTCAGGGAGCGATGATGATTCCTGAATGCAGGCAATGACAAGTCGCGGCCGTTCTACTGAGCTTCCTTCTTCAATTATATGTTTTTTCGTCTTCATTTAAAAAAAAAAATCTGAAAATTGGAATGATATATTGAAGCCATAACCTATCGACTATCGAATGTTTATAATTTCAAAGTCAGGATTAAAAAATATGTTTGAGCTTTACAAACACAATTTTTTGTCTTTACTGCCTTTTCCACAAGTATGAAAACAAAAAAAAAACAATTAAAGGAGGCCACTGTACTATAGTTAAAAGTATAATTTTTCTCAAAAATCTTTAGCGGTGGGCACTCAGTCATCATTGTGTGCTATCTTGAGCTACGTAAATAAAAAGGAAAATGATTTGTTTGGTTAGAAGAAATAATAAACTAATCACAAATGCTTTCACTGAAATCGGATTGGTGAGCGCTAGTCCAAATATACAAACCACAACACATTGTTTTCGGTTTGTTTTTCCATGTGTGACTTCTCAACCAATTGTTTGAATATTTAAAAACGGAAGAATATGAGATGATACACACGTATGTAATCTGTGGATGAAACATATACAAATAGTGGTTTCCAATAAGAGGTTTCATTTCAATTTTTTGAAAAACAGACGGTTTATTTAAAAAAAAAGTTTACTTTTAATGTAAATTGCAGACTTTACGATTAAAGTATCGAATTGCTAAATTTTTCCTTACATTTTCGCACATTTGCGGCGAATAACGGATCGAAAATTGTCCTCAAGTGGGTAAATTGTATCCAGAACGCTGGCGTAGACTTTGTCTTCAACGTAGTCCCAGAGGGTAAAATCCAATGGGTAACACACGATTTTTGGCGGTCAATTGACGTCTCCGTTCCTGGGGATTATACGAGAAAAAACCTTTCCCCACAATAGCTTCATTTTGCCGCGACTTGTGTGGAATGTGGACACCATTTTTCCTCCTTATCTGGTCGAATTTGAATCTCGGTACCGCTAGTTTTGCCTCCGCTTTTAGATGAATAAGGGTGTCTACACCAGGCACAATTGTTCCGGCACAAAACCCGGTTTTTGTAGGCGAGATCATGAAGGGAAAGGTATGGGAAGGGAACAAGACTTGTGCTCGAAAATTTCAAGCACAACAGTTGTTTCCAAACATATTTATCCTTTTGATTGCCATTTCGCATATTCTTGCAGTATAGCATAAAATCAATACATTGAAAACGCCCTACATGTATACAAGTTATTCTCGTTTCGATGTGCCTCGTCTAGAAAGACACAAAACTAATTTGGTGCCCGGAACAATTGTTCCTGGTGTAGACACCCCCGAATGTGAAGCGGTGGAAGAAGAGCAGCAGTAGGGCAACTAACAATAGCATCAGCTACTGTGAGGCATGTTAACCTCTGAATTTTACTTAGTGTAACTTTGCCCTCTCTGGTAAAATGTTCCTTTCACGAAATGACAGCTCCATAATCAATTATGGGTCTCCCGATCGCCTTTTAGATCCATAGAACTACACAATGGCTAGCGCCTAGCCCACCAGGTATTCCCTACGAATTGTCCATAGATCCTTGTAGAGGAACGACAACTGCCTTGTGCCAGGATTGACTCGTAGGCATTTGTCATGACAACATATTTATACTATCTTCAAGGCTCATTGGAGGATCTCCGTTAGGACTTCTTCAAACTTTCCCACAACATTTTTAGTCATCAGTATGTCCTTGTGTTGAATACCCCATAGCGGTAAGTTTTCACATCAAGCTGTCTACTATAATGCACTACAAGATAGGAGACAGTATCCCTCCTTGTGGACAGCCTCGAATGACGTTTGCTGTTGAAGTACAGTCCCCAATCTCAATGATTGGATGATAATATCCTTCTGACTCAGATTGTGGCGAGTCATCAGCTCCTTTTGCTCTAAGCGCAGAATCGGTGGAGTAGAAGGATGGGAGTAATGAATGTACTTCTTTCCTATTTTCTTTTGTAATTTTTAAGTAGTTTCGAATGTTTCCAGGATTTTCATAACAAAATGACAGCTTTTGAAGTTTTTGAAATAATTTATTTTTGCTGATTTCAACCCTTTGCCGTTGGGGCCCTATCCCAACAAGACATTTGTCTCCGATCCCAGTGGAATCGAAAAGTTTTCGATCCTATAGCAGTTCCATTCATCGGTTTGTCTCCGAAGCTGGAAAAATTCAAATGTTTTCAATTATGTAGCGAGTTAGCCTGAAATTTGAATTCATTTGAAAGTATCTGGCATTTGGCGACGCATGTTGTCATCTTTGAATATATAGCCATGGAATGAGCTTGTCCTGTATGTCTCCATAGAAACAGTGGCTCCAAAATCTGGGTACTAAGTCGACAGTCAGCTAACTCAGTAGACTTAAGAAATTCAAATATTGACAATAATTGACGTTTGTTTATGCACAATTCGACATTGTGGTCAACATTATGTCAATATCGAAACGCCAACAGAGTAGGCTGATTGTCGATAATTTGACAAAAATTGACATTTGTTTATGCACAATTCTACAGAACAGTCAACATTTGTCAGTATTAAACGCCAACTGAGTAGGCTGACTGTCGACTTATTCACCAGATATTGGAGCCGGTGATAAACGGGATATGCTCATTCCATGTACTGTATGTTCTAAGGTTGTCATATATGAAATATGGAATACGGAATATGTTTTTTTTTTCTGTAAGCCTTGAATGCAATCCGCCGTTAAATTAAAAGTGCCGTGAAATCAATACAAAAAGAGATTTCACGACACTTTTAGTTTCTGGACGAATTGTTTTTATCAGGCTTAAAAAGATTCAACCCATTTATACAGTCATCGAATTCGATTTCAGTGTCGATTCCTCGTTGGCTACAGTCATCGGTTCTGAATCGATTCCAGTCATCGATCCGGATTCGATTCCACGTTGACTACAGTCATCGATCACAATTCAACCCCATTATCGATTCTACGTTGACTCCAGTCATCGATTCTCCATCGACTACCGTCATCGATTTTGGATCGATTCCTGTCCTCATTGTCGGTATCGCAAAAGCGGCCATGTCCATACAAATGTCTCCGGCGTGTCCTCGATAAAGTCATCGATTCCTTAGTAGACAGTCTTCGATCCAGGATCGATCAAGTGTCGATTCTTGTCCGACTGGGATATAGTCTATACCTACATCTACGATTATAGGTCTTCGAGTGGAACTCTAGCCAAATTATCGGTGGCGATGATGTTGTTTGAGTGGCAACTTTTTTCAGCAGCAGCAGCAGCCTGTGGAGAAGGTGGACAATTTCGTATACCTGGGTAGCATTGTTGCCGAAAATGGTGGTACGGAGCAGGACATCGCTCATCGTATCAAACAGGCTAAATACGCATACGGCATGCTGTTCAAAATCTGACAGAGCAGTTATCTCAGTATCAAGACCAAGCTGGGCCTGTTTCGCTCCCTGGTACTGTCTGTGCTTTTGTATGGGCAGTACATGGAAAGTTTCCGTAAGAGTTACCAGAAAGCTGCAAGTTTTCGTCAACTCATGTCTTCGACGGATTCTAAGAATATTCTGGCCCGAAACAATATCAAATGAAGAGGTAAGTCGGCGTACAGGGCAGATGCCAATCGACGAATGGATACGCAGGCGAAAATGGCAGTGGATAAGTCACACATTGCGGAAGAGTGATAACTGCATTGCTTTGCATGCCACGAAATGGAACCCCATTTCCAACCAAGGCCGACCAAGAGGGGATCCTAGAATCACATGGCGTCGATCTGTGGCAAAGGAGTGTCAGGCACTGGGTAAGTCTTTTGGGGAGTTGCGCCCCATTGCCCAGAACAGAGTACGATGGCGCGCAGGAGGCAGGAGTAGTTGACGCGCTATGCCCGACTAGGGGTTAAGGTAAAGTAGTAGTTGTTGGTTTGTGACTTTGGTTTGGCTTCTACACCGCCACAATCAAAGGATGATACGAATACAGAGTTTCAGGAACAGGATGAGGTATTTATATAACATATGTATAAAATGGAATTATCACCAACAACATTAGCGAAGACAGTAACACCATCTAGTCCCAATTTTCCAGTCCAGTACTGCATCGCAAAGGGAGCTAAAAGTTAGTACCAAAACTAACTAATCCGATATGTTTACATCGTCGTGAGGTAGCTCGACGCTAGTTAATACTCGAAGATAGTCCGACGATTGTGTAATCTGACCTTAGGAGTTGTTATTTTTGTCATTTTATCAATCGCACGCAAAACACGTCTGATAAGTAAATTGCGAAATAGGCAAAATTGATGATTAATTTGATTGGTCAGATGAGATTTGTGTGTTGTGTCAAAAACAGAGACATGGTAGAGCGATAATACATATATCAAAAGAATACAAAATGTTCAAATAGCGCTCTTTTGTCGCGCAAGCATTTATCGCGAACTTTTTTCCGCGCTACTCATTTCATAGGTCAAATTTCAATTTCGAGAATATTTTCTTTTGTAGTTTCTCTACAAAACCACGTACAGATACGCCTAAAAATCTTGCCAGTGTAGAAGCACATAGCTGTAAAGAGTTGCACCACCTAGCAGTTGAAAAATATTTTTCAATTGAAAAAAAACTCAGGTGTCTCTTCGCAGCACTGTCTGCACGCAAAACCTGTCTTGAAGATGGACGGCTGCTTCTACCTGGCCGCATGATATTTCTCTGTCCCTTTTACCTGTTCAAGTGGGTTCTTTCTGAGATTTGTAGGCAAAATACCATACAGAGTAAATGCGATGATAGACGGTTCAAATGTGTTGGTACTACTCCCCGGGCAACTGAGCGAGCTGATGAAAATTGTGAAACGTAGTAGGTAAGATGATAGTGCACAATCACGGCATGGGAACTTTCAAAAACAGGAAGTAGCAAATGCTTTAATTTCATGATAAGACCATTTAACTTACCTTTCATATCTGAATGCTCCATATATTCGGATCCCATGCAAAGTGGCAACGGAAGTGAAAAAATTATTCCTATCAGGAGGGGCAGACGGAACTGCCCAGATGCGGAATAATGCATCCTTCTTCCCATCAGGCGCAGTTTCACGACGGATTTTCACCAAAAGAAAAACACGTTAAACTCGGGTTGCACAATTTCACGTCACTTCCCGCGCGGCCTTTGTATTATGTGATTTTTTCCCGTCACAGATCAACAACTTTGGTGCAAAGTTTAAGATAAAAACAGGTTTTACACCGTGAGGTAAAAAACATTAAAGCAGGTATACACCATTGCGACTCTCGGGAGCGCTGCTGTTACAGCCCGATCGATTCATTCATGCAGGGCAAACTTGGCGAGTTTTGAATGAATGGCAAACCTGATGTCGAGGATCCGACGTTTTGAGCGCGTCACACTTTCTGGGTCTAGCAACCAGTCCACTCCTCTACCAGTTTCACAAGTTTTGCTTCGAGGCTTCGAGCACGATCGGCAAAGTCGCCAATCTAGATTCAACTACGATTGGCGATAACGAGCACAACGACACGGGTGACGATTTCACTATTTGCGCGATTGTGCGCAGCCTCCGCTTCACCTTTGTCGGATTTCTTGTTAAACCGCAAGTTATGATCTCTTTTTTTCACTGCGGCTCATGTTCTCACGAAACAAACACAAACATTCTGTTCCCCGGTTAACTGCCTTGCGAACTTTTATGCTAACGAAGTTGATAATGGAAACGTTTGAACAAAACAACACTTAAAAACAACAAATTTGCACAACACCTGGCATTGAATGTGCCGATCGTCTACCGTTCACTCCACGCACTGATCGGATTCCACTTCCAGAATGTCAAGGATATCGTAAGGATCCTTTGCCAACAGCAGCACAGCACACCAACTCGCTCAGCAACCGTGCGTCTACTCGCGGACTCGAACCGTAAACAAGTGTTTCGTTGGCGTCAGCGCAAAGCGATTGTATGGGTTTCTTCTCACACTAGGGTTGACAAACAACTATGGGAAATCGGAAAATTATCAATTTCATTTCATTTTCATTTAGTTTATTGAGACTTGAATACATGAAATCTTTACAGAATATCTAGTAACAGCCGAACTATGTTACATGTCATTTATGTGTGTGTATTCAAAAATTCAGATAAAAGCTAATCTAATGAAATAAATCGTATTACAACACATAGTCTATTCACCATTGCTCAGTGTCTTTTTCAGGGTTTTGTAGTAAAAACAAAACAAATATGAAATCGGTCAAACGTCTGTCTGTTCGTCTGTCTGTTCGTCTGTCCATAGAATGTCTCACAAACGGCTGAATCTACATATTTGAGGAGATTCATCAGGGCTGAACTGTCCGCGAAGGTTTCAAGGGAACCAGTTCTCAACGACGTGGAAGCGTCCTGGACGCAGTTCGGGGCCGCTGTGGGTATGAACGGCTGGAGCGACAACAGGCGTGTCAATTTGGCAGTGCGAAGTCCGACTACGGAGGTGTTGCAGTACATTCCAACCCCACGGAATGGTTCGTGTATGGAGCAGTCAGCGTCGATCACCGACTTCGGATGCCGATTGGATAGAGTACATGGCCTGATACAAGGACGACCTCGGTGGAGCGTTGATCGCGTAAGTAGGTTCACCTGAAGTCTCGCTCGATTGGTGTTAGCGACGGTGGCCTCGAATGGTTGTATAGCACCCGTCAGAGAAAACAGATGTGCTCATGGCTTTGACAGACCTGGACCGAACCGGACGAGATTGTTGCCTGGCTGGATGATGTGGTGCGTCGCGTTCCGAATCATTGGAGGCGAACAGTGAAAATGAAGACCATGCATTTGGAACAGATGGCACCGTGTAAGCGGCGTCATAATGACTTCTGTTCGGGACGAACAGGTTTAAAGAGGAGGCAGTGTTTTATGTACGGAGTACGTGACACGTATCACACAGACTGTACTAAGCTCTACCATAGTCTCGAACAATCGATGACAAGTCCCAACTGAATGAAACACTAGCAGAGTCTCGTACCATCTGGAATCTTCATTAAACTAGTGGATACACGAGTCTAGAAGCAGAGTTTCGAACCATTTAAATTATTCTGAAATCCGAGATCATCTACATAAAGCCTGCGTTCACGTTTTTGAGCGTTTCGGTTATTCAGCAATTGAAATGCATGTAAACGGAAAAAATCACTGATTTTTCTGTTTACATGCATTCGAATTGCTGAATAACCGCAACGCTCAAAAACGTGAACGCAGGCAAAGCCAGGGCCAAGTCAAGAGCGAAGTAAGTCAGTCAACGGTGAGGAGTCAGTCGAAAGTCGATCGTTGTAGAGTATCTGCTCGGAAACGGAAACGGAAAGTGGTACAATCGTTATCGGGATCCGTCGGAAAGGGATAGTTGGAGCTAGTTAGTGATTGGTTGTTAGCACAGAGAATAACTATGGAGGAGCAATCCGCATATACTCAACACTAAACTACTTGAAGCAATTCCAGTCGTAAAAAGTAGAGAGAGAGACACACGCCCTCCACTGCGCAACACCCGCGCACTCTATATAAAAGCACAGGAAGCACGGAAGATGTCATCCCCTCTCCTACTTTTCCAATCGGAACAATAACATTCCAGTCTGTCTCTCTGCCGCGGAACACCCGCCCGGTCTATATAGAGCAAAAGAGATGTCAAATTTTCATCCCCCTTCCTACTTCCTCACTTGTGCCGAATTGCGTCGTTTCTCTCGCTCTTTTTCACTTCCTCTTATACTCTCTCTTCAAAGGTTGTTAGTTACGCGTGTTTATAGTTCGCTTATTAAATAAAGTGTGTGTGTTTTTCAATCTAAGTGTTTTCATTATTTAGCATAAGAATATTTAACGGATCTGGCTTCGGTGGAAACATTACACTAGGGGGATTCATGCTCACGTCGTATTTGTCGTAAAGTTGTAAACTTTGTCATTTTACTATGGAGATGACAGAAGTTTTCGTCGAATACAACGTTTACGACATTTACGACACTGAGCGTGAATGCCCCTACTACTTTCTTTCGCGAAAACGTTAAATCGTCGTGAATCGACCAAAAATTTGTTGGTCTTTAAATGTTCCAGCTTCCGTTTTATTGCTACAGAATGCGTAATGTGATGTTTTCTATCATTTTTCATCAATTGAAAATTTAGAAAACTCGACAAAAGATAAAAAATAGCTCAACTTTCCATAACCGGAAATAGCCAAAATTAACAATTTTCACTGCTGGCGACGATCCACCTCAATGTACTAGCCGGCCTGTGTAATCATCAGATGGCGGTGAAATCACAATTTTTAAAGTATTTGTTGGCAGATGGAGCTTTGCTCGATAAAGTGAACTAAAACGCCTAAAATGCCTAAAATATGTAGTGGTTCTCAGTAGAACAGGGGCCGACCTGTCAGTGGATCACAAGGTTTATGTAATTTTTAGTGAGTTTTAAGATGCTTTTGTGTTTTGTTTATCTTTTTGTCGCAATAATTAGTTTCTGGATGCCTAGTGTTGCCTGCCAATAGCGCGGCAGTTGCAAATTTCTCGTGTATCCATAATACTGGGCGATTGTTTGCCGGACTGTGCAAAACACTGTTTTGTCATCTAGGTTATGTCATATTTGTGAAGTGTCAAATGCAGAGTGTCCCATCTCCTGCGAAGATTGCAAATAACCCCCGCAATGATTTTGTGATTACTGAAGCCAAATAGAAGAAGAGATTAGTTTGGGTTTAGCTTTGTTTCTAGAACCGTTGTCCTAGCGTTTTTGGGGTCTCTCCATTTATTGCGGTGTTATCTATGCAAAACATTTATCGATTTGATAAAGGTGTTTTCGTATCTGCCATTTGTGTGTATGTTTCGTGTACGTTACGCATTTAGTTTACTTATTATAACACGCTTTCAGCTATATAAGTATTCAATTGATTTCTAGACATTGATTTGTTCGCAGTGGTCAGCGTGTTGCGGACTTGCCGTGAAAGATGGTCACTTGGAATCCGACTCGTCGCAATGTTCGAATCCTGCTGGTTGGCGACCAGGGTGTGGGCAAGACGTCGCTAATTTTATCCTTGGTTAGCGAAGAGTTTCCCGAAGATGTTCCTTCCAAAGCGGAGGAGATTACAATCCCGGCAAACGTTACGCCTGAGCAAGTCCCGACTAATATCGTGGATTATTCCGGTAAGTACGGAAACCATCCGCATAAATGTGCGTGTAAACAGAAGTGATTGTATTGTTGGGAATTTCAGCATTGGATCAGAGCGACGATGCTCTCTCTGAGGAGATTCAAAAGGCTCACGTCGTTTGCGTAGTGTATGCTGTCGACGATGATGAAACGCTGGATCGGATAACAACACATTGGTTGCCGTTGATTCGGGGCTGCTGCAGTACAGATCAGAGGAAACCGGTCGTACTGGTTGGGAACAAAGTCGACCTAGTGGAGTACTCAACAATTGATGTATGTAATATCTGTATCTTGACAAATATAAAATTGGATTCCAAAGTGCAGGCAATTCATCCCTTTTAACAGAACGTACTGTCAGTTATGGAGGATTTTCCCGAAGTGGAAAGCTGTGTGGAATGCTCGGCTAAAACGCTGCACAATATATCGGAGATGTTCTACTACGCCCAGAAAGCAGTTTTGCATCCAACGTCACCACTTTACATAATGGAGGAGCAAGACGTAAGTTCAGACTTTACGCTAATCCGATTATCTTTTTCTGTGATGATTTTTAATGTTGTTAATTGCCTTGACCCGTCCACGGGCAAGAGCGCGTCAATATCTCTTGCATAGCTATGCCTTTTCGTTGCGATAGCATATTTTTCGGATGGTGCAGTTTTTTTTTTTTTTTTTTTTTTTTTTACAAGGGATTAGGGATCAGTTTGGCTTTGGCACTATCATTCTTTGTCATGCAATTCACAAGCTCTTATCATCATTTCCCTGGGGGAAAAAGGATTAGGGAGGTAGAGACAAATACACTCAAATCAGGTCAGGTCCACAGAAATACGACATGAGGAACTGAAATTGGTGTTTAGGATAACACATACCCGCCCAACACAGTTAAAGGGAGAAAAAATTAGTGTGTGCCAAAGACAATTCACATTTGAAGAAACATTAAAACATAGATTATAAATTTAAAACTTGTTTTGCCTCCCAGACAGTGAAGAGACACTGGTATGGAGGGAAGGCAAAAAAAGTATTTTTAACAAAATCAGAAACAAAATATAATCAAAATGAGAACGCGATAATTAATGGTGGGTGAGTGCGATTGTTTGGAATTAATTAAGTTTTTAGTTAAATCTCGTTAAGCTGTATGTATTGTTTAAGTCTCCATTTAAGAGTTTCATAAGATGAGAGAGTACGAATTTCTTGAGGTAAGGCATTAAAAATCATTATTGACGATCTAATCGGGTCTAGCAAGATTCTGTTCGTATTGCCTGCATTTCGAGTGCCATAGCTATGAACTTCTCTATTCAGTGTTAGGGAAATGGACGTTTTATTTTTCTTATTAACGATTTCCAAATAATCTTCACTTTCTCAGAAAAGATAATTTTTTCTAAAGGTAGTTTACCTGTTAATTCATATACTTCAGAAGTAGGTGTTCTTGGGTGGAGATTATGGA
The DNA here is from genome assembly GCA_964017055.1 of Chloromyia formosa. Taxonomy (NCBI): domain Eukaryota; kingdom Metazoa; phylum Arthropoda; class Insecta; order Diptera; family Stratiomyidae; genus Chloromyia; species Chloromyia formosa. Next base: position 3,256,349 of record OZ024818.1, on the reverse strand, counting down.
CCGCTTTGACAGCTTTATTAAGCATTCGTCCGATAGCTGAAATATTTCTCGCTGATGTTTGGCTCCAGTTCAAAATACCGTATGTCAAAATAGGCATAACGTGAGCGTTGAAAATCATGTTTTTGAGTTGGGTGTTCATGTATTTTCTACGTCTCAGTAAAGCTACTAATGGGCACAATTTAGCTCTGATTTGCTCGAGATGATCATTCCATGAAAGCTTCTCATCAATAATAAGCCCTAGGTATTTGGTTTTGGCGACTCTGTCAATAGTCTGGTTTCCAAATTTGATAGTTAGTTCAATATCGGCTTTATTTCTTTGCCTGAAGAGCATGTAGTGAGTTTTTTTAATGTTAAGTTCTAACTTGTTACCTAAAAGCCACTGCTGATAAACTTTCAGATCATGATCAATCACTTGTTCGGCATCGTTCTTACCGAAATGAGAAAACAGCAGAAGAGTATCATCTGCATAGGTGACATACTTGGCGGAGAGGCCGGCATTACTGAGATTGTTCACGTATAGTAGGTATAGTGTGGGGCCTAAGATGGAACCCTGCGGAACCCCTGAATTTAACACCATCTCACCGCTTATATTATTGTGGAACTCAGTAATAATTGGTCTATCTTTCAAGTAGTTTGCTATCAGATTGTTGGCGACTCCTCTGATACCAAGTTCATAAAGAACTTCTGATAGGACTGTATGATTTACTGTGTCAAATGCTTTACTCAAGTCGATAAAAATCGCCGTCACATATTTTGAATTATCAAGTTCAGAGTTGATAAAATGAAGTGCATCTGTCAGCGCGGCAGTTGTGTTACTTTCTGCCAGGAAACCGTATTGCTGTTTATCAAACCCAATAGTCTCATTAATAAATCGGACAATTCTGGTATTTACGACCTTTTCAAATATTTTGCTAAAAACGCTTATTAGCGCAATGGGTCTAAAGTTTGATGGGTCATTAGGATCTCCATTTTTGAAAACTGGTTTGATTTTGGCAATTTTCAACACATCAGGAAATGTGCCTTCGCAAAGGTGTTTATTAATACTGTTGGATAAGAGTGGAGAAATGACATCACAAACCAGTTGCAGATCACTGGATTTAATCCCATCAAACCCAGCAGATACGTTACGTAGTCTTTTTATGATACTAGCGATTTCCTCTATGTTTGTAGGTTCTAGAAATATCGTTTGTTCGTTCAAAATATTTGGCAATCTTTCAGCATTCGTAGTTAACCTGTTTTGCTGAGTTCTTTCTGTGAGAGATGCGAAAAACTTATTGATATCATTAGCTGAAAGTGTGCTATCAGTTTCTTTTCTACGTCCAGAATTTGCTGTTAGTTCATTGTTAATAATTTGCCAAAGTTTTCTGCTATTACCGGAAGCATTAGCATATTGCCTATCTAGAGAGGCTCTCTTAGCTTGTTGTACGAGATTCGAAACTTTGTTTTTAAGGTGTTTATAAGCTGCTTTTTTACTTTCACTAGATGGATCGAGTTTGGATTTTTTGTAAGCAATGTTTTTCTTTTTGATAGACTCAATTATTTCAGAATTAATCCATGACTGGTGTCTTGTACGGACTTTCTTCAGAGTCGTAGATTCGTTTTTAGCAGACGTGATGATATCAATCAGATGTTTGAAATCAACAGAATTTTCATTCAGACTGCTTATCTTAACTCTTACGTTTTCTTTGAAAGAATCTTTATCAATTGCTTTTATAAAAATCGCTTCCATTCTTTTTTTAAGCGCGGTAATTACTTTAATATTTAAAATTGCAGTTTTGTGGTCAAGGTCGGCTTGGTCCATTAGTTGGAAATTGAAGCTATGAGTGGAGGTGTTCATTGAGGATACCATATGGTCAATTAGTGTAGCTGAGGTGGCAGTGACCCTTGTCGGTTCTTTATCGTTAATAATATTCATGTTGTTCATCGTTAGTATGTCCAGGTAATCTTTAACTACAGTAGAGTTTGAATCCAAGATATCTAAATTCGTATCAGCTAGAATCGTTAGATTATTATACTGGTGGTACAAACCATCTATATATTCGATAAATTCGTAAGCATTATCAGTAGGGGCCCTGTAGTAGGTTCCTACTCTAATAGGCACTCCTGTAGTTGATAACTCTAGTATTATTGAGTTATATTGAGGTGTATTCAAGATTACCTTGAACTTTATGTTATTCTTAACGTATATCACTGTGCCACCCCCAGTTGTGTCTCGACAGTTGAAAGTAGCGGTATATCCTTTGAGATTGAAAAATTCGGATTCGTTATCGTATAGCCAAGTTTCGTTGATAACTACTATATCCGATTTTTCTACCTCAATTGCCATAACTTCTATATCCGATAGTTTGTTTCGAATACTTCTTGCATTGGCATAGAAAATTTTTAAATGTCGTTGATTCATTGTGGGTTTGAAGAAAAGTAATTTATCCTGCTAGTTGCTACATTCATTGCTGACCTATACTCAGGGCAATCCCTACTGTCTGCACTATGGCTACAATCTGTTCTAGTTCTACTGAGGCAGTTGGAACACTTTTTTAAGGATGCTTGACAATCAGCTGCTCGGTGGTTACCTGCACATTTTGAGCATATATCATGGGAACTCTTGCAGTACTTTACTATATGCCCATATTTTTGGCATTTGTAGCACCTTATCACATCAATGATTTCCGCAGAGTAGTGACTGGCATAATCGATGTTAATATACCTATTCACTAGTCGCGAGTAAGCATCCCCTGAGACCTCAAATATAGCCGTGAACTTATCCTCTTGCCTCCTGTAGCTTTTATACTGATGGAACCCTAAGTCTAAGTTAGAGCTAACTCCATAGTTCAAAGATACAATTTCTTGTTTTAACTCTTCCACCGTATATTTTTTATTTAGTCCGTATATGGCCAACTTTGGAAGTCGACCTTTCGTATGTTCAATAGAATAGTTGCTGCCAATTTTCGATTTTAACCCCTCCAGTAGCTTCATACAGTTTTTTTCGTTGTCCGATTTTAGCAACACACCTCCATCCCTCAGATTTCTTGCGAAAGTTATGGGAGTGTGGGCTTCACGGGGTTTGTAATTTTGCTTCACAATAGACATTGTAGTATCACTGCTTTGTGAAACTTTAGGTTTTATTACTACTCCCCCATTAAAAACTTTGGACTTATCATTTATCTGGGATTCAGGTTTTGACACCTGGGCGTAAGATTTTGGTCCATAGCGGGCAATAGAAGAAGTGGATAACTTCGCGTCATCGATCTTTTTAATTGCCGCTGAAAGTCTGTCATCTATACTTTTTAGTTGACAGTTAATGATAGCATCAACTTTGCTGTCCACTTTGGAAGTGATATCAACCAGTTGAGAAACAGGAGACTCGCTTTTGATATATTTCGTCCACTTTGTACGATCGGTATCACAAAGCCATACAACCCCACGTTTGGAATGCAAGGTCTGAATTGCCTTGTAGTCTTCCAAGGAGAATTTCACGCATCCTATGTGGTGCCACTTCGAGCAAAAGCCTTCGCAAAGTAATGCCTGATCGTTATCATCGACCGCCTTTTTGCACTTTGGGCAGATGTTAGCACCCGTCGTATTTACAACGGCGGCATTAGTTGGCACAGATACGGACATAATCCTCGCTTACTTAACCCAGCACTTTGAAAATTTTTCGTATGAAAGCAGAAACCGTTATCAACAGTATGTACGAACAAAGGAAAATTTAATAAAAGAAACTCCACCAAAACTTACAGCTTCTCAGAAAAAAATCTTACAATTAATAAGAGCTGGCACTGTTATGTTAACTACTAAGCTATTTTCAGCGTTTTAATTTCCAAAATAACACTCACAAACCACTAAAATTGCACAACTTTTGCAAAGCAAGTGACACTCGACCGGCAGTTACTAGCATGCACCTCGAATTTGAATTTAATAGGAGGTTCAAACTCTTTGTAGACATCATCCCATATTCCATTGCAGCTGCGACTGTGTCAAAGCAGTTGAACTGTCTTTGTTCTATTTACTAATATAGAAGTTATGTACAATGTTTAATGCCTCGTTCCTTTACAGCTAACTCCGGCCTGCAAGAAAGCTTTGGTACGCATTTTCAAAATTTGCGACATAGACGGCGATAACTTGCTCAATGACTACGAACTAAATTTATTTCAACGAAGATGCTTTAATACGCCACTTCAGCCCCAAATACTCGACGAAGTTAAGGCGGTTATATCAAAAAACATTCCGGATGGAATTTTCAATGACGCTGTCACACTAAAGGGCTTTCTATTCTTGCATTGCCTATTCATACAGCGGGGGCGTAATGAGACTACATGGGCAGTACTCCGGCGTTTTGGTTACAACGAGCATCTTGAAATGTGCAAAGAATATTTACAACCACCAATCAAAATTCCACCTGGCAGCAGTACAGAATTATCGCATCGCGGGCAGCAATTTTTAATTGGACTGTTTGAGCGCTATGATAAGGACGAAGATGGAGCACTTTCACCTGATGAACATAAAATGCTTTTTAGTGTATGTCCGACGGCGCCTTGGTCATATTCTTCGGATATTCGCAAATCGTGTCCAACTAATGATTGTGGTTGGGTAACACTTCACGGTTGGCTGTGCCGCTGGACACTCATGACTTTAATCGATCTGCCGAAGACGCTTGAATATTTAGCATATTTAGGATTTAATGTGCACGAAAATGAAACACAACTGGCGGCCATACATGTAACGCGCGAACGACGAATTGATTTAGCCAAAAGACAGAGTAGTCGTTCTGTTTATATGTGTCACGTTATAGGACAGAAAGGTGTGGGGAAAACAGCGTTATGTCGTGGATTTTTGGTTGATGACATGCGGAGCTTGATAGCGAAAGAGTTTCGCACGAACATCATTTATTGTGTCAATAGTGTTCAAGTGTATGGGCAGGAAAAACATTTAATTCTGCGCGATATCGATATGAAGCAAGTGTTAGATCCGCTGCAGCCACAGGAAGTTAATTGTGATGTTGCCTGTCTGGTCTATGACACATCCAATCCGAAATCGTTTGAATATATCGCGAGAATTTATATAAAATATTATGCGGAGAGCAAGATTCCGGTTATGATTGTTGGAACGAAGGGCGATTTAGACGAACTTCGTCAGGATTATCTACTGCAACCGGCCGAGTTTTGTTCAAAATACAAATTGCTACCACCACATATGTTCAGTCTGAAAAATAACAAAAAGGAGTTGTATACGAAACTGGCGACGATGGCTGCTTTTCCGTAAGTAATATAATATTGTACACAGTTATGCACTAATGTTTCGAAGACAATGGGTATTGGAGATAAATGTTTGGTAGAATGTTAGTGAGTGGCGGGAGAGGTGCAGAGGGATTTTCAGGGCAATCAAATATTATCTGCTAGATTGAAATATAAAATTGACTTTGCAACAGATGTAGATATTTTCCATATTAAGCGGCTCATACACAGACAAACGGTTGAGCAATCGGTCAGTGTCAAACATTTGTTGTCCAACTACATCACATACGTGATTCGATTCCATTTTGGCCGGGCGTTGTTCACTTTTTGGTTTTCGCGGAGCAAACTACAATGTATAGCGCCAAATTTATGCCAAATGAAACTCACTGCGTTCAGGACTGAAACATAAGAAAAATTTTAGGGCAGCTTTTCATTAAAGGTGTTTCAGCTATCTTTCAGAATATCTTTTTGGACACGGTTTAACACGTAATTTACACGACAAATTGCATTTAAATGGCACTCTATTACAAGAAAAATTGAAATTTCAATCAGTCGAGATGAAAATCGGAAAATCTTTCAGTATTTGGCATTTAGCTACCCACTTTTTACATTTATTACTACCCACTGAAATGGCCCACTTTTTGTTGTTGTTTTCACGTGTATTTATGAGCTATCTTCCAATCCTCTTCTTTTCTTATACGAGGGCAGTCTTTAAGTTTTGCATACAGGAGCATCGAGGTTGCCACGAATCAAATGTCACAACTATATATTGGGGCGACCAGTAGTGCAGTGCGTTGAGGCATCAGTCTCATGTTTGACTATCGGCGTTTCGGGTTCGAATCCCGTCCACGACGACGTTCGTGGCCATGGATGTGCAGGAGGTACATGCTGGCAACTGCATTCTCCGACAGTTGTAAAAAATTATTGCGCGAAAATGTTCTCGGTTCAATTCAATTATTCGGATAACTCGACGACTTGACAATTCACTGTAGCTGTAACACTATACGTATCGCACTAACACTTTGGATTTAGGTTAACAAAGGATACTCAATTGCCCTAACCCCTTGTGGGGCATAGCGCGTCAACTGTTCCATGTGGCCCAGTTGACGTTTCGTTAGCATAATCTGGTTTCGGAGAATGCAGTTGCCAGCATGTACCTCCTGCATATCCATGGTCACGAACGTCGTCGTGGACGGGATTCGAACCCGAAACGCCGGTAGTCAAACATGAGACTGATGCCTCAACACACTGCGCTACCGGTCGCCCCCAGCACTGCTTTATTGTTGTTGGGGCTTTCATAAGGACCCGCACAAAGGGGTATGGCTTCTCCCGCTCTACAATTTGTGGCACAAATCACGATTCTTTGTTTTTTTTAATATAATTCTTGGGAGCACTATATTATGCCTATGCAACGCAATATTAAGGGGGGGAGGGGGGTCAAGTGAGAGCCGGCAATTCACGTCGCGTTTTTCACCTCACAATAATTTGGGACATCTGCGACACAATATCTTTGATTTAATCCGTGACAGATGGCAATTTACGGCGAGATTTCCGACAGCTTAAACCAAAGGTTTCGGGTGAAACCGCCCGTATCATCGCGACTTACATTGTTGTTCGCGAATACCAAGGAATCCAGGTAGAATCCGGCTCCCACAAAAAAACAATAAAAGATCCGTCCGTCCGGGCACTGACGCAATCGAAGCGACGGCTCCTCCGCGTCCAAAAACTCACAACGACTCTTCCTCAAAAAAATCGATCGTGGCGAATCGCCAATGTGGCTCCGGCACTCCCTCAAAAATCACCCATCCGTGGGCGCAAAAAAATAAAAACGAATCTCACGTCCCGGCGATAGCGTTGCCGATCTCCCGGCTATCACGGGTGAAAAATGCGTTGATGTGGCTCGGGCGGTGGGTAAAAGTTGACCTCTTGTCTGGGGGATCGCGCCGATGTTCACCGGACGGCGGGTGAAAGTGGACTCCTGAGTGATCTCCCTCCTGAAATGTCGCAAGGTCGAGTTCCATGCAACGTACTTCTCCATTTCCATAAAACTCGTGTCCTATTATATTAGAATATACTGTTTGCAAATGTCGACGACCCGCAGTGTGATATATAGTAATGACAGAGTTGTCGCTTTTGAAAAATCCCTGAGAGAAATTCGAATTGTTATGTGACAAATATTTTAAGAAAAATATTTGCCAATTAACAATCCGAATAGACCATCAGAAAAGTCATTCATTACAACATTTGTCTCAAAAGTAGGTTATGTAGCAACAATTCCTCTGCAAGATCAAAGATCAGTTACTGCCGATTGGTATACAACCATTTGTTTGCCAGAAGTCATCGCTGACTGCAAGTTCGCACACAGCTCGCAAGACAATTGGATTTTTAAAGCAACAAAACGTCGAATTGTTAGACCATCCTCCGTACAGTCCCGACCTAAGCCCGAACTATTTCTTTATATAGTATTTCCGAAAATTAAGAACAAACTGCGTAGTCAAGGGTTCCAGTCGCCAGAAGAAGCAGTTATCATCATCGTGGCGCGACAGCCCGGCGTCGGGCCTTGGCCGCCTGGAAAGCAGTTGACGCCTTCAAAATCGCAATTTCGACTGTACCAACAAACGAGTGGAATAACTGCTTCCAGAGTTGGTTCGAACGCATGCAAAAGTGCATTAATCTTCGTGGGAAATACTTCGAAAAACAATAAAATCTTTAAAAAGTATATATTGTTTTAATTCAACCCTATTAGCAAAACTTAAAAGACAACCTACGTATGTTTGGCTCAGTCGCAACAAGTTAGCCATACACAGGACAATTGCATTGGTCAACTGTAAAATTGTTGAACGATTACTGCTCAACCGTTGGCCTGTGTATACCGCTTTAAACTAATCAGTTCGTTGATAAATATTTCTCTATAGATTCCAGTAACGTTAAGAAGCATTGGTACCATATTTTTGCATTTTCGTATATTATAAATTATCATTAATTTTTATTTTGACTGTACATGCACTTTAAGGCTATTATGATATCATATTTTCCCCACTTTTTTATGTTCATATTGTCATCGATGAAAAAAAACTTTTATCTGTTTTCACCTAATCACAACTCCTTTCAACAACTATTTTCCTTGAAATAATCAAATTCGTCATTTCTGTATTTGTAGGCGGTTCCAAGCCGCTTGGATACTTTTCTATAAGCACAGGTTGGTACAGCTGTGGGAAACAGCGTAAGTGTGACTTTATATTCTAACAATGTATCTAAATATCAAGTCTGTTTGTTTTTGCTCCAATATTATCATATGTAAGATTCACAATGTAAGAAATATCGTAATATCGTGATAGTATTTGAGAAGAAAGCATAAAGTCTAATAATTCCCGCTGAATATCGTATTAGTGTGTGTAGCGATTGCATGACGTCTGCTTTGTGAGAACGTTTCTGTCTTGCTCCATTTTTTTTCATTTAAGTACTATTTTGTCCACTGTTTTTGACAGTTGTATTGTTGCTTGTCTAGATAGAACCCCCATTTAAATTTCGTATGTACAAGTATCGATTTTCCGCTAAAACACTACTTTTCTTGTTCGAGTACCTAGTACTTTATTATAGTCTAGGCATTGCTATTAGCATCTGTACCTGCATCGGTGGCAACAATCATTCCGCATAATAGCAAAGCACAGGCTTTCGAATTGTTGTAAGCCATTAATAGACAATAGAATATACAAGTCCACTGAAATTCACCGAGTTTTTCACTATTGCTAAATTTTCCGGCACCCGTACATGCTATTTTTTAAAATTGATCTTCTTCCTTGCCCTTTCATGCCACTCTGCGGCTTCGCGTTGCTCTGCCTGTGGTGCTGGCACTTCGCCCATTCTGGCGGTATAATCTCAGCTTTCTTCTGCAGACAGCTCGGTCTTGGATCGTGTCATCGCCGAAATTAATGCGTTGTTGTTGCTTCTTCATCTGATCGATCCACGTGTGTTTCCGTCTGCCTCGGGGTTTGGGTCCAGCAACCAGTCCAAACAACATCACGGAAATGTGAGAACGAATAAATGATTACCTGGAAGAACTTAACTCCTTCTTCACGGGTAAGAATTTAATCGTATCAGCGCCTAAATCCTCGGCAACCTTATTTACCACCTGGACGAAGGAAGTCAAGATGCAACTTGGAATCTCAATGGCCAATCAACTTATTCCGACCGTGAACCATCGTAAAATTCTAGGAGTAACCCTGGACAGCATGGCCGCGTCATCCCCCATGCTTCAACCGTGTGTAACAGGATACGCGGTAGGAATAAAATCCTTAAAGCCTTGACCGGTAGCACTTGGGGCAAGAATATAGAAACCCTACTGGTCACATATCATACAAAGCAGTCGGAAGGTCACACAATGGAATAATATTCAGGCTTGCCAAAACGCCGCTCTCCGTACTGTGACTGGCTGTCTCCTGATGCCATTCCAGGATCATTTGCATTAGGAAACAAGGATGATGCCTCTAAGGGACCACAACAAGATTCTTGCGAAACAGTACCTGGTGCGTTGTTACCGAAGGGAATACTCCAACACCGACCTGATGGACAAGATACCACCATCAAGACATGTCAGGCGTGATTTTAGGGACCTCGAAAGAGACGTCCAGAGGTACAAAAGGGTTCCCTTTGACAACAACGCATACAGATCAGCCATCGCAGTAATACATCATGAGGAGGTGCAAACATCAATCGCAGGACTTGGTCCAAATAGAGTTCTCTCGACACAACAACCAGATATCTCTCCCGATGAGAGAATACTTCCGAGAGCATCGAGAACGACACTTGCCCAACTTCGGTTCTGGTGTTCGCGTCTTAACTGATACCTATCTCGCATTGACCGGGATGTCACGAACACATGCCCCGCCTACAATGGTACACCTCACGATGCGGACCAACCAGCTGCCCACACACCTGACCCCCAGGTCGTTGTGGGAGAACCCCCTAGTGGCAGCTATCTTCCTGTCCGTTAACACGGAGAAAGACGAAGAACAATAACAACATGTAATACACTCACACAACCAACTTCTGACCATTGCTACAACAACAACAGTATTTTCCGTGAAAACAGGCTTGCCAGTTTTGGTTGGGCAACCCCAAAATTAAAGGTCTCGGAAAACACAAGGGGGCGCCTACCGAATTACACACAATTCGTTCCCTTATTCCGTTGTAGTTACTTCGAATTAGAAAAGAAGAAAACCCGAAATTGAAATGTACACCACGTTCCTAATACTGCACACATAAAAAATTGCCCACTTTTCCCTTTTTGGGATCCATCCTTCTCATATTTTAAAATGCAAGCTACTACTACTACCACTATACACACACCCATAAAAATTCTGCCGTGGCGAACTACCGAAATCACCTACAAAATCAAAATACGACTGCACACCACCCAACTAGCCACAATGTTCACACACACAATTGTTGTTGGTCTTTTCTCTGAAATCCGAAAACTCCACGAACTCCGTTCTATCATTCCCCAGATTATCTCTCATTTCCAGATGCCATAATTTTCCAAGAGGAAAGAAATGTGATGATTTTAAGCGAAACAGTTCCACTGCCCGTTCTATCACCTCCCATTCCAGGAGCCACACAACAGGGGTGGTTGACGAAAGATGCAAGGACATCAAAATGCCATTATGCCATTTACCATGTACTACTTTGCCTTAACCCCTAGCGGGGCATAGCGCGTCAACTACTCCTGCGCGCCATCGTACTCTGTTCTGGGCAATGGGGCGCAACTCCCCAAAAGACTTACCCAGTACCTGACACTCCTTTGCCACAGATCGACGCCATGTGATTCGAGGACCCCCTCTTGGTCGGCCTTGGCTGGAAATGGGGTTCCATTTCATGGCATGCATAGCAATGCAGTTATCACTCTTCCGCAATGTGTGACCTATCCACTGCCATTTTCGCCTGCGTATCAATTCGTCGATTGGCATCTGACCCGTACGCCGACTTAGCTCTTCATTTGATATTGTTTCGGGCCAGAAAATTCTTAAAATTCGACGAAGACATGAGTTGACGAAAACTTGCAGCTTTCTGGTAACTCCTACGGAAACTTTCCATGTACTGCTCCCATACAAAAGCACTGATAGTACCAGGGAGCGAAACAGGCCCAGCTTGGTCTTGATGCTGAGATAACTGCCCTGCCAGATTTTGGACAGCATGCCGTATGCGCGTTTAGCCTGGTTGATACGACGAGCGATGTCCTGCTCCGTACCCCCATTTTCGGCAACAATGCTACCCAGGTAGACGAAGTTGTCCACCTTCTCCACAGGCTGCCCATTAATATTGATGGCAATAGGTGTCGGATTTCTTTTTCGCAACGGCGGGCTAAGAACCTTGGTCTTGTTGGTATTAATCTTTAGCCCAACCTTGCTTGCCTCCCTCTCGAGATCTAACGCCATTGCGGACAAATCCATGATTTTGTGGGAGAGTAGGCATATGTCGTCAGCGTAGTCAAGATGTTGTAGATAAGATGTCAAAGTCCATTGAATTCCTCTGTCGAGTCCGGATAGGGCTGCATGCAACACATCGCCGATCACAATGAGGAATAGGATCGGTGAGAGGATGCACCCCTGCCGAACTCCACTGCGAATCTCAAAGTCCCCCGACACCTTACCTTTATGCAGAACGCGACATTTCGCGCCGTCATAGGTTGCCTTAATAATAGCCACAAGCTTCTCAGGGATGCCTCTCCTGCGCAAGGCCGCCCATATAGAATCCCGGTTCACACTATCGAAAGCCTTTTCGAAATCGATGAAAAGCAAGTGAAGCGGAGAATCGTATTCAGCGCATTGCTCGATGATGATTCGCAAGGTGTTAATGTGATCGACACAGGAGAATCCGGATCGAAAGCCAGCCTGCTCTTCATCAATTGTGCTTTCTAAGTGGGCCTTTAGTCTTTCCAGGACGATTTTAGCTATTATCTTGGCAACGGCACACAAATGCCTCTCCAATTATTACAGTCTGTGAGGCTACCCTTCTTTGGAAGTTTGATGATCAAACCTTCCTTCCACGCAGTGGGAAAGGTCTCTGTATTCCACGCTTTATCAACAAGTGGGTGCAGCAAATCGGCAGTTACGCTTGGCGCTGCTTGATAAAGTCAAGTCCGGCGGCCTTTCCTCGTTTTAGTGCAATAATTGCAGTGACTATTTCCTCTTTAGTCGGGGCAGTGGACCGTATACGCACATTTTGATGGTTAGCTAAATTATCTATATGAGGGGGAACTTCACCAGAGGTTACACGGTTCAAGACCGCGGCGAAGTGTTCTTTCCATCGCCTCATTTGATCTTCTTCCAAGATAAGTAGCTTTCCATCACTATCTTTCACCGGATGTTGGCAGGAGTTACGACCACCTGTAAACTCCTTGATGACACCGTATACGGCGTTTAAGTTGTTACTTCTTGCGGCTTCTTCTGCTGACGCTAAAAGAGAATTGGCGTAAACTCTTTTATCGCGTCGCACACTACGCTGAACTTCTCGAGCTTTCTGACGGTAAAGGAGTTCGATGCTGCTTCGATTGTCGTCTGCTGCTGCAGCCAAACGAACTTTCAGCTCCTTTCTTTCAACAATCCGCTGCCATGAAGCGTCGGACATCCAGGGCTTATTCCGGCAATCCGGGTTTGGGCCAAGGATGGTATTTGCGCTATCAATGTACGCATTTTTTATGGCATCCCAGTTTTCGTTTATGTCACTATCTGGGTGACTAGTTATCTCAGCCGCTTTTTGCGCAAGATGGTCATTATATTGTTGTAAGACAGCTGGATTTTTTAGTCGAGCGGTGTTGAATTTGCGGGGCCTGGATCTTTCGTCGCTGGGGCGGCGCACGGCTGCAATACGCAATCGAACATTAGCGATCATAAGATAATGGTCTCTTCCCATCCCAATATCGGCACCCTTCTTGTTTCGCACGTCCAGGAGGCAACTCTTGAATCTTTTACTAATGGCAAAATGGTCGATCTGATGTTGTGTTCTGCGCCGATCAACAGAGGACCAACTGATTTTGTGGTGGTCCTTATGCTCAAACATAGTACCACCGATGAAGAGACTGTGAAAGTTGCAGAACTCTACAAATCTTTCACCGTTGTCATTACGATCACCAAGACCGTGTCTCCCCATCACATGTCTGAGCCCATAGTTATCAGCGCCAACTTTCGCATTCAAATCACCCATAACCATTATAATGTCACCTTTAGGTGTTCTGCTCTGAACGGCGTTTAGTTCTTCGTAGAAGGAGTCTTTTGCCAAGACATTGTCGGGTTCAGTAGGGGCATAACATTGTATTATTGAGATGTTTCTCATTTTGGTCCGGAACCTGGCGGTCAAGACTCTGTCAGAGACCGGTTCCCAGGATAAGAGACAGTTTCGCGCGGCTCTGGTTAAAAGGAGCCCCACACCTGACTCACGACGACTACCGGTAGCTTTACCGGAGTACAACATTACAGTGCTGCCCGTTGGAGAGATGAATTCTCCGCTGTTCCACCATCTTATCTCACTAACTCCTAAGATATTTAATTTGTACCTCAGAAATTCACTCTCTAATTGAAAAAATCGTGCGTTCTGGGGACCTTCTGATCCATTGTCCAGGAGAGTACGCACATTCCAGAATCCAATCTTTGTCATTGTACGATAGCTAAAAGTCGTAACCGTTGAGTCAGTCCTTATCCGAGGCATAGTTGACGTTTCGTTAGCATATAAAGATTTCGGATAGTGCAAGTTGCTGGCATACACATCCTGTCCTTTGATTGTCGGTTTTAACGACAGGCCCTCAAAGGGAAAGGCCGTGGTATTTTTTTTTTCACACCCCACACCACGGGGGTACCTCAACCAAATCATCGCACCGCCATCACTGGCGGCTTGACGTTGGTTGGCAATGGTGAGTGACCACTGCCGTTCCAGGGGGCGCCCACGCGGAGGACTATGGAAGAGGAGTTTTTGCCCCCCCCTGATCTGGATGACCTTAGGAATATGATCGCCATTAGGCTGAATCGTTATATCGCCAGTACAGGCTGGTTTTATACATAGGTTTCAATGGACGTAACTTTTTTTTTGGTGGTACCATCATCACATTATGGCAGCCCCTACACCTAACCCTAACCTAACTCCTAGTGGGGCATAACTCGTCAACTATTTCCATGTGGTTTAGTTGACGTTTCGTTAGCATAACCTGGTTTCGGAGGGTGCATGTTGCTAGCATCTACCTCCTGCCAAGACCTGCGACAAGTCGCGAAAGGATTGTGGCATATTGTTACGCCCTACATCGCAGGGGGAAGGCAACACAAACATCTATGGCCACGACGTGGACGGGACTCGAACTAGTAACTGACTGTTGCGAGACATCAGACTGACGCCTCAACGCACTGAGCTCACTGATCGGGAGTGCCATTATGAAATTATGTACTTCCATAGTGTCTGAATCTGAGAGTACGGAACATGTATTGAAGAGAGGCTATTATCACACACAATACATACGTGTTTCGTACACATTTCGTCTTTCCCTCGTTCGTCAAATTAACTGACTGAAAGTTGCAACTTGTGTCAGCTTTTTACAATATTTTTTTTCATCGCCTACTTTCTCCTATCAGCTAGTGCTCCCTCGGCTGCGGTATGATTGAAAATCACAACAAATTATTTGACAGCCGGGGGAACATTTTTGTGGTGTGTGTAATATGTCTCAGTGTGTAAACGGGTACCAAAAATCTTGGCTTATTTCCGTTCTTTGTATAATCTTCATATTCTCAGGTCTGAATGGATTCACTTTTGATATCAGAGTATTGTTATTAAACACAGATATTAGTATGTATTTAGATAGTGTTTGGTATTTTATTTTTATGGCAGTATTAACATTTTTTATATGCACACGCCGATTGAGTATATGTTTTTAACACTAATATTACGGTCCCACTATACACTAAATTACTTAATCTAGCCAGAATATTTAATGAGAAATGTCACAATTCTATGTATCTCGCGTTTTAAATTAAGGTATCTAGATTAAGTAATTTTGGCATATTCTTTTATATATTCAATACGTCTTTTTCTATTGTAAAATTAACATAATCAATGCATGGCTCTAGTGCTAGTATAACCGAATTGGCGCCAAGTGATGTATGTATTAATGTGATTTAAAATTTTCTGTTCAAAACATGATTAGTCATCTACGACAATTTGGACTACTGACGGAAGATCCTAGAATATGGTGGAAAGCAGGCATTGGAATAGCAGCAGCTACACTTGTCGGATTTTTCGTCCTGCGAGCGTTCCAACACACATCGTCCCATACGCGATAATAGCGACCATAATACATTTAGAATACAGTTGTAATAGATTCCGCAGTATATATTTAATTAAAAATGTAAAATATGCGACACCAGCAAAATACATTATATCCACATAATACTTCCATCTACACACTGAAATTGACATAACTATTCCTTTGTTTTATTGAAAATATTTTATTGAAGTACATATGTGTCAATGTACATAATTTTTTTCATTGTAATCTTATGTGCTTAGAAGTTAAGCGCAGGCATTTTATTATTACAATAGATTAGAAGAAAACGAGACAAAAATTAAAAAATATCGGAATGATATGTTTGAGATGAATTCGGAAATGATAACTAAACGTTGCTGTAATCAGCCGTTACGTATTTCATTTTACATTATATTGTTCTTATTCATTTATTTTCAATAGAGAGGTACTGTTCATTTGCAATATACATACATGAAATACTATGCAAATTACAGTTATTGTATTTGCTCTTTTATTTTTTAAGAATTATGATATGTATTTTCAAAGAAGGGATTTAAAAAAATATTCACCTACATACAAATAAATTTATCAGCATGGCTACTTATCAAATGAAATGAATACCAAAAATGAGGATGTAAATATTCAGTGCAATAAAGGCATTTTAAACATTTTCTTTTTACACGTGTTGTTTGTGTACGAAGGGGCAAATAAAAAATCACCCCCCCCCCCCCCCCCCCCCCCCTCGATTCCAGCTTGTATGACCGACAAGGCAGTAAGTATAGATGCCTATTTTGGTAGAACCGCGTAAATTTTTGCCGATTAATATAATCCTTTAAGCTTGTGTCTCATCAGACACCTCTGCTTCGCGCATCGCACCAGTGGGAGAGGCGTGACCCGGAACAACCAAGTCGATGTTGTATCGCCTTATACCTAGTCTAGCCATAAATATTGTTACAAGGTTTGGCAACCCTGCAGAAAGGAACCGTTATATTGCATTTCTTAAAAATTGAGCTAATCGCTATAGTACGCTTGTGCTTGATGCATTTGTCATCTTTTGAGTTTAATTTTTAGTGTAGTGAACATGGATTGGGGTGACAAAGAAAATAGAATTGCTGTGATTGCACTTCATAAAGTAGGAATGCAACCAAGTGATATTTTTAAGACTCTGCAGACTAGGCCTGTTCGGTACTGAGATTTCAGTACCGGTACTTGATATTTTCAAGTACCGGTACCACAAGCGGTATCCCGGTACTCACAGGTATTCGTTCAGTACCGGTACTAGTACCGGTTTTTTTCAGTACCGAGTCTTTTCAACCATGAGCCGGTTTTTTTCAGTACCGGTACTGAGTACCTGTTCTTTTCAGTATCGAGTCTTTTCAGTACCGGGATCCCGGTACTCAGTACCGAGTCTTTTCAGTACCGAGTCTTTTCAGTACCGAGTCTTTTCACTACCTGTTCTTTTCAGTACCGAGTCTTTTCAGTACCGAGTCTTTTCAGTACCGAGTCTTTTCAGTACCGAGTCTTTTCAGTACCGAGTCTTTTCAGTATCTGTTCTTTTCAGTACCGGGATCCCGGGATTCGAGTACCTGTTCTTTTCAGTACCGAGTCTTTTCAATACCTGTTCTTTTCAGTACCGGGATCCCGGGATTCGAGTACCTGTTCTTTTCCATAAAAAAGACTCGTTCATTGCTGGACCAATTCTTCAGGTTTTTGGAAATTGTTATTGGAAATGTTCATAGAGTCGTGTCGTGCATTGAAAGATTTTTCAGATACACATCGTAGTATAGTATGTTAGTTAGTACGCACATAGATATACGAGTATGTACATTGTTCATACATAATTGATTTTGAGTTTTGTTAGGATTGAGACTGAGATGAGAGTATTTATTGTATTGGGAATAGGATATGGAATTGGGTATGATATAAATATGAAATACATATGAACGAATATGTATATGTACGTATGTATTGTACATAATATAATAATATAATGCGTTGCATTGGTCAATAGCCGGCCATACACGCTCTATCATTTGCAAACGTACGCCAATTCGATCGCCCCATTTTTTTCCGAATGATATGATTCGCCGCGTTCGCAATCCCCTGCAAAATCGCGTCACCTGTGTCGCCCAATTTTTTTGCGAATGATTCGCGGCGTTTACAATCCCCTCGAAAATCGCGGCACCTGGGTCGCCGAATGATTCGCCGCATGATTCGCCGCGTTTGAACGAGCAGTGAAATTTAAGTAATTTTGTGCGACCAGACGGTTCGTGGCGTTTTCGGTTTGCAGGTGATAGAGCAACAACAATTTGTATGGAGACGATGTCTAGTTGGGTGCGTTGTGATTTTGCAGATGATTCGCCGCGACCGAATTTTTATGGGTTACCTATAGTGGCGGTAGTAGTAGCTTGCATAATAAAATATGAGAAGGATGGGTCCACGCAGATATTTTGGTCCTGCTGCAGGTGTGCGTCAGGATAAAAGGATTTGTTTATCGATGAGGAGAGATATATAGGCAAGATGGGTGTTGTATGACTAGGGGTGCTGAGACGAATACGTTAGACTGCCGCTTAAGGCATTTTGAGTCCTTTGGTAACGAAAAAAGACATGCTTTGCAAGGAAAGCCCGATCAGACGAGTATTTCCCCATGAAAACAGGGTGGCCATTCAGGGGTGAGCAAAAAAAAAGTGCTGGATGCAGATATGCTAGCACGAAACGGCTGCAGGTACATGTACAAAGAGTGAAACGGGCAACCTAGGGCTACATGCGGGGGCTCGCAACGCCCTATTTCCCCATGAAAACAGGGTGGTCACTCAGAAGTGGGCAACTCACACAAGCGACTGCTAATTCACAACCCGCAGTATCGCACAAGTGTGCATGGATAATTTCGGTTTGGAACGAGCTGGGCTAGCTCCCCTCCTAGGGCGTTGCGAACCCCCGCATGTAGCCCTAGGTTGCCCGTTTCACTCTTTGTACATGTACCTGCAGCCGTTTCGTGCTAGCATATCTGCATCCAGCACTTTTTTTTTTGCCCACCCCTGAATGGCCACCCTGTTTTCATGGGGAAATACTCGTCTGATCGGGCTTTCCTTGCAAAGCATGTCTTTTTTCGTTACCAAAGGACTCAAAATGCCTTAAGCGGCAGTCTAACGTATTCGTCTCACCACCCCTAGTCATACAACACCCATCTTGCCTATATATCTCTCCTCATCGATAAACAAATCCTTTTATCCTGACGCACACCTGCAGCAGGACCAAAATATCTGCGTGGACCCATCCTTCTCATATTTTATTATGCAAGCTACTACTACCGCCACTATAGGTAACCCATAAAAATTCGGTCGCGGCGAATCATCTGCAAAATCACAACGCACCCAACTAGACATCGTCTCCATACAAATTGTTGTTGCTCTATCACCTGCAAACCGAAAACGCCACGAACCGTCTGGTCGCACAAAATTACTTAAATTTCACTGCTCGTTCAAACGCGGCGAATCATGCGGCGAATCATTCGGCGACCCAGGTGCCGCGATTTTCGAGGGGATTGTAAACGCCGCGAATCATTCGCAAAAAAATTGGGCGACCCAGGTGACGCGATTTTGCAGGGGATTGCGAACGCGGCGAATCATATCATTCGGAAAAAAATGGGGCGATCGAATTGGCGTACGTTTGCAAATGATAGAGCGTGTATGGCCGGCTATTGACCAATGCAACGCATTATATTATTATATTATGTACAATACATACGTACATATACATATTCGTTCATATGTATTTCATATTTATATCATACCCAATTACATATCCTATTCCCAATACAATAAATACTCTCATCTCAGTCTCAATCCTAACAAAACTCAAAATCAATTATGTATGAACAATGTACATACTCGTATATCTATGTGCGTACTAACTAACATACTATACTACGATGTGTATCTGAAAAATCTTTCAATGCACGACACGACTCTATGAACATTTCCAATAACAATTTCCAAAAACCTGAAGAATTGGTCCAGCAATGAACGAGTCTTTTTTATGGAAAAGAACAGGTACTCGAATCCCGGGATCCCGGTACTGAAAAGAACAGGTATTGAAAAGACTCGGTACTGAAAAGAACAGGTACTCGAATCCCGGGATCCCGATACTGAAAAGACTCGGTACTGAAAAGACTCGGTACTGAAAAGAACAGGTACTGAAAAGACTCGGTACTGAAAAGAACAGGTACTGAGTACCGGGATCCCGGTACTGAAAAGACTCGGTACTGAAAAGACTCGGTACTCAAAAGACTCGGTACTGAAAAGACTCGGTACTACTGAAAAGACTCGGTACTGAAAAGACTCGTTGCTGAAAAGACTCGGTACTGAAAAGACTCGGTACTGAAAAGACTCGGTACTGAAAAGACTCGGTACTGAGTACCGGGATCCCGGGATTCCGAATAAAACCGGCTCATGGTTGAAAAGACTCGGTACTGAAATCCCGGGATCCCGGTACTCAATACCGGTACTAAAAAAACCGGGATACCGGTACTCTTAGTTTTTGGTACCGGTACTGAAAAAAAAACCGGTACCAAACCGGGATCCCGGTATTAGGAACAGGCCTACTGCAGACCCTTGGTATAAGCCGAATGTTTGTATATCGGGCTATTGAAAGATTTAATGATACGTCTGGAGTAAGTGACCGTGAAAGAAGTGGCCGTCCGCGAACTACTCGAACACCTCAAGCGGTTAAAGCCGTGCGCGAGAGAATTCGCCGTAATCCTCTTCGTAAACAAAAAACTTTATCGCGTGAGATGAAAATACCACAAAGAACAATTTCACGTATCATTAAAAGTGACTTGGGGTTGGGTGCTTATCGTAGATCTACCGGGCATTTACTAACAGATTCGTTAAAAAAAAATATAGTGGAAAAATCAAAACGATTACTTTGCCGGTACGCAAACCAAGAACACCGTAAAATTTTGTTTACGGACGAAAAAATTTTTACTGTCGAAGAAACATTTAATAAACAAAACGATAGGGTTTATGCTCGCAGTGCCAGAGAAGCTTCTCAAGTTGCCCAAAAGGTTCAAAGAGGTCATCATCCAGCCTCAGTAATGGTTTGGTGGGGTGTTAGCTACAACGGGGTGACAAAGTTGCATTTTTGTGAGAAGGGCGTCGAAACGTCTGCCAAAATTTATCAAGAAAGTGTCCTTGAAAGTGTAGTGAAACCTCTCAACACGTCATTATTAAAAAATCAGCCTTGGAGTTTCCAGCAAGATTCTGCATCAGGTCATAAGGCGAAGTCAACCCAAAAATGGCTTGAAGAAAATGTTCCAGATTTTATTAAAGCTGAAGATTGGCCTTCCTCTAGCCCAGACCTGAATCCGCTGGATTACGAATTATGGTCTGTCTTAGAGCAAATGACGTGGCAAAAGGCAAAAGGCAATCACTTCGAATAACTTGTTGCAATTTCCGTTGTTGACAATGCATTTAATAAATAAACAATGATTTCTTAACATATAACACCTCTTTTATTGAACAGTGCTTCAAAAAGTTTGTAACAGTATTTATGGCTAGACTAGGTATAGACCGGCCAACACGACATGGATACGAATCTCGCAGCAATGCAAATCAAATTTCAACATGCAGCTTGTCAATGCGAAACTCTGTATATGTTCTGGCTAGGCGCCAGTGGCCACATTACACAAACAAATTTTTTAGGCGACGGCCATCGACATCCATACAACATGTATGCCGCTTATCATGCCGTCGCTCTGGTTTGTCTCAAGTGGGACTACACTTATTAGAATTGTTAAGAATAATTCTCCCCCTGGAGCTTGGTTGTTCTCGGTCACGCCTCTCCCACTGGTGCGATGCGCCAAGCAGAAGCGTCTGATGAGGCGCGCTTCGTTCTTGCGGCAGCCGATTCTACGCACCGGAGCGACCCGTTTCACAACGGCCAAGAGCTGCCAAAACCCTTCAATGCAAGAAGGAAAGTGTGTTTTGTATGAGGCGCGCTTCGCATCAGCGGTCCAAACCGGCGAACACGCTTTTTTGGGCCCCCTCCAGGGAGACAATTATTCTTAACAATTCTAATAAATGTAGTCCCACTTGAGACAAACCAGAGCGACGGCATGATAAGCGCCATACATGTTGTATGGAGGTCGATGGCCATCGCCTAAAAAACTTGTGCGTTTAAGCTATTACCAGACCGAATGAAATGGGACGTAAGTGGAAGGAGGAAGGGTATTGGTTGTTCTTGTTAAGTTAACCCGGCGGTCGGTTTGGCATTTACGTTTGTGCCCGACGGAAAAT
Organism: Chloromyia formosa; assembly: GCA_964017055.1. Taxonomy (NCBI): domain Eukaryota; kingdom Metazoa; phylum Arthropoda; class Insecta; order Diptera; family Stratiomyidae; genus Chloromyia; species Chloromyia formosa. The sequence goes on along the minus strand of OZ024818.1, from coordinate 3,234,540 downwards.
CGAATGGATTGAGACGTACGTGAATGGCTTGTTCAACAATCGTTTCAGCATGAATTTCAATGTTTAGGTGAAATACATGGTTACGCAAAGAATTGTGCAGCTTTTTCGCTCTCTCCGCGCATGACGTCACAGTTTCACATTTTCAAAAGCTTTCATGCATTTTGTATGAAATCACTTAATACATTTTGAAAGAAAACTTGCTTACAAATTTACAGTTTAAATTCGATTTTCATGAAATTTTCTATAATGAACCTCCAGAGCAAGGGTAAGACGACTGAATTTGGAAATTCCACCCCCATTACCCTCTCCAGCCCCCTTTAATCCATTCCTTGTCACTGTCAAGGACACTACAAAATTACAATACATTCTTCATGAGTTAACTATGATATTTATATATTTCTTCTGTATTTACCTCTTCTTCCTTGTAGTTAGGACGGTAAGCGATTTGACCTTGCAAAATATGATAGAGAAATGCCGTTTGGTATGATTGTTGGTGGTCCCCATACATTCATTTTAAGAGATGGAGGCATCTTAGACCCCACGGCAGACCGGCTGTGCGGGCGAAAACCGAAAAATTTGAGCCCTTTTTTAATATTCTCCTCATCATTTCTAAACGATGCTTTGGATCGGGAGCAAAAATTTGGGCTAATGGACGATGATCGGTTGGGATGGTAAATTTCCTGCCAAATAGAAACTGGTGGAATTTCTTAACACCAAAAATTGTAGAATATGCGTCTTTGTCTATTTGAGACCATTTTCTCTGATTAAGATTTGTGAAGCCATTTGTATTGGACGCTCCGTGCCGTCCTGAAAAACGTGCGAAAGCACCGCTCCAACTTCGTGGGGTGACGCATCTGTCGCTAACAATAGAGGAAGTTCTGAAGAAAAATGCACAAGGAATTCTGAAAATTGCATTTGTTTTTTTGTTTATTCTACAGTGAGTGCATGTATGCATTTGATTCGCGAAAAACATTCCATTCCAACTTCCAGGCTGTACTAAATTAGCACTACATAGGTTAGGTTAGGTTAAAAGGGTTGCTTAAAAAGCACACTTAGACCGTTATTGGGTCCGTTGTGATACCCCTGGACTCAGCAACTGAGACCAAACTCACTCGTTAAACCAGCCTGAGCTCACAATGAAGCGATGTAGCCGACCAACATTTACCTTTTCCAGGTCATCCAGATCGGTGAAGAAGTAGGAACCAAGGTGGTCTTTCCTAAAACTCGCCAGGGCCGGACAGGTACACAGAAAATGAGACGTACTTTCCTCCTCTTCCTCGTCCCCACAGCTCCTGCAAAAATCATTATATGGAAGACGAAGTCTCCTGGCGTGCTCCCCAATTAGGCAGTGTCCAGTTAGCACTCCTACGACAGTTCTTAGATTGTCTCTGTTTAGCATTAGCAATCCAGAAGAACGTTTGGGATCCAGTTTGGGCCATATCTGTCTAGCCACATGACCTGTACTGCCATTGCTCCATCTGATGCAGGCCCTATCATACGCCGCATCTTTGATGGCCAGTTTACAAGCAGCCAACGGCATCCTGGTGCAGCGTAACGGCCCGCTGATCCCATTGATCGTACCTGCTCGAGCCAGTTCGTCAGCCTTGCAGTTACCAACATAACCACTATGTCCTGGCACCCAGCACAGAGAAATATTGCAGAGCCTTCCCATCTCTATAAGGGAGTTGCGACAATCCAGTACTGTCTTCGAATCTACCAAGACAGAGCTAAGCGATTTAATCGCCGGTTGGCTATCCGTGTAGATTACAATGTCCCTACCAGATATATCGTTTTGCGACAACCAGGCTAGAGCTTCAGATATTGCTGTAACTTCCGCCTGAAAAACACTACTAAAGTTCGGGAGTCGGAACGACAAGCTAATATCTAACTCTTCCGAGTATACGCCAGCCCCCACTCCTTCGTCAGTCTTAGAACCATCAGTGAAAATCGTAATGGCATCTGATTCCTGAAAAGCAATTGCAGGCCAATCATTCCTAGAGGGAATAAGGCCTGTAAAGCCCATTTCGAACAAGTATTTCAGGGAAGGGGTATAGTCCGTCTCCTCGGGAATATCAAGGTTGATCAATATGGCCGAGTGACCTGTGGTTGACGCCGCCCAAAAACCGGTTTCACGGAGGCGAACAGCCGTGATCGCCGCCATCTGCTCTGCAAAAATGTCCAAAGGAAGCAGATTCAACAGGGCGTTCAAGGCAGCGGTTGGTGTAGTCCTTAGAGCCCCCGTAATGGCAATGCATGCCAATCTTTGGACCTTCTCCAGCAGGGTTCTATAGGATACAACCCTAAGCGCCGTCCACCAGACGACAATCCCATGTAGCAGAATAGGGCGCAAAACCGATAAATAAAGCCAGTACACTACCCTCGGTTGTAAGCCCCATTTCTTAACTATGGCCTTCTTGCACGAGTATAGTGCAACAGTAGCCTTTTCAACACGTTCCTGAATGTTCAACTTCCAGCAAAGTTTCCTATCCAGTATGAGACCAAGGAACTTGGCTTTATCGGTGAGCACAAGTCTTGTGCTCTCCATCAAAGGTGATTCGAATGAAGGTAGGCTGTGTCTCCTAGTAAAGAGAACAAGTTCCGTTTTAAGCGGATTTACTTTAACCCCAACCTTACTAGCCCAGTTCGTCAGGATAGAGAGGGCGTTCTGCATTACACCACTAAGGACACAGGGAAACTTTCCCGAGATGGCAATAGCAATGTCGTCCGCATAAGCAGTGACCTTGCATCCCAGCCCTTCCAGTTCTAAAAGGAGTCCGTTGACCGCTAAATTCCAAAGAAGGGGGGAGAGAACACCACCCTGGGGAGTACCCCTGTTCACATGTCTGCGTACAGATGATGTGCCGAGACTAGTGGAGATAACGCGAGATGTAAGCATCATGTGTATTAGTCTACAAAGCGAGTCATCTCCACGAAGACCTGAGAGGGCATCCAAGATAGCACTACATACAACAAGGTGATTTTGACTGAAAACGAGAAAAAATTTCTGTTGTTTGCCAGCTTAAGACTTAAGCTGGCAGACACTACCATAGCTTTGAAAAACAAGTGTAATAATTTTTTTCAATTGGCACTAAATACAATAAGTAGTTTTTGTCAGAAAAAAATCAAAAAAAATTTGGTTGTTTACCGCAACTTTTTAGAAAAAGATGTAGTTGTTTTTTTTTCGACTACAAAATAAGCACTAAATGTAACGAGAAATTTGTGAAAAAAAAAATGTATGTTTGAAAGTTTGCCAGCTTAATTCTTAAGCTGGCAGACACTACCGTAACTCTTAAAAGTAAAGTGTAATCAATTTATTTCGTCTGTATGAAATTAGCACTAAATAGGCCCGAATTTAGTATATTATGTCTGCTACTTTTGCTCTGCCAGCTTAAGAGAGGTAGTTAATTGCGATATACCAAAGACAACTCGGCTTCATTGCTTGTGTAACTTATTTGCTCAGAGGCCCTATCTCTAATACTTTCTATATAGTTCAATTAACGTCCATCTTCGAGTGGAATAGTACATTATTTAAATATACTAGAACATTTCTACAAAATACAATACAAAATATACAGTCAAATTTTTAACTAATTTTTGTGTCAAATTTTTTACTAATAGTGTAATAGTAATTTTTTTTATCAAAAGTTTGACAATAATCGAGTTAATCTGCATTGTATTATGGCAACCAATTTGATGTCAAATTATATGTATGTCAAACTCGTCAAATTGTTTTGACTCTAAAATGGCCGCATAAATCATTACGACAGAATTAAATTAGATTCAAATGGAGCCCGTATTAAAAATCACACTGTGTTCTTTTCTATTACTATTCTACAAAATTGAAGGCAATTTTGATTGTTGTAATTCATTATTATTTCTTTAAAATGTTCGTCGTGTAATTGCTTAATGTCTATCAAGCACAGTACATCTTCATTTTCGTTACCTTCGTCTTCACATAGAGCCTTTATCAGGTTTAGTTTTTGGTTAAGTTGATCGAGTTGAATATACTGCATTTTTATGGTGCGCTTGGCATCCAGGGTAATTTTGCCGAAAATCCCAGATAATGCAGCAATAAATGAGGCGGCAAAGTGCGTTAGAAGTGGAAGACCAATAATTGTTACTGACTCCGGTTGTGTATCGCCAATTGCAGTTAAAAGTTCCCTATAAACATGTTTTTCGGTCGTGTGGTAGTCTCGGTGCAGAGAAATTCTGTTTACTTTGAATTCTAAATCGTTCGAGTCCATGGAGACGTGAATTGGCATAGAGGCCTCACTCGGTACAATTTTGACAATTTTGTTTATAAAATTCATCAGGTGAATATTAACGAAAAGACTGCTACAAATTTCGTTTACTGGTTTACCGCGGTAGGTGTGGAGCTCGTGTTGTTTTGCCTCAATAGTCAAGGAGATTTCTTCGTATGGCCACGAGAGTTGGGCTTCTAGTAACTCCAAGTCAGTTAACATGCACATTAATTTCTCTCCAGCAGCTTTGTTCCTTAACGATCGTCGTTCAGAGAATGATCCAGAGTAAATGCGAGAGTTTTTATAGTATTGTACAGTAGTTGGTTTTGAATGGAGGATCTTATCATTGTTGGAAATTCGTCGAACATTGTACACGTTAAGGTAATGGTTAGTTACATGCACGCGTATCAGCTTGCATCGTTTAACGTCTCCTGGTCCGGGGTTCTTATATGAAGCAATATTTCTATTGATAACCATTATTTGATGTTCCATAAAAAAGCGCGCACAACTTTCTAGCTGTTCTAAGAAATCGGGAGGTATGTCGCGTTGTCCAAAAAGCGGTCGTTGTTGCTCGCTCTCTAAATTGCTCATCAGAGCAGTTAACACTGCCGGAAAGTTTTTATCGTCTTTTCGAAAGCCAAGACAGATGATGTACACTTCAGAGTTTCCACATTTCGAAGTGGCCGGCTTGAAGACGTCTACTCGGTCGAAAGTACAGTTGAGGAGATACAGTAGTGATGCTGATGTGGCCTCAAAAAGTGTAAATACTTTTAATATGAAACATCCGCCCGGCGAGAGTATACGGAACGCAGCACAAGTCTCAGCGTAGTGAAGGGAAGATACGATCTCTTCTTGACATTCAGGTTTTTCCATACAATCGATGGATCCGTCGGCCGTGATTAAATTGATTTCTCCCAAACATGCGGTTTGGGAGGCAATACAGTCTACGTTATTGATGTTGAGAATGTTTCCCGTGAAGTCCTTTCCAAAAATCCAATTCTCCAAAGTGTGCAGCATGAACCGGTCGTCTATCACCATATCGCTTAGCGGGTTTCCTTCGTGGTAGGGGTTGAGGGTTGTGGCTAACCATTTCCACTGTAAAAATAGCAACATCTACTTAAAATACTAAAACTTACATAGTACATACTTGTGACGTACCTCTACTGAAAGGAAGTTCGAGTGCAAGTAATGATTAAGAGCAGCTATGAACGCGCCAGGTGCCTCGCACAAATGAACACTATTCAGACTTGGTCCTTGTACAATGGGAAATCGGTTAAGACATTCGTAAAATTTGCACCATGCCTGCGTCACAAATTCTGCGTCTATCGCGGTCTTCAATCGCCAAGCAACTTCTCCAGAAGGATTTCGTCGCCGTGTATGAGCACTCCAATCTTCAATTTGCACGTCATTCAACTTGCTTTTAACAGCATTCAGTTTGGATTTTAAGGCTTGTAGAGAATCAATTGAATAGTCTTCGGAGAAAAAATTGCCGGTCGCGGGAAGAACCCAATTGGTTTCTGTCTTAAAACTAAAATTCTTTTCAAAAAGGGCACCAATAACCTTTTTCAAAATAGCGTAGAAATTCTTTGGAAGGGGTTGTGTGTCGCCCATAATGCAATTTGATTCAGACAAATATATATATAATTAAAAAAATGTCACACCAAGTCACAATCCCCATCACATAAATGGTTGTTTTATTTACTATGAACTTTTGACAGTTGGTGACAGCATATTACGAACAAAGTAAACAAGTTGGGCGCATTCATGAACAGTGAGCGGAAACCTAGCGCAAGCTCCGGTTTGTGAATAAGGGGGCACTGAAATAGTCCATAGCGCAAGAGCCCATGCGAAATAATGCATTGTCACGATTTTAATTTCCTCTACTGGGGGTTGGGCTGGTGCCGGTTTGCCGCGGAGCGGGGCCGTGGGGCGCCACGCGCTGAAAATTTGCCAGCCACAACCACAGAGCCAAGAGATGCCACGACAAGCGCGAATTCGTGGCGTACGGCTCTATACCCTAGAAAAATATCACGTCCGGAGCACTCTTCACACGATATTCTAAAATTTACTTTTTCACTACTTTATAAATGTATATTCAAAATTTCTTACTGGCTAAACTCTACTTTACACTCCGTGATCACGCGATAAATCAAACAAAATCTTACACTAAATACTTATTACTAATTAAGCTAACTTTTGATGATCAGCTGTTCAAAGTTGTGTACGCGATGGGCCATCGCGTGGAGGAAAATGGCTCTTGAAGCCATTTGTGGCCATCCGATGGCCCATCACTGTTGACAGAAATGACGGTTTCGCGGCATTGGCCACTGAACGCCATCCGCCCGTCCACACAGTGGCGATGGCACCGATTGGCCGGGGCTGGGCCATTGTCTGTAGCAGGCGTGAGGGGTGGCTCTACTTCCTAACCGATCCTATAGTTGTTATTTGTAGCTGCGTCGTCGCCGTCATTTTCTGTTCAGCTAGCCGGGCCTTCCACCAAATATCTTCGTCGTAACTGCGGTTCGCCACCTTGCTGTCTCACTTCTTATCGACGTCTTCGTTCCTTTGAAGAGAGAGTATATGAGGAAGTGAAAAAGAGCGAGAGAAACGAAGCAATTCGGCACAAGTGAGGAAGTAGGAAGGGGGATGGAAATTTGACATCTCTTTTGCTCTATATGGACCGGGCGGGTGTTCCGCGGCAGAGAGACAGACTGGAATGTTATTGTTCCAACTGGAAAAGTAGGAGAGGGGATGACATCTTATGTGCTTCCTGTGCTTTTATAAAGACTGCGCGGGTGTTGCGCAGTGGAGGGCGTGTGTCTCTCTCTCTACTTTTTACGACTGGAATTGCTTCAAATAGTTTAGTGTTGAGTATATGCGGATTGCTCCTCCATAGGTATTCTCTATGCTCCGTTCCGCCAAGAAACTCTCCGAAAGTCGAATTGGGTTCGTTTCTCCACTTGTCTTCGCCGGGGTCCACAACCTTCGCCCAAAACCTTGTCGGTCCAATATTCAAAGACAAAAGAGGGTATTCCGTTAATTTTATTGGCCTTTTATGTTTTCGGCGGACCGGTGAAAATGCCGCTAAACTTATTTGCGGTCCATATATGTCGTCACGGTAAAGTTCGACAACCTGTCCTTTGAACTTTGAATTACCTCTACTGTGATTGACCGTGGTAGATCACCATTGTGAACACACGCATTCTGATATTAACATTTTTGTCACAGTCGCGTTTGTTTACCGTTGCAGTGCCGTTTTTCTGTGAAGGAAAGTTACTTAGTACGGAGTTCAAAATGCCGGTTGATATCAAGAAAATCCACGTCTGTGATGCGATGGATGATGCTTGCGTCGATCTTTTAAAAAATAATGGAACCGATGTCAACAAATTGAAATTGCTCAAGCAAGCAAGCCGGATCTGGTAGTCTGAAGGTAATTGGACGCGCAGGTGCTGGCGTAGATAATATTGATATTTCAGCAGCTACGAAACACCTGGTAATAATTCAATAGCAGCTTCCATTAAGCGATGGTCTAGTGCCGCCCTATCTTCACGCCACCCCTCCTAACCTAACGCCACCCCTCCTAACCTAACGCCACCCCTCCTAACCTAACGCCACCCACCCTATCCTCAGAGTTCTCCGGGCGTATCAGCATATGAACACCTTCAGTTTGAGCCGAAAGAGTGCATGATAAAAAAAAAACGATTTAGTGCATGCACGCATACATTTGATTTCAAAACGAAATAACGCATGCGAAGAAATCGAAATTAGTCATACGAACACTTTTATTCTAAAGGCATTTCATTTAGGCGGCTATTACACTATAAAAATTCTTTTACAAATATATTTGACGAACGATATTTCAAAAGAACTTTTATGAATGATAAGGGGGAAGGTGTGCCAGCTTGTAAGAAAAGTACTTGAAACAAGCAACGTTCATGTCGCAAATCTTTTCTTAGTGGCCACGTTTATGCCGTGGTACTAAAAGGCAATCTAACTAAATCGTTTTAGTGCTAGTACTTGTTCGTGGTGTGTTTATACCGACCATACGAAGAGGTACTAAACATGAAAGATGTCAGCTGTTGGTTTGTGACTGCGGTGACATAGGTTAAGAAAATGTCAACGGGCAGTTGCCTCCTAATAAAAACGCGTTTCTACCGCTACAATCAAAGGATGAAACGAATGCAGAGTTTCAGGAAAGGATGAGGTATTTATATAACAAATAAAATATAATTTTCAACAACAACACCATTAGCGAAGACAGCAACACCACCTAGTCCCAATTTTTCAGTCCAGTTCTGCATAGCAAGTGGAGCTAAAATTGGTACCAAAACTAGCTAGTGCGACATGTTTATGTCGTCGTGAGTTAGCTCGAATTAGTTAATCCTCGACGATAGCTCCGCGGCATAAACAAGGCCAGTGTCACCATACAAGTCTGCATTTTGCCACCTATATTGTTTTTGATTGCCATTAACTACTCTGCAGCGCGCTTCATGAACACCAGAGCAAAGGTATCAAATCGAAGCTGTTTGGATACAACACCTAGATTACGCTGACGATATTTGTCTTCTTTCAAATAGATCGGATCATCTAGTTCAAATGGCGGATGCCCTGCACCGCGAATGTGACAATGCGGGGCTTAAAATCAGTGCTGCCGAAACTAAGTACTTGAGCTTGGATTCAGGAAGACAGAGCGAAATTTGTGTTTCGGGGCAGACGGTGAAAAAAGTGGACAATTTTTGCTACCTCGGCAGCGTAGTTACTGCAGATGCTGATGTACTCTCTCGCATCAATAAGGCTCGGGCAGCTTTTTTCAGTTTGACTCCTTTCTGGCCAGGACAGGATAGAAACCTCCATAAAAAGGCGAAAGTGGCAATGGACAGGTCACACACTTCGAAAAGGGCCGGAAAACATTGCTGAACAGGCCCTCGATTGGAACTCACAGGGAACCGATGCAAGTTGTCGCGTCGGACGACCTAGAAACACCTGGAGAAGATCAGTTGAGGTTGAAGGTAAGTCAACAGGCAAATCGTGGAGTCAGTTGAAGGCGATGGCGGCAAACAGGACGGGGTGGAAAGTCGGCGTGGTTAATGAATGCCCTATGCCCAAGAGGTTAACAAAACCTCGTTCTAAGGTTAGGTTAGATACAAGGGCTGCTGTGCTTACAACAGCACACATGAACTCACTGTTGCCACCAGGGAATCAAAACTTGGCACTGGATAGCTGGCGCTTACATCGTCAAATGGCGAATTTATTGTGGAAAATTAGAAATTTTTTGATACCAAGTTAATTAGTAAACATATCGTAGATATTTTTCCAGATATGTTATATATTTTTAATCTTGCTAGCATAGTAAAAAATGATGAAAAACTAAATCGACGACAGGGTCCATTGCACTTTGACACTTAACCCAGTAGTTAACCCGGACCGTTTTTTGCACGCCGCTTAACCTACACCGACTTAATCTAATTAAGGCTCATTCCTTCATTTGTGGTATGTATGATATATATAGTTGTATTCTTCTGGTAATTTGGTTATGGCACGATGCATATTCGCGATTAGTCACTGTAACGACAGCAATTCCGGTCTCAAGTATATAACATTATATGGAGCTATGCAGATACAGTCAACTTCCACTCCGACACCAACCAGTAGATTTTGTCAGCAAATGCTAGTAGTGTCGCAACGACACATGATTTCGTGTTACAAGTTTTTTAAGAAACCCGCTATGGTAAAAAAAAAACTGTCCTGATTATACTTAATGAACTCCTAGTTTTTTTTTCTTGGTAATACGAGCACGAACTAAACGTTCTTACATTGATTTATGGACATGTAACAAGCATAAATTCAAATGAAACCCGCAAACTAAGGGTTTTGTAGTGAGCGCTTTTGCGATATAAATATCGGCTCGTTATTCCTTACGACTCAGATCCAGATGGATAAAAACATCGCAATTAAAATGTCTTACCCATAATTTAGTGTAATACAGTCCAATTCTTAAAAAAAACTCCATTTCTATGGAGCCCTTCTCTCACCTCTCAAAGTAAGAATTTTAAATCGGGAAACTGTACTGTAGATACATAGGTCTACTCGTATATAACTTATATATTTTCCATATTTCCGGAAACTACTATAAGCCCGAGCTTAGTGGTTATATCTAGTACTCGTAAATATTCGTACATGAAAGCTGTATCAATTATAGTATATCCGTGCTCTTTGGGAATGTACGAGTACTAAGTATGAGCATTTATAGAGGAAACATAACTCGATTGATATGAAACTTCTGGCCCATGATGTGGTTAATGGGTTCCGGTTACTACTTTCTGTTTACCTAAGGGGGCGCAGGGAGTACCAACTGAAGTCGTTCAAATAAACTATTATTAACTTTTCTCGGAGGATATCAACATCCTGTACATTTGACGTGGCTATGCTCATAATGTGGCTTCTTGCTACTTCTTTCGCATCTATGGCTTTAGCGGTCTCGAAAAACAGAAATCTACATTTTGCCACCCTTCAGTCCGCTATGGTTTCTTCAAACTGGAAAAGAATAGCAAAAATGCAATGTGCTTGTGCCATTTGATATACACTCCGCGACAAATGCTTAGGTTCAGTATTATTTAACACATACAGTGAGTCACGGTCAAAATGAACCACCTTATATTAGAGAATATGTTCCTTTAATGCGTATTACTCGAAAATTTTCAAATCCAAAAGTATCCGAGAAATTTGCCGTTGGCAAGCCAACACATTCGTGCAACTTTTGTCAAATTTGGAGATTTGTCATTTCAAAGCACCGTTGTAAAATTATCATTTGGATTTTCGACGAAAAATCGATTTTTATAGTTTGAACAGTTGTACAATATCTTTGAAGTAACGGTGAATTTCAAAACCGGGAAATTTTACATATTTTATATGAAACTCGGCGCGATAAAAAACTACCTGGGGGTACTAATAGAACTCTCACAGTGCTCCGAGCTTGTCAGTATAAAGACGGTGCGGATAGGAGATGCATGCTAGCAACTGCACTTCCGAAAGGTAGATTTGCTATCGAAACGTCAACAAGGCATAGAAATTCTAGAGATGTTGACGCGCCCATACCCCTGGAGGGCAAACAATATTTTCGAAAAAAATATTAGGGAAGCATATAGTCTCTATTTTACCATTTCCTGGGAGGAAATATGGCTGAACCTAAGTACTTGTCGTGAAATGTATCTAACACCGCACAAACGATGACGAAGAAAAAAATAAATTTCACCATTTCACAAGGGTTTTGTCATTTCTACAAAACCCTAAAAAAACAAGTCCTATGCATGAAAAGATTTTCCATCGGTAATGTCCGTATGTACGCACGAAAAGATGGAAAATATTTATTTATTTGGTTTAGAAAGTTGGTACCAGCCACCGTTCCAACCATACCACACGATATATGATGAATATAAATAGAAGAAGTGTCAGAATATTAATGACATAGAGCTAGCTACTCTCATATAATGTGCGGCTAGAAAAGACAAACCTTCTGGTTTAATGAAAAATGATTTCCCTTTATGACGCTGGGAATATGAAAATCGGGCGCCTTACACAAAATTCTTATCCAAAGGCGAAGGGCCACAGATGTAATAGTTTATCGAATATGGCGCATAAGAAATGTGGAAAGGATTGAAAGGAAGTAAGACCATCGCAGCTGAGACATGACACCTTGCCGGCCGGAAGTATTAGGCTTGGCTGTAAAGCTGAATTGCCGTTGAGAAAACTCGCGTGTCAAGTTGACAATTTACATATCCTTCCTTGACCACGGAGCATAAAACTTGAAGAATAATATAGCGTTTCAATTATTTCCCAACACGTCGTATGTAATAAAAAAAGAAGTTCTTGCGGATATCCTTCGAAGTCGTAAGCTACATTTGAAGTCGTTTGGGGTATTGCTTGGACTTTTGATAGTTTCTTAAGACCGGCTGACATGTTCAAAGGACGCTCTGACAAAGCACGTCGACAACCTACTCTGACTCTATTATGAACATGCCAACCTCTTTTCAAAGTGATTTGAAGTATTATAATCTCATCAAATCGAAGTTGGACGGTGCTCAACTTTTCATCAAAAATTTGATGCTAGCGAATTGTCATCATCACATCATCGCGGCATGTGAGACAGCGTATATATTCAGATGCCCGTAGATATGAATTACTTCGAAAAAAAAAACAACGAGTTTTTTTTTAAGAAATTGATGATTTTTGTTTTCTAAGTAACATACCTACCAGCAGCTGACTTACCTGAAATTAAAGCTTATTTATAGTACGTTTACGCTGGACTTGAAATCGCGGATTTCGAATAGCTGGCTCCGAAATCCCGAAAGTGTTTACGCTGATACTTTTCAGATTTCATTTGACAATTAATAAATTAAATTGGGTTTTTACGTCAATTAATAGTCAAATTTTAACTTTTCTTGACAGTTGACAATTAAATATTTATTTTTAACTGTCACTCGAATATTCACCACGATAGAATTTTAAGCATTACCATGTCAAATCAGGATTTCAATCGCGATTTCAGGAGGATTTCATGGTGTCCTTGCTAAGTATCAAGATTTCGTTTGGCAATAAAGTGTATGCGAAATCCGTTGAATTTCACGGAAATTTCGCCGAAATCCCATTTTACGAGATTTCGAGTCCAGCGTAAACGTACTATTAGTAATAATAAAATCGATCTGCACCATTTTCCTCGTGGGACTAATATTTAACCAGTTATTTGAAGAAATACATAAAAAGACGATGAATTTTCCCACTTCGCGCGAACAAACGAGCTGGTATAGGCAGGATGGGTATAATATTACTGGGGGTGTTCAGGCGAATGCACTACACTACTGTCGAAGGCATTTTGAGCCCTTTGGTCAGAAAGAGGGCTTCTTTGTAACGAAGTCTTTCCCATGAAAACAGGGTTGCCATTCTGGGGTGGACAACCCCAATTTGTTTACTTCAGACTCGGAATCAGCTACCCAAAATTACATTGTAGTTCGAGCCAGTCAGATCGGACGAGTATTTTCTATGAAAGCAGAACAAAAATTGCACGCGTTACACTAACAAAATTGTTCTATACAGAGCTCTTGGTCTGGACTGTTGAAAAAAGCACGCCTATTGTTAATGCAGTGTTTCTACTTTTAATTCAAAGAAGTATTGCAATATTATTGTATTAGACTCAAGGAGAGTTGAACTGGCAACCTTTTATTTTAGTTTCCGGGGCACCGGCTGGGAAAATCACTTTTCACTCGGATTTGTGTCACTTTTCACTCGCGCCACTCTAAAAGTCAAAAACTTAAAAAAAAAAAATTTAAATTTTTTTTTTAAATTTTTGTTTTAAGTTTTTTTTTAAGCCTAGTATTGTGTTCTACGGAACGAAATGTAGCGAAAATTCTCCTACGGAATGGAACGGAAAAAAAAATCCGCCATTGAACACCAGATGTCTCAAATATCAATATTTTCCAATGACATCCGCTAAATTATTCGCATTTGTCATAAATTTGCTAAAATCAGTGACAATGGTATTGAGAAAAAAACAGAAATTTATTGCCTTGGCATGTTCTTTGAGTACATTAATGCTGTTGAATCGCAAAAAATGTAAAAAACGATCAAAATTGGATTCATATTTGAAGGAACGACCAGTGAAAGGACGGTTTACAACTGATGTAAGAGCTCGACAATCCTGAATATAGTAAATTACTATTGCCAATGACAATCAATTTTAAAAAGGTTTTTAGTTTTCAGATATGCAATCAAGTAAAAAACGCTTTGTAGAAAACTTTCGAATTGATCCAAGAACATTTGATGAGCTGTTAAATTTAGTTGAACCATTCCTATTAGCCAAACGTGAGACACACCCGGACAATGCCATAACACCAAAGCAGAAACTCGCCGCTACTTTAGAGTGAGAATTTATAATGCGTTTGATCTATTATTTCAATACTGAAATGGCTCTTTAAATTAAACAGATATTTTGGAAGTGGGACGCTTCAAAGGCATGTAGCATCTATTTACAGAATAAGCAAACAACATTTTGGAACCATCTTGACAGATGTGTGTGATGCTATAATTGCCGCACTAAATGATCAATTCCCTAAATTAATGAAAGAAGAAATGGTTGATGCTGCTAATGGTTTCCAAAATAGGTGGCAGTTTCCAAACTGCTTGGGAGCAATCGATGGGAAACATGTAAGCATCAAATGCCCATCCAATGCGGGAAGCCTGTTCTACAATTATAAGGTCAGATTCTCTTTCGATACCAGCTTCGATTTTTTGCTAATGCTAACAATTTAACAGGGATTCCATAGCATAGCACTCCTTGCTGTGGCCGATGCTCGTTACCGATTCACTTTTCTTGATGTGGGAGCTTACGGAAGCGAAAGCGATGCTTCCATTTTAGCAAATGGTCAATTAGGCAAAGCAATTTTCGACGAGCGGTTGAATTTTCCTGCTGATGCAAGAGTAAACGGAGAAAAGCTTCCTTTTTTCTTCGTAGGAGATGATGCATTCCCACTGCATAAACGCATAATGAAGCCATATGTGCCAAAAAGAACCATTCCCCTTTCAGATGCACAACGAATCTTTAACTACAGACTAAGCAGAGCCAGACGTTGTATTGAAAACGCTTTCGGAATATTGTGTTCACGTTTCTACTGTCTTGCGCGTATTATGCACCGCTCCCCTGGAAAAGCATCGAAAATTGTTACCGCATGTTGTTTCCTCCATAATTTTTTAATTTCAAGGAATCACGGTTCATACTGTCCATCACAGTATGCAGATTATGTCGACCATGAAGGAGATTGGAGGCAAAATATTCCAGAAAATTCCATGTTCAATGCCGATATCAATTTCTCCCAAGGCAGGCCCAGCAATATGGCGAATCTCATCAGACAAAGTCTTGAAATATATGTTAACTCGACTTTAGGAGCTGTACCATGGCAGCAACAATCTTGCGGATTAGAATGAAATAATAAATGCTATTTTTGAAATAGAAATTATTGGTTTTTATTTTTAAATGCCTCTGCAGCCATGGCTACGAATTTTACATTTAATTCTACCACAGTCTCTTCCGGTAATTTCTGGCAAAGGCTGTCCAGATTGGACCACATTCCGAAATATTTCAAATTTTCTCCAGCACTTTGTGCAACTTCCGTCATCAGTGAAATAATTTTCGATGTTTTTTCTTCAAACGTATCTTCTTTTCGCTTATTCGCTTGTGGTGTGCCCTTCTATGACGGAACAGAGCATTAATATCAATAAAAATAATGAATACCTGTACTTACATAAGAATATGTTGTTTCCTGTTTGTTGTTTGAACCATCACCAGCATCTTCGTCGTCAACTTCTATTATAGTTGAGAAAGTCCTACAAATGATTACATATATAAATCTGAAGATGTGAACTTAAATTACTACTTACGTTCGTTGGGATGAAGTCGTTTCTAAAAATGACAAAGAATCTAAAAATTCAATGCTGGCATCATCTTCTACCAAGTCAACGTCGTATTCGAGAAGGCTTTCGACTTCGAAGCCGCTGCCAGACTTGAGTTTTTCGGACCTCTTCTTTTTAAAATAACGCTGGCTGTCCTTCAATGATCTCCAAGCGTGTTTACATTCTTCTACTGTAAAATTAATATAAAATATAAATTAGTCCTGAATACCCGTAGTGTTATTTATATTTAACTTACCAGATTTGTCCATTTCTCTGGAAATCTGAAGCCAATTCTTTCGAACGATGTCGACATTTCTATGGTCTCGATTCTTAAGGCTCCAGATTGCCTCATATTTTTTGACTATTTCTGCAAGTCTTTTTTTCTGTTCGCTCGAAATATTATTACGTTTTCTTTCTTTCTTCTTTTCCATCGTCGCGATAATAAATCGAAATAATTAAATGTTCTGTCACCATATCAACAATGTCAAACTTTTCGTCGTTTTAAAAGGTACTATGTCCTTTTAAATTTATTTCGGCGCATTGAGAGCCACCTATTATTTAGTAGGAAGTATTGAATTTTCAAATTATGAACAGAGTACTACAGTGCGAAATGAAAATGTTCGTTGACGAAATGTAACGAAATAATCAGAATATTTATATGGGATTTGACATTTCGTTTCGTTTCGCTGTGAATACAAGACTAGGCTTTATACTGAATGTTTGGTATATTGGAGGCATGGAAAATTGAAATATTCGCAAATCTCCTTGTGTGGGCTCCGCTCGCTCCGCGCTTAAGGGCCCGCAACCATCAGTATCGCACATACAGTCATTTCCACGTAGAGAGAGCGTATACTTTGTAACTTTTTAATGCACCATTTCTCAAAGAGTGGTGGGGGACTTTTAGTTACCTGCATTTTTCCTCTTTTTCGCATTGTATAAATTTGGTCATTCTAAGTTCAAGTAGGAGAGTGATAAGACGTCAAGTGAAATGAGTGCGATTTACAAAAAACGATTCGAAGCTGTGTTTTTAGTAAGTCATCCGAAAGGACCAAAAATGACACCTGCATCGGCCGGAAAGTACCTGAAAGTTTCGACACAGTTTGTGAATAAGTGGATAAAGCGTTTTAAAGATACTGGAAATGTAGACGATCTACCTGGTAGGGGTAAAACCCGAAGCACTTCAAAAACCCAGGATAAGGCCATCATTGATATTTTTAAGAAAAATCCGTCCGTTACTACCTTAGTGCAAGCAAAGGAAATGTTATCGAAGAAGAATATTTACGTGTCCTTGAATACGATTCGGCGAAGATTACAAGAGGAAAACATCAAAACCAGGTATGCCTTGATGAAACCATTACTTACCGAAAACCAGAAGCGAAGACGTGTAGAGTGGGCTAAGGAAAACATCGATCGTGATTGGGACAACGTGATCTTTACGGATGAATCAAGTTTTGCTGTAAATACGTTCAGGAGACGAGTGTGGTCACAAAAAGGAGAAGCTGTCGTGAACCGAACCGTTAAACACCCTGTGAAGGTCCATGTTTATGGATGCTTTTCTGCACGCGGTTTCGGAAAATTAATAACGTTTACCGGAATTCTTACTGCTGAAAGGATGATCATTTTGTACAAGAAAGGATTATTGAAGTCTGCTAGGATGCTATATGGCAACGACAACACCGATTGGTTTCTACGATCCGAAACATAGAAGCCGGTTGTGTACACGCTGGAAAGAAGAAAATAACATTCAAGTACTTGATTGGCCTTCGCAATCGCCGGATGCCAATCCTATTGAAAATGTTTGGGGATTAATGAAGCAGAAGCTTCAAGGAAAGCAAATAAAAGGAGCAGCACAACTTATCGACAGACTACGCGGAAAAATTGGCCGAAAGTTGTCACCGAAGATGCCAGTCAATAATCAATAGTGACGGCAATTGGACCATGTATTAAATATAATTGCGAAAATGTATTTTGTATTTACTTTCAATAAAAAATAAAATTTCTTACTTGTAACATTTTGTTTTTATTTTGTGAGGTATACGGTCTTGTGGAAATGACTGTACATATATGAACGCTCGCTCTGCGTGCAACAGCGTTTTGATCAGTTTAAACACACCAAACACTCAGTATAAATTACTAGAACAAAAAAAAAAAAGGAAAAAAAAAATTAAGATTAAAAATGAAAAAAAAAATAAAAAATTAAAAATTATTTTTTTTTTTGCAAATTTGAGAGTCTAAGTGTCACCATACACTGTCGAACTCGAGCTCGAACCTAGTACAAGTGGACCGGTTTTCTTCACATCTATGTGAAGTGTGTGTGTGTCAGAGGACATTTGTACCAGGTTCGTGCTCGAGTTCGAGTTCGACAGTGTATGGTGACACTTAGGGTGACGCGAGTGATAAGTGACAAAAAATCCGAGTGAAAAATGATTTTTTGACCCCGGGCCCCGGAAACTAAAAATATACGGAAATGTCTTTCCACACTGTTGAATGTGCTGTTCCCACGAGGAGATTCGTGAGCTTTTTGTGGAAGAACTTGTGTCTTTCAATCAAAATCGCATCATGGGAACGCTGCTTGAGATATGTACATAGCTCAACAACAAAAATCGCCTCATGGGAACGCAGCTTTGGATGTGTACATAACTCAACTTTATTTGACAGCAGAATCCGTTTACGTCGCACTAACTATAATTCTCGGATAAGTCTTGACCTCAATTTGACTTGATTCGAGCGACTTTCAATTTTCCTTTGTTTTTGCGACAGATGATTAAAGCATACATGTAATCTGTGGCTTGTTTATCGGGACGTGTAATCGTCCCCAGGTTCTCTACTTTATGCTCTTGTAGATTTATGACCCTAGAGCACGACACATTTAAATCTAGGGCCAAACCATACTAAAGATCAATGTTTCTGTGGCAATGAAAGAGTATATTATACTTTTATTTTAACTCTGCGTAACATCTCTTCAAGTAGAGTGGCTCTCAGAACTATCGAAATCTAATTATTATGTCAATTTGTCATAGTGTCATCCAGTCCTTTCGCCTCGAGTGTTCTGGCTGGTCTACTTCAATAATTCGTCATGGCCTTTTTCATATAAATTGCTGAACGAACAACACTTTGTGATTGACATGTTTATAAAACCGGAAATTGATTTATCTTGATGAAGATGCTGAGGTATATGTATATGTATGTATAAGCCAGTAACAATGGGCGGCTAGGAGTACCTCTGCACGCCACAATTTTATAAAGTGTGAATTTCCCATTTAACCGAAAAATATGTAATACTGGTTATTGGGCTTGTTCGATTTTTTTCGTAAAAGTGATGAAGGGGCGACTTCCATATCTGAGGCGCCAAATTTCAATTGAATTTGGTCCGAAATGGACGAATCTGAAGTCCTTTTCCGCGAAATCATAACCGTTTAGGAGATATTTACCTTTAAAGTTGGAACTTTTGAATGAGAAAATCCGGTGCTAGAATTGAATATAGAATAAATTTCCGCTTTAGATAGTTAACAACCTACTATGATACATCATCATTTAATTTTTCAAATTTTCAGGCAACTTGTGTTTTACATTTAGCGTGAATAAGCCGCCGATAAATTGGTAACAAATGCCTTGCTAAGTAGTTAACGAGATGAAAATATGAAACTTGTACATAACGTACATCTACGAGCGTATTTTGTTTCGGCACCCATTCGTACTATACGCTTGGGAATGGAAAGTACTCGTAATTTAGGAGAGAATGCTACAACGAAGAAGTTTCGACTAGGATAAGCATCAGATAATTTTCCACAAGGCAAAATTCGGGTTATAATGCTTGCCTAATTTGGATTAAAATTATGAACTAATTATCGTGATTTTTTTTTGTATTCGTAAGCCGATTTTATAATGGAGAATTCTCCTTAAACTTTTGTCAGTTGATGAAATCACTATGTCTATATGGCGACAGGACTAAATTATAACAGGGTGCGGCGAACAGATATCAACTTCTTTTTTTGGAAGTCTTTTGCAGTCCTCGAAATAGTTGCGATTGACAATTGAAGTTAATCGTTATTATACGTTTTATGATGATTTCATGTAGTTGCTTACCCATTTAATGATTTTTTTTTTACAAAATTAATTTAAAGAAAAATTAAATCTGATTAGAAAAACATTGAAACGTCAGTTTCAACACGTTGTCGTGTGGTCGAGCCATTTTAACTGCAATCCAGAAAGAGAAAAGTCGGTAGAACGAGCAATCGATTTTTCTTCCTTTAGAAGAAGCCTCACTAATTTATCTCCCCGTTATTCTCTCGGTCTTTATAGGACGGGACACCAACAAAATTAGTATTCGCATCCCTTTATTTATACAGCCAACCTTCCATCCTTTTGTTGTTGGACTCCCTTCCGCGTCGTAGTCCTTTATTTTTAGTGAGTTCAGGTAGTACTTTGGCAAAATTTTGTGAATTCATAATGCCTCCCTGCTCTTCTACATCTTTTACGAACCGCTATATTGGATTAAGGCAAAGAAATGTGAAGGGGATAAATCGAATAAGTTACGAAAACAACAAAATGCTTCTGATATGACATGGTTACACACACACTCATTACCATACTTGATATTCCGCTGGAAGTACATACTTCGATTACGTCTTCTCGGGAAAGAAAGAAAGTTCAGTGAAGCGACCTGCGGTTACATGACTGATCTGCACTGAACACCTACAACATTGACATTACGACAGCTTTAAACGCAAATAAAAAAAATAGTCTTCGAAGCGAAGTTGCCACTCACAACATTTAGACCGTACGACTTAATTCGGGTTGTTTTTAGGATTTTGTAGTAAAAACAAAACCCTTATAAAATCGGTTGGATGTGCGTCCGCCCGTCTGCGTGCGTATTACGAGCACAGCCTTGTACTTTCCAGCTTAATTTCACATACATCGATTTTTGCAGAAGTCTTATATTGTAGTATATGCACACTAGATATCTAAATCTTATTAAATTCGCAAATCCCGAAACTCAAAGTTGGGATAGAATAATATAGAGTAAGATTTGACTATCAGACAATATTGGTTTAAATTTTGAAATAGGACGTGTACATTACGTATACAAAAATTCGAGAAAAAGTGATAAAAATGCGCATTTGATATAGAGGTACAACCAACAAGGCCTGATTTACCTACCTAAATCAGGCTGCTATGACACCTACAGCACACTTAGACGGTAAAACTGGTTCATTGCGATACCCCGGACATCCAACAACCATAACCACACTAGTTCTTAAACCAGCCTGAGCTAGTGATAAAGCGAAGAAGACAGCCAATACTGGCAGTCCTCAGTTTCTGCTGTTCCTGGAGGAAATCGGAGACAAGAACAGATCTGCTCTTATCCACCAAAGCTAGACAAGCGCAGAGAAGGTAGTTGCAAGTTTGCTTCCCGCCAATATCTCGACAGTTTCTGCAGAAGTAATTGAAAGGAAGACGAAGTCTCCTGGCTTGCTCATCAACAAGGCAGTGACCAGTGATCAGTCTCATATCAGAGCTGATGGACATGGACCTGGTCGAAAACACGTATTACTGCTTAACCATCTTTCATTCGATAATAGCCGCTGACTTTAAAAACTATCTGCAAGCCCTGGTGGGCATAGAAATGCGATTATGCAGTTGCAGAGCCTCGCTTAAAATCCCCTGTCCAGCAAGCTGATCTGCGTGGCAGTTACCACTAAAGTCAATATAGCCTGGAATTCAGCATAGGATAATATTAAAAAACTTTCCCAACGCGATGAAGGCTGACGAAAGTCTACTACAATCTTGGATGTAAACAGGACGGATTCCAGGGGTCTAATCGCAGCTGTCCATGTAGATAGCAATGTTTCCAAAGGCTATGGCGTGCCGCCCCAGTCAGGTATCAGCCTGCAGAATCGCAGCAACCTCCGCCACACTCTAGTGATCCGGGAGACGGAAGAACAGGCTTAAATTTGGTGTGTCAAAGTAAATGTCCGCTCCCACCCCATCTCCTGTCTTAGAAGCATCCGAAATATACCTGTAGAGCCAGGTAATGGGTTCCCTCCTCAATCTAATGTTCCCGAGTAGGGATAATAATAACACAGTTCTTTTCGTACTCAAATTTAGGATGTGAGTAATCTGTAGAAGATAAATTTAAAATCGAAGAGTGGCCAGTGCTTGTCGAGGACCACTGATCCAATCCACGAAGGCGGATGGCAGTACTGGCAGCAAGTTGCTCACCAAAAACATCCAGAGGAAGCAAGTAAAACAAAATGTCCAAGGCAGCAGATGAAGTAGTTTTTAGGGCTTAGGGTCCACGTTCAAATTCACCAAAGCACCGGTAATAGAATCCGGGATGACGAATAGTTAAAAGCGCCCTCAATGTCCAGAAAGACCAGGGCATAATCCTCGTAACTAAGAGATTTTACAATACAGCCAACCAAGGAGTGCAGGATACTGTGTCCACCGATCTCCCCTTTCAGTAA
The DNA here is from genome assembly GCA_964017055.1 of Chloromyia formosa. Classification (NCBI taxonomy): domain Eukaryota; kingdom Metazoa; phylum Arthropoda; class Insecta; order Diptera; family Stratiomyidae; genus Chloromyia; species Chloromyia formosa. The sequence continues at coordinate 3,212,393 of OZ024818.1, read as the reverse complement.
GCATGCTGAGAAGAAGATAGAAGCCGCGATGGAATATTGCCGCGTAGATAGATATCGATCCGCCTTTCTAACATCCTAAGGAGATGGAAGATAGACCGATACATCTCATATCATTAGGTCGTGCGTGCGAATTCCAACCCGCTTCCGGTATAAATACCACTTAACCTCAGTCCATACGCGAGGAATATACCAGATCGAAAGAGGCCCTGAAGATGGTTTCAATCCAAGGCAGTACGATTTCTATGTTTCGCTGCAGATTGGCTGGTATGATGTCATCAGCAGATTTGAACGGATTGAAACTGTCTACCGACCATACGATCTTATCTTTTGATAAAATCGCAGATGAGTTACATGTTACAATAAGCAGACCCTGTAGAAGAAACGTGAGCGTACACGATGTCGGTTGTCCCATCCGAAAAACGCGTTTCTTTTTCACAGCTATGCAGAGCAGAGCAGGTTAAGACCACACAATTACACTAACAATTTGATTCAAGCTGCTCTGGATAGAAGGTTAGTGTAAAAATTCTACTCTGCATTTCGAAATGCGGTCGGTGCTAGTGTCGAAGTCTCAGTCAGTTTACAGTTCAAAATAATTTTGCTGCCTAAGGGAAATTTGTTCGATTGTATTTGTATTAAAGATTTAAATTTCCTCTTGAAATTTGAGTTGACGTTTGAATGCCAAACTAAACCAAGACACACTCCCAGCAAAGACATTCTCCGTTTTCGGGGCTAAACAAAAGATTTGAATTTACAAATTTATAACAATTAAAACCCTTGTTTGATTTCCATTTTGTATTTTAGAACAATGTATTCGCTGTAATTGACTTTGAGCGTTCGAGCTAGCGCTGTTTTCCAGATATTGTGTTTTTAGTAAAGTGAGATAGACGATTTCCATAAAAAATATAATTGCCTGTATAAGCTAAGTGGTTAAGAATTCACTAAAAAATTTCTCTTAATAATTTTTGCTGGAAATTGCATGGGAAAATACGTGGCTGCGCGTTTATGCGCCAATTTTTGGACACCCTATATAATGTAAAGGTAAAACATGTTTTATTGCTACATTCACTCTCAGAACTCATTTCGTCATCGAGGTGCTCTCTTATTTAAGGAGAAAGAAAGACATAAAATTGAAATATATTCTAATACCCACTCACCCCAGGTGAGCTATCAGAAATGCCCTCAATACTTACTTTATATACATACCAGTATGTATGTATATCTATTTACATGGACGTAATTTTTTCCGAATAAAAACAATAAGCAGGACTAAATAAGATAATGGTCGGTTTATTTGTATGTATTCAGACATCTACATGGAGTTAGAACGTTATAGTAGAAAGATGAACTCTTGATAGCACTCAATAAAAGAGCCATAACACGTACATTAACCTTGGCACCGGTTCTGTAGACCATATATGTCCGGTCACGAAGAGGTAATAATTTTCCTAGCCCAGCGATTGTTCGATTGTTGTAGGGGTGACAAAAGATGATACACATTTGAAAAAAAAACTCGAGTTCCGAGTCCGAAGCGTGACCCTTGCAGACCTTGTGGTGATACCAAAACTACAAATTCGCAACGACCATGTGTATTGAAATTGTGTTTCCTAAATGGTCAGTTTGAACAGTAGTTAGCCGATGAGGCTATGATGAAACAACCTTTATAGGGAAGGTAGCCGTCATGAGCCGAGTTTTTTTTTACCACAACCAAATAAAGGTCTCATTTAAAGTCCGCATGCTAAATCAGCTCTCCAGGTGGAATGACACCCTCGGCCTCTGGTTTCGTAGATTTGCCGGTGAAAGCAGCACAACCAGACCAGAATATGGTTCATTACATGACGGACAGACAAACAAACAGTCATACTACTTTGCCTTAACAGCAAGTGGAGCATAGCGCGTCAACTACTCCTGGATGCCATCGGGCTCGGTTCTGGGCAAACTTACCCAGCGACGTACGCTCGTCGGCCGCAGATCGGCGCAATGTTCTATGAGTCTCACTTGGTTTAACTTTATTGGGAACAGGGTTCCATTCCATGGCATGTCCAGCAATGCAGTCATCATCCTTCCGCAATGTTTGAAATTTTCGCCTGCGTATCATTTCGTCGATTGTTATCTGACCCCCATACGGTTAAATCGATTCCGGAGGTGACCCTGATCATTTTCATATACATATATAGTATGTTACAATATCTACGGAGTCTTCTTTAAGGTGTTGCATATTTTCGTTCTGACAAAAACAATATACCCTATACATTATAAGCTCTAGGGTATAAAATAGAAACAACGAAATGAATGGTGTGACTAAATGCGCCTAATCGACGTTAATCCAATCTTAATTGGCTATCATAAATGTATTCGTAATTTGGATTAATCAGAAATTATACGATAAAAGTAATTTATCGTTAGGGTTTTTCTCGGGACTTCAGAAGGAACGTTTGCGTGCGATTGCCATGAATAACTTTAAGGGTGTTAATAGTAAATACTGTATAATGAACAGATTTCGGGCCGATTTTCTGGACTTTTGTTGTTAATATATATAATACAATATCTAGTCCAGGAATGTACCAAATTTGTAGCTTGTAAAATTTACTATAAAAATTATCTATACTACTCAATTGCCCTAATCCCTTCTGGGGCATAGCGCGTCAAATGTTCCATGTGGCCCAGTTGACATTTCGTTGGCATAAACTGGTTTCGGAGAATGCAGTTGCCGGCATGCACCTCCTGCACATCCATGGCCACGAACGGCGTCGTGGACGGGATTCGAACTCGAAACGCCGGTAGTCAAACATGAGACTGATGCCTCAACACACTGCGCTACCGGTCGCCCAAAGCAGCAAACTTATCCTTGGGTTTCTAATTCGAATCAACGCCAGTATATTATTAGTTCGTTAGTTATTTGACGATATTATGATCGTCAGATCGATCGCACAGTGTATGCGCCTATTGTTGGCGATTTTTTGACAGTTCCATTTAATTTTGATTATTCATTCCATATAATTTTGATCGACAGATATTTTGTGGCGATCCATCGCCTACGACAGGTCTAAATCAGATAAATTGTTTAATAAATATAGCTCTGGAAAAAAATGGTGTGCACAATCAAAATCCTGCTGTTTTATCTTATTTTTCTCAAGTTTTCACCTACATATCATATTAATTTGGTTAGAAAGTAAAATCCCTGTTTATTGTAAACAATTTACATTAAGTTTATGCTATCGTAATTTTCAAATTTGGGTCAATTTCAGCGCTTTAATTGAAAAGAAAAACACGCTGGTGCACTCATTTTTTTCAATAGCTATATCTACTGCGTTTAGGTTTTGGAATGATTTAACACTGTTTTGAAACTGTTTAATATTTTTTTGGGAACACTTACGTTTCAGATTCTAATCCATGAAACCATGAACAAGAGAAATTAATCATAATTTTTTTCCAATTATTTTCCCCTATCGAAAATTTCTAAAGCCCCATTTTCCAAGCTGCCGAATTCCGCTGCGTCTTGCGGAATAGATTACTTTCAGCCTTGTTTTCCAGGCTGCAGGGTACCACTGCGTCTTGCGGGATGGACTGCTACGAAAGTAGTCTGTTCCGCAATACGCAATACGTTTCGCAAACGTACAGTACAATAGTGGCTCAAAAACTTTCGTAGCGGTGACGAGAGCCTTGAGGACACCGCCCGCAGTGGCCGGCCATCGGATGTTAACAGACCAATTGAGAGCCTTAAACGAAGACAATACACGCACAACTTTTGTGGAGTTTGCCGAAAAACCAGGTGTCGCAACTAGAACAATTTCGAATCACCTGCGATGAATTAGGAAGTCGAAAAAGCTCGAGAAATGGGTGCCGCACGAGTTGAACGACAACCAAAAAAAAAATGCCCTTTTGAATTGTCTTCTGCTCATCTTTTACGCAACAACAACGACCGTTTCTCAACCGGATTGTGACTTGTGATGAAAAGTAGATTCTCTACGACAACCAGCGATGTTCGGCTCGGTGGCTGGACGCCAGCGAATATCTACAACATTTCCCAAAAGGCAAACTCCACCCAAAGAAGGTCATGGTAACTGTTTGGTGGCCTGTGGCCGGTCTCATCCATCACAGCTTTCTGAGTCCGGGTGAAACCATTACAGCGTGTAACGGACGGTTTGGTGGGCATCCGAAGATGCCCGTGGGGACGGAGCCTAAGGTAGCATATTACCGTGAAGGTCGGGCCGTGCCATCTGGCGAAGAAAAAGGCCCCTCAACGAGCTAAGCAACGGCCTATGCTTGCTGTAGCTCAGTTCGGGAGATGTGGGCGGGGTTTTCGCCGCTCGTTGCCCCTGTCCTTTACGTATTAATAAAAATTCATAGGCCTGGGCAAGACAACACAAACAGGGGAGGTAAAAATGGGGTATAAAAGAAAATAGTCGATAAGGATGAAATGGTTGACGGACGGATCAGACGCCCACACGGTCGCACCTGGGTCCGGGTGTAATGGGACCCTCGGCCTCTGGCTTCGTACTACCAACAGATCACTACTCATCAGGTGCTGCTTCGATCTGCTGGTGGGAGCAGCACTACCACACCATAAGGCTGCGCGCAAGTTGGCACACGTTCGTGTGTCGCGTTCACGTGTCTTATGTCAAACGGTGTGAGTCTATGGTTTTCAACCAAAGACACGAATCTGTCAATTTAGCAAATGCTCGGCTGTTGTCGTATCACCAAATTGGATTCATTATTGTGCGTTAACGCCAATAATTTAGTATGAAATATGTGCTTATGCACATCCTACTACTCTCCAGTCGTTTGTTTCGCCACTCAATCCTTACCTAATTATCTGTTTTAAAGCACAATCATGAACTCAGTTTGGTGATACGACAATAGCCGAGCATTTGTCAATTAGACAGATTCGCATCTTTGGTTGCAAACCATAGACCCAAACCGTTTGACAGCAAACACGTGAACGCGACACGCGAACGTGAACCAACATGCGCGCAGCCTAATATGGTTCGTTACAGGTGGTTCATTACAAGCGGTAGAAGTACTGCCAGCAAATCGACGAAATGCGTGAGAAGCTTCGACGTATGTGCCCCGCATTGGTCAATAGAAAAGAACCAATTCTTCTCTACGACAACGCTCGGCCGCACGTCGCACGATCAACCCTGCAGAAGTTAAACCAACTGGGGTACGAAACACTGCCCATCCGCCATACTCGCCTACCCACTACCACTTCTTCCGGCATCTGGACAGCTTTCTTCGCGAGAAATGCTTTAACAATTAAGACATTAGGCGCGTTTTTTTCAACAGATTAGATCAGTGCAGAACAAAATTTGCACGCGTTACACTAACAAAATTGTTCTATACAGAGCAGGTTGTTAGTGTAATACATGCGATTGTTGTTCTGCTGTTGATCTGGACTGTTGAAAAAAAAACACGCTTAATGTTAAAAACGCCTTCAACGACTTCATCGCCTCCAGAACTGCGGAGTTTTATGCAACTGGAATAAATAAACTTGTTTCCCGTTGGCAAAGATGTGTTGATTCAAATGGTTTTTATTTCGATTAATAAAAATTTGTTTGTTTGCTTAATTAGCTTACCTTTTTTTTTAAATATATTTTGGTGTATGATGCACATGAGTTTTCTGAGATATGTGAATTTGAATTTAAAGGTTAAAAGCCGCAAGAATTTTCTGAGCGACCTAATAACATCATTGGCAATGTTGGTACATAATTTTATAATTTTCGGATGATGTAGGATTGCGGGGGTTTTCAAAGCTGATAACGATACAATAATGTCTTGTCTTTTTACGAACACTGAAAGTTCAAATGGAATTTAATATTGAATCGATGAATTTACCATATATGTACGAGTACTTAGCCAATAACAATTTCTTCAAACTGTTGCCCCCATACGTCTCTGATCAAACATTGCTTTGTTTCCAGTTTCCGTGCAGCTTTTTGCTGTCCTCTTGGACGAACGCCTCCCATTGTTTCTTTGGTCTTCAGGGATTTCTCGTGCCTTTACACTTTTCTTCGAAGGACCTTTTGGGGATTCGGTAATCAATTCATTACATTCGCTGTTGTCTTCGAACTTTGATGAATTTGGAGGCCTCTGGCTTGTATGTGTACAGGGAAATAAAGAGAATGCAATATGGTAGTCTTCGTACCTCGATGAATTTGAAGGCTTCTGGCTCGTATGTGTACAAGGACTTCAAAATAACGAGTTTGCAATATGTAAGCAAAAGCATGAATTTTTTTCTCTCTTTATAATTACGTGTTGAATGTATAATAAATTAAGTTCGAAATCTCATCGTTTCAGGATTCTGGTGAGAAATGAAATTTGTATTACATACATACTATGTTTCTGCCTTGTTTACCTTTCTCATCGGAATCACACAATAAGAAATTTTATTTTCCCGAAGATGCTTTTGCGTATCATAAGTATGTAATGACGACATTCATGTAAATAAAACATTTGCCGGCATACTTCGGGAGGCTTTACGGGCACATGCGCCAGCGCCGGGGAAAATTCACACGGCAAACGGTTGGGAAAATTCATACGAGAAAGAAGACACTATAATCGGCTGGGAGTTAGTCTGGCCTGAATTTGTGAAAATGAGCTTTCGGGAGAGTCCCCTTCGGTTGGTTAAGGAAAGCTTGTCGTTGTCGGGAAAACTCTCCACAACGAATCAATTTAGCAAGGTAGATAAGAACACCTTTCAGCTACTAGACGGGTTCTTTCGGGGTTCAGTCTCTCGGTGAAATTGAAAGCGTTTGGGGTTAGTAAGGCGGAATTGTACAAATTGCAACTTAGGATTTGTAAGATATTTCTTCAGTGCAGTGAAAATAAAGTGTATCCCCCACCCCGTTTAGTACATGTGTATTTACATATCCCACTGTTATATTTCGAGGTGCGTTTCTCAATTTTTTCGTTTAGTTTTTTTTTTTCATCAGCATTATCTGTTTTTGTTTCACGATATGATTTTATAGTCAATCTGGTCCTGGTCCTGTCCCTGGGTTTATGATTTGTTTTAGTGGGAATTTGCGCTATGTGGAGCTAGGGGAAGTGCAAAGGATTTTTCAGAAAAAAAAGGACGAACAAAAGTTATGAAAGTATCGGGTGTGGAGGGTGGGATTATAGAGGACATTAAGCCTGAAGCACTCGGTCCCATTGTCTGGATTTAGATCGATGTCAAATTACTGAGGGGTTGTGTGGCGGCGGCCCAAAGAAAGGAATCTCTTTTATTTAATATTTAGTACAAAGTATTTTTTCGGTTACGGCAGTGTTGACCGTGAGTCACTCGTGTGAAGTGTCTTTTATATCCTAAAGCTTGTCGTGTGAAAAATTACCTGTGCTCCCCAGATGTGATGTATGATACATAATTCGGCAAAGATAATAGTGAGAGTGTTTCAGTTTGGAATCAACAATCCAAATAAACATGATGTTGAAGTGGGCGAGAATAAGTTTATGTTTACACAAATACACACTTACGGAGTATATTTTTACGACCCACTACGGTAAGCAACAGTTTGTTTATCCCGTTCGTGATAATCTGAAGCCGATAAGTAATATAGTAGTCTCCAAAGTCAAACAGCAGCATCATTTGTGATAAACTTAATTAGTGAATATCACATGCGAGGAAAAAAAATATCTATGTAAATACGTATATGCATAATGAAGTAATCAAACACTTGACCACCAACTGTTAATTAATTGGTATAGAACCGATCGATGCGGACAATAATATCTATACATATATACATAGATATAAACATATACGAGTACATAATAATTATAAAATACATATCTATTTAAGTTTCAATTTGGTGCGACGTGCGAGGTAATCGTAACTAAAATACCTTGCATTCTGTATTTTGCAAAGGATACTAATACGAGTATGTACAACACCGCTAAACTGATGAAAACAGTGCTGGCCTGATTGAATGGAATTACATTGCGCGCAGCTTGCAGTAACATTGAAATTGAAGGGGAAAACACGTTAAAAAGGACATAGTAGTGACAGTGGTCGAAACAGAGCAGCTTTTTCATCCGAATTTCTGAAATTCTACTTTTGTCGCGGTGCTCTAGCGGCAGTTGGGAGAAACTTTTCAAATGTTAATTAGAACAAAGATAATAGTGTCTTGTGTTTAAATAAAGTTTCCGGAGCTTCGAGCGGGGCCCGTAACGCTAAACATGTTTAATGTTTATTATTAGTTTGCCAAACTTGATAGGAACTTCTGACCACCTGTTTTATATTTTACAAAAGTAGAAAATGCATAAAACATAATGTTAATGTACTGTTTATCGTTAATGCACTATTAACAAACTGTTAATACACTGTTAATGTACTGTCAATGCACTCTTAATGTACTGTTAACATACTGTTAATGTACTGTTAAAATGCACTGATCGTATACCGTTAATGTATTGTTAATGCACTGTTAAGGCAATGTTAATGTACTGTTAGCATACTTGACTAGGTTTCACTTCATATCCGAAAGGAGGGCCCTTTTATCCTGACCAAAGGAATCAAAGTACCTTTAACAATAATCCAGTGCACTGGTCTCATCACTCCCAATCAGAATATACCCATATTGGCGGGGTTCATTTCATGCCCAAGGAGGTCCTTTTCTCCTGACCAAAGAACTTGAAGTGCCAACAAAAGGAGTGCGTTCCATAACAAGCTACAGTTGACTATAGTCAGCTATCAGTGACTATTACCGCTCCGAAAGTCCAATAGTCAGATATTGAATGTCATCGTTTTATAACTCAAAATAGTTTTGCTGTGTAATCTGCTATTTTAGCTCGTGCTCATGAGTTTAGCTATCAATAGCTGTCACACACAAAATCGAAGTGACAGTTGTAAAGGGAATCTGTGCGTGGAAAGTAAAAAACTGATGAAAATCCAAGTGTAGTGAATCAAGATGGCGGTGTTTTGAGCATTTTACAATTGTTGTCGTTCCAAAACCTGAGAGTATGGAACATGTATTGAAGAGAGGCTATCATCACACACAATCCATACGTGTTTCGTACACCATTTTTATAGCTTACTCTCTTCTTTCCCTCGTTTGTCAAACTAGCTGACTGAAATTTGCAATTTGTGTTGCTTTTTACAATATTTTTTTCATTGCCTACTTTCTTCTATCAGCCGGTGCTTCCTCGGTTGCGGTACGATTGACAATCACGACAAATTATTTGACAGCCGGGGGAACATTTTTATGGTGTGTGTAATATGTCACAGTGTAAAAACGGGTACCAGAAATTTAAACTGATTTCCGTTCTTTATATAGTCTTCATATTCTCAACTCCAACTCACAAGTCAGGATCCAGAATAGACTTACTGATCTATTTGAAACACGCACTGGTTTGAAACAGGGCGATGGACTGGCTCCGACGCTCTTCAACCTAGCACTGGAATACGTTATTCGGGCCATGAATTTGGACAACAGCAAGACGCTACTCATCAAGTCGACACAATTAGCAGCGTACGCCGACGACATCAACATCATGTCCCGAAGATTGGCTGACGCAGAAGAACTTCTGCATACGCTCGATACCGCTGCAAAGGAAGTTGGATTACGTATTAACGAGGGTAAAACTAAAATAATGAGGCAATCGGTGACAAGGACACCTGCACAACCAAGCATCAATGTGGGGGACCTCAACATCGAGTTCGTGAACAACTTCATTTACCTGGGTTGCAACCTGTCAAGGGACGCCAACGAAACTGACGAAATCAAGCGACGGATACAGTTAGCTAATAAGACTTTTTTCTCGGTTCTCCCCATAATGAAATCGAAACATGTGCACAAAAACACGAAGCTCCGCGTGTACAAAACCATTATACGACCAGTGCTATGCTATGGCTGCGAAGCATGGACCCTAACTCAAGCCTCCGAAAACATGCTAGACACTTTCGAACGTAAGGTTCTACGGCGAATTTTCGGGGCTGTTTGCGATCGAGATGGATGGCGCATCCGGTACAACCATGAGTTGTATGAAATGTACGATGAGCTGCAAGTCTCGAAAATCGTCAAACTACAACGACTTCAATGGGCAGGGCATGTACAAAGAATGGACGATGATCGCATGCCTAAGAGAGTAATGAATGCAGAACGAGTCGACGGAGCGAGACTGCGAGGACGACCGAGATCTCGTTGGGAGAGCTCAGTAGGTGTGGACGCCGCGCAGCTGCTGGGCTCCCAAAATTGGAGGACGCGGTCACGTGACCGAGATAATTGGAGGACAATGATCCAGGCGGCCAAGGCCCGACGTCGGGCTGTCGCGCCACGATGATGATGATATTCTCAGTCCAAAACACTTAGAGCTATAGCCAGCTATTAGCTGAATATGCCAGTAGTCAGAGTTGACTACAGCTCTGACTATAGCTATGTTGTGGAACGTGCTCCAGTAATGCGTTCACCTCCAGTTATATGATACCCATCTTGTCTACATATTACTTCATTGCCAATGTCCTTTCGTCCTAACCAAAGGCCTCAGAATGCCATCAACTTTAGTCTAGTGCATTCGCCTCATGACACTCGGCCATCAACATCCAGCCACCATCACTTAGCGATAATTATTCAACCAATTATAGCAATTATCACGCACAATAATCTTACACAGAACACATATCACACATTTCACTGCATATTTATTTTCATCGCTCCTTCCCTCCACAATACCTTTAAAACATACTATATCACATCAATTACATATTCCAAACTTACCGCCACTACTCCAACCTATATGTATGTATATAAATCCAATGTCTCATTGGCTGGGTTCCTGCGAACGAGGGGAACATCTTCAGACCCGAAAATTGACAATTGTCTATACAAATTTCACCGGAGGGGAAAGCAAATGAAGGAGAATTCGAGAAATGTCAAATCCGGATTCGTTCGCAGGAACGAGAATGGTTCCTTCTCGTACATGCTAGCGAATTTCCTTTAGAACCTTTCTGGTCGCTTTTTTGGTCGGATTTCTGGTCGCTTGTTATATGAATAGCCTCCCAATAAACATTTTCATGTTAAAAATTATAAAAAATGTCAACTGTTCGTATTTTTTTGAGCTTGCTATTCATCATGTCATACACAGGGCCATGGAGAGGGGCCGGGGGTACTGCGATTCCGGGCCCCAACTCCAAAGGATTGAAATCATGTAAAATTTTTATTTGAAATATATGGTGGAGAAGAACAGACAGAAAGTTTTAAAAATAAAAATGGTTACACACGCTAAGGTTGATGCTAGTCAGTTTTTCTCGTCCGTCATCTTTGTATTCGAAAAAAATCGGATTGGATGTTCGTCGTGATGTGAATGTACGTTTTCAGACTTTGATGTGGAAGCAAAATAAAAGTTATTTTGGAAAGTTCGAAAGATAAAATTTAAAGTTTTCTCTTTAATGTGGAAAACCTGGAAACATTCGAAAATTTTATCCAAATATTACAAAATAAAATAGGAAAGAAGTATGTACTCGTATATATATGACTGGCATCCTTCTTCTCCATCAATTATGGGCTTAGAGCAAAAGGAGCTGATGATACTACTGCAATCTGAGTCAAGACGATGTTATCACCCAGACGGGTCATCTCTAAGATTAGGGACTTTAAAAGCAAACGCACTCTAGGCTATCTACAAGCAGGCGTACTATCTTCTATGAGCAGTGCATTGAAGTAGATAGCTTGATGTGGAAACTTACATTTGTGTTGAATCAGATACGAATCAGACAAATTCAACTTAGAGGAGCAACAGTAGTTCCATGAAGACAATGAGATGAATTTGCCATCTACTCGATTGCCCTAACCCTTTGTGGGGCATAGCGCGTCAACTGTTCCATGTAGAACAGTTGACGTTTCGTTGGCATAAATTGGTTTCAGAGAATGCAGTTGCCAGCATGCACCTCCTGCACATCCATGGCCACGAACACGACGTTCGTGGCGTGAATTCGAACCCGAAACGCCGGTAGTCAAACATGAGACTGATGCCTCAACACACTGCACCATTTTGAAAACAATAACACATGCCAACGAGTAGCGAGTAAAGTAGCCTGGCTTCCAACTTTTTTCGCACAAGCTGAGTTTCCTGCTAGTTACCTTGTGAACATGGGGCGAGTTTACTGGCAGCTCCTCAATTTAATCGACGCTTTTTTGTAAATGTATTTATTCGGTTATTACGAACTTTGGTTTATCGAACGTTTGGTTGTTCAGATTGAACAATCAAAATTGGAGCCCGCTGTAATGATATGAGGGTTTCTGTTTAGGCGTGAAAACTCAATTTTAGTAGGGCACGCGTAATGTTCTTAATAATGGACATTATGACAACTACATATTTTCCTCTGTTATTTAATGAGCAATAAATATAAGGCGCGTTTTTCAACAGTTCAAGAAAGAGCAGAACGAAAATTTGTTACACTAACAAAATTGTTCTATACAGAGCAAGTTGTTAGTGTAATGCGTGCTATTATTGTTCTGCTCTTGATCTGGACTGTTGAGAAAAAAAACGAGCCTAGAGATATAATTTTATTATTTACATGACAAAGCCATTGACACTTAGCACATTTTGTATCTGAAAATAAAAATTAAAATAAATATGTATGTATAAACAATTTTATGCAAAATAATGCCATTGTGCGATTGAATGCATCATCGCTGCTTTTGGTTGAATCAAATATTTGTGGAATTTATTAGAAATCACTTGAGATATAAACATTTTCGCTCTAGTTGCGATGGTTTCGATTTATTAAAAAACTGAAAATTATATGGAAACGTATGCTCAGATCAAATAATTCACATCGATGTAGTTAATATACCTAATAAGATACCGGCTACTAACCCTTAAAGTGGGCACTGCGACCAAAGCCTATTTTTTGCATATTCAATCAAAAGACGTTTCAGCACATATAGGAGGGCTAGTAAGTTTTTTTTTCAGGAGGCTTCCTGATAACGCCAGGGCACGTGGTGAACTGCTCTAGGAATGTATACCTCACCATATAAGGTATCACAGAAGGTATCTACGTAGTTGAAGGGTGTTATCAACTCCTTTGATTGCCGCATTCCTTGAAGGTTGTCCCAGTAGTGCTGTCTTACCCTTTTTGACTAATCTGTTATGATCGCCCTAGCTAAAGCTAAGCCCAGACCACAAAAGGGTTCCGGCCCGAGAAAATTTGATGACGAGCCCTGCCTTGCAAATTTATATGCTGCTTCATTTCCCTCAAAGCCCCAATACAAAAATATTTGGTTGACTGTCGCCAGACATTGGAGAAGTTCACGACACTCTTTCACCAGTTTTGAAGAGAGCCTATGTGAAGAGAGCCTTCATGGCTGCCTGGCTATCTGTATAGATAGCAATATGTGCGCCGTGGAGTTTGTTTTCCAGAATTACCCTGGTGCAGACTTCAATGACATGGATCTCAGCTTGAAAAACGCTGGGTCGTAGCGACTGAAATCCAAAGACGCCCGCACCAACTCCCTGTTCAATTTTTGACCCATAGGCGTACCACATGATCCATCTGGGATCTGGGCGGAGATTGCCATTTTCTAGGATGAATTTATTACCGAAGCATAACTCCCTGGTCATATAATCTGATCTTAGGCATCGGCATGCCAGGAATTTGTTTCAGAATACTCATGCGACTAATATCAATACCGCATTTCTTTTATGAGTAAATGGCACTATGACGGCTTTGGGTGGGTTTACACTTAACCCCACTTCAGCGCACCAGCGCAAGACAACAATAGTTATGTCATCTACGTATTCGATTGTACAATAACCACGATCATGCAGCCTGGAAAGCAGTTCGTCTACAACCAGAGACAACAGTAGCGGCGAGAGGACTCCTCCTTGTGGCTAGCCTTTAATACAATAGCTTTGACGCGCATGGTAGTGCTGCCCAATGATGACAAGATTTCCCAGTGATTGGGATATGGAGTCATAGTCGGTGATATCGAAAGCTCCCTCAATGTCAAGGAAAGTACATACTGCGATTTTCTCGTAATTATAGAATTTTTTAATTGTCCCTGCAAGATTATGTAGGGCTGTCACCGTTGATTTTCCCTTCGAATAAGGAAATTGTGTCCAACACAAATTAGTCGAACATTCCATCAACTGCCTGATATGACCGTCGAGCAACCTCCCGATGATTTTGAGGAGGAAAGAATAAAGCTAATCGGTCTGTAGGATTTCGGTAAATCCGCAGGTTTCTTATCATGTTTGCCTGTTTGGGTATAAAGACCTTCCTCCAAAGTCTAGGTATATAACCCAAAGTGTAACTTGCCTAAATAGGCTGATTAGCGGAGTCAACATAGTAACAAGACAATTCTGCAAAAGAGCAGAAAAGATACCATCTGCTCCAGAAGCGAGAAGAAGAACAGATCCAGGAAAGTGGGTAGGAAGTAGAAGCTCTAGAGTTTTGTCTGTGCAGAGCTAGACTCTAGCCGTCCAGGTTTAAACATCGGCAAAAAAACGTTGACGACTTCAACTCCGTTTAAATGCCTCGATGTTTTCGATTTTTGTACAGATGCTCGCTCAAACTTGAGTAAGTTCAGTAAGTAAGAAGCAAAATTAAAATCAATATGGAAAATCGGTGAAATAAACACCGGATATGTCGCTAAAAAAAAACATTGATTTAGCTTAACCCGTTGTTTCAATAGAGAACTCCCGCGTAGTGAAGGAGAGTAATTGTTACATACTCACTTTGTTTTGTTTTTGATTAATAACTTTTTTATTAATTGATAAAATAGATTAGTTTTTATACCCTTCACGAATGTGATAGGGTATATTAACTTTACCATGAAGTTTGCGACGCATAGAAGGAAGCATCTCCGACAATTTAAACTATATGAATATATTCTTGGTCGGTATGACGAGATGAGTCGATTCAGCTTTGTCCGTTTGTCTGGCTGTCTGCTCGTCTGTTTCTAAGCAAACTAGTCTCGCAGTTTTAAAGCTCTATCGAGCTGCAATTGTATAAATCCTTCTACATGTCGGAACAAACGGAATCAGATACTGCCTTATATATGTACAATAGCTGCCTTAGGAACGACCGGTCCAAAAGTCTGTGTTTGTGGGATAAACTTTTTTATTTTTAAAGATATCTTTACCAAATTTCACATTAATCGATCATAGTTACCGACAAACCATATTCCTGAATTTGGGTGAAATCGGCCCACGCTCATAGGAATAAGATTTATTGCTAATTTCAAAGTGGTAAATGCAGAATGGTTGATCCATTCTGCATTTGCCATTCATGGCATCACAGATAGAGATGGCAAAAACCTGCTCTTTTTCAATCGCAGTGATAACTGCGATTGCTCTTTTTCAATATCTGTGAAAAAGAGCAGCTCTTCTAATAGCAGTGATTTTATTGAAAAGGAATGGAAAATAGTGATTGCAGTGATAAATACTTATCTCTGACTAGAGCTCGCTTATATTTTTTTTTTTAATTTGGCAATGATTGAAGTTGAAAAAGAAAAAACGATATGAATTAAAAGTTAAGTTCTGTAGTCTTCACGTATTGGAAGTATATTTATTTACATTTACAAAACTTCAAATACCAACTACAATAAATCACAACACAAATATTCACTGTTATTCTACAAGTTCTATTCGTTCGAATTGTAAATAGACAACTGCAACCTCTCAATCGCACGTTCAACCAAAGCTCTAAACTCGCCGACCTGCTAACAGCTCGCAACGCAATGCGCTAAGTTCCGATCAGCTCTTCCGACGAGCAGTACTGCTCGAAGATAGCTGATGAGAAATTCTGGTATTGCTCTTCGGAAGAGATCGGATCAGAAATTCTGATACTGATCGTCGAAAGATTGCTGATCGATGAACGAAACTGAGCAGGAAAACATTGCGAGCTGTGTGTTAGCAGATCGGCGAGTTTAGAGCTGGTAGTGCGCGCGGCGAAATGATTGTCGGGCTCTGGCGCCGACACTATCAAGAAACGTAGATGATGCAAGAATGCTCGCATTCAATTCTTTTCTGTACAGCATTGTTTTTGTTGTTGTTGTTGTTCGTGGCGTATAGCGTTGTTAGTGTTTTCACATTGGTTTAATGTGTGGTTTTTTTGCTCGTGGTATTTCGCCCGATTTTTTTTTCAATTTGTTTTCGTAGAAAAGAGATACGAATAAAAACAAAAACCTTGCGATCCTAGCGAGCTAAAACGAAGTGGCGAGAATTTTATTGGCGATAGACCGTAAATAATACGTAGTATGCAGTACTTATTATTTCTGCTCTTCCAATCGCAGCTCTTTTCAGTTTTCAATCACAATATGCTACTGCTTTTTTAAAAGAGCGGTGAAAAAATCGCAGGTATGTAAAAGAGCATACCATCTCTAATCACAGACAATTGAAGATACGATACTTCGCGTGAAGGGTATCATACCTGCGGCAAGATAGCTGAAGGCTAGCTTGTTTTTTTGTTAAATTGAAGATAAATGACGAGGAGGCAAATGAACATTATCCTTCCAATAAAATTAAAATTCGTTGCTGTATGAAGACTTTATTGGTACATTGTACAAGCAAGCGATAATATCTAATGAATGACCATACAACAAAACTCTAGTGAGAAATAGTAAACAGAAGCCCCAATGAACAGTACGGAGGTTGCTGATATCTACAACGTAAACGTTGTACTTATTGCTAAAATAATTGATAACGTAATCTCATACATCATAAGCATATTAACTACATTTCATTATTATAATCACTTTAGCCCAGGAAATGAATGTTCATTTCGGGGGTCTAGACAGAAATGTCGGTACCACAAAATGAACTATGGAGTTTTGTTTTGACTAGTTAGAAGGTAAACAAACTAAAAGTTCCCGAACCCACGAGGTATGGAAAAAGGAGGGGGACGATGAAGGTCCCATTTTTCGCATGTATCTCGAAAACCGGTCGCCGTAGCAAAGAGAAAAAAATTGTATGACAAAAGGAAAGAGCATTAAATTCTCTATAATAATGTCTCATTTCATTTTTTCGTATCTTTTATAGTTTAAGAGATATAGGTATGCTTATCAAATTCGTACATTTTCAAAAAAAATCATTTTGCCTCACGTTTTTTCCAAGTTTTTTTTCCCCCTTTATCTTTTTGCCAATCATTGCAAAAAAAAAATATAGACAATAATATTTCCCATAAAATGAGTACACTAATTAATATTGTTCATTGAACTAATCAAAAATTTGACCAATTTGAAAACTTGGTTTAAATTGCGAGATTAACTTGTATAACACAATCGTGCATATGTAAATGTTATTCTACAAGGAGATGGGTAAATAGAGTGTGCGGAAATCGCAGACCTTGGTTTCTCTTCTAAGTGTTCTTTGTGGGGTGGAGGCAAATGCCTTCAGTTGGAAAGAATAAAGGTGTGAGAATTGAGTAAAGCAAGTAGACCGCCTGACTTATTTGATAGAAAACGAGCAAAACGGTCACCGCTCATCGTAGAAAGTTTAACTTACAATTAGTCTCAAATTAGCAACGCCTACTGGCGTGGAAGTCTTTAGAAAGTATTGAGAGATCTTTGCATTTTTTGGCCCGGTAGGCTAAATTTAATAATAATTGAAAAGCCTATTAGATTCCGGACAAGCTTTTTCGTAGGATGACTAGTTTTTTTTTCGATAGTTTACAATATGCATCACCAAAACGGCGGCCAAGGCCCGACGTCGGGCTGTCGCGCCACGATGATGATGATGATCACCAAAACGGAATCTGAACAGTTACATATGAAACAACGCATTCGATTTTTTTTAGTCGCTTACGCGCTCAGTCGCATGCTTATCGCTCGGCAATCTGAACGCGGTCTTTTAGAAAACAGAATTTTTAGGAAACTCCACATGTTTCTCTAAGTCCTTACGATTTCGTAATAATGCAGTCTGCAGTGAATCGACTTTTGTTAGATTCGTTGCTAAGAAAATTATCTTGTTTCATAGGAGCTTGCATCGATAAATCGAACATAAACATTTCTTGATTCAGGAAATAATAAATGACGTCGACGTTCCAAATCATTATCCCCATGTTTTTTAAGCAGCACCAATCAAATAATTTTTAAAAGATAGAGTCGCTTACGATTTTGTTTCAATTGTGCTTTTTATGCGTTTGCTTCATCGCCGCAGAATATAAACAACTGCTTAAAATCAAAAGTAAATACAATACTTGTACACAATTTCTTACGCGTAGAACTCGATGATGTTCTAGCACTGGCATTTTCACATAGCCTTTGCGCAACAACACCGGCAATGGCATGCTAATACTAAGACCCACGTAAAATGCCCCCTTCTGTGTGCCCGTCATTATTTTTTTTTAATTTATGCTTGTCTCAGTGGACAGGCCCATTTTCATGAGGTGATACCTCACCCAGTGGTGTCCCGTGAGGTAACCAACGATTGACCTCAGGTCCGTTCTGCCCCGGCGGCTAGCTTCTTCGATACCGTAGGAGTTTATAAGATCTTTGAACTGAAGCAGTCCCGGAAGATCGTTTCAGTGACGCAACTTTTCGCTAGCGGGCCATTCCCTAACCAGTACTTTGGTCTTAGTCCAGCTCAGGCCGAAATAAGGATCAGGTCCGACAAATTCCCCAGAAGAGCCCTGTTTAGCGAGTTCATCAGCAGCTTCGTTACCTTGAATGCCTTTATGGCCTGGTACCCAACATAGAGTAACCCGATTGGTGTATATTTTTATAATTTTTCGCTGGTTCCTGTAATGTATCCTATGTATTCAAATTACTCACTTAAAAAACAAACTAGCAAACTTGCAAAAACCAGCTGGATGCGTGAGTAATTTGAATATAGGATACTTAATAATATCAGTGTCGACACGATTCTGACAGTTAACCTCCAGTCCAACGTAATGCCTAGACACTTGACTTCAGTGGAGAACTGAAGTGCCTTAGGCAATTTGATAAAATCGATACTGGTCAAGGGATCGTGGTATACCCCTTTGGACGAATGGGCAGCTTTCCGGGTGTCTTAAAATCTATTTTGTAGCGCGAAAAGAATTTTTTTTTTATTAAATTAAACATGCTTCGGGTTCAATATTATACTCACGCATATATGTGAGTGCGTAGACTGGCTTAAGACTAATGTAACATTCTTGTGATTATACATGTGGCATGCGGACACAAACGGCAACGGGTGGAAACAAAATAGAAGAGGAAATAAGGTGTTCACAAAATTTTTACTAATTAAAATTCATTTCGGAGGAAATAGTGGCAACGTAGAATGAAGAAGAAAACGAACTGAAATAGTAATATTCAACGATAATTTGTGAGTCGCTTATAATTATTGCGTGGACTGTACTGGGCAATCTTTACATTTTTTTATTGTTTTCGTCATATGTATTACCTTTCCATTATAAATAATAAATATAGCACAAATAATTTTACTATTTGTTCTTGCAGTTTACCATGAAGTGAAATTATTTAAACCTTAAGCGCTGACTAACGCTCTTAACTTGGCTAGATAAACCTTAAAAGTCTTATGGCGGCGTCGGTTGAAGAGGGTGTACTCAGCGCCCTGCGGGGTGTCATTAATGCAACGACAAGACTACCGAAGCCTTTGCTTATTAAAGTATACATCTGTAGCTTGAAAAATGGTAACATTTCTGTAATAGTCTTAGAGGCCTTGAAATGGGTTAATTTTTTTTTCGGTTGAAATCTTTTTGCAGAATTTAAAGAAGAACGTCGTATCATTCTCGAGATGGTTGGGCCAGAGCTACAAGCACTGTATGATGATCGACAGGTAGAGGTAATATCACGAACAAAACCACTTTTAATTTAGGTCAAATGTATACGGAATTCTGGTTATATAAAATAATTACTTTAAATTTATATTATTACGCCATCTACGTAAGCATCTTCTGTTTTTATTCTTAATATTATATATAATACACTCAGCAGCATGGAATGTGGTCCAAGCGGTTTTTTTTTCGTTTATTATCAAAATCAAATGTTTAAGTCTGTTTTGAAAACTTAATTGACTACTCGAATCTCAAACACTTATAAATTAACTAGAACAAAAAATGCTGTAGATTTATCAAAATTCAATTAAATTACTTAAAATCTATAAGTATAAAAATTACACATACATTTTTGTACGAATCTTAAAAATTTAAACGTTTAACTAAAAAGCGGGCGTTTCCACCTCTGGCCCTGATGACTACCTGTGTGCGATCAGGCATGCTGTGCTGTGGATAACGTTTTTTTTATGTCCACTTGGGGTATTTCTTCCCTTATTTTGGTAATAACTTTTTTTTTTTGCAAGCGTAGGCAAACGAAACTTTTTGCTGGTCAAACGTGGGCCTACGATGGGCAAACGCACCGCACAATTTAAATTTAAAAAAATTAATGTGATGTTGCCAACTTCACAGAGCTTTTATTTATGAACGTGGCCATTGCGAAATGGAGTCAAAATCCTTATAATTTTCATACGAGTATGTATGCAATTGCCCTAACCCCTAGTGGGGCGTAGCTCGTCAACTGTTCCATGTGGCCCAGTTGACGTTTCGTTGGCATAAACTAGTTTCGGAGAATGCAGTTGCCAGCATGCACCTCCTGCTCCCCCATTTAACCGTCTACCTGCGACAAGTCGGAAGATGTTGTAACTTATTATTACGCCCCGCACAACAGGGGGAAGACAACGCAAACATCCATGGCCACGAACGTCGTCGTGGATGGGAGTATGTATAGTACTTATGTATGTAAATTAGTATAGTACTTAAATTCTTCACTAAGCGATTTCATCCAATTTTAAGAAAAATATTACGATTTTCATCCGACTTTTTTTTCTTTAGCTACTACAAACATTTAAAAATAAAATACCGAGTATTATATTAATTTTCTTTCAAGAATTAAATCTTTATTTTTTGTGATAAGTATAAGCTGTGATTCGGTATTTATTGCAATGCCTTACCTTTCGAACTTTTTAAATTATTGCGTTTTGATTAAAATTAGGTCAGCATTTTTTTAATTAAAACGCCTGTAGCAGCTAAAGGGTTAAGAAATTAAAAAAAAAGATGCATAAGGTTTTTAGTTTAAAATTACATGAGGAATTACGTAAAGAGTTCATAGTTGATCGGGTGACACATAATGGTTCCCGTCTTTGACTAATAGGGGTTTTTAAATAAAAAAAGCCCTATTAGTCAAAGACGCGAACCATTAAGGTCTCCCCGAACCAGCGCGGTATGCGGTACTCAGCGGTAGCAGTATACGGTGTGCCCATTCAAACCATCGCGGTACGAGCACGATACTGTTGACGCAGTACAAATGTGAAAAGTAGCATAGTCTGTGTCTAGTGTTTTTTAAATCTCCTCCCAAATTCTGTCTTGCTCCCGCACATTTTTAAACTGTACACATTTCGGGTCAAATAATATAATAGGATATGGCATTAAACCATCTCTTTTCTGTAAATGTCTCCTCATGCATGTAAATCGCGGCTGCGGTACTTTTGTATCGCAGCCGGCACTATTGATTGCGATGTACCGCAGCCGGCACTATCGCGATGAACATGCAAGAGGAGACGTTTACAGAAAAAATGATAGAGATAGTTAAATGCCATCCTGTATTATTTGACCCGAAATGTATAAAGTTTAAAAATGTGCGGGAGAAAGACAGGATTTGGGAGGAGATTTTAAAAACACTAGACACATACTATGCTACTTTTGACATTTGAACCGCGTCAACACTCGTCGTCGTACCGCGATGGTTTAAATGGGCACGCAGTATACTGCTACCGTTCAGTACCGCATACCGGCTGCGATACAGAAGTTCAGTACCGCAGATTCGCCGTATGCAATAAGAGCTCGCATATACCACCATGTAAATTTGTACCTCTGTACCGTACCGCTACCGCGCTGGTTTTGGGAGAGCTTTATGCGTCGCCCCGTTATCTAGGAATATTCCAAAACTGCTTGCGTATGTCGTATTATTGATATTCGGAATTCTTATCCTTTTACTGTACACCGTCCATCCAATAATAACAATTTCAACATTTTTCGTTTATCTATTTAGATAGAATTAGTTGACATGCATTTCGGCACAGGTCCCGATGAGATTTCAGTAGCCGAATTGGATTCTAGCTTTATCGATGATTATTTGTATGAAATTGAAAGATGTCATCACGATTCGAAAAGTATTTTCTTAATAGTAAGTAACTGGACAATCTATCTTTTAAACAGCAAACACAAAAGCAACTATTAAAATTTTCAAGGCGTTGATTGGTGAGAGTATTGGCAAACCTCTTCTTCCATGCAAAATTGATACAGATATATTCGATGCAATATGCAGTCGGTGTGATGCAACTGAATGTAGTACATTAAGGAAATGTTATAAAGCGACAGATAGTCGTGATGGCGACAGGAAGTTAGCCTTGTGCAACATTTACAGGTAAATATAGAATTGTGTGAAATGTTTTCATGTTATTTGAACGATTTTTCTATGTTGTGATAACTTTTTTTTTGCTGGACTTTTGTTGGACTATTAAAAATGGATGATTTAAATTCAAACTACCAACCTACTATTAGTGTATTGCAATTGCAGTTATTCTTTTAAACCAAAACCAAGAATATCATAATTAGTTCTACGAGAAATCGATAATGTATTTCGAGCTACAGCCATTTTAGCAAGATTTCTCCGAAAAATGGCGTTTATCAATTAAGTCAAGCATGCACTCACTAATACAGAAGAATAGCAATTTATTTGTAAATCATCATTTCTTTTATATTATTAAATTCCTGTTTTAATCATTTCTTTATTCCTCGGTTGAATGAATTTTCAGAGGAAGATACGCCATATATCCTCATCGTTGCTTTGAATCCTGCGCTATCCTTATATTTCCCATTTGCCTTAATATTGTACATGGTCGAGTACATGGGGTATATATTGATTTTATATATCTTTTTGTTGAAAACGATTTAATGCTGACAGGGTAAAGCTTCTCCTCTTGCTTTCTTTTGACAGTTTAGTATTAATTCATGGTGAATGAATCTCGGAGGATAAAACCTTTTAATTTCCTTATAATGGAGAAAGCTATATGGTGTACTTGCTATCGTCGCTTTGAAGAAGATTTGGCAATCTAGGTTTATATTGATTATCTCATATTAAAATACAATAATGGTAAATGAACCCATAAAAGAATAAATAATAAATCAAATTATTTCGGTCTTTGGAATCTTTAGCTTCCGCTTGTTTATCGCAAATAATATTAGGAATTATAGGAATTATTATTATTTATTATTTATTTATTTATTAGAGAAAACCACTGAGCCGGAGACAGCCCTAACAATACAGTAGTTACTTAATGAATTCAAAGAATAAATAAAATAAAATATTAAATAGCAAAGTCAATAAGGTGTTTTTAATTTCAAATTATAAAAAAGATATATATAAAAAAGATGGTATTTGAATATTAAGGCCCGTGTAAATTTCCGTTGAACACCTTTAATGGCCTGGGATGAAACCGAAGAGGTGGGGGACCATATCGAACCGTATTCCAAGACGCTACGAACTAAAGATATACATAGGTTCTCAGCCGTACAGATAGAACGAAAAACAAAACCCGCTAGCTTAGAAGCTTATGTGTTGACCGTGAATCTCAGCTGGAGTCGAAAACAGCACCAAAGTCATTGACCGTAGATACCTGTTGTATTTGGCTGGAATTTACAAGGTAGGAGTGCGAAATAGGACAAGGTTTCAAGGAGTGCACTAAGACAGAGCATTTGGAGACATAAAGGTGTAAATCATTCGCTAAGCACCAGGAAGATAAAAGATCAAGACGAGATTGTAACGCGATGCAATCGAATAGGTTGAATACGGAGAAGAGTTTGCAATCATCTGCATAGAGTAGAGAGACACTTGCAAATAGTTGGAAGGTCGTTGCTCAAATATATGAAGAGTTGGGGTCCTAAAATAGAACTCTGCGGCACACCGGACCCAGGATGAAAGGCAGAAGAGATTGTCTTTTGAAACACACGAAGGTAGTAAGAAAGCCAAGAAATAAGAAAAATAGGAAAATTGGGAGCTTTTAATTTTTGAAGTAAAATTGTATGATTGACAGTATCAAATGCTTTAGAGAAGTCGGTGTAAATCACACGAATGTTAAGATGCTTGTTGAAAGATTTGGCAACAAAATTGACAAACTCAGCTAAATTGGCCACAGTTAATTTCATTTTACAGTATTTCCTAAGAATCTTAATTTTACTAGCCTAGTCGTGCAATGTATTGTAGATGAATATTTATCCCATGATTTATTTATTTACGTGTACCTACTTCGTTCTCCTCCAACTTCCTAGGCATTTATTTGTTTGTTTTTTTTTTTCCTGTTAGAAATGATCAATTAACGGAAGGACAATTTCCGGATCGTAAAGATGCTCTTCAAATTATTGAAAACAAATGTGCCGAGATTCAAAAACTGTCGTCATACAGTGCGGACTTTGTGCAACGTTTGAATGCAATTGGGAAAACTCAAATTGAATTGGAAATTGAAAAGGCGTTAGGTATGTATGTTTTTAAAATGCATTTTGTTGTAATTGTGGATCAATATATATGCAAAAATTCTTTAATACATATATGAGTACATTGTAACTGATGCGCACAAGTGAAATTCCAAAATTTATATCGCTTAGAAAATATGAATCTCCTTTCTTGATGTTTGTCAGTCTGTCTAATTTTCTGTTGTTTATACAGATCTTGCTCCTGGGCGCATCATAACAATATTTCGGGAATGGTCGAGTCAGTGTAGTCCGTCGGCATCCAGTAATGTTTTACGTGATAGGCTGCGCAAACTAAAAGACCGCATAACTTTATCCTTGCCATCGGAGAACTATACAACTTTAATGTAAGTGAACTGATTCATAATAATTAAAGAATTTATTTTATTGGCTATTAGTAAATGTCACTGAAATCGTTTGACTTATAAGCAAGCAGCCTAAAAACTGCCGCGTCGTAAAGAAAATATTAACATTATGCCATATGGCTACGTTTCATTATTACAGAGTGCCTGGGAAGTCATCAATCCGTACTATAGATATAGAGTTGGAGGACCATGAAATTTACCTTAGTAAATTCAAAAATAAACTATTAAATAAGATTAACAATTCTATTGAACGAAATTTGACTAACGATCCGGATGTTATCAAGGGACGGAAAAAAACTGTACAGGTACGTTTACATATTGAACATAATAGAATAGGGATGAACAAATTTAAATACATATGTTCAGATGCAGGTGCATATTAATGAACAAGGAATAGTTGACTAAAAAGTCACATATTCTGAGCGATTCGTTGGCCGAATAATTCGCCAATACGAGTATTGTGATCGCCCGATGGAACTTTGTGGAGGTCCTTATGTCCAAACATGGTACCAACGATGAAGAAACTGTAAAAGTTCCAGAACTCTACAAATCTTTCAACGTTATCGTTACGATAACCAAGACCGTGTTTTCCCATCACATGCCTGAGATCATTGTTATCAGCACTTACTTTCGCATTCAGATCTCCCATAATCATTACAATGTCACCTTTAGGTTTCTGCTTTTGACGACGTTAAGCTGTTCGTAGAAGGAGTCTTTCGCCACATTATTGGTGGTTTCAGTTGGAGCCTTCATCATCATCGTGGCGCGACAGCCCGACGTCGGGCCTTGGCCGCCTGGATCATTGTCCTCCAATTATCTCGGTCACGTGACCGCGTCCTCCAATTTTGGGAGCCCAGCAGCTGCGCGGCGTCCACACCTACTGAGCTCTCCCAACGAGATCTCGGTCGTCCTCGCAGTCTCGCTCCGTCGACTCGTTCTGCATTCATTACTCTCTTAGGCATGCGATCATCGTCCATTCTTTGTACATGCCCTGCCCATTGAAGTCGTTGTAGTTTGACGATTTTCGAGACTTGCAGCTCATCGTACATTTCATACAACTCATGGTTGTACCGGATGCGCCATCCATCTCGATCGCAAACAGCCCCGAAAATTCGCCGTAGAACCTTACGTTCGTAAGTGTCTAGCATGTTTTCGGAGGCTTGAGTTAGGGTCCATGCTTCGCAGCCATAGCATAGCACTGGTCGTATAATGGTTTTGTACACGCGGAGCTTCGTGTTTCTGTGCACATGCTTCGATTTCATTATGGGGAGAACCGAGAAAAAAGTCTTATTAGCTAACTGTATCCGTCGCTTGATTTCGTCAGTTTCGTTGGCGTCCCTTGACAGGTTGCAACCCAGGTAAATGAAGTTGTTCACGAACTCGATGTTGAGGCCCCCCACATTGATGCTCGGTTGTGCAGGTGTCCTTGTCACCGATTGCATCATTATTTTAGTTTTACCCTCGTTAATACGTAATCCAACTTCCTTTGCAGCGGTATCGAGCGTATGCAGAAGTTCTTCTGCGTCAGCCAATCTTCGGGACATGATGTTGATGTCGTCGGCGTACGCTGCTAATTGTGTCGACTTGATGAGTAGCGTCTTGCTGTTGTCCGTATGCATGGCCCGAATAACGTATTCCAGTGCTAGGTTGAAGAGCGTCGGTGCCAGTCCATCGCCCTGTTTCAAACCAGTGCGTGTTTCAAATAGATCAGTAAGTCTATTCTGGATCCTGACTTGTGAGACGGAGTTGGTCATCGTCATCTTTGTCAGTCGCACTAATTTTGCCGGTATACCAAATTGCAGCATGATGTTGTACAGTACTCCACGATCGATACTGTCGTATGCCTGCTTGAAGTCGACAAAGATTTGGTATACGTTTACGTTGTATTCCCAGCACCTCTGGAGTATCAGTTTGACTGAGAAGAGCTGATCGGTTGTGGAGCGACCAGGTCTGAAACCGCTTTGATATTCGCCAATGACTCGTTCTGCGTACGGTTTTATTCTATTTTCCAGAATTTTCGTCAAAATTTTATAGGACGTACAAACTAGTGAGATGCCCCTGTAATTCTCACACCGCAGTTTATCTCCCTTTTTATGAATTGGACAGATGATGCTTCTGCGCCAATCGTCTGGGATCTCCTCGTTCTCCCATACTCGCAGGAGTAATTGATGTATGGCATCAACTAGACTCGTTCCACCGAATCTTAGCAGTTCAGCTGGAATCTCGTCAGCGCCCGGCGCTTTATTTCGTTTTAGTGACCGCAACGCGAGACCAACTTCCTCTACTGTCGGGGGTTGAATGGGTGGGCCTAGATCAACAATATCGTCGAGAGCTTCCTGTGTGGGGATGTTAGATGGTCGGTTTAGAAGCTCTTCAAAATAAGAGGCCCATCGTTTGTTAATACCATCGGTGTCGCTGATGATGTTTCCATCCTTGTCCTTACAAAGGCTAGTCCTGGGTTGGTAGCCGTTCTTAATTGTATTTACTAGTTTGTACGCTTGTCTGGTGTTCCTATTAGCTAAGTTTTCGTTTATGTTCAGCAACTGCTCGTCAAAGTATTTACGTTTCTTACGTCTAATTATTCTATTCGATATTCGCCGTAGCTCGTCATATTTTTCTCTTCTGGCTCTGGTTCCTCGTTGAATCCATTGTCTGTAGGCCTCGTTTTTCGCGTCAAGTGAATTTTTGCATTCTTCGTCGAACCAGTCATTTCTCGCTCGCCGGGCTTTATATCCCACGACCTTCTCTGCGACATCCTTGATGGTACCCTTGAGTTCTTCCCAGAACCCATGGACGCCTGTGTTGCTGATGTTGTGTAGCATAGGTGATAGTTTTTCCTCAAGGGCGGTAGTATACGCCACCGCAGTAGCATCACTCAAGAGCTTATCAACCGCAAAGATTTTGGGAGGGCTGATTCTTGACTGGTGCACTGAGGAAATTCTACATCTGTAGGTCGTCTTCACCAAGTGATGATCTGAGTCGCAGTTTGCTCCTCGATAGGAGCGGACATCCATGACACTAGACGCCCATCTCCTGCAAATGAGGACGTGGTCAATTTGGTTGACGGTATGTGCGTCTGGAGACTTCCAGGTCTGCTTGTGAATGCGTCGATGCGGGAAACACGTAGAGCTTACGACTAGATTCCTGCTGCAGGCGAAGTCGATAAGTCGCTGGCCGTTATCGTTACATTCTTCATGAAGGCTGTGGCCTCCAGTGGTCCCCCGATGCCAACTTTCATTCCCGACTTTCGCGTTAAAGTCTCCCAGCAGCAATTTGACGTCGTTTGTTGGAAGTGAGTCGAAGAGAGTTTCAAGGCGGGCGTAGAACTCGTCTTTTACTGCGTCTTCTTTAACTTCAGTGGGGGCATGCACATTGATGAGCCAGAGATTGAAGAATCGAGTCTTGATACGAATCGCACACAGCCGTTCATTTATGGGTTTGAAGTCAGTAATATGCGGTTTGAGGTGATTGTTCACTATAAATGCTACTCCAAACTCCTTGCGGCCCGATGGTTTGCCACTTGTAAAAATTGTGTGCGATTTCTTGTCATTAATCTCGCTGCCAAGCCAATTTGTTTCCTGAACTGCAGTAATGCTCAGTTTGTACTTTTCGACCTGTTGAAGGAGGGCCTTCTCGGCCCCCGGTTTGTTCAGGGAGCGTACATTCCAGGATCCGAAAGAATAATCCTTTATTCGTTTGCGTGGTCGTCGTTGTTGATCCGTCCAATCCGAGGCTTTTGTTCCAGGTTTCTTGACATGGAGTGGTTTTTACAAGGACGAGTTGTCAGCACGTCGATTAACCCCATTCAGGGGATGGCCTCGGAGATAGCTGCTTCAGATGGTTTAATAAACGTGCTGGAGCCCACACAACTATGTAGCAGGTCCAACTACGCAAGTCATTCCATCCTACTGAACCTGAGACGCTAAGGTGTTGGTCAGCCATTCAGGCTACAGCTATCTGCCTTTTCCAAACTGTCTTATCGCTAAGACATTGGCCGTCAGCGAATTGATACACTGCCGTTACCAGGGGGCGCCCACGCGGAGGACTATGGAAAAGGTCTTTGCCCCCCAGTTGGAGCCTTGCATTGTACATATAATTGTGATGTTGTTAATTTTGGTTCGGAACCTTTTGGTCATGATTCTGTCGGACAATGGATCCCAGGATTAGAGAGATAAACTCTCCGCTGCTCCACCATCTCACCTCAAGGCTGGATATTGGCCGCTCTACTATGTATGTCATGGTTATCATGGCAGCCCTTTAACCTAACCTAACTCCTATGATGTTTAATTTATACTGCTGAAATTTGTTCTCTAATTGAAGAAGTTGCTAGCATGCACCTCCTGCGCATCCATGGCCACGAACGTCCTCGTGGACGGGATTCGAACCCGAAGTGCCGGTAGTCAAACATGAGACTGATGCCTCAACACATTGCGCTACCGGTCGCCCGGTCGCAGAAACCAATCGTTATTATTGAATAATAGCCAAAAGTCGTAAGCGGTGAGTCAGTCCTTATCCGAGGCATAGTTGAAGTTTCGTTAGTATATAGAACATTTCGGATGATGCAAATTTGTGGCATACACATCCTTCCTTTTTAGTCGCCTTCTACGATATGCCGGGATGGCATGCCATGACATTATTCTCACTCGCCACACCACAGGGGTTTATATGTCTATCGTAGAGGATTTAACTTATCGCCCCATATTATCTTACCGACGAATCGCTCAGTGTACTTGTATATGTCCTTTAAGAAAGATCTTAACATTACCCATTCCGAGGTAGTTGTATTTCAGTTGTGAATATGCATTCGTATTCGTATGATTCTTGAAAATCTTGATTAAGGAAACTAGTAAAAATTTTATTTGCTGGATCATCAAAAATTATTTGCTTACTTTTCCTATCCCCTCCATATCCGTTTTCCCTCCGATGACAACATCAACAACAAAATCATTCGACATTTCAAATTTACCCGCTTTGAGCTTTTTAATTAGTTTACCTGTGGCTTTTATCCTTAAAATTGCGACGGTTACAATTTTATTATGATGATGCCGAAAATCAACAAACAAGGGTTTTGTGCAAATGAGATGTTGGTACCTATCGATGAAAATGGGGATCAGAATATTGAAGGGTCGACAGGGTATTCCTATTTTCCGGTAATTAATGAGAATTATGGATTTTAAGCAAATCGCTCACAGTGAAAATCATGTTACCCTAGGCAATAAGACTTTCTAGATAGAAATGTCGGTACCACAAAAATGAACTAGTTAGAAGGTAAACATACTAAAAGTCCCCGGACCTACGATGTGTGGAAAAGGGAGGGGGCGAACAAAGAAGGTGCCATTTTTCAGTTTTCAGAGTAGGCATGGGTGAACTATCGGAAAAGTGTTTGTCCATCAGAATCTCCAGAGTCTCTTCGCTGGAGACCATCTTACTTCTGAATAATAATAAAATTGGTCTAAATTTTAATCAGTTCAATATATAATAATAATTAATATACTCTATCTCTTATACTTTAAAAGATACGAAAAAATTAAATTTGACATTATTATAGGGAATTTGGTGCTCTTTAATTTTGTCTTATGGCTTTTTTTGCTACGGCAAACGGTTTTCGAGATATATGTGAAAAGCCGAAAAATGGCACCTTCTTCCCCCCCCCCCCCCCCCTCACTTTTCCACACCTCGTAGGTTCGGGGACTTTTAGTTTGTTTACCACCTAACTAATCCAAACAAAACTCCGTCCATTTTTGTGGAACCGACACTTGTATCTAGACCCCCAAATGAGTATTCATTACCTGGGCTATGTATGACTAATTAAAATTTAATGATATTTTACATATCTTCGAATATCTCGTGTTGTTAATATTTTAATGCAATCGGAGTACGAATATGTGTTCAGAAACTAAGAAATCCCGCTTTGTTTCATCCATAGGAAATCTTTCATGAACATTCAACGCACTTACGATTTCTCAACGAGCATCTTAATTCACGAAGTCTAACTTCATCCAGCATTCCAGATCGACTGCGTGCGAGTGTTTTACAGCACTTTAGATCAGGTAGCCGTCACTCACCGTATTTTATCCAAGGTGGCCACGGAACTGGAAAGAGCTCCCTTATCGCTGAATTATACTCGAATTCTAGTAAATGGTTCGAATATAGCAAAGTACATCGGGTAATTCGTTTTGCATCCGCCACGCCTCGTTCCGCTTACAATTTGGAATTATTGCGAGTCATATGTCAACAAATGTCTATTATCTTCAACATTCCCGAAGGATATCTACCAAAAGATGCATCATTCGATCCGTTATACATAAATAATTGGTTTCAGAATTTGCTAAAGCGATGTGAAGACCTAAATAATGAAATTCTCTTTGTATTCATCGATGATCTACATAGACTGAACCCATTGGACTGTGACAACGTAGCAGCATTGTCCTGGTTACCAATTAGTTTGCCATGGAATGTCTTTATAATCTGTTCAACCACTATACCAATAGACCAGTTAAAGTTCACCCCTATTCAAAAGGACCGATTTAAAAGTTCCGAATTCCATTTCGATTTATCGCAAGATATAAACAGAACGGAATTGAAAAAGTTTGGTGACAATGGAATGGCATTTGATGAGCTTATAAAACAGAAATTTGATGATTTAGAGATGAAGTTCGGAAAGGGGTTCGAAAAACTGGCATCGTACCTAACATGCACAGAGTACGGGCTGACTGAAACCGAGTTGTTGGAATTGTTAATGCCAACGGAAAGTAGTGATGCAATAATTAAGCCCAACGAGGGCAACTTCAACTTTTCTACATTCAGAAGAATTCGAAATGAAATGGGTAAGTTTAGAATGCTTTGCATTCAGCTGTACATATGTGTGACTGCCAAAAACTGCCAGATTACAATCAATATTTTCTATTTTCCGAATTCCTACTCTCTGCTAGGTTTTTTGATTCGTGAAAAAATCATGTCTGGGAAAATTCTGATTGAATGGCGACATCGTATTTGCGACGAATTTGCCAGATTTCGTTATATGGATCCGAACAGTATTCGAATGGTGCACACGGAAATTGCAAATATCTTTTTCAATCAACTGTCGGAAGAGAGCGATGAAACTAGCATGGAGGAAACCGTTAGTGAAGGTAAGAGGAAACTCCGAATATATATTATCCTGCAGTTAATTAAATTCGGAAATTGATTCTTCTTTCTTGGGTTACCTACCTCTAAACTATTTCCTTTCGTCCCACACGACAGACAGTCAAAAACTAAAAGATGGAAAACCGTCAACGAAAACTCAAGACGATATTAGTACTCAATTCAATCCACCTGGAGCCGATGTTTCTTATAGTACTCGACATGTAGAGGAGTCCTGGCATCATCTAATGCGCTCTGATGACACCGCAAAATTCAAGCAAACTGCAGTGTGCAATTTCGATTTTCTACTAGCGTCGGTAGGTGAATTATAAACTAAATATTCGTACCCGTTGTATAGTAGAGACACATATGAACTGTCATTTTGTCGTTGAAGCCATTGTTCACCGGAGCAACTTGTTCGTATTGAAATGTGTGTTCACTTACTTTGCTTAGTATTAAGTTGCATAGAAAACACACCTACATTTAGCTTTTGTGCACTTGCACCTCGAATCAATTTACTTTATTACAAGAGCTTGCTCTTTTTAGGTACAAACTGTATCGATTAGCTACCTCCGATGTCTAATCGAACATGTTCGTTGTTACATATTGGATCGCGATATTGAACTTATCTATTACACCATAAGGAAATCAAGCGATGTCCTTACGCGTGATCTCATGCAATTAGGTGCTCAGGTAAGGATTACTCTTTGATTTCTAAGGAGATGTCGAGCATTATTTTTTTTTAAATTGTATAACGAATAGGTTTCAGATAGATTAAAACGAAAATTAAACCAATTATATCATTTCGCAATTGAAATTGTTATTCCATTAGTTGATTTCATGGTTACGTCCCATCAACGAACACGACGAGAATGACAACTCCCTGCTGAGCATCACCGTACGTTCGGCAACTGCTTGGTGCGATGGTTACACCGTGCCTCTTCTCGTTCCATTAACAGGGTGGCTTCCTGTACCACTTCCTTCTCAAATTCGCACGATGACGGTATCGGGTACTGGTGCCATTAGGGATATTGCCGTAGCTCCATCGAAGCAACATCTCGTAATAGCGACGAAAGTGGGGGATGCACAACTCTGGCATATAATGTCTAACAGTATGGTACATACATTTAAAGGTAAGTGGTTGAAGTTGAAATTTTCAGAGTCATCAAATTAACTACAATACTTAATAATTAGATCTAACCACTTAAGTACATCCTCGCTGAAAAGTAATAACCCTACATGAGCACTAAAATGAGAACTTGAATATACTCGTACATTGAGCAGAAGGAGAATCATTGGAAAAGTCGACTTTAGCAGATATATACAACTAATTATGTATGCATGTGTTGTTGTGAAATTCAGTAAGTCGCCGCTATGTTTTCATGTGTGTGGACTTTCTTCCACACATACCTCTTAAACATATAATATACATTAAAGGTTGATTTTACAAAAATCAACTTCAGATGGAACCTTTCAAAATTAGCATAACGATTTTAAGCAGGGTTCAATATGTACATGGAAAACAGAGTCGCGAAGCGCCGAGCATACCCTTTTGATGGGATAATATGCATATCAATCCTTTTTGCGGCTGAGAATTTTTTCCTGGCAGGGGATTTTTACAACAATGGATTAGGCAATTTTAACAAATATATGGTAAATCTGTTGGATAAGCATCGCGACCAAAATTGAAAATGGAAATTTAAGATAATCTGTTGAACATGACTATTGAACCCAATATATTGGAGGAGATTTTGATGGCATGTCAATTTAGAGTTTCGTCTCTACCAGATAGAGTTCGACTGTTTGCCCAGCTCATAATTAAATTTTCCGCAGTGTGGTTATAAAAATGTATTGTAGTTTAATTTACAGAGAATTATTCTTATACCATTATTAATATTTTAATTGTGGTACATACGATTATATTCTATAGGACACACAGCGCCTGTCACATGTATGGTTGTTCCACCTGGTTCAAGTCTTTTGCTTACTGGGTCTGAGGATGCATCCATTATTATATGGGACGTAAACAATCGAACGATGAAAGCACATGTCCGGTGAGTTAAAAATAAAGCCCAAATAAAAAAGTGTTACGAGATATTATTATTGTGGTAAAATATAATCCAATAAAACTAAATTTTAGCTAAAAAAAATTAACCTAAGCTAAGGCCGTTTTTTGTAATCTGTAGTGGTCAAAGAGTCTCAAACTGAGTTTTTTACAACAAATATTGACCGAAAAGTCTCAAAAAGGACGAAAAGGAGTATTTTTTTATCGGGGATAGGTATGTGGGGTATCACATGAAAGGGGACGTCAAGCACATTTCATTTCTGACCTGTAGGCGTAATCTACGAATATTTCCCGCACATTGATATTATTACGAGGGTTGCCTTTTATATTTCGGGATTAGAGAACAAAAACAAATATTAATCATTGAAAATCGCTTTATTGTTTTTCAAAATATTCCCCATGAAGATCTATACACTTTGCATGCGTTTGAACCAATTGTCAAAGCACTTTTGCCACTCTGATTGAGGTGTCTCCAAAACATGCAGTCTGAACGCAGCAACCGCTTCTTCGGGTGTTGAAAAACGTTGACCTCTCAGTTTGTTTTTTATGTACGGGAATAAAAAGAAGTCATTCGGTGCCAAGTCAGGACTATACGGCGGATGACCCATCAAATCTATGTTTTGAGTGCTAAAAAATACAGTTGTTTGAGCTGATGTGTGAGAGCTCGCATTGTCGTGGTGAAGAGTGATCCGTCTTCGGCGGTTGGTTTTCCTGATTTCTTGGAAGACAACTGGCAAACAAATGGTTGTGTACCACTCAGAATTGACTGTTCTGCGTTGTTCTAGTGGTACGGTTGCGACATGTCCAGTTTTTCCGAAAAAACAGGCGACCATTTGCTTGAAAGTGCTTCGTGCGCGAACAACTTTTGTTGGGTTTGGCTCATCTTGAAACACCCATACAGTCGACTGCTATTTACTTTCGGGCTCATACGCGTAAATCCACGATTCATCACCTGTCACGATGTCATAGACGTGTTTCGAAGTACCGCGATCGTATTTTTGAGCATTTCTTTCGACCAATCGACACGAGCCTTTTTTTGAGCAATTGACAAATTGTGTGGGATCCAACGAGAACAAATTTTTTTGACAGTCAAATGTTCATGCAATATTGAATGTACATATGCTGGTCCCACTAATGCCTAAGGTTGTCTCAATCTTACGATAGATCACATGACGATCTTGCAATATCAGTTCGCGTACAGCATCAAGGGTTTCCGGAGCTACAACTGATTTTGGACGACCTTCACGAAATTCGTCTTGGAGTGAACTACGACCTCGATTGAATTCACCATACCATCGATAAACACTGGTCCTTGATGGAGCTTCATCGCCAAAAATTGAATTCAGTTCATCCATGCACTGTTGCTGAGTTAATCCACGTCGAAAGTTGTAAAAAATAATCGCACGAAAATGTTCACGATTGAATTCCATTATTTGGCCGAGATTAATCTTTTAAGTTACTGTAAAAAACACAAATAGCGCTCGTATGTCAAAACGTTCTGAGTATGTATAACCTCAAAAATGTCAAACTTTACGATAGAGCTGTCAGTTGCCGGATTGCAACACTAGGGTTGTCCAATCCCGAAATATAAAAGGCAACCTCCGTACTATTTTTTGATCGGCTCTGGAATGAGAAACCGCTAAAATTGTGCACAAATTCGTTCCAGTCCTTTATAGTTTCAGATTTTGCTGTTGCACAATTTGCAATTAATGCGTGTTCCTTTCGATCGTTTCGCGTTGACTTGCGGATCCTTACAGGCTTTTATTGCTGCAATTAACGTGCAATCGGCTTTAAAGCTACCTGTAAAAAAAATTTTCCCGTGTCCAAAAGCAGCCGATACCGTATCGCAGCCACTGATAGCGTGTAGAAACATTAAAAGTTAATCTCGTCCAGCTTGTTGCCCCTTTCAGCCTTTTTCATAAAAGATTGGGGTTGAAATGACGAGAAATCAGAGTCTCCGTCCACAATCACTGCACTTTTGCTGTATGGGTGTTTTATATTTCACTAAAACGCATCATTAAAGGTGCGTTTTGCTGGGTACCACTCTGCGTCGATCGCAGGCGACGATCAAATAGATCCATACAAAGAGAGCTCCGTGCTCTATGGGTTGATCGCTAATCGCGAACAATATGCGACGATCGTATGTCTAGCAAAACGCACCTTAACACTACTTCGAGAGTGGTGTGGAAGCGAATTTCATATTTGGGGGTACCGGGAGTATAAACTGAAATTACTATTTTTTAAGAAGATATCCGGATCCTGTATGTATGTCGTCTCTTTTATAAATTGTCTTATCTGTGAAATCTTTGAAAGACTCGACAAACCCAGAATGTGAGTTATGTGACACCGCTACTCCGTTGTAGTTACTTTAAATTGGGAACAAACCTATCCACGGTAGAAAATCATCCTTTTTCGCCGCTCTTGGGACCCTTTCGATCAATTAGCCAAAGGTTAATTTTTTTTAGCTGGAGCGTCGACAGAGTTTTGGACCAATTCTAATGAATTTATTTTGATTTATATATTTAAATAATACAGAGAACATGTTGCGGCCGTACTGTGCGTGACTTGTGCAATGAATAATACATTAGCAATCAGTGGTGGGGAAGATTCTCGTATTTTCATCACAGATTTAAATACGGGAAAAACTGTAAGTAGAATGATTAGTAAATTTTCCAATGTATGAATTTTACTACCAATGTATGAATAGGTTTAAGATTAGTGTACTGTATAGAGTTGAATTCTTTTTTACTAGGGTTCAGAGATTCAAGCATAAAATCAATTTTATTTGACAATTCCAGTTGGGTAAGATCGAGCATCATCGAGGACCAGTTACATCTGTCCAAGTTAGTACTGCTAGCGATGTCCTTGTATCAGCTAGTCATGATGCAACCATTTGCTTATGGTCATTGGAGGACTATACGCTTCTCAACTGTATTCAAATTCATAGTCCGATATTTAATATGCGAATTTCATGCGATTCGGTAAGTAGAACAATTGACCAACCATCAAAAATAATTAAATGTTAAGTAAGGGGAAATTGCTTAATATACAGCCATCAATTAATATTATTGTAATAATCTTGTGTATTTGTTATGTATATCACTTGACCATTGGCGGATCCACGGGGGGGGGGGGGGGGGGGGGGGGGGGGTTAGAACCCCCCCCATACGATCTAGTACTGAACGAAAATTTCAAACACACCACACATACAGGACCAGAAATTTTCCCTAATGACTATAGGCCACAGCCGAAGAGGAGTTGGTGTGTTACGCAATTGTTCTCTTATGAAGAGTTCGTCTAAAGGAAAAGATAGTCTCTGATTGTTCTATGGAAAAGAAATGGCAATGCAAACACAGGACACAGAGCTCGCATAGCATTACTGTTGTAACAAGTGTGTGTCAAAATCACATTTTACAACAACAATGTCATGTGCGCACTACGCGGGCTGCCCTACCTACGACACAATGTGCGGCCGGCTATCTGAACCTGAACAACATGTGCGATCGATTATTATGACCGAAATAGATTGAACGCAGAATGCAGCATCAGCGTTCTCTTATCTATCAACTAGATGAGCTAATTTTGTTCAATCGTCGTCCAAGATTTAGATATTATTTAGATAGTATTGAAGATTATAGATGGAGCATGGGTACCTCAAAGTAATTTTAATTTTCCTCGTTCTGGAAAGAGCAATTTACGTTTTCAAGGGTCATGGCTTACCGAATTTAAATGGCTGGCTTATTCGTCCAAAGTAGATGGTGCATTTTGTAAATATTGCATCGCATATGGCACGAAGTCGGGTGGGAGAGGAGACATACGTCTCGGAAAGTTGGTAACTGCGCCGTTTAATAAGTGCAAGGATGCACTGGAAAGGTTTCGAGAACACAACAAATTAGAATACTACCAAAAAGCTGTTACGGGTATTGAAAGCTTGCGAGATATTCAAGGCGGCAAGTTGATATCAATCGACTCCCAAATTGACGTTCAACGGGTAGTATCTGCTAAGGAAGCGCGCCTTAAATTGAAGCCTATTGTCTCTACAATTATATTATGCGGGCGGCAAGGTATAGCTTTGCGTGGCCATAGAGACGATGGGACCTTAATTCATGATGAGGAAGCAGGAAGTTCAAAAATACATGAATTCAGAAATGAAGGCAATTTCCGAGCCATTCTACGTTATCGCGCCGATGGGGATGAAACTTTACGGAATCAATTGAAATCTGCCCCCAAAAATGCTGCATACCTTAGCAAAACAATTCAAAATGAAATTATCGACATTTGCCACCAAGTAATAATAAGCAAATTAGTGGAAAGAATTAATGCCTCAAAAGCCTTTGCAGTCCTAGCTGATGAAACGACGGACATTGCTGGCATTGAACAGTTTTCACTATGTGTCAGGTATCTCGATAGTTCCTTTGACATGTGTTCATACTTTTATAGTGGCTTAATATTATGTATTTATAATTAGAATTATTGATTAAAGTAAGTTTATTTTGCTATGTTTCCGTATTCATTTTCATATGTAATTTAACATTATTCAACTTGAACCAACTATTTACTATATTTCAAATTAATAAATCATTATTCTTTATTCCAATATAATACTTTTCATTTTTTTTTGTATTTATCCTATAATAGAAAAAGCGATAGATTAGTAGGTTACCTATCTCCCCTCCGAAATACTTGATACACCATTGACCATTTCAAATCCAAACCCCCCCCTTATCGAAATCCTGGATCCGCCACTGCACTTGACGCAAAGAACGAAGCTTACAGACAATGTATCCAACGTCCTACTAACTAGAGCTAAGAGAGAAAACTGTGACGAGCTACGGCGAATATCAAATAGAATAATTAGACGTAAGAAACGAAAAGTTTTTG
The DNA here is from genome assembly GCA_964017055.1 of Chloromyia formosa. Lineage (NCBI taxonomy): Eukaryota > Metazoa > Arthropoda > Insecta > Diptera > Stratiomyidae > Chloromyia > Chloromyia formosa. Next base: position 3,173,503 of record OZ024818.1, on the reverse strand, counting down.
ACGAGCAGTTGGCTGAACATTAACCTAGCTAATAGAAACACCGGACAAGCGTACAGACTAGTAAACACGATTATGGCTATCGACCAATGATGCAATCAAGAACAAGGATGCCAGAACAACCGAACATCGACGTCGGGGATCTCAACATCGAATTCGTAGACGACTGCATACACCTGGGTAGTAAACTGTCAAAGGACACCAATGAAACTGACAAAATCAAGCGGTGGATATAGCTAGCAGATAAGACTTTCTTCTCGGTTCTTCCAATACTGAAATCGAAGCATGTGCACAGAAGTACTAACACCCTTACTCAAGCCTCCGAAAACCATGATAAACACATTTGAACGTAAGACCATTCGGCAAATCTTCGTAGCAGTTTGCGACCGAAATGGCATCCGGTACAACCATGCGCGTTTTAGTTTGAAGATTTTCGAAACTCTGTACGAAATGTACGATGAGCTGGAAGTTTCGAAAATCTTCAAACTAAAACGCCTCCAATGGGCTGATCATATACAAAGAAAGGACGATGAACGCATGCCTAAGGAAATATTCATTGGACGACGTGTCGACGGAGCAAGGCTGTAAGTAAGCCGAGAGCTCTTTGGAAAGACTCAGTAGATGAGGCCATCGAACAACTCCTGGGCGTCCAAAATTGAAGGACGCGGTCACATGACGGAGATAATTGGAGGACGATGATCCAGGCGGCCAGGACCCGACCTCGGGCTGCTGCGACACGATGTTGATGATATTGGCCAATATATACTGTATCTGTTCTCTGTAGATTCTGTATCTATTCCTCAATAGATACTGTATCTTTTGCTCAGTAAATTAATTGGGGGCGACAAGAACAACATTTTTCAAAGAAAATCATACACAACTTAGAAGCTAATGAATCAAAATTAAAATGTACGAGTATTTGCATGGGACAGGCCTAAAGTGCCGATGAACATCATCGCTCTTTTTGTGTCATTATTCATGTACAGCTTAATTCATTCACGAGATATGCGGTACCTAGACGGACGGACAGATAGACTGGCAGATATTTGACATTTGTTTTTTTCTCTACAAAACCCGAAACAAATGAAACATACTTAAATATTCTTTGTACAAAATACACAAACTAACAGATATCGCAACTTTTCAAGTTTAAACATTTTCTCCCACTAGGTATTCCTATTAGCACACTGTGCAGATAATGGATTATATTTGCGAACACTTGCTACAGGCACCGAACTCCATGCCTTAAAGGGACATAAATCAAAGGTGAATACTTATACTTTAATGTCAAAGTTGGTATAGCTGGAAGATGCTTACATGCTATTGTTTATTTTTGAATATTCATTTCAACAGGTGCGAACAATGGCAATCGCAATGGATAGTCAACGTGCAATTATTGGCTGTGATGATACCCGTGCTCTTATATTCGACATGCATTCTGGACGCTTGGTACGCTCTTTGCCTCCGAATCCTGGACCATGCACGGCCCTCTACGTAATTGACAATGATGACTTTTTGATAACAGTGGGCGGAAACAAAATCACGTTTTACTCGTTTCGTAACGAGGAAGTTATTTTAAATCCTTATACTCATCGCCGACGAAAAAAACACTCAAAGTCAGTACTGTCGCAACGATCCACAAGTGTTGCGAATATTCCCCACGTGACTTGCTTCGACATATCTAGGGAATCGCAGTTAGCAGCAGTTGCGTCAAGTAAAAGCATTCATATCATGCAAATCAATTCGCCGGAACTTCAATGTACGTTGGATGGTCATACAGGAGCCGTGACTTGTGTCAATTTTTCACCGAATTCAGAGTTTTTGATTTCGGGCTCCGACGATAAATCGGTAATCGTATGGAATCTGGGATTAGCGTTGGTAATGGTTACGTTTAAAGTATGTTTCACTTTATTATTGAGTTTTAGTTTGAAATAATCGTTACATTTTTACTGTATTTATTTAGGGTCATAGTTCAACAATCACCTGTGTGGTTGTATTAATGGATTCTAGACGGGTCATTTCATCTGATAAGGATGGAACCTTGTATGTTTGGTTAGCCGATTCTGGGACACTTTTGCAGACTGTGCAAGGGCCGCATAAATTTCTAGCGGCCACGAATAATATGAAATTTGCGGTACGTAACAAATGGCTCTCCTGTGACTGTGACTTAATTAGAAAGAAGCATAAATTTTACATCGTATAAAGTCACTGATAAAATATATAAAAATATGATTATAGGTTTGTACGAATGGAGACAACAGTCTAAAAATCTGGTCCCTTACTCGAGAGGATGAAAAATACACAGTTTCACATTCGGCTGAAATTACTTGTTTTGCAATTACTGCGGACTCGTTGTATGTAATTACGGGATCGCGCGATATGTCGTTAAAGGTGTGGCAAGCGACAGGTGGAAAATTGGCTCAAGTATTAGTCGGTCATAGTGATGCAGTAACATGTGTCGCAGTTTCCATAACGAATAAAACTCAGGTTATATCAGGATCAAAGGATTGTAACCTTATAGTATGGGATATTCATACTGGCGACGAAATACATACCTTAGCCGGACATTTAGCACAAGTAACGTGTGTCAAGGTTTCAGCAGATGGTTAGTTATTTGATAAAAATAATTATAAATTTGAAATAACCAATGTAGTTCTCGTAAACAACAATCAATTTATTTGTTCGATAGGCACTACAGCGGTGTCAGGCGGCGATGATAAGACTTTAATAGTTTGGGAAATCAAACGTGGTCTTGCACTAACTTCTCTTCAAATTCACATGCCGTTTATTCGATTCGATATTAGTTTGGAGTGTTCACGGATCTTGGTTCAATTAGCAGACAGTTTTAACCTTCCAGTCATATGTTTGCATAACACACCGGCAAGTTATGTGAAACTACCTACATATTCAGCGCCTGCGTTGGATGCGGAAGGTATATAAGTACAATATATTCGATCGTTACACAATAAATGTTGTATGCATGCACTTATAGATCTTCGCCCGGCTGGACCAAAGCGGCAAATGAAGCGACTACTCAAAAAGGAAGTTTCCCTCGACACATATACATGGCAGAAGAAATATGGTCATTTGACTTCATCAGTCATGATGGCCCAGGTTGATGAACGCTTAAAACGACGATTTTCTGTATCGGCGAGCATGGAAGAAATATCGAAAATTGCAGAAATGAAATCTCTACAATCGCAAACTAGTTTAGGACCCGAACAAGCTGCTCTGGCACAATCTCAGCATTTCGACCAATTAGAAGCACTATGGAATAAGCGATCGCCTCCAAGGAGGAGACATAATGCTGTACGTATTTAAACATTATTTCCCAATGCAATAGATATGATGTATAAGAATATTGTTGTCTTTTGACACTTTTGAAATATTTTGACATTTACGAGTATGTATATAGAATTTGTTCGGTGCAGTAGGTGTGCTTTTTTGAACACCTATCCGGTGCTCGTTAGGGTATCTCCACGCGTTATTATAATAATAACTTAAACATCACTCAATATATTGTACAATTGTACCAAAAAATGTGCCTATTGGTATGCTTACCGTTAATTTGAATATTGTTCCCAATTTCCGACGATTCGTAATTTAGGCGGCCGTATTCATAATTGCTTGTCACATGACCAGAAACGAATGAATTCTGAAAGCAACTGTGAATTTTGTCCCATGCAACCTAGAATTGTGTCCATGAACTTTCCACTGACCGTGAGTGCCAAGTCATCGGCGTATCCTACAGTGTGTACGCCCATCGAGTCCAGCTTCCAGAGAAGACTGTCCACGGTGATGTTCCACAGTAGAGGCGAAAGAACACCTCCTTGTGGTCATCCTCGGACTACCTTACCCCGTATTCTGTCACATCCACTGCTAAGATTTACCGCCCTCTGCTTAAGCATAAGTAAGTAAGTAACCGAAGAATGGTGTAATGAGCAAGAGCTAACCATAAACGCTAGTAAATCAAACACTATGATTTTTACTCGTAAGAGGAAAGACATAGAGATAACTCCCTTACGGCTTTTTGGTTCGGAAATCAAGGTGTCCAAGGAAGTGAAGCATCTAGGAGTTACCTTAGATGCGAAACTAACTTGGAATGTTCACGTTGATGAAAAGATCCAAAAAGCGAAAAGGATTTTGCATCAATGTAAGAGAGTGTGTGCTCGTATGTGGGGAATTTCACCTAAAGTGACACACTGGATTTACACAATGATGGTAAGACCTATTCTAGCCTACGCATCAGTGGTATGGTGGCCAAAAGCCATGCAGAATACCACAAAGCAGAAGCTAGATGGGGTACAAAGGATAGCTTGCGTAAGCATATGTGGTGCAATGCGCACCACACCAACGCGAGCAATGGAGGCATTGCTGGGACTGCCGCCGTTGGACTTATTTATAAAGAAAACGGCGGCGCTTTCGGCAATACGCATGGAAAGGGATGCCATGTGGCATCGCTTTGGAACTAGCAGCGGTCATAAGAGCATCCTAGACATTATTCATGATGAGGTCAGGGAGACTCTAATGCCGGTAGAAGGCATGAGTAGACGTAGGGTAGTTGAAAGACTACACAAGACTCACATTGCAGATGGAAACATACATAATGAGTGTATGTACAATGACATCAGCATTTTTACTGATGGCTCTTTAATGGACGGTAAAGCGGGGGCGGGGGTTTACTCTGAAGAGCTAAACCTAGCATGTGCGCTTAGTCTAGGAGAGTATGTGTCCGTATACCAGGCAGAGATGCTTGGCTTGTTGCATGCGTTGGACCACTTGCTTGAAGGTCAGGTGCGGGGGAAGAAAATCCTTATTGCACTGGACAACCAATCGGTGATCAGACGCATGCAGCAGACGAACATAAACTCTAAACTGGTACTAGAGTGTGTCCGGAAGCTCAACACGTGTGCCTCAGAAAATGAGGTTACGCTGATGTGGGTAAAAGGACACATAGGTACAACAGGAAATGAGGCGGCGGATGCCCTAACAAAACAGGGATCTGCGGCAACTTTCATTGGCCCAGAACCCAGAGTTGCTCTGGGGAACGGCATGATTGGAGCGAAGGTTGGGAAGTGGATGGACTCCATGCATCAACAAAGATGGCAGGAGCTAGTCACTTGCAAACAAGCTCGGAATGCAATGACCAGCCCTTTAGGCAGGGAAGCGAGAAAGGTACTTAGTTATAAACGGAGTACCCTAAGCTGGATAACTGCCTTGGTCACAGGGCATGGTAATTTTAAGGCTCATCTGGCCAAGATGAAAATCGGGGAAGATGACGTTTGCAGGCTATGCCTGGAGGAGGCCGAGATGGCAGCACACATTGTGTGCGAATGTCCAGCACTGGCTAGCACGAGGTTGAGGATCACAGGCAGGCACACGATAAGTGTAGAAGCCTTGAGTGAACTCAGCTTCAAACAAATGCTAGCAATAACACGGGACTCAGTGATGAAGAAAGAGGTCGACAATTATCAGTCGACATCTGGAAGTCACTGATGACCGGGAGGGGGCGAAAAGGGACCCAAGCGTTAGTGGGCTGCTTCGGCTATCCCCCAGAGTATATAATAATAATAACTGTGAATTTTGAAAGCCGATCAATCTAACCTGGATAGCTGGCATCGATCGTTTCTTTGCTCCACACGTTACATAGCTTACCCTTACCTGTTGTACAAAAAAACGCACCTAATGATGAATTCGTATTTTATATTTCAGTCACTATCACGACAATCATCGCTTGTTGAGGATCGAATCGAATCATCCGACGAAGACGAGTTTCAGGAAGAACGTTCAGGTATGTTGACAAAATATAATAGTTCATCCTCAACAAACACTGGCATACATACCCCACCATATTCGTTACCAATTGCTGCATGGAAAAGTAGTTTGGATATGATGCCCCACGATCACAATGTTCAACCGGACCTTGTAAAAGATGTTTTGTTACCAAAAAATACCCATCAAATGAATTGTGCCTTCAATTCCACTATTGTTAAGCTGAAACGGATACGGGATTTCGGGATACGCGCAAGTAAAATTAAAGCAATTAAAAGTGATAATGATCTCGTTAAATTGAAACACTCAAATAAATCTTGCTCAAATTCAGCGGGTGAACATTGTAGTCAGCCGTACTCGTCGGAATCAACCAATTATTATCGACTACACAGTATTAGGAATAGCACTAGTAGTGATAATGAAAAAACGCAAATGTGTAGACGTCGTAGTAAAAAGCGTTCCCTTCTTTCTCGTTCTTGTATTGCACAGTAGTCTAAGAACCTGGGGTTTTGAGATGGAAAGTTTTGGAACATTTTTTTTTTTGTATCTTTATGTGTTTTGGGGTGCTGGACATGATTCCGAGGTTTGCCAACAAAAATTTGGTTAGGAAATTTTTTTTGCCAAAATTTGGCCTTTTTTTTATCCAAATTTCGAAAAGTGTACATCCTACAGAATAAATCAATAACAAATTATCTGAAGTACACTAAATTTGCTAAAATTTGATATGAAATTAGGTAGTAGTAGCAACGACCAAACTCTCTGAGAAGCAGCTCTTCAAAATTTATTAAAATGTCGAAAATGTTCGTCACGCTGATATATCTTTCCAAATATCGTTAGGTAGACGATTTAACGGTTTGAAATTTAACCTGGATGCTACACTAGAGCGTTCTTTTGCACAACCAGGGTATAAAAAAAATATATAAAAATAATTATTTAAACATATCGCCTAAAGATAGTTAAAAAAAACGTTATTTTTGTCAATAAAAAACTTTCCCAGTCGAATTTTTGTTTATAAACCCCGGATTTGTGTTCAGCACCCCAAAAAACATAAAGGTACACTAAAAACAAAAGTTTCGTTAAACTTTCCACGTCGGCCGCTTGTAAGAACCACCATTCTTAGGCTACAATAGATTCATTGAAATCAACATACTCTTTTGCTTAATTTGATTTGATGAATTCCTCACTGGTTATCGTTATTATTGATTCTTGATGTTAATTACTCAACTTCCAGCGGATAATAAAAAGTTTGTTGATATTTTCTCACGACGTTTCGCCTTTATTCTATCGGCATCATCAGGTTAATTTTACACTGGAATTGTTATTTACATTGGCATAAGTGTATGTTCTTATAATTTCAATATATATACATTATTTTTAACTTACTATAATTGTTTATCTTAGTATTTTATTAAAACTATCCTTGCCTCTGGGTTATGTCAGTTTAGTTGTCAACTAATGCTGCTACTATCGTTTGTCATTTTGTTATATTTTCCCGCTCTTTTATATGTGTCTAAATATTGGGTTATATTTGTTAATGGTGTTATCTAACTCTGTTCTGGTATTGAGGGAATTTTTGAAATTTATATTTATATAACATGCTTCTTTGGTTAGTAGTTTATTTTTGTTTGTTTCTTTATCCACTATTCTAGTGTTGTTATACTCGAACACTAAACAAAAATTCGAAAAAGAAAAGCAAAATAACATAATATATAGCATACCATGCAAAACATGTAAGGATAATAATATAAACACAGCATACTATGGATCAACAACAAGACAACTATCAACTAGACTAACTGAACATCAAAACAAAAATAGAATGATACTTAATAAACATACTAAATTAGTGAAACACCAGTTAGAAGATAATCATGTAATGGATTTTAGCAACACTAGAATAGTGGATAAAGAAACAAACAAAAATAAACTACTAACCAAAGAAGCATGTTATATAAATATAAATTTCAAAAATTCCCTCAATACCAGAACATAGTTAGATAACACCATTAACAAATATAACCCAATATTTAGACACATATAAAAGAGCGGGAAAATATAACAAAATGACAAACGATAGTAGCAGCATTAGTTGACAACTAAACTGACATAACCCAGAGGCAAGGATAGTTTTAATAAAATACTAAGATAAACAATTATAGTAAGTTAAAAATAATGTATATATATTGAAATTATAAGAACATACACTTATGCCAATGTAAATAACAATTCCAGTGTAAAATTAACCTGATGATGCCGATAGAATAAAGGCGAAACGTCGTGAGAAAATATCAACAAACTTTTTATTATCCGCTGGAAGTTGAGTAATTAACATCAAGAATCAATAATAACGATAACCAGTGAGGAATTCATCAAATCAAATTAAATATGGAGAACACTAACATAGAACAACAAACAAACCAACAAGCTACTGGAAGCAGATTAATAATAACAAGGAAAAGTATACACATTGGCAAGAAAATCATAAACATCAAAAATCGACTGACATTTCTTATCAAATGTAGAAAATATAAGGTATTTCCAAAACACATAGATACAATGACTAATAAAATTGAAAGAAGCTTAGACATTGACAGAAAATATCGTATAATGTTATCAAACACATTGACAACCTTCAAAAAAGGAATACTTCGACTAGAAATTAAGGATACTATAGATAGACTAAGAAATCTGAAAATTAACCAAGAAGATAATATAAATTATATAATGCATATCAATAACAACCATAAACATAACACAATAAAAAATGAAATAAATAAAAAACTACATGAACTAGAACTAACAACTAAAAACAGAATGATTGATAAATTTAAGAACATCTTAAACAGAAACAAATATTACATGAAGTTTAGTGAAGAACTAACTAAAGAAAAAGTAATCAATCTAACAGAATCTAATATACCTAATTTTGTCATAAACACCCTCAGCTTGGGACCAAACTATAATCACATAAATGAAATAAATGAAAAAACAGCAATACAAATAATTGCAGACTTAGAGAATTGCATAAATAACATAGACAAGAACCAAGCAGAAGAAATAAGGGAAAAAGCAACAAGAATTATAAAAAACCAAATACAAGGAGAAAATTACAAACCATATACCCATATTAACCACTTAATAAGACAAACCAAGAACTTTTTTAAAGAGAACCCTGAAATACTAGTTTTAAAAAGTGATAAAGGGAATAAAACAGTGATAACTACTAAACAACAGTACAAAGAAAAAATGGAAATATTACTTAAAAATAACAATTATACAATTTTGAAAAAGGATCCAACCAAAATTCTACAAAACAAAGCTAATGAATATGTTAAAAACTTATACAAAAAAGAGATAATTGATTACAGTACAAAAAATAAAACAATTAATTATGCAGCCAATGCCCCACGAATACAAGGTAGACCGAAAGTTCATAAAGAAGGTATACCATATAGACCATTGGTTAGCTGTATTAATACACCGTTAACAAATATATCCAAACTAATTCAACCATATTTAAATAAACTACGTAATATGTTCGGGTATAATATAAAAAACTCCTATGAATTAATTGACCAAATTAAGGATATTCCGATTAATAATGACGAAAAATTAATTTCACTAGACATAAAAGATATGTTCACCAACATACCTATCAAAGAAGTTATATCGATTATTAACGACAACTTTGATAAAATAAATACCGAAATACCCAAAACATTATTCTTAGAAATAACTGAATTCTGTTTAGACAACAGTTATTTTATTTATGACAACACAACCTATAAATCTAAAGGACTCACAATGGGTGGAAACCTTAGTGTAATAGCGGCAGACATTTATTTGTCGAATGTACTACATAAAATAGTGAACAAATTTAATAATGACGTAACATACATTAAAATTTATGTAGATGACATACTAGCAATCGTAAAAGAGGGCAAGATTAATGAAGTACTTAACGAATTAAATAATGTCAATGAAAATGTAGAATTCACAATTGAAATTGAAAATAATAAACAAATAAGTTTTCTAGATGTAACTTTAACAAGAATGGATAATAAAATAAAAACTGAATGGTACAAAAAACCCACAGCAACCAATAACATATTAAATTACACATCAAACCACCCACACCATATGAAAATTAATGTGGCTTCAAACTACATTTACCGTAGACTAAAACTTACAGATATTGACAAATGGAAATACCAAAAACAAGACATACGAAAAATATTAATAACTAATAACTATCCTATAAAAATTATTAACAAATTAATAAGAAACAACCATTACAAAATAATTAACAAAAATACTAACCATAGTGATAATAGAACAATTAATAATATAAAATACCAATCCATAACATATGTACCCCAGTTAACAGAACGGATTAGTAAAATATTACCAAAACAAATCAACTATGATAATGGTATAACGACAAAAATAATAACAACATACAAACCAAATCACAAATTGAACAACACATTATACTCGAACACTAAACAAAAATTCGAAAAAGAAAAGCAAAATAACATAATATATAGCATACCATGCAAAACATGTAAGGATAATAATATAAACACAGCATACTATGGATCAACAACAAGACAACTATCAACTAGACTAACTGAACATCAAAACAAAAATAGAATGATACTTAATAAACATACTAAATTAGTGAAACACCAGTTAGAAGATAATCATGTAATGGATTTTAGCAACACTAGAATAGTGGATAAAGAAACAAACAAAAATAAACTACTAACCAAAGAAGCATGTTATATAAATATAAATTTCAAAAATTCCCTCAATACCAGAACAGAGTTAGATAACACCATTAACAAATATAACCCAATATTTAGACACATATAAAAGAGCGGGAAAATATAACAAAATGACAAACGATAGTAGCAGCATTAGTTGACAACTAAACTGACATAACCCAGAGGCAAGGATAGTTTTAATAAAATACTAAGATAAATAATTATAGTAAGTTAAAAATAATGTATATATATTGAAATTATAAGAACATACACTTATGCCAATGTAAATAACAATTCCAGTGTAAAATTAACCTGATGATGCCGATAGAATAAAGGCGAAACGTCGTGAGAAAATATCAACAAACTTTTTATTATCCGCTGGAAGTTGAGTAATTAACATCAAGAATCTTTTGCTTAATGTTGGAAAACTATCATTACACAGACTTTTTGCTATGGTATTTATGGAATGGATTTGTGATTGACTGTCTTAGTATAGTACTTGTCAACTGGACACGAAGTATTTTAGTTAATGTTTAATATGTAGTTCGAATATTACAATATAAAATCGATATTTTCCTGTGAATTATTTTTACTTTGTTAATAAAGTTTCAATAATTAAAATGTTGTTAATTACTTCCTTTTCTATCCTATTTTCACCACTAAATATTGAAAGACCTTATGTGTATATATTGAAAGACTTTGTGTTTCTTTTGCTTTTTAATTTAACTTCAACGTCTCTCTAATCTTATGCAGGAAGACATTAAAATTAAATATTAATTAATTGCTGATATTTAATTTTTCACGCAGTATATCTGATCACAATGTGCAGTCGCCTCTCGTTAATTCGAACCTCGACAATTAGATTTTTTTGATAATTCGAACTAGTTAGCTTGTCTCTTCAGTAAATCGAGAAACATGTCCAAATTTTCATATGTTGTATACACTCTATAAAACGAAGCCTTTTTCGCAACTGAAATGAGCATTCTACAATTACAAAAGTAACGTACTCTTCTCTTGGTAATTCGAAATGCTATCCAAATTTACCTTGACCACATACTGCATAAAATTGAATTTAATTTTTGTATAATCACAAAACCAGTGCCGTTCTGTCCGATTGTCATCACATTCTCTTCATGTTCCACCGGTGTCGGTACGTCCAATTTCTCATAACTTGAATGTTATGTAGAACAGATAGATAGATAGATATAAAAATTCGAGCTACTTTCCTAGCAGGAAGGCACTGCGACCATAAAGATCTATTGTGCCGTAGCTCATTAATCCAAAAGACCGTCCACCCTTCTAATAAAGGGCAGTAAGTCTTTAGCAGGAATCAACCTGAATTCTGCAGTGCTGATAGTAGCCTGCCTGAGGAGTGACATCCTAAAACGCGCGATGGCGGGACATTCGCACAAGATGTGCTTGATCGTTTCCACGTCTTCCAGACAAAGACGGCATTCAGTCTCGCTTGACAGACCCATCTTGTTCAGGTGATATCTGACCAGGTGATGGCCAGATAAGTACCCCACTAGGAGTCTTAGGTGGGTTCTACTCATTTGAGTAGTACCCTTGTGACTGAAGGGCATTATCAGCTCCTTTGATTGACGAAGCCCTGGAAGGTTATCCCAGTACTGTTGACGCAATCGTGCAAACCAATGTGTGATCCGCAGTTTGGCCGAGGCCAGTCCAAAGCCACAGTAAGGCTCAGGTCCATGAAAACGACTGGATGATCCTTGTCTAGCAAGTTCATCCGCAGCCTCGTTCCCCTCAATGCCCTGGTGGCCTGGCACCCAACACAAGAAGACTCGGTTTTTGGTTGCCAACAGTTGAAGGAGATTGTAACACTCCTTCACCAGTTTTGAAGAGACCTTAAATGAGGAGAGCGCTTTTATAGCTGCTTGGCTGTCTGAGTAGATAGCAATGTGAGCGCCGCGAAGTCCAGTTTCCAAGATTACCCTGGCGCAGACCTCAATGGCGTGGATCTCAGCTTGAAAAACGCTGGGCGAGACTCCCATTGCGATCGAAATCCTGGTGTTGGGTCCAAAGACACCTGCACCAACACCCTGCTCTGTTTTAGACCCATCGGTGAACCACTTGATACATCTAGGGTCTGGACAGGGTGTGCCATTTACCCATTCAGAGCGGTTAGGGATGAGGGCTGAATATTTTCTGCCGAAGCAAACCTCCGTGATCATGTAATCTGATCTCAAGCAGATCTGCACGTCAGGAATTTGATTCAGAATGCTCATGTGACCGCTTTCTTCACTACGCACATCGGAAGTTAAACGAAGTCTGAGAGCATTTAGAGCTGCTGATTCTTGAATGAATATATGCAACGGAGTAAGTCCAATAATCGCCTCCAGGGCTGGCGTAGGACAAGTGCGCATAGCTCCAGTGATGCCAAGGCAGGCAAGGCGTTGAAGCTTATTGCACTTCAGTAAGACAGAAGATTGCTGAGTTTTCGGCCACCACACAAGCGCTGCGTAGGTCACCATAGGCCGCACCAGCATGGTGTATAACCACTCAATTATCTTTGGGGTGAGCCCCCATGTCCGTCCAAAGAAACTTCTGCAAGCCCACATTGTGCGTGTGGCTTTGCCAAGTACATTATCTATGTGGGTATTCCAGGTGAGTTTCGAGTCTAGAGTTACCCCGAGACATTTAACTTCAGTGGAATAATCTAAGGTCGTGCCGCCTAACGAAATTGGATCCAATGTTATGTTTCGTTTTCGTGTGAACGGCACAACGACAGTTTTCTGTGGGTTTACATGTAAGCCCACAGCCACACACCAGTGTAGAACTATGTCAAGGGCCGACCTCATCACCTCAGTGATGGTAGATTCGAACTTGCCCCTGACTATGATAGTTAAATCATCCGCGTATCCGATAGTAAGATAACCGCGCTCATTAAGCATGGAAATCAGCTCGTCCACGACAAGGGACCACAAAAGGGGTGACAGAACGCCACCTTGTGGACAACCCTTTACGGCATTCACGCAAATGGATGTACTGCCTAGAGTTGAGTGAATATCCCGTCCCCGGAGCATGGCATCTATCCACGCAATGGTAGCGGGCGGGATGTCCCTGAGTTCCAGTGCTCTGGAAATGCACTCGTAGCCGGTATTATCGAAAGCCCCCTCAATGTCAAGAAACGCGCACAGCGCGATTTCCATTTCACTGAGGGACTTTTCGATTGTACTGACAAGGCTATGCAAGGCGGTTACTGTTGACTTACCCTTCGTGTACGCGAATTGCATACGATGTAGGGGGCTCGACAGTTCCATCTTATGCCTGATATGCAAATCAAGCAACTTTTCCATGGTTTTAAGGAAGAAGGAAGTAAGGCTAATCGGTCTATAGGATTTGGGCATATGTTCCGGCTTATTGCCCGCTTTGGGTATGAAGACCACATTAACTTTCCTCCAAGGTTGTGGTATGTACCCTAGGGTGTAACTTGCCCTAAAAAGTTCGATTAGCGGAGTTATTATGATCTCCAAGCTGTTTTGTAACAGAGCAGGGAAGATGCCGTCTACTCCGGGAGCTTTAAATGGCTCAAAGGATTCTATCGCCCATTTTACTTTGTCCATGTCAAAGATGACCCCCGATAAACTGCGAGCCCGGCTTACGGGAACCCGTTGGGGCCTTGCAGTTGGGCAACAGATGCCGTGCGATTCGTTTTTCAAAATTTGACACCCTGAAAAACAAAAACCTGGCGATCAAAAACACACTATCGAAAGACACAAGCTTTATGAATGAAAGTAGTCTACAACTTAGTCCTCGTATCCTCTTACCTAGTAGTTCATCATCAGTAAACTGATGACGAGTATCTACAGTGCATGCAGATACATCGGTATATGAATATTTCTTATGGCGACGCGTGGAACATGTTTTGTCGAAGATATCGACTTAGGTTTTATCAACATTCTAGTATTGTTAATTATACTGGATGAAATCATTCGACAAAACAGGTTCAACGCATTCGGTAGCTATAAGACATATCAATGTACCGATGCAGTTTACTGATGAACTTAATTCTTTTTCTTGTTCTTTCAATAATTCGGAACTGTTTTGTAGTCCTTTGGGATTCGAATTATCGAGAATCGACTGTACCGAATATTATGATAAGAAATATTGCGTGTGACACGGTAATAATATCAGCTTTAGATAGAAGTCTGTGTATTAAGCGCGATTCACACACGACGACTTATCCATCATTTTCCGTACAACAATATCGGAATGCTGTCCACACGCATCATCATTTTGTAGCAACGACACCGTTGGCAATATCGCTGTCGATATCGTTCCGTCGCGGAACGATGTGGGTTAAATTTCTCCCGCCTAGGTGAACGAGTTCCAATTAAATGTCGTTTCACTGAGCGGAAAATATTTCTGCTGAATTTGCTAAGCATATTGCGTCAATGATTTTGACAGTTCACAGATGATATCCACGCCGTCGTCGTCACTTTGCAGAGGGAAAATGAACTTTTGTAAATACTCATGCAAAAATTGTGTAAAGGAAAGTTCGGATTCGGACACACATTTTACTTCTGATGGTTCATTTCGTTCATTTGCCGATTTATAATATTCGCTCGTTATTTTTGTCTATTAAGGTTTGATTTTTTTTTATTTATCATTATTCAAATTATTCCCTGTTTGCCTGTTGTGTCTATAATGGCCTTTTGTTTGTTTTACCATACTGAAAATTAAATTTATTGTTCACCTTTGAATTTCTAAATATTTTGCTGTCATGTTACACTACCAATATGTTTAGTTATGCAACAAATAACAGTGACCATTGCTTTTTTTCTTTTTCAATTGTACCCTCCATATAAAACCTGCTTAGTGCAATCCAAGGGTAGTTCGAGAAGTTCCTTGCAACATGCGATGTAAATATTCCCCTGTCACGAGTATTTACTAAAAATACTTTAAACGGAATGTCAATGCGTGTATAGCGAGAATGTTAAGTTTCAACCAGCAAAAAAAAACAACATAAACCACACCTTCCCTATATACATAGCAGTGTCCTGTGAATTTTAGTACTTAATTTAAATGTGAATTTTAATGCAATCGTCGTAGATAAATTGTGTTTAGTTTAATGGAATATATTTTATTCTTTTTCTACTCCTAGATGAGCTCGACGATTACTTTTAAATACAATAGACTCATTGCAAAAATGTTATCGGAATAAATGGAAAGGAATAAATTAAACGGGAAAGATAAGTGTGCAATTCAGATCGTTTGCTCTAATTTGGACATTAATTAGGTCAAAGTTATGTTGTGAAGTATAATTTGGTAAGGAAGGAAGTTGAATAAGTATAGTGAAAGGCAACTTTACACTTAACAATCATGAAATCGATTATTGACTTATTAAAATCAAATAATAGACTATAGTAACATTTATGTACTCGTATAAGCAAGAAAAAATATTTATTTAGAACTAGTTGATTTTCTGAAGACGTAACTGTATTTTAAGTGTTGATAAACCACTTATTCCGATAAATAACTTGTCCTTTGTTAATATCTGATAGTAAACAATTGGTTTGCACCAATATTGATTTGGTCCGGCCCGAATATGCCCTTATGTTACTTATTATGGGTTTTCAGTTAAAATCTTCACACTATGGCGGTTTTCATATGGTGCGAAAAGCACCATTGGCGAGCGAGTGCAATTTTAAATTACTCGTCGCACATTCAAAGCTCGCTCACCACTGGTGTTTTCTGGTAGACACGAGAGTGTATCGCGCGTTCCGTGTGAAAGCTGCCAAAAATTTACTGTTCGTGTGTTTTTGCGCATCTCTCAAGTGTAGGTTCGGGGATCGGGCACGCATTACATAAACAACATGGCGGTTGTTGTTGTTACTCTAAACTAACTGTGTAGATGCGCAAAAAACGCACCTTGTAGTGCTTCTTACCTCGTGATAATCATAAAAATCATAAATCATTATTAGGTGCACTTTTTGCAGATTTATCCGATGCAGGTTAGGGTAACGAGCACACTTAACACAAATAAAAAATTGCGTCATTTGCCCTGCTAATTTATCTCGGGATAAATACGGACTTTGACCTATTCAGACATAGGTGGCTGGTCTGAAATTTGTTCATGTGACTCCGTTTTGTTTTTTTTTTTAATTTCAACTTATTTTACCGCACTTGGATTATTAACTACACTGCCCCAAAAAAGTTAACGTACCCACTATTCTGGGGCACGGGGTGAAGAAATCACTTTTCACTCGGATTTTTGTCACTCTTCACTCGCGTCACTATAAAACTCTAGAATTTGGAAAAAAAAAATTTTTTTCAAGTTTTTTTTATGATATTTTTTTAGTGATTTGTAATATTGAAGTGTTTGGTATATTGAAGGCATGGAAAATTGCAATATTCACAAGTCCCCTTGCGTGGGCTCCGCTCGCTCCGCTCGCTCCGCGCTTATCGTAACCGTCAGTATCGCACAAACGGTTTTCTTAAACGACAGTAAAAAATCGAATCTTCGTCTTTTGGCCGTGTTTAATAAAATTGACTCAAATTTACCGTTATATTGGAAATTTACTTACGCCGTGGCCCACACCTATAACAATTGAGACGCTTGTGTTCAATCCAAGTACCCCAGCAGTTCAGTTTTACATGTATCGATTAACAACATGGTAAACCAATGGCATTTCTTCATTTCGTGTGGGCCGAGACAGGATTATAAAAAATGCACTTGCCCGACTTTTGCTATTGACCTTGTATGTCGCCCGGGCCAAAACCATCGTTGACAAGGAAAGTGTCACCCGCAAGTACCCCCAAAAGGGCACTGTCGGCCACATGGGCATTGTCATCCGCGATGACTTCATCTTACTAATGCGACTACAAGAACCTCTTATCTTCAACGGATTGCCCGCGGAACCACTGTTGAGTATTACTTCGCGGGGCTGCTGTTTTTATAAAGCATTAATTGATTTTCTTGTTATTAAACAAAAATATAATTCTATTGAAAATTGTACTCTTTTTTAATCGCCCAATCTGGTAACCCTACCTATGTCACTTTCATAGAATTCGGTCTGCAATAAGTAATACGTTTATGAATACAACGCAATATTGCACATTTAGCAAATGTAGAACACGAAGTAATGGTGTAACATTGTCAATGTTCAATGTGTTGCTGTGCGTTCAGCGTACAGTATTACTAAGCCATAACGTTCCACCCCCTTGAAAAAGTGGACTGTCTTCGGAACGATCAATGATACAGTTGGATTTGACAGTCTTAATACTCGCTTATGTTATATTATAATAAAGTTAATGTTTATTATTAAATGCTGTTTTCACCACCATTCTAATTAGATAATCATAATCCAAATTTTATCCAAGACTCGCAGTTTATATACTATTGGGTCACCGGCATCGTTTTGTTTTTTATACAATGACTTATCCTAACCTGCACCATATTGTATAGATATGCAAGAAAACGCACCTCTTATTATCATTTATTAATCGGCGATGGTACTTAAGCTATTGGTCCTAAAAGCGGATCTGGAACCGTCTTTTTCGATTTCTCCTCCACATGCTTTCACCTCAGGTTAAATATTTTCCGTAAACTGTCAATTTTTGGATCAAAACACTTTTCAAATCCAGAGGAGAATATTTCGAGATCCAAAAATTGTCAGTTGCCGGTATATATTTTACCGGAGGAGGAAAGTATATTGCGGAGAAATAAAAAAAGTCGGTTCCAGATCCAAATCTGGATCTGCTTTCAGGACGTATGTACGTAAATTTATTACAATTCAATTTATTGAAAATAGTATCCAGAATTATTGTCAAATAATTTTATTTTATTTTTTTAATTTTTAATTAATTCATAAAGGCTCTTAGCTAATTGTTACTATACGAGGTCTGTTCAAAAAATAACTCAAATCCATAGCAATAACTCGGAACTCTAAACAATTGCAGTGCTACCAACCACCCGTAAATATCCGTTATTTTTTTAACAAACCTCGTGTATATACTCAATTGCCCTAACCCCTTGTGGGGCATAGCGCGTCAACTGTTCCATGTGGCCCAGTTTGACGTTTCGTTGGCATAAACTGGTTTCGGAGACTGCAGTTGCCAACATGCACCTCCTGCACATCCATGGCCACAAACGTCGTCGTGGACGGGATTCGAACCCGAAACGCCGGTAGTCAAACATGAGACTGATGCCAAGGAAAATGCAATTTCAAGACCCTCTAGAGTTAAAAGTTAT
This sequence comes from Chloromyia formosa, assembly GCA_964017055.1. Classification (NCBI taxonomy): domain Eukaryota; kingdom Metazoa; phylum Arthropoda; class Insecta; order Diptera; family Stratiomyidae; genus Chloromyia; species Chloromyia formosa. The sequence goes on along the minus strand of OZ024818.1, from coordinate 3,154,753 downwards.
TTTTAGTTTATTTCTAGATTCACTCATTAATCTACCTTTGTGTGCCGATGACAGTAATTATTATAACACGTATGTTCCATAAAAAGACGATTCATGCAAAAATAATGGGCACTAGAAGATAATTGGTTCATTACTGACCTTTCTTCTAATCTTTGACTGTTAAACGTGCCATGATCCGTCGCCCGATATCGATATCGGCCGATGGATCGGCCTGTGTATGGGCTTATCGTTGACGATTTTTTTGACAGTTCCATATAATTTTTGATCAGCTGACATTTTGTGGCGATCCATCGGCCGATCGATCGGGCGACGGATCGGATAAAGTATGGCGGCTATTAGATATACATATACCTATACTATTTCATCGTCAAAATAAATATAAAGACGTTTGTTACCAAACTGATAAAAAAAATCTTATGATTAACGCAATTATGTGCAATAGTGAACAATGAAATATCTGGTATTTAGACGAAGGATATTTTAGTTACAATGTGGAATGCAATGTCCATCTGTCGACTTCTTGTCTAACACAGTGTTGATGGCAAAAGTGTGCAACTTCGTAACTGACAAAATGAAAATTTTAGAGGAGGGACGAACAATTTTTTATCTAAATTTAACGTTTTATAACAAAAAATCAGTAAGAAGGAAATCCCATTTAAATAAAATAAAAAGCAGGTAATAAATAATTGCAGTTTCGGACTATAGACAACAACAACAAGTTACGCAGCTCACAGTGGTGCAAGAAGAACACATTAGTTTACGCAGTGTTACACGTTATTATTTATATGTTACGAAATATCAGTTAGTCGTTACACCGCGAGAAGGACGAGGTGCTAATCGGAAATTTTCGGGTATAATGTAAATCATATTAATGACGAATTTAAAAAAAATTGCAATTCCGGAGTTGCACAATTTTTCCAGCGAAATGTATTGTAGATTACCCTTACCCTTTCGGGAGCGATTTCTTACTTTGATACGTTACCAACTGAAAAGCGGATGTTAAATTGATATATAAAGAGAATAGATTTTTTTTTAAATCTGATTAGTTTTTATATTTTAATTACTTTTAAATCAAATAATAAAATAGTATTAATTAACTTTAAGCGTGTTGAACAAGATTTTAATATTTAATTTTATTGAATACTTCCGAAAAATCAATATTAATAACTTTTAAAACTAACTATGTACTTTTACGTGCAACTATTTTTCAATGCCGTGTAAGATGCGTCCAGCGGGCGTTTGGGGTGGGTCGATTTTTCTGCACGCAAGTTTATTTTATTTTATTATTAGATCATCTCTATATACTCATACATGCAATAAAAGATAACTGTAGAAACAACCAGGCGCAAATTTTGTTCTTTTGGTTTAAGGTCATGTTCCCACTGCGGGCAAAACACTCGATCTGGCCAGTTCACTTGATCTGAAACTGTCAGACCTAAACTCATGACACCTTGATTTTCGAGATCGAATTGATCTGGCCCCTGGTTTGAACCCTATATAAGACAAGCGGCAGAGAATAATCCAATTATTCAAAGCTAGTGTAATAGCATAATTTTTTTTTTGTTTTTAGTTAAATAACTAATTAAAATAAGAATATTAATTGAAGAATAAAATAAAATCTTAGACAAAGACATCGTAGTGTAAACAAGAGAAAATTAAATAGTATTAAAGATGTGTAAAAGTTAAAAGTAATGCAATAATCAACAATGTTGTATATTTAAAAATGAATATGGCGTAACAGTCAACCCTTTCACCTATAATGAGACTTAAAAATGGCAATGAGGAAAATCCGAGAAATTTCGTTTTATTTTTATTTGCAATCAAATGTGTATTTTATCTAATTAAATCCTATTGGAGAAAACTAAATGATTATACAATATGATACAACAAATTAACCTGTTAGCTATGACAATCAAAAAATGCAAATATCTTTGACATGACATTTTGTAATTTATAAGTCTCGACGAAGACTATTGGTAAATACTATCTTTGTTCGTCTAATTTCCTATATTTGTAAACTCCTATTACCGTTATATATGAATCATATAAAGTTATTTAAACTGATAGATATAATAAGTAAATTTTGATGTTTTCGTTTTGTGTTCCCGAATAAAATGTCATATAAGATCAATGAAATATTATATTGTGTTTTTACTCTAACCTAATTACTTATAAATCCAAAATCTCGAAAACGAAGCATTTCAGCATTTTAAAAATGTTCAGGAGACACAAATACAAATAATTATCTTATATGTCGGAAAGAAGTGTATTCTGAAAAATGTTCGAGATGAGTCGTTATCGAAATTTATAATTCAATTGTTGCTCATTTTCAAAATCAATGGCTCTGCAAACTAGACCCCCAATAAGCTTTCCCTCCAAAAACAAATAAGCTATCCCCCAAAAATGTTGCATGGGATTGTGGCGATTTTTCCTAAGCACAATCTTCCCAAACTTAGGCTCATAACTCGCAAAATTCCCCCAAAAATACGATTTTGGTTTGAGGAAAGTTCCACATGAACAATGGCCCCAAAATGTATATACTCGTATCTATTTGATGGACAATTTTTCAAATTTTAGGGGATTGTTCACCTTTTTGAAAAAAAAAAAATGTTTCCACTCGCAGGAATCTGCAACTATGCTCCAAACGAAAGGGTTTTCAGTGTGAAGTTATTGTTATGATACTTCCTTAAGCGGGGCACCCACGAGGCGGACTATGGAAAAGGATTTTCGCCTCCCAATTTCGATTAGTCATTTACATTATTATTGCATTCCTCGTGGAGGCTGTGTCCACCCTTGGTTCTCCTATGCCTACACTCGTTTCCTACTTTTGCATTAAGCACCGTTTATTGGAAGTGAATCGACTAATGTCTCCGATCAGTCGTATAATTCGTCTTTCACGGCTTCTTAATGCGAATCGCACACAACATTTCACTGATATGGTTGAAGCACTGCCATCCAAAGACACAGGCCAGTGCTTAGCTGATTGTGGCGAAGTCTGCCTTCGTTCTTGAGGTCAGAGATGCCTTTTTGTGTGTTTCTGCCAAAGTAGCCCGTGTTTGGTGACTGATGTGACTTCACTATTGAGTCAGTGTTTATCTAATAGTTAAATTGCATATGTGCGCGAAGAAACGCAAGGAGTTTGCAGTGGTTGTACCACTGCATATTCTATTGTTCTCAAGGACGTACCATCGAAAGCAGAATTTCTCTGTGTGCGGTCACGCGGTGAAATTTCGCGATTTTCGTGCGTGAAAGTGAGTTTAGTGTCACGATTTCAAGTGCAAATAAAAGTAGTGGTTATCAGTGACGTGTGGAAGTGACAAAAACGTAAAGTACCATAAAATACCGAGCAAAATGGACTGTTTAAAAGTGCAAAACAATGTGCAGTACGGCAAACCATTGATTTGTACATTGTCCCGGATAGCTATAACTGGCAGTTTAACCAAACATTTAAAAAAACGGCCCATCGAGAGAAAGTTCATGATTTAAGTCCCTGTCCTAGCAGCGTAGCCACCAGCCATATCAGCGGAAGCGGATGAAGAAAGACTACCAAGCAACTAGGATGATAGGTTAGGTTAGGTTAAAAGGTTGCTTAAAAAGCACACTTAGACCGCTATTGGGTCCGTTGTGATACCCCTGGACTCAGCAACTGAGACCAAACTCACACGTTAAACCAGCCTGAGCTCACAATGAAGCGATGTAGCCGACCAACATTTACCTTTTTCAGGTCATCCAGATCGGTGAAGAAGTAGGAACCAAGGTGGTCTTTCCTAAAACTCGCCAGGGCCGGACAGGTACACAGAAAATGAGACGTACTTTCCTCCTCTTCCTCGTCCCCACAGCTCCTGCAAAAATCATTATATGGAAGACGAAGTCTCCTGGCGTGCTCCCCAATTAGGCAGTGTCCAGTTAGCACTCCTACGACAGTTCTTAGATTGTCTCTGTTTAGCATTAGCAATCCAGAAGAACGTTTGGGATCCAGTTTGGGCCATATCTGTCTAGCCACATGACCTGTACTGCCATTGCTCCATCTGATGCAGGCCCTATCATACGCCGCATCTTTGATGGCCAGTTTACACGCAGCCAACGGCATCCTGGTGCAGCGTAACGGCCCGCTGATCCCATTGATCGTACCTGCTCGAGCCAGTTCGTCAGCCTTGCAGTTACCAACATAACCACTATGTCCTGGCACCCAGCACAGAGAAATATTGCAGAGCCTTCCCATCTCTATAAGGGAGTTGCGACAATCCAGTACTGTCTTCGAATTTACCAAGACAGAACTAAGCGATTTAATCGCCGGTTGGCTATCCGTGTAGATTACAATGTCCCTACCAGATATATCGTTTTGCGACAACCAGGCTAGAGCTTCAGATATTGCTGTAACTTCCGCCTGAAAAACACTACTAAAGTTCGGGAGTCGGAACGACAAGCTAATATCTAACTCTTCCGAGTATACGCCAGCCCCCACTCCTTCGTTAGTCTTAGAACCATCAGTGAAAATCGTAATGGCATCTGATTCCTGAAAAGCAATTGCAGGCCAATCATTCCTAGAGGGAATAAGGCCTGTAAAGCCCATTTCGAACAAGTATTTCAGGGGAGGGGTATAGTCCGTCTCCTCGGGAATATCAAGGTTGATCAATATGGCCGAGTGACCTGTGGTTGACGCCGCCCAAAAACCGGTTTCACGGAGGCGAACAGCCGTGATCGCCGCCATCTGCTCTGCAAAAATGTCCAAAGGAAGCAGATTCAACAGGGCGTTCAAGGTAGCGGTTGGTGTAGTCCTTAGAGCCCCCGTAATGGCAATGCATGCCAATCTTTGGACCTTCTCCAGCAGGGTTCTATAGGATACAACCCTAAGCGCCGTCCACCAGACGACAATCCCATGTAGCAGAATAGGGCGCAAAACCGATAAATAAAGCCAGTACACTACCCTCGGTTGTAAGCCCCATTTCTTACCTATGGCCTTCTTGCACGAGTATAGTGCAACAGTAGCCTTTTCAACACGTTCCTGAATGTTCAACTTCCAGCAAAGTTTCCTATCCAGTATGAGACCAAGGAACTTGGCTTTATCGGTGAGCACAAGTCTTGTGCTCTCCATCAAAGGTGATTCGAATGAAGGTAGGCTGTGTCTCCTAGTAAAGAGAACAAGTTCCGTTTTAAGCGGATTTACTTTAACCCCAACCTTACTAGCCCAGTTCGTCAGGATAGAGAGGGCGTTCTGCATTACACCACTAAGGACACAGGGAAACTTTCCCGAGATGGCAATAGCAATGTCGTCCGCATAAGCAGTGACCTTGCATCCCAGCCCTTCCAGTTCTAAAAGGAGTCCGTTGACCGCTAAATTCCAAAGAAGGGGGGAGAGAACACCACCCTGGGGAGTACCCCTGTTCACATGTCTGCGTACAGATGATGTGCCGAGACTAGTGGAGATAACGCGAGATGTAAGCATCATGTGTATTAGTCTACAAAGCGAGTCATCTCCACGAAGACCTGAGAGGGCATCCAAGATAGCTGCAGGTTTCACATTATTGAAGGCACCCTCGATATCAAGGAAGGCCACCATCGTGTACTAGGATGATACTTGCTCAACTCCGCTCAGGTTGGTGCTACCGCTTAAACTCGTACTTCACTCGAATCGACGCAACAATACGTAACCAGTGCTCAGCATGTGACGGTACCCCTCAAAATGTGGAAAATATTTTTAATTGCCCAGCAGCACCAATGCAACTAACACCATATTCCTTGGGCTCGGCACGAAGAGCATAGAAAACGAACTCTAAATATTTGACACACACACAGTTGAACTTTTCAATTTGCTACAACAACCAAGTAAGTATTATGTAGCACGATACCAAAGAATAGAAATTATTGCTAACGACGATACCATGCTGTTGCTGTTACCATCATAATGTTCGAGGGATGATCATAAATAGTATTTATTATGATCTCCAAAGAAGTCATTACATGCATCTTTTAATGAACATCATGTTCCCGAAGCCATATTTTCCAAATTAAAATGACGCTGACATACTTACTTTCAATTCTGAAAACCCAAATGTATTCTGGCAATTAAATTTTTCACGCACTTTGTGTTATATGATTTATTCGTTACTGTGTCTCAGTTTTAACAAAAGCAGTTATAGCAAAAATCAACATCGTAGGTGTACTTATGTATTTCATATTTAATGTTGTGTCTATTATTCTTCCACATTTACTCATTTTTTTTCGAGCTTATGCTATATTTATTTTATGTCGTATTTTTTTCTGTAGAAAAGACAAAACAATTGTGCATTACATCTGAATATATAAATTAATTAACACATAAAAACACACGAAATTAAATTTCAAACCTTTGATTGTGTACTCGTATAATTATCAAATTATTTCGTTCGTATTCGCAAGTTAAGTTTTGACAAAGCAGATTAATAATGAGAACTCCTTTCAGAAATGTCGAGTTATTTTATTTAGGTTGATTTTGGCGACTTCTAGATCTGTATAAGATATCTTGGTTCGCTTGTTAGTTTTGATTAAGAAATGAGAGTTATGTAACTCCTTTAAAAGGCAGGTCAAGCTATCCGACATATTCTCCATCTGTTGCCAAATTAATTTTCCTAATTTTTATATTTTAATCAAATCAATTCAATCATCATAGATTAAATTAGAAAAAAAGGTGGTAATTATAAATATTTTAAAAACCAGTAACAAATAAAATCATAATAACAATAGTTATCGATTCTGATACTTGTAATAAATGTTAATGTAATAAATAGATAGCTTCTCCTACTGCAAATATATTTATTTTAAGATATATTTAGCTACTCAGTAGCTAAAGTACTGAAGAGAGTAAGTAGCTCCCGAAATACGTAAATAGGTACTTTAAATAAATATATTTGTAGTAGGAGAAGCTACGTATTTATTATTTGTTCATAATAATAAGAATAATATTGTTAAGTGGATTTTTTAACTGGTGCGATTAGTTGCAACTTTAAATACAAAAGTTGGAGAACGAATCTCTTCTTGTGGCAAGCAAACTTATTTCGGGAAATATTTCTGTGTTCACACACGCACATACGAATACAAAATATAGCAATACACGGCTTAAAAAAACTACTCATAACATATTTTCAGTTTTGTTCATTAGGCACTAGGTGTGAAATAAGTTACAAATGTGCTGGCATATTTTTTTTCTTTTGGTTGGGTTAACCCCAATCTATTGCTCTTCACTGCTTTTGATTTTTAAGATAACATCTGAGCCGTCTCGTGGCTTTTTGTTTTTTATTTTTTTTAGAGCCTTGTTGACAAGAACACTATTCCGCTGCTGAAACAATATAAAAATCATATTTGTTGACATAAATGTGTTTTATTCTTCATTTGTGACATGAATATTCAGCCAACTTGTTTTCGTGTTTATAAATTCTGAGCGCATCTACGGGTACTTAACGAACAGACCATGTTAAAGGCGTCATGTTTTTTGATGGTCAAGAGGAACGGCTGCAATACACGAGTTTGCATCATACAGGAATGTAGTGAATGTAAAAAATGTTTCGTTATCAACTTGGGTTTTTAAGTGTATGAATACTATGCGTATAATGCTACAAAGTAATAACTTATATTTATATTGATTCAGGATATAGCTCTTATTTCACTAATGTTAATCGTTATTTTGATTCGATTGTTGATACTCAAGCTTCTTCTTTTCAACTACTATGAGTATTAAGGACAATTCCCTTCAATTTTGCGTAATTATATAGCTGTTATGCTTTACAAAAAAATGATTTAAAATGTTTGTTTTGTTTTTCACCGCTTTGATAATTTCATTCACGGATAAAGAAATCAACGTAGAAAAACTATCACGTTGTCGTTTTGATTATTGTATTGCACAACACGTGATATAACTAAAAACACTGGTAGTAGTAGTATACAAAAAATTGACAGTTGTGAGAGATACTGAAAACATTATCAAATACATTTTGAACATCCATGGTTTAAACAATTATTAGTGGCAGTTCTAGTGTAGTATATTTATAATCCTACAATTAATTTTTCTTTTACTCACTTACAGATAATATTAGAATTAGATAATTTTAAAATGTTGATCCAATTTTAAATATTGACTTGAAAACTGCGATTACCGCAAGAATACAACTTTAATAATGACATTTTGAAATGGTGGATAAGATTCCAGCTACAAAATTCCAATGCCACTACCGTATCCGAAGGTTTTCATTTGAAGCAAAATCATTTCCAAAGCCATGTGCGTCAGTAATAACTCTAGTTTCACTTCCCGGTCTACTATCTCTCCCATCTTTCACTTTATATCATGTCACAATTCCAAGTGCCACTTTTTTTTTTAAATAACAGAACGTATGTGTATGGCCTGCTAAAAATTACAATATCACGATACAAAGAAGACAAGGTAACGTCTCCTCGCGTCTCATTTTTGATTCGTTCTTGCGCATGACGTCATACGTGAGCTGTTATTTGAGGGACTGGTGGTTTATAACACTCAGCATTGCAACCCTCACCTCTATCACTTTGCTTGTTTAGGGTGGAGATGGCGGTTATTAAAGAAAATACCGGTTGCTTAGTTACTCTTCATTGGTTATACCGGTCCGGTTTAACCGACCTAAAATACGCGTTATCGAAATAACCGGTTATAACCGGCTAACCAAGAAAAAAAGATTTGAAATAAAACATATTATTTGTTTTATTATTATTTGTATTCATAAATTTTTAACAAAAAAAAATCTCCTTACACAGTAAATAGAAGAGAATAAACCGGAGTCCGAAGCGTATATACCCTAGACTTGTACAGACCTAGTAGCGATACCAAAAGTACCAATTGGTAACGACCATATGCGTTAAAAGTGAGTTTCCTATATGGCCAGTTTATAGGGGAGGTTGGCAATCATTCAGGAGGATCTTGACCATTATCAAAATCAATTAACTAAGCCATTCTACAAAGATTTGTCGAATTTTTCAAGTCGCTTCATTCTATCGAACGTTTTTGCTTATTTGAAGTTTCACTTGTAGGGGAGGTAGGGGTTTCTTGGATCGGATCTTGCTCATCATTGCCACCAACAAATAAGATCATGCTACAAACATTTGAACAAAATTTCAAGTCTCTAGCTTCACTTTATCGAAAGTTATCGCTTATTTGAAGTTTCATTTGTAGGGGAGGTAGGAGTTCCTTAGGTCAGATCTAACCCATCTTGAATACCAACTAACTCAATCTCACTTCAAACATTTGACCAAAACTTCAAGTCGCTGGCTTGATTCTGTCAAAAGTTATCGCTTATTTGAAGTTGCATTTGTAGGGGAGGTAGGGGTTGCTTGGGTCGGATCTTGCCCATTTTCAATATCAACCAAATAGATCTTACTAACAACATTCCACCAATTTTTCAATTTGCTAGTGTCATTCTATCGAAAGTTATCGTAATTAAAAGAATATTTAATTTTTTGAAATTTTGTAGGGGAGGTAGGCGTTCCTTTGATCTGATTATGCCCAACTTACTACAACTTAAGCAGCTTCCCACCCCAGGGTTACATGCCAAAAATCAGGTGTCTACGTCGATTGGTTCAAGAGTTATAGACAAAAAACCCGAAAAGTAGGGTAGTACGGGGCTCTTTGTAAGAAAATTACCGTTAGTTTTCAACTGATCGATTTTATTTTTTCAGGAAAGTAAAAGATTATCCTCACGAGCAATCTGCCAAGGCTAGAGCTTTTCATATTTGTTTAATCGGGAATTATAAATACATTTAACTATTGCACATTTGTAGGGGAAGTAGGCGTTCTCTTGGCCTGATCATGCCCAACTAGATCATACTTCCAACATCTGACCAAAATTTCAAGGCTCTAGCTTCATTCTATCGAAAGTTATCGTGCGAACGGACAGACAGACGGACAGACAGGCAGACATGGCTAAATCGAATCAGGAGGTGACGCTGATCATTTATATATATACATTGCTATACCTCCGGAGCCTCCTTTAAGGTGTTACATATTTCCGTCGTGACAAAAACAATATACCCTATACTAAAAGTCTAGGGTATAAAAATTCTTTAACGAAATGAGGCAAATAAAAAAAAGGGTTAAATTTTCCGTCTTCTGGAGATCGAATTTCTCTGGTATGTGTTTCGGAAACAATTTATGCCTTCAGTGCAACACTTCAAGTATTGCTTGCCTCATACATCATTACTCGTATCAATTAAAAATTATTTGTATAAATGCACTGCAAAACATTTGGTAGAGGCACATAACGATGATCATCCTGAATGGGCAATAACACCAGTGCGTCTCAGGAAGTAGGCGAACGGTGGAGCTGCAACACAGTTGTGAGAACACCAACACGTCACACCCAGCTGAAAGATCATCAAAAGAACGCGCGATCAAAAACACCATTGGAGAGCTATCCCTGCGCTATATAAAAAGTAGCTCCCGGCGACTCTCAGGACACCTAAGGAAACAACCCTTCCCCTAAGATTGTGTTTGTGGGCTTGTAACCTGCGTACCTGAAATCAATTTACACTCGAAACATTAAACGAGCCTCGGATACCACGGACTGATTCACCTGTAACGACATTTGGCTATAAACAACGGACCACGATCGGTTTTTGGAGTGCAGTAGTGCAAGGTTCACTGAAGTCGAACGGGAAATGACCGCAAATAACATCGATATACTAGGACTGAGGAAAGCAAGATGACCTGGATCGGGAACGACTTCATCGCCAAGCTCCCAAACAGTACTGCTCTACTCTGGAAATGAAGACGATACGTCACCCCGAATGACAGGCGTCGGAATCCTGTTGACTAGGGAGGCACGCCTATCTCAATTGACTGGAAGCCCATCTCCGACCGTATCATCACAGCCAGATTCAAATCCAGGGTTAGAAACATTACAATAATTCAGTGCTACGCCCCGACTAAACCAGCGGATCAATCAACTAAGGACGCCATTTACCAACGGCTTGGCGACACCTTCGACAAAGCTCCGAAAGGTGACATATTGTAAAAATTATCACGGGGGATCTCAACGCCAAATTTGAGTGAGTGAGACTAGGCAACAGGAACAAAAATGGCGAAATGTTCGTAAACTATTCTGTCCGTTAAATGGCGAAGCAACAATGATACATTGTCAATAATTTCTCACTTTTAATATTTATCAAATTATGTATTAGTAGAGATTCCGATGGAAACCACTATTTTTGGGGATATATGAGAGATCAGGCAGCTTCCTGAAACAGCACTTGGCAACGTGCTAAAACAGTGTGTTTAGCATTAAAACAAAATGCATAACAAATAAAATAAACTTAACCACCGAAATCTGCTGAAATCGAGAAACATAATACTTACTTTCAAATTTTCATTTAATATCATTTCCATTGTATTTATAATTAGACTCGTTTTCTCTATAAGCAATTCGTCGTACTATAAAACGCTGTGTATAATTTTTCCTGACTGTAATGACTTCTTAATAATTTGCTAATTACTGTGATTATATCTCTTTAAAAAAAAAATCCAATAAATTTAGTGTACGTACATCTAATAAACACTTTCAACTATAATTTTTTTTAACAAAAAATGTGAATAGGATAGATTTCTATAACATATTCTATTTATTGATATGTAGGTCAATTTATGTTCCCTAAGGGTAAAAAACGAAGTAATTTTCTCATATTTTTTTTTGTAATATTACATTTTACTTGAAAATCATTGTGATTCCATACTAATTGAGTACTATTTATTACGAGCGCTTCACTGATAGTCTACCTTGTCTTTCATATTTCCGGTTAGATTTACTAATAACTTCTTTTAGGACCATGTTCCTGTTTATATTAAACTATCTTGAATATTTTTTTCTAGCACACCACCGTTTCAGGTAATGGATTCTCGGTGATTCGAATGGGACCAATGATAGCAGCCGCATTATTTCCGTTGAACGTTGACGATGTAATCGTTGAATCACTCTGTTCTATGCAATTTCCATTAAAATTACATCCTAAATGTTCATTTCGGTTGTTAGTAGACTGTAGTAGTTGTCGACATCTGAGTCCAAATCGACTGATATTCTTCAGATTTCCGCCAAAGACTGCTAAATGTTGTTGTTGTTGCCCGTAGATTTCATAGACATTGTTATTATTGATCATCTTCAGTGACTGGCCATGTTCAGTGTTGTATGTGGTTGTGGCAGTGGTTACAGTGTTGTTGGAACGAAATAATGAAGAAGAGCATGATGATGGGATTTCGGATGGTGAATGTTGACAGTGGAGATTATGACGGATCGAAATGGTTGCATTTCTTGAACCTTGCATTTTTACATTTCTTTTGAATGCCGATTCTCTCATAAAAACGCTTTTGAGATTACTATAGTTCTTTGATGATGAAGATGATAAGATCATGTAGGTTTGTTGTTGCCAATTTGCCGATGAATGAAATGATTGTGATGATGGGGACGTCGGCGATATATTGATGAGACGCAAAGGAGCTAGGTTGATTATAATTGGTCGGTTGTTTTTATCTTTTTTTCAGCTACGGATGGTGAATAGGAGTAGGAAGGTAACGAATGCCTTTCAACATTTAAAAAATCAAACTGATTTTTATCCAAATAAAACCAAGAGCCAAATTATCGGTGAAAGCCACTATGATCTAGTAAAGATCGCCACTACTTTCCTTGTCGAATTGTGCAAATGGCGTCGAAATGCTAAATACGATCGATCTGGGCAATCTTGTGCAAAAACAGGTGCATGCAGATTTCAAAGCTTATCTTGTGTCGGCAGAAAAATAAAATCCCAAATATCAAAAAAACAAGTTTATTGTTGGGTAGGTTGAAAATAAAATAAGAATGAAATTGTTTAGGCATGTATATAACAACACATTTTACTATAATGATGACCACACTAGGGTCTTGTGTATCATTAATAATAAGATTATGTGAGACAAGTTTTCCGAAGGAATTAAGCCATATATATTTAGTATATCCGCTTTCACTTTGAAACAAATCTGAAATACTAACGTGTCATTCCGAAATAAGTTTCTATATCAAATTAAACATGTTTTCAACTATGACTTAATTCTTTGGGCTGTATAAGAACATTACTATACATGGAAATACTTCCTATAAAAGCAGAAATATCAAAGAACTAACGGAATATGATCACGACTATCAAATATACTTTTGATTTAGATATTTTTTTTTTTGATTAAATACAAAAAAAGTGAATGACTTACATATATTATGCCTTAAACTAATCGCTCTGTGTATTATACTAAATGAAATTATTTCGAAAGCGTATGCGTCCAGAATGGTGCCAATCTGTGGTTGATGTTACTCAAATGCCTTTTCAATACTATCACGCCAAGAAAATTCAAAAAGAAGTAGTCCGGATATCTGCCATTATTTCTAATGCGAAGCTTCCTCTTCTTTTTCGACAATGCAAATAAGTTTCTTCTTTTCCTACACATTTTTTATGAATTTTACGTGTTTTCTGTCATTTTTTGTTTTCTTTCATTCCGATTAAGAATCTTTCAAAGAAGTCATCGAATCTTTTGTACATTGTCTGTTTAGTTTTTGAAGTGCTCCAACGGCTACGAAAAAGAAACAAAATAAAATAAAGCAAATGAAATGATAATGAAATGTATATGGATGAGATGAAGAAACAATTATTGTAAATGACATCGCAAATAGCTTACTGTGCAACAAGGCGTTAAAATTAGAAACAAAAAAAAATAACTCGGATCAAATAAATAACAGAGTAAACTGCTGTATGGTCGTAAGTCAGAGAGAGTGGCGCTATATATGGCCGGATCTTTAGAGGGGAAATCGATCGGAAAACAATTTCTGATTCATTACGCCATACCTTGATTTTTAAACAAATACATCTATACATAAGAAGTGTCACTCCACCCCTCTGCTCCCGCCGCAATCTTGGAAAAACCTTCAAAAACTGGCACTTTTATCAGTTTTTCGCCTATAACTGCGTTCCAGTTTATTTAAACGTCAAATATGCTAAGTTCATTTCAATTAATTGATACATACTATCAAAAAAGGCAATAATTAAGGACCTTGCGAAATTTATAGTTTTTTCGTCTCTACATGATAATAACTCTGCAGTGCCTCGTAGGAGACCATTCATTAGCGACTACATGGTCTCTAATCTCAGCACGCAAGAGAGTTAAGGAACAGATTAACTCAGCTGCTAACGGTTCAGCCAAAGACCAACTCAGAGCTGAATACCGTTCACTACAGAAAGGCGTGCAAAGAAGCGTAAGACGGGACAAGCAAAATTACATCAACGCATTAGCGGAGAAGGCAGAGAAAGCGGCTTACCGCGGTGACAGTGGAACTCTTTGGAACAATCCGCAGAGTGGAGATCCCCATTACATCTCTCGTTCATCGATTTCTAGAAGGCGTTTGACAGCATTGACCGGGAATACATCTGGAGGGCTTCACGTAGGAGAGGCATACCAGATAAAATAATTTCCATCATCAAGGAGTCCTACCAGAGAGCCCAATGTCACGTCTTACACAGGGGTAAGCTATCAGATCCTTTTGAGGTGCATAGCGGAGTGAGACAAGGCTGCATATTGTCACCTTTACTGTTTTTAATTGCCATTAATGGTATAAGATGGAAGTTGTTCAAATACCTTCAACACTATGACTATGCTGATGATATTTGTCTTCTATCAAATAAATCGGATCAAATAGCTCAAATGTCTGATGCTCTGCATTGCGAAAGCCGTAATGCGGGGCTTAAAATCAACGCTGCCAAGACTAAGTACTTGAGGTTGTATCCAGGAAAGAAAAGCGGAATTTATGTTTCGGGGCAGGCAGTCGAGAAAGTTGACAATTTCTGCTATCTCGGAAGCGTAGTTACAGCAGATGGTGGAGCGAATGCCGATGTACAGTCTCGTATCAACAAGGCTCAAACAACTTTTTTCAGTTTGACTCCTTTCTGGCAAAATAACAACATTTCCATACGCACCAAACTCCGGACTGGACGTACAACCGAAGATAAAACTGCTGATTTTACTACTTTGAAGTCTATTTAGTCAGAAAAATGAATGCAAGACATGACTCTCTTATGAAATGGTATTTCTCTAGAAAAAAAACTGCTGTATAATAAAAGCTTGTAAAAGATACGAAATTGTACTGAAAGTGGCTTTGCTGCGTATGTTTCATTATGGGAGCCATAAAATATTCATGAAGATTGTATCATTATAGTACACGCATAGTCGTTACCAATATTATTCACATGTAAAGCACATAATAAACTACGAGTATGAACGTTTTATGCCAGAGTGTTGCTAGATCAAAAGTTCTGGATAATAAAGATAATATGCATAAAAAAGACAACAAATAAAATGTCTACACCCGATCTTAAATGTTACAATAATATTTGTAAATCTTTAGAAAAATACAATGCGAAGCAATTGTATTATATAATTCTACTGAGTTTTTTCTATTGAAGAATACGAGTATAAGCATTCAAATTATTAAAGAATAAATTTATTGACCAATTTTTGCAAAAAAAAATGGTAGCAGTAATAGGGAATCGGGTTGTTGCGGGAGTTGAATATTTATAACATGAAAACAAGATTTATGCAAACAGATGGGAAAATGACAAATTAAAGAATAAATGTTTCGTTTCATGATGTGGATAATTTTGAGCATAAGTGTAGGTAATGTTGTTGAAAATTCGAGAAAATAGAAAAAAAAAATCAAATTTGACTTTAGTTTCAGACGTATAAATTTCTTTGACAATAAACACATGACATGAGAGAAATGCAATGTGATAAATCCAATATCAATTGATCATAATGCATTAAGCTAAATATTATGTTTTATGTGAACATACAATACGGACAACATAAATGTACCTTTGCCAATTGAAAGTGATGATTTTGTGCACCTAACACGTTGAGGGCAGATGGTGCATAAATTTGACATAGCACCATATAAATAGTAGAGAAATTATTATAAAGACTGCACTTGGTCCGGAAAATCACACATATCCCAGTAAACAATTTTTGGCGATAATCTAATTGAAAATATTCTAATGACATCGCCAATTATCGCCAACTATCTTATAACGGAGCGAATAAAGACATTATTTTACAGCGTTCGGAAAGATATCTTTTTTGGAAGCAATAATTAGATATCTTCATTGCGAGAGAATTCCGACATAAATGAGAAAAAATCTCTAAAAATTTTCTTTTTCCAAGATAGAAACAAGGTAAGTTTGTATAGGACTACGCGATCAAAATAAATTGGCAATTATATCATTCATGTACTATATAGTGTGGATAGCGCAACGGTTTGTATATTGACTTAAGCATTGAGACCCTGGTACGAAACCAACTGATGACGGTCGGTTTATTCACATAATAAAGAAAAAGGATTTGGATGCAGACTAAGAGAGGTAGAGAAGGACTGCGCCCAGTTGAAACAAATACCCAATTAAAAATTGGGAGTACAATTTCTGTTTAGTTTATTATTTGATCTTAATATTATCCTTGGAAAGATATCTTTTGGATGTCTTTTTAAAGACTGCATTAGAATAATTTCCCCTCATTTTATTTTTAGCACAAGTAAAATATCATTCTGACTTGACATTTAATGGGGAATTCTTATCTTTTGCGATCATAATAAGATATCGTTTGCGATATATTATATCTAGGGGAAGATATCTTTAAAATATCATTCGGAATCATATTGTTTACTGGGATCGATTTCCTATCGACACTGGCTGTGCAACTGGGAAAATGTGAAAGCCCCGTGAAATTTGTACAATAGTATATAGAAAGTCTTTTTTCAAAATGTCTGGTACAAGTTTATCCAACAGATAAATGCTAAACGCCATTATTTGTGTCGTATTAATAACTTTAGCCTCACTCATCTTTCAGTTAAAAATTTATCGGACAATAATTTCAAACAGTTGAAACGGTCTTCTGAGATTTTGACAGCTAGAACTGTTCACGTTTGCACATTCAAATGAGACAATTGAACTGGTCACAAAGAGCAGAGTTCTGGAAATTCATTCGATGAATGATGAATGGATTTGAAACCAACTCAGCCGCAGAGACGGTTCAGATATAAGGATATAAGAACAGGTGGTAGAATTCCGCCAAAAAAATCAGCTGATTTTTCTACTGCAGTATCATATTTTCACCGTTGCATACGCTTAGGCTTAATTTAGTGTCCCGGATAGCTAGTCGACGAATTCTGGATGACATTTTTAAATCAGCTTAACATCTTTTCTGCTGAAAACGTTAGAAAGGATTGTGGTTTCTCACATTCAAAACACGGTGGATGTCGGGGAACTCTGTATTAAACCAGCATGCATATCTTTCGGACAGACCAGTGGAAACGGCGCTAGAAAAAGTGGTCGGGACGATAACAAAAGGAATTTAAGCTAGCAGCCTTCCTTAATATCGAGGGGGTTTCAACAATGTCACTGTGACGAGCATTATTAATGCTATGACCCGTTACGGGGTTGACCCAACCCTGACGACTTGGCCGTCGGATTTGCTCGGGAACAGGAAAATCGAGCCCACCTTTTTGGGGGTCAAAAAAGAGAAGGCAATGAGTACAGGTACACCGCAAGGAGGAATATTATCCCTTCTTCTGGGATCGGGTGGTCAACGGAATACTAGAGAGGCCATACATTGTGGTACTTGTAAGAGGTAAGTTCCCTTAAACTATGTCGGACCTTATGCAATCGACGCTGGACCAGATCGATATCTGGGCCGGGGAAGCTGGTCTTAAGGCTAACCCGACAAAAACCGCACTAATACTGGTGTGCATAAGTAACGCGTCCTCTGTGAACCACTCCAACGGCTGGGCTGGAAATGATCCTAGGGCTTATGCCATTGGACCGGTTCATCTGCAGAAGCCCATGCTTATCAGCAATACGCACTAAAAGACCAGGCATGTCGCTCGATTCAAATCAAGAAGGCCACTCTTGTATTCTGACAACATATCACATACGGGCTCGATCTTGATACGGATCACATGACCAAACAAACATTCCTCGAAGAGCAGAGAAGCCACCAATAACGGTGACGTCCTGATTTATACGGATGGTTCAAAGAATGACACTGGACTAGGCTTAGGCGTCTACTCGGCGGATCTGGGCCTGAGCCAGTAGTTCGGATTAGTGAATCATGCGACCGTATTCCAGTCGGAATTACATGCTATAAGCAAGGCGGTAGAGTCCATTGTATATATAGAGTCATTCGGATTATAGATTATAGCCAGGACCTTGTGACCACCACATGATCTTAGCAACAGCAGTATATTGCTCAAACTCAAAAGAAATAGGCTGAGAGCGACAGTAGGTCTACTCACAGGACACTGCCTTACTGCATCTCACGCAAGAAGATTGAGACTGACCTCCAGAAATTTACGCAGAAGATGCGAGATGGAAGAGAAACATATTTTGTGTGAGTGTCCAGCCCTAAATTGGAAACGCCTCAACATCTTAGGTGCTTACCGCTTTCAAGAGCTAGCAGAGGTGGGCAGTACTGCCTCGTTGAATCAGCTGATTCAATTTAGCGGAGTGGTGACCTGACAGCTTTACTTAGCCACCTAAATTCGAAAAAACGCAGCCCAATATCTTGCGGGAGGTCCTTGAGTAACTAAATAATAGCAATCACCCAAAGAATTAACAGACAACACCGTTAAAGACAGTGTTTTGATGGACAGTAATAAGTTGAATCTTCGTTTATTAGGCCGTGTGTAATAAAATTGTCCCAAATTTACCGTTATATTGGAAATTTACTTTTCAAAATGCTTCTCTTCCTTTACTAATAACAAAAGCTGCAATGCTGCCTTTCTTGTTCCTTTCAGCAGGAAGAATAGTGGGTGCGTCACTTGTTTTTGTGGAGCAGTGAAGTAGATAAGTATAGTATCGTAGAGCGGTGACCGAACGATCACGGCCATCGAGCGCGACAGACTGGCTGTTCCACATTCTTATTGGGTTAAAAAAGAGTTAAAAAATTTAGCAGTGCGACAGGACTTGATTTCACGAGAATGGAGGTGGGCACGACTGGTAAGTCGGGTGTTAAGCGTAGGGAGTAGATCACTAATTTCATTAGAGCAACTACGGTTGTAATAGCGACAAAATAAGGTTGTTCAACGAACATTACGTCTGTGCTCAAGGGATTAAATACGAGACATAATTGAATGGTCTCCAATAATTTTGAAAGCCTTCTGTTGAACTTTACCCGGCATGGACAGCACAGTGCGACCTGCACCCACCCAAATATAGGAATTGTATTCAAGCCTTGGTTTTATATGGCCTAGTGCTAGGTCAGATGGTGATAAGAATTTTGTTTTTTTTTTTGCAGCGATTAAGGAAGATATTTTAAGGCATTTTTGTCAATGTCAAAAATATATTCAGTCCATTTGAGTATGCTGAAAATGTTCGTGCCTAGAATGTTTAGGGAAGTGAATACTCACGTCATCAATGACGATAGTCAGGGAAGCAGGTGGAGCATACAATTTATTGGAGATTAAACAACATGTTTTCGGAACATTGAATACTATTCGGTTGGCGTTACCCCAGTCAATGATTTTAGAAATACATATCGTGATTCAACGATTCGAACATTCGGTCTCTGTTGATTGTGGGAGCGTTCCGGTGAGAGTCAGCCACAGACTTAAAGGAATATGCAAAATCGAGGGTGCTACCGTCGGCGAAACTGTGGATCGGATAGGACGTTAAAGTTAAAAAAATAAGGAAAAGAGATGGGGACAGTACAGCACCCTGTGGTGCCCCAGCGCCAATTGAATGGAGAGTTGATTTAACACGTAAATACAACAGTGATTGAGCTAGAATTTAACATTCTCACGTAGCTAAAACTGCCAAAGCTTGACGAACTGATGTATTTCTATGTGCATTATTTACTGATCTTATGCGTTTCGATAAAAGCCAAACGTAAGGTAATTAAAAAAATCGTATAGTTAATCTTTAACTTTTTTTCCAATATAGTCTTTATTTGAAGCAACAAGAATCAATTTCGTTTTTTTATCATTTACTTTTTTGATCTCTTATCCAATAATTTTCATTTTTTTTTTTTTTTTTTGAAACATTCCAATTTATGTAACAAAGCGCTTGAAATTTGGTAATAATCTTTGGTTATGTGTAACACGTTCTTGTAAAAAATCTTGTTTTATATAAAAAGAGGTGGTATAAGAATATCTCTACATGGTCGTATAACAAAACTTGCAAAGTGTTAATAATATATTTTAAAGTGCTCTTTTTATATCGATCTTTTGTATAACATAAGCTCCAATATGTATATTATAATATTTGTATATATATATCCATATATTCAATGAATCCTTTGAATTACTTTATCGTATCGTATCATTTGTCTCAAATGGATTTTCGCTTTTTGTAATAAATTTGAATTGATGCCATATATATGTATGAACCTGTTTTGTATTATACAAAATGTCTGCCTGAGCAGCCTTATAAGGCTGTCAACTTAGAAATTAGAGAAAGAATAATACTGAATGTAGAAGGTAAGCTATGTACAAAGTGTTATTCAAATGGCAACTTATAATTTGATTTTAATCATGTTTACTAGGATTCTAGACGGCACTTGCTGTATTCGCAGCAATGAGTTTTGTATCGTAGGAGTGTGCAAAATGGTGACTGCATTTCTTCCAATAAAGCTATGTATATGTCGTAGGCTTTTAGTGAAATTCGTCATTTCGTGAAATCGACCGACAAATACGATAGAACTTTAAACACATCGTTTGCCGGCAGTATTCCATGCAGTGTTGGCAAATATGGTAACATCGTCATTGCACTATAATCCGGCATTTTGAGAAATTATATGTCCATCGAGTTGTTATTATTTCATAAAAACTATTTTAGAATAAAAAGAATGTTATGATGTATGTAAGGTAAGTTTGTACTGCTTAAAGCGGAAATCCGCGCTTTAGGTAGGACGAATCTACCTTTAATACATCACACCTGGCGGCAACAAATATTATCACTTAGTGACGAACATGCTTAAATGAGCCATTTAGTGAAGTGGTAGTTTGCAGAACTTTTTCACAATTTGCCTGAATTTTCTGAAATGACGGCGGTATACAATGTAATCAAATCAATACACTGTTTGCCGGGGAGTTCGTGAAATGACGCGTTTCACTAAAAGCCCACGACATATATATTTGTTATTAGATGGTAGTGAGTTGATAACTATTAATGTATGAATATAGAATATAACTTTAGCGTTTAGTACAATTCAATTGAAATATGCTACAATTTAGTTGCCCATAAAACCACGATAACAGTTCTTCTACCCTTAGATATCAAATCCTATAAAAGTGGATAAAAGAATATATCGATAACTTCTTGAAGAAAATATATAATACTTTCACTTAAAGAGATTCTACTGCAAGTCACTCGAATCAAGTACATCCCCTCTCGATTTATTTTTTACTTCAACATAGTTAAGTGGAATTGTAAAGCGTTTGAGACAAAAGTCCAGCGATAAAAGGTATTAATATATCACTCTGAATATGAACTTGCATTAATTAGCCAGTTTCATACTCTACATTCATAAAAGAATGTTTATTAATGCAAAATGGATGTTAAGTGCCCTTCCCGGAACACAATTTATTCAAGACAACATCTACGATACAAATTGCCCATGTACGTTGTGATTTAAGAAGTTTGAAGAGACATAGAAAGCGTTGCATTTATTCAATGGCGTGATACTAAGCCGTGAGTCTGGTACACCAAAATAAAAATCCAGATGTATTTGTTTTTCTTTTTAAGATAATGTGGTAATGATAAGTATGTTATAATTTAAACGATTTTTGTATTTGATTTGTAGTATTGCGACTGAGCTTAACTGTTTGTGAATGTACGTTGTTTATTTTAACACTTACCGTAGCCTTCGCCCTGAAGAAAGAGCCTAAAGGCTTCTGCCAATTTAGCTGGCTGTTCTTCAAGAACCATTGCACAATCTGATATCTGAAATATATATGTAAGATGAATGAAATACTAGAATATTTTACAGAAAAGTTTTGTCACAATAGGTAGGAAATGAAAGTACGAGTATACAGGGTGTTACTAGTACTGAGGCTCAAACGAAAATGGGAGATAGAGGAACTTGTCTTGAGTGGAAAATCGTTCCACACATACTTCCGTTTTTGCACCGTTAAGGAGATAGCGCGATTTTAAGGATGAAGGATTTTCATCGTACCTGTGATCACTGTTTGATCTCTAACTTCTGCTGTACTTAGCGTAACGTAATAATTCTGGGCTCGTTGGAAAGGACACAAATTGTTCTTTCTTATTGCTATCAACTGTGTCAATCAGTGTTATACTTTTTGAGAAAAATTAATTTAAATGACACAAAAATAGTAAAAAAATTGAAAAAAAATACATAAAAGTCCTGTTTTCTCCAAAAAGGACCTGATTAACCACCAAATTTTATTACATTTTCGGAAAGCCCATAAAATTTCACTATAAGTTTGCAAACAGAATTTCTTCATAGGTTGAATTGTAAAGGAGCGGGGCTAATAGTTATCAAGCACGTTCCCTTCAAGTAAATCTGTTTTGACACCCGTCATTCGCCGAAGGAGTATGATTAATAATAGTGAGGACGAAATAAAAGAGTTGAAGTATGTTTATTACGTTTACAAATAATTTTAATCAGTCCGGTATTTCTTCCCCCATTTCTCAATTCCACCAATTATGCCGAATTTTTGGAGGAAACTTTATCCAGACCTCATAGAGGATATACCACTCCGTGTACTGGTCAGATTTTGGTACCAGCACGATGGAGCGCCAGCGCATTATGGTGCTAATGTCCGTCGATGGCGACGACGCGAATTTTCGGGATCGATGGATTGGTCGTGGCGGTCCCATTGCATGGCCTCCACGATCTCCAGACTTAACTTCCATGGACTTTTATGTCTGGGGGTATTTGAAAAGCATCGTCTACGCAGAGGAAATTCATACACGAGAACAGCTCATTTCCCGTATCACCGAAGCATGCGATCAGTTACGAGCCCAACTACTGCGTGTGAACCCCACCAATGCCATTCATCGGCGATACCACTTGTGCTTGCTCCACAACAGCGGACATGTTGAGATTATTTGTAAACGTAATAAACTAAATAAACGTAATAAACATACTTCAACTCTTTTATTTCGTCCTCACTATTATTAATCATACTCCTTCGGCGAATGACGGGTGTCAAACCAGATTTACTTGAAGGGAACGTGCTTGATAACTGTTAGCCCCGCTCCTTTACAATTCAACCTATGAAGAAATTCAGTTTGCAAACTTATAGTGAAATTTTATGGACTTTCCGAAAATGTAATAAAATTTGGTGGTTAATCAGATCCTTTTTGGAGAAAACATGACTTTTTTGTATTTTTTTTCTATTTTTTTATTATTTTTGTGTCATTTAAATTAATTTTTCTCAAAAAGTATAACACTGATTGCCACAGTTGATAGCAATTAGAAAGAACAATTTGTGTCCTTTCCAACGAGCCCAGAATTATTACGTTACGTTAAGTACAGCAGAAGTTAGAGATCAAACAGTGATCACAGGTACGATGAAAATCCTTCATCCTTAAAATCGCGCTATCTTCTTAACGGTGCAAAAACGGAAGTATGTGTGGAACGATTTTCCACTCAAGACAAGTTCCTCTATCTCCCATTTTCGTTTGAGCCTCAGTACTAGTAACACCCTGTATATGAAATAGTTCCGATATTCACTCATATCGATAACTATAAGGATACACAAACATGCAAATTTCAGAACAAAGTACCTTGTCTCATTTCTCATACAAAACTGGTTGAATTTCACATATATACTACTTTTTAATAATATAAATCTAATGAAACTATCGCTTTTTTGTTTAGTACTCCTACATCACTTTGTGTAAGCATATATTTAATATAAAAATCGTACCTTCATCCAGGTGGAGTTCGTTGGATCCAAACGACCATTGAGTGTGACAGTATCATCAACATGTGGCGATAGTGCTCCTGTTATGTTCATTACTGGCATTTTCAATGTAACATTCGCGGTTTGCGGTGAGCCCGAAGGTGTACGGGCAATATTTAAATCGGTTCGATGTATATACGAGTTTATAAACATGGCTAAATTTGTTGGGTTGACAGCACGTTCGAAATGGGTCTTATACATTTGTACGAGATCATGATTGCGCTCTTCGGGATTACGACCGAAGTGATGCCACATCAAATAGTCAACAGCACTCTGGGTCATACCTTTGGTGCGTAGAAAACGGGCATTGAAGCTTTGATATCCCCACTCAATCCATCCCGATGAGGTCGACACGCAATTGATTAGACACAGTGCACCAACCTTATCCGGATTGTGCAATGCAAATCGAGCTAAAATATTTGCCCCGGCTCCAACGCCAAAGCCAATCACCGTTTTCAGCCCGAAGTGCGTTAGAACATATTGTATTTGAGATGCCAACTCTTCCATCGTTGGATAAATATAACTGTAGTTTGTTTATCTTCCATTAGTATGAAATGTTGGCAATTGATGACTTCTTAAACTTACTCTTCCGGTAGTGTAGGAGCGCCATCTTCTTGTCCGGGTGCAGTCACATGATATACACAGAAGTGCTCTAAGATACCGCGCATCACCGGGAAATTGAAGAATCCTGCAAAGCTGCTTGCATCTAAACAATTGTACAGAGTAATAATAGTAATTTAATATTTACCAACTCACATAATTATGTAACTTACAGTTCAATCCCAAATCATGGTACGTAAGAATTGGTGGTTTTGTGGTGTCTCCCTGAATTGCAACGAGTATATCACCTTTGTCTGTTGGAACTCGTCTTAAATCACACGAATCAGCCAATGATCCACGTGCATTGGGAAATTGCAATTGCACTGACCGTAGTTCAATGTCATCCATTGGGTCGACTGGCATGGCTCTGTTATTTCAAGACAAACAAAAAAATAATAATATTCAATGTGTAGCCCAGTGGAATCGATCAGAGCACATACTGTCAAGAATATTTAACCCACATTTGTACATCTTTTGTCCAAAAATAAACCAAACTTCTTTCATATACTCGTGCATGTGCTTTTAAAACGATATTCACATAGACGAAATTTCCTCTTTATGCATTGTGGTTTCTTCCGCAAAATCACTATGGACACAGTTCAAATTAGGCACTTGAAAGTACCGAACAGTTCAAATTTCGGTTAAATTATACTTCTTATTGCTCAGAAAATTTGTACGGGAAATACGTATCATTTTTTAAGG
Source organism: Chloromyia formosa (assembly GCA_964017055.1). Classification (NCBI taxonomy): domain Eukaryota; kingdom Metazoa; phylum Arthropoda; class Insecta; order Diptera; family Stratiomyidae; genus Chloromyia; species Chloromyia formosa. The sequence goes on along the minus strand of OZ024818.1, from coordinate 3,129,470 downwards.
TTTTTTTTTTATTTTGAAGTTCGATTTGCTTCTTGGACAGATGTCGTTGGTATTATTGAAGTATGCCTATAGGTGAAGTATGTCATGCTTATGAACATGCAGTTTCACCCATGCCGGTTTCAAGTTTATGGGCATGCGTGATCGACTTTTACGTGTGATAATCAACAGGTACAATAGTCAATATTATAATCTTCAATTACACAAAAATATTTTATTATTTTTACAGCTTCCTTGCGATTTGCACTATTATCATGTGGATTTATAAATATATATATAGGACGAGAAGTTATAAATTGTTTATAATATTTTTAATGTTCTACTCAAAGTCGTAATGTCTAAAAAGCATAACAATATAAATACGATACTGCAGTGATACTTCTAAAATAGCTTTAGCGGAAATGAGACATGTTTGTATGAAGCGCAATATTTTCATAGTCCAAACATTACAGGATCAAGTTTTCACGCGCTTGAAATCCTACGGATTCAGTTTCGCTACAGGCAGTGTTTGCGCTACTAAAATACGTTTTTTTTTAGCTAAGTCTAATCTCTTTTATCCTACTGAAAAACTAAAAATGCCCGAAACCAAGTTTGCAGAAATTCCACGCGTAACGTTTAAATGTTGGCATTGTAAATATATTAAACTTTATTACTGAATGTACAAAAATCACACGAAATCAAATAAAAATCTATATGGAAGTCGGAATTAGCAATGGGCGTGTCGAGTGAGATTGCTACAACAACAATACTATATATGGACTAAGTGTACAGAATTTGAATCTGATGTATACTCGTTTCTTTTAATAATAGTTCCTTAGCTGTATACTATCGTATCCTATCATTTATCAGATGAGCAAATTGTCATTGTAAACAAATGGCTAGCAACATAATTTAAAAGATTGTCCCCTTATATGTATGTGTGAAAACAAATGTTTTAATATTGTTAAATGGCATTATTAGTATCAAAAAATCAACTAATCGTCGAACGAAAATCAAACAGAATACACTAACTTAAAATGCAAGAAAAAAGAGGCTGCTTTCGTTTTTGGTTCTTACCCGAGTAGTCGTGCCTCCTCGGCAGTTTGTGTTGGTGCTGATGGCATTTTACCGTTTAGACCAAACTTGTCACGATCTCTGAAATAAACACTATAAAACATGCAGGAGAAGTCTTTTCTTGGTTTGTTACAATTCAAAGGAATGAAAAAGCGAAAATAAAAGCGAACAACAAAAACACATGCTGTGCTGGTTAAATTGAAAAATCTCTTTACAATCACAAGATCATATCAAAATAAGCAACAGGCAATCTTATGTTAATACTGTTTAAAATTTAATAGGTTAGAGAGGATATTTGAAAAAAAAAAATAATTTGCTAGTGCCCACTGATGAAGAGGCAGTGTATTCATGCAGAATTCTGTGCACAGGATTTATCAGTTATTGCTATTAAATTTTACTATTTGTTCCAGAGGCAAAAATCTCATCCTGTATCCATTAGAAGTATTTAAAAACTTTAGGTTACTGTACAGAGAAACAGACAGGCGAGCAGCTGTGTCCCGGTAAAGATGAAAACTCCACATTAGAATACATAATTACTTTCCCCCTATGGTAAGATTCCTATCAAACGAAGTACCTAACACTTGACCATAACACTCGATCGTCCTTTGCCGTTTTGTAATAACCGGTCTTAAGACAGCTGCGGGTAACGTATTTGTATAAACCTAGACCCAATTCGATTATACGCACTAATATAAATTAACTTGTTTTTAGACTTGGGAGTTTTTTTTTGGGTCGGCAAACTTTTCTGGAAACGGCCAAGTTTTTTTTTATTTTAAGCTCAACAGGCCGGATAGCAAATTTGAAATGTAACTGCTTACCGTTGTGATCAACCTACTGATCAACCAACTGAAGGTGTAACGAATATTGTAAGTTAGGGCAAGTCAGTGTATTGAGCTCTGATCTCTATTCAAAATTGACGAAATTAGATATGGTTAGGCCTACAAAAAGGAATAACGTTGACCCTTGACACAACTGAATCGATAAAACATAACATGGAAAATTGAGGTGACTTCCTTGAGGATATATTCGCATGTAGTTGTTCCTTGCAGACTGTTCATAGTGGCAAGTATCTCAGATACATCAAACTCAATATTCACCTCTCTAAGAAACAGCAGCCAATAATGGGTGATATCGGTAATGTATGTCGACTTATTGGAAGGGCAGTGAAAAGACCAGTGTGATTCTTTAGCAGTCCAGTATTTCTGTCAACTGTTATCAGGCCATTACCTACCCAGAGTCTTGGAAGACGCTGAGCTAAGAACATACAAAAAAGGATTCTGACACGGAAATGTTGGTGGATAAGCCCAACCTATCAAGTAAATTTACAGCCCCATTTCAATCAATGCCGTCCTTAGCCGTATCTTTTACTCCCAAAGCCAATGATGAAATCGAAATGTGCTCCTGTTGACCAATTCACCGTTAACCACTATTGATTTCGTCTACCCAAAGCTAGAAAACAGAGACGTTTTTCAATAGCACTTGTGGCATAAAGTCGGTATAACAGTCTTTAATACAAGTACTAGATGGCAGCGAAATTAAATCGAGATTAAGAGCAATGTAACTATTAGAAAAGAAAACGGTTACTTTTCGAGTCGTGCAGAGGAGGGAGGGAGGGAGGGGGGGGGGGGGGGGGTACCGGACACATTCAAGTATATCGAAGCACTCTGAAATAGAGTCTCCCTGGCGCGGGTCTCAATGGTATGGATCTAGACTTAAGATACGCGAGGCCAGCCGTCCATAGCGATTCAGATTCTATATTGTTGTGTGCTGGATTCCAAGTCACAATGGACTTGGTTGTTGTCAATTCTAGAGCTGACGAACTAACTCGTCGGGGAACAACGGTTGAAGCTGAAAATACTCGCTGCACAGTTGAAATTGTCATTGTGCCTTTCCATTAATGCAAATTTGACATTATACAGGCTGCGGTCAGCAGAACTAACTCGAGATGGCTGAGCGGCAGCACATGTTATTTAACTAAACTGATGTGACCCTGGTTGGGCATGGTTGGACAATATATCGGGGCGGTCATCGGTGTCATTACTGGGAATTGTCCAATCGGAAAGCACGCCAAGAGGCGTAGGCCGTATAACGACCGACATTGTAGAAGTTGTGGTGATGAGGAGGAAAAGGAAAGTACCTTATCCATCTTCTTTGTGAATGCTCGGGTTTGAAAAGTCTGAGGAGGTTCATTCTTGGCTATTACTACTTTGACGAGTTGGGGGCCTTGGAAAACATTGACGTTGGTCAGTTACAACGTTTTATTGTGCGCTCAGGCGAGGTATAGGATTGTGTACGTGTGGTAACAGAACGGACCCAGAGGTGGTCTATGTGTACTGAGGATAATTCAAGGCAGCCCTTTAACCTAACCTACATATGTACGACGCATTCAGTGGTCGTGTTCGCTCGGTCACCGCTCTTAGATGTAGAGAATAGAGGTTCGATCCTCGGTGCAAACAAAAACTGCCTGTGGGTACTAATAGAACCCCCACTGCGCTTCGAGCCTGTCAATATAAAGATGACGCGGATAGAAGTAGGATAGCAATTTATTTTATGTAAAAACATTATGCAGTCGCTAACCATCCTCTTTCTTCCCCGCCTTCCCAAATATACTCGTGAAAATTTTTGTGTTATCCTCTTTGGTGCGGTGATACCGTTAATCATTTTGGAATCAAACGAACGAACGGAACTTATTTTCCACCCCGTTTTCCAAAAAGCACCCGCGAAAAACTTCTTTTTTTTAATGTCGCTGCTCTCTTTGGTTCGGTGATTCGGAGTTTTACTGTATGTGGTATCAGTTCGGAGTCGCGAACCACCTTTCCTCCTCGGCCTTTCGAAAGTACTTATGAAAAATTTCGTTACCCTAAATGACGCCGCACTCTTGAATTCGGTTAAACATCATCATCGTGGCGCGACAGCCCGACGTCGTGCCTTGGCCAAACTCGCTGGCAAACTCAAAACTACTCTTTAAACCTTTTCAGCGGCGTTTCTAACGTAAGTTTAAGCGCAATGGGTGAAACCGTTCCGGAGTCTATAAGCCTCAAAGAAACGTGCAATCATTTTTATATACAGGGTGTCCCGCGTTGGATGGGCAATACTGATAGGGGCGATAGTATAGTCTGTCTGAGGAAAAATACTTATTTGTCCTAACCCCTAGTCGCGTCAACTATTCCATGTGACTTAGCTGACGTTTCGTTAGCATAAACCATTTCAGACGATGCACGTTGCCAGCATGCACCTTCTACTCCCATTTAGCCGTCTACCTGCGACAAGTATTATTACGCCCCGCGTCACAGGGGGAAGACAATGCAAACATCTATGGCCACAAGCTCCGTGGACGGGACTTGAACCCGTAAAGACCGTAGTCAGACATGACTGACGGCTCTACACACTGAGCTACCGGTTACCCCATTAAATATAGAGTTACCCTACCTTTAACTGTAACCGAGTTATCGTTCTTTTTGCGATTGTTATCAAAAATCCTGACTTTCCGAATAAAATCAAAATTCGCTACTGTCTCAATCATTTAATCCGAAATTTGTCTTCATTTTCTGAAAATATGTAAAAAATCTAATATTTTCCCGGATGGAAAATTCACCGTTACCTCAAGGATACAACTGTTCAAACTTTAAAGAAATCTTAAAATCGAAAATTCAAGTGAATATTTCATAGCGGTACTTTCATCTGACGAATCTGCAAATTTGACAAAACTTGCTCCAATGTGTTGGCTTTCCAACGGTACATTTCTTTAATACATTTGGATTTGAAAATTTTCGTATAATACGGATTAAAGGAAGAAAAAACATGTTGTCTGGCGATGCAACAAATTTACTTCAACCTTGACTTAACAGGTAGATCGACGCTACAAACGAAAAATAGGAAAAAAAAGAAGAGTTGTGAAATTTGGCACAACTGATGTGGAGAGTCCTCTGAATATATGCTCCAAAGTTCCTGTTGGTAGAGGGTCCGAAAGTGTAGGGGAGAGGGAGTCAATGGTTTTTTTTTTTTCAATTTTCCTTGGTTTATGATCTGTTATTATATCGAGATCTACACTAAAAAACCGAAATATTCAAGAAAAACCGGGAAAAATGACCTTTAACCGCCTATTATCCTGCGCTTCTGGATTTTCTATCAACGGGACCATTGGAGCATATATTCGGGGAGCCCTCCACATTAATTGTGTCAAATTTAAAAACAAACGACTTTTTTTCCTATTTTTCATTCGTGGATTATCTGTTAAGTCAAGGTTAAATTAAACTTGTTTCATGTTCGGAACATATTTTTTTTTCTTTTAATAGGTATTATTCGCAAATTTTCAAATCTACGTCCTTGAAATTTATATGCCGTTCGAAAGCTAACACAATGGACTAACTTTTGCCAACTTCGCAGTTTTGTCGGTTCAAAGTGCCCGTCGTAAAATAATCATTTCAATTTCCGATGAAAAATCGATTTTGAAATTTCTTTAAAGTTTGAATAGTTGTATCTTTGAAGTAACCGTGATTTTCACAGCCGGAAAAAGTTGTTTTTGTTTCTATGAAATTTCAAAAAATTAGGTCAAATCTCGGATAAAATGATTGGGAAAGTGGAAAATTTTGATTTTGTTCGGCAAGTTCAGCTTTCTGGCACAATTTACAAAAAAAAAACTTTAACCTGTCACGGTTAAAGACAAGAGTATCCATGTCATGTGCCAATTTTCCGCAAATGAACAGTTCTATCTACCAATAAAGTATTTACCATCTGAACCGGGACACACTGTATAGTTTAAAATAAAGAACGAGTCCTAAATTTTCAAAAGTATGTATATATCAACCGCGCTATTATTCACAACTTAAATCACACTAACAAAATATTCCACTCGAAATGTGGGAATGAACACCGCTCAATACCAGCTTTATCTGGAAGCAATTGAAAGCGATTTACTTTACAAACACGCAATTCATTAGTTTCTCATTGTTGGTTTTGAGAGAAAAGAATAAAAATAAGACAATTTTAATTGGAAAGAAGCATGCATGATTTTTTAGTCTCGAATGACCCGTGCACTTAATATATGCATGTATATTTTAATGAGAGATTTTAATTGTCTATTTACGTAAAGGAACGTTTACTAATCATAAGAATACAACTCACATTCGTTGAGACCCTACTAATCAAAGAATACGACAAAGAACTACTGTTATACACTCAGCTATTTATCGACCCGGCGCGGCGCAAAAATTGCATGAGAAAGGGAGCAGGTCGCGAGGTCAGTTGATTCGATAAGAAATCTAAATGACTATAACAATACACAGCACGAATAACAAAGAAAGGACTTACTGGTCGGTGTTTCTCTGGTGTACGAGTATATAAATGAACTGGTTAGGCACCAGTGTACTGTATTTTAAATTCTAGAGATGGGATAGGGACCAGTGACTTTAGATACCGAATATTTGGTCGTAGTAAAAGAGCTTTTGGATTCCATGCGCGGTATGACCAAATGTGTAAGGATGGGTTTCGTTTATACGGTATTCATATACTACATACAATTAAAAAAATATCGTTCCCATACGTGTTTTTTTTTCCTGTCAGATTTCAATGTTTGAATTTAACGCACATTCCGTCGATCAGTTCATTCTTGTACCCACGCAATTTAACGCATTAAACAGCAAGAAACTTATATATAAGAAACCACAAATTTTGCATGCCTGACGAATTTGGAAATAAGACCTGTCTCTAAGTACTCTACCGACCCCTGTATTGACAATAACTTACTATCAAGCGACCTAAAGCCATTAATATTCCATAGAATTGTCCACGTTATACTAGCAACCCTTATTTCTGTGAAGTGCAGTCTTCATATATTTTAGAGAGCTTGCTCTGCTACAAATAAAACAAAATGCGTAAAATCATTGGAAAAAGCAGTAACTGATAAATCTTTCATTCCATGTGCAATGAAAAAAACCTGAACTTACTTTAAATAAAAACAATTGAGAAACTTGTCAAATTTTAAGAAATTAGTAAAAAAAGTAATAAGTTTAGTAAATAAAAAAATGCAAAACGCTATACGCTTACCTTGATCCGACAATCACTGGTTGTGAGGTTTTCGACGAAGGCAAAAGATTAGCATCCTGACCTCCATTGCTACCAACTACTTGCCCCAGGGCTCGTTTAACACTATCGAATACTGATTGCGGCCCCGTCGGTTCAGTTGTTTCATTATACACATTCTGGGTGCCATTGACCAATGATATGTAACCGCCCTCCACCTGGGGCATTATGCACTATTGTTAAATTTCTTTCGTGTTAAAGAAGCGTTACAAATCAAAAACGTGTACAATGTTTTCGACTGTGGTTAGTTTCTTTTGTGATCGTTCTATATTGTGTTCGAACCCAATTTTTTCAGCTCTTTTGATTGGCCGTTCACCAAATTGTTTAATGTAATATTGAATAAATGTATGATATTTTATGTAGGGTTTTTTATTAACAGGTTGCATTTTCATGTTCACACCCGGTTCGTTTCAATTTTTAGTGATATCGTGGCGGTGGTGGTAGCAATAGTGGTGACCAATCGGGTTTGGTGTACGGTTGAGAGCACATTGCGGTAGGCAATAACATAAGTGCAACGCAAAATAACGCAAAAAGAAAGGAAAAAAGAAACAAAACAAATTAACAATTTTTTTTTAAGTTTTCGGAAATTATCAGTAGAAATGAAATTTGTGTGTCTGAATGTGAAAGACAGATGGAGGTAAAAACAAACGTTTCAAAGTAAAAAATTTAAGTTTAAAGGACAGAATTATGTGTATATAAAAAATGTGTGATGTGCAATAATTAAATACATTATGCATTTCAATTGCATGGGTTGATTGCGGGTGCTTCGTGATAACTCTTTAATGATATTTACAATACTGATATTTTTTAATAGTTTTCTTTTGTTCGTGGCGAAGTTTTCTTTTAATAAAAACAACCTAATGAAATACTGATCCCAATGTGATCTATCTAATGCGGTAACATTCATCCTAATGGCGGCTTTACATGGAGGCAACCATGACTCATATGCCAATGCAAAAACAGATTGTTATGTAAGTCGAGAGCTACGTGGCTGTTTGGTTTTCTCGATGTAATCCGTTTCCTAGCACTAAGAACCATTTAACTTACATGGACTTCAATTATTATCAATAATCGAAAGGATCTATGATTGCATAATGGAATATTTTCAACATTAGGCGCGTTCTTTTGCGTATCTATCGAGTGTAGTTATATGATAACAAACATGCATTACACAAACAAACAACAAGCGACTTGTTGTTTGTGTAATACGTGTTCGCTAGTTACCCTATCCAACACCGATAGATATGCAGAAGAACACACATATTATTAAACTTACTCATTCGCCCTAACCCCTAGTGTGGCATAGCGCGTCAACTATTCTATGTGGGTTAGCTGACGTTTCGTTAGCATAAACCATTTCGGACGATGCAAGTTGCTAGTATGCATCTCCATCATTATTATTAATTATTCTTATACGTTTTAGTTAAAACAACTGTGTCGACTCACATTCTGAACGAATAAAAAAAATAGTCCGTATAAGAAGTCAAGTCCTACCGCTTTCAAGTAATACTCTAAAGGATACTATTTTATTTTATAGTTTGGTGCTTTGGTCCTACAAGGATGTGATAAATAAAATAACATTGCAGCATTCATGCAGCAGTGTGTATACCGTGCAAAATGTAAATATTTTAAAAACTTTTCAAACAAAATAAATTATGAAATCCGTTTAGAAAAAAATGACTGTTGTACGCAGCTTGCTCTGTAAAATTTCCATCGCTTGACACACAATGGAAAAATATGCAGGCTTGTCAAAATGCCTCTCCCAGTACTGTAACTGACTGTCTCCTGATGTTATCCCAAGGCCATCTGCATCAGGAAACCCGGATGATGCCTCTAAGAGACCACAACAAGCTTCTTGCCAAACAATATCTGCTGGGTTGTTTACGGAGGGAGCACCCCAACATTAATTTCATGGACAAGACGCCGCTACCAAGACATGTTAGACATGATTTGAGGGACCTCGAAAGAGATGTCCAGAGGTACAAAAGGGTTCCCTCTGACAACGAAGCATACAGATAAGCAATCGCAGCAATGCATCATAAGGAGGTACAATCATCAATTGCAGGACTAGGTACAAATGTAGTTCTCTCGGCACCACCAGCCATTTCTCCCGCAGAGAGAATACTTCCGAGAGCACCGAGAACGACACTTGTCCAACTTCGGTCATGCTGGTGTTCGCGTCTTAACTCCTACCTATCTCGCATTGACATTTATGTCACGAACACATGCCCCGTCTGTAATGGTATGTCTCATGATGTGGACCACGTCTTCATATGCCCAGCTGCACCCTGCACACCTGACTCCCAGGTCGCTGTGGGAGAACAGCGTAGAAGCAGCCATTTTCCTATCACTTAACAGCGAGGAAGACGACGAACCACAGTATGTAACACACACCGAACTTTCGACCATTGCAATCACAACAACAGCAACATATTACCGCCTACGGAGCGCTGTTACGGAGGTTGCCTTTTATATTTCGGGATTGGACAACCCTAGTGTTGCCATCTAGCAACTGACAGCTCTATCGTAAAGTTTGACATTTTTGAGGTTATATGTACTCAGAACGTTTTGACATACGAGCGCTATTTGTGTTTTTTACAGTAACTTAAAAGATTAATCTCGGCCAAATAATGGAATTCAATCGTGAACATTTTCGTGCGATTATTTTTTACAACTTTCGACGTGGATTAACTCAGCAACAGTGCATGGATGAACTGAATTCAATTTTTGGCGATGAAGTTCCATCAAGGACCAGTGTTTATCAATGGTATGGTGAATTCAATCGAGGTCGTAGTTCACTCCAAGACGAATTTCGTGAAGGTCGTCCAAAATCAGTTGTTGTTCCGGAAACCATTGATGCTGTGCGCGAACTGATATTGCAAGATCGTCATGTGACCTATCGTGAGATTGAGACAACCTTAGGCTTTAGTGGGACCAGCATACATTCAATATTGCATGAACATTTGACTGTAAAAAAAATTTGTTCGCGTTGGATCCCACACAATTTGTCAATCGCTCAAAAAAAGGCTCGTGCCGATTGGTCGAAAGAAATGCTCAAAAAATACGATCGCGGTGCTTCGAAACACGTCTATGACATCGTGACAGGTGATGAATCGTGGATTTACGCGTATGAGCCCGAAAGTAAACAGCAGTCGACTGTATGGGTGTTTCCAGATGAGCCAAACCCAACAAAAGTTGTTCGCGCACGAAGCACTTCCAAGCAAATGGTCGCCTGTTTTTTCGGAAAAACTGGACATGTCGCAACCGTACCACTAGAACACCGCAGAACAGTCAATTCTGAGTGGTAGACAACCATTTGTTTGCCAGTTGTCTTCCAAGAAATCAGGAAAACCAACCGCCAAAGACGGATCACTCTTCACCACGACAATGCGAGCTCTCACACATCAGCTCAAACAACTGCAGTTTTGAGCACAAAACATAGATTTGATGGGTCATCCGCCGTATAGTCCTGACTTGGCACCGAATGACTTCTTTTTATTCCCGTACGTAAAAAACAAACTGAGAGGTCAACGTTTTTCAACACCTGAAGAAGCGGTTGCTGCGTTCAGAATGCATGTTTTGGAGACACCTCAATCAGAGTGGCAAAAGTGCTTTGACAATTGGTTCAAACGCATGCAAAAGTGTATAGATCTTCATGGGGAATATTTTGAAAAACAATAAAGCGATTTTCAATGATTAATATTTGTTTTTGTTCTCTAATCCCGAAATATAAAAGGCAACCCTCGTATGGTGGCCAGCTCTTCATAGGATATACAACCTTAATCTGCTGAACAAAGTTCAAAGAACCGCGTGCATCCGAGTCACACATGTCCTGCAGACGCATTGAATATCGTATTACGTCTACTCCGATTAGACCAATTAGAATTAAATGCTGCTTGTAGCCCCGTAAGACTTAGCGGGTCTATGAGCTGGACTACGAGACCGTATTGCCACGGCAGCATCCTGGAGTCTCTACCCAGGGAAGTACAGGACCAGGCTCCCAAAAGACTACATCGTCACCGTAGACAACTTCGAGCGGCACTTCACAACTGCCTTCCCGACAAGGGCGCTATGGGCCAGAGAGTGATCAGAAGTACGAATGCAAAATTTTCACTGATGGCTCAAAAATGGCATGCGGAAGATCTCGGACTACCAAAGTCCTTTCGCCTCCCAGACCACGCAAGTGTGAGTGTGAGATACTGACGATAAAGGAGGCGTGCTGAAGCCGATCACAAAAGCGTACCTCGGTCACCACAAACAACGTCGCTATTTCCACCGACAGCCAAGCCGCGATCAAGGCTTTATCGTCAATTTCAATCTCATCCAATAAGATAAAGCTGCATGGAGCTGGCAGGATTGACCGAGCTCTACAACATCTCCCCTGTATAGGTTCCGGGACACAGGAATACAGCGGGGAACGAGAAAGCGGACGAACTGGCGAGACAGGGCTCTGCCCTGACCAGACTGGGTAAACCTGATCCATTTCCTTTGTGAGTGTCCGGCTCTAGCTAGAGCTAGGCATCAAGAACTGGGCGAAACATTCTTCGCTAGCATATCCTCCATCTCCTCGAAAACGATTAGGGAGATACTACGTTTTCTTGATTCGGCGGGAGGGTTCTGAGAACATTTTTCGACCACTATAGCCAAAGTTTTGCCCTCCTACGAGGCGTGTGGTGTCAAAACGGCGCAAAATAGCGCTACTTGAGTCTTGTCGCAGCAGCGGATTGGCATCTCCTTGAACCAACCAACCAGAACGCTGTTAAAAATGATGAAAAACTATAATGCCGCCAGGGGTCCATTGCACTTTGATACCGAGAAGTTGACCCGAAACATTTGTTTGCACGGCGCTTAACCTTCACCCGAATTAGCCTCCATTGGAGTACAAAAGAGCGCGCCTGTTATTGGCGTCAGCGACACAGAAGAATCTGTTAGCAAGAGACAAGAGTAGCAGAACTGTTCATAAACGAATCATTTCCATTATGACGATCGACCTACATCTCATACACGAAGAAGATAGAATAGTACGTGGACTAATTTATATCATTTGTTTAAATTAAATTTTTGTTCAATTGAGAAGAGACCTGTAGGACGCCGTCTCATTAACAAGCCTTTATCAAACAAAGAGCGACAATATTGCGCATTGGGCAGTGCCATCTGCGTCTCTACTATTCAACATGTAGATATTGATTGGATTCAGAGACAACGTATTTGAATTGAAATGCTATCTATAATCCAACTTTATTCACGTCATTATCAAAAAAAAAGATAATCCGTTCTCCTAGCTAAATCAATGCTTATCAACGGATGACCAGCGATTACGACGAATTAAGGCCAACTCTAACTTTCAAATAAATGAACTCTTTTTTTAAAAGATGCTCACAAGTTGAATGAAGCTCAACCAACGGTATTTTTTATTAATTTAAGAAACGACTGTGAATTTAGCCTTCAATTTGCAAATGGGTGCAGACTAGCAGTAGCACATATAAACAATTAAGAACAAACAACAGACTTCCACATTTCTCGAATAAAACAAATATCTCTAGACGACATGTCGACTTAAATAACAAATCACTGTTCTTACTTTTTTTCTGGGCGCCACACTAAATATCTGTTCACAAAATTTATGCAATTCTTCCAAGGAACTAAATTGATTCAATAACAAATACGACTCAATCCCTCAAGAGAGCACAAGCACGAGTAATATTCGGGACAACCCGAAAATTTAGGAAAGCACGCACAACTCAATTCGCCCTTGAACTTGTGCGAAAGTTATGTTGAATGTTGGTACGCCATACGCTATTGCCTGTCGAATACGCAAAAAGGACTCTTTGAGAAAAGGTTGCGTTGCGTTGCGTCGCGTCGTCTCGAAATAAGGACATACAAGTGTGAATGATTGGTCGCGGTGCTGAAAGCCGATCCAGATTTGAATCTGTAATTCGCTTTTTCGATTTCTCCTCCATATGGTTTCCCATCCAGTAAAATATAGTATATGTACGTCATGAACTGTGCATTTTTGGATTTGAATACTTTTCAGATCCGGAGGGGAATTTTCCAAAGATGTGAAAAAAGAATAGAATTAGAACATAGCTCATAAATTATCGGAAAACAACACCAAAAAGTGAAAAATATTTTCAAAAGTTCTTTTACATATATCTTTTAAGAAAGATATTTTTAAAGAACTTTTATAGTGTAATAGTAGCCTAAGAAAAGATTTGCGACATGAATATTGCTTGTTTCCTAGTACTTTTCTTACAAGCTTGCTTGTAGTGGTTGTGCGCGATCATATGTGACAACCTTAAAGGTCGCCACACATGATCACGCACAACCACGACCGAACTTCTATCGAACCATCAATTTCATAGAACGAGAATTTTTGTTTCGCACGTTGTATGAAATTGATGGTTGGATGGAAGTTCGGTCGTGGTTGTGTACGATCATGTGTGGCGACCTTAAGGAATTTTCAGATCCAAACAGTTGAAAGTCAACGGTACATATTTTACAGGAGGGGAAAACTCGGAGAAATCGAAAAAATCAGTTCCAGATCCAAAACTGGATCCGCTTTCAGGAACACGACCATTGATGGACGAATGTATGTATGTGTATATACTATCCTTGCACATTGAAAAGAAATTGTGACTTTCAGACAACAAAGGCAAACTGAATGGGTCGAGGCTCCCTTATTACGTTGTAGCTTATTTTATATAAACGGAATTAAAATTAACTTATATAGGTTTGGATCGTACAGGTAAATATAAAAATGTAATGCCTGCTACAGACAATGTGCAGTGTTGGCAATTGGAAGCCATTGCCATCGTGTATCTACGCGTAGTATAGCAGTTAGTGGCGATCGCGTTTGGTAGAAAATGGCTTTGAAACCATTGTGAGCCAATTGCTGGCAGCCATCATCGCTCAAAGCCGCTACTTGCCCAGAATCACGATAGCAACTGACAGCAATGGACCATTGTCTGAAATCAGACGGTCTATGTACGATTTTTACCTCTAAAGTTCAGTTCTTGATTGAGTGGTGTGTAGTGTAACCTCTTTACAATGACCAGCACAGTGGCCACGAATATGGCCCGTCGTTGGCTCATCCACACCCCACGCCCGCCATTGAGAGCCACGATATTGTCCGTCTTGAAATCATCGCGCACACAGGAACATTCCTGTTACGTAAATATTAGGAGAACTCTCCCTAATGCATTTAAAGAGAATTTTTGCAATTCCTTAATTGCGGTATTTCCGCTTCAGGTAGTCCATTTCCGCCTTATACCTCATCATCATCATCGTGGCGCGACAGCCCGACGTCGGGCCTTGGCCGCCTGGATCATTGTCCTCCAATTATCTCGGTCACGTGACCGCGTCCTCCAATTTTGGGAGCCCAGCAGCTGCGCGGCGTCCACACCTACTGAGCTCTCCCAACGAGATCTCGGTCGTCCTCGCAGTCTCGCTCCGTCGACTCGTTCTGCATTCATTACTCTCTTAGGCAGCTATTACACTATAAAAGTTCTTTTACAAATATCTTTGACTCACGATATTTTAAAAGAACTTTTATGAATGATATTAGCCGCCTAAGGGGGAAAGTGTGCAAGCATGTAAGAAAAGCACTTGAAACAAGCAACGTTCACGTCGCAAATCGTTTCTTAGGCGGCTATTATACTATAAAAGTTCTTCGAAAATTTCTTTTACAAACGATATTTGTCAAAGAACTTTTATAGTGTAATAGCCGCCTTAGGCATGCGATCATCGTCCATTCTTTGTACATGCCCTGCCCATTGAAGTCGTTGTAGTTTGACGATTTTCGAGACTTGCAGCTCATCGTACATTTCATACAACTCATGGTTGTACCGGATGCGCCATCCACCTCGATCGCAAACAGCCCCGAAAATTCGCCGTAGAACCTTACGTTCAAAAGTGTCTAGCATGTTTTCGGAGGCTTGAGTTAGGGTCCATGCTTCGCAGCCATAGCATAGCACTGGTCGTATAATGGTTTTGTACACGCGGAGCTTCGTGTTTCTGTGCACATGTTTCGATTTCATTATGGGGAGAACCGAGAAAAAAGTCTTATTAGC
The DNA here is from genome assembly GCA_964017055.1 of Chloromyia formosa. Classification (NCBI taxonomy): domain Eukaryota; kingdom Metazoa; phylum Arthropoda; class Insecta; order Diptera; family Stratiomyidae; genus Chloromyia; species Chloromyia formosa. Next base: position 3,114,270 of record OZ024818.1, on the reverse strand, counting down.
TAACTGTATCCGTCGCTTGATTTCGTCAGTTTCGTTGGCGTCCCTTGACAGGTTGCAACCCAGGTAGATGAAGTTGTTCACGAACACGATGTTGAGGTCCCCCACGTTGATGCTTGGTTGTGCAGGTGTCCTTGTCACCGATTGCATCATACCTAGTACTAACCTTTTCTTTTCGTGTGAAATTTCATACACATACTGTCAACAGGACGAAACTTTTGACAGTATTTGTATGAAATTTCGCACGAAAGTCAGATCGATCTGACGACGGATCGCACAGTATATGGCGGCTCTACGTGCATTCTGACTTGACAGGTTGTTGTTGTAGTAGCAACGCCTCCAGGTAAAAATATGTGTGTGTGTGTTATATGTCAGCAGCGGCTTCCTCTTCCGCAGTGTCGAGGCCAAGGAAGATAGAAGCCTCCTACAAAGCTCTGGGTGTTAGCGAACTGGGAGCAGCCGAGCATTGAAAGATGTGATCGACATCATGAGGTGTGACATTACAAGTCGGAATTTTGTTATCGATGCGAGACGAGCTAAGACGGGAGCACCACCCAGATCGAAGCTCTGCAAGCGTGGTTCTAGTCGATCTAGCTTCCAGCGAGCGCTTTGAGTACTTTATTTCGAGCTCTTATTTTATTGCATATTGTGGAACCATGGGCAGATGATAGTCCCATACTATCCAAGGTAACACCAAGTATTCTCGGATGATCAACGGGTTTGGCAGCCCTTGGCCATTGCTGGTGAACGGATCGCTCCGGTGTGCAGAACCGGCTGCCGTGGGAATGTTACCAGTGGCTAAAATTTAACAATCATCCGCATAGGTCATGAGTTTGAGTTCTTCTGGCGGTGTAGGGAGTTCTAATAGTGGGTGAGAGGACTATTCCCTGCGGAATACACTGTTTAATCCTCCTTAGTTGTAATTTCTTGACCCGGAACGATGTGAATGACTAACGACCAGCCAAATAGTTAGCGATCCATTTTTTAGCATGCACAGGAGGAAATGTACAGCAGATGTCTGAAAGAAGAGCCGAGTGACTGACAATGTCAAAGGCTGCTGACAAGTCAAAAGCCACCAGGATCGTTCTTTGACACGGACGAGACTGATTAAGGCCATTATGAATTTGAGATGTGATTGCATCGAAGATCGTCGTGGTGCAGTGCAGTGCTGTACCCCTGAAGCCATGTTGATGGTTGGCGAGCTGAACATGGGACGTGAGCAGTGGCAAGAGTAGCGCTTCCAGCGTCATAGTCGTCGTTAGGTACTCTATGCCCAACACGTCCAGATTCCTTAGCATCAAAAGCGAGATGCCATCCGGTCCTAAGGCTTTTGGGCCTTTTGCTTTTTTGATGGTTGCCACAACTTGATTGGAAGTGAATTGTAGCGTCTGGTCAATAGTAAGGTTGTGGATCCTACGACATATTATGCGCTTGAGTTTGTCTGGAGGAGGATGATCGAAAAACTGCCTATTGAAACAGTATGTGCATTGGGTGGAGTTACTAGAAGTTTTGTTGTCGAATTAGATGGCAACATTCCCTTTGTTGTTCGATGAATTGGTGAGGGCTCTGACTGTTGACTAGAGCTTGGAAACTCTGGATTATAGGTTGCAGCTACTAACATGGGCACTCCATTTTGAGTGCTTGTGTTCAGCTACTTGCTTGCTTACTTCTAATTCTTGGATCGCTGGGGTCTTCGCTACGAATGCGGTCTCTATTGTCTGCCAATCTGGCTGCTGATATGGGGAAGTTAGGCCTAAGTACTGGTTTCGATCAGTACTCGCCTGAAGATTAATTCAGCAACACGCACTTCTGAGAAACTGAAACCAGCAAATCCAGCTTGTGTCAGCTTGAGAAGTCTTTAGAGCTTCGCTTCGATCCTTCGAGCTCAACAAAGATTTATTGGTAACGACTAACACTGGAACGTAACGGGTAAGGAAGCACGTGGTATCGCTACGCCGCCAATCGGTCATGCCGCTAGGCTGCCACCCAACCTAACCTAACAATAAGCTATTCATGATTGTGTTCCGACGTATTTGTTTGTCATAGAATTACTAAAAACAATTTGCAAAAAAAAAAACATGGAAGTATAACGATTTGCAGATAAGAGTCGAAATTGTTCATAAAATAATCTAGGGCAAACAAATTCATTCAGCGCATTCTCCATTAAATTCAGATGACGGTGGAACATATTAATGACATATTTTATTTAATGCGACTTTGACCAGTCGGTTAGAAGTAAATTTTGACAGGAAATTCCAAACCAGGAGTTCTAGTATTATTTCAATTATTGAAGTATAGCACGACATTTTGAAGCCAAAACTGATGCGCAAAACTTGTTTCTTGATCTTCGTTAGATCTCAATTAGTATGTTCCGAATAATTTCAACGATTTTCATTAGTGCTAATTATTCCAATTTACTCAAAAACTGTATGTCTACACTCGTAGACATACACACTTATGGAATTGTGTTGACTTTTATCAACACCTTTTAAACGCAGTAATACCGGAGCTTGGTACGCACACATCTAGACGGCTTGCAAGTTAGTAAGCCTGTGAAGGCACGACGGTTGAGAGACGCCTTACGTTTGGCAACCGATAAAAGCATCACTGAAATAATCAGTGAGCCCAGAATACCGGCTTAAAATATATTCGCCAGAGATTGGTCCAAATATTCTTGCTACTTATTTTAGATCATTTAGGATTTAAACCTCAAAAGTAGGACACAACCTTTTGCATCGCAATTTTAATATATTTCGTGTTAAAGACTCACTTCGAATGAATTGCTATCTAAACCTGTAAGACGGCGATATTTCACAACATACTGCACACTTTATCATGCCATCAACGGTGCATATCAAATTGTTTTGTTATGTAACGTTCTCATTTTCACTTCGTCCACAATACCATTACGAACAACTAATAAACAAACTATATATGTTAGTGGCTTTTTAATTTGCGGCAGGAATATTACTTGCCGACCTCTCAAATTTGCATTACCACTGTCCGCCTCTCCAACTGCCCAACCGCGATTCGCGGATCGACCCATAAGGACCGCAACGAAATGGGAGGGAGAGGGTCTGTCGCCAACATCCCGAACATATAAACCCACCTACATAAATTTCTTGGCCGGATTTGATGACTTCAGTTCGTGGCAACCTCGAAGAGTGTTCGGTTTTCGATTGCTTCCTGCGACGAGCATGATTCTTGCGAACTCCAGTGATGTAATCGTTGAAGGAAGGACACCGTAACCATTGCAACCATATTCTACACTCGCTCAAACTCTGACGTGATTGACCGACTAAGTGGCTGACTAGAGGACACAGCTGCAACAGTCGCCGGGTGAAGAGTTTTTTTTTCGCGATATCAAAGCCTCTATGAGGTTAAGTGGGGCGCACCAGGCACCCGTGGAACATGTTTCCTACCGCGATGAAATTGATAGTTAAAAAAAATCGATAAACAATGTGCTGGAGAGTGCTGCAATGGAACCAATGGAGCAATCGATACCAATGAATGACAGGAAATGTATGAATTTTGCCGTGTGAAAAAAAAACCTAGTCTTAGGATGAAATGTTGGGTGATTGGGGTGTGTAGGTTTCGACAATGTTGCTGGGACGACTACTTTGACCACTAACGCATCACATTACAACACTATGAAGCAACCACTATTGGGACATAGGGAGGGGTTTATACAGTACAGGCCCAATTAGCTTATTATTTTGTAATAATTGCAGCTAAGGCGCAATGGAACTATACGGTTAGTGCAGGGTGAGGTTCAACCGAGCTGGGGCCTGGCCAGGTGACACACAATTACGTGAGCAATGCTTCTGAATCAAACTCAAGCAACTTACCTAGCTTTCAACAATTTCAAGACAGTACGGCGACAACAATAAATTTGTCGACGAGGATGGTGGTGGGGCGGAACACTGCAAGGGCGTCTTGCACAAAATCAATAACTCAACTCACGAAACGCAATGCGAACAGGGATTTTCGTAGTCTATCCTGCGAGCTACTGGACGACAAATAGCGATTCGGCGAGGACTAATACTGAAAACAGGGATATTTGCGTTAACTGCGTTGTTCGTCGGAGAACTCGGAATGCGACACACGGACTCTTGCGAACCTACTGATAATTTCGATTCGAGCTGCGGAGCTCACGAAATGTCATTTTTACGCTAGTGCTGCCGATGACCATGAAGAATTGAAAGAAAAACAAATGGCAGATGTACGATACCCACTATAAAATACAACAATTGCAATTTGAGCAATCGTATTGCTAGCTACATGCTGACACGTTAATGCGGCATATTATAATTACTATAGCGGTAAACATTTTATTTATTAAGGTATAAAATAGAACAAATTATTAAACTCAAAAATTGATAAGACCAAAATGGCACCACTGTCGAGTGGTGATATCGTTTTATCGTTTCGAAAGTGAGAGGGAAAATGCGCCATAGCACGAATGACTCACTTTTATCTTGGAATAGATCATGAATAGTACAAATTCAAGTTTGTTGGTTGGAAATGGGTACGTTAAGATGTTAAGATTTAATATGAATAGACTCAAATTGAAACAATTACGTTTGCTAATTTTCCGTCCAAGTATACGTGGGATAAAAAAGATTCCGAAATGATTAAGCTAATGCTCAGTAATCACTTCGAATATGCCAGCAAGTTAAGATTACAACCGGATAATAGATTGAAATCGGAAACTGCCTGAATATTGAGAGCTTTTAGCCACTTCACGAACCACAATAGTGTTTGTTTCTTGGGAGGCAAACATTTTCAAATAGTTTTGAAAATTTTTGGGGACAATTCAAATTTTTGCGGACGAACCACAGAGAATAATGGCTCGTTTACATTTGCCAGTGCACCGGCATGCCTGTAGACTTGTCGGCAAGTGCCTTGCGTGTAGCTGCTTGCATGACGTGTGCCAGTAGGTGTTTACACACACAATTCGAGTTGCAAGTTGGCTGGGATTTTTTCTTGAGTGTCAATTTGATTATCACGTATTTACCATTGCGACATTCAGTTGCAGGCGACATTGATCTTTGATCGTTTTTTGGCGTACCAATGACAGCAAACATATGTTCGCAAGTCTACTGGAATGCCTGTAGGAAATCAATTGGCCCGGAAGGCCAGCTACTTGCAAGGCGCCGTGCGGGTTTACTGGCCTGGCAGTTCACAGGCACGGGTGTTTACACATATGCAAGTGACAGCTTGCAAGTTACTTGCAAGGCACTTGCAATGCCTGTAAAATGTACGTACTTGCACGGTTTACTGGCAAGTGTAAACGCTACTTAACTATGGAGGAGCAATCCGCATATACTCAACACTAAACTACTTGAAGCAATTCCAGTCGTAAAAAGTAGAGAGAGAGACACACGCCCTCCACTGCGCAACACCCGCGCAGTCTATATAAAAGCACAGGAAGCACGTAAGATGTCATCCCCTCTCCTACTTTTCCAATCGGAACAATAACATTCCAGTCTGTCTCTCTGCCGCGGAACACCTGCCCGGTCTATATAGAGCAAAAGAGATGTCAAATTTCCATCCCCCTTCCTACTTCCTCACTTGTGCCGAATTGCTTCGTTTCTCTCGCTCTTTTTCATTTCCTCATATACTTTCTCTTCAAATGGACGAACTTTTCATGTGAGGGCAATCGAAATAAAAATTTAAAACTCGTGCGCGGCTCTAGTTGTTGTTGTTGTGGTAGCGATGGTTCGAATTCTGCAGTTCTTCTTCCATCGAACGCCGTTGAAAAACGGGTCGTTCCGATGCGTAGAACCGGCTGCCGCAGGAACGCGGCTCTAATTGTAGATACCCACAGCGATATACATACAGAAGGAGATGACACCACCATATATTGTACACTAAATTCTGGACGTAATTCCACCTCATATGAACTAGAAAAAGTAAACAGAGAGACATGCCCTCCACCGCACAACATCCGCTCAGTTCATATTGGTCCATAAAATCGCACATGAGATGTCAAATTCACATTCCCCCTCATACTTCCCCTTGGTGAACAATAAGATTTCACTTAGTCTCTCTATCCCGGAAAACCCGCCCGGTCCTTATAGCCGACACATGAGATGTCAAACGCACATCCCCCTTCCTACTACCACCCTTATGCGGAATTGCTTCGTTTCTCTAGCTCTTTTTCATTTTCTTCTGATTCTCTCTCCTGTGTAGATACCCCTCAGAGAAGAGAGACAATAAGGAAATTTATAGTATACCCGAGAGAAACGAAGAAATTGTTTGGCAGCTTGGTTGCTCTACTTGATAAAAATCACCTAATTTTAACCCTCTCAGGCCGCCAAACCCACCCTCGGAGGCTTGCCAGACTTCTCATTTTCGTATTGCTGCGATCGTGAAAGTTCTAACCTTAGTACTTATACCGTAACCGAATGGGCACCCACTATCGATCAAAGACGCGAGCCGATATGCGTCGCACGGTTAACTAGGAATGCTCCTAGGTTATTCCTATTTTACGGGGAACACATCGTGGTTCGCGGCTTGACTGATAGTGGTTTTACCGCTGTAGCGTATAGAGCGAGTGAAGTAAGCGTTCTAGGGCGGCATACTGAGGGTTCCAAACCCTTAACCCACGGAGCAAGGGGAGTGCAAAATCATCTCAATTTGATACCCACTATTGGTCAAGGACGAGGACCACAATGCGCAACGCAACCGCTCCACAAAATTGTACATTTCCTGAATCATAGATACGGTTCACACTTGCGGCCAAAACACTTGATCTGGCCAGATCACTTGATCTGAAACTCTCAGATACATTCAAATGTGAGTTTCAGATCAAGTGATCTGGCCAGAATTATAATAATTAATGGAATCGAATTAAATATAATGAAATGAGACACGGACCTTCTTCAAGTTTTATTCTACACACTCACCCAATGAGAATATTTTTTGTCGAAAATGTTGTATTAAATTTGTCGATGTCAATATTCGATTCCATTTCAAAAGCCTGGTTGACGAATCCTCGAAAATCTCGGTACGCGTCTTCAACAATGTAAATTGGACTTCCCATTTCAACAATACAGTATGGACTCGTACTTCGAAGCTGGTCAATTTTCACTCTTTTTGATCTCGGATTATTTAATCCCAGTCCAGCCTGTTTCCCATATGGTGCAAAGTTTAATACTGAGAAAAAAGTCCATTAATTGAATATGTTACTACGTTAGTTACCGTTCTAATTTGGGTGATACCGATTGTCGATTTGGAATACATTACATAGTGTAGTAACAATCGGTTGTGTTCAGTCATCAGTAACGTCTTTGTTATTCATTAACTATACTACTCGCGTATATGTTAATTGCAGTCACTATAGTGTACTCCGAATTCCAAATGCATGTATTTTTTTTCAGATTGTTGATGGATAAGCGTGCAGAAATGACGTAATTATATTACCATCCTTTAGAGATACTTGCGACGATTGGAGAAAAATATAAATGGCGGTATACTGAGGGTTCCAGGCGGCCAAGGCCCGACGTCGGGTTGTCGCGCCACGATGATGTATACTGAGGATTGCAACCCATCAAGTCTTGGAGCTCGCGTAGCGTGCAGAACCCACGCAAGAGGAGTGCGAGATCATCTCAATTTAAAAATACCTATTGGTCCAAGATACGTTCTTTTGTGTATCTATCAGTGCAGTGTACGGTAACAAATACGCATTACAACAAGCAACTTGTTGTTGTTGTTGTTGCGTGTTCATTACTCTACCCTTCACCCCTACTCCCTCGATAGATACGCAAAAGTACACGTCTTATGCGTAAGCGTAACCCGGTTAACTAGAATGTTCCGAAGTTTGTGTTTGGTATATTCCTATTTCACCGGAAAATGCATCGTGGTTCACGCCTTGGGTAATAATACCGTTGTAGCGTATAGAGCGACCGAAGCAAGCATTTTAAGGAAGGTATACTGAGGGTAAAAGACAAAGACGCAAACCATTATACTATGCATCGCCCAGTCAACTAGTGATGTTCTTTTTTTTCACTAAGAGGGATATAAGGAGACGAAATTTCCATATAATGCACATTAAATTCCTTGAAGTATTTCCACCACATATGATCTTGTGAAAAGTAAACAGAGAGAGAGAGAGAGAGAGACACGCTCTCTCCCCTGCAACAACCGCCCGGTCCATAGTCAACATACAAGCTGTCAAACTCCTTTTGTCTCCCAATGTCATATCCTTTTTTCTTTTCCTTCCAAGTTTGTGTTTAAGCAACCCAGAGAAAAGAGAGATAGAAGGAAGGATAATCACAATCTATGTACACTAAATTCCCTGATTCAATTCCACCTCATCCCGTCTGGTGAAAAGTAAACAGAGAAGCCCGTGCCCTCTACCCCGGAATATTCGCTCGGTTCATATAGTCCCAAACCAATCTGGCAAACTTACATTCTCCAATTCCATTTAATTTCCCCGGAACACCCGCCCGGTCCATATAGTAGAGCAACCAAGGCACCAAACAATTGCTTCGTTTCTCTCGGCTAATTTGATTTCCTCTTTTTCTCTCTTCTCTGAAACTACCATTTAAATTTCCCTATATATCTAATAGGAGGAAAAATAGTCTCTACTGATGCACATGATCTGTTTCCCCATACTTTTTTCGTAAGTGGTTTCTATTATGCAGGAATTACACTTGGTGTGAACAACGTCGCCCAGTTTCAGCTGTTTGTCTATTACATACGAGTATAGTTCAAATTCGGTATATTCCTATTTCACCGGGCGACACATGGTTGGCTTATAGTGATTTTACCGCTGTGGCGTCGTTAGGGCGTCCGGTAGCTCAGTGCGTAGAGGCGCCAGTCTAATGTCTGGATGGATGTGTTGTCTTCCCCCTTCCCAACTTGTCCCAGGTAGACGGCTAAATGGGGAGCAGGAGGTGCATGCCGGCAACTGCATTCTCCGAAACTAGTTTATGCCAACGAAACGTCAACTGGGCCACATGGAACAGTTCCCCATGCAAGATGCTTGTGGTATGAATCTTCCACCTGTTGAATAACAATCTTCATTAAAAAAAAATCATAAACAAAGAAAGTATCAACCGTGCCATTATATAAACGCGAAAAATAGACCCGAAATATTTAGTATTGACGCTTACTTATATGTATTAGAAGTGGAAATTAATAGAAAAAATTATTTTTGTATAAATTTATGGTCGTTGTAAAAAGCTTCCCGAAAAAAATACACACATCAGTCGCAAAAAGGACTGACATGAACATCATTCCGCCAATGTACTCATAGCTTCGCGCCTCGCTCTGGGTATGCAAATTGAACACTGATAAAATAAGTTCTTTTTTAACGCTAATTCCCGAATTTGGTTGAAATATCCAGAAATTACCGATATTTGTTAAGTGTGTTGACCCCTCCAGGGGCATGAGCGCGTCAACATCTCTAGCATTTCAATGCCTTGTTGACGTTTCGATAGCATATCTACTTTTCGGAGGTCCAGTTGCTTGCATGCACCTCCTATCCGCGCTGTCCTTATACTGACAAGCTCGGAGCACTGTGAGAGTTCTATTAGTACCCACAGGCGCAGTTTTTGTTCGCGCCGAGATTTGAATTCCGAGATTTAGATTAGTATCGTAGAGCGGTGACCGAACGACCACGGCCACCGAGCGCCACATTTGTTAGGTTTGGTTTCTGTTTCAATTCATGCTCAAGAAGGTGCTGTTTTCTTAGCCAAAGAACTAAAATTGCCATTAAGAGTAACTTAGTACCTTTGCTTCATAACTAAGAGTCATATGCGATCCGTCTTGACTATATCACTTCCTTGCCAAAAATATCTTTTTTTTTTCACCAAAGGACTCCATATGCCATAAACTGTAGTTTCGTTCTATTCGAAAAGTTTCCTAACCTTACCTAAAAATAGCATAAAATAAAGGAAATCTTTATTCGTTTTACGTTTCTTTTATTAGGTTCATGTGCACAATTTGCATGTATAAAAAGTCATTAATCTACTTCGTACATCCTCTGCAATAATCCTGAAATTTTCCCATTAAATTAGTCAATGTGTGTATATGTATGATATGTCTCATTTTTGATGTTGTTTTGTAGTATGCGTTTATAAACTAAAACTGTACTTTTATGCCATTCATTTAGCTGTGCGTGACGGGTAACAACAATAATCTTTTATAAACTTTTTAACTACATTTTTATTATTTATAATCAAATTTATAACTAAAGTTAACTTTGTGATGACATCCTTTTTCCTAATTCTCTAATAGAGAGGTCTTCAAAACAAACTGAATTATATACATAACATTAAAAATTATTTGGATACTTTCGATTTTAGGGGATATATATAATGTTAATGAACGCGTTAAGCAATGACGTAGCAAAAACCTAAATAGGTCACGGTAGCGCTTAACCAGACTGGCTTTTTTTTTATACATATCCCAGATATCAAAGGAACAAATTTAGAACACGGAATACACACAAAATTATGTTTGAATGCTACATGCATAACATCAAAGTCAACAAATTTATAATATATTATATAAAAAAATGCTAAAGCTACAGGAAGACAATGTTGATGTTTTCTCTTCCCTACAATTCATCATGTTTTGGGCCGGAGAATTCATCGTGTGAAATGTAGCCGTTCTTGTCTTTATCTTCATGTTGGAAGATTTCTTCTACTAATTTATCGTGTTCCTTGAGCATGTTCTTCAATTCCTCAGAGTTTTGTCCATCCTCTACAGCGGTCATTTGTTTCTTTAGGTATTCACTAACCTGCAATTTTAATGATGTTGTTATAATGATGTTGTTTAGTTTTAATTGTTTAAAAAATATATAATGTTCACATATTTCCATATAATACACATGATGTTACATTACACTTAATTGTACCTATATATACAAATATGTATATAGATTATCGTCAAAAACTTTGATTATTCTGAGAATAACTTTGAAAAACGGAGTATAAATAATTAGTTATCGTTCCAATTTCTTTGGATGATGTTCATATAACATATTCACATCAGACGATATTTCATAAAATCTCTAGATTTGCCAAAAGCTGCTAGATTTGTTTTTTTTTAATCTAGATTTGGAGCGAGATTTAAATGGGTTTCGAGATTTGCAAATCTATTTAGATTTGAGTAGGTAATGTGAATACGTTATTCAGTCGATAGTTAGGAGACTTTGACCGCCATTTAATTTGAGCAAGATTATTGCATTAAGGCGGGTGCTAACCTGTTCATGCGAAAATGTTGCATTTATCTCTCCCACGAAAAAGTGACAGAGTAGACTTGCATACAGCACATTACCGCAGCGCCCTACTCCACATGTGAACTTGCCTTCTACTTAAAAAACCGGTTTTCAAGCGAAATAAAGTGCAAAGTAATTGTTTTCGCGTGAAAATGGTCCATAATGACGTGGACACTTTCTTCTTCGAATGAAATATGTTAGTACTAACAGAGCGAAAATTTTTCGTGCGAACGCAACTTTTGGCAGTTTTTGTATGAGATTTCGCACGAAAAACTGATCTTAGTACCTAGCTTAGCGTTTTGTTATTAGACAATGCTGCCATTCCCGTAACCTCCACAATCATTAACGTAATAATGAAAAAATGTGATCCCTACATATTGGTTTACCTCTTCGCGACTAAGTTGTTTGTCCTGATTGCCGTCGATTTCTTTGAACACATTCGTTGTTGGTGGAGCATCACCGATGTTAATAAGTTCAACATCGAAAAGCAAAGTGGCACCACCTGGAATAACATTTCCGGCTCCACGGTCGCCATATCCAAGTTCCGGTGGAATGGTCAGCTTACGTTTTTCACCTGAGAAAAAGAAAGAAGTCAATTCATTCGGAATCATTTTTAGCTAAAATATTTACTTCCAATTACAAATTATGTATATCGTTTCCTAACTTTTAAATCCATTCGTAAATGAATACAAAGCTACAAGTATACATGACAATTGTGAAAAATTGAGTTTTTAACTTACCGACACACATGTCTACGAGCCCTTGGTCCCATCCCTTAATGACTTGTCCAGCTCCAAGTTTGAAAGTGAATGGTTGGTCACGATCCAAACTGAAATAATTAAAGGACAAGGATAATTGAAGTGTTTTTGAGAGATTTCGCAATTGCTGGAAATGTAGTTCGAAATTCATAGAAGCAGGTTAGGTTAGGTAAAGGAGCTGCCATGATGCATCACAGTAGTTCGGATGCGGATGGCGCAACGGTTGGCACGTTCGCCTTCTACGTACTGGGCCCCGATTCGATTCCTACTGAGGAGGCCATAGTCCAGATTGGACTGTTGTGCCAGTTATTCATTTTACGATTCATCACAGCACACTTAAGCCGGACATTCACGGAGAGGCCACAGAGCCATATGACTTCACTCGAAGTCAAAATTCACAATTTGTGGGGTCAATTGATGGGTCTGCTGCAATCCAACTGAAGTTTGTGGAATCCAAGTTGGATATTCATCTCACCCAATATCCAGAGGCCAAAGCCACAGAACACTCGAATACCCCGCTACCTAGTGGGCGATATCCGAACTAAACTGTGTCAAAAAAAAAACAAAAGCTGCCCGGATTAAAAGGCAATTATGCTGCAATAATAATTAAAATATCCTGACTGACAAATGCCGAAATGACGACGGTTCATTGGCAGATTATTGCCTTGGCTCGATGGATGCGGCTCTTTAGTGAATGATCTCCAATTTTGGGCTTGAAGCCAATGGACGAGAATCAAATAGCCGCAGGTCAAATGTCCACCTTACAACTTATGGGTTCGTTGTGGTACCACCAATATCGTTTCACCTAATTAAAAACCTGGACTCGAGCCAGCCTCTACTAATAATGTATCGATTGAGCTGTATTATTTTACGTTCATATCCTTGAGGTCCTCCAAGTCACAATAACACCAGGAGCCCAGAAATTTCCTCCTTCTGCTGGCGAATGTCTTTTATAGGATTACCAGGCCGAGTGCAGCCTAAAAGCTTTTACCTTATTAAAGGCCTTCCTGTACACAGCTCTAAGCTCGGATAACTTACCGTTTCACCATGCTGGTTAATTTTTCCTGTATGTGAACTAACAGGGCACAATGAGGAAACCCCTGCCTTGATTGCGCCGGTCAGAGTATTAAGCTTCTGATACGCAGGACGAGTATATGCGATCGCGTAATTTCTACCCGTGTCACGTAAACGCATCTAGTGTTTACACGTAAGTCGGATTTACGCGGATGAAACGTCGGAAACGGGTATCGAACTGAATTTTGCTAACGTGGAAATAATGCACACGTCGTTGTGTTAACACGAGGTACGTTTATGATTCGACAGCATATGTGCGAGTACTGAAATCATTTTTTCTCATGTATTTGTTGTTGGATTCATCGCCTTATCAATGATTGATGAGTACCCGTCGGTACCCGTCGTCAGCTAACAAGTTACGCGTTGTCGTAAACCAGTCTGCTGTTTACACGATTTCACGCGCCCGACGGGATTACGCGTTTCGTGTATTAGAACCTTTAACCATGCTGTCTAATTCATGTTGATAGAGGCGACAGTAATTCCAGAAGATGTAATTCCACGATGCTTAGGACATTTTGTTCGTTTGCGATTTAACGTGGGTGGATTGAATGCAGGTCGTACGGCTAGGCTAAATTGTAGATATCGATGATTCGAGAATGAATGTTCCGCAGATACTCTCCAGTCCCTAATCAAGTGCAGGATGTCCTCCGGATCAAGAGTGATATAGAAGAAATCCTGCGTGTTCTTAATGATATAAGTAGGCTCCCTGCCGACGTTACACAGCAGTAGGTTCTTCATAGAAGTAGGTAGTATATAGGATAGGTATAAGTTCAAATTTGCTAAGGTGAGTACTGGGAACGCAATTTCACATGCTGAATAATAATTTGTTGACAAAAAAATATTATACTAACCATATGTACCTATTTTGGGTTAGATTCAAATTTAAAATTATAAATGCAAGACACGCGCTATTTCACCATTATTTTCTAACTAACAAAACTAACTGCCTCATTACCAGCACTTTTACTCAATTTCTAAATGTTACCATCACCGAAAACCAGTCGTATTCGACGGACGGTTTGTTTGCACTCTCATATATCACACTAGCTCAAAAACCCAGTCCCCTTAATATAAGACATATAATATTATACAAAGCTATACACTCAAGTTGTTGGGAAAGGTATCCCGAAATCATACATTTTTGATGAGTGATTTCCGTGCGTTGTTAAAAAGATACTACTTCACGATTTACTAGCATCTCGCATATGGGGAAACTTCTACATTAGAATAAGCAATGATGACGCTAGCGTAAAGGCATCTGAACACGTCTCCAGTTAGTCCTGGTGAACGTTCGATTTGGACAAAACAAGCGATGAAAAAGACAAAGACGATAAACTCAGCATAATATTCCTGATCCATGCCTTCGTTTCGTTGGTCTATTGTCAACTGATATTACGCCGTAAAACTTCGCGACACAGTTACTGGTTGTTTTTCGCTCAAAGACGTTATATATCTCATAAATAAAATTAAGGAATGATGAATCGTGTGAAATGCGCGTTTCCCGAGAACCGCCGCATTACTAGCACAGCAAGCTGTTCAGGATAAAGAATGACAAATAACATTGTCTCCCTACGTCAGTCGCCAACCCCACATACAAACTTTAAATCTTCAACCGCGTGCCATAATTTCAGGTATTGTGACTGCCATTTGTTATAGCGTATGCCTACATAATGTATCGCATCCTGACACATTCAATAAAATATTCACGAAATGCCGATGATGTTTTCGTCTCAACAACACAGCCACAAAAAAAGAGGGTAACTGAAAAAAGTACCGGGTAAGGATAGATCCGAATACAGCACATGTCTTGGATCTTTCTTAGTTAGTCTCCACTACTGAACATTCAATCTGTCCCAAAACAATCAGTTCGAACGTAAAACATTTTTTGTCCAGTTTAAGTAGTTCTACCAGCTTGCACTCCCTGCGGTAGCGTATTAAAGGACCGGTATCGGTCGGATATGGAGGCCGGATTCTCTCCAGACCACACTTAAAATTAATGAATTCAACAATAAATGAGACCGAAGCTTCCGAAGTGTATATACCCTAGACTTGAGTAGACCTAGTGGTGATACCAAAACTTCAAATAGGCAACAGTCATACGCATTAAAAGTATATTTCCGATATGGTCAGTTTGGACAGAAATTAGCCGATGTAGTTACCATTTCAGAGGAGTGATCTCTTTTTACCGCAACTTATAGGGGAGATAGGATTTTGCCCAACCCTACACTACAAACATTTCACCATAATTTAAAATCGCTAGCTCCATTCTATGGAAAGATATTATAAATTTGAGATAACATTTGCAGGGGAGATAGGCGTTCCTTTGGTCCGTTCATGCCAATTTTTAATACCTACCAACTTAATCAACTTTAACAAATATTTGACCAAAATTTCAAGTCGCTATAGCGCTATAGTTTCATTCTATCGAAAGTTATCGCATATTTAAAGTACCATTTCACTACCATTAATCTATCAAAAATTATCGTAAAGGAATATTTAATTTTTGACATTTATAGGGGAGAAACTAGCGTATCTTTGGCCTAATTATGCCCATTTTACTAAAACTGAAGCAGTTTCTCATCTGCCAAAAATCAGCTGTCTACGTCATTTGGTTCAAGAATTATAGACAAAAAACTTGAAAAGTAGAGTAATATAGTATGGGCTCTGTGTAGGGAAAGGACCGTTAGTTTCCAATTTATCGACCTAATTTTTAGAAAATAGTATGAAATGACCCTTTCGACTTTGGTAAATCCAAAGTTAGAGCCATTCATGTTTATTCAACCGGGAGTTATAGATACCTTTCATTATTTTACATATATAGAGAAGGTAGGCGTTCCCTTGGCCATATGCCCATCCCCATTTTCAATACCAACCAACTAGATCGTACTACGAAAATTTGACGTAAATTTCAAGTCTCTAGCTTGATTCTATCGAAAGCTATCGTGCGAACCGACAGACAGACGGACAGGCAGACATGGGTAAATCGAATCAGGAGGCGATGCTGATCATTTATATATCTACAGAGCCTCCTTTAAAGTGTTACATATTTTCGTCGTGACAAAAACAATATACCCTACACCTTATAAGGTCTAGGGTATAAAAACGGGTAAGGGTGAGTCGGAAAGTCAGATGTGATGAATAAAATTGCCGGGAACGGATTTCATGGATGGATTTTCAACAAACATGAAAAAAGGGAAGATCCCTTAACAGATTCCATTCTGTCAGCAGTCGATATGAAAGTAGGGATCCTATATTGACAATGAAACCAAATAAGAGTGCGCGACTGAATTTATGTGAGTTTGTATCCTTGCCATCCTTGTACAACTACTCTTTTTTCATAATTTTCACATTCAATTGAATCTTTAATGGGTAATCGCGCATGAAATAGTGGCATTGTCAAAAATTCATTCGGAAGTGACCATTAATGGCCAAAACTATATGCTTGATTGCAGGCATACGAAGTGATTGTGAATGTTAAAAGTAAGCCCCGGTGCACATGAACATCCAAATAACGCCGGATGCCGCGTCATTTTCAATCGGATAATAAGATATACATTGCGGGCAATGGAGCGATGTACAAGGGACACCGATAGCTATTGCTATCTGTCTAATATCTGCAGCAGTTCACGCGGCCGCGGATCAATTTTTATTAAGCCGGGCCACATACACTGGAACTCGGAACACGAACACGGTTACAGTGTGTGATTTGTGTGAAGTTTCTTAAACCATTCGCTCGATCACTTTTACTCAAGCAATGCTTTGAAATTTCCTTCGAATGATTCAAGATACTTCTCATAAATTTCAAGTTCGTGTTCGATATTATGTGACCCGGCTTATATTTTATAATACAGAGTGACGCTGCGTCCTATCACATGATGTGAATTGAAACGCAGATAGGTATCAAAGAGGGAGGACCTTAAATGACGCGGCGTCCAGCGTCATTTGGACGCGCATGGGCACCGTGGCTAATCTGGGACGCCGCATAACTTTCAATCCTATCTCTTTCATACCTATCGGCGTTTCAGTGCACATGATGATATAGAACGCAGCGTCAGTTTGTATTATATTCGCCCGACCACACACTGTTGAACACGAACTCGAACTTTGTGTGAAGTGTCTTGGGCCATTCGGAGGAGATCAAAACACATCGCTTGAGGAAAGGTGATCCTCAAGCGAATGGCCTAAGAAAAACCACAAATTTCAAGAAAATTGTCCACTGTGACCATGTTCGTATTCGAATTCGAGCATGTGTGGCCGGGCTTAATTAGAAGTTATCTGCGGACGCAACGTCACATGTGCACCGGCATATTCTCAACTGTGTTCCAGTGAAACGATGGAGATAGAAAATGACGCAGATTGGGACAAAAACCAGCGGCAGCCCAGATAGCTATTGAGATAGGTCAAGGGACACCGATAGCTATCGAATAGCTATCCGTGCTCCTTGTGCATCGCTCCATTGCTCTTAACGTATTTCTTCCTATCCGATTGATAGTGACGCGGCGCTGCGTCCTGATTACTTTTGACATGCACTAAGCCCGATCAGCAGGTCCAGTCAATTCAATCTACAATTTGGTTTGTATGCAGAATAGGAGAATTAACCCACATTACAGAAACAACATTGGGTACGTTCAGAAGGTACCAGAATCCCATATGGTTGTAGAGCAGTTTCGCAACTGCTCAGCCATTCATTTTGGGCCCTCTTAACGGTATGAACTATCGGTGAAACTGTGAAATTTTTGGCAAGCCATTTCCGAATCTACTTTTACACAATTTTTTCGTAATGTTCACTTGAGTTCATTATCCCTCTGCAAACTGTCGGTGCGAATAACATTAGCAAACAGTCAAAATCGTTGTACCTAATATTTAAATTACTTTGTATTATACAATAATATGATATACATACATATATTAGAATTTAAATTTTCTTTAGAGATTCGTCAATTACCTTGACCATTCCAGGGGAATAGACGCGTCAACATCTCGTGCATAGCTATGCTTTGTTGACGTTTCGATAGCATATTTTTCAGACGGTGCAGTTGCTAGAATGCACCTCCTATCCGAGCCGTCTTTTATTTATAAGCTCGGAACTCTATGGGGGCTCTAGGAGTACCCACACTCTCGGCTGCCGAGCATATCACAAACAAGAAAATATTCATTTTCCGTTAACGTTTTACAGCAACTATTATGGCCAGTTGGCTATGGCCATATCCAAAAAAGACAATCTAACAAAAAAAAGTGTTCCCGAAGTACTTATAAATCAATTATAAAATGTTCAATGATTGCAAACAATCCACTAAAGATTAAAATTATTGCTTGTGCAGATCATAGGGGAGATTTTTCCGGTTGTGGTTATGTGCCTTTAAAGGCCCCTAACTGTTCGAAAGTCGCACAAATTTTTCATATTTCTTGCTTAGAAATGTACAAGGCATCGCGTGGGACCCATGACTTTGAAGAATAGTTGTAAGTACAATCATTACTTATAATAGATAAGAAAAAATATTTTGGGGCTTGAGATATTTCTCATGCTACCAGGAAAAAAAGTTCCTTCCTGCAACAACGGACAAAAAAGGAAACGGCGAAGCAAAACATGAATATCACAACATATCTACACAAGGATGCATCGCCACTTTACGTGTAGGTATGATGCAACATATTGACTCGACCTGAACACAATCTGTTAAATTTTTAAATTGTACTCGTACATACACGAGTACAACAGAAGTATATGTAGCAAATGCGATATCATTTTAAGAATTCACCGTGTTTCGATAAGATTGTAGTGTTCAAAGCGAAATATGTATATAAAATTTTACGAAACATTGAAAATGTTTGCAAAAAGTTGTAATTTTGAACTTTCGTAATACATATTACATACATACATACAATGCATTTTAGGAATGAAACTTATTGAATTAAAGAGTCATCATCGTGTCGTTACAGCCCGACATCGAGCCTTGGCCAAAGAATATGGATTATGTTAGCAAGAAGTGGAACTCCATACAAATTTCTTGTGTCTAATATGTAGTTGCATAGTACATTACACAAAGCGGTAATGCCGACTGACAAGCAATGGCTAAGTTCATAACACACAGCGGAATCGCAACATGCTGTGGCAACAGTATCGAAGCAGCATTGCAACAAGTTGTTGTGTTCTGTCTGAACTGCACTCGCATCTAGTCATCCATCAATTGTCAAATTTCCAGTTCAAAACTGACTACTGTCGAAAAATCGTATGAATATGACAGCGCAAGTGTCATTTCAGGATTGTCATCATATGCTGGTCCTAGCCAGCGGAGAAATTTTTGTAATGGAAAAAATGACATTTTTCACAGCATGTTGCGTCCATCAAAAACTCAGTGGAGAGAGTTCATAAAATAAATTGGCAACAGTATGCCAACTGTTGTGTGATATGAACTTAGCCAATGGCTATACTATTGGTCAATACATACAAATCTACTGGCAGAGGCGAAAATTCTATGGAGTGATCACTCTTGTAGAATATCAATCCTCTTTGCCCCGGCTATCGAATAATTTGTTGTGATTTCCAATCAATACCGCAATCGAAGGAGGCTATGCAATAAAAAAAATATTGTTACACAAATTACACTTTCAGTCAGTTAATTTGACAAACAAGGGATACGAGAAGGTAGGCGATAAAAAAAATTGTATTCGAAACACGTCTGCATTGTGTGTGATGATAGCCTCTCTTCATATACATGTTTCCATGTTTCATACTCTCAGTTTGGTACGTTGAAATAAACTCCTCTTAAAATTCAATCCGGTCAGTTATTCCGGATCGATTTTGAATTGTGCATCCGACCGCCTGAAAACCGCCAGAAGGCCTTCAGAACAGAACCGTCCAATTTCTACCTTCACGATCAGGAATTCCTCAACGCCAGGCCTGATCAGTTTTGCCGGAGAGAAATTCCGGAACGTCTGTGGTGAAGGCCAGGCTTAATCAGATTTTGCAACCGGCGCGGCGGCCTGGTTGAAGAGAGTTATACTCAAATCCTTGTATTATAACTTGAACAGGTTCACTCAGCCAAAAAATCGAAAATTAATGGTTGACTACCAGAGACAGTGAAAAGCCAGGCAGTGCCTTGTACCTGCAAGGCATCCTTTCTCGTTTATAGTACTCGTACACACAATGTTTGTTGGGTTAGACGGTCTATTATCTATCGGAAATTGCCTCTAATTTACTTTCATACAATTTCCTAACCCACTCAAGGAAATTTTTCCCTCTTTCAAAAACAAATATGCGACAAATAATTCAGTTGATATTCTCGTCTTGGCTTAGGTACCAAACATTGGCTTCGCTTATTCACCAGAATTGAATTATGAAACTCTGTAGGAATCTTTAAGGTTAGATAATTGGAGGGTGTTTTGGCAAGGAGTTGACTCTATTCAATTAATTTTTCGATTTTCGCTGTGTTCCTTCGTACAAATATGCACACTATACAACTTATGCAAGAATATATGTACTCACAAAGTGGCAAGAATAATTTCTTTGGGCAATAATAATAATAACATGTTTTTTTGCTAGAGCGCATCTTGTCAGGACGAAAAACATCTTAGATGCTAAACATCTTCAAACAGTACCCTGTCTTTATATGTCTATGGCTGTAGTTTATCTGGCATGAAATCACTTTGAAATTTTCTTTTGCAAGTGCTTAAGCGCCTGTAGCGTTATTATCAGGAAATTAGTGCAAGCATGCTTTCAACATACGTGCCATCTTTGTGGGTGCAGATGATTTTATATATTGTAGTTAACATGTGTATAGTGGCATTAAATACATAGTTTGCTAGATATGATATCTTCAGGTTGACGAAGGCACCCGTTTTGCTCTTTTTGATTTGGCGTTTTTTTTTTGCTTCAGTTAATTTTAATAAGATAATTGCCGGTGAAAAAAAAACAAATGCCAGAGATACAAGCGACAAGTTGAGTCGAGGAAAGAATATCACTTAACTTCAAGTATACTACAAGTATACATATCTTATTTACGATGCGCGAATGATTTCTATGCTCCGCTAGGGATGCTCTTGATTTCTTTTTGTATAAGACCCTGCACTCACAACTCGACTCGACTTCCGCTCGACATCGACATGCTCTCGTCATGTTCGCGGTTAGCTGCAACTCGACATCGATCTCGCTTAGAGGTCCCTTACATGTGCATACACATGTTACGTACATACCGCTGAAATCTTCACCCAAACATTATAATGTAGACATCATCCACTTTCCATTAATATAGATTCATCATCATGGCAATATTGTCCCGAGGAACACATACCTTTCTTGGCATATTCTATGGCGAGACAGACGGACAGACAGACATTTGACCGATTTCATAAGGGCTTTTTTTACTACAAAACCCAAAAAACAACAAGAGCCCTGCGTCGCTAAAATCAATGGTAGCGAGGCACATAACATAACAATATAACATGGGACAACGTGGAATACATCAAGAGGGTACAGACAGCCGGGAACTGGACGCACTAGCAAGCCTGGCGATTCTTAGGGAACCAGAAAAGCAAAGGCTGAACCATGACATCAGAAATCTAAAATCGGGTTTGCTGAAACTACTGACGATGGAAATACCCAGTGAAAGGTGAAAGGTTTTTCCATCATCAATCTACCTGTTTGTTTATTGTTTTTATTTGTTACCCAAAATATTGGAAATTCCATCATATCGTAATTAGAGTTGTGAAATCAACAACGTAGTGTTAAGTACTCGTAATTAAAGCTTTTAAGATAAAGAATAAACATATAAGTGTAAGCCATTGTGTTAGGGAAAATAGATGAATTGTGTCGAAGAAGGACCCAACTGGTGTCTGAAATGCGCATTTACTAATAGAAAAGGAAGAATCCCGTCTTAGGAAAAGTCAACCAACGAGTTTTTCTTTTAGCTTAATATTATATTTATTTAGCTTTATTTCGATAAGATGGCTGCTTCGAACCATGTTACAATCTTCTGTAACAATGAGATAAATCGATTGCTAACGAAAAGTACTTCCCATACAAAGTACACTGCTCGTCACCAGAATAGGTTCAAGAATTTTCATTTACGTTTTCTCTCATATCTCAAAAAGTATAACATGTATGTACATTATATTTTTGTTAGATGTTTTAAACTTTCTTTTGTTTAGACTTGATAGTACAAAAATGAGGACATTTCTGTGACTGTACCTATGTCAAATCTTGCTTCGATTGTTTTGTTCACTCAAAACACTACATTTTGTTGGGTCATCAGAATAGGTTCAACGGTAATTCATTTAGTTTGCGATGTGCAGTTGCTATTAAACAGTGTGAAATCTTTTATTTTTAACAATTCCGTTAATGTAGAGTGATTTTAGTGCAAAATGGGTCGCGGTAAACAACTGGATGGCTTAGAAAAGGGTCAAATAAAAGGTTACCTCGAATGTGGCCTAAATCAGCGAGAAATTGCCAGAAAAATTGGTCGAAGTCAAAATGTAGTGAGGAATTTTATCCGAAAAGGTGCAAATTACGGAAAAAAATATGAAAGGATGTCTTTATTCAGCAACAACAGCAACAGACAGAAGACATATTGTCCGAACTGCGTCAAATTCTCGCCACTCTGCATCGCAGATCGGGGAAAAAAGCGGTGTTAAAGCGAGCCTATCAACTGTAACACGTGTAATACCAAATTTCGCATAAATCGATCATAGTTACCGCCAAACCACATTCCTAAA
Organism: Chloromyia formosa; assembly: GCA_964017055.1. Classification (NCBI taxonomy): domain Eukaryota; kingdom Metazoa; phylum Arthropoda; class Insecta; order Diptera; family Stratiomyidae; genus Chloromyia; species Chloromyia formosa. The sequence goes on along the minus strand of OZ024818.1, from coordinate 3,091,497 downwards.
TTTGGGTGAAATTGGCCCACTAGTTCATATGCCTCTCATAGGAACAATGGACTACTAATTACTACTAATTTCAAAGTGGTAAATGTAGAATGAGTAGTTGATTGTTGTTTTTTTTTCAATTGGAAAATTTCCTTAAAAGAAATGATGGCTTAAAGCGGACACTCCTCATAAATAAATAACTGGCGCAACAGTCCAATTTGAACCACGGCCTCGAGATGAGTTAGCATCATCTCATTTTCTAGATCGTGACGGTTTTTTGTGCAGAGGTATGTGATCAGCAACACGCTCAACCGAGTTATTTACCCCATAATGGGTACTCATTTAACAGCTGAGTGGGCTCATAGTCCGACACGTAAATCCCCGGAATCGAACCGGGGCCCAGTGCGTTGAAGTCGAACGTGCTAACCGTTGCGCCATCCGGACTACTGACACTCCTCATAAACCGACAAAATTATTGGTCCCGATGGTGTCCGGTCATGAGAGCGTACACTGTATTGTTTTCTTTTTATATTACAGTAAAACCTGTTCAAGCCGGAACCTGGATAAGGCGGAAACCTGGCTACCCGGAAAAAAATCGTTGGTCCCGTGAATTTTTTCATCATTTTCATATAAATTGAACCTGTATAAGCCGGAACCTGTCTAACGCGAACCCGTACTTCAAAACTGGCGATATTTTGGTCATGTAGAACCTGTATAACGCGGAATTTACCATCGTCTAAATAATTTTCATGAAACCAATCTAAAAAATTTTCATGAAAAACAAAACACAACCACAATGAGACGGCCAATAATTTAATAGCCTTTATCAACAGTCCCTCTTTTGCATGTTCTGGGAAAACGGTAAATTCGAAAAGTTGTTCAAATCGGTTCGAATCGTGTATTGTTTTAGGTTTCAGTACGTGCGATTTGTGAAATCTAGCTGTGTTTTGCTAAAATTTTTGGGATTTTGAATATACAGTACGGTACATAAGTAGCATTTTTTTTACTGTTTTCGTAATTTTAATTGTTTGAAATTCATGCAGGTCATGAAGACATTAACGCTGATAGACAAGATGACGCTCATTGAAGACCACGATAAGGATGTTTCGACAAAGAATTTGCAAGTAAAGTACCAGTGCGGGAAGACGCAGATCTACCAAGTCCTTAAAAATAAGGCCAAATTTAAGGCTGAATGGTTGGCGGGTGCTAGTACGCACATTAAACGGCGACTAAAAGAGGTGGGGTATGAGGACGTAAATGCACGAGTTTACAGATGGTTTGTTGGAGCCAGGTCGAAAAATTTGCCTATTTCCGGTCCGATTTTTCAACAGAAAGCAAAAGACATTGCAAATTCGTTAAATCTACCTACGTTCAAAGCATCGAACAGTTGGCTTGAGAGTTTCCGGAAGCGACATTCGATAACTTTCACTAAGATTTGCGGAGAATCGAAAGACGTATCACAAGTCGATGCAGATAACTGGAAATCAAGAATCAGCGAGACGGTTAAGGGCTACAAAATTAAAGACATTGCAAATGCAGATGAAACTTCGTTATTTTTCCGCGCATTACCGGACAAAACACTTCACTTCAAAGGCGACAAATGTTTCGGCGGAAAACATTCCAAGGAAAGACTTACCCTGCTTTTGTGTGCCTTCGCTGATGGCTCTTTTGAAAAGCCTGTGATTATTGGCAAAGCCCAAAAACCTCGTGCTTTTCGCCATATAGATGTGAGAAATTTGCCAATAACATGGAAGCATAATAAGAAGGCGTGGATGACGACTTCGATAATGGAGGAATGGCTACTCGAGCTGAACGATAAAATGGAAAAACAAGGACGCAAAATCTGTCTTTTTCTTGACAATGCCACTTCCCATCCAAGGATGGAGCTGTCAAACATAAAGTTGATATTATTTCCACCAAATATGACCAGCGTTTGTCAACCATTGGATGCAGGAGTAATTCAAAATTTTAAGATTTTATACCGGAAGCAAATTCTTAGGCATCTAATTTCGAAAATGGACTCCTGCAACAGTGTTGACAATTTGGCAAAATCCATAAACTGCCTGGATGCGATATACTGGAGCCAAGCAGCTGTTGCTAACATTTCAGCAGAATGTGTTCAAAAATGCTTCAAAAAGTGCGGATTCAATACCGACGTCGCTGGCGATGAATTTAATGTTAACGTTACTGAGATTCTGCCTCTACTTATAAGTGCTGATGTCCAAGATGTGTCACCGATTGAATATGTTAATATCGATTCTAATGCATTAACTGAATCAGAGGTAATCGAAGACTTTGATGATTTGGAATTAAATGCGGATGATTCTTCGGAGGATGAAAGCCAACCTGCCAGAACGGAAACTTCAGCTGCTCAAGCATTAGAAGCACTGCGGACTGTTGAGGATTATGCTGCGGAAGCTGGGAATGCTGCAATCCTAACCAACATTTATGCTGTTAGAAGCCAAATCGAATGCGATCTTTTGCAAACGAAGAAAAAACAGACCACCATCCCGAACTTTTCCCATCAATAATTTGATTATGTTATATATATTTGTTTTGATATACATGTCATATTTGTGTTTAAAACTTTGAATAAGATTTCTTTCTGTTTCATTTTTTTTTAAACCATAATCAGCGTATGGAATTACTCATAATAAATACATTTAAGATGAATTAAACAAAATCGTTTTTTTTATTATACAACCCTCTATAAGCCGGAAACCTGCCAAGGCGGAAAAATTTTCGGGGTCCCATGGGATTCCGGCTTGGACAGGTTTTACTGTATATAGTTTTATGTTTTCTTCGAAAGACTTTGATACTATATAATTCGAATGAATAGCTGAGTTGGCTACGATTACTGCCAGTCTAAAGAAAAGTCCCCTTACCGTACCTACTGCATATCCTCTTACATACATAAGTACGTCTCGATCTCAGTAAATTGCTATGTGCAATGTACATATGAGTATATGGAGTTACGTATATATGTAAAACTTAATCGTTAAGGAAATTTATTTATTGTTAATTTAAGCCACCATTTCGAGGTCACCAAATTTCAAACACACTGTACTATATTAGTCATTCATATTTTGATGAAGAATTTCTATAATGCATAAGCATAATAACGCTTGAACATTGCTGCCACCCAAATAGTAATGGAATGGCGAATAAAGGTGAAAGTGCCGACGAGATTCGGCCTTTTCCATTGCAATTTGCAAATGAAACTTTCGCTACAACTTCATAAAAGGTACCAACTACATTTGGTCACTCACACAACAACTCACAAGGTATACGTAAACGAACTTTCTCTTCTCTACTAAACATCATTATCATCTTTAGTGTCATCAACGAACATTATGGACGCAAGGTGCATCCAAAGTTGGAAATTACACTGACTGCACGGTACACTTCCGAACCATTAGGAACAGCGATGAGTAGTACACATTAAATGTATTTTTTGTAATGCAGTAACAGTTGGGAACTGATTCAATGGGTCATAGGCGGAAATGCGTATACGAGTATATATGTTTTAATACTGGTATATTTGTACAGCAGAGTGAAGTTTTCGTTTTCATCTGAAGCATAAATTTATTAAAAGTAACTGAAGTTCACAAAACGCAGGGAATATGTGACAGATGTAGCTAAATACCAAGTGTTCATATTTTAAATAAAAATTATTACAACATGGCGCACTTTACGTGACAACTTCAACAAAGTTAAAACAATTATAACTTAACCGGAATCGAAAGAATAAATGTCTGTGCAGAGTTTGGCCATTGCTCATGTCAGCATGGTGGATTGTTGTGCAAGCATTTAAAAAGTTAATAAAACGCATGCAAAGCTAAACTAAATTCAACTGTTTTATAAAATTGTATTTAAACCGAGACCGAAGCTGTGTCATATGGAATAAAAGTGCATTTCCTATGGCTGAAGGTAAACATAGTCTTCATTCCCAAAGCGGGGAAAAGTTCACATGCGGGACCAAAAGATCTTAGGCCCATTGGTCAATCCTCCACACTTGTTGAGATTCTGGAGAGGCTAATCGACATCCACCTGCGAAGTAAAATCCCAATAGATCTATTTTCAGCGTCGCAGCATCCTTTTACCAAGGGAAGGTTGATAGATACAACACTTTATTGTGGGTGATACCGAGAGGTCTCTTAGTTTAAGGAGTATACCATGGTTACGTTTTTGGACACTGAGGCAGCTTTCAATAAGGTCATGCCTACGGCAATCACCGACGCTCTTATGCGACTAAGTATGGATGGCTCTCTGGTTGCACTTATCAACCTGATTTTAACATCGAGGGATATGTACATATATCATCGAAATTAGAGGCTTCATCAGCATGTAGGAGCGTATGCAGGGGTACACCATATGGTGGTACGTTCTCACTACTTCTGTGGAATATCACGATGAACAGATTGCTCATAGACCTGGAGGAGGTGGGTTGCATGGTTACAGTCTCTGCTGATGACGTCTCGGTTGCTATTTACGGTAAATTCCCTGGTAAGCTCAACGAAGTTATACAATACGCGCTATCCCCACTAATAAAGTGGGAAAATGAATGCGGTCTTGCTGTCAGTCCTAGTAAAACCAGGATAGTACTATTTACAAGGAAACATAACATTCCGGCAGTTACTTGTAAGAAGTAAGACTAGTCTTTTTCTGATAGGGCAAAATTCCTGGGTCTAATATTTAATAGGAAACTAAAAATTAAATTGGACTTAACGGCTGACATGCATCCCTTATTATTTGACATTTTAGCTTACATTTTTAACTGTCGACTGTCATCGGTATTGGAAATTAATTGTTTTGGCATTGGGAATTTTTCACTTTTAAATTGATGTGTGAAGATTTGCCAAGTTCAATCAGGATTTCAATCGCGATTTCAAAAGGATTTCATGAAAGGATTTCATGTGTCCTTGCTAACTATCGAGTTTTCGTATGGCTATTAAAATGTATGCGAAATCCAGTAGTTTTCGAGGAGATTTCGCCGAAATTCCATTTTGAGAGATTGCAAGCCCAGTGTAAGGCCGACCGCATCTTGTGGCGTAGGCAAAGCAGCCCGCGCGGCGCGCACATGGCATTGTTGTTGTAACAATTGCCAAAATCACATTTTACAACAACAATGCTATGTGCGGCCGACTTAAATGTAGTATAAGCAACTATTGGATATCTTATAATTAGTTATGAAGTACTTTGGGGACACTTCATTTGATTTGCAGTGTTCAATTTTTTATTCAACGTCCAACTTATAGAACAACGATGGAATGGATGAACCAAATTAGCTATTAATCAAATTAACTCCCCATTAACGACTAACGCAACGTTGTAAAAACTATGTGTTGAGTCTTCGCAATGTTGGTCGTTAATGGCATAGTTAATTAGGTTAACATATAATTTGGTTAACCCATTATTGCCTAATGGGTATTTAAATGCCCATAAAACCACAGTGCATTTAAATAGGTATTTCTCATTATAGGTTAGAAATTTCACTTTCATTCCTTTTATATTACTTACTCGTAGATTACGGATAGTGCCGCAAATACTTCTTTAGAAGGAATTCGGAATAATCAGGGTTACTTAGGGGTTTCCCCAGTCGAAAATCAAGAAATTTTTGGATTCCAGTTTGGACATTACTCCTTTAGATTCTCTGAAATGTCGCTTTCACGGCACATAGAGATGGCGACGTACCAACGTCAACGAAATCACCTTGTCCTGAGCAAATTGCTCTTCGGTACGGTGGTACTGGCATAACAACTTCCAAAGTTCTTAAACTGTTTTTTTTTATCGCAATATTTTGACCATGATTGGAAAAGTTGCCAGTGCTTACTCAGATTTCAAAAATCGCCAAGACTTTCAGATCCTTCTTTCGCACCTAAAAATGGATAAATGTTACCTTACTTTGACAGCCATATTTCGCTTATTTGTTCACTAGAGGGAAGGATGCCCCACTTGGTTTTAACAGAAGTTAATTAGAATACAAAGAATTTTATGATACATGTTTCAGAATAATGATGGAGTTAGAATGAGTAGTCCGGATGGCGTAACGGTTAGCACGTTCGCTTTCTACGCACTGGTCCCACGTTCGATTCTCACTAAATGCAACAGTTTTCGATTAAAAGGGGGTTTACGTGTCGGACTATGAGCCCACTCAGCTGCTAAAATGAATAGAGTACCCATTTATGGGGTAAATAACTCGGTTGAGCGTGTTACTGTCACACACCTCTGCACAAGACACACCGTCACGATCTAGAAAATGAGATGATGCTAACTCATCTCGAACCCATGGTTCAGATTGGACTGTAGCGCCAGTTATTTATTTTTTTATTTCAAGAATGGGGTACATTGGAAATCGAACCAAACAAAATCGGTTGCACTCCAAAAAAATATCGTTCCGGGATCCCTGCGTTTAGATCGCGCTATTTAATTCGGGAGTAAGCCATGGACTTCTGTCAAAATCCATAAAAAAACACTTAATCCGAATTAAGTCGAGTGGCCTAAATACGGGGACTAAGGCGGAAAGGATTATACATGTATGTTAATTGGAAAATTAAATTAAAAATTTAATATATGAATGTATAACAATATGTTAGCAAATAAATTGGAATATAATATAATAAGATAATGTAGTACATACAACATACTATATTTAATTTCACAGGATTTCATTTGAAGCTTTGCAAGAACTAATTGTCTCTCCTACTAACCCGAAGTTTCCACACTTCTTAATGCTAAGCAAACATTTTTTTTAAACAAATTTTTAAATCGATTTCTTCGAAAAGTGTTCTATTGAAATTTACATCTCCGTCGCTCACAAGAAAATGTCTCGTACAAGCAAATGATCAGGGCAATGGCGTACAATACAACGTCCTAGTGTCGGCGGCAGGAAAATGAAACAGGCAAACATGAGTCGAAGCTCCTTTATAATTAATCAGGCACGTAGTAATAGTGGAATATAGACAGGTGCACTACCACAGGTAAATAAAGAAGTGAAATCTGTTTTAGTTCATTTTCGTATTTCGCTATATGTATGTGCATAGTGGTAGTAAGGAAGTAATGCAGTGGACATTTTTCCTCGCTCATGGAAACTTTAAAATGATGACTTGAAAAAGGCGCATTGCATCTGACAGCATTGTTCGTGAAAATTTCTATGATAAGTTCCAGTTATCCTTATAAAAATGCATTACCAGAAATCTCTGATACCGGGTTTTAAAGATACATTGGGATTTCGACGAGTTTTACATTAAAAATAACGAAACCGGGCACGAGTCCGGTTCTAGTGGTGATACAAAAACTACAAATTTGTAACTGGGATATGCATTACAACTGTGCTTCCTATAAGGTCAGCTTGTACAGGAGTTAGCCGATGAGGTTAATATGAAGGAACTTTGCATGGAAGGGAGGGAGGGAGTGTACTCCTATCACTAGGGTAGGTTTACCAAAAATTTGGGTTATTCTCAGAAAGTATTAACTGCACGCACTCGGTGGCCGTGGTCCTTCGGTCACCGCTCTACGATACTAATCTAGAGCTCGGAGTTCAAATCTTGGCGTGATCAAAAACTGCCTGTGTGTACTAATAGAACTCTCACAGTACTCTGAGCTTGTCAGTATAAAGGCGACGCGGATAGGAGGTGCATGCTAGTACTCTTCCATGTGGCCCAGTTAACGGCATAAATTGGTTTCGGAGAATGCAGTTGCCAGCATGCACCTCCTGCACATGGCCACGAACGTCGTCGTGGACGGGATTCGAGCCCGAAACGCCGGTAGTCAAACATGAGACTGATGCCTCAACACACTGCGCTACCGGTCGCCCCTAAACTTGAAACTTTTATGATAATCTTTAATATATTTAATTAATTTTAATTTATGCCAACGAAACGTCAACTGGGCCACATGGAACAGTTGACGCGCTATGCCCCACAAGGGGTTAGGGCAATTGAGTTAGTTAATATATAGTAGATTTGCGGGCCTAAAAGTGTATTACTAAAAGAATCATCTACATGTTAAATTTTATAATCATACTGCGATATACACCATATCCGGCATACTCTTCTATGTCAAGCGAAAGGAACACTGAAAGAAAAATCCATTGTTAATTTAACTATTTTCTGTGGTACTTGAACAATTGATCCAAAATTGTGATATTAAATAAGGAAAATTATTGATTTTACTACCCAGTAGTTGTTATTTTAACAATTTGAAAATTGTTAATCGCCAATTTAATTATTTGTTACAAATATTGTAAGAATAAATCTGATAAATTGTTAGTTTACAACATCGGGGAATAAGAAATTGTCAATTTATCACATAAATTGTCTTTGAACCACTAAATATAAGAAAAAAGGGGGCAATCAACAACTCTCATACTTAGCTAACAATTTTCCGTTGTTGAAATCACCACGAATTGCTGTATCGTTTGTTTGGGAAGTTCTTTTTTATACATATCAACTATTTTCCGTTGTACAAGAACAACGAACAACCGGGAATGAAATTCGTCGTGGATGCGTAGCAAGAAAAAAGTAACGGTTTAAGAAAAAGTGTTTGTCGTGCATACAACATGTGTATTTAGTTTCGTTTTGTGACTGTGAAAGTTAGATTTGTGCTTTTTTGTCAAAAACTTTTGCGTATAAAACGTAAATATAACCATAATAATATTAAGTTATGATTGATCTGATCGCATCGAGCAGAAATTATTTCGAGATTGTGAATCTACGGTTCTACTAACTTGGATAGTATTCTTGAAGTGTTGATAAGTAATTATTATTTGGTTCACATTGTTTCTTTTGTGAAGTGAAATGGATAATTTCATCACGCAATCGCCAATTGAGGTGGCCGTATCTGGTCATCAGTTAGAACCCAATCAAGAGGACTCCAACCAGCAAATTACGTGTGAAAACTATAGTCTAACAGTTCTGGAACCATCACAGTTCACATCGCAGTTCAACGAACTGTACAATTTACTCCTTAGTTGGGGACATTGCGACTTATATGGTTACTTCGTGGATAATGATATCAACATTAATTCTTTAAAATTAATGACGGAGAAAGATATTGACGAAATTTACATCGGACGAAAACTTGGCATGAAAATTGACTTCCGGCAAAAATTATGTATGCTTAGCGTGAAGAACATGAAATTGGAATTTACTTGAAATTCACAATAACCGCTTCTTCTTACGAAAAAAAATTATTTCAGGGAATTTCGAATCCTAAAGTTTCTTTTAGCAGAGAGGCTATTCGAGAAATTGTTCAGGAAGTCCTAGCACAAAAATCATTAGTTCGAGCGGGATCAGAAAGTGGATTCAGTGCTTCAAGTTCATATTCGCAGCCTTCATCGCCAATAAGTTTAGTCGAATTTGCAAGCTTCGTAAGTTTACGTGAATACTTACTCTACAGAACTAATTTGCTGGTGTTTGTTTCTAGAATATTGACACCGTTATTGCCAATTGTCCTTCACTACATTTTGTCAGAATTTGAGCAAAAAAAAGTATCGGCGAAACATCAAGAAACATTCTAGTAGACGCGATTATTTCTTGGTACATTAGTGAAAATCGCCAAATTACCAGGAAAGATTTTCAACATATTGCGGAAGTTATTGCAAGACGATTTAATGATGATAAGGTGCATTTTCAAATTTCTGCCGGATTCCTGTTTTCTCTAAATTCTCTTATATCTGTACGTTTTTTAGGAGTTATTCTACAGGAAACCTCAAAACGCAAATGAGAACCCGAGTGGTATACTTTACCACAAATACAACAATACCAGACGGCGACTCAAAAAAATAGGCTTAGCTCCAAAACAATCTTCAGCAAGGACAGTAAGTCCTGCAGACTCTGTTTTTACCAACGAACTAGCTACTCAAGAGTCGGATAATGATGAAGGTGTTTTTTTTTTCATTTTAATACTAACCCATCCTTCCACGTTGTATTCTATTATGCTGTTGATGCAATGCATAACTTGCTTGAAGGAATATGTCATTATGACATAACCCAAATTCTTATAAATTATATTTCAGAAAAAAAATTCTTTAATTTGGAAACGTTAAACAATAGGGTTCAATACTTTAACTACGGTGCTATCGAAATAGGAAATATTGCACCTACTATAACAGTAAATCACTTATATAAAATGAAGTTGAATATGTCCGCTACGGAAATGTGGACTTTTATCCGTCTGCTTCCTTTGATGATTGGTGACCTAATACCAGAAAATGATGACTGCTGGCAGTTATTAATTCTTTTGAATATAATTTTAGAGACCACCTTAAAATCGAATTGCACCAGCGATAATATTAAAATGTTGCCAACATTCATTGCAGACCATCACAAATTATACAAGCAATTATTTGGAACTTCACTTACACCGAGATTTCACTTTTTAGTGCATTATCCCCACATAATAGCGAAGGTAGGATCCCTAAAAAGTATTTGGAGCTTGCGCTTTGAGTCGAATCACAAGTAACTAAAAAGTTACTGTCAGAATATAACATCCAGGAAAAATCTACCTGTTTCATAAGGTAAAAAATTTTGTCTAAATTTTTCGAGTACTATACTTAAAAATGAAGGTTTTCCTTCTGAAATACTCGAGTTATCAAAAAGCATGCATTCTTTAGTCGATGTTATTTTCGCGAATATTTCTCCAGAAAATAGGGATTTATGCAATGGCGAATATCACGAGTCTGTTAAATTTAGAAATATATCGTATCAGAAAGACCAATATCTAAGTATTGATGGAAATTCCAGTGACGTTGAAGTTTATCGGGTAGTTGGCTTCGTCAATGAAAAGGTAAACATCTTATGTGTTTGTGAAAAGGTTTTAACATCTGCATACAATAAACATTACCAGGCATTGGAAATTGTTGGGACAACGAATATATTTTTTCTTTTTGATATTGACAAATTTGATGGGCCTCCAGGTAATATATTTATTACTTGTATTAATAAGAAAATGTATAAACCGAAGTATTTTTGAACGATATACCACGGCTCAAAGAAACTAGTTGGCAAGATTACAAAACTATATATTATATTTATTATATGCATTATTAACATTATTATTATTATTATGGTAATAAAAAATCCTAAAAGTTATACAGTGCTTTTCATTACATTCATTTCAGATTAAAGCACCCATTTACTACTTACACAATATACAATTTTTGCTTCAATTAACAATATTTAATTGTTAAGCAACAATTTTTGGTTAAAGATTTAATATTGTCAGCCAACCACACATAATAGTTAAAGAACTATGAACATTGTCAGCCAACAACAGATACTAGTTAAGCAGCTATGAAAATTGTCAGCCAACAACGCATACTAGTTAAACAACTATGAATAGTGGTTGTTTACTTTTTAGCACAACGACAGTTGTTGATTCAACAACAAATCATTGTAGATTGCAAAATAGCAAACAATAATTTCTAAATTGTTAATTCAACTATTATTCGTAATTGACGCAAAAACAACTAATGAAAATTGTTGATTTTACCAAGCTTTTTCTTTCAGTGAAGGAAATCATGAGAGGAAAGGCACGATGTCATCTTAGTATATATTCATAGGATATGCTCTCATAAAAATTCATACAAATGATAAAACACAATTGTAGCTGGTGCAATATTATTTTAGCAAATCCTTTTTATGGATGCTACGGAGGCAGAGAAAGAGTGAGGGGATTGGGAGAGTTACCGGCTATAACGAGCATATACGAGTAAAATGACTTGTAATCAAATATTGACTTTGGCCATCAATTTTCATGCGATACCAAAGGTCAAAACTACACTACTTTCAGTAGCGGGTCATCATTATATCCAAATCTTAAAAGCCAGACTTCTTACATAACATACATTCTTCGAGTTTCGGAGATACGGAAAAAGTGCATATACATATATAGGTACATACTTTGTTGCTTGTGACAAGCATAGATTTTTGTGGAAGATTTACAAGTTTTATCCGAATATTTCTCAATGCTCGCGTAAAATATTCATTTGCTTTCCTCGGCAGGCCCAGGGAAGGGCTCAGTGCAACAAACAAGTCCAATACACCACAAGTAGGAAAGTCATCCTACGAATGTACTACTCATACAAAAGTTATTTTGAATTTCACGGGAACAATTTGGAAATATGTTGTTTGTACCGTCATTCGTCTTCTTTCTAATGACTGCTCAGTCTCGGGTGGATCAAACATCCTTTTTGTTAGTTCGACTTGCATGATTTCGTCGAGGTACATAGACCGTTATTACAACTTCCACACTGGACGAACCCTGAAAAGTTTGTTTCGGCATGAAATATTTATAGATGAAGAACTGATTCAAATTACAGGAAACGGTGGGTTACTTTCTATGTAGCTTATGTTAAATGTAAAATTTTGAGGTAATTGTATTAATTCTCGTTCAAATCAACAGCTTCATGATCAAAATTATATTTTTAGCACTAATATTATAATTGTCCCCTATTGAGTACAACCAAGGTGCAGTGCAGACCCATTGAAGTGTTCCCAGCGCCCGCAATTGTTCCCAGTTACAAGTCTCCCCTACAGCTCTTGGACAATGTCAGTTGATGGCATAGCAAAACTCTCCTCTAGGCGTCAATTTTAAGAGTTTTTCTAATGTTCGGAAATAGGTGGAAAAGTTGTACAGCAAAACAGCACCAAACGACACTAAAGTTCATACTTTTAATTCACAACGGGTGAAACGAGCGTGAAAGTCATGCCGGCGACACGACCAGAAAAATTCCGTGACAAATCCCTTTTGGGGAAAACGCAGTCATTTGATTTTCTCCTTCTTTGCCTTCTCTAGTACAAACGTGTAAAAGTCGCATTTTTCGCGTCCCTTGTGACGAGAAAATTTGTAGCAATGTTGAATACATGTACAAACATTTGATCCGGCCGTAAGAGACAAATATTCTTATGCATAATTTAGAAATTTTCGACTTGGTTTGGTGTAATATCCAAAGTCAAATTCGCATTATTGGAACTTTTCTTGTGACACAGTTCCATGACGTTTTAAATGGAGACATTGTCAATCCATTTTGGGATGCGTGACAACTCGCTGAATAAAAATCTGTAAAAGTTGCATTGGCATTCAGAGTTTACGTGAGTGATGTGAACATTTTAAATAATTATGTTTGGGATACAATCTTTTATTAAATATGTGTTTAAATATTCCGCACTGTGTTATGGGGCGTATAAGCCACAACCTTTCGCGGCTGCGTATTTTTACAAAACCGTGTTCAGTACGTCCCCAAGCCAATGATCAAATCGATACGATTTTTACAGTTACTAAATGGCCAAAAACCCGTATCTATCTTGTCCCCTTGAGGGGAAATGCACTATCAAGCTTCACTCAAGTAATTTCCTCTTTAGGAACTACAAGTCCCCGGTTTTTGCCTTGGCTCTTATTACCTAAAGCGAAAATGAACTCTGAAGCCGCATTCAAGGAATTTTCGCTTTAGGAACTATAGGAATCCACAGTGTGTGGCTTCTTGGTTCTTATCGCCTAAAGCGGAAATGAACTCTGAGGCCACACACAAGGAATTTCCACTTTAGGAATTACAAATCGTCGTGTGTGTACGAGGGTATCCATTAGAGAAAATTTACATTAGTTTCCGCAACAATGGGCATTGATAGAGTAGCTGGCTATAGTAAAGGTTTAGTAAACCAGCTTCACTAAGCCTTCTGCAACAGCGGCAGATTTCAATCCAATTTCTAATCAAAGATTCCCACTTATGGAATTGAAACATCAAATTTATTTTACGTCAAACGTAAAAATAATCCAAATTGAACCCATAGTACAAACATCAAACATTCCGTTTTTAGTGAGCATGATGGGTTCGTATATAATCTTTTTCGGCTGTATTCAAACGGATTGAAAAGGCATTGAACGATATGGGTGGGGTGAAACGATTTAAATTGTCTTATAATTTATTCATTAGTACAGCACCCTCTATAAAGTGTATGCTGTAAGCGTCAATGCTCTATATCTCTTAAACCACAAACACATTCGATAGAAACGTGTTACTTCCCTTAAACATCCCCAAGAAGTCTGGACTTCTTCGGACTATATATTTGAAACGTAAAAAAAAAACAACGAAGTAAAAAAAACCTAAATCGGAACATACTCATAAAATGAAATTTAAGGCAAGAAAGAATCTATCTGTTACATATGTATAGAATGGCATACAACCAGAAACCATCTACTGACAACCCTTATTCCTTATCCACTGTGGAACGGCTGATCCCAAGCATATGCCCATATTATCATGTGAGGCATATGTGTGTAGGCAACAGTATGAAACGAATACTGTACATATATGCAATACTTCTGTACATTAAGAAATTTTATTGCTGATACTTGAGCCGACTTTCTAAAATTGAGATTGCTGCTTGGATCACGACATTCTTTTCTGGCAAATTCGCACTATGACAATTTCATCTTCTCCTTAAATGCAGTAGTCTTCTGTTCTTCTATTGCAATCCAAAAATGAGATGTTCCCAAAGTACAAGAGTTTGCCTAAATTAACATGTCTTGGAGATGATGGTCTTTAAATATATTGAATGTGGATAAAACCATCCATTTTTGAGAGGGAGGCATTCGAAAATGACAGTCTAAGTGCGCCCACAGACTATCGAACTCCAACTGCAACTCAAACAAGAACATGGTACAAGTGGTTTATGTAAAGTGTGTGTGTGTGTATCTTGATTCCGAGGATATTTGTACGAGGTTCGTGTTGGAGTTGGAGTTCGTGTTCGACAGTCTGTGGCCGGGCTAATGTATGTATATGTCTTAGGCTTTTAGCGAAATTCGTCATTTCGTGAAATCGCCCGGCAAAAACTGTAGAACCTTAAACACATCGTTTGCCGGCCGTTTGCAGTGCCGGCAAATATGGTAACATTGCCATTGCACTATAAGCAAGCCGGCATCTTAAGAAACTATGTATATGTCCAAACTATATGTCCATATGAAACTATTATTTTCAAAGGACTTTTGTAGTGTAATAGTCACCTAATAGTCGCCATACATTATCCGATCCGTCGTCCGATCGATCGGCCGATGGATCGCCGCAAAATATCTGCCGATCTCCACTGCACACACACTGAGCGATTTTCGTGCGATGCGATAACGAATGACAATTCAAAAAATAGGTTATGATTCACTCCCAATCCAACCTAGATTCATTTTTGTTAACTATTTGGATGTGTGTGGTATTTTCGTATACCACATATTTGATATATCAATTGCAGTGCCATTTAAATCATTAGAATCCTTGAAATTTCATCATTTAATAATTTGGTAATTTGACATTCACTTGCGATAATCACATACACTACCCAATCGATCGCACGAAAATCGCACTAAAATATCGGCAGATCAAAATTGATCGCCCGATCGGTGCGATTTCCACATACACACGCCAATCCGTCGGCCGATATTGATTTCGGGCGACGGATCGGCCGATCGATCGGTGTGTGTATGGCACGTTTAAGAAAAGATTTGCGACATGAACGTTGCTTGTTTCAAGTATTGTACTACTTTTCTAACAAGCTTGCACACCTTCCCCCTTAGGCGGCTGATATCATTCATAAAAGTTCTTTTAAAAAATCGTGCGTCAAAGATATTTGTAAAAGAGCTTTTCAGTTTCTGATCAGCACATCAGATCAGATTATCGTCAGTTATTTCTACAGATTTTTCGTCAATTTTTCTTACAGATCATCAGTCATCGTCAGTTTATCCAATAAGATTCTTGTCCATTTTTGCGTCGGCGGCCATTTACCAGATATTTGCTGCGTTTTTTGGCAGTCCAGATCAAATGGAGAACAATAATCGCACGCATTAAACTAACAACCAACTCTATCCAGAACAATTTTGTTAGTGTAACGCGTGGAATTGTTGCTCTGATCTAGACTGTTGGAAAAACGCAGCTATTGTAACATATTCCATATTTAAATGGAAAGTCTTCACTTTATACAAAAATTAAAACATACAATTTTTTAAAAGAAACTGCCTTTTCCAAAATTCAAAATTACACCTCTTGTTGGATACCCCTTTACATGATCTTTGTGACCAATAAATACATTATCGTTTAATTTAATTTAAATAATTTCGAGCGAATTTTTCTGAATGACAAATTTTTTGATTTAATACAATTATATTGCAATTTCAACAGAAATTTATGTATATTGGAGACCCAATATTTCCTCTTCGAATTAAGGCCAAACAAGTTTCAAGGCTCAAATACTTTTACCTAATAGCAGTCATATTACAAAAAAAAACATAATTCTTCATATGGTCGCATTTGAGACTTTAAAATAAAACACGACGCAAGTTTATGCTTCGTTCATGTCATCATCATGTAGGGTATCATTGTTTTATCCTGTTAAAGCCTTACACCATATTTCAAGCTACCGCTAATTAGCTGGGTTTGTATTTCATCTTAAGATAATTTTTCAAGTACCAGGTAACCGGTGAATAACCTCCTCTTTGCTCCTTGCCGTCACTAACGCCAATGAGTTTTCAAGGTGAGTGTAATTATAACAACCAGCAAACATCCTCTCACTTGACATTCTAATGAAATCCTTTTGCACTGTGCTATAAATCACCTAAAATGCTAAATGTGTACATAGAGCTTAAAGGAAACGGCAATTCTTATTTGTCTATCTATTCCATGGTGTCATTCAAATTCTTGGTGTTTCAGATGAACAGCAACGTCAGGCGACTCTCGGTCATCGAAAAACGGAACTGCTTGTTTAAATTACATTAGGCTTGGCTTATTGTGTTATGAAAACAGACAGGACGATAATTCTTCCTAGCTCTATAGATCTCTGCGCTCATGTCATCATATCATGATACTCGTATTTAATATATTGTTAATTTATGGTCTTGATTGTTTTTTTTTAAGTGTGGTCGCATTGCGCCCATATTGAAACGGATAAAGGATGCACATCATATTAAAGAGAGTTTCCATGGAACAATACCAAATCCGATATAGGATAGGTCTATGGTTATATACTTGTCACCCAAACTGAACGTTGTAGATTGTAGAACTTACCTTGAATCAAACTTCGTTCCATCAGTTAAAGTACCCGTATAGTGCATAGTCAGCATATCCCCACTCTTCGATTTTTGCTCACATACTTCCGGAACGCTAACAACATCCATTTTAAGTTCGCCGCAAATGACGACGGCGAAAAGGCAGGAAACGATTATGCTTGATTTTAGCATTTCTGTAAAAATACAAAAACAAAAATTATTTACTAAATATTCGTATTAAAGTTGTTTAGAGTGCATTCAATATTGGAGATATGTAAACGATGGCAGTTAGTGGAGCAAAGTGACTCCCGTAGATATTATTACTGTACTCGTAGACATGTCGTACATGTATAGTATATACATATATGTATAGGGAACATGCATGCATGAATATTATAAAAAAAAATAGTGGAAACGTATAGTAAATGAAGTTTTTATTCAATGCGTGGCAACAATAGTCGCACTTTTATAAGGAAAAATGTGAGCGCTGCAATCATACTTTTTGCAAAATGTACTATAGGGTAAAACAATAGCTACATAAAACAATGGGTGGTCAGTTGCAAACAAGATTTTACTTAGATTAACTTCATTCTGACTTCAGACGATTACAGTAAACCCTCGTTATAACGAACTCGAGGGGGCTGAACAACCAGTAGTTCGTTATAACGAAGTTCGTAATACCCAAATAAAAAAAAATTGCAAAGTTTTACTCTGCTTTTCCCTTAACCCTTTGTAATGAACCATATTCTGGCCTAGTTTTGCTGCTTCCGCCGGCAGATTGAAGGTAGTGCCTGATGAGTAATGGTCTGTCGGTGGTACGAAACCAGAGGCCGAGGGCCCCATTACCCCTGAACTCCGATGCGAGCGCGAGGGCAAGTGAACCGTCCTCCAACAATTTCATCCTTATCGCCTCATTTTTTTATTCCCCATTTTTACCTCCCCTGTTTGTGTTGCCTTTTCCCAATGCCTATTAATTTTTGTTATACGTAAAGGACAGGGGCAACGAGCGGCGAAACACCGCTCACGTCTCCCGAACTGAGCTACAGCAAACAAAGGCCGCTGCTTAGCTTGTTGAGGAGCCTTTTTCTTCGCCAGATGGCACAACCTTCACGGTCATTATGCTACCTTAGACTCCGTCACCACGGGCATCTTCGGATGCCCACCAAACCGTCCCGTACACCTTTTAAAATTTAGATATTATGTTTGGTAAAAGGGGAAAAATACTCATATTACGTCACGCTTATCAAGATATCATATTTAGACTGTCGGTAAATATTTAAGGTTTTGAGCCAGTTCTTAACGCTTTTGTTCGTTAAGGAAGGTACTAATCTCCGTTTGCGTGCGAAATCTCATACAAAAAATTACAAAAATCCGATTCGCACGAAAATTTTCGCTCCTCTCGATACTCAGTTCTTCGCTCAAAAAATTACAGTGGTGATCGCCCTCTTTTAAATGAGAAGGGGAAATTCAAGTGAAGTGTAGAGCGCCGCGAATATGTGCTCTGTGCAAGTCAACACTGCCACTATTTCGTGGGAGAGATAAGTGCAACATTTTCGCGCGAGGAGGTTAGTACTAGCCTTTAGCAAGAAACCACCATCTATCTGTTCGCTGATGTTGTGTGTTTAGAAATCTCTAAAGCTCGACATACACGTCGAACGTGGAGGTCGCAAGCGAAGCCTGACTTTCTGTCTACCTGGTTAGTGTAGTGTTTTGCAGGCAGAGGTCATGGCAATTTTGGAATCTCTAATCTGTTTTAGGACGACATTTCATAACTGCTAGAGATAACGTCAACAGTGGATAATTGTCGACCATCCCCGTCTGAATTGAGGAGCTACTTTAACATTGTCCTGTGCTGGAAGGTAACTGTCACGCTGATGAGCTTGCCAGACTGGGTTATTTGAATAAGGTCCAACAATATGGTAATATCCGCCTATTGCTTCTTGCAACTGATTGTCAAATTTGAAGCGATTAACAGAGGAACAGAGCCAATGCAAGATATATTGATGGCAATGCCTGCCATACAACTAAATCACTGTGGCCCATATTGGACGTCATCCGATCTGAAAATCTACTGTCGTTAAGCAGTAAGTGGACATTCCTTTTTTAAAAAACTACTGAACGGATTGAAAACCATGAGTGAAAAAATTATTGACATGTTTGAAATGTTATAAAAAGTGTTTAAGACAATTTTTTTTTATAAAAACCTCCCGGGACAACCTTTAGGCTGCGCGCATGTTGGCTCACGTTCGCGTGTCGCGTTCACGTGTTTTATGTAAAACGGTTTGAGTCTATGGTTTTCAACCAAAGATGCGAATCTGTCAATTTTATAGATGCTCGGCTGTTGTCGTATCACCAAATTGGATTCATTATTGTGTATTAACGCCAATAATTTAGTATGAAATGTGTGTTTATGCACATCCTACTACTACCCAGTCGTTTGTTTTGCCACTCAAATGTTACCTAATTATCCATTTTAAAGTACAATAATGAACTCAATTTGTTGATACGACAATAGCCGAGCATTTGCCATATTGACAGATTCGCATCTTTGGTTGAAACCCATAGACTCAAACCGTTTGACATAAAACACGTGAACGCGACACGCGAACGTGTGCCAACTTGCGCGCAGCCTTATTGTTGTCTGCAATAAAAAAAAATAAAACTGAAACATAGATGGCTGCGCCCACAATTCTAACTATGTGTAATTTCCGGGTAAAAAAAAATAGGCAGCTCCTATCAAACAACATTTGTCGATAAAATAGACGTCACATACGAGAACACATGGAAGTTTGCTAAGTGTTTATAGTGTGCATTTGAATGATTACCCCGCATTCGATGCTTCCTTATCAACTCAACGCCGTCCCGGTACTGGCTATCGCTAAATGAACAAAATTATCATCATCGCTCTTCACAATGCATGTCAGAAAAAGTTGATAGTGATATTAGTCCATTTAATTGTGAAATTTACTATTCGCCTTAAAGGCGGGTACTAGCCTTTTCATACGAAAATGTTGCACTTGTCTCTCCCATTAAAATGTGACAGTGAAAATTTTCACACAGCATGTATCCGCGGGGTTGAACTTCCCTTCCTACTCAGAAGGTTTTTAAGCAAAATAAGGTGCAACGTAATTGTTTTCGCGTGAAAATTGCTCATAATAATCTGGAGACTTTTTTCTTCGAATGAAATTGTTAGTACTGTTACTTTTGACAATATTCATAATGTTAACATCGCAAAAAAATGCAAAAGTGCTTATTCGACACTGGGTTGTAGCCGTATCTGAGTTGCTAAAGGTGCGTTTTGCTTGGCACCACTCTGCGTCGATCGCAGGCGACGATCAAAAAGATACATACAAATAGTGCTTCGTGCTCTATGGCTTGATCGTTAATCGCAAACAATATGCGACGATCGTGTGTCTAGCAAAACGCACCGTGATATGACTAGAAATAGAAAGTGTGTATATACAGTGCTGGAAGAAAAACGTTGCTCAAACTTT
This sequence comes from Chloromyia formosa, assembly GCA_964017055.1. Classification (NCBI taxonomy): domain Eukaryota; kingdom Metazoa; phylum Arthropoda; class Insecta; order Diptera; family Stratiomyidae; genus Chloromyia; species Chloromyia formosa. Next base: position 3,070,996 of record OZ024818.1, on the reverse strand, counting down.
TTTCCTATTTTGTTCGCCCAAACTGCACTTTTCTGCTTATTACGGTATTATCACCAACTAAGTGAACTTCTTTCAAAACTTTTCACTATTTCTAGACAAGGTACACATACGATAATTTTTTATAACCTGAGCCAATAAAGCACCGTAACTCTAACAACTTCGAAGAATTTTTGCGAAAAAGTGAATAAAATAGTTTGGGGCACTTTTTTCTCCAGCAGTGTATATGAGATTGTAGCGACGATATGTACATATGTATGTATGTTATTTTCCAAAAATCGTTGTGCAATTTTCAAAATTTCATTCAGTACTCATGAAAAGAAAACAACACATTCCAGTAAGTGTGTATTTTCCGTTGAGAATAACAATTGGGATAGTTAGAGTTTCTGTAAAAAAAAGACAATCTTATGCAAGATCACGTACTTGAAGCGACTTTAATCAGTGCATCCACTATAACTGTTTCTTGACATATTTCGACGAGCGTTTATTTGCTTGGTATTCAAGCATGTGACCGGTTTAAGCCACTTTGAAGCCTCCGAATCAATAGATCATCCAAAAATGAAATGTCGTCTGAAAACAACTTTGCGACTTACGTGGAAATGAGCGAAACGAAATTAATGGCAATCTCACTGTGATAATTAGCAAGTTTCATAGACCAGTGCAAAGGTGTAATCCCCTGTTTTTAGGGTTTTGTAGCAAAAACAATAAACAATATAAAATCGGTCAAATGTCCGTCAGTCTGTCGGTCCATGAAATATCTCACGAACTGCTGAAGCTGCATGCATGGAATTTGATGAAAATATGTAGAAATATTATAATTCCCTGGAGAAAGCGATGCGTCGTAATAGGCCAAGTCCCGATATAGGGGGAAATAAAGGTCAACATTTTTTTTTTATCTGATATAGGCAAGTGGGGTATCGCGAGAAAGGTACCGTCGAGTACATTCCCATTTGGTATTTTCTTCAAATTTGAAAACAGGAAAAAAGAGGGACAGGGAGAGGAAAAAAATTTAAGATCATAATTTTTCCCACTTGTCCTTGCATTTCCAAACTGTAAATATGAAAATTTACAGAAAAGTGGCATTTCACTATCAAAGAAAATGGAAAATAATGGAATTTTAATGTCTCATCAAATCAGGTTAATAATAGTACATTTCTATAGTTGCAGTTAGCACACCCCTGCATCCCTTGAATGCATTCCAGGTCAAAAATATTGATGACCAACGATAATGAACGCCATAGGCAATAAACCCATAAAGTTTCGTAACAATCACATAATATTTAATAATATTATATTGAGTTAAAGTTAGGCAGTTTGACACAACGCATCCCAAAGATATACCTACCGACCTCATGTGTAGGCACGAGTTGTTTTTGGCCCGTCCCATAAATTCATGATAGACAGCCAATGCAATGATCCATGCTGTGTGTTGGTCTGAGCACTTCCCGTGGTCCGATCTTAACCAAATTCGGTATGTAGGTTCCTTGAGTGACCCTGATCTCGGAACCGTGGCAGCAAATTTGGTCATTGACTGGACTAACGGTACATTCTGCTGTGTTCTAGCCAGAGTTACTCGCCTAAGTCTTTTCAAAAATCACTCTTCCGGGTTTTTCCCTTGATCCGATCATAGGTCATAAAAAGACCCGACTCAGCAGATATCCTTTTGTTGAGTCAACTTATTTTTGTATACTCATACCGATTTTTTAATGACCACGTGTCGATAACTTGCTCGCTATCCTTTGCGACTTGATATTTTATGGTCCAGGATCATTAACCACGTTTTGCCTATGTTAGGCTGAGCGCACGTTGGCCACGTGGCGCTTGTGAAGGCAACACGCGAACGAACGAAAAAATTGATGTGGGGGGAGCCGGTGATTCTAACTATAATTATTCATACACTCTCTTTTTTAAATGCAATTTGCAATTTCGTCTTAACATAAATAGCTAAGCAAATTCAGAAGTAGGACAGTTCATCTCCTATTGACATCATAACTACAAAACTCTCATATTGCGGGCGAAGCCCTCTACTTTCCCGCTTCGAGGGAAATCTAAGCAGCGCTAGTTATGCGCCGTTTTGATTTTGATGGTGTGGAGATGAAAAAAATTTACTTCAACCTTGACTTAACAGGTAGTCCATGCTACCAACGAAAAACATCAAAAAAGATCGTATACTTTTAAAATTTGGCACAATTAATATGGAGAGTCCTCTGGATGTATGCTCCAAAGTCTCTGTGCTAGGGGATCCGGAAGTCTAGGGTAAAGGGGGTCAGAAGTCCTTTTTTTACAGTTTTCTATCTCGGGTCGGTTTCCCTTGTTTTTTTCCTTTAATCCATATTATTCGAAAATTTTCAAATCTAAACGTATCAAAGAAATATACCGTTGGAAAACCAACACATTGGGGAAACTTTTGTCAAATTTGCAGATTTGCCAGTTCAAAGTTGCGTTGTAAAAATATCATTTGAATTTTCGGTGAAAAATCGATTTTGATAGTTTGAATAGTTGTGTCTTTGAATTAACGGTGAACTTCGGACAGGGAAATTTTATGTTTTATATGAAATTTTATGTAGTTTCAGGAAGTGATGTCAAATCTCGAATTAAATGATTGGTAAAGTGGCAAATTTTGATTTGGGGTGGGTTCAAAAGTTAATTTAGCGAACAAGTTCTACTCAGGTGAACATGATCAAATGATCACCGAGCAGGAAATATTTCTGCTCACCACTCACGCTCTTCTTTCTCCTTGAGTTCTATATAAAGCGTGTGATGAGAGTGGATAGAAGACAGAAGAGACTGCGTAACTGAGCGGTTGCGGAACCGCTCGCGAGCAGTGTGTGATTTTGGGTAACTTCTGATCCCACCCAATGTATTAAGAAACACAATGCATTATTTAATCTGGCCGGATTACTAAATCTGAAAATGTCAGATAGATACAAAACGTGGCGTGTATAAGTAATCTGCCAGATTAGGTAATTTGGCCGTATAGTGCGAATAAGGTGCAACATTATTAAGTCTTTAAAAACACAAAACAATAAAGGGCCAATTCATTCATAGTTTCTTCAATCGCAGTTATTTTTTCACATCCATGATCCGTCACTTCTCTCACCCACTGTACATATCACTTGATCATAATTTCAAAAAAAAAAAAAAAAAAGGTTGGAGGATGATTTCACCGTCGTGGCACATAACTCGCGAGATACGAGTATCTAGAAAGCGGTAAGTGGAACGATGACCGTAGGTCGGCTGATGTCGCTTTATTTTTTCTTTTATCATATTCTGATTTCAATTTACTTACTATGATTTTACTGTTGCACTAATTATTGAACCTACAAGTGTTAACTGTTAAGTACACGTAACCTTAGCTACACACGCTCTGACTAGACCCGACTACGAAAGGAAAATATTGTAGTACGCGCCCGCTTCGACAAATATCGTCCACTGAAATGCTGGTTCCGGCTTTACGAGCGCTACGTGTAAGCATAAGACGAAAACAGCCCGCGCCTCGTCAACCGTTGGTATCGAGCTTGAAATTGAAACTGAACCAACCGTTCGACAAGCCGTAACAGGCGATGTGCTAGCAACGCGGTAATCTTATGAACGAGATTCCAGCAACCTCCAACGGAACAACATAATGGAGCTGGTAGCATGACGCCACGCCACATGTGTGTGAATTGCTGGAGTTGGGGAGTGCATTATTGAGCAGTACAACGTGACTGTGGATGTTGTTGTTGTTGACTAGTGCAGAGCTTTCTTATCACTAAGCTTTTACTTCTGACTACCCAGCAAGGACAAGGACCAGTCTCCTTGTGTACACCGTGTACACGAAGAATTATTGGGAAATTTTCCCGCCACCCACGTACCACGCTCTCGCTTCCCGCACGCATGTGTTATCAGGCCAAAGTACACTTCGTTGCTGCCACCGGCCAGTTAAGAAGAGCCACGCACGCTGACCAGCCGTGAAGCGTGGAACCAACTCATTCAAAGAATATTTTTCCAGCAATTCGATCCAAAAACAACAACAATGGGCAACAAATACCAATGTCCCATCTTCAGATGCTAATTCGTTATCAATTTACTTTGGTTGCAATTGCCTTCAACATGATGCGGCGTGGCGGCTCGGCAAACACTGATAACGAGCTTCAGAATGCTCGTCTTGGTTTGTAACCAGGTGCGTCCGTAGAAGCACAGATAAGTTGAAAGACGTAGCGCGCTGCTATCAGAGAAGCAGCCACGCATACAACTTTCTATAATTAGGCTTGATAAGTTCCAAAATAGGCAGATTAATCCGAAAATGCATTAAGTCTCAGTCGAAAATTGTTGATTCTTGTGGATTAGTGAGAATGTATTTTCTGATCATAAATAGCAGGGGTCGCCAAACTTTTTCTGGAAAGGGCCAATTTGTTTCAATGTTAGTATCCAGGCGGCCAAGGCCCGACGTCGGGCTGTCGCGGCACGATGATGATGATCAACGGGCCGGATAGAAAATTTGAAATGTAACTGCTTACCGGTACGAAAATTGAAGATGAGACGAATATTGTATGCTTAGGCAAGTCAGTGTATTGAGCTATGATCTCTAAGCAAAATTGACGAAATTAGGAATAAAGTTGACAGCTGAAACAACTGAATCGATAAAGCACAACATGACAAATTGAGGTGACTTCCTTGAGAATATATATATTCGCCTGTAGTTGTTAGGTAGGTAGGTAGAGAGGCTGCCGTGCCTGCCACACCAAACAGATACCACCACTGGGAAGATGCAACCAACCGGACCGCATAATGAATTAATATAGTTGACTGATGTCAACGCTTGATAGATCGCTCAATTCGGAAAAAACGTAGTCACCTAGAACCAAAACCATCTATAGAACAAGCCTGGAAGTAGGCCGGTCACAGACACAACTACTACGCAAAGTAGGCCGATGTCAAACGAAAATTTGCACGGTGTCTTATGGGACGCGAGTGGTTCGGCGGAACATTTTACACGAAAAATGTGGGTTCTCGGTCGATTCGCGCAGTGAAAAGTGGATATGTTGTGAAGTGGAGTGTCGCGCTAAGTGTGAAAAGAAAAAATTGCGGAAAAACCTAAATTTTCGACGAAATTCGCGTGTTTTAAGTTGCCGTGGAAAAGTGTTGTTTACATTCGGGTGGCACGTGATCAATTTGTGAGAGAGCCGCAGTGACAATATGGCGGCTGTTAAATGTTGTGAATTTCGGTCGAATTTAATTGAAAATATTGAAATATTAGATTTTAATTTTTTTCGGTTCGTGAAGTGCAATTAGTGCGAAAATGCGGATATTAAGTTGAAGTATCCGGCATAACGTTTTATTGGTTGTTTAAGAAGTCAATCAATTGACGATTATGCCTGAACGACTTCAATTTAAGAAGCAACTTTTTATTTTGATTCTTGATGACTTATTATCTAGGTAAGTACGCTGATGTTGTGTTTGTCCGGTTCAACTGGAGGTACCCCATGAGGTGTGGTTGCCGTTCTGCTACAAGTGTCCTGAAAATAGTGCTGTGAGGAGGACAAAAATGCCGCCATTTGACATAATGTTCCGGCATTAGAATGGATGGTTTGTTTTTTAATTATTTTGTTCCAGGAATGCTAAATGTACTCAAAACAATACAAACGGTATCCCTCAACGTAAGTAGGGTTTTAACAGATTTTATACATTTATATTCTGATTCTCATAGGAACAATGAAATTTTAATGGGAGTTCCGGGAATGATAACACTCTGGTTGTGCAATCTAAGTAATCAGTTGTTGAACATTCCCGGAAAAACTTCTGTTATTTACAACAACGTCATCTTTTTCTTTTTTTAAATACATAATTGAATTCCCATTTAAAACAAGAAATTTAAATATTTTCAAATGCTTTCTTTTAGGTTGACGAAAGTGGCTGCGCTATGAGACCATGGAATTGAGTATTGGCAAAATTTCGGCCAAAATTCCAAAAGAACAGCGCAATGAACGAAGAAGAGGAGGGATCTGATGAAGCCGATTTATACGACGGAAATAGTGCTTGCTCCCACGGCAGCCGGTTCTACGCACCGAAGCGACCCATTGAACAGCATGGCCGAGGGTTGCCAAAATCCTTCATCACCAGGCGTTGCTACTACAACAAGGATATAGCGCTGCTTCTGAAAATGAGGAAAAAGGTAAACATTGAACATTTTGCAGTATATTTTCACAATAATCAGCTCCAGAGCTAACAAAGATACTTGACTCGTCTCGCCTGACCAACTTGAGTTATAAAATAGTGCAATCGTTGGAGTTAGAGTTTACCATTTTCCAGATACTGTCGATCTGGATGATTGCAAAGCAGTCTTTTTCGCCCTACCCGACCATGAGAAGATTTTCTGGAATATCCAACAGATTCCCTGTTAACACCAGCCTTACTTCTTGGCAATATCATTTTGGGTGCCGAAGACCAGACGCTTGTCACACATTCATTCGCATTCGGTGATAATTTGTCTGATTGCGTTGTCCATTATTGAATGAATGAATGAAGCTAGTGGCTGGAAATTTTGGTCAAATGTTTGTACTGGGATCTATTTGGTTGTTATTAAAAATGCGCAAGATTGGACAAAAAGAACCTCTACCTCCCCTTCGAGTGAGGTGACAAATAGGCAATAACTTCCGATAGAATGAAGCTAGCGACTTGAAAAATTCGACAAATATTTGTAGAATGGGTTAGTTAACTGATTTTGAGAATGGTCAACATCCTCCTGAATGAGTGCCAACCTCCCCTATAAACTGGCCCTATAGGAAACTCAGTTTTAATGCATATGGTCGTTGACAATTGGTAGTTTTGGTATCACCACTAGGTCGGTACAAGGCTAGATTATATACGCTTCGGACTCCAGGCGACGCGCGTCCCATCTGTCGCCTGCTGAGGACGTTTCGACACTTAGATGCCCGGGCCGAATAGAACGCGAGAGGTGACACTTACGTTAAAGAGTCGTCAAGGAGTTTGAAGGTGGTCGTAACTCCTACCAACGTCCATTTTATTTTTATACCCTTCACGGATGTGATAGGGTATATTAACTTTGTCATGAAGTTTGCAACGCACAGAAGGAAGCATCTCCGACCATATAAACTATTATATATATATTCTTGGTCAGTATGATGAGTCGATTAAGCTTTTATCCGTCTGTCTGTCTGTTTCAATGCAAACTAGTCCCTCAGTTGTAAAGCTATCAAGGGGAAATTTCGTAAAAAGCCTTCTTTCTATTGCACGCTGTAAATATGTCGGAACCAATGGAATCGGACCACTACGTCATATAGCTGCCATAGGAACGACTGGTTCAAAAATTCGTCTTTGTGAGAAAAACTTTTTTATTTTTAAAGATATCTTTTCCAAATTTCACACTTATCAATAGTATTTCTAGTCAAATCACATTCCCGAATTTGGTTGAAATTGGACTACTCTATCGTATAGCTGTCATAGGAACGACCATTTCAAAAGCAAGTTTTTGTTAGAAAAACTTTTCCATTCCTGAAGATATCCTTACCAAATTTCATATTATTCAATCATATTGACTGTCAAACCACGTTCCTAAATGTGGTTGGAATCGACCCACTATTTCATATACCTCTCATAGGAACAGAAAAATCGGAACAAGTTTTACTATTGTACTAATTTCAAAGTAGCAAATGCACCATAAGTCACAACGACGAACGCGAAAAGTGTCGTACCTTCGGCAAGCTAGCCGAAGGCTAGCTTGTTTAAAATAACATTTCAAATATACATGTATATGTATAATACATATATCAATTATTTCATTATTTATTTCCAAAAATTTGCACATATTTCATAATACAATCGTATAAATAAAATAAATAAACATAATTTACCATTTGTAATTTTAGGTATGATGATAGGACGAATGCTGATATTTCCCCGGACAACACCTAGAGATGAAAAAGCAATATTATTATCATAAGACTTACACGGAAGAATGTAATTGTAAATTTAATCGATCATATTACGTACGTTTACCCTTAATTACTCGTCGTGGGATATAAAGCCCGGCGAGCGCGAAATGACTGGTTCCACGAAGAATGCAAAAATTCACTTGACGCGAAAAACGAGGCCTCCAGACAATGGATTCAACGAGGAACCAGAGCCAGAAGAGAAAAATATGACGAGCTACGGCGAATATCGAATAAAATAATTAGACGTAAGAAACGTAAATACTTTGACGAGCAGTTGCTGAACATAAACGAAAACTTAGCTAATAGGAGCACCAGACAAGCGTACAAACTAGTAAATACAATTAAGAACGGCTACCAACCCAGGACTAGCCTTTGTAAGGACAAGGATGGAAACATCATCAGCGACACCGATGGTATTAACAAACGATGGGCCTCTTATTTTGAAGAGCTTCTAAACCGACCATCTAACATCCCCACTCAGGAAGCTCTCGACGATATTGTTGATCTAGGCCCACCCATTCAACCCCCGACAGTAGAGGAAGTTGATCTCGCCTTGCGGTCACTAAAACGAAACAAAGCACCGGGCGCTGACGAGATTCCAGCTGAACTGCTAAGATTCGGTGGAACGAGTCTAGTTGATGCCATACATCAATTACTCCTGCGAGTATGGGAGAACGAGGAGATCCCAGACGATTGGCGCAGAAACATCATCTGTCCAATCCATAAAAAGGGAGATAAATTGCGGTGTGAGAATTACAGGGGCAACTCATTAGTTTGTACGTCCTATAAAATTTTGACGAAAATTCTGGAAAATAGAATAAAACCGTACGCAGAACGAGCCATTGGCGAATATCAAAGCGGTTTCAGACCTGGTCGCTCCACAACCGATCAGCTCTTCTCAGTCAAACTGATACTCCAGAGGTGCTGGGAATACAACGTAAACGTATACCAAATCCTTGTCGACTTCAAGCAGGCATACGACAGTATCGATCGTGGAGTACTGTACAACATCATGCGACATAACTTTGGAGTGAAACTCCAAAGTTATGTCGCTTAAAAAGCTGCTTTTGTCCTAACCTAAGGACTCAAAATGCCGTACGCCCAGTGCATTAGTCTCATCAGCCCGAATCAGGAAATACCCATAGCCATCTGCTCCAAGGCAAACTTATAAAAACGATTCAGGAAATACCCATATTGGAGACATTTCATGCTCAATGAAGTTCTTTTGTCCTGACGAAAGGACTCAAAATGCCAATCAATCACACTCCAAATTATTTAAAAACCCTTGAAAATAATGGAAACACAAAATTTAGAATGTTAATTGAAAATTTTTACTCACCTCAGATGCAACACAAATCGCCACAATTCAATGAGTGCATTCACCACGCTCGTTTTATCCGGATCGCTACGGAGCGCTCCGTAGCGCTACAACCCCTCCCGGTCGTGATTGCAACCGCTCCTTCCATCCGCTCCGGAGCGGTTACTTCCCCTTGGTAGCAGAAATTTTTTACGCTCTCTGGGCATGTAGCGCTACATTTGACAATTCGCAGCTGGTATGTGTGTTGTGACGTTTGTGTACATCAAAAGCGCAAATAGAATCCCCGTCTATGTAAATTCACTGTCTTCTCGTCTTCGATTTGATATTTCCTTGTTTCGTGATGTGCCAAAGAAATGTTTTGCGATGGAAAATTGGCAATTGTCAAATATTTGCGTTGTCACCTGTTTGTCAGACATTTCATATGTAGCGGTTCAATCACGAAAGAAATGTTGACAGGTAGCGTCTCCTCAAATGTGTAGTGGAGGGGATGTAGCGTTCTGTAGCGAAAATTTTTCACATGAATGCAGGCAATGAATATTGAATGACAGACATTTTGGCGCGGGCGCCAAATTTATTGAGCGGGATGTTGGGAGCCGTCACTGATTTTTTGAAATACATTGATTCACTTTACTCTTTGTAAAATTTTTAAATAATGGTCCTGAAAAGGACCTTTTCGTCATTGAAATTAATCAATAGCGAAAACTATTTTGTATTCCTCGTTAATGACGCGCTCCTCAACTGCGTCATCGAAGGATTCGGCATTATCACCGCGATTCGTCTTTGAAAAGTAATTTACAAGACTCGAATCCAAACACAAAATCCCGCAAATGCTGCCGCGAAAATCCTCTTTGCGCCAAAATGGGACGACGCAGTCGTTTGTTAAATGCAGCGGCCGCAAGATCACCATCGAAATGTGTTGGTCGTCATCATCGTATGGAGGTCTGAGTACATGGGCCCCCAGGTGTTCGTTAAGGGCTGAAAAGAGTTTAACATCTCAGTTAGTAATTAATTTAAGAACTAATTGGGTTAGGCGGCTATTACACTATAAAAGTTCTTTTACAAATATATTTGACGAACGATATTTCAAAAGAGCTTTTATGAATGATATTAGCCGCTAAAGGGGGAAGGTGTGCAAGCATATTAGAAAAGTAGTTGAAACAAGCAACGTCCATGTCGCAAATCTTTTCTTAGGCGGCTATTACACTATAAAAGTTCTTTGAAAATAGCTTTCATAAAAGACATTTGTAAAAGAACTTTTATAGTGTAATAGCCGCCTTAGACTCCCCGTTATTGAACATTCCTTTCTTGTATTGTACATCATCTTGACAAAGGTCGGACTGTTTGGAGAGGAATAGAAAATATCCTGTCTTGTATCTGTAGGATTGAGTCGCCCAATTTCCTCCGTTGACCAGAACCAATTTCAATTTAATTGTGCCCGGAACAACTAAAACAACACAAAACAAACAACATAAAACTGCACAAAACACGTCCACTACACACAACACAATTGACACCAAAACAAATGTCAACAAATCTATGACAGTGCTCTCGTGCTCTTTGTGAGAGCTGTCAGAAAGTAGACTGGGAGCGTAACAGCCGTCAAATAGTAGGCCGGTGCACTGAACTGAAATCCTGGTTCCAGGCTTGTTCTATAGATGGTTTTGCCTAGAACGCCTAGAACTAACCTTGTATGCGTATGGTGGATATAAAACAAAACAAATGATCACCCACAGTTTGAAAACACATGCATATGTGAATTGACACTTCGCGGCTCGTTATTCACTCAGAGAACCTTCTGGAGTGGCCCATACGCTCAATTTATGGGACGAGAGAAGAGCGCGTTTAATTTTTCATGGGAGAGAGAAAGAACGGGACTATTAATGCCAACCACCAATAGGACGCGGATATTTGACAGCTATATATACAGCGGGGAGTCAAAAACGAAAACAAACATTTTAATATCGGTTTTCTGACAGAAAACTCACAAAAACAAGTAACGCGCACATCACATCTAAATATTTATTGTTTTACCTATAAACAGACACCCCCGTCTTAGGGATACGCTGGTTATTTTTGCAGTCACCGACGAGGCATTTCAATTTACCACAACTCACTACCGCACCAATTTGTCCTACCGGAAATTTCACTAGTGTCTTCTGTAATGAACGGTTGACCAAGTCCAATTCGGGATGAATAAAATTTCACAACTAAACTTCAGATGCCATCGGGGTAGTGCAATAATAGAAATGACATAAAAGATAGGGGAAAACCAGGGGCGGCAACTCCCAACCGGTCGACATACGGGGGTCCCGGTATATTTCCGTGTTGACGGCGTCGCACTTCCGCTCTTCGTTCACCAACGAATCCATGGAGCCGCTGACCTAAATTGGAGAAGGAAATGGCGGCAGTGTGGAGTTCCCCGAGGCAACCAGGCAAAAATACCCAATGCAACCTAGCGAGCCTAAGCTAAGTAGCTGCTAAGGCGCCATCGCGCCAGACCACCCTCTATAAGCACTTGGTGGAAAGCGAAGGGGAGGGCTAGGGCAGGACATCTTTTCTTCGTATTATTAACACATTTTTCTTTCTTTTCAAATCAACGGTTTAATTTTACATTTTATAATATACGTTGCGTGCCGAATAAGTTTGAACAAGAGCACCACGACACGGGCGAATAACGCGGTTACGTAACTGAATAAATTATTATTATCACTGATACAGATCTCGAATAAATTACTAGATAATACTAAGTGCTCCTGGGAGCATGTTCTCGCATCACACAGTAATGTATAATATAGATAATATATATTTTTTTTTTTTTTTATTTACTCACGGTTTTTTTTTTTTAGCCTTTTTTTTTTTTCGTTGTTGCAGGATCCGGTGGCGGCCGCTACGGGATGATGATTCGAAAAATAAACCTAGGCGAATTTTCCTTTTTTTTTTTTTTTTAAATAGAAGAAATTGTGATGCGAGTCGCTCCTTAAAACGAAAACAATAACTTAACTAATTATTTAAATTAATCACAACTACACAAAACACATAATACCCCAATCCAGGGTTTGACCGGGCTCTTGCAGTAGGGCGGAGGCCGACTCGCTCGTCAGATATATGGTGTCGGCTGAGCGGAGCGCCTATGGGGCTCAGTGTGGGTCGTTGGCTTGGCGGAGCACCTATGCGGCTCCCTATGTGGTGCTGGCTTGGCGGAGCGCCTATGCGGCTCCCTATGTGGTGCTGGCTTGGCGGAGCGCCTATGCGGCTCCCTATGTGGTGCTGGCTTGGCGGAGCGCCTATGCGGCTCCCTATGTGGTTAGCTTAGCGGGGCGCCTATGGGGCTCACTAGGTGGTTAGCTTGGCGGAGCGGGATTTTTTCTTGGGTTTCGTCCCTCCCGCTAGGACGAAGCCCGCTAGGGCAGGCCTAGGGCCTGTTGTCCCGCACACCAAATAATATCGCAACCACCGCACGCACTTTGCACTTTGCACACCAGATAGCCGCGAAAAACGCCTAAAAATCAGGATTTTTATATTTATTCTTCCTTAAATTTTATTTCTACTTACTCTTTCTTCTTTCTCTATATCGAATTTCTATAATTTGCTTTTATTTCCTTTAATTTCTTATTTTCGGCTGTACTATTTGATCTATTCCCCTGCCGGTCGAAACTAACCATGCGGCCGTCCAAAATTCTCCTCTGGCCCCCTTTCCGGAAACGCCTTTTGAATGAGGGAACACAAATTTCCCTTTTTCCTGCAGCTTTTCCCCTGGGTGGTGAAAAAGAACATATTTCTTTCGGAACACCACCCAGAGAGAATTGCCACATCGCACATTCCGTGTTCCACATGCCTTGCCAAAATTCCGGTTCAGTGGCGTCAATAGAATGAACGTCACTGATATTATGACAGTTGGTAAATTGTTTACAGGCAATCTGTGTTGGATGGAGACTCATCTCTTTGATGGAGACAGGAAAGGATTTCAGCGAGGCAGTACGTCGGGGAACCCATCGAAACTCCGGGAATCTTCTTCCCAAGAGGTTCATCGATAAAGCCGGTAAGTCCTACTTTTGTTTATGATGGTGTCCGGTCCTTTTTTTAACTCTCTTGTTCTCTTAGAAGCTAACTCGCGAAGCAATGGAGCGCTACCTACACGGGCGGAATGAAAGGGTTGTTGTCATCCTGCCTGCAAAGGTCACTCAAACGTCCTATGGCAACGAAACCGGGTCTTCTGCTCGCCACCATGCATATATCTTGTTCAGCAACGGTTGGCGCGACGTCAAGAGAAGTGCTACGAAAAGGAGCGCCTGCCATATAGAGTGGCAGGACCACGTCCGACTAGCTCGATATGGTGTGGTGGTGTCACCTTGGAACGAGCGTCAGGTAATTCTTCCCTTTTTTTTTTTTTTTACTTTTGAACTATATTAGATCGCCAAGTGACAATTCAATTTTGGAGTGTATTCGTCTTCCGACTCGATGGCCTGTGTAAATACTATTCATGTCATCGATTGGAATCCGAAATTGACACTTTAATATTTAAAACATCATACAAGCTGTCATCATCATTAATGATACATTACAGGGCAGGAAATTTTACCTCAACGACTCTCAAGCCTACATCTTCTTCCTTCCATCTTAACTTAGAAATAATATTTCGATATTTGACTATGGTAATACTTTAATACTTTTACGTATGAAAGTTGATAATATTTGATCTGACCGCTTCAAACATATTTAAGCCTAACTTATTTTACAATTAACCTAATACTACTCTAAGGGAGATGCTTCCAGGTATTCCGAGGATGATACCGCATAGCGTCGGCTGAATCCTCCGAATGAACATACTTAATGTAAACTACAGCTAAACTTAACAGAAAGAAAGAAGAGGGACCTATAAAGAGTCGTGGAAGGAAAAGAGCCTGAAGGAGTACTAGCAACGTCTGATGTCTTTCTGATTATATTTGCCTAAGAACTTGCCCGACAGGTCAGACAATAAATAATCCACGGTTCCGACTCTTTTGACGATTTGCGCTGGTAAAAACTTTTTGTCTAATTTTGCATTGTAATTGTGGGCGAAGTTGCTTTGCGAGAAGTTGCGCCTAAGGACGATATCTCCCGGTTTAAAGGTGGAAGGGTTGGACCGGAGATTATAAGTTTTTGCATTTACGTCATAAGCGTGTTTGATAGCTTTCTGTGCATTTGATCGAATCAACTCTGTTTTTAGGTCCGGCGTTACATCAGCAGAAGGTTCCTGAAGCAGATTAAGGTTGCGCAACAAAGAGTACATTTTCCCATGTGTGATCATGTTCTGTCCGAAAACAGCGAAATATGGCGAGAAACCGATGACGGAGTGGTACGCAGAACGAAGCGCCATATTGATGCTGGATAATTTTGCATCCCAGTCCCGTTGCGATGGGTGAATGTAAGACCTAACAGCGGCAATAACCGACCGATTTAACCTTTCGGCTGCGTTTGATTGGGGTGAGTAAACGGCTGTAAAATTGTGTTTCACTCCATATGTTTCAAGCAGTTTAGCCACCAATGCCGACTTGAACTGGACTCCATTATCGGAGATCAATACTTCGGGGACTCCGAAAACGTGAAAAATTTTACGTTCGAGGAACTTAACCAGGTTATCAGCTGTAAGCTTTCGTACTGGTTCCACGAACGAGAACTTTGATAACTGGTCTAAGGCAACTATTGCCCCGATATTTCCCGACTGGGATCTGGGGTATGGTCCAATGAAGTCCACGTACAGACGCTGGAATATGCGCTCCGGAATAACTAGATTCCCCATTGGAGGTCTCAGAATCTGGTTGGGAGCTTTAGTCTCCTTACACTTGATACACGCAGAGATGTAGTCTTTGACCGCCTGAGCCATTTTAGGCCAGAAAAAGAACAGTCTAAGACGTTTCAGGGTTTTCCCAACACCACCGTGAGCACTCAACGGGTGGTCATGTGCGCGTGCTATCAAGGTCGACGTCAGCTCCTCCGGAATCCAGAGTTTCCAAGAACTCTCCTCCTGAGTTTCATCGCCGGTCGCATATTCCGAGCGCCGGTACACAAACCCGTCAACAACTCTCAAATCCGGAAGCAGGTGTTGATTTTGTTTCACCCTTTCGACCAAGGCGGTATATTCATCCGTCGAAAAATGTTCCGATGTTAAATCCACCTCCAATGACGAGTCAGACAGTTCCAACGAGTCGATGCACTCAGTAGCATGCACTCTTGACAAAGCATCCGGAACGACATGTTGCGTGCCTTTTCGGTGCCTGATGCTAAATGAAAAGCCTTGAAGCTTTAATGCCCATCTGGCAAGCCTTCCATGAAGATCAGGTTGTGTCATAAGCCACTTCAACGATGCATGGTCCGTGACTACTTCAAATGTGTGGCCTTCGACGTACGCTCGAAATTTTTTTATTGCCGTCACCGCTGCCAGACACTCTTGTTCCGAAACCGTGTAATTACGCTGGGCTGAGTTGAGCTTTTTAGACATGTAAGCCACTGGAGCTTCCGCACCCTCTTCGGTCATCTGCACCAGAACTGCGCCAATACCACATTGGCTGGCATCGCAGTGTATAGAAAACGGTTTTGCAAAATCTGGGCTGTGCAACACCGGTGCGGAAACTAGTGTTTGCTTTAACGTGTTGAAAGCCGTGAGCCCTTCCTCCGTCCAGGTAAACACACGTTTTTTTTTCAACATGTCTGTCAGCGGAGACGACAATGTTGCGAAGTTCTGCACGAAGCGGCGGTACCACCCGCACATGCCTAAAAATCGTCTTAACTGTTTGACCGATTTAGGCAAGGGAAACTCAGCTATACCCTGTACCTTACCCGGATCAGTACGAATAGTACCATTACCAACAATATACCCCAAATAACGCACTTCCTTCATCAGGAATTTGCTCTTCTCTACATTCAGAGTGAGCCCAGCCTTCCGAAGACAAAGAGCGACCTCCTGCAACAGCGACAAATGCTCGTCAAAGGTTTCGGTAATCAAGAGTAAGTCGTCGAGGTAAATAAACACTTGATGACGAAGGTGTGCAGGGATTACCCGATCCATCAATCTTTGCATGGTTTGAGGCGCGTTGCACAGTCCGAACGGCATAGTTACGAACTGGTACAACGGCCTCCCTGGTACAGTGAAGGCGGTTTTATCCCTAGAACACTCATCAAGAGGTATCTGCCAAAAGGCATCCTTTAAGTCCAAGCTTGTTATAAACTTGGCTTTAGGGAGCCTGCTCAGAATACCTTCAATGAGTGGCAAGGGATATGCGTCCTTCACTGTGACTGAGTTCACCTTTCGGGCATCCAAGCACAATCGAACTTTCCCTGGCTTCACTATCAATGTTACCGGGGACGACCAAGAGCTTTGGGACTCTTCGATTACCCCTAGGGCTAGCATTCTGTCGACTTCCTTATAAAGCTGCTCTTCTATGGCCGGTGATACAGCGAAATGCCGCTGTTTAATGGGCTTGTTATCGCCGACATCGATGACATGTTTCGCCAGCTCAGTTCGTCCCAACCCCTCTACAGCGAAGGAAGGGAATAAAGCGATGGCCGCTTTGAGTTTGGCTTGCTCTCGAGAATTGAGGAAGTGACAGTTGTCGCTATTACACGTGGACGCACTTAGCAGGGACTCCGAATGCAGAGAAGATACAAATAGGTCAGCAGCCAGTGCAAACCTTCGTACAAAATCCACGCCGAGATACAAATTTTGAGACAAAGATGGAATTATTAAAAAGGTAAGCGGATGAGTTTGTCCTCTAAAGGATACATCTGCTGTCACTGCACCCACAGCCGAATGTGTTGTCCCATCTGCCGTATGAACGGAGACAGTAAAACGTTTCCAAGGAGATGTATTTGCCTCCAAAAAGTTCTGGGCAAAGCCTGCTGATATGCAACTGACGGTTGCGCCCGTGTCAATCAACCCCGATACATTTTTTCCCAGTAGGGAAACTTCCGCATAAGGGCGAATATCATCTCGCGGAGAACCCGGACCAACCGCCGAACAATATAAGCGCCGAGCTTGCTTCACCTTCCTCCAGAATGCCCTCAATCGCAGGGTACTTCGCTTCGGAGTCCGAGATTGCAGAGTGACTTCTGCAAAGATTCGTCGCTTAGCTTCGGAGTAGGCTCGCAACCGTACATGTAAAGGCAGAAAGCTGTGATGTATTTTGTCATGACTTTGCAGAGCTTCGGGCAAGACATTATTAGAGATGGAAGTCATTGTTTTTGATTCGAGGGTCGTGGTGGAGGGTCGACCCTCGACGCGTTCCAGTTTTTTTGGTTTTTGGAACACTTGGCACATTGCGGTTTATAGGTGTCGGGAGCCCCGCAGCCATAACAAAAGATGGCACGAGGTGCCATACAATCTGCAAAACAATGACCGCTTTCACGACAATTCCAGCAAATGTAGGAGCCGGTACGGCTTATAGCCTCTACACAAACTGGAGTGTCAAGTTCAGCTGGTTCAGCGCTACCCAGTTCCGAAATATTCCTCTTTCCACGATCAATGCGAGGATTATGGGATGTTGTTTTTATCTCGTACTGCAAATTTTCCCACTGGTAGGCATAAAAACGAAGCTGTCGAATAGAATTTATCGGCTGATACAAAAGCTCTTGACGCAGTTCCAAATGTAAATTGCGCTTCAAAATCTCGATCAGTTCCCATTCTGGAAGAGGTCTTGTCAAGCGATCCAGCCACTCCATTACGCTATCATGAAATGCGTCAAACGTCTCATGAGGTCCTTGCTTTCGATTGCGGATCAGTTCCAATAGATCATAATTAGATAATCGTTCTTGGAACTGATCGCGCAACGCATCGCAGAAGGTGTTCCACTCTATGTACCCAACCCCTCGATGAAATCGCCAGAACCACTTTGAGGCAGGGCCAATTAGCAAGGTATGAAGATGTCTGGTAACCAAGGATAGGTCTCCGTCAAGCGTAACGGAAGCCAAGGTACGAATTTGATACAAAAATTTCTCAACTGGCATCCCTGGATCTTCGCCACTAAAGCGAATATTCCAGCCAGCAATTATTTTTCCTATTCGTTCATCAGGAAACTGACTCGACCGACGAACGTTACGAGTTGCTGTCTCGGATGGTCCCGCAAAGTCCTGGGGGCCTGGCAGATTATAATTTGAATGTGATGCCCTATAATTATTTCCGTGTACTCCCGAAAGATCGTGATCGTATAAGATACGGTTACTTGCTCGAAAAGGTAGATCCGTTCTGGCTTGCTCTAGGTTAACTCCATTAGATGGACGCAAGGAAGGCGGAGCGGGTTCATTTCTAACAGACTCAAGTTGGCTATCACTAGGCAATGAAGGTAACGAGGAAGGAGCAGGACGGTTATTTAATGATAACACTGCCATTTGTCGGCTTATAGCCTCGGTAACTAACGCGTTAATTTGAGCAATTACATTATCACTAATCCGATCCGAGGATATATTAGCAGCTTGATGAACGGGCAAGCTGGCTTGGTCTTGTGGAGGTGGTCTCAGAGATTGAGAAGTCAACGCTTCCTCTCGGGTTCGGGACCTGGTGACCATCCTGGGTTTTGGGATTGCGCCTTGATTATTTGCCACCCCAGCTTCCTGTGTAATACCACTAGAATCTTTCTTAAAAAGAAAAGACTCTAGATCGTCTTCCCGAACAGACCGTCTGCAAAGCGGACAAGTGGTATGGTGTGTTAACCAATTGGTTAAACAATCCCGGTGAAAAACATGTGCACAAGTGGTCACAACCGCCTTGTCAGATAACAGAAAGTCGTTACTGCATATTGTACATTTGGTCGGACTATCTTCCCACAGACTTGGCAAGTCTTCTGTGCTGTGCCGAACAGCCATTATTACCAACACGCTTAAATAATGTACTCAAAGCAAGAAAACACTTATTTAACAAAACGTACGGAATGGAAATACTAAAACTAAACACCTATTTCGTTTTAGACAGTGTACGCAACATCAAAAAAAAACAGACAATATTCGAAATAAGCAGCAAATTTCTTCAAAAAAAAAAAATAATCAAAAGATGTCCACGCTCATGCCTTTCCCCAACGAACGAGTGTAGATACTTGACAGTATAGAAATCTACATCTCTATGGCTATAAAAATTTTGGATGGCTCAAGCTACTCTGGTCTAATATTAACAAAGGGATTCTGCAAGGTAATGAGAAAAGAGAAAAAAAAATGAAAATTTTTGATCTGTCTTGTAGCAAAAATAAACATAAAAAGTATCGGTCATTAGCTAATGCTCCTTATCTTTTTCCAGAAGAGTCGAAATGGGGCGTAAAATAACACCATCATTCCGCAATTCTCAACCATCAAGCGAAAAAGAGCACGAGAACTAGTTTGCAATACTTCCTATGGATCTAGGACCACCGAAGGAGAATCACCCATACAAAAAGGCGAGGAAAGACCCAATCCGAAGCATACCAGAGACGAATATTCGATATAAACATCAAACAAATCGTAATTCTCCAGTAGCAGGATGGAATCCACCGCAGAGTTTCAAACTCTAGGACAACACGTGAGTGGTTTCCTGTAGAGATAAAAAAAAACGTTAATACAAGACAGACTTCCGCAGTTCTCACGGCCCAAAGAAAATGCGTGCAGCAAAGCTAAAGAGACAAAGCTCTTGAATTGTGAGAACCCGGAAGTGGAGCAAAAAAACCGATTTAGTCAAAATCTATCCTTTTCCTAATTTTTTTAAAGTTTTATGACTAAAGATGTGATATAATTCGATTTTCGGGCCCCACGTTGGGCGCCATTTATGTAATGAACGGTTGACCAAGTCCAATTCGGGATGAATAAAATTTCACAACTAAACTTCAGATGCCATCGGGGTAGTGCAATAATAGAAATGACATAAAAGATAGGGGAAAACCAGGGGCGGCAACTCCCAACCGGTCGACATACGGGGGTCCCGGTATATTTCCGTGTTGACGGCGTCGCACTTCCGCTCTTCGTTCACCAACGAATCCATGGAGCCGCTGACCTAAATTGGAGAAGGAAATGGCGGCAGTGTGGAGTTCCCCGAGGCAACCAGGCAAAAATACCCAATGCAACCTAGCGAGCCTAAGCTAAGTAGCTGCTAAGGCGCCATCGCGCCAGACCACCCTCTATAAGCACTTGGTGGAAAGCGAAGGGGAGGGCTAGGGCAGGACATCTTTTCTTCGTATTATTAACACATTTTTCTTTCTTTTCAAATCAACGGTTTAATTTTACATTTTATAATATACGTTGCGTGCCGAATAAGTTTGAACAAGAGCACCACGACACGGGCGAATAACGCGGTTACGTAACTGAATAAATTATTATTATCACTGATACAGATCTCGAATAAATTACTAGATAATACTAAGTGCTCCTGGGAGCATGTTCTCGCATCACACAGTAATGTATAATATAGATAATATATATTTTTTTTTTTTTTTATTTACTCACGGTTTTTTTTTTTTAGCCTTTTTTTTTTTTCGTTGTTGCAGGATCCGGTGGCGGCCGCTACGGGATGATGATTCGAAAAATAAACCTAGGCGAATTTTCCTTTTTTTTTTTTTTTTAAATAGAAGAAATTGTGATGCGAGTCGCTCCTTAAAACGAAAACAATAACTTAACTAATTATTTAAATTAATCACAACTACACAAAACACATAATACCCCAATCCAGGGTTTGACCGGGCTCTTGCAGTAGGGCGGAGGCCGACTCGCTCGTCAGATATATGGTGTCGGCTGAGCGGAGCGCCTATGGGGCTCAGTGTGGGTCGTTGGCTTGGCGGAGCACCTATGCGGCTCCCTATGTGGTGCTGGCTTGGCGGAGCGCCTATGCGGCTCCCTATGTGGTGCTGGCTTGGCGGAGCGCCTATGCGGCTCCCTATGTGGTGCTGGCTTGGCGGAGCGCCTATGCGGCTCCCTATGTGGTTAGCTTAGCGGGGCGCCTATGGGGCTCACTAGGTGGTTAGCTTGGCGGAGCGGGATTTTTTCTTGGGTTTCGTCCCTCCCGCTAGGACGAAGCCCGCTAGGGCAGGCCTAGGGCCTGTTGTCCCGCACACCAAATAATATCGCAACCACCGCACGCACTTTGCACTTTGCACACCAGATAGCCGCGAAAAACGCCTAAAAATCAGGATTTTTATATTTATTCTTCCTTAAATTTTATTTCTACTTACTCTTTCTTCTTTCTCTATATCGAATTTCTATAATTTGCTTTTATTTCCTTTAATTTCTTATTTTCGGCTGTACTATTTGATCTATTCCCCTGCCGGTCGAAACTAACCATGCGGCCGTCCAAAATTCTCCTCTGGCCCCCTTTCCGGAAACGCCTTTTGAATGAGGGAACACAAATTTCCCTTTTTCCTGCAGCTTTTCCCCTGGGTGGTGAAAAAGAACATATTTCTTTCGGAACACCACCCAGAGAGAATTGCCACATCGCACATTCCGTGTTCCACATGCCTTGCCAAAATTCCGGTTCAGTGGCGTCAATAGAATGAACGTCACTGATATTATGACAGTTGGTAAATTGTTTACAGGCAATCTGTGTTGGATGGAGACTCATCTCTTTGATGGAGACAGGAAAGGATTTCAGCGAGGCAGTACGTCGGGGAACCCATCGAAACTCCGGGAATCTTCTTCCCAAGAGGTTCATCGATAAAGCCGGTAAGTCCTACTTTTGTTTATGATGGTGTCCGGTCCTTTTTTTAACTCTCTTGTTCTCTTAGAAGCTAACTCGCGAAGCAATGGAGCGCTACCTACACGGGCGGAATGAAAGGGTTGTTGTCATCCTGCCTGCAAAGGTCACTCAAACGTCCTATGGCAACGAAACCGGGTCTTCTGCTCGCCACCATGCATATATCTTGTTCAGCAACGGTTGGCGCGACGTCAAGAGAAGTGCTACGAAAAGGAGCGCCTGCCATATAGAGTGGCAGGACCACGTCCGACTAGCTCGATATGGTGTGGTGGTGTCACCTTGGAACGAGCGTCAGGTAATTCTTCCCTTTTTTTTTTTTTTTTACTTTTGAACTATATTAGATCGCCAAGTGACAATTCAATTTTGGAGTGTATTCGTCTTCCGACTCGATGGCCTGTGTAAATACTATTCATGTCATCGATTGGAATCCGAAATTGACACTTTAATATTTAAAACATCATACAAGCTGTCATCATCATTAATGATACATTACACTTCTCTACATAATCGCGGCTCTTTACACACAAAAATCGGCTCCAAACTTTCGCGAATTCAACCGTATTTACTTTTTGCCACTTTCTGCACAAAGCGTTTGACAGCCATATGCACAACACGTGAAAATGGCAATCTTAAAACCGTTAACTTTACTCTCCCAGCTCTCGTCTTTTTCAAGAAGAAGATCGTCCCATTTTCAAGCTGTCAATTTGTATGGTTTGACAGGCATGTACCCATTCCTTTGTAGTTATATATTCAATGAGTGCGTTCAGAAGGTGGCAAAAGAGCAGAAACCGCTCCGGAGCTACTCGGCTTGGAGTCTGCACCTGCTGAACGCTACTTCACCAGCTGACAAATCGACCAGCTGAAAGCTGACGATGACAATTTTAGACGTCAAGTGCCGAAAAGTGGAAAATACATTAATCCCACGCTGTCCATTACAAAAATCACGAGCAACGAGAAAACAAATCCAAAAGCACCCGAAAACCAAAGAACTAGAAGCCGAAAACGGCGAAAACACAACAACCAATTTGATAACTGTCAAAACTCGGAAACTCGCAACATGAGCGTGAGGTTGAAAAAGAAGAAGAAGAACTTGAGCACTGAGCACTGATCAGTGAGCAGAAATATTTCTTGCTCGGTGAAATTTGATCATGCTCACCCGAGCATAAGTTGCTCAGTCACTTCTGAACCCGCTCGTTCTGAACATGTTCGCTGAGCGGAAGTTGCTCAGTTCCTTCTGAACGCACACAATGAGTGCGTTCAGAAGGTGGCAAAAGAGCAGAAATCGCTCGCGAGCAGCTCCGCAACTGCTCGCGAGCAGCTCCGGAGCCGCTCGGTTTGGAGTCTGCACCTGCTGAACGCTACTTCACCAGCTGACAAATCGACCAGCTGAAAGCTGACGATGACAATTTTAGACGTCAAGTGCCGAAAAGTGGAAAATACATGAATTCCACGCTGTCCATTACAAAAATCACGAACAACGAGAAAACAAAATCAAAAGCACCCGAAAACCAAAGAACTAGAAGCCGAAAACGGCGAAAACACAACAACCAATTTGATAACTGTCAAAACTCGGAAACTTGCAACATGAGCGTGAGGTTGAAAAAGAAGAAGAAGAACCTGAGCACTGATCAGTGAGCAGAAATATTTCTTGCTCGGTGAAATTTGATCATGCTTACCCGAGCAGAACTTGCTCAGTCACTTCTGAACCCGCTCGTTCTGAACATGTTCGCTGAGCGGAAGTTGCTCAGTTCCTTCTGAACGCACACAATGGTTATTCAGAAAGATAAACTCGTCTTCGTGAGCGTCGTGTTCGCGCAGACGCAGAGTATACCTATCACCATCTGAAATACATTGGTTCAACTTTATTTGACTTTTATTTCAAGCTGCTTTTTTGGCGCGGACAATAATCCAGCCTTTATGAGTTCCCGGAGGACGTCAGATTCGTTCATTTGATATCAAAGTTAAATTAAAACCATCATTAATATTTTGTGCACTGTTTACACTATTTCGAATGTACAATTTCGATGTCCCACTTTTGAATACACTTAATTTTATTAGGCTGTCCACCTGGTTTTTGACACTTTTCATGTCACTGTCAGTATGGCTCACAGGGAAATGTGTTTGAGTTCGACGTACTCGTGTTTTCTGAAAATTTCGTAATTGGAGAAGACAGTGTGATCGCATTTAAGCGAAATTGTCAGGACGAAAAATGAAATGCCACTACGAGGTGCTGGGCGTAGGTCGCGATGCAAGCGACTCCGAGATCAAGACTGCCTATCGGAAGTTAGCGTTACAATGGCATCCTGACAAGAACTTGAATCAGGTGGAGGATGCCAAGGAACAGTTTCTTCTTATACAACAGGCTTACGAAACACTGTCTGATTCGCACGAGCGCGCTTGGTACGACAACCATCGCGAACAGATTCTGCGCGGAAAAAGATCGAACTACGAGGATAATTCGTTAGACCTCTTCCCATATTTCACGGCGTCCTGTTTCAAAGGCTACGGTGACGACCCGGGAGGTTTCTATAGCACGTATCGTGAAGTATTCGAAAAGATTCGAGCCGAGGATGTAGAATTCATGGACGACGAGGAGTTAATCGAAACAATTCCCATGTTTGGCGACTCAGGCAGCAGCTACGAGGAAATTGTGGCTCGTTTCTATGCCTACTGGCAAAGTTATTGCACGAAAAAAAGTTACGCTTGGCTGTGTCCCTACGATATAACGGAGATTAAAGACAGGCGGGTTTTGCGCGAGATTGAAAAGGAGACAAAGAAAATTGTACAGAAGGCGAAAAAAGAACGAAATGAAGAGGTAACCATGGCTTTTATAATCTTTTATTTATCAGAACTTGAGACACATTTTATCGTGTAGGTAAGGAACCTGGTGGCGTTCGTTCGCAAGCGGGACAAACGTGTGCAAGCTAATAAGAAACTGCTCGAGGAAAGAGCGGCCATGAATCGCTTAAAGCAAGAAAAAAGCCGCTTGGAACAGATTCGCAAGCGCCGAATAGAACTGGAGGAGCATCAACGAAACAACCAACACACGCATCACGACAATGAGGAATATGAGGAGCAGCTACGACAATTGGCTCAAGAATACGATGATCCTGACGACGAGTATACTACCGAAGAGTCGTCTAATGAAGCAGACGAGTTGGCTGTCTCAGTGGAGAACGTCAACTTCGACGACGATCTCGACAATTTATACTGTGTGGCTTGTAACAAGGCCTTCAAAAATACCAACGCCTTTCTAAATCACGAAACTTCCCGAAAACATCGCGATAACGTCGAACAACTTAAACAGGAAATGCTAAATGAAGAGGAAACGTTAACTGCTGACAAAAATGTCGTCATGTCTGATGTCTGTGATAATTTAGGAGATGATTTAATTGCTGAAAAACTATTGTCGGCAACAGAAGACATAGATCCGGTCGAAAAGAGGGAAGCAAAGGGTAGGAAGAATAAAAAAAATCGCAACCGCAATAAAGTCGTGGAGTTACAAACAGCGTCGAGTGACGACGAGGCTGAGGTTGCAGATCTGTTGATAGATCTTGGCACCGAAAAAGACGACTGGTCCGACGAGAAAAAGGGAAAGAAGGGCAAAGCGAAAAAATCAAACCCAAAGGTGATGAATACCCCAACGCCGATCATAGAAAACAAGTCAAGCTGTGAGCCGCAAAAAATGAAGGAACCACCAGTATCTAAAGAAACTCGCGAGTGCGATGTAGATCACTGTTGTGTTACTTGTAAATCAACGTTCCAATCGAAGAACAAACTCTTTCAGCACCTTAAAACAACTGGACATGGTGTTTATATACCGAAAAATGCTCAAGCTGCAGATACGAATAGAAAGAAAGGCAAGCGTGCCAAATAATATAGCGAGCCTTGTTCTTACGGCAGATTGGATGAAGTCTGTGCTCGGTGAGAAAGGGGGTTTAAAATATACTTTGCGATGACTGGAACGCGCATGTATTTGAATTGTTGGAGAATTAATCAAATGAAGTAAGAAATAAACATTATTTTACTTTACACTTTTTTTCTTCTTTTTTTTCCGCTTCTCGTCGCCATCGTTTTTGCAAAGAAGTTGGTTTTTATAATAGAAACAATAATTCGAATCGGTTTTATCTTACGACTATCTTTGGATTATTAGAAAAAATAGTTTTTTTGTCAAAGATTCAAATAAATGAGATTTTTCGTTATTTCCGGGGTTTCTGCCAAGGACTTTTCGCGTTGAACGACTGGTAAAAGCATTGCTACGGTACACACACCAACCGGTCGCCATCTTCAACTCGCCTTTTCACTTTTGAACGGAGATTCGACGACTCAGCTTTCGTACTGATGCCCGCGCATAAAAAGCACAACAAAATTCCTGCAATGGCAGAATAAAATGACCAACCTAAAACAAGAAAAACCAGAAAAATTGAGCATCAATTGATTGGAGTTTGTTTTTTTAATTTACCTATGCTGCACATGGCTGGATAAAAGGCCTCAGCATCGGGTCCGCATAGTGCTATAACCCGTTTCGCACCCCATCCTAATGGATGCAGAAATATAGCTATCATAACGGAAATCCCTGTGAAGAGTCACGAAAGTCAAGAGTCCACTTTGGATAGTTTGACCTGATTGAATTTTACCTGAGATAACTTGGGCAGCACCCGTTAAATTGTGAATACTCTTTCCAAAGGCTGACTGTTTACAGCATGTAAGTAATGTTAGCACCACCGTTCCACTTAATATGAAAAATCCTAGCGAAATAAAGAACATGCACGCCTTCCATTCAGGAGGATAAATTGAATTATCCGTCGCCAGGCCGTCTAAGTCGAACGGCCCGCAATGGAAGCCCACGCGGCCCATTGTCTTGCAACGGGTATAAATACCAACTGAGGAATATCTGTAGGTAGTAACGTTGGACGATTCTATAAATTGCGCGTCTAATTTCGGGCCAATAAGCCATTTCGGTGTTACAATAGCAGCCAAAATGCACATATCCGCTACTAGACTCATTATGAACCAGACTAAACTGCCGCTTGTGATAATAACGTAGCACATTTTGTTCTCGTGTTGAACATTTAAGTACCTGTAAGGAGAAGAAAAAGCTATATACATATATAAAAATGAGTACAAACTTACAGACTCCGGGACAGTTTCATCTATTGCGCTCAAATTTATACTCAATTGCCCAAACCCCTTGTGGGGCCTAGCGCGTCAACTGTTCCATGTAGCCCAGTTGACGTTTCGTTGGCATACATTGGTTGCAGGGAATGCAGTTGCCAGCATGCATCTCCTGCACATCCATGGCCACGAACGTCGTCGTGGACGGGATTCGAACCCGAAACGCCGGTAGCCGAACATGAGACTGATGCCTCAGCACACTGCGCTACCGGTCGCCCCAATGTTAAACACACCGCTGAGAAGATTTGAAGAATAGTTTAGAGCATTGTTCCTCAACCTTTTTAGTGTCGCGACCCCCCTAAACAACAAAATCAATCAAATGAAACCGTCGCGACCCCCCTCCCCCATTTAATATATTAACTACTATCAAACTCTTGCATTACTAATTACTAACATTGCAAAGACTGTATTTTTGTGCAAGTTCTGATATACTTGCACAAAAATACAGTTCCGCATATTTAACGTATATATTCAAACAAAATTTTTACACGAGACTGAACTCGAATTATGAAATCGCCTCTAGTATTTCATTTCCAGGAAGAGACGGGATATGTTTTTTTCTGTAGTAAGTCCGAAGTTGTAGCGAATTGGCACAATCGAGCACATTCGATTTGAAAAAAGTGTGTTTAGGAAAAGAAAGCGTTTTTGTGCAAGTTCTTTTGCCCTTTATTTTATAAAAACAGACCGAGAAGAAGTGTTTCATGGATAATAACGTTAATAAATTAGTGAAAATAGTGGTAAATAAATCAATAAACAGTGTTTATGGGTAGTGACATACACTCCCCGACAACAGGATAGTCGCACTTAAAAATGCAACACAATTTTTCGTATGTTGGGTGTATTTTGATAAAATTTGATACTTAATAATATTTTGTGATGCTGCATGTTAGCTAGCAACAATGAACCGAAAATGTGGCAAATAAAAACGGTAAATTCAAGTTTAGCATATTGCAACTGTTAAATGTGCGACAAAAGGATAGACAAAATTATGTCGGATTTTTAAGTGCGATATCCTATTGTCGGGGAGTGTATATGTGGCAAAATTAAAAAAATAATAACATGAAAATTTAGAGAAAGTCGAATTGCAGGCAAATGCAAGGCAGCTGCGTACATTGTAGCAATGTGGTTGTCGTTAGAAAATTGTTATGGTGTCACTTCCGCTACCTTGCGTCTGTTTTGCCTACATATGCTTCGATTGATTTTCGTCGCATGATGCCCAATACATTTTGTCTTTTACTTTAAATTACGAAAACAAACGGAACGTTTTTTTTTTCAATTAATCAGTAGCGATATACAAAACTATTAAAAAAAAGGCAACAGAATGGATAAATTCGTAACAAAACGAGATAGACCGTCTACATACGGTGAATCTATGAAGAAGAAGACCAGGTTATACAACGATACTTACTTAAAATATGGATTTATAGCACTCGATAACAAGCCGCAATGTGATGTGTGTTATCAAGTACTATCCGCAGAAAGCATGAAACCATCCAAACTAGCCCGCCATCTTGAAACCAAACATCCGTCCTTACAAAGAAAGCCGTTAGAATACTTCGAGCGTCAAGCACAGGTTTTAAAAAATCAGCAAATTGACATTAATAAATCAGGTCATAGGGAGAAAGCAGCACTTCATGCCTCTTACTTGGTATCATTAAGAGTGGCCAGGGAGTCTAAGCCTCACACGATTGCGGAAAATCTAATTTTACCAGCTGCCATTGATATGGTAAATTTGATGATAGGCCCCGAAGAAGCAAACAAATTAAAAATGGTTCCTCTGTCAAATGATACAATATCCAGACGCATAAATGAGATGGCCATTGATGTCTACCGTCAAATAATTGATAAGGTCAAATCAAGTGAATTTTTTGCCATTCAGTTTGACGAATCAACAGATGTATCGAACTTGGCTCAATTTTTATGTTTCGTCCGATACGAATGCAAGGGAACAATTGAAGAAAATATGCTATTTTGCAAACCGATCCCTGGTCAGGCCACCGGCGAAGGACTTTTTAAAGTTTTTATGGATGCAATACAACAAGAAAACCTGGACTGTACTAAATGCATTGCGGCATGTACTGACGGTGCCAAAGCGATAACTGGCAAAAACAGTGGTTTGATAGTTAAGTTAAAAGGCATTATGCCGCAAATGGAATGGACGCATTGCTTCCTTCACAGACATTCGCTCGCTACCAAAAAATGCCAGATAGTTTCAAAAATGTCCTATCTGAAGCTGTGAAAATGGTTAGTTTTATAAAAAGCCGGCCGTTGCAAACTAGGTTGCTTTCTACATTGTGCGAAGAAATGGGTTCCAAAAACGATTCTCTCCTTTTCCATACAGAAGTTAGATGGTTGTCGCGAGGAAAAGTTCTATCGAGGCTTTTCGAATTGCGCGAGGAGTTGAAAATCTTTTTTACAGACAAAAATAGCTCTTTTTCAGAGTTTTTGCAAAATAAAGAAATTTTATTGCAATTGGCTTATTTACGTGATATATTCTCCCACTTGAATATTTTGAATACTACTTTACAAGGTCGCAACAAAAATATCTTACTAATGACGGATAAAGTCAATGCTTTCATCAAAAAGCTCAATATTTGGATAGCTCGCCTGGAAAAACGTAATTTTGACGCATTCCTTGCAACGTCTGAATTTATTGACAAAAATAAGGATTTGGAAAATGCAATTATTGATCGCGTATTATATAACATGAAAACGCATTTACACGAACTGAAAATTCAATTAAGGGAATATTTCCCAAATGACGGGAATGATTTTTCAAAACGATGGGTCCTCAACCCATTTGACGAAAATGTTGTTGTAGCTGCCCAATTACCTGTTGAGATCCACAATCAACTTATTGAATTATCAGCTGACAAGACTCTACAACTAGAATTTGTATCTCAAGATTTGCACAAGTTTTGGCTGTCACAACGCGGTGAATATGGAAGCCTAGTAACAGAAGCTTTAAAAACATTAATTCCTTTTGCCACATCTTACTTATGCGAAAAAGGCTTTGCATCTATGGTGGCTTTGAAAACTAAATACAGAAATCGGCTATTATCGCTTGAAAATAATTTACGCTTGTCTGTTTGCAATGACGAACCACGGATCGATATACTTCTAAATGAAAAGCAAAACCAACCGTCGCATTAATCTTTTATTTTATTATTATAACTTGAAATGTATTTATTTTTGTAACCCAATACTTGAATTTGTGATTTAATTTGTGCTTTAATAAAAGGAATTGTTTATTATTATTTTACTTTAGTTATTTTTTAGACAGAGCGCGGCCCCCCTTACATCTAACCGCGACCCCCCTGGGGGTCGCGACCCCCAGGTTGAGAAACAATGGTTTAAAGAGTGGTTTTGAGCTCGCGGCCACATACAGTAGAGTCCCGTTTAACCGAGCCCGAGAGTGCGGCGTCATTTTTAAGAACGAAATTTTTTATAATTACTTTCGGAAGGCCGGCCGGGGGGGAAAATAAACTGGTTCGCGGCTCCACCAAAATCATATCACATACATAGTAAAACCCCCATTAATCGAACCAAGGAGAGTGGGGCGGCGTGGAAGCAAAATTGTGCGGGAGGAGGGAGTAAAATGGTTAGCCACTGCATACTGTTTTTACTTACAGTACAGCCCAATTTAACAAAAAAAGGGGGGGGGGGCACATTTCCGAGAAAACGAAATTTTCACAAGTTCTTCTGGGAGACCGGGGAGGAAAATAAAATTATACCACATACAGTAAAACCCAGTGTACACTGCACTCAAACCTGGGGGTTAGGTTTGAAATATCGCTCGAAAGGTTTAGAAAGTAGTTTGAGGTTGCGATCATATACCGAACTCAAGAAAGCGGCGTTATTTTGGGAATCGAAATTGTTCATAAGTACTTTTGGGAGGACGTGAAGAAAAAATGTGGTTCGTGACTCTAAAATGATGCCACATACAGGAAAACTCCGATTAACTCAACCAAAGAGGGCGGTAACATTTAAGAAAATGAGATACAGTGGCGGACAAAAGTCTACGGCAGTACCTCATATTGAGGTTTTGGTAGAGCACTAAAAGTCCAGCCAGCTGTCAACTATCGGCCAAGAGCAAATTGGAATACTTAGCGCCACGGGCGCCATCCGCGTTAGCGCAAATGGGCATTTGAATGGAAAAATAGTGTCGGTGAAATTTATATGGGTATTCTTTGATTTTTTACAATTGGCAAGTGCAATAGTTGTCGATGTGATACTATAGGCTGGCCCAATAATTACATGAATTCCCAACTAAAAAGTAAAATCCTGTAGGTGCGGGATTTAGAAAAGTCCACACAGCATAAGTTTTGTAAAAGGCAGCTAGGGCGGGGTGTACAATCGTAGTTGTGCTCGGTCGTGTGTGGCGACCATAAGGCTAAGAAATAATGAACTCAGACTAATCAGAATTACAGTTGTTTAATTAAAAAGGGTGTTTGGCCAGAACATTATTTGTATAGTTATTCAAGGTTGCATTTGAGTTGCGTCTGTGCATCGACAGCTAAGCTTCTTTATGAGTACACCAGTTCAAGAAATCTGGAAAAAGCCTCGGGCGTTTTTTCCTTATAAATCGCCGACGACTGTTTAACTTTAAACAGCGTTTCTCTCTCTCTCTCTTTCGTTCCTGTTAACCCCTTGTGGGGCATTAACCACGCCTACTTTCCACCTCGTCCTGTTCATCGCCTTCAGCTCGCTCCACGACTTGCCTATTGAGGCACCCTCTCTCTTAATTGATCTTCTCCAGGTGTTACTAGGTCGTCCAACACGGCGACTTACGTTGGCTCCCTGCGGGTTCCAATCGAGGGCCTGTTGAGCAATGTTGTTCAGCCCTTTTCGTAGAGTGTGACCTATCCGTCGCCAATAAATGGTCTCCTACCGCGCTCCAATCGGCCCGCAAATGTTACGCCACACGAAGTAAATGAGTCCTTAGCGACTTTCCATCTATCACCAATCATCAAAAACAGTTAAATTGGATTTTATTATAAAAAACATTATACAGTCGCTAATCATTTTACTTTCATCCCCGCCTTCCCAAATATACTCGTATCAAATTTCATTATCCCAAATGACGCCGCCCTCTTTGGTTCGGTTTCACGGTATCATTTTGGAGTCGCGAACGGCCTTTTTGTTTACTACCCGGTCCCCGAAAGCACCAGTGAAATACAGTGGTGGACAAAAGTCTACGGCAACACCTTATATTGAGGTTCTGGTTAATTGGAAGCTTTAATCAAAAATCCATTGATGCACATTTTTTCAGTAACGTAAATACATTTATAAAAAAACAAAAACAAAAGCTTTTCAAAACAAACTTAAAGAGAAATTCATAATAACATAAAAAATTTAATGGACAAAAGTCTACGGCAGTCAGTGCTGGCTGACTTATACAATAAAAATTTCCAACTAAACGTTTCGGAATTTTTAAAATTATTTGCTGGCTTAATACTTGGTTGGACCCCCTTTAGCATCAATTACTGATTGCAGTCTTCGGGGCATAGATCCGACTAAATTACCAGTTTCTGCGGATGTAATTTTCTCCCATTCTGTAATGAGCGCTTCCTTCAACAAATTTTTATTTTTTATGCAACATTTCCGAATTTTCTGCTCCAGAAGCTCCCATACATGTTCTATTGGGTTTAAATTTGAACTTTGGGGAGGCGTATTCAGCTGCCTGGGAGCGTAGTACAACAACCCGTTCTTGACGAAAAGTGCTGTGTGCTTCGAATCATTGTCCTTTTGGAAAATCCAGCTCCCTCCAAGGCAAAACTTCTCAATTGATGCCCTTAAATGTTGTTCCAACAGGTTCTTGTAAACATAGCGGTCCATAGTAGTTTCAACAAAAGCCAATCTGCCGAACTCAGATGCAGCTATGGCTCCCCAAACCATACCATTACCTCCACCGTGCTTGACAGTAGGAATCAAATTTTTGGTCTCTAATGCACGTATTCTTTTTTCTCCATATTTTAATGCGACCATCACACTCGAACATGTTGTATTTAAACTCATCGGTAAAAATTACTCGATTCCAAAAATCATTGTCCTTGTTGATATGGGCCTTGGCGAACTCTAGCCGCAGAAGTCGGTTTTTTGCGGATATTAATGGTTTTTTTACGTGAAGTTCTGCTTTGAAACCCATTAAAATTTAATGCTCTCGAGATTGTTCTTGCATGGACATCCTTTTTCCTTACCGCAGCTACTTGTTTCGCCAAATCTGGAGCACTTATTTTTGGATTTTTGTTCACTTCTTTTCAAATTGAACTAATGTCTCTGCGTGAAAGCTTTTCGGTCGGCCAGTTCGCGGCTTATTTTCAATGGAACCACTGCTTTAAAATTTTTTGATAAAGGTATAAACAGAACTTCGTTTTAGTTTCAGTTATTTCGCAATTTCCGAGCAGTTTTTTATACTGGACGATCAAATTTCGGACATCACTAGAAATTTCTTTTCGCGATGACATTTTGCGGCACTTACAGTTCGAAACTAGCGATAAACCTAGAGTAGAGTTGCAGCCGCACATGTACTGAATGGCAGTAAGATCAAATAAACACATTTCGAAGAAATACAGTTAGGTTTAGTTGGAAATTTTTTGTGTATAAGTCAGCCAGCACTGACTGCCGTAGACTTTTGTCCATTCAATTTTTTATGTTTTTATGGATTTCTCTTTAAGTTTGTTATAAAAAGTTTTTGTTTTCGTTTTTTTATTAATATATTTACGTTACTGAAAAAATGTGCATCAACGGATTTTTGATTAAAGCTTCCAATTAACCAAAACTTTAGTGCTCTAGCTGGACTGATGAATAGATTCGTATTTGTTTACTTTGGTTCAGTGCGAGATGCTCGAATGTTATTCGTCGCACCTCCCGTAGTGGGTCAGTGGGTTCATCTATAGACTGAGATAAATGTTCATCGTCCAGATATGAAAAACGTGAGATAAATAGTGCTGGAAATAACTTCTAATAGTGCCGACCCGTTGCGAAATTTCAGTGATTTTAGGTTAAGTATTGATTCGGGTTTCACGAACATTGGACCAGCAGGCAATCTGCTTTTCACTGGGCCTACTTCTACAGACGTTTATTCGAACGGCAAGTGTTTACTTTTAATTCTAATTCACTCACAAATTTGCACACTAAATTAAATTTAGCACCATCCACAATCCGCGAACTGGACAAAGTTCAGCTGCCAATCTAATCCACTCCAAACCGCAAAGTTAGGTCTTCGCTTTTATTTTTTTTTGTACCGAAGTTTGGTGTTGTCGATTTAAATTCCAATCACATTTGCTTTCATCGTGGACACCTATTGGAGGCCTTCCGCCTGCCTTTTCTGCTGTTACCCAGTCTTCAATTTTTCTGTTCTTTTTGTGTATGCTGATTTATTTTATCGGCCTCGGACGTGCGTTTAGCTGCACTGAATGTAAAGGAGTGCACCCGGGCCCGTGGTAAATGCACTCAAATTATATGGCGTACATCGCGCGGTAGCACACTGGAAAAAATTGACGAACCACTCCCCAGCCGTGTGCCCGAACAACAGGCCGCAGAGAACGCGAGACCAACAACTACAGTACCAAATTATAAAGCGATCTTGCCGGTTCTATGGATTCGATGAATTTGTTGGACTCATGCATGCACATTTCAATGGTGCGGCCGGAAATAAAACAGATCCAAACAAAAAGACAGACGGTCTGACGGTCTTATAGCTTGTTCTATTTGTTGTTGCGTGTTGCGACGGGTTCCAGTCGTTGTTTTTAGCTTTCAGTTTCTCGAGGAATCGACTCCCACGACCGATGGTGTGTGATACATACAGCTCATGCATGGCTTCAAATGGGGGAACAGGAGGTTTACATTTAGGTTCACACGAGCGGCCAAAGCACTTGATATAAAACGTCTCATTTGTAAATATTTGACAAATTTCAGATCAAATGACCTGGTCGGATCCAGTGGTTTGGCCGCTAGGGTGAACCTGAACTGAGAAATTTCCACATGTATGTAAGTGAACACACGTAAATGAGATATCCATCTTACAAAAAATCTCCATCGTTAGGTCCCCTCAAGACCATCTCAATTATTGATACGGTTTTAGTTCTCACAAACTTATACTTGTATCGTAACACTGGAATGTCGAGGATTTAAGTTTTTCACTACCAAGCACCCTTCAAATAAATTCTTAAATTGCTTAATTCAGCAATTGGAAACGTACAATGCACCGCTGTACTGCATTTAAATCAAAAAATGGCCTACTGGCTGAAGAATTTGATATTTTACCTTCACTTAGGACTATGGCCCTTAAATTAGGGAGACTAGGACGCTTGGCTGTCAAAATTGCGATGATTTGACACCTTGCGTCATATCAAGCGTCTTGTAGATTACTGTCAATCTGACAAAATGGTTAAAATAACATCCCAGCGAAAAATCTTACTCCCCGAATAGATTGGTTTACACACTGGAAACGACATTATTTGAAAGTCATTCTACATAACCCAGCAGAAAATCGTGTCCTTCGAACGCGTACTATCCAAAATAGCTATACTAAACAGCCAACCTAGCGTACTCACAATCTTTACCCAGCCTATAAAGCCCGACACACACTTGCGTCCAAAATCCAAATTTTCCCCGGACGAATCCAAAATTTCCCTGTCAAATCCATACATGGACGCGGGAAGGACGCATGTGTGTGTCCACCTTAAGATTTCTAATGCTGGAAATTCACGGACGGTCCAAATCCTAATTTTCCCTGGTCGAAACAAAAATTTCCTTGTCAAATTTCCCACCAGGGAAAATTTGGATTTGGACCGTCCGTCGACCGACCTGGGAAATGTTGGCTTCGACCAGGTAAAATTTGGCTTTGAACCGTCCGTGAATGTCCAGCATATGAGATGGGGTGCATATATAAATATGTTGGCGTCCTCCGCTTTTCGCTGAATTCCGCTTTTCGCCATTGCTCCGGTCCTTAACATGGCGAATAATGTATGTTTACTTAAAATTTCTTGTTACAAAACAACAACAATATTTTCCCATATTGAGACCGTAATTCTCTACTTGAAACCCAAATTCAAAATCCATCCCGCTACCGCATACGCCATCGAGACTAGAGAGAGAGAGAGAGGGGGGGGGGGGGCACTGTTGGTAGGTGAAATACCATCTTGATGGCATTTTTTAACTATCCTATGTTCATGTAATTCCATACCGCCGGGGTTATAATTTCCAATTTTCACCTACCGATATGCCCACCCAATGTAGGCATCCGGGCTTTTTGCTGGGATCCTACTAAATATCTATATATTACATATCTGTTTTCTATTATATAAGATACTAGCTAGTGTTCGCTTCGCTCGTTATATTATATGTGAAAAACGTCCACGCCGGCTGAAGCAAAGCAGCAGCAGCATCGTCTGCGTCTTGGGTAAGTGAGCTTTCTTAAGTTCGACATACACGACAAGCATTTTGGTCGCGAGCATGCATCGAACCACGTCAAACTCTATAGAAAAAAAATCTGCTCATTTCCACCGTTCTATGATATTTGATGGTTCGATGGAAGTTCGGTGGTGGTTGGGCTCGTTCATGTATGGCGAGTTTTATGCGGCTGTCAGGTAGCCGAGCATGAACCTAGTGCAAATGTGCTCTGAATAGCTCAAGACACACACAGAAAACCAGTCCACTTGTACCATGTTCGAGTTCGACAGCGTATGGTGACACTTACAGGCAACTCGCACCTGGCAAATTATCTGAGCAAAAAGCTTAAGCTGTTTACGAAAATTTCCTAGGTGTGAGCTAGGTGTAAGAAAGCTCACTTACCTAAGACGCAGGCGATGCTGCTGCCGCTGCTTTGCTTCTGCCGGAAATGAGCCTACAAAAGGGGAGTTCGAAATCATCTCAGTTCAAAACCCCCTATTGGTCAAAGACGCGAACCACTATACATCGTCCGGTTAACTGGAATGTTCTGGATTGCAAAAGTTTTGATTGAACACCTTGGCGGCTAGCCAACATGCAAAACGATAACTTTGTTGCTGTTTAAAAGTGACAAAACAAACGAGTACGAAGCGTATATACCCTAGACTTGTGCAAACCTAGTGGTGACACCAAAACTTTAAATAGGCAACAGCCATACGCATTAAAAGTGTGTGTTCCTATATGATCAGTTTGAGCAGATGAAGCTACGATGAAGGAGCATTAGTTCCGCCATTTAAAACGAGTGATCTCTTTGTACCACAACTTTATAGGGGAGAACAAATCTTGCCTATTTCTAAAATCAACTAACTATCCCTCACTACAAAGTACAAATATTTGACCAAAATTTTAAGTCGCTGGCTCCATTCTACGGAAAGTTCTTATTTATTATATTGTAGATAACATTTGCAGGGAAGGTAGGCGTTGCTTTGGTCCGATTATGCTATTTTAATGCCTACCAACTGGATCCTTTAAAAAACATTTGATCAAAATTTTGAATCGCTACCTTCATTCTATCGAAAGCTATCGCATTTTTAAAGTAAAAAAAACATACTACAATATACATACTTTATAAAGTCTAGGGAATAAAAACAAAATTCGTTCAGTTCGGATTTCGCAAACAAGCGGCGTCAAAGTGGGGTTCTGGTATTGCCATCTTAATTACACAGGCCTCCACTCAGCTGATCGAAACTTCTATTTTGACGTCAATTTGGCGTCATTTAAGCCTTGCCAAGGCGAAAATGACGTCAATTTGACGTCAAAATAGAAATTTCGATCAGCTGAGCGGAGGCCTGGGGCCCGATTCCGCAAGAGTGAGTTTTTTCGGTGCGCACCGAAAAAACTCACTGAAAATATTCACCGAAAATATCAGTGCGCACTGATGCAATTCAGCAAAAGCTAATGAGTTTTTCAGTGCTGAATGAATTTTTCAAACAAACGTCAAACGTGTGTAATTTTTCTGATTGCTGAAAACATTATAAAAATGGGTGACGTTCATGCTTCATATGAAATTATGGAATCGATCAATAACATTTATTTTTTTTCAGGAGGAAAAGTCTTGTGTTTACGAGTATATTAAACTCCCAACCACGGACCATTTCACATCTAGCGTTAAATATAATCGTTTAGGGGATTCACACTCCCTTTCGTATATGTCGTAATCGTGGTAAACTTCTGTCATCTCCATAGTATATTAAAATGACAGAAGTTTACAACTTTACGACAAATATGATGTTTACGAAGTGAGCATGAATCCCCCTATTGTTACTTTTCTTGTTCGACTTCAATGACGACCAAAGTCACTTAGATTTTTCGTAATTCGTATGCTCTGCATCAAACGAAACATAAACACGCTCACTGCCGTAAATATCGTAAACGTTGTATTTGTCGTAAACTTCTGTCGTCCCCATAGAAAAATGACAGAAGTTTACAATTTTAGGACAAATACGACGTTTACGACGTGAGCATATAATCTTCTTTCAGAAATGGTCGGTCCTAGTGACCGAATGGAAACGGGATAACAATAAGGCCGGCCGCATCTTGTTACAACAACAATGCCATATACGCGCTGCGCTGCCCTGCTTACGTCCAAGATGCGGCCGGTCTAATGCCCGGTTCACATTATTCCAGTCCAGTAATCCAGTCCAGCGATCCAGTCCAGTGCTGGACTGGATCATATCGTCTACATGATTCCAGTCCAGTAGTCTGGCGAGTGTGTTGTTGATTCGATAACTATAGTAACAATGATTTTTAGGCGAGCTGGAATCAAAAAGTAGACCGACAATCCAGTCACTGGACTGGATTGCTGGACTGGATTGCTGGATTGAATTGCTGTCCAGTGCCGGTTCACATTATTCCAGTAGCAGTCCAGCGCTGGACTGGATTACTGGACTGGATTGGTTACTGGAATAATGTGAACCGGGCATAATAATAATAAGGGGATTCATGCCCACGTTGTAAACGTCGTATTTATCGTAATGTTGTAAACTTCTGTCATTTTACTATGGAGATGACAGAAGTTTTCGACGAATAGGACGTTTACGACATTTACGACACTAAGCGTGAATCCCCTTAATATTAATTGCTAAAGAAATCACCGGATACGGAAACAAAAACTTCTCATCTTCACTATGAATTTTTATATTTTTGTCCTTAAATTCAACACGAAGCTCCGTCCTTCATCCATTTCTGCTTTGAAAAGTAATACTCCACTTTCGTATGCATAAATCAACAATTTAATACATAATTTATAAAAAAAATATATTTTGCACTTACCAAATAGCCAGTGCAAAATATATTCGCACGGTGCGCACCGGAACTGTCAAAAAACTCATCGCATCGTTGCGGAATCGCATTTTTGCAATTCAGCACGGTGCGCACCGAAAAAATTCATCTCACTCTTGCGGAATCGCACTTCTTCGGTGCGCACTGATTTCGGTGCGCACTGAAAAAATTCAGTCTTGCGGAATCGGGCCCCTGGATAATATAGATGGCAGTAGAGAAACAATACAAAGAACTGGAGCTCAGTACAAAATAATATTAAGAGCAGGATGCAGATAATCTCACACACACAAATAAGCCTCACCACTCTAGAAGCAACGGCTACAATTTAAAGTAAACCGCCCTTTAGAGGGATAAGGACAACAACACATCAAATTAGCTGTGACTGTTGATTAAAAAGCCGAAGGCTTTTTAGTTGCCATTGTATACGTGACATGGTTTATCAATTTGATATGTGAGTTACCATTTTCGGCCATACACAATTGCATTCGTGCATTTTCGTCCATGTTTCGAGTTGCCAACAACTCAAAACAACAAACGTAACTATTAATCTCTCTTTCTGCAAATAATAATAATAATAATTCTTTATTGCCCTCAATTCAATATAATACAAATAATACAAACTAAAAAGTCTTCTACTAAATTATACTAAAATACAATATAAATTACTATTTTGATGTGGTAAAGAGAAAAATAAAAATATAAAATAAAGTAAAAACAAAATGTAATAAATGTGTTGGAGTATAGTATTAAAATAAGTAAAATATATAATAAGATAAAAAAGTAAAAGAATCCAGGCTATCTCACAATGAGCTAGGCTCGTGCTGTGAGACTTACATATGTTCGATATTATTTGAATTTCGTGTATTTTATTTCTTTATACCCGCATTTTGTATTTCGTTTTTGCTTAATTTAACTGTGTAACGTTCTCCATGAAATAATGTTTTAATGATATTTCAAAACGGTGGAAGC
Source organism: Chloromyia formosa (assembly GCA_964017055.1). Lineage (NCBI taxonomy): Eukaryota > Metazoa > Arthropoda > Insecta > Diptera > Stratiomyidae > Chloromyia > Chloromyia formosa. The sequence goes on along the minus strand of OZ024818.1, from coordinate 3,030,696 downwards.
TGGCAATTCTATAACTGTGTAACGTTTTCCATGAAATAATATTTTAACGCTATTTTAAAACGATGGAAACTGGCAATTTTATTAATTTCTATTGGTAGATTATTAAATAGCCTTGGTGCAGAATAAATTGCATGATTCGATGCAGCTGATGTATTGTATCTAGGCTCCCGACGTAATCTTCTAATACTGTTTCGAGTCAAATGTGGTGTATCGTTTAAATTATATGGAAATTCAATCAAGTGTGTGTGAACAAATTTAAGTGATTTGAATTTATAAAGATTTGGCACTGTTAGAACGCGAAAATCGGAATAAATTGTCATGGTCGGATAGCCTAAAGGCTTTTTTAAGCAGATTTTGATTATTCTCTTATGCAATATAATCAGGGGTTGTAAATTTGAATGTGCTAGTCCTCCCCATCCTATGATCCCATATTCTATCACGGACTGTACTAAAGCTGTGAATACCATCCTTAAACGATCAATTGAGATCATTGAGTGCGTTCAGAAGGTGGCAAAAGAGCAGAAACCGCTCGCGAGCGGCTCCGCAACTGCTCGCGAGCAGCTCCGGAGCTGCTCGGTTTGGAGTCTGCACCTGCTGAACGCTACTTCACCAGCTGATAAATCGACCAGCTGAAAGCTGGCGATGACAATTTTAGACGTCAAGTGCCGAAAAGTGGAAAATACATAAATCCCACGCTGTCCATTAAAAAATCATGAACAACGAGAAAACAAATTCAAAAGCACCCGAAAACCAAAGAACTAGAAGCCGAAAACGGCGAAAACACAACAACCAATTTGATAACTGTCAAAACTCGAAACTCGCAACATGAGTGTGAGGTTGAAAAAGAAGAAGAAGAACCTGAGCACTGATCAGTGAGCAGAAATATTTCTTGCTCGGTGAAATTTGATCATGCTCACCCGAGCAGAAGTTGCTCAGTCACTTCTGAACCCGCTCGTTCTGAACATGTTCGCTGAGCGGAAGTTGCTCAGTTCCTTCTGAACGCACACATTGATCTTAGTTCTACAAATTTGTAAATAGTTTTTCTTAAGCGACTGCAAATGTAGGATATATGTTCTTGCCAGCGTAAATGTCGGTCTATTATTACTCCTAAATACTTAGTACTGTTTACAATCTCCAGCGGGGGACCGTTACAACATATTGTTGTGCAGTCACTAGTATGTGCCGAAACTCGTAAATTCTCTGGAGGGACTCCTGCTGATGTAAGAGAAAATGGAATGGCTACAGTTTTATTTACGTTAATGCATAACTCATTTTTGGATAGCCAAGCCATTTTATTCATTAAGCTTTCGTTGGCATGGTCAAATGTTTCATTCCAGCTTTTTCCATGATAGAGCGCAACTATATCGCCAGCAAAGGCATATAATGTGCAGTTCGTAATATTCATTTTCAACAGGTCATTTATATAAATTAGGAACATAATGGGGCCCAGTACTGTTCCTTGAGGCACTCCAATCCTAATGGTGAGGGAAGAGCTTACGCAGCCATTTATACGCACAGATTGGGTTCTACCTTCCAGATAAGACCTAAACAAATCAAGCGGCACGCCTCTGATCCCAATATTACTCATCTTGGACAGTAAGCTATTATGATTAACTGTATCAAACGCTTTTCTAAGATCCAAGAATATTCCTAAACATTTCAGTCCTTTATCTAAATTAGATATAATTGTTTTCGTTACTCTGTAAATAACGTCTTCTGTACTTTTACCTTTTCTAAAACCAAACTGCCCCTGAGAAATAATATTGTTTTTTTCTAAATAGTCAACTAGCCTATTTATGATCGCCCTTTCAAAAATTTTAGACAAACATGTTAATAGGGATATTGGTCGATAATTGTGCATGTCATTTTTATTGTCACCCTTATGCAATGGAACCACTATCGCATGCTTCAGTTGGGTTGGAAATCTGCCTTGGGAAAAGCACTTATTAATTATATCAGACAGTGGTTTAGACAAAACAACGGCATTATCTTTAAATATTCTTGAATCAAGATTGTCCACGCCAGGAGCGACATTGGATTTGAGGTCACTTATAAGGCCTACTATTTCTACTTCAGATATTGGGTACAAAAAGAATGAGTTCAAATTATTTTGGCCAATATACTCTATTGCCATATTTCGACCTATTTCTGCATTAGTCTGTATATTCCTTGTGGTATTTTCGCCAACTTCTATAAAATCTCTATTAAATTCATTAGCTATTTCTACCTCTTTGTGACTTTGAATTAATTCGCCAGATGCAGAAGTTATATCACTACTAAATTTCCCTTTCACAATTTTTGTTTCTGTAGCCTCATTGATAATATCCCAAATCTTTTTAATATTATTTCCACAGTATTGAAATTTGCCTTTGTAATATTGATCTTTAGCATAGCGAATTACAGTTTTCAGAATATTTCTGTATTTTTTATATCGGTTAACAAGATCCATATTGAAAGGCTGCTTCCGTGGATATAAAACGCCCCATAGACTATGCAATTCATCGTCAGATCAATCTAATGATGGATCACCACAGAGTATCTGACGACTTAAGTCATATGGAACTGTACAAGAAATCGTCAACGATAAGTACATACACTGTGCAATCAATGTGACGGTCACAATATTGTGTGACCGATCTGACGACGGATCTCATCGTATATGGGGGGCCTTACTTTTCACTTTTTTCGTATGCATTGTGTATCGACTAGTGAACACAATACACATGCAAGTGAAATACTATGAGCAACCTTTGCTTAATTTATACTGAGTCCCAACTCTGTCTATTGTCACCATTCACTACGTTTAGACCGCGGAACTATCTTCGAGATCTAACTAAATCGATTTAACTCTCGACGATATAAACGTATCGATTTAGTTAGTTTTGGACTTAAAATAAATAACTGGCGCAACAGTCCAATTTGAACCACGGCCTCGAGATGAGTTAGCATCATCTCATTTTCTAGATTGTGACGGTTTTTGTGCAGAGGTATGTGATCAGCAATACGCTCAACCGAGTTATTTACCCCATAATGGGTACTCATTTAACAGCTGAGTGGGCTCATAGTCCGACACGTAAATCCCCGGAATCGAACCGGGGCCCAGTGCGTCGAAGGCGAACGTGCTAACCGTTGCGCCATCCGGACTTTTGGACTTGGCTTATCTCTATTTGCGATGCGGAACTGGACTAAAAAAATTGGGACTATGTCGCTGTCATCGCTAATGTTGACTCGGTGGTTGACGTTTCCTTTGTTGTCGTTTTTTTTTGCTCCGCGTTTGCTTTGTTTGCAATTTCAGGAAAGCAGTGCGTGATCACGGGCAGGAAAAAGTCTTTTTCTGTCGTAAAATTTGTATCTGTAAAATTTATATGTGTTGTCAACGGAGAAAGAAGAAGAAGAAGTACCTCTCCGTATGGTCGGTATAAACACTCCACCAGCAAGTACTAACACTAAAATGATTAAGTTAAATCGCCTTCTAGTTCCACGGTCTAAACGTGGCCTTTGTTGATAAAGAACTGGTTTGAATGATGTTTGCAAAATTGTGGCGATAAGCAGCGCTGTCGATGCTGCTGTCAATGCTGCTGCCGCTGCTGCTCCAATGTAATTCGCTCAAGGCGAATGTGTGCATTCTAATGAGCCAAGATACAGGCGATGCCACTGCTGCTTCTGCTTTTGTTTCTGCCGGCATTGAAATTGCCACATCAGAGTTAATAGAATCAACTAATCCGATATGTTTACATCGTGGTGAGTTAGCTGGGATTAGTTAATACTGAAACATAGTCCCGCGGTATAAACGTAGTCATAGCCAGCGATATAAACGTAGTAAAAGGTTGGTATTCTAGGGTTAATTGGAGAATGCAAACAAACGCACCACTAAACAAACTGTTGGTGTACGTGGCGTGGCGCATTCATAACTTTGAGGATTTTCAGAATGGCAAACCAACGAATGTTTACGATTCTCTCACTCAGATCAAGGTCAGTGATCGAAAATGCTGCGGGGCGCGGCGGCGTTCTGGAAAATATTCAGCACTATCGAGTGGTACTCATACCCATACTGTCATAGCAACAACCAGTAGTCATCGGGGGTTGTTGCTTTATTATGGAAAGTGAAATTAAATTTAGCTAGACTGTCAACAACCCTGAACTACAGTATGTACATATGTATGTGTTTTGTATTTGAAGGTGTGCTCAGTATCGGCCCCTTTCGGGATGGACTTGCGCAGTAGGACGCGTGGTCATGTTTGCAGGTATAATCAAAATTATCATTTTGCAACAATGGCTGCGTTCTGAATTTGAAACCGTTTAACACTGTTTTAACACCGTTTAATGATTTCTTTCTGAGAACGCTTACGTTTCAGATCCAAAAACAAACCATGAATAGGGGAACTTAATCAGAATTTAGAGGTTTTCCTTGTACTAACAGTTCACTCTTGACAAGTTCTGTCACTTCATATGTAAACAGCATGGCGGCGCTCGTCAAATTGTTCTGTCTGGAAATTTTCTTCAAAAGGGGTTTGGTTGGAATCAGAATATCATCAGCAGTTCAATTCATCAAAAAGATGACAACTGGAAATCGCAGACAAACCACGGGGAATTGGATATGGAACAAATCGGAAGCTTGTTTAATTTTCTGAACGTAGCCAATATGAGAATGTTATCGCTGTATGAGAGAATAGCTAGCTATACATCCGATAATGATATTTTTTGCACAAAGGTTTGTTTGTATGTACATTTGATCTGACATTGAATAATTGGCATTTTCTTGCTTGTTTTAACGACATTGCTTGCTCTTGTATATATACACACAATACATATATTGATTTTTGATCTACGTATTTCCATTTCCAAAAAAATATACATCGAACATCAAGAATTTGTTAGAAAGTATTTGAGCACAATGTTTCGAACATTCATACGGACAAGCTTGGAAAATATATTTTTAGGGTAATGCGCGTATCTTTATTATGCTATGCGATAGTCGGTTTTGAATAGAATTATGGATGATTCATCTTAAATGTCTCGATTTAACAACTATATCACTCAATGTGCACCATAATTTGCTTTATCCACTGTTAAGTGGAAGATACCAACACAAATATGTCTTAAGTCGGGCCCACCAGTTTGTTTTTGTAATATGAACGATGGCTACTCTGTGCTAACAGAGCAGTGGGATATACAAATACAGAAAAAATATTGTGAGGCACACGCACCGGTATCGTACCACATCACACTTTGTCCACAATACAGTGAGCTGGAAACAAATGTCGGCCAGCTAGGAAGCAGAGCGCATTGGGAAACTGCTGGTGGTGAATGTCGTGAGGGTTTTTGGCCTGGCTTTCATCTCTTTGAGTTGTTTTTTTTTGCGTTATCAGTGCGAACAGTAGTGAACACACCATAAACCTGCTATCCGACGCGGTGGAAGGATAAATATAAAATATGTGCAACCTCAGGGTAAGTATTAACAAATGTAATCACGCGCTTCACATTATCGAATGGTTATTTATTGCGTGTTTTGGGTATGGCGTCGCTTGTACTTCGAGTATTCCAGAGAAATTTCGGCTATCGCATTAATCTAAAGTACTTTGCATTGCAGACCAAGTCAGGTTATAGTAACAGCACTTATTAAATTTTGTTAAATATCGAATGACCACATTTGTGACCTATAAATACCGGCAGTGTTATATAATCGAAATAGTCACCCCACCGCCATAACTAATTTTTCAGAGGACACTCTTGTGGTTCGTCTGCTTTTACTGAATTTCTTTTTAACGTGCCAGTCCAGATCAATCAGAAATATTAGCTGCATTTTTTCAACAGTCCAGATCGGAGCAGGACAACAATTGCACTCGTTACACTAAATTGTTCTGGTTAGAGCTGGTTGTTAGTGCAATGCGTGCGATTGTTCTGTACTTGATCTGGACTGCCAAAAAATGCATCTATTGGCAATTTTAATTTTTTATGCCGCTGAATTGAATTTGCAATACCCGAAATTTCGCAAAACTAAAGTTAATACCAATTTGTCTACAACACGGAAATATTCCATAAAACAATTAGTTGACCTACAAGCTACAACTTTCTTGTGGTCGTCATGATGTGAATGCATATAGAATAAAGATAAACCAGTAACATTGCTGAAAAACAAAAACACAACCGGTTTGATAAGTTCCCAAAACAAAATCAAAATAATGCCGTGATATTGACCATTCCTGTCGCCAGCCATCTTATACAGCGCAGCTCAAAATGATTGCGTGGTACATTATTTGATAATGAAAAAAAAATGTTGATTGCTTTGTCTTACAAAAATGATAAAAAAAGATAAGATTTCGATTATTGAATATTGTCGAAATAACGATAACCGTTCAATGCTTCTGAGCTGTGCTTTGCATTGTTTACCTACAACTACAATATATTTTCTCCCTATATTTTCACCTTAAGAAAGCTACATCCAGCCTGCATAAACTCTTCGTTTATGGCGTTTTGAAATATGGCGAACCAAATCATTCGATGTTACTTAATCGCGGCAACGGATTTGCACGCTATTGGTGTCGCGCGACAACAATGCAGAAATTTCCATTGGTTATCGCTACACGCTACAATATCCCGTTCTTGATCAACAAACCTGGCGTCGGCAATTATGTAATTGGAGAAATCTACGAAGTTGACGACAGAATGCTCAAATCGATGGACAGTCTCGAGGATTGTCAGGATATTTATACGAGAGAATTGCATGATATGAATATTGGTGTTGGAGAAGGGTAAGTATATTTTATATAGAAATACTACTGGCATGACATTACCAGTATTTTCGAACTAGGATACTTGCCAATTGTTATAAATTTTCGAAATTGGCCCAATCGAAATTTCTTAGTATGTACTAGTGATGGGCATAATGACTCTTTTCACTGTGCCAGCACATAAGCTCTGACTCTTTCCAATGAGTCGTTCAAAAAGAGTCGTTCAAAAAGAGTCATGCAAAGAGTCTGAAACTTGGGTAATAACATATTCAATAAAAGTCGTAGATGTGCGACCCCAATTTTTTTTTCTCTTTTTTGACCCCAGATTCGGAGTTGGCGACCCCCCCCCCCCCCATGCCCTTTAGTTCGAGCCGGCCCGATCGGACCACTATTTCCCATGAAAAGGGGGCTGCTAGCCTAGGATGGGCGACCCCAATTTTTTTTCTTTTTTTTGACCCCAGATTCGGACTTAGCGACCCCCCAATACCCTTTAGTTCGAGCCAGCCCGATCGGACCACTATTCCCTATGAAAACGGGGCAGCCAATCTGGGGCGGGTATACAAAATCAACTCGCACAAAAAGATTCGTTCAAAAAGAGCGATACAAAATCGAACCGCACAAAAAAATTCGTTCAAAAAGAGCAATACAAAATCGAACCGCACAATTGACTCTTTTGACTCTTTTTGAACGTGTCGCTCTTTTTGAACGTGTCGCTTTTTTTGAACGTGTCGCTCTTTTTGAACGTGTCGCTCTTTTTGAACGTGTCGCTTTTTTTGAACGTGTCGCTCTTTTTGAACGTGTCGCTCTTTTTGAACGTGTCGCTTTTTTTGAACGTGTCGCTCTTTTTGAACGAATCTTATTGTGCGGTACGATTTTGTATCGCTCTTTTTGAACGAATTTTACATAGAGAAGGGAGAAGGGGATAGGCAGGGAGAGGGCTGAGGAGCATCCAAATAGTGGGGATGGATGCTCCTCAGCCCGGATGGGGGATCTAAAGGGGGGTCAAAATGGTGTCAAAAATGCGAAATTCCTTAAAATTTAGAAGTTATGGCCACAAAACAGTTTATTTAAAACTAGGGTATAGTAGTGGTGTAATTGCTTGAAACAATGATTTATGGGATAAACTAAATAATGGTCGTGTGAACGGTCCACAACCCAAGGCAAAAGCAGTTCACTTTCCAGTCCACGCTCGATACAAGCATGAGATCGAAAGCGTGCCACGATGTCACGTATTGGCCCCGTCAGAACGCTGCTTTACACTGTAGCTGTAGTGGAAGTGGGCGCTATGGGTTTTTGTTTGGTTTCATCTAAAGTTGAGCTTGAGATGATGATACGTAAGACGAATACTTTTGTTTTAGAATGTTGGGATTGTTTTCTGTATTTGGAGAAACTTGGCTGTGCGGTGGGACGCGACGTAAGTAAATTATTTTTGATATGTTTGCATTTGCAGTCAGCATGGGTTGTTGCGTATATATTTAGAAGTATACACAATGCGTGCATTGCATACTGCATAGAGATGAATATGAATGGATTTAGATGGGATTGCTTTGGTAGTTAATGATAGTGGTTTTGCTTTTAGATAGATACTGGGATGGGATATGAGTGAATGAATGTATTGTAGTACATTATATGTATTGATAAATGAGCGTGGATTGTTAGATAAATGATTGTGGTTTTGCTTTTAGATAGATAATGGGATGGGATGTGAGTGAATGAATGTATTGTAGTACATTATATGTATTGAGAAATGAGCGTGGATTGGTTATGCGTTGGATAATATTTATGCGATGGGCTAGTTTGGGAATTAATTTTACAGTGAGTCATTCATAAATTGAACGACTCGAAGGCTATGTCGTTGTGCCGAATCTTTCGCTCATCCTGTTGAGTCGTTCAAAAAGAGCGACTCGTTACTGTGTTACACATCACTAGTATGTACATACAGTCGTGGTTACACTCCTTCAACTTATATAAAACGAAAATTAAATTTTATGCAGGGCTCGAATCCCGTCCACGACGACGTTCGTGGCCATGGATGTGCAGGAGGTGCATGCTGGCAACTGCATTCTCCGAAACCAATTTATGCCGTCGAAACGCCAACTGGGCCACATGGAACAGTTGACGTGCTGTGCCCCACAAGGGGTTAGGGCAATTGAGAGAGAGTGTTTTGGGAAGCTCATATGTAATTACCAAAAGCAAATTTTAAATATCGCAGAGCAAAGAAAAAAAAAGTAAAAATGAAGTGGCCACAATTTTTGTACAGCCATCCGGCCGGTACTCAGTGCGTTGAGGCGTCAGTCTGGTGTCTTTGGCTACCTGTCAGTTACGGGTTTGAATCCATCGTTTGACGGCTTTATATTAATGGACAGTGGCCTGCACTTCCATGATGTTGTCATTAATGAAAATGTCAATTTCTCGATATTGCACGGAATTATGAATAGGGAAGGCAAGCCTTCCTCCAGCGTTGGTCAATCGGCCTTTTCTAATAACAGCGTAGTTTCCTTGAGAATCGAGGGACGAATTAGAGTGGAGTTTCGTTTCCTACATGGCTACTACCATGATGCGGTGTCTGTCCATGAATGAATGTTAACTTGGCAATTTTGTTTTGTAGTCCATTACAGTTTAGCTGCACTAGTGCTAGTGAGAGCACGTTGAAGTAGACGATAGGTGGCCTATTATTCGTTAGAGTTACCGGGGAGGAAGCCTGTCTGGACGCTCACTGGTGTTGAAGGATGTGGCGTATAAGACGAGATCGACGACTGTTCTTTCTCTATTTTTTCACTGATTAGCAGTGAGTTCCAGTGTTTGTGGTGGTTATACCACCAGTGTTACGTTCAGTGCCGGCCCGGTGTAGAAGGAGTGAGAGCAGTTGCGCCGAGATGTATTGCCCCCAATATTCGTAAAAAACGGAGTAAAAATATAATACACATACACACTTCCCTCCTGCGACAGATCTACCGATAGCTTTGTATGATACCATTAGGGTCTCCTTATCCTTACCCCAGGAACTTCCAGTTAGAGCCTTTAGAACTTTGTTCCTGCTTCTCATTTTGCACAAACTGTTGATGTATGCGCAGAAAATGTGGCCATGCTATCAAGGGTGACGCCGAGGATTTTGGGGTAGTTTGCAGTAGGGATAAGTTGATCACTTATATGTTTAGCTGCATTCTGATCTCCTTGGTCCACGATGTGTAAAGAGTAGCTGAAGACTTAGGTGCTGATATGTGCAGATTTATTGAGGCAGAAGGTGTTGAGTTGCTCAAGATTTCGGTAGATCAGGTCACACATTTTCTCGATGTCATTACCCGTAGCTAAAATCGAACAGTCAGTCAGCGTAGCTTATTATTCAAAGTCCTTCAGGTGGTGTTGGGAGTGCTGATAGATAGAGATTAAACAGGGTGGATGATGGAACTCCTCCTTGCGGAACACCTTGTTTAATCATTCTAAGTTGAGACTTCTTGTTCCTGAACTCCGTGAATGACTGTCTGCCAGCGAGGTAGTTGGCGATCCACTTGGTTAACTGAACTGGAAGCGAAGTAGAGCTGATGTCCGATAAAAGAAAAGGACGAATGGTTGACTGTATCAAAGGCCTTTGATAAATCAAGTGCCACGGGATTGGTTGAGGCCATTATACATTTGGGAAGTAATGGCATCCAAAGCAGTCGTTGTGCTGTTGATTCGTCTGAAGCTGTGTTGATGGCTGGCTAAGTTGGAGTGGGTCGTAATAATAAATAAATAAACAGGTGATAAAAGAGTGATGGGATGATAGGATTCACTCGATGCATTTATAATTATATATCAGGAACTGAAGAAGGGCGCAAGTTGCTCCCGAAACACGTGTTTGCGTTTTACAAAATAAATAATCTACAGTATAAAGGAAACTGTTTTTTTTTTTTTAATTAATATAGACCAGACGACCATTCAGCGCACAGTTGTGTTTCACAGGTATAGAATTGCGGTGAAGTGGCCTGTTGCAAACGCAGCAAATACAGGGACCCAATACTGGCGCGGTGTAGGATAATTGAGATCAGTAGCGCCGACATGTAATGCTCCCAATTCCCATTAAAACAGTCTCGTAGAATAAAGCACACACATACATCTGCTTCCTTCTCGCATTGAAGGGGTTTGACAGCTCTTGGCCGTTGTTGTTGTACGGGTCGCTCCAGTGTGTAGAACCGGCTGCCGTAGGAGCGATAGACCTTCGCAGTGCTTGGTGCCCCTTCGGGTCAACCGCTTTCCACATAATCTAATCTGATCTACTGGAACTGGGGACAGCTGGCAGGTCGTTTGTGTGCTAACTAGTATGATAGATAGAGCACTTGTCGAGGTAGATGTATGTCGTCCTTTGTTTTACAACAACCAGCTGTGAATGTTCCACTTTTTATGATAACTCAATCCAGAGCAGCTCTTTAGATGAAGTTGGGTAACGTGTCGTTCCGGTACGAAAAACCGGCTGCCACAGGAACGTCAAATGTGAAAAGTTCACCAAGTTCGACTCCATATTATCAAATGCTGTCCTGGGCGCTGGATGTGTTAAAATATCGTCGCCACAGTAATTTTTTCGTAATATAGCATCCGTTTTACGTGTGCATTGCACTATTGATACTATGACAATCCAAATCTAAGTTCAAATGTAATTATTTCGAAACTTCATTTACTAGGATACATTTCTTGGGGCGATTGAGAGAGAGAGAGATACATTTCTATGCGATATAGACCCATGATTGCCGTTCATATTCGTAACTTCGCAATTTGCTTTCATTTGGGGTGTAGTATCGCAATCGATTCTTTTGTATTTTACATCTTAAATAATTTTATATTGGCTATCGGTTTAATGAAAACACTGATTCTAGAATTTTGGAAAATTGTTTAATTCATTTTCTCAATTTTAGAACTGTTCCGTGTTGGGTATATCTTTTGCAAAAGTACCCAGAGAAACTACTCGACTTGCCATACATTTCGCAATACAAGAACAGCGCACAGCATCCGTACACGCACAGACATCAAAGAACTCACAAGCATCCGCCTAATGAGGATCTCGCGTACAATACTACGAGTACATCGCAATAATTGAAATATACTTCAATCACTTAATGAATTGGAACGATCCTGCTGAAACTGTGACTGTGAATGTTTATTTCTTTCCCGTCGGCTTTTTTTCGTATCGTTATAAGTATATAATCGACGTTATACATATATTCTAAGATTATTTTTTATTATCATTAAATTGTGATGAAATTCAATTGAATTAATTTGTAAAACGAAATGGTGTTAATTCATTTGTAGTCGAAAATTAAAGAGGAACATATGATTGAAAATTTCCAATTTTTTAGAGTTTTCTTTCAGCAATATTGTTTTCTTATTGTACTAATTGTGGTGTCCGGTCGCTATTGTCCATGTATTTTTAGTATTCAGTTTTAATGCCGACCGGTAGTGCAGTGTGTTGAGGGACGCATCAGTCTCATGTTTGACTACTGGCGTTTCGGGTCCTATCCCGCACAGATAGGAGGTGCATGCTAGCAACTGTACTTCCGAAAAGTAGACATGCTATCGAAACGTCAACAAGGCATACAATGCTAGAGATGTTGACGCGTCCATGCCCCTGGAGGGGTCAAGCCAATTAACAGACACGTTGTGATACCACCATCGATTCTACAACCCTAATAGTGACTATTCATTGAATTAGCCAGAGCTGTTGATAAAACGCTGGACGCTCCCACGGCAGCCGGTTCTACGCACCGGAGCGATCCGTTCATCAGCAACGCCCAAGGGCTGAAATCAACGTCCGTAGCAACGTACGTCGATTTGTACGCGCGTATTTCAATTTAATTCCACGACGGGCATTAAAAATCATACAGAAACGCTGTACTTTGTACGCTCGTGTGGCCGCGAGCTTACCCATATCCATAAATAGGTTTTTCGTATTCGATATTTATGATTTTATAATTTAATCGATGATCATGGAGAAAGGTTTCAGAGGGGTTTACTGGGTAAGTAGTCGTGGATGAAAATTCCATTGCGCGCCGTGTCTCTTAATCAATGGAATTTCGACCCTTTGTTTTAAAAGTACAATTTTTGATTCGGTGTTTATCGTTCGCCTATACAATAATTGCTTGCCCAAAAAATAGAATAAATTCGTATTTTATCATTTATTCCAGATGAATTCCACACTGACAAGAGTATTTGTCTACGGAACCTTAAAACGAGGTGAGCCAAATAACTACTGGTTATCCAACATACAGAATGGATTCTCTAAATTCATCGGCGCCGGAGAAACTACAAGGAAGTATCCATTAGTGGTGGGTACCCGCTACAATATCCCCTTCCTTCTGGACAAGGAGGGTCTCGGTCATAATATTGAGGGAGAAATTTACGAAGTTGATGATCGAATGCTCAGCAATTTGGATATCTTAGAGGAATATCCAAACTATTATGATCGTGAAATCCAAGATATTGCGATCAAGGACGATAGGTTGATAAATGTTGATAAATGCATTCTTACAAGAATATCTTATATGTTCGTCTTTTTGCTAAACAGGACAATACCATGTTGGATTTATCTAATACGCAAATTCCCCGATAGTATGCTATCCAAGGAGATGTTGAAATCCTATAAAAACACACCAGAGAAACCGTACTGTGAAAGGTCTCTAAGAGATGCAAACGTTAAAGCTAAAGACGATTTGAAGTTCTAAGCATAGATGGATCATCCTAATTAATATCATCCTCTTCTATTCTAGCTATCTTGAGAGTTCGAAGTCGGACTTGCATGAGCGCGAAAACGAAGATCATAGTTTAGAACGATAGTCGACAAATAATAAAATCCAAAGAATGAAAGGATCGCAAAAATTGTGCCTTGATGCAAGTGGCTTAGTTGAATCGTACTAAAATATATTAGAATAATTGGATATATTGTTTTCTATATAAATATATTTAAATGTAACCTACTTCATCACTCAATTAACATTTTTTTTCGTATTTTCAATTTCCCTTATTTTACATAACACAGCAACACAAAAAAGTGATGCACCCACTATCCTTCCTACTGAAGAGAGCAAGGAAGGAAAATTGCTGCTGTTTTTTTTTAACTAGTCTAGGTAGAATGAAGAGGAACAAACAATTTGAAAACTAAATTTTGCAATGTAACGTTAAATTTAAGAAATTATATAACAAAAAACTCAAAAAATGCAGATTTTGCAGTTTAGCTCTGATCAAAAATTCGTCGTTAAGGAAGGTGAGTGCTGTTTTTTTAGAGGTTTGCTATTGTTAAGCTAGAAAAAGACTTTCCGCAAGGTATTAGGCTACGCCTTTCGGAATATGGCCAATATATAAGGTTGTGAACTTCAGAGGAGTGCTATGCAGTATTCATTATTCAGCAGTCGACTTCTGGATTACATTTTTTTTATTGGGGATTTATAGGGTATGTACCAGGATATAGGACGATTCATATAAAGACCAGTGCGATGCCGGTCAAGAGGTTTATCAAAACAGATGGGGAGCAATTTATTCGGCTGTAAGCTTCCAAAAATCGTGAAAACACGTCCCTTACTAACAAAAATGACCTAAGGCGCACAGCAGGAATCGTTATTTCGCCTTAAATTATAAACGGTTAAAGTGAGGTTGCCGACTTTACAGATGACCGGCGAAATTTCCGTATTCGACCATAAGGTACCAAATCGCCTGAGAACATTTTTTAAAAAATACATCAATTAACATGTGAGAAACTGGATGATGTTTTCCTTCCTCTCCTAAGGATCCAAGTGGATAATATACAATAACTATAGCCTTTCTGTAGTGCAGAGATGAGAAAACGAACCTTTTCTACCCTGTGCAACTCGACCAGCATTAGAATTTGACGGTAGAGCAATCATGTGTGGGGAGCAATTTCCTTGTAAACTGTTGTCGACTTGGTGTCTTGCGGTCAGTAGCGGTAATATCGCCGGCAATCTGGAAAGTAGATAACCTTCCCTCAATCCCTTACGAATAGTTTCGAGTCGAAATAACCGTTCCTGCTGTTCGTTCGCCTGAGTTAGTTTTTGTTAGTAAGGGACGTGTTTTCATGATTTTCAAGGCTATAGCCGAATACTCCTTATCTATTGATAATAATACTCCTTATCTATTGATAAACCTCTTAACCGGCATTGAATCCTGAATCCTGTCTCCTGGTAAAATGTAATTCAGAGGTCGACAACTTCTCTTTTAAGTTCACAGCCATACATTGGTCATATTTGGAAAGGCGTAGCCTAATACCTAGCGGAAGGTCCTTTTCTAGCTCAACAATAGTAAACGTCTAACAAACAGCAAACAACACCCTTAAAGACGAATTTTTGATTAACACTAACAAGCAAAACTTAATTTTTTGATCTTTTTGTAATAAAATTTACCGTTACATTGCAAATTTACTTTTAAAATTTTTTGTTCCTTTCCACTCTTTCTACACTAGTAACAAAACCTGCAATTTTTCTTCCTTGCTTTCTTCAGTGGGAAGAATATTCGGTGCGCCACTTTTTTGGAGCAGTATATGCACATTATGCATTTCACGTATTCTCCAATTTACGTTTTTTCATTGTCTTTATTTTTCCTAACTATTGCGTTCGATATCCGTCAAGTGTATGTGATGTTGTTGTAGCATCACCTGCTGGGGTTTGGCAACCCCTGGCCGTTGCTGATGAGCGGGTCGATCCGGTCCGGTGCATAGAACTGGCTGCCGTGGGAGTGCAAGTGTATGTGACCACATAGTTTGGATGTGTTGTTTTCCCTAATGTTCAGATGGAGAAAAGCAGCCGCTTCGATGGGGTTGTCCCATAGCGCAATGGGAGTTGAGCGCGTGGGAGCCGCTGGACAATTAAATATGTGTTCAATATCATGCGGAGTGAAGCCACAGGCTGGACAGGAGCTCTGGATGTTAATGTCGCTTCGGGCCAATATGTGAGCAGCTGCCAGAACGAAGTTGAGCCAACGTAGTCCTAGTTGCTCTAGGAAGTCGGGATTTTCTGAAGATATAGCAGGTGGTTGAATAAAGCACTTCCTCAGTATGCAGTGTTGTGATGGCCGACTTGTACCTGGTGTTATCAAAGGGAACTCTTTTGGACCTTCCTTTCGTGGTCCCTCATGTTACGTCTTACATGACGTGGTGGCGGGGTGTTGTCCATATGGTTGGTCACTTCGACAACAGCCAACTAGATACGGCTTGGTGAGAAGCGTGTTGTGGTCTCGTGGTAAAGATGATCCTGCGATGACATCAGGAGGCAGCCTGTGATATTCCCAAGAGCTGCATTCTGGCAGGTCATGCAGACCTGAGTTTTCTGACCAGATAGGTGCTGCGTAGATGGCCACAGATCTAACGATAGATTTGCATGTCGCTAGTAGGGTCCACTTGGTATTTAACATTTTGTTCCTGCTTTACATCTTGTCACAAATAGTTGACGTGTGGGTGATGAGGTCGATGAGGTGGCCATACTGTCAAGGGTGGTTAGTGGTGGGAATAGATGACCATCTACTATCCAGTTATAGTTTTACTTTTTTGATCCCTGTAGTAAACAAGGTAGCGAAAGACTTTGGCGCTGGAAGAGTAAGGTTTTTATTGACGAAAAAGGTGTTCAGCTCGTCAAGATATCCGTTTATCTGCTCGCACATTTAGGGGATGTCGTCGCCGGTTGCTAAAATCGGCGAACTGACGATTTCAAGTCCGTCAGGTGGCATAGGAAGTCCTGACATGTACAGGTTCAACAGAGTTGGAGACAAGACTTCTCATCGGGGGACACACTGTTTAGTTCTTCTAATGCTGGACATTCACGGACGGTCCACCCAAAATTTGTGTGAATGTCCAATTTTAGTTTAGATTTCCCAGTTCTAAATTCTGTCATGAGCAGCATAATAGGGATATTCTATTTAAAAAAAAAACACAAGTTTGGAGTTCTTGATCTATATTTCCTATTTTGGAATCCATAAAATAGAAAATTCACATAAACAATAATTATCATTAGATCATTGACGCAAAGTGTTAAAAATGAACCTAGCAACGAACTACCAGCGTCCATTGCACACGAGAATGGCGTGAGCAACGGTCTAGGACACATAATGTCCTACGAAAATTAAAAATAAGAATGTTTTTAGGCAAAAATTTTCTTCTCGTATTTTTTTTCTGGATTAACTTTTTTTGTACACAATCGAGTGATAAGGAATCCTCTAGGTCGGGTTCCACACCAGTGAAGCGACAAGCAGCAGCTCGGACACAGTAAGCGGGAGAAATAAAGTTTAAAGTTTTTTTTCGTGCTCGGACGACAGCCCAGTGAATTTCCTTTCAAACTGTTTATGGTGTTGTTTTCGCTACACACCACACTCCGAAAATATTGTGAATTGGTGCGAGGTAGTCCACACTGATCACGATAACAAAAGGAAGTGGGAGAGCAGCAAATATTTAGCAGTTGGTTCGGATGAGTGTAAATGCAATAATTTCGACAAAGTTTGGTTTTCTTCTTCTGCTTTCTTTCAAATGTTGTTCTGTCGATGTTGCTTTGTTGCGGATGTTGATTGGTGGATTTATATATTAGTTGATTGAGGGCAACAAGCGACGTCTTGAATGTTCGGGAAGTTTTCTAGCTGTCGTCGTCCGCCAGTGATTTAAATCGATTTCCTACAGACACGGGGGCATTCTGGATTTCTTGAACGCGAGTAATACGTCCGCCGTGGCGAACTTCCTCAAAGGCGGGTTCGTTTTTCTTTTTGCGCTGCTCCTCGGGTCGAGCTGCTCCCAGTGTGGGGAAGTAGTCTTCATTTGTGATATCGGGTGCTGTGCGATTACGAGCCTTCACGGCTCGCGACAAAGGCTGTAAAATAAACTGATTTAGGACGACCCGTGGCTAAATGGGAGAGTTTATAACTACCTGATTCCGGAGTGCAGGACTAATGTAGACTTTGCTTGCCGCTGCTGCTGTTGTCGTTTTCGTGTCCACCGGAGCGGGTGCATCAACATCCTCGGGCGGAACCACCTTTTTCCAGGCTCCGCTTCCACCCTCACCGCTTTCATCGCCATCGCTACCGCCGTCATTGCCATTGTCCCCTTGGTCTCCCTGGCCTTGATCCATACCATCGTCGTCGTTCATTGTGAGTTGGCCGATTTTGAGGCCCGTGTAGTCTTTGCGCTCCTCCTCTTCGAACTCTTTCCATTCGTCATCTTGACGCTAGAATTATGAACCACTCGAAATCAGAACACGTCCGCAAAGCAATTATACGACCGGGATTGTGGAGAAATGGGGGAAAAACACTCACCAGTTCTGAATGGGCCGATTCGTCGCCGCCGTCTACATTGGAATTCACGAGACGATCTTTGCGTGGCTTTGGAGGTTCCGGGCGCTTTGACGTGTCGTCCAGTTTTTTAGCCACCTCTTCGGCTGTCCCGAAGCGCTTCGTTTTCGATTTCTTCTTATCCTTTTTAGCGAAAAAGTCGTCCAGGTCGGCCATTCTTAATTGAGTTCGCTCTTCTATTTCACAAAGGTTCGGTAAATAAGAGAAATTCCTAGATTTTACGAATGACGGGCCGCGCCGACCAACATGCGGATGTGCGACCTTTCAAATGTAATACAGATGTGCGTAAGAGGGTTGCCAGCGTTGATAGCAGTGCGGTACAAAGTATTGCGAAGTTGGCTGCGGTCGTATTTTGCGCCGATACGTTCAATGTGTCTCAGACAGCACGAAAACGGTACTATGAAAGAGCATGTATGCATATTTTCGGGGTGAAACCCAGTGTTCATGTGTCTCATGTGTTCATGCATGCTCTATTTATTTTATTTGTCTATGCACAGTATCGGATGCCTAGTAAGTGGTAATCTTTTCTTTTCGCGCGAAATTCTGTGCAAATACTGTCACGAGTCTCGTCCTGTTGGCAGCATTTGTATAAATTCCGCATGAAGAGAAGTGGTTAGTACAAGGCACAAGGCACAAGGCATAAAGCGAAAGTGTGCGTTGTCTCATTTTGAAACCGAAATTAGGCAGCTAGTAGGCCGGCCGCACATTGCGTCGTAGGCAGGGCAGCCATCGCAGTTGCAACAATTGTCAAAATCAGATTTTGCAACAACAGAGCCATGTGCTTGCTGCGCGGGCTGGTAATGTGTGGCCGTTGTTCAGTCGACCACACAAGTCCGTATAAAAAAGTGGATATTATAATATCAATATTATGGTGTAATTGCGGTCTTATGCCCAAACCAGAAAGAACGCATAATGTAGCAGCAGGGAAATGTTAATTTAGAAACTTGCATCCCCCTTAAGCGACCTTGATTGAGCGCAGCAGCAGCGACAGCGGCGATGACAGATCTACTTGCTGCTGCCACTGCCCGCATTCATTCTGGTTTGGGCATTAGTTCTAGTTCGTGGAGTGCTTATACCGACCGGTACTAATATGGTAAATAATAATAATAATCCTTTATTCAATTCATTCATTAGGTAATCATAAAAAAATAAAATTTAACCAAAAAATTAAAAAAATTGTAAGAAAATATTTTTTTTTTAAAGAAAAAATTGGAACAAACAAATTATTATTGAATAAATTTCTCTATGACGGGTTAGTATAACAGAAACGCTTAACTATTAGCTTGTAGTTAAATGGGGTTAACTTGTTTTTTACTTCAATTGGTGACATTAAATGCTCTAGGCCCCAAGTTGGCAGAATGTTTTTACATTAAAACTGAGTTACATTTTCTAAGTTTCCTGGGTTGTTTTGCCTGACCTCTAGTAGTATACCTTGACCAGTACAGTGCAAATTTATGTTGGTTTCGAAAAATAAGCGGGATTCATGCTCACGTCGTAAACGTCGTAATTGTTGTAAAGTTGTAAACTTCTGTCTCTTTACTATGGAGATGACAGAAGCTTTTGACGAATACGACGTTTACGAGACTTAGGCCGGCCGCATCTTGGACGTAGGCAGGGCAGCGCGCACATGGCATTGTTGTAACAATTGTCAAAATCTGAGTTTACAACAACAATGCCATGTGCGCGCTGCGCTGTGCTGCCCTGCTTACGCCCAAGATGCGGCCGGCCTAACGACACTGTGCGTGAATCCCCCTATAAATTTAAGTGACACCGGCCGCATCTTGGACGTAGGCAGGGCAGCTCGCGCAGCGCGCACACGTCATTGTCGTTGTAAAATCAAATTTTGAAAATTGTTACAACAACAATGCCATACATAAAAATCAGCTGAGCGGGGGCCTGTATATTCAGATGGCAATGAGTGCGTTCAGAAGGTGGCAAAAGAGCAGAAACCGCTCGCGTGCAGCTCCGGAGCTGCTCGGTTTGGAGTCTGCACCTGCTGAACGCTACTTCACCAGCTGACAAATCGACCAGCTGAAAGCTGACGATGACAATTTTAGACGTCAAGTGCCGAAAAGTGGAAAATACATGAATCCCACGCTGTCCATTACAAAAATCACGAACAACGAGAAAACAAATTCAAAAGCACCCGAAAACCAAAGAACTAGAAGCGGAAAACGGCGAAAACACAACAACCAATTTGATAACTGTCAAAGCTCGGAAACTCGCAACATGAGCGTGAGGTTGAAAAAGAAGAAGAAGAACCTGAGCACTGATCAGTGAGCAGAAATATTTCTTGCTCGGTGAAATTTGATCATGCTCACCCGAGCAGAAGTCGCTCAGTCACTTCTGAACCCGCTCGTTCTGAACATGTTCGCTGAGCGGAAGTTGCTCAGTTCCTTCTGAACGCACACAATGATGTTACTTCGTTTTGAACAAAAATAATGCATGCATGTATTTTTTCGACTTTCTATTTTATCAATGGGCCATTTCTGTTTAAAGTGAAAGTGTGCATAATACTTAATTTCGGTCTCCAGCCGTATACATATAGAGCCGCGCAAGTTGCAGTAATTTAATTATGTTGAATGGGGAATACGATAGGCCAGGTAATGAAATTAAGGAAATAGAGTTGTTTTCCGAGTGAAGAGCCGGTGTACTGAAGTCTTGTTGAAGGCGGTTTAAGCCTTTGGTTAGGGCATAAGTACATTCTTGGACATGAAGTGAAATTCAGAAAATCCGGATGTCGTCTGAATCGGGGTAATGCGGTCGATGCACTGGAGTGTTATTAAAGGCGTCCCAACTAACAATTTTGATCTCTTAACACACTAAGAGAGACTTATGAGAGTGAAGGCAGATTGCCTTTGAGAATCACACTCCCATAATTTCATCCTTGTAGAGTACTGTAAGCAACTTACGAGACTCTTAGAAGAATTAAATGGCGCACTTTATGATATCTATTGCTGCCTTATAACAACACTGTTACTCTGCTCTTGGGAGTTACACAAGTTTCATAAGGAAACAAATAGTCTATTTATACGAGTACATTTTTACTCTAATAAGAAGTATAATATTTTTGTTAGTAGAGGTATAAACTCCTGTCATTTTTCTTGATCATTGTTGTAAGAAAGAGAACGACATACAAAAAAAAATTAATTTGTGTTTCGAAGGGCGAGAACAAATACATTATAGGATATTTTCGATGGTACATGTATGTTACAAAGTTCGTATGATAATATTATGTTAAAGAACATTGCATTTTCTTCACACATATGAGCGAAAAAGTTCATGCGATTGTAATTTTATTGGTAATAATAGACATTTTGCTTCGATAAAATGCAAAGCGCCATGAAAATAATCGGTATTTATAGAATTTTCTAGAAAAAATTTACTCTTTGAAAAACATGTTCATGTTTCTCATTTTTTGAGAAAGGACAAAGGACGCACATATGAGTGCGTTTTTCACCAAATACGTTCTAAACACCCATTAGAATGTAAAGGACGAAATACATGGAGACGTGGTCGGACGGACGTATTTATCTGTTGGGAATTACCACGGGGTCAGGGGCAGATGTGCATCATTTCAATTGAACTCATTTATTTTCAATTTCATTCAACGACAACCAATTGTTTCTCCTTGCATCGCTGACGAAACTGATGAAAAATTTGATGTTGCTCATGGGGAAATAGATCTTCGGAGATCATCGTCCTACATCTCCAGAATAATTTATGCAGACTCTACATCGTGTTCGTTGGCTTTTCGCGGAGTTTACATGCAGTAGGTGTTGTGGAATTTGCAAATTTGAGATGTATGTCATCATGACTATGGGCTTAAGGCAGGACAATCGAAGGATGCGCAGCGCGTTTGATAGTTACTATCGCAGTTGTTTGGTCCAAAACTATCCTGATTGCACCATTTTTTATATTTAGAACTTCTCTGCGGAAAATAGTGGATCTTTTAACTTTTTTCCAATCCATGTTTTCCCATTTTGAATGATACTGCTTTATCGTACCGTATCGTATCGTACTTTCCACCTTTGACGAAATGTCAGCTACACTGACGTTTACTCAACAATAATACTCTCAGCATGAGTGATCTATTATTTTGGGTCTCATAAGAGTATTACAGCAAGTAATTTTACACTCAAGCTCCTTAAGTTCTTACAGCGGGCTACTTATGCGAGTCAATAACATTCCTCGAGCTCATAATACCCTCCGCATGAGTGATCTAGTATTTTGAGTTTCATAAGAGTATTATGACAAGCAATTTTACATTCAAGCTCTTATAAGGGGCTATCTACGCGAGTATAACTTTTCAAGAGATTAAGTCTTTTAAAAAAGGCTCAATAAGATTGCAGCGATGATCCTATTAGAAGAGTGAAAGTTTCCCTAATTCTAGTGGAGTTAAACTCTCATCAGAATGGTACTGCGAGAGTAAATTTAAGTTTTGTCCCAAGAGTTACGTTATAGGAGTGTCGGGGAGTTTTACTAAAGTCTTATGAGGGCTTTTCGTAAGCGGTAAGACTTTCACTCTTGAGAGTTTGTTAGTTGGGGTTTTAACCCTTTTTGGGGACATAAGCACATTCTTGGGCATGAAGTGAAATCATATAGGTAGTATACATAATTCGATTTGAATCGAATTGCTTTCGAAAGGATGAAAATGGTACCATGTACAATAACTCGAAAAAGAATTCCCCAATTTCAAAAATCTTTGAGTATTCGCTTTGAATGAAAAATGTTGTATCGAATATTCGATGATTATTGAAATGGAGAAATTAGTTTTCGAGTTACATGGTACCATGGTTCAAGAATAGATGGTTACGCATAATGAAGTGTGCAACTTTTCCGTTCTCTCTGCGCATGACGTCACAGTTTTACTTGTTGAAAGCTTTCAATGAATTTGGTATGAAATCACATACTTTTTGAAAGAGAATTCGCTTACAAATCTGCAATTTTAATTTTGTAAGTGGGACCTCCAAAACTAGGGGAAGGTTAACATTTACATAAGATTTGAAAAAAAAAACACCCTCACACCCCTTCCCAGTCTTAAAAGGAAATCTGCGAATTTATCTACAGTTTTATTCCGATCTTGACGAAATTTAGAATATAATACCTTCAAGGCTAGGGCAAGGTGACTGTCTAAACAGGATTTCGAAAAACCTCCCTCGCCCCTAAAAGAAAATTTGCAATTTCATTTTCGGGTGACAAGGGTGATGTGTTTTTTTTTTAATTTTTTTTTGTAAACATTAAGCTTCTCTTATTCTTGAAGGTCTATTATACAAAATTGCATCAAGATTGGAATAAAACTGTAGATAGGAGTACATTTGTAGATTTCCTTCCTTTGTGGCTTCCCGAAATTCTATGTAGACAGTCACCTTTCCCTTGCCTAGAAGGTCTCATATACAAAATTTCATCTAGATCGGAATAGAATTGAAGATAAATTCGCAGATTTACTTTTAGGGGTGGGAAAGGGAATGGAATCTTTCTTTTTTTCTTAATCTTATGTGAACATTAACTTTCCCCTGGTCTTGGAGCTCCAATATACAAAAATTCGTCAAGATAGGAATAAAACCGTGTATAAAAATGCAAATTTCTTCTAAGGTGGGCTGGAAAGCGGGATGCGGACGGACTTTCCTCTGCTTGTGAAAAATTTCTTCAAAATCGAAATAAATCTGTAGATTTGAAAGCAATTTTTCGTTCAAAAACCATGAAATTTCGTACAAAATGCACACGCGCATATGAAAAATTGAAACTATAACGTATGAGATGAGCTTTCTCCCTCTTTCGGTGGCTGAATAACGGACCTGCGTATTGGAAAACCTTCTTTTCTTGAATCATGACGTGGTACCATTTTTACCCTTTCGAAAGCAATTCGCTTCGAATCGAATTACATGGTAGGGTCGCGCAGAACCACGACCGAACTTCCATCGAACCATCAAATATCATAGAACGGTGGTAATGAGGAGATTTTTTTCTATTGAGTTTGACGTGGTTAGATGCATGCTCGCAACCAAAATAGTTGTCGTGTGAGGTTCGGTTAAAAACTCGCACAAGATTTATGGGCTAACTACCCATAAATCTTGTGTGAGTTTTTAACCGAAGTGAGTTTAATTATCGAAAATAAGAAAATCAGCCAAACCCAGTTAGAGAAAAACATAACATTACATTTGCGAGATAAATTTCAGATTTACGAGCAATATATCAGCTGTGACCCAGTGTTTAGTAGCTAAATAGTTGAAAAAAAGTCATAGTGTAAGACGACCCCCATTTTTTTTTTTATACATAACCATTCCGAGCACTCAGGCACTTACCAACACCGCCCACAAAACTGCCGTTGTTATCAATTGCCTGAAACGAAACTAAAATAGTTTGTAAGTCTTGTACTTACACAACTCATGCCTATCATGAAAACATTGGTGGAAGACTAGCTCATTAGATTCACTATGTTCACAATTAAAACTCCTGGCTGACAATAAGTGTATCAGAACCGTGATAACACCTAACTCAGACCAGATAAAAATAGACCAAGGAAGAGAAGAGCTCTTACGGCCGGGCCACACTACACAAGCAAGACAACGGATCTCAATCCGCCCGCAGTTTTGTGGCCTCCCGCACCCTCAACTCAATTTCCCAGGGTCACTTTTGAGAGCTATTGTGGCCGGGTCACACAACACAAGCACGTCGGCAGATCTCAATCTGCCCGCAGACTAGCGACCACAACCACATCACTCTCACTAACCGACAATAAAACAATTTTACAAATTGCCAGTAAAATGGAATTTCCACCAATGTCCTCACTCATATTCACACCACAGGTAAGTTATACAATACTAAGCACACCTAACAATTTCCTGTTTACACAACACTAGATACAAGACTTAGTGAAACTCACCTTTTTGTCCTTTGGTAAACGAGATTATATTTTTTTTATCACAAATCACTAACAACACAACTGTTCGAACTTCTTCACGGTCAAACCAAGAATGACCCAAAATCCCTTCACATGCCTTTTTACACACATGCAATCACCCTCAACTCATTAAATGCGTCGTATAATGATCTTCACCATTGCTTACGAATGTGACACAATTTTGTACACTTCGTACTCATGCCCGGATCTTTGTTTCAATCCATAAACAAAAGATCCTAATCAAACTCATACTCGCTACAGCAATACCGATTTTTGCTGAGGAAGTAAACAAAATCAAGCGCAAGCCATGTGAAGACCACAAAAGAGAAGAGGAACCCTTAATAAAACGAAACACTCAGAAGTTTCATTTTTCGTTTACGTTTTTTTTATTAAGGAATTTAAGAAACAAATAATAAAAAGAATACAAAGAATGTGATAAAAAAACATGCATCATTATAGTTTTTCATGCATGTTTTTCAATCTCCACTTGAAAGGAAGTGTTTATGGCCCTTTCTATTTATGGGACCGAGTAAATATTTTTGGTTTAGGCTATGGGTCAGCACATGAAGAATCGAGATCGTATTCTCATTCGAGTGTAAACCTTCCAGTTGTGCTTGTGCTAGTTTTTGTGACATTTTTGTGTTGGACGATTTTATTTTTAACGTTGCAGGTTTAGAAGGTGAGTTATCACTGGGACTTTGTGTTAAATTGGTTATGGTGCATGTAATAGTGCTTAGAGTTTTAGATGCCGTATGTGATTTTGGTGATATTGCTATAGTGAGGCCATTACACCTGCGATGGGTGTTTGGCCGACAGTTGATACCACTGCTCAGGGCAGATGGTTTCACCTGGGAAAGGACCGGTGAACCATCCTGAGTATGCGTGGTTTAGTGATTTAGTAGATACCAGTTCTCAGGGCAGATGGTTTCACCTGGGGAAGTACCGGTGAGCCATCCTGAGTATGCTTGGCTAGTTAGCGATAGCACTACTCAGGGCAAGATGACTTCATCTGTGAAAGTTCCGGTGAGCCATCCTGAGCTAGTGTCCCCGGTGATGATAGTTCCACCTGTGATGGGTCGGTTTATCATCCTGGGATGGTTCAGAGGGGACGGTTCCACCCGGACGGGTTGTGGTGTCCAGGTCTGAATGGCCAATATGGGTTCTAGCGAGATCGGTCCACCCGAGATGGGTTGTGTAATTTTCCTAGAACGTGTTCATGGGCAGTGTCCACCCATGGATTGGAGTAGATACTCCGTAACGAACCATATTGGTGAGGTGTCTTCACTTCAAAACCCATAGTTTGAATATTTGCTTTATTCAGTTAGCATGAAGGTGTCCGTAGTTCGCCTGTTGTAGTTTATTGTGGACTAGTTTAGCACATTTTCTCATCTATTTGAAAAATAATCTTTGCAGATAGATGATTCGAACAGGGTTGTGGTCGTGTACGCGCGTAAGTAGTCACGTCATTTAATTTCTTATGTTACAATAGTATTTGCTTTAATTCGAATTGCTTGGAGAAGCGCCTGGCAAAGATGGTTTCCGCTGATTTTCGGACACCCTGTATACTCATGTATTTATCTGATGCACTATTGCAATTGAAAGTTAAAAAATCCAAGTTGCAATGTAACTGCTTTAATTATATAACTATAGCTACATTTACATTTAGAACAACTTTCAACACTTGAAGAAAAGGTCCAGACAATTTGCAAGATGGTCGCCACTATGTCGATGTCGAAAGAAACATTAAAAACAACTTATTTATAAATATAATTAATTTAGATTTTTCATAAGATTGCGAGGGGAAAAAATCGATACCATCATCCAAAATCCGACCCAAAGTTAAAACAAGGTGAACAGCTATCAGATTGCACTTTTTTAAGTTAAGCTTCTCATACACGAGACTCGTATATACATTCGCGTATTTTTAACCCGCTGAGCGCAAACGCTATTACTGTTTATACGTAAGTTGGCTTTACGCGAACGATACGTTATAAACTGTTATCGAAGTGTATTTTGCTGATGCGGAAATAATGCGCGCGTCGCGTCGTTGTGTTTACTAGTCGATTAGTCATGGTTGCTCAAAATCGGACCTATGTACTCTTTTCGACGTAGGTCCAACACCCAGATCGAGGTCTATTAGGTACGATTTGAAAAATATCTAGGTCGCCAAGTCTAGGTAGGTCTACAGGTTTGGGTACAAGTCTGGCTAGATACGTAGGTTTTGAAAGAGCAAAAGATCAGTGCCGGGTAGGTATGTATCCAGGTCTGGGAATAGGATTTTGGATGATGGTATCGATTTTTTCCCCTCGTAATCTTAAGAAAAATTTAAATTAATTATATTTGTAAACAAGTTCTTTTTGGCGACCATCTTGCAAATTTTCTGAACCTTTTCTTCAAATGTTAAATGTAGGTCTAAATGTAAATGTAGTTAAAGTTATATAATTAAAACAGTTACATTGCAATTTGAATTTTATAACTTTCAGTTGGAAGACAACACAAACAGGGGAGGCAAAAATGGGAAATAAAAAAAATAGTCGATAAGGATGGAATGGTTGACGGACGGATCAGACGCCCACACGGTCGCACCTGGGTCCGGGTGTAATGGGACCCTCGGCCTCTGGTTTCGTACCACCAACAGATCACTACTCATCAGGTGCTGCTTTAATCTGCTGGTGGGAGAAGCACTACCAGACCGTAATATGGTTCGTTACAGGTGGTTCATTACAATTGCCTGCCAGCGAGATAGTTGGCGATCCATTCGACGTATTGTGTTGGAAGGAATGAGCAGTCTATGTCAGATAGAAGCGCTGAATGGTTGACTGTGTCGAAGGCTTTCGACAAGTCTACCGCTACAAAAATGGTTCTATGACATGGGCGGGCCTGGTTAAGGCTAGCATTAATGCGGGATGTAATGGCATCCAAGGCCGTTGTTGTACTGGGCATATTTCGAAAGCCATGCTGGTGATCTTCTGGCTGGATGTGGACCGTAAGAACAGTGTGTATCAAAGCCTTTAGGATTTTATCAGCTGGTGATAATAGTGTAATGGGCCGATAAGATTCGCCGCTTTTTTGTCGCTTCACCTCCCATTCTCAAGAACTCAAGAACGATCAG
Source organism: Chloromyia formosa (assembly GCA_964017055.1). Classification (NCBI taxonomy): domain Eukaryota; kingdom Metazoa; phylum Arthropoda; class Insecta; order Diptera; family Stratiomyidae; genus Chloromyia; species Chloromyia formosa. Next base: position 3,002,645 of record OZ024818.1, on the reverse strand, counting down.
CGAAGAGATGCTGCTGGCATATCGAGGTTTTTGAGCATAACCATTGATATGCCATCGGGTCCCATGGCTTTAAAATTTTTCGCTTTTCTGTTACTTCATTTGGGATAAAACATGGCGTGCGGTCGGCGGCTAGGCTGCGAATTTTCTCACGTATTATGCGCTTATCCCAGTCAGATATTGGGTGCTCAATAAACTGCTTATTGAAGTGGGGTCACTTAACGAAATATCACCAAATTGAATAGCGACATTCCCTTTTTATTTTCTTGGATTTGAAACGGCATGGACTGTGGACCATAATTTGATGACCCCTGTTGTAAAGTTACAGCTGCTCAGATGATTGCTCCACTTTGATCTCTTATGTTCGGCTGCTTGCTTACGAGGGTAAGGGGAAAAGTTCTCGGCCTGACAATAAAAGATTGCGGTTTTCAGTTATAAAATGATTTTATTTTTCTACATAATCTCCCCTGACTTTAACACACTTGGTCCAGCGTTTCTGCAACATAAGTATTCCTTTCCGGAAGTGAGAGTCTGGAAGGCTGTGAAAATATTCATCTGCGGCCCTCTCAACTTCTTCATTGGATGCGAAGGGCTTTCTAGAAACAAATTTCTTCAAGTTTGGGAACAGATGGAAGTCTGAGGGTGCCAAATCAGAAGAGTAGGGGGGATGGTCGAGCAAATCGAACCCCAAATTTCGTAGATTTTTTTCTTCTTCAAGCCAGGCTTCTTGTCGCGAATTTTGGCATCCATCTGGTCAAGAAGTTTGGAGTAATATTCGCCTGTTATTGTTCTGCGTTTTTCAAGGTAATCAATTAACAGGATCCCTTTCGCATCCCAAAATAGGCTGGCCATGACCTTTCCAGCAGATGCGATCGACTTCGCTTTCTTTGGCGCTGAACCACCAGCTTCCACCCACTGCTTCGACTGCTTTTTCGTTTGGCGTGTAGTGGTGGACCCAAGTCTCATCCATGGTGACATATCGCCGCACAAAATCGGTCGGATCCCGATTGAATCGGTGCAAAGATTGCTGCGAAAATCTTTTGCGCATTTGCTTTTGATCGATATTCAGCAAATCCGGCACCCATCTTGCGCAGAGTTTTCGCATATCTAATTTTTTGTGCAAAATGTTTCTTTCTTCCGATATCCCCAATATCACTCACTTTCATTCGCCTATCAATCAACACGATATCATGCACTTTTTCGATGGTTTCCGGTGTGGTTGCGGTTTTTGGCCGTCCTTCACATGGGTCGTCTTCGAGGGACGTGCGACCACGTTTAAATTCAGCTGCCCATTTTTTAACGGTTGTCAGCGAAGGAGCAGAGTCCCCGTAAGCTTTTGTTAACTTCGGATGAATTTCCTTAGGTAACCCCTAATCAATCCAAAACGAAGAATTGAATAATTTAATTGAATATGACCGCACGATATTCAAGTTCCTCCATTTTAACGAAAAACACTTAAGACGTCTACTGCAAAAATTCGTGTAAACAAACCACTTGAGAGAACAAGTTGAAATTTGTCATACAAACTAATGGCACGCGTGCACCCAGGCAAGAATCATAATTTTTTGCTGATTGTAACGATATTTCTGTGTCAGGCCGAGAACTTTTCTTTTACCTACTCTCGTATATATTTCGCAGTTCAGTTCATGAATTCTGGGGTCGACGGGTTATTACTTCTGATTTGATCTCTATCGTCTGCCAAACTGGCGGCTGAGGTGGGAAAGTTAGGCCTTACTTTAGGTATTCGTCCTGCAGGAATAAATTTTGCAGCCGCTTTATTCAGTCAGGACTTTCCTTTGGTTGAATTCGGTTTGGTAGGGGGTCGTTTAGGTCGCTGATTGCGAATCTGAAGTCAAGATTGGCAAAAAAAGAACAAAAGGAGATCTTAAACGGCAATAATTAAAAAAAAAGCTCTTCTTGCGATTATTCATAATTCTCACAATAGGAACCCACACAAGCGTAAACATTAGATAAAGCAAAGCTGTTCTAGAGTAAATACATATATGTGAATTGCACTAATCCATTTGGCAATCATGGGGTAGGTCCACCGTTTTCGCACCTAGGTCATGTGCCATACCGGATCAGGTTCTATCCGATCCGCATAATTAGCGTATCACACCATAACTATAGTCGACGTATGTGCGAGTACTGAAATTATCACTCAAATTTACTAGTGCGAAGGTAAAATTGGCGCGAAAGAAGGTTATACAATGGGCCAGTGTATACGATGGCTCAAATTTTATCCACGAAAGCGCATACCAGCGGATGCCCACCAAAAAACTGGGGTATCCGTCGCGTTTGGCTGACAAATGTACATGAGGGGGCATACCGTGTGTAGTGATACACAGCGACGGATGCCAAAGTCTTTCGCGTTACGCTGAGTAGTCGCACAGCGAAGATTCTCATCATCAACGAACAATAATTTCGTGTAGGATGAGGGGAAACATTGAGCCAGTTACACGACAGCTCAGTTTGATCCACGAGATCACATGCCAACGGATGACCACGGCAAGCTTGGGGTATCCGTCAAGTTTGTCTGATTGGCTGGTATGAAGAATAATGTACTAAATGTAATAAAGATAAGTTTACTACATTTTATGTACTAGAGTTATGTTTTGGTATCAATAAACGGTTGTTTACTACACTACAACTTTCGAACTTACTACAAAAATGGCGACTTTTGTCGATTTAATATGAATAAAACCTGACTATACTACATTTTTCATGTAGTAAACAAAATGCAACCTACACTTGTGTTTACTACAGTTGAGTTTCGTAATTCTATGCGAATTAGTGCCTTTTTTGGCGATTTCAAGATAAGTAAACCGACGTTCCCATTGCAAATGCAATTACTGAAGGCATTTTCCATTCATTCTAGTGTCGGAAAGATACGTCATCGCCAGCACGAGCTCAGATTCGCGAGGAGCAGCCGCGCCGACGTGAAAATAAATCGCGCCACCCGATAAATTGCCGTGGGAGAAAAATCTTGGAGGCCGGTGCAGGCCATCATCATAAATGGAATCTCCAGACTTTGAAGACCTAGTGGAAAGTGCAAACGATGCAAAACCGTCTCAATCCTATCGGATTAGTGACGTGCTATTTAGCAAAGCACTACAAATGTGTGGCTCGGTTTTACTTAAGAAAAGCCAGACGCCGGCAATGAAAGCGATTAAAAAAAAGCTATGAATGAGATGATTGACTTCATCTTATTAGAAAAGGGAATAATTGTAAACGAACAACAGATTTCCAAAAAATTAAACAACATGAAGAATTTCGCCAAATACGAGAGTCGTGAACCGAACCAGGCCAAGAGAAATCTAAGCTCGTAAATATTCAATTGGCGTCACACGTTGCTTGTACGTTAAAAGATGTTAATCCCTTGCGATTAACAAATTCGTCGCCATGAGGATGTGGTTTAACAATCAATATATGTGTACAGTCTGGAGCTCCTATCGAGTTAGGGGAAGTAAATTTGCGTCGCCATATTTCTCTGGCCCGAATCATTTCTTCTTCTGTAGTCGGAAATCTAAACCAATCATCAACCCTTGCAATAATTTTTACACAAACATCCCAAATAATTTTACTGGCCGTTGTTTGGTGAATTCCGATATCCTCTCCAACACCGACATTTGTAAAAAAGTATAGCTTCATTAGAAATAAATTTTAAAACAAACAAAATGTTATGCATTTATTATAAAAGGACTGTCGTCCGTTGGTTTCATAAATAAATATAATATTCCTTTTTATACCTGGAAGCCAGGATCGCCAACATATCGTAGAAATGTTCTCATTCTTTGAGAATTCATTAAGCGACCACCTCTGGTTTCACCACTTTCTTCACCCATAAAATAATCAGCCAACCAAAGCACGTTTTCCGCCGTAAATCTGTACAGGGACTTAAAATTATCTTCAGTAGCTACACGACGGAATATTTTTTTTGTTGGCGAGGCTGTATTAGGCTTAGAAACATTGCAATGGTAAAAACAATAACGCAAACGGCGATACTATCTGTCAATACGTGACACATGCTACATTTGATTTACGAAGTAGCATTTGCTGTAACTTCGAAAAATGGTTTTTATTCATACTACCCTTGGACTTTTTCGGTAGAGTTTACTTTTGAGTAGTTACTACAAATTTTAGAATTTGCTAGTTTTTATTCATACCAGCCATTGTGTCGTGTTTTTTGCTGGATTCATCGACTCTTCAACGGCAGATGAGTGGTTTTACGTAAGACATTGCGGTTCGAAAATTGTAGGTTGAATATTTAAAAGTTTTTTAAAATGATTGGCATTGTTTTGAATGGAGCGATCTATTTTTACTACAAATCAGTAGTGTAAATAACTTTTGGTGGGGGAGGAGATATGTTGCTGGCACTAACTTTTTTTTTAATATGTGCTTAGGGCAAAACTTGAACTCCTCACTTCTTGATTGAAAATCAACGCAAAGACCTACCACAATTTCGCAACCCTTTCCTAATTGAACAAGACGCTACATTTGAAAAATCATAAGGTATCCTTAAGGTAAGGTTAAGTCGAACAAGGTTTCGGTTCGTGTGTCTCGTGGCTAACGGTACCAGTGAGTCTATTCGATTGTTATCACTTCGATTTCATTGACTAGATAAAATTACGCGCCGAAAATGTTCAAGCCTTTTCGACCAATTTTTCACTTCAAATTTTTACTGCCGTAGAATAAAAAAACGTTGTAGAACGATGTGATATTTGATGTTGGTAATGATGGTGTTTCGATTTAGTTGTCATGTCACTAATAGCCCCCATATACGATGCAATCCGTCGTCAGATCGATCTGACGATGTATCGCCACAAAATATCTGACGATCTCCGCTGCACATACACTGTGCGATTTTCGTGCGATGCGATAACGAATGACAATTTAAAAAAATAGGTTATGATTCACTCCCAATCCAACCTGCATTAGTTTTTGTTAACTATTTGGATTTGTGTGGCATTTTCGCATGCTATTGTACATATTTTATATTTCTATTGCAGAGTCATTTAAAACATCAGAATCCCCCAAATTCATAGTTGAGTGATTTGAAAATTTGACATTCACTTGCGATAATCACATACACCATCCAGTCGATCGCCAGACCGACGGATTGCAGTAAAATCGCACCAAAAAATCGGCAGATAAAATTTGATCGTCAGATCGGTGAAATCGTCAACGATAGTCACATACACGGTGCAATCGATCTGACGATCAAAATATCGTCAGATCGATCTGACGACGGATTGGATCGTATATGGGGGCTATAACAGTACCACGCGCCTATTTTGATTGTCCATTCCACTTTCAATGACTCGATAAAATCACACACACCCCCACATTGGACGCCCAATATTTGCATGCTTTATCTCTACAGTAAATTTTCACTGATGTAGGATCGAAAACAGCCATAAGGTTGCCTTTAGGATATCCTTGAAGTAAGTTAAGCCTTATGGTAGAGGTCTAAAGATATTTCGGTGTTTTTGTCTTGTGATTGATGACATTACTTTTAGTTAACCTTTTGTATTTTAGTCAAAAAGCAGCATTGGAATTGTGTCAGATGTCAGGCAGTGGTGTTCGAAAGCTTCGTGATTTTCTTTCGGGTTGCCTTTGTTTAAATTGCATCTAGTCATCGGAAACATCAAAATGTCCCCGTGGAAAATGTGTGTGGTATTAGACGGCCAAAACACTCATTTTGGGGGCACTTGCAGCCATTTGGTCGAAGCCGCAGCCCTGGGGATTAGTCGCAGTTGGAATCTTTTTTTTGCACTTTTGAAAAGATAAAGATAAATTTCATCTAGTTATCCGAGAGAACAATATGTGTGCGAAGAAAGTGTGTTGTTTGCGTTTGTACGCAAGGTGTATGCAATTGTAGTACCACTGCCTATTCTTTGTACAAATATTCTCAGTGACGTGGACAACGAAGGTAGAATTTCTATGTGTGCGGGCGAGTTGTTTTCTAGAGAAATCAATGAACTGCACTTCTGTTGTTTTTTAAGATGCGGTCGAAAACAATTACATTATTTCCATATATGAATTTGCTGCTGTCACTCCGTAACCCATGCAGCCCATACATATTTCTATATGAACCAAAGCATGCATAAATAGTAATTAGGCCAATTTTGCATCACGGACACCTCTCTCCAATCCTGTTTTCATTCTTAAATTTAATAAAATAGTAAACAAACAAACAGCAAGTTGAGCGGTGAGCTTCCATTTGAAACTACATATGTACATATTTGTAAGCGGCAGCCCCCGCGGTTTGTTTGTTTACTTTCCAATCTGGAAATAAAAAAAAAACATAGGGGACAGTGTCGATGAAAGAGACACATCTAAAAATGCAGTGCGAATAATGATTAATAACGCGCCCTTTTGTAAATAGTTTTTTGTCGCGCCTGGAGTTTTGGATTCGTCTATAGAGAGGTCGATAGACTGAATTTTTGTTTTGTTTAATAGACGCCATACATTAAACGTGCCATACACACACCGATCGATCGGCCGATCCGTCGCCCGAAATCGATATCGGCCGATGGATCAGCCTGTGTATGTGGAAATCGCACCGATCGGCCGATCAATTTTGATCTGCCGATATTTTTGTGCGATTTTCGTGCGATCGATCGGTGACGATCGATTGGATAGTGTATGTGATTATCGCAAGTGAATGTCAAATTACCAAATTATTAAATTATGAAATTTCAAGGATTCTTATGATTTAAATGGCACTGCAATTGAAATATCAAATATGTGGTACACGAAAATACCACACACATCCAAATAGTTAACAAAAATGAATCTAGGTTGGATTGGGAGTGAATCATAACCTATTTTTTGAATTGTCATTCGTTATCGCATCGCACGAAAATCGCTCAGTGTGTGTGCAGTGGAGATCGGCAGATATTTTGCGGCGATCCATCGGCCGATCGATCGGACGACGGATCGGATAACGTATGGCGGCTATTATACGATCCGTCGCCCGATCGATCGGCCGATGGATCGCCACAAAATATCAGTTGATCATAATCATATGGAACTGTCAAAAAATCGTCAAAGATATGCGCATGCATACATGGGCCAATCCATCGGCCGATATCGACATCGGGCGACGGATCGGCCGGTCGATCGGTGTGTGTATGGCACGTTTAAGAAGCGCGCGAAAACCATTTTTGGGGAATATTTCATAAAAAATCGCCTGGATTGTAAAGCAAATCCAATTACCTCGTTACTCGTTGCTAGTGCGCACATTATTCCCAGATATGAATTTGCTATTGTCACTTTGTAACAGCCCATACAAGTTGCTACATGCACTGTCTACATTTCTTGCTTGATTTATTGGATAATATAAAAACTAAGTCCATTTTGCGTCATGGACACTCTCTCCTATAAATGAGTGTTTTTCGTTCTTGAATTGGATAGTAAACAAACAAACTGCAGTTTTGGCGCCCGAGGAAGACTTAATATGGCGCCCCCATATACAGTGAGTCCCGCGTTGGATGAGCAATACTGATAGGGTGGATAGCACAGTTTGCTTATGCGAAAATGGTACCAAATTTTCAAAAGAGTTGGTATGTCTTTAACCGTTACGGGGTTATCGTTGTTTTTGTGATTGCCACCAAGAGCTTAATTTGCTAAACATCGCGGACCAATTTTGACTCATAAATGTCAATTTTTTAATTAGTACAGTTTCATAAATGTCTTTGATTGTGGTCATTGACATTTGTGTGTGAAACATAGTTACAATTTCAAAAATGGACATTTATGAGTTAGAATTGGTGTCTGTAAAGAGACCCAGCTTCGGCCATGTTTTTTTTTCTACTTCAGGGTTGGGTAAAGATGCTGGGGTTGGCAGCAATTCGAATGTTGGGAAGATACGATTTTGGGCGGTTTTCAATGTGGCTGTCATTTTGTTTTTTTCACACTCATGTAACTATGGAGTGGCCCATAAGCAAAATTCATGGGACGAGAGAAGAGCGATATTATTTTTGCATGGGAGACGAAAAGAATGGGTTGTTTGTTTTGCCTCTGAAATAAGTGCGAAGTGAGTTGATTCGCTGATGATCTAAGTTAGCAATTTCAACTAAACCTCGGATGTCACGAGGTAGACACATTTGCTCTACCGACGATTTTGGATGTAGCATTTTAAATTTGGGTATTAAAACATGTACCACCTTTCAATATCCGCCAAATATGTGACAGACCACGGGAGTATTCCGAATGAATAGGTGAGTGAAGGCATGGCATATAAATTGATCGCACTTATTTTGTTCGTTCCCGATAAGTGGAATTTTAGCACCAGTTTCAACCTGCACCAGAACTTACCGCGCAGTCCTTCTCTCAAGTCATCAATACTGGTGTATTCATCTTACAGAATTCCTAGGTATTTGTAAAAGTCTGTTGGTTTTAATTTGAGTGATTTTCTCACTCGCCTTGCGTGGGCTCCGTTCGCTTCGCGATCGGGATTGCTTAAGGGGTTGCAACCCTTAGTATACCGCCCTAGCTGCGCTCGCTTTATATCCCACAGCGGTAAACCCACTATTAGCCAAGGTGCCAACCACGATGCGTCGCCTGCTGAAATAGGAATATACCATTACCATATCTACAGAGTCTTAATGCTTCGATACGCGGCGTTGTCCAGAAAGTTACAAGCTATCGTGTACCCGTTTGCTGTTTACATGGGACGAGTGTCTAGATTTGTCGCTAGCGACGCGCTTTCGCGTCTCGTGTATCATAAGCCTTAGACTGGCAGAAAGGGAAAAGAACTTGCATACATTTGCATATTGAATGACAAAATAATATTTGCTGACTGTTGAACATATTTGGATATTTCTAGAGACATTGTTAGTAAACAAACTTTTTATAAAAAAAAAACGTTTATAAACCTGAATTAAATATGATTTAATTAATCAGATCATAAAAATATTGATGGTATGTGTTCCTTAAGTTCGCCACACACGATCGAGTACAACGACGGCCGAAGCACCACGCAACCTCGACCACGGCAATTTCATAGAACGTGCGGAGTAAAATGTCCTCGTCTCCACCGATCTATGGAATTGACGTGGTTGAGCCGTGGTTGTGCTCGATCGTGTGTGGTATGTTTAATGTTCCACCGTATTTCGGACATATTTTAAAATAAAAAGAGTGATGCAATTAATAGGGAGCTAGGAGTGTTTCCTCCGCAGAGGTGGTCGAAGATCATACACCCTCATTTTACCAGTTTGTGTGATGTTTGTTTATTTCCCGTTAACTAAAAACGGTTGCAGTTTGACGACTTTTTGCTGGATAAGGCACCGTGTGAAATGAAGTGCGATTGCTTGGAAGTGAAGGTCAAATGGAGGATTTCGCAGAGGGCAAACAGTAAATTCCATCTTATGTTTTTTTTTCCTGTTGAAATCATCAACAACGGAAAGGAAATGTGGAGTATGAGTCCAAAGTTTTGTTTCCACCATACTGCGCCATTGTTATTTGCAAATTTATGATTAGTCATCGATGAAGTAAATAACTCAATGTTGTTCAAACGTAGTTAGGAGCAGCTACATCTTTTAACCCTTAAGCTGGCAGGCTATTTTAGTAACATAGACCGGCAACGTGGGTCGAGTGGACCCCATACGATGTAGGCATCCAAAATGAATAGGTTAGTAGCAACCTTTCCGTGTAAGAATTTTGTTCTTATCCCTCCCGAGAAAAATATATAATATATATCCGCAGCACTCTACACAACACTTGAACTTTCCCTTTTCACTCAAAAGCGAGCGATCACCGATCGGTCTTGACGCGAAAGAAAATCCAAAAGAATTGTTTTCGCGTGAAAATTGCTCACAACGATGTGGAGATTTTTTTCTGTGTGGGGTTTCGTGCGAAATATGTTGGTACCGTGGTAGCGAAAATTTTTCGTGTGAACGAATCTTTTGACAGTTTTCGTATGAGATTCCGCATGAAAAATGAAGGTTAGTACTTAGCTTTAGGAACGACAAATGTTCTACCAGCTAAAGGCTGGTACTAGCCTTTTCGTGTGAAAATCTTGTAGTTATCCCTTCCACGAAAAACGGACATTCATCACACATTTGCAGTACCCTACACGACACTTGATGTTCCCCTTCTCACTCCAAAGAGAGCGATCACCAGTGTGATGACCGGTTTTCACGCGAAATAAAATTCAAAGGAATTTTTTTTCCGTGGGAATTACTCACAACGGAGAATTTTACCTATGTGTGAAATAAGTTAGCACCGAGGTAGCGAGCGAAATTTTTGACAGTTTTTAAATGAGATTTCGAACGAAAAACTGATCTTAGTACCTAGCTTACAGCGGAAACGGACTCTAAAGCCAGATTTAAGGAATCGATGTGATTAATGTTTTAATTTACCAAATAATTTATTCCGCCAAAAGCGGTGTGGTCGGAGATGCTTGTTTCTGTTCTATGCGTTGAAAACTCGTGACAAAGTTTATTTACCCTTTTCCTCGAACGGTATAAAAATGGAAATGATATTCTTCATACCTCAAAATGTTACACAAAACGCATAAAGTAAAAACATACATTATTCAAATTAAGGCAAAATTGTACTCATCCGGCAGGTACATCTTTTATCCAATAATTGCGTATGCGTCTCGTATTCACTTCTTGTACTAGCGTTTCTAAGCGAAAGTACGTGATGAACTATTGTAGAAAGGTCGACCTTGATGAAGGCTGGAATCTAAAAAAAATACTTGAGCTCATTGACAGCGAATGAATAATAAGCGTGACAAAGGGCCAAATATAAAAGCTATGTTACTCTTGGTAATAATAAAATATAACTTTTTTTTTCAACCGTATGCCATGCCGCTGCTTGGAGTTGGTTTCTTATGGTGCGTTTTGCTAGACACACGATTGTCGCATATTGTTCGCGACTAGCGATCATGCCATAGAGTACGGAGCACTATTTGTATGTATCTTTTTGGTTGTTGCTTGCGATTGACGCAGAGTGGTGCCTAGCAAAACGCACCTTTAGGATGGATTGCCCATTATGATTTGCGATTCAGTGTTGGCTTCTACCAGACTTTCCGCTATTTAAGATCAACCCAAGGATTTTGACATGTACATATATCTTTTGTGTAGTTGTACATCATAAATCGATCGATTCAATGCCAAGGTGATATCGCCTAAAGACCAGTTCGATTGGAGTGCTGATATCAGGAAAATGTTTGATTTGTCTTTTAATCGGGTCACGGTTTCTTCCGTTGTAACATTTCCGCATGAAAACAATCGAGACCAATGTGTGGATGACCGTAACACAGCATGGAATATGCGGACAGATGTCCATTTTTGATTGAAGTTGACGCACGGAAATACGAATCACCGAATCACGAATGGCTCTATGAAATGATTAGAGTTGCTTCGACTTCAATTAAGGACAAGAGTTCTTGATAAGTTTTCTCGGTTGCACTTATCATTAATTGAAACGTTTCGAAATTCCAATTAACAACTCTTTCATTGGTTTTGTTGTTGTTTATTTGCCTTAACTCACAGAGGCCTAGTTGACCTTTCGCAAATAAACGTTTCCGGATGATGCAGGCCTGACGAGAGGAAGGGGGGGGGGGGTGAATTTAGAAACCCCGGATTTAAAAAAGTATCTCTCGTACATATGATAAATTATGCTTTAAATTTTTCTTCCATTGAAGCCACTGGTGGGTGTTATGGAACCCTAAGCTACAACACATTCTACTTTCACACTTGGGGCTACTAATTTACTTTATAAAATTGTTATTTACGTGCTGGGAGGTCTCATCATCAACTTCACACAAGCGACAGTTGGTGTCAGAGACTATACCTTAGTGTCGAATGCCCTGTGAGAAGGCTGCAAATGATTTTAACCCTGTCTCTGCACCGATTCAATAGTTCTAGAGTACGACTTAATGAGTGACCTGGTATGATCAGTTTTGACTGTCTCAGGCCGGGGATACTATTGCGGGACGCGGTTGTGTCTCCTTGCTTTATAATGGTGTTTAACGCTGCATAGAGGGATATCAGAAAAAGGTTCTGGGCCAATGAACGGAGTTGTCGTAGCCAACTCGTCGGTAATCTCGTTACCCAAGATACCGAAATAGTCTGCGACCCAGTAAATGTTGACTTTATTGAAGGAACTGAGTCTCTGAAAAGCTTCGTAGCAGTTAGGTACTGATTTTGACATAAACAAGGAGAGCCTTGACAGCAGTTTGATTGTCTGTGAAGACTGCAATATTTCTTCTACGATAACATGCAACAACAAACAACTAGACAGAGGAATCCAATGGACTTTGACATCTTATCTACAACATCTTGCCTACGCTGACGACATATGCCTATTCTCGCACAAACTCATGGATTTGTCCGCAATGGCGTTAGATCTCGAGAGGGAGGCAAGTAAGGTTGGGCTAAAGATTAATACCAGCAAGACCAAGGTTCTTAGCCCGCCATTGCGAAAAAGAAATCCCACACCTATTGCCATCAATATTAATGGGCAGCCTGTGGAGAAGCTAGACTTCATCTACCTGGGTAGCATTGTTACCGAAAATGGTGGTACGGAGCAGGACATCGCTCGTCCTATCAACCAAGCTAAATGCGCCTACGGCATGCTGTCGAAAATCCGGCAAAGTATTGTAGTTGTCTCAGCATCAAGACCAATTGGGCCTGTTTCGCTCCCTGGTACTGTCTGTGCTTTTGTATGGGAGCAGTACGTGGCAAGTTTCCGTAAGTGTTACCAGAAAACTGCAAATTTTCGTCAACTCATGTCTTCGTCGAATTTTAAGAATTTTCTGGCCTGAAACAATATCAAATGAAGAGCTAAGTCTGCGTGCGGGTCAGATGCCAATCGGCGAATTGATACGCAGGCGAAAATGGCAGTGGATAGGTTACACATTGCGGAAGAGTGATAACTGCATTGCTTTGCATGCCATGAACTGGAACCCCATTTCCAACCAAGGCCGACCAAGAGGGGGTCCTAGAATTACATGGCGTCGATCTGTGGCAAAGGAGTGGCACCAGTTTCATGTTTGACTACCGGCGTTTCGGGCTCGAATCCCGTCCACGACGACGTTCGTGGCCATGGATGTGCAGAAGGTTGCATGCTGGCAACTGCATTCTCCGAAACCAGTTTATGCCAACGAAAAATCAACTGGGCCACATGGGACAGTTGACGCGCTATGCCCCACAACGGGCTAGGGTAATTGAGAATAGTCCGGAGCCCCCTTTAAGGTGTTACGTATTTTCGTTGTGACAGAAACAATATACCCTATACTTTATAAAGTCCAGGGTGTAAAAAAAGCACAATGAAACAGAAATGTCTTTTATGTATGTAATAATGCAAATATGATATGCAGGTTAAAATTCGAGAAAAATCCGATGAAATTGAAAAATTTTAAGAGAGTAAATAAACATTTTCCCTTTTAAGAGCTATAGTTAATTTAACTTATTTTTATGTGCTAAATTTTTTATTTCATACGATATTGTATACGTAACTGTGATATAGATTTTAATACAATACTACGTGCCAAGTTTTTGAGTTGTCGCGCTTAGGGTAATATAAAGTCTGCATTTCTTTTAAACTTAAAATACCTGTAGCAGCTAAAGGGTTAAGAAATCCAAGAAAAATCTTAATATTTTTTTCTTAGAATTACATGAGGAATCGTGTGGTGAAGAGCTTGTCAGGTCTAAATGGGGCGGCCTATTTAAAAGTCTACGTATATTAAATAGTACAAGGTTAGAACTGGTCGGTCGACTCGAAACTACATTCTTGATGGAATTTTTTCAATATTTCGGATGATATTTTGAAATCAAAATAATCTGATTCTGATATTTTAAGAGCACGTAAGCATCCGCTGACATACAATATTTTCAGTTAAGTTTCTGGTTTTATATCCGGCAGATGGTAGTCTTAAAGTGCATGCCAGGCACTGTTTGATTTGTTTTTTAAAATTGATAGAGGCTTAGCCGGAAAGCTCCAATTTAAATTTACATCACTTGAAAAATATTTGAATGGTATTTATGCGGCCTTTTATTTCATTATAGTTTTTTTGTTTCTATCTTGAACCACGTTGGTCACATAATTAAAAAAAGAAGATCCTGTTGATCACTATAAAATTATCGAAAACTTTTGCATTCACAACATTTTTTTTTAAAATATGTAGTTAAAATGTTGCAGCGCGTCGAGACTGAAAAATTCGTTTTGCGAATTATTTTCTTTCGCCAATAAATCCACAAAGATTTGATTTTTGTGCAAATTATCAGAATAGGGGACTCGCCGCCATCAGTCGCCGACCACTGGATTCTTTTTCACTGACTGTATGACGAAAGCGCAGAAGTAAGTACTGATATCATTCAAAATCTGAGCAGAGGCCTGTATATTAAGATGGCAATGGTGAAATCAATTCGATCACGGAAATCAAGGTGTGATCAAGTACTTTGGTGGCCCTATTTTACCGTGCATAATAGTATGTTGAAAAGCAATACATCGGAGCTAAAAACATCGACATCGATGTCGAATGCCTATTTTGTAGTACAGTATTTATTAGAGAAGATTCTTATATTGGGTTCACACTGGGGCCAGATCACTTGATCTGAGTGAGTTCACTTGATCTGAAACTGTCAAATACATATAGTACAATTGTAAACTCATCACACCCAGATCGAGCTCGGATCTTTTCACCCGAACAAAATCTCATTCCCATACAAAACGACGAAACGACTGACCGGTCTATGATCCTGGTCTCGCATTGGATCACATCATTAGAGAGAGATCAGAGTTGAAAATGAATTGGTTCAAGGTCAACTTCTTTCTCGGCAATTCGCCCCTATACCTTTCTATACGTAGCCCGCAATTCGCCCACGCGGCGTATTATCTATATGGTGGTACAAAGGTAATGTGGTCAGAGATGAAGAATAACCGGAGCACCAGAGGAACTTGCAATAAAAATTGTTATTCAAAAGTATCAAGGCGAGGAAATTGCGAAGTCTCAAAACTACGAAATCTTTGCAGATTTAAATTATGACTCATTCGCTTTGGCATCGTCTCACAATAAAATTAATATTTTTTTAAGTCTATTGAAAATTCGGTGAAAAAAACACGGACCAAATCTCATGTAAACATTTTAGAGGCATTTAAATGGACGCCTTTTTATTTTTTTCCATGGAGATGCAATCTTCGTCTGGGTTTTACTGTTTTTACGTGTGCCACTCGATAGTAAAATTTATTGTAACTAGGCAAAAAAGAGGTAGGTTTCTTATGGTCTTTTTGTACACCAAACGATGGAATCGTACTTTTCTAACGAGAATTCATGTACGTACGAGTATAATACGTTAACCGCGAAGAGTTTTAATAAAAGACTCTGTGAAATTGATGGGGCAGTCTTCGTCTTGTTAACTTTATTTTTATAAAATTGCCTA
This sequence comes from Chloromyia formosa, assembly GCA_964017055.1. NCBI lineage: Eukaryota > Metazoa > Arthropoda > Insecta > Diptera > Stratiomyidae > Chloromyia > Chloromyia formosa. The sequence goes on along the minus strand of OZ024818.1, from coordinate 2,987,250 downwards.
AAAAAAACTAATTGTAACCTTACGATTACACAATACCCAAACTTTTTGGCGTCGTAATATCTAAATTTTGTTTTTATATAAGTATGTAATTTCATACCAACGAAAGTGCCATTTCCCTTTAGCGCCAAACTTTCAATTTGCGAATCTTCGTTTAAAATCAATCGATAATATTATGGTTGGCAAGTACTATGTACTGCGGTAGTTGTGATGTAAGTAAGGTTCATTTTTTTCTCAATTTAAATGTTGCGCAAATTCTCGGTGGTTGTCTGTATTACCACTTGTAAAGAGCACTTGATGCAGTGGCAGCAAAAAGCATGTAAGTGGCTAAGAAAAAATTAACAAATTAAGAGAAAGGCTTTTTGGGAAATCCTACAGAATGTACAAAACCATGTTGGTTGCTTCAATCACTCACTCAATCAAAGTGTACAGTGTACACGATTGCCGATTGATCATCTTTTCTACACTAAAGTGCATGAACTAACTGCGGACCGTGAAGTATTTCATTACAGCGCCTAATTAGTTTTGTCTCGTATATAGATACTTAAAATTTTGGCCATTGGCCATAATTGTTGCTTCGATGAACACATATATGGAACAGGTCATTGACCAAATTGTTATGACCCTTTTAGTAATAACTATGTATTAGGAAAGCTTCCACCCATACTAAGATTCATCAACAGATTCACAAAAAAAAATTAATGCATGGATCATGTCTGATGTCATTTGTGCTTCAATATGATCAAAAGGGTACTTGCATGATTTTTTTTGGCATTTTGACTCTCAAGACTCTTTAGAGGCTTAAAATTAGATTTATTATACCCTAGACCTTAGACGGTATAGGGTATATTGTTTTTGTAACAACCAAAATATGTAACACCTTACTACGAGTATAGCAATATTATCGCGCTCGGTGGCCGTGGTCGTTCGGTCACCGCTCTTCAATACTAATCTAGAGCTCGGAGTTCAAATCTCGGAGCGATCAAAAACTGCCTGTGAGTACTAATAGAACTCTAACAGTGCGCCGAGCTTGTCAGTATAAAGACGGCGCGGATTCTTATTCAGAGTAGCATTTCTATGCCTTGTTGACGTTTCAATAGCATATCTATATACTTTTCGGAAGTGCAGTTGCTATTTTAGCATGCACCTCCGAAAAGTATATAGATATGCTATTGAAACGTCAACAAGGCATAGAAATGCTACTCTGAATAAGAATGGGTTGGATTTTATTCAGATTGGTGCCTCCCCAACACGAAATGCCATATTGAAGCTTAGAATGGAAAATCCCAAAATAAATAATGGTATGTAGCGCATCAGAACCAATATTTCTCAAGTAATAAAAAAATCTGAGTGAGCAGCGAAAATATTTAATTAAGTCCTGCGTATGGTTAGAGCAGAGCTCAGTTTAGAGTCAAGTGTTAACCCCAAGTACATAAACATATTAACAATTTCCATTAAAAAACACTTATCACTGCAACTATCGGTTAAACGTAGAATTACGAGAGCAAGCAATCGACATCGATATTCCGGTCCATGAAACCAAAACTCTGCATTGGCTTCGGTTATAGACGATAAATTGAAGAACATGATTTAAGTCTTAGAACTAATGCTCAATCTATGTTCAGCAAACCAGATCCTGAATAGATTAAGATACCAATTAATATCAGCATTCAAGGCACTTTTGGAACCGTAGGTATAGCCTACATCGTCAGTGAAGGCAGTAAGTGAACCTTTGAAATCGAATTGAAATAAATAATTAATATATACCAAAAATAAAATCGGACCCAAATCAGAGCCTTGAGGCACTCCCAAAGTCAAAAATTTTAAGTCACTTCTGATATCACCAATTTTTACTCTCTGAGATCTATTTGAGAGATATGACATAAACCAATTTAACATAAAGCCACGGAAACCGGCTTGTTCAAATTTTCTTAATAGAATGTTATGATTACCCATATCAAAGGATTTTGTGATATCAACAAATAAACCTGCCGTGAATATTTTACAATCAACATTCGAAAAGATTCTAGATCAAAAGTGTAGGAGAGCATCTTCTGTAGATTTTCCTTGTTGAAAACCAAACTGCAACGGACTAAAAAAATTCGTCAGATTTAAAAAAGATACTACGCGTTTCTTCATAATTTTTTCAAACACCTTGCTCAGGACTGGTAAAAGTGAAATAGGTCTATAGTTGAACATATCCACTGCTGCACCTTATCTGAACAGAGGAACAACGTCTGCGCATTTAAGAGCATCAGGAAATATGCCTGAAAATATGCTACGGCTGAAAATAACTGCCAGAATATCTACAATAAAGCAACCGATCCGTTTTAATACAATATTAGAAATGCTATCATAGCAGCAAGCCTTTGAATTTTTTAGAGATCCAATGACGCTTAGAATCTCCAAGGGAGTAATTGGCACAAAAGTAAAGCTAGATCCTTGTAGGTTAACGCTATTGTTCCCAGAACCCGAACACAAGCAACAGTCTGATGGAGTTATTTCTACAAGTAAATTACACCCTAAAGACGTGAAGTAGTTATTGAAAGCATGAAACTGATCGGAAATTATACAGTCGTTAATACAAATTACATTTGGTTTGTTACTGGCACAAGACTGGTTCGAAATACTATTAATAACTTGCCATTCACCTTTTAAATTTTCCTATACAAAATTAATTCGCTTTTTATACTAATTATCACGACATTTAGGGATATCCTTTTTGAGTTGAATACATATGCCTTTTTATTGAAAATAATAATAATAAAGAAAAAACAAACAACGTAAATTTTCAGCTACAAATAGCTGAATCTTTTAATCCCCCCCCCTAACTAGTATGTAGTACTTGATTTCAAGTAAAGTGTTTTTCAATAAATTCGCTAGTTTTGATAAACTACTCGCATTCTATAACACGAAGTCTCTATAAGTGGAACTTTTTTCGTGGAGAATGGTGATTCGAGTAATGGAAGTTTGACTGTATTACATCCGAATGGATGAACTTAGACATTGGATCCACACACACAGTTCGAACTGACCATATAGGAAACAGACTTTTAATACAACACATATGCCCCTGTGCAGCTCTAGGGTATACACGCTTCGGACTCGTATTATGAATTCTTATATCTCTGGGCTTTTGCTTTAAATGTTTGCTATTTGTATCGGTTCATTGTTGTTTTTATATAATCTATGAAAAAATCAACAAACAACTGGCTTGGATAAAATCACAAAACACCTTCCATGGTAAATCCACTGGAAGTTGAAACTATCAAACCTTAAGTGGCGCTCTGGTACAATCTTATATTATTTGTACTAGTATGCATGTGGGTTCAAGTAAAAGTTTGTTGTGACTCCGATATGGACCAGTACTTTTAAGTCCATACAAAACAACATGATCTCTATTTAAGATAACACTGATGCACGAAGCGTGACTAGTTGAATTTGAATCATTCGCAAGATCGATGACAAGAACTACTCAAAAGAAATTAATAGCATTAAAGATGTTTTCCCGTATACCATGAGTTTTAGGTCAAGGGAAAATTCTTCGATTTCATAATAATGTGCTTGACATTATCTGATTGGTTATCGCAGTGAGACGACATCCGCAGTACTAACTAGTAGTTTAGTTGGAGAGCTAGCGGCGGTTGGGTTACGTTATAAGTAGGAGTACCAAGGCTAGAAGTTCCACGATCGTTTCTTTGCAATGCAGGAATACGAAAATGAGAAGTCTGGGAAGCCTCCGAGGGTGGGGTTGGCGGCCGTGGAGGGTTAAAGTTTGTAAAAAAAACGTCAAAATTACCTAACAACGAGTTTGTATTATGAAAGATAGTAATTATCCAAGATATTTTACACCGTAGACTTTATAAAGTATAGGGTATATTGTTTTTGTCACAACGAAAATATGTAAAACCTCAAAGGAGAATCCGTAGGTACGGCATAAATGATATAAATGCTCAGGATCACCTCCTGATACGATTTAGCCATATCTGTCCGTCTGCCCGTCCGTCTGTCTGTCTGTTCGCGGTCATATTATGCCTACTGTTACATACAGAATTTAAACTGGGAATCGATCCATATTCTCGATTTACGAACACCGACTACAGAAGTCTATGAATTGACTGGTAAACCACCAATAGAAAAAATTATACTTTCTAAGAAAATAAAGATTATTTGGAAGATCGTTAACAAAAAAAACTAAAACGTCCATTTCCGTGACGTTGATTAGTGAAGTATGTACGAGTAGCTGTGACACTCGAATTACTGGAAAGTTCAGAACACCTTTAACCAACACCAACAGAATCTTGCTAAACCCAATTAGATTAGTCTATAATAATATTCGAATTTTACATCATATGATACTCTAAAACAAAGACTTAAGCATTACTTACTGCTTAACTAAATTTAATGAAGGTTTTATTATAATCCAAGACGATTACACTCACCAACCATGCTTTAATTAGCGTGAATGCGCTTTAATTAAAAACCTTGGTTCTTTTTTACATTAAAATACTTTGTTTTTCGCCCTGTCTTCTCACTGTCTGGGAGGTAAAGCCGGTTTCAAATTCAAACCCTATTATTCAATGTCTCACCGAACTCTAATTGTGTTTGGCATCTACTAAATTCTTCTCCCATTAACTACATATGTGGGACAGGTAAATGTAATCCAAACAAGCTTGCCGAAGGTACGATACCCTTCGCAGCAAATGCACCATAAGGCACCTTCGTTGTGCCTTATGGTGCATTTGCCACTTTCAAATCAGTAGTAAAATTTGTTCCGATTTCATTGTTCCTTTGAGAGATATATGAAATAGTGCACCAATTTCAGCCAAGGAACAGGATCTAGCCGTCAATAAAATTGAATAATACGAAATTTGGTAAAGATATCTTCAGAAATAAAAAAGTTTTTGTTATAAAAACTTGATTTGGAACGGTTGTTTCTATGACAGTAGAGTAGTCCAATTTCAACCGAATTCGGAAATGTCATTTTATTAAAAATACTATTGATTAATCTGGAATGAAATGAAAAAGATATGTTTAGAAATAAAAAAGTTTTTCTCACAAAGACGAATTTTCGGACCAGTCGTTCCTATGGCAGCTATATGACGTAGTGGTCCGATTCCGTTATACATATATATAGCGCGCAATAGAAAGAAGGTTTTGTACGAAATTTTAGCTTAATAGCTTTAAAACTGAGGGACTAGTTTGCATAGAACCAGACAGACGGACGGACAGACGGATAAAGCTTAGTCGACTCGTCTCATCATACTGACCAAACTATATACCTATATAGTGTATATTGGTCAGAGATGCTTCCTTCTGTGCGTTGCGTGAAGGGTATAAAATTATATCAGTTCCACTTGTCGTGTTTTTGTTGATTTGCCCTAAATCGAGTATAATTGTTTGTAACTCAGCCCCCCCCCCCCCCTGTGTCTTTGACTAATAGTGGCTTTTAAAGTGAGTTGATTCCGCACTCCCCTTGCGTGGGATCCGCTTGATATGCGAGCTCGGCGGCTTCTAGGGGTTGCAACCCTCAGTCTACCGCCCTAAAACGCTCGCTTCGCTCGCTCTATATGCTATAGCGGTAATCGGTCAAGCCAGTATTAGCTGAGGCGCAAACCGCGATGGTTCAAATGGTGAAATATACCAACGATGGATTTTGCCATCACCCACATAAGTTAAATCAACAAGTTCAGAAAAGAAGTGGGATCCCAGAAATGTCTTCCTCACTCTACTTTCAGAGGAGGACAAGTGCAGCGAAGATAAAAAATACACTTCTCCTTAAATTCGTCACCGCAGCTTCTACAGCAGTTATTGCAGGGGATGTGAAGTCTCATTGCGTGCCCAGTAACTACGCAATACTCAGTGAGGACTCCCTCACGGACTCTGATCTTTCAGCGAACATGCAATTTGAACCACGGCTTTGTTGAAAGGTATATCTTACCATTTGTTCATCTAGAGTTGGTTGGTTGGTCTAGCTAATCGCATTAAAATTTAGAGGTAGAAGCAGCAGTAGGTGAATAATGCAACATCACTTAATGTACCCTGCCTGGTGCGCTCGTCTACTTTAAAGTTAGCATCGAAAACGACATAAAAAAAATTCGCGTGAAGGGTCTTCGTTGTGACTTATAGTGCATTTGCCACACAGTGACAGACAACAATCGAAGTAGGATAGAGCTCCTTTACCGTCAGAAAGCTCGTGAAGTCCAGCGTAGTGTGCGACGCGATAAAAAAGATTATACAAACTCCCTACTGGCCTCGGCAGAAGAAGCCGTAAGAAGCAACAATTTAAATGTCGTAAACGGTGTCATCAAGCAGTTTAAAGGTGGTCATAACTCCTCTGAACATCCAGTGAAGGACAGTGATAAAGCTACAATACTTATGTCAGATGTAACGCAGATGAGTCAGTGGAAAGAGCATTTCGCCCCGATTTTGAACAGTGCAACTTCTGGCGAAGTTCCCTCTCATGTATTGTAGATAATTTAGCTGGCTGCGAAAATACCGCCGAACTTTATCAAGCAACGCCAAGCATAACTGCCGAGTTACTGAACCCACTTGTTGATAAAGGGTAGAACACAGAAAGCTTTCCCACTGAGTGGCAGGAAGGCTTAATTGTGGAACTTCCAAAAAAGGGCAGCCTTATAGATTGCAATAATTGGAGAAGCATTTGCTTGCTTCCTGACGCTGTAAAAATAATAGCTAAAATAGTCCTGGAAAGACTAAAGCAACACTAAGAGAGCACAATTGATAAAGAGCAGGCCGGTTTTCGATCCGGATTCTCCTGTGTCGATCACATTAACAGCTTGCGAATCATCATCGAGCTATGCGTTTAGTTTGATTCTTCGCTTCACTTGCTTTTCATTGATTTTGAGAAGGCTTTCGACAGTGTCAACCGGGATTCTATATGGGCGACTTTAAGCGAAAGGCATCCCTGAGAAGATTGTGTGTATTATTAAAGCAACCTACGGTGGGACGGAATGTTGCGTTTTGCATAAAGGGAAGGTGTCGGGGAACATTGAGTTCCGCAATGGAGTTTGGCATCCTCTCACAGATCCAATTCCCCTTAATGATTACCGATGTGCTGCATGCAGCCCTATCCGGACCACACACAGGAATTCGTTGGACCCCAACATCTTATCTGCAACATCTTGCCTACGCTGACGACATATGCCTACTGTCCCACAAATTCATGGATATAAACGCAATGGCTTTAGATCTTGAGAGGGGTGCAAGCAAGAGTGGGCTGAAGATCTGTGGATAAAGAGTGTGAGTTTCTGGGTAATTCATGGGGGCAGATGCGTCCCATTGCCCAGAAGCGAGTACGATGGCGCGCAAGAATAATTGATGCGCTATGCTCCAATAGGGGTTAAGGCAAAGTATAGTAAACAAACAAATTTTTTTTTCTCCGAAGCTCTTGAACTCACTTCGTATTCTTAGGGACTTAAGAAATAATCTCTCCTGAATCTCTCTCTCTCTCTCAGTTGCCCTACCCCTTGTGGGGCATAGTAGCAGTAGTAGTTGAAATTTCGACGGCATAAACTAGTTTCGGGGAATGCAGTTGCCAGCACGCACCTGCTGCACATCCATGGCCACGAACGTCGTTGTGAACGGGATTCTAACCCGAAACGCCGGTAGTCAAACATGAGACTGATGCCTCAACACACTGCGCTACCGGTCGAAATAATTTCTCCTGAATACCACTTAACAAATAAAATTGAAATTGTAGGAATTGTTTCGACTAGATTCCAGTCAATGATTGGAGAATACTCACAATTTAGTAAAACACCTCAAGCCTAAAATTCATGATAACTAGACCTACTCGATCGGCTGAATTAACACTCTTTTTGGAGATTAAAAGCTCAACGACCTTTAATTTGAAAATTCATACATTCGTTTCATTGATCACTTTCTTTCAGATCGAACATGGTACTTTTGCAATATGCTCGAATATCAAGGTGTTTCATGAATTGAGCTTAAGTTCCCATTAAACGTTGAGAAAGATGAGGGCATAAGTGGTGTCTAAGCCCATATATTAACTTTGAGGCAAATCAACAAAACTATATTTACCTGTAAAGGTGCGTTTTGCTGGACATCACTCTGCGCCGATCGCAGGCAACGATGGAAAAGATACACACAATTCTATGGGTTGTTCGCTAATCGCAAAAGACACCTTAAGCATTGCAACTGGAAAATAAACAAGATGCTGCTCTGGTGCACACTCAACATTAGATATACAATACATAATCTTTAGTGGGGCATGCGGTCGTTGGTTGTATCGTTGTATCTACGTGCAAATTGCTACAGAAATATTATTTTTATGAAGTGATTTTGGTGTAGCATGATATGAAATGCGCTCTCTGTGTACGTCTGACGCGGTACCAAAACGATTGATTTTTTAGCTCAGTATCGAGCGAGTCGGGAAAATAGCGCATGTTAAGCAAATACTCTAAAGTGGGGAGTTTTATCAAAAAGATATGACTATCCAAAATCACTCTACAGTTGGCAAATGGATTGCAAAGTGAATTGAACCATCCTTCTCAAAGTGAATACGATAAACCGAATTCGAAAAAGCGTTCGTCGGGATTTTTGTTGCTATAGTGGTGAATTTTATGTGCAGTTTTGCTGTGTTCTAATTAAGTGCAAGTGCTGGATAAGTTATAGCCGCCTCTTTTATGCCGAAGAAAGGACTAAGACTACTTATTGGACGGTGCCTATTTGATTCGTGATTTCGTTCAAATTCCGGGAATTTTACTTAGCTAAGTAAACACTAGACGATTTAGTGCGCTCTTTTGGATCAATTTAAAAACAAAAAATCTTAAGAGGATTTTAACGCAATAACAAATTTTAAGAAAAATACGTTCCCGATTGCAGATTGAAGTCTTAAGCGAATTTCAGGTATGCTTTACTCAGCAAATATTCGCAAATATCATGTGTGACCGTGTATACTAAACGAACGTTTTGTTGACTTATCTCATTAAGCAACCTTGTTACGGAAATATGCTCAGTCATTTGCGAGTTGAATGATATTTGATTTTCGTTTGAATGTTACTAATTTTAGTGGTAAAAATGATGAGAAATAAAGAAAACACTATGGTATGTCATGATGTTAAACTGACAGTAGCTCTAGTAGTGGGCGATGAAAATAAATGTCAACATTTGAACTAAAGAAAACAGTTGTCCTAGTTTAAATGCCTGCTCTCTTCAAAGGTGTGATAAATCATTAGACAGAAGCATAGCAGTCTAATGCCTGCTACAGACAATGGCCCATCTTCGGCCATTGGAAGTCATCACCATTGTGTAGACGGGTTGTAACGAACGAGTTGGTGAGCATCCGAAGATGCCCGTGGGGACGGACCCTAAGGTGTGCCATCTGGCGAAGAAAAAGGCACCTCAGCGAGCTAAGCAGCGGCCTATGCTTACTGTAGCTCAGTTCGGGAGACGTGGGTGGAATTTTCACCGCTCGTTACCTCTGTCCTTTACGTATTAACAAAAATTCGTAGGCCTGGGGAAAACAACACATGGGAGGCCAAAATGGGGAAAAAGAAGAAAACGGGGCGATAAGGATGAAATGGTTGGCGGACGGCTCAGATGCCCTCGCACTTGCATCCGGGTCCAGGTGTAATGAGACCTTTGGCCTCTGATTTCGTTCCACCGATAGATCACCACTTATCAGGCACTGCCTTCGATCTGCGATCTGATATGGTTCATTACAGGGTGGATGGCGTTCAGTGGCCAATGGCGCGTAACCGTCGCGTCGCGTTGTAGAAAGTTGTTGTTACATGCTACACACAACACACAGATGATTGTTGTCCGTGATGCCAATGAAGGAAAATAGTAATTGTATAAAATGCATTCTAAAGGCCGATTATTTTAACCGAGTTTACTAGCTATAAACCGGCCGCTAGCGCAGTTGTCATAATTGCACACAACTTTTCAAAACGCTTAGTAGCATAAGGTTGCATCAGGGACACCAGCACGAACAAGTTCCGTCGATATTTTGGAGACACTGACATGATCTAGCGGGACACTCGCAGTAATTTGACCAATAACTAAATATATGCTTACGCAAAACTAGTTTACTTCTTAGGTAGCCCACATGCCAGCGAGAACCTAATGAAGTAGCCCGTGTAGCTAAAACGCCCAATGAAATGTACCTTTTAGCGGCCATAAAAACCGCGCCAATGAAGTCGAGGGTAGTTAGCAAGTGTAGAGTTATACTAATATTGGTAATTCCTTCCCCATCTACCCAAGCTGAGGACTGAGTCTTTTTTAAAGGATTTATACACTCTGTCAACATTGATAAAAATTTTGGATTCTGGGGAATAATTTTTTATTTCGCTAAAATGTCTTATTATAAGTAGTTGACTATAATTTAAACATTTTGAGACCAAGTAGAGTTTTTTTCTACAATAGGTATATGGTTGTCGTGTTACGACAGATTTTTGGAGTGCAGTCAGCGTGCATGTTTGCCATCCTCCTCCTACTCCGACAATTTTTTTCGAACAACACCCTGACATTCACTATTCTCTCCTATAATCGCTATACAAGAATCGACAGAGAAAATGCGGTTCGAGAATTTGCATATGTACTCAATTTTACTCAACTAACTGTACTAAGTGAATTGTGAAGTATGTATCAATATTTTCTGCTTTATCAGTTATAAATCGTATTTTCGATTTTTGAAAATCATAAAATATTGTTCTAGAGGTCTTCGAAAACCGTGAATTCGTATTTGAAGCTGAAAATCACATAAAATATGATAAATCGTACTATTTGGCACCGCTGATAATTTTTGTTCTGTCACTTCGATGTGGAGGACTTGCATATTGACTGGCACATCGAAGACCATTGGGTGAACGAAGAAAATTTGAATTGACATTTAGTGTATGGTGGCGGTCATCATACAATGCTCCATACAATGGCCAAATGCAATGGTGACCATTGCGTTGGGCTATGGTATGGAGCAGTATTAATATCATCACTGAATGTGCTTCGTGATTTTATTGTTAACGTTTCCCAACGGTATTTAACTAAACAATAAGTAAACGGCTTTTCTTTGATTTTTCCGTAAATATTTTGAACAAGATGTGTATCTGAATATGATAGTTAATACACGTGTCTACAGTGTTGGGAGGTTTTCGCATAATTGATAATCATAATATAGTACAAAATTAATGTGCTTTTAGCTTATTTATGACATGTTAATAACACGAGACGATATTTTGATAAGACATCTAAAAAAGTCGTTTAAGTTTTTTTAATGATACTTTTTACCAAAGCTGGAAATGTACTAAATGCTTTCTAGATATATGGATAGAACGAAGGGCTGTGAACCAAAGAGGTTCGCAAGCACTAAGACCAGAAGGTCTATTGTGCCATAGCCTGCCGATCTAGCTTGATCGCACTGATGAAGTTACTCACAAGCTTAAGTGTGGACGAGGCTATATCAGCCGGGTGGGGGAACTCGATTCCAAGACTATCCCTCTGACGACATGCTAATGTCTCACCATCGCAGAGAATGTGAGTTTACGTTTCGTTCTCACCATCACAAAATCTTCAGCGGCTGTCCTCCACCGAGCCCACAGTTTTCAGATGGTCACGCAGACATGAATGTTCGGGGAGAAGACCATGGTACTCACCTACGGTTTAGCTGTAGGAGTTCAGCTAATCTGCTACTTATAGCTTGAAATGTACATTTTGGCCCGCCTCAGACTCGGGAGACTTTCTCAAAAGACTGCGGCTTCAGTGCACTCCCAGTCCTTCAAACTTTTTTTTAGCGGTGCATAGTAATATTCCACAAAAGGGCTCCGGGCCATAAAAGGAGTTGGCCGAGGCCTTCCTGCCCAACTCTTCGGCCTCGTCATTTCCGGCAATGCCAACGTGTCCAGGAACCCAGTAAATGTGGACCCCATTTAGAGCACCCGATCTCTGAAGCACAAACTAGCATCTGCGCACTAGCTTTGATGTGACCGACCACTTACTTACAGCCATAATGACCGCCTGACTATCTGTAAAGATTACGATACTTTCATTTTGGTTGCCTGCCTTCAGGCAAAACTCCGCACATATCTCAATTGCATGTATCTCTGGAAGGCAGTAGACAACCGACCCATTGGAACTGTGGCTCGTTGAAGTGGACACATAATGCCTGCTTCAGTCTTTGGACCATATTCCAAACTTCCACCAGACCCCATCAAGTGTTTGACGGATACACTTGATGGGGTCTGGTGGAAGTTTGGAATATTCGTCAACCCAGCTCTCTCTCCTCCAAGTTGTGAGCAGAGAGAGCTGGGTTGACTGGCTGGGATACTTCCTAAGTTCACATTGGATTATGTGTAGCTGGTGAAATGCCTAACTTGATTTTTAAATGTACTTACCTCAAGTAGATCGCTGCAATCAGTTTTGATAACATCGAAGACAGTGGCAAATTGTCTATCATCCCTCTCCGAAATGGGATGATATTTTAACGTTGTCCTGTGCTGTGTTCCTGGTCGTAGTATCTTAGAAGGTAACTGTCAGGCTGATGAGCTTGCCAGACCGGGCTCCTCGAACGAGGAGCTACAGTAGTATTGGAATCTCCACCAGCCCATCTATTCATGTAAACTGATTTCGTTTAACAGGGCCAATGCTAGATGGATTGATGGTAATACCTGTCATACGACTAGGCCGCTGTGGCCTAGACTTGACGTCACCCAATCCGCAAATTTACTGGTGCTAAGTAGGAGGAATATAAGCTCGGTACTGGGTGTTATTACTGGGGACTGTTTCATTGGAGAGCATGCCAGGAGACTTCGGCTTCCTTACAACGATTTTTGGAGAAGCTGTGGAAATGTGAACGAGGAGAAGTGTAGTTTCTACCTTTCCTGCTTCAGTCCTTCTTTGGCAGGTAGGAGGAGGTCGATGCTTGGATGATATTTCTTCACTGAGTTGGAAGAGCTAGAAAGCACAGATGTTGTAAAACGCCAACGTTTTATTATTAGCTCTGGATGGTTTTAACTGTCAGTAAGGGTAAGGGAGGATGTACCGTGGTGGTATCACAACGGACCTGTTGAGGTCTATGTGTGCTGTGATCAGCATAGTGGCCTATCTACCTAACCTACCTCAACTAACTTCATGGACAGACTTCGTACCGTGCTACACTAGCATTATATAACGCTAGCAAAATATCATTGTTTGCGTTTAATCTAATAGAAAACCAAAACTATGATATCCAGCACATTAGAGATTTCGGTCACTATTTTACGAACATAAATCGCGTAATTAGCTTTTATAACGTGTTTTCAACTTGCTATATAAAATATTGTATGTGTATAGTATGTTGCTACCTCACCTTTGCAGCGAGCGTATGCTGCAAAAGCATAACTTGTGATAGCATGGAAATGCGAACGTTTGCAATCTCTTTAAGATGCCATGAAGCCGCAGACAGGTTAGTTACGTTCCATTACATAACAGTTTGGTCCTGTTCCATTGGCGGAAAGTTAAATACTCACTCGTACGATACTTAGACAGACCAAGACGTAGTACGATCGGCGCAACGTCGCGAACAAAATAAATTGCACATTTCTAGTGCATCGAGGGAGAACTACAACATAATACAGCTGTCTGTATGTATAATATACTCACGATGCAGCCGAGTGGTTGGAATGCACTGCGTGTGACGACAACTACACACTTACTACTGTTCAGCATGCCTGACTGGACGTTAGCCACTTTCGTTTTGATAATGTTCGTTTGGAGGAGCTTGCAACATACATGGGTACAACATTTGTTAGTGCAATGTTCGTTCGAAAAAGGCGGAAATCATCGCACATTTCCTACAATACCAACAATAACTAGAATTTACGCAATATGGCGTTATGATTTCACTCCCTGGTTGGTTTTTAATTGAGTTGTACTTTGGGCGAGTTGAATATTGCACATTTTGTATTTATAGCATTTTCAAGTCAAATTAACGCATTTTCAACCAAACTTAACGCTTGCTTAAGTCAAATTAACGATATTTCAAGTTACGATTTTCGAAAAATATTCAACGGTTTTTCAAATCAAATTAACAATTTTTCAAAACAATTTATCAGTATACATTATCCTTTCAATACCTTAAATAATGCATTTATTCCCTGAATTGACTGGATTCGCATCTACATAGTAACGAAATAAGTTGTGCAGTCTGCATTTGCACTTTTGACTCCTGGGAATCATTTCTTATTGCGTTTCATCATCATCATCGTGGCGCGACAGCCCGACGTCGGGCCTTGGCCGCCTGGCAGGTTCCTTGACGTGGAATGGTTTTTAGAAGGGCGAGTTGTCAGCACATCGCTTAACCCCATTCAGGGGATGGCCTCGGAAGATAGCTGCTTCAGACAGTTTAATAAACGTGCTAGAGTTCACATAACTATGTTATGGGTCCAACTACGCAAGTCATTCCGTCCTACGAAACCTGAGACGCTTAGGTGTTGGTCAGCGATTCAGGCTACAGCCATCTGCCTTTTTCCAAACTATCTTATCGCTAAGACTTGGTCGTCAGCGGTTTGAAACACTGCCGTTACGAGGGGGCGATCACGCGGAGGACTATGGAAAAGGTTTTTTTTGCCCCCCATTGCGTTTCATACATGACCTTTTATTCCTAAGGCCAATATTTGTATCTTGGCTCAAAAACGAATGCATCGTACTGCTACTACGACTTCATTACAACAAAGATTTTGTCCAAACTAAAATAGTAGGTACGATAGTTTCCTATACGTTCAGATGAGGCCATTTATTATAAACGAGCTGAAGAGTAGGCCATAGGCTTGGATTAAACCATGGTACAAAGAAGACAAAATATCGCCATCCCGTGTCTCATTATACTCTAGATGAAATCTGAGAGTATTATAAGTTTGCCACAAAGTTTGTAACGCTAAGAAATAAGGCTCGCAGAAAAAAATGAATGATACAGAAGTTCATATTATCACTCGAATATCTCAAAACCGGATGTCCGTCTGTCCGTCTGTCCGTCCGTCCGTCCGTGACCTCTCTAGCTCGAGAACGCGTTGAGCTATGAAGTTCAAATTTTGCACACGTTATTTTTGACAAAAAATGAAGGCTAAGTTCGTGAACGGGCTAAATCGCTCCACCCCTTCTACCCCCTCCCATACAAAATGACACATTTTTGAAAATTTACAATAATCAGATTTTCTCAGAAACTATAAAACATATTGCTTTGAAATTTTTAATATATCACTTTTATGATAATTGTAACCTATGTTATAAAACTTATTGTAATCCTCACCCTCCTTCTACCCCCTCCCATACAAACTGCACTATTTCATGAAATACGTTAAGCCAATTTACTCATTACCTATACAATTTATCGGGCTGAAATTTTGTACTTAACACTTAATTAACAATATCAGTTAGATTCAAAACCAGGTTCAAATTCATCTAGAGTATTGCATGATTGGGGTTTACCCCAATCGTAGTTCTTTTATGTTTTTCGTATCGCTCTGCGCATCACGTCAAACGTGAGTTGTTATTTGAGAGACTGTGTTGGTTCATAACACTCAGCATTGTAACCCTCACGACAGTTTCTCACTTGTTCAGGATGCAACGGTCTCTTGTGGGCTCTGATTGCTATGTTATTTGAAAAGCGAATTTGTTTACTTTTTTTTGTTTATATCCCCATAACTATCACTCCTAGTAATAAATATTGTACGATCCAATTATAGTAGACAAAATTACCCAAAATAGCTTCTATTAATTTTTGTGGAAGGACCAATACTGTAAGAGATACAGGGTGGACAAGCATTCAACCGTATTATTATTACATACTATTTATTTATGGCCAATTTAATTTTTAATTCAAATAATGAAAAATAAATAGATCACAAAAGCGTTAATTCACCTAATATACTACTGGCCGCCTCATTATGATCAAAATACGAGTTGAGAGACCGATCGACTAAAATATTCATCAATATTCTATTATGCGAATTGCATTGTTAAAATAACATTATTGAATGATTAAGACATAAAAATTGCATACTATAATGAACATAGTTACATGTATATTTAACTTTTAATACTTGAAAGAAAAAATGAAGATCAACTTGTATTAGAAATATAGTAAATTTGGAAGCAACATAAATCGTTCGTTAAATAATGGACTTTCAGCGCATTTTTAAGAGTGCAAATTTGGTAATTTACATATATAACTGTTGCGGTTGAATAGTGGAACCGGAAAACTCTATGTAAAGTTAGGTTTGGTTGGTATTATGTGAAGGCACTATGTTAAGGTCGACACACATGGCAAGCATTTTGGTCGCGAGCATGCATCGAACCACGTCAAACTCAATAGAAAAAAAATCTCATTTCCACCGTTCTATGATATTTGATGGTTCGATGCAAGTTCGATTGTGGTTGTGCGCGTTCATGTGTGGCGACCTTTAGGAGGGCGGTACTGGGTTGAGGGTTAACATTTTTGGGAATAGTTTGAGTAAATAAGTAGGTGGCGATAAGTAGGTGGTTTAACCGCGTGCCGCGAATTCACGCTTGTCGTTGTATCTCCGGGTTCTGTTTGCCTAGGCTGGGTATTTTAAGCGTGTGGCGCCCCACAGTCCGCTCCGCGGTAAGCCGGCACCAGCCAAAATACCCGCCATGGTAGAATTGAGTGTAATTTAACTCATAAACATTATTGGCGCTGCAATTGATAGCCTTATATCTAGGCTCCTGTAGTGATCCCCGAAATTGCCTATGCGTGGTATAGCCGATATCGGTTTCACTTGGGTAATATTAACGATGCGCATATGAAAATTTTGAAGATTTTTATTTTGAATAGGCATTACATTAAATTCACGGTAAATATGAGCCGTACGCTAGCGGACTATCTATCTAGATTTTTGTATAATATTGATGCAAGTTGATGGAATTTATATAATTTTCCCTAATCCGTCGCAAACATTCCCCAACGCAGATTCCGGTTAAGTATTACATCTAAATATTTAGTGCTACCTTTATTAGGAATTAACTACTTAATATTCCATTGACATTGAATTTGAATGTTGAAAATGATTATTGGGATGTTAACTATTTCTCAAGTATAAATACACAATTTATTAGATAAATCGAGTCAAATGCGGATGCAAAATGCTGAAATTTGGCATGGTAATTATTTGGTGAGTACATCGTACTTTAAATGCAATAGGCATGGGGGTAATATTTCATGAATGGAAAACTGAAAAAAAAAATATTCGCTAATTGCTTTTATAACTTTTAGAGAGGTAAACACGCAACTAAAAACAGGACAAATGGAAAAGATACAATAAGAAATCAGGAGGTAGCTATCGAAAAACGAAGCCGCAGAGTGGTATGAAATGGCAAGGAAGAAGAAGGGATTCAACCATCCTCCGATTGTAGCCAAGGCGCTGAAGACTCGCTGATCTGCTTTCGTTCACCCATCCCTCGTCAGATGCTGCTTTTGATCTGCCGGTGTAAGCAGCATGACCAGATGCTTGGTATATTAGGCCAATGTCGCCTACCCCGGAATAGCAACCCTATTTTTATGGGAAATACTCGTCCGATTCGGCTGGCTCGAATTTGAAAGTAAATTTCAGTAGTTGGTTCCGAATCTAAAGTAAAAAAACGAGACCGAAGGGTGTGCAGTGTACGCTCTCTGTACGGACACCTCTCAAAACCGGAAACTTCTTATAAGCGGTTAAATTTTTAAGTCCCGAACATTTCTTGCATGTTTTCAAACAAATTAGACTCCCATAACCGGACGCTCCTATAGCCGGACACGCATTTTTCAGTTGTTTTTCAGACTAAACCTCTAATAATCGAACAACTCAATGGTTTCGCAATTGTTTTTCTTTGCATTTTCATGACTTTAAAGAGTCTCAACGACTGGTTATTGACAGTGCCGGCCATAACTATTTAAGCGCGCTGTTCAATTTGTGCGAAAGCACCGCCAAAACGAGAAAAAAAAATACCTTAAGACCATCTTAAGACTTCGTCAAGCTTTCCTAACACTATCTCAAGGTTCGTCAAGGTTACCTTAATGCTTTTTTGTGTCCTACGTCAGTGAAAATAGTAGAAGTTGGTCAAAACCAGGCCGAAGCTTTGCTTCGGCCCGGAGTCCGAAGCGTATATACCCTAGACTTGTACAGACCTAGTGGTGACACTAAAAGTAATAATTGGCAACGACCATGCATTAAAAGTGAGTTTCCCATATAGCCAGTTTATAGGGGAGGTTGGCACTCATTCAGGGAGATCTTGACCATTCTCAAAATGAATTAACTAACCCATTCTACAAATATTTGTTGAATTTTTCAAGTCGCTAGCTTCATTCCATCGAAAGTTATTGCTTATTTGAAGTTTCACTTGTAGGGGAGGTAGGGGTTCCTTGGGTCGGATCTTGCCCATCATTGCCACCAACCAATTAGATCACCCTACAAACATACAAACAAAATTTTAAGTCTCTAGCTTCACTCTATCGACAGATATCGCTTATTTGAAGTTTCGTTTGTAGGGGAAGAAGGGGTTTCGTTGGTCGGATCTTACGCATTTTCAATATTAGCCGACTGGATCCTAATACAAACATTTGGGCAAAATTTCAAGTCGCTGGCTTTATTTTGTCGTAAGCTATCGCTTGTTTTAAGTGTCATCTCTAGGGGAGGTAGGGGTCCCTTAGGTCGGATCTAACCCGTCTTTAATGCCAACTAACTCAATCTCATTTCAAACATTTGACAAAAATTTCAAGCTGCTGGCTTCATTGTATCAAAAGTAATCGCTTATTCGAAGTTTCATTTGAAGGGGAGGTAGGGGTTCCTTGGGTCGGATCTTGCCCAAACCTAAGCAGCTTCTCACCCCAGGGTTACATGCCAAAAATCAGATGTCTACGTCAATTGGTTCAAGAGTTATGGACAAAAAACCTGAAAAGTAGGGTAGTACGGGGCTCTTTGTAAGAAAATTACCGTTAGTTTTCAACTGATCGATTTTATTTTTCCAGGGGAGTATAAGATTACCATCACGAGCAATCTACCAAAGCTAGAGGTTTTCATGTTTATTTAATCGGGAGTTATAAATACATTTAATTATTTTACATATGTAGGGGAGGTAGGCGTTCTCTTGGCCTGATCATGCCCATTTTCAATACCAACCAACTAGATCATACTTCCAACATCTAGTAAAAATTTCAAGGCTCTAGCTTCATTCTTTCGAAAGTTATCGTGCGAACGGGCAGACAGACGGACAGACAGACAGACAGACAGACAGACAGACATGGCTTAATCGAATCAGGAGGTGACCCTGATCATTTATATATATACATTGCTATACCTCCGGAGCCTCCTTTAAGGTGTTACATATTTCCGTCGTGACAAAAACAATATACCCTATACTAAAAGTCTAGGGTATAAAAACGAAACCGAAGGGTGTGCAGTGTACGCTCTTTGTACGGACACCTCCCATAACCGGAAACTTCTTATAAGCGGTCAAATTTTTAAGTCCCGAACATTTCTTGCATGTTTTCAAACAATTTAGACTCCCATAACCGGACGCTCCTATAGCCGGACATGCATTTTTCAGTTGTTTTTCAGACTAAACCTCTAATAATCGAACAACTCAATGGTTTCGCAATTGTTTTTCTTTGCATTTTCATGACTTTAAAGAGTCTCAACGACTGGGTTATTGACAGTGCCGGCCATAACTATTTAAGCGCGCTGTTCAATTTGTGCGAAAGGACCGCCAAAACGAAAAAAAAAATACCTTAAGACCATCTTAAGACTTCGTCAAGCTTTCCTAACACTATCTTAAGGTTCGTCAAGGTTACCTTAATACTTTTTTGTGTCCTACGTCAGTGAAAATAGTAGAAGTTAGTCAAAAAAATGTCGAAAAAACCCGGAAACATTCAGTGTTCAATATGGGATGAGTGTGATTTTATCTAGTCGACAAAACTGAAATGGGCGATAGAATACCGTTAGTCACAAAACGCATAAACCGAGATCCTTTTAGACCCTACCCTAAGGTATCGATTAAAATTTATAGTAGCAAATAGTGGAAAAATGGTAGAAAATGTTCAAAGATATTCAGCGTCCAAAGTGGAGTCGGTGGGACTTCATCCAGTCAATTAAAATAAAATAGGCAACGTAACTGTCAACTTAAGGTTGTCTTAGGGCAACTTTAATTTTTTCTAACGCTACTTTAGACTACCTTATCTTTTTTTCAGTCGTCCGAAATTGAAAACAAGAAATTAGTCGAAAAAGTGTTTAAAAAGCCCGAAAATATTTGGCGATCAATGTGGGTTATGATTTTATCTCGCCGACGAAAAAAAAAAAAAAAAATATGTATATAAAGGAAAGGAAACCTGTTTCTATCTGATCGATTTTATTTTTGCAAGAGAGTGTAAATTACCCTCTCGAGCCATCTTCTAAAGCTACAGCTTTTCGTGTTTTTTGCCGGGCGACGACGACGGCCAACATGCCGGTAAAAAACTTGTTTGTAAGTTGGCACTGGCGCTAAGCCAGAACACTGTACTGAATTCCATATCTGCAAGCGGCATGTTGCAATTAGCATTCGGTAGGAATTCGCACCCATGTTGTATTGGTCGGCCTATGTAAGGCAAAACAACATCTGTCTTGGATCATATCCGGTTACGCCTCTCCCACTGGTGTAATGCGCGAAGCAGCGGCGTCTGATGAGACGCGCTTCGCACAAGCGTTTGGGCCCCCTTCGAGGGAGAATTTATTATTAAAAACTTTCCAAAAACCACTCGCGACTCTATGCAGAAACCGCACACAAAGCAATTGCTTATATCAATGACCAAAACCTAATGGCTGTTACAGACAATGGCCCATCGCTGTCAGTTACTACCGTGGATCTGGGCAGGAAGCGGTATGGGGCGATGATGGCTGTCAGCAGTTGACTCATAATGCCTTTTAAAGTAATTTTCTGCCAAACGCCATCGCCACTCATCTCTATACGCGCAGATACACGATAACAATGGCTTCCAATTGCCAGTCATGGCCCACTGTCTGTAGTAGGCATACAATTTAAAACAACACTCGAAAGACGTCTCGCGCAAAAAGCAATGATATCAGTGACCAACGTAACGTATTATACTCGTATTACGTTCATGCATCACATTCAAGTTATCTCACACAACTTGTGGAGGCCAAAAAAATAATAACTCCAGTTACAAATGTTAATGTTTGTTTATTTGATCTCAAAAGACAACTGACAATTCACTTATGCTAATGTTAAAATTACACCTCTGAAAATACGAGTATACGACTTAATTCTAACTATGCTGATTAGCCAATAATCGCGAAATAAAAAGTTGCACATTGGCATAGAAAGCTAATTCAACGAATTCAACGTGTATGCACAGTAATTCATAATTATTGGGAAATGTTGTTAATGCGGGTCAGCGATTGAGGAAAGGTAAATGCCCGATTGGGTAGGTGGATAATGCTGAATGGGAATAAGTAGAGGTTGCGCTAACTTTTGTACCCCATCATCCTATTCCATAATACAGTACGGTTGATCCCAACCAAACCCAGTCATTCATAATAATCAATTATGTGCATATCGGTGGCCAAAGTGTGAAACCTCCTGCAACTACAACTACAATTTAGCAAATTTGACGCACAAACGCATTCGATTCGATTGGAATTCTCCTATAATTCTCCATAGAAATTACTACATTGCATTCGACATTCGGTTATGAGATTGTCTGAGGAACGCCCAGGAAACTGCATCCTAACGAAAGCTCCTTATATATTTATGTACACGACGTACGAGGTAAATAAGAAGTTTCAGGGAATTCTGTCCCAATTGCCTATTTATTTTCGACACAAAGTATTAATAGTGTTCCGCGGAGATTCCTCGGAGAATTCCGGAATCTTGACTGATAGAGAAGTAATCGTCTTATGTATCATCGCTCAACATTAGATGACGATACCACTTTTCGACTATTGCCTCTGACGACAATATGGCTCATATCATTGATTCGTTCAGCTTCGGAACGAAACACAAAGTAGCACTTCTTGAGTATTGTATCTGATGGCAATACAATACAATACTGAGTCGCTCAGCTTCGGTACGACACACAATATACCACCACTTTTGTGTCTGACTACAATGTGGCTCATATCATTGAGTCAGTTCAACTTCACTACGGAACAGAAAATGAGCACTTTTTGAGTATGTATTCGACTACAATCTTGATCGGTATGACACGATCGGTACCATTTTAAGATCGAGTTGTTGATGAACACTTATGAAGTGTAAATTCCCATGCCACGGTGATTATTTTCGCAGCAACACTCGATCTTAAAATTAAACTTGACCGGCCTGACAATTCAGCGAGTCTGGTTGAAAATACTCTATACACCAATCACCCACCACGTTAATGGCACTCCGAAACTTTTTCAGTTGACTTGTTTTCACTTCTGCTAGGCTCATGAAAATCGTGACATCCGACGTGAAGGGCAAATTTTCAGGATGACCCCCGGCCATACCTAAGATATGTCAAACTCGCTTGAGAAAACTGCAGAAGCATCTGTATGTCTAATAAAACACAGACGAAAATCTTAAGCATTTAATTGGAAAATATCAAGCCGGCTTTAGACCTAGGCGATCGACAATTGGTCAGCTGTTTACGTTAAACAAATTCTCGAGTGCGCTGGGAGTTCAATGCCGACGTATACCAAATATTTGTTAAATTTACTTAGTAACCAGTCGACCGTATCGAACGCATATTTTACTGTATAATATCATGTAATATGAAATATTTCGTATTCCCATGAAATTAGTACGATTAACAAAGATGAAAATGACCGATTCACAGGTCAGGATCCATAATAGTACGTATAGCATATGCAAACGACATTTAAATCATGCCGCGAAGCCTGCCTGAAAAATTATTACATAACCTGGTCATGGCTGCGAAGGAAGTTGGAGGCTAGCTCATTCGAACAGCATCATCGGGCAGCTCCACATTAAATTCGTTGACGTCTTAAAACACGTTCCTGCGGCAGCCGGTTCTTCGTACCGGAACGACCCGTCTTTCAACGGCCAAGAGCTGCCAAATCCCCTCGATGCAAGATGAACTGCAGTATTCGGAGCATCGCTACCACAACAACAACAACGACTTAAAACACCTAGAAAGCAACTTTACAAAGTATGACAATTAAGGAATCAAAGTTCACCATCTATAAAACGATTAAACGACCTCTGCTATACTATATGGCTGCGAAACCTGGACCATTACCAGAATTTCCGCAAACATGATGAACACTTTCGAAAAGAAGATTTTTAGACGGAGCAGTATGTGACAGAAAAGGATAGCGCATTCGCCACAACCATGTGTTGTTGTAGAGCCTATGCAAAGAACTGGGAGTTTTGAGAATCATATGGCATTATTAGAATGGAGCCAAGGGAAACAACGAGAGTTGGGTGAGAATGCTCAGTAGGTATATTGTTGTTAATTACCTTGATCTCTCCAGGGGCATGGGCGCGTCAACATCTCTAGCATTTCTTTGCCTTGTTGACGTTTCGATTGCATATCCACTCTTCGGACGGGCAGTTGTTAGCATGCACTTCCTATCCACGCCGTCTTTATATTGTCGAGCTCGGAGCGCAGTGGGAGCTCTTTTAGTACCCACAGGCAGTTTTTCTCCGCGCCGAGGATCGAACCTCCATTCTCTAGCTAGATCGTAGAGCGGTGACCGAACGAACACGTAAACCAAGCGCGTCAGTTAGTAGGTATGGGCAGCGATTAACTACTGGCACGGTCAATAAACCGAAGCAGTGGGCGGAATACAATCTAGACAGCCAAAGCCAGATGTGGGATTGTGCAGCCAGAAATGATGATGAATATATGTTTTCCCAGCAAATAATTTTTATCTTCCGCGATAAGAATGCGATTCGTCTTGAAAGATAAATTTATCGACGGGGATATCGCCATCTTATCGCGGGAGTCACCCCCTTCGGGAAAAAAGAGTTACCGAAAGCGATACTTCCAACTTCGAAACTTTAGCGAAACAAGTCGGCAACAAGAAAGCGAATCGTCGCGTAAGAGTACTGATTTCGGATGATAATACTTCTAGAAGAAATTTTGGCGATGAGAGTAAACTACAACATAAAAAATTATTACGTATTTTTTTTATTAGATTAATCTTAATCCTTTTTTTATCTTATGTATTTTTTGACGCCCATAATTTATATTTCATCCTTTTTGACAATTGATATTTTTAGGACTCGAACCTGAGGCCGTATCATGTAATTCGACTCGAATTGCTATCGAAAGTATGAAAATCGTATCTTGTAACTCAAAAACGAATTTTTCCAATATCAAATATCATTATCAGGTCTAGTAGGATGGATTGACTTGCGTAGTTGGACCTGCTACGTAGTTGTGTGAACTCCAGCACGTTTATTAAACCATCTGAAGCAGCTATCTCCGAGGCCATCCCCTGAATGGGGTTAAGCGACGTGCTGACAACTCGTCCTTGTAAAAACCACTCCATGTCAAGAAACCTGGAACAAAAGCCTCGGATTGGACGGATCAACAACGACGACCACGCAAACGAATAAAGGATTATTCTTTCGGATCCTGGAATGTACGCTGCCTGAACAAACCGGGGGCCGAGAAGGCCCTCCTTCAACAGGTCGAAAAGTACAAACTGAGCATTACTGCAGTCCAGGAAACAAATTGGCTTGGCAGCGAGATTAATGACAAGAAATCGCACACAATTTTTACAAGTGGCAAACCATCGGGCCGCAAGGAGTTTGGAGTAGCATTTATAGTGAACAATCACCTCAAACCGCATATTACTGACTTCAAACCCATAAATGAACGGATGTGTGCGATTCGCATCAAGACTCGATTCTTCAATCTCTGGCTCATCAATGTGCATGCCCCCACTGAAGTTAAAGAAGACGCAGTAAAAGACGAGTTCTACGCCCGCCTTGAAACTCTCTTCGACTCACTTCCAACAAACGACGTCAAATTGCTGCTGGGAGACTTTAACGCGAAAGTCGGGAATGAAAGCTGGCATCGGGGGACCACTGGAGGCCACAGCCTCCATGAAGAATGTAACGATAACGGCCAGCGACTTATAGACTTCGCCTGCAGCAGGAATCTAGTCGTAAGCTCTACGTGTTTCCCGCATCGACGCATTCACAAGCAGACCTGGAAGTCTCCAGACGCACATACCGTCAAGCAAATTGACCACGTCCTCATTTGCAGGAGATGGGCGTCTAGTGTCATGGATGTCCGCTCCTATCGAGGAGCAAACTGCGACTCAGATCATCACTTGGTGAAGACGACCTACAGATGTAGAATTTCCTCAGTGCACCAGTCAAGAATCAGCCCTCCCAAAATCTTTGCGGTTGATAAGCTCTTGAGTGATGCTACAGCGGTGGCGTATACTACCGCCCTTGAGGAAAAACTATCACCTATGCTACACAACATCAGCAACACAGGCGTCCATGGGTTCTGGGAAGAACTCAAGGGTACCATCAAGGATGTCGCAGAGAAGGTCGTGGGATATAAAGCCCGGCGAGCGCGAAATGACTGGTTCGACGAAGAATGCAAAAATTCACTTGACGCGAAAAACGAGGCCTACAGACAATGGATTCAACGAGGAACCAGAGCCAGAAGAGAAAAATATGACGAGCTACAGCGAATATCGAATAGAATAATTAGACGTAAGAAACGTAAATACCTTGACGAGCAGTTGCTGAACATAAACGAAAACTTAGCTAATAGCAACACCAGACAAGCGTACAAACTAGTAAATACAATCAAGAACGGCTACCAACCCAGGACTAGCCTTTGTAAGGACAAGGATGGAAACATCATCAGCGACACCGATGGTATTAACAAACGATGGGCCTCTTATTTTGAAGAGCTTCTAAACCGACCATCTAACATCCCCACACAGGAAGCTCTCGACGATATTGTTGATCTAGGCCCACCCATTCAACCCCCGACAGTAGAGGAAGTTGATCTCGCGTTGCGGTCACTAAAACGAAATAAAGCGCCGGGCGCTGACGAGATCCCAGCTGAACTGCTAAGATTCGGTGGAACGAGTCTAGTTGATGCCATACATCAATTACTCCTGCGAGTATGGGAGAACGAGGAGATCCCAGACGATTGGCGCAGAAGCATCATCTGTCCAATTCATAAAAAGGGAGATAAACTGCGGTGTGAGAATTACAGGGGCATCTCACTAGTTTGTACGTCCTATAAAATTTTGACGAAAATTCTGGAAAATAGAATAAAACCGTACGCAGAACGAGTCATTGGCGAATATCAAAGCGGTTTCAGACCTGGTCGCTCCACAACCGATCAGCTCTTCTCAGTCAAACTGATACTCCAGAGGTGCTGGGAATACAACGTAAACGTATACCAAATCTTTGTCGACTTCAAGCAGGCATACGACAGTATCGATCGTGGAGTACTGTACAACATCATGCTGCAATTTAGTATACCAGCAAAATTAGTGCGACTGACAAAGATGACGATGACCAACTCCGTCTCACAAGTCAGGATCCAGAATAGACTTACTGATCTATTTGAAACACGCACTGGTTTGAAACAGGGCGATGGACTGGCTCCGACGCTCTTCAACCTAGCACTGGAATACGTTATTCGGGCCATGAATTTGGACAACAGCAAGACGCTACTCATCAAGTCGACACAATTAGCAGCGTACGCCGACGACATCAACATCATGTCCCGAAGATTGGCTGACGCAGAAGAACTTCTGCATACGCTTGATACCGCTGCAAAGGATTACGTATTAACGAGGGTAAAACTAAAATAATGATGCAATCGGTGACAAGGACACCTGCATAACCGAGCATCAACGTGGGGGACCTCAACATCGAGTTCGTGAACAACTTCATCTACCTGGGGTGCAACCTGTCAAGGGACGCCAACGAAACTGACGAAATCAAGCGACGGATACAGTTAGCTAATAAGACTTTTTTCTCGGTTCTCCCCATAATGAAATCGAAACATGTGCACAGAAACACGAAGCTCCGCGTGTACAAAACCATTATACGACCAGTGCTATGCTATGGCTGCGAAGCATGGACCCTAGCTCAAGCCTCCGAAAACATGCTAGACACTTTCGAACGTAAGGTTCTACGGCGAATTTTCGGGGCTGTTTGCGATCGAGATGGATGGCGCATCCGGTACAACCATGAGTTGTATGAAATGTACGATGAGCTGCAAGTCTCGAAAATCGTCAAACTACAACGACTTCAATGGGCAGGGCATGTACAAAGAACGGACGATGATCGCATGCCTAAGAGAGTAATGAATGCAGAACGAGTCGACGGAGCGAGACTGCGAGGACGACCGAGATCTCGTTGGGAGAGCTCAGTAGGTGTGGACGCCGCGCAGCTGCTGGGCTCCCAAAATTGGAGGACGCGGTCACGTGACCGAGATAATTGGAGGACAATGATCCAGGCGGCCAAGGCCCGACGTCGGGCTGTCGCGCCACGATGATGATGAAATATCATTGAGTATTCACTTCTTATGTATAATTTCGCATCAAAGTCTCGATAATTGCTGAAATGGGTAAATTGGTTGGCAAGTTACAAGATACCATTTTCATCCTTTCGATAGCAATTCAATTCGAATCGAATAACATGATAGGGTCTCCAGGTTCCCATGTTTGTAAGTCAATAGTGCTAACCGTTGCACTATCTAGACTACAAACAATATGAATGACACAATCGTTGTTTTGTATTTTTTTTTTGGGAATTCATCGCTTTGAAGATAAAATCGCGAAATTGATATGGTGATCTTGCAAGTAGGAGGATGAATTGGCGAAATATCATCTTGGCGATAGATTTGCGAATCGACATATTATCGCTATTCTTTTGCCTAAGGGAAGTCACCTAAGCATTTAAAAAGCGACAAATAATCGATAAATTTATCGTATGGAAGAATCGCCATTGTATCATCTGGGCAATTTATTTTCTAAATGATACAAAATTGTTTGCTGGGTTGAGATTATATTAGTTTTTTCTTATTTATTTCTTATTTCCACACAGAAAAACAGAATTAAAATCTCTAAAATCTAAAGACGCAATTTAATGTCACCTTCACCTTGAAAATACGCTCTACTGAACATGGTGAAAATATTCGTAATATTCGTTTACCTCTGTTTTTAAAGGTTCAGGTACATTTATGTTTTATCATTTTGAAACTCTTGAATTAATTATTCGTTGAAACGAGTACAAGCCGACTTTCAGTCGACTTTTTGCATCTTGTATAAATCCCGCGTGCATTTATCCTGGGTCTCAGCTTCTTCAATTCGTTATTGAAGCGAATCTGGTGTGTTTTCGGTTGATATTTTCTGCGTTTTTTTTAAATCTCGTTCGGTATGGAATTCATATACTCATTAATTGCGTTTTAAGCATGAATCCTATACGTAATAGTTCAGTATCCCATTTGTTCGATGTTCGGCTATAATTAGCTAATATTCAATACGAATAAATATAGTAGTGGCAAAAGACAAAAAAATATTTGATGGTGATATTAATTCAAAACAAAAAGCCCCAAAAATAAAAATAATCAACAAGTAATCTGTTAACAACCGTACAATTAAATTTTCGCAAAATTTTCATCGACATTTAAAATTTCGATGCATAGCAATTACTGTACATATAACCTTTAATTTATAAAAACAGTATATATTTGCAAAATGTCTTACTTTATCTGTTGAATGGCGAAGATGATTAACATTGGTGAATGTTTCGCATGGGTGCACAATGTAAACGTTTTTGTCATGTACGAATTAATTTTTAATCTTCATCAAGATGTTTGCAAATCTTTCGAATCGTCGTAAGACATACCCAGCGGCTAACATTCACTTGAATACAAAAAGAAACACCTTTGGAAATACGAGTAGATAACAATTAATTGTTTTCCTTTTTCTTCAATTTTAAATTGATGCAGTATTTTTTGGAGGAGAAAACGAAAGACTCAAGCGAGTAACCTTATTTTTATGACGAAATGAAATTACATATTTTTTTTTCAAATTTGAGTAATGTAGAGATAGCATAGATATTGGATACAATACTTTGCCATAAGCATTATAAGTTTTAAAAGCATTTTTATAATCAGCCTTTAGTAAGTTTTCAAATATAAAATAATATACAGTCGAACCTTTATATCCTGAACCTCTTTATTTCGAATATTTGATGTTTAAAATTTTTTTTCGGTCCCGACAATTCGACATATGATTTACATCCTTACTTGAATGTCCATTTGATGATATTTCGATAAGTCGAATTAATAGAAATAAAACCCACGAATGACGACTGTTAATTTTTTTTTTCGATCGAAGAGAATTTCGTTTAAATGAATTTTCTGAAATCTCGAAACAATTTACCGGTCCAAATCATTTTGTGACGTCGAAAGAGAAGTGATTTCCAAAGTCTTACCTGATACGTATCTTACTAATCGTACTAAATCGATTTAGCCTATCCGGGTGGTGTAAATTTTCCGATATTCATGACCTTGTTAAGGCCCCAAAAAACTTTCCTTCCGGTAAAAGTTTGAGAATGTCGCGCTCGGTGGCCATGATCGCTCGGTCATTGCTCTACGATAGTAATCTAGAGCTCGGAGATCAAATCTCGGCGCGATCAAAAACTGCCTGTGAGTGCTAATAAAACTCTCACAGTGCTCCGAGCTTGTCAGTATAAAGACGGCGCAGATGGGAGGTGCATGCTAGCA
The DNA here is from genome assembly GCA_964017055.1 of Chloromyia formosa. Classification (NCBI taxonomy): domain Eukaryota; kingdom Metazoa; phylum Arthropoda; class Insecta; order Diptera; family Stratiomyidae; genus Chloromyia; species Chloromyia formosa. Next base: position 2,957,522 of record OZ024818.1, on the reverse strand, counting down.
ACTGCACTTCCGAAAAGTAGATGCTAGAGATGTTGAAGCACCCATGCCCCGGGCGGAGTCAAGGCAATTAGAGAGAGTTAGATCAACAGTTGAGAAGCCTTGAGGGGTACATGTTTATGATCTGAACGACTGAATGCATCCGACGATGATTCCGCTTATAATGAGTACTATGCGATCACATTGCTATATTTTTCATGGCATTTTTACCATCAGAAAAACTAGGGTATAAAAATTACTTTAAATCACAATATGTTGGGTAACCTAATCATAAAGCGTTCATAAAGAAATATGAATGAGTGACTCGGTGACTCAACTTCGTTAACCGTATCTACTACCTCCCTAAGCCAGTGACGAAATCGATATGTGTTTATATGTCTAGTGACTAAATGACCGTATCGATTTTGTTCATTCGAAAGGAGAGACGTTTTTGATGGATGGGACTAGATTTAACCTATCTAAAATATATTATGAGTAATGTAACCGTAAGATATAAGTGAATAATAAAACAGTTACAATGTCACAATCGTTACTTATTCGTCTCGAAATATCACCAAATTACCCATGCAATTTTGGTCGGACGTGCATTGCTGTAAAAAAAATTCGGATCGCTTTCTCAGTCCTTGTCTTCAACATTAAACGTTACAAATTTTTGGCAAAACTGTGATCGATTCGTTTGACGAAGTAGACGTTTTCATTTTATTTTTTATTAAAGAAGGTCTTTTGTTTTTAATACAAAACCCTAAAAAGGACCTTTCACCTCCTCTCCTCTACACTTCCAGACCCTCTGTCAACGGGGACTTTGGCGCATATATCCAGAGGACACTTCACATTAATTGTGTCCAATTTCCAAATAACACGATGTTTTTCCTATTTTTTCATTTGTAGCGTGGACTATCTGTTAAGTTCAACCTTGGTTGAACTAAATCTGTTTCATCTCCAGACCACATATTTTTTCCTTTAATACGTATTATTCGAAAATTTCCAAACTCAAATTTTTCAAAGAAATACACCGTTGAAAAACCAACACATGGGCAACTTTTTTCAATTTTGTAGATTTTACAGTTCCTAGTACCGTTGTAAAATTATCTTTTGATTTTTGCGACCGGAAATATCCGTTTTATATGAAATCTTTATGTAATTTCAGAAAGTGGGGTTAAATCTCGGATTACATAATTGGAAGACTGGCAAATACGGCAAATTAAGTTTTTTGACACAATTTACAAAAAATGCTGTATCTTTGTAACAGTTTAAGGAAGAGTGTCCATTTTGGTATTGATTTTCCACAAATAAACGGTACTATCTACCATTAAAGTATCTATCATCTGAAGCGGGACACCGTGTACTTATTTTTGTAGAATTGTAAACAAAAACCAAAAAAAATTAGTTTTGCGTGAGTGTTGCTCGTTTACGATTACTATTCAGTAGAAATATTCTGTTCATTCACGAATAAAAACCGGAAAACAGTATGGCCAGAGGTGGAACTGGAAAACATCTATACAATGATGGTCATTGCCAAAGCATATGTGCAATTCATCTAGAGCTGGTAATAAACACAAAACACATCTGTCCGACCAAGATATCAATATTATGCTGTTAATCAATCGTCTACGGAAATGACAAAAAAACACAGATTTTGATATTGGTATGATGCAACAAAAATTACAAATTCGTTGTATGAATTGCTCAAACTTTAAGTTGTTTTCTAGCTTGCCGCTAACATATGAAGACTCTGTGCATTGGCTCCAATGTTTCTGTTGTCTTGCTGGCGTTCAATTGTTCAAATGCAATAGGGTCACGAAGCGCAACGTAATGTCTAATTGTGGGAAATTACGGTCGTATACTGGATGCGACCTTGCGTTGCATGCTTTGTGAATAAACTAGCTAAAGGTTAATCGAAAGAATCAACCTCAAAAATTTAAATGAAAATTATCTTTTTCATGGAGCCCACTCTAAAAAATGAGAATAAAAACCGGAAAAATTGATCGATTCAGTATTATTGCAGCTACATTGTATATTACAGTCGCTTTACATAGGACCGACCTATGAGTGACTTTGAAATAAAATAATAACAATTAAAATGCCAACAGCAGGTATAGGGTCAAATCATCGAAAAATGTGTTAATCATATTTTTTGTTTAGAATTCCACTACAATTCGTGTAGTCAAAACTGTTTACGCCAATTTCAATCAATTATGCGATTGGTGCTAAACTTTAAAATACACACAAATAGTACTACTTTGCCTTAACCCCTAGTGGGGCACAGCGCGTGCCATCGCACTCTGTTCTCGACAATGGGGCGCAACTCCCCAAACGACTTACCCTGCGCCTTAAACTCTTTTGCTACAGATCGACTCCATGTTATTTATTTTAGGACTCCCTCTTTATCGGCCTTGGCTGGAAATGAGGTTCCATTTCATGGAAACTTTCCATGTACTACTCCCATACAATATCATTGACAATGCCAGGGAGCGAAACAGGCCCAGCTTGGTCTTAATGTTGAGATAACCGCTTTGCCAGATTTTGGACAGCATGCCGTATGTGCATTTAGCCTGGTTGATACGAAGAGCGATGTCCTGCTCCGTACTACCATTTTCGGCAACCCAGAAGAAAGTTGAAGAAATTGTCCACCTTTTCCACAGGCTGCCCATTAATATTGACGGCAATCGGTCTAGGATATCTTTTTCGCAGTGGAGGGCTAAGAACCTTCGTCTTATTGGTATTCATCTTTAGCCCAACCATGCATGATTTTATGGGAGAGTAGGCATATGTCGTCAACGTAGTGAAGATGTTGTAGTGGATTCCTCTGTCTAGTCCGGATAGGGTTGTATGCAACACATCGCCGATCACTACGAAGAATAGGATCGGTGAGAGGATACACCCCCTGCCGAACTCTTCTGCGAATCTCAAAGTCCCCCGACACCTTACCTTTATGCAGAACGCGAAATTTTGCACCGTCATATGTTACTTTAATAATAACCACACGCTTCTCAGGGATGCTTCTCCTGCGCAAGGCCGCCCATATAGAATCCCGGTTCACACTATCGAAATCGATGAAAAGCATGTGAAGCGGAGTCCGGATGGCGCAACGGTTAGCACGTTCGCCTTCAACGCACTGGGCCCCGGTTCGATTCCGGGGATTTACGTGTCGGACTATGAGCCCACTCAGCTGTTAAATGAGTACCCATTATGGGGTAAATAACTCGGTTGAGCGTGTTGCTGATCACATACCTCTGCATAAAAAACCGTCACGATCTAGAAAATGAGATGGTGCTAACTCATCTCGAGGCCGTGGTTCAAATTCGACTGTTGCGCCAGTTATTTATTTATTTATGTGAAGCGGAGAATCGTACTCAGCGTATTGCTCGATGATGATTCGCAAGGTGTTAATGTGATCGACACAGGAGAATCCGGATCGAAAGCCGGCCTGCTCTTCATCACTTGTACTTTCTAAGTGAGGTCAATTTTAGCTATTATCTTGGCAACGGCAGAAAGCACTCCAATGCCTCTCCAATTATTACAGTCTGTAAGGCTACCCTTCTTCGGAAGTATGATGATAAAACCTTCCTTCCGCTCAGTGGGTATTGTATATCCGTAAGTTTAAGAGAGAGTGTCGCTTATCTGACAGGATCTTTAGATGAAAAATAAACCGTATAAAACGTCTGGTTCGTTTCCCCAGCCCATGATTTCTAACCAAATACGCTCTCGATTTCTCTGTCTCTTTTGTTCTAGTGCAATTGCTAAGAGACAAGGGTAATGAAAATTGGTTGGTTGTCATTCTGCTATGGGGATTCGTATGTACCTATAGATACTTCGACATGTGTCGTGTGCGTCGAATGTGTGTATGTATGAGTCGAATGCGTCTCTCTTTCACTTTCGGATCCACAATGTTTTGCCAACTCTGTTGCTCGCTGTCATTTATTTAACCAGTGGTAAGAAATCAGGTTTTCAGAATCACGACCAATGACGATATTGGCTGTATTCAGCATTTCAAACGTTCCAATTATGATTGTGTAATTCAGAAATTCAGATTCATATAAACCATGAATAGTGGAAATTAATCGGGAAAATTTGTGATTCATTTCCGCTATTAATTGAAAACAATTATTGCAATCATATTGATTTATTTATGAACGCAAGGGGTGTGAGAAATCCACTCAAGTTAAAACCTACTATTAGCCAAGACGCGAACTAAAACGCTCGATTAGGAATGTGCCGGAAAGCTCCTTTCCGTTTCCGCTGTTGTCGTCGGAGTTGTTACAAGAAGTTCCAAAAAACTTCTGAGTTTCTCTTATTGGTTCCTCTAAATTGTTTAAAAAAATGGTGTGCGTTTTTATTTCTCTGAAGTCATTGCTTGAGTAAATTATAGAAAGTTTCGTTTTTAGTCGTTCTCCTTCTAAGTTAGGATAAGCTGAACATGTGGAGTTTAGTTGAGAATCCGGAAATACTCATTTGAATGCTAGTAAACCCTACTGCGGAAATTTTTGTCGGGTAAGCACAGATTACAAGACACAAGGCAATTATACCCCAGTTTAAATTTATGATAAATTTGATAAAAATTTTTTTATAGTGCACAAACTCCACAGAACCGTTGATAAACAAGGGTTGCGGCAGACTGAAAGGTGGCAACCATATCAATCGAATTATAAAAACGTTAAATTAAATCAATTTATAAAAAAATTGGTTACAATTACGTTAATTAGGGATGGTTGTGGCGGGATTTCGCTAGCCAACCCAATTTTACTTTATTACTTTCTTAATGATCTTGCATTTGAGATTCATTTGAGATACATCTCATCAAAAAAAGAGAAAGGTGCAGGTTTTTGCAGTGGGATCTTAGTTTATTATGTCGATTTTCAGATAATGAATAATTTTGTTTTCAGTTCGACAACCTTTATTAAATTAGTGCTTAAGAATATTAGCAAAAGTTAATGGCATATAATAACTCTTTTATTAGTGAATAAGTATCTTACCACAACTATTAGGAAAAATACATAGGAAGCTTTAAAAATGATAGTGACCTATGTAGAAAGCGTACCCAGTGTCAAAGTATATCTAACATCTAAAGAGCTGGGTTATGGTTGCATCAAGCAATATTCCGAAACATTATTGCTGGTTGCAATAAATGATAGAAGTTAGATGCCCCGCTTAAATCCGTGTGGTCGCACAGCACTTGCTAAGAAATTATTACACATCGTTAAATGTAATATGTCGTAAGACGCTCACTTTTAGTTGTAATATTACGTGGTTATAAAGCGAGCTTTGACCTCGGAGTTTGTTTTCTTTGGTTTTTATGACCCTAGAAATTGATCATTAGATTTTTGAGTAAGTTATTTCGTATCAAGAAAATCAGTTCTTCTTCACTGCAGCAGGTATATTTTTTAGGGTTTTACAGGAAAAAACAAAACCCCTATGAAATCGGTCAAATGCCTGTCCATTTCAGCAGAAAATATCTCGTGATTGGCTGAATAAATTTGTGAGGAATGTGAAGGATTTCCGTAATTAATTGTAATAGGGCAAGTTTAAGGGACATGTGATATGTCATATAAAAGTTCACAATGAACATATTCCATTTCTGGTGTTTTTTTTTCAATTTAAGGTAAAAGTAGCGGATTGAGGAGGCACGAATGTAGATTTTCGGTGTCTCCCATCCGTTCTCTGAGACCGCTTAAGCTAAAAATATGAAAATTTCCGGAAAGAATGCATATCATGAGCAGAGCGACCTTAAATATACAGGATTTGGATATTCTCAACGAAAAAGTTAATAATAGTACGCTTCTATAATTTAAGTTGTTCCCTTGCACCTCCCTAACCTGAGTAAAAGAGGAAAGTATTAATGTCATGCCAACCAACTAATAATATCGAAACCTTTCATGTATCACACCAATCACATATTTACCGTAGTTATGTGCATTCATTCTTTCCTTCTGAAATGCTTATAGTTAGCTCATTTAGGCAGAGAAAGATTAAAGTAAGGATATCGACATTTTCCAAAAAAACACACTACAAAACCCTCGTTTCTCCGGCTTCGTTATTTAATTATATTTTATTCACATGGAAATGTGATATCGTGCGTGCAAATTATTGTAATAATAAAATTTCCAGTTCAGAGATTATGGAGTGGTAACACATTAGAAACTATGGATGAGCATAATAGGTTTTGAATAAATTTTGCAGTATTTGTGGTTGATGTGATTTTTTATTAAGAAAAAAAAAACCAACGCAGTCTACTCGTATTATCTTTATTCATTTTCCAGAAATTGCAAATCTCCGGATACCATTTCTACTACATAAATAATTCACCTACGTACGTTATGTAACTATTGACTCCCATACAAAGATTATTGTTTTATGTACAAAAAGCTTACTAATATTTTCGATCGTTTTATGATAGACTCAATATTTAAAATGCGGGAGAAAGCCATTAAAAGATTTGAAGCTAAATTTATATACGAGTGCGGATCCACTATATAGGTAGTGTAAGAATGAATTATTTACTCATGTCTCTATGTATTTTTTGTTTCAATACTCTGTTTATTTTACTGCCTCCAAATCCTAAGCATGCCGATCTGCATGAGATCAGATTACAGGACTACGAAATTTTGTTTTGGTAGAAAATTCTGGATCCTCATCCCAGAACTTACGGAATGGGGAAATGGCAATCTTTGTCCAGATTCCAGATGTTTAATATAGTTTACAGATGGGTCTAAAGGGGGGGGGGGGGCAGGGAGTAGGTGCTTGTGTCTTTGGACCTAACACTAGGATCTCAATCGCTATGGGTGTTTGACCCAGCGTCTTTCAAGCTGAGATCCATGAAATCGAGGCTTGCGCCAGGAATATTCTAGCTCAGAATCTTCGCGGCGCACACATCGCTCTGCACAGATAGTCAGGCGGCCATTAAGCTGCTGTCAGCTCTCTTAGAGGTTAGTAGAAGAGTGCTTTGAAATCCTTCTGCGTGTCGCGACCACCAAGTGAGTAATTCTTTATTGGGTTCCGGATCATCAGGGTATTAATGGTAACGAAGCTGTGGATGAACTCGCTAGGAGAGGCTCATCCACACAATTCTGCGGACGTGGTCTAGGCTGGGGTTCAGGGAATGGTCTGAAAACAAAAGACTTCAGCACTGGAACAATTTTCCAGGTCTGCGGCAGTCAGAAGAATTAATAAATCCCTTCAATGTTAACGACACAATCCATTTAAGTAGGTTTGGTTATTTTAAGAGGCTGCCTTGATATCTCACAGCACACATAGACTACAATTGAGTCCGTTGTGATAACACCGAAAAATCACCTCATTAACATAAATTTTAAAACCAGCCTGTACTGGCGATATATCGATTGAGCTGAATTAAGCTCATATCCTTAAGGTCCTCCAGGTCCTGAAAAAACCAAGAACCCAGAAATATCCTACGTCTCTGAGCCAAGGCCGGCCGGTGACAAAGAAGGTGAAGAACGCTCTCCTCCTCATTCACATCCTCACAACTCCTGCAATAGGCATTTTAAGGAATACGGAGCCTCCAGACGAGTCCACCGATAGGACAGTGCCCTGTAACTTGTAAGCCACACAACCCTGCCAATGTGTTTCCTGTTTAGTGACAATAGTGTGGCAGAGTGGCTAGGGTCAAGCTTCGGCCAAATCATCCTTGTCGTTTGACACATACTGCCGTTTAGCCATCTTATGTTTGCCCTGTCCAATGCAGTGGCTTTAATTGCCAATTTACACGAGGCGATTGACATTTTAATGTTTTCGCGGTCCCCTTCACCAACACCCATTGTTCCTTCACGAGCCAGCTCATCTGCTCTGCAGTTGCCCACAAAGCCACTATGGCTCGGTATCCAACAGAGGGTAATATTGAAAAGCCATCCATCTCCTTGAGAACTGACTGAGAGTTCTCAATAGTTTTCGATGTAGTCAGGACGGATTCAAGTGATCAAATTGCAGCCTGACTGTCTCGACTGTCCCTATAAATAGTAATGTCTTTCGCAGTCATGACATGACTTCTCAGCCAGATCATAGCTTCCGAAATCGCCGAAACCTACGCCTGTAGGACAGTACAGAATTCGTGAACTCTGAATGACAAGTTAATTCCCAGTCTCCTCGAGTAAACACGAATCCCAACCCCGCTTTCGGTCTTAGAGCTATCTGTGTAGATGACCATGGATTCGGTGGTCAGGGGCGTATTGTCATCCCATTGACTCCTTGACGGACTCCGTTTGAGTAGGACGGACTTGAGATTGATCGTGGGTTACCTCTCGGGACAGAACTGGGTGAGATATCACCTGAACATTATGGGTCTGGTTTGTCCAACGTGACGGAGTGTTGGCTATGCCTAGAGGACAATGAGTCCACTTTACACCTCCAATTGACCGGCGTTTGGTCGGTCTAGGAGATTGATTCCTGGATAGGCAGCTATGTTCGTTCAACTGAAAGTTGGCAAAGGTTTCTGGTCACTTGTCAAATCTGTGAAGAATAACTTCACCTCCTCTTCCATTTCACCACTGGTACATGACGGCAAAATATATAGTGAACCGCAAGACAAGGCCAACTTGCTGGCCGAAATCTTTGATGCAAACTCTTGCCTACTACCCATTACTCAAAGTCAACCAGCCATACCCTTACGTTATTCACACCAGAGACCTTTGCATTTCCGCACTATGGAAGTATTCAAAGTACTCTCAAAGCTCGATGTGTCAAAATCAGCTGGACCTGATGACATCTCCCCCTTAGTTCTCAGACACTGCGCTTCCTCGTTAGCCAAACTTCTGCGAAAACTTTAAACTTTAGCTGTCCTACTCAACAGGAGTGTTTCCATCGTCGTGGAAGCTAGCTCATTTCCACCCAATTCCCAAGAAAGTTGAAGCATGTGATCCCTCTAACTATCGACCAATAGCACTGACTTCGACCCAGTCAAAAGTCTTCGAAACCCTGGCTAACAACCAACTAATGAACGACCATGTCTCACACCATCCCATCAATGATCGGCAATTTGGTTTCTGTTCTTCGCGTTCCATCGGCCTAATGACATACATATCTCACCGAAAGATGGAATCACTGTATCCTTCAATTTGGTGAAGCTAAAGTCATTGCCCTCGGCATTTCGAAAGCTTTTGATAGAATTTGGGATCCGGCTCTTCTAGCTAAGCTCTAGGCTCGCGGTTTGGACCCAAAATTAGTTAAATGGATCGAAAGTTTTCTTCACGACCATTCGCTTTAGGTCGTATTGTATGGAGTTAAGTCAAATTGCCAATTGCTATTTCGGGCAGTCTTCCGCCCATCATCAGCAACACGACTGATTTTCATAGATTTCGTGTCGCTGATGATGGGCGAAAGACTGCCCGAATAAATAGTCTGCGAACTCAAAATAATGGTATTTAATTTAATTCATATTAATTAAAATAATAAATAGTCCGGAGCTCGCGTACATCATTTCGAGTTAACCATTAATTTTTCTCCTTTGGAAATTCAGTGAGCTAACAATTATCATTTATTTTACAGATTTTTCAAAAATGGCCGAACTGACACCCGTACAGGAATTCTACAAAGATAAAACTATCTTTATAACTGGTGCGTCTGGATTTATGGGTAAAGTTCTCATCGAAAAATTGCTTTACTCATGTTCCGAACTCAAGGAAATCATAATGCTGATGCGACCAAAGAAAGGAAAGGTTCCCGAAACCCGGCTCGAAGAAATGTTTCGACTTCCCGTACGATATTTTTTTTTAATAGACTAATCATTCTAGACAATCTATATGGCGAGGTGGAAATAATTTTCCTTTCAGTGAAAGTTATTGTATATCAGCATGTCCGAAATACAGTCCTGAACAACATATAAAAAGTGGCACTCATTGCGTTATCAGCAAATTATGTAATTTAATTAAAAACAAGTCTCTAAGTGTCGTCATAATGCCTAAATCATTCATAATTACTCATCGGTTTATCTAATCGGCGAAAAAAAGATGCCATTTTGTAGTGAAAAGAATTCCCAACAAACTCGCATCAAGAAAAAAATCAGTAAATAATTTCAAAATTTGCAAACAATATCCCCATTGCGATAATGCCCAAACTATTTTAGTATTTCTCAAACGACAAGTGTGGACATGGCTCGTGTATTCAATATGATGAACATTGCATTGTGCTAAGAGCAAATTTGAACCTATGTACGTGCAATCTAATGTATAAGCCATGGCCACACATGGCGTTTGCCAGATACTAGTTTGGGTATTATTGTCATGGGGATATTGTTTGAAAATTTGAAATGATTTGTTGATTTTTTACTGATTACTCAATAAATAGGAATCAAAGGAAACAATATCCTACTGCAAATTTGTTGAGAATTCTTTCCATAACAAAATGGTATCTTTTCTTTGTCGATTGGATAAATTGAGATGGGATTATGGATGATTTAGGCATTATGGCGTCACTTAGCGACTTGTTTTTAATTAAATTACATAATTTGCTGATAACGTAATGAGTGACACTTTTTATATGTTGCTCGGGGGAGTTTCTTCGACACGTTGATTTAACTTTTATCGAAAGAAAAATTATTTCCACCTCAAAATCGGATTTGACTACACTATAAATAAGGAAAATATGCAATTAATGGTTCTTTCATTTTCAGATATTTCAAAGAATTAAAGAGGAAAAACCCCATGTTTTGAAAAAGTTATCTATTGTTCAGGGGGATGTTACGTTCGATTGTAGGTTAATTGGATTTATTCCTTCTAATCCTTTAATTTGTTTTTCATGAATTATGCTTTGCAGCACTTGGTCTTAGTGGTGAAACTATGGATCGTGTTGTAAATGAAACTGATATCGTTTATCATATGGCTGCGACACTTCGTCTGGAGGGCAATTTGAAAGATGCCATTCAAATGAACACGACCGGTACCAAGCGCGTTCTAGACATTGGCAAGAAAATGAAAAAATTAGTTGCTCTCATACATTTGTCAACGGCATTTTGTAATTGCGACCAAGAAGTCATGCATGAAAAAGTCTATGAGTTTCACCATAATCCGGAGGATTTGATACGTGTTGCCGAATGGATGGATGTAAAGGCGTTAGAGGCAATTACGCCTGCGCTTTTGAAACCGCATCCTAATACGTATACTTATTCAAAGCGGCTTGCAGAAATTTTAGTACGCGATCATTATCCACAACTACCCGTTGTTATCGCAAGGCCTAGCATCGGTAAGTTTTTCTAGGTAGCGTTTTTATATTGTATAATATTTGTTCGGATTTAGAACAACATTTGTAATTTTCTAAAATTAATTCGAAAGATAGCGTTCAAAATTTTGACTGCATATTTTATTACAAAAATAGTGTTTAATATTAAATTAATATTCAATTGATTTACATCATTTTGTATTTCCTTCGTACATGTTTTGTATTATGCAATGTATATAATAGTGTATAAGTTTATGTAATTTTCTGTACATATCAAAGACAGTCTTAGTTTTCTTAAAAGTTGCTTAGCCCCTTTATATGAACACACATCTGTTATTCATTTGAACACTAAATTGTACATGTGATTAGTTTGTATGTTTATGCTACATTTGCTTTTCAATGTTATGATTAGTCTAAAAAGCTGAAAACTATTATTATTTTAAGACTCCTGTACATATACTTATTTGTATATTAATATTTATTTCCATATCTAAATGTAAAATATGTATCTAGCTGGTATACGAAAATCACCTGACACTTTATCTCAGACAGACAAACGAGCATTCACATTTGAATTATAACTCTATTTCATGTCTGTCCTCGCGAATTATTATTTAAATATTTGATCATGGTCATTGTCATGAATTAATAATTCGTTAAATGATCTTTCAAGCGTATCGTCTGTCCGAGGTGTAAGGTCCAAGACCGCAACATTCAGTATCTGGCCCTGCACTTTGTTGCTGGTCATTGCGTAACATAAACTGACCGGGAAATGAACTTTAGAACTGAATAAAAAATAATATGCATATGCATTTATGCTTGGTAGCCGTGTGGTCACGGTCACCGCTCTACGAAGTTGCTTGCATCTAGAGAGACGGAGCTTCAAGCCTCGGCGTGTCAATAAAAACTGCCTGTGGTTCTTGTAGAACTCCTACAGCGCTCCTAGCTAGCTCCTAGCTTGTCAGTGTAAAGACGGGGCAGATAGGAGGGGCATACTTGTAACTGCACCATCCGAAAATGCTATCGAAACGTCGACAAGGCATATTAATGCAGGAGATGTTGACGCGCGCATGCTCCTGGAAGGGTCAAGATATTTAGCATAACATAACGCTACGCATAAATGTCAAAAACCCTTTCTAAATCGTTATGCACAAGTTTCAAAATGCGAAAACCATTACCATATATTTGTCATTAATTTCACACACTATTCGAGAAATTCACGATTTACTTCCGATTTATAAGTTTAGTGTCAATAGATACCCATGGCCTTTGGGGTCGCTAAGAAGGCTCCGACTGTCAGTCAACGGACGCATTACCTTAAGACAACCACATTAGTTTAGTTTGTAATAACCACTTTTAGGGTTGGGTTGACGCACTATTCAACCATACACCTCGCTATAATACAATTACTTCTGCTTTTATTGATGTGTAAACATCTTATGACTCGATACGGTGTAAAATCGTGGACTGCGTAAATAGCATTAGTGTGTGTGAATTCTTAATTTGTATTCAGTGCTTCTTTTTATGTACACTACATAGCGTGCACAATGAACAACTCCTGACAGAAGCTGCATAAAGGAGTCGGTATCGCACTCGGGCTAATAGACATAAATAAAAAATAAATAATTGGCGTAACAGTCTAATTTTGAGCCATGCATGCGCAACATGCACAAGGAATAGCCTCCATCCATGGAACAGAGAGATAGAGGGAATGTTAATTGTCCGAGAGAAATGAAGTAATTTTACTCAAGGGTGAAGTATGATAGAAATGAGTAGATATCTCTCTTCCACCTATGGACGGGCATTGCAGTTAAAACATATTCATGTGACAGCATAGCTCCAATGTTTACATGCGCATGGACAGATTTCCAAGGTTAACTCAGTTAATCATATGTGGCCCGGGCGGGTGTTCCAGGGCTGAGGGCGTGTGTCTCTCTGTTTACCAGCTCGTATGTGGTAGAATTGAGAATTTAGTGTACAGTATATGGTGGTGTCATCTCCTATACATGGTTTCCCGTAATAACTGCACACGGGCAGTGCCGCATGATTCCTCATACGATTTCCAATAAAAAATAATAAGGGACATTTTGCCGAAATCTTAACCGCCTCACGTTACCTAAAATTCAAATCCCAGAAACTACGATAACCAGAACACTCAAATAAAATGATAGTCGCAGCCAATATGTTGGTCTAAAATATAAAATTTATTTGGTAAAAATTAGACAAATGCTTTGATTATTCAACATTTTTAAAGTTAAAACTTTTGTTTTGCTCAAAAAAATATTTTTTTTTCCTATAATCTTTTTCTTAACTTTTTCCATACATAATGTACTTTTTTTTGCCCGTTTTTGCCCGTGAGCGGTCATTACAGGACACCCTCTATATCTCTGTGCCTCCGTTAGAAGCTAAATCACCCATCGGGAGCGTTGTCGGTGCACGGATTTTCTGTTTCCGGCCATATTACGTAGAGCATGGATATTTCAGAAAGCAATCTTTGCTATTAAACGATAGCTAAGAGCCATAACCGAAATTATAATATTACTTGATGAATGTTTAAAATAAAATGAACACGCTAAAAAAAGCCGTTTCAAGCGGACTTCGAACTAATGACCCCTCGATCGATAAGACCTGCTTTCTACTCATTGATTTATGCAATCATTCCCTTTTGGAGATATAATAGGGCCTATAATGATTGTATTGTACATACAAATGGGCGGCGCATATATTTGGTTTCCCTCATATGTTACTTATTTACACAGTATTTTCAATTTTGGTGTCGTTTCATAACGCGATGGGATGTTTGCACATAGACCTCAGAAAGACTTTCCCCAAAAAGTTTTTGCTCCAATACCAAAACTCGAATTTATGCATCAAATATTTGTACTTGAAAAAATCCCTATTTTTTCATTGAGTTCTGGGGACTACGTCCACTTGCCTCATGGTCGACAGTGAATATCGAACAATTTTAGGGTCGCACCGAACCACGTCACTTTCATAATAGTCCGGGAGCTAGCAAGACTTTTTTTGTTGTTTGTTGTCATATTTGTTAAAACTTGGTTTATAATTTTATTTGTCGTGATATCGAGACCACTCTAATCACCAGAGTGTTTGCTCCTGCTGACGCAAGGTCCTGTCAAATAGCTGGCAGCATAAGTTTTTCCACTATCTTAAGTGTTAAACTAATGGTGAAAAAATGCAGCTTTTAACATTTAAGTCAATTGTTGATTTTTTTACACATACAAGTCGCAGGAAGTAATTTTCCTGCTTACTGAAATGTCAATAAACAATAGGTGAAGTTTCAGCGTTAATTTTATGTTAGTAAGGCATTCTTATGACACGAAAAAATTAAAAAATATGTTTTAAGAAATGTTTAAAAAAATAGTTCTGCTAGCTCCCGGACTAAAGAACTTACGGAGAAATTCTTCTAAGGTAAAATACTGACATCCAATTTTTTCAGCAACGACTCTGGCACGACAGCGCCACGACCAACATGTTGTAGTGCACACGCAACGTTCAAATATCTATTTTATATGCCTAACCATAATGGTCATTATGAATCTTTCTTTATGCTTTCTTTGTCCGATGACCACTAAACTACTCCTACTACTAAAAAATTTTAATGAAATTTTTAATGATTCGCTTTCATATTAATTGACAGTATCATGCATGAGCAAATCATAACCAAAGTGAACGAGAACTCTTAAGTCATGAGTTGGCCATTAGTGTCACCACACACTGTCGAGCCCGAACTCGATCTCGAACCTGGTACAAATGTCCTCTGAATAGCTCAAGTGTGTGGTGTAACTTACAGTTAAGCTCTGAGCGAAACCTAGTTTGAGTTTTTCGCTGTCTGATTTACACAAGATCAAAAGGTGGGATTCACACACATATCAGTGATATTTCGAGGATTTGCTGACAAAATTAGAGCTGCGAGTGGTCCGTGTTGGAGTGGGAAGTAAGTACACTGTTCCATAAGGTTCTGCGTATTTCCAGTACCAGTTGCTGAGTCGTTGCGGCGACTTGGCGCCAGTGACAATAGCTGACGGTAATAGTCACTGATAGCTGACTGAAGTCAATTATAGCTATGTAATGGAACGCACTCCTGGTCAGATCTGTTTTACACTTCACATGTTTCTTGGGATTTCATTTGAGTTAGAGACCAGCATTGAAATGGTAAACTCCTACAGTTTATATACAGATAGTACCTAGTTATTTTTATTTAAAAATTGGCGGTAGGATGCTGCTTCTGTATGTCGTCGCTTGACTATCAGCTTTCTGACGACCAACTACCAGTTTTCTAGGGTCTGCTGGACCGAAAAAGGTGTTGGGCTTCAAAAATTGTGGACACGACTTCAAAAGCCATACATCGCAGTCACAGAGGATAAACAGATTGACAAAAAAGAACTGTTCGACTTCAGTCAAACTCAATCAACCTGAAAATTTATTATACTGGGGGCGATCGGTAGCGCAGTGTGTTGAGGCATCAGTCTTATGTTTGACTATTGGCGTTTCGGGTTCGAATCCCGTCCACGACGACGTTTGTGGCCATGGATGTGCAGGAGGTGCATGCTGGCAACTGCATTCTCCGAAACCAGTTTATGCCAACGAAACGCCGACTGAGCCACATGGAACAGTTGACGCGCTATGCCCCACAAGGGGTTAGGGCAATTGAGTATTATACTGCCGCATGACACACTTTTTTTTTTAACTTGAAAGGACGTCATAAGAAACTCGAAGAAAAATTTGAAACGGTGTAAATATTGTACGAGGGTTGCCTTTTATATTTCGGGATTAGAGAACAAAAACAAATATTAATCATTGAAAATCGCTTTATTGTTTTTCAAAATATTCCCCATGAAGATCTATACACTTTTGCATGCGTTTGAACCAATTGTCAAAGTACTTTTGCCACTCTGATTGAGGTGTCTCCAAAACATGCATTCTGAACGCAGCAACCGCTTCTTCAGGTGTTGAAAAACGTTGACCTCTCAGTTTGTTTTTTACGTACGGGAATAAAAAGAAGTCATTCGGTGCCAAGTCAGGACTATACGGCGGATGACCCATCAAATCTATGTTTTGAGTGCTAAAAAATGCAGTTGTTTGAGCTGATGTGTGAGAGCTCGCATTGTCGTGGTGAAGAGTGATCCGTCTTCGGCGGTTGGTTTTCCTGATTTCTTGGAGGACAACTGGCAAACAAATGGTTGTGTACCACTCAGAATTGACTGTTCTGCGTTGTTCTAGTGGTACGGTTGCGACATGTCCAGTTTTTCCGAAAAAGCAGGCGACCATTTGCTTGGAAGTGCTTCGTGCGCGAACAACTTTTGTTGGGTTTGGCTCATCTTGAAACGCCCATACAGTCGACTGCTGTTTACTTTTGGGCTCATACGCGTAAATCCACGATTCATCACCTGTCACGATGTCATAGACGTGTTTCGAAGCACCGCGATCGTATTTTTTGAGCATTTCTTTCGACCAATCGACACGAGCCTTTTTTTGAGCGATTGAGAAATTGTGTGGGATCCAACGCGAACAAATTTTTTTGACAGTCAAATTTTCATGCAATATTGAATGTATGCTGGTCCCACTAATGCCTAAGGTTGTCTAAATCTCACGATAGGTCACATGACGATCTTGCAATATCAGTTCGCACACAGCATCAATGGTTTCCGGACGACCTTCACCTTTTGGACGACCTTCACGAAATTCGTCTTGGAGTGAACTACGACCTCGATTGAATTCACCATACCATCGATAAACACTGTTCCTCGATGGAGCTTCATCGCCAAAAATTGAATTCAGTTCATCCATGCACTGTTGCTGAGTTAATCCACGTCGAAAGTTGTAAAAAATAATCGCACGAAAATGTTCACGATTGAATTCCATTATTTGGCCGAGATTAATCTTTTAAGTTACTGTAAAAAACACAAATAGCGCTCGTATGTCAAAACGTTCTGAGTACGTATAACCTCAAAAATGTCAAACTTTACGATAGAGCTGTCAGTTGCCAGATTGCAACACTAGGGCTGTCCAATCCCGAAATATAAAAGGCAACCTACGTATTATAATAATTTAAACTATGATTTATGTACAGTACTCGGAGAAAAAGTTGCTCAAACCATTCTATTTGCAAAAATTCTTGGAAGTTGTTAGAGTGTCAATGCATTACTGGCTCAGGTAATAACTAATTAGAAGGATTCACTCTCCCTGTCGTAAACGTTGTATTCGTCGTAAACTTATGTCATCTCCACAGTAAAATGACGGAAGTTTACAACTTTACGATAAATAAGACGTGAGCATTTACGATACGATAGTACTTTGCCTTAATTCCTAGCGGAGCATAGCGCGTCAACTATTCCTGCGAGACATCGTACTCTGTTCTATGCAATCGCACGCAAGTCCCCCCACGTCTTACGCGGAGGTGCACACTCTTTCCCCACAGAACGGCGCCATGAAATTTTAGAACACTCTGTTTGGTCGTCCTTGATTGGAAATGGGGTTCCATTTCATGTCAAGTAAAGCAATGCAGTTATCGTCCTTCCGCGATGTGTGACCTATCCACTGCCGATTTGGCCTGCGTATCAATTCGTCGATTGGCATCTGACCCGTACACCAGCTTAGCTCTTTATTTCATATTGTTTCGGGCCAAAAAATTATTAAAAATCGACGAAGATATGAGTTGACGAAAATCTGCACACTTAGTTAACAATGGTCAACGACCACTACCGTTCCAGGGGGCGCCCACGAGGATGATTATGAAGAGAATTTGTGCTCCTCCCTCAATTTGAGTGATAAAATGGGTTAAAGTTACAACCGAAATCTGAAATAGTTATGGTGTGGGGATGTTTTACCTTCATGGCCGGTAAAATTAGTCGAATATGCTTCCTTATTTCATTTTCGCTTGAGTCTTAATTAAAAAGTTTTTCTTATAGGCTGGTTTCGATGCATGTAACCTAGCTTTCACAAGCCTTTTTCATACCAAACTTGAGGAAATTTATATACCCATTGCTCGAACTGGATCGTACCTAATGTCAGATGAAGTTTGGAATCGGTTCCGACGGCTTTGTAAAAGTAAGAAGCGACCTGCCACTGGAGTGGTTTGTCAAAACGGTCCAGAGCTTTTTTTCTGCTCGGCGGTGCCAATTTCTTTAGACTTCTTCAAGTTCCATTGCACAGAACGCTGAGAAATATCCACTCTTTAGTTAGATTTTCTCGCGTCGAAACCAAAATATTGCTTTTGTTTTCCGCGCTGACTTTTCCCATTTTTTCACTCAAATTGCACTTTATTGTTTATTACGCTATTAACGACAACTGAACAAACTTCTTTAAAAACGCTTTCAGTATTGTTAGGCATGCATTACTTCAGCCAATAAAACATTGGCACTGTTAACTACTTCAACAAATTTTTCTGAAAAAGCGAATAAAATGGATTGAGCCCCATTTTCCAGTACTGTAGATTAGGTAATATGTTAGTTTTTAATAATATTATGCATACGTTTAATCTGTATATATATGTTTAAATTAATTTTAGAGATTTGCTTGTAAATATGTGTAAATTATGGTCTTATATGTCGTCTGACTGAATTAGATTTGTCAAATTATCTATTATCGTATGTTGGGTATTGAAATCATTATTTTAATAATTTTAAACATGATTTTTTCTTTTGTATACACAATCAGCTGTATACTGATGAACCACACATATCTTTTTACGAATATCTCGTTTAAGGAAATGTTACTCTGATTTTTTCGTCTTTAATTCTTTGTCCTTAATGAGACAATCCGTTTCGTATGTTTCTCATTTCCGAAACTATTGTAACTTTTAGATTAATGAACTCGTATTGTGTAATATGCCTGTAAATATTAATATTTGTGGACCCTCAAAAGAATACATCAAAATTTTGAAACAACACCAGCTGTCTCCCGATCTCCACGTATCTAATTTGGTTCTGTTCATTAAGAAATGAATTAACCCTCTATAGTAGATGTAGCTCATTGTTACTTGGGCTTCGCTGTATGTTTGTATGTTTTTCATTAAAACAACTGCGAACAGTGTAAATTGTCACAATTGAATATTCCATTTCAACAGTTTCGCCATCGGCCTTTGAACCTGTCTCCGGATGGGTGGACAATTTGAATGGACCGACGGGTCTAATGTTGGGCGCTGCCAAAGGTGTCATACGCTCCATGTTGATTAACGTTACGCTCAAGTGCGAAGTGATTCCGGTCGATTATGCGATCAACGGTCTCATTGTTATAGCATATGAAACTGCTGTGTGCCAAGAAAAGTATATAAACAAATATATAAAATTCTTCCTCTACTATGCAGCTCTGTCTATTGAAAACATGATGCCTCACATACATATATTATAGTCCAGTACTCGCGGGTTTGACGGAGAAAAAAATATAGAATTTTTTTTTCTCAATTTTGGTTTATGTATCTTGGAGCGCTGAATCCAAATTTAAACTTTGCCACCTCGGAAAAGTGATACAATCCGAGAAAACTGCTCGAAACCCTCACTTTTTTACCTATAACGTCGAAAATACTGTTTTTCGAAGAAAAAGTAATTAGAACCAAAACAAACTATGATAAATCCAAATCCCTACAAAAAACGCCTATTCAATTTTTTCGCCAGATAGATAGTTTAGGCGCTAGAAGGCGTTTAATTCAGGATTTTCGAAAAATATCAAAATCCAACAAATGGCGTAATTATGAAAAAAAGTCTGTTTTCACGCCTATAAAATGGTCATTTTTACAATGCCAAATCGTCAATTTTCATCCAATCAAAAATATCCTACGTCATTGTAGAGTAAATATATTCAATAGTGCAAGTTTCAAGTCAATCGGATAATTGCTCTTTGAGTTACAATGGCAGCAAATTTGAAAAATCTCATTTCGAGAAAAACGCGTTAAAGATTTAACTAACGAACTGCGTTGAACGACTCGAGAATACCTGTTAAATGGTAACGCTGTTTTCAAATGACTATGTATTTCTAGCTTAAATAGGTTCCTCTCGTAACTATGTACCGTTAATGATGCCGAAAGATTCAGGTAACAACACGTCAGAGCTCCGCCTCTAGGCAGATGGATCATTTTTTATGTGCGAGCGGTTGCTCTTTAGAAGGCTACCATTCGGGGAGTATTAGAGATACGGTCTTGAAATTTTTACAGGATATTTTTGAAAGTATAAACTGTTAAAAATGACAAACAAAAAACAAAAAATCGATTTTTTGAGTGTCACGCTGGTATAGCTCCTTAACCATCCGTCTGAAGAAAAAATCGAGTAAGAGTTTTTTTTGTAGGGATTTCGATGTAGTTTATTTTCGTAATTTGATTTTTTCTTAAAAAATTAGCATTTTGGAAGTTATGGGCAAAAAAGTGAGAAAGAGCATTTATCGAGTAGTTTCGGGCAGTTTTCTCGGAACGCATCACTTCTTCGAGGTGGTAAAGTTAAAATTTGGATTCAGCGCCACAAAATACATAAACCAAAATTGAGAGAAAAAAAACTTTTGTATTTGTTTCCTGAATCCGGATTTAATTGATACGTGAGTACTGGACTGTTAGGGCACATTCAAAATGAATTGTATTTCAGACCAGCTGATGTTCCTGTCTACAACATTACTATACC
Source organism: Chloromyia formosa (assembly GCA_964017055.1). Taxonomy (NCBI): domain Eukaryota; kingdom Metazoa; phylum Arthropoda; class Insecta; order Diptera; family Stratiomyidae; genus Chloromyia; species Chloromyia formosa. Next base: position 2,936,736 of record OZ024818.1, on the reverse strand, counting down.
GGAACGTAAGAAATTGCCATGGAAAACAGTTTTGGACATGGGTAAGGCTATTGGTTACCAGTATCCGTGTGAAATGGGAATATGGTACCCCAACGGTACGATCACAACCTCCAGATGGTTACACGCACTCAATGTAATTTTTTTCCAATGGATACCAGCTTATGTGGTTGATTTCATTTTGCTATGTACACGGCAAAAGCCTTTGTAAGTTTCTTCTCTGATTTTCTTTTTGTTTATTTGGAAAATTCTAATCGGTTCTCGAAATTCAAACTTATTGGCATCCAAATTAGGTTCTGAGTTTTGTGAAGCTCAAAAACTCTTTTTCTCATTTTAATATTAGGAAAATTTTACTGAACTCAGAACATAGTAAAACTAAATATACAATTGGCAAATGATTGAAAATTTTCTGAAAATGTTCAGTATAAAATAATCCCACCCTCTCAATAAAACTAAACGCAATACGTGTAATCATTTTGCATTTAGCATGATTCGCCTTCAAAATCGGATAGCGATTGGTCTAGCGTGTCTGCAATTTTTCACCATGCATTCGTGGAACTTCAAATCGAAACAGTATGAACGTCTCTACGAGAATATGGGTCCGGAAGATAAGAAAATGTAAAACTATGGAATTAAACATTTTACCCGTGAAAATATTGCAATTTATCTAAATATCTTTTTATTTTTGCAAATCAAATTGTTTGTTGTTTGCACTGAGCAGATTTAGTATGGATATGGATGCCGAAGATAATCATGAATATTTGAAAAGATCGATTTTAGGCGGCCGACTGTATATTATGAAAGAGCCACTTTCAACCTTGCCCAGAGCACGCCGTCAACTGAAAATGTAAGGATTAAACAATTGGAGAATTGGAGAGTTAATTATTTTTATATTTATATTTTCGTATTATTATTTTTTAGATTCTATTTAATAGATTTGCTAGCTAAGATCATAGTTGGTGGCATATTGATCTACTTGGTATCATCAAGGCTAGTCTGGTTCTCATAAATGCAGAATAGTTGTTACCAAAATGTGCTCCTGTTTTTGAAGTTCATTTATAACACTCTGTATTTGGCCTGAGACAATGGACAGTTTTATTACTATTGGTGTTTAGATTAAATGACTTATTAAAGTAAGGAGTTCAAATGTCTTCAGTGCAGATTGTGTTGAATTATATTTATCGACTGTGGACTATCAGTTTGAACAGTATGTTTACAAAATTATTATTGTACGAGTATTATTTCACTGGCTTTAAATTAAGTTATTTTTAGGAAAATTAATATATGAATGTATTGCCATTAAAGTTGAATACAAAAGCTCAATTAATATTCGTTTTGTGATGTTGATGTATGAGGTATGGTGAGTACCACGTGTATTCTAGTGGGAAGTAATTTCTTTATTTAGACGAACAACTTTATAGTCTGACTCTGAGCCGATAGTTCATATATATAAATCTATCTGGTCCAAAATGTAGATATCGCATGCTCCATCACGCTTGAAAGCTATAAATTATATTTTAAATCTTAACTTCTACTTAACGAAAGCCTTTATATAAATATGTAAAATAATTAAATCTGTGGCTGGGTTCAAAAACCACAAATATCTGAATACGTGATTCTGAGAAAATCGGCTTTGAAGTTATGGGGAGTCGGAGTACTAAATGTTTGTTATTTTTTTTTTGTGAAATCTTATTTAGTCACCAATAACATTGATACGGTGAAGATTTGTTTCAACAGTGTCTGGATTTTCGAGATAATTATGACAATGTAGGTTTTAAAAATGAAAAAACTTGGATTTTGTGTTAGATAAAATAAATAACTGGCGCAACAGGCCAATCTGGACCATGGCTCCAACATGAATTGGCATCACCTAGATCGTGAAGTTGTGTTTTGTGGAGGTGTGTGTGGTCGTGGGTACTCATTTAACAGCTGAGGGGGCTCATAGTCCGACACATAAATTCCCATTTTATCGAAAACAACCGCATTCAGTGGTAATCGGGGCCCAGTGCATAGAAGGTGAACGTGCTAACTGTTGCACCATCCGGACTACGAGTGTAACATATGCGCAGAAAGGACAACAATAGGCGTGTTTTTTTGGGAATTTAGCGGGTGTAGGGTAAAACAATACACGCGTTACACCAACAACATTAACCTGGATAGCTTAGTAGAGTGGCTACCCTACACTCGATCGCCCCTCAATAACTTCCACATACATGACACATAGATGGCCTTAGTGTCGTGTGAAATCTAATATGTTGATGTTGGCACGCTTGTGTTTTTGTCTATGAGCCAAGTTCATTGGTAAACTAATATTACGTCTTGCTCTGGCAAGGCCCACTCTTAACTTACACACACCGCAGTACAAAAAACACGCCTATTGTTAATATGTGCCACCATAATATGGTCAGCACTTAACAGAAAGGCTCGGGTCTGCCATATGCAGAATTTAATTGTGTATTAAATAAAACATTAAAAGTTGTGACTCTAGCAAGGCATAGAAAACCTGGCAACCTTCATTTTCAAACCAGGAGTCTGTTCTTTTCAATTCAAATTCCTCAAAGTTACCAATAAAAATTATAGTTATAGTTATTTTTATACTATAGATGTTTTATTTATGTGATTGCATACATTTATTTCGAGAGCAACTTTGACTCTTCTTCATTATTTTAATATGAAATGGAATATAGTTAAGCGTGGCTTTAAGTTACATTCTCTCTGTTTCATTTTTTGAATTGCTTGCATATGTGCCCTATTTTGTCCGTAATGCAATGCTCCCGAAATATGTATCTATGTAAAATAAAATGCAGATGAAAATATGGACCTTTAGAAGTCGATTGGCATGAATAAAAAAAACTTACATTGGTGGTTTTAGAACCAAGCCACGGAAATATTTTAGTAGATAAGGAAATAAGCTTAAATATAAATCCAGAGTGGTTTTACTAAGATTAAAAATACAAATAAGACAAGACTTACATTTTAGAACATAAGCTTTTGTGTTGAAAATAGTAAAATTCCTTTCCTATACTGAAACCTCTAAACATTTTTATTTTTTTCTTTGCAAATGTAGCTTTAATCAATTTGATACATGATTAAAAGGACTTTATAAGGAGTAAGAGTTGAGATATTGCCGTAAATTCTTTAAAGCAGACTGTACAGGCTTAACATTTTTCTTATGAAATTATTTTTATCAAAAATCCAAGTATAAATTTGCAAGTCTTTCTTCGAGATAGGTTATATGAATATAAAGAAAAATTACACTTTCAGCAAATGTTGCGGAATAATATAATCGATTGAATCTTGTTTTACAGTTTCTCCTGCAGCAATCGAACCCTTACCCGGTTGGGTAGACAATTTGAATGGACCGACAGGTTTGATGATAGGCGGTGCAAAGGGTGTTATTCGATCGATGCTTTGTAATGGTAGTTTTAAATCTGAAGTCATCCCAGTGGATTATGCCATTAACGGACTCGTAGTGATTGCCTACGAAACAGCTACAGCTAGCCCTAAGTAGATGATTGTTAAATTTTTTTTTTGAATCTCATGCAACTTTCATTAGTTTCTATCGTTTATTCCTCATATCTCATCCTTGAGTGTGCAATTTTTGACCTGAATTTATTTTAATGTCGATTATTATTTTTTATGTCTAGACCTGAACAGATTCCAGTATATAATATTACGGTTTCTGAAGAGAAGAAATTACCATGGGAAACTGTCATGAATATGGGAAAGAAACTCGGCTACGAATATCCATTCGAGGCTGGAGTTTGGTATCCAGATGGTAATATTACAACATCGAAGTTGTATCACACAATAAATGTCATCCTCTTCCATTGGCTCCCTGCATACTTAATTGATTTCTTGTTGTTATGTGCTGGTCAGAAAAGATTGTAAGTTTTACTTATGTGTCTAAAGTTCAATTCGAAATTTGAGAATGATTAAACTGCCTTTCATTATTTCAGCATGGTTCGAGTACAAACGCGAATTTCGATTGGATTGGACGTTTTGCAGTTCTTCACAATGCAAAAATGGGACTTCAAATCAAAGAATTATGAGAAACTGTATCAGAGTCTAACACCAAAAGAAAAACCAATGTATGCCTTTATTATTATTGGATTTTCTATAATTAGTTGACCATTATATCAATTCCTTTTTCATTTATCTTGTAGCTTCAACATGGATATGAATACAATTGACGATGAGGAATATCTGAAGCTTGGAATCTTGGGTGGACGCCAGTACATTATGAAGGAACCACTTTCGACGCTACCCAAGGCTCGGAACCAACTCAAAGCGTAATAATCCCTGTTGAATATATATATATACATATATATTTTTAAATATGAAAAAAATGTGTATTTCGTTTTCAGATTGTACGTTTTGGATCGTACGTGCAAAACCCTCATTTTGGGCTTCCTCACGTATTTCATCTTTTCACGAACTGGTCTACTTGACACTATCTACGAATCTATGGGACTCGTAAAGTGATCGTGATAAGTGAATAAAAGCAGAAACAAATATATATTAAGCTGCTATTTAGAGTGGGAAAAGTTTAAGACTGTCATAATATACGAGTAAATAAATGATTTTACTCATACGTAATTTAAAACCAAACTAAGACGAATTTATGATTTTGCATTTTACTTAAAGATTGCGGTGTAAAAAGTGATTATTGTTTTGGTGTTTGTACCATGCTTATACTATGTTAATACATCATTATGTTATTAAATCTATTTTTGTTAACAAATTTTAATTATTTGTTGTCAAGTTGAAGGTTAATTTTACAGGGCGGATGTGTTGTCAACTATTTTCTGAATGGTAGTTACATTGTCAATTTGAATGGTTATTTTTATCGAATACGAAGAGGGTAACAGTGACTCAAACCTATTGATACGATTCGCATTGTTAATTCACATTTCGATGATTGAAACAACAAACATTTCTTAAACTAAATAAAATTTCATATAAAATAAAACTTTTCTGGTTACGAATTTGCCCTAATAGCGAAGTCATCACGTGCTTGTAGGATCTGACCTAAAGCAAATAAATGGTTGTGTAGTTATGGCTTTTTTTGGATGCTGATTACGAATCTGCGAATCTGTTTGCTACCAAAATTTTTTTGTGGAATCTGAGTTATAACCAAAAAACAACAAAAAAAATTATACAAAGTATCTACACTGCATGCAGATACATTGGAACATGGATATGTCTTTGGCTACCGACTGCGTGGAACCTGTTGTGTTGAAGATATCGACGTAAGTTTTATAAAGATCCCAGTATAGTTATACTGAATGAAATCATTCGACAAAACACGTCCCACGCTTTCGGTAGGCATAAGACATATCCATATACCGATGTATCTGCATGCAGTGTAGATAATTTGTATCATTTTCAAGACATACCGTCCCGCATAGTGTACAGGAGAATACAAATTAACCCAACCGTTGCCCCGTGTGTGGATCAAGCGATCATACACTCTGCATATTGTATAGGTATATGCGCCTGTGCTTCGTTAGTACGTAAATCCGCGATCGATCGCGTCAAGCCGCGGTCTAGCTAAACACACTTACTATTAGTAGATACTTATGTAGATAGTATTTGTCTAAGTCTAAAGACGGTAAGCGCGACAACACAATTTTATTGCATTAACGTTTACGTTATCCGCGCTGCACAAACTGCATCATTTGCACTATTCTCCCCACTAAATCACAATTGTGCACTGTTAGTTGATATATCATCGATCGTGATAGTACGCGGTATGCGCGATACAAGTACGGTCGTAAGTTCCTTACATCTCACGGGAAAAACACGTTGGTGACCTTGATGACATTGATTTCAGTCGGCTGGATGGGATTGGCCATCACAAGAAAGGGGTGGATCCGCCGCGGAAGTGTAGTCCAAAGTCCGTGGAGCAAGCATTTCTTTCGCACTGTCGCCGATGACGAAGCCACACCCATCCATTGAACTTCTTCGACTCAACCGTCTCTCCATTGCCTGCATACGAGTGCGTGTGTATGTGTGTGTGTGTGTGAAGTTGAAGCTATTTCCCGACCTACCCCAACGATTTTCTTATCGAGTCAGGTTAGTGACTAATTGATGAAAACAAAAAGATTGCTGTGAAGGTGGAGCCATAGCGCTGTGCACGAGTGAGGGAGACAGGTTGTCTGGATGTGGCTGGTGTTGTGAGCAGATTTGAATCACGAGGGGATGGCAGTTGAATGATGTTGACTTGTTTTATGGGTGCCTGGTTGTTTAGTCAGTTCATGACACGATATTTTTCGATTTTCGTGAGTTCCCTTTGATGACTGACTCGGATTGACTGATGATCGGCCACTACCTTCATATAACTCGCAAAAATTTTCAATGGGCTTGTTTCCTCTTCTGACCCCCGAGTAGAAAAACAGACATTTCGTGTGACGGACAGATTTTTAGGATGACCCCCAGCTATAAGACATATCCATGTCAAAACTTTTTTTTTTTTGTAATATTTTGAAAACCGTCAACCGTAGCGACTTTGTGAGACAAAATCAAAGACCGCGAACAGTTTAAGAAAAAAGATGAACACTAGTTTTTCCGTATCTCTAACAGTTTTCGAGATACTCTCATTTTAAAAATACATCAGATAATAGGGAATTTTCGCCTTTTAGCCTTTTTCAAACGCGAATATCTCGAGAACTATTGAAGATACGAAAAAAGTTGCGTTAATCGTTTTTATTTATATGTTCAAGACTTTTCATTTTGTCTCAGATTTTTGTTAATTGAAAAATATTTTCAAAAAAAAAGAAATTGTTTTGTTTTTGTCTAATACTCCAATTCCACAAAAAAATGGTAGTAAGCCTCGGATTCGTAATGAGCACCCCAAATAATATAAACGAAAAAAACGATCAGAAATCCGACCAGAAAAGCGATCGGGAAAGTGTCATGGTTCTAAAGGAGATTCGCTAGCATGTACGATAGTGAGACATTGGAGTTAGACCCACCATGCAGGAAGCGATTGATCAGCCGATCCATCATCCGATATCAATATCGGCCGATGGATCGGACTATGTATGCGCTTATTGTTGACGATTTTTTTGACAGTTCCATATAAATTTGATCAGCTGATATTTCGTGGCGATCCATCGGCCGATCGATCGGGCGACACGGATCGCTCCGTGTATGTGGGGTATAGCTCGCATATGTAGGGTGGAGTAGTGAGGGTATGTTTGGGGTATGTAATTGATTCTCCGCATTACCCCTAAAACACAGAAGTATGTATTGTGGAGAGAAGGGATATGAAAATAGATAAAGATTATTGTGCGTGATAATCGCTATAATAATTGAATAATTATGGCTAGGTAGTTATGTACCCGTCGGCACCTGATATTCAAAAAATTTTAGAGTCTTCAGAAAAATATATAAGAAATATTACACCCGCTGCTACAGTCAGCAATTATTTTTAAAAGAATTCGTAATGAAACTTTAGATCCGCGGAAAGTAGATTCACACGCGCAAACTGCATTTTAATTCATCAGCAGATATTGTTTATTTAAAGACGACGTGTACATGAAATCGGAGCCATTTCCATCAAGCCCGTGTAACCATCAAATTAAAATTGTATTGTGCAAATTACAATAGTTCGTTAGAAATAAAGTTGTTGTCCATTTTAAAGTCGCCGTGTTTTATTTTTTTTGTCAACTTGTGGAGCTCACCACGTAACTGGCGCAGTCGGGAAACACGATTTACTGTTCTACGGGAAGCCGAAAAAGGAAAACCGTAATAAACGTATAAAATTAGTGAAAATTCGGGTAGCCGCGAAGGACACCGGGTACACTAAAAACTTGTGTGAAATCTAACCTTCGACGCAAGAAGGATACATTAGTATCTGGGATTGAAGAAGGCAGATTTTAAATAAAAAAAAAAAAATTTTGTGTGTGAATTCTATCCTTCGACGCAAGAACGGTACATTAGTACCAAGTATTGAAGAAGGAAGATTTAAATTAAAGTGAATATCACAGGGAGAAAAAAAGGCGATAACAAAGTGGAGCAGCTTAGGCGGAAAGAACAACGATTCAGCGAACAGAACAGCAGAAGACCCATTGCCATGGAGGACCAGATAGTTCACTTGCAGCAACAAATCCAAGAGCGGGATGCTCAGATTCAACAATTAGCAGCAGCATTACAGCAGTTAAACATCCATCAGGAGGCGAACGAAAACAGAGAGAAAGTTTTGAAAGAGATCCGATATATGGGAAATTTCACCGGAAGAGGTGAAATAACTATCAACAGTTTTGTAAGTAATATTGAAAATTATTTAAACAACATAAACAACATTGAAACCAGGAGAGCCGCAACCAGGGCAATATTTTATGAAAAGATACAAGGCGAAGCAAAAAATGTAATAATTAATGTAGCAGAACCCGACAACTGGGAAGTTATTAAACAAAAACTTAAATTGCGTTATAGGCCAGACACTGAACCGGCCCAAATATATAGAAAAATTAATAATTTGAAAGCGAATAGTGTACAAGAACTGGCATTTGCCATTCAGAAAATTAAAACTAAAACAGATGAACTAATAATATATTATAGGGGGGAAAATTGTATTGATTTAAGTAATGTCGAGTCATTATTAACTAACACAACAAAAGATATGTGTCAAGGAGTTCTTTTAGACAAGATCTATGACGAAAGAATCTTAGAAAATATATTGACCATTATGACAAAAAGAAAATTTGAAGACGAATGTATTAAACCAGTATTTAGACGACAAAATTTTAAAGTTCTCAATAAAGACAATAGGTACAGACAAAACGAAACAAATGACCGTAACAGACAATACAGACAAGACTTTCATGACAATCGACAATACCAAAACCAAAATTCTAGAAATCAGGAACCTTACTTAGACAAAAATAGGAGTTATAATTCAGATCAAAACAGAAACGATCAAAATTTTATTCAAAATCGAAACAATCAAAATTTTAGCCAGAATCGAAACTATCAAAATTTTAATCAAAATAGAAATTATCAGAACTCAGGTCAAAGTAGGAATTATCAAAATTCAGGACAAAATAGGAATTATCAAAATTCAGGGCAACACCGAAATTATCAAAACTCAGGTCAATCAAGACAAGCAAGTAGAGAACCCATGGAAGTGGACAATATTCAGAAATCTAGGGCAAACCAAAATAATATTGAGAAATTAAAACAAAATTCTTCTTATAACAACTCTAACAAACCAAATAAATATTATACAATAGTCGAAAGCAACAATAATGAGAAAGATTTTTTTATAAACTAGCCTCGGAAAACCTACCCTTAATAAAAATCACCATAAACCAAAATAATTATTTAGCTTTAATTGATACAGGATCTTCATTTAGTTTAGCTGACGAAAAAATAACAGAATTTAATAAAATCGAAATTAGGCCATTGAACTTTAGTACTATTACCGGAAAAGATACTATTACACATGAAATCCATACTCCAGCTCCAAGAGAATTCAAAATGAATCCCGAAACAAAAATTCGGTGGAAAGTTAGAAATTTGCAGGATCGTAAATATCAATTTATCATAGGTGTTGACATTCTAAACAAACTTGATTCAATTATAGACCTAGAAGACAAGACAATCACACTTAATGACCAAACTATTAATTTTCTAAATGTCCCTTACCCTATTAACGAAGTAGTTACATTGGAAACTACAGATCAAAATTATTTAGATCGTTTGAAATTAGATCATTTGAACCCTGAAGAATATAATGAAATAACTAAATTAATACACAAATTCCAAAATATTTTTTTCAAAGAAGGAGATATTCTTACAAGTACTCCGAGCATCGTTCATGAGATTAAAACTACTACTGATAGGCAAATAAATTCGAAACTTTACAGATATCCTCCAAAGCATGACGCTGAAGTGCGAAAGCAAATTGCAGAAATGGAAGACCAAGGAATCATACAAAAAAGCAAATCTAAATATTCAAGTCCTTTAATTGTAGTACCGAAAAAAACCGATAATTCAGGTATTAAAAAATACCGCATTGTAGTTGACTATAGAGCATTGAATGATGTTACAGTGGACGATAAGTTTCCGCTGCCCAACATTGAATCAACTCTAGATAAGTTCGGAAGAGCGCAGTATTTTTCTACAATCGACTTAGCCAAAGGCTATCATCAAATCATGATAAAAAACGAAGATAGGCCAAAAACCGCCTTCGTTACACCCCATGGATTGTATGAATTTATAAGGATGCCATTCGGTCTGAAGAACGCCCCTGCGACGTTCCAACGGCTAATGAATGACGTTCTTAGGGATTACATTAATAAGACATGCGTTGTATACTTAGACGATATTTTAATTTTCAGTACATCTCTACAACAACATATCCAGGCAATAAATGACATTTTCAAAACTTTAGAGGCACATCAACTTAAAATTCAGAACGATAAGTGCAACTTTCTCCAAAAAGAAACAAATTTTTTAGGTCATGTCGTAACGAAAGATGGTTTGAAACCAAACCCAGAAAAAATTACATTAATTGAGAAAATCGAACTACCCAAAACAGAAAAACAAATTAAAAGCTTTTTAGGACTCACTGGGTACTACAGAAAATTTATAAAAGATTACGCAAAAGTCGCACAACCATTAACAAAATACCTTCAAAAGAATACCAAAATCAATACAAAAGATCCAACTTACGTAGACGCTTTTCATAAATTAAAGACACTCATTAGTTCACCTCCAATTCTAAGATTTCCAAATTTCAAAAAACCTTTCCAACTAACTACAGACGCATCAAACTATGCGTTAGGAGCGGTCCTTTCACAGGAAGGCCATCCTGTATGTTTTGCATCTCGAACACTTAATTCCCATGAACGCAAGTTTTGTGCTACAGACAAAGAGTTCTTGGCAATTATGTGGTCCGTTAATTATTTCCGACCGTATCTTTACGGAAATAAATTTAAAATTTATACTGATCATCAACCGATCAAATTTTTGAATAGTAAATACAAAGGGAAAGATTTAATACCAAGGCACCAAAGATGGTTGCTAAAACTTAGTGAATATGATTATGAGATGGAATATTTAAAGGGCAAAGAGAATAGAGTGGCTGATTACCTCAGTAGAATGGAATCAGATCCAGATGAAAACATAGTGGACGATAATTCAAGTATGATTGCAAATAAAACGAATTCATGTACTGATCTTGAAGTACTCTTTAACATAGAAGGGGACAATGACGCCACTTTGGCAACAGTTCATTCAGCGGAAGAGGAACTTCTAGATTACATTCCTATTAAGGAAGAAATCGTTAATAAATATAATACACAAATAATTTTAACAAATAATAAAACAGTAGAATTTGAAGTAATTCACCGAAAAAGGTTAATCTATATTGCAGAGCATGACTTTGAAAATTTACCAGACATATTGAGACGTTATATGAAAAAAGGAATAACTGCAATTTATTCTGAAATAGCTGATAGTAAATATAACATTGTGCAAGAAAAAATTAGAGAATTATATTCTAATGACAGGCAGAAGAAGTTCATTAGATGTTCTTTTAGAGCACGCGATATAAAAACAGAAACTGAAGCAGTAAAACAAATATCATTATACCATGTTAGAGAAAGTTTACATTCGGGAAATCAAGAAACGTTTAACGCAATTAAAACTAAAATTTATTTTCCAAAATTACTCGAACTAATTCAGGTTGTGATAAATCAATGTGAAGTCTGTCAGGGAGTTAAATTCGACAGAAAACCTATAAAAGCAAAATTTGAGTATTCAGAAACAGCAATAAAAATAAACGAAATTATACAAATTGATATTTATATTTTACTATAATGAAAACTTCTTTCTTGACCATAATCGATAAATTTTCTAAATTTGCATCCGCGTATTATCTCACAGATCGAAATCATGTAACTATTATTGAAATGTTTGAAGAACACTTTGCTAGAGTCGGGAAACCAAAGAAGATTGTAGCGGGAAATGAGTTTAACGGAATTTTATTAAAGGAATTTTTACAAAAAGAAAACATAGAGTTACACTTTACAAAACCACATAATTCAACAGGTTTAGCAGATATAGAAAGACTTCACGAAACACTAGTAGAAAAATTTCGGATATTAGCTTTTGAAAAAACTAATTTATCTCCTCGGAGAATACTCCAAAAAGCTATTAGAAATTATAACGAAAGATATCATTCGACCATCAAATGTACGCCAAACGAAGCTCAATTTCATAAAATAGATCTCGAAATAATTAGGAAAAATCTGAAAACATCTAAAGAAAATTGGCTTAAAAGAACTAACAAAAATAGGGAAGAATATGTAGAAGAAAGAACTAAAGGTTTTATTAAAAATTATAAAGCAGCCAGACTAAAATCTTTACCAAAATACATAAAAGCAAAATTGGATAATGTCCACACTTCTAATATAAAAAGACCATTGAAATTTTACAAACAAGGAGAAGGCAGTGATGACAGCATATCTGATAAAAACTCAGAAACTTCTGTGGAAGAATTTCCAGATTTCACAGAAGAGCAAACATCTATTATTGATAAAGCAACAGAACCTGGACCTCATAATGAAACTCTAACTTCTAACTTTGATCTTGTAATTACCAGAAACGATATCAAATCTTTAACAGGAAAAGAGTGGCTAAACGATAATATTATTAACTTTTACCTTAATTTGCTAATGTCACGAAGTATAGAAAAATCAAAATTACCTAAAGTTTATGCCATGAATACCTTCTTCATGCCACGTTTACTCAAAAACGGATATGAATCAGTGAAAAAATGGACACGAAAAGCAGACATTTTTTCATATCAAATAATTGTAATTCCTGTTCATGTCAATAATGCACACTGGTGCATGGCAATAATTAATTTTGTAGAAAAAACCATCAACTACTATGATCCAATGGGACAACCAAATTCAAACCTTTTAGATACTTTAGAACTGTATTTAAAATCCGAATCCTTGAATAAACGAAAATTACCCTTCGAAACTTCAAAATTTTCAAAACAGAATATTGTTGATATACCTCACCAGAAAAACGGGAATGACTGTGGTGTGTTCAGTTGCATGTACGCAGAATACATTACACGAAATCAAGAGATTACCTTTTCACAGGAAGACATTCCTTACCTTAGGAGAAAAATGATTCTTGAAATAATGCTAAACAGACTCATTTTGTAAGCACTTTAATTAACAGTAGCTATAATTTTTAGATTTTATTGACCATATTCGGACTTTTACTGACAAGTACACCTGCTTTTGGACGATTATACGTTTACGACATTACAGAACAAGCAGGATTCATCGAAATAAAAATGAAAGAAGTTGAAATAGTTAGTGAAACGCAAATAATTCTACACATAATTAATACAACTGAAATCCTAGACGTAATTCACAATTTTGAAAAGAATATAAAATTTTTAGATCACGAACATCAAAATTTACTACTAAATGAGTTGAATCATTTGACAATCAAAATCAATAGCATAAAACCAACAAATAAATCAGTAAATAGAAAAAAAAGAGGGCTAATAAACGTAGTAGGAAATATTCAAAATTGGCTATTTGGTACAATGGACGATCAAGACAGACAAGACATTGAAAGACACTTACAGACAGTTGACTCGAACACACATAATCTTATTGAGAATACTAACCAACAAATTATAATTAATAATAATTTCAATGAAACTTTCAAACAATTTAAGACAATTATTGAAAATGATAGAAAAACTATATTAGATAAAATAAACACTATATCAAATAGAGTAATAAATAACAGTATATTCCTAGATCAAGCATTTAAAATTCAAATACTAAAAAGTAAAGTAGATTATATTTTCGATAACATTGCATCAACCAAAAACGGAATTCTACACCCAAATATCCTTAATGACGAAGAAATCAGAACATTCCAAATAGACATAAATAAAATGCAACATGTAAGATTAGGACTCGCAACAATGGAGAGTGAATTGTTAATTTTTGCTATTAAGATCCCTAAAGAATTTATCAAAGTTCAACTAAGATTAAATTTACCTATTCCAAATCTAGATCAAAAAGAAATTGACTCAGAAACGGAAATTATTTTTAAATACAATAACAAAACTTATCACTATGAAAAATTTAAAATGTTAAAATAAATGAACACACTTTAAGTAAAAATTGTGTATATAAAAAGAATTGTAAACTCATAAAGAATTCCAATACAGAAGTAATAAAAATTGACGACGAAACAATTGTAATAAAAAATGGAAAAAACTTAAACATAACTCAAAACTGCGATGAAAGAAAATTAAAATTAAAAGGAAATACTCTAATACACTTTAACGAATGCGAAATTAAAATATTAGACCACAATTTTTCAAACAAAGTAACAAAAATTAAAGATCGATTTTATTATCCTAGTAACGAAAATTTTAATTTTAAAGATAAAACTAATTTTGAAGAAATTTTACTAAAATAAAAAACGAAGAAAATGTTAAACAAATAAAAGAATTACAATTTCATAAGGAAATGTCAAACGGATTGTATACAGTAATATTCGTCATAATTTTTTCTATATGTATTTCATTATTATACCTATATTTGATAAAAAAAAAGAATGTAAACATAAAAGTTAAAAATAGAATTGAGGACAATTCTTATTTAAAGGACCCTGAAGTTATGTACCCGTCGGCACCTGATATTCAAAAAATTTTAGAGTCTTCAGAAAAATATATAAGAAATATTACACCCGCTGCTACAGTCAGCAATTATTTTTAAAAGAATTCGTAATGAAACTTTAGATCCGCGGAAAGTAGATTCACACGCGCAAACTGCATTTTAATTCATCAGCAGATATTGTTTATTTAAAGACGACGTGTACATGAAATCGGAGCCATTTCCATCAAGCCCGTGTAACCATCCAATTAAAATTGTATTGTGCAAATTACAATAGTTCGTTAGAAATAAAGTTGTTGTCCATTTTAAAGTCGCCGTGTTTTATTTTTTTGTCAACTTGTGGAGCTCACCACGTAACTAGGTAGTGGTGGCTGGATATTGATGGCTGAGTGTCATGAGGTAAATGTACTAGGCCAAGGGCTTCCAAGCTATGGGTCGCGACCCCGAAAAAATTTTTAAATACAAAAATTGAATTCTCATATATTACAATGGCTAAGTTCATAAAACCAAGTGGAATTGCAACATGCTATGCCAGCAGTATCGAAGCAATATTGCAGCGGCTTGTTGTTTTATGAACAGCAATCGTATCTAGTCATTCACCAATTGTCGAATTTTAGAGCTCAAAATTGACTACCGGCAGAAAATTCGTGTGAATACGACAGCGCGAGTGTCATTCCAAACTGTCAGCATATGCTGGTCCCAAACAGCGGAGAAATTTTTATAATGAAAAAAGTTAAACTTGGCAGTATTAACAGTACATTAAGAGTGCTTCAACAGTATGTTAACAGTGTTAACAATGCATTAACAGTATGTGAATATTGCCCCCAACCCCTTGTGGGGCATATAGCGCCAATTGTTCCAATTGACCCAGTTGCCGTTTCGTTGGCATAAACTAGTTTGCATTAGCTAGCAATATGTCAACAATGCATTATCCCTGTATTGACAGTACAGAAGCAGTACATTAATCGTGCATTAATGGAGCAAGTGTTCCCAATGTAACTGTATTTGATTAAGAGTGAATTTATAATGCATTGCGCCAAGCGGCATGTGAAGTGCCACTTCCACCACCCCCAGCCGCCATCTACACATTAGTTTAGTGTTTTGAGCAAAAGCCTTAAAAATTTCTCCATTATTTTAAGCTGTGCTTAGAAGTTCTTAAATTACCATAATGAACTTCGAAAGTTTTGTAGAAAACATATGGTGAAAAATTCCTTTAAAATTCGGCAAATTAATAATAAATGTTTTCATATTTAGCATTACAGGCCCGGCACGAAGCACGGGGAATTTTTTATTAATACATATAGTTATAATAATTGATTACTTCATAAACAGGTTACTGACTAAAGTCTTTCGTTTTGTCTGTGTGCATATTAGTATATCCGCAAAATGTATACCCGCATTCATCACTCAATTGGGACGTCTATGTATTTTGTTTAATAGAAATTCTTCAACGCCTGAAAGTAGCCTACTTTAAACTACTAACAATAATATTTAAATCAATTGAGCTTTTCAGATGAACAGTGAATGTATTCACATTAACTGCGTACACACTTTGCTTTTTGAAAAATCCGGGCTAGAATATGTCTGTTATTTGTATACAAACACTGACTGCATATAAAATTAACTACTTTCAAGGGATAATGGAAGAAATCGTTGTGTCTGTTGCGAATATTAAGAAAACATCTAAAATCAATATTTATGAGATACTTTTGCATATCATTTCGAAAAGCAAACATTCGTGTTTACATAGAACCTAGTTAATTGTTGGCAAACAAACTGAAAAGCATTGCTCACTCACACAAAGCCAAACTACACATTTTTGTTTGAGGAGTGTGTCGCATATTTATACGGATAGCAGTATTCCAACACTGCATGCATGTGTGGCTGGAGATACTTGGCATATCCTCATTTGTGTGTTGAGAATATTCATAGGTATATTGTATTACTTACTTAAAGCAAAACTAATGAATATGATTTTAGGAGCTTACTTGAGCAGTGTTAATTAATTTCCAAGTATCTTCATGGAAACGAGGGCTCGGGCACGTACATAGGTCATGATGATGTCGCTTGTGATTAGAATCCGGCTTATTGGCGGAAGTGTACACTTTATATTACTTTAAAAGATATTTAGATATATTGTACATAAATGTTTTCACTACGGTATTTCTTCTCGGAAGTCGTTAGATGCATTAAAACAAACTTTTTCTTAAATGTTGTTTCCACTTAGCGTTAAGACAATCCTTGAACATGAGGATGTGAGTAACATGACAACGTCAATCAATCGATAAAAATGTACTTTAGGACCCTGGCATTTTGTGGTGGAAAGTTTGGCAAATCTTTTGATTTTTTGTACCTTTATGTATTTTGGGCTGCTGAACACGAATCTGAGGTCTGCCAACAAAAATTCTTCTGGGCAATAAAGATATTGGCCAAATTAACGCCCTCGTATTGGTTGTTAACGCATGTTTCTAAAGCATGTAGAAAATATAGTATAACATCTTTTTAAAGTACACTAAATTTGCTAAAATATGATATTATGTAAATCTAGCTCATCAGTAGGTCGAGAATCAAGAAGCAGCTCTTGAAAATTAGTTGAAAAGTCAAAAATGTTCGTTACGTTGATATATTTTTCCAAATACCGTCAAAAGAACTCATTCTACAAAGAAACTTATTGAAAATAAATTTGTAGATAATTCGATTATATTTAATTTGATATCTGAACCACTTTCGTACGACAGACAGTATCCTAGAAATGATAAAAACGTGGAAAAGGAACAAGTTCTCTTGTGGATAGCAAATAAATATTTAAGAATATTTTGCAATACACATATCCCTTTTTTGTACTGAAATAAATTACCAGTCTTTCTCCTTATAACATACTCTCTACTTTACGACTTTTGCGTTATTTGTAAGAAAAATACAACCCGCTTTCCTTAATGAGCCCAGACTTATAAAAATATCCTTTCGTGTATGGGTAGATCCTCCTCCACTAATACCTTTATGATCCTCTCGTACTCGGTTTCTTAATTGCCTGGGTCCAGTTTAAAGTTTTGCGAGAATAAACGATTTGGCAATTTTTGTGTTAACGCCAATTATTAAGAAGTGTACGTAGACGAACTATTAATAATTGATAATGTAATTATTTAATATATTAATGTTTGCTCAAGTTATGATAAAGATACTGTAATTGTTTACTAAGTACATATACATACATAGTGGGCACTGTTTACTTTTTTTTTCGATGTTCATTTTTGATTTTGTCGTTTTATATGTAAATATTGATCCTATAGAATTCCCACTTATATCAAATTAAAGGTAATTAAAATATCTACAATTCAATTCCCATGACTTTCCTCGTGGGATGATGATGAGTACTCTTCCCGATATTTGGCAAGATACATTACCAATGCAGATTTTTCACATTTTTTAGGCTAAAGAAATTAAATTTGTAATGCTCTATTTTTCGGAAAGTGATGCTCATACGGAACAGATTTTTGTATAAAAATTTGATAATTTAGTGCAATTTAAAAAAGATTGCGGTAACTTTTTCGGTAGAACTGTTAGTTACGGAGATATTGTGCATTAAAATATTTTCTGGTACATTCATTTTCCCAAAATCGTGTTAAATGATAATATTCATGTGTCCTGACCCCTAGTGGGGTATAACGCGTCAACTGTGCTATGTGGCCTAGCTGACGTTTTGTTGGCTTAAACCAATTTCGGACGATGCGCGTTACCAGCATTGACCTACGATATTGTTTTTTTTATAGGACGTACAAACTAGTGATATGCCCCTGTAATTCTCACACTGTAGTTTGTCTTCCTTTTTGTGAATTGGACAGATGATGCTTCTGCGCCAATCGTCTGGGATCACCTCGTCCTCCCATATTCGCAGAGTAATTGATGTATGGCATTAACTAGACCGTTCCACCGAATTTTACCAGTTCAGCTGGAATCTCGTTAGCGCACGGCGCTTTATTTCGTATTAGTGATCAACTATTCCTCGTCTGTCGGGGTTGTATGGGTGGACCTATATCAACAATATCGTCGAGAGCTTCTTGTGTGGGGATGATAGATGGTAGGTTCAGAAGTTCTTCAAAATATGAGGCCGATCGTTTGTTAATGCTATCGGTGTCGCTGATGATGTTTCCATCCTTGCCCTTACAAAGGCTAGTCCTGGGTTGATAGCCGTTCTTAATTGTATTTGCTAGTTTATACGCTTGTCTGGTGTTCCAATTAGCTAAGTTTTCGTTAATATTCAGCAACTTCTCGTCGAAGTATTTACATTTCTCACGTCTAATTATTCAATTCGATATTCGCCATAGCTCGTCATAATTTTCTCTTTTGGGTCTGGTTGAATCCATTGTCTCTGGGCCTCGTTTTTCGCATCAAGTGAATTTTTGTATTCTTCGTCGAACCAGTCACTTCGCGCTCGCCGGGCTTTATATCCCACAACCTTCTCCGCGACATCTCTGATGGTACCCTTGAGTTCTTCCCAGAACCCATGGACGCCTGTGTTGCTGATGTTGTGTAGCATAGGAGATAGTCTTTCCTAAAGGGTGGTAGTATACGCCACCGCCATGGCATCGCTCAGAAACTTATCAACCGCAAAGATTTTGGGGTGGGCTGACTCTCGATTGGTGCACTGAGGAAATTCTACATCTGTAGGTCGTCTTCACCAAGTGATGATCTGTGTTGCAGTTTGCTACTCCATAGGAGTGGACATCTATCACACTAGACACCCATCTCTTGCAAATGAGGACGTGATCAATTTGGTTAACGGTATGTGCGTCTGGAGATTTCCATATACTCGTATATGTGTTTTTCTTGGTCAGATGGATAATTTAGTCACTAGACAGCATTCATGTTTGACAAACATTTCGAAATCGATAAAAAAGAATTTTCTTTACTTATGTACAACACGAAAGCAAACATTTTATCAAATCAAAATCTTTAAAATCTCGTTGCATTTAAAAACCAACGTCTGACTACCTGTGAACAAAGAAAAGAAAATATTGACCTCCATTTCCCTCTCCTTGGAGAATGAAATTTCATATTCATATTTTCATATTGACGTAATCCTGGATCCGCCACTGACGGACTCAATATTTACATCATTCCCAGTAACGTTTCCCGGGTAAAAGTCATGAAACTTCATTTGCGTCAATTGCTTTCATAATGTAGAATATACTGTTTATGTCAGCGATGATGTACATATACAAGTACAAACAAATAGAATCACTTTTGAAATTGACAATCGTTTTTTTTTTGTCTTCACAAACATACTAAGGGCTATAGCCACGTGATGATTTACTACGAATCTTTCTAATCGCTGTAAGCCGCGCTCATCTTTTATTTGAGTTGAGTACACATTTTTGTATTTTCTTTACATTTGGTAAATTATTTGTTTTGGTGATTTAACAGTAATTTAGATGTTTTTTTTTGCTGATGGTAGACAGCAAAACCCACTGTGAATAGTTCGGAGAAAATAAGATATAAAATATCTGTAAGGTAAACATGAATGGTATGTATTTTAAAATGTCTTTAAAATACTAGTACTAGCACTATGCATAGTATGATCAAATTACGGTGAAAGCGTTGTTTCATATATACATATATGTGTATGTGTGTATATAATTAACATCCAAATTAGATATATACTGTATTTTCAATGTCCACTTGGATGATCAAAATTAAAGTACCATCAATAAGAACAAAAGAACATTTTGAGAGAATATGTGTTTCTACCGAATTTTAATCATATCTATAGCAACAATGGTTGGGACACTTTAAAAAATGTCTTTATTTTATTGTTAATCGGATAATTGGCTTGGCGATACCAATAGGATATCTCTAACACTATTTTGTATGTATTGTCAAAAATGTTAACTGGTATCCGGGTAAAGTAAATTAACTGTTTAGATTATCAATTTGAGTTCGTATTTCAAGAGTTATCTTTAAACGAAGGGATACATGAAAAAAACAAACAAAAAAACCGTTTTTTGCAAACTATTAGGCTGTCTAGTAGTGATGGGCATAATGACTCTTTTCACTATGCCAGCACATAAGCTCTGACCCGTTCCAATGAGTTGTTCAAAAAGAGTCACGCAAAGAGTCTGAAACCTGGTTAATAACATATTCAACAAAAGTCGTAGTTTTTAAAAATTCATTTTTTTCCTTTCTTTTTAACCCCCCGTTCGAAGTCGGTGACCCCCAATGCCTTTTAGTTCGAGCCAGCCAGATCGGACTACTATTTTTCATGAAAACGGGATTGCCAATCTGGGATGGACGACCCCATTTTTTCCCCTTTTTTGACCCATCATTCCACTCTGTTCTAAAAGATCCATGCTATGAATTCCTCATTTTACAGGAAATTTGAGTAATTGGAGTATGCGCTTCGTGAGTGAAACATCTGAATTTGATTCTATACTGAATTGTCAAATCAATGTTTGCTTTATCAGTATGTCTCACAGCACAGAGTGAGTGAAATATAGGAGTGTGCTGTTTGTGTTAAAAACTCTAAACTCACATTGCGAATAATTCATTTCGTGTTACAGTATACAGATGAAATTGTCTGGTCATTGGTTTGTTATCGTTTTCATCTAAAGTTGAACTTGAGATGATGTTACAAGACAATTACTTTTGTTTTAGAACGTTGGGCTTGTTTTATGTATTTGGGGAAACTTGGATGTGCGGTGCGACGTAAGCAAATAGTTTTTGATTTGCTTGCAGTCAGCATCAGCATGGGTTGTTGTGTGTGTATTTAGAAGTATACACAATGCGTAGCATAGAGATGATTATGAATGGATTTAGATGGGATTGGTTTGATAGATAGATAATGGTGGTTTTACTTTCAGATAGATATTAGAATGGCATGTGAATGAATGTAATACATATATGTAATCAGACATTTTGAATGAGCGTGAATTTTTTATGCGTTGCGTAGTATTTATGCGGGGTTTAATTTGAGTATTCATTTTACAGTGTGTTATTTTTAAATTGAATGACTCGGAGGCAATGTCGTTGTGCCGAATCTTTCGCTCATAGAGTCGTTCTAAAAGAACTCTTCTCTATTTTTAGGGTAGGATATTACCTGCGGCTCGGTTTTTACTAGAATATATTACCTGCTGCAGTTTTTGAGTTATTGGGATTTTATTAAAAAAAAGTCGTTGATTTTACAAAGGTTAAATTACTTTCAATTCAATGATCTTTAATTTAATCCCACTTTTTTTCAAGCCGAGGCACCGTTAGAAGTTATAAGGATAATACGGATATATAGGTATACATAAGGATATAGTAATAAGGATAATAATAGAAAGGGATCAAATTCCCCAGATTTTCGCCCACCAAGAGTTAAGCTCACCTTCTGCGACTGTACATGGTTTCAGTATATATACAGTATCTACAGAAGGGATTAAAATTACAATATTTCCAGATCTTTTCCTAATTTTTAGCATTAACATTTTAATTGACTGACCTATTCGGACTTTCCGAAATAATTTTTTTGTTGATTTCACATCAAAGTCTGAACACGTACATTCACATTGCGACAAACATCGAACACGATTTTTCTCGAAATAAACCGACGAGTACATCAACAGGTGAGATAATTTGTATTTTTTTAATTTTCTGTCTGTTCTTCTGGGCTGCATATTTCAAATAAAAGTACTTGATTGGGGCCGAACGCTTTTGAGTTTGTGACTGGAATCACTGAATTTCCAGAATTTCCTCTCCACGGCCCTGTTTCGCAGTGTGGGGTTTTCGTCACTTAAAGTAGCGGGCAATTCGATTTATTTGCAAGCCAGCTATAAAAGCCTCGCTTTAAAAATTGAATAGAGGTGCGTTTAGATTTAGCGAAACCACTGACGAAACTGTTGAGCGAGGAAACTCACCGGAAATTCATCCGTGGCTAGTCTGACAGTTTCGGGTGAGGAACATGTTCACACTACGCTCGATTTCGCCTCGCGCATCAATTTCGCGAGTGGTTTCGCTAAATCTAAACGCACCTTAGGAATGATGTGGGGCAAACGAGTATGTTTGTTTAGGATTTTTCCATCTACGTTTGGAAAAATGCTAAATATATATTTGTTTATTTTTTTTTCAGGATGCCACTAATTGTGTCAGTTGAATAAAATATGTACATATAACAAACCTCTGATGATCTCAAGATGAATGGGCATCATCCCGCTGGCATAGTTAGTGGTGAGATGACGGGCAATGAGAAGTTATGTCAGCGATACTTAATTAACCCCAATTTTATATTGAGCCTCCCTCAGTGAGCTCATAGTCTGCATAATTAATTTTGAAAAATTAAGAGTGTGGGGTAAATAATCTATTTGTTCCTTAATCTATCTGTAGAGCTTGCCGTTTTCTTAGCCAACTACAGTACTATGTAGTAGTAGTATGTAGTGTAAATTGAGTGGTGTTTAAAATTTACGCTACTATCAGAGTAACTTTCTTTATCTCAGATGTGAAAATTACTTAAATCTACAAAAATTTATGTGTGTTGCGTACATTCAATTAGTATATCAACGCTTTGGGGACGATGACAGTTCACGTGCGAAAGATCATTAATTACAGACGTGTAAACCAAATATGTAGCATACTAGTATACATACAGACAGGTGAACTCTTCATATTGCATGAATGGATGCTGACAATCTGTATTTTTCGTATTTGTTGAATCATTTAAACTGGCGGACTGTAGAGTTCGCAGCAAATAGTAATTCTCGTTTCCCAACGTTCCTCCCGGGAACATATACTATACATGCGTAAACATTTATCATAAACCTATGAATATTTATCTACTTTGGTTTACTATTTTTCATGTCTGTGTATGAGAAGCCTTTAGTTATAAATAGACCCTGCTAAAATATGAATTGATCATTTAGAATTTATGTACAGATCGCGCTTAGTTTTGTCTTAAAAGAATTTGGGAAATCAGCAAGGAAGTGTCTTAAAGA
Organism: Chloromyia formosa; assembly: GCA_964017055.1. Taxonomy (NCBI): domain Eukaryota; kingdom Metazoa; phylum Arthropoda; class Insecta; order Diptera; family Stratiomyidae; genus Chloromyia; species Chloromyia formosa. The sequence goes on along the minus strand of OZ024818.1, from coordinate 2,913,101 downwards.
GGTGTTACTTTTACTAGTTAGTGCGTTACGAGTGAAAGTGTTTTTGGTGAAATTATTTTTTTTTTATTTGCAGCAGATACAATGTTGGTGCAAAAAGTGGTGAGTAAATTTCTGGCTGTCCTGTAGATTTGTATAATTTTGAGTGACAAACCCAACGGATAATATAAGGTGATGTATTTATATAAGTTGTATACATGCATATGTATCTCTACAGGTAAGACAAACTAAGTGCTAAAAGAAAAAGATATGCTAAGTGTTAAAAGAAAATCAATCAATATCCGATAATAGTGAAAATATGCAGAGTGCACTCAAGCATAATTGGCAAACCAAAATATCCTCGAAAAGTTGAATAAACAGATTTCAATTCTTCGAGGTGCCTTTTGCTGGGCATACGATCGTCGCATATTATTCGTAAATTAGCAATCAACCCATAGAGCACGGAGCTCTATTTGTGTGTATCTTTTTGATCGTCGCCTGCGATCGACGCAGAGTCGTGCCTAGCAAAACGCACCTTTAACGAGCGATTAAACAATTGAAAAATGCAATTTGCTATTTTGTGAAAAAGTTCGTCCGTCATTTTCCTTATTTTTAAAGACACGAAATTCTTTTAGGGACTTAGTTGATTATTTTTTCTTAGTCTAAAGAAAATGAAATTATGAACCCCTCAGCCAGTATGAAAACCAGAGGTGGCTAGATCGAGATAAGCAGTGTTAATTTAGAGTTGAATAGCTCCCCCAATGATTTCAAAGTTAAGAAACTCACCAAGTGCTAATGTTTGTTATAATTATCAAACCGACATGCACATAATAGAATAAATTGTTACACGTCATTATACGGAATCATAACGTGATGTACTAGTTAACGCTTTCGGTCAGGCCTAGGAGCACATTGTTGTGAAACTTTTCTATCAACATTCTATATTTTTTATTCAAATGCGATACGATCAATTCACTAACGGTTTATAACTAATTTATTATGTTAAGATTAAGAATAAGTACAGGTGGTGGGCCGCATCGCCCACAAGCACTGCGACCGTAGGCTCTACTGTGCTATAGGCCTCAAGATCTAGGGTTGATGACCGAGTTTGATCGAGCTCACAAATCTGCTCAGCTGCGTAATAGCCGAGGCACCACGTGCTTATAGGAACTGATCTAAAGCAAATTGTGGTGAATTTCATATTTTAGTATGTTTTTAGGGTGCTGATTACGAATTTGAAGTTTGCTACCATTTTTTGGGGGCAAAGACCTTTTCCATAGTCCTCCGCGTGGGCGCCCCCTGGTAACGGCAGTGTATCAATTCGCTGACGGCCAATGTCTTAGCGATAAGACAGTTTGGAAAAGGCAGATAGCTGTAGCCTGAATGGCTGACGAACACCTAAGCGTCTCAGGTCTAGTAGGATGGTATGACTTGCGTAGTTGGACCTGCTACATAGTTGTGTGGGCTCCAGCACGTTTATTAAACCATCTGAAGCAGCTATCTCCGAGGCCATCCCCTGAATGGGGTTAAGCGACGTGCTGACAACTCGTCCTTGTAAAAACCACTCCATGTCAAGAAACCTGGAACAAAAGCCTCGGATTGGACGGATCAACAACGACGACCACGCAAACGGTTGATAAGCTCTTGAGTGATACTACAGCGGTGGCGTATACTACCGCCCTTGAGGAAAAACTATCACCTATGCTACACAACATCAGCAACACAGGCGTCCATGGGTTCTGGGAAGAACTCAAGGGTACCATCAAGGATGTCGCAGAGAAGGCCGTGGGATATAAAGCCCGGCGAGCGCGAAATGACTGGTTCGACGAAGAATGCAAAAATTCACTTGACGCGAAAAACGAGGCCTACAGACAATGGATTCAACGAGGAACCAGAGCCAAAAGAGAAAAATATGACGAGCTACGGCGAATATCGAATAGAATAATTAGACGTAAGAAACGTAAATACTTTGACGAGCAGTTGCTGAACATAAACGAAAAAATAGGAACACCAGACAAGCGTACAAACTAGTAAATACAATTAAGAACGGCTACCAACCCAGGACTAGCCTTTGTAAGGACAAGGATGGAAACATCATCAGCGACATCGATGGTATTAACAAACGATGGGCCTCTTATTTTGAAGAGCTTCTAAACCGACCATATAACATCCCCACACAGGAAGCTCTCGACGATATTGTTGATCTAGGCCCACCCATTCAACCCCCGACAGTAGAGGAAGTTGATCTCGCGTTGCGGTCACTAAAACGAAATAAAGCGCCGGGCGCTGACGAGATTCCAGCTGAACTGCTAAGATTCGGTGGAACGAGTCTAGTTGATGCCATACATCAATTACTCCTGCGAGTATGGGAGAACGAGGAGATCCCAGACGATTGGCGCAGAAGCATCATCTGTCCAATTCATAAAAAGGGAGATAAACTGCGGTGTGAGAATTACAGGGGCATCTCACTAGTTTGTACGTCCTATAAAATTTTGACGAAAATTCTGGAAAATAGAATAAAACCGTACGCAGAACGAGTCATTGGCGAATATCAAAGCGGTTTCAGACCTGGTCGCTCCACAACCGATCAGCTCTTCTCAGTCAAACTGATACTCCAGAGGTGCTGGGAATACAACGTAAACGTATACCAAATCTTTGTCGACTTCAAGCAGGCATACGACAGTATCGATCGTGGAGTACTGTACAACATCATGCTGCAATTTGGTATACCAGCAAAATTAGTGCGACTGACAAAGATGACGATGACCAACTCCGTCTCACAAGTCAGGATCCAGAATAGACTTACTGATCTATTTGAAACACGCACTGGTTTGAAACAGGGCGATGGACTGGCTCCGACGCTCTTCAACCTAGCACTGGAATACGTTATTCGGGCCATGAATTTGGACAACAGCAAGACGTTGCTCATCAAGTCGACACAATTAGCAGCGTACGCCGACGACATCAACATCATGTCCCGAAGATTGGCTGACGCAGAAGAACTTCTGCATACGCTTGATACCGCTGCAAAGGAAGTTGGATTACGTATTAACGAGGGTAAAACTAAAATAATGATGCAATCGGTGACAAGGACACCTGCACAACCAAGCATCAATGTGGGGGACCTCAACATCGAGTTCGTGAACAACTTCATTTACCTGGGTTGCAACCTGTCAAGGGACGCCAACGAAACTGACGAAATCAAGCGACGGATACAGTTAGCTAATAAGACTTTTTTCTCGGTTCTCCCCATAATGAAATCGAAACATGTGCACAGAAACACGAAGCTCCGCGTGTACAAAACCATTATACGACCAGTGCTATGCTATGGCTGCGAAGCATGGACCCTAACTCAAGCCTCCGAAAACATGCTAGACACTTTCGAACGTAAGGTTCTACGGCGAATTTTCGGGGCTGTTTGCGATCGAGATGGATGGCGCATCCGGTACAACCATGAGTTGTATGAAATGTACGATGAGCTGCAAGTCTCGAAAATCGTCAAACTACAACGACTTCAATGGGCAGGGCATGTACAAAGAATGGACGATGATCGCATGCCTAAGTGGATGTTCACACTGCGTGCGATGCCGAGCCGAGCCGGGTCGAGCGATGCAATGCGATTACAAGCTTTTAAAGCAAGAAAATGGAAAGTCTTCAATTTTAAATGGAATCACGCTTTGAGTGTACACACTGCGCGCGATGCAATGACGAGCCGAGCGATGGCCCGATGTTTTCACAAACTTCTTTGCTTTTTCGTGCGAGTACCGGCTGCTGATTTTTTGCGATGGAATTTAATGGGCTTTGCGATGGAGTTTATGGGCTTTGCGATGCTTTGCGATGTGAAGCTTTTTGGAGCCAGTATGGTGCAAGTACGAGCTGTAAAGTAATATTTGATATAAGATCACACTGAAAAAAATGCATGTATGTCTGCTTTTATACCCTAGACTTTAAGGCGCGGCGGTGTGGCAGTGTATACATGGAAATTATGAGGGTCATCTCCTGATTCGATTTAGCCATATCTGTATGTCTGTCTGTCCGTTTGCACGATAACTTTCGATAGAATGAAGTTAGAAACTTGAAATTTTGGTCAAATGTTTGTAGCATGGTCTTGTTGGTATTGAAAATGGGCAAGATCCGACCGAAGGAACCCCTACAGATGAAATTTCAAAATGAGCGATAACTTTCGATACAATGATGCTAGCGACTTGCAAAATGCGATAAATATTTATAGTGTGGGTTGGTTAGTTGATTTTGAGAATGGGCAAGATCCTATTGAATGAACGGCAACCTTTACTGTAAACGTTAGTTCAAATGTAAATATCCAAAATTCGAATGGATGAACGATGAAACTTTTCATTGGATCCACACCCACAGGTCAAACTGACCATATGGGAAATTCACTTTTAATGCATATGGCCGTTGCCAGTTGGAAGTTTTGGTATCACAACTAGGTCTGTACAAGTCTTGCCCTTCCATTTTGAGAGCACTGTTTTCAAACAGAAATAAATTTACTGGGTCAAGCACAAACGACATGATGTCGAAAAGATTCTATTCCTTAAACTAAATTGGTCTCTACTCTCCATCATTGCGTGCAGTGAACATCCCGGATCATCTTTGCATCGCAAGCAAACGCTCAGATCATCTTTGCATCGTAAGCCATCGTTCGGCTCGGCATCGCACGGCGTGCAATGTGAACACCCACCACATCGCATCGCTCGACCCGGCTCGGCTCGGCATCGCACGCAGTGTGAACATCCACTAAGAGAGTAATGAATGCAGAACGAGTCGACGGAGCGAGACTGCGAGGACGACCGAGATCTCGTTGGGAGAGCTCAGTAGGTGTGGACGCCGCGCAGCTGCTGGGCTCCCAAAATTGGAGGACGCGGTCACGTGACCGAGATAATTGGAGGACAATGATCCAGGCGGCCAAGGCCCGACGTCGGGCTGTCGCGCCACGACGACGACGACCATTTTTTGTGGAATTTGAGTTATATCCAAAAAACAAAAAAAACGATTCTTTTTGTGGTTTTCTAAAAATATTTCAAAAACCGTCAACCCTAGCGAAAAATTTTTTGGAGCAAAATCAAAGATAATGAGCTGTTCAATAAAAAAAATCCATTACTTTTTTCGTATCTTTAATATCTTTCCAGATACTCTCACTTATACATCAGAAAACGGAGATTTTTTAATTTTTAGCCTTTTTCGAGAACCATTGAAGATACGCAAAAAGTTGCGTTAACCGTTTTTATTAATCTGTTGCAAGACCTTTCTCAGAAAGATTTTCACATGTTGTCGCCGACAATTGTCGCAATGACGGTGTTTTCGAAAAATTTTCTTTCAGTGTTTTCAAAAAAACTTAAATCTTTATTTTTGGTCCCTATGGACTTTTGTCAAACGCTCCTTAAGCCTAGAAGTTTCCATCAATTTGTTTTCTTGCAAAGTAAGCACATCGGTGAAAATTTATGCCTAAAAATAAAAAATGCACACTTCTATTTCACACGTACGTATAAATAGCAGCCAATTTTATGAATTGCTATACATTTTAACTTTAATGATAATGAAAAAAAAAAATGAAAATGGTTTACAATTATTTTATGTTACACCAAATCATTCGCGGACCAACTGACGTTGTTCACGGACCCCCAAATTAGTTTTAATCTGCCACGGACCCCCTTAGCGGCCTCACTGCCCCTCAGGGGTCCGTAGGGACCATATTTTTACACTATTAAATTAGCATGCATACTTTGATTACGGAATTGTGCTTTAGTGATGGTTACTAGTAAAATATCCCTTTGAGATACGAAGTTGATAGGTAAAGCCTACTATCAAAAATTATTTCGGACAATTTAATGACTGACTTAACCATCTTCCACTCTGCATATTTATGTACGAATGTTCACATAAGCACTAATGTGATTACGATGAGATTCGATGATGTTGCTGTGGGCCTTTCGTTTGTTTTTTAGTATTTTAAATGCACTGTAAGTGAACTCCGTGTCAATATTAAGTACATAAACTCCATTAGCATACGGCATATATAGATGTACGTTGTGACACTCATACGGATCGTCGTTAATTCACTTGCAACAAAGATTTATTATTAGCTTTTTGCCCACCCGAAGCCCCTGTTGGAAGCTGTTTGTTTTGACTTCATAACCGTTTACGAGTTAGGTGGAAGTATCCAACCAACTGACCAGCAGTCGACTAGCTTCATCACTTGACCATCGCAGTAGTAATCCGATAGCAGTTTCCATTAAATTTTGACTTTCGGTCGTGACGGATACTTCCGCGGTTCTAATCGGAATCTTCCAAATTGGTTGAAAAATTCTATCCGGAATATATATGTACATGTTTTAGTCTTAGGATTTTGATTTTTAAAATCGGTTATAAATTGAATTCAAATAATTGAAGAAAATTTCAAAATCTAAAATACGAGTGAAAAGTGATGTGCAGGACTTTGAGTTCATTAATTTAATCGAATAAAAATCCTAACGAGTGATTTTTTCGAAATGCTTTGTTATATGATTTGGAGAAAGGTGAGAAAGGTTCTGTGCATTCTTTTAGTTTGTACTTGAGATAGGGACTCGGATAATTATACAATAATGCGGATGCAACTACAATGTAATTATGTGTATGCTTTACATAGTTTGTGAAAGAAATTTCACAGAGTTACATGGAATCTATCATTGGACTCTAACAACTTAAAGATTCTTGGCTATCTATTTATTTATTGATGTTAAACACTAAAGAGAACATAAATGGCGCAACACGTTTTCAAAAAATCAAAACTTCTTTTTTATATCACTCACTTTCATTCGCCTACCGTCCAACACGATATCATGCACTTTTTCGATGGTTTCAAGTGTGATTGCGGTTTTTGGCCCGTCCTTCACGTGTGTCGTCTTCGAGGGACGTGCGGCCACGTTTAAATTCATCTGACCATTTTTTAATGGTTGACATCGAAGGAGCAGAGCTTTTTTTATTTTCGGATGAATTTCCTTTGGGGTCAATCAATCCAAAACGAAGAATTTTATGATTTAACGAAAAACACGTAAGACATCTACTGCAAAAATTCGTGCAAACAAACTACTTGAGACAACAAGTTGAAACTTGTCATAGGAACTAATGACACGTGCACCCAGGCGGGAAACATAAATTTTAGCTGATTGTAACGGTATTTCTGCGTCAGGCCAAGAACTTTTCACCTTACCCTCGTATTTTGCAATTAGGCTAGGTAATCTCAATTCTCAAAGGGGGTTACTTCGCATCAAATGGGGTAGAACTGATTTTTGGATAGATTGTTTATGGTTGTGATCTTATTTTAAATCCAATTTTTCGACTCTCTGGTTGACCAGAAGTCCTTGAGGGAGGGGGTTAAAGGCGTGTTTCTCTAGTTTTTTTCTTATCTTCGTAACTATACATTCTAATGAAAAACTTTCTCAGACAAAACTAAAAACCTCGTAAAATACATAAGAAACATCCTAACCAGTTTTCTTGTATTTTGAACAGTTTTCGAGATAATCTCATTTGAAAAACGTTGGTAAAAACAACTTGTCAATTGATCGTTTGTTCCCATCAAGTGGAGAAATCGTGCCTGGCTAGCTGATAAGCTTGTTTATTACCACAGCAATATCGACATGACCAGTGCATCATTATATATGTTTGAAGAGCCTAACTCTTTCGCGCTGTCCCTTACCTATTATACTAACTAGAAAGTGACAGCAGCGTCATATTGTCGCTGTTAAATCAAACCGGCATATGTGCAGAAATATGCATTCTGCAGATATGCCGGTTTGATTTCACAGCGACGATATGTAGGTCTGTTCTCCTCAATTCACTTTCTCTCTATTTCCGGGCTTTGTATAGTTATAGGTAGTTTTGCCTAAGGGCCTCGTTGACATTCCGCCATCATTACGAATAAAAAAATCGGATGATGCATGTTGATAGTACATATAGGTATACATCCTATCCATTTAACACACTTTTTTTATGTGGAGCACTGTGTAGACGATTTTAAGCTCCCCGTCCACAAAGCCAAGCATCAAAATATTCTTAACGATCAACAATTTATTCCCATTTCAGTGTATTTACATATTATACACACGAGCACAAATGCCCAAAAATTTATTGTTTTTATCAAAGTAAATTTGCTTTGTCTAACCGAATGTTAAGAAAACCGCCATAATATTGTGTGCATAAATATTTGCCCGGAAAACATCTCAAGTTCTTACTGCAAGAAAATACCAAGCTGAAATCAAAAATATCGACGTATCATGGTTCTAATGCGAATAATGTGTATTCTGATCACACACGTTACGATAAAATACGAAAGAAAATTGTTTGTATACAAAAGTTTGATTTGCTTTTGATTAAATATTATTTGCCATGGAACTTCTATTTCAATGAGTCAATAATAAGCAATGTAAACTCAGTAAAAACTTGAAAAACGAATCATCTTCCCTTTTTTTCTGCGCAAACCAATAAAAATAGAATTACAAGCCTTTATTCAAGATATTGCTAGCAGAGTATTTTTTTCCAAGTAAATAATATTTGTGTCCACTAAAAAAAATAAAATGTCACCGCATTCATTCATGCAAAAGTAAATTGATTGTCGATGATTATTTAACGGCCATTTATAACAACTCTCTGTAATGAATCAATTTCAACAATAATTTGTTGCATTACTCGATATAAATACTTACAATACAGGACGTTTCAATTGTTTAAGTTACAATAACTCTGGTTTACGTGATCAATTTTCCACCATGTCGCTGTGTAGAAATCCAGAGGCGTATTTAAACGCAGCCGCCAAAAACTTTACCAACTTTATCTTTACGCTGGCTTCTTGCTGATTGAGAAACGAAATAATGGCGGTGGTAAATTTGAATACAAATTGTAAATTAAAAAAAAAAAAAAATTAAATCACATTCATCCACATTCAAATACTCTTCAATAAGTAGACATATTGCATGGGTAATAGACTGCGAGATTTGGCTTCTAGTTAGTACACTTGTAATCGCTACTCGGGTTGCAAATGTATTTTAGACTGTTGAAAATATTTTGTATGACTAATTTTTATATGCACATTTCTAAATGCTTGTTGTTGAGCAAAATATTACATGATTTAAAAAAAAGTAAACATAGGTGATTCTGAGAAAGGGTCAAAAAATGAAACCTATTACACGTTCTCAAAAACACATTAGGTGGATTTTTGCGTTACCGTGTAGGGTCTGCCCTGGTTGTGCAAAAGCATGCTCTAGGGTAGCATCTAGGTTAAATTCCGAATCATCAAGTCGTCTACCCTGATGTCAACGTGAACTTGAAAATTGACAGTTGTGGCACTTCAAAAGTGTCTTGATAACTGATCCTGTGCTAATAATTAAAGAAATACCAATGAACTTGACTGAGCGTGCCAACATCAACGTATTAGATTCCACACGACACTAGGGCCATCTATGAGTAATGCATTTGAAAGTTATCGAGTGTAGGGTAGCCACCCCACTAATCTGTCCAGGTTGATGTTGTTGGTGTAACACGTGGGTTATTTTACCCTACACCTTGTAAATTCACAGAAAACGCACTTACTGTATTGAAAATGAAACCGAAAAGTAGAGGGCTTCGCGTCAACATCTCTTGCAATTTTATGACTTGTTGACGTTTCGATAGCATATCTGCTTTTCGGAAGTGCAGTTGCTAGCATGCACCTCCTTCCGCGCCGTCTTTATACTGACAAGCTTGGAGCACTGTGAGAGTTCTATTAGCACCCACAGACAGTTTTTGATCGCGTCGAGATTTGAACTCCGAGCTCTAGGTTAGTATCGTAGAGCGGTGACCGAACGACCACGGCCACCGAGCTTAAACATAAGACAATAGTGAAAATTGCATGCTTGAATAAAAAAGCAACCAGCCTACCTCCCCTACCCCCTCCCACTTCTGTCCCACTAATCTTTACCGTTTTGGAAATGGTTAACTCCAATTCGGTCTACGAAAAGCAATAAACAATGTTCAAGTATGTAGCACTCGTAGTACTACTCGTAGTATGTATAGTACATGAGACCGGTTATGTGCATTTTTTGAATGGATGATGTGAAAAAGCCCAACTTTAAATGAATGTACTATTATTAAATATTACGTGATGTTTACGAAACCTGGAAATATTATTGCCTATGGTGTTGATTATCGTTGGCCATCAATATTTTTGACCTCGGATGTGCTTGAGATACTAAGTATATCCTAAATGTCCTGTACTATCATTTTATCATACCAGAATATGTACATAACGTATTTCAATCTTATTATAGCGACATTTCATCTAAAAAACGTGGAAGATATCGCTAATAAACGCATGCATAGCCACAACCTTCCATAAACAAGAATAAATGAATCTCTTCAAATTTTGTCGAGATTAATGCGAAATGTTATGGAACCTGAAGTCGTAAAGCCTAATATAATAATTCGTAAAATTTTAAGAGACGAAATTACACAACCATACTTAAAATTAATTGTAAAAAGACGTGATTTTTAATTCATCCAAATTTTTTGTTGCCTCTCTTTCGCAGATTGAACGTGCCTCCACGGCAGACCTTTGGAGTCTCGCGAGTATTGTACTAATTGGAAGTATCTTGTATGTTTTATCTGGTTACTTTAAATCCGTAATTTTGGCTTTGAAGCTACCTGGACCACCAACAGTACCTTTTTTTGGAAATAGCCTTTTGATTAAAGAGAGAGATGGTGGGTAGATACAAGCTAAATAAGTAAATTAAATTACTAATTACATAATAAATTTTGTATCCACTTAGTGTTAACTAATCGTGCAACCACTGCCTTCAATCTATATGGATCCCTCATCCGAATATGGGTCCTGTTGTTCCCCTTTTTCATCGTACTTGAGCCACACGATTTGCAGATTATCTTGTCATCGAAGAAACATACGAACAAAGTATTTTTCTACCGACTGATGCACAATTTCTTGGGGAACGGTTTAATAACGAGCAGCGGTCAAAAGTGGAGTATGCACAGGAAACTAATTCAACCGACGTTTCATTTGAGTATTCTGGAAAGTTTTATCGGTACATTTGCTGATGCAACGGAGGCATCTTTCAATATGTTGGATCCCAGCCAAGAGGAAATTAATATTGTAAAGTTTGTTAATACGTGCGTAATTAGTATTCTTAATGGTAAGTGTGACTTTTTGATTGATGTAATATATTGCATAAATGACACGCTCGGCACGAGTGAGTTCTCGGTCACCATTCTACGATCCTATATCTAGAGAACCAGGCGCGTCAATAAAAAACTGCCTGTGTACCCCAGGTGACGAGTGCCAACATTTGGTGATCGAGGAAAAAAATTCAAGGAGTTTTGAAACTTGGCGCGATTTGTTGGTTGGTACTAGGAGTATATAGTACTTAACATAAAGTCCTCGCCTGTGGGGTGTCAGTTCGAGCGGCGGAAGGTTGATTAAGGGGAGTTTTTTTTTTAAATCTTACTTTTTCAATTCATTTCAATTTATTGTTTATTAATATTAATGGAAAATGTTCTCACCACTTTTACCGTTTCTTAAATAGTTTTGGAGAAAATCTCACTTGAAAAACACTTTTTGCTAATTGCTCGCTTGTTCGCACGAAGTGAAAAATCATAGTTTTTGTGATGTACGTAGCAAGTCCAGAAAGTAAGAGCACTTTGGCTCGCGCCGTGGGAATTTTGAAATAAAAATATGTAAAATATGAAACACCTTAAAGGAGCCTCCGTAGGTATGGCAATGCATACTCGTATATATATAAATGAGGGTCACCTCCTGATTCGATTTAGCCATGTCTGTCTGCAGCCCATCTGTCTATCTGTCTGTCTGTCTGTTTGTCCGTTCGCACAATAACTTTCGATAGAGTTAAGCGAGAAGCTTGAAATTTTCGTCAAATATTTGTAGTATGATCTAGTTCGTTGGTATCGAAAATGGGCGTGATCCGGTCAAGAAAGCACCTGCTTCCTCTGGATATTCAAAATAATTATTAATTGTATTAATTGGATGAAATGTATGCGACAAATCTCCAGATCTCTTTTACACTGGACAATTACGGAAACGCTGGGATTCCGAAAATTGTGCACAAAATTGGCCCCAAAACAACCGACAGAGTAGCACAAATTGAATCGGGTTGCTACCGCTCGCGAGTTCCTTGAGCGATTTGAATTGGAAGGTGATGATTTTCTGGGCTCTAATGTGACTGGTGATGAAATATGGGTGGCTCATTACACCCCTGAGGCGGCATACTGTTTCCCCATCTGCCAAAACCTCAATTTCGGGCATGCAGGAGAAGACGATTAATGCAACACGATACTGTGAGATCCTTAAAAACTCAAGAGAGCATTTCAGAGCAAACGGAGGGGAATGTTAACGAATGGAGTGTGCCCTAACCCCTTGTGGGGCATAGCGCGTCACCGGTTCCATGTGGCCCAGTTGACGTGACGTTTCGTTCGCATAAACTAGTTTCTGAAAATGCAGTTGCCATCATGCTCCTCCTTCTTATACATTTAGCCGCCTACTTGCGACAAGTGGGGGGATGCTGTGTTTTTTTTTATATTACACCCCGCTTCACAGGGGGAGACAACACAAACATCCATGGCCACGAACGTCGTCGTGGACGAGATTCGAACCCTAAACGCCGGTAGTCAGAAATGAGACTGATGCCTCTACGCCCATCCGCGCTGTATTTATACTAACAAACTCGGAGCGTAGTGGGAGTTCTATTAGTAGCCACAGGCGCCGGGGACTGAACTTCTGTTCTCTAAATGGTAGAGCGGTGACCGAACGAACACGGCCACTGAACGCGTCAGTGTACCACATACTTGCATATTGTTTTTCGAAGAGCGAATTGGAGTTATGTATTTAATTAATATTCATATTTTTTTTTTGTATGCAAGCTCATAATTTACAATGTCGTCTTAACATGAATGGCTAAGCATCCCAAAGGATAGGACAGTTAATCTCCTATTGGCATGGGACAATACAAAACCCTCGGATTGCGGGCGAAGCCCTCTATTTTCTGTTTCATTTTTTTATTGTATTGCCAATAAACTGCACAAGTAATGTCAATGTCCACGAGTGTTAGGCGGGCCATAGACGTTTCGGTATACCGAAAAACTATACTTGCACAGGGCAACTGTACAGGTGTACCGAAGCGCATGTGTTGTCACGTTATGGTATACCTGCACAGGCGATCACAGAGGTATACTTCTCCGGTATACCGGAACGTGTATTGTAGGCCTTATTGAGTTAAAAAAAATAAGGAATTTTAATCAATTTTTCTAAGAAATGAATTTTGTTTTTTTTTTTCATCTTTGCAGAGGCTGTTTTGGGAGTTCCGGCAAAAAAGAGCAATACTTCAGATACCGAGGAGTCACCTTTCAGACAGTAAGTTCAAAAATAATTTCTAATTTAAATTATCTAATTATCCTTTACTGTCAACCATCTAGAGGCAAAGTGGTTGTTCCGTACCGCGTAACCAATCCATGGCTATTGATAGACGCCGTCTATCGGATGACCCAAACTGCTAGCGATGAACTTAAGCAAAAAAAGAAACTCGACGAATTCACACATCGCATGATTCGGCGCAGACGTGAATTGAAAAAATCTGAATCCAGCTCCCGAAACAAATGCCTTTTAGATTACATGATTGAAATATCGGAGACATGTCCCGATTTCACGGAAGACGACATCGTTAACGAGGCGTGTACCTTTATGTTGGCTGGTCAAGATTCTGTGGGAGCTGCTGTTGCATTTTGTCTATTCACCCTGGCGCAACATCCTGATATCCAACAAAAATGCTACAACGAATTAGAAGGTATTTTTGGTGACGATTCAAGACCTCCCACTATGAGCGATTTACGTGAAATGAAGTATTTGGAGATGTGCATCAAAGAAACGCTTCGTCTCTATCCAAGTGTGCCGATTTTTGCACGTAAAATCAGCGAAGATATACAAATTGGAAAACATACGTTGCCGGCGGGCTGCAATGTCTTCATTATTCCGTATTCGACACATCGTCTACCGCATATTTATCCCGATCCCGAAAAATTCGATCCCGAACGATTTACTTCGGAAAATTGTGAGAAACGACATCCGTACGCATATTTGCCATTCAGTGCGGGTGCTCGGAATTGCATTGGACATCGATTTGCCATCCTTGAAATAAAAACGATCATTTCGAAAATCCTGCGCTGTTACGAGCTTTTACCGGTACCCGGAAAAACCAAATTCGAGGCGATATTTAGGATAACCCTACGAGGATCCGGAGGACTATGGATACGACTGAAACACCGACAAACTACATGAAAAAGTTTTAACATTTGATTTTAACCTTTTTGTGAAAGGACTAGTGTATTATAGTGTAAGCGTGGGTCTAGTTTAGCCGATCTTCGCAGTGTGAAAATGAGTTGAATGTGGCAAAATGGCATATTTGTGGCTATTATATTTATTGTTCTAAGTAAATAAAATTAGATAAGAAGATGTTGTATATAGATGATTCATTTCTAGTGGAATAAAAAAAGTGAAATGAAGCAGTTAATTCTATTCAATATTCATACTGTGATATCAGTCTTTTTTTTCATTTAATTCCATTAATTCCCAACAAGAACTTTAACATACATCAATTTGCATAAAATGAATTGCACTTCCGATCTTTTGTTCATATTCATGACTACATGTCTAATTAGTCAAACTTAATTTGGGTGGTCGCTAATTGAATAATTTATAATTTTCACTATACCTGCGAATTGTGATCATCAACTTACTGGTGGAAATTATTCTTAGTAAGCATTCTCTGTCGTAGAGGTAAATGCACCACCGCAACATTTTAAGTATTCCATAAATGGAGTGTTATTGTTATTCTTCCTATTTTGGGGTAAGTATTTTGGTCGCCGAACATTAGCGGAATCGTATCTTAATCGAAATTTCATATTAGACTACGTACTCACCTGAACATATTTGGGAATATTCAGTGAAATCCAATAACAACAAACATGACGCGCTCTCAAAAGTTCGCGTGTCGTTTATATTGTTATTGCATTTGATTGAATGTGCAGGTGTGTTCCAGGTGTGTACGCGCACTTAGGCAGCTATCACACGGAATCGGTGAGTCGCTGAATCGATAAGCCCACAATGCTTTTAGCATAGGACCCGAACTTACCAAAAGTATAGAGTTAAATAACGGCTTTTCGCCTCCCCCCATTTTTAGACACAAATACCGCTTAATCGGTTCGCAAGAAAAGCGATCTCTCTCGACTTCTTCGTTCAAACAATGAAACGCTTCTTTAGCTGACTTATAGGGAAATCTTTTTCAGGCATATATGTGGCTCATGAGGGTTGAACAACTGAATTTTGTGCTTTAAGAAGGCTCATGAGGAAAGAAAACTCCAACATAATCAGCCGTCAAACCGCTGGGTCATGAGAACCAGTGTGAAATTAAAGGTAGCCGAAACCATTATTATCATCATCATCGTGACGCGACAGCCCGACGTCGGGTCTTGGCCGCCTGGATCGTTGTCCTCCAGTTATCTTGGTCACGTGACGGAGCAGAATTCTTGCACTACTCTTCTACCCAGAGCAGTTCAGATTAAATTGTTAGTGTAATTGTGTGGTGTTGACCTGCTCTGCTCTGCATGACTGTTAAAAAAACGCACCTATTGATTACGGATGTTTTTAATGGTTACAATAGATAAAATATTTTTTTTTTTCATATTTTAAAGGTTTTATTTTGTTTTCGTATTTAAAATTGGGGAATAGGCATGCCATCTAAATTAAATTATTTGTCTATTTATTTATTCATTAACATATTTGAATGAAGCCTTTAGTTTCTCAGGCAACATTCCGAACTCTCTCTTCTGAACTATCTTAAATTGTTTCCATTGACGTTTAATTTATAAAAATCTGAAAACGTACTAAGGACAATCAATAAATATTGTTTGGGTAAATTTCTAACAAAAACAAAAAAAAGAACCAAAAAATGTAAGCAGATTAAAATCTTGTTACAATATCATTATAGGTATAGGTATATATTTTCAGTCGTTGAATGATGTTTTTAGTATTTCGATTTTTTTTTAGTTTTTTATTTTAAGAGTTTTGTGTTTGTATATGTATTCACATCATGGATTATAGACTTAATGTCGATTATATCAATACAATGTTATATTTCGTAAAATTCTACTGTTTCCTATGTCGATTATTCGTTTGTGCCGTATTAGTTACGTGTTTCGTCAAAACCTCCTTAACAGGACACTTTGCCGATAGTAGAATAGTGGGGTTTCCATCATTTGTGAATTTACGCGATCGATTAGAAATCGTTCCCGTTGCTTCAGTGTATGATGCAGTCGTCGTCCCGGTTAGCCGCATTGCCTTGCGGGAAGGGGCTGGTGAGGATGGAAGCGAATTGGAGACCATTTGTTGGGTGGCCTTATTGGCGGCTTTATCTAGGAGAAGAAGAATATAAAATGTAACAGGTAAATCTATCACGTAGGTAAAAAATCACTCATTGTCATTATATTTACTTTTGTCATAAGCCGTCAAACGTTCAAATACGTTTGTACTTTTGTACATTTTCCAATCCATGCTCTTACTGTTAGTATCACTCTTTGCAATGGGCCTTGTACTTACGCCACTTGATTTTCCAAGAGATTCGTCTGGTCTCATAAATCTACTCTTCAATTTGGATACTTTACCGGATGTTTCAAAGATTGGCCTCTTTGGGACAACCTTATCTTTGGCCATATTGTTCTCTAGAGATTTTTTCCGCATGCGAACTGTGTTTGTAAAATCGGACTTCAACACCGGATCCTTCGTCTTAACGTCGAAACATGTGGAATACTTTTGAATAGGCTCACGCGGCACGTCTATAGTAAAGTTCTCTAATAAATCTGAACTCGCGACTGTACTTGAAGTATCTGGAGCTTTTGAATACGGCATCCTGTTGTCATTGTTGTTAGTTTCATCGAGTTCGCGGTGTTTCACAATTTCCTCCAATTTCATTTTAAGAACATCCTGCACCACGCTATTCGTGAGGTTGTTGTTACACTCAAGTTCCTCGCGAATTACGGGTACCTTATCGAATATATGTGTTTGCATGCTTTGAACGCGTGAGCCAGCACTACAACTTGAAACGTCACTAAAACCAGAGTCGCTACGTTCCGCGCAAAGTCTTTTATCGCGAAGATTTGTCTTTTGCAGGTTAGCTGGTGATGCGTTGTCGCAGATTGGAAGAATTTCATCTATATCGTCCGCTTCTTCGTTCAACGACGACATACGACCGGAATTCGGCGAAAATGAAAAACCTGACCCGGTTGATATAGACGGACGCGGACTATTTGGTAGTGATCCAGATGTGGCTGAATTTCGTCTAGAGGCAGATAGGGTTGCCATACGACCTAGTGCCCTTATGGCATTTCCCGTTTTCTGTGTTTTAGGGTAATATATGTAAATAAGCAAACAGTTCATGCAAAGCGTTATACAGCAAAAAAAAGACAGCATGAAAACATAAATATGAAAATATTTGTAAGGGTAGCCCGTCTTTTCGAAAAGCATTTCCCCAAAATGCCAGAGAAATATACATTAATAAGAAATCGAGTATTTTGAAATAGATTTCTTTGGGGAGAAATTATTTTCGATAAAACGGTACTCGTCTTTTCTAATTTTAAGTCATTCACATGCTTCACAAATTTGATCACAGTTCAACACACATACCTGCCACTTTCTTCTTATTATGAACTTTTTCAATTTGTCCGTACAGATCTTCACATTTAAATTCTCTTCATTGTGCTGTGTCAGCCATTTCGATTCGAGACATTCGTCCGCTGTTAGACGATCCTCTTTTCGATGAATCAACAAGTTAGAAATGAAATCTTTTGCATCCTGCGATACTGCGTCGAATGCATCGTCGTCAAAATCATAACTGGCACGTGTTATATTTGCAAATGTGTCGACATCTGAATCGCCCATAAACGGAGAAAGGCCAGACAACCTGAAAGAATCATATGGTTTTTATAAGATTACAGCTTCTCATCTAACTCATCTCTCATCGTCTCGCATTAAACACGCAGGGTTCCCAAAATTGCCGGACATATTATTCACCACGCGATTCCTCATCAAATTCTAATTAAAACAAATTCGAATTCATTGTCGCAACCATTCCCATACTTAAAAAGTGCTTCAAGTGATATTTTGCAGTAGTAAGGATGTAGAATAGGCGACATTGCCAGCCTTTTATGCTACAAGTTGCATGTCAAATGACGAAATTAAGCTCTCCAATTCAAGTAAAGTATCACCAAAGTACTTAAAAAAAACAGTTATAAAATGCGCCAATGGTTGTATACAATTAACTCAACTTAAAGATATGGGAACATTCCTAGTTGACCTGGCGACGCATATTGGTTCGCGTCAGGGTGTTCTGTTCTTGATGGTAAATACTTTAATAAAAGATAGTAGTATTCATTTGAGGAAAATTAACATCTGACATGAACACTCTATGTTTAACCGTTACAGAGTTTTTTTTTATAAATTATGTCAAAAAACTTGACTTGTCGAGCAAAATCAAAATTTTCGACTCCCCCGATTATTTAATCTGTGATTTAACCTCAACTACTTCAAATCTCATATAAATAAACTTTTCCCAGTTGCAAAGATCACCGTTACTTCAAGGATATAAATTTTATAAGAACTTTAAAGAAATTTTACAATCGATTTTTCATAGGAAATTCAAATGATTATTTTACAACGGTACTTTGTACTGACAAAACTGCAAAGCTGCCCCATTGTGTTAGCTTTCGAACGGCTCATAAATTTTAAGGAGTTAGATTTTAAAATTTGTTACATTTTAAAGGAAAAAAACATGATCTGATGAAAAACAAATTTACTTCGACCTTGACTTAATAGATAGTCCACGCTACGAATGAGAAATAGAGAAAAAAAATCTGAGTACTTTTGGTACTTGTGGATACCACTTAATAAAAAAAATCTAAATTGTTGGTACAATTCAAATCTGAGCGTAATAGGTCGTCTAATAAGATTCACGTGATGAAGACGATACACCGGAATTTTGAGACACCTTATGTATGGTCTTAACTATTCTTACAGAACATAACATATGACGCCGACACTCCACATATCAGTCTGAAAGCCGATCGGTTCATAATTGATAATTTCAGGTGCAATAAATTCTGGAGTGCCAAACAATACACGCATCGACATCTTATCTGAGAGACGCTGTGCCAAACCAAAATCTATAATTTTTATCTGATGACAGGATCGCGTTCGACACATGATATTTTCCGGTTTAAGATCCAAATGCACCACTGATTTACGATGCATATAGCTGACTCCTTCGCATATTTGTCTTAAAAATAGAATACAATCGTGCTCCGTAAGCGTGAAATCGTCGGCAACCACTCGTTCGAATAATTCTCCTCCAGTTATGCTGAAAAAAATAATAATAAAATCAATTGTTGAAGAGAAATCGTCGTTCTAAAGAATAACGGGAGGCGAAAACATATTGGAAAACATGGGTCGCGGTTATAAAAGCCGAATCAGGAACTGACGTTTTCGATTTCTCCTCAATATGCATTGCCCTTCGGTAAAATATGTGCCGTCAAATGTCATTTTTGGGATCAGAATACTTCTCAGAGCCGAAGTGGAATATTTTCAGATCTGAAAATTGATAATTTAACGGAGGTGAAAGCATATGGAGAAGAAATCGAAAAAGTAAGATCCTGATCCGGCTTTCAGAATCGCGACTAAAGGTTTTATTTTCTGTGTATTAAGTTACAAGTGCTTGATGCTTGCAACTCCATCGATTTCGAGTACAGAATTCTTATTAAACTTACTATTCCACAACCATGACCATTTCTCGCGGACTATCGAACACGGCAGCAAGTTGTAAAAGTTTCGGATGATGTAATGACTTCATAATTGAAATTTCATCTTGAACTTTCTCCTTATCCCGTGATTTAATGCACTTGATAATTTTTGCAGCCATAATTTGGTTTGTTTTTTTCTCGGACACCTTATAGACGGTTCCATATCGCCCACGTCCCAATTCTTCGAGAACATTAAAACTTGACTTAAAACTGCCGCCTGTATCGATGTTTGGCAGGAGCTCGGAATTATCTAAAAGAAAAAGAATGCCGATGACGATCAATTTTAATTTATTTAGTTAGTTTACCTTCATTTGTAGAGTGTCTACTTGAAGCAATTATCTCGTCACTGGGGAGACTGGCTTCACTATGTCCGTGAATATTTTCGGCACGTACTCTGAATCGGTATGAGCTGCCAGGATTGAGATTCTTCACAGTATAGGCTAATGAGTCGACTACGGTAACAACTTCTTTCCAGTCATCGTCTCCTTCTTTCATTTCCAGGCTGCAATGTTAAAATAAATTAAAAGAAAAGCCCAGGAAATGAATGCTCATTTGGGGGTCAAGATAGTAATGTTGGTACCATAAAAATTAACATTGGGAGTGAGAGGATATTGAGAAAATTGCTCTAATTCTAATATACCTAGTCTAGCCATAAATACTGTTACAAACTTTTTGAAGCACTGTTCAATAAAAGAGGTGTTATATGTTAAGAGATCATTGTTTATTTATTAAATGCATTGTCAACAACGGAAATTGCAACAAGTTATTCGAAGTGATTGCCTTTTGCCTTTACACAAGCCTTTAATCGAGCTGGCCACTTATCTATGGAAGCACGCACGACTTCAATCGGAAAGTTGACGACTGCATGTGTAAGAGACTTCTTTAAGGATTCGATATTAGAATGTCTTTTAGAGCACGTCATTTGCTCTAAGACAGACCATAATTCGTAATCCAGCGGATTCAGGTCTGGGCTAGAGGAAGGCCAATCTTCAGCTTTAATAAAATCTGGAACATTTTCTTCAAGCCATTTTTGGGTTGACTTCGCCTTATGACCTGGTGCAGAATCTTGCTGGAAACTCCAAGGCTGATTTTTGAATAATGACGTGTTGAGAGGTTTCACTACACTTTCAAGGACACTTTCTTGGTAAATTTTGGCAGACGTTTTGACGCCCTTCTCACAAAAATGCAACTTTGTCACCCCGTTGTAGCTAACACCCCACCAAACCATTACTGAGGCTGGATGATGACCTCTTTGAACCTTTTGGGCAACTTGAGAAGCTTCTCTGGCACTGCGAGCATAAACCCTATAGTTTTGTTTATTAAATGTTTCTTCGACAGTAAAAATTTTTTCGTCCGTAAACAAAATTTTACGGTGTTCTTGGTTTGCGTACCGGCAAAGTAATCGTTTTGATTTTTCCACTCTTTTTTTTTTTTTAACGAATCTGTTAGTAAATGCCCGGTAGATCTACGATAAGCACCCAACCCCAAGTCACTTTTGATGATACGTGAAATTGTTCTTTGGGGTATTTTCATCTCACGCGATAAAATTTTTTGTTTCCGAAGAGGATTACGGCGCGCACGGCTTTAACCGCTTGAGGTGTTCGAGTAGTTCGCGGACGGCCACTTCTTTCACGGTCACTTACTCCAGACGTATCCTTAAATCTTTCAATAGCCCGATATACAAACATTCGGCTTATACCAAGGGTATGCAGAGTCTTAAAAATATCACTTGGTTGCATTCCTACTTTATGAAGTACTCAATTGCCCTAACCCCTTGTGAGGCATAGTGCGTCAACTATTCCATGTGGCCCAATTGACGTTTCGTTGGCATAAATTGGTTTCAGAGAATGCAGTTGCCAGCATGCACCTTCTGCACATCCATGGCCACGAATGTCGTCGTGGACGGGATTCGAACCCGAAACGCCGGTAGTTAAACATGAGACTGATGCCTCAACACACTGCGCTACCGCACTTTATGAAGTGCAATCACAGCAATTCTATTTTCTTTGTCACCCCAATCCATGTTCACTACACTAAAAATTAAACTCAAATGATGACAAATGCATCAAGCACAAGCGTACTATAGCGATTAGCTCAATTTTTTAAAAATGCAATATAACGGTTCCTTTCTGCAGGGTTGCCAAACCTTGTAACAATATTTATGGCTAGACTAGGTACATATAAAAGTGAAGAATACTTTTTTATGTTTGTCTTGTAAACACTTTTAAACCACTGGGGCGATTGTCGTATATTTGGTGAGCTGGAGTATATAATAAGTTGGTTCGTAGCCACATACAGTAAAACCCCGTTTAACCGAACCCAGGGGTGCGGCGTCATTTTGGATAAGTACTTTCGGGAGAAGGCGGAGGAAAATAAGGCGGTTCGCGACTCCAAAATGTTACAATATACGATAAAACCCCAATTAATCGAACCAATAATAAAATGTACAAAATGACATAGATTAGTGTCGATTTAATAGTTTCTATGTTGCTGAGATGTATGGTGACACTCCCAAAAATATACAAAAGTTAAAAGTAATGGTACGATCACAGGGACCAAGTAGCAGAGAGAAGGGTGAGGGCAGCCAAATGAGCAGAATCAGCAGAACAACATCAACGGCGTGTTGGAAGTGTTCGTCGCTAGGGCATTGCTGAAACACCGCAGGTACAAGAAGTTCGCAACTAAGGGGGCAATAATAAGAATGGCTGCTGCCATTAACACTGAATCAAATGCGAGATAAAATCAACGGTGAGATTTGGTGACAAATATGACGAAAATTTAAATTACGGCGTCTATTCAAGCGTTTAAATTGGGAAGATGGAAAAAGTGTGTACATACTGTAAAATTTGGAAAGGGAACGCCCAGAATAAGCTATTCAAATGTAAAAGTTCAACTGCCCCCAATTATGGAACCACCAGAAGCGCTTTCAAAATATTTTGGACGAGATCCCCTATCAAAACATATCCTCCAAATTTTAGGAAGTACAAATGCTTCCAAATGACATCGTTCGAAGAAAAAAAAGTTGTTAATGAGGGTAAATTCATGCCAACGTTTAAGGTAAGATATACCATCACGTGGGCCTACTTCTGTCACTCCCCAACCAAGACTACAAGTTCTTGCATATATCTCATGGGCAACGAAGAACACAACAGGTGGATCAGCGTTCGCAAAAGATTCCTAGAGCAAATCATGAATTGTGATCTCCAAAGACATTTACAAGCGGAAAATGCCTTGGTACGTCTATTCCGAACCGCATTGGACTGAGTGGAAATGAAGGACATGCAAATTCGAATAAGAGATTATATGATACAAAATAAACCCGGAGGTGAATGACACTGTAAAAAAATTAGATGAATGGTGGTGCTCCTAAGGCACCCCCCCCCCTCTCCTCCGGGATGAATGACCAAAATGACCGAATTTAGTGTCAATCTTGTGAACGAAGTGAGCACTTTCAGTTAGTTTTTTTTTTTATAATTAGCGCTTCACATTCCCCATTACAGAACATAATATACACACGACAAAGAATAAAAGAAATATATATCTTACATGAATCCACTGAGAACACAGCCACCATCATATGGTGGTCCACACCATGCAATTGCGACACGATCAGGCCCTTGTGAGACACTCGGTTTACCACTGGGTGGTTCTGGTGGACCTTCAATAGCAACCGATGCTGCCGCCAAATCACTGCCATAACTATTCATCACTTCTATTGTATATTTGCCGCTATCATCACCTGTTACTGAAGTTATGATCAAAGTCGAGCGATCTGATTTGACTGTGATTCTGATATTAGCGCTCTCTACAATTGGACGACCCTGCAATAACAGAAACGCAAAAAACCACATAATTGGTGTCACTTTTCAAAAGCCTTTAGAGAATATCAAGTCGAGTTACTACGTATTCAATAATTGAGTAGAAAATAAAAATATGTATTAAAGTGGAGATAATCTTCCGATGTGATAATTCGTTAATTTGTTTTAGAATCGGATCGATCATGGATATTAGAAGCACTATACTTACCGCTTTCATCCATTTTACAGTAGGTGTAGGATTTCCTCCGAATAATGCCTCCAGAAAAATCGTTCCGCCTATTAGCCCTGTGACATCATTGGGTGGTTGAATAATATATGCCGAGATATCCGGTATATCGTTATTTGGCGCCTTGTTTTCATCCAAATCAAACAATGTCCATCGTATACTCGGCAAAACAACAAGATCGGTATAACTTCTGACTATCTGGTTTCTGCAGCTCGGGCTATATACTGAAAGGGTCACTTCACCACTGTGCTGGTATTCGACACCGAGAACATGCAGTATGCGTATTCCGTTACTTTGGGTTTCCAACTGAAAAATGTTAAGCATTTGTTAGTCTTCAGTTGGCCAAAAGAAGCAGACACTCGGACAGACTGACCCTACAAGTATCGCACACTTGCTCAAATAAACGTTCAACACGCGATTCGAAAACACAACTGTATTGTGCATTCAAATCGTACACTATTGCTTTTAGATGAAATTCGACCCCATTAAATAACGGGAATGTGGTATTTCTCTGTGAATACAACTCTGACACAGCGAACGCGAGTACAGGTAATCTAACCCGATAGACACGATACGAGTAGATAACGATGAACTACAAAAATAGATAAATTCATAAATTGTTTGTATCGCGTTATTTCCGAATCAATGCTAACTTTGCCTACCGTACTTGATGGAGCAAATCGACTGCTTATGGATTCTGGCTCACAACCAAGTAAATTAAACTTGAAGTGAACTATTTTGCTGAGAATATGAAGATTATATAAAGAACGGAAATAAGCCAAGATTTTTGGTATCTGTTTAAACACTGAGACATATTACACACACTACATAAATGTTTTCCCGGTTGTCAAATAATTTGCTATGATTTTCAATCATACCGCAACCCAGGGAGCACCAGCTGATAGGAGACAGTCGGAAAGGAAAAAAATATTGTAAAAAGCCCATACAAATTGCAACTTTCAGTCAGATAATTTGACAAACGAGGGAAAGAAAAACGTAAGGATTGTGTGTGATGATAGCTTCTCTTCAATACATGTTCCATACTCTCAGCTATTTTGCAAATTAAATTTCCATAGCCGCCTTGAGAGTAAATCGGTATGATCGCAGTTCCATATATGTACATATAACGAAAAACCCGAGCCTGTAGCGTGTATACCCTAAACCTGCACGGACCTAGTGGTGATACCAAAACTCCCAATTGGCAACGGCCATATGCATTAAAAGTTTGATTCCTATATGGTCAGTTTGAACTGTGTGTATGAATCCAATGAAGTGTTTCTACGGTCATCCATTCGGATGTTATATATACTTTATATTTGAACTAACATTTATAGGGGATGTAGGCATTTATTCAGTAGAATCTTGCCCATTCTCAAAATCAACTAACTAATACACACTACAAACATTTGTTAAAATTTTCAAGTCGCTAGCTTCATTCTATTCCAATCGCTAATTTGAAGTTTCAGTTGCAGGACAGGTAGGGGTTCCTTTTCTTGCCCATTTTCCATACCAGGAGGTGCATGCTCGCTATTGCACGATACGAAAAATATATGCTATCGAAACGTCAACAAGGCATAGTAATACAAGAGATGTTGACGCGCCCATGCACCAGGAGGGGTCAAGGCAATTAACAAACAACAACCAGATCTTACGCGATCGTCCAACTAACGTTCAGGAATCAGACCATCGAACTTTCACCAACTACAAGAAAGCTGACTAGGTCAGCCTTCGGAATTACACTAATGCAGCTTTAACTGCCCTACCAACGCCATCTGATGTTCACAGCGCTAAAAAGAATTTTAGACGGGTTGCGATCAAAGCAACAGCCAAATTTACACTAGTATCCGTAGGTCGAATCGACATCAGCTGCAACTGGCAGATGAAAGGGACAGAATTCGCAACACCAACACAGATGTTAATCGCCTTGACCCCTCCAGGGGCATGAGCGCGTCAACATCTCTAGCATTTCCATGCCTTGTTGACGTTTCGATAGCATATCTGATAAGATGTTTATACATCAAAAATCTTCCACGTGTAAAAAGATCTGTACTCGCCCAATTCAGGTCTGGATGGTGCTCGCGCCTAAATGCAGACTTGACTCGTATCGACCCACGAAGGCAACCACCATGACGTTCACCACGTATTCAGTTGTCCAACTACACCCAAGTTACTAACACCCAAAGCGCTTTGGGAGGACCCTACCGAGGTGGCCATACATTCTTTAGCCTTGAAATCGAGAACGTCGAAAATTATTTTTAATGTATATAACGCACACACACTAAAGTAATCGAAGTATCGCTACAACAACAACAATCCTACTACAAACACAAATTTCAAGCCTAGCTAACTTTATTCTATCGAAAGTTATCGTGCGAACGAACAGACAGACAAACGAACGGATAGACAGACATGGCTAAATCGAGTCGGCAGGTGACCCTGATCATTTCCATATATATATTGCTATAACTATGGAGCCTCCTTTAAGAGGTTACATATTTTGGTTGTGACAAAAACAATATACTTTATACCTTGTAAAGATTAGGGTACTATAAAAAACCAATGTTTTGGATAAAATAAATCGTAAATCTTACATTAACTCTTTTTAAAACGTACAATAAAGCAGAACGTATGACATCAACCACATGAATGATTCATACTTCTATTGTTATAATTGTTTTTTCAATTGTTAAAGACTTTAATGACTCTTACCGAGAACTCCCTGGAGTCTTGCCGCACCTCTCGTCCACATACAGTCCATGCCACAGCGGCATCTTCCGGATATATTTTAGCGCCGAACGAAATGACGTCTCCAAGAAATGCCATGATGGGCAAAGGATGTTTTAAAATATCTATACTATCACTTGTTCTATTGCTGTTTGGGTCTTCTTCAACCATAACATGTGTGCTGGTATGGCATCTTCCATTAGCAGTTTCTACTGTACACGAGTATATTCCCGAATCTATATCGAAAGGATCCATAATTCGAAGAGCTAGCCAACCATCGCCATGATCAATGTAAAGAAATTCGTCAGTTTCCAGTAGTTCTTCGCCATCCTTGAACCAACGGTACGTGAATGGTTCTATGCAATGAACGTTGAATACTAAGTCCGTAGTTAGACTTTCAATTATTTTCACATATTCATCCAGAGGCTTAGCAATTCTCGGACTCTCTACTATTATATTATCAGGAGTGGAGTAAATAGTTACACATGTGGATGTCGAAATAGTTTCGTAGTCATTTTGGGCTATACAAGTGTAATCACCCTGGTCAGCTTCCTCTACGTTATCGATAGTAAGTGTGGCTTCCGTTTCGGTTAATCGAATTTTCGTTCGGCTATCTTCTACAAGCTCTGTGCCGTTATGGTAGAACTTTCGTGCCGGTACAGAGGATCCTCTGAGAGTACAAGAGAGGGCTAATCTTCCACTTATACTCGATGGATATCCCATCAGTCTTCGCGATGTATATAGATGTCTTCTTGGTGAAGCACTATACGTCCTTATTGGACGGGACGTACTCCTTCTTCCACGTATCACATCTAATCGAGCCGTTGCTTCAATTCGACCATAATCATTTTCAACCGTTATTCTATAGAGTCCAGCGTCTTCATAGGTGACCTCCTCTATTTCTAGTAGACGCAAGTCATCTCGCTCTTTAATTGTTATTCTCGCTGAGGGACTGACCACAGTTCCGTTCTTATCCCATGTCGACCACGGGATAGGATGGCCACTAACGGCGCACTGGAAGCGCACAGTTTCACCTTCTTCAACAATTTTATTATGAGGTATAGCTAGAAATTTGGGTGCAGCGAATTTGCGCTTCTTCGGTGTTATGTCTATACTTGTGTTACGATAGGACAAAGTTAGTGGTGATATGCTACGAATCGGAGTTGTTCTGGGCGTTGAACGTGGAGTGGAGTGAGCCGACAGGAAGCCAGGCGGTCGTGCCAATTGTGTGCTTAAGAAATTCTCCTTTTCTTCCGGTACGTCTACAATAATGCATGCCGTTGAGTAGGCTCGACCAACACTATTGGACGCCACGCATGTGTATTCACCCTCATCTTCTGGATATATCCTTTGAATTGCAAGTGTTGCACGTGAACCATCGTATGTTGTGAGAAAATCATTTTGCATAGTCAGAACACGCCCGTCTTTCTCCCATATTATAATGGGTTCGGGGACGCCGGTTACATGGCACTCTAGCGTTACAGAGTCTCCATCGCAGCAACGAACGTCCTTTAACTGCCGTGATATCGATGGTAGGGTCTCAATATTTCTGAAAATTAAATTGAAGTTTATTATTAAAATAAAAACTAGTAAGTACAAATAAGATCTTACCCGTGTATAACGGTTCCTTTCTCCATGCTTGATAATTCTGGTTTAAAAGAGATAAACAAGTCAGTAAAATACAAAAATTCTTTCAGTTCAGACAGGACGTACCCTTTGCATATATCTGTAATGAAATAATCGCTTTCACCTCTCCATGGCAATTTTTCGCAATAACAGTATACGTTCCGGTGAAGTCTAGTTTAGCGCGAGGTATGATGAGTCTATATTCTGGGCCATCACCTACTCGTCGGAAATGTGGTGCGTCCTTGTAATAATCAGGCTGAAAAGATATCAAAAATAAGAATAAAAAAATCATTCTAATATTGCATTCTAAGCAATTTGAAAAATGGGATTCATAAAAGCGGCACATATAGTACATCTGTGTCGGAACAAAAATGTAGCTTTAAACTTCTTTTTAGCAATAAAAAAGGATCCACCCCCGGCCCTTTGGATGAAATTCAGGTGTAGCCGCGTTTGTTGGTACAGCACAATGCAAAAACGATGATTTTTTTGCTTCATGGGAACAAACAAGCAACTGACAAAAAGTATTTTCAAGTGAAATTATCTGGAAAACCATTTAAGATACGGAAAAAGTATTTATAACAGTTTTTATACTTTTTTTTGTTATTTTGAATTTTGTTTTATACTACGTTTACGTTGAACTCGAAATCCTTTAGCTGCTCCGAAATCTCCAGAATGATAATACTTCACATACACGGAGCGATCCATCGCCCGATCGATCGGTCGATGGATCGGCACCAAATATCAGCTGATCGAAATTATATGGAACTGTCAAAAAAATCGTCAACGATAAGCGCATACACAGACCGATCCATCCGCCGATAGCGATATCGGGCGACGGATCGGCCGACCGATCGGTCTGTGTATGGCAATAAAACGTGCCATACACACACCGATCGAGACGCGGGTGAGATTTCGTTTGACATTAGCTAAGTTCATAACACACAGCGGAATTGCAACATGCTGTGGCAACAGTATCGAAGCAGCTTTGCAACACGTTTTTGTGTTCTTAACTGTACTCGTATCTAGTCATCCATCAACTGTCAAATTTCCAGTTCAAAAGTGACTATTAACGAAAAATCATATGAATACGACAGCGCGAATGTCATTTCAGGATTGCCATCATATGCTGGTCCTAGCCAGCAGAGAAATTTTTGTGATATAGAAAGTGACATTTTTCACAGCATGTTGTGTCTATCAAAAACTCAGTGAAGAGAGTTCATAAAACAAATTGGAAACAGTATGCCGATGTTTGTGTGTTATGAACTTAACCATTAAAAAAGATTGAATTTCGATCATAGGTCAACGGCTGACAAGCATCCGTTATTTTTTTTTTATCATACATTTGTTTAACATTTTTAACTTACAACTGTTATCGGCATTGAAAATGAATTGTATTGGCGTTGGGAATTTTGAACATTTATATTGACATGTGGGGCATTCCCGTATCACATCAGGATTTCAATCGCGACTTCAGAAGGATTTCATGGTGTCCTTCCAACATTTCGTTTGGTAATAAAATGTATGTGAATCTGTTTTGGGCGTAGAGATTCTTTGCCAACCCACGGTGATGACTGGACATTTGTCTCAACGTTGTATCCGTTACCCAACTCTCGTCTCCTATGATGATCCGCGCACATTTTTCCCAATTTCACACAAAATTTCACGTTTTATCGTTACTCTCGTAAATGGGACATTGCGCAAATCGACACGAAAATCAAAACATGTCGCTCTCAAATATAAATATCTCGAAAACTTAGCGAGATTTAAACAATCCGTAAACAGTCAATTCCACGGAAGGTAATGATAATTGCATTGCTGATGCTGTCACTCGCTCGTCGCGGCAACGATCCATCGATATGTAATTAAAAACCAGAATTTCTTCACTCGATTTTCACTCGTCGCCTGGGGTTCGAGGATATTATATGAGATAATCAAGTGAACGACAAAGGCTGGGTTCAGAAGGTACCGAGCAATCGGAACTGCTCGCGAGCAGTTTCTCAACTTCTCGGTTATGCAGTCTGCGTCTGCTGAACGCTACTCACACACTCTTTATATGCAAGTCAAGGAGAAAGAAGAAGAAGAAAAACATGAGCAGAAATATTTCGTGCTCGGTGTTCATTTGATCGTGATCACTTGAGCAATAGTTGGTCGGTATCCTCTGAACCCAGCCAAAGGTATGAATATCAGCCTCAATTATATTGTACAGCGTAAACGTAATTTGCATTGTACAAACAAAGATTGTATATTGATGCACCTTAACTGGAGTCATCATGGCGTATAATTCATTCAATTACCATAAATGTACTAGGCACTCCGTGATTACTGCGACTACCATGTTGGCAATGCTACAGATATACTCGTATATAACAATGATTTTCCCTGACCAATAATTCTTTCTATCTACCCCATATTAGTACATTTCTGTTAATATTAATTTCTAAAAAATGCATTCATAAACAAGTATTTATATTTATTCAATTGTTCCAAATCAATCTTTTTTCGAGCAACTGTCTCAACAAAAATTGTTCTAAAAAAAATTTCCTTAAATTTAATTTTTAAATCACAGTTGCTCTGACTTCATGACTGCTTAAGCAGCCATTATACAGTCAAATATTTGACTACTTTTTGAGTAAAATTTTTGACTAATAGTGTATTAGCACCAATTTTTTGATTCCAAGTTTGACAATAAGCACATTAATTCGTATTTTATGATAGTAACCAATTTGATATCAAAAATTTGTATGCCAAATGCGACAAACTGTTCTGACTGTGGAATGGCCGTTTTAGAGCACTTCATTTTCAAAGCAGTGATGGGGATGTGAGTGATCATTGATCTCGACGCACGGACTGCTCTAATTCCATTAATGTTTACCATATTAATGTATTCGCAATTTATTTGCTTGGCGAGAAAGTGAAAATTTCGATATGTTCGGAGTATGGTTCAAACCTGATACATCCTACCACGTCCTTAAAAGTCGCCACAGGCTATCGAACCGAACGGTTCGTGACCACCATCGAACCAAGTCAACTTCATAGAACGTTTCTAGTCATTTCTACCGTTCGATGAACGTTGACGTGATTCGACAGTGGTCACAAACTTCGGCTCGATTGTCTGTGGCGACCTAAATGCAACATTAGAGTTAGAACCTTCAATATTATTGGTTGCGCTCATAATTACATGTAGTGCAGTGTAATTATGAGCGCAATCAATAATATTGAAGGTTAAAAATATATTTTGTTGAAATATTGCAGATGTAGGGGCTGCTTTATGGTGAGAGTCAGGCAAAAATGCTATATGGGTCAACCTCTATTCCACTGGTTCTCAAAGTGTGGGTGGCGACCTCCTGGGGGATTGCAAAGATATTGGGGTTTTTCAATAGGGACGACGCATTTTATTTTTGACATTTCTCGAGTAGGATGTTGCATATTTAAAGTTTTGGTCTCACCGATATGTCTGGACAAGCTCGGTCTTTTTTTTTTTTTTTTTTTTTTAAATATTTTGGAAACAGCTAACCCCAGTACATTTTTTTCGACAAAAATTAAGATCTGTAACAATTCTTGTTCTTCTATAGTTTTGGAGACAATCTCAAATGAAAAAGAGTATTTTTCGTACTGATTCTCTCTTTCAAAAACCAAAAATTAATTATTTGGAAAAGTTTTGAAGTTTCTGAGAGCGCTTCTTGGACACTTTTGAACGTACAGAGCTGATAAACGAATTTAATAGTCTGGAATAAAGTGAAGTTTTTTTTTAGAAGAGAGACATTGAGAGACTTTTGAGAGACATTGAGTAATGTTTCTATTGGTTATTGCCATTTCCTATAGGTAACTATTGTCCCTACAAACGTTCAGTGTCTCTCTAATTAAAGCTAATTAAATTACATACATCACGAAACCAAGATTTTTCATTTCTCAACGGAAATTTCCCCATTTTTGAGGCCATTTCTCTGAAAAAACAGCACGTCCAGTACGAAGATGGTTTTCATATTAAATATTATGGTATTCTGATGCTGCTTGAAGTTAATTTGGCATTTTCCTAGGACTATACTTAATGTTCCCTGAAGGGGAAGGGAAAGGGAAACCCCATAAAGATATGCATAAAAAATTGCTAGCACCACTTTTTGGTATTGTGAATCTATAATTGGATAGGGTGGTCGCGTGCCTAAGGGTGTCGCGACGGCAGAAAAATTGAGAACCCCTGCTCTATTCAATATCCGAAAAGCCGGAATTGATGTTCATCTTACGTAGAACGTAAAGAGAGGTACACCTTTCTTTTGTCAGCCATTCGGAAATTCACGAACAGATTAATACCATATCCGGATCTACGACAATCTTTACAACTTATGTGATATCTCCTTCTTCATTCTTTGCGTTGGACTATTTTGTTTTAATATACTCGTATATATAGTATTATTACTACAAAATGCATTCATCAGATTTATCCAGTCGAATTAACGTCTGCCGCTTGTCGCCATGTTGCAGGCAGCAGGCATCGCTCTAACATATGTGTTCGGTACGTTTTCTTTTTCAGAAAATAATACAAAACGTACGTATTAATGTCCATTGTACAATGGAAACGGAAAACTCGATTACCTAGTATGTCGCGCTAAGCGATATTTAATACGTTTTTCCACTTGGCAAGTAGACGCAGATTTGGTCAAGGTCAGCCTCGCAAAACGCCAGGTAGGGAATGAGTATATATCACTATATGTACGTATGCATAGTGGTGGACATAAAACTTGATACAAAGAAAAAACAGAAAATCAACATGGAGGTTTTTACTTTTGTAAAGCGCATTTCTTTCCATTCTGTCTCTTGAATAATTCCCCACATTAGATTTCGTATCCACCTGAAGACACAAGGGAACTCTCAGGGTAAAGGCTGGTACTAACCTTTTCATGCGAAAATTTTGCATCTCTCCCACGAATGGACAGTGGAAACTTGCATACAGCACATACTCGCGACGCTCTACACGACACTTGAACTTCCCCTTCTCACTCAAAAGAGAGCGATCACCATTATGATGACCGCTTTTAATGCGATTGTATTCGCATGGAAATTGCTTACAACGGGTTGGATAATTTTTCCTATCTGTGCGGTTTCGTGTGAAATATTTTAGTACCGTGGTAACGAAATTTTTTCGTGCGAGCCATATTTTTGATAGTTTTGGTATGATATATCGCACGAAAAACTGATCTAAGTACACTCTAAAAAGTGAACTTAAATTTCCTCTCAATTTCGATTAATTTTACTTATTTTTCCGCTCATATACACAACAATTGATATTTAAACAAATTTTATGTTATGTCTAAAAAAATAGGTAAATTACACTAAAACTGGTGTAAAATTTGAAATGATGTATTTTTTATGTACTTTTACAGCGTCATACCGAAAACAGCTTTGTGTAAATACTTTTAACCGTTAATGTATCGACTATCATTTTGCCGGTCACACGTAAACGCACTTCATCGACTGTACTGTACAGGTAATGCCCAAATCGGAGTGACTCAGATGATTGATGAAGTCACAGCCTCGTACGACCGTGTTTTGTAAGAGCGAAATTCACTCTCAGACATTCGTTTATTTTGGAAGTTCCCATCACCCATAGCAAAAATATTTGCTTGATGCAAGTGTTATTTCACGTCTCATTTGAACATACAAAAGACTATGGTTTCACCACTTTCATTTGAACGTTGTTTTCAAAGGTACGAATTCCGATTGAGTAAGAGGGTTTTGTAGATACAAATGAACGATATGATATCTGATCAATTTTGCTGATATACTCTAGTCAATAAGACTTTCAACACAGAAATGTCGGTAACACAAAAATGATCTATGGGGTTCTGTTTGGACTAGTTAGGAGGTAACCATACTAAAATTATTGTATCTTGGACAGGTGGCAGGTTTGAACCATTCAAAAATTCCCTTGAAATTACGAATTGCAATTTGTAGTTATACCCCAGGTGACGAGTGAAAAAATTTAAAAAAAATTTGAAGACTGTATGATTGTTGGTTGGTACTCATACTGAAAGTCATTCCTTGCCGTGCGGGAAGGGGGGAGAGGTGAAATGGAATTTTTTTAGTTTTATACTTTTATCTCCGTAACTATTAGAGCCCGCGCAGACGGCAAACTTTCAAGTTCGCAGAAAAACTAAATAGTTTAGTTAGAAAATAGAACACACGGCGGTTGACGAAGAGCGAAGCAGACGTAATCATGACCATGAGGGAAAAGGACGTAAAATTATCTGAAGCTGGATAAGGGGAATGCAGTTATCATTATGGATAAGCAAGAACACGATGACGCGGTATTCGCAAAACTTCAAACAAGCAGCTTCTTTGAGCTAGGAATGGGAAATACCTACCGGTTATTCCAACAACCGGTATTTTCCATTTCGAATAACTGGTTATCTCCGGTACTACTTTTGTCCGGTTTTTTACCGGTACTACTTTCTAAATCCAATAACCGGGGGAAAATAACCGACATGCGAAAATGCTAACTTGTTTTTTCAAATCGTTCGACGCCAGAGAAGAAGAAAATTTCAGCCGTTTGTCCTTCTGATTCAAATTTAATGGGACCGTTTTTTTTACAATGGCTATTTAAAAAAAAAACGCATGCACCAACAAAAATATGCTTGAGCCCCATTATTGCCAGCCAAGCCATTATTTTAGCCAAGAAGTTAAGCACCACTTGGCTTACATTGGCGAACGTTCACCCTTACCTCAAAGGGCTGAGGTCATAAACAACTAAAATCCTTTTTGGTCATCACATAACTAGGAAGTGGCCAAGGGTGCTCCAGTGGAATCATTTCCAAATGAATTGAAACTCAATCTTCAGCAGCCGTTGCTTCATAGGGGAAGTGATCCTTTCAATTTTTGGGAGAAGAGCAATGCCTGCATGTCATTTATTGCACAAAAATATTTAGCTTTGATCGGGAGTTCCGTGGCCTCTAAACGACTGGTATCAACTTTAAATGATGTGGGTGGTATCTAATGAAAGGACCCGACAAACGGATCAACATATTAGCGAAAGAGTACACAGTTAAAAATCTCGGTATTTTTTTTAAACCTGGTCTTGGACTACCACCATTTTTAATAATTTTAATTCTATAATCTAAACCCTTCCAAAGTTTACTTCTATTTTAAACCAAATTCGTAATAAATTCTAATACAATTCAAAGTTTACTTCCATTTTAAAACAATTTGTAATAAATTCTAATACAATTCAAACCTTTTTGTGTTCTTTTTGTTCTCGCATTATTTTCTAATCTAAGTTTAATTAAAAGGTAAACCCCACAAAGTATATTTTTTAAAATAAGTCTCAAGTCTCACTATAACTACTCGCAGTCAGCTCAAAATATTATGCTGCGTGGCCGAGTGGTCTAGGTCGCAACTCTACAACACGGAGTTCACAGGTTCGATGCTGCGTCATGGCGAAAAAAGTTAAAGATTAGCTGGCTAGCCTGCGATGGGCTTAATAAAGGATTTGGAAGTTTAGAAAATTGAAAAAAAAAAAAATAATGGAGAAAAAACTTAGAGGAGTTAAAAAAAACACAGTAAAATTAATATTTTTTCATAGATTATAATATCTGTAGATTAAATTTTAAACCAACAATTTGATTAAAAAAATAATGCCAGAAAAGTTTAATATTTAAACCAGTGAAGTTTACGGAAGCAATTGTAATACTTTCATTTTATTAAAATCTAATACAATTTTGGTGTCGTCATATATGTAACCCGAATTAGCATTGATAATAGACCAGGATTTTTAACTGTGTATTTATGAATAGGCTGGATACCAACTATTGGCCCAAAGCTTGGTGATTTGTGAAAAGGGAGGATTTTGAGTTTGCGCTATTTTGTAGACCCTTTGGCATACATGTGTTTGGGAAGCAACTTTTCTTCAGTGCGACTCTTACTTATTTTGTAAGTCTAAAACGTGCCATACACACATCGATCGATCGGCCGATCCGTCGTCCGATATCAATATCGACCCATGGATCGGCCTGTGTATGCGCCTATTGTTGACGATTTTTTTGACTGTTCCATATAATTTTGATCTGCTGATATTTTGTAGCGATCCATCGGCCGATTTATCAGGTGACGGATCGTATAATGTATGGCGGCTATTACAATGAAGGCATAAGTTGCTCTCCGAACACATGTATGCCAAAGGATCTACAAAATAACGCAAGCTTGTCAATAATTATTAGCTTATTATTATTAAATAACCGGATAACCGGTTTTTCCCATAACCGGTAGATTGGGTCGGTTAAACCGAAGCGGTTAAACCGATGGCGAAAATAACCGGAACAACCGGACAACCGGTAGATTTTTCAATAACCGCCATCCCTACTTTGAGCTGTGATTCAATTCGATGCCAGCTGCTGTGAAACGAGTGGAGAAAACACTGAAAGATTGTAGCAGGGTGGAACATCCCGAACACCGCGGCACTACGAATGCCAAACCCATTGCTCCCTCGTAATAACGGTTTAGCGAAGAAGCAAAAGAGTTCGTGTGGAGATAAATACACAAGGCGGGCATATCGATTATAATATACGCTTTAACGGCCTTATTTCTAGAGACTGCAATTGAATTTCATTAATTTCCTGTATTTCACTATTTAATGGGATTTGGTGTCATTTGCACTCTTCTTAGCACCGCCGATAGTGTCTACGTTTATTTTGTCAAGTATCACCACTAGGGCTGAGAACAAAATTGCTACTTAAATTTAAAATGAAACAAGCAAAAGTCTGTTTCGATTGTCGACCATCTGTTTTATTACATGTTAAGGCCATGCTATGCAACTGCCTGGCCTAGCTTATGTATTTATTTATTTATTTGTATTTTTTTGTTATCAATTCCAACCGCGTGTCATTTACGATACTGTTCAATTAGTAGAATCTTAATTGGGTTTACGTATGGTACTCGTACTGATGAAAAAAAATAAAATAAATCGAATAAACGTTTGTTATAAACTATTGCTGCTGACAATAGCAAAACATGTGAGAACAATTCTTAACTATTAGTTAGTATATTAAAATTGGAGGCATTTTGGTTGCTATAACAAGCAAACAACTAATTGTAATGGCAATCAGAAAGTAGTTGCATTCAGAATTGCTATGCAACTCAAGCCTGTCCCCTTTGATTTAAATCAAAACAGACATCAACCATTATGCATAAATTAACTATTGACTATTTAGAGACATAAAACCCGTTGAAACTTGCCCACCTTATTTGTAGATTTATTATAAGAATTACCGGAAGATAGTTTGGGGAACAATCAGAAATAATATTATATGGTAAACACAATATACATGACGCCTATTCAAATTTCTATTGGCTACTTACTACTCACTAACACGCGATTAGCTATTTCCGTTTATAATAAATAGGAAAAAATCAACGTCTTTCCCATAAAAGACAACTTGTCTCAGAGAAAACCTTTCAGTATAGACTGCCCTACTGCAGTTTGAATTGTCTTCATTCGTTAACTTAAATTCGCGATGTTTGAAAACTACTACTATTCACTAAAATTGCCGATCACAGAACACTTTGGCACAGGCCTTTTTATCTAACATAATGTTTTTGTGTCATGTATTCGTACAAAGGGTTTTCTTGTTGAGTCACTGTAACTAAAAAAACGCACTGCATGTATATTATCAACTTAATTTTTAAATAGTATTTCTATAACTCGTAAGTAGTACGATTTTAATGTTGCCCCGATAGTATTCGTATAGTACTCGCTCTATTATTAAAATTTATTATAGTCGAATGAAGCCCCTGAAAACGGTCTTGGGGAGACTGAATCAAATCGCAACTGTCGGCCTACTGCTGTAAAGTTTTAAGACGCACACATTCGGCTCGTATTTCTACTCTAGCGTTCGTCGCTCGTATGTAGCTATACACGAAAAATATAGCATGTACGAGTATGTACAAAAAATGAAAGCTAAGTTGTCTTTCTTTAAGATAGTACAGAGTACGTATGTAATATGTGCCTATTAGCTTTTTCTGTATGGATGGTTCCATTATCAAAAGAAGTCAAAAATAGCCCTCATATGTACTGGAAAAAGGTGAGATGTGTTTAAACTGTGAAGCTATACATCTATGAAGAACATTCTAAGACTTTCTTTCTGTCGAAACACGAAGTGCACCGCACATCACTATTGGCTCAAATGATTTTTTTTTGCGCAGAGAAAAACCAGTCCGAATGAGTGTAGTTTGTGTAAGTTAACTAAGACCCGCCATAGACTGTGCGATCCATCGTCAGATCGATCTGACGATGGATCGCCACAAAATATCTAACGGTCGAAATTATATGCAACTGTCAAAAAATCGTCAACGATAGTCACACACTGTGCGATCGATCTGACGATCACAGTATCGTCAGATCGATCTGACGACGGATTGCATCGTATATGGGGGCTATTCGATTAGCTTCTTCTTTAGGCGAATCATCAACAACAGTTGAGACGCACACGCCTTCGCAGGATCGCGACGCGCAGAAATCACGTCACATCACGTTTGAACTTTCGGTGATACAGGCATTTCTGTATTTCACACAAACGCCACCTGTGCCATTCTATCCTGCGTCGCCTCACCAAGCTGCATCTAGGGCCGTATTTAAACCCATAGAAGCCCTAAGCACTTAAGGTTTGGTTGCCCTTACAAATCGGTTTTAACCGGTTTTTACACCTCAAGGTTCTAACCGATTTGAGTTCAATTCAGTACATTTTGTGGTTTCAAATTGTACGTGTCGGTAATGTACGAAGACCGCCTATTTGCAGTACTCTTGACTTTGTGAAAAAAGAAACCAATGGACTATGGTTTGGTATCGTACATCGGAAACCAACCCAACAGAAAAATTAAATAAATTAAAAGAACAATTTCTGGAAAAATTACGGAAAACTGATAAGAATCTTATCGAACACTGAAACGAAAGCGATACTGATATGATCGCCTACAAACTCCTTTAAAAAAACAATATATAATTCCAAGAGTGGAGCTCAACGTACAATTTACATTGCCTCCAATCAGTTATCAGCTAGGAAATCAGAATGTGTTAAATTAATTAAAATTGTATTCAGATGTCATTAATATCAATGCAAATGATGACTGATGATGAAAAGACAAACGCTCGGCTGAGGGGTGAAACGGAATTTTGAATAAATCAATATATTGAAGTACTTTTGTATTCTGCGTACTCGTATGATTCAATATTACTGCACCTTTCCTTCTTTTCTGATAAACCAGAAATGGAACGTCAATTAAGACCGAAAACGTATTAGAAATTTCTTTTCTTTTCTTTTTTTCTCTCAGTTTGAAGTTTTTCAATAATGGGCAGGACCGTCGAGAGAAAATCCGCGCCCGGGGCAATAGCTTGTTTTTAAGGTGGGTTCGGAATATACCCTACTAGCCAGTAACGTAGCTGGATTTTGTTTTTGAGGGGATCCAAACTTAAACTTTCAAAACCAGAGATTTTGGTAATGGCATTCCCAGGTACTAGGTGCATTTTTGGCGCTTTCCTACAGTATCATATTGTTTAGGTTAATACTACGCAATCTACATTATATATAGGTAGCTCTTCACCCTTGGAGCTGAGATTTAAAAAAAAAAAATTTTTTTTACCGATAACGTGTAAGTGTAAACCAAATCTCAACCTCAGAATTATTTCGTAGTTCCTGCTTGTGGTCCGTACTACTAGAAGAGGTAGAAGAAAAATTCAACCGGTAAAATTAGAGAATTTACGCTCACAGTTCTCGGGAAGTTGCCGAAAAAAATCGAAAGGTCCAAACAGTCAACAAGGGGTGAAAACTAAAGCAGCGAACTATCAGAGCGATATTTTGGTAAAGGTAGTGAGATCATTGAACGACACTCTGTTTAATGGACAAGATCAGCACACAAAGCTAAAATGAACCAGAGGTGGTGTGCCGACAATCTTCCTGACTTTATAGCCACTGAGGACTCGCCTTCTGAAAATCCCGATCTCAATCTGCTGGACTACCGCATGTGGAACTACTTAGAGGAGAGGGCCTGCAGCAAACCTCATATAAATTCGAGTTGCTTAAGGCCGATTTGATAAAAACAGCCGCTCCTATTTCCCAAATAGTGGTGCGTGCAGCGATCGATGAGTGGCCTGGATGATTGAAGAAGTGTGTAAAAGCCAAGGCTGGTCATTTCGAGTAACATGTAGCTTTTTTGTTCCTTATGTTACCACTACGTAGTATATCTGTACCGACCAAGCCGAGCCCGAACCGAGTAGGGACCGAGCCCGAGTACAATGGAAAATTGAAAACGGAAAGTAAATATTGTAATAGGAAGTTGTTGAATAAAACATATGTATTATAGTATCGAAATTTTAATAATCAATATTACGGGGCCTTCTCGAAGCTGTCGCTTTTTGTATAGTATTTAGAAGAATTCTTCTACTCCCATTCTTGAGAAACGATTGATTTGTATCTTTTTTTTACAAACCTGACCGAGATTTTTCTTCTCATCTTTCAAATTTCCGATTTCCCTTTAAAATCACGGGCCCGGGACGTTTCGCCCCTTCCATGATTATTTGCCTCATTTCGTTGCAACGGCCGGACATATTCGCAGAGTTGTCATATTACTACCCCCTACCTTTGAAAAGTCCAGGACACAAATTTCAGAAACATTCAATTGGCTTGACTCTCTATCATGCACATATTCGATGACAACAATCAGCTGGTCGACATGTGTTATGTTTGGTGTTAAATCATATCCAGGAAATGGAGTTCTCAACGATTGTCTTTGCAGTTAAAAGATCATCGTGAAGCCTCAGCCTGATCAAATTGCGTCGGGTTGCGGTGTAATAATACCATAGGAATAAGGAAAACTGCCCCAGCGGATCGCGTATCTATCGATACAGGAGCGAATCAAGGCTAAGGAAAAGG
The DNA here is from genome assembly GCA_964017055.1 of Chloromyia formosa. Lineage (NCBI taxonomy): Eukaryota > Metazoa > Arthropoda > Insecta > Diptera > Stratiomyidae > Chloromyia > Chloromyia formosa. The sequence goes on along the minus strand of OZ024818.1, from coordinate 2,871,924 downwards.
GTAGTAGGCAACCTTTTTAAATATATACAGTGTGAAATGAAGATTATGCTATAAAAGTACTAATATTAATTACAATTGACCTTTACAAACTAGTCGGTGTACTTGAGATTAAATACATATATCTAAAAAACATAATAGTAAGAACTTATAAAAACATAAGGACATTATGCACAGCTCCGACAAGAAATACTCGCTTAAATCGGCTTAATATTCCTATACCCTTCTGCCGAAAGACTCAAACACAAAGATATATAATTTCTATCGGTCCAAGAGCTTACAATATTATACCCGATTACATTAAACAGTCTCAATCCCCACTCGAATTCAAACTAAAAATTAAAAAATGGCTTCATAGTTTAAGTGTAGATGATCTAGAGGTTTTATTTCCGTTCTGTTAATCAGTAGAGTTTTTTTTTCACTCAAATAAACATTAATATTAAAGTATCCTACCAATAGAATTTTCCAAAATAATTATATAATTGTATAATTTCTAACACATTACTGCCAACCAAATGAATGTTATAGTGCTCCTCACTCAAGCTTATGGCTTATCAGGAGCTTCACATATTGTACAAATTTGAAATACTACTGTAAAATATAATATGATGTGAAATTGAACTAAATAAAATAAAATAAATATGACACCCCTCATGCCATTAATATTTTGTACTTACGTTCAAAAAGTCCCTGAGCCATATAACTTCCGGTTTAGGATCACCGACAACTTCGCACTGTATAATCACAGTGTCGCCTTCAAATGCTTGGCTTGAACGAGGCTTAGTAATAAACATGGGGTCTTTTGAATATCTGAAAATGTTAAATTATTACAATAATAATACTACGAATAGATAATCATATATGAAACTAACGGCAAGTTAGGGCCTTTTATTGCAGGAACAAGTTGTTTATCAATTTCAGCGTTCTCGGTATCCATGACCACTCGACAGCTGCTTTCGACTCGGCCAACAGCATTCGACGCTACACACGAATATATTCCTCCGTCGCGGGAATTAGCGTTTGCAATGATTAATTCAACGAACCCATCACGATCCAGGTTGGCAAGGATTCGTCGACTCGGACGGATACGTATACCATTACGAAGCCACGAAACGCCAACTGTCGGATAGGCTTCTACTTGGGCTGATAACCGAATTTCCTTGCCTTCGTCGAATACGTACACCGGATCTAACGGAGCGCTGAACTCCGGCATGATATAAGCACGTATGCCTTTATCCACTGTTAGTATACAATTACATGAAACTGAACCTAATTCATTTTTGGCCACCGCTGTGTATACGCCGCTATCGCCAAGGCATGTCGAGGCGATTTCCAAAGTGTTAAACTGACCATCGTCATATATTAAGTAGCGTTCACTATTTTCAATTTTTTCGCCGTCCCTATACCAAGTTAGATATGGTTCCGGCAGTCCCAAAACTTGACACGTTAGACGCACGGGATAGGTCACTTGAATTCGTCTATCGCGCAATCTCATCGTGAAGTGTGGAATCATATCCTCAACGAGTTGAACATCACCATTGATGTACTTCTTCAGATTAGCATCGGCCTCATATATTAGAGGATCCGAGACAACCTGGAGACGGGCAAACGTTGACGCTTTACCTTGATTGTTTGTCGCCTCACAAGTGTAGCGACCTGAATCAATTTCAAAAACTTGACTTATCCTAAGCCTGCATGTTGATCCAATATGCATGACTGAAACCCGATCTGTCGATTCAATGGGATAGCCATCCTTAAACCATTCCACATCAGGTTTCGGAGTTCCACGAACCACACACTCCAACACGCATTCGTTATTGATCAACGCCTTTCGCTGTCCCGGCAACAATTTAGTGAACTCGGGCAGTAAAGGTGAACCGCCTACCAGAATAGGTTTTGATGTTTGTGTTGATTTGCCCCATCCATACCGGTTACGTGGCGTCACGCGGAAGTGATATTCGCAACCAGACTTGAGATTGAAAGCGTCGAATCCATTTATCGGTGTCATCCCCACTTCCTTCCAAACGGCGCCGCCATCCTTTCCAACCAACCATGCTTCCACCTTGTACGCCACCACCGGTGCCGAGTCTTGTGTTTCAGGTTTCGCCCACGATAGGCTAACATGATTTCTTCCGACATCCACTGCAACTGGTTCCGATGGAATATATCCAGGGGGATCTGGAATATTGGAAGGAAGAATAAATTACTAAAAAGGATATACACAGCATTTTTATTAATATTCTAGGTTAATATAATATATTATTAATTTATCAAATACGCGTCTAATTTGAATAGGTAATTTTTTTGAGGCCAAGCTAAATTCTTGCGTCACGTCACGCATGGGGTGTCAGAAAACAGAAAATTAAAATTCGGAAACCGGAAACCGGAGTTCTGGAATTCGTATTTTAAAATAGAAAATTAGAGGTGGAATATTAAAAATTAAAAACTAAAAATTGAGAGTGGAAAATCGGAAAATTTTAAATGTTTGAGCATTTTCGCTGGTCCTTTTATCCTTTTTCAGCTTTCAAGCTTTCATTGATTATTTTGAAAACTATGGTTTCTACAAAAAAAAAATGTCCCAGGGCCGAATCAAAGTACATAAAATTTCCTGCAAAATTATATATTATACCCTAGACTAGGGGTCGGCAAACTCCGGCCCGCCTCTGATAAACATCCGACCCGCGAGTTAAAATAATACCAACGTTCGTGTTCAAGTTCGAGATCGACAGTGGGTGGTGACACTTAGATCATCAATGCAATTGGTTGTCTGACCACTCCGGTAAGCAGTTAGTTACGTTTCGAGTTTGCAGGTCCGTTGAATCAAAAATTCAATGATCTGACCTTTTTCAGAAAAAGTTTGCTGACCCCTGCCCTAGACCATAAAATTGTATATTATACTCTGACTAAAGCATAAAATAATATTTGGTCTATTGATTTCTTCACATGGAAAAACCACACGATAGTTGCCGATAGAATACAGTTACAAACCTGCCAATAACGCACCACCTAATAAAAGCAGGCAGATCAAATTCGGGTGGATGACTTCCTAGGACCTTACTATTCACTCATTTGCCCTAATCCCTTGTGGGGCATAGCGCGTCAACTGTTCCATGTGGCCCAGTTACGTTTCATTGGCATAAACTGATTTCGGAGAATGCAGTTGCCAGCATGCACCTCCTGCACATACTACTACTTTGCCTTAACCCCTAGCGGGGCATAGCGCGTCAACTACTCCTGCGCGCCATCGTACTCTGTTCTGGGCAATGGGGCGCAACTCCCCAAAAGACTTACCCAATACCTGACACTCCTTTGCCACAGATCGACGCCATGTGATTCGAGGACCCCCACTTGGTCGGCCTTGGTTGGAAATGGGGTTCCATTTCATGGCATGCAAAGCAATGCAGTTATCACTCTTCCGCAATGTGTGACCTATCCACTGCCATTTTCGCCTGCGTATCAATTCGTCGATTGGCATCTGACCCGTACGCCGACTTATGTAGCTCTTCATTTGATATTGTTTCGGGCAAGAAAATTCTTAAAATTCGACGAAGACATGAGTTGACGAAAACTTGCAGCTTTCTGGTAACTCCGACGGAAACTTTCCATGTACTGCTCCCATACAAAAGCACTGATAGTACCAGGGAGCGAAACAGGCCCTGCTTGGTCTTGATGCTGAGATAACTGCTCTGCCAGATTTTGGACAGCATGCCGTATGCGCGTTTAGCCTGGTTGATACGACGAGCGATGTCCTGCTCGTACCACCATTTTCGGCAACGATGCTACCCAGGTAGACGAAGTTGTCCACCTTCTCCACAGGCTGCCCATTAATATTGATGGCAATAGGTGTCGGATTTCTTTTTCGCAACGGCGGGCTAAGAACCTTGGTCTTGTTGGTATTAATCTTTAGCCCAACCTTGCTTGCCTCCCTCTCGAGATCTAACGCCATTGCGGACAGATCCATGATTTTGTGGGAGAGTAGGCATATGTCGTCCGCGTAGTCAAGATGTTGTAGATAAGATGTCAAAGTCCATTGAATTCCTCTGTCGAGTCCGGATAGGGCTGCATGCAACACATCGCCGATCACAATGAGGAATAGGATCGGTGAGAGGATGCACCCCTGCCGAACTCCACTGCGAATCTCAAAGTCCCCCGACACCCTACCTTTATGCAGAACGCGACATTTCGCGCCGTCATAGGTTGCCTTAATAATAGCCACAAGCTTCTCAGGGATGCCTCTCCTACGCAAGGCCGCCCATATAGAATCCCGGTTCACACTATCGAAAGCCTTTTCGAAATCGATGAAAAGTAAGTGAAGCGGAGAATCGTATTCAGCGCATTGCTCGATGATGATGATGGCCACGAACGTCGTCGTGGACGGGATTCGAACGGACCTTACTACACTCCTCAGTAAAAATTAGCTCAATCTTCCCATACAAAGTGCCCCAAACTAATTTATTTATTTTTAGTTTAGACATCGAACTAAGAGGGAAACAAATTATGAAGTTTAGAAATTTGACACAATTGATAAGAACAGTTCTCTGGAAAGTCCCCGTAGATAGAGGGTCTGGAAGTGTCGGAAAAAAGGAATCAAAGGCTCTTTCTTCAAGTTTTCCTCGAATATTTCGGCCGTTTTCCTTAAAATCGAACATAAATATGGGAAAAAATGGTATAGCTTTGAAATTTGACACGATTGATAAGAACAGTCCTCTGAATATATGCTCCTAGTTCCCCGTGAATAAGTGAAATGGATGTTGTGCAGTGTGCTGAGAAATGGTGCTCGAAGAAGTTCCTGGAAATGGGCGCCACCGAGCGGAGGAAAGGCTTTGGACGATCAAGAAAAAAATGACCCCAGTTGACCCCATTATTACCGTTACAAAGAAATCCGAACTGATTCAAAATTTCATCTGGCCTTAGGAACGGGCTAGTTTTGGCAACGGGTATGCAAATCTCAACAAGTTTGATGAGAAAAATGCTGGCGAAAGCTGGCATACGTTCATGGAAGCCAGTCGGTAAGCCAGACTTTACGTTAAAACATTAAGCTAAAACGTTTGAAATGGGCTCAGGAGCATGTCTCATAGATTTTGAAGATGGAGCACATTGCAATAATTCCGGGATAATTGAAATTTAAGCAACGTATTGACGGCGGAAGATTTTGTTACCGGCGAAAAATTTGAGGAAAGCCGATGGCTGGGAATGCCTAACGAGCAAAGCTCCAATTCATTTTCAAGTATTTGAAAGTAAACTGCTGCTGCTACTTTTGAGCCGGGGAAGCATATTCCACCACCTGCGTGACCAAAAAAAAAAAAAAATCGCCACTCCTTAAACCCTTCAGATTTTGGAAAAAAAACTTCGAAGGCATTGAGCGTTTCTCGAGGTTACCGCCGCACGCAGATTCCTCAGTCGCCAACGTGTTGCTTAAATATGGACACATAAAAAAATATGGCAATGTTTCACATCTTCTGAGTTCATATCAAATGCTCCTGACCCCATTTCAAACATTTTAGCCTGATTTTTTAACGGAAAGTTTGGCTTATGGACTGGTTCCAACATACGTAATCCAGCTTTCACAAGCTTTTTTTCTCAACAAACTTGATGAGATTTGCAACACGTTGCTAGAACTAGGTTTTTTCTAAAGTCAGATGATGTTCTCAATCAGTTCGGATGGCTTTTTAACGGTAAGAAGCGATCTACAACGGGGTCGGTTTTTTCCTGATCGTTTAAAGCCTTTCTTCCGCTCGGAGGGGCCCATTTCCCGAAATTTCTACGAGTATCATTGCACATTGGATGGATTTGGCGCGAGACAATCGAACTATTTACGAAAGAAGTGAAAAACTGGATGTTCCTCAGCAGTTTTTCACTTCTTTCGTAAATAGTTCGATTGTCTCGCGCCAAATCCACATTATGCTTTTGCTTTTCGCACTTTTTCCTATTTTTTCACCCAAACTGCACTTTTCTGCTATTACGCTATTATCACCAACTAAGTGAACTTCTTTGGAAACTTTTCACTATTCCTAGACAGGATACATGTAATTTCCTGTAACCTGAGTCAATAAAACACAGTAACTCTAACTATGTACTTTGGAGAACTTTTGCGATAAAGAGAATAAAATAGTTTGAGCAACTTTTTTTTAATCAGCACTGTCGTCTGTACGAGTAGTCACAGTCTGACGTTGAAAATCGTAGAATCGTTTTTTTTTTTTTCAAGCGGAAATCAACTTCAGCGATTCGATTTTCATTGTAATGCTTGGCAGGGGAAACCGCAGTAAAATCCACGATGGCATGCGTGTACGGCTAGTCCAGATCAGCAGTCCCATTGTTTTTTTAGCTAACGTTAGAGGGACACGTTCTGTTCTTTACATGCCTGCTACCGTGATTCCGTTTTAATGAAAAAAAAATATATCTAAAACGTCCTGTTTGTAACTAAACAGCTGAGTGCCTTTTTTTCATCTTTTTAGTACAACTTTTCGTAACACTTTTGACACTCTGAGCAATCTGAGAAAGTTATTTCATTCTAAAGCCTAGTATTGTGTTTTGTGAAACGAAATGTAACGGAAATTCTCCTACGAAATAGAGCGAAATAATTCCGCTGTGAACAATGTAGATGTATGATAAATGCTTTGATCGCACTTATAAAATTTACATTTCCATGGTATCACGAAAAAAAGCAAAATATTTGCATTGACTTGATAAGTTTTTTCGGCTCATGAAAATGTCAATAATCGGGATTAAAATATTCACATGGCGAACGGTGGTGTTCGCTTCAAATACTCGACGGACCACTGCTTTTGCAGATTCAAAAGCAAACTCTTAGCACTCAATTAACTTTAACAAACTTTAATTTTATTAATTCCACAATTTCTAATATGTACAAATTTGACTATAACCGCACTATTCGAACTCTATCCAACAAGTGCCTTCTAAGAACGGCGAAAACAAGAATTTAACCAACTGTCCATTCGTGACGTAGTGTACAGTAATGGTTTATGGAACCAATTGTGCATTTCGAATCTACATTATACTATAAATGATTTAAAGATAACATTGGAATACACATAAAGTTAAATATAAAAAAGATAGTGCTGCTGCGAGGATTTGATCCCAGTACCTCCTGGGCGTGGAGCCTATACGCTACCCATTAGGCTGATGAGCCCGATGTCGTGGAGTAAGATGGTTGTGTATACGTATTAGTACGTTTGTGTGTCGTGACTACAAATGTTTCCATTCTCAGGGCGTGGATCGATCCTGAACATTCTGCCCCCGCTGAGATGTTAATCTCAGAAAATTTGGCGTTGCAGTTGTTGTGTGGCCGAAATGACATCTTCTTATCTAGGAGACAAAATATCAATTAATCTGGAATGGCATTTCAACTCTAATCCTAAATTGATACTAATTGATCGTATTAGTCCTGACAGCATCTATGAGGTGGCGAAGCGAGGTACCGCGGCATTTCCGCCTTGCAAGCAAATGCTTCGCCCTGGAACACGAGACGATTTACAGCGCGTCTCACTCGCTGACTACGACGAATGCTAACACGTTCTAATTGGTTTTAAAACAATTGTTATACAATGGTATTATGAATTGTCTATGGTTGTGGTATCTAGGTTCTATGTGAGTGTTTTCTAGATCTGGATTCTAAGTGATTTCAAATTTCAAAGTTTCTGGTTGGGATGTTTCGATTTGGTTCTATGGGCAATTTATTGACATGGTTGGACTGATTCTATGGGTAGCTTATGTGTATGTTTGAGTGGAATCTATGGGCAGTAGGGCAATTTTAGCGATCGGTCTTTTGTATGTAGCCTTCTGTGTTCTAACGGTTACTACTCGTACTAATCCATCTGGACCCATGTGACATTCCTCGATTCGACCAAGTGGCCATTTGTATGACGGCAGCTTTTCATCCTTCACTAATACCAGATCCCCTGGGCGCATGTTCGAGCATTTCGTTGTCCATTTTGGCCGTTCTTGCAATCTGGCTAAATATTCGGTGGACCATTTTTTCCAAAACGTTTGAGAAATTCGTTGTATCAGCTGCCAGCGGTCCAATCGGGATAATTTTTCATCACTAAGTTCATCCTCTGGTGCTGCGAGTAAGGCATCTCCAATTAAAAAATGTCCAGGAGTAAGAACGTTAAGGTCTGAAGGATCATTCGTTAAGGGGCACAGTGGTCTTGAATTCAGACATGCCTCAATTCGTACAAGAACAGTAGAGAGCTCTTCATAGGTGAGACATGCATTTCCGGTCGTTCTTCGCAGGTGATATTTTACTGATTTGACACCAGCTTCCCACAGTCCACCGAAATGTGGTGATGCTGGCGGATTGAAATGCCATGAAATCGCTTCGTTTGATAAATTTTCGGCTGATCTCTGATTTCTCTTGGCAATCTTGTGCAATTCAGTGTTCGCACCAACGAAATTAGTGCCGCAGTCACTGTAGATGTTACGACACATCCCTCGTCGACCCACAAATCTCCGAAATGCTGCTAGAAATGCTTGCGTTGACTGATCGCTGACTAATTCGAGATGTATTGCTTTGACTGTTAGACAGATAAAAACGGCCACGTAGCCTTTCGTTGTTCTGAATCCTCGTCCCTTTCCGGTGCGAATTTCGATGGGTCCACAATAGTCTATTCCAGTATTCGTAAATGGCCGGGATGGGTTTACTCGTGGGCTTGGTAGATTACCCATAAGCTGAGTACAGGTTTTGGCCTTTTGTTTATAACAAATAACGCATTTCTGTATAAATTGACTAATACCTCGTCTAGCATCGATAATCCAATATTTGCTTCGAATTGTGCTCATAGTTAACTGAATTCCACCATGTAATGTTATCCAATGATATTTCTTGATTAATAAAGTTGTGAGGGGTCCTTGCTTTGGTATAATTATCGGATGTTTGTTGTCGAATGATAGCTCTGCATTTTGTAATCGTCCTCCCACGCGTAGGATTCCATCATCGTCCAACCAAGGATTCAATTTCAGAATTTTGCTTTCCTTGTTAAGCCTTTTTCCCTTTCTAATTAGTCCAATTTCCTCCGCAAACACCTTGTGTTGAATGTACTTCATCCAAAATATTAGTGCATTATCCAGCTCTTGTGTAGTAAGGAACGGTTCAACTGTGCGTCTGTCTTTGACTAGTGCGATAAATCTAAAGCAATATGCTGATATTCGGATTAAACGAGACAGTGATGAGTATCTGGATAGCAGGATTTCCTTTTCTTCGTCCTCTGGCGTTGCTGTTAAAGTCGATATGACAGCCTTCTTTCGGAGTTCTTCATCGCAAGATTCAATTTTATCTCGTGGAATGGTTGGCCAATTTTCCTTGGGACCTGTCAACCACGTGGGTCCATTCCACCATAATTGAATACTTTCAATAAATTTTGGTGTTACTCCCCTAGATGCGACGTCAGCTGGATTTTCTTTCGATGGGACATAACGCCATGTTATGTTTCCAACAGTTTCGAATACTTTTGTGGTTCGATTAGCAACAAATACTGTCCAACGAGTAGGATTTCCTTTCAACCAGGCTAAAACAATTGTTGAATCAGTCCAGAGATGAATGTTGGCATCCTTTATTTTTATGATATTCCTAACCTTCTGCATTAATTTTGCCAGTAGCACAGCTCCACATAATTCCAGCCGAGGGATGGAAATGGTCTTCACAGGCGCTACTTTAGTTTTAGCGATGACTAAGTTCGTTCTGGATGGAGTTGCATGAACAATCAAGTATATAACGGCAGCGTATGCGTCCTCCGAAGCATCACTGAAGCCGTGCAATTCAATGTCTTCATAATCATTCGGCGTTTGAAACCATCGTGGAATTCGTAATGACTTGAGCGATTGCAGCTCTAATCTAAAATTTTGCCATTGAATACACCTTTTGGGAGACACCGGTTCATCCCACTCTGCGCCTTCCAACCATAGTGATTTCATTATAATTTTTGCCGCTATCACAACTGGGGCAAGCCATCCTAATGGATCAAACAGGTGCGCAATATCTGATAGAATCTTTCGCTTTGTGATGACCGCATCTACATCGCGCAATGTAATGTTATAACTAAATTCATCTGTTTTAGGATGCCAATTGACTCCCAAGGTCTTAAATCCATGGTCCAAATTCAAATCAAATGTCAAATTGGATTCAAGATCTTCACTGGGAACGTCCTGAAGCAGCATATCATTATTAGCGATCCATTTCCGAAGCTTGAATCCCGCGGAGTTCAATAACGTCGTGACTTCGTTCCTACGATTTACGGTTTCTTCGTACGTGTTGCCGCCGGATAGTACATCATCAACATAGAATTCATCCAATATCGATCGAGAACCAAGCGGAAAATCCGCAGCTCCGTCTTCTGCCAGCTGGTGCAGAGTTCGGATCGCTAAAAATGGAGCACACGTCGTTCCAAAAGTTACCGTAGATAAGCAAAAATCTTCAACATCGTCGCTGGGATTCTTTCTCCAAAGTATTCGTTGGTATTCAGCATCATCCTTATGTATCCTTATTTGACGATACATTTTTTCGATGTCCGCAACGAATGCGTATTTCTTCAATCGCCATCGTAAAAGAGTCATTGCCATTTCGTTCTGAATAGAAGGTCCGGTCATCAATACATCATTCAACGACAGACCACTGTCGGTCTTTCTGGAAGCGTCAAACACGACTCGTACTTTAGTGGTGGAACTCTCCTTGAAGACTGCGTGATGAGGAAGGTAGTTTGCAACACAGGTTCTATGACTATATTCGTTTGTCTTGATGTCAATGTTGTCTTTAGCTTTGAACATATGACCCAATTCTTCATATTCCTCAATACATTTCTGGTATTGTTGACGCAATGACGGATTCTTTTGAAATCTTCGCTCCAATGCCATTAAGCTTGCCAGTGCCGTTTGTCTCGAAGCTCCCAAATTATACTTCGATGATACGTTTTTAAATGGAAGTCGTGTTGTGTATCGTCCATCGTTTCCACGAACTGTATTCTCCTTGAAAAAGTTTTCGCAATTTTCTTCTTCTTTTGTAGGTAATCTGCGACACTGGACTTCTTCGATGTTCCAGAATCGTTGTAATTGGTGACTGAGCGGGTCATCAATATCTTCTACTTTTGCCGAAAAACTCCCAACATGCTGCACCTTCTTAGATGAAACATCTCCCGAAATAATCCAGCCAAGCAAAGTGTGTTGAGCAACTGGACCCGATTCGCCCCTTCGCACGCCATTGAGGATAATCTTAGCATAGACATCAGCGCCAAGCAAAAAATCGATTTTTCCCGGAATATTAAATGTTGGATCAGCTAGTGTGATATTTTGCAAATGCCTCCAATTACTTGTAGTATAATTTTGTGCTGGTATAGAATTCGCTATTCGTTTCAATACATATGCTTCAATTTCGATGTTATTGTTTTCCGGTACATGGATTGTACATTGAGTTTTCCATTTTGATGTTCCATTCGCCAAACCTACCCCCACTATATTAACGGACACAGGATTACGCTTTAGTCCTAAATATTGTGCTACGTTTTCCGTGATGAAGTTGGCTTGCGAGCCTTGGTCTAGCAAAGCCCGAAAAAAGCCTTTTCGTCCGTTTGATGTTTCTAATTGAATTAATGCTGTAGCTAACAACACCTCCGTATTCGTTACTGCATTCAAAGTGTTGGTATGATTGTTTTCACTGGACGTGGATGGTTCAAAAGGAGCAGCCCCAATGTTTTGTGGAAATCTACTGTTTTCTATGTTTTCCTTGTGCAGTAATGTGTGATGACGTCGTTTGCAGATTATACATGAGTGAATACTTGGACATTGTGCTACCAGATGTCCTTTTCCTAAGCAATTTAAACATAAACCAATCCGTTTTACTGTGTTGAACCGATTTTCATGAGTTGCACTTTCAAATGTATTGCATTGTCTGATATTATGATTACCATTGCATACAACACAATTCAATAATCCTTCTGCATGAAATGATTGTCTCGTTTCGATACGTTTGGATTTGGGTTTGTCGTCCGACAAAGCCTCCAACGCCCGGAATCTATTTTCTAGAAATTTTACAATGGAGTTGTAGCTTGGAATCTCTGTTTGTTCTGACACAAATTGTTCCCATTGTTGTCGGGTTTGAGACGGCAATTTTTGCGTAATCCAATACGCGAGCATTGATTCCCAAAGATTGTCTATTTGCAAGTTCACAAGAGCCATAACAGCTTCTTGCGTTGAATCAATCAACTTTCGAATGCCGGTCGCTGTTTCAGCTGCAACTGGTTGACCAAATAATTTTTTAAATTGTGTATTGGCAAGAGCCCGCCTGTTCTCATATCGATGGGATAATAGTTGCCACGCAGTCAGATAATTCGCCTCCGTTATCCCGTATGGTCGTAGCAAAAGTTCCGCTTCCCCCGATACGCTAGCCTTCAAATAATGGAGCTTTTGAACATCAGATAACGTTTCTTGAGAATGCACAAGAGATACGAATAAATCTCGGAACGACATCCAATTTTCGTAATCACCAGAAAAATTTGGCAGAACTATTCTGGGCAATTTCAATTCTGCCAATGCGCTTGACCCTCCTAACCCGGTTCTAGACGAATTATTGCTCTCGTCTGGAACTTGGAAGTTTGAAAGAAGTTCTTCCAGTTCGGAGCTATAGTCGAAGTATATTTCTTCGAAATTATTGAGAACATCGTTTTCGAAGTAATCCACTTTCGTTTCGCCTTCAGCCCCAGTGAGGCTGCCCAATATTTCCTTGTGTATAGCCCTGAATTCGTTATACAGCTCTTCCAAAATTTCGGAGCGTTTTTTAACATATGAGGCCGTCTTTCTTGATTTGCTATCTCTTTTGAAGTTAGCATAAGCCTTATTTAATTGCGCAAGTCTTTGATTCTGACTGGCCATTAATTTCTTCATCCTGATCAGAAGTATATAAACCACAACCAATTACAATCCACCACCAAGTTAAATTCAAATTACTCACAAATTGCAACCTCACTTCAACCACTAATTTCACCAAATTCTTTTCTACGATCCGGCTCGACGGACCAAATGTTCGCTTCAAATACTCGACGGACCACTGCTTTTGCAGATTCAAAAGCAAACTCTTAGCACTCAATTAACTTTAACAAACTTTAATTTTATTAATTCCACAATTTCTAATATGTACAAATTTGACTATAACCGCACTATTCGAACTCTATCCAACAAGTGCCTTCTAAGAACGGCGAAAACAAGAATTTAACCAACTGTCCATTCGTGACGTAGTGTACAGTAATGGTTTATGGAACCAATTGTGCATTTCGAATCTACATTATACTATAAATGATTTAAAGATAACATTGGAATACACATAAAGTTAAATATAAAAAAGATAGTGCTGCTGCGAGGATTTGATCCCAGTACCTCCTGGGCGTGGAGCCTATACGCTACCCATTAGGCTGATGAGCCCGATGTCGTGGAGTAAGATGGTTGTGTATACGTATTAGTACGTTTGTGTGTCGTGACTACAAATGTTTCCATTCTCAGGGCGTGGATCGATCCTGAACAGGTGGAGTTGCAACATAATTGTGAGAACACCGACACGTCACACGCAGCTGAAAGAACATCGAAGAACTCGCGATCAATAACACCATTGGAGAGCTACGTCTGCGCTATATATAAAATAGCTCCCGGCGACTCTTAGGACACCTAAGGAAGAAACCCTTCCCCTAAGATTGGGTATGTAGGCTAGTAACCTGGGTACCTGAAATAAATTTACACTTGAAACATTAAACGAACCTCCGATACCACGGAACGATTCACCGGCAACGACTTTGGCTACAAACAACGGACCACGATCGGTTTTTGGAACGTTTGAACGATGTGGGGCGAGTGCAGTAGTACAAGGCTCACTGAAGTCACTGTGCGAAACAAGAAGGGTTGGATCGGGATCGACTTTATCGCCAAGCTCCCAAACAGTACTTCTCTGCTCTGGAAGTGAAGACGATAATTCATCTCGAATGGCAGGCGTCGGAATCCTGTTGACTAGGGATGCACGCCTATCTTTAATTGACTGGAAGTCTATCTTCGAACGTATTGTGACATACGTGGGGGGACACAAGGAATCCTGGATTTAACAATAAAAACGCGAAGCTCTTATATTTAATCGCTTTATTCACCAACTATCGCCTTCGGTTCTGACACAACCTCTCCTCGTAATACGCTTGCCCGACTCTCCCTCGCAACACGTCTCTCGCTTTTCGCTTGTTCGCTCGACTCCCCGACCGCACGTCGCTCGTCTGCTCCGACCGTTCGTGCATGTCACATTATCCCCTCATTAGCTCTGTTCGTCCCGAACAGATAACTCGTTTTCATCGTGAGTACGTGAGTCATTACCATGGTATCGAGCCAGACGATCGAAATGGACGATTTTCATTTTCACCCGTGGTTTTCCATCTTCTTGTATGCGGTATACTACATCGCTTAGGCGGTCCAGGACTCTGTAGGGACCTTCCCACTTGAGTTGGAGTTTCGGGAACAACCCCTTGCGACGACGGGGGTTATATAACCACACCAGATCGTTCAACTGGAATCCCGATGAATTTGCTTTCCCATCGTACCGCGTTTTCATTCGATCTGTATTAAGCTGCATCCGACTGCGTATCGTCTCGTGAATTGCGTCCCACCGTTTTCGTAGATCCGCTGATGCCTGCTGGTATTCTTTTTCACTCAGTTCAGCTGATCGGAGAAGACGTTGGACAAGCTGTTCCTTTCGTCCATTTATAGTCGGTAACTGCTTATGACACCCGGTGACTTCATCCAACGATGCTACGGAGGATATAAGGTGGCCACTACCGATCTCATCTCCTTTGTTCAACTTGATAGCAGTATCAGCCACGTTCAATATTCTCACAGGAACACGCCGGTTGTCCTCAATTTTAACCGAACTCCTGCCTAGCATAATATTTGATGGGCGTGCTGCTTCCGCCTGTTCGATGAGGCAACATCGATGTCCACTGGTATCCCCATCGATCTTGGCCCAGATAACATTCTCCGAAGCTGGTGGCATGCTCGCGTCTTCGTCGATCACTATCCTCATTTTAACGTCATCGGTAGCAGAAGTCGTCATCAACAATTCGACGTTCCTCCATTTCAGCAATCGTTCTCCCAAGTCCAGATGGAATCCATGACGGCTCAAGAAATCCATACCTAAGATGCATTCATCGGTAATTTCAGCAACTAGAAATTCATGTTGGAAAGTCAGTTCACCTAGTCGTATTTTGCGGCCAATTTCCCCAAGCACTCGGGTTGTTCCGCCTGTAACCGTTCGCAGGACGTACTTGCCGACGTTGGTAAGTCTCCAATTCTCCGCCCTATCCGTTCTGACAATAGACCTGGTCGCTCCGGTGTCGATGGTAAATAAGTAACTTCGGTGTTCAATTTGACCTTGTAAGCACAATTCGTTTCCTCCCCGATGTAATCGGGATATATCGATGATAGTACTGGGGGCGTTCGATTTACAAGCCCACTTCCACCCCGCGAAGTTAGGCTTCACTCGTTTCCCGTCTCAGCAGTGGAGGAAGAGCTATCCTTGTGCTGATTTTCTTGCCGTTTCCTTGCAGCGCATCCTTGGCAATATTGAACACGCGGTGGTTGGCGGCAGTCACGTCTCAAATGTCCCTTCTTACCGCAGTTTCAGCATGTTATGCCTCCCTCTGGGCGTGATTCTCCTCTGGCTCGTTGGCATATGCACTCGTCCATGACTTCTCGCACTTTGGTTTCAACACGCGAAGCATATTTGGCTGATTCGAAAGTCAGCCCATACGCCAAAGCATCTTTAAGCGTTCTTTTGTCAGCTAATAGCAGTGACTGATGAAGATCGTGATCCCTCAATGCCCGGATGAAAGTTTCCAGCGCCGTCTCATATCGATGTTCCGGATCTGATGTTGGATACGACAAGAGCGTTAATCTTTCGACGTCTTGCGCCAGTTGTTGGAGAGATTCGCCTGCTTTCTGGGACCTATTCCGCAGTTGTGATCGATATATTGGTCTCATATGCTCCTCACCATACCGCATGTCTAGAGCATTTACCAGTTGGTTGTAGCTTAATTGGTTTCCAGTTGAGACCCTTTGAAGAATTTCAGCCGCAGCTCCCCTCAGGCTTAGTATAAGTGCCGTCGCACGTTCTTGATCGGTCTATTGATTATTTAAGGCGGCCGCTTCAAACTGCATCTTATAAATGCCCCAGGGTAATTCACCGTCAAATATTGGAGCCTTAAAGCTTCGGGATCCAATAGGTATAACTGCAGCCGAAGCTCCGGCGACCACTTCCATTACCTCCGATTCATTCAACGGGTGGTCGATTTATGCTGACATAGCTACCATTTTGGCATTCATCTCCTGTCGCAAATCCTCCAATTTGCCACTCATTCGGACTTCCATTTGCTCGAGTCGGCTCTCAATTTGAGTGTGAAGAGTAACCGAAAACGTCTCAATGTCTTGCCGTTGCTGGTCCATTTTTGATAAAACTTCTTGCAAGACCACCATTATGGAACCAGCATACTCGCTGTTGGGTTTGTCGTCCACCACAAACTGAAAGGTGGCTGCATCATGCCCATCCTTTTCGATTGCCTCAACAAGACGGGCCATTAGTGCTACCCGGTTGCCATTTGTTGGGAGACTCCTCCTCTCCAACTCCTCCTTCATCTGGACGACCTTCAGATCCTCAATAGTAGGCATAGTGTAACAAGTTCACTTCTCCGCACACTACCCAAATCTGTCTGTCCAATTCGCTCCACCACGCACCGTACTTCTCCGACGACCAGTTCGTTTCTCCGCGTACCGCGCCACTCTATCCGTCCAATTCGCGCACCGTACTGCTCCCACGACTAGTTCGTTTCTTCGCGCACCGCACTACTCTGTCTGTCCAATTCGTTTCACCGCGCGCCGTACTGCTCCCACGACCAGTTCGTTTCTCTGCGCACCGCACTACTCTGTCTGACAATTTCACCACTTTCGTCGCTCGATTTTCTTGGCGATTCCACCAGGATCCCACTTCTGACACCAGTGTGACATACGTGGGGGGACACAAGGAATCCTGGATTTAACAATAAAAACGCGAAGCTCTTATATTTAATCGCTTTATTCACCAACTATCGCCTTCGGTTCTGACACAACCTCTCCTCGTAATACGCTTGCCCGACTCTCCCTCGCAACACGTCTCTCGCTTTTCGCTTGTACGCTCGACTCCCCGACCGCACGTCGCTCGTCTGCTCCGACCGTTCGTGCATGTCACAGTATCATTACAGCCACTTTTAAATCCAGGGTAAGAAACACTACAATAATTCAGTTTTACGCCCCGACTGAACCATCGGATCAATCGGCTAAGGGCGCCTTCTATCATCGACTCGGCGACACCTTCGACAAGCTGTGTGTATACAACACTGACGACGCGACGCGAAGTCTCAAGTGCCTTATACAACAAGTTACACTTAAAAACAAATTTGAAAATGCTGAATGATTTAATTTATTTGGAGCTTTTTCTGAATGACGACCACAAAGTGACCGGATTGGTGCTCCGTGGACATTGAAGGATCTTAAAGCACTTTTTCAGTAACTCCGATAAGACCCATGTCGCTTCAGCTAGAAATGCTAGTGCCACGATGCTTCTGAATTAGAATCTCGCTGGAACAAAATTCAATGGCATGGATGTAGGCTTAAAATACTCAGCGCCGGAGTGCCACAGCGGTTTAGATCACTCCAATGATCCAAGCACATTTTTTTTTAGCATATGGTATACTAAAGATTTAAGTAGGAACTGCTAATCTGGATGAATGACGACCACAAAGTGACCGGATTGGTGCTCCGTGGACATAGAAGGATCTTAAAGCACTTTTTCAGTAACTCCGATAAGACCCATGTCGCTTCAGCTAGAAATGCTAGTGCCACGATGCTTCTGAATTAGAATCTCGCTGGAACAAAATTCAATGGCATGGATGTAGGCTTAAAATACTCAGCGCCGGAGTGCCACAGCGGTTTAGATCACTCCAATGATCCAAGCACATTTTTTTTTAGCATATGGTATACTAAAGATTTAAGTAGGAACTGCTAATCTGGATGAATATTCCAACTGAAAATATAAATTGATTTAATTTTATCAAAATAAATTACGCGGACCGGATAAAAACCCGAGGCGGGCCGGAGTTCGTCGATCTCTGGTCTATGGTCTAGGATATATGTAATTTATCATATTGAAAAAAATTAAAATTTATTTAAAATTAATTTTTGTGGTTTTGTTTCGACTTTGGGACATTTTTTGTAGAATCCATAGTTTTCAAAATAATCAACGAGAACTGAAAAAAATGCCTTTGGCCTCCTCTTCCCTACACTTCCGGACCCCCTATCATCGGAGACTTTGGCGCACATATTCAGAGGACTGTCACTAACAATTGTGTAAAATTTCAAAACTATACGATTTTTTTCCTATTTTTCGTTGGTAGCCTGGACTAATAAGACATATCCATGTACCGATGTATCTACATGCAGTGTGGATACTTGTCACCAGTTTACTGAGGATTTGACCTTTTTGAGCTTATTAGGTCATAATTACTCTTGAAAAAATTTCCAGACTTCTTTTTTCTTATTTGTATAGAAAACAGTCTTAGAGGGTTAAGCATAAGTGTTTGATATTATCTAGTTAAATAAATAAAACAACAATCAAAATATTAATTAAGTCTCTCAATAATTATAATATATTTATTAAATCGTAAATAACAATAATGGTTATATTTCCCTATTTCAAACGAAAAAAAATCAACGTCAGCCTTTTTTTCCGTTTCGTTGCTCAGTACATATGAACAATTTGATAGTTCTATGCCTTGAGATTCGTTTAATATACACTTAGAGAAACCTCAAACATTATCCTTTTGTTAAGAAATATCCTGTGGCAAATTCTGTTTGCGTCAAGTCAGGAATCGATAACACAGACAAGAAAGAAAGTGAATGGTAAAATCATTTCACAAGGGGTAAATCGTAGACTAACACATGTGGGGGAAATCGCTTCAAGTAACAAAAGCACGTCTAATAAAATTTCGGTTCGACTTATATTCGAAGGTTTTTCGAAAATAATTCGCTAAATGATAATATTCTGAAAAAGTAAGAAGAATAATGTTTGATATTAATGACCGCTTTTTGCTTTTACTAAATATCGGGACGCCACGCTACGAATACGAACGGAAATAACCGAAATACACAAACACTGGATACAGATAGTGTTTGGTCACACGGGTCGTCTCGTTATCGACTCGTCTGCGACTCGAGTTCCATTTCCCAAGCAAATCGTTTCGCTTACGTATCGACCAATGGACGACCCGTGTGAGCATCTCCATGCATTTGCTTGGGAATTGGAGTTCAAATCGGAGACGAGCCGATTACGAGTCGATTAAGAGACGACCCGTGTGAGCAAACACTTACCCAGTATTACAGATTGTTGATATATGAATAACATAAATCGATAATGCGAGATAGTATAACAGGGAGGAGCCACGACTGTGGATTGTTGACATATGATTTACATGAATCGATAATACGAGACAGTATAACAGGGAGGAGCCACACTATGCATACAATTCTAAGCAATTTAAGGTAATGCTATGAGTACCTCACTTTTAAGACAGAGAGAGACATACAATGGATCAACCAATAAAACCATTGGTAAAACCCATAAACTTACAATTACGAACAATCAACACAAGGAAAATACTCACTTTTGAAATATCGATAATTATCAACAGTTTGGCGTAAAGGTGGAAATGTTGGCGTTTCGGATCGTGCTCTGGGCCTAACCTGTTAACAGCCAAATATGCAATTTAGAATTATTTCTTCGGAACTTTCACCTGAAGAGAGAAAATTAATTAGAATGTGTCTATAATGTAGATTGGAAGAATCAGTTTCACTAGCTCCACCGAGAGGAACCTGTTGATATTAATCGGGTGCCAATAGCACAAAGATTGCAAATATTACCGAAATAGTAACAAATAATCGATCCGTTCCATGCTCGTTACGTGCAACTACAAAGTAAGTTCCCGAATCGCTAATAGTTGAATTGTGCACTGTGAAACGAATGTAATCTTCCTGGGCCTCCTTACTGACGCGATCTGATTTCGTAATATCCTTTGTCCCTTTCAGAAGTGTCACTGCAATAAGATGATCATGTACATATTATCACGCATCTGAGAAGGAGACTCTTATGCTGGACATTCACAGACGGTCCAAAGCCAAATTTTCCCCGGTAGATGTATGCATTCGACAGGGAAATTTTGGCTTCGACCAGGGAAAATTTGGCTTTTGGACGTCCGTGAATGTCCGGCATTATGCTTGGACGTCCGTGAATGTCGGGCTTTATGCTGGACATTCATAGACGTCCAAAAGCCAAGTTTTCGAAGCGAAAAATTCCCCCGGTCGATGTATGGATTTGATAGGGAAATTTTGACTTCGACTCTGGAGAATTTGGCTTTGGATGGTCCTTGAATGTCAAGCATTAATGGGAAACAGTGCAGTTTTGTTTGATTGATGTTTCATTATAGGCGCTTCCACATTGGTTAACAATAATAATATTTCTTTTGTCCTAATTAACATTTAATAATCTTTACTCTGCACTATTATTGATTGATACCAATGAAAGGGGTATGAATTTTCATTAGGCACATATACACGAAACAACAATCAGCTACATATTTTCATTAGGGGGCAAAAGGAATAATTACATTTCGGTTTCGGTTCGCCTTGGACTCTGAACGAAATCGAGAATGGATCATGTACTGCAATCTTCATATCCTTTTCGGGTCGCGACAAGAACATTGCCGTTTTACCGCCCTTACCGCCGCTTGAAACAATATGAACGTTAGCATTCGATTCAAGTCGCCCGAACGCATTCGAAGCACGACATGTATACATTCCCGAATCCTCTTTTGTAGCATTTTCTATAGCCAACGTGAAAACGCCGCGATCGGCAAATGTTCTAATATTGGGCAAAGCCGGTAATGTAGATTTATCCTTAAGCCATTGTACTTCAATGGGCGTCGATGTTTGAGCGAATTCAGCTTGAATTGCCACGGTACCACCCGCGGGTACCATATGATCACCCAAAATATTGGCCAAATGTGGTTTGTTCGGATCACGATGGAAGAAGCCATGAGCCTTCTCCAATATGAATCGTTCTCGTCCCTTGAAGTCGACTCCATGTGTCATCTTATCCGAGCCAACAATATTATCTGCCTTACAGATGTAATTGCCACTGTCCTTTTCGGTGGGATTTCGTATGATAAGTTTACAATAACCGTCGGCCTGATCGAGTTGCTGATATTTTTCGTCGTTTACAATCATGTCATTATCTTTCATCCATGCAATTTCTGGTTTTGGGTTGCCACGAACCCGGCAGTCCAACACTAGTTGATCCTCGTTCAAGGAGTAAGTATCTGCAAGAAAATGGATAATTTGTCAGTATATGTTTCAATTTGATCTGTTGCTCCATTCGTTGGCTCGATAATCGTCGTGTGCTCAGCTCAGAGGAATTGTAAGCATGGCGACGATATATCGAAAAAACCGAATTAACAGGATTCTATGAAATAAACAAAAGTGTATAACACAAAACAATAAACTAATTCGAAATTTTAAATATTAATACAATGATTTTGAATTGAAATGAATACAGAGGATGATACCTTTAATGACTCGAGTAAATTGAGGTTCCCTAGGGGCTGCTTCAAACCCTTTATACACTTTCAACATAGACCGTGACGTTGTTTCGCCAAATGAATTCCTAGCCACACAAGAGTATTCGCCGGAATCTTCCAGGGTAGTTGAAAATATCTCCAATGATGCTAGACCATTATCTAGTATAGTTCTGTAGCGAGTACTCTTAACCAAAGGTTGATCATTCTTCATCCATTGAACATCGCAATCCCCACCTAACACATTACATGTAAGCTTGATCGAAGAATTATCTGCAACTGATCGGTCTCGCAATGGTGTACTGAACATTGGTTTCTTCTTTAAATTGCCATGATAGCTAGCGTCTTCGTATGGTTTTTCAAAACCATTCGTTTCCAATTGTCTTTTGTAATCATCATACGAAACGGTTAGATAATTTTCGTCGATACTATCGGCATCTTCAGCGCGACAAGTGAAGTTCCCAAAGTCACTTGGGATTGGATCGCTGATGATTAACTGATGAATACCGCCTGCTTTTTCTCGTTCCTTATAGCGATTGTTGGCAATTCGGGCTTCGTCTTTGTACCATTCGATCTTAGGTCGTCCACGCACCTTGCATTCAATCGTCAGCTCGTTTCGCTTGTTCATTGTGTCTAAATTATGAAAAGATTCAGCCAATGCTTCAGTTGCATTCAACCTTTTTTTACCATGCATAAGATGAGAAGATGAAACTTTCAAATATACTCGTATTTAAGTTGTCGTTAATAATTATACTTCGCCGCGGGGAAAAGTATGGAAAATAAGGAAATTGAGGATATGGATAATTATTATGAATGTGGAAAAGGTGAGAATAGAAAATGAGGGAGATTTACAAAATGGAAAATATGGAATTTTATTCTTTGATTTGAAATTTCAATTTTCCAAAGTCGTTTCATCTTTTCACTACACAAAATTGAAGTTGTGACTATTATTGTATAAGGTACCTTTTAGATCACTACAAAACAATTTTGGCCGATTTGCTTTGCTCTCGTTCGAGTAGACTTGCAAATACGAGTCCGTGTATATTGTGTTGTGTGGTCCTTTAACCACACATGTATACGTCCCTGTATCGTCGGCATTCAAAGCACTTATTTCCAAAGACACTTCATCATCTGAAGAAGTACTCTTGAATCGGTTACTCCACTGCAAAGGATTGCCATCCTTCAGCCATTCAACCGTACATATTTCACCCTGAACGTTACACGTCAATCTTGCGTCTTTACCTTCGCCGACAGTTGCATTCTTCAATGTTCTCTTGAGGATTAGAGAGGTTTTCGGTTCGATTATGAGATTGCCATTCACGGAGGCGATGTCGTTACCAGCCTCTTGCTTACTTTCCTTCGGGCCCAAATTGGCGGTTCTAATCAATTTCTTTCGGCGATTGGGCGTGAGATGATCAGAGATATCAACCATTTTTTCCACTTTAGTTGAAGTTAGACCCTGTATACAACAACTGTACAAACCATTGTCGGAATTAGTTGGATTCAGAATGTGCAATTGTTGGGTACCATCCGGCTGATTGACTATTTTATATTTTCCTGTCGTCGATTTTATAGCATAATCGGCATGATACCATTGAACTCCCAATTTTTTACCGCCGGATACTTTACACTCGAGAAGGAGTTGATTGGTGTTCGACTGAAATGAATCTTTGGAAAATGGGTTTATGGATGAAATGAGATAAATGTGTAAGGTTTGGATGTGTATCCATAAAGCCCAAGGATCATCGCTCTTAAAACAAATAAAAAAAAACAGAAAGTCTGCCCACATAAAAACAACGACATACCTCGATTTGTTGGACTATCACAAGTCAATAACACAGTCAACGATCACAACTAGTATTTGGACGCGTGACAAGACAATAGTTAAACCATCTTCTACTTTTACCTTTTATGCCTACGGTGAAAACGGGCGCTACTAGATCTTCTTTGGCTTTTGCATAGACCAAAACTCGACATGCCGTTGTAATTTCGTTTTCGGTATTCTTAGCGATAAGTTTATATTCGCCGCTGTCCTCGGGAGTCAAACTACTAAGAACAAGAATTGCAAGGCCATTATCGCAGACAGCCTTCGATTTAGGGCTGAAGACGACAACCTGATCGTTTTTGAACCATTTACATTGAGGGTCCGGTCCACCGATGAATACCGTCATACGTAAAGTGGAGCCTTCAGCGACAGTCCTATTGGAGAGGAAGTTTCCAAAGTAGAGGCATTTTTTCAAGTCGGGCATTGGAATAGCATTTGAGCGACGACCGCCACCACCTTCATCAGATTCAGCTTTCTTTGCCTTTTTCTCCTTTCCTTTCTTTTCTCCTTCCTTTTCATCTTTCTTTCCCTCTTTCTTATCATCGCCTTTATCCTTTTCGGGGGCCTCGACCGCTCCCTCTACCTTGCGACCAGAGTCGCGTGATGGCGATACCGGTCTTATATCCTTCGCTTGTAATTGAACAATATGCAGAATTTCGGATTTATCTACACGATTCTCCGCCTGACATATATACTTTCCACTATCGTAAGGTATTGGATCGTTAATGACCAATTCACAGGTGCCATCAGCGTGGTCGATCTGTTGGTATTTGTCACTGGGTTCAATTTTAACGCCGTCCTTTACCCAGGTAATTGTGGGAGTGGGTAAACCTCTTACGTGGCAATCAAGGACCAGTTCATTCACCTTGCCATGGTATGTATCTTTGATAGAACGCGTGAATGTCGGAGCAACATCCGCCGATCCAGGGTTCGTGTATACAGTCAGTTTGCATTCAGTAGAACTTTCACCATTGTTATCCTTCCCCAGACACTGATAGATACCACTGTCCGATTCACTGGCACTCAAAAGTTGCAGGGTACATAATCCTTCGCGGAAGTCTTGACGCACTTTTGGGCCATATTGCACAGGTTGCCCGTCCTTGAACCATCTAACTGCTGGTTGGCTTCCTTCGACATAGCAAGTAAGTTTCACTTTAGATCCTTCAGCGACCACACGATCGGTAAGTTTTGCAGCAAAATAGATGCCCACTTTCTTTTCACGTTTCTCCTCTTTGGCGGGTTTTGAATCAGCGACTGTGGGTATCTCACTGGGAGCTGATGGTCGCCTCTTCCCACCTTTTCCTTTGCCCTTCTCTTTGCCTTTCTCACCTTCGTCAGCTGCCACGCCATCTCCGATTGACTTGATTTCCACCGTCTCTCTACTCTTCTTTAGCAGGTTAGGATCAGCATGGAAAACTCCATGTATATTCTCGGCAATGTGAGACGCCTTTCCTTCATATAAAACAAAGTGTGTGATCTCTGCCTTTCCTGCTCGGTTATCGGCTTGACAGACATATTTGCCGGAGTCCTGATGCGTAGGTTTATCAATGATGAGCTCGCAATTGCCATCTTGGGATTGGCTGATTTGGTATTTCTCGCTAGTCTGCAATTCGATACCATCCTTGACCCATGTGACTTTGGGAGCAGGAACGCCACGTACGTGTGATTCTAAAATTAGCTCGTTTGTATTCAAATGATATGTATCTGTAACGAATAAAATATAGGAGATATGTATTGAGTACTAGCTTACATCTGATACATTCATTTGTATTGTAGGTCAATTGCACAACAAGTTGCGATAATTCTAACATGTGTGCCTAATCGTCCCTATTTTTAGATTCGATTGGCAAGTAGTGCATGCGAAATATTTTGTTGTCGATCAAGAACTTGAATAATTTGGGTTCAAAAGCAACACAACATAATGTAATCGATTGGCATGCAAGTAGTTTTAGGGTAGATATAAATAATTGAATCCTATTCGGCCCAATTATTCCTGACACTATAAGTTCAACGAATGGTGGACACCCACGAAACGTAAGTGATACATAATGTGTCAATGTTGCTGTGAAAAGCTCCATGTTTGAAACAATTTGAAAATGTGATTACAGTACAGAGTATATAGGTAGAGTAGAAAGGACAGAAATGCAAAAGTAATTTACCTTTAAGCGCTCTGGTAAACATAGGTTCCAAATCTGTGCTGACTTTCGCTTCGTATACATTAAGTAGCGCCGATGAGGATACCTCGTTCGCTGTATTGCGAGCAATAACAGTGTAGATACCAGAGTCCTCAAGCTGAGCATTGGTGATCTCTAAGACAGCCAAACCTTCACGTGACATGTTTTTAATTCGTGGTCCGTAGACAACGGTATTGTCATCCTTTAACCACTTAACCTGTGGATCAGGTCCAGCAACAACAGCGGATAGTTTCACCTTACCTCCTTCTGGCAAGTAGCGATTGCACAAATGTGTGGCAAAATAAATCTTATTTTTGGGTGAAACATCAAAGTCTTCATGTCGCCGACGTCCACCGCCACCCTCTTCAGCTTCATCGGGTTTCTTCTTTTGACCCTTTACCGGAGGCTTGCCTTTCTGATCAGGACCACCACCTGTCGATTTTTTCTCCTTGGCTTCCTTGTCCTCGGGTACTCCCATACTGCCGCTTGAACGTCTCGACGATGGAAATGATTCGACTTGTACTGAGTGGGTAGTCTTCTGGGTGCCTAAGTGGTTATCGGCAACGCAGGTATACTTTCCGTTATCTTTCGGTGTTGGTTTGTTGATGATCAACTCACAAACACCATCCAAATGTTCGATTTGTTGGATGCGCGCATCGTTCTCAACTGGCATCTCATCTTTCAGCCATGAAATTTTGGGTCGTGGATTGCCTCGGACTTTTGTATCGACCACAAGATCGTTTTCAGACGAGTGATATACATCTGTACATAGAAGGAAAGATATAAGATTATTTTTAAAATAGCAGAATTAGTTCTTTGGCTCACACACACACCTCTCATGGGTAGAACAAACATAGGTGCTTGTTCGTCGCCCTCGGATTGTGCGCTGTAAACTTTCAAATAGCACGATGTCTCGATTTCGCTAAATTCGTTCCTGGCAACACACTTGTAGACACCAGAGCAATCTGACGTAACATCCGACAGTTCAATGGATGCCACATTTTCAGAGGATAAGTTTCGCACCTTTGGACCCCATGCTATTGGACCGTCATCTTTGAACCATTTCACTCCAGGATTGGGTCCCATAATGTTGCAAGCTAGCTTCACGTTGGCCTTTTCTAGGGCAATACGGTCCCTCAACTGTGAGGCAAATTTCAATTTGTTTTTCGGAGCCACGGGTGGCTCGTCCACTGATGCTCGTACACGTCTCTCACCTCCCTCACCACGCTTCTTGTCGTATTCCTGCTTAGACTTCATTGCCTCTTCCATAGCTCGGCGTGCAGTTTCCCCTTTTTCCTTCTGGATTTGATCTCCGTGGGCATGGAATAAGCCATGAACGTGAACTTTTCTCTGCTTTACAAACTCAATGTTGTGAACTATTTCCAATTCACCACTGGCGTTGACGGCCTTGCAAATATATTTGCCACTATCCTTACTCGACGGCCGGTAAATCAGTAGCTTACACACGCCATGAGCTTCTTCTAACATAGTATACTTGAAATTGGGGGTTAGAGGGAAGGCATCTTTTTGCCAGGTAAGTTTTGGCCTTGGTATACCAGATACGTGCACTTCAATAGTAAGTTCGTCATCGTGAAGATGATAAAAATCTGTAAAGAGATTTTTGTTAATAGGGCTGGGGTTCTATATCCTCAAGAATTCGTCTTACCTCTGACGAGACTGAACATCGGCGGCCTGGGTTCATCCTTGTAAACTTCGTAAATAGTAACAATGCAAGATGAGGTAACTTCATCGTTTGGATTCGCTATCGTACAAGAATACTCTCCGGAATCGGCCGTTGTAGTCTGAAGTATCTGCAGTGTTAGAATATTATTGTTGTTGGTGATTATGTGGCGAGCACCACGTTCCAATTGCTTGCCGTCCTTGAACCATTTCACGGATAGGTCGGGACCATCAACGGCACATGCAAGACGAACATTGTGACCAACTTCGGAAGTACGATCGGTAAGGAAGTTGATAAAGGACGGTGGGCGAGCGGCTTCCCGATTCTTTTGCCAGTCCTTGTCGCGCTCTTTTTCGCTCCTGGACTTGATCTGGCTGGCTTTACGCATTTTCATCATAAATTCTTCGCCCTCTTCTTCAGCAATTTTTTGCCATCGTGCCTCCTCTTCGGGATCTATGCGAACAAAACTGCCACCTGATGAGGAACTACCACGTCTGTTGTCATCGGCTTTCATACGAGATTCTGGACGACTTGCAATGGATTCCATAACTGAAGCCTCTCGTTCGGTGTCTTCCACAGCCGTGCTTACATCAGCTACTGATACGTCTTCGTCTTCAGCATCCGATTCTTCTTCATCACCCGCTTCCTCGTCTTCATCTTCTCCTTCTTCCTCGGGGTCTTCACCACGAGCAGCTCTCTCCTCGGCTCGAATTCGCCGTTGTTCCTCTTCCTCAGCTTTTCTCAATGCCTCGGCTTCAGCACGAGCTTTCTCTTCGGCTTCTTTCTCCGCCTTTAGACGTTTTTGTCGTTCTTCAAAAGTCTCTCGCTTTGGTTTCTCAGAATCCTTTTTGGCAGCCTCTTCAGCAGCCTTGGCAGCCTCCTTGGCCTGTTGCTCCATTTGTAGCGCAATTTTACTTTTAGCCTTCTTTGGCGGTGGCTTGGCCTTCTCAGGAGACGGTTCCTTAGCAGGCTGCTCGAACATCTTTTTGCTCGCCTTTTGACCTCCACCGAGTTCCAGTTTGAGGGATAATTTAGGAGATGGTGACTTCTCGCGTTCCTTTCGCTCCTTTTTTCTTGTCACTTTCTCCTTTTTCTCTTTCTTTTCTGAATCCACGTCCTCCCCTTCTTCAGCTTCTTTGTCCTTGCCTTTTTTCGGCTTCTTCTTCTTTTTCTTCTTCTTTTCCTCATCTTCTTTCTCCTCCTCTTCCGTATATTCCGACTCTTCGTACTCCTCGACCACATAAATGACTTCGACATTAGACACGTCCATAACAGCGGCTCGATCAATAACGGACAAGTCGGTCGTTATATAGCGGGCTGGTGCCACCTCGGGTTCGGAAATATCCATGATAAGGGCCTTATCGAATACAGCCTTGTTACAGTCCAGCTGCATTTTAATACTCGTACCAAGTTCGAACGGGGTTTTTTCGCGCGATTCGCGTTTTAGGAAGGGCGTAATACTTCGCCAGGTGGAAGGAGTGGCACTTCGACGTTCCATGTACAGTGTAAATGGAGTTCGACTCCTGCCGCGCACTGGAGTCATACTTCGGCCTCGTATGCTGCCGGGCGTAGGCGACTTAATTCTCCGCCTCTTTCCGGTAGGCACTTGCAAAGATTCCCGTTCCTGGGACGGTCTTTCATCTGGACCCGGTGACGGTTGCGTTTCTCCAGCTGGCTGCGGATCTCCATCCGTTTCGCCCATTTTCACGATTTCGAAAAAGTTATACGGGGTTCTACTTCGAATTGATTGTCGTTCGACTGCCTTCTGGCAAGATAAATCTACGACTGATTAAACCAGGCGATTATTCAATAAATTGTTCCCACTCCGTTAACGGGGTTAGCAGTCAGCGATCATCTCTTGATCTTCTATAGATTCTCAGATTTTTATCTAATTTGGCTCGGTTGCCAAGACACTTTTGTGTGTTTGTTGATCTTTTTTTTCGAATCTAATTAAACCGCACGATTTACTACATCGAATACCAATAGGTCGAATAGCGATTTGTCTCGTCAACCAATGGTTATTTCTGGCAAATCCCAAAATAACTTGAAAAAAATGTAGTACCTACCTGATTTTGTGTCCTATTCATTGTGTATTGCTTGTTAAGTCATACTTGTACATAGGTAAAATACTGAATCAAAATTCACTAAACTAAAGCAATTAATATAAGCAAATTAATCAGAAATAGCGTTTGAGAAATTTTCAAAATGATGATCACTTGGGATTGGGACTACAGAGCTTACTAATTGAGTTGCGATCACATGACTCGATCAATCTGATTTGTGAGGAATGCGGGAAATCACTTTCATTGACAGGCAGATATACATATTGGGATTTGTCGGGGTATACAAATTCTACAAAGACCGGACACTAAATCGACTCCAACTGACCGTTTTGATTCGTCCAGATTACAATATTTCCGCAAGCCGAGCACTGCATGGAGTCGAAATCATCTTATTGCCGAATAATTTCACAGAACGCGTACGACTTTGGCAAAGAAAATCAGCAAGTACAGTGGAAAAGCATGTGATCGTAACCCAACCAGAAAACAACGTTAACTTTCCTTGCACTTACCTCGTATGCTTCTTACAAAAACAAGGTTAGAATCGCCAGAAACCATCTCAGTTGGATCGAAAATCGATATTATACTATCTGTTTCCATTGATGAAGTACCAGTTGTCACCACGCATTTATAATCACCCGAATCGCTAAGTTCTGTCTTCCGTATCTCCAGTGTAAGTAAACCATCCTCATTTCGTATATTGTATTTTTCATCACCATCGACGATTCGCTTGTTATTTTGGTACCACTCTACAGAGGAATAGTTGCCTAATACATGACAAGTTAGCTTAACCGGGCAGCCTAAGCTAACCGTTCGACTTGTGAGGTTCACGTCAAACGTTGGCTGCACGGCATTCCCTCGTTGAGGTTGTCTGGCTCCAGAGTTGTCCCCATGAAGATTTTCAGCTCTTTGGTGCAGAATCTTCTGATTGTCGTCTTCTCTGAGCTCATCACCTCTAGATACAACCGGTTTGGAGTCACGCGCGATCTTCGCCTCCTTCGAAACGTTATCAGTTACTTGAAGCTCGTCATAATGCTTGGCCTTGCCAGTCTTGGATTTTTTCACTTCCGATTGTTCAAGAGTCTTGCTTTGCTCTAGATCAACCTTTTCAAAGTTCTCCTTTTTAACTTCACTAACCTGGACTGCGTCTGATCCAGTTCTGCGTTGAACTCCCGTCTCATCGACCTTCGAAGATGTCTCGGCTTCCTGATGTTCAATTTTTTGTTTCCCGGAAAGTTTGGCCTCGTCGACCCTGGACTGGTCTACTTCAGTTTGTTCTGCTGTCTTATTTTCGGCCACAATTCCACTCTCGCTGGTCTCCTTTTTAACTTCACTAGCTTCAACTTCATCCAGTCTAGCCTTGCGTTTGACATTCACCTCCTCTGCTTCTTGTTGCTTGGAAAATTTGTCAATTTTGGGTTTGTCTACTTCAGTTAGTTCCACTGTATTGCTTTCCTCTACAGCTCCCTTTCCGACGCTCTTCTTTTCAACTTCAATAACTTGAGCTGCATCCGTTTTAGATTTGCGTCTGACTTTCACCTCCTCTGTCGTGGAAGCTTGCTCGGCATCTTGAATCTCAACCTTTTGTTTCTCGGTAAATTTGGCCTTGTCAATTGTGGATTTTTCTGCTTCAGGTTGTTTCAC
Source organism: Chloromyia formosa (assembly GCA_964017055.1). Taxonomy (NCBI): domain Eukaryota; kingdom Metazoa; phylum Arthropoda; class Insecta; order Diptera; family Stratiomyidae; genus Chloromyia; species Chloromyia formosa. The sequence goes on along the minus strand of OZ024818.1, from coordinate 2,840,860 downwards.
TGCCTTGCTTTCCTCTTCAATTCCTTTTCCAACTTTGCCAACTTGAGCTGCATCCGTTTTAGATTTGCGTCTGACTTTCACCTCCTCCGTCTTGGAAACTTGCCCGGCATCTTGAATCTCAACCTTTTGCTTCTCGGCAAGTTTGGCTTTGTCGATTGTGGATTTTTCCACTTCAGTTTGTTTCACTGTCTTGCTTTCCTCTACAGTTCCCTCTTTGATGCTCTTCTTTTCAACTTCACTAACTTGAGCTGCATCCGTTTTAGATTTGCGTCTGACTTTCAATTTCTCCGTCTTGGAAGCTTGCCCGGCATCTTGAATCTCAGCCTTTTGTTTCTCAGCAAGTTTGGCCTTGTCGATTGTGGGTTTTTCTACTTCAGTTTGTTCCACAGTCTTGCTTTCCTCTACAGTTCCCTTTTTGATGCTCTTCTTTTCAACTTCACTAACTTGAGCTGCATCCGTTTTAGATTTGCGTCTGACTTTCACCTCCTCCGTCTTAGAAGCTTGCCCGGCATCTTGAATCTCAGCCTTTTGTTTCTCAGCAAGTTTGGCCTTGTCGATTGTGGGTTTTTCTACTTCAGTTTGTTCCACAGTCTTGCTTTCCTCTTCAGTTTCCTTTTTGATGCTCTTCTTTTCAACTTCACTAAATTGAGCTGCATCCGTTTTAGATTTGCGTCTGACTTTCACCTCCTCCGTCTTAGAAGCTTGCTCGGAATCTTGAATCTCAACCTTTTGTTTCTCGGCAAGTTTGGCCTTGTCAATTGTGGATTTTTCCACTTCAGTTTGTTCCACTGTCTTGCTTTCCTCTACAGCTCCCTGTTCGATGCTCTTCTTTTCAACTTCACTAACTTGAGCTGCATCCGTTTTAGATTTGCGTCTGACTTTCAATTTCTCCGTCTTGGAAGCTTGCCCGGCATCTTGAATCTCAGCCTTTTGTTTCTCAGCAAGTTTGGCCTTGTCGATTGTGGGTTTTTCTACTTCAGTTTGTTCCACAGTCTTGCTTTCCTCTACAGTTCCCTTTTTGATGCTCTTCTTTTCAACTTCACTAACTTGAGCTGCATCCGTTTTAGATTTGCGTCTGACTTTCACCTCCTCCGTCTTAGAAGCTTGCTCGGAATCTTGAATCTCAACCTTTTGTTTCTCGGCAAGTTTGGCCTTGTCAATTGTGGATTTTTCCACTTCAGTTTGTTCCACTGTCTTGCTTTCCTCTACAGCTCCCTGTTCGATGCTCTTCTTTTCAACTTCACTAACTTGAGCTGCATCCGTTTTAGATTTGCGTCTGACTTTCACCTCCTCCGTCTTAGAAGCTTGCTCGGCATCTTGAATCTCAACCTTTTGTTTGTCGGCAAGTTTGGCCTTGTCAATTGTCGATTTTTCCAATTCAGTTTGTTCCACTGTCTTGCTTTCCTCTACAGTTCCCTTTTTAATGCTCTTCTTTTCAACTTCACTAACTTGAGCTGCATCCGTTTTAGATTTGCGTCTGACTTTCAATTTCTCCGTCTTGGAAGCTTGCCCGGCATCTTGAATCTCAGCCTTTTGTTTCTCAGCAAGTTTGGCCTTGTCGATTGTGGGTTTTTCTACTTCAGTTTGTTCCACAGTCTTGCTTTCCTCTTCAGTTTCCTTTTTGATGCTCTTCTTTTCAACTTCACTAAATTGAGCTGCATCCGTTTTAGATTTGCGTCTGACTTTCACCTCCTCCGTCTTAGAAGCTTGCTCGGAATCTTGAATCTCAACCTTTTGTTTCTCGGCAAGTTTGGCCTTGTCAATTGTGGATTTTTCCACTTCAGTTTGTTCCACTGTCTTGCTTTCCTCTACAGCTCCCTGTTCGATGCTCTTCTTTTCAACTTCACTAACTTGAGCTGCATCCGTTTTAGATTTGCGTCTGACTTTCACCTCCTCCGTCTTAGAAGCTTGCTCGGCTTCTTGAATCTCAACCTTTTGTTTGTCGGCAAGTTTGGCCTTGTCAATTGTCGATTTTTCCACTTCAGTTTGTTCCACTGTCTTGCTTTCCTCTACAGTTCCCTTTTTAATGCTCTTCTTTTCAACTTCACTAACTTGAGCTGCATCCGTTTTAGATTTGCGTCTGACTTTCAATTTCTCCGTCTTGGAAGCTTGCCCGGCATCTTGAATCTCAGCCTTTTGTTTCTCAGCAAGTTTGGCCTTGTCGATTGTGGGTTTTTCTACTTCAGTTTGTTCCACAGTCTGGCTTTCCTCTTCAGTTTCCTTTTTGATGCTCTTCTTTTCAACTTCACTAAATTGAGCTGCATCCGTTTTAGATTTTCGTCTGACTTTCACCTCCTCCGTCTTAGAAGCTTGCTCGGAATCTTGAATCTCAACCTTTTGTTTCTCGGCAAGTTTGGCCTTGTCAATTGTGGATTTTTCCACTTCAGTTTGTTCCACTGTCTTGCTTTCCTCTACAGCTCCCTGTTCGATGCTCTTCTTTTCAACTTCACTAACTTGAGCTGCATCCGTTTTAGATTTGCGTCTGACTTTCACCTCCTCCGTCTTAGAAGCTTGCTCGGCATCTTGAATCTCAACCTTTTGTTTGTCGGCAAGTTTGGCCTTGTCAATTGTGGATTTTTCCACTTCAGTTTGTTCCACTGTCTTGCTTTCCTCTACAGCTCCCTGTTCGATGCTCTTCTTTTCAACTTCACTAACTTGAGCTGCATCCGTTTTAGATTTGCGTCTGACTTCCACCTCCTCCGTCTTAGAAGCTTGCTCGGCATCTTGAATCTCAACCTTTTGTTTGTCGGCAAGTTTGGCCTTGTCAATTGTCGATTTTTCCACTTCAGTTTGTTCCACTGTCTTGCTTTCCTCTACAGTTCCCTTTTTAATGCTCTTCTTTTCAACTTCACTAACTTGAGCTGCATCCGTTTTAGATTTGCGTCTGACTTTCAATTTCTCCGTCTTGGAAGCTTGCCCGGCATCTTGAATCTCAGCCTTTTGTTTCTCAGCAAGTTTGGCCTTGTCGATTGCGGGTTTTTCTACTTCAGTTTGTTCCACAGTCTTGCTTTCCTCTACAGTTCCCTTTTTGATGCTCTTCTTTTCAACTTCACTAAATTGAGCTGCATCCGTTTTAGATTTGCGTCTGACTTTCACCTCCTCCGTCTTAGAAGCTAGCTCGGAATCTTGAATCTCAACCTTTTGTTTCTCGGCAAGTTTGGCCTTGTCAATTGTGGATTTTTCCACTTCAGTTTGTTCCACTGTCTTGCTTTCCTCTACAGCTCCCTGTTCGATGCTCTTCTTTTCAACTTCACTAACTTGAGCTGCATCCGTTTTAGATTTGCGTCTGACTTTCACCTCCTCCGTCTTAGAAGCTTGCTCGGCATCTTGAATCTCAACCTTTTGTTTGTCGGCAAGTTTGGCCTTGTCAATTGTGGATTTTTCCACTTCAGTTTGTTCCACTGTCTTGCTTTCCTCTACAGCTCCCTGTTCGATGCTCTTCTTTTCAACTTCACTAACTTGAGCTGCATCCGTTTTAGATTTGCGTCTGACTTTCACCTCCTCCGTCTTAGAAGCTTGCTCGGCATCTTGAATCTCAACCTTTTGTTTGTCGGCAAGTTTGGCCTTGTCAATTGTCGATTTTTCCACTTCAGTTTGTTCCACTGTCTTGCTTTCCTCTACAGTTCCCTTTTTGATGCTCTTCTTTTCAACTTCACTAACTTGAGCTGCATCCGTTTTAGATTTGCGTCTGACTTTCAATTTCTCCGTCTTGGAAGCTTTCTCGGCATCTTGAGTCTCAACCTTTTTTTTCTCGGCAAGTTTCGCCTTGTCGATTGTGGGCTTTTCCACTTCAGTTTGTTCCACTGTCTTGCTTTCCTCTTTAGCTCCCTGTTCGATGCTCTTCTTTTCAACTTCTCTAACTTGAGCTACATCCGTTTTAGATTTGCGTCTGACTTTCACCTCTTCCGTCTTGGGAGCGTTCTCGACATCTTGAGTTTCAACCTTTTGTTCCTCGGCAAGTTTGGCCTCGTCGATTGCGGATTTTTCTACTTCAGTTGGTTCCACTGTCTTGTTTTCCTCTACAGCTCCCTTGTCGATGCTCTTCTTTTCAAGTTCAATATCTTGAGCTGCATCCGTTTTAGACTTGCGTCTGGCTTTCAGTTTCTTAGCATTAGAAGCTTCCCCTTTGTCTTGAAGCTCAACCTTTTGTTTGTCGGAAAGTTTGGCCGTGATCTTGGGTATTTCTTCTTCAGTTTGTTCTACTGTTTTACTTTCCTCTGCAATTCCTTCTTCTGTGGTATCCTTTTTAACTTCACCATCTTGAGCTTTATCTCCTTTAGACTTGCGTGTTGCTTTCACCCCCTCAGCCTTGGAATCTTGCGCGGCTTCTTGAAGCCCAACCTTTTGTATTTCGGAAAATTGGTTCTTGTCCATCTTGCATTTTTCTACATCAGTTTCTTCAATTGTCTTGCTTTCCTCTGCAATTCCCTTTTCGATCATCTCCTCAATATTTCGTTTCTCGGATAGTTCGGCTTTACCGGGCTTAGTTTTTTCTTCATCAATTTGTTTTCCTACTTTGCTTTTTTGTACATCATCCTCTCCGGTTGTATGCTTGTCAACTTCACTAACTTGACCCGTTTGAATTGGAGACTCGTTTTCAATCTGTTGTTCTACAGCTTTGCTCGGTTCATCAGTTCTTTTATCTATGATTAAATGTTTCTCTGTGAGTTTGGCCTTCTTCATATTGGGTTTCTCTACTCCAGTTTCTTCTATCGCCTCGCTTTTGCTCTCCAGTGTAACCCCCACTTCAATACTTTCCTTTTTATCGTCAATAATTAGAGCGCTCTTCACAGTGGACTCATCACTTTTGGGTTCATCAATTTTTAGCGTTGACTCGGGAACAATTTGCTCTTGGATCAGAAAAGATTTCTGCAGGATTTCAAGAATTGGAACAATTTCTGTAAGCATATTAATTTCGGATGGAAATAGGTCCGTTAAATCATCTTTGCTTAATATAGTGCGATCGATCATTTCGAGTTGTCTTTTAAGCGAACCAATCTGATCACCATATTTCTCCAAGTACACCTCACATTGTTTTTCAGTTCCTGTTGTGAGCTCCCTCTGGATATCTTCGAGGCACAGCTTTGCTTCTTTCACAGGTGCTAGGAGCGAAGCAATCTCCTCTTCAGATAGTATCGGAGTGGCCATTATCTTAATAATGCTCGAAGTTAAATGTTCAAATGGCGTTTCCAGTGTTTCAATTTTCTTCAATAGCTCATTGCGTTCAATATTCTCCGGTCCATTTTCGATGAAACCGCATATGTCAACAAGGCATTTTTGAGTTTCCAGGATGTGTTCACGTAATTTCAGTGGAACATTCCCATGTAAATCATCTAGGGCCCGGTATGGTTCTAGTAAAGACGTAGTCAGACGAACCATATGTACTGAATTTTTCGGAACCGCATTTTCTTGAACTTGGCCAAGACTTTTCAAATTCATTTCCAGATTTCTTAGTGGGATCACTAGGTCGCCCCAATAACTTGTCTGTTTATTCATGGAAATCTCGGTCACAAGCAACTGCAATGCTGCAATCTTTTCCAGATTTATTCCGATCACTGCCTCCGAAACTTGATATTCCGCAAGTGGAACCTTACGAGCCAAGTCTTCTAGCATGCGTTCAATATCTTTCAACGGTTTTTCGAGAAGATCAACTAAATCTGACCTTTCAGACAGACTATCATAAGTATGAACTAGACACTGTTTAAGTTTAAAGATAGCCTTCGATACTTCGTGAGCCTGCGCTTCGTCTGCATCTGTGCTCGTTTTCAACCTAATAAGCGAATCACTGAGTTTATCCATCGAATCAAAGATCGGAGACAAAATATCAGATGCCTCCTTAGATTTAAACTGGCATTCTTTCAATAAATCCCTGAATACTTTGAGGTCGGCGTCGATGGGTGTTTCCGTTACCTTGTATAGTTGATCTGTTTCAGCGTTTGGCTTCTCTGGTTTAGATTGCTCTTCCGACTTACTTTCAGCAACAGCTAGGACATCAGTCTGAACCTGACTTTCTTCAAATTTATTCGATTCCTCAACATCTTTAAGTTCAGACTGTTTCTCCAAAAGCTTCGCGGTTTCGGCATTGGGTTTCTCAACGTCAGTTTGATCAGATGCTATGCTTACTTGTACGGCTCCCTTCTCGACAGCTTCTTTTGTGACTTCACTAGTTTTAGCTGCCTGGGCTGCCGTCTTTTCCGCAATTTGCATTTCTTCAACTTTCTTTGATTCCTCAGCATCTTTAGTTTCAGTCGATTGTTTCTCCAAAAGCTTCGCTGTTTCAGCCCTGGGTTTTTCAACGTCAGTTTCAGCAACTGCTATGCTTTCCTGTAGAGTCTTCCTCTCGACAGCCTCCTTTGTGACTTCACTAACATCAGCTGTCTGGGCCGCTGACTTTTCCGCAATTTGAATCTCATCGGCTTTCTTTGATACCTCAGCATCTTTAGGTTCAGTCGACTGTTTCTCCAAAAGCTTCGCTGTTTCAGCCTTGGGTTTTTCCACGTCAGTTAGAGCAGCTGTTATGCTTTCCTGAAGGGTTCCTTTCTCGGCAGCCTCCTTTGTAACTTCTCTAACAACAGCTGTCTGGGCCGCTGACTTTTCCGCAATTTGCATCTCACCGGCTTTCTTTGGAACCTCAGCATCTTTAGGTTCAGTCGACTGTTTCTCCAAAAGTTTTGCTGTTGCAGCCTTGGGTTTCTCAACGTCAGTTAGAGCAGCTGCTATGCTTTCCTGAAGGGTTCCTTTCTCGGCAGCCTCCTTTGTGACTTCACTAACAGCAGCTGTCTGCGCCGCTGACTTTTCCGCAATTTGCATCTCATCGGCTTTCTTTGATATCTCAGTGTCTTTAGATTCAGTCGACTGTTTCTTCAAAAGCTTCGCTGTTTCAGCCCTGGGTTTTTCAACGTCAGTTAGAGCAGCTGCTATGCTTTGCTGTAGAGTTTTCCTCTCGACAGCTTCCTTTGTGACTTCACTAACATCAGCTGTCTGGGCCGCTGACTTTTCCGCAATTTGAATCTCATCGGCTTTCTTTGATAACTCAGTATCTTTAGGTTCGATCGATTGTTTCTCCAAAACCTTCGCTGTTTCAGCCCTGGGGTTTTCAACGTCAGTTAGAGCAGCTGCTATGCTTTCCTGAAGGGTTCCTTTCTCGGCAGCCTCCTTTGTGACTTCACTAACATCAGCTGTCTGGGCCGCTGACTTTTCCGCAATTTGAATCTCATCGGCTTTCTTTGAAACCTCAGCATCTTTAGGTTCAGTCGACTGTTTCTCCAAAAGCTTCGCTGTTTCAGCCCTGGGTTTTTCAACGTCAGTTAGAGCAGCTGCTATGCTTTGCTGTAGAGTTCCTTTCACGGCAGCCTCCTTTGTGACTTCACTAACATCAGCTGTCTGGGCCGCTGATTTTTCCGCAATTTGCATCTCATCGGCTTTCTTTGGAACCTCAGCATCTTTAGGTTCAGTCGACTGTTTCTCCAAAAGTTTCGCTGTTGCGGCCTTGGGTTTTTCAACGTCAGTTAGAGCAGTTGCTATGCTTTCCTGAAGGGTTCCTTTCTCGGCAGCCTCCTTTGTGACTTCACCAACATCAGCTGTCTGGGTCGCTGACTTTTCCTCAATTTGCATCTCATCAGCTTTCTTGGATACCTCAGCATCTTTAGGTTCAGTCAACTGTTTCTCCAAAAGCTTCGCAGTTTCAGCCTTGCGTTTTTCAACGTCAGTTTGAGCAACTGCTATGCTTTCCTGTACAGCTCCCTTCACGACAGTCTCCTTTGTGTCTTCACTAACTTTTGCTCTCTGGGCCTCTAACTGTTCAGCAATTTGAATTTTTTCGGCTTTCTTTGATTCCTCAGCATCTTTTGGTTCAATCGACTGTTGCTCCAAAAGCTTCGCTGTTTCAGCCTTAGGTCTTTCAACGTCAGCTTGAACAGCCGCTATGCTTTCCTGTAGGATTCCTTTCTCGGTAGCCTCCATTCTGACTTCACTAACGTCAGCTGTCTGGGCTGACTTTTCCGCAATTTGCATCTCATCAGCTTTCTTGGATACCTGAGCATCTTTAGGTTCAGTCAACTGTTTCTCCAAAAGCTTCGCAGTTTCAACCTTGGGTTTTTCAACGTCAGTTTGAGCAACTGCTATGCTTTCCTGTACAGCTCCCTTCCCGATAGCCTCCTTTGTGGTTTCATTAACTTTACCTGTCTTGGCCGTTGACTTTTCTGCAATTCGAATTTCTTCGGCTTTCTTTGATTCCTCAGCATCTTTAGGTTCAATCGACTGTTTATCCAAAAGCTTCGCTGTTTCAGATTTGGGTTTTTCAACGTCAGTTTGAGCAGTTGCTATGATTTCCTGTACAGTTCCCTTCTCGACAGCCTCCTTTGCGACTTCAATACCCTTAGCTGACTCAGCAGTTGACTTTTCCGCAATTTGAATTTCTTTGGTTTTCTTTGATTCCTCAGCATCTTTAGGTTCAGTCCACTGTTTCTCCAAAAGCTTCGCTGTTTCAGTCTTAGGGTTTTCAACGTTTGTTTGAGCAGCTGCTATTCTTTCCTGCACGGTTACCTTCTCGACAGTCTCCTTTGTGACTTCACTAACTTTAGCTCTCTGGGCCTCTGACTGTTCCGCAATTTGAATTAGTTGGGCTTTCTTTGATTCCTCAGCATCTTTTGATTCAATCGACTGTTTCTCCAAAAGTTTCGCTGTTTCAGCTTTGGGTTTTTTAACGTCAGCTTGAGCAGCTGCTTTGCTTTCCTGTAGGATTCCTTTCTCGACAGCCTCCATTCTGACTTCACTAACTTCAGCTGTCTGGGCCGCTGACTTTTCCGCAATTTGCATCTCTTCGGCTTTCTTGGATACCTCAGCATCTTTAAGTTCAGTCAACTGTTTCTCCAAAAGCTTCACAATTTCAGCCTTAGGTTTTTCAACGTCAGTTTGAGCAACTGCTATGCTTTCCTGTACAGCTCCCTTCTCGACAGCCTCCTTTGTGACTTCACTAACTTTACCTGTCTTGGCCGTTGACTTTTCTGCAATTTGAATTTCTTCGGCTTTCTTTGATTCCTCAGCATCTTTAGGTTCAATCGACTCTTTCTCCAAAACTTTCGCTGTTTCAGTTTTGGGCTTTTCAACGTGAGTTTGAGCAGCTGCTATGCTTTTTTGTTTGATTCCCTTCTCAACAGTCTCCAATGTGACTTCACTAACTTTAGCCACGTCAGCAGCTGACTTTTCCGTAATTTGCATTTTTTCGGCTTTCTTTGATTCCTCAGCATCTTTAGTTTCAGTCGACTGTTTCTCCAAAAACTCCAATGTTTCAGCTTTCGGTTTTTCAACGTCAGTTTGAGTAGCTGCTATGCTTTCCTGTAGGGTTAATTTCTCGACAGCCTCCCTTGTGACATCACTAACTTTATCTCTCTGGGCGTCTGACTGTTCCGCAATTCGCATTGCTCCGGCTTTCTTTGATTGCTCAGTATCTTTAAGTTCAATCGACTGTTTCTCCACAAGCCTCGCTGCTTCAGCCTTGTGGTTTTCAACGTCAGTTTGAGCAGTTTCTAAGCTACCCTGTACGATTCCCTTCTCGACAGCCTCCTTTCTGATTTCACTAGCTTTAGCTGCCTCGGTCGTTGACTTGTCCGTAACTTGCATTTCTTCAGCTTTCTTTGAATCAGCTTCTTGGAATTTAGCAGACTGTTTCTCCAAAATCTTCGCGGATTGAGCCTTGGGTTTTTCTACGTCATTTGCATCACTTGCTATGCCTTCTTGTACAGCTTCCTTCTCGACAGCCTCCTTTTTGATTTCACTAACTTTAGATATCTCAGCAGTTAACTCATCCGTAATATGCATTTCTTCAGCTTTCTTTGATTCCTCTGGGTTTTGAGGTTCAACAGACTGTTTCTTCAAACGTTCCGTGTTTTTAGTTTTGGGGTTTTCTAGGTCAGTGGGATCAGCTGCTGCCTTTTTCTGTACAACTCCAACGTCGATACTTTCCTTTTTAACTTCACTGATTCCAGCTGCCTCGGCCTTCAACTTGTCTTTAACCTGATTTTTTTCTGCTTCATTATTTTCTGTGGCCATTAGGTCTTCCAACTTTGAAGTTCTTATCAATTGTCGAATTTCCGTGAAAGGTTTTGAGAGGAGTTCTATCTCCTGTAGAAGTTCGGTTCTGCTCATCTCTGCTTCGGATGATTCGATGAAAGTATTCGCACTTAAGAGAAGATTTTGTACCTCCAATAATGGTTTCATCAATTCGATAGAAGCCATCTCGCTTATATCATTGAAGCAACGGAACGCTTCCATTAGAGCCATCTGAAGTCGAATCATTCGTGCTGAATTTTTGAGTAGCTGTTCATCCTTGATTTCATTCAAACAGAAGAAACTACTCTCCATAGCTGCGAGACTTGATATCAGCGGCTCAACTATTGCAAATTTCGGATCACTCCTCTTGGACTCAATTGCTTCTGCTAAGTCAATAATATCTTTTCGAATATTCTGAACGATTTGTTCGCTAAAAAGTTGCTCCACATTCGGTATTTTCTGACTGACTTCATTTAAAGTCTCCTCGATAATTTTTAGCGGATCTGACAAACTATCGACCAAATCTTGCCTGGTCGATAGGTCGTCGTATGTGTGGACAAGTACTTCCCGAAATTTGAACAGAGCATTTGCTAGTTTTCTATTCACATCAGCTTCAAGGGATGTGGAATCCATCGCTTCTCCGTAGAGGGTCCTTAACTCGTTCATTCTTCCTATTAAGTCGGTTAAAATTGCGCAACATTCTTCAGACTTCTGACCGGAAGCACTGATATTCTCGAGGCAGTGCTCAATTAGAACTACACTTTCCTGCAGGCTTACTTGTTCTATGGGCTCTTTCAAGACGATTTCTGTTTTAGCAGCAAATTTCATTTGGCTTTCTTCTTCAGATACGGCTAGTGTTTTCAGCGCCGAAATATCATCTTGTGTTGAGAGTTCTAAAGCAGTTTCCAAGACTTCGGGTTTAATCTTTTCTACATATTCCAAAATATCATAAATAGGTGCTGCCCGATCATGTAGCACCGAGAAGGAGACATAGTCTTCATAGGGAATATCTTGAAGTTTAATGATTGCCTCCTGGAGCGATAGCAATGGTCGGGCCAATGTCTCTAAATTACTTATAGATTGTACACTAGCAGCACTTATGCTTTCAACGGGTGAAAATACCTGTTGTTGTCGAACGCAAATTGCGTTATGGATTTCTTCCAGAGGTTTGATGATCGGTTTCAACACGTCGTGTCCTTCTTTTTCAATCAAACTCTTAACGGTATCCAATGCATGGGTCTCTTGAATAGCTACAACAAAAGATTGAATATCTTTAAGTATGTTTGCTTGTTGAGGAGTTATCGTTTCGGTTGATCCCTTGCCAATTTCTTCAAAAATCAAATTTTGTACGACTTCTACGCCATGTTGGATTTCCTCCAATGGTGTGGCAATCGCCTCAATCAACTGGAACTCTTTAGAAGACCGTATAGAATCAGCGTGCTCAACAGCCATCTCCTGTTGAATTTGAACAATACATGCATTCAGACAATTCAAGCGTTGGCCAACTGTTTCAAGTGATGACAAATTTGGTGCCGAAGATATGGAGAGCACTGGATCCTGCACTTCGATTTTTTGAACGGTAGCCACTTGCTTCTCTAAACTCTGTAATTTTTTTATTGTTGCCTTAAACTCTTCAATATGATTGGCGGGAAGCAGATCAGCAACAGAGTCCAAAGTATCCGTTTCTAGAACTCCCGCTACGTACTCCTTTAATTCTTCCAGTAGTACTCGCGCCCGGCTCTTTCCATGCGACGTAGAAATTAAACTGTCAGCTACTGAACTTCCAATCGCAGACACGTCTTCCATAGTAGACACGTCTTCGGATTGACTTCCAATTTTCTGCAAAACTTGTTCCAAGCAAGATTCAAGTTCCGTCAAAGGGGATACCAATTGAGAAGCCGCTTTGCTATGGTCAACGAATAGCTTGATCTCCCGTAACGACTCTGCCACACTCTTAAGGGCGACGGAATTTTCTTTGCTACCATTATCCTTGAATGGTTGCGTGATCATTTGCAGCGATTCAACGGCATTACGTATAGGTCGAGAAGCACTTTGAAGGAGCTCTACGTTGTCCAGCATCTCCTCCTCCTTTGAGGTACTCAAGACGGCAATGTTTTTCATTTTAGATAGACAACTTTGTGCCTTATCTAAATTCAATAGGATATTTTCGGGAAGAGACGGCTGTTGCACGACGTTCTCATGAATTCCTGCAATACAAGTTTGAAGCTCTTCCAGTGTCACTGCTATTCGGTTGATATTTCTCTGTAGCTCGGGAAGTGTTAGAGCTTCGTGCACGCTTTGTCCAGGCTCTTCTATTTCTTCTGCGTATTTGGATTGATTAAGAATCTCCTGATGGAGCATTTCCGCTTCTAATAGCTCAATATCACGTTCGAGGTTTCTTACCGACTTCTGAACGTATCTTAACGTCTCCACTTTCGAATCATTCGAGTCTTGACCCGTAAGCATCAAGATATCTTCACACACTTTGGCCCTCTCGTGCAAGCTATGTAAAGGGTCGACTAAATATCGTAACGAGCCCGATGTAGACCGTGTCTCAGTTTGACGAAGGCAATAGTTCAAATCGTCAATTGGCGTTTTAAGATTCTGCAGCACTGCCAAGCTGTATTTGTCTAGCGGACCGTCCAGAATTTCACCTACGATTTTTGACACATCATCGACCAATCCGTTGAGATTATCATGAAGCTGGACATCTATTTTTGAACTTAAACTCACAGCATTTGATCTGAAATTGATCACAGCCTGAGCAATCGATTGGGTTAATCGCTGACTGTCCCCAGTTTGTTCTAAGTCGATCTCTTGCCCGATTTGACCACTTTGGATGTCTTGAGCCAGCTGCATCAGCCCGGTTTGGATTTCCTGTATCGGAAGTGCCATGGAGTCAATTATAATGGCTTCTCCGGTGGATTGTTCCGAGATTCTCTCCAACCCCTTACGCAACTCGAACAATGGAGGCGTGACGATATCCAGAATTCCAATATTAATCTTGGACTCCAGAGAATCTTGACCCACTTGACTCATTGCGATACTCTCCAGTTTATTTATTTCGCTTTCTAGATTATCTACAGGAGCAGTTAGTTTTGATGTAAGACTTTCTCGAAACTTTAATTCAATAACGTTTCCGGATGAGTATCCTTTCACGACATCCTCCAAAGCAGCTTGAACTGTAGTAACAAGGGCAAAAACGGCCTTCACGGCCCCTCCTTCAGGTGGTAGATCAATTGAATCGATCGTTTCGAATGGTATCGTTTGATGTTCAGATTGTAATTTAGCAATACTCTCGGTGAAATGCTTGGCTGTTTCAAGCGCTGTTGCTTCCTGAATCAACATTTGGGATTTTATCGTGTCTTGTGTTATCTGAATTCCCTGCTGCATATCTTCCACGACAAATGTGAACTCTGTGCGCAAACGGGAAGTCGTAAATGAGCTGGCAATTTGTTTGATATCTTCCAAGACCTTAATGAATCGGTCGCCACAACTGTCGATAATACAAACACTTGTTCTTTGAATAAGTGTTTGACCGCCTTCATCCACTTCTACACATCGCTCAATCAGTTGTAGGTTTCGATGCAAAATCTTGAGATCACCTTCGAGAGTTTCAAAAAGGTGATCCAACGGAATTTCGCCCGAATAAACCTTCATTTTGCTCTGAATTTGTTTGATTGGCTCTAGAAGATTTGAAATGATATTCAGACTACTATCAGCTGAACTGGGTGACATCATCATTGCCGATTGAGCAACCACTTCTTCCTCAATGCTAACTAAATTTTTTTCAATTGTAAGTAGTTGTTTCGCCAAGGGCACTAGTGCCTCTAAATTTCGTCGTATCAAACGATCATCTTTGATTGGTTCAAGGGATCGGGACACCTTTAAGCCATCTCCCACTTCACCAGAAATGTCTTGAAGCGGGTTTGCCGATTCATGCGTTCTAGAAGATTCCGAATCAGTGCCTTTCTTCAATTTCTTTCTTTTCGGTGCAACTGGTTCATTGAGCGCTTCTTCGCAGGCCACTGTTTCCTTCGTGTCTTCCAATTTCGTTCGTTCCCTCTCCTGGTTACATGAGGCCGGATCGCTAGAAACATTCACAGATTCCTGAGCACTTGCAAATGTCGGCAAATCTGTTTCAGTATCATCGTCGCCTTGGGACACCACATCCGAGTGTCTCGAATGAGACAAACTGTAAAACTCTTCCGCTTCATTCGTGGATTTGGCCCGTTTCCGTTCTCGCCGACCCATTTGAAGTTGCTCGTCCATTTCATCAAGAACCTGTTTGCAGTAATCCTCGGTCTCCTTGTCATATGTTATGCTACCCTTTCCCGAATATGACGTTCCGTGCACAGATACTTCGTTAATTGAAATATCTTCCATACCAGCCTCAGTTCTCATATCTTCCTCATGCGTGAAATATTCCGGAGCGATATCGATCACAACGGCTTCCATGATAAGATTGCCAGACTGACTAGTCTCCTTGACAAATCTTAAGGGCGGCAACTCGACAACATTGCATTCGGTGACATGCTCGGATATTTGATCGGCGTACATTTCGACAATTTGTAATGCTTCTTCCTCTGTCAAATCAGGCGTCTCGTATAATGAAACGGAAACTTCCTTTCCGTCAAATGAAAACGATACGTCCCCCTTTTCTTCGTAAGTTATATCTCCAGCTGGTGTATCATATAGCTGCGACGTGCGTTCTTCCTGTATAGTAGACAGGGATAAGTTCCGCTGTAGCTCTTCTGCGAATCCTTCCTGATTCTGATTTTTATAAGCATCTTCGAAGCCGAGTAGTGATGCCGAACTAGCCACTATGCCCATACAATTTCGAGCTTCACATGTATACGTTCCTAGGCAGCATGTGCCATCCTGTCCCGAAATGATTCGATGAATATCGCCAGGTTTCAATTCAACTCCATCCTTATACCATTTTAGTACAGGCTGCGGTACGCCGATCACTTTACACTCCAGATTTACTGCGCCTTCTTCGGTGAGGACAGCTCGCAAGCACTCCAAAAAGCGGGGTTTCTTATAATGTCGAGGAATTTGCAGTTTGAGAAAACAAGATGTTACACTAGTTCCAAAATCATTTGATGCGATGCATTTCCATTCGGCCTGATCTACGAATTCCGCACGATTAAGCAACAAAGTGCATGAGCCGTCGTCATTCTTTTGAACGATGTATTTGTCATTAGACTCGATAGGTAATTCGTCACGGAACCAGGTAAACGAAGGTTCAGGCGTTGCTTTTACTACGAAGCCAAAATAGATTCGATTATTGGAAAAAATGAGCCACAATAGTAAGGCGGCTTTCACACGGAGCGCACGATACACGAGATTCTAGCAGAAAGCACCAGTGGCGAGCTTTCTATACGTGTGCAATTTTAAATTAATCGTCGCACATAGAAAACTCGCTCGCCATTGGTGCTTTCTGCTGTCTCGTGTATCGTGCGTTCGTTGTGAAACCCGCCTAACGCGGATTAATCCCTTACCCTTCACTGTAAACTGGAAGTCTTCATTGATTCTGGCCTCTTGACTCTTAAGACCAATTTCGAATTTGGGCGGCTGATTTTGCTGTATCAAGAACGATCGCTCCTCGTCATTTAGCTGATTCTGAATGTCTTCCACGGTCAACACGGCTACACTGCTGCTTTCGCCCATGCAATTTTTAGCAATACAACAGTAAGTGCCCAAAGAATTTGTACCCGTCAGTTGATAAACATCGCCCGGCTTCAGTTCTTGACCGTCTTTAAACCATTTTAGAATTGGTGTCGGAAAACCAACGACTTTGCATTCGAATGACACCAAACCTTCTTCAGTGAGAACGGCTTTTAAACTTTCCATAAAACGTGGTTTGCGATAATTTTTCGGAACTACAATTAAAAAATATGAAGAAGACACAATTATGAATGTCCAGGCTTTGTTAGTAGTTCAGCTTTGAAAAGCCTCATAAATCAGCTAATTAGGACTTCCCTGGTATCCATTGTTAGTTCAGATAAACTTACTTTCCATATGAACAGTACACGTGCTTATTCCAACACTTCCTTCATTGTTCGTTACAACACATTTCCATTCCCCTTCATCACAGCTTTCCGATGGTTTAGCTTCCATCATATACACTCCTAGACCATCTTCAATCATTCGATATTTATCGGTGGGCTCAACACGACCCTCCTTATTGTACCAGGATACAATTTTTGGCCAAGGGGGCACAACGACTGAAACAAAACAGAACGTATGCGGATTTTAGATTGTTGCTGGAAATGTATCTAGTGTACCATACCTTTACATCCTAAAATGATTGTATCGCCAATTTTGACGTTAACGTCCTTTAGTTCGTCTGTGAATATCGGTGGTGGCGCGCTGTATTGTACACTAATTTAATACAGACAAACTCGTTGGTTTACAAATTGGCCAATCTGTATGTAAAATCAAAATCTTACCTATCGGCTGGTTTCAACGATCCTTCACGGCTTCCGCGTCCAACAACATGTACCTTTGAACTGGAATATGCTCGTCCCATGCAGTTGACTGCCTCACAAGTGTACGTTCCCAACGAAGTTGGATCATTAGGATTCGCGGTCAGAGCAAAAACATCGCCCGCTTTAATCTCTTTTGAATCCTTGAACCATCTTAAAATCGGCGTTGGGATTCCAATTACTTTACATTCCAATGACACGGTACCTTGTTCAGTTAAAACGGCTCGAAGTTCCTCAATAAATTCTGGTGCCTTATAAGCTTTCGGCACTAGAACATTGAGCAATGCGATACATGAATTGCGACCGCCCAAATTTTCAGCCATGCACATCCATTGGCCACCATCTTCAAGGATGACGGGCGCAATTTCCAGGCAAAAGAATGAACCCTCATGAACGTTGCGAATTCGATCATTTTCGCAGATGCGACGATCATTTCTGTACCAGGTCACCTATGGGAATCGAAATGATTTGTACATACAGTGGTGGAAATTAGGATAGGCACATAGGGCCACAATAGTGATATTTGGTACCATTACTTAGTGAAGATATTTAACTCGAGATTGATTTAAAGGAAACACTTAATAACACTTTTGTGACAGTATTCGGCACTTTACATTTTAATTGTAATTTTCGATCATTGTCGTTGAAAGTAGAGCAATAGAGTGTATTCTAAAGGCGTAAATTAGAATAGGTTAACCCCGATATTGATAAGTTTTATTGCTGATAAAATTAATTTGAGAGAATGGGCACGACATGGAAAGAAATTAATGTTTACATTCGAGTTCGAAAATTGTGATTATTGACTACTGTACCAAGTGGCGTTCCCACAGCGGCTATCAAATAAAAAACAAATTATGAAATTTATTGTCTAGTCCTGCGATCTCGAAAAGGAATCAATAGCTTAAAACCGTGGTAAACAAATTTACCAAATTTCGTTTAAAATTATGGAAAGAGAGCGAAACATAAAATGAAAATCTTCTGTTCGATACTTTTTAGCAAAAAACCAGTAGCAAAAGTTTCAATGTACATATTTCATATAAATGCTGAACTAAATTTTCCAATCAAAGATGTGTGGACTCTGGCACGTTATGAACCAGCTATCAAAAAAACCTCGAATTGTCCGGATCAACAACGACGACCACGCAAACGTTTAACGCATCGTAGAATGTACGCTCCCTGAACAAACCGGTGGCTAGAATGCCCTCCGGCAACAGGTCCATACAGTCCAGAAAACAAATTGACTTGGCAAAAGAAATGGTACACAATTTTCAAAAGCGGTAAACCATCTGAACAAAAGGAGTTTGGAGTAGCGTTCATCGTGAACAATCACCTCAAACCGCACGTTATTGAATTCAAAACCATCAATGAAAGCTCTTGTCCGATTCGCGTTAAGACTCGATTTTTCAACCTCTGTACCTCATCAACATTCTGTATCTCATCAACATTCACGCCCCCACTTAAGTGAAGGAAGAAGCAGTGAAAGACAAGTTTTACGACTGCCATTGTTCGATTCACTTCCAACAAATGACATCAAAAACTGCCAGGAGATTTCAGTGCGAAAGTTGAGAACGAGAATTGGCATCGGGGAACCACAGGAGGACACAGTCTCCACAAGGAACGCAATGACAACGGTCAACAACTAATCGACTTCGCAGTAGGAACCTTGTCGTAAGCTCAACATGTTTTCCGCACCGACGCATTCATAAAGAAACCTGGAAATCTCCGGATATACGCACCGTCAACCAGATTGACCATGTCTTCCTATGCAAGAGATGGGCTTCAGGCACGATCGATGTCCGATCATGCCGAGGAGCAAATTACGATTCCGACCAGCACTTTTACGGGTGAACGTATTCAAATTTCCACCACTGTATGCCGTCAAGTGTTCTTTAAATGCAAGGCTAAAATATATTTAAATAAATAAATAAATAACTGGCGCAACAGTCCAAATTGAACCACGGCCTCGAGATGAGTTAGCATCATCTCATTTTCTAGATCGTGACGGTTTTTTGTGCAGAGGTATGTGATCAGCAATACGCTCAACCGAGTTATTTACCCCATAATGGGTACTCATTTAACAGCTGAGTGGGCTCATAGTCCGACACGTAAATCCCCGGAATCGAACTGGGGCCCAGTGCGTTGAAGGCGAACGTTCTAACCGTTGCGCCATCCGGACTACTATATACTATACTAAATATATTTAAATGTATTTACTAAAATTTTAATTTTTTGCGAATGAAATAATACATACATATTTGTAATACGCAAAAGAAAAACAATTTCTGAAAAAAAAAAAAAATCTACTTATGTATTTACAGACATTAAACCTGGGCCTGCATATGTGACCTATTTAATCCTGGATTTGCCTACATTCTATTTCCTACTGAGAACACATGTTCTATATGACTGAGCATCGGTCTTATTTGCTCTAAATTCACCATCTTGATTATATTCGCTCAATGAGGAATACACACGTAAAAGCCATAAATAAACCAAATCCATTTCACAAAGAACTCACTTGACGACATTCTCATATCTATAAGGCTCACCCCGCGATTGCATACCCATACGTATATATGTAACATACTCGTATTCTACATCTACATAATTCATTTGATCTAAAAATAGAGAAAAAATTCATGCACTTACCTTGACTTCCGTAGAACTTCGAATCTCGACCAAGAGTCGAGTTCGTGTGCCTACTTTCACCGATAAATCACCAAGTCGGCGGAGAAAGACGGGCGGATCGCTACCAACCGATCGATCTTCAACGATCAGCTCTACGTCCTTCCGTAACACTTCTCCGGATTTCGTTCGTGCATATAGCGTATAGTGCCCAGTATCGTCCTTTTGTATATGCTCGACAGCTAGTTGGACAGCTTTGCTAGTTTGTGTGATCCGGTAGCGATCATTGCTTACGATCGGAATATCATCACGACTCCTGTAATCAGTACAAACAAAAAAGAAAAGTTTAGCATCATGTATTGTAAATTGGTGAACTAATCAATTTGCTAAACATCCATGTATCATCATGTTGTAGACTCTAGAGTATGCAAGCACCGAATATACCTCATGGAATTCCTGAAATTTTTGGGACGAAGCCAATTGGTTAAGTAGACTGATACATCTAAAATGAACGACGAGACGGCCTACCTACCTATCTATCAACGAGATGACGATTGAAATAGCTTCCTGCCGAAGAAGAATAAAAACAACTGCGATCGGTCCGACGTCTTTTATGACCAAAATATAAATACATACAATGTACTCGAACTATTTTTGTATTGCAAATAAAAATAATTATTCAAATAAAAAATTGAACTGTTTAAGTAATTGTTTTTTATAAATAGGGCGAGTAATTCAAAAATCGACCGTAAATTCCAGTATACGAGGGTCGTACTAAAGGTAAATTTCACTACAAGTAATATTTAAAAAAAAATCTTTTATTTTCGGATTCCTCATCTCAAAAAATATTTTTCCACATAATCATAATTTTTTTCTGCACACTTCTGTAGCTCAAACCGTCTTTCTAACGGCGTGGGAGCGCGCGTTATCGTGAAGCCGAAGGAGACCTTCTGACATCCCGAGCCGTTTGTTTTGGATAGCCCCTCTCAAGTCCTTCAAAACCTCCAATAAAAACCACGTCTCGCCTCCAGTCACTATACGCTCAAAAATGGCATCCGTCCCCTCATGATGCATTTACAAAAATGTATGAGCCGACTCAATACGGTTTGTTTTGTGGTCAGGGGTCAGCAACCTCGGAACCCAAGGTGCGCACTCCTTGGTCATCCTCAACTTGTCACTAACAATGTTAGCGACCGACATTCAACGAATTTCGACGTGAGGAGGTAGTGCATTCACAATATTATCAAGTGTGAGCCCCTATCCAGTTAAACCATCTCCAAAATACACTTTACTGCTTCTTCTTCGGTCGCATTTGAATGACGCCCGGAGCGCGGCTCAACAACGACGTTTTGGCGGCCCTCGGCGAAAACTACGCAACATTTTCGCACCATTCGCACACTCATCGCATCTGTACCGTATCTAGAAACAATCTCCCGGTGGATTTTAGTCGCGTTTTGGCCTCTGGAAGAGAGAAAATGAATGACCAAACGCAGTTCGACCTTGGCGTAAGACGCAACGGGGGTTTCTATGATGACAGAGCTACTGACGACCAGCTGTTTGGCGGGAGACAAAAATAACCGACGCAGGAATGCCACTACATACATATATGCCAACATTCATTCAAAAAATCAAAATCTCTCTTAAATTCTCCTAGATTGAGTAAAACAGGGAAACTTACTTTTTTCACAAGCCTCGTATTATGAAGGAAAATAGATGTCACAAAAAAATAAACCCCTTTAGGCTGCGTCCACAATTCGAGGGTTTTGTAATGTCCGATGCCGATGATGAACTGCCCTACTCCTGGAGAAGCTTAGGCATTATATTGCCTTTACCAAAACAATTTCTATCTCTCCTTATCATACTCATTTGCCCTAATCCTTAGTGGGCATAGCGCATCAACAATTCCGTCTGGCTTAGCTGACATTTCGTTATAAATAAATAAATAAATAAACCAGTTTCGGACGATGCACGTTGCCAGCATGCAACTCAATGGGTGGTATGCATAAAGTGAGTCGAGTGGAGTAAAGCTGAGTTGACAGAATTCCACTCAATTTTCACTATGGAGCGGAAAGTAGTTTTATGCATACAAATTTTTCACTCGATTCACCGAACATAGCAGACTCAGGAATGTTCTCAATAGACTTCACTCTTGAGTATATCCTCATTATTATGCATACCACCCAATATTTTTATCATAGCAGGTAAAAATCCTCTGCCATAGTTCACCTCGTAGGCGCCCTGGAACGGCAATGGCAGTTGACCATTGTCAACTATTATTTATTATTATTTATGGGGCCTCTTTACCCATCCGGTGGACACTGCGACGATAGAGAGGTCTATTGTGATGTAGCCCGCATTATTGCAACAGACCCTTCACCGCCTCCCAACTACTGGGCTTCCAAAATTGGAGGACGCGGTCACGTGACCGAGATGATTGGAGGACAACGATCCAAGCGGCCAAGGCCCGACGTCGGGCTGTCGCGCCATTATGATGATGATTGGCGGAGAAGGCAGAAGGAGCGGCTTACTGTGGTGACAGTGAAACAATTTACAAACTTATCAAACCATTAGCTGGAAAATCTTTTGCAACTCAGCATCCCGTGAAAGATAAAGACGGGTCTCTACTGGTCACCGAGGAACACCAACTACGAAGATGAAGAGAGCACTTCATGGAGGTCCTCAACAACACATTTGGACCTACGAACTCATCTTCATTAGATTCAGTAAATATTCCGCAAATAGCCAGAGTGGATACTAGACCACCATCAATGTCACGTCTTGTAGAACAAAAAGATAAGCTATCAGATCCTTTCGAGGTGCATAGCGGAGTGAGACAAGGCTGCATTTTATCACCTATATTGTTTTTGATATTCATTAACGACGTACTATGCGGCGCACTTCATGAACACCAGAGCAAAAGTTTTAGACGGAAGTTGTTTAAATACCTTCAACACCTGGACTATGCTGACGATACATACTTGTCTTCTTTCAAATAAATCAGATTATGTAGCTCAAATGACTGATGCTCTGCACGGCGTTAGTCGTAACGCGGGGCTAAAAATCAATGCTGCCAAAACTAAATACTTGAGCTTAGGCCCAGGAAGACAGAGCGAAATCTGTGTATCGGAGCAGGCGGTCGAAAAAGTTGACAGTTTTTGCTACATTGGAAGCGTAGTTACAGCAGATGATGGAGCAGATGCTGATGTACAGTCCCGCATAAATAAGGCGTTCTTCTGCTCGGTGGGTCCCGAAACTCTTCGAGTACCATTGCACAGTACACTGAGGAATATCCAGTCTTTCACCTATTTCGCAAATAGTTCAATTTTTCCGCGCCAAAACCAAAATACTGGATTTGTTTCCGGCCTTTTTAGTATTTTTTCACCCAAACTGCACTTTTCCGCTTATTACGATATTATCACCAATTGACTGAACTTTTTTCAAGACTTTTCACTATTTCTAGACAAGATACACATACTTTGTTATAACCTAACCCAATAAAACACCATCACTCTAACTACTTCCAAGAATTTTTGCGAAAAAGGGAATAAAATAGTTTGAGCAACTTTTTTTCAGCACTGTATATGGTTTAATATAACATATTGCGGGCAATCCTTTAGTTCCCGGGGCCCGGGGTAAAGAAATCAGTTTTTACTCAGATTTTTGTCACTTTTCACTCGCATCACTCTAAAAGTTTAAAATTTGCAAAAAAAAACAAATTTTTTTTTGCCTATTCCTATTTCACCGAGCGACGCATCGTAGTTCGCGCCTTGCCTCATTGTGGGTTAGGGTTTACCGCTGTGAGATATAGAGCGAGCGCAGCGAGCGTTCTAGGGTTGTATATTGAGGGTTGCAGCCCCTTAAGCCCGAGAAATCCACTCAAATTAAAACCCACTATTGGTCAAAGACGCGAACTGCTTCGAACGGTCAACTAAGAATGTTCCTTTTTTTAAGTTTTCATTTTTTTTAATGATTTTTACTGAATGTTTGGTATATTGAAGGCATGGAAAATTACAATATTCGCAAGTCCCATTGCTCGCTCTGAGTGAAACAGCGTGTTGATAAAAAAAATTGAAAACTAAAAATTAAAAAATATATATAAAATATTTTATATATATCCTTTTTTTGCAAATTTTACAGTTTAAGAGTGATGCAAGCGAAAAGTGACATAAAATCCGAGTGAAAAGTGATTTTTTCACCCCGGGCCCGGAAACTTAAAATATCCCGTTTAATTTATACAAAATTATTAAACAAGAAAGTTGGATATTAACCTTCTCCTATATACGGAAGATGCTGATGATATGGCTCCATGTTTCTGATTTTTACAGCAATTGCAAGAGCAGCACTGTGAACATTTGTTTCCCATCGGCACTTTACACTAAAACTACAAACTACACAATTATACACTTTATTTTATCACAAACACTTTTTCATTTCGTATATTAATCTTATGTTGAAATGCAGTATTTACTTGTTCAAAACGTTGTCAACGGCGAAAATAACCGAAGAAGAAACATGTAGATACATAAATGGACATAATTTCATTCAGAAAATAAAAAAGTAAAGTAAAGTATTCTCTGGACTTTCCGTTTCTACTGGACATGTTTATTAACCGAAAAACACCTCGAGTATAATACGCTAAGTGTAAATCTAAAAAATGCCTGACTGAAACAGATCGAAAACATTTCCCTCCTTAAGATTTCTTCAAAGCTAATCTGAAACCCCTAAGAAACAGAATTGTTTTTACTCTTAAAAAGGCTACGTCAAAAGTCAATTATCAACAATAACGTAATAATAAAAATATACAGATACAAATTTGCATGTAACGTCAATTATTAGAATATTTGTGTCGTCCCCATTTAGTTGGTCCAAAACTATGAATCGATCATTTTTGACGGTCACATTTCGTAATAATCTAATTTTAATATTCCTACGCATAGATCTTCGCACACAATTATCTTGTTTTGACAACGAACAAAGTAGATACTGCATCAAAATAAGCACCATCTCAGAAATAGAAATATTATTCTTAAAACTCGCGCCCGTCGCGCTGGCATAGAATCGCCAGCTATTTCGATTTTTTTCCGTACTTAAAGAATGTTGAGGGAGTCCAGAGAAAAACACTGATTCATTCACAAATTATAAATGCAATTATTTTCAAATTAGATGGGGTTTTCCTTTTCAATTTAATTACACACTGCACCAGTGCATGGTCGCACTAAGAACGATGTAACAGCATAACAATACTAAATTGGGATTTTTGGTATTCAACGATTCATTTTCATTCATCACTTCGTTCCGGCAGCCCTAAATTTAGACAATCCCGTATTGACACCAGTCTGAGCTTCCTTGATTGCGTGACGCAACTGTTGCAAGTCAATGAACTATATATCTGATCCGGCACAACACGAACATGAAGCATATGACGCTAGCGCATCCTTTAATTTTCAAAATTTACCAATTCTAACCGATTCCAAATGCTTCAACCGAACCGAGATGACATCCTTTTGTTACTTATTTTCCGTAGCGACAATGGAGGGGCGATACCAACAAAGAACACACGGAAGAAAAGGGGGGAAAAATTCAGAAAATCTTGCACTCGCAATAAGTGACAAATTTCAACTGGCAGCATAGTCAAAATCCCGAACATTAAACCGGGAGTCATCCTCTTCTTGGCTGCCCGAAAAGATAATTTTCAATAAGCCCGCCATGTAAAATGTCTCAGCGACCAATGGACGCATTGCAAACAGAATTTATTTTTAAACACTTTTTTGTTGGTGGGAAAATAATTTCTCTTGTGATCTCACCAGATCCCCTAAACTGTTTCTGTTAGGGTCGCCCCAAATAATTCTATTGTGTTTAATGTTCGCCTCAAATCGTTTAGCTGGCTCTTTGCCGGTGACGCGACGTGAGCGAAACTTCAGTCATGGAAGAGGAAGAGCGCGGTGGGCCAATGACCATAGGCACGTTAGCGCCTGATGGATGGAACATGCCAATTCAATTGATCAAACACAAATTAATCGAAAGTAGTTTATATTAAACAAAAAGCAGAAATACAAACCCCATGCCCCATGAAGTCATCTCCACCAAATGGCTGATTTGCGAAACGGAAGGGCAGGAAGTTCAGTTCACGGCATCTATTTTCATCGCCTCAAACAAAATATCCACATGTCCAAAATATAGAACCAAGCTAAAGCAGTGGGAATTATTCAAATAAGCAACAGCCTAGCCACAACGTCTTGCTGACATGTTTCGCTAGCAAAGAGAAATTGATTTTAGTATTTTCGCTTGTACATATGCAGACATTTAAGTTATGTAAGAATCCACACATTTGCCAAAAAACAATTGCGAAAAAAACGATGGCCCTATTATTCGCCCATCGAAATTTTCAATTTTTTAGGAAAGCACAATTTTTAAAATGTATATACATACTTGACACCCCCGGCTGCGTCCCTAACTCTGCTTCACAACTTCGACCATATTTATTATACCTTGTTCCCGCGATTGCAGAAATAAAAGAAAACAAGCTTGCCGAAGGTGTGATACCGTTCACGGGTAGCGAATGTGACGTTTTAAAGGTAAAAAACGTGATTTTCCAGAGACATTTCCAATGTAAAATTTTTTGCCACATTAATTTGGTACTGTTAGTACATAATTATCTTGATCATATCATGTGATTTGTTTTATATGAAAATCATGTTTATACCCTAGACTTTTAGTATAGGGTATATTGTTTTTGTCACGACGAAAATATGTAACACCTTAAAGGAGGCTCCGGAGGTTTAGCAAAGTATATATATAAATGATCAGGGTCACCTCCTGATTCGATTTAGCCATGTCTGTCTGTCTGTCTGTCCGTCTGTCCGTCTGACTGTCCGTTCGCACGATAACTTTCGATAGAATGAAGCTAGAGCCTTGAAATTTTGACTAGATGTTTGAAGTATGATCTAGTTGGTTGGTATTGAAAATGGGCATGATCAGGCCAAGAGAACGCCTACCTCCCCTACATATGTAAAATAATTAAATGTATTTATAACTCCCGATTAAATAAACATGAAAACCTCTAGCTTTGGTAGATTGCTCGTGATGGTAATCTTATACTCCCCTGGAAAAATGAAATCGATCAGTTGAAAACTAACGGTAATTTTCTTACAAAGAGCCCCGTACTACCCTACTTTTCAGGTTTTTTGTCCATAACTCTTGAACCAATTGACGTAGACATCTGATTTTTGGCATGTAACCCTGGGGTGAGAAGCTGATTAGGTTTTGGGAAGTTGGGCATAATCAGATCAAAGGAACGTCTACCTCCCCTACAAAATTCAAAAAATTAAATATTATTTTAATTACGATAACTTTCGATAGAATGACACTAGCAAGTTGAAAATTTGGTAGAATGTTGGTAGTAAGGTCTTATTAGTTAGCACTGAAAATGGGCAAGACCCGACCTAAGAAACCCCTACCTCCCCTTCAAATGAAACTTCGAATAAGCGATTACTTTTGATACAATGAAGCCAGCAGCTTGAAATTTTTGTCAAATGTTTGAAGTGAGATTGAGTTAGTTGACATTAAAGACGGGTTAGATCCGGCCTAAGGAACCCCTACCTCCCCTAGAGATGACACTTAAAACAAGCGATAGCTTACGACAAAATAAAGCTAGCGACTTGAAATTTTGCCCAAATGTTTGTATTAGGATCCAGTTGGCTAATATTGAAAATGCGTAAGATCCGACCAACGAAACCCCTACTTCCCCTACAAACGAAACTTCAAATAAGCGATATCTGTCGATAGAGTGAAGCTAGAGACTTAAAATGTTGTTTGTATGTTTGTAGGGTGATCTAATTGGTTGGTGGCAATGATGGGCCGACCCAAGGAACCCTTACCTCCCCTACAAGTGAGACTTCAAATAAGCAATAACTTTCGATGGAATGAAGCTAGCGACTTGAAAAATTCAACAAATATTTGTAGAATGGGTTAGTTAATTCATTTTGAGAATGGTCAAGATCTCCCTGAATGAGTGCCAACCTCCCCTATAAACTGGCTATATAGGAAACTCACTTTTAATGCATGGTCGTTGCCAATTATTACTTTTGGTGTCACCACTAAGTCTGTACAAGTCTAGGGTATATATGCTTCGGACTGCGGGCCGAAGCGAAGCTTCGGCCTGGTTTTTACCTTTAAAACGTCACATTGGCAAATTTTCAAATCTAATTCCTTAATATTTATATGACGAAAAATAACATAATGGGGCAATTTTTGTCAACTTGGCCGATTTGTCAGTTCAAAGTACAGTTACGAAGGGTTTTGGCAGTTTTAAAAAAAAATGCTATAACTCTGTAACGGTTAAAGATGGAGGGTTCATGTTGTACATTAATTTTCCCCCAATGAGCCATACTATCTAACATTGAAATACATATTTACCATCATGAACGGGACACCCTGTATAGAGTAGCTAAGGGACACATTGCGATTTAGATCTGAATACCAACTACCTGACCCAGTCGAGCTGCTTCCCCGATGTGATTAAGACAGCTCCTGAGGAGTAGAATCTATCGTGTGGACGAAACCAGGGACAGTGGATGAGTTTGCTTAATGCTGATCATTTTTGTGGTAGTGGATAGCTGAACTAAGTCATTGCGAATTGGATTAAACAAAAATTTTAAAATCTGGTGTTTGTGCTACAATCTTAGCCGAAAACACCTCTATTCTGATGCTATGTTTATGCACAAATACGAAATCTCAATATTTTTGTTCAAAAATTTGAACAAAAATTTACTAATGTGAGGTTTGCTTGAGACGAGACCAATTGTTACTGTATTGCTCTGAAGAATTACAGTTTATTTTTTGTCGTTAACTCATTTGTTGTTGGGGGGCAAAGACCTTTTCCATAGTCCTCCGCGTGGGCGCCCCCTGGTAACGGCAGTGTATCAATTCGCTGACGGCCAATGTCTTAGCGATAAGACAGTTTGGAAAAGGCAGATAGCTGTAGCCTGAATGGCTGACGAACACCTAAGCGTCTCAGGTCTAGTAGGATGGAATGACTTGCGTAGTTGGACCTGCTACATAGTTGTGTGGGCTCCAGCACGTTTATTAAACCATCTGAAGCAGCTATCTCCGAGGCCATCCCCTGAATGGGGTTAAGCGACGTGCTGACAACTCGTCCTTGTAAAAACCACTCCATGTCAAGAAACCTGGAACAAAAGCCTCGGATTGGACGGATCAACAACGACGACCACGCAAACGAATAAAGGATTATTCTTTCGGATCCTGGAATGTACGCTCCCTGAACAAACCGGGGGCCGAGAAGGCCCTCCTTCAACAGGTCGAAAAGTACAAACTGAGCATTACTGCAGTCCAGGAAACAAATTGGCTTGGCAGCGAGATTAATGACAAGAAATCGCACACAATTTTTACAAGTGGCAAACCATCGGGCCGCAAGGAGTTTGGAGTAGCATTTATAGTGAACAATCACCTCAAACCGCATATTACTGACTTCAAACCCATAAATGAACGGCTGTGTGCGATTCGCATCAAGACTCGATTCTTCAATCTCTGGCTCATCAATGTGCATGCCCCACTGAAGTTAAAGAAGACGCAGTAAAAGACGACTTCTACGCCCGCCTTGAAACTCTCTTCGACTCACTTCCAACAAACGACGTCAAATTGCTGCTGGGAGACTTTAACGCGAAAGTCGGGAATGAAAGTTGACATCGGGGGACCTCTGGAGGCCACAGCCTCCATGAAGAATGTAACGATAACGGCCAGCGACTTATCGACTTCGCCTGCAGCAGGAATCTAGTCGTAAGCTCTACGTGTTTCCGGCATCGACGCATTCAGACCTGGAAGTCTCCAGACGCACATACCATCAACCAAATTGACCACGTCCTCATTTGCAGGAGATGGGCGTCTAGTGTCATGGATGTCCGCTCCTTTCGAGGAGCAAACTGCGACTCAGATCATCACTTGGTGAAGACGACCTACAGATGTAGAATCTCCTCAGTGCACCAGTCAAGAATCAGCCCTCCCAAAATCTTTGCGGTTGATAAGCTCTTGAGTGATGCTACAGCGGTGGCGTATACTACCGCCCTTGAGGAAAAACTATCACCTATGCTACACAACATCAGCAACACAGGCGTCCATGGGTTCTGGGAAGAACTCAAGGGTACCATCAAGGATGTCGCAGAGAAGGTCGTGGGATATAAAGCCCGGCGAGCGCGAAATGACTGGTTCGACGAAGAATGCAAAAATTCACTTGACGCGAAAAACGAGGCCTACAGACAATGGATTCAACGAGGAACCAGAGCCAGAAGAGAAAAATATGACGAGCTACGGCGAATATCGAATAGAATAATTAGACGTAAGAAACGTAAATACTTTGACGAGCAGTTGCTGAACATAAACGAAAACTTAGCTAATAGGAACACCAGACAAGCGTACAAACTAGTAAATACAATTAAGAACGGCTACCAACCCAGGACTAGCCTTTGTAAGGACAAGGATGGAAACATCATCAGCGACACCGATGGTATCAACAAACGATGGGCCTCTTATTTTGAAGAGCTTCTAAACCGACCATCTAACATCCCCACACAGGAAGCTCTCGACGATATTGTTGATCTAGGCCCACCCATTCAACCCCCGACAGTAGAGGAAGTTGATCTCGCGTTGCGGTCACTAAAACGAAATAAAGCGCCGGGCGCTGACGAGATTCCAGCTGAAATGCTAAGATTCGGTGGAACGAGTCTAGTTGATGCCATACATCAATTACTCCTGCGAGTATGGGAGAACGAGGAGATCCCAGACGATTGGCGCAGAAGCATCATCTGTCCAATTCATAAAAAGGGAGATAAACTGCGGTGTGAGAATTACAGGGGCATCTCACTAGTTTGTACGTCCTATAAAATTTTGACGAAAATTCTGGAAAATAGAATAAAACCGTACGCAGAACGAGTCATTGGCGAATATCAAAGGAGTTTCAGACCTGGGCGCTCCACAACCGATCAGCTCTTCTCAGTCAAACTGATACTCCAGAAGTGCTGGGAATACAACGTAAACGTATACCAAATCTTTGTCGACTTCAAGCAGGCATACGACAGTATCGATCGTGGAGTACTGTACAACATCATGCTGCAATTTGGTATACCGGCAAAATTAGTGCGACTGACAAAGATGACGATGACCAACTCCGTCTCACAAGTCAGGATCCAGAATAGACTTACTGATCTATTTGAAACAGGGCGATGGACTGGCACCGACGCTCTTCAACCTAGCACTGGAATACGTTATTCGGGCCATGAATATGGACAACAGCAAGACGCTGCTCATCAAGTCGACACAATTAGCAGCGTACGCCGACGACATCAACATCATGTCCCGAAGATTGGCTGACGCAGAAGAACTTCTGCATACGCTCGATACCGCTGCAAACGAAGTTGGATTACGTATTAACGAGGGTAAAACTAAAATATTGATGCAATCGGTGACAAGGACACCTGCACAACCGAGCAACAATGTGGGGGACCTCAACATCGAGTTCGTGAACAACTTCATCTACCTGGGTTGCAACCTGTCAAGGGACGCCAACGAAACTGACGAAATCAAGCGACGGATACAGTTAGCTAATAAGACTTTTTTCTCGGTTCTCCCCATAATGAAATCGAAACATGTGCACAGAAACACGAAGCTCCGCGTGTACAAAACCATTATACGACCAGTGCTATTCTATGGCTGCGAAGCATGGACCCTAACTCAAGCCTCCGAAAACATGCTAGACACTTTCGTACGTAAGGTTCTACGGCGAATTCTCGGGGCTGTTTGCGATCGAGATGGATGGCGCATCCGGTACAACCATGAGTTGTATGAAATGTACGATGAGCTGCAAGTCTCGAAAACCGTCAAACTACAACGACTTCAATGGGCAGGGCATGTACAAAGAATGGACGATGATCGCATGCCTAAGAGAGTAATGAATGCAGAACGAGTCGACGGAGCGAGACTGCGAGGACGACCGAGATCTCGTTGGGAGAGCTCAGTAGGTGTGGACGCCGCACAGCTGCTGGGCTCCCAAAATTGGAGGACGCGGTCACGTGACCGAGATAATTGGAGGACAATGATCCAGGCGGCCAAGGCCCGACGTTGGGCTGTCGCGCCACGATAATGATGATGAATCTGACGACGGATTGCATCGTATATGGAGCCTATTAAGCAAGTCTGCATCGGCATTAGTACTAAACCAAACCTCACATTAGCAAATTTTTGTTTAAACAAAATTTTTAAAATCTGCTACAATCTTAGCCGAAAACACCTCTATTCTGATGCTATGTTTATGCACAAATACGAAATCTCAATATTTTTGTTCAAAAATTTGAACAAAAATTTACTAATGTGAGGTTTGCTTGAGACGAGACCAATTGTTACTGTATTGCTCTGAAGAATTACAGTTTATTTTTTGTCGTTAACTCATTTGTTTTAAGTTTTTCGACAATTTATACATTGGATTCCGTTCGAAAAGTAAAAAGAAACATGTTTAATTCAAATTCTTATAAACCAGGGAAAGGGGAAATTAATCGGTTTACACGAATTTGAATAGCAGAAAAATTTGAGTTACTGAATACTCGCAACGTTTAAGATCGTGAATGCAGGCATTATCAAAATCATCTCTGAATCATTAAATAACCTAAAATATTCTAACAAAACATACATAAATGGCGTGTTTATACTAGTACATACGAAGAACTCAAACACTAATTTTATGAAAGCGTATTAACAAATTGAACGAATAACAAAACTTACCACGAAAACGTTAGTGGCTCCTCGTCACTAGGACAATCGATTTTTATAAAAATAATGCCCCTTTCGTTGATAGCGCATCGCACTACATCGCTGGAGTTTTCGTTAAATTGAATAGTCGATTTTAAAGTGCTTTCTGCTGGTATCGATGTACAACTCAGTTCATCTGAAATAATAATAAATTTGAAATGAATAAATGAATGAACAAATAATAAGAATAGTGATGCTTATCTTCTTCTTCTTACATATAAAAGAGGGGATTATTTTTGCAAATTATTCGGCAAAAACGTTTAAACAACTGGGGAGATTGTAACCGAATTTCACAGGAGTATATTTGGGGAGCCGGAACGTTTTAAAAGTGGCGATTTCAATGTCGAGGACAAGCATGGTGGTGGGAGAGGAAAAAATTTCAAAGACGACAAATTGGAAGCACTGCACGATGAAGATTCGTGCCAAACGCAAGAAGAATTAGCTGCATCACTGGGAGTGACTCAGCAAGTCATCTCGAAACGCCTCAAGGCCATGGGCATGATTCAGAAACAAGGAAATTAGGTTCCGTACGAGTTAAAACCGAGAGATATTGAACGGCGATTATTTGCATGCGAACAACTGCTTCAAAGGCAGAATCGAAGGGATTTCTACATCGCATCGTAACCGGCGACGAAAAACGGGTCCGTTACGATAATCCTAAGCGTAGAAAGTCATGGGGCATGACGGCAAAACCGAGTATTCACGGCGCCAAGGTTATGCTTTGCATTTGGTGGGACCAGCTCGGTGTGATATACTACGAGCTACTGAAACCGAATGAAACTATCACAGGAGATCGGTACCGAACGCAATTGATTCGTTTAAGTCGATCATTAAAGGAAAAACAACCACCGTACCAAGAGAGACACGACAAAGTCATCCTCCAGCATGACAATGGTCGACCACATGTCGCAAAAGTGATCAAGACATACTTGGAAACCCTGAAATGGGAAATCTTGCCCCACCCGCCGTACTCCCCAGACATCGCTCCTTCCGACTACCATTTGTTTCGTTCCATGGCGCACGGCCTAGCTGATCAGAATTTTCGTTCGTACGAGGAAGTCGAAAAAATGGATCCAATCATGGATCGCGTCGAAAGACGCCTCCTTTTTCCGAGATGGAATCCGAAAATTGCCGGAGAGATGGGCGAAAGTTGTCGCTAGCGACAGTGCTTTGAATAATACATCTGTAAGTACTTTTTACACAAATAAAGCTTTTAATTCCAGGAAAAAAACGGCGGAAGCAAAGTTGTACACCCAATAAATCCATTTCCCACAGGTCAAATGTATCAAATCGACGCGAATGAGGAACTTGACTATAACAGGCAAGCAGCTGGTTTTCGATGGCAGCGATATGTCGCCATTTCTCGCGTTAAATATAAGTTCAGCTTTAATCTGAAAATGTTAGATACAAACAAATGTGACGTATCTGGCATTTTCAGAGTAATAATTTCGTTTGTTTCAGTAAATGGGCTTATAGCCTTCTTTTAATGTTAACGCGAAAGCTTAGGAGATACCCTTTGATGCAATACTCGTAACATAGCCTTGTATATCACACTCGGTGGTTGTATCGCGTTCGGTGGCCGTAGTCATTCGGTCACCGCTCTACGATACTAATCTAGAGCTCGGAGATCAAATCTCGGGGAGATCAAAAACTGCCTGTGAGTACTAATAGAACTCTCACAGTGTTCCGAGCTCGTCAGTATAAAGACGGCGGTGAAACTGCACTTCCAAAAAGTAGATATGCTGTTGAAACGTCAACAAGACATAGAAATGCTAGAGATGTTGGCGCGCCCATGCCCCTGGAGGGGTTAAAGCAATAAGAGAGAGGATCAAAGTCATTTATACATTGTTGAAATTCTACAGTGTCTAATACGGCAGGGAACGGCAATTTCAATTGAATACGCAAAAACAAATTTAAAATCCACCTCTTACCTCATTAGCTTTAGCGGAAAACTCCACCGATTTGTGTTTAACGACTCATGTGAAATAATGAAAAGTACTTGTAACCCCCGATCAAATGAATCTGAAAAGCTGTAGCAACTGGAAATTTGGGTCAAATGTTTGTGGTAGGATCTAATTGGTTGATATTGAAAATGGGCAGTATCCGACCAATGGAACACCCACCTACCCTATCTATGTGAAATAATGAAAAGACTCGGTAGCCCTCGATGCTTGGCCTTGAACAACAATTTCGATTGAATATACAAAACAACATTTAAACCACACCTCTGACCTCATTGCTTAGCGTAGAACTCCACTGATTTGTGTTTAACGACTCATGTTGTGAAATATCGGTTGCAAAGCTTTTGTTAATTTTTTTCACCATAAGGTGAATATTTTTATGGTCATAATTGGGAACAATCAGAGATCACAACCTGCGGAAACATTTGTAAGAACTCCCGTGTAGTAGGATAAGTATGTAATACAATATAACTTACGAAGGAGTTTGCTAACGAAGATGCGTAGGATTTCAGGCCTATAGGTGCAATACCATCAGGCCCCGCGGTTTTGCAGATATCGAGTCTTGAAAGTACTTGAAACACTTCTCTTGTGCGGAAATGTAAAGGCTTTTGTATTGAGTCACACAATGGAACGGTTGGTGAACTTTGAGTTGTTGATGGAAGACAAGAGTTTCCGGCAAAGATTCCAGCAAACAGATTGGTCTTATCCTGACACTGTACATTTAGTCATCATACAAAATGAGTGGAACGGATGAAGACGTGAAGTTAGTCTTCACGGCTTTTACGAGCGACCAAAAGTTCTTATTACTTTTTCTTTTAATGAACACTTTCTGCCTGATGTTTCTGTCAAAATGAAAGTCCTAACTATATATTGTAGCTCTCAATATTCCAAATCTCCCAACAAACCGAAAATAATAGCTACTCGTAACATCTTCCATGCTGCTGTCATGCATTTCGGCGATTTGCCATTCAAACAGCCGAAATAATAAAAATGCCAAACGAAACGAATGGCAACACACGTTAGATATTGCCACGATTTATAAATAAAGTTTAGCCGAACCGAACACTTCGGCATGGGTTCCCAACCGTGTGGTGTAACAGATGCGGCAATTACAAAACTTTTTGATTTATTTTAATATTGCGGAGAACCAGACACGACTATAGACATCTCATTACTTGATGAACCTACTCTAACTATTTTATATTTCCCCTTGCATTATCTTCAGGATACAGAAAAACATACGCCCGTACTGGCGATATATTGCATTGAAACTGTTATGCAATTTCCATGGAGCCCAGTCGGAAATTCCATAAAAAAAAACTTGTTTGTGACGCCGATATACATAGGTACAACTATTTTTAGAAAAATTTAATTTCCTTCATCGCATGGAATGAGCAACAGCAATCTCCTCGATCGTTTCTTCTTACGTGGCTCCGGCCAACGAACAAACTCAACGAATTGTCGACGATTCAACTCATCACCTCCCCTTTGGCACCTTCTTAACAAACACTTCGACTCCTGCGACATATTGTTTTTTATTTTCAATCAACTGAAAAATTAGGAACAAATTGTTTGCCACTTTTTTTAGCCGCACTCACAACGGAAAATACGAAAAATGTCCCCATAATGATTTTATAGAAATTAAAATTGCTCGCCCGGGGAAAACGCATTAAAAAAAAATAAATGCTCTGGTCGCATTGCGTAACACAAATGAAAATGATCAACAATATCCATCTCTTACCAGTAGGCAGATGTCCTGGAATATCCATAGGTTTATCCATTGAGACCGGTAGTGTACTCTACGTTTATTTTCGCACTAATCACCATAACTAAATTTCACTTTAGTTACTCGAAAATATCTTTTGATCTAATTGATTCTTGTCAATTTTTTTTATTACTGCATTCAGCTTATTCTATTCGTTTTGTTTTGATATTCGTTTTGTTTAAGTCACAAAATCACTTAACACTATCACTAAGGATTATTTCTGAGGGTATAGTTCCCTACACTAGTTGGTACCCGGCACACTAGCTAACTATCGAGTAAAGATACGATTCGAGCGAAAGACAAACGTATGCCGTCCAGAGATGTCTGGAAGCAGACTATTCCCGTATATATTCCGAAAGATGTAAGCCGGGAAGAATAATACTGACACCCAGGCGTTGTTCTCAATCTGGCACTCGACGTTTGCGCGATTCCTTCGACTCTCCAAAGAGATCACGGGAAATACACTTGCAGCATCATTTTAAATATTACACATACGAGAAGCCCAGCAACGTTCTTGCTAGAAATTGTCATTCCCATTTCACTCGCAGATATTGCAGAACTGTTACTCATTTTTTGAACATTTTCTCTTAGTTATTGTGTTTTTGTCGAATTGCAAACGAAAGTCCAACAGCATGTACGAGTATCTCAATATCTCAAAGTCGAAATTCACTTGGCGTGAAATATGAATCTTGGATCTGATGCTTTTGGGACATGACTAGCCTTTGTACTGAAAACAGCATAATTATTAAGCAGTTCGCACACTTATAAATACATGTATTGAAATCGAATCAAAATTTGAAATGAATATTATATCCAAGGAGATCCATGGTGACCCCCATCAGTTTTTGACATAGAGAAAATAGATATAGACTCCGCCATCTATCTGCCCCAATGAACTATCGGCCCAAAAACAAATGAATAATCCCCGCAAAAATTTTGTATCGGATTGGAGTGAATGTTCCGATGTAAAATCACCCCAAATTAACCCTTTTTGGGGTGTTTGTCGACTTTAAATTTAATTCATAATGAACAATCACCCGAAAATGGAGTGTTTTTCATCAGTTTTTTGGGGCGATAGTTCGCGGAGTCAGACAAATGGATAGGTGAATACTATCTTACATGCCAATTCACAAAAAGACTGCATCTGTCACCTCTCAAAGTAATAGTTTTAATACGAGAAGCTGTAGATAGATATGTGTGTATACGAGATAAACTGTCCTACTCTTCGAGATGCTTAACCATTCATGTTAAGACGACATTGAAAATTGCAAACTTGTGTAACGGCTTCGAAATTCAGGGCGGCTGGGACAAATTACGGTCTAATATTTTTTCCTCCTCCACTGTTCCCCTTTCTACAAATCTCAAGAAAATGCCAAAAATGGAATGTACTCGACATTACCTTTCTCACGACACCCCACTTGGCTATACCAGTGGATAAAAAAAATTTACCTTAATTTCGCCTCTATGTGGACCCCCCCTCTTAAAGTTGGCCAATTACAACACAACGCTTTCTCCAGAAAATTATAGCATTTCTACACATTCTCGCTGAATTATGTATGTGTGCAGCTTCAGCCGTTCGTAAGATATTCTATGAACAGACGGACAGACAGGTATTTGACCGATTTTGTAAGATTTAAGACACAAAACCCTAAAAAAATTAACTGTGTGAATAGTTATTGTTAGGATCACCAATCACCAATCTTCACCCTTCCAAAGTTGGTTCATTAAATAACTGCAATTCGCACTACGAAAAACAACATGCAAGTAGTACACGCATATCTAAGCGTGAGGCCGGTAGGTGTATTTTTTGTATGGATAGTGTCGAAATGCATAACTTTAAGTCAATGTAAAATACTATTATTAAATATCATGTCATTGTAATTAAACTTAGAGGTATTATTGCCTATGATGTTGGTTATCATTAGCCATCAATATTTTTGACCTCAGGTGTGCTTGAGGGGTGCAGGGGTGTGCTAACCGAAACTATGGAAATGTACTATTATTAACCTTTTTGGATGAGATTTAAAAATTCTCTTATTTTCGGTTTTCTATGCTAGTGAAATGCCGCTTTTCTGTAAATTTTCATATGTCTAGCTATAACGGTCTCGAAATGCAAGGGGGGGGGGACAAACTCGGACCACATATTTTCCCCTCTCTCTCTTTTCTCCTTTCTTCAAATTTGAAAAAAAGTCCAAAAATGGAATGTACTCGACGGTACCTTTCTTACGATACCCCACTTGCCTATACCAAACGAAAAAAAAATTTCGACCTTCATTTCCCCTCTATGGGGACCCCCCCTTAAAGTTGACCTATTACGACGCATCGCTTTCTCCAGAGAATTATAGTATTTCTACATATTTCAACCGAATTTTATGCATGTAGCTTCAGCGGTTTGTGAGATATTTCATGGACAGACAGACAGACGGACAGACGGACGCATGACCGATTTCATAAGGGTTTTGTTTTTATACAAAACCCTAAAAAGAGCGTAGGAGTCCGTATTAATCATAGTTTTTTTATGTGAGGCCGGGCGACGGCGCGCATTGGAAAAAAACCCTAAACTGAAAAATATGTACATGACATGTTTTTGTTGCTAAGTTTTATCATAGTATGCATTCTCAATTTTCTTATACACAAAGATTTTACCCAAATTCAACCCATAAAGAAGAAAATAGTTCTCTTCTCTCCGGAGTACTGATGGCATTTTGAATCCTTTCGTCAGGGAAAAATGACATTTTTGGCAATAACGTAATATCGAGGCAATATGAGTATCATATGACTGAGGGTTTTAAAGAGCAAGAATGTGCTGGATTACTGTGGTATTTTGAGTCTTTTGGTCTAGAAAAAGCTTGGGCATGAATTGAAATAGAAACCAATCCCAGCAAATATCGGCAATTTCTGAATCAGAGTGATGATACCAATCCTCTGTACATATAGGATACAATGGCGTAGTTGAGGGGGGGATTAAGGGGATCAACCATAATGAGTTCTTACATAATAGAAAATCGTAATATTTGAGCTTAGTCATTGAAAATGTGCATTTTGCTTCGAAATATCTATACTTCTGAAAATCTACGCTTAGGTACTACTCAATTGCCCTAACCCCTTGTGGGGCATAGCGCGTCAGTTGACGTTTCGTTGGCATAAATTGATTTCAGAGAATGCAGTTGCCAGCATGCACCTCCTGCACATCCATGGCCACGAACGTCGTCGTGGACTGGATTCGAGCCCGAAACGCCGGTAGTCAAACATGAGACTGATGCCTCCACACTGCGCTACTTGTCGCCCCGTTACCGTTATTCACAAGACACAAAAATCAAAACCTTTTTGGACATTAACATCAGGCTACCTTAATCTACCTTAACGTTATCATACGCTACCTTTAGTTACCTCAATGTTTTTTTCATCCTAGGCCAATAAAAATCGGACGAAAAGGATTGAATATGTTCAGGGCCCAACGTGGGGTCAGTGTGATTTTATGTGGTGAATGAAATCGAAGTGAACAATTCAATAGGTGCCTGGTACCGTTAGTTTTTAAAATATAGCATATTGTTCAATTATGGAGGAGATTTCGCGCCCCTCATAATGACGCCTTCTTTAAATGCACAAAATGCATACTTGTTCTTAATGAGTGCTTCGAAGATATATTGAAAAATGTCATCAGCTAACTCATTTGTGGGTTGTTTAATGTTTACTCAATTTCATCTAAAAGGACAGTTGTGGTTGGTCTTTGCGTCGATTTTCACTTAAAAGGTCAAGCGTTCAAATTGCGCCCGAGCACAAAAAAAATAGTGAAGGCAACATTCGGTGGCAAGTATCCGTGATTGGAATATCTCCGTGTGACTGCCACCGTGTAATTACACATGCCAGATCGCATAGGCCGACGCGTAAATCCCCTTTCTTATCGAAAACTGCAGCATTCAGTAGGAATCGAACCGGAGCCCAGTGCGTTGCAGGCGAACGTGCTAACCGTTACGCCATCCGCGCCTTAGGCGACCGGTAGCGCAGTGTGTTGAGGCATCAGTCTCATGTTTGACCACCGGCGTTTCGGGTTCGAATCGCGTCCACGACAATGTTCGTGGCCATGGATGTACAGGAGGTGCATGCTGGCAACTGCATTCTCTGAAACCAATTTATACCAACGAAACGTCAACTGGGCCAGATGGAACAGTTGACGCGCTATGCCCCACAAGGGGTTAGGGCAACTGAGTAGTAGTATACCGTTTTTTTTTTCATCAAAACATATAAACATATCTTCAACTTTTATTACATTACAAACAAACACAAGGTAGTGTAGGACA
Organism: Chloromyia formosa; assembly: GCA_964017055.1. NCBI lineage: Eukaryota > Metazoa > Arthropoda > Insecta > Diptera > Stratiomyidae > Chloromyia > Chloromyia formosa. The sequence goes on along the minus strand of OZ024818.1, from coordinate 2,800,854 downwards.
AGAAACCTTGAAACAGGTTACATTTGAATTAAAAAAAAAACACTATGAATTATTAATTGAAAATATTTACATAGAAATCGTCCATTTCATCTACTCGTATTTACTATCATCCATCACCAATCTCATCTCATACGTTTCATTTTTCGCTCCATTTTACGCTGTTTCTTGTCATCCACCTCAGGTTGTTCTTCTTTTTGTGATAGCCAAGGTCTGATCACTGAACCCCATAGCATCCACAATGCCCTAATGGGAGCCAACAGCAAAAGAAGCCAAAAGTAGTTTGAGAGTAGTGAGAGTAACGTGGTGCCCGATGTTAAAATAATTAAATCTTTGACATGTCTGCAATATTCGTAAGTAAAAAAAAAAGACGGTAATTAGCACTTTTATTTGGGATTAATAGTAAAGGAAGAACGATATCTTACTCCGCTATGCCTCCTTCAATATTTAAATCTGACCCAGAATCGAGAATAGCTCCACTCTCGGATATTTTCGAGCGACACATGAAACCCATAAACTGGTAACTTCCCAAAAGTATGGCAATGGAAATGGAGGTCATGACCTGGAAGGGAAAAAAGAAAATTAAGTCATTAGCACGTAGGCAGATCTAAAAAGTATTGATGCTCAATATGAAAATGAAGCGGATGATGAAAATAGTTGTAATACATATTTGTTATTCCTAGAGATATTCATATTATCTTTGAGCTGGTAGAGTAGGGTAGATTAGTGAAGATACAAGAGTTGTGCAATCCGAGAGAATGACAACCAGGTGATAATTAATTGTACGTTACGAAATACCACTAAAATCGTTATTCCGCCGCAGGAAGGGGCCGGGTGAGAGTGGGAAACTTTCAGGTATGTGCAATGTAAATCATATTAATGAATCATCTTTTATTAAAAACGAATTTACCGAAAAAAATGTAGTTACCCCCGTAATCACCAGCCATATAGAACATTTCAAGCACAACTAGGCCCGGTAATCTGAATTCTCAAAGGGGGTTACCTCGCATCGAAAAAGGTAGAACTGATTTATGGATATGTTGTTTATGGTTGTGATCTTATTATAAATCTAAGTTCTCGACCTCCCCGGTTGACCGGAAGTCCTTGAGGGAGGTTAAAGAGAAGTTTCGTTTTAGCTTTTTGCTCTTATCTTCGTAACTATATAATACATCCTACTGAAAAACTTTCTGAGACAAAACTAAAGGCCACGGGTTAAATACTGGTCCCACGAGGAAACCGAAAAGGGTAAAATTTGTTTATAACTAAATAAGCTTTAATTTGAGATAAGTCAGATGCCCGTAAGTATGTAGTTACGTAGAAAAAGGAGAACGAATACTTAGATTCACAATAAGGCCACAACCATATACAACATAGCAAAAAAATCAGTTCGACCCCATTTGATGCGAGGTATAATGTCTATCTATACTGGGATAAACAAGCTGTCCGTGTGCACGAAAAGTCCCAGTACGAGATAATGTAAAGCCAGTATGACAGTTTAGTGCTGCCTAAAGCGGATATTCACTTAAGGATAGGGTCACAATACATTTCCACTTTAGGCAGTACGAACCTTACTGATTGTACCCGATGAATTTTGTGTGTATTTGTAAAATCAATTATCAGTGAAGAATGACGGATATTCATGTGATGTTCTGAAAACTTTTGAAGCGCCCAAAAACGGAAGTGAAAATTCGGAATTCAATTGGAAAATGTAATTGATTAATCTTACCGTGACAGAAGTGGTGAATTCAAACAACAGAAAGTTGAGAACGATGAAAGCTGCGACACTTCCTAGGGCCATGTTCCGGTAGAAGCTCAACGTCGCCTGATTCTCCTCAACGATTTGCTTGGCTCCTTTGGTAGCCTGTTTGCCTTTCTGCGGCGGCTGCAACACATATCAAATGCAAAATGAAACCATTTTCTGACTAGAACACAGTCCGAATACCACGGAATCCACCTACTTACCGCCATGGTTTAACTATATTTACACAGCAGATACTCGAAAACCCAATATCGCGCTATAGCGATATTTCGCCAACCCTTCTTTTGCACAGTACATGGACCTCTCGTACACGGAGTGACACGTATCTGACGTTTCGCCTAGATGAGTGCGTTCGGAAATCTATACGCACCCTCATTATGCACCAATGCCTGCGTTCACGTTTGCAACGTTTTAATTGCGGTAAAAATGTTCCCTCCACTCAACCATAAACTCTTTACCCGAACGACTTGTTTTGTAGTTGTCATGTATTAAACAGCTGACAGCCGATTCGGTATTGAGTTTCAAACAAAACTTCAATTAAATTCGCGACGGTTTCAGGAAAAATGAAAAGCACTGCAAAATCGCCACAAATTTGTGTTGCTTCGGTGTAAATAAGCACATAAGACGCCATGTACAAATCAAGAACCCGAAAACGAAAATCCACACCATCTCACAGTCACATGCAATACGTCAACTAAGAACTGTCAAATACGCTAATACCCCTTACCCCCCATTAAACGGAAATCAACCAGGAAAAATTTCTGGTTAATTTCCCCGATGTGTGGTAGATTAAACGCAAACTGGAACGGACCGTCCACGAGCAAAATCAGTCGAACTGTTTGCATTTGTGTTTAAAACGTTGCGCGACCTGAACCCACTCAATCACGATGGCCTGGCCACTCTGTACCGTGAGTTTTGTTGACATTTTTTTGACATTCCGATGCGGTTGTCATGTTACCTTCGCACCTTTTCATGATAAGCGCCGGTAGTATTTACAATCGGAATTTGAACTTTGACTACCATAACTTTGTTGCGAAGTCACTATTTGCCATTCGCTAGATAGGCCGCGCGGGAACATGTTGTATTAGCAAAATGGACAAGTGGGTGGCACTGAATAATCAAACTGCGGGCAAGGATAAAATCGCTCGGTAAATTCAGCAAAGTTCGTGTATTCTTTTCGATAGTAATTGCTTTTGTTACAATTGCAGATTATTGCAGTATTTGTCCCGAGCCGTATGGGATGGCCTGGAGCAGAATCATTTCAATCCGGCGCTAACATCGCAACTGAAGACGTTAGAGTACATTTTGAGCTCATTTCGAAAGCGTAAGTCCCTGTCACCAAACAATGAGTATCTGTTAACAAACTTCTTGAATTGTAGTGCTTCGTTTCGGTAAGTGTTTAGATGTCTTCTACTCATCGCTCAAATCAATCCACTACCCCGATCTTACAATCCGCGTGAGCTTGACGCTAAGCAAACTGTCACAGTCCCTCTTCCTTTTCGCCGATCACATGCAATGGTTGTCGCGAACAGGACTCTTCCGACAAATCGATGTGAAGAAATGGAGCCTCATGGCCAACAAATACTGGCTGCTCGCTATCATAATGAACCTTGTACGGGACGTATATGAAATATTCCGTCTAATCGACTTGCGACGTACAGCCCAATCATCCGGAATAGCGCCGAAATGTCGCTCTGTTCCCGTTCACACCTTGCACGATTTGGGAAAGATGGCTTTGATGTCGTACGCGGAGTTATGCTTGCATAAAAATGTCGTGGTGGATACTGTAAAAAATGTATGTGATGTCTTCATTCCCCTCACAGCGTTGGGGTACACAAAACTCAGTCCGGCTGCGATAGGTGTGCTCGGCGCAATCTCGTCTATTGCTGGCCTGCTGGCACTGATCCAGCCCGATGCAAAGCTCGTGCCTATGTAAAGGTGTCCGCTTTTTTTTTGTTTTTAACGTGTTTGTTTTGTATATAATCATTTTTATTAGTTTCATCACACATATTAAAAGTGTATTTTCTCAAAGAACCGTTTTATTACTGGGGGTAATCGGAGAAATGGGATAATTCCGAAAGCTCCATTCACTGTTGACCGCAACCATAACCGAAACGTTCGTGAACATTGCTATCAACCAACAATAACCACCACTGAACTATCGCTCCTAGAGGTCCGTTTTGGTAGACACCACTCTGCGTCGATCGCAGGCGATGATGATATACATAAATAGTGCTCCGTACTCTATGGCTTGGTCGCTAATCGCGAACAATGTCCGACGATCTTGTGCCTACCAAAACGCACCTAACGGCAGCCGGTTCTACGCACCGGAGCGACCCGTTCATCAACAACGGCCAAGAGCTGCCAAAACCCTTCAACGCTGGAAGGCGTTTCTACTAAAACAATAACGACTGAACTACATACATGCATAACTAGGCCCAGTGAAGCTCGTCATAGACGATCGAACCGAACCGTTCGTGATCACCACCGAACCACGTCAATTTCATAGAACTTGTTGAGAACAAAAATCTGCTTACCTCCACCGTTCAGCGACAGCGCCGGCGAAACCGGTAAAACTCGTGTGTTGAATTTTATAAAAGAAAATCCATGCTACCCCCACCCCTCCCCAAAAAGTTTTTGCCCCAGAATACGTCAACTGGAACTTGACGAAATTTACGCATCGTATATGTATTTATACTTATAGCCGTCATGCATTATGCGATCCGTCGCCCGATCAATCGGCCGATGGATCGCAACAAAATATCTGCCGATCTTCACTGCACTGCACACTACGATTTTCGTCCGATGCGATAACGAATGACAATTCAAAAAAAAACTAGGTTATGATTCACTCCCAATGCAACATAGATTAATTTTTGTTAACTATTTGGATTTGTGTGGTATTTTTGTATACCGCATATTTTATATTTCAATTGCAGTGCAATTTAAATCACTAGAATCCTTCAAATTTTATCATTTAATAATTTGGTAATTTGACATTCACTTGCGATAACCACATACACTATCCAATCGATCGTCACAGACGGATAGCACGAAAATCGCACTAAAATATCGGCAGATAAAAATTGATCGGCCGATATCGATATCGGCCGATGGATCGGCCTGTGTATGCGCTTAAAGGTCGCCACTCATTGACGAGCACAACCACGATCAAACTTCCATTGAACCATCAAATATCATAGAACGGTGGAAATAGGGGGAATTTTTTCCCACACGTTCTATGAAATTGATGGTTCGATGGAAGTTTGGTCATGACTGTGCTCGTTCAAGGGTGGCGACTTTAAAATGACGTTTTCTTTGCAAGACGTTCGTATTGACCAGTTGACCACCACTGCATCAATGTGGACTCAACTTTGAACCATTCCACAAGTTCCACACGAGGTGCTTGTCAGCCTTGACATCTCGCGACATCTGACAGTACCTGTCAGGTGATTATTAATTGAGTTTACGGCCGAGACGGCATTTGCTGACAAATGAGCTTCCGAAATAACGATTAGAGATTATCGCAAAAGACGTTTGCGGCGCAAAAGACAACACCATCATGGACTACAGCTACACTCCATTGCAGAGCAGCATCGACGCACATAATCGGTGTTGCGGCAATCGGATTTGGTGTGTGAAGGTAGGGACCTTTGGACCAGGACAATTTAAGTGGCTACTTACATGTGATTTGAATTCCTTTCAGGACATCTGCGGATTTGTGTGTGCCTTTCTCACATGGGGTCTAATACTTTTCGCCGAATTCGTGGTGATGCGAGTCATATTGCTTCCCAGTCCGTATCCTGTATTCAGCACTATAAACATGATCATTTTTCAAACCCTTGCATTTTTGGCTTTTGCATCTCATGTTAGGACAATGCTTTCAGATCCGGTAAGTCCTTGGCCTTAGATAGTAGTCAATCTCTTTCAAAGTTGTCTTAGAAGGCTGTGAAGTTTCCACGCAAGTAACCGTGTTGGAAGAGATTAGTCCTATTGTCTATACCTTGAGATTCGGCGTGACGTTATCGTTCTTTTGAATCACTATTAACTATGCATTAGGAATCCGCACAGCGACCACCGCATTATGAGATAATTTTTCCATTCCCACGGGGATAATTTCTTAAATAGGATACAGTACTTATGCCTTTTATGCGGGCTTTAGAATAGTCCACAGCGTTCGAGTGCTGAGACAGGTGATGGATGAAAACGTTAAACGCTATGCCCCACAAAAAAAAATCAAAAAATGGTATTAACTGACGTACCGGTTACATAAAAGGATTTTTTAATTAATTACAACGAAAGAGAAAAAATTTGCGTCCGAAAATACTCTGGCAGAGGGTGCATTCAAAGACCTTGGCGGAATTTTCTTTAACGGTTTGCACAGTAGATAAATGCACTACACTCAATTGTACGCTTATAACCATTTGATTTTGCCATCAATCCAAGACATCTCTTCCAGACCTGACAAGTGACTAAAGTTTAGTACTCGACATGCTGCAGACGATTACACTCATTCTAAATTGTGATCATCTTTGTACTCACAATATATATAGGGAGCTGTTCCAAGAGGCAATGCGACAAAAGAAATGATACAACAGTTGGGCTATCGCGAAGGTCAAATGTTCTTTAAATGTCCCAAATGTTGTAGTATAAAACCAGATCGTGCTCATCACTGTTCCGTATGCCAGCGTTGTATTCGCAAAATGGACCATCATTGTCCGTGGGTAAACAATTGCGTTGGCGAGAGTAATCAAAAATACTTTGTTCTGTTTACGGTGAGTAAGGTGGGACCTAATTAATTAGAGTCATCCTATCACATGTTCTTTTTCCTTTTTTCAGTTCTACATTGCCAGCATATCGGCGCATTCCTTGTTTTTAGTGGTTAATCAATTTACGATTTGTATAAAGCACGAATGGAGGGAGTGTTCACCCTATACTCCGCCTGCAACAGTTTTTTTGCTGTTATTTTTGACATTCGAAGCACTCCTTTTCGCAGTATTTACTATGATCATGCTTTTCACGCAATTGAGTGCTATTTTGAATGACGAGACGGTACCGGCCTGTTTTTGATAGATTTATGACCTTAATAAACTCATCAAATTGTTCGTATTTTGATTTACAGGGAATTGAACAATTAAAAAAGGAGGAAGCGCGTTGGGCGAAGAAGTCGCGATGGAAAAGTATTCAGTCCGTTTTCGGGCGTTTCTCATTGGGTTGGTTCTCGCCGTTCACCAGGCCGTCGTCGTTCAAGTCCAAGTTTGAAGGTCATTTCTATTCGGTGTAGAGACGAGAACGCGCGCTTTTTTGCTACCATTTGTACTTAATAAAAACTATGTATGTATCTGTAAACGTATACACTCGATTCACATATTCGTATGAATAAGGAACTTAGAATGTGTCATACATCGTATGGATTGTCGGTGCCCGGGGATTCGAAGTAGCGGGAATGACACTTGTCTATGACGAAACCATAATTGTTAGTCCTCTCATGGTAGTGCATAAGTCATTTAATTATTTATGACAATGTATATGATGATTATTTTATAATAGAGAATGGAAATATAATTTATGGAAACGGCTGCATTTTCTTATAGCTGTGGATGTGTCACTTGCACTGCGTGTGTATTCGGGACAACTACGTTTCAGTAACTCTATAAACAGGTAAACAAACACAATGTTTAGTTAGAAATCGAAAACTTGTATATTTATTTAAAAGTCAACTTTACTGCACATTATTTCTGTTAATTCTAATCAAAATTGAACCGTCGCTTGCCATCAAAACGATATCCGTAGGCTGCTGAATTTTTAGTATCGACTAGAGCTGGGTTTCGATGTTTGTAGAAGCTTCCATGGGCATGCGCTGGTCGCGATGAACCATTCGGCACACCGTCCACTTCTCTCGGATAGAATGCTTCAAACATTCCCTCGGGCGGTAATACGGAAGCAATCTTTTGGTCATTCGGATCGTAGCCGTACACTTTTTCGTTGAAAAGTAATGCTACTAATAAAAGGCAACACTGAACAGTCTTCATTTGTGAAACAAACACACACGACAAATTGCTTTGGTCCGTTGCGTCCCGCGAAGAAAAAACTGCTAAACAACGTGAAGAGTGTGACTCGACAAACTGGAGCCAATAGACACTGGAACACTGTGCAACAATCTACTTTCTCTCTGGGCAAACAACTTGCAAGTTACGGACAACGACGGTGGCGGGTGAATAATTAAAACTTATTGCTTTACTTGTTGGGAACAGTGTGTAAGTATCCAAACGAAAAAAAAAAACAGGCGAAAGAAACACAGGTATCTACGACGGTCAAAAATGTGCAGAGACATATAAACTTGATATGGGGGGATATGGGAAACAATTGCTAAATGGGTGGGGGAGCATTCTCAAAATCTTAAGTATGTTGAATTGTGTTATAGTACGTACCCGTGCAAAACGTAAAGTCACCAAGTGTTGTGTTGTGCAATAATTGTTGGTTGACTAAGGTGAATGTAACAGTCAATTATATACTTCTAAAAAAACGTGGATTAAAGGGCGTCATTGTATATTTGCAGTAAATTTGGAGGGGAATTCGCGAAACTGAGTTTCTTTCAATACAAAGCACTTCCAAGCCTAGGAAGGGCACATTGAAAATAGCACTTCCAAGTATTCTTAGCTTGTTATCGAATGCCAACCTCTCAATATTAGACTTCTTCAAATGACACTTAATAGGCCAGTAAAATAAATCAATTTGGGGGCTTTATAGGAAATATATAGGTAGGGAAAGATCTGGAAATAATTTTCATTCCTTTTATAGATCCTAAATACATGGAAACTGAGTTCGCTCAATGCACTTCTCAAAGTCGTCGAAATTCGGCTCTGTAGTGTAGTCGGAACCGATAGTTGAAAAACAATTTTTAATTCTAAAGCCGGCCATATACGTTCACTGATTCTAAAGCATCCGAGGCAGTCGAAGTAGAGGGGGACCAAACAACTGAAGAATCCTGCGTACGAGGGTTGTAAACAGATTCATGTAAGTAGCCAAAAACTGAAAATCACAGCAACAGCGTAATACAAAACGAGCTAATTTAGAAGCTTTATTAATTATGGAGGAGAAATGGTGGTTGGGGGGGCAAAAACTCCTCTTCCATAGTCCTCCGCGTGGGCGCCCCCTGGAACGGCAGTGGTCACTGACCATTACTACTACTACTTTGCCTTAACCCCTAGCGGGGCATAGCGCGTCAACTACTCCTGCGCGCCATCGTACTCTGTTCTGGGCAATGGGGCGCAACTCCCCAAAAGACTTACCCAATACCTGACACTCCTTTGCCACAGATCGACACCATGTGATTCGAGGACCCCCTCTTGGTCGGCCTTGGTTGGAAATGGGGTTCCATTTCATGGCATGCAAAGCAATGCAGTTATCACTCTTCCGCAATGTGTGACCTATCCACTGCCATTTTCGCCTGCGTATCAATTCGTCGATTGGCATCTGACCCGTACGCCGACTTAGCTCTTCATTTGATATTGTTTCGGGCCAGAAAATTCTTAAAATTCGACGAAGACATGAGTTGACGAAAACTTGCAGCTTTCTGGTAACTCCTACGGAAACTTTCCATGTACTGCTCCCATACAAAAGCACTGATAGTACCAGGGAGCGAAACAGGCCCAGCTTGGTCTTGATGCTGAGATAACTGCCCTGCCAGATTTTGGACAGCATGCCGTATGCTCGTTTAGCCTGGTTGATACGACGAGCGATGTCCTGCTCCGTACCACCATTTTCGGCAACGATGCTACCCAGGTAGACGAAGTTGTCCACCTTCTCCACAGGCTGCCCATTAATATTGATGGCAATAGGTGTCGGATTTCTTTTTCGCAACGGCGGGCTAAGAACCTTGGTCTTGTTGGTATTAATCTTTAGCCCAACCTTGCTTGCCTCCCTCTCGAGATCTAACGCCATTGCGGACAGATCCATGATTTTGTGGGAGAGTAGGCATATGTCGTCAGCGTAGTCAAGATGTTGTAGATAAGATGTCAAAGTCCATTGAATTCCTCTGTCGAGTCCGGATAGGGCTGCATGTAACACGTCGCCGATCACTATGAGGAATAGGATCGGTGAGAGGATGCACCCCTGCCGAACTCCACTGCGAATCTCAAAGTCCCCCGACACCTTACCTTTATGCAGAACGCGACATTTCGCGCCGTCATAGGTTGCCTTAATAATAGCCACAAGCTTCTCAGGGATGCCTCTCCTGCGCAAGGCCGCCCATATAGAATCCCGGTTCACACTATCGAAAGCCTTTTCGAAATCGATGAAAAGCAAGTGAAGCGGAGAATCGTATTCAGCGCATTGCTCGATGATGATTCGCAAGGTGTTAATGTGATCGACACAGGAGAATCCGGATCGAAAACCAGCCTGCTCTTCATCAATTGTGCTTTCTAAGTGGGCCTTTAGTCTTTCCAGGACGATTTTAGCTATTATCTTGGCAACGGCAGGAAGCACACAAATGCCTCTCCAATTATTACAGTCTGTGAGGCTACCCTTCTTTGGAAGTTTGATGATCAAACCTTCCTTCCACTCAGTGGGAAAGGTCTCTGTATTCCACGCTTTATCAACAAGTGGGTGCAGCAAATCGGCAGTTACGCTTGGCGCTGCTTGATAAAGTTCGGCAGGGATACCGTCAAGTCCGGCGGCCTTTCCTCGTTTCAGTGCAATAATTGCAGTGACTATTTCCTCTTTAGTCGGGGCAGTGGACCGTATACGCACATTTTGATGGCTAGCTAAATTATCTATATGAGGGGGAACTTCACCAGAGGTTACACGGTTCAAGACCGCGGCGAAGTGTTCTTTCCATCGCCTCATTTGATCTTCTTCCAAGATACCATTGCCAACCAACGTCAAGCCGCCAGTGATGGCGGTGCGATGATTTGGTTGAGGTACCCCTGTGGTGTGGGGTGTGAAAAAAATACCACGGCCTTTCCCTTTGAGGGCCTGTCGTTAAAACCGACAATCAAAGGACAGGATGTGTATGCCAGCAACTTGCACTATCCGAAATCTTTATATGCTAACGAAACGTCAACTATGCCTCGGATAAGGACTGACTCAACGGTTACGACTTTTAGCTATCGTACAATGACAAAGATTGGATTCTGGAATGTGCGTACTCTCCTGGACAATGGATCAGAAGGTCCCCAGAACGCACGATTTCTTCAATTAGAGAGTGAATTTCTGAGGTACAAATTAAATATCTTAGGAGTTAGTGAGATAAGATGGTGGAACAGCGGAGAATTCATCTCTCCAACGGGCAGCACTGTAATGTTGTACTCCGGTAAAGCTACCGGTAGTCGTCGTGAGTCAGGTGTGGGGCTCCTTTTAACCAGAGCCGCGCGAAACTGTCTCTTATCCTGGGAACCGGTCTCTGACAGGGTCTTGACCGCCAGGTTCCGAACCAAAATGAGGAACATCTCAATAATACAATGTTATGCCCCTACTGAACCCGACAATGTCTTGGCAAAAGACTCCTTCTACGAAGAACTAAACGCCGTTCAGAGCAGAACACCTAAAGGTGACATTATAATGGTTATGGGTGATTTGAATGCGAAAGTTGGCGCTGATAACTATGGGTTCAGACATGTGATGGGGAGACACGGTCTTGGTGATCGTAATGACAACGGTGAAAGATTTGTAGAGTTCTGCAACTTTCACAGTCTCTTCATCGGTGGTACTATGTTTGAGCATAAGGACCACCACAAAATCAGTTCGTCCTCTGTTGATCGGCGCAGAACACAAAATCAGATCGACCATTTTGCCATTAGTAAAAGATTCAAGAGTTGCCTCCTGGACGTGCGAAACAAGAAGGGTGCCGATATTGGGATGGGAAGAGACCATTATCTTATGATCGCTAATGTTCGATTGCGTATTGCAGCCGTGCGCCGCCCCAGCGACGAAAGATCCAGGCCCCGCAAATTCAACACCGCTCGACTAAAAAATCCAGCTGTCTTACAACAATATAATGACCATCTTGCGCAAAAAGCGGCTGAGATAACTAATCACCCAGATAGTGACATAAACGAAAACTGGGATGCCATAAAAAATGCGTACATTGAAAGCGCAAATACCATCCTTGGTCCAAACCCGGATTGCCGGAATAAGCCCTGGATGTCCGAGGCTTCATGGCAGCGGATTCATGAAAGAAAGGAGCTGAAAGTTCATTTGGCTGCAGCATCAGACGACAATCGAAGCAGCATCGAACTCCTTTACCGTCAGAAAGCTCGAGAAGTTCAGCGTAGTGTGCGACGCGATAAAAGAGTTTATGCCAATTCTCTTTTAGCGTCAGCAGAAGAAGCCGCTAGAAGTAACAACTTAAACGCCGTATACGGTGTCATCAAGGAGTTTACAGGTGGTCGTAACTCCTGCCAACATCCGGTGAAAGATAGTGATGGAAAGCTACTTATCTTGGAAGAAGATCAAATAAGGCGGTGGAAAGAACACTTCGCCGCGGTCTTGAACCGTGTAACCTCTGGTGAAGTTCCCCCTCATATAGATAATTTAGCTAACCATCAAAATGTGCGTATACGGTCCACTGCCCCGACTAAAGAGGAAATAGTCACTGCAATTATTGCATTAAAACGAGGAAAGGCCGCCGGACTTGACGGCATCCCTGCCGAACTTTATCAAGCAGCGCCAAGCGTAACTGCCGATTTGCTGCACCCACTTGTTGATAAAGCGTGGAATACAGAGACCTTTCCCACTGAGTGGAAGGAAGGTTTGATCATCAAACTTCCAAAGAAGGGTAGCCTCACAGACTGTAATAATTGGAGAGGCATTTGTGTGCTTCCTGCCGTTGCCAAGATAATAGCTAAAATCGTCCTGGAAAGACTAAAGGCCCACTTAGAAAGCACAATTGATGAAGAGCAGGCTGGCTTTCGATCCGGATTCTCCTGTGTCGATCACATTAACACCTTGCGAATCATCATCGAGCAATGCGCTGAATACGATTCTCCGCTTCACTTGCTTTTCATCGATTTCGAAAAGGCTTTCGATAGTGTGAACCGGGATTCTATATGGGCGGCCTTGCGCAGGAGAGGCATCCCTGAGAAGCTTGTGGCTATTATTAAGGCAACCTATGACGGCGCGAAATGTCGCGTTCTGCATAAAGGTAAGGTGTCGGGGGACTTTGAGATTCGCAGTGGAGTTCGGCAGGGGTGCATCCTCTCACCGATCCTATTCCTCATTGTGATCGGCGATGTGTTGCATGCAGCCCTATCCGGACTCGACAGAGGAATTCAATGGACTTTGACATCTTATCTACAACATCTTGACTACGCTGACGACATATGCCTACTCTCCCACAAAATCATGGATCTGTCCGCAATGGCGTTAGATCTCGAGAGGGAGGCAAGCAAGGTTGGGCTAAAGATTAATACCAACAAGACCAAGGTTCTTAGCCCGCCGTTGCGAAAAAGAAATCCGACACCTATTAAAATAAATAACTGGCGCAACAGTCCAATTTGAACCACGGCCTCGAGATGAGTTAGCATCATCTCATTTTCTAGATCGTGACGGTTTTTGTGCAGAGGTATGTGATCAGCAACACGCTCAACCGAGTTATTTACCCCATAATGGGTACTCATTTAACAGCTCATAGTCCGACACGTAAATCCCCGGAATCGAACCGGGGCCCAGTGCGTTGAAGGCGAACGTGCTAACCGTTGCGCCATCCGGACTACACCTATTGCCATCAATATTAATGGGCAGCCTGTGGAGAAGGTGGACAACTTCGTCTACCTGGGTAGCATTGTTGCCGAAAATGGTGGTACGGAGCAGGACATCGCTCGTCGTATCAACCAGGCTAAACGCGCATACGGCATGCTGTCCAAAATCTGGCAGGGCAGTTATCTCAGCATTAAAACCAAGCTGGGCCTGTTTCGCTCCCTGGTACTATCAGTGCTTTTGTATGGGAGCAGTATATGGAAAGTTTCCGTAGGAGTTACCAGAAAGCTGCAAGTTTTCGTCAACTCATGTCTTCGTCGAATTTTAAGAATTTTCTGGCCCGAAACAATATCAAATGAAGAGCTAAGTCGGCGTACGGGTCAGATGCCAATCGACGAATTGATACGCAGGCGAAAATGGCAGTGGATAGGTCACACATTGCGGAAGAGTGATAACTGCATTGCTATGCATGCCATGAAATGGAACCCCATTTCCAACCAAGGCCGACCAAGAGGGGGTCCTCGAATCACATGGCGTCGATCTGTGGCAAAGGAGTGTCAGGTACTGGGTAAGTCTTTTGGGGAGTTGCGCCCCATTGCCCAGAACAGAGTACGATGGCGCGCAGGAGTAGTTGACGCGCTATGCCCCGCTAGGGGTTAAGGCAAAGTAGTAGTAGTTCGAACCTAGTTCTGTAGCAATCAGACGAAGCGCAGATAGGAGAGAATACTCGACAATACACTCGACAATGGCACTCTTTTCTGAAAATACATTTTGAAGTTCGACATTTTATCAATTTTAATTAATTTCGCTTAACTTTATAAACAGACTATCAGCTCTATGGAGATTTATCTATTATCTAATTATTCTATTAGTCTTTTAGTGAGGTCGACGAATCTTCTTCGTCGTTACTCTGGAGAAACTCCTCGTCTTCCGGCATAGCACGATTCTCTAGCATCTCCCTTGCACCTACTGAAATTGTCACAGGACACATACAGGGAACGAACTGAACTTGTGGCATCGTTTGCGCAATTGATCCCGGATAATATTGATAATTTGATAGTTCTGGATTGGGATAAATCTGCGAGTATGTTGGTATGCTGGATGGGGAGGGTCCTTGAATGCTTGACTGAACTTCGATTATCGGCAATGACGGGTAGGAACCGAGTCCTGGCTGACTATTAAATTGAGGTGATGGCTGGAAACTAGGTGTATCTAAAGGGACAGGCGGTACTTGTGGTTGCTGATACGATTCGGTCGATGTTGACGATGGCGTAGTGGTCGTCGTGGTTGGTTGCGTTGTCGGCGGGGGTGCATAGTGGGTTTTTGCCGGTGGAGGTGGCGAAAGAGGAGCGCTGTATTGCGGCCAGCCGACATTGGGATTGTCGTAAGGATAGTGATTCGTTAGCCGAGAATATGGAGGATATCGTTGAGAATATGATAAAGGCTGATATGTGTATGTTCGAAAATATCCAACGGGAACTTGTTTTAATAGCGGTGGTGATTCTCTGAAACAAATGGGATAATTTATTAATCACGAATCTAAACAAATATTTGTTTAACCTACGTTGTCGTTGGATTGCTCCACCAAAAGGCATCTCCGCATCCAATTAGAACCGCACTTACAAAGAAAAGTGTCAATAGTGGGGACATCATTTTACAGTCACTTTTATTACACTGATACCTAAACACTATGAGGATTTCGGATATGCGTACTATGCAAACTGTGCTAATTTTCGAAGGAACCTTTCGTTAATGACGGCAATATATTTAATATATTCACACATTTTCGTATTAGGAAAATCCCAAATGACACTGTCCAACACTAGTACAGTACATAGCACAAGTTGACGAGTTTATCCTTTCGTGTGCTCTGCGGTGAAATTCAACGTTATTTAAGATCTGTAGTTCTAGCCTCCCATATATAAGCAATTATCCCCACTACATATCGTGTAGAATCTTTTTTCCAAAACAGTTGGTAGCCAGACAATCCTCCTCACTCACTCCTCAAATTGTTTAAAATTTTGAATGCCACTTCATGTTATCATTTATCTTATTTTTTTTCGGGTTCTTATTGACCATGTCTTGTTTTCATCTTTTTTTTTTCATTATTATTTTTCTGTTTTGGTTTTTTTGATCCAACTATGAAACAAACACTGTGGTCAATAGCGTAGCATTACCACCCAATAGCATCCAATTCACCAGCCCTTTAACTCACGAACATGATCTAATAGATCAAATTTGAACGCCAACAACAACACAGAAGAAAATAATTTTTGATTGGAAAATTGGGTACATGGATGTAGTCCGAACGCGGATAGATTCTAATTACATATTTAAACGATCAACCAGGTTTATGGCTTCGCACCATCTTTGCTGTGTTTGTATTTCTTGAAGGGATCAAAGGCGGAAAAGCAGTGTTATCGTTCAGTTTTCTTTCAAGGCTAGAACGTCTTTTTAAAAATTTTAAAATTGATAGCATAAATTAAACCGAATACTGTATGGTCCGCATCAAGGACACATTGGGCTCATTCACAAAACATTGAGCAGCTACGTAGCGACATCTCCCCTCCATGTCACACGGAGCGACTGCTCCCTGTCACAACCGTCACACACCTGTTTTGTGAATACACCGGCTACATATCGAATTTGAGACAATCAGTTGACATGGCAAATGTCTAACAAACGGCTAACGGCTGTCTGTTTAAATTCTTTGGTTTGGCCGGGTTATACAAATATACAATTAATGAAAACACCACTCACCTTTTAATTGTAATTTTGCTGCAAAATTCCCGTAAAATAACACGCAAGACGTTGTGTTGTCAAACACTCAAACACTCAACACTCATCAAATGACATATGACGCGCGCATCATCTGTGATGCGAATTGTGAAAACAAAAATGTATCACGCTCCAAGCCAAGGGAGCGTGGAAAATTTTCGCTCAAAAGGAGAAGTAGCCGCTCAGCAACGGCTCCATGGAGCGATTGCATTCACCAGACATTGGGACAGTAGCACTCCACAGCGCTCAAGAGGGGAAGGACCGCTCAGGGAGCGATGATGATTCCTGAATGCAGGCATTGTGGCTTTTACTCACGTGAAAATTGTCTCATTTCATGACCGCCGACATCTATTTTCGAACTATGATTTCCATTGTGTGTAAATCGAATGGCAACTCTAAACTACATCATACGACATTCCAAAATGACCCCATAAATATCAAAATTCTCTTCGTTAATATAAGAAGTATGAACATACACACGTATGTACATCTCTAGACTTGAGTTGCTGTTAAATCTTTTCGATGCATGTCGTCCAATAAACAAAAAAAAATATCTTGTAAGCCCACGGTTCAGGTGCGTTAATAGATTTCAAAATTCTGCGGTTTTATTGCAGTTATAAAACCAGAAATCGGCTTCCCTTCGGGTCTGGATTGGTAATTATTCACGGTTGTTCGATTGCTTAGATCTGTTTTATGACCGGCAAGATATATGTGCATATACATATGTATATGCATGCATTTTTTTTAAATAATTCAACCGAAAAGAACGTCACGGTTATTACGCCAATCGGATGGTAGTTTCAGAGTGCATGCCAGACACTCTCTGAGATTATTTTAGAAATTGATAGAGGCATATAGCCTCTATGTACTATGCGATCCGTCGTCAGATCGATCTGACGATATTATGATCATCAGATCGATCGCACAGTATATGCACCTATCGTTGGTGATTTTTTGACAGTTTCACATAATTTTTAATCGTCAGATATTTTGTGGCGATCCATCGTCAAGTCGATCTGACGACGGATCGGCCGATCCGTCGCCCGATATTGATATCGTCCGATGAATAGACCTGTGTATGCGCCTATCGTCGGCGATTTTTTTGGCAGTTCTATATAATTTTAATCAGCTGATATTTTGTGGCGATCCATCGGTAATTGACTGGTACCTGAAGTACATTATAGCAAAAATTCCCGAAGTTGGGAAGTAAACTATTAAGGAGAGAGGAGGGAGACGCTTGAAAGATTTTTGAAAGTTTTTTTTTTCCAAGTTTTTGCCTATATCTCTGCAACTACCAATCCTACAGCAAAACTTTCTGAGAATAAAACGAAGCAGACGCAATTTTCTACGAAAAATCCATACACTATACAGGGTGTCCCACGTTTGGTGGGCAATACTGCTAGGATTACTCCTCAGGCAATTAACAAAGTCTGCTGGCGTTGAAGGGGTTTGGCAGTACTTGGCCGTTACTGATGAACGGATCACTCTGGTGCGTAGAACCGGCTGCCGTGGAAGCGTAGGTTCATTGGTCGTTCCGGATGGTTCGCGAATTACGTTTAAGTCGGAAGGTCTCCTTGTTGAGTCCATATTATCGGTATCACAACGGACCCTGTGGTGATCTATGTGTACTCCGTATGTCGGAGCAGCCCCTTTAAACTAACCTAAGTTCAGCCCACTACTAATAAGTAAGTGTAAGTCAATTCAAAGTTATTCGTACCATATCCGGCGGGAGCAGCAGGTTTGCAAGGACGCAAGTAACTACTTACAAGGAATTCCACCCGAAAAAGAAATTCAAACAAAGAATATTTTTTTTTTCTTTTCTATTTCAATAACATGCTGAAATCACTACAAATCATGCTCCTCTTCGTGGGGTTCTTCGTGCTTGTAGTGATGATGGAAATGCTCGTGGGCTTCTTCTTGCGTAATATGAATTGGCGATTCGATAATTTTCTCTTCCTTGGCTATGAGCGGCTTATGATGATGGTGGACATGCTTGAAAAGCGTATGGACATGTTTATGTTCCTTAATTTGGACTGGAACGTGAATGACCACTTTCTTCTTCTTGTAATGTTCGCTGTTAATATACAAAGGAAATAAATACTTACTAGGCAAATATAATCATATATGCCGTAACGCAAACCTTACCTGGATCCTTTCGGTACAAAACAAATTATACACAGCAATATCAGTAGAACCTTAATAAATGTAAAAATATTGGACTATTGACTTTTTTCGGCAATTCAATCGTTGAACTTACCAATGACTTAAAATCCATTTTCTGAGAATCTTTGTATAGGTGGATAGAACCTATACCCTGTGACGCCTACGTATTGTAAAAGTTACTCGAGTAATGTATTTCATAACAGCGTAACGCTCGCTTTTTATACAATTCATGCATTTTTTCTCGACAGCGGAAATGATTCACTTAACGTTTGGATAGTTCCGATTTTTCCTTTTAAAATTGCACTTGTGGAAAATTCTTCTTTTCCTCTTGTTTTATTTTCTCTTTACTGTTGTTGCGTGAGCCATAAGGAAATGATTAAAAGAAATGCACGTTGTTTTGATTAAACGCAGTGCACTCACAACATTACCAACGCAATGGTAGTTAATGCTCTTACGACGAAAATTTTTTTTTACTGAGCCGAATGTCTTTACAGTCAGACTATAGTAACGCAACCAACCTTAGCACATTTTAAGTTTCTTCAAGATGTTACGAAAAATACAATGGCAGTTTATTAGACCAGGATGTGCAACTTGGAATCTGCAAAATGCTTTAGGTGAATTCAGCTGAATTGCATTGCAAGATAAGTTCATTTACAACGTAGTCGTTGTCTCCCACATTTTCAATAAAAAGAATACAGTCCTAGAGTGTGTGACTTGTGGAACACTAGTTCGAAATTACATGTTTTCTATATTTTTGTGCGTAACACATCATATGGAACAGTGCACGCTCCCATAAGGCCAATTTGAAGGCAGGCAATTAAAATACCAATTTGACTATGATTCGATTTACCTGCCAATCATATCCGCCCTACAGGAGATTCACTTTACAATCGTTGTTCACATGAAGATGAAAGATGACCGTCTTACTGCATAGTATCTGTTGATATTAATCAAAAGCAAAAACAAGAAAAAGACCGATCGAACTGCTGTTAAGGTCAACCGCCCTTCTGTAATTCATCAATTGACCAAACATCATTAGAACTGAGAATCAATTTTGATTGGGAACAAGGAAAGGTCTGGCGTATTGTTGTTGCAGTTCTTATAATCTCGTGTGGTTTAGAAAAAAAAACCCGAATGCATTCCACACAGGAGTCATCCGGCAGTAGTTGCGCTGTTTCCTCTTGTTAGGCGGCGGATAAGAGGAGTATCTAGTCCGGTTAATGACAATGATGATTATTACAGCGGGAAGGGCCGGATTTGTTTAATGTGAATGACCATAGACACAGCCTGACAAATAAGAATGATTTTGAAGGCTCAAATCGGAATAGATGCAGTGCAATCCACACACGATAAGTCAGAGGTCCGCTGAGCGGTGTCAGAAAGAGCCAAAAAATAGATGTGATTAGGCTAATCACGCTGTTCTGCCTTTCCATTGTTAATGCGTTTAGTTATAATAAAGTGTGTTAAATTCATCGGGTATTCACCCATGAACGATGGCTGGCCACCTTTAATCTCTGTATTGGCATTTCGACAATAGAAGACATATCAAAAATATGACCGTAACAATAATAAAATAAATGGTTGAATGACGGTTTAATTATATGTGTGGAATATCGGCATAAAATAATACTTTTCAATATGTGGTGAGTTGCTAATGAATTACGTATAATGAATCACATATTTAGGAAAATATTTTATTTATTTTATTACGAAATGAAACAATCATCATTAAAAAATATTATATTTTTTGTTATACGAGTATATATTGATTACACATTGCAAACTTTTAGAAGCGTATTTGAAGCATATCGCCATTTCGTTTTAATTCCTGAATTTTTACACAATTTACTTCATTTCTTTCTTCGTGTTCTTCCATTGATTCAGTAGCACGTGACTGTCATGTATCTTATAGATTATAATTCCATTTTCTGTTTACGGCCAAGACGCCGAAGACCCCGGTCTCTGGTTTCGTACCCCCGACGAAAACAGAGTTTAATGAAATTAATGATTTTAAGCAGGGTTCGACATAGACAAACTTTATCATCATCATCGTGGCGCGACAGCCCGACGTCGGGCCTTGGCCGCCTGGATCGTTGTCCTCCAATTGTCTTGGTCACGTGACCACGTCCTCCAATCTTGGAAGCCCAGTAGCTGCGCAGCGTCCACATATACTGAGCTCTCCCAACGAGATCTCGGTCGTCCTCGCAGTCTCGCTCCGCCGACTCGTTTTGCGTTCATTACTGTCTTTGGCATGCGATCATCGTCCATTCGTTGTACATGCCCTGCCCATTGAAGTCTTTGTAGTTTGACGATTTTCGAAACTTCCAGCTCATCGTACAGTTCATACAACTCATGGTTGTACCGGATGCGCCATCCATCTCGATCGCAAACAGCCCCGAAAATTCGCCGTAGAACCTTACGTTATGATAGTTTTTTTTTTCACAGTCGCTCAGTCGCGGTGTTGGAACTCACACCTTTAACGGATATAGTGACGGTTGTCTCTTAGAGCTCTTACAACGTACAACCCCTACTAGTCTAAGATCCCACTGCAAAAATCTGCAGCTATCTTGGTTTTTTTTAATGCGATGTATCTCAAATGAAAGATAATTCAGAACGTAATGAAGTAAAAGTGGGTTGCCTAGCGAAATCCTGCCGTAACCATCCTTAATTATTGTTGCTGTAAATAAATTCTTAAACCAATATTTGGAATATTTCAGCATAAACGGTGGAATACCATCCGGACCAGGTCCTTTCTCGGACTTAAGTGATAGCACAAATGCACTATGATAGCTTCAAAAATCATGGGACCTGGTATTTTCGTCGTAAAAGCTCATATGTCGTTATAACCGATGTCGTTATAATTTATATTCAGGCACGTTCGACTGGAAATCAATTTATCTTCAACTTTAATTTAAGAATTTTTTTCCTTTGGATTATCCGTTTCAAAGATCTGTGACCTTGAAAAGTGATTAACTTTGTCATGAAGTTTGCAGCGCATCGAAGAAATCATCTCCGACCAAATAAACTATATACTATATAGGTATTCTTGGTCAGTATGACTCGCGATTAAGCTTTGTCCGTCTGTCTGGTTCTATGCAAACTAGTCCCTCAGTTTCGAGGCTATCAAGCTGAAATTTTGCAGAAAGGCTTCTTTCTGTTGCACGCTGTATATATGTCGGAACCAATGGAATCAGAACACTACGTCATATAGCTGCCATAGGAACGACCGGTCCAAAACTCCGTCTTTTTCTTCTACTTCTAAAATCGTACCGGTAAGATCTAAAACCTCAATAAGATCCTGAAATTTACTGTGAGTCAAACTTAATCACTCCTCAATATAGTTTTTTTTTTTATTTTACAACTGCAATGAAAAATTTGTTTCATTCTTACATAGCAAACCAACCCATTTTGAGCTGATTTACATAAAATTCATTCAACCCACCATGAATAATCAAGAGTTTGATGACCCGACAAAATTCAAACCAAAAAAAAATTAAATAAAATTCTGAATCCCATCTTTCAAAACCCCCCATGTGCCTTGCTTATCTTGTTGCAAGTTATTAAGTTATCAATTTCTGGCAGACGCTGGAGCGTGGTACGACTATAGTTCCATCTATTATCACCACAATGGCGTGTTTGTTTGTTTGGCTGCACATCAGGTTGATTGCCTAAGCTCAGCTTAAATACGGCAAGACCTACATCCGATAGTAAGAAGAAGAATGACCATCCAAATCAAGTGGAATGATTACATGGCCTCCTGTAGTCAAATCAATTTCACATGCCTGTCGTGCATACCTATGTTGTATCACTCGGTAACTGACTTTTCTGCGTTTTATGAATCGGCTTAAACTTTCTTTTCTGGACGATAGTCGTACGTTCTATCTGTGTAGTAAATAAATTCACTTTCGAAGTGCATGCACAAAAATAGAATGAAGGCTTGCTCAGCTCCGTCTATACTAAGCCCTATAAGAAGATATCGTTTTTCACGATGCGATGCGACGTCTTTGATCCGCTAGCGTAAGCCTAATCAATTGTCAGACAAACTTGGATAGAGAACTTGGTTTTCTTAATTCTTGAAAATATGCGATTACATACTTATAGAAGACAAGTTAATGAAAAATACATGTCTGCATATTTGAAGATACAGCGTCTTTCATACAAGTTCCATAGCATGGCAGTCAGTGATGCCAACGAAGAAAAATGAAAATCGTATAATTTTTTTTAGGAAAATCGTAAAAATCCTACATTATAAAAACAGTAATGAGAAACATGCATATATTAAGGGTCGATTACATTGGGCGAGTTTACTTGCTACCAGTTGGCGAGTTCAGCTAGCATTGTTGTCATAATTACCTACACACAACCTTTGAAAACGCTCAGCAGCAAACTAGCAAAAGTGTGCATCAACAATACCCGCACGAAATAGTTTGATAGACATTTTGGAGACACTGACATGAACTAGAGGAATAATCGCAGTGATTTCACCAACAACTGAGCATGGTTCCACGAGACTAGTTAACGTGTCAGGAAGCCCACACGCCAACGAGTAGCGAATGAAGAAGCCCGACGTTAAAATTTTCTCGCACAAGTTGAGGTGCTAGCTGGCTTCTAGTGAATTCGCCAACGTCTAATGTAATGTACCCTTTAGTGGCCAGTGGTGCCAATCAGTGGCGGATCCAGAGGGAGGTCATGGGGACTGGTCCCCCTCCAAAATGTTTGGTATATACAACTCGATCTTGGAATATTCGAGGAAATATCCGAAAATGATTTATAAAAATAACAGCGAAAACAAGATACACTTGACGCTACGTATTTCTCTTCGATTTTGCTTCATGAAGCTCATGGTGATCATGTTTTCCGGGAGCATAGTAGGGATGGCGGTTATTGGAAAATCTACCGGTTGTCCGGTTGTTCCGGTTATTTTCGCCATCGGTTTAACCGCTTCGGTTTAACCGACCCAATCTACCGGTTATGGGAAAAACCGGCTATCCGGTTATTTAATAATAATAAGCTAATAATTGTTGACAAGCTTGCGTTATTTTGTAGATCCTTTGGCATACATGTGTTTGGGGAGCAACTTATGCCTTCATTGTAATAGCCGCCATACATTATACGATCCGTCACCTGATAAATCGGCCGATGGATCGCTACAAAATATCAGCAGATCAAAATTATATGGAACAGTCAAAAAAATCGTCAACAATAGGCGCATACACAGGCCGATCCATCGGTCGATATTGATATCGGACGACGGATCGGCCGATCGATCGATGTGTGTATGGCACGTTTTAGACTTACAAAATAAGTAAGAGTCGCACTGAAGAAAAGTTGCTTCCCAAACACATGTATGCCAAAGGGTCTACAAAATAGCGCAAACTCAAAATCTTCCCTTTTCACAAATCACCAAGCTTTGGGCCAATAGTTGGTATCCAGCCTCTTCATAAATACTCTTTCGCTAATATGTTGATCCGTTTGTCGGGTCCTTTCATTAGATACCACCCACATCATTTAAAGTTGATACCAGTCGTTTAGAGGCCACGGAACTCCCGATCAAAGCTAAATATTTTTGTGCAATAAATGACATGCAGGCATTGCTCTTCTCCCAAAAATTGAAAGGATCACTTCCCCTATGAAGCAACGGCTGCTGAAGATTGAGTTTCAATTCATTTGGAAATGATTCCACTGGAGCACCCTTGGCTACTTCCTAGTCATGTGATGACCAAAAAGGATTTTAGTTGTTTATGACCTCAGCCCTTTGAGGTAAGGGTGAACGTTCGCCAATGTTAGCCAAGTGGTGCTTAACTTCTTGGCTAAAATCATGGCTTGGCTGGCAATAATGGGGCTCAAGCATATTTTTGTTGGTGCATGCGTTTTTTTATTAAATTTGAATCAGAAGGACAAACGGCTGAAATTTTCTTCTTCTCTGGCGTCGAACGATTTGAAAAAACAAGTTAGCATTTTCGCATGTCGGTTATTTTCCCCCGGTTATTGGATTTAGAAAGTAGTACCGGTAAAAAACCGGACAAAAGTAGTACCGGAGATAACCGGTTATTCGAAATGGAAAATACCGGTTGTTGGAATAACCGGTAGGTATTTCCCATTCCTAGAGCATAGTCTGAAAGAGGTGAGTGCTTTCTACCTTTTACTGGAACTTATTTGTGCACAGAATGCTTTGATACCCGAAACTGTTGTGCTGCAAGGTCTGTGTTTATACACAACTGCCAAATTTCCTGTTCTTAGTAAGGTCTTGCAGAATGCCCTCTCAAAACAAAGTATTTGGGCGACGATTTGACGCGATGCGCTTTTATGATTTTGAGCTATTTAGTACGCTTAAAATCATTTTGGGCTATACGGTAGAGTTAAATTCAAAGAAAACATAGCCTGTTCTCTTCACAAGGGAGTAACATGTAACTGTAACATGTACTGCGACATGAACATCTCAAGTTGGCCTTACTAATCGCGGCTTGCATAATAGTATTCTTACACGATTCAATTGGCATTTTGACTATGGAACTGACACGTTCGGCTTTTTCCATTCTCCATGTGTCATGCATACCCCACTTGGTACACGTAAAACGTCGGTCGTCTGAAAGATGTCTTCACTCGGTGAGTTGAAGAGCCCTACTCACGGGCAGATCGTATGAAAACTACTACTTAAGTCCATGTAAGCCATTGGTCGGTGAGTCGATGAGTCTATGAGTCTACAAACCGGTGAGCGACTCACGGACTCATCCGTGTGAACGCTCTGCTTTAAGTCGGTATTTTGGTGAGTTCGAATCCTATGGGAGCTCATAGACTCTGTGTAAGTAGTGCTGAAAGTCATGAATATGCGAAGAAAAGCAATTGCAAAACCATTCAGTTGTCCGGCTATTAGAGGTTTAGTCTGAAAAATAACTGGAAAATGAGCGTCCGTATATCCGGCAATAGGAGCGTCGGGTTTAGGGAGCCTAATTTGTTTGAAAACATGCAAAAAATGCTCGTGCAGGGAGCGTACAATGTATAAAATGTACATAATACATGATATTGACCTCCCAAAGAAAGAAAAACTACACAAGTCATGGAAATATTCGAGTCATTTATTTGCATTTTAAGTTATTTCGCAGAAGCAGACTACCCACTAAAATATGTCAAAAAGCATGTGCCACTAATAAAAAATTAAAAAGGAAAATTTGTATCTTTGGTAATGTATCTTGCTATTTTTTGTAATGATATTCCTATATGTGTGTAACAAACATCAAAATCATCATACGTGAAATATTCATGGAAGTGATCTCGTCTGAACCGCTAAATTTCTTTGATCTATAGACGTTCTATTGTAAAGAAATTCTTATTGTTAATTTCTTCGTGGTATGGCTTTCTTTCCGTTCTACTCCTTTCTGGCCTATGGACTACTGTGTACGAGTATCACTATTCATTGCACTGGTGCGCTGTATCAGTCATTTCGAAGATTTTCTCTTTCGGTACGAAATGCCATTGTTCGACGATTGAAGCCTGTTCACCCATGCCGGATCGAAATCTTTGAAGGCGGATAGATTGAGTATATGATCCGTTCTTGGATACTTGAATCGATTCTGTATTTTAATAGCTTTTTTGAACTTAGAGAGAGATAGCGGAATGTACGATTTGAATCCGGCGTTTTTCCCATAGTGTACAATTGGCTTGTGGTTGAATTTTGATTTGTCTGAGGCAACGTTGACCCCAAACTGCTTCACAGTAAATGGGGAAGGTACGTTCACATTCGGAATTGACATTGGTGTCGTGGACGTATCCAATTTAGTTGCAAATGGGGTTTGTATCTGCCTATTTATAACCTGAATGGTGGTTTGATGATCGGGTGCGGTTGTTGTCGCTGACCAGTGAAGACGGTAATTTTCCTTTATCGAATGATTTGGAAAGCTGGCATTTCTAGATGTTTGATCCGAGTATGGTATCGCATAGACCACTTGTACACCTGTGATTTTCCCTTTATCGGAATTAAGTTGCTCACTCTGCTGACTGCTCTCTAAGTTGGCAGTCTCCTGAATGGGTTCTCTTGGATGAATGTCTGTTATTACTGTTGGAATCCTTGGCGACCATCCCTGTACAGCATCATGAGAATAAAATGGAACTAAATGCTTTGTTGTCGTTGGATGACTATGCGGATCGGGAGCTCTCTCTCTATAATCGTTAACTGAAATCCTTTTGAAAGACCCCGGCTTGTAAACGGGTATATACGGCGGACGCATTACATCCCCTGGTACAGGTTCAAACATTTTAAATCGCTTTCCATTCATTAGGGTGTTGAAAATTATCTGAGCCTTACGGCCCTTGTAGACTGTGTATGATGCCGGGTCCTCTTCACTTTCTGCGAATACTGGCAAATGAGTTGGCGACCAACGTCTGACCGAGGTCCATGACTTCATTGTTGGGGTCTGTTGAATTCTGCCCAAATTGACATAATGGCTGGGAAGTCGAGGAATAAATTTCTCATCATCCATCCGATCCGTTGTTCGTGTTGAGTCTCGATATTTGTCATGAAACTGTGAAGATATTTGGACATTCCTTCGTTTGACTGGCCAATATGACACTTTTCGCACAGGATAGCTTACAACACTTTGTTCCGACTGCGGTCGTGTTCGATATCCGCAACAAACACTTCCAAAAATGTACAAAAATCCGATTAATTTAAAAATCACGAAATCCATAACGTACACTTCACATTCATCACTTCCTCTTTTTCTGTACAGCAGCTAACCGACTCATTCTAAGTACTCGACTATATTATTTTCGTTTTCTAGGTATGAACGTCTTTTAAGTGTATTTTCTGGCCGAATTTTCACAACTGACCAAGCCGGTTCTTAGCACAAATGTGTAACCAGAAAAGTAACAATTACACTTGATTTTTTTGTTTAATTATGGATTACTGGGCCAATACCTCTTCTTTCGCTCACTGCTACAACAATGACATGACAAATGAAGAAATTGTTTTTATAGTCTCGTACGGAATGTAAGAAGTGAAAATTCATTGTTCTAAATTAGAGTGGTTCCAGATTTAGTTGTAGGTCTGAAGACTCAAGTCTTTCACTATGCCATCGGAAACATTCTTATATTCCCTCAATGAATCTCCAGTTTGTCCGTATCATGGACTTTATTGGGAAAACACTTAGTACTCTAGTTTATATAAATATAAAAAATACACTTGAACAAATTAATAATTTAAAATAAATAGAGAATATATCACTACTAATCATCTAATAAGCAGAATAACGATAATTGCTAGGAACTTTTCTGTTCATATTCAAGCGCTTCCTTTTCTTACTTTTTTTCTTGTTCGGTGATTTGGTGGACTTTTCCGGGGGTTTCATCGTCATCTGTGGTTCATGTCCATAGTTACTTTGAGCCTGTTGCTCACGTTCATAGTCACTTTGAGCGTCTTGTCCTTCTTGCTGTTGTGCTGCATGTTGATAACCTTGAAAACGTTGCATATTGCCGAATCCAGACATTGGAAATTGATTCTCACTATCCGCAATTTGCGTCCAATGTGTGGGATTAACTGGAAAGTGTTGTTGTTGACCACCGATTCCACCCCACTGACCACTGTTTTTATAATGCATCGCTAGAGCATAATTTGCGGGATCCCTCAATTGCATTGCAAATGGTTGTTCATTCACCGAGTCCTCAGTCATCATGAATTCTTCATCTTCGTCGTCGTCATAGCTCTTTCCACTTCCTGTGGATTTATCGTCATTGGTGTCGTCCTTGTTAGAGTCCGGCTTGAATTGCTGCGCTCGGAACGGTTTATGCGCTAAAGCAAATTTGGGAATCGGCTGTCTTGTACCCCAGTCGTTAAGCAGGTTCAGGTGGTTCAATTGCGGCTTGATACGGGGGGATATTCCAAGAATTTCGGCCAATCCATCGCCATGTGATAGCCACGAATTACTAGGAAGTTCCAGTGATGGTGGAAATGCGTTAGGCTTAGGAAGAGATAGCACTGGATTCAACATCGAGTAGCTACCCTCGGGTTCGAATTTTCCAAAAGATCCTTTGATAAGATGGGCATTTGTCGTCTTCTTGGGATGGTAGTGATGTTTGTAAACTGTTTTCACCTGTGTGTGCTTCTTCAACACTTCGGGCAGATGCAGTTTTATATGGATGCTGAAATTCAACAATGTATACGATAATTTTCGAAACACTAAACAACACGAGCGAATAATATACTCACTGCTCATTTTCGTCTGCCCAAATTACTGAAACTAGTGCGGTTGCAAAATATATTGTATAAATCCAAATAACTGCCATTTTCACAATGAGACCGAATGTACTCTGCCAATGGACCAGAAGCCGTCACCTACATGGGTTTACCCCGCTATATCAATTGAGTGGAAATAATATTTTAAAAAAAATTATCGAAAACCCACTCTTGAGAATCCCACCTTGTGAATTCGACTTCAGCAAAAAGAATGATTTTTTTTCGCACAACACCTACTACTCTTATAGTATGCTGCGTAATGGACCACAATTGGGGGTACGGAAAGGAACAGCCAGATACTCAGGGGCACGGGACAAGAACTTGTAAGAGAATCGCTGGCTCAGTAACGTGACGGATACATGAGTCCATTCAAAAAGTCATGTCATCGAACAAGAAATGTTAAATGAGTATCAAAGAGTATCACATTACAACGCGGCGCGGATGTAGAGGCTGGAACGAAGAAAGTTGACAAGCAAAGGAAAGAATCCGCAAAACTGGAAAGTGCAGAAATTAGTCGCTTGTGACCAATTTCACTGGATGTTACATTCTTGCGATATGCTTGGTATCAGTGTACGAGTAGTATTCTCTTGCCCGCTAATCAACATAAAAAAAATGTCTTCAATTTCAAAGGTGTGGTTCGCGAAATGTCTTCATTGAATTCCACCAGTCGAAGTATTATTCATACTTATTTTTGTTGGCCAATTTTTCGCTCGGTTTGTTTGGAAAATCATTGGCGCGATAAGTTGACTGTAGTCGGGCGTTTTTCTTTTCGCTTTTGACTGCTTCTGTGCTTTTTTTTACAGTGAGTTTCAATACTTCTAGGCGGTACTTATACGATTACTTTTACCAATACCCAACTAAAGATACAGTAGACATTCAAAAATGTTAGGTAGTTGGCTCTTCAAGCATCGAATTGTCGCTCCTACAAAGGACAATTGAGTTCTTTTAAAAAAGGGAGCTGAGAAGATCTAGACGGAGCTCATGGGGGAGTTTTTGCGAATATGTGGAACAGTCAAGTGACGCCTTCAGGCTTCTCAACGTTTTTGCCCATCTTCCTGCAAAGACAAGGGATCTTGGACGTCGTCCAGCAGGAAAACCATCAAGCTTCTGGATATCGAGCGCGCTTTCAATAATATTAAACCTAGTGGGATAATAGGTGCACTAAGGAACCTGCAAGTCAATGAACCGTTCTCTAAATTCATTGGCCTGCTACTCATACCCAGGATCATTTGCACTAACATACTTTGGGAAGTCGTCTGTTAGTAGAAGGTGTCTGTAATGACATTCCTCAAGGTTGGCTACTGTCTCCTTTTCTTTGGAACTTAGCGGTCAATAGGCTGCTTCCCGAAACTGGAAGAAATTGGGTGCCATGTGACTGCCTATGCAGACGATGCTGCCACTGCTAGTTGCGATAAGTTTCCGGGAGTCCTAAGTGAGGAACTCCAGACTGCCTTATGTATTCTAACTGAATGGACAGGAATCTGCAGCGTCGGGGTAAACGCCGACAAAACCGAACTTGTGCTCTTCACCAGAAAGTGCGAAATTCCCCCTATACCTATAGAACCTCCCCTTTTGGATGGCAAGAGACTGGTCTTTGATGACAAAGCAAAGCTCCCCAGACTCATCTTCGATTAGGAGTTGATATGGAAATTGAATATTCTAGAATGGGTGAAAAGACAACTGCCATGCTTTACTGGGTCATAGGTAAGAACTGGGTCCTCCAGCCGAAAGTGGTGTACTGGTTATATACTGCAGAGGTATAGCCTATCCTATTATACGGCATATGCGTATGGTGAACGGCACTCAGAGTGGCGTCTTATTGCAACCTACTGGGGAAGTGCACAAACTTGATGCGATTGCCGCTACGGAGGCTTTGAGAACTACTCCGTCGGCTGGCTTGGACATGCTGCTCAACTTGCTTGCTTATTGTCGTTACTTGTAATGACATTACTATCTATACAGACAGTCAAACGGTGATACGGTCACTTGAATCGGCCATTTTTACATCAAAAACGGTTGTGAATTGACACCCATGGATGGCCCCAAGTCCTATCGGCCAATCAGCCTAACATCTTTTATGCTGACAGCAATGCAAAAGATCCTTCATGCTCACATCATTCTTCACAATTCACCTATCAATCCGACAAATCCACTAATTACGCTCTGCACAGCCTTATTGGTGACATTGAAGCGGTTTTGTCAGCAAAAAAAATGGCGCTATGTGCGTTTCTTCACATTGAAGGTGATTTCGACAGCACATCTTTGGATTCCATGCTCTTACAGAAAAAGGTATCAACATCCCTACCTCAGTCTGGGTGAAGCGAATGTTCTCTTTCAGAACCCCCAGGGAGGTGTTCTATCCCCCTGCTATGGTGCATCGTTGTAGACACTCCCATCCATTCTCGACACAAGAATAAGCAGACGAATCGAATCTTTCGAGCTGCCTGTAAATGCCTGTAAGCAGGTTAAGCCAATAAACTTAAGGTTAAGAGGTCGAAAAAAATTTCTTTAATATTTTTTGCTGGAATCACGGGGTGTGCCAGTGTGCGATCGTTAGGGGACACCCAGTATATGGAGGCGAGCCATGATAAGCTTTCGCACGGCACTGCATACAGAAACTTGCTCAGATTGGGACATCGGCGTTTCGGGTTCGAATCCCGTCCACGACGACGTTCGTGGCCATGGATGTGCAGGAGGTGCATGCTGGCAACTGCATTCTCCGAACGCCAACGAAACGTCAACTGGGCCACATGGAACAGTTGACGCGCTATGCCACACAAGGGGTTAGGGCAATTTAGTAGTAGTAGTAAACTGAAGTAAATAATGACAAAAATCTTAGAAAAATTTCAGACACCATTTCAGCTGTATATTCCTTTATCATTACTTTTTTTTATTACAAGCCATTTTTCAAAAGCGCTGAAAAAAGAGTTTCCTCGCCGCTGATAAAATATATAGTATCTCAAGTACCTAACGAGATTTCTGATTTTCTTGGCTTGAAAGGCCTTTGAATGTAAGTATTAAGACAAAGCTCATACTAAAGCCTAAGGTTCCAGTAGGTTCTTGGACGCAGATTTAAACGTCCTTAAATTTTCTATCTAGTAAAATTTGTCGATCTGAGACACGGTTTGGAGTTATAAGAAGAATATTAAAGTGCGATAATGTCTCGGATTTTCGCATTCGAATTTCTAAGCTTAGCCTCTGCGACCGGGAAAACTCATTTTTCATCTATCTAGGACTTAAAGTAGGGATTAAAATGATATCCACTTTACCCATATTATCTACCGGCCCTACGTGACATGTTACAATGAAATCGCTAATCTATCAAAAGTCCAAATCAGGTTACTCTCCTAAGTCTTTTGTTTTCCATGTGGTTCAGAAACAGACTTGGAAAATGGAGAAAATCTAGTGCTATTGTCTGGTCATTAAGAACTTCTGACATTTTTATGACTAGAAGAATATTTGGATGCAAGAATAATTTAATTTAATTTACGGTTGCTCAGGCGCGTTCTTTTGCGTATCTATTGGGTGTAGGGTAGGGCAACGAACACGCATTACACAAACAACAAGACGCATATTGTTTGTGTGATGCGTGTTTATTGCTCTACACTACACTTGATAGATTCGCAAAAGAACGCGCTTAATGTCTGAGCAATCGTAAATTATAGAGCCGATTCCATAAGTGAAAAGCGATATCGACGATCTGCGCAACAAATTTAATTAAATTTACACAAAAATAAAAAGAAAAAAGTATAATCTGTAAGAAGTCATAAACATAAAATTAATTCATGATTCGCAAAACCATATTCAAATCATTTCATTAGTGTTTTTAAGGCACTCTGTGCTTTCATAATGCATCTCTGACGGCTATCCAATTGGTTGCATGAATTTCCTTCTAAATTTCTATCACACTCAATTTTTTGTTCCTTCTTAACAACAAGTGCAACATTACACGCTTCCATGCCTTGTTGAGGCGTTCAACTTTGTTAGATTGTGAGCGGAATTTTTCGCAATTCGACGCTAAGTGTAATTGAAGAAAGCTTGACCGCCGGTATTAAATACGTTTATAAAAAATGCTATTAAAGAAACAAAATAGTTCCCAAATTATTACGAGTATCAATCAATCGTCATGGCGCGAACTTAAGGCCACACAGAAAGCGGACTGTCCGCACGGTAATGTTAGTATAATCACTAATAGAGCAGTCTGCGAGCGAACTGCAAGAAAATTTGATTAAAGTGGTCTGTGCCGACAGTTTACTGTCATCTTTCGCTTAGGAAATTATTCGGGTTTTACGTTAATGCCAGGGTTTTCTAGAAAAAAATACCACGTGAACGTAAGGAGCTGAAGGTAGCATGGTGGGAGTATGAAGAATTATTATGAATCGTGGCTCCAAGCTTTTGATTGTGATTGGCCAAATTAAGGTGGTGGACTGTTTTCCGATGGGAAAAGTTGCATTTCTGATCTTTTTCATAAATCGACGTACCCAGTATCCATAGCGGAATGAGGGGCGTAATAAGTAAATTTTTTTCCAAAGGAGAAATGTAGCTATTTTTTTTCATGTATTGGCTTGTGAGACACCAAATTAAAGACAATTACAAGGACATGTCAGTTCGTGTTTATTCATCTGAAGGTGTACCAAGAGGAGGAAGGAGACGATATTCACATCCTAAAGGCGAACATACACCATCCGGAATTTCGGACAGGCCATTTATTTCAATAGACGAATGTATTAGGTGTACGACTTTGCTTACGCCGTTTTCAGACAGACGGCTGTGTCGGAAAACGGCGGAAGCAAAGTTGTACACCAAATACATTCGTCTATTGAAATAAACGGCCTGTCCGGCGGCCTGTCCGGAATTCCGGATGGTGTATGTTCGCCTTAAGTTATATGATAACTATCAGACCCTCGATTTGCGGGCACAGCCCTCTGTGTTCCGGTTTTATTTTATCTTGCACCCGCGAATACAAATAGACTGTATAGTGGCACTGCTGTGCATAAACAGTGGCATTTAATCATAAAATCGCTATCTCTGATGTCATGCTCCCCGGAGTCAGATGCTCTTTTGCCGGGAAAATTATTTTTGGCCACCCAGCTTATCGCTCCACTGTTGGAAATTATGAGACTGCCATTATACTCGGCTACGGCTAGAGTATCTTTGTATGATTGTTGGGTCCAAATAGATAAACGAAAAGTGACTGGACGAGATTGGAACTGCTAATCAAGCAAGCAGTCGGAGAGGCACCAACACAGTATGATTTATTTTTCACACTGCCAAGCAACGGAAACAATTTGAAATTACGTTTGGCCGAAAAAAGTGAAAGGACTAAAAACAACGGAAGCAACATTTCGGGAGCAAACAAGTATTGATGAAATTTGAAATGATGTAACCGATTTTTTTTTTGTCGATGTAATGCAGTGTCCGGTCTGCGGTCTCTATACTCAGATGCACATATTTTAGAAGTAACTTATTGCTTTATCTATAAACACTGTTTATATAGATCAATGATGAAGAAGAAGGAAACTAAACTATGGAATATTTTGGGAACTTGCTTTTATGTATGTACCACACTAACAGTATTACGTTTCCACCATTGGCGTAGGGGGTGTGTTGTAAAGGGCCTGGCACGATTGGGTGTGAATTATTTATTATTTTTGGGGTTTTGTGTAAATGTTGTTTGAATATTGGTTTATAATTTGTAGAGACAACAAATTTTGTCATTGTGAATACTCGTATCGAAAAAAATGTTGGACTCGAAGCTTTGAAAGGACGAAAAAGGAAAGCTTTATTTTTTTGTCAGCTATAGCGCACCCATGAGGGGTATTATGTAAAAGGAATCATCGGGTACACTCAGTTTCCGATATCTTTGACTAATTCGAAGGAAACACAACAGAGTGAAGATCGTAAAAAAACAAAAGAGAGTTGTCAACATTTTCTTTTCATCGTGGTGGTATTTAGAGTGTATCATATCAGCATTTGTATATGTAGTGGTCAACTAGTTAATAAACAAAAGAAACAATTCTGTGCGGAAGAGTTCGAAACGGACAAAAAAGAGGAGTCATATTTTTTCATGGGTTATAGGCAAAGAAAATCGAATACTCTGTACCAAGAACGTGGACTCTATGCAAACAAATAAACCAAAATAAACAAATATAAAAATAATTCAAAGGCAAATCGCCTTTAGAGAGATATGGACGGCAACACTTCCCTTATGACAACTGCCTATCACGTTTTATTGTATGAGTCATATGCTTGTTACTTGACATTCCCCCTTTGTGTACTGATATGAAACCAACACATACGCAACATGTAGGCACTAACTCTAATTTGAATGGAGTGCCTGTTCTTGGTACAGAGTACTGGATTTTTATTGTATAGGCGTTTGAGTGTTGACAATGTTTTGTCAAGCTTTATATCAATTGTGTGATAATATTGAGATTTTCGTTTATTTTGGGCAACGTCCCAATATTTCAGGCACAAAGAGCCGAAAGTGATCCTCATTCGATTTCTTTCAACATAAACTGCACTTTGATACGAGACATGTCCAACCTATCTTTAAATTCCAAATCACTTAAGAAGGCAAAGTGGCGGTGACTGTGGGGTTGTTGGATATCATGTTCATCTTTTCGTACAGAGCAGAGTAGCGTAGTATAGGCGACAACAAAAATACTTTAGAGCAGATTAATGCAGCGATGACGAAAACGGGGCATGTCTTTGCTGGGAGTGTGTCTTGGTTTAGTTTTGCATTCAAACGTCAACTCAAATTTCAAGAGGAAACTTACATCCTTAGAACAGATACAATCCGACAAATTTCCTTTAATTAATTAATTACAAAAAACGGACATGTGCTCGGCTGTCCGAAAACTTCGACACTTGCGCAGGCTGCATTTCAAAACGCAGACTACTTAACGGAGCAGCATTCTTGCACTGATGTTTTATCCAGAGCGGCTCAGATCAAATTCTTAGTGTAATTGTGTGGTCTTAACCGGCTCCGCACTGTATGGCTGTTGAAAAATTATTAGTTAACAGAATACTGTGCAACATGGCCCAGATCTTTCCCTAATATTTCCTATATAGCCCCCAAATTGACTTTATTTTACTGGCATGTGTAGCAAGTAGCTGAAATTATCAAATCAGTTTAAGTGATAATGTTACAGCACCTATTAAGGCAGCCAAGCAAACCAAACAACGAAGTGTACCGTGTCATCCAACATTAAATTTAAAATGCGAATTTACAATCTGATGATCGGTTGCCAGGTAATCCGGTTGCTTCGATAGAAAGATAAATGAAGATCAAGTAAATTCAACAGATGTATTTTACAAATATGTTTATTTATATAATAGGCGTATTCGATTCACCGGATCTCATTGGATCTTCATTCAAATTTGCAGACCGGTCTTTAATCCAGGTCTGCTGTTGAATCTCGTGGGATTTGTGCTGCTGGGTCGTGCCTTTACATCCACAAAGTTGTCACCCTGATATCTATCTGAATGTTCTCGAAAGCTAATTTGCTGTCATAGGTGTCATGGAATTTAAATAGATTCGTGTGCTGTATACGTATTCAATTGCGAATTGCATGTTTGAAAAATTAACATGTCGTAAACAAGATACGTGTACAGAACACGCATTTCATTCAGTTCAATAGGATTTAACCTGCGGCTGTACGCTTCGCTCGTTCTGGGTAATTGACAACTTCCACCACTTTGACGTTGTCTTCTTCTTTTTTTAGTAAGCACTACCAACTGTTCGATTTTGAGATCCATGTCGTTTCATTCATGCATGATCCAGACCAAACCGAATCGAATGCACCTAATGTCAGAATAGAATCTGTGACTCATTGTCATAAGACAATGTAAACGGTTAGAGAAGCCCCAATTTCTCAACAATGGTAAAAAATGGTCGCGATCTTGAAAGCGGATCTGGAACATACTGTTTGGATCTCTCCTCTGGTAAAATACGTGCCGTCAACTGTCAATTTTGGATCAGAATACTTTTCAGATCTGGAGGGGAACATTTTCAGATCCAAAATTTGACAGTTGACGGCCCATATTTTACCGGAGGGGAAAGCAAATGGAGAAATCGGAAAAGTCTGTTCCAGATCCAAATCCAGATCCGCTTTCAGGACCTTGACCGAAAAATACGATCTTTTCATAAACAAAGAAACAAAAATGTTTAGCACATGTTTGTGGAGCAAACCGGCAAGCACCGAACCCATAATTATTTGTACGCTCATCGCTTGCTCGACTGAGCGAGCAGAAAAAGACAAATCTTATGTGACTTAATTCATTTAATTAAATGCGTATTGCATGAGTCGATTACATACCGGTGCTTATGCTAATTAGTCGTGATGCTTCCGGAGATCGCTTTCTTACGTTTTTACACAACAATGAATCGATATGTTCGAATTCATGTTGAAAAAATCTTCGGATCACATAAGAGCTTGAAATAATTGCATTTTGTTTTGACTTTTTGCACTAGTCTAACAAACACAAACAAACTAGCAATATATGGCCATACCAATTGGCATGACTTAGATATTTTGTACAAAATGTATTGGATCTAGCCTCTTGGGAGCCGCCTCCGCCGGGCCCTGGATTTGGCCTGGACCGGAACAATTATATAACCGATCCGATCTTTGACTCAATAGCACGGTTGGTGGATGTAACTTTGGAGCATGAACACTATCGTTGACATTCTGATAGCCAGGCATGTCGACGGGTTATTAACTACGCTCCAGAGAGAGTGAGGAACTAGTGGGGCACCAGCTGATGATGGTAACTAGCATGCAGAAAGTAAGTCGGAATGGAAAAAAAGGTGGTGAATAAGAGCAAGCACCGCATCGTTCGCATGTGAGGCCGTGGTCAAGGTGCTTGCTCTGGAGGAATCTCATATAAAAGCCAGATAGATGAAAATTTGACCATCAAACCATACTTAACCGTCACGTAGGGTAGACAGATATTTAACACAACAGGATCACATCAATTCATTCAGAATGGCTTCAAAATTAGTGGTAAGTGGTGACGCGAGTTTTTCTTAATATTGGCTTCCGTTTCGTTTAATCACAAATGACTCTTTATTATATGTATAGCTGGTGACAGTGGCCTTATTGGGCCTGATCGCTCTCTGTCAGGCAGGTGGACTCGGGGGAGGCGGAGGCGGTAAACATATCGTTGTTCACGTGCCCCTTAAAATAAAAACTCATCATCATACACATACAGTCTACAAGCACGTTCATCATGGAGGTGGCGGCACTGAATACAAAGTCTTAGGATACACCTACGGCGGACACGGACATGGTGGATTCGACGGAGGATTAGGTGGTGGACACGGAGGTGGCCATGGAGGTGGCCATGACGATAGTGGCTATGGCGGTAGCGCCGGCGGAATTGAATTGGGTGGACATGGTGGCGGCGGATATGGCGAAAGTGGCTATGGTGGAGGCCATGGCTGGGATAAATAAAATGCCGAATTCTTAGATATGCCAAAGATAAAAATCAAGAAAACAGTACAATATCTCAATTCCATCTATGTACCACGATAAAAATGCATTTCGTTGTTCCGTGCGGTTATACACAAGAGTAGCAGATGAAGATATGTCCTTGTTGATATGAACGAGCTCCGTTCATTTGTTAACATGAAAAACCACCAAATTTTGTGTATCAAACCCAACTTATTCTTCAAACTTCTTGTAAATAGTCACTCATGCGATCATCATTAGTTATTGCTAAATTGTTATGTAGTTTTAATTTAAAAAAAAAAAAACGAAAACAAATGCGAAAAAATCGACTGCAGTCATTGTTTTGTTAAATGTTTCGTTACCTCATTGAGCATTAACAGACGTCATTGTTTTTGTTATTGTTGTTGTTAAGTTTTTACTTTAATTCTAATTGTTGAATTGACTTGTTGAAAGAGATACAAAAGATATTTCCAAACAAATGACTTTGTCTTGTTTTATTTGTGTCTTAGAAAGAGAAATGCTTCATCTCTCGCATAGGAAAACTTCTCGCATAAAGTGATTTTACTTAAGCCCAGTACGAGTATGTGTGGTTTTTCGTTTCTTTTTTGTTAGTCTTCTTGACTAAACAATTTTTTTAAGCTATTTCTAGAAAAAAAGGAAAGCAAGTAAATGATGGAATAGCCTAGAAATTGTGTAATAATCTTTGACGCTGTTATTATGAAACTATACGGATAGCTAGAAAGGTGCATTGTGCAATATTGGTTATTATTTTTAGTTTTAAAAGAGAAAGGTAGCAGTGTGGTGGGTTCAGTGGCAATGTAAGAGGTTGCCAACATTGGGGTAGTAAAAAAATTACCATTGGCTAACTGAAATATTAAAGCTTTATGCTCTCGTCATTCTTTTATTTGTTATTTGTTAGTGTAAATGTTCTCTATAGGCCAGTAAAATAAAGCCAATTTGGGGGCTTTATAGAAAATATTAGAGAAGGAAAATAAATAATAAAATAATTTGATTTTCTTCTATTGAAATACATGAGAACTGAGTTTGTACGGTCGCAGAAGGTGAGCTTAACTTTTGGCAGGCGAAAATTCGAAAAATTTGATCCCTCTTTTAATATTTGATAAACAAAATAAATAACTGGTGCAACAGTCAAATGTTGGGCCTAGGCCTCGGGATGAGTTAGCATCATCTCATTTACAGCAACACGCTCAATCACAGATAGGTACTCATTTAACAGCAGAGTAGACTTATAGTTCGATACGTAAATGTTTTTTTTTTTTTATCGAAGACTAGCGCATTCAGTAGGAATCGAACCGGGGCCCAGTGCATAGAAAGCAAACGTGTTAACCGTTGCGCCATCTGGACTACTTTTTTAATATCTATCTTATAAACCGTGCCTCGGTCCGAAAAATTGTATCGGATGAAATTAAGTAGAGTTGAATTTGCATTTAATGCAATGCTCAAAATTGGAATTCGGTTCAGTAGTATAGTCAAAATCGATAGTAGAAAAACGACTCTTTTTTTTAGGCTTAGACAATTTTTTTTTTTTTTCGTTAGATTAATTTGGGAGATATTTTGAAAATAAAACTGGACAAGCCAAACAATTATGTAATTTTTTTTCAAGATGCGTCCGCTGTTGGGGGGGGGGGGGGGGGGGTTGGAAAATTTGAATTTTTCAGCAATATGCCAACTCACATAAAATGTCAAAAATTCGAAACCATCCTAATTAATCAACCAGTGCTATAACATTTTGACTCGCCACAGGCATTTTATGCTTTGCTGACTCGCCGACCTTAGGGTAGGTTAGAATCATTGAATCAATAAACAAAAAGATTTAAAGCACACATATACAACCACTGGGTCCGTTGTGACACACTAAATATAGTTTCCCGAGCCTAACTCAATCGTCCTAGTCAGAGCTGACAATAGAGCGATAAAACCGATTAGCCTTGACATCCTTTAAATCATCTAGATCAAAATAGAAATAAGAATCAAGCATGTCTTTCCTGCGCCTCGCATTATTTCTAGCCTGAATTGACTGTAAGCAACCAATGAACTTTTTTTTATAATTTGTTTTTAAGTACTTTGGGAACACATTGCTTAAATAATTAAATAATCCGAAATTTTAGGTGGTAATATCAAGGGTGCAAAATCTCTTTAAAGTGTTTTTAGCACTAAACTCCTTACATTACAAGTTGAGCATCGAATTACAAAATCAAACACTATCATTGAAATAAAGAGTTCTCAAAGTACTTAAAAACCAATTACAACTCAAGCTGTTAGTAATTCCTTGTGTAGATCACCTGGATGATTTTCCTACTTAGATTTTTTTGATATTCGTATTTAATGCCTTTTTATACCCTTGACCTCATAAAGGTAGGTTGTCGCGCTCGGTGGCCGTGGTCGTTCGGTCACGGCTCTACGATACTAATCTAGAGCTCGGAGTTCAAATCTCGGCGCGATCAAAAAACTGCCTGTGAGTACTAATAGAGCTCCACAGTGCTCCGAGCTTGTCAATATAAAAACGGCGCTCCCCTACAAATGTTATCTTAAATATATGTACAATAACTTTCGATGGAATGGAGCTAGCTACTTGAAAATTCGGTCAAATGTTTGTGGTGATAGTTGGTTAGTTGATATTGAGATATGGGCAAAAGCCGCCAAAACAACGCCTACGTCACATATAAATATTGGTTCATATATATACGTATGTGCATACAACTTCCGAATGAATAAAAATTTTAATCTACTACTACTACAAAAATGATATCAATTGGTTTAAAAGCAAAATGTACTTTCCATACAAAGTACCCCCTACTACCCTACTTTTCAAGCTTTGTGTGCCATATGGTGCGTTCATTAAACATGTTTTGTTGGCTTTCATCATCATCATCGTGGCGCGACAGCCCGACGTCGGGCCTTGGCCGCCTGGATCATTGTCCTCCAATTATCTCGGTCACGTGACCGCGTCCTCCAATTTTGGGAGCCCAGCAGCTGCGCGGCGTCCACATCTACTGAGCTCTCCCAACGAGATCTCGGTCGTCCTCGCAGTCTCGCTCCGTCGACTCGTTCTGCATTCATTACTCTCTTAGGCATGCGATCATCGTCCATTCTTTGTACATGCCCTGCCTATTGAAGTCGTTGTAGTTTGACGATTTTCGAGACTTGCAGCTCATCATACATTTCATACAACTCATGGTTGTACCGGATGCGCCATCCATTTCGATCGCAAACAGCCCCGAAAATTCGCCGTAGAACCTTACGTTCGAAAGTGTCTAGCATGTTTTCGGAGGCTTGAGTTAGGGTCCATGCTTCGCAGCCATAGCATAGCACTGGTCGTATAATGGTTTTGTACACGCGGAGCTTCGTGTTTCTGTGCACATGCTTCGATTTCATTATGGGGAGAACCGAGAAAAAAGTCTTATTAGCTAACTGTATCCGTCGCTTGATTTCGTCAGTTTCGTTGGCGTCCCTTGACAGGTTGCAACCCAGGTAGATGAAGTTGTTCACGAACTCGATGTTGAGGTCCCCCACGTTGATGCTCGGTTGTGCAGGTGTCTTTGTCACCGATTGCATAATTATTTTAGTTTTACCCTCGTTAATACGTAATCCAACTTCGTTTGCAGCGGTATCGAGCGTATGCAGAAGTTCTTCTGCGTCAGCCAATCTTCGGGACATGATGTTGATGTCGTCGGCGTACGCTGCTAATTGTGTCGACTTGATGAGCAGCGTCTTGCTGTTGTCCATATTCATGGCCCGTATAACGTATTCCAGTGCTAGGTTGAAGAGCGTCGGTGCCAGTCCATCGCCCTGTTTCAAACCAGTGCGTGTTTCAAATAGATCAGTAAGTCTATTCTGGATCCTGACTTGTGAGACGGAGTTGGTCATCGTCATCTTTGTCAGTCGCACTAATTTTGCTGGTATACCAAATTGCAGCATGATGTTGTACAGTACTCCACGATCGATACTGTCGTATGCCTGCTTGAAGTCGACAAAGATTTGGTATACGTTTACGTTGTATTCCCAGCACCTCTGGAGTATCAGTTTGACTGAGAAGAGCTGATCGGTTGTGGAGCGACCAGGTCTGAAACCGCTTTGATATTCGCCAATGACTCGTTCTGCGTACGGTTTTATTCTATTTTCCAGAATTTTCGTCAAAATTTTATAGGACGTACAAACTAGTGAGATGCCCCTGTAATTCTCACACCGCAGTTTATCTCCCTTTTTATGGATTGGACAGATGATGCTTCTGCGCCAATCGTCTGGGATCTCCTCGTTCTCCCATACTCGCAGGAGTAATTGATGTATGGCATCAACTAGACTCGTTCCACCGAATCTTAGCAGTTCAGCTGGGATCTCGTCAGCGCCCGGCGCTTTATTTCGTTTTAGTGACCGCAACGCGAGATCAACTTCCTCTACTGTCGGGGGTTGAATGGGTGGGCCTAGATCAACAATATCATCGAGAGCTTCCTGTGTGGGGATGTTAGATGGTCGGTTTAGAAGCTCTTCAAAATAAGAGGCCCATCGTTTATTAATACCATCGGTGTCGCTGATGATGTTTCCATCCTTGTCCTTACAAAGGCTAGTCCTGGGTTGGTAGCCGTTCTTGATTGTATTTACTAGTTTGTACGCTTGTCTGGTGTTCCTATTAGCTAAGTTTTCGTTTATGTTCCGCAACTGCTCGTCAAAGTATTTACGTTTCTTACGTCTAATTATTCTATTCGATATTCGCCGTAGCTCGTCATATTTTTCTCTTCTGGCTCTGGTTCCTCGTTGAATCTATTGTCTGTAGGCCTCGTTTTTCGCGTCAAGTGAATTTTTGCATTCTTCGTCGAACCAGTCATTTCGCGCTCGCCGGGCTTTATATCCCACGACCTTCTCTGCGACATCCTTGATGGTACCCTTGAGTTCTTCCCAGAACCCATGGACGCCTGTATTGCTGATGTTGTGTAGCATAGGTGATAGTTTTTCCTCAAGGGCGGTAGTATACGCCACCGTTGTAGCATCACTCAAGAGCTTATCAACCGCAAAGATTTTGGGAGGGCTGATTCTTCTTCTTCACTGAGGAGATTCTACATCTGTAGGTCGTCTTCACCAAGTGATGATCTGAGTCGCAGTTTGCTCCTCGATAGGAGCGGACATCCATGACACTAGACGCCCATCTCCTGCAAATGAGGACGTGGTCAATTTGGTTGACGGTATGTGCGTCTGGAGACTTCCAGGTCTGCTTGTGAATGCGTCGATGCGGGAAACACGTAGAGATTACGACTAGATTCCTGCTACAGGCGAAGTCGATAAGTCGCTGGCCGTTATCGTTACATTCTTCATGGAGGCTGTGGCCTCCAGAGGTCCCCCGATGCCAACTTTCATTCCCGACTTTCGCGTTAAAGTCTCCCAGCAGCAATTTGACGTCGTTTCTTGGAAGTGAGTCGAAGAGAGTTTCAAGGCGGGCGTAGAACTCGTCTTTTACTGCGTTTTCTTTAACTTCAGTGGGGGCATGCACATTGATGAGCCAGAGATTGAAGAATCGAGTCTTGATGCGAATCGCACAGAGCCGTTCGTTTATGGGTTTGAAGTCAGTAATATGCGGTTTGAGGTGATTGTTCACTATAAATGCTACTCCAAACTCCTTGCGGCCCGATGGTTTGCCACTTGTAAAAATTGTGTGCGATTTCTTGTCATTAATCTCGCTGCCAAGCCAATTTGTTTCCTGGACTGCAGTAATGCTCAGTTTGTACTTTTCGACCTGTTGAAGGAGGGCCTTCTCGGCCCCCGGTTTGTTCAGGGAGCGTACATTCCAGGATCCGAAAGAATAATCCTTTATTCGTTTGCGTGGTCGTCGTTGTTGATCCGTCCAATCCGAGGCTTTTGTTCCAGGTTTCTTGACATGGAGTGGTTTTTACAAGGACGAGTTGTCAGCACGTCGCTTAACCCCATTCGGGGGATGGCCTCGGAGATAGCTGCTTCAGATGGTTTAATAAACGTGCTGGAGCCCACACAACTATGTAGCAGGTCCAACTACGCAAGTCATTCCATCCTACTAGACCTGAGACGCTTAGGTGTTTGTCAGCCATTCAGGCTACAGCTATCTGCCTTTTCCAAACTGTCTTATCGCTAAGACATTGGCCGTCAGCGAATTGATACACTGCCGTTACCAGGGGGCGCCCACGCGGAGGACTATGGAAAAGGTCTTTACCCCCCTTGTTGGCTTTCAACTCCCATTCAATTTCAAGTGCAGATTGCATGTAAACTTGAGAGGTGGGGAAATGTATCGCAAATTTTTTCCGATACATTTCATTATATTTAATCCTTATTTCTCTATAAAAAATTGAACTCTGTCTATGGATTTTACCACTTCGTCCATATTGTTCTGTTGAGCGATTGAGTGAAACTTAAATTTCGAATGTGCGAATATGACCAAACAATTGTTGTTAATTGCCTTGACCCCTCCAGGGGCATGGGCGCGTCAACAACTCTAGCATTTCTATGCCTTGTTGACGTTTCGATAG
Source organism: Chloromyia formosa (assembly GCA_964017055.1). Taxonomy (NCBI): domain Eukaryota; kingdom Metazoa; phylum Arthropoda; class Insecta; order Diptera; family Stratiomyidae; genus Chloromyia; species Chloromyia formosa. The sequence continues at coordinate 2,756,268 of OZ024818.1, read as the reverse complement.
CATATCTACTTTTCGGAAGTTGCAGCATGCCCCTCCTATCCGCGCCGTCTTTATACTGACAAGCTCGGAGTACTGTGAGAGTTCTATTAGTACCCACAGATTAGTATCGTAGAGCGGTGACCGAACGACCACGGCCACCGAGCGTGATTTTAAGTAGCAATCATTCGAAGCAATTTTTTGTTAATTTCATTTCACTCTTTTTTGGAGTCAAGACATTTTTTAAAGCATAATCTTTAAGGATAAAACCATTGAAAGAGGTTCTAAACAAATTCAAGGACATTGTCCCCAAGGAAAATTCCGTTCAAAAAATTGTGCATAAGCCTTTTTAAATCAGCTCCCTCCACTTTGATAACCATTTTCTTTCTTTTCTGGAAACGAATTTAGATAAAAAACTTTTGTAGAAAAAACTTTGGAATGTAAACTATGATAAAAATTAAAAATAAAATCATTTCAAGTATTTTGAAATTTAGGGTTTTTTTCCGCTACTGCCCCACTGTGCGACGCGACGCACGGTCTGTTGTTTTATATGGAAATTGGTTTTTGATCCAGCGAAAAGAATGCAGCTATTATTTAAATAATTCAAACGTATTACATAACTCAAAAATCACTCAAAAGCCTTCCACATATTTATTCCAGCTTATTTCTAATTTATCTCATTCAATATGCAAACAACAACAACAAAATCCATGGTTATGTCTGAATATTTTAGTGATATCATCGTAAATGTACGTCATAATCGTAATAATGTAAATTTAAAATTTGCTACAACGAATTGATTCAACATAATATGTGTTAATTAGAATTTAATTCGGTTTTCCAAATGAAAAACTTTTTGTTGATAGCATTGGATAGAGAAAGTTAGACAATGGGCATGTATAAGTATATGCATCAGTTCTTCACAATAATGGACAGTCAACGGCTGAATCTTTTAATGTTTAATATTAATCCACCTACTTACACACCTACGCATTTATTAAATATGTTACGTATGTATATCAATATTTACATATAATGATTTTTTTTAATCTTTCCAAATTTTCATCTTTAACCCATAATATTACTTAAAAAAATTAAAACATTATTTTTAGGTGCTCCAACATATAGGATAATTTCGTTTCCTTAGAATAAGATAATTTCAAAGTCGGACAAAAATAGTAAATTTTTCGATCTTTGGCCTAGAAATGGCGCGTCGGCTAAGTGTTGGTTTTTTTTTAATAAACAATTAATCGGAGGCTAGGTGGCGGCTAGCCCGGTCAATAACGCTAACCAGACATTAAGGAAATCATATTGTGCTAACTGGCAGTTTATTGTTATGATAAATTTTAATCGGACATTGAGCAACCGGCCCTAAAGGTTTTATTTTTAATCGCATACATATATGTTTCGGGAGCATTACTGTAAGCAGACAGCGAACTAGGGCTTACATAAGCATGATCGTTCTTATACACATATATACGAGTAGTATAAAGATAACTGAATAATAATTTTGATTGGGTTACTTTTGGATATTTGGAAAGAAAATAATGCACTTCTGGGATGAGAATTAAGTTTTTGTTGTTGAGCGTTTGCAGGGAATGTTTATCGACCATAAGTACCTCCTTTCATCTTGCTTTGTCCATAAAAAAAGTTAACAACGAGCCAATAAAGTGGATCCACTGTCGAATGGAACAGCCAAATTTTGTTATATACTCCTTTAAAAATGAAGAATCATTTAAGGAGCTCACCTTTATGAGGAGATCATGATTATTGATGTCAACGGCTACCATCAAGTCAGCAAGTCAGTCCTAAAGGTGTGTTTTGCTAGGCACATCATCGCACCACCCATTGAGCATGGAGCACCATTTGTGTGTATATCTTTCATCGTCGCCTGCGATCGGTGCTTCACTTGCTTTTCATTGATTTCGAGAATGCTTTCGATAGTGTGAACAGGGATTCTATATGGGCAGAAGTGGCATGTCCGGAAAGCTTGTGGCTATTATTAAGGCAACCTATGACGGCGCGAAATGTCGCGTTCTTCATAAAGGTAAGGTGTGTAAGGTGGAGTTCGGCACAGGTGCATCCTCTCACCGATCCTATTCCTCATAGGGATCGGCGACGTGTTGCATGCAACCCTAGACAGAGGAATTCAATGGACATGACATCTTATCTACAACATCTTGACTACACTGACGACATATGCCTTCTCACCTACAAAATCATGGATCTGTCCGCAATGGTGTTAGATCTCGAGAGGGAGGCAAGCAAGATTAGGCTGGAGATTAATACCAACAAGACCAAGGTTCTAAGCCCGCCATTGCGAAAAAGAAATCCAACACTCATTGCCATCAATATTAATGGGCAGCATTGTTGCCGAAAATGGTGGTACGGAGCAGGGCATTGCTCGTCGTATCAACCAGGCTAAATGTGCATACGGCATGCTGTCCAAAACATGAAAAAAAGTGTCATAACACTATTCGTGTATATTTTAAAGTTTAGGGGATCGTCGAATGCAGGCGGCATTTGTTCGACTGTACTTCCACATAAAATAAACACGAATAGTGATATGAATAAGATAGCTTTTTTTTCACAGTCGTAACCGCAGGTCGCCTAGTCGCGGCCTGAGAACTCACACCTTTAGAACTGATCCACCCAGCTCTTGCAATTTGTATAAGACACTGATGAAAGATGACCGCATAACGAGGAAGAATCGACAGAGCCAATTTGGAAGATACTTCTAATTAAATATAAAATTGAAAATAGTTAATATTTTAAGTATATTAAAAGTAATATTGTATTTTTTTTCAATAACTAAAATATTTTCGCAATAAAACTAATTTGTGTTAATCTTTTTCCTACCATACGCTTCATTTAGTTTAATTTTCTAATAATCTTAAATAGTACTGTTGGACTTTCCGCGCGGATGTCACAAGAAATCATTTTTTTTTTTCATTTCTAAAACCACCAATGTTTTAAATATCCCGAGAATCCAAAATCCTGTTGAAAAAATCACCACCTTTACAATGGTGACGAAATAAGATTTTTCAAATAAATATAATAGTAGGCAGACTCCCAGGAACACTCAAAAGAGACAGCATAATTTCAAAGCCGAGTTTCTGGAAATCACATATTCGGACATTGGCGGTTTTTGAATATAGCCACGGAATTATATGTATTCCCCATATTATCATAAATGGATAAATGATTCTCCAAGACATTGACCTTAGTCATGAGTCTGGCTTCTTTTGCATGACAGCATCCATCTGTAACGCATGTTCAATCGAAGTGCAATGCAGGTTTGCGTGAGCGTCACAACAGAATGCACCTATGGAATCGCTCTTGCCCAGGCAGGTTGTAATTATCCGCTAAATAGCTGCTTCATAATTGCTTACATTTGATACCATTTTATCCCTTCTTGTTCAACTGCGCTCCTCATTTTCTTTCGCCTTTTTGCATAAAAGCATACGTTTTATATCGGTTTGCTTATTAGACTTCTAGACGTCAAGTTTAAAATTGGAAATACCAAAGTCTTCTTGCGTACAATGCATCGGTTTTCTTTATTCAAAGTAAGTATAGTGATTTCTTTGACAATAGTCCAGTCGTCTTATAATCAATTTCCATAACTCTGCTAGCGTTCGGCACGTCTCCAAATTTGGTGCGTTGTTATACTTACGTCGATTATAGTAAACCTTGATTCAACATCGCGATGTCAAGTTCAAGCGCAAGTCATTAAACTGTAAGTAGTCAGCTGAAACCAAATAAAGTACTTATCGCTTTCTGCGTCATCTTTAACGTGAATTTCAAAAGTAGGCTACCAATGAAGCTGCTTCACCCATCGACCATACCCATCACAATGCCGGTAACGAAGCCATCGTCATCATTACCGGCAACTCCAAGGTCATTTGACGAAAGTGAATTTTCTGAAAATTCTGTTAAAACGCCTGGCAGTATGCAAAACGCCAACCATAGTATTAGCAACGAAATTCGACGTTTCATGTGGTCGGAGATTGGAGATACTGTAGACACACTAGTGCATGGCGTGACGAACGGAATGCAAGTCATGAATCGAGCAGTAATGACTCCGAATGGAAGGAAGAGAAGACATGGACCGCGATATTTTCCAGCTGCATCTTCGCTGGTTAAATATATGGTTAAGAAACCAGTCAAACCGAATACTGTGAAATTACTTGCAATGACTGCCAAACCATACAACGCTCATGCCGCTTGGTATGGCGGGTCGGTGTTGCCACAGGCATTTCATTTGAAAAATAATAATACGAATAATTATAAGATCTTCGAGAAGATGGCTGAATTCGATTGGGAAAAGCGACAGAAGGAGTCATGGTTAGACAACAGCGGTTTTGCTTCTTCCGAAGATTGGATACCGCTTTCCATTGAATCGGCACAACCCGTTAGTAAGCTGCACACTGATGTCCGGCCGTTCGTGGAAAAGGCTCATCAAAGTAGCCCATCACCTCCTGTGTTGAAAACAGAAAATATTGCAGCCGAGTCAACTCAACATGAAGTCCAGCATGAGACATCAGCGGAAACAAGTACTTCTAACCACGAATATTTTAACATCATTGAATTCAGTCCAACGAAATCAAAAACAGAAACCAATAAATGGAGGAATAATTTAGTCCAGATGACCACAAGCGCTACACCGAACAATATCTTCAAAAAACAACCCCTGGAAGAGGAGAAACCTAAACTCCGACTAAGGTCGAATAGTGTAAAGTCTCCTCAAAATTATACTACAATAAGCCCTGAGAGCAGATCTAGAGGAAGTATGAAGTTTGGAGATAAGTTGTTTTAAGTATTTTTAAATTACATATAGTAAGTGGTAATGCATAGATAATAATTTGCATTAGTACATATTTATTTTTTAGAGGTGGTAATGAAATTAGTGTGAACCAAATAAATTTAATTGATGTCCTCATTGTTGTTAATTAGTTAATTAGTTAATTAGTTTTTTCTTTGCTTTCTAAACACTGCTTAAAAAGATATCCTGAGATCCTCAATATAATTTGTAAGTCATTAAAAAAATCATAAAGCGCCAGTTACAGCTAGAAATGAGTAATGTCAAGGGACGCGGGAGCGTCCCGCCTGCCAAAGAAAACCGAAAAAAATCGAAAAGGTATGATACCCTTCATTCGAAGTCGTTGTGACTTATGGTGCATATGCCACTTTGAAATTAGTAGTAAAACTTGTTCCGATTTCACTGTTCCTATAAGAGGTATATGAAATAGTGGGCCGATTTCGACCAAATTTAGAAAAGTGGTTTGGCAGGCAATATGATTGAATAATGTGAAATTTCGTAAAGATATCTTCAGAAAGAAAAAAGTTTTTCTAACAAAAACTTGCTTTTGGAACGGTCGTTCCTATGACAGCTATATGATAGAGTAGCCCGCTTCCAACCAAATTCGGAAATGTGATTTGGTTACAGATACTATTGATTAGTGTGGAATTTCAAAATTATATCTTTAGAAATAAAAAAGTTTTTCTCACAAAGAGGAATTTTTGGACCGGTTGTTCCTATGGAAGCTATATGTCGTAGTGGTCCGATTGCGTTAGTTCCGTCATATTTACAGCGTGCAATACAAAGAAGGCTATACACAAAATTTCAGCTTGATAGCTTAACAACTAGACCAGGGACTAGTTTGCATAGAACCAGACGGACAGACGGACAAAGCTTAATCGACTCGTCTCATCATACTGATCAAGAATATATACAGTTTATATGGTCGGAGGCCATTGTCGCAAGCCGTCCTAGGAAGTTTAATTTCAAGTCGATGTGATGAAAAACACCCAAGATAGGTATTGAAAATCGCCTTTTTTTTAAGTTTTTCCTGTTCTTGTTGTTGTCGTTGTTGTTCTTTGACAGGGTTACAGCCTCGTAGGGAGCGTATCGAGATCTGCTTTCTTTTCTCACAGATTGACTGTGTCCCAAGAATGTGCATAGGCTATCATTTGCTCTGATCCATAGATAAAAAGATATATCCGAAAATTTGCGATTTTATAGAGTTTCTCGCTTAAGTCTTTTCAATGATTATGGGAAAAATATAGTAAAGCTTTTTTAATGATATCAAGTAAATTTCCAGGCATTACCCGTTGTCCGTGGTTTAACTAAATTTGGTTATTATAAGTACCACACGGTTGGTTGGTGCTGCTGGAGATGTGCGTCAGGACAAAAGGATTCTCCTATTCATGAAAAAACCAAAGCTGGTAGGTATGGGCATATGACATTTTGCATCTTTTGGAGAAAAAGTGATATCAAGGGATGATGGGTATCGTGTGTCTGGGGGAGATGAGGCGAATGCAGTAGACTACTGTTGCAGGTATTTTGAGTCCTTTGGAGAGGGAAAGGAATGTTCTTCGCAAGGAATCGATATAGTTAGTATCACAAGACGAAAGTGATGAGGCGAATGTAGTAGACTATTGTTGAAGGTATTTTAAGTACTTTGGACGGGAAAAGTGATATTCTTGGCAAGAAGCGATATTGTGGAAGAATGGATATCACTCGGGGGTCATGGTGTGAGTGCACTAGAGTGCTGTTTACGGTGTTTGAGTTAGGAAAACAGCATCTTCTTAAGCAAGCAGAGACAAAATCTAGAAAATATCAGTTTCGACTGAAGGGAGATGTACGATATAAATAACTCAACGGATATAAAGGACCGAAAGGCACAATTTCATCGAAGGTAACTCATAATGATGCCAGAGTCATATTTACATATCGCGCGTTTGTGACAGTTAATTATCATTATAATTGTTAGTTCTATACCAACGCGCGATTTTCTATAGATGTTCACGTTACGTCTCCACTTACAACTCGACTTTCAATTTCATTTTAATTAATAAAAATAGTAAACAAACATTGCAAAAGTATGTAGTATCTAATATTCACAAATACACGATAACCTGCAATCATGCTGTTAAATTGCCCATGGTGAAATTTCAGTTTGAAGTGTTTTATCGTTAGCTACACAGCAGATACACAAATTTTTATTAATATTTCTTTCTAAATTCACCATTGCGGAGCAAAAAATAACGGCGACCCCTGTGTATTATAATAATACACTGTAGTCGCACATAATTCACATCCAATGAGTTTTAATTGTAAGTAAAACTTTAATGGTAATCGTGAATGCTATTCCGCATCAAATCCGTTAATTCACTTAAAAGAAATGTTTGGAACTTACATAATTTTTGTAATTTCTTCGCACAATCAGGGTAAATTTAAGACAATTTTGATATATGTTTCTGAAGCCTATACATTCGAATCAATTTAATGAATTTTACACTCTATAGAAAAAATCATGTTCAATTTCACATGCATCTAAATCAACTTTTTCGAGTCGGAAAAAAAGTGGGCAATCTCTTCATGTAAACAAGATACAATATCTCGTATTGAATTCTATTTGTTTTGAAGTTTATTGGCCGCATTAATGCATTTTTTAAAAAACAATTATTGATACCTGTCTGTGCACATGCATATCGATCAAAAGTAGCCGCCAGACATTTTCTGAGATCACGATTTGACTCGAAAGAAACGATTAAATTTGAGATTTTAATTCACGCTTTCGCTATACGTTACGTTGAAATGTATGCGATACTCATATAATAGTCAATTTTTTTATTAATTAGTACTACGCTCTATCCAAAATGGGCAGTAATTCGACAGAACAAACGACCACAACGAAATGCTGCATACCATTCGTAAAACAAGATGCAAACATAATAGTTAGGCCGGCCATATTACGTGCCGGTATACCGGAGATTTATACCTGACCAGGTATACTACATGCTCCGGGTGCGTGTTGTCGCTATGGTATACCTGCGATAAACCTGAGAGATAAATGGTGAATGTGTTCGTATTTCAGTTGCAGATTGAATTGGGTAGCAGCATTGTGGACATAATTGTGGAGCAACATTTTGTATTTGTTTACATCAGAACATCGTGATAAGTTAAGATTTCTTTTTAATAAAGCAGGGCAGGAGCAGAGAGGGTGGATGCCCTTTTCTTCTTCGTTCACATTCCCACAGCTCCAGCAAAAGTCATTGTAGGGAAGCCGAACTTTCCTGGCATGCTCCCCAATGAGACAATGCCCTGTGATAATATCACCTGGCCAATATGCCTTATATTTGCCGACAGTAGATTTTCATATCGGGTGACGTCCAGCTAGCCACAGGGATTGCTATCAATTCATCTTCCATTGGCTCTGTTAATCGACTCAGATTGGACAATCAGTTTACAAGAAATAGACAGATAGATATTATCATATTGTTGGAGCTCCACATTCAAAGAACCCAGTTTGGCAAGCTCATCAGCCTGAAAGTTAGGTTAGGTTTTCTTTTTTGTTTAAACCTTTGTGAATTAACACATACATTATTCAAACAAACTATTAAATATCACAAAATTATAATAATAGTTGGGTAAAATTGTACGCCACTAATGGATACCGCAGTTGGATAACAGTGTAAATTTAGGGTTCATATTCTATTGAATTATCAAATGGTTATTCATTACTTTAAGTTTAGATACAATGTACTTAATGAAATTCAAAAATGAGTTAACGTAATGTTTGCAATTATTACAAAGAAGAGATTCGAGGTTAAGAGGTTTTGTTATTGTACTACCGCACCTACTAAAATGGCGCTCGCGAAATAGTTCAAATCTCTGGCAATCGCGTAGTAAATGGTGAACAAATTGAGCCCAAGAAATTTGCTGTTTCCGAAAAAACTAATCTAGTCCCTCCAAACCTTGGGAGCATGCCAGGAGGTACCCTGTACCTCATAGTAAAAAGAAAAAGTTCAGTTTTGTTTGGACTAACATTTAAGCCACACGAATTGGTCAAATTTAGTAGTCAAGTAGAGGGAGGGCGCTCTGAACCACCTTACTGAGGACGCTTATGAAACTAGCGAAAATAGTAATAGAGACAAGATACGCATAGGCTATCACCCTGCAGCCTAGTATATCCAGGTCAAGAAGCCATCAGTTTACCACTAGATTCCAAAGAAGGGGGGACGCCACGCCACGCCACCTTGCGGAGTGCCCCTTATTATTCGACTTTGTTCTGATGATGAGCCTAGGCTAGTATGAACAACCCTCGATGTGAATAAAAGGTTGACAAGTTCGCAGAGGGACCTGCTTACATGTAACCCAGAAAGTGCGTTAATGATAGCTTTAGGTTCGATGTAGTTAAAAGCGCCCTCAATATTCAGGAGCACGACCATGGTATATCCCTTGCAGCTAGAAGTTTCTCGATACAGCTTACTAAAGAGTGCAAAGTTGAATCCCCCAACCTGTATTTGCAATAGGCATGTTCATGTTGGGTTGTAGATAAGAGCCGCGACGGAATACTACTCCGTAGATAAATATCTACCGACCTCTCAAACATCTTCAGCAGATTAGATGATAGGTTTAAAGTCGTAAGGGCGTACGTACGAGCTTTTACCCGCTTTCGGGATAAAAGTCACGTTCACTTCAGTCCAAATACGTGAGACTTAGACCAGTTCCAAACCGGCCCTAAAGATGGATTCGATCCAGGGGGATATACTCGTAATATTAGACGTGTGTTGCAAATGGTTATGACGTCCAGGCGATTTGAACGCATTAAAGCTTCGGATGGATGATACATTTTTTTCACTGGATATAATAGAGGCACAATCACAAAGAGGAGTCACTTCTGAAGTAGTGACACTGAACGAAAAATCAGCAGCTGTCCGGGAAGCAAGTAACGACCCAACTACCACCTTGGCGTCTTGTGTTGAGCCCATTGGCGATCTTGACCTAATAAAGACTACGGTTTACTTGACAAGTAAAGCGACAGAAAATTACCACCCCAATTTATCCCTCCGGTATACCCTAGTACAACTACGCTTCGATTTAGCTCTCCAGTTTACCCTCATTGATTTTTCTCCGATCGCCCGTGCAGGTCTGGACGCCTGTGCAGGTATACCTAACTTGACAGCGCACACACGGTATGCCTGTACAGTAGACCTGTGCAGGTATACCAGTCCTGTATACCAGAATGTATATGGCCGACCCCCGACCTAAGCTCTTCAACATACGTTTGTAATAGAAATATTTTGAATAATACTCAATCTTCTTCAAAGTCAAAATATTACATCCTAAGGTTCCGATCGCCCGCACGAGGAGACAGATCATGCAACCCTGAAGTGCATAATCGCTTGATATTCCAGTGCTCAGAGACTACGATTTATTCAACCATAACTTTCGTTTTTCGTCTGCAATACAAAGTAATGGGCAATTACAAACATTATCCGTTTTATGCAACCATGGAATGATCACTTGCATCGAGATAAATGTTTTAATGTTGGAATTAAACTGGTCGGAAGAGAATGCACTTTTTCGAGGAAGTTGTTGTTGTTAAGGTACTTCGCACATATGTAGTATGTTTATATGTATAGTATAGGAACCACCATGAACGAAAATTAATTACAATATCCAGCATGGGTAGCGGAGATGTTTGTAATACATTTGATAATAGTAGCATAAAGGTAACTGTATATAGCTGCAGGTGTAAAACTTACTTTGTTTTTGCTGCTATGAAATAATTATGTGGCTATTATTAAGGCAGCCTACGATGGTGCGAAATGTCGCATTCTGCGCAAAGGTAAAGTGTCGGGGGACTTTGCGATTCAGAGTGGAGCTCGGTACGGGTGCATCCTCTCACCGATTCTATTCCTCACAGTGATTATTTGAAATCACAAGTAGGTTCCAATATAAACTACGAAGTCAACATACCCGATAAGGAACCGATCCCGGCAGTTGTTCATGGACGCAGGAAGGCGCTAAGCCTTTACACGGATGGCTTCAAGATGGAAACCGGAGTTGGTGACGCAGTCTATCCGTCGGAACTTCTATGCAACCTATCCTTCAGAGTGCCGAATGAGTGTAGCATTTTACGATCCAAAAGGCAGCCGAGGTGATGATATCATCCCTGGAAAAGGGTAGAATCGTTATACATTTGGACAGTCAAACAGCACTAAAAGCACGACAGTCCGTTTTTGTAACGGACGGTTTGGTGGACATCCGAAGATACCCGTGGGGATCGAGCCTAGGGTAGCATAATGACCGTGAAGGTCGGGCCGTGCCATCTAGCGAAGAAAAAGGCCCCTCAGCGAGCTAAGCAGCGGCCTATGCTTGCTGTAGCTCATTTTGGGAGATGTGGGCGGGGTTTTCGCCGCTCGTTGCCCCTGTCCTTTATGTATTAACAAAAATTCATAGGCCTGGGGAAGACAACACAAACAGGGGAGGTAAAAATGGAGAGTGAAAAAAAATAGTCGAAAGGATGGAATGGTTGGCGGAATCTGGGTCCGGGTGTAATGGGACCCTCGGCCTCTGGTTTCGTACCACCAACAGATCACAATACAATACAAACATGCAATAATATACTGGACGACAGAAATGAAATGAGCTCTAACTGAGTTAAGAGTTAACACAAACAACTCTGGAGTAACGAAAGTAGTTTTTAGCTCTTATGACAAAAGGAAAACCAAAAGCCTCTAAGGACTACCCAGAAATCAGTGTGCACTATTAGTGAGCATACTAATGGGCCACTGCTTCATAGGGGAAAACGCGTACAGACTAATGCTAATAACTAACATTGGAATTGTCAGATACCAAACACGAAAGAAACTTTAAAGCACCTTCTGTGCGAATGTCTTGCACTCACTAGAAGAAGATTAAAGTCCCTAGGAGCTTAGTTACTAAAAAATATATCGAAAGCATTCCTTCTTATGCAACTGTACGTGAAGATGAGCGTATCAGCAACTCGCTTGCATAACAAATGATACTCGTACATAAGATAAGAAATCGCGCGATTGTCGCTATACATTTTTTCGCAGCCTTACTATAAATATTATGTGATTGATATGACACTTGGTAAGTTTCTCGCCTATGATGTTGTTAATAAAATAACATAAGTAAATAAACTGGCGCAACAGTCCAAATGTAAAACAAGACCTCGAGATGAGTTAGCATCGCCTCATTTAATAGATCATGACGGTGTATTTTGTGCAGAGGTGTGTGATCAGCAACACACTCAACCGAGTCATTTAACCCAAATGGGTACTCATTTAAAAGCTGAGTGGGCTCATAGTTCGACACGTAAATCCCCTTTTTATCGAATACTACTGTACTCAGTAAGAATCAAACCGGAGCCCAGTAAATAGAAGGCGAGCGTGCTAACCATTGCGCCATCTGGTCTATGCGACGATGTTGCTATTAGTTTGGTATTAACACTTTTCTCTTAGGGTAACCGTAGAAAGTCCGGTTGTCAACCGAAATAATAAAAATATACAATTATTAATTAATATCGAGACCCTGTTTGTTTGCTCATGAATTGCCTTCTTTCTAAAAATTTACATTTCTGTGGATTGGTCAGTCTTCGAGAAACGAGATAGAGGCGAACTATTTATCCCGCTCACTTCGCTATGGTTACTTCAAATTGAAAAAAAATACCAGAGATGGAGTGTACCTAATGTGCCCATCAATACAATATCACACATGCCTATACCCAATCTAAATCCTTGTGCTTATGATCTATGTACCTATTGTGACAGTTGTGCGGCAGTTGCTACGTCTACGAAAGTATGCCTCCGGCAGGCTCTTGTGAGTGAGCTCTCCTGATATCCAAAATCGTACGGAGAAGGCACAATAGAGTTATCTCTCGTAGTACCCACCATTTGGTACAGTCATGAGTATAATCAATACATTCGATTTATAAGAAACTCTGAAGTATCCTACCAAGACACTTTCATGTTAAAACCGTTAACTTACATTCAATTAAACTCGATGGCCATCGTTTTAAAAGCTACTTCAACCAAAATCATAAAAACGCAGATACTATATTATTACCTAACTCTTAACATACATATTATTTATGTTTCGTCCGTATCTCGAGATGCAATCTTTTCTCCGTGTATGATGCGCATCGATTTGTCCATTGTGTGTGAATATAACAATAAAACATGTTTCTCTGTCACGTAACATCGTATTCGATATGAGGCGACAAAATCACCAATCGGTCGACTTACTTGACATCTTGAACTCATAACACAACAAATTGATTTCGTAATTCGCGTAACCTCTACAAACCTATCTGGCGAATCTATCTTCGGCAAAAAAGTTGCCGCAAAGTCAGTGAAAGCGATCATGTTTGTGCCCGGGGCAAGAACTTGTAAGTCTCACATATGTAGTGACCAGCACCCATCACTATGGATATCCTCCGCCTCGTTACTATAGCAAAAGTAAGGTAAATTGGCGCGAAAATATTCCCGAATGATGAATTTGTGTTATAATGAAACGAAATAATTGTAGCGATAACTATCTCTCATAATCTGATGATGTTGTGCAAGAAGATATGAGTTATGTATTGATTGATGATATGCTGGCCAAAAAATTTTCAGACTTAGGACCGTTTTCACAATGTCTGGTTAAAATTTATCTTATAGATAAACGCAAAACGGCATACTCACCCTCCAGTTAAAAATTTGTCGGAGGATAATTCCAAACAGGTGATACGGGTTGCTGAGATTTTGAAAGCAAGAACTGTTTAGACTTAGAATAGAATAGAACAGGCAGCAGAATTCCGCCCAGAAAATCAGCAGATTTTTCTACTGCATTAGTTGATTTTCTATTGCATTATCGTACTTTGAGCATTGCATACGCTAAGGTTTAATTTAGTGTCCCGAATAGGTAACTGGCAGTTCAACCAGATATTGAAAAAACGGGCCTAAATGAATTTAAAGACTAATTATGAACTTAACAATTACCAAACAAGTTACTGGCCTGAGTTTTTCGTTATTCTTTAAACACCTTGTCGACTCAAATCGATAAATCTGAAAGGGAAATTATTTTGATCATTGTTTTCTAATGCCTATAGTAAATATGATACAATTAGCCGTAGATACATTTCTTCTCAGGACTATGGCTACAATTGGTTTAAAATACTGTTAGTCGATCCTAGTATATTTTTTCAACAAATTATTATTTGATGAATGAAAGATACTTCTTTGTCTTTATCACTATTTTTATTAGTTCTGACGCGTTTCGCTCTTTCGAGCATCTTCAGAGAACTTCTGTGTGGATTATCACAAAGTCGAAACATCGTCAATTGGAAATTATTATTTAGCGGAATTCCATTAGTGTTAATACATTATGACCATAAGACGCAACTCAAAAGAAATCGGGAAATTGTCGGAATGTCAAATCGTCGGTAAAAAGTTATCCATGCTAGGGAGCTTCGTCACTGTACACAAATTCGTTAACATCATTGAAAATTACTTAGTGCATATTTCCGTAACAGACTGGATTGCGATGATGATGAAGATGAAGATAGTGATGAATGTGCAATTTTCAGTTGAATTAATTGAATGCACTGGCAATGACGCAAAGCGTGCACATTGTGCGGCAAAGATAATCGAAATTCCCATAAATTATCTACGCTCCGGTGGTAACGGCTGTCATCTGCAAAAAAAAATACTTTCACATACACTTTATTTTTTTGTGCGTGGGCTCAGGCACCGTCTTTTGCCGCCAGAAAGATTATTTCATAAAAGATGAAAGATAAGATGTTTTAGTATATTATTTATTTTAATCAGATTTGAATATTTTAATTGTTTTCGTCAAATTGATATTAAAGCTGGCGCCGCGCCGGACCGAAACTACTAAGTGGGATATTTTTAAACTTTCGACCCTATTCGAAAACAAAAAAAAAATTAAATGTTAACATAACCTTACGAAAAACTACAATATCAACAATCGGATTTCAACTTTATTAAGTCAATTCAATAACAAGATCAAGGTCTGCGTTAGCTTGATTTATTATGGTAATGGAATATTGCGAATTGCATTGGTTATTGCAAAAATTGCTTTGTCTTCGTCTTCTTTATTTCAACGTTAATGTTGAAGAGTCACGATATCAATACATTGTGCATCAGTTGCTTTTGAGTTGATCATATGATAGCGTGAAATCCGTCATTTTGGGAATTCACCCGGCAAATACTATAGAACTTTAAACACGCCGGTTGTCGGTGGTATTGCATGCAGTACCGGCAAATATGGCAACATACCATTCCACTATAAGCCGGAATTTTGAGAAACTATATGCCCATCGAGTTGTTATTATTTGATTAAAACTAGAATAAAGGGAATGTTATGATGATGTATATAAGGTGGGTTTGTCCTGTCTAAAGGTTCTAATACACGAAACTCGTTTATGCGTTTGCGTAATTTTTACCCGGTGAGCGTAAACGCGACTTCTGAACCCACCCATTCTCATCGCATCCCAATATCGGAGCTCGAGCTTCCGGACGTCCAGAAAGATGCTTTGAATCATAAATCCAGCCCTGCGCTTAGAAATTGAACCTGATAATTATCGCACATAAGCCATTTACGGACAATGAAGATGCATTCGCTAATTTCCAGCCTGTTATTACAAAGCCATCTGTGAATTGGCATCAATCGTTCAAATTTCAAGTATGTAATAGACATTAGTAACTTAGTCATCTGCGCTGGCTCTTTTTTCAAGCATTGTGCCATCTATTTCATAGTTCAACATTAAGTGCAGGAATTTCCACAATTATTCACATTTCATCTTTCGTCCGTTACATCGCCCAAGGCAATACACAACAAAAAAGTTCCTTTACTGCCCAGGCACTGCAATATACTTCCGGAAGTTTCACACCTGTGAATTGTTACGAAATCGGTTACAGACTACGCGAAAGCCTGTACTCAGAAGTGTGCGCCATACTCAAACTAAAGCCACTATTTGTATCTTTCAAATGTTATTGTTTCGATGATCCATACCATGCGAGGCCTTTCTCCCCGATTCGATGACCGGGCCCAGATGAAATAGTGAAAACGAAAGTGCTGCAGCTGTTGCACACACAACGGTCAGCAGGTGAGAGGTTGAGGGGCGGAAAAACAGCCTGCCTAACCTGACCGTGACCTCATCTTTCTGTGACGCAGTCATGATGGTAGCTTTTGTCTTCTGTCTCTACCTCCAACATGGTCTTGGAGTCGGACGGTACATCCAAGATGTTCCACTACTTCCATCCGAAATGGGAAAACTCGGAACTAATGTCTCCCACCGTGGATGATGGAGTTTTTGTTTGGATCAAACGTTTAGCCCGCTTGCGATCACACAACAAGTCGATCACGTATATAAGTTGAGACCGGGGCTCAAGTGCCATGCCAATTTTCCTTTTGGATTCGTTTGGATTAAACGTCGCCAGCAGTTTCGGTTAGGAGAGTTTTATTCAGCAAGGATAACGTGTAACCCAAGAACATGGCTGCCTGGTTAATTGTAAGTGCAGGAAGATCAAACATACAACGGATAATAAATATTTGGTTTTATTTTAGTTTGTTGTCAGCATATTAATTAGTGGAAGTGTCACATATGGAAAACCTGGAGGATTTGGCAAAGAGCATATTCACATTCGTATCCATATTCCGGAAATTCACGAGGAATACCATCATCAGAAGGAGGTTGTTGTTCACGGCCACGATCATGGTCACGGCGGTGGCGGAGGCGGTGGCGATATCGGAGGACATGATGACAGTGCTGTAATCAGTGGAATATTGAGCTCCTTTGGCGGAGGACACGGTGGTGGCCATGGCGGTGGTCATGGCGGTGGACATGGCGGTAGTTTTGGAGGTGGTCACGGAGGATATTCTGATGGCCATGGATATAGTGCCGGACACGTGGAAACTGTAGCTGTTGTTGATGGTCATAGCGGAGGTTTTAGTAGTGGCCACGGTGGCAGTTTCGGTGGTGGTCATGGAGGCTCTGGTGGTCACGGACACGCGCATGTTGAAACTGTTGCCGTCATTGAACAAGGACATGGAGGTCACGGAGGTCATGGAGGATTTGGCGGCGGTTTCGGTGGTGGTGCTGGTCATGGAAGCTTCGGTGGTCACGGTCACGAGCATGTTGAAACTGTAGCTGTCGTCGAACAAGGACATGGAGGACACGGAGGATTCAGCGGCGGTTATGGTGGAGGATTCAGTGGTGGTCATGGTGGAGGATTCGATGCGGGTCATGGCGGAGACATTGGAGGGCATGGAGGATTCGGTGGCACTGGCGGTGGAGGATTTGGACATGGTGGAGGTCACGTTGAGTCTGTTGCTGTTGTTGAAGATGGGCACGGTAGTGGATTTGGAGGTGGTTTTGGAAGTTCCGGCGGTCATGGTCACGGAGGCGACATTGGCGGCGGCGGCGGCTACCACTACGGCGGGGGTCACTCTGAAAGTATAGCAGTAGTTGAAGGGGGCCACAGCGGCGGAAGTGGATTTGGATCAAGTGGATTTGGAGGACATGGAACGAGTGGATCGGGTGTTGAACATGTTTCACTCACAGGGTCTGGTGGAAGTTCTGGATTCCATGGCGGAAGCAGTGGATTTGGAGCAAGTAGTCATGGTAGTTCCGGTTCCGGCGTAGAACACATCTCTATCGCTACGGATGGCGGACATGGCGGTGGTTTCGGAGGAAGTGGAGGCGGCTTCAGTAGCCACGGAAACTTCGGAGGAGACAGCTACACCGGCGTCGATAGTTATAACGCTGGCCACGTTTCGGGAGTACATGATGGTGGCAGCGGATCAAGCGGCGGAGGCTACTCTTATCCCAAACCATCTATTCCCTTCGATCACTAAACACGGTTCTCATCTTAACTCCATCGTTGTCATCATCATCTTTGTCTAGTCTCATGTAAGAATAAGCTCATCGCCAAACTGATTTTATTTATCGCCTTCATTTACTCATCTACTGAGACAAAGTTATCTCAGTGCAGTCAACAAGTAGTCATGTTGTCATGACAAAGACTTAAACAATTTTTTGTTTGTTATCTTGTTCGTAAGATTTTATTTGTAACTTTTGCGATTTTTGTTATTTTAAAATACGAGTTCAAAACATATTGAATACTTGGCTGTTTTACTTTCACGACAAGCTCAAAAGTTCCCCGTACCTGTGATTATGATTAAGCCGAACTATGTAATATGATACCCGTTTGCGGGCATATGGATTTGCATAACGACCAGCTTGCCTGCAAAATTTAAAATGCATTGATACCACCTGCAAATCGAAGTTTCAATGAACTTCCTTGATTGTACATGATTTTGCGGCTGCCTTTACATCCATGAATCATTCGGTCAGCCTCGAGGCACACCGAGTTTCGATCAAATTTAGTACTGCCCAACGCACGACGATCACTGCCTCAAGATGCATCGTCCGTCATCCGACCTGACATCTTTCACTTTCACTGAAACGCACTGACAAACGGCTTTTGTGGTCAGTCGATATTGTTGATGGAACGTTGTGTAGATAATGTTATTTCCTTGCAGCTTCCGCGTCGAACCACCACACCGCCGCACCGGTGACGGTGACGGTGAATAAGAAATCGTTTAAAATGATGAGGTCTCCTGATGACCATTGGGTTATGTCAGTAAAGTATGTATTTTTTTTTTCTTTCCGATTGCGTGATGCAATCTTTTTCTTTTCTTCGCGCTGTCTTCCGAAAAAAAGAAACATGTAATGGGTCCAATAATAATTTTTATCACGAAACACAAACATAGGAATGTCGATGTAGCATAATTAACCGAGCTCATTCCATTCTCTGGTTTTAAATTGTCCATTATGCAACTTGAGTTGTTGTCTACCCACATTGGATTATCTGTGCTGTTGGGTATGGGCTATCAATCTTCCATCTTTTCATTGAGTGATTTTAGCAGGAGGAATTAAATATTTTTTGTTGTCTGTCTTGTCGGTATATTAGATAATAAGATGATTATGGCTTAAGGTATGTGAGAAATTGGAACTCTGTTACTTTTTGGGACAAGTGTTTTTGTCCAATGATTGTATCGACTGGAGAGATTTGGAAAAGTACACCAGGTATTTGAGTTTACCAACTAAAAGTCAAGCGTGGAATGAACTTGGCTCCCATTTAGGGCGGTCTACTAGTATCGTTGCATTGTATTATGGACAGCAGCTTATCAAATTTAACATTAATATGTTGCTATTATGGATATCAACTACTTGAGAAAATAATTGCGGAATTGTTGCTTAAAGTGAATGAACTATGTCCGTCACCGCAATCCTTCCATCCTTCTTTCCTTCTTTCCCTTCCAATTACGGCAGTAGGTAATACCTATGGTTACCAATTCCGAATATCAATGGCCAACTAAAGAAGAGGAGGTTGCACTGAATTGTTAGATCATCATCATCGTGGCGCTACAACCCGACATGGGCCGTCTGGATCATTGTCATCATTATTTCGATCAACTGACCGCGTCCTCCAATTTTGGACGCCCAACAGTTGTTCGGCGTTCTCAACTACAGAGTCTTTCCAATGAGCTCTCGGACTTCCTCGCAGCCTTGCTCCGTTGATGCGTCGTCATCCGTTCAATATTTTCTTAGGCATGCAGTCATCATGCATTTGTTGTACATGCCGTACCCATTGGAGACGATGTAGACTGACGATCAGCTCATCGTATAGTTCGTACAGCTTACGGTTGTACCACCATCTATTTCGGCTGCAAACTGCTCCGAAAATTAGCGGAAGGACCTTTCGTTCGATTGAATTTTGTTCGTTTTCGGAGGCTTGAGCTAGGGTTCAGGTTTCGCAGCCATAGCATAGGACAGGCCG
The DNA here is from genome assembly GCA_964017055.1 of Chloromyia formosa. Taxonomy (NCBI): domain Eukaryota; kingdom Metazoa; phylum Arthropoda; class Insecta; order Diptera; family Stratiomyidae; genus Chloromyia; species Chloromyia formosa. Next base: position 2,736,624 of record OZ024818.1, on the reverse strand, counting down.
TATGATGGTTTTGTATATGTATGTGGAGCTTGGTGTTTCTGTGCACATGCTTCGATTTCACCATTGGGAGGACCGAAAAGAAAGTCTTATTTGCTAGTTGTATCCACCACTTAATTTCTTCAGTTTCGTCGTCGTCCTTTGACGGGTTACTACCCAGCTATGTGAAGTCGACTACGAATACGTTGCTGAGGTCCCCGACGTTGATGTTCGGCGTTTCTGGCATCCTTGTTCTTGATTGCATCATTATTTTTGTTTTGTCCTCGTCAATGCGTGGTCCAACTTCTTTGGCAGATGTTTCAAGATTATGTAGAAGCTCTTCTGCGACGCCCAGGTTTCGGGACATGATGTTGATGTCGTCTTCATGCGCTATCATTTGGGTCGACTAGAAGAGCGCGCTGGTATCCGCATTCATTACCCGGATAGCGTTCAAGTGCCAGGTTGAAGAGGTCAGCGCTATTCATCGCTCTGCTTTAATCCAGTATGTGTTTCAAAAAGCTAAGTCAGCCTGTTTTGGATCCTGAACTGTGAGACGCAGTTGGTTATCGTTATCTCATCAGCACCCGGTTTGAGTGACTGCAAGGCGAGATCAACTTCTTCTACTGTCGGGGGCTGTGTATGGGGGCCATGATCGATTATCTCCTCAACGATTTCAGGCTTCTTGTATGGGGACGTGGGATGCGGGATTAAAAAGCGCTTCAAAATAAGACGCCCATCGTTTGTTACTATAATGTTATCGGTGTCGCTGATGATGTTTTCTTGTCCTCACAGAGGCTACTCCTGGGTTGATAGCCATTCTTAATCGTGTTTACTATTACGCTTGTCTGGTATTTCTATTAACTGCTCGTGAAAAATTTTTCGTTTCTCACGTCTAATTATTCATACTCTTAGCTCTAGTTGGATGCTGGATACATTGTATGTAAGCTTCGTTCTTTGCAACTAAAGATTTTTGACATTCTTTGTTGAACCAGTCATTTCGCGTTCGCCGAGCTTTATGTCCCACGTTCTTCTCTGAGGCCTCCTTGACAGAACTTTTTAGTTCTTCCCAAAACCCGATATTGCCGATGTTGTGTAGCATAGGTGTCAGTTTTTCTTCAAACTGCATATGCCTGCGCCGTAGAATCATTCAAGAGTTTATCAACCGCAAAGATTTTGGGAGGGCTGATTCTTGATTGGAACACTGGAGAGATCCTACACCTTGGTTGGAGGTGAGTCAAACAATGTCTCCTGGCGTTCGTAAAACTCGTCTTTCTCTGCTTCTTCCTCCACTCCAGTGGGGGTGTGTACGTTGATGAGCCAGAGGTTGAAAAATCGTGTCTTATTGCGAATCGCACGCAACATTTCATTGATGGGTTTGAAGTCAATAACGAGCGGTTGGAGGTGATTGTTCACGATAAATGCAATTCCAGACTCCTTGTGTCCAGATAGTTTACCGCTTTTGAGAAAAGTGTGCAATTTCTTGTTGTTGATCTCGGTGCTAAGCTAATTTGTTTCTTGGGCTGCACTGATGATCACTTTGTATTTTTCGACCTGTTGTAGGAGGGCCTATTCGGCCCCAATATGTTCAGGGAGCGTACATTCCAGGATCCGTAAGAGTAATCTGTTAAACGTTTGCGTGGTCGTCGTTGTTGATCCGTCCAATCCGTGGCTTCTTTTGCAGGTTTCTTGACATGCAGAAGTTTTTACAAGGACGGGTTGTCGGCCCATCGCTAAACCCTATTCAGGAGTGGCCTCGGTGATAGCTGCTTCAGGTGGTTCATAACCTGCCAGAGTTCACACAACTATGTTGCAGGTGTGATTACATGATTTATGCTACCCTAATCACCCGAGACGCTTGGGTGTAACTCAACCAGTCAGCTCCTTTTTTCTCAGCCACGGTTTGGGATGGTCTTTGGAGGAGTTATAAATAATAATTATAGCTGTCAAATAAATACACAAATACTAAGCAAGCTACGGTCAGCTAAATAATCTAACCTAGAATATCAAATAAATAACTATCATTCAATTGAATAAATATAAAATTAAATATCTATGAAATCTAGCTAACCTACGCTATACTATTGCCAAGCACTGACAATCATGATCGTGCTGAACGAAACTCATTAAAGATTGATTTTCGTTTTCTTTTTATTCTTCAATTACAGCAGACGAATTGCTATTATGCTTGAAATTCAAAACAAAAACAAGAAAGGTCGATGGCCTCCTAATATTCTATTATTCAAGCCAAGTAAACAAGTGAAAGGGTCCCACCAAAATAATCAATGCAAATTGTGCATTACGATCTATGCAATTGAATCATAAAACGTTACTGACTGAAAGCTGAAAGGCAAAGAGGAACAGCAACACCAAAACATAATGTTGTTATCAGCAACATGAATTTCCAAAAGGTGTCCCAAAATGAAACCGCTCGCAATCCGAAGGTTTTGTAGTGTCCCATGCCAAAAGGAGATGGACTGTCCTATTCTTGGAGATGCTTAACCATTCATGTCAAGACAATATTGCAAATTGCAAGCTTGCATAAAAAATATAAAAAAAGAATTATGTTAATAATTATAGAAAGTAGAGTCAGGGATCAGCCTACCTCCCCCCTCTTCTTCCACCAATCTTTACCCTTTCAGAAATGGTTAAACTACAGCTCGCTCTACGGAAAACAGTGAAACAACATTGAAGTATGTAGTTCTGGCACCTACACATGAGGCCGGTATGTGTATTTGTTGTATGGGTATTATCAAAATGACCAAATTTAAATGAATGTACATTAATTATTCATTAATGTCAGTTCAGATTGTTGCGTGTCCGACCGGCTTATACTTATAGTTCTGTTTGTGGAAGTAGGTATACTTTTAGGCGTATACTTCGATCGAACTACTCCGAGAAAATCTCTGCAACAAATAAAATCCACAATGTTAGTTAAAGCTTTTACGTTCAAATCGTTTATAGATTTTTTCTTGGTTGATTTTTTTCGAGCAATAAAAATATTTTATAAAATCTTAAAACCTGCGAAGCTTTACATTTTTTTTTTCATCTTGTCATTGATCTGTGGTGTGGTAAATATAAAAAATCGATGGTTACGTTGCTGGGCTCATTAAAGTTTCAAAAAATCAAAGTGATCCATTTGAATAGAGGGAACTCACTCCTTTGTCTATATGTGCATATAGTTACCATACTTATTATGTATATTTATTTATTATCAATATTTAGCTATATGGTTAATTTATATACACATTTAACTGTCATCAATCTTGCCTTATAGCTTGGGTGATCAACTGTACCGAAATTTATACGGAAATATGCCGAAATTCCATCGTAAAAATATTTCGGTAGTAGTTGAATATTTTTTTTCAAGCACGGATTTTACATCTCATTTATTGCCACAACTAAATTTTACACGGTGAGGGATTCACGTCGAGCTAAATGAGAGATATTCAGTCACTGATCCCGCAACATGCCTCCTATCACCAAAATTTTACCGAAATATACCGAAATTTTCTCTTTAATAAGCAATATATTATACATATTATTGACCAATGACAATTTTCGCCTAAGCATAAAGAAATATCTTGCAATTTTTTGAATTTGAATAGTCCGGGAGACGGACGTCTTAGTACCGCGATCGCATTATCTTTCCGGATTGTAAATAGTTTATAGAATTGATATGTGCCATCATAGATGGCAATCCTGTCTGCGCAGATACTGCAGGAAATGCCTTTTCACGAATTTCACTAAATTAAATAATGGATCGCACTACCCTCAAGTCGGTTTGTAATTAAAAATGCATCAAAGTGTAGAGGGCTGGGCAAGGCATCGGAACATGCGATCCTGCCTCGTCCAAACTTGCCGCAGCATCCTGGTAAGAGAGCACAAAGATAAGGTTTGTGGCCGACAAACTACACCCATGGCGTTTTCCGCTAGTCAAATTAAAGGTCTTTCCGAAAAACCAATATTGCGTCTCGTAAGTTTGCCGAAAGTGTGTGGCAGAAGCGCATAAAAGTGATGTTTGAGGTCAATAAACTACCCCCATCGAGTTCTGCGCTGAATTAGGTGTCAAATGAAAGATATTGATAACCCATTTTCGAAAAACAATCCTGCCTCGTGAAAGCTTGAGTGACAGGAGAGGTAATTGTTCCGTTCGAGCAAACTCATATCCGTAGATGGATATGCCACACGAATCTTATTTTCCGTTAAACAAGGTTTCAAATCAAAGATTTTGATGTCCTCTTTCCAAACAACCAATCCCGCCTTGCAAAAGCTTGCCGGGAGTGTGCCAGATTGTAAAAATGAGTCTATCCGCGCTCGTCCGAATTACATCTCCTTCCACCCAGTTCCGGCAAGCTTTCGAAAGGCAGGACTGGTTTTAAGGAAAGAAGACGTCAGGACCTTTGATTTTATACCTCATTTAAACAACAATTTAAAAAAGTATCACGTCTTAGGAAAACAATAAAAACTTTGTTTTTTTTTTCTAATTTTTCATGGAGAAAATACACTGCCGCTGAATTGAAAAGGTTTAGCGTTTCTGCAAAAGTAAGATGGCTTTATTTATTCAACCAACTGGACGATTTAAGTGATTGTATTTTTTCTGGCCCAGCTAAATAGATTTAGCACTAAATATTAAGAAAAAATACGTATTTAAAGTATTAATTTACTGCTTAAGTTTTTTTACCTTAAATACCGATAAATTTGAAGGTAATTGAGTAATGCGTACTCCCTTCTTTGTTCAGAATAACTTGTTAAGTTATAATAACTCTCAATATCTCGAAAAAAACTGTAGACCAGGCACTTTGAATGACAGTAATTAGGGTCGCAGTATTATCAAATTGTCTCCCTCATACATTTTCGATGATTTTTCGGTCAGGAGAGTATGGGGACCACCCGATCAATTTCACATTTTAATCCTTGATCCACTGTTTTACCACTCTGGCAGTATGAATGGGGGCGTTGTCGTGCTTGTATGTCCATGTAATTGGTCCAAAGATATTCGTGGAGTGTGGAAAAGCTGTTTCTCACAGTTTTGCATGCATTCGCGTTCATTTTTGATGAAAGACTTCGTTTATATGTGGACGCCGAGCCACGAATGTGATAGGGTATATTAACTTTGTCATGAAGTTTGCAACGCACAGAAGGAAGCTTCTCCAATCATATAAAATATAATATATACTCGTATTTTTTTGGCCAGTACGACGAGATGAGTCGATTAAGCTTTGTCCGTCTGTCTGTTTCTATGCAAACTAGTATATCAGTTTTCAAGCTATCGAGCTGAAATTTTGTACACAGGCTTCCTTATATTGCATGCTGTATGTATGGCGGAACCAACGGAATTGGACCACTGTGTCATATAACCGCCATAAGAACGACCGGTTCAAAAAGCTGTGTTAGTAGTGAGTAAAACTTTTTTATTTCTAAAGATATCGTAACCCAATTTCATATTTGTCAATGGTATCCGTATCTACTACGAAACTACATCCCCGAAATTGGTTGAAATTGGGCTACTATGGCATATAGCTGTCATAGGAACGACCGGTCTAAAAGTAAGATTTTGTTTGAAAAACAAAAAACATTTTTATTTCTAAAGGTACTTTTCCTAAATTTCATATTAATCGATCATAGTTACGGCCAAACCACATTCCTAAATTTGAGTGAAATCGGCCTATTATTTCATATACCTCTCATAGGAACAGTGGAATCGGAACAATAAGTTTTACCTCCAATTTCAAAATGATAAATGCAGAATGGATCAAATTGATAGCAACACAGACTATAGAAGGCTTCGCTTGAAGGGTATCATACCTTCGTTGTTTTACTTCCAGTCTCTTTAATCAGCAGTACGAATTTTGCGTTTTACTGTTGCAAGACTTGCTTTAACACCGCTTTTGTCCCTGATTTTTTTATGCAAAACGATGAGAATTCGAGGCTCGAGGCTCTGATGATTTTTCTTCTGTCTGTTGCTGTTGTTGCATATTGAACACCTTTTTTCATATTCTTTCCATAGTTTGAGCCTTTTCGTATAAAATTACCTACTACATTTTGGCTTCGGCCAATCTTCTTAGCGATTTAGCACTGTTTTAGGCCGCATTCAAGGAAAGCTTTTATTTGACCTTTTTCTAAGTCGTTCAATTGCTTTCCGCGACCTATTTTACATTAAAATGAAACCGGAATATAGAGGGCTGCGCACGCAATCCGAGGGTTTTTTAGCAAGCGCTTATTTTGGTATATAAATATCGGCTCCTTGCTCTTCTTGATATCACTCAGATGGATAGAAAAAACGTAATTAAAATGTCTTACCCACTTACATTTTACATGCTAATTCATATTACGTGATTGTAACGAAACTTAGAACATATTATTGCTCAAGGTGTTGGTTATCGTTGGCCATCAGTACTTTTGACCTCGAACGTGTTTAAGGCGTGCAAGGGTGTGCTAACTGTAACTATACAAATAAACTATTATTGGCCTATTCTGAGAAGATATACAAATTCCACTATTTTCCATTTTATATGTTTTTCGAAACCCACTTCCTGTAAGTTTTCATAATTCTAAGTATAACGGTCTCAAAATGCAGGCAAGGGGGAAAATGCGAAAAATGGAATGTACTCATCATTACCTTTCTCACGACACCTCATTTGCTTATATCAGTCGATAAAAAAATTTGACCTTAATTTCGCCTCTATGTGCCCCCCCCCCCCCCTTCCACACGGTAAAGTTGACCAATTAAGACACAGCGCCCCCAACTAATCTTTACCCTTTAAAAAATGATTAATTAAATAACTGCAATTCGCACTACGAAAAACAACATGTAAGTATAGTAGTACTCACACCTATGAGGCCGGTAGGTGTATTTTTTGTGTGGATAGTGTCAAAATGCCGAACTTTAAATGAATGTACTATTATTAAATATTATGTGATTATAATGAAACTTAGAGATATTATTTCCTATGATGTTGGTTATCATTGGCCATCAATATTTTTGACCTCGGGTACGCGTAAGGGGTGCAGGGTTGTGCTAACTGAAACTATAGAAATGTACTATTATTAACCTTTTCTGATGAAATTTCAAAATTCTAGAAATCTAGGTTTTCTACACTAGTAAAATGGCGCTTTTCTGTAAATTTTCATATTTGTAAGTATAACGGTCTCGAAATGCAAGGGGGGGGGGACAAACTCGGATGACATATTTTCCCCTCTCCCTCTTTTCCGGTTTCTTCAAATTTGAAAAAAATTTCAAAAATGGAATGTACTCGACGGTACCTTTCTTATGATACCCCACTTGCCTGTACTAAACGAAAAAAAAATTTCGAACTTCATTTCCCCTCTATGGGGACCTCCCCTTAAAGTTGACCTATTACGACAATTCGCTTTCTCCGGCGAATTATAGTAATTCTACACATCCCGACAAAATTTCAAGTATGTAGCTTCAGCCGTTCCTGAGATATTCCATGGACAGACGGACAGACAGACATTTGACCGATTTCATAAGGGTTTTGTTTTACTACAAAACCCTAAAAATGCGTTAAGTATACACTTTAAATAGTAAAAAGCAAAAGAATTGACACCGTTTGATAGCCAAGGCACATCACATACTAAAATAATTGCCCTAGAATCTATTCTATTCTATTACTGATTTGAGCGAACGAAACGATTAAAGAATAGCGATCAAAGGTACCATTAAAAAATTCCGTTCAGGTTCAAAGCATGTACTACAATAATAAAAATATGTATATGTACAAACAATAGTTTTTGGGAGAGAAGAGGAAATATAGGTGAATATTGTGACCCTATTCCGTCGAGCGGCAGTGTATGTCTGTTTCAATTTATTATTGTGTCCCAAAATTAGCTCAGAAAAAGTGGTCATACACCGAAATTCGCTGTGAAAAATAATGTCGTGTACCGAAATTCGCTCGAGAAAAGTTGATCACGCTGCTTATAACTCTCTGATACACGCATCTACATCCAGAGTTACCTAATTCCTTTTATACAATATTCCTTATTACATAATTCTAGAAAGAAAAACCTTAATTATGCAAGAAGCGTCCAAAAAAAGTTTTAAATTCAAGAAAGATTAACAATTGAAAGTGCAAGCGCGTTGACAGTCCTGAGCGCATTAGTTGGATCAGATGGAAACGAACCTATGCATCATACGTTTGCATGGTCACTATACGAGTATAATTCACCTTTTGTATCCGGATTAGCAATCTTTCCACGATAGATGATGAACGCTTGACACCGACATATAATAACTAGTATGAATTAGAGCTAATTGCAAACTCGATTGGAATGATGCAGCTGCAATTTCATCGTAGAATTTGGAGTTTCCTGACGACTCACTAAGGGTTCATCCCTGCATGTATATATACTCGTAATTGGTATTAATATTAAGCCCATGCTCTGCAATGGTACGCAATCAAAAAACAAATTATATTGTTATGTTATTATTGGTTGCCTCCCATTTCCCATGTCTGCCGTGAAAATTGATGGAAACAAAGATAATTAGTTAGTCTGCGGATAAATTCGACAATTATTGAAACGCAAGAGGCTACTGAAAAATATCGAAGAAATTTTAATGCAGATTATCAATACGAGTATTCGAGTCTATACAAGACGCCGATTACGTCAATGCGTTTGCTTGATCTCACGTATGTGTAGTTTTTCTGTTTTTCCGTGTATCATGCCAAGAGGCGCATCTGTAGCAAGTAGCAAGACCATTCGCACTATAGTTGTAAGCGCCAAGACGGTAAACCCTCTGCATTGCATCTACTAACGACTAGTATAAGTTTTGTAATGTGCCTGGTACACAATTTGAGCTATCCGTGCGGGTAATCCACTGTTGTTACTGCTGAACGAATGATTTTGATTGTGGATGGATTTTGCGGAAGAAATATTTAAAACGCTGCAGCAATGAGAAGTCAACATTAGTTTGCAGCTTGTTGAAGAGTGCGTCGTCTTGAACTAACATCCGTTTTTGGTCGTTTTTTTTTTATTCTACAGATCAAATCTTCTCCCCAATCATGAGTGTCGTCAAATCGTGTAAGAATGTGAGTTAATTGAGTTTTACTAACATGTTCAATATCTACACAGTGCTAATTTTGCTTTCAGTTTTGGTTCCTCTTAATTACTTTGCTCATCGTACTAGTAACAGTGTCATGTGTACCGAAACCCGGCGGTGGAGAACATACTAAGTAATTAACAATTTATTCCTTATGTCTTGAAGACTTCAATAAAAAAAAACCTACACAATAATTACAGAGTTCGCATACATATCCCCGTAAAACATCATACACATTTCCATACAAAAACAATAGTGAAGGAAGTTGCTGTTCCTGTTCCGGTGCCTGTAAAGCATGAGCACCATCATCATGAGGAGGACGAAGAAGAAGAGGAGTACGAATCCTACATAGTGCCGAAAAAAAGGAAGTTCCAATTCCATCCATTCGTTTAATTTATTGAAGTTTAAAGTATGTTTTAAATTAACCGAGCATAGTTGTGTTATTGTCTCATTGTTAAGTTTTTTTTTTTGATTAATTTATAATATAGATAAAGAAAAACAGAAAAGTCAAGTAATATTTTCATTGAAAAACCATTGTTAAGTTACTTTTCTAAAATATGCGTTTTGTCAAGAGAAATTCAGGCTTTTTGCTCCATTGCAACATTTGGTGCGTTTTATACAATTGTTGAAAATATAATCACGCGCATTTTTTACTTCCGTGAGGTTAAATCGCTGTGCGAAAAAAAAGTTCCTTGGTAAATAAATATCCTGTTAAATGAGTGGATTTAGCCATGTCCGTCTGTTACAATTAAAACTATTTGCTTTGTTTTAAAGCTATCTCACTATTCTTTCTAGTACACGCTGTGTGCAGGGGCTCTCGCTTCAGATGATAAATACTTTAATGGTACATTAGTACCGTTCATTTGTGGAAAATTTACACCAAAATTGACATTCTGTCTTTAACTGTTACAGACTTATAGTATTTTTTTTTTTGTGTACAGATACAAAATCTGTTCAAACTTTAAGGAAATTACAAAATCGATTTTTCATCGGAAATTGAAATGATAATTTTACAACGGAACTTTGAGCTGTTAAATCCGGAGATTTGACAAAACTTGCCTAAATGTCTTGACTTTATTACGGTATATTTCTTTAATACATATGGAGTTGAAAATTTTCGACAAATATGCATTAAAGGAAAAAAAAACCTAGTCTGGAGATGAAACAGATTTACTTCAATCTTGGCTTAACAGGTAGTTCACGCTACGAATGAAAAATAGGGGAAAAAATCGTGTAGCTTTGAAATTTGGCAGAATTGAGTCCTCTGAATATATGCTCCATAGTCCCCGTTGCTACAGGGTACGGAAGTGTAGGTTAAGGAGTGTTAAATGTCATTTCTTGCGGTTTTTCTTCCGTATTTCGTCTTATATTGTAGACATCGATATAATGACGGGAAAAAGTGTAGTTTTGGAATTTTGATAAATTGATAAAGGCAGTCTCCTGAATATATGCTCCAAAGTCTTGGTTGATAGGGGGTCCGGAAGTGTAGGGGAGAGGGAGAGAGTCCATTTTTTCCTGTTTTCCTTAGCTTATGGTCTAAGGTACAATATACTATTTTATGGTTCAATATATGAAATATAATTTTGTACGAAATTGTGTGTGCTTTAATTCGCCTTTAGAACTTTTTTTTTAATAAATCATAGTTTTAGAAATATTCAAGGAAAACACGTCCGAAAAAAAGGACTTTTGACACTCGCTCACCTACACTTCCGGAACCCCTCTCAACGGAGACTTTGGAGCATATATTCAGAAGTCTGATTTTATTATGTTTGAAAAATTTCAAACTGCACTGTTTGCCTGTTACTGTTCCTACACGAAAAAAACCGCAATACGGGTATTCAAGAAAAACGTCAGATAATGTCCTTTAACCTCTTTATCCTACACTTCTAGACCCTTTATCAACGGGGACTTTAGAACACATATTCAGAGGACTCTCCAAATCAATTGTGCTAAATTTGAAACTTTACGATTTTTTCCTATTTTTCATCTGTAGCGTTGACTACCTGTTAAGCCAAGGTTAACGTAAATCTGTTTCATCTTCAGACCCGGTTTTTTTTTCTTTTGGTGCGTATTATTTGAAAATTTTCAAGTCCAAATGTATCAAAGAAATATACCGTTGCAAAGCCAATACATTGGGGCAACTTTTGTCAAATTTGCAGATTTGTCAGCTAAAAGCACCATTATAAAATTATCATTTTAATTTTCGATGAAACATTTTTTTTGAACAGTTGTATCTTTGAAGTAACGGTGAATTTTGCAACCGACAAACAGTCGTTTTATATGAAATGTTGTGTAGTTCCTGAAAATGATGTCAAATCTCGGATTAAGTGATTGGGAGAGTGGCAAATTTTAATTTTGCTCGACAATTCAAGCTTTTTGACACAATTTGACACCACAATGACACCCTGCATATATGTGCCGGAACCACTCTAATACTGTATACTGATACACTCTCTATACTGTCGTATGATTGAATTCAACAAAAATTTAGTATACGTCGACGTTAAATTCCCAGCATTTTTCGATAATTTTTTTGACAGTTTACAGCTGATCCGTTGTTCATCGGCCAAGTCTAAAGCCGCATCACCAATTATGTACTCAGCGTAGGGATTTATTTTGCTTTCCAGGATTTTCTTCAGTATTTTTTAGGAAGTATAGATTACTGAGATGCCTCTGTAGTTTTCACACTAAAGCTAATCTCCCTTCTTGTAGGTGTGTACGGGACAAATGATGCTCCTATGACATAAACATATTTAAGTTTGACAATAATCGAAAAAAAACCTATGATCTAATTTCTTACATTATTCATAATCATCGTGGCGCAAAAGCCTGACGTTAGACCCTGGCCGCCTGGATCATCGTCCTCCAATTATCTCGGTCAAGTGACCGCGACCTCAAATTTTGGACGCCCATCAGTTGTTTGGCATCGTCTTATACTGAGTCTTTCCAATGAGCTCTCGGTCATCCTTGCAGCCTTACTCCATCGATGCGTCGTCTATTCAATATTTTCTTAGGCATAGCATCGTCCATTCGTTGTATATATCCTGTTCAATGTAGAGGTTGTAGTTCGACCTCCTCATGTATTCAGCAGCATTTTAATATTTTTTGCTTTGAATTGCATGAGGAATCGAGTGGCGGAAAGCTTATTCGGCAGTTCCTGGACACTCTGTATACTTTATATGGTCGGATATGCTTCCTTCTGTGAGTTGCACACTTCATGACAAATATACCCTATTTCTGGAAGGGTATACATAAAAACAAATGTGAGATATGATTTTTTTTTATTCAGACTTATTATCAGCGTTTGCAGGATTTTTCTCGAAATTACCATTAAAAGTTTTACAAGCGATGTAATGAATTGCCTTATTATAAAAGCAAATTCACATTATAGTGTAAAGCGTACGTAATCGTAACAAAGTCGCTAACAAGACTTGATGTTAATGCTATTATTATTACCGACCAGTAGTGGCTTTCCATATTACACCGAATTTACCAACAACAGCAAAGAGATATCATCGTAGTTATTGTTTAAGACAGCTAACAAGAGCTCAAGTAAACTTGCCTTAGAGGAGCTAATGAAGACAAATTCGACACATGATTATAACAATATATTAATAGTTTTGTCAGAGTTCATTGCATGCAATAATTGATTGAATAATTGTAACTAACAATAATAGGGTTTTGTAGCGAATTCCGATTGACTTGTTGACGTTTCGATAGTATATTTTTTTGATGCTGGTGTTGCTGGCATACTCCCCATTTGGCTTACACATTTTGCACTACACATAACAACTTTACAATCGGTGGTTAATATGAAAAGCGACTTGATAAAGTACAACGTCTCCTAAGTAGGCCATTTTATAACAATTGTGAAGAAATATTAAACACAGATCCATCATTTCTGACGAAACCATATTGTTTTTCCCAATCCACGTGGTGTAACCATTTCACACTATGATACTCGAAGATGTAATGATTCCATTATTTTTTTAAATTCCGATTTGAACATCATGTAAACAAATCGTAGTAATTTGTTACAAGTTGTACTTGCTGGCATGGTAATCCTCCGGCAGTGGTCACCATGCTACCACACTCCTAGAGTAGAGTGTAATTTGATCGCACAGCAACAAGCCGCGACTTTCACTCTCGTCGTGTTTATCATTATCGAGACAGGCATTGTTTTCTAAAAGCTACTGGTGTGTTGATTTCTAGCAGTTACCTAGTCTCCTTAATACTACGTAGTTCAGTTTGACTTGGGAGGTAACAAGTGATATCCTAAGCTCATATCAAAGAGTGGAATGATTTATGCATTCAGTCATATTAGACCAAAAGAAAATTGATTATCAAGCATGCTGTGATGCTATCAATACATTACTCTAAATACCACAATAGTAGAAGCCGCAAGGACAGCAACCTAAACTCCGTACACAGTGTCATCAAGGCGTTTAAAAGTGATAGTTGCTTCTAGCAACACCCGGTGAAGTGACAGTCACGGAAATCTATCATACTTACCTTTGATGAAGGTTAGATGAGGAAGTGGGAAGAACATTTCGCCACGTGTTTGAACCGTGCAACTTCTTGCGAATTCCCCTCATGAAAATGATTACAAAAAAAGAAAAAGAAGAAGAAAAGATGCAGATAAGTTAGCTGAGCTTCAAAATGCGCGTATACAGTCACCCGCCTCGACTAAAGAGGAAATAGTCACTGCAATTATTGCACTGAAAAGCGGTCTCGATGACATTCCCGCCAAACTTTACCTGGAAGTGCCAAACATAAACTGCAGTGTTTTTACTGCAGTACAAGCATCATAATAATAACTTCACACTGATACACATACATTTGTGGAATGTAACAACATCAGGTGAAATGATGCAAAATTTATTTCACTTTTGTATGATACTGCGGGTTGTGCCTCTTGTGTGCGCTCTGCTCCTGCGGGTGAAAACATTTTTTTTTCAACAAGTTGAACAATCAATCCCATGTTCGACTGTTCAAATTTTATGCATTTTGGGGTCATTCATGTTGGGCTTTCCCCCCAAACCAAAATCGATTTCTTAGGGGGATTTTGTGAAAATCACCCCAAATTTGTGGAGAATTAACATTGGAAAAATCACCCCAATCCCATACAATATGTGGGGGGGATTAATTTGGAAAAGCACAGGAGAAGATCTCAACTGGAGCTGATGTAAAAGGCTCTACGATATATCTACCAGTAACCCCCTCAAAAATTTGGTCATTCCCAATTTGGGACGAATTCGCAAAATTACCGCAAAAATTCGACTTTTGTTTGATGGTAAAGTTCCATATGAACAATGACTCCACAAATATATAAATTTATGAAATGAACAATCCCCCCAAATTTTAATTATGGAGATAGTTAATCTTTTTGAGAAAATATTTTCACCCGTAGAGACTTGGAACCGCCGCTGAGCTCGAACGTGAAATTTTTCAGTGTAAAGTTATTGTGATTATGTTTGCACCGCCTAAAACAGATATCCACTCTAGGCCACCCTCAAGTAGATTTCCGCTGTAGGCAGCACGAGACTATATTCTTCGGAATGAAGCTATTGTTATGATGCGCACATTGTAGGTTTGTACAGACACAAGTGAGTTTCCGCTTTAGGCAGTACAAAACTACCGTGTATATAGGTACATTGGTGGAGTGTTATAACTTCAAATGTCAATAGGAAGTTATTTCACTTTCGAAAGAGAAATAACGTCAATTGACATTGACTGCATTCCTAAAATGCCTGCACTAAGTCAGCGCTTCGTCAATGCTTTACAATTGCTGACCAGCACATTGAAATTATTTTCGTGTTTTAGAAACAGCATGCTATCTGTCAAATGCAATGTTGAGTTTGGCATTTGACATAAAATTCGTAATTTCTTGCTTTGATAAGTCCCAGGTGACACCCAAGATATCGTAACAATTTTCCTTCCCACAATAAAGTTTGGCAATCATGCTAAAAACACGACCATCGGCCATACACAACACAAACGAGGTTAAAATGAAAGTTTGATGGGACAGGCATTTGTCATTTTGCAATTTGACAAGTATCGCAAATGCCAAATATTACGAGAAAATTGTATGTTGACTTAAAGTGAAAGCGCTAAGCTTCGGCGCTTAACTCAGCACAAGCGTTTCTAGGACAAAAAATACCATGCCGCACTAAGCGCTTCTGATCGCTGTTGTTTTAGGAACGCATCCATTATTTAGCTTGGCGTTATTACACATCATCGTATACATTATTAGCACCGTCATACAAAGTGCCACTTCATTGTTAAATATCAATATATTTTGTGAAATACAATTTTGGAGACATTGTTCATAATCGCCTTTGGGGTAATTTTTTCATGTGAATTATCCTCCCAAATTTATTCTTCAATTTTTGAGCCGAAATTAATCTTTTTTTGGGGTGATTTTCCATTTTAAATTGCGGGAAAAATTTATGACAAACAATCACCCCAAATATCGGGCTTTTTTTCACCATTTTTTTGTTCGATCCACAACAAATGCTCACGTTTAAACTTAATGCTCTGAGGAACTTGACTTCTTACACCTTACCTCTCTCAATGCAAATATTATCTTGGCAGCTGAAATTTAAAAAAAAAAATCGTCTCTGTGCGTTTGGAACTTTTCACGAAACAGCTTTTCGAAAATTTAATTATTTTTTAAAAATTTTCATTTTTGCAGAACTGTTTCTCGGAAAGACCTGGCAGCAATGAACTGAAGTTGAAATATTTTCATTCGGGTATGATGCAAGAGCATTCTTCGAAGAGGTGCTCTCCCTGACTTTGGGATCCTCATTTCGTAACTTTTGGAAATATTTTAAGGACATTAATTTTTTTTCAACTGCAACAAGTTTTCATGCTTGCAGAAAAATCATGTGTATAGCAAAACATTTAGAAATACAATAATTTTTATATTTAATTCATTAGGTATATATTCTTTAAGTGGGAAATTTGCATTAAATTCAATTAGAAGCATGAACGGAACTCAGTACATTTGCGACAGGAACTGAAATATAATTCTGTCTTCTGTTATAGCGACAAAATTAACAACAGAATTTACTACAGAAAACAATAAATTTCTGTTATCTTTCTGTTTCTGTTCCTAATTCCTTTGTACGCGAAATCGCCACTTAACCACTCCTAAATGTGACAAACTATCTTAGATCTGAATCACTTCGCCCTTACTAATACTGTGTCCCAGTATTTAGTTTCGTGTTTTGATTTCTTAATTTTTGTTATGTCAGATATTCTTACTGAAATACCTAACCTTCTGGTGATTGTACAAACAACATTTTTCCCTAACTGAGACACCCAAGGGGGTTCAAGAATATACATAATTTGTCTCCCATACTCTCCATTACTCATTTAACATTTTACCATTTTCAATATTCTACATATATACATATTCGTTATTCCATTTTTGAACTTCGATTACCTATTTTGATTTTTGTAAAATATTTGAATTGAACATCACTTCTAAATATTCCTCAAGCACGCGATCTTTCTTAGATTTGATTGGCCTTTTTACGACCCCTTCAATCAGAATACGAAGTTTGATAATTCTTTTTTAACCTCTTAAGATTTTCTATGAATATTTTAAGTTACCCGCTTGAATCTTTCGTTTTGCCTGTAGATATGAAGAAATAATTCGTACTTCGAATGATCATATCTGAACTTCTATACGTATAATTCGCCTGTATGTATGCTAGTAATAAATAACCGTTGTGAAAATTGGTACACTAAAGGTTAAAAGTTACAGAGCTTTCAGTGGACCTCAGCGATGTTAAATCTTTACAGCTGTTTCTTTGAACCACTACTGCTGAGTACCATAAGATAACATGACATGAATATCGTTTTAAATTAGGGGTGTTGTCAAAAATAATAATCTGGGGTGACCGGTAGCGCAGTGTGTTGAGGCATCAGTCTCATGTTTGACTACCGGCGTTTCGTTTTATGGCAATTGAGAGAGAGAGAGAGAGATTGTCAAGAATATGATCAATGCCGTTTCCTCGTGGTATCACTAAAAACATCACAGAAGAATAAAGAAGGGAAAAAGAACTTCACTGCACAACGTGATGTTCTAACACAATTTAATTAAAACCGTTTTAATACGGATTTAATAACAATAAAACGGAGAAATACTTTTTGGAGAAAAATTAGTGTGCTATGTACATATGTTAAAACTTGAGAAAAATTAGATGCAATATCTTCAGAGAGCATAACCAAATCTTTCACTTCACAAGGCTATATCTTGTAAACAATTTGTCACATTTTGCGGAAGAAACTGCCGACTTTTTAACAGAGTATCATTAGCTGTGACGGGCACAGACCTTATGTAGCTTTCCTTTTCTACTTTGCCAAATTATTCAGTTCTTGTATTATAAATAATGACAGATCAGTTAAAATGTCTATGGCAGCTAAAGAGTTTAAGGAATCGAGAATCAAAATCATAATTTTTTTTGTTTTGGGTTGCTTTATAAATTGCATGGTGAAACCATGGACACCAAATTCGGAATATCCTGTACGATACGACATATGACTACTCTGAAAATTTGGCTTAATTTATTTTCCCTTTCTGCAGGCATTCCCTCAGATCGAACTTTTTAAAAAGGGGAAGGTTGTCCGATAAAAGGTAGTGTTTTCAAAATTCTGTAAAATCTCATTGTCAAGCTCCAGCCATAGTCCAAAATTGTTCATATATTTGTGCTTAGACAAGGAGCTTTCTTTGAATTTGACACCCCACTTCTGACTACCGTTGAACAAAGAAAAAAAAATTACCTCCCTTACCGCCTCAATGGAAAATAAAATTTCACATTGGACCCCCTCCCTTGGCGAAATGCGGGATCCACCACTGATATAGGGTATAATACACTGTTTTAGTAGCCTTGTTTGAGACAACCGGACAGAGTTGAACTCTGAAAAGAACAGCCGGGATCTAGTGACGGGCGAATTCAAACAGCCACCATACAGATTATTCGCCGCGTGGGGGCCTATTGCGGACTTCGCATACAAATGTAAAGAGCGAATTACCGAGAAAGAAGTTGACGTTCTACCAATTCACTTTCAACTCTAACCCAGATGTGATCCCATACGAGATCTGGATCATCAACAGTTAGTTCTTTTGTATGGGAATGAACTTTTGATCCAGTGAAAAGAACGCGACTATTGTCTGGAATAGTTTATGCCTTTTTGTATATAGTTTAATGTGCTTTAATTCGTTCTTAGAACTTTTTGTTTGTAGAACCCATAGCTTTCTACCTTTTCAACGCCTCTTGCTCTCTTACCTTCTTACCCTTCACGAGCTCTGTCGAGCTTGTGACTAGTCTGGAGTGCAATTTTGAAAAAAATGGTGATGCTGCAGTTGTATTTTACCTAGCCATGCCGAATCCTAGAAATCCTTCACAATAGATGAAGGATTTCTTAGATATCAGTAGTAATGGACAGAAGGTGGACTACTCCGTATATCTGGGTAGCATAATTTTTGAAAATGGTGGTACGGTGCAGGACAACGCTCGTCGTCTCAACCAGGCTAAGTGAGCATACGGCATTCTGTCCAATATCTGTCAGAGCAGTTATCTCAGTATCAAGACCAAGCTGGGCCTGTTTCGGTTCCTAGTACTGTCTGTGCTGTTGTATGGGAGCAGTACATGTCAAATTTCCGTAAGAGTTACCAGAAAGCTGCAAGTTTCCGTCAATTCATGTCTTCGTCGAATTCTAAGAATTTGACGAGCTTAGTCGCGTACGGGGCAGATGCCCATCGACGAATTGATACGCAGGCGAGAATGGCAGTGGATAGATCACACATGGCGGAAGGATGGTAACTGCATTGCCTTACATGCCATAAAATTGAACCCCATTTCCTACCAAGGCCGACCAGGATGAGGTCCTAAAATCACATGGCGTCGATCTATGGCCAAAGAGTGTAAGGCGTTAGGTAAGTCGCTTGGAAAGTTGCTCCTCATTGCCCAAAACAGAGTATGATGGCGCGCGGGAGTGGTTGACGCGCTATGCCCCACTACGGGTAAAGGCAGTAGTACTATGCCAAATCCGGTTTAAGGATCTGTTTCCTGATATTCTAAACAAGTAGTAGTATAAAGAGAGAGGGGCCAATCCATGAATTTCTGCATTTCGTCAAAAATACAGAAGCCAGAAGCCTAAACGGAAGTCTATTTCAAAAAACACTTAGAAAGTAAAAGTACGAGTATATTAATTACAATTGTTTTTATTCTTCATTCCTTCTTTTGTGTAAACAACATACAACAGTAAACAAATAAACTTCATATTACAACTATTCTTATAGCAACTAGGTTTGTCGTAACTAAGGGTAACAATATTTTCAACATATTTACAGCAATAGATTTGAAATTTGTACTACTATGCGTCAGTACAAAGCCTGATAGAGCTCTTATACTTTGCGTTTGGCTGGCCCTTAATACCATCCATGATGTTCATGATGGTCATGATGATGAACTGGGACTGGAATGTGAACCTCCTTGTAGACTGGAACATGGACTTCCTTGTAAATTGGAACATGTTTGACAATTGGGATCTCCTTGTAGATTGGCACCTTTTCTACGTGATGATGATGGACCGTGTGCACCTTATATGGGACATGGATGACGACATGCTCGCTATCAAAATAAAACAAAACAGAGGAGAACAAGCGTTTAAACTACCATTAGTACCTAAACTATCAACATGAACAATCTTATCCGCTAATTAGATGCAATAATGAAATCAAAAGTTTCAATTACAATTTATAATGTCCCAACGAATAAAAAATCAATGTTGGAACCGATTTGTATGCAAATGTCGAACAGTGGAACGTGACACTCCAAATCGATCGAAGCTGTCGACAAACGTGATCGGTGCAAAACGCAACCGTTTTCCGAAATAGTTTAGTTTTTGGCGTTTGTTAACGACGCTAATGTGTCTGCCATATGTGATTTATGGAGGGAAGTGAAAAAAAAACAGCAGAAAAATCGAAACTTTCTTGAACGAGAAGGAATGCAAATATTTTCACTCTTATCAATCAACCGCTTTTCCGATGCGATGCATATCAAATATCGGCAATAGTGTAGCAGAGTGAGTGAGCCTTTCTTTAACGCAGAGTCACTTACAAGTCGGTACTGGCCCGAAAGTATAGACTAATTGCAATGCTTTCAACTTATGATTTTCCTCCTTTCGCGGTTTGTCTTTAATCCATCTCATTGGAGACAAGTTCGATTTCAGTAGAATTATCCTTATCCGCGTGGGGTAATACGATATAATCCTAAGCGCACAGTTTATAGTAAATTAAAGCAACAGTATCCTTACTTTTTGCCACCGAAGAAGCTTGGAGCAGCATTGGCAACGCAGAAGAAGCACACAAGGGCAACCTGCAAATAGAACACACATTTAGCACACATCAACACATATCACAAATATTCAATGTCCTTTTGCGCACAATTCTTAAACACTTACAACGAATTTAAGGGCAACCATTTTCACTGGTGGAGAATTCCAAGTAAGGGATAAACGACTTGAGGACTAGACTGCTCAACTCACGGTTTGACTGTTTTTGATATCAACTTTATCGTGTGAACTTCTTTTATATGGCTCGCCAAGCCAAGCAGTCGCCTAACACGAACGTGCCGTCTTACATTTGATTTAATCGGGAGCAGGTGATTGCATTGATAATGGCCAAGTGTCTCAAGCGTGTACCCCACGCTACCATCATCGCTATGCTATGTTATGGTGAACGCTATATGAGTCTTAAGACACACAAATTTATTATCGGTTAACCTAATGGATTGATTAGCAGATGAAGTCACATCTACAATTTGGTATATTTTTATGCATTTTTTCATTTCTCAAAAGCAAGAAAATAGAGTTAAAAAGAAAACAATTTTTGCAAATTCAACTTTTGATGAATGGTGTTATGGCAGAGTGGCACACAGAAAGACACAATCGAAGAGTTAACGGGCTAAGCTACATGGGAAGATATAATGCATGAGAGCCGGTAGTGTGAAAGATGGTAGAAACAAACAATAATTGAATCTCCGATTACATTGCATTTGGACTATTATTGCAGTGCAAAAGTCGATGTGGTCGGATATACTATGTTGCAGAATTTTACATCAATTATGCAATTTTGTTTGTTTTGGTTTGTTTCGATTACAAAATATCCATCATCGATATTTTTGGTCTGTCAGTTTTCGCCATTTCTTCTGTAATGAAGGGCTAGTTACTCGTATATCGGGTGAGAAAAGTTGTTAATTGCCTTGACCCTTACAGGAAGGCGCGTCATCATATCTATCCTAGCGAATCATTTTTAAGGTTTTGATAACATATTCTTTGGATGGTGCAGCCGATAGCATCCTGTTTATTGAGCTGTTTATTGCTGACAAGCTCGGACGCTGTGTGAGCCCTAGAAGTACCCACAGGTAGTTTTTATTGACGCGCGGATGATTGAACCTTTATTTCTCTACATGTAGAATCAATGATTGGCAAGGATTCACGACTACTAAGCGCGACATTGAAAAAATAATAATATTCCTAGTGAGTATTTTCGGCCGAGCTCTAGTATGGTCCAAATAAACCTTCACCACGCCAAAAATGCCTTCGATATTTTAGTAGCCACCTTTAACAAAGAAGACTTAGGGGTACAACTAATTCAGGAGTCATGGCAAATTAAAGGAATAATAAAGGGTCTCAACGTAAGTAACTCTATCTTAGTATACGACTCTGAAAACATCGACCAAGAGTCTGTTTTGTTTAAGGAATAATATTAACTAGATTTGCCTTCGAGAATTCAGGACCAGTGATCTAGTGACAGTAGCTACTGGCTCGACCCGTGGTAGTAAGGAACCTGGAATGGCCATCGCAACCACCTACTTTCCCTGAGACTGTGACATCCCATATTCGGAGCTTCGCTGACTGACCCATTACTGCAGGGAGAAAGCAGTTGCCATTGCTGATCAGCTGCGATGCAAATGCGCACCACACCATTTGGGGAAGTACCGACACAAACATTTGAGGTGAGTGAGTGAGTAGATATTCACCGCTCCCGTTGGTTGCAAACCTGCCCCAGACGGAATGATGGACATTAAGGTCTGGATAGACATTCCCATGAGAATGCTTTTTAGATTGCGTCATCCATGAGAACAGTTCTCATACCTATTAACACACACGGCTATTCTCATGAGAACAATTTTCATGAGAATATTTTCATTCATTCTCATACGTGTTTACACATTCTCATTATGGTTCGAACTACAAGGTAATTTTGGGCCGCTGATTCCAAATCTGAAGTCAAAAAAGAAAACAAAATTGAGGCTGCCCACCCCAGAATGGTAAGCCTGTTTTCATGGAGAAATACTCGTCCGATGGGGCTGGTTGTTTTGTTAATGCCTTGGCCCCTCCAGGGGCATTGGCGTGTCAACATCTCTAGCATTTCTATGCCTTGCTGACGTTTCAATAGTCTATCTACTTTTCGTAAATGCAGTTGCTAGCATGCACCTCCTATCCGGGCCGTCTTTATACTGACAAGCTCGGAGTACTGTGAGAGTTCTATTAGTACTCATAGGCAGTTTTTGATCGCGCCGAGATTTGAACTCTGAGCTCTAAATTAGTATCGTAGAGCGATGACCGAACGACCACGGCCACCAGGGCTGGCTCGAACTATAAGGTAATTTTGAGTCGCTGATTCCGAATCTGAAGTCAAAAAAGAAAAAAATTGAGGTTACCCACCCCAGAATGTGTACTCCTTTTTTATGGGGAAATACTAGTCCGATCGGGCTGATTCGAACTATAAAGTAATTTTGAGCTGCTGTTTCCGAATCTGAAGTCAAAAAAAAAAAACTGGTTCTGCCCACCCCAGAATGGCAACCCTGTTTTCATGGGGATTTCTTTTGCAAATATGACTTAAGATTCGTAATCAGTGACCCAAAAAATCCTAATAGCCGCTCCCACGGCAGCCGGTGTGCACCGGAGTAGCCCGTTCATTATCAACAGCCAAGGGCTGCCAAGCCTCTCTCGCTTCTCAATCCGTCATAGCTACTTCGAGTCAGGAAATGAAATGCCACAAATGAAAAGTGCTAATCATCCCCTTTAATATAACACCCATCATGCCTATGGTCGATAAAATAAACTTTGACCTCCTTTTTTAATCCTTTTCGGACCCTTTTGAATATTTTTTTTCTTTCACAAAATCAGTTTTCGATCGCTACAGATTAAAAAACAAAAAAAAAATGCCCTACTTAATATTTTTTCCAATAAAATAACATAAACTTCTACAAAAGCCCGTCCGTGAGAATGATTGTTCTCACCAACTACTCGTGAGAATAAACTTCAGTCATGAGAATGGTTACGATCATGAGAATATTCTAACGCTATCTATTTACACGTTGATGAGAATAATTCCCATGAGAATGGATAAGAACGGAAAATTTTATTGAGAATTTATTCTCATTGCTATTTAGAGGATTCTCGAAAATGAAATCAGTCTCTTGATACCATTCTCATTCTCATCACTGTCGATGATAAGTCCGTCCCTTAGTGTTCCGGCCGCTGTGATTGCATCTCTAAGTGTCACCATACACTGTCGAACTCGAACCTGGTACAAATGTCCTCTCAAACACACACACACTTCACATAGATGTGAAGAAAACCGGTCCACTTGTACTAGGTTCGAGTTCGACAGTGTATGGTGACACTAAGAACAGATGAGGATACCATACAGTCGTCACCATACGGTAGATCCGACGAAATTACCTAGTATACCCTATGCTATGCATGGCGGTTGCTAAGCATTAAATAAACAAAGTCGCTGGCAGCGACAATAGCAACTCGCTGTCGTGTCGCGCGACACGACTCGCTCGGGCATAAACACAGCCTTAACAGTAAATTCAATATCATCAAGACTGATTAATTGTTCCCCAAGTTAAAAAAAAATGCGCACGGACGTTAGTTTAATGAAATACATATTTTAAATTATTTGTTTTTTATTGTATTCTTATTAAACTTTTCTGCCCCTATCGGCGCCCTCGGCAAGCGGCACCCGGGGCAGTCACCTCCTTTACATTAGACGAACTACAGGTTTTGACGTTTGACGATGATGTCACACATGAAGATCTACAAGAAGAGCGCCAGCCAATTCGGAAATAGACTTCAAAAATGATAGTTGAAGCTCTGCAAATTTTCCAAGAAGATAATCCCAATGGGAAGGAAATGAAAAGGTAAGGTGAAAAATAATTGAAAGTTACGAATTCTTTAAAAGTGCTCCTTGAGCGATTCTTCTTCTAAATTTTTTTCTTACTCGTATAACGTCGTTTCGCAACAACGCATTTTTGAGGAACGGATAAGCGTTGCTAAGCGGGGACTTGGTGCACTCGGCTTCTTGCCAAAAGTGCAGGGTATCAATCAAACACTTTGTATATTCATATAGCGAGTATTGTATTTACACGTTCCCAAAAGACGTTTATGCAATTTAAAATACATATATAGGTAAAAGCTATTACGAGATGGCTGGCAAAAGTGCCCAAATTCCCGGTGTTACATCCACTCGTATAATTACGTGACACCGAATAATTATTCCAATCGTGTGCTCGGTATTTTACTGGCAAAACAACTCAAAGCACATGTAAAAAAAACATATCTGGTATTCACAAGGAAACAATTATAATAATAATTTCTGCACATGACTCTTCCATTCGTTCCAACGAATGCACAGAAACCCAAGTCGAATAACGATTTAATCAGACGTATATACCCGTAGTACAGAAGAACGCACCATACATACTTTAAATATTGTGTTAATTCGTTTCTTATCTAATCGAACATTGGCGAAGAAAATTGCAGCGCAATGTGCCCAGTTAGGCTTATTATGGAAAGATCTAAATTCTTTCTTTTTCATTTGAGGATCATTATATCCCTTTTGTCACCGCAATAACGATGACTCTTATCAAATAATTCTCTTCGGAATTTATTGAAAAATGCACTCTCAATATTGATGCTGTAATGCAACAATTACGTAAATAAGTTGTTGCAGGACAGGAAGTATTGATGGATGTCCGCAACTAGTTCAGATGAAAGCGATAAGTGTTCCGCGAAAGAGCTGGTTTTAATCCGAAAGCCACTTACCTACAAGCAGACTGGATCTACTAGTACTAGACGCTCGTAGATGGATAAAATAAACGCTTTGCAAATACTAACCAAGGCGCTGTTTCAAGTAATGGATATTTATGGATTTTCTTAAAGTCCTCATATATCTCGGCCGCTCGAATAGGTAACACGTAACAACTGGAACTGGAAGTAGTTTTACAAGGAATCTAGGTAGATTGGATCATGCCTTCATGGAACATTCAGCAGTAAGACCCTATTTCCATCCATGAGTCAAATAGGGATGTAAGGGTTATCCACTATTGCAGATTATCCTCATAAAAATAAGCCTCGTCATCCGTTGCCACATCCCCAACTTTCCATTATCAAATATCATACGCAATCCTCATATTCGTATGAGGATGCTTATGGGGATAATTGGATACATTCCATTGAAATTAACTTCACGCAAAAACATACAGCTCGTGTTATATCATGCTTCGAGAGAGAGAGAGAGAGAGGAGATGTCAATAAGCTAACGGTTTCTGTTGATTCGTTGTCGTCGCGGTCGTGGTAGTAGATTTACATTTGGTTTGTAGGTTTTTGGAGTATTTTAACGTTGGAAACGCGGCCAATGCTTCTGGGCTCTGGAGTTTATTTTTTTTTTTTTTTTGTGACAATTGACTTTACGTTACAATATGAAACCTAAAACTAGTCTCTTCTGGACATATTTTGAAGAAACAGATAGTTCTAATGTGTAGTGTAACGTTTCTAAAAAAAATATACATACTCAAGAAAAGACCGAGAAACAACGGCTTTGAAAAATCATTCTGATAAATATGCCGAGTTTGTTAAGAACGAAGAAACGTTTCACTTTTGAGTTTAACGTGTCAATGGATTTTCGAAGGATTTCGTTTATGTTAACGTGCGAAACCTTGAAAGGCCATCACACAGGTGGCATAATACCTAAAAAATTTGATTCCATGCTAAAATTTTGAGAGATACCAGCGAAAAAAAAATCATTGTACGAGGGTAAGGTGAAAAGTTCTCGACCTGACACAGAAATATCGTTACAATCAGCAAAAATTTATGTTTCCTGCTTGGGTGTACGTGTCATTAGTTCATATGACAAGTTTCAACTTCAAGTTTTCTCAAAGAGTTTCTTTACACGAACGGCTTCGTTCGTTAAAATAGAGAACCTTGAAATATCGTGCGGTCATAAAATTCTTCGTTTTGGATGGATTAACCGCTAAGGTAATTCATCCGATTTTAACAAAAGTTTACGGGAACTCTGCTCCTTCGAAGTCAACCTGCTGCTGAATTTCGCAGTAATCTTTGCACCGATCCGATCCGACCGATTTTGTTCGCCGATTTGTTACCATGGATGAGACTTGGGTCCACCACTACACGCCAGAAACGAAACAGCAGTCGATGCAGTGGGTGGAAGCCGGTAGTTCAACCCCAAAGAAAACGAAGTCAATCGATTCTGCCGGAAAGGTCATGGCTAGCTGTTTTGGGATGCAAAAGGGATCCTGTTAATTGATTACCTTGAAAGAGGCAGAACACTAACAGGTGAATATTACTACAAACTTCTTGACCAGCTGCATGCCAAATTTCGCGAGAAGAAGCCTGGTTTGAAGAAGAAAAAATCATCTTTCACCAGGACGACGCACCTGTACACAAGTGTGCGTTGGCGATGGTAAAACTGCAGGATTTGGGTACGATTTGCTCGACCATCCCCCCTATTCTCCTGATTTGGCACCCTCAGACTTCTATCTGTTCCCAAACTTGAAGAAATTTGTTTCTGGGGAGCGTTTCGCATCCAATGAAGACGTTGAGAGTTGTTGACGAAGTTGAATATATTATTTTCACAGCCTTATTACTGATCTTAAAATACAATCTACTATTACTAGATTTCAATTATTGATTTAAGATTTACTTTCGGTGACTAATAAAACTTATAAATTGCCATTTTTTTATACATACTTGAACATGTAATTAATTAATGAATTTATTTTTTATTTTCAGTGAAAAGAGAATGAAAATTTATTTGAGAATTTAAGCTGCACTTTCGGTAATAAAAAGAATTAAACACCACCATTAAATTACATTGGTTATTTATTAAACATCTGAAATTACTTGAACATTTAACTAATTTAAGAATTTAAACTTTTTTTCCGGCGTATATTATATCGTGATTACATGTTACTGAGCATGTAATTAACTTTAGAATTTAGGCGTTCTTTTCGGTGAAAAAAAAAAGAATTTTGTGTTAAAAAAAATTAATTTCATTGGCTATTTCTTAACTCCGTTTGTTATATTTGATCATAACTAATTTAAGAAATGAACTTTATCTTTGGTAATAGTTATCGTTTCTGATGCTTGTAGTTTGTATCTAATAATAGAATATGTAGCTTCTCCTACTACAAAATTATTTATTTAAGTATATACGTATTTCGAGAGCTATTTACTCCCGTCTTCTGTACTAGCTACTTGCTAGTACTGAAGAACGGAGTAAATAGCTCCCGAAATACGTATGTATTTAAATAAATAATTTTGTAGTAGGAGAAGCTACGTATTCTATTATTTATCTTTGGTGATAAAAACAGACAAAATTGTGGATTCATCTTAAATATATTATACGACTACTTGAACATGTAACTCTTTAGTTGTGTACGAGTACTTATTTTCCAACTGCGGTTTATCTTATGAATACTTCATAACAAATCCGCAACCTCATCCGTATACTCATCTTTTCATTATCAAATATCCTTATCCCCATCGGCATCCTCATTTTTTTTCCTCATCCTCATCTTAATCCGCTAAACAATATCCCTTACATCCCTAAGTCAAACTGCTCCAGATTACCAATAAATGAGACGACAAAGATCAAGAAGCAGGCTTAGTACCGACATACATAAATGATTCGCATGTCGCATATCATAGAAACTAAAGATAGGTTTGATCACTGACTCCAAGATGGAAAGATGATGTTATAGCAAATGTGAACAAAATTTCAAAACAGCGGAAAATCTTGCACCTTGCAGCTTTATTTTGTTTAAAAGTGACGCCATTGCAAATAATCGCAATATCTTGCAAAAGAATAAATCCGTTGCAAACGTCGCTGAAAAGGAGCCAAATTGCAATATTATCTTTAAATTAACGATATACAGATGGATGTCTCTTATGCAACATATGTAACATTTGGCGGCCTTGAAAATCTCATATGTTCATTATAGTTAGACATCCAAATATTGCACAAGTCTACATATATAGTGACATGATTATGGGAGTTGGGTGTGTTTCAGGTGTGTAACGAGACGACGCGAACCTGTTCACCATAGACGTCGTCCATAAAGCGTACAGTGTTAGCGGCAAGTTACGATTTACGGAGGGTACAATATACAAATTGTACGGAGTCTGATAAAAAAAATAACGGTACTTTTTTTATTACAATGTCGATAGATCGTCGTGGCGACGGGCAATTGGCAGCACTGTCATAAGGTTATGACAATTACAGTGCTGCCAATCGTCCGTCGCCACAACGATCTTATCTACAACATTTTGACTACGCTAACGAATATGCCTACTCTCCCACAAAATCATGGATCTAAACGCAATGACTTTAGATCTCGAGAGGGAGGTGTGCATGATTGGGCTAAAGATTAACACCAACAAGACGCTCTTAACCCGCCATTGCGAAAAAGAAAAAATCCAACTGTTCTTATTGGTCGCGGTCCTGAAAGCCTGACCGGTTAAGGAAATGACAGTAAGCAACAGAGATAGCAAAGCATTGTGTATCCGTAAGTGAAAGAGAGATGCATTTAACTGATACATTCACACATTTGACGCACACGAGAGAGCAGAATGACAACCAACCAATTTTCGTTAAGCCTGTTTCTTGATAATTGCACCAGAGCGAAAGAGACAGAGAGTGTGGTAGATGTATTTGTTTATAAATCATGGGCTGGGGAAATGAACCAACAAATTTTTCCGGTAAATTTTTCCTCTAAAGATTCTGACAGATAAGTGACCCTCTCTCTTCAACTTACGGATATACAATACTTCACATCTCTGTTACTCACTGTCAAATTGTCTGATCCTGTAAGTTTCGCAGAACGCAGCCATTAGTACGAGTGGACAGTTTGTACAGAAGGTGGATGAATTCGTCTATCTAGGAAGCATTGTTGCCGAAAATGATAGTACGGAACACGACATCACCCTTCGTACCAACCGAAAAAGTTTGGCTATGTAGTTATCTCAGTAAGACCCAGCTGGGCTTGTTTCGCTCCCTGTATGTGCTGTTGTTTGAGAGCAACACATTGAAAATTTCAGTAAACGGAGGTTAAAGCAAAGCTCTAAGCTTCCATAAGCTCATGTCTTTGTTAAATTCTAAGAATTTTCAGGCCCGAAACAATATCAAATGAAGAGCTGAGTTGGCGTACGGGTCAGATGCCAATCGACGATTTGAGACCCAAGCGAAAATCTCACACACTATGGAAGGGTGATAACTGCACTGCCGTACATGCCATGAAGTGGGACCCCAACCCCAATGACGTGACGAATGAGTGTGAGTGTAGCTGCGTCCCATTGCCCAGAACCGAGTACGATGGCGCGCAGGAGTAGTTGATGCACTACGACCCACAAGGAGTATTATTTTAGACCTAGTACATGCAAATTCCATTATTTTAGGCGTAGTGTACCAATTTTTGGGCTGTTGTAAAAGCAACGGCTTTTTTTCGTTGAATGGTTTTGGCAGCTTTTGGCCGTTGTTGATGAACGGGTTGTTGTGGTAGTAGCAACGCCTTCTGACGTTAAAGGGTTTTGGAAGCTCTCGGCTTTTTGTTGATGAACGAGTCGCTTCGGTGCGTAGAACCGGTTGTCGAAGGTGCGATAATTTATGGGTCTTTGTCTTTGGTGACCAGTTATTTATCGATAATCTTACACACATAAGATCGCAGAGCGTATAATATACCGAATAGCAAATACCCGCAGATCATATGCTAGCAACATGCATCGTCCGAAACGAATTATAAGCTAAAGAAAAGCTAACTAAAGGTGCGTTCGCGCGTGGCAAATATTCGGCAAAAATTACAAATATTTCGGGAAAAAAGGTAAATATTCATAAAAACATTTGTTGCACGTGTGAACCGAAAATATTTTCTACCTATTTATCGTCATGTGAACAAGCGGCCAAACTGCTTTGCCAAATTAATCTCTTTGGACAAGTATTTCTTGAAAAATTTGGACAAATATCTGCGACTTGTGTACGCATCTTAAGCCTATTAGGAGCAGCTCAAACACACTAAGGCTTAGGACAAATAATAAAAAATACTAATGGATAAGCCATGTGAGCTCGCTTAGTTTAACTGTTTCGCCCTTACTTCTAACCGCCTGATTTAGAAATTATTTCTTGTATTATTTCACTTGAAAAAAATATTACCCAGTGTTCAATAAATTTTTTCAGTTTCTGTTTATGTTAAGCCGAAAATTACTTATAAAATGAGCCTAAAAAACTCATTTGAATTTTATAGAAATTACATTTGAATAATATAACTGGAATGCTTATTCAATTGGATAGCCGCATGCATTTTAAATAGATGAACGCAGCTTGCAAGCAAATAATAAGCAAATGAAGCACGGTTAGTCTGGTTGACCGGGTTAATGATCCAATATAGGGATAACTCAAATAACTAGTGCATCTGCACTATTCGCCCATGACCTAGGACAAGATTGATTTAAATGGAAACGTATAAATCAATAGGTGAATCAACCTTTTCTTATTCCCTTGTGAACTATATAAGTGAATTAGAATGCAATGAACGTTTCATGACTAAGGAACTTAGTTAATTTGATCCATTTATTATGTTATTCTTTTTTTTTTAATAAAACTAGATTGGTGAATGTGTTGGTTGGTGATCGGATCACATTCACCAATTACACTTGAACTACAGAAGAAGAATTGCGACAGCATGAAAGTGGACAAATCTTTGCCTATAATGTAACCAGTGAGAAGCAATACGAGTAGTTTTAGGTTTCATTTGATGCAATTATGAACTGTCGGTCAGTTTTCAAGTACAAATTAACAAAAACCAGTGTGGGAACTGCACTGGTTTTTGTTAATCTGTACTTGAAAACTGACCGACCATTCATAATTGCATCAAATGAAACCTAAAACTATTATTTCTCGGGGTGCCAAGCATATAATTAAACTAATTAACACAAGACTTCATATGAAAGATTGCCATTCATTGTAGTGTTACTACTAAGTTAGCTGAGAAGTATGTCACGATAAAAATATGGCGGTATCCATGCTAAAAGATGTGAATCTAAAATGTTTCGGCGAATGTAGAAAAATTGACAAATCATCTCATCATGCAGGGCACCAGGAAACCAACTTTTATGCATTCACTCGTACTCGGTGGATTTCAAAAGAGCTGAAAGTTGATGTGCCGGTGTACATGTATATATAGGTACATATATTCTTTCAACTAGTGGCCTCACGATTTTGATGCATTATTGCAGTTACGCTTCGGAAACGAAATTCAATTTCTATATATGTTCATGTGCCATTATTAACTAAAGTTAAGACACCTAGCAAGATTTTGCGCAAAAGATTTATTACAGTAATCTGTGTATGTGCTCATCAGTTGTCGATAATGTTCCTATTGGAAGTGCACATCACATGCTTAACGTGATTGCATCTTGTAAGCAGATTGTTTCTAATAGGTTGATTTTATTTTTATTAAATATTCAGTGTATTTTT
This sequence comes from Chloromyia formosa, assembly GCA_964017055.1. Taxonomy (NCBI): domain Eukaryota; kingdom Metazoa; phylum Arthropoda; class Insecta; order Diptera; family Stratiomyidae; genus Chloromyia; species Chloromyia formosa. Next base: position 2,704,732 of record OZ024818.1, on the reverse strand, counting down.
TAAACGTTTTATAAATAATTGCTACATTATTTTCAATTGCATCGATATCAATCAATTTATCAAGTCAACATCCAATTTCGATTAATAGCGCCGCATTCAAAAAGGTACATTGATCTAAAGATGCAAGTGAGTAACCTGAAATTTAAACAACAGTCAGGTGAACTCTTATATTTGATTGATGGTGTTAATGGTTAGTTTTAAAGTCGTTGCGGTTATTTGGAAGTGATAATGTAATGCACGATAGACAACATAAATATTTCAAGGACAACTTCTTTCACAATTAACGAAGTTGTTATGAAGAAACATTTTCGGAAGTACATACATACTCGTATATATTTTTATGCACCACAAGTAAAAGTAAAATTTAGGGGAACATTTTTTTACTCGTACCTAAAATATATCTTCAACATTTTTGATGCAATCTAAATTTTCTGGGCCGTTAAACTCGCCCAACTGCAAGTAAGTCTCAAAATTATTTTTTTTTTTCCTTTTGTGGTATTAAATTGTTTTGTTACGAATCCGCGATTGACTTTGAGGAATGTATGTAGTAATATTTATTTTCACACCTGAAATTTGTGATTTTGTTGAATTTAGATTATTACCAAAGGCTTGCTAGCCATATATCCAGGTCCGCCAAATTCAGAGGCCTCCATCACTGTGCAATTTTTTTCTCTAAAATTTGAAATTGCCGTGCCGCGGAAATTCGGCTGTTTGCATGCACTACGTAAAGAAAGGAAGACTCGGAAGACTTCAGAAAAACGGTATATTCCTATTTCACCTGGCGACGCAACGTAATTCTCGCCTTGGCTAACAGTGGGCTTACAGCTGAAGGATATAGAGCGTTCTAGGGCTGTATACTGAGGCTTGCAACCCTTAAGCCGTGATAAAAGAGATTATGCGAATTCTGTTTTAGCCTCAGCAGAATATGCCGCAAGAAAACAACTCAAACGCTGTATACGGTGTCATGAAGGAGCTTACAGGTGGTTGTAACTGCTGCCAACATCCGGTGAAGGATAGTGATTGAAGCTACTTTTCTTGGAGGAAGATCAAATGAGGCGGTGGAATACTTCGCCACGGTTTTAAACCGAGTAACCTCTGGTGAAGTTCCCCCTCTTATGGATAATTTAGCTAACCATCAAAATGTGCGTATACCGTCCACTGCCCCGACTAAAGAGGAATTAGTCGCTGCAATTATTGCATTAAAACGAGAAAAGGTCGCCGGACTCGACGATATCCCTGCCGAACTTTATCAAGCAGCGCCAAGCATAACTGCCGAGTTGTTGCACCCACTTGTCGGGAAAGCGTGGAATACCAAAACCTTTTCCACTGAGTGGAAGCAAGGATTGATCATCAAACTTCTGAAGAAGGGTAGCCTTAAAGACTGTAATAATCGGAGAGACATTTGTGTGCTTCCTGCCGTTGTCAAGATAATAGCTAAAATTGTTCTAGAAAGACTAAAGGCTCACTTAGAAAGCACAATCGATGAAGAGCAGGGTGGCTTTCGATCCGGATTCTCCTGTGTCGAACACATTAACACCTTATGAATCATCATCGAGCAATGCCCTGACTACGATTCTCCGCTTCACTTGCTTTTCATCGATTTAGAAAAGGCAGTAACGATTTTATGGAAATTAGCTTACATATTTTCTATTTCGTTAGAATACTAAGCCGGTGAAATTAAACAGTTCCGAAGCTTTATTTTTTCAGTCACCAATTCTCGTAGACATTGCATGAATTATGTGTAGTTGAATGTAATTATCAGATATTACAAAAGCAGGCCGCATGTCCATTTCCAATTGGCCAATTTCCGCCATGACAAAACGACCTTCAACTCTCACGATTAATACGAACCGTATAAGTTCGTGTAGATTTGTCCATTTATTGAAGTAGTAAGATATCATGAATAAATGCAATTTAAATATTTAGGTCAATTTTCGTCTTCGCAGTCTCTGTCGAATTGAACCTTTATTAGTTCGAACGATTACACGTGTAGATTGTGGGCAAAAAACAACATATGTTTATATGTACGAATTTATTAAGAAATTTACATAAATTCAAAATTTACCAAAATAGACGAATTTATAAATGCATATTTTTTCTTTAATCTTCCAAACTGAGCAATTGTGCAATTCTATCGTATTTTTTCCTTTTTTCATACATACCTATATACAATGAATTTTACTATAGTTATAAAATGTAATTTAAATTCCGCATTTTTAACGTTTTACTTTTTTCGATTTTGTGATACCAAAACTAATCCGTCTCATACTCAGATACATTTTGCTACGCATTGTACAGCTTTTACTGATATTTCATATGTGAATTTCGATCTGATAAGGTATTCAGATTTTATTTTATTTGGAAATAGTGTACATAAATATCGCGTCGATTTTGTCAGAAATTTTGTAATGATAGAAAGAAAACAAGAAACGAATGTCAATCGCAAAATTTGTCACAAATATGGAGTTTGGCAAGTCTGCAGTTTTTTTATGCATAGGCGTATGTTGCAATAAGACTGGCAATTCATATACATATGAAGATTTTGAATTTCATTATAACATCTGAGAAATTTATCGTTCTTTTCAACTTAGACAGGGTGTCACGTATCGACCGCACATGGGCACTGTGACGTAATTCTTCATGCAATTTCCAGTAAAATATATAAAGGAACATTTTTCGGAAATGTTAACTCTTTAGCTGGTACATTTACATTTTTTTTTAATTGCTTGACTCACATTTCTAAAAACACGATATCTCAAAAACCACGCTAGCTAGAATACCGGCCTTAAATGGGAATAGGATCCCATTTTATGGCATGTCCAGCAATGCGGTATCACCCTTCCGCAATGTGTGACTTATCCACTGCTATTTTCGCCTGCGTATTAGATCGTCGATGGCATCTGACCCGTACGCCGACTCAGCTCTTCATTTGATATTGCCTGCGTTCACGTTCTTGAGCGTTGCGGCTATTCAGCAATTGAAATGCATGTAAACGGAAAAAATCACTGATCACTGGCATTGTTTCGAGCCAGAAAATTCTTCAAATTCCATGTAAACACGAGTTAACGAAAACTTGCAAACTTAAATCTTCCTGAATGGGTTTACTTTTGACCAATTCCAACTCATTCAATAATAAAAAAGATTTTGTCCCTTTATGGATTGCAAAATTTTGTAGTAGTCCGTTATTTTTTTATTAGTTTGATACCACCGATTTTGTACGGTGGTTTGTCAATGTTGTTGTATATGTGCAGTGCCACCGCCGATTTATCCGTTGTTCGAAATTCATTCCCAACACAAAACAACCTTCCAAAGGTAAGTAAAAGACAATTATAACATGATCATTGGCTACGGACATGAATGATAGTTATAAATGAAACCGGAATATAGAGGGCTACGCCCGCAATCCGAGGGTTTTGTAGCAAGCGCTTATTTTTTTTTTAATTAAAAAGTCTTACCCACTTACATTTTACATGCTAATTCATATTACGTGATTGTAACAAAACTTAGAACATATTATTGCCTAAGGTGTTGGTTATCGTTGGTCATCAGTACTTTTGACCTCGAACGTGTTTAAGGCATGCAGAGGTGTGCTAACTGTAACTACAGAAATAAACTATTACTTACCTATTCTGAGAAGATATACAGATTCCATTATTTTCCATTTTATATGCTATTCGGAACCCACCTTCCTGTAAGTTTTCATAATTCTAACAGTCTCGAGATGCCAGGGGGGTGGGGGCCAATTACGAACTAATATTTTTTCCTCCCCCACTATTCCCCTTTCTACAAATTTCAAGAAAATGCGAAAAAATTGAATGTACTCAACTTTACCTTTCTCACGACACCTCACTTGCCTATACCAGTCGATAAAAAAAAAAAAATTTCGCCTCTATGTGGACCCCTCCCCCCTTCCACTCGGTAAAGTTTGCAAATTACGACGCAGCGCCCCCAACTAATCTTTACCCTTTCAAAAATGATTAATCAAATAACTGCAATTCGCACTACGAAAAACAACGTAAAAGTAATACTCACACCTACATATGAGGCCGGTAGGTGTAATTTTTGTGTGGATAGTGTCAAAATGCCAAACTTTAAATGAATGTACTATTATTAAATATTATGTGATTGTAATGAAACTTAAAGATATTATTGCCGATGATGTTAGTTATCATTGGCCATCAATATTTTTGACCTCGGCTGTGCTTAAGGCGTGCAGGGGTATGCTAACTGCAACTATAGAAATGTACTATTATTAACCTTTTTTGTTAAAATATCAAAATTCTACGATTTTCGGTTTTCTACACTAGTAAAATGCCGCCTTTCTCCAAATTTTCATATTTCTAAGTATAACGGTATCGAAATGCAAGGGGGGGGGACAAACTCGGATCATATATTTTCCCCTCTATCTCTTTTCCCCTCTTTTTAAATTTAATGAAAATACCGGAAATGAAATGTACTCGGTGTTACCTTTCTCATGATACCCCACTTGCCTATACCAGATGAAAAAAAAATTTTGACCTTCATTTCCCCTCTATGGGGACATCCCCTTAAAGTCAGCCTATTACAACGAATCGCCTTCTCCGGCGAATTATAATAATTCTACATACTCCCACAAAATTTCATGTATGTAGCTTCAGCCGTTCGTGAGATATTTCATGGACAGACGGACAGACATTTGACCGATTTCATAGGGGTTTTGTTTTTAATACAAAACCATAAAAAGTATAACCCTTTTACTTGAACGAACGGGAAAGGTTTTTATGCTGTTAGTTTGTACAACTGGGGAAATTTCAATGTGAAAAAAACCGGTATTCCTACATTTAGGGCCGCTTTCATAATATCTGATTAAAATTTATCCTATGCATAAACGCTAAACGGCACTCATCCTCCGGATAAAAAATTATCGAACGATAGTTCCAAACTGGTGATACGGGCTGCTGAGATTTTGACAGCTTGAACTTTTTACGCTTACACAAATGAGACAAAAAAACTGGTCACAAAGAACAGAGTTCTCGAAATTTATTCGATGGAAGAGGATTTG